>JADMNL010000036.1:61810000-64271250 GCA_016271365.2 Neoceratodus forsteri | reverse complement strand
ACAAAATAGGAAATACTGGGAAGAAGATCTGGGTATGGAAATCGCCGTGAGGGATTGGGCAGATATCCAAGAAGAAAACTGGTGCAGGCCCATACAGAGCACATTTAAGCTGATACAATATATTACCTTACAGAGAGCATACTACGTGCCTGCTAGGCTGCAGAAGTTTTCTAACATATAAGATGGCACGTGCCCGAGGTGTGGGAGAGAACATGCACATTTGTCCCATATGCTATGGTCGTGTGAAAAGCTTGGTCCCTACTGGGAGAGAATTGAGCAGGGGTTACAGGACATTTCAGGGGGCACATTTAAAATTTTCCCTGGGCAAGTGTTACCAGGAGTTTGGTCTGAACAGGATAAGCTGAGGCTGCTATTAAATTACTGTCAACAGCGGCCCTAATACCTGAACTGGAAACTGAGTGATTCCCCCATCAACAGTCGTATAGCTTTGGAGTATGATAGAATGTATGAGTCTGGAAAGAATTGTTTACAGAGGCAGGGACAGAATGCACATATTTGAAAGAAATTGGGTACCACTGATGGAATATTTCCATCTGCAGTCAACCACTGGACACTCTGAGGAGGGTTCAGCTATAGGTAGTGTTGATAACTAGGGACGCAATCCAAAACTGTAATGCATGAAATATGGCAGTCCAATACACAGCCTGTTTGGCCTTAAGAAACCACAAAAGCATATATGAACATACAAAAGTGCCAGCAGATACAGGCCATTTGGTCTGTCTAGTCTGCTCGAGTGTGCAGCACGCTGTCTTGTTAAACTGCAGCTGCCCCCCTTGTCCCCCTTCTAACTTAGTGCCCCTCACTTTCAACCTCTCTCCCCCTACCCTCACCATGATTTTGACCCTCCCTTTGGCCCTATCCCACCCTTTCTTGAAGCTGCCCACCATCCCCAGTGCCACTACTTCCTCTGGCAGCACAATCCAACCAGTCACTACCCTCTCTGTGAAATAGTGCCGCCTCATCTCTCTCTTGAACCTTCCTCCCTCCAATTTTAGGCTGTGTCCCCTGGTGTCCCTTCCCCCTTTTAACCTAAAAATGCCATCTGAATTAACTCTGTTTATGTCCTTCAGGTACGTGAATGTCTCAATCAAATCCCCTCTCTCCCTTCTACCTTCTAGGGTGTACATGTCGTGCTCTCCCAATCTCTCCTCGAATGTCATGTCCCTCATCCCTAGGATCATTTTTGTCACCATATGCTGGACCCCCTCCAGTAGTTTGATGTCCCTTTTAAGATATGAGCGCCAAAACTGCACACTGTACTCCAAGTGTGGCCTCGCCAGGGACCTGTACGGGGCAAAATGGCTTCCTCCCTCCTAGAGGTGATTCCCCTGGTGATGCATCCCAGCATTCTGTTTGCCTTTGCTATTACCAAGTCAGAAACTTAATGCACATGTAACCCCCGCTATTTGCACAGTAAGCTACCCCTTGGTACCCTCGACTGGGCACCCAAACTACTTTGGACAGTCGGTACCATCCCTAGCTTTTGGACTGTATACTAGACTCGCTATTTCTAGAGGTCAGAAAGGGGTGGGGGTGTACAAAAGCAAAACTACAAATGTGACCAAATAAACCCAGGTCCTGAGGAGAGAACATTTTGCTAGGGCTATGCTAGGTCTGTAGTTCTGGAGAGGTACCCAGTAATTCCACACAGGAAGCAGTAACATGAATGTCCAAACCAGGTTGGGGTTCTAGAGTGTGACTTTATTCCAAAGATGGTACAAAAAAGCGAAGGTGGATCCCCAAGGTTTACACATCATGGCACAAGTTAATGGCAGAACAACAGAAATCTGTATTGGACAGAAACTCTACATATCTCATATGTCATAGGACCTTGAATTATCTTCAGCGGCAACAGCCTCAGCTGAAACACACATTTTCTTCTAGAGGCACTGGCCACAACTGAGCACATTTCCCATATGGCATAGGACTTAACATTTTGGCAGTGTGGCAACTGGCCACGACAGAGCACACTGGTGCTCAAAATTAACACGACCCACACCAGGGGGTAAACTTCCTCTTCAGGCATTGGCCACCATGACCTGAATAACCAGGCACCCATATGGAACCTGTAGTGCTGAACTGGTCACTCCAGATGGGGGGGCTGCCCACCTTTTGCTTCCACATCCATACCCAGCCATTCTTTCAGAGTTACACCTCAAATTTCTAATAAAACAGCTAGCAATATGCATCTTGGAATGATTTTCACATCCCGCATAAGAAAACACTACTTCTGAGTGTAGTACTAAAGTCCTGAACAATGTGCCAAGTCTCTCTGGGGACTCCACTATTGTCAGCCAACTTTAAAAACTTGAGAACAGTCTCAAGTAAGAACAGAACTGGTGTATATTTCCCTTTATCAGAAAGAACACCCCAAAAACAGGTACTTTCCTCTGGGAAGCACAAAGTCAGATTACTCATGGTTGGAAAACAAACAGGCAGCTTCAAAGTCCTGATCAAAACAGGGCATTGCCCCTCGGATCCATTCTGGCAGTCCTTTCCATCTCTCTGGGGATGAAAAATCAGGAACTCCTGCTCTAGAAAATGGTTTCCACCACTTCTCTTGGCAGGCAGATGTTTCTCAGCACTAGGGTGAGAAAATAGGCTCTCCTCACAGAGACCACACTGCAGATCTCACTCCTCCAACTGCTCACTACAAACTCCAACTCACAGACTAACCCAAGATTCTAAAACTCCCCACTCACAGCCAGCTGCCGTGGCTTACGCTGCTGCAAGAGTTCTAAAGGACATCATCTCTGTCCTCTCAACTGAGACCAAGGAAACAGAGAGTGAGTAGGTGAAAATCCATTTAACCAATTATTCACCCACTGCCCTCCCTACCTAGCACTGACAATGATGGCATTTTAGTAACCCCAGGGGACTGGGTGGTTACACACACACACACAGTTTGTAATGTTTATGCGTTTTAATGTTTTTAATGGTTACATACTTGAATATAGTCAATTACAATGACATAGACTGTAAAGGCGCTTGCCAGCATAACATTGTGTAGCAAGCTGTATGCTTATCAACATTGGCGTGCACAGAAAAATGTGATGTGCTGTATCTATGTTCTTATGAAATGTTAATAAACATTTTTTTTAAACTACAAGGCTGTCGCAGCCACTGCAGGTGGAACTTTAGTGTGGTGCACAATGTTCACTGCTGAGAGCTATCACAGCTTCTAACACTTCTCTTCCCTCCACCCCATGTTAACTAAATGTAACCCCCCTGCAAATGGGGGTTCCCAAAAGACTTCCAGGAGCTTCCTTGAATGCTCCAAGCCTGAATGGTGTTTGGCATTTAAGCCATTTATCAGTGAGTGTTTTTAGAACCTCTGGTACTGTCTCTTTAAGAGCTGTCTGCTTGCAGACATAATTAGTTTGTATGGGGGACTGTGTGTTTCTTTGATTGAGTACCACCAAGCTGCTGCCAATTCACTTCATTTTTGCAGTCACTAGGAGTGCAAAGGGAACCTATCTGAAAGATGTAACTGTTTGCCAGAAATCATTTACAGTAATAATGAAATTACAGTTTGTCTAACCTGATTTCTTTTGCAGTCAGAACAGTGTCTGCCTAGTTCCCCATTCTGGTTTTGAACTGCTGAACTGGACCAATCAGTGTGGGGTAAGCTAGCTCTAAAATGGTGCCTTGGACGAATCAGAACTTGGACTCATAATCTGAGCCAGCCACAAGAGGATTGTATGGGCAGTGACTCTGGGAGATGTAGTTTAGACTTCAGTGCCTTTTTGGACCAACAGCAGCAGTCTATTGTGAGTGACAGCCAATCCAGTCAAGAACTGGGAGGAACTCAAAGGAAGTGCCCGGTTTTGTCAGTTGGAGTTTCAGTTGAGCTTTGGCAGTGAAGAAGGAAGGAGCCCTGTGCTTTTTCAGTGTGCAGTTTTAGTCAAAAAACGTGTGTAAGGCCCAGAGTTCCGGTCTGCAGCTTGTGTAACAGCTTGTTGGGACTGAATCTGTCCTGTGAAAAGAATCAAAGGATCTCTGAAGAGTAGAAACCAGGCTCACCCTGTAGAAGACTGGAAGAATTGCTGAAAATTGCACTCGGTCTGTCAGGAACTGAATCTGCTGTGTGTTCTCCCGGGTATTGTGCAGTAATTGCGATGGGATACAGATGCAGCCTGCCTGGTATAGTGCGTTCTTTTATATGGATTGTGAAGAGGTTTGTGTACCTCAAGTGAGCCCTGCTGACATTGAAGGACCCTATCTTATTTGGAGGTCGTGAGTACTAATTCAGGTCGCTCCTGTTGAATTGCCACATTAAATCCAAATGGAATTACTGTACTGCTGACTGTTTAATTCTCCTTTTTCTGTGTGAAGGGCCCCTACCAGCTGCCCGGTTTGGACTAGCCACTAGGGCTTGGGTACCCAGGGATAGTAACTGATAGGGATAGGCCTGTGCACAGAGCCATGGAAATGAATTATTAGAGTGATAAGCTAATTAACCTGATTTCCCCTGTCCTTGTTATATCCCCTAAATAAATCAGAGCTGCTTGTTTCAGCAAAGTTATACTGCCTGAGGTATTTGTCTATGTTAAAGTACTGTACTGTGATTGTTGCACTGTATCTCATTTCACAGGAGGTCCCAGTGCCGGAACCAGACCTGGGGGTAAGTGTATACTGTGAAGGTAATTTGATATATTGTGTGGGCCACTAGTGGGAAGAAAGGGGGGTTGCAGTGTCCCAGAGGGCTGTGACCAAGTTAGTTTAACTATTGCAAACCCTGACCTCTGGGTGGAGGTACCCGCCATTGGATCCAGGCCCCTCAACCTGTTAGTGGCAAATCAGGCAGGGGTAGTAGCCCCTGGGATAGCGCCATCTAGGGTTACATCTTGGAGGCTCACCGCTGGGATTGTGTGTCCTCTAGTGGCCATATTTACGAACCACTGTTAAGAAAAAATGGGTACCCGACAGAAGTGGCTGTGCACCGCTGGTGGAGTGGTGTACTGGGAGGAGATCGACCCCAAAATGCTATGCTTATCCTGGACATCCCCTGGGTATCAATACGGACACTGTGCAGGAGTACTTTCCAAGGTGGAAGGTTTACAAACCCCTGTGGTGGTGGGTCGGCATGCTAATCTGCTCACCCACACTTTCCTGGCCCTAGTAGAGTTTAAGGATCCCATAGATAGCTCCAAAGTGCCACAGACTATTACCCCAGAGGAGCCCTCACTGCTTGGAGAGTGATAACTAAGGACAGTAAAGACCGGGGGAATCAGCCCCACCATCTGAAACCTTTAGGAGAAATTTGCTGAATGGTTGCTGGGAGAGGGAAAACTGTGGAGGACTTGAAGAAACTATTCTTGCCACCTAGGGTGTTCCTCCCCAACACCCTCTCCTGCTCCAGTGCCCGTAATGGTGGCTGAACCAATGCAGACTCCTATTTCTGCACCTGCCATTAGTCACGACTCTTACCGAAGGTTGAGGATCTTCTCTGGCACCCTCCCCAACCCCCAAGGGGAGGATGACTGGGAGACTTGGATAGACTATGTTGCCCCCCAAGTGCTAGAATGGCAATGCTCGGAAGGGGAAAAGCGAAAGAGGGTTAGTGAGAGCCTCCGAGGTCCTGCCCTGGCTACCATCCGTGCTAAACGGGCCAGTAACCCTGAAGCGACTGCACAGGCCTATCTTGAGGCCTTGGAGAATGTGTATGGAGCCCAGATTCTGATGAGGACCTATGGTGGAGAGTAAGAAATGCACAACAGTACCAAGGGAGTTGTTGTCTGTGTATGTCTCGGCTGGAAAAATTGTTGCAAGAATGCCTCAGAAAGGGTAGTTGCCAGGCGATTGAACTGGACCGAACCAGACTGGACAGAATCCTTAAGTCTGCCCCTTCTCAGAACTGCTGTTGCTTCAGTTACGCCTGGCAAATCGACTGGAATCCCCACCCTCCTATGATGAGTTAATGAGAGAAATTCGAGGAGTTGAGAAAAGGCGACCTCGGAGGTACCTGCACCAACAGCTGTGGCTACGACCGAGTGACTGAGGTGACCCATCAAGTGAAGTTCAGGGCAGAGGTTGACAGTCAATGAGTGCTCTGACAAGGAAAAGATATGCCACAATGGGGCGAACTGTTGAGAGAGATCCGGAATTCAAAAACAGTCCCTTTATGAAGGCCACGCCTGCAAGTACGGGCCTGACCTATATCCGACTGCATCTGCTATGGGGTGGGGTACCCACCCATGTATCTCCTGCTGGTAACAGCTCCAAACTCAATTCCTTGACCATGGAAGTGGAGAAACTGACGAGATGTCTCCAAATGCTTATCACGCCCAGACAGAGATGGCACCCAGGTTTCCAGTTAGTAATACCCCGCCCTGGCTCCCAGTGTGGCCTCGGCCAGCTCAAACTCCAGAAAGTATGTTTTGCTATAATTGTGGGAAAGATGGCACATGAAAGGAATGCCAGTCCCCAAAAGACACTGACAAAGTTGCATATAGGCTACAAGGAGAGCTTCGGAGAAGAAATCAGTGGTTAAGAGGTGCACGACATGATCCCAGTGAGGGCACCAAAAATGCTAATTCACGTCCTTGTGGCAAGGTCAGTTGCCCAGGCCCCCACTACCGCCTCTCAGACTGGTCCAGAATAGTGGGTCCCTCCATGGAGACCACTGTAAAGGTGAATGGAGTGTCTACAAGAGCTGTATTAGACAGTGGCTCCCAAGTGACAATTATGTTCCAGGATTGGTATCAGAAGCATTTGTCAGACGTACCCTTACAACCATTAGAAGGACTGCATGTATGGGGGTTAAGTGAGAAGGCCTACCCTATTCCGGGTATATCCGAATTTGGCTGTCTTTCCCAACCGTGGCTGGAGTGGCTCGAACAAGTAGAGACCCTAGCCTTAGTGTGTCCCCCACTGGACTGTATGATGGTGTCCCTTTGTTGATTGGAACAAATGCTCATATGTTCGGAAGGCTGGCACAGTTGTGTTATGAAAACAGGGGTCAAAGACTAGTAGAGCTTTAAGAGTTCCGGCTTTAATTAAGAAGGCCTATGAGGCACAGAGAGATGCTGAAAAAACAGAACCAGAGGAACCGGTCGGAATTGTATGGAAGAAGGATCCTGAGTCTCTGATCCTGGCGCCAAATGCCCAGTGTACCTTACAGGGAGAGGTCCGTATCAGAAAGGATGTTAAGAATAAAATATTAATGTTGGATGCACCAGGCGATGGAAAATTGCCAGAGGGACTGCTGGTCAAGCCTAGTATTTTGCCCGCTAGAGCCCATGCTTATGCCAGAAGGGTAATGGTCCAAGTTCATAATGTGTCTGAAAGAGACATTCGAGTAAACAGAGGTTGCATCCTGGCTAATGTGCATTGTGCAGACACTGCAGTGCTACCCAGCAGCAAGAGTTCAAGGAAGAATGACAGAGTAACGCCTGACTTGTTTGATTTGGCGACTCCGCTGCCAGCTGAATGGAAAGTGAGGATCAGTGAGAAGCTTGCCCAGAGAGACCAGGTGTTTTCTTTAAAGGAATGGGATGTAGGATGCGTGCAAGGAGCTGAGCACAATATCCGCTGCATGACGAAAGACCATTTCGTGAGAGGTCTCGACGCCTGGCACCTGCTGACATAGATGATGTGAGACGGCATCTGCAAGAGATGTTAGCTGCTGGTGTAATACAAGAATCCAGAAGCCCTTATGCTTCCCCATTGTGGTAGTGAGGAAAAGAATGGAACAGTAAGGATGTGTGGATTATCGCACCTTAAACCGGCGGACTATTCCTGATCAGTACACAATGCCCCGCATTCAGGATGCTTTGACTGCCTAAGCGGGAGCAAGTGGTTCTCTGTGCTGGATCTCCGCAGTGGGTACTACCAGATCCCGTGGCCCCAGAGGACCGTGGAGAAGACGGCCTTTATCTGTCCGCTTGGCTTCTATGAATTCATGAGGATGCCTCAAGGATTTCAGGTGCCCCAGCCACTTTTCAACGATTGATGGAGCGGCAGTGGGGACATGAACTTACTAGAGTGCCTGGTATACCTAGATGATGTTATTGTGTTTGGCAGCTCACTGGAGGAACATGAGAGCAGATTATTTAAGGTACTGGACCGACTGGAGGACATTGGCCTTAAACTGTCCATTGATAAGTGTCAATTCTTTCAAACATCAGTAAAGTATGTGGGCACATAGTATCCACCGAGGGAATAGAGACCGACCCAAGTAAAGTTGAGGCCTTGACCACCTGGCCACAGCCCAAAATCTAAAAGAACTGCAAAGATTCCTGGGATTCTGTGGTTATTATCGGCGCTTCATCAAGGACTATTCAAGAGTGATCCGCCCTTTACTTAACCTTACTCAAGGGTATCCCCCAACCCACAAAAAATACCAAAAGTCAGCGTCCCTCAAGACTGAAAGAATGTATTTTCATCCGAGTGAAGTATTTGGGGCCCGCTGGACTCCTGATTGTGAGACTGCTTTTCATGAGATCATATATCAACTTACCCATGCTCCAGTGCTGGCTATGCCGATCCAAGAAAACCTTACGTCCTGCACACTGATGCTAGCTTGCAAGGGTTGGGGGCTGTGTTGTACCAAGAGCACGAGAATGGCCTGAGACCAGTGGCCTTTGCCAGTAGAAGCCTGACCCCATCCGAAAAGAACTATCCTGTACATAAGTTAGAGTTCCTAGCTTTGAAGTGGGCTATTGTTGACCAATTCCATGAGTACTTGTATGGGGCTAAAATACTAGTAAAACTGACAATAATCCTTTGACCTATGTGCAGACCTCAGCTAAGTTGGATGCCACTGGCCATAGGTGGCTTTCTGCATTATCTACATATGACTATGCTCTCGAATACCGAGCAGGTCTGAACCACATAGATGCTGATGCTCTCTCCCGGAGGCCTGTTCCCAGAATGATTGGGTCCGATTGGCAGAACCTGACATTCGGCACTCTGCGGAAGTTTGACAGGGAGGAACAAATGTCCACGGACGCAGTGGACTGCATGGTGGATTGCTTGGGAGCCTCTGAGAATTGCATACCTGCTGCTTATTGCCACTTTTCTGCAATAGACATTGGTGCACTGCCTCAGCTGGACAATGACAGTATTCGGCGGGCTCAATCCCGCGATCCTATGATCAAAGCAGCTTTAGAAGCCCTCTATGCAGGAAAAGATGTGTCCAAATTACGCTCCACTGATTTGAGAACTGCACTGTTATACAAAGAAGGTCCTAAGTTGAAACTGATCAATAAACTGTTATACAGAGAAACAGTAGACAGAGGGGGACAAGTAGACAAACAACAACTAGTGCTGCCCACTGCCTTTTGGGACTCAGTACTGAGGTCCTTGCACAACACATGGGGCACCTTGGTATAGACAGAACACTTGACTTGGTGAGATCCAGATTCTATTGGCCTAAGATGGGCTGATGTGGAGCAACACATCGAACTTGTAGTCGCTGCTTACAGAGGAAAGCTTTGCCCCAGAGGGCTGCCCCTTGTTAACATCACCACCAGTGCACCCATGGAGCTGGTCTGTATTGATTTTCTGAGTTTGGAGTCAGATCAAAGAAATATCAGTAATGTGCTGGTGGTCACTGACCATTCACGAGATATGCCCAAGCTTTCCCACCAAAGACCAGAAAGCATCCACTGTGGCCAAAGTACTTGTAGAAAACTTTTTGTTCACTATGGGGCTCCACAAAGAATCCATTCTGATCAAGGAGAGACTTTGAGAGTCGTCTGATCAAAGAGATGCTTTCTCTGTGGGAGTGCGAAAGTCCAGAACCACTCCTTACCACCCAGGGGACCCACAGCCTGAGCGTTTCAACCGCACTTTGCTAGATATGCTAGGCACCCTGCACCCAAAGGACAAGCCTAGATGGAGCCAACAAATTAGCACCCTGGTACATGCTTATAACTGCACCAAAAGTGATGCCACTGGATTCTCCCCTACCACCTGATGTTTGGAAGAGAAGCTCGACTACCAGTAGATGTGTGTTTTGGGTCTCTCCTGATGGGGTTCAAGCTGACAACTATTTACAGTATGTGCAAAGTTAAAGGCCCAGCTAACTCATGCGTACCAACTGGCTCAAACCATGGCTGCCAAAGAAATCTGGCCAACAAAGAAAGGTATGATAAAAGGTGAAAGCTCAGGAACTCCAGGAGGAGATCGGGTATTGCTAAGAAATCTGGGACTGCATGGCAAGCACAAGATTGCTGACAGATGGCACCATCCCTCACATTGTAGTGGGCAAACTAGATGATCTGCCAGTGTACAAAGTAAGGCCTGAGAATAATTCAAAGATGTAAAAACAATGCATAGAAATCATTTACTGCCCATTGGACAAATCTTAATTGAGTCTGAGCCCCAAGAAGATGCCCCTCTGGACCAGTGACTAGAGCTGCTGCTAAGAAAAGATCAAGAAAGTCTGCACCTACAGAAGCAAAGTTAAGTGTTCCCTCCACAAGTCCCAGTTGAGCATGACTGTCAGTCCATATCGGAAGAAAGTGAGAGTGACTTTGAGTACTATCCTTCTTACGAACTGAGTCAATTGTTTGGGCAATCCCTAGTCAATACTGGAGATGAAGCTGGGCCTTCTGGACTGTCTAAGCCCCAGCTTCATCCCTGGGCCAATGCTCCCAGAAGGTGAAGTGCAAAGCATCAGATCAGATGAAATGGAATCATTGTGCATGGTTGAACTGTTTGAGCTTTCAGGGAGAAAATGATAGATTGGGGCAGACTGGTGATACACCCGAACAAGAAGAGTATTTTGAGTGCCTGACAGTCCACTGCCAGTGTCCAAGCTCTCCATGTGAGCCAAATGTTGTGGACTCAGAAACTGTAACTCCTGGAGCTGAAAGTGCCCCAAGTTCTAGCCTCTCTACCCCCATGGAGACTCCCCTGACAAGTGAGGACAATGCTGAAAATGAGGCTCAGAGTGCAGAGACTATAACAGTTCCCCTAGAAAGACTGGTCGAGCTGTAAAGCCTGTGGTGCACCTCAGTTATGATTCACTTGGGAGGCCTGTGGACTTGCTCTCAATGTTGTCCATAAAGGAGTGTATGTGTCCCGAGCTCATTGCCCAAACTGAGCATCAGTGCTAACTCTAAGTTACTTGTGTTGCCCTCTAAGTATGGTGCCCTTGCCCCATCCAGCCCCAAGGTAACTGATAGGGAAGGGCCCCCTCTCTTCAGGTTTCATGTACAAGAGGTAATAACTTGAGTTATGGTACAATGTGTATGTAATACTGTGTAAAGAGTGACGTACTGCAATGTTTCAGAAATGTGTTCTTGGTAAAATGATATATTGACTGATGATTACATGTGCGAGCCTAATGCAAATGTATATGGTTGCAGTTGAAACTTTAGGGTACTTGCTTGACGCGGACGCTGCTTTCCAGGCCAGGAAGGGTGTAACCCCCCGCAAATGGGTTCCCAAAAGACTTCCAGGAGCTTGCTTGAATGCTCCAAGCCTGAATGGTGTTTGGCATTTAAGCCATTTATCAGTGAGTGTTTTAGAACCTCTGGTACTGTCTCTTTAAGAGCTGTCTGCTTGCAGACATAATTAGTTTGTATGGGGACTGTGTGTTTCTTTGATTGAGTACCACTCAGCTGCTGCCAATTCACTTCATTTTGCAGTCACTAGGAGTGCAAAGGAACCTATCTGAAAGATGTAACTGTTTGCCAGAAATCATTTACAGTAATAATGAAATTACAGTTTGTCTAACCTGATTTCTTTTGCAGTCAGAACAGTGTCTGCCTAGTTCCCCATTCTGGTTTTGAACTGCTGAACTGGACCAATCAGTGTGGGGTAAGCTAGCTCTAAAATGGTGCCTTGGACGAATCAGAACTTGGACTCATAATCTGAGGCCAGCCACAAGAGGATTGTATGGGCAGTGACTCTGGGAGATGTAGTTTAGACTTCAGTGCCTTTTGGACCAACAGCAGCAGTCTATTGTGAGTGACAGCCAATCCAGTCAAGAACTGGGAGGAACTCAAAGGAAGTGCCGGTTTTTGTCGGTTGGAGTTTCAGTTGAGCTTTGGCAGTGAAGAAGGAAGGAGCCCTGTGCTTTTCAGTGTGCAGTTTTAGTCAAAACGTGTGTAAGGCCCAGAGTTCCGGTCTGCAGCTTGTGTAACAGCTTGTTAGACTGAATCCGTCCTGTGAAAGAATCAAAGGATCTCTGAAGAGTAGAAACCAGGCTCACCCTGTAGAAGACTGGAAGAATTGCTGAAAATTGCACTCGGTCTGTCAGGAACTGAATCTGCTGTGTGTTCTCCCGGGTATTGTGCAGTAATTGCGATCGGGATACAGATGCAGCCTGCCTGGTATAGTGCGTTCTTTATATGGATGTGTGAAGAGGGTTGTGTACCTCAAGTGAGCCCTGCTGACATTGAAGGACCCTATCTTATTTGGAGGTCGTGAGTACTAATTCAGGGTCGCTCCTGTTGAATTGCCACATTAAATCCAAATGGAATTACTGTACTGCTGACTGTTTAATTCTCCTTTTCTCTGTGTGAAAGGGCCCCACCAGCTGCCACGGTTTGGACTAGCCACTAGGGCTTGGGTACCCAGGGACAGTAACTGATAGGGATAGGCCTGTGCACAGAGCCATAGGTAGATTATTAGAGTGATAAGCTAATTAACCTGATTTCCCTGTACTTGTTATATCCCTAAATAAATCAGAGCTGCTTGTTTCAGCAAAGTTATACTGCCTGAGGTATTTGTCTATGTTAAAGTACTGTACTGTGATTGTTGCACTGTATCTCATTTCACAGGAGGTCCCAGTGCGGAACCAGACCTGGGGGTAAGTGTATACTGTGAAGGTAATTCTGATATATTGTGTGGGCCACTAGTGGGAAGAAGAGAGTTGCAGTGTCCCAGAGGGCTGTGACCAAGTTAGTTTAACTATTGCAAACCCTGACCTCTGGGTGGAGGCACCCGCCATTGGATCCAGGCCCCTCAACCTGTTAGTGGCAAATCAGGCAGGGGTAGTAGCCCCTGGGATAGCGCCATCTAGGGGTTACATAAATATATAGTAACGCTGTCTGTTACTGAACCTTTCCTTACGCATTTTCTATATACGTTGTAGTTTCTTCCCCCTTTAATGTCAGCACTTCCTCCATTCATTGGCCTAGCAACCTCCCAACTTCATCACCCATCATGTTTTCCATTTATCCTTTAAGCCCAATTACTTGCACTCCCCGCCCCCATAGTGGGGTCATTAGGTTGGAGGGTTCCCTTGGGAAGCGCATTGGTTTGAGGGCTTGAGGGCAGTCAGTGGGTGCAGGGTTCAAGAGTGCTGCTGACTTTACCCAGTGTATGCTGGGGATTTGTCTGCATATGTTCCCTCCCAGACACAAGTGCATGCAGGCCTCCACAGAATCCGATGCTGATGTCCACCAACCCTATACAGCACTGTACTGCCACCAGTGGTCACCAAGGTGGCACTAATGCGGCAACCTGGGCTAAGCTGCCTCCTGGGAGGGGGAGTGCGCCTTTTGGCATGCATAGTAGCTCCCCCACAATGTGCTATTCAGCACCTCAGGCTTATTCCCAAATCTAGGTCACTGGCACTGTGAGCAGGTAGGCATAGCATACTGATATTCTCATGATGCTCAGCACTTTTCTTATTCAAATGTTTCTGCTCCTTCTCTGATCAGCCCCCCTCTGGTCTGCCCCGCCACCCACCCACCTTCTTCAGACACTTACCCCATCCTCCATCCTCCATACCTTGGCCCACCTGGCAGGGCCTTTGAGGTTGCCCCTGGAAGTCTCTCCAAGGATCAGGATCTGGTGGATGTAGGTGACGTGGTCAGTGGTGTGGGGTCTGCAGAGAGCAGCCCTTCATCCAGTGCCGTCTGGGTTTTTCCACCATGTTTCTTGTCCCTCTTCTTGGGCAGTGCACCCAGTGTCTGCGGGGATGTGTCCCAGATGCGCATAATGTGCTTCTGCTGAGAGGGTAAGCCCCCCAGCCCACCAGCAGGAGCTGCTGCAGTACCCTATCATGCCACCTCAAATCCTGGCTGGGACATGCTGCCATCTCTGCAGCCTGATATCCCCAAGCCCAACATCAGTCCTGAGTTTGCACCCACATCAGTGTTGCCCTCATGGAAACACAGTGCGCAGCCGTTAGGCCATCAGGTGACCCCTCTCTGATACAGCTGCTGACTATCTAAATGTCATCTGACAGACTGTTCCTCTATCCGAACACGAATCCGAGAACCTATCCGACCCCAACTGGATTTCAGATCCAAGGCTGTGTAGTGGGATCCAAGGATAAATGTCTATCTCAGTTCTCAGATAGTCACATCGGATAGTTGGGCTCCCCCAGCTTCTCAAGATGAACTAGTGATGCTCTGATAGTGCTTTTGACTATCCTAATAGGATCCGATGGACAGTCCATCTATCCGACATCCGAGAACTTATTCAGCCCATTCAGATCTAGGATCCTAGGTCAGATAGTTGGCGCTGAGGTCATATGGCGGTATCCAAGTTTCAATGTCTGCCTCAGATTCCAGATAATTCCATTGGATAGTTGGTATCTGGTTGGGTGCTAGGTAATAGGATCTAGCAGTTGGATACTAACAATGTATGATCCCAAACTGTATCCAAGAAAACTGGTGGTATCTGATGATATCTGATTACATCCAGTCCTCGCCTAGCAATTCTACAATATTTAACAGAGTATAAGAGGTAGCTTTTTGTATGTATGGTAGGCAGGCTTGAAGAGCAAGAGCTCTGCCTAAAATTTATATAAACTTAGAAGAGTAGTCAACTATTATTCTATATAGCTGAAGTAATTTTCTTTTTCATTTTGCTAATTTTTCTAACTGGCAGTACAAGGGGGTGTGGTGACCTGGAGCACCCTTCCTGACCAGGAGGCTGACACCCCACATCCAGCTCTGTTTCCTTTCATACTTCATCAGTATTGTGACCTTATGCCAGACCAAAAAGAGCCAATCCCCTTCTGCCAGATCGGTCACATGAGATGCCACAATGAGTGCGGGTCGATAGAATGCTAATGAGATATGAAGGAGAACAGAACTAGAGATGTCAGCCTGCTACTAGGCAGAGAACTGTTCCTGGTGCTCCGCACATGACACCTAGCACTGCAAGGCAGAAAATCTTTTAATTAGAAAAAGGAAACAGAAAATAAACATAAACAACTGGCTACTTTTAATAATTAATGTTTTCTGTGTGCTTTTGACACTTACTCTAATGTAGCATAAGAAACAAATATTCTGAAGGATAAAGGACAGAGAGGGAAGGTGGTGATTGGGGTTTATCTATACGATGTCTCCACAGAAGACTGATGCCTTTGCTATGATTTATAATCTGCTGTGAATTATGCCTCATCAAACGTGTCAATCATTTTCTCGGTGCTAAAATTTTGGTGATGGATATTGTCGGTTGTGAAAGGCGGTGGATTGATGACACTTAAAGGGTGGAAACTTTCTATTCATTGGCATACAGACTAGGCAGACACAGTGAAGACATCTTTACACTGCTCTGCTAGTCTGACAAGGAGACCCCTGAGTAGGTGGAGAGAAGGGGTGCTGTCCAGAGGGAGAAGAAATGGATAGATCAATAAATGATCATTACATCTATGGTGAAAAATAGCTGTTTTCTTTTCTTTTGCTGAACTGAGAAGGGCCGTGCTGTGATCGGACCCCTGTACACAGAATTATACACTAACAGATTGTATTAGCACTAAGATACCCCAGCAGTTAGGGTGCTGAGTGACTGCTAGCAAAGCAAAGCTGGGGTATACAAAAGGCCTGCAAACTGGAATGCTGCATGTGTGAGTGTGTCTGTGTTGCCAAAGCCACTCCTGACAGAAAAGAGATTTAACTATTTAGCAGGCACTTATTCTATCTAATGGGCACAAATGCCTCCAAGCACAACCATGGAAAAAATTTAACAGTGCAGTGGAATTCACCTGCCTGGGGTGCCAAGTGTCCAGTGCACAGGGGTCACATACCTTGTGCTGACTGACCAGGTTTGAATGGGACTTTGAGGGCCATATTCAAAGACAGCGGACCCACGGCTGTGTGGAATAGTCAGATACTGAGAAAACAGAATTCCGTAGAATTTCAGAAATTTCTGCAGAATTCTGTTAGTAGCGAAATTTCGACAGTTTGCATATATAATGGTTTTTGCAGATTAACAATCTGTGGTTTATGTAAACTGCAGATTATTTGTCCTCAATCTGTGGAAAATATCCCATAGTGTACTGTATGTGAAATCTGAGGACATTATTCAGCAGTTTACATAGAAATGCTGCTCAGTAAGGTGAAGGAGTTTCTGGTCCATGTGGTTCACTGGATCACTTTACTGTGGAAGACTGGTTAGGCAGGGTGTTGCTGTGGTGCTGAAGTATCGTTGTCTCTGGTGATTGATTTTTTTTCCATGCAGGTTTTTTATCCCTCCATGTGTCAGGAATGGGCGTCTGTTTTCAGTCCTATCTTCATCATCCACAGCTGTCCTGTGCCTCCTCTGGTCTCATGGGACTTATCCTCCATGGATTACCCCTCATGGTGGGACCAGGAAGGGAAGGCCATCCTCCCCCACCTGGGATACAAATCCAGATGTCCCTGGAGCCAGAGAGGCTGAGCGGGCTACTGACATGAACGGGCAGCGCTTCATCCTCCATATTTTCCTCTGTATTTTCTCCCGTAGGCTGTACAGATGTGCAGTGAGCATGACATGCACTCTGTGCCTCCCTGGAGATGCCCTGGTGCTCTGAATGCACGCGTCTCCCACTTACTGTGCACTCATGCTGCCATTGACCTTCCTCTAGATGGCAGTCACGTGTTGAGATGTGAAATCCCCCTACATGAGGGAGGAGAGCTGTCCTATGGATGCTTAGTCCTCCCTCTCCCAGCTGACCCCCAGGTGACTACAGTCTGTTCCCGAACCTGGGTCATTGGCATGGAACGAAGTAAGGCACTGATGGTGCCTCAGCCTTTAGCAGCACTGGGCCGACCCCTGTCATTGAGTTTTATTGCTCCCATGACCTGATCCCCACATCTGCTGCTGTTATTGGTGGGGACTGTTGTAGGGACATGGCAAACTTGATTGACAGCGAGTCTTTTTCTGCCTGTAGAATTCCATGGGTGGGATTTTCAAACAGTTGGGTACAGCACTCGTGTGAGTAGTTGGGATTCATGCTGCATCTATGCAGATGCATCCAGAGGTCTGTGGCCTATTCATAGACATCTGGACTTATCTGTAATGGAGTCCTGCAGTTTAAAGCAATTTCTGCTGCAACTGTAGGAATAACATCCATTTTCCAGATGCAAGTGCTGAATTCCATGCTGGGAGTTAGACCAACTTTTTGTGGGTTAACTCCTGGGATGGATTTTTGCACTTGCATCCGAAAAACAGGTGCAAGGTTCTGAAAAATCCCCCCCACACACACATTTTTATGTTTCTATGATTGTTGTGCTCTGACTTGAATAAAAGGCTAACTACGTGAAACTACAGCAGATGCTTCCATACATGAGATACAGTCCTGTGAGTGGCTGCAGAATAGCTGGTGGCACTTCTGGTGGGAAATAATATCTATAGGCTATTGCAGTTGGATTTCCATAGGTGTCACAGCACTGAGGCAACCTTTCTTTTTTTATATAGGTGTTTCTTGCCTCACTGCTGCCCCCCCAGGCCCTTCCTGTTCTTGGCCGGCACTCACCTCCTTCAGGACGTACTGGCAATTGTATCCCCATGGATTACCCCCACTCCACACCATGGTGAGACCAGGAGGGGCTGTCCTCCCCCTCCCAGTGTCCCAATCCAGTCTGTGGCCTTGCCTAGGGCAGCAGTGCAGATCCAGAGCAGGGTGGGTGTCATCCTGTTGCACTTATTGTTTTCTCCTGCATTTCTGCCCTCTCTCAGATGTTTGGCAGGGTTTGGTCTGCCATGGTGGTAAGACTCCCATTGGGCCTTCATTTTAAAACAGTTCTCTTACTGGTTTCAAGATTCAAAATGACCAAATCAATCCCTAGCGGTGCTTATGGAAAACAGCGTATCCAAATCTTCCAGGGTTCTGGATTATCTATATCAATCAATCAATCAAATCAATCAGTGCTGTGACACCTATGGAAATCCAACTGGAATTTATTTATTGAACATGTTTCACCAGGAGAGGCGCACTGAGCAATAAGATGGTCGTCTCACGGTGCGACCGGGGGCGGTACAAGGGAAGAGGGTATACATGAAACAAGCAATAGATTGTACATTGGAGTCAAGCAATTCGAGCAACTGTTATATAGTTAAGGGTGGCTTTACGTACTTGCTACATGAAGAGACACTGCATACATGTGTCACAAGGTGAGTGATATTACATACTTGATTACACATCTAGAAACATTAATACATGCAAAAGTGCCTACTATCTAGTGTTTAGTTTGGAGTGTTTTATACAGAGTTGACAGATTAGAACTAGAAGCCTGGGCTTGGGGCCAGGGTGCAGTGACAGGTCTGAGTAGGATACACAAGGAAAGATGATTGGGTTGACTTAGGGAAGATGTTGTCAGGGAGATAAGCAGGAGGATAGCAGAAGTGCCATGAGAGGGAAAGTGCATGGGTTGGTAGGGCAATTTATAAGCCAGTCATTTTGGGCGAAGGCCAAGCCACTGGTCAGGCTATGTAAGGTGAAGAGGGAGAACAATGGGGGGTAGACCCTCAGGCAAGGGGGGAGAGGGAGGAGGTCAGGGGTATGTACAGTTAGGCATGTAGAAATTAGTGATGGCAGAGGATAGAGAGTGTTCGGAGGAAGAATGGCAGATTTGGGTCAGCAGGTCATTCCAAAGCTGAGGTAAGAGAAAGCTGATTGGCCTGCGGAGGTCCTTCGGTGAGGGATTACTAATAGTCTGGAGTCAGTAGACCTGAGGGTGTGAGCAGGGGTTGGTGGGGAAGATAAGGAGGTGATGAGGTGGGGCGGAAGGGAACCAAGCCAGAAATTAGAAACAAATTTAGCACTGTGAAGGAAGCACCGGTTGCTCAGGGATGGAAGGGCCAGTGAATGGAAGAAATTGCAGTGATGGGTATGGGGGGACATCGAGGGCAAAACAGCAGAAAGTATTGAAAAGGGGGTCCAGTCTGGATAGTGTGGACTTGGGGGCAGAGCTGTAGACAACATTGCAGTAGTTGAAGGAAGGTAGAATAATTTTCAGGAGGATTTTGCGTCTCACAGGAAGCGGGAGACTAGTGCAGTTTCTATAGAGGGCGCCGAGCTTAGGGCGCAGTTTTGACAGGATGGCTTTCCACGTGTGTGGAAAAGGTGAGGTGGTGGTTAAACCAAACCCCCAGGTACCTAAAGGAGGGCATGTCTTCTAGGACAGTGTTATCCAGGGTACGGAAGATCAGTGTGGATGTAAATCTGGATAGTCTCTGTCTAGTGCCGAAAGTCATAGAGACTCTTTTCTTGGCATTTAGGGAGAGTTGGTTGGAGTTAAACCAGTGTTGTACCTTGATGAAGTCAGTCTGGAGATTAGAGGCGACTTCTTCATGGGTCCGGACGGATGTAAAGAGGACCGTGTCATCTGCATACATGTGAATTGAGGTACTAGAGCAAGTCTTTGGCAGGTCATTTAGTTGGATGGAGAAGAGAATGGGACCAAGGACTGAGCCCTGGGGAATGCCAGTGGTAATAGGGAGAGGGGGAGTCAGCTATTTTTACAGATTGGGTTCTATTATGTAGATAGGCTGTGAACCAATTAGTGGCCATCTCAGATAACCCAGCACCTGACAGGCAGGGTAATAGTAGGGAGTGGGATACCGTATCGAAAGCTTTGGCTAAGTCGATGAATAGTGTGGATGTAATTTGTCCTTTGTCCATTCCTGAGAGGATGGAATCCGTGAGTCTTAGTAGGGAGGTGGTGGTGGAGTGACTTTTTCTAAAGCCGGACTGAAATGGAGTGAAGTTAGTTAGTTTTAGAGAGGAAGTGGGAGAGTTGAGATAACATGAGGTGTTCCTGAAGTTTAGCGAAGGTGGGGAGGAGGGAGATGGGGTGGTAGTTTGCAGCAGAGGTGGGGTCACCTCCTTTGGGTAGTGGTAGGACAGTGGCATGTTTTCACTCCATTGGGAGTGATTCAGTGGTGAATGAGAGATTTAACAGGGCAGCGAGGGGAGTAGCTATGGCAGGGGCATATAGGAAGAGAAGTTTGTTGTCAAGACCGTCGGGAGATTTTCCTTTGGCAGGATTCAGGGAGTGCAGGGCATCTAAGGTTTCGATGGGAGAGATGTGTCTGAAGGGGAAAGGGTTCTGGTCAGGCAGTGGGGGAGGGTAACTGTCCGGAGATTGGGCCGGGTTACTGATGGAAGGGAGTCCAGGAGGGTCGTTGCACATGTGGTGAAGTAGAAATTGAAATCGGAGGCAACCGTCAGGGGGTCGGAGTGGCGGGTCCCTTGGGAGAGAAGGTGAGGGGGGGGAATTTGTTGTTGGAGGGGGAGAAGAGCGAGTTGATGACTCTCCAGAATTTAGATGGCATCCCAAGATTGGCGTTTAGGGTGTTGTTAAAATATTAGGCCTTAGCTAAGCGGATGGCCTTTGTGTATTTGTTTTGGAGCATGCGATAGGTGATGTTGTCACCTGGGAGGAGTGTAGATTTGTACTTTCACCATGCCCCATCATGGGCTTGTTAGCATGCTATTAGCTTGGAGGGAATCCAGGAAAGGTGACTCCCTCGAAGCCTAGCACGACACAGGGGGGCATGTTTATCTCAGGCGCAAAGGAAGGTGTTCCAGAAGTGCGTAAGGGCAACATCCATGTTAGTGCATCTAAGGATGAGGTCCTAGTTAGTGAGCTAGTTCTTCCAGGAGAGGGAAGAGGTTTAGAGTTTTATATGATCGTTGGAATATAAATTTGGGAGGGGATTTAACTCGGTGGATTTTGCGGTCTAAGTAGGTTAAATGATGGTTGCCAGTGGAGTCAGGAAGGAGGCCAGAGCTGACAAAGCAGTGGGGATGAGAGGTAAGCACCCAGTCAAGTAGGGAGTGGTTGCCAGACTTATGGTTTGAACATGTAGGTTCCAAGATGGTTTGGGTAAGGTTGAGAGCAGATATCTCGGTACGGGTTTTGTTAAAAGCGGGGGCTGGCCAGTCGTGGTTAAAGTCACCCATAACGTAAAGTTCACCCGACTTGGTGAGAGAGAGATGTTAGTTGGCTTAGGAAGTTGGTGACTGTTGTGACTGGGGTGCCAGGGAGCAATAAATACCAGCCACAAAGATAGGGAGTGAGGAGGAAGGGGACAGTTTCAGCATAAGCAGCTCATAGGGTTTGGGTTCAGCTTTTGTGAGAGTGACAGAGAAATGTAAGGCTGAGCTGGTATAGATAGCCACTCCTCCGCCTCCGGTGGGTCGGTCTTGCCGAGTGATAGTAAACCCTGGAATAGCGATGGCTGGGTCCGGGAGGTTTGGGTTTAGCCAGGTCTCAGATACGATGATTATGTCAGGAGCAT
The DNA here is from genome assembly GCA_016271365.2 of Neoceratodus forsteri. Classification (NCBI taxonomy): domain Eukaryota; kingdom Metazoa; phylum Chordata; order Ceratodontiformes; family Ceratodontidae; genus Neoceratodus; species Neoceratodus forsteri. The sequence goes on along the minus strand of JADMNL010000036.1, from coordinate 64,249,806 downwards.
GGTGAGAGGCTAGAACCTGGAGCAGATCAAGCTTGGGGGCTAGGCTTCGATGTTTAGGTGGATTAAATGTGATCCACGGGGGAGGAGCCAGACAGAGTGTCAGTGATGGCATTGGCTGAGGGGTTAATCATGGGGCAGCTGTGACTGGGGGTAGGCATAAAGGAGCAATACAGATGAGTATGAATAGATAGACCATTGACAGAGTAAAAGTCTACGGCACATTCATAAGGTAGACAAAATGGGCAGACTGGATGGGCCTTGTGGTCCATATCTGCTGTCAACGTCTATGCTTCTATGTTTCATTAATAAATCTGAGATGTTTGTGGAAATCTGGAACCCTTTCTTATATGTTAAAACTAATTACATCTGATGGACTTAATGCTAGTTGTTTTGCTCATATGTGATGTGTTGGTAATGTTATTTATGTTCTTGCCGATCTTTACAATTTATTGTATATATTTTTAATATTGCTGACATTCATGCAGTATTAAGTTGTAAGCATTGTATTCTAAAATGCACTAAAAACTTATACTGCATTTTCTCCCCTTGCAGCTGCAGACGCTAATGCGTGTAGAGGCATATACTCGACACACATTGGCCACCAGCCACTCTGTGCTTTGGCTGTGACCGTTGCCCAAATGACAGCCTCCATGTGGTGGCAGTAAAAGAGTGGCGTGGCACATCTCGACTCCCCTCTCCGCCCAGAGAGGAGAGCTGTCAGGCAGATGCTCAGTCCCCCCCAACCCCACCTCTGGCCAACTCCCAGTGGCCTTAGTTCACATCAAAACCTGGGTCAGTGGTACGATGAGAGATGTGGCGTCCAGCACGTCAACCCTCTGTCCCACTGGAGCGACCAAAGACAACTCTTTTTAAGGTATGCAATGACCACTAGCAAGCCAGGGATTGAGGAGAGGTTTCTGCTTTTATTCTCTGACACATGCTTTTAACAACGATCATTACTGGGAGACGATCAGTAGAATGGAGGTGCATGGGGGGGCACTGGGTCTGAATATAGCTGACCACAATGCCATAGGCAAGAACAGTGTGGCTGAAATGCCATCACTTTTGTGAAGGGGCTTTGCGCCCCACACCCCCTGATGCAGGGGGCTCTGCCCCTGCACCCTCCATACTTAAAGATTCTCTCTCTGGGGGTTGGGGGAGTGGATCATGGGGAAACTTAAAATGTGTGGGGCCGTGGAATACTATTTCCATGGCCCCTTGTAAAAAATCAAACTCCCTATTCTGGCAGAATGTTAGAAGACCAGGATTAGAACCCTGGTCTCCACTGCCTCCTGGCCAAGCTGCTCCATGCTCCAGCCCTCCACACCACAGGAGCAACTTGGCCAGCCTCCTGTATTTTGCTTCCCTTGCCCTATGGCAGTACCATGGACAGCCACCAGGGGAGCACATGGCACAAGTGCTCTACATCCTTGCTTGCTCTGTCTGTGGTAGTGCTACGGAACTAGCGCTCTCTTGCCTGGCACTATTCCTGTAGGGCTAATCTAACTGGGTACCCATGGGGAACTATTGGGTATTGTTATCCACTGTCTCCAGTTGCTTCTCACAGAAAGAGAGCAACTGGGCTTATACAGGCCATCTCCAACTGTTCCTGGACTTTAGAGTGCTTCAGGGTCAGTCCAGTCTTCCATTTTGTTTCCAGTGTACTGTATATGCTTCAGCAGGTGAAGATCTTCAGGCAATAAAGTGCGGTCTTTCACTGCTAAGATGATGCTATCCAGTAGGGTTGTCAGACCTAATTCTAAGCCAGGGGTTTGAGTTCTAATTTAGAACTAGAACACCCATGAGTTCTAAGTATTAAGGGGTCTAAATACTAAATAAAATGCCTATTTTTTTTAGTTGTTCAGACGTTTCCAAAACAGGAGATGCCAGCCTGGAAAACAAACTAATTATTGGGAATTACATACTGAAATGTTTTAGAGACAGACAGTATGAGAATGTGCTGTTCATATGCAGATGTGCCAAACACATGGATCTGTGACGCCTTGCATTTGCATTTTGAAAGGCAGACTGTGTTTCTCATTTCTGCATGTGCAGTGAAACAATATTATTGCTGTGCTGAGAGGGCAGAACATTTACTTATGTTTTTTCCCTCCTCTCAGTATCTTGATCTGTTCTTTCTCTTCAGATCTATACACAAAAGAGTCTGAATTCTAAATAAAATTAGAACCTTAGAACAATTGCAAAGTTCAGCTACAGAACCAGAACTCAGAACTTCAGTGAGTTCTGACAACCCTAACACCCAGCAGTACTGACCTTTGCTCCTGACAAGGTTTCATCTGCACTGTTTTTAGAACTGTGTCTATTTAAGCAATAATACATGACAAGGTATGGTATATCAGGGGATATCGCCATGCCTCGAGTGCATTGTGAGACGTGAGGCCGGAGGCTGAGTTTCTCATGCACCCAAGAAGTGACAATATCCCATGATATACCACACCCTGGAGTGTATTATTGCTATTATAAACTGAATTCATATTTGTATTAGTAAAAAAACAAAGTTCAAAAAAATGGTTTAAAAAATGACTTTTAAAATGTTCTAATATTGAATTTGTATTGTGTAGGGATACATATAAAGAGCATAGTTTTACTCATGAACAGCAGGTGGCGCTATTGTATAGTAGTGTGTATGTATGTATTTGTATGTGTATATATATATGTGTGTGTGTGTGTGTGTGTGTGTGTGTGTGTGTGTGTGTGTGTGTGTATATATATATATATATATATATATATATATATATATATATATATATATATGTAATATGATAGGGAGCAAGCAGAGTTGTTTCAGAAAAATATTTTAGTGGCACCATTCAGGGACGAGATCTCAGCAGAGAGAAAAAAAAAACATTTTTTATTTGTGTCTTGCTCTGATGGTTGTCCTGTTCCAGGAGCAGCTGCCAGTGTGTGTTATGGCAGTCAGTGTTTTTCAGACTTTCCGCCATGTATGCTGTTGGAACCGTTAGCGGTGAGTTATAAATAACTTTCACTGGTGCAGTCCTAATGTTGGCACAAGAATAGCTGGGGTTTCCCTGTGAGGTTCCCTGGTTGCCAGTAATTATAATGTATTACAAATCATTTAAAGAGCAAGAATTGTGCTCAGTTAGGAGAATGTTCCCAATGCCCCCACTGTTACCTTACCTCACTAGGACTCAAACAGTCCTTATATGGTAATATTTTTAGCAGCAGTTTTTGAAGGGGATGGGATCATAATTCCAAGCCACATGCCTGATCTCTTCCCCTTCCTGGTACAAAGAGAAGCACGCTCTGCCCCGTGATGTCCCAGTGCTCTGAGGCTAGATTCACAAATAATCGCAAAGTGCAGTGCAAAAGTTGGCAATGCACTTTGCCATTGCACAGGTGGTAAAAAATGTTATTCACAGACGAGCAGCATAGGGTGCTATCTGACTGTGAATAGCGGTAGGTAGAGGCAGTGGTAACCCCACTATTGCTGCCTCTAACCCTACCAGCACTGCGCTGACCTGCATTCCTTAAAATGGCCCTGCAATGAATAGCGCCAGTGCACTATTTGTTATTTACAAAAGCAGCCATGCAAATGAGCCCATTGGGCATGCAAGGCGCTAGCTGGCCATTGGCATGCCCAGTATGTGCTCATTTGTATGGGCTGCATGTGTCCTAGCATTGCCCCCCCCCCCAGTCCCTGCCCAATGTAGCCATAGTCACTGGTGGTCTAGTGGTCCCTACCCTGTCCCTGATTGTCATTTCCGCATAAAAGAAAATAACTACATTGGCAGTCTAGTGGTCCCTTCACCCTCCCATCTCCGATTGCTTTGGTTAAATAAAGACAGCACCAGCTAGGTGTCCTTGATCATAGACAGTGTCGGCAGATAAGGGCCTATGGCCCACCCAGTCTGCCCATTTGAGCTTGTAAGTTCAGTTTGTTTTCCTAGAAGTCTGTTGCCCCTTACCCCTGACCTCCAGAATTCCTTTATGTCTATCCCATGCATTCTTAAATCCCGTGATTGTTTCAGCCCCCACCACTTCCTCTGGCAGGGTGTTCCACTTGTCCACCACCTGCTCTGTGAAGAAATTTTCTTATGTTTCCTCTGAATCGTCCTCCTCCAACTTCATCCCATGCCCTCTAGTCCTGGAACATCTTTTTCGCTTAAAAATAGTGTTTTCCTGCACCCTGTTCCTCCCTGTAAGATACTTCTGTTCTCTATCATATCCTCTCTCCCTTCTCTCCTCCAGGGAGTACATGTTCAGTTCCTTCAACCTGTCTTCATAGGACTTGTGAAGCAATCCATGCACCATCTTTGTTGCCCTCCTCTGAACCTTCTCTACCCTGTCTATGTCCTTACGTAGGTATGGTCTCCAGAACCAGACACTGTACTCCAGGTGGGGCCTCACTAGTGTCTTGTATAGCGGAATTATGACCTCCTTTTCCTGCTGGTGATGCCCCTGCCTATACATCCCAGCATCCTATTTGCTTTACCTGCTGCCTTGTCACACTGTTTCCTACCTTGAGGTCATCTGAGATGATAACCCCAAGATCCCTTTCCTGCTTGGTGCATGCTATATCCTCACCCCCAACTGATATATTGTGCCAGGGTTTTGTGCCCATATGCATTATCTTGCACTTCTTGCATTGAATTTCAACTCCAAACCCTGACCATTCTTCAAGTTTCTGCAGGTCCCTTCTCATTCTGTCTACACCCTCTGGTGTGTCTACTCTGTTACAGAGCTTTGTGTCATCAGCAAACAGTGAAATTCTGCCTTCTAGGTCCTGCGCCATGTCACTGATGCAGATGTTGAATAGGACCAGTCCCAGCACTGATCCCTGTGGTACCCCACTGGTCACTCTTCCCTCTGTGGAGTGACAGCCATTTACCACCACCCTCTGTGTCCTGCCACCCAGCCAGTTACCTACCCACCACACTACTGTCCTGCCCACACCCATCGAGGGCGTTATGGATGAAACCAGTGAACTCTAATAATGCAGAGGCGGTACTATGCCCTGGCCTAAAGCCATGTTGTTGAGGGCACAGTAATTGATATTTTTCCAAGTATTCAGCCAATTGGTCAGCAACTATTCTCTCCAGATCTTTGGAGAGCAGGGAAAGGATGGAGGTTGGTCTGTAGTTATCATGGAGTGCTCAGTCCCCACTCTTAAAAACAGGGGTCATGATGGCGGCTTTCCACTTATGTGGGAATTTGGAGTAACAGAGTGATAAATTTAATGAGCCCTGTCAGGGGTCGCAGGATTTCTTCTAAGGTGAGGGCAATAAATTTGAGGTCAAGGTTGTTACCACTAGCTCTAGATTTACCGAGTACTTTAAGGAGGTATTTTCAGTGACTACTTTGAAATAGAAAGGCAGGTTGTCTATAGGTTGATCAGGGCTCCTGTGGTTATTATCTAATTTAATGGGGGCACAAAAGTCAGACAGGAGGATACTGCTGAGATTGGTAAAAGCATTGTTGAATGTGTTAATGGTTTTAGGATCTAGGAAGGGTGCACCATCTATACCGAGCATGGTAGGGGCAGATTTAGAGGCCTTCCCAAGCAGGTCATTGAGGTTCGCCCAGAATTTTCTACCATCGTTCTTGGAGTGAGCGAGGGCGTCTTTAAAATATTGGCTTTTGGCGGAACATATAGCTGTGGTGCACATGTTTCTCACACTTTTGTAGTTCTGGATATCAGTTTGGCTCCCGGTAGCCCAGGCCCTGTGCCAGAGGTGGTCCCTTGTTTTCAGGAGTTCAGTGAGGTGCGGGGTGATCCAGGAATTGGAGGTGCCTTTGATTTTATGCTTCCTGAAAGGAGCATGTTTATCACGGGTGGCATTAAACTGGTTGATGAATAGAACGAGTACATCCTCAATATCATGAGATGAGTAGAACTTCCACCAGTCCAGATGCCGAAGATCAGATTTCAGTTGCCCAAGGTGTCCATGCAGGAGGACCCAAGCAGCGATGTTTCTGGTGGGTGGTTTGAAAATTTGTAGGACTAGCTACATTTAACTGGGGAGTGGTCACTGAGAGTGTGGGGTGACACAGTAGTTTCTAGGACATGTTCAGGGCAGTTTGAGAAAACTGAGTCAAGGAGGGTGCAGGACCCAGTTCTGTGATTTGTCCTGGTTGGGGAAGTGGCAAGCTGGAAGAAATGGATGGCAGAGGTGGCATCTTTGAAGGGGTTAGCTTCAGGGGAGAGCCAGTTTGTATTGAAGTCTCTCATAAGAATTATTTCAGAATTGAGGTTAAGGCTGTTGAAGCAGTCCAAGAGGGAGTCGAGGCCTACTGTGGATTGCTTGGGTGGGATATAAACAGAGAATCATGAGGGATTTATCTTGTGCACCAGGATGCACTTTTATAGTGAGTACTTGAATATTCTCGCCAGTGTTGGGCAGAGAAAGGTCGAGGCCTGTAAGGTGTCCTTTTGGAAGATTGCATAGCCACTACCCTATTTTTTTTTAGCCTATCCCACCTGAAGACCATGTAGCCTGGTAATGATATGGCAGTGTCTGGGATCTTAGGCGAGAGCCAAGTCTCAGTGACTGAGATAATGTCTGGGTTATGCTGCACAAGCCAGGCTTGGAGGCTGTCTAATTTTGAGAGAAGACTACAAATGTTAATTGATGCCAGAGTTAGCGCTCCAGTTTTGGACGGTGGTGAGGATTGCATGCTTCCAGAGAGCAATAGTAGTAACAGGATCATCCTGCAGAGTTTTTATTTCTTTTTTGAGTTCTTTTGGGGGTGGAACGTATAGTGTGCCATACCTGCAGGATAGAGAGGCTTGGGAGAAATACCAACGGGGGCAACCATGCATGGTAGGAGTGGAGTGTGTTTAAGTGTAACCCCTAGATGGCGCTATCCCAGGGGCTACTACCCCTGCCTGATTTGCCACTAACAGGCCGAGGGGCCTGGATCCAATGGCTGGTGCCTCCACCCAGAGGTCAGGGTTTGCAATAGTTAAACTAACTTGGTCACAGCCCTCTGGGACACTGCAACCCCCCTTTCTTCCCACTAGTGGCCCACACAATATATCAGAATTACCTTCACAGTATACACTTACCCCAGGACTGGTTCCGCACTGGGACCTCCTGTGAAATGAGATACAGTGCAACAATCACAGTACAGTACTTTAACATAGACAAATACCTCAGGCAGTATAACTTTGCTGGAACAAGCAGCTCTGATTTATTTAGGGGATATAACAAAGACAGGGGAAATAGGTTAATTAGCTTATCACTCTAATCATCTACCTATGGCTCTGTGCACAGGCCTATCCCTATCAGTTACTGTCCCTGGGTACCCAAGCCCTGGTGGCTAGTCCAAACCGTGGCAGCTGGTAGGGCCCTTTCACACAGAGAAAAGGAAAATTAAACAGTCAGCAGTACAGTAATTCCATTTGGATTTAATGTGGCAATTCAACAGGAGCAACCTGAATTAGTACTCACAACCTCCAAATAAGATAGGGTCCTTCAATATCAGCAGGGCTACTCTTGAGCTCCAAGAGACTCTTCACACATTTATATGGTAAAAAAAGAAAGTACTATACCAGGCAGGCTGCTTCTCTATCCCGATCGAATGACTGCACAATACCGGGAGAACACACAGCAGATTCAGTTCCTGACAGACCGAAGTGTAATTCAACAATTTCTCCAGTCTTCTACAGGGTGAGCCTGGTTTCTACTCTTCAGAGATCCTTTGATTCTTTTCACAGGACGGTTCAGTCTAACAAGCAGTTACACAAGCTGCAGACTGGAACTCTGGGCCTTACACACGTTTTTTGACTAAAACTGCACACTGAAAAAGCACAGGGCTCCTTCCTTCTTCACTGCCAAAGCTCAACTGAAACTCCAACTGACAAAACTGGGCACTTCCTTTGAGTTCCTCCCAGTTCTTGACTGGATTGGCTGTCACTCACAATAGACTGCTGCTGTTGGTCCAAAAAGGTTCTGAAGTCTAAACTACATCTCCCAGAGTCACTGCCTATACAATCCTCTTGTGGCTGGCTCAGATTATGAGTCCAAGTTCTGATTCGTCCAAGGCACCATTTTAGAGCTAGCTTACCCCACACTGATTGGTCCAGTTCAGCAGTTCAAAACCAGAATGGGAACTAGGCAGATACAGTTCTGACTGCAAAGAAAGCAGGTTAGACAAACTGTAATTTCATTATTACTGTAAATGATTTCTGGCAAACAGTTACATCTTTCAGATAGGTTCCCTTTGCACCCTAGTGACTGCAAAATGGAGTGAATTGGCAGCAGACTGGTGGTACTCAATCAAAGAAACACACAGTCCCCCATACAAACTAATTATGTCTGCAAGCAGACAGCTCTTAAAGAGACAGTACCAGAGGTTCTAAAAACACTCACTGATAAATGGCTTAAACGCCAAACACCATTCAGGCTTGGAGCATTCAAGCAAGCTCCTGGAAGTCTTTTGGGAACCCCCATTTGCAGGGGGGTTACATAAGCAAGTGAGGGAAGGTAGTAACATTCATGGGTGGAGAACAGCTTGATCCCAGTGCCATGAGTACAGAGCACAACCTTCACGGGTGGAGGGAGCGGAGGTGCGTTCAAGCTATTGTTATAAAAACCAAGCAAGAGTAGCAGCAGTAGAGGCACAAGACTGCAATTCAAGGAAACAGGAGACATATCCAAACATAGGCAGGAGTCTGCAGTCAAACTGCATCTAGTTTTGGCAACAAATTACCATCTGTATCTAATATAGGCAGCAAAATGCAATTTTGTGCCCAGTTCTCAGCTGTATTGTGTAGTAGCATAAAACGTTACACAAGCAATCTGCCAAATGCGTCAGCATTCACTGTGCTAAAGCTCTAGACTAAGTGCTGGGGGAGAGGTGCCCCTTCGTCTGTGTCTGAATGCCAGTGAGTTGTGCCAAATGTAGTACGAACAAGCAATACTTTTATCAAGTTAACAGCTGAATTCCAATGCCTTTAGTGGTTTGTGTATGACATAGTGCCAGCTACATGGTACCGTGACATACACAGACCAGCATGGCACAGGTGCAACCGCCATTGTCTCCCCCCCTTTCAATCCTCATTTTAAGATCCTCTTTTAGACTGCTATCCATGTTGGATGCTGACCCCCTTCAGCATCCTCCTGGTGGTCCACTACCCCCTTCATCCACACCCGAATCCCACTGTCGTTCCTGGTGTCTGCTGGAAACTTCTTCCCTAGCTATTTTCTCACTGCATTCTGTTGTATTACATGTAGTCCTTTGCTGATCTCCATTCCCCAACTGGACACCTAGTGTTCGCAGAGTTCCAACATCCATATTGCCTACTTTTATGGGTTCTATAAGCAATAATCCATGACAGGGTATGGGGTTACTGGGGATCAATCAACACCCACGGTGCACTGTTAGGCACGAGGCCGCAGGCCGAGTGTTGTCACAGTACCTGGGGTGTTGATTAATCCCCAATAACCCCATACCCCGTCGTGAGTTATTGCACTTATAATATGGGTTCATTACAAAACTGAAAGAAATTAAGACAAACCATTTTATTTCTCTTAAAAAAGAAGAAATGTCACTGTATCCTGTCGAGTGGAAAAGTAGTCCCCTACAAGCACTGCATGTTTCCGTTATGTTATGAACACACAAATGCTAAAAATATACCATTAGTATGATTTCTCACATTTGTTGTGCATAACATACATGTATGGGTGTTGGGGGGGGTGCAACAAATTGACAGAGTTGCTTGGGGGGGCTGGATTGCACTCAGCAGACAGTGAGAGTGAATTTCCCCCCAGTGACTACAGGGCTGAAATGTTTGTGCCACTCTCACTGTCTCGCTACTTCTGTGTGCTGCATCCCGATCCTTCGCTGTTTCTCTCTCTCCGCATCACACAATTTACCGCTCTTCCCCCCATCTTCCATGCAAGGCTCATGGCCCGATTACTTCAGCAGCAACTGCCCCAGCTGCTCTCCTTCTCTCTCTGTCTCTCCGCAGTGTGGTGCGCTGCTCTCTCTCTCAAGTGAGCCCAGCTGCTTCGCAGTGCCCAATGAACCGAAATGTTTTTCCTCTACTTCCAATGCCTGCTTCACCAGGCCCCTATGAAGATGCCATTGGTGCTGGGAACTCTGTGCGGGACATGCGGTGCACGCAAGTGCAGCTGGAGAGGCAGGTAAGGATCGGCTTCACAGGGGCTCTACCACAGTACCACAGGGAAATGGGGGGGGGTAACCAATCACCGCAATCGCACTGCATCCTGCTTACTGATTTCTAAATGGCTGTCGTTCTGATTTTTGTTTCTGCAGGAGGAATGACTCCCAACGGCACTTTACTGAGTCGCTCTGCTAAACTGTGGATTAAATAGGGAATTTAATCCCCGGGCAAGCAGAGCGACTGTACCAAACGGGTTGTGTGTTTTTGCCAACCCATGTTATAATATCACTTATAACATGGGTTGGCAAAAAATTCACAGAATTCCCAGCACCACTGACATTTTCATAGGGACCTGGTGAAGCAGGCAGAGGAAAAAACATTTAAGTTTATTGGGCACTGCGAGGCAGCTGTATTCACGTGAGAGAGAGAGACAGACAGACAGAGACAGAGACCAGTGTACTATGCTGAGGAGAGACCATGAGACAGAGAGAGAGAGAGAGCAGCTCAGGCAGCTACTGCTGAAGTCACCAGGACACAAGCCTTTCATGGGAGAGGGAGGGGGAAGAGAAAGACCGGGAAAGAGTAGTAAATTGTGTGATGGGGGAGAGACATGGAGAGAGAAACAGCAAAGGATCGGGATGCAGCACACAGTAGTAGTGAGACAGTGAGAATGGCACACAAACATTTCAGCCCTGCAGTCACCGGGGGGGTGGGATTCATTCTCACTGTCTGTCTGCTGAGCGCAGTCCAGCACCCCCAAGCAACTATGTCAATTTGTTGCACCCCCCAAAACCTATACATGTATGTTATGCACAACAAATGTGAGAACTCATACCAATGGTATATTTCTAGCATTTGTGTGTTCATAACATAACGGAAACATGCAGTGCTTGTAGGGGGCTACTTTTCCGCCCAGCAGGATACAGTGACATTTCTTCTCTTAAGATAAATAAATAGCTTTCTCTTAACTTATTTCAGTTTTGCAATGAACCCATGTTATAAGTGCAATAACCCATGACAGGGTATGGAGTTATTGGAGATTAATCAACACTCCAGGTGCTATGAGGAAACTTGGCCTGCGGCCTTGTGCCTCACAATGCACCCAGGGTGTTGATTAATCCCCAATAAACACATACCCTGTCGTGGGTTTAATTCTTAATTATTATATGTCCCTGACTATGGCTTATGATATTTTCTCAGAAATTGTGCTAGGGGCTCTCAACAAGTATGCTCCCATAGTAAAAGTTTGTGCCAGAAACAAATCCTGTCGGTGGTTTACAGAAGACCTGAAAGATGCTTTGCAGAGTAGGGATGTACTCTGGAGGACTGCTAGGAAAACTAATTTAATAAATGACTGGAATTCTTTCCGGAGGGCGAGGAACTTCTGCACAAAAATGGTCAGAGAAGCCAAAACTAATTTCTACAGCTCTCAGCTGGAGAGCTCCTCAAGAAATGCCTCCAAATTCTGGAAGACTATCAAAAACATTGAAGGTCACACCACTGTAAATTCTCTACCTACTAAATTATTGATCGACAATACTGTCATCTCCGACAGACCGTCTATCCTCGATGCTCTCAATAATCATTTTGCCACTGCAGGGCTAGCCTTGACTCCTCTCCCATGAATATCCTTCGCCAACAACTTAGATTGGATACACAAGAAAAACCCATCCCTATTTCATCCTTCTCTCTGCAGCCTACCTCCCTGAAAGAAGAAGTCGAAGATCTTCTCCTTCAGCTGGACACTAGGAAAAGTGCTGGGGATGGCCTAATTGACCCGTACTTTTTAAAGGTCAGCTACTGTGTCCTCGCAGTCCCAATTACTCATCTCTTCAACTTATCCTTGTCCCAGGGTGACCTACCGCCCATTTGGAAAAATGCACTTGTGGTCCCTTTGTTTAAGTCAGGAGATCCTGGTGACCTCAATAACTACAGGCCAATCTCCCTACTTCCAATCCTGTCAAAGATGCTGGAGAAAATAGTGAACTCCCAGCTTCGGAAGTACCTGGAATCAGAAAAATTGCTCAACCTATTACAATCTGGTTTTAGAGCACACCACAGTACAATCTGTGCTCTAGCCAAGGTGACAAACGACTGGTAGCTTGAATTAGACAAAAAAAACTTTGTCTGCGCAGTTTTCTTGGACCTAAGCAAGGCGTTCAATGCCATTGATCACAGGCTGCTTCTGTCGTCCCTCCAGAACATTGGTTTGGATTCCCTATCCCTTAAATGGTTCTCCAACTACCTCTCAGGATGACTTCAACAAGTAAAGGCAGAAGGGGAAGTTTCTCCACCAAAACCCCTATTGAGGGGTGTACACTGAGTTCCATTCTTGGTCCCTTGCTCTTCACCATTTATATTAACAGCGAGATGCCCCTTTAAAGAAGCACAAATACACCTATTTGCAGATGATACGGTACTCTATGCTAGTAGCCCCACACCTGAAGCGGCTTGTAAAGCCTTTCAAAATGAATTTATTCTGCTGCAACATCAGCTTATAAACCAGAAACTGCTCTTAATTGCAAAAAAAACAAAACAAAGCAATGTTCCTTTCACCCTTCAAAATGCAATAAATCCTGCAATTGCTGGGACACTCCCGCAGATCACTACCATTCTAGGTGAGCAGTTGGACTATGTACCAAAGTTCAAGTACCTGGGAGTCTGGTTAGACCATAGACTTACTTTCACAGATCACTTAGAAGAACTGGCAAAGAAACTTAGACAAAGACTTGGTCTGTTCTTTAGGATTAATAATCTCCTCACAAGAGACGCTAAACTGAAACTGGTTCAAACTACCTTTCTTTCCCTATTGGATTATGCAGATGTTCTATATAGTCAGGGACCTGCAGGTACCCTAGACAAACTTGATACGCTTTATCACAGAGCCATAAGATTTATCACGGGTCTTCCATACTCAACCCACCACTGTGCATTGTACACGGCAGTGGGATGGGCATCCCTTGCTTACAGACGGCAAAAAAATGCTACGCGGTTTGGACATACAAAGCTATCTCAAATAAACTGCCCCAGTATATCTCTGTCTGTTTACCTTTGTGCACTCTGGGGAAGTATGCCCTAAGAAGCACCTCATATATCTACCTTTATGTTTACAAAGCAAAATCTCACATTGGCAGAGCAGCCATCAGCTTTGTGCTCCCTCAACTGTAGAACAAGCTGCAAAAAACGTTGAAATTAACTCACTCCATCAGCCTAGCAGCTTTTAAATCTCTATATCTACATCATAATAAGGAGTCCTGTGCCTGTCTACCCTAAATAGTGCCTCATATAAGTCCAAGCACACTCTAATTACTACTGTTAAAAGATTGATCACATCTATAATCGACTCTTCCCTTTCCCCTTTTTCAACCCCCATATCTGTCCCTTCCATGTTCCTTTGACCCTGGTTCCAGCTCTAAATTCTCCATACTGTATCACTATATATCTTTTTACGTTCACTTGCGCGCATGCGTAAGGAGCGTTTTGGGAGAGTAGCACACTTTGGAGGTGTGCCTCTCCCGTTAAATCCACTGCTCAGTTGAGCAGGCATGGCGGTCTGGAAAACCACCGCTGTCATACAGAGCACCGTCACGCCACCCCCCCGCGTCACGCTGCCCCCCCAAATCCTTGCTGCCATGCTGGGAGCCCACCCCAGCGTGGCAAACGTCCCGCGTTGTTTGCTGATGGGGGTGCCCAATCCCCTGTCGGCTCCACGCCCCCAAGCCATCCTTCTGCCATGCTGGGAGCCACCCCAGCGTGGCAAACGTCTCGCATTTTGCCACGACCGGGTGCCCAATCCCCATCAGCCTCGCCCCCAGTTATCTTGTGCCACGCTGAGCTCACCCCAGCTTGGCAAACGCTCCACGCCGCCAATTAAAAACCTGTAAAGTAAAACGGTCCCACGCAGTTCTCCCCGCCCCTCCCACAACCCGCACCCACCCACTGTGCACCCTGTCTTCCCACAACCCCCATACTTACTCTCCGGAGCTCGGCGCGACGATCTTCGTGACCAGGAACACGCCTGCACTCTTCAAAGCCGATCATGAACGGAGGAAATGCCGTAAGCTGTAAAATGGCCCAGACAGGGGTTTCAACTTTATTGCATATCTCGATTTTTGAAATTTTTCCAAACTTTCAACATGGGTTTTTGGGACCTCTTCTCATGAATGATGTCACTGTCATGGGGTGATCGGTCAAGGTGATTTCGCAGTCACTGCACGAAATCACCTTCGGCCTGAATAACACCATGACAGTGACATCATTCATGAGAAGGTCCAAAACCCATGTTGAAAATTTGGTGCAAAATTCCAAAATGACTGTTTACTTAGCTGCAGCGCAGTTCCTACACAGGCTCAGACACCATGAATTTTCAATATTTTCACTCCAGATTTTCAACATTGCCATTTTACCACACCTTCTTATGAGCAGTACAGCTGTCATTTTTCACATCCTGCCCAAAACGTGTTTCCGCCCATGTAGCACATAATGGCGCAGTTGGTGTGCGAAATCAATGTATGGGACACATTAAGAAAATCACGGTGACACTGTTCATTAGCAGAGGTCTTAAAATGGCTATGTTGAAAATTTGGTGAAAAATTCCTAAAATGACTGTTTTGACGTGGTATGGCGCTAAGAGTTCCCACGCGACTCCTCAGAGGGTTTCCGGCAGAATTTTCAATATTTCCACTCCAGATTTTCAACATTGCCATTTTACCACACCTTCTTATGAGTAGTACAGCTGTCATTTTCACATCTCACCCAAAATGTGTTTCCCGCCATAGCGCATAATGGTGCAGTCGGTATTGAAATCAATGTGTAGCACATTAAGAAAATCATAGGACACTGTTCATGAGCAGAGGTCTTAAATGGCTATGTTGAAAATATGGTGAAAAAATTCCTAAAATGACTGTTTGACTAGCCGCAAGGCTATGCAGTTCCTACGCACGCTCATAAGTTTGCGAATTTTCAATATTTTAACTCCAGATTTTCAACATTGCCATTTTACCACACCTCCTCATGAACAGTACAGCTGTCATTTTTCACATCCTGCCCAAAACGTGTTTCCACCCATGTAGCACACAATGGTGCAGTCGGTGTGTGAACTCAATGTACGGGACACATTAAGAAAATCACAGTGACACTGATCATGAGCAGAGGTCTTAAAATGACTATGTTGAAAATTTGATGAAAAAATTCCTAAAAATTACTGTTTTACGAGTCTGGGTTGCGCCAATTCCTCGCCGCGGCGTAAGTTTGCGAATTTTCAATATTTTCACTCCACACTTTCAACATTGCCATTTTACCACACCTCCTTATGAGCCGTGCAGCAGTCATTTTTCACGTCTTGCACAAAATGTGTTTCCGCTCATGTAGCGCACAATGGCACAGTTGCTGTGTGAACTCAGTGTATGGGACACATTAAGAAAATCACAGTGTCACTGTTCATGAGCAGAGATCTTAAAATGGCTATGTTGAAAATTTGGTGAACAAATTCCTAAAAATAACTGTTTTACGAGCGTGCTGTTGTGCAGTTCCTACGCACGCTCATAAGTTTGCGACTTTTCAATATTTTCACTCCAGATTTTCAACATTGCCATTTTACCACACCTCCTTATGAGCAGTACAGCTGTCATTTTTCACATCCTGCCCAAAACGTGTTTCCGCCTATGTAGCACACAATGGGGGTAACAAAAAGGTCATGCTGAAATTTTATTGTGCAAATACCAGCAATCGCACAGGGCATTAGGGTAAAGCACCATACGTACCAAACACCACTGCAAATACCTGCAAGCAAATGTTCGGCATTGACAAATGCTTGTTATATTAGGTTTTATTTGTGTTTGGTGCACCTGATATGTATATTTCTTTACTTTTATGAAAAATTGTGTCCTACCCAAAACTAACTGTATCTTCTGTTCCAAACATATGCTACTGTCAATGCTACCTGCTGATACTTTGCAGACACTGTATTATTGTATCTCACTTTATTTGTATTATTACTATTTTCTTGTGTGTTGCATCCCATGTATATTGTCCCTTGTTCATTGTTAACAAACCCAGGTCCACCTTGAAAATGAGCTTGTTCAACGGTGATCGCCTGGTTAAATAAAGACTTTGATTGATTGATGTGTGTGATCCAATGAGGCTTCACCAGAGGGCACTGTTTCTTTTCAAACTAAGTATACTGTGTAAGCAATCAATATGCAGTGTTAGCCTTAGAAATTAGGCTGCTGTTGTTCTTTTTAATTTGCTATGGCGCAATCAGTTATTCTGGATCAGTAAAGAGCTTGTGAAAACACCCTGATCTTCTTCCGGGGTATCTCAGTCATCAGGTCATACCATAGGAAATTCACCACCGATGAAGCAGGATCCACATGGAAGATTTTCAGCAGTACAACTAGGACCACCCACACCGACGTAACTAACCCTATATAGGTGTGAGCGACCCTGCTCCCTCCTCAGTTCTTTCCCACCTTTGACTCCATCTGTATGGGTCTTCGTGGAAGCTCTGATGCAGTTACGTGCCTTTTTTGCCTACGATTTTAATTTTTCTTAGTTTCAGAATCTCTCTTTATAAGAGATTCCTATTCTGAGGGTTTCCATTTTCTGTCTTCCCCGTCACTGCCGCGACAAGCAACGGGCAGATTTTCACCTCTTCAGGGTATTTTCATTCTTTTTTGTGTCTGCTGACTTGGGTCTGATCTCATTGTCAGGGACTGCGAGCTTCAGTGGAAGTTTATTCTGTTTGTCCTCTGGCACAGATGAAGGCTCTTCAACATTCCTGGCATGGAGCAGTTTGAGGCAGGGACCCCATGGGGTTCATCCTTCCCCATCGCTGGTGGGTTCTTCAAGCTCACAGATCATCAAAACCCAGAACCAGTCCTCGGGGATCTGTCATTTGGCTGACCAGGACCGCTTCCCCCAGCATTTCTCGGCCCTGAGAGCTCCTTCTTCTTCAGGAGTTCCTCCTTGTTGGCTCCAGTATCGAGAGTCACTGTCCAGGTCTTTGCCCTTATCAGACTCATACCAATAGCGCTGTTGACCTCTTTGTCGGGTGTCAGGTCGCAGACTCTTCCCCTGATGTTCCTGAGCCCAATGGCTCCTTCTTCTTCAGGGGGCTCCTTATTGATGGGCCGGCCTTGTCGAGGGTCACTGTCTAGGTCTTTGCCCTTACCAGAACCATATCAACAGCATTGTTGCTCGCTTCATCAGTGACAGGTCGCAGACTCTCACCTGCTGGGTCAACGAATGGCTCATCGGTGGCCGCCTTTCTGTTGTGGCCTGATGCCTTTCCAGGCCTCAGCTTTAGCCCTTTGGGCCCTACAGCCCATCGACAGGGTCGTTGTACGCTGTGCTATCGACCCCTTTGCTGTCGATGATGCCTTCCTTTGTCATCAACTCTGTAGGTTCCTGCTTGTGACAGGGTTGAATATGGCCCTGTCCCAGTTGTTATGCAGAAAGTGTTTAAATGCAAGGATCTGTTCTAGTCTCTCCTTTTCTGTCTCTTCTCTGTCTGGTTGCACAACCAAATTTTCTTGTCAGACCTAGGACTTGATCACCTCAATGGTCTTGCAATTCTCTGCCTCTCGCTATCTCTCTGCCTTAACTTGCTGTTCTGTCTTTTCTTCCCCCTTGCATATCTGCAGGAATAAAAATATATGTGAATCTTTCTGTGGAAAAGTCACTGATACTGGGATCTCTTTGTTTAAAATTGTATATAGTTATACTGTTAAAATGATTGCAAAAAGCTGTTTGGAACTCAAGGGGTTAACCTGTTTGCAAACTCTCTGAGAAGCTGTAAGCAAGAGGTCAGTTCTGGGTCACAATGTTCTTTTTGCTGCACTTATTGAAACTCACAAGAACTCTATGTGAGAAGCATGCTGTTTTCTTAACGAGTGGGGGTTGCAAAGACTTATAAAAACAGAGCTGCAATTTCTGCAAGAAACACAGAGACTGAGATTGGAAATTGAGAAGAAACCCCAATGGACTTTCTCTATTTATACTGCCTTTGTAAATAGTTATAGTGAACAATTTTATTTTTTTATTTTACTGTTATTAATAATAAATCACTTGTTGCGAATTTTACAACTGCTTCTGGTTTTCCTATGCTTCCTGACCTATGCCTCGATGACACTGCTCCATCGACGATAGGCTTGTCAGCGACAGCCATCCGATTGCAGCATGTCACTTCTCCAGGCCCAGGGCTTCAGGCCTTTCAGGCTTTCTAGGCCCATCGATGGGGCTGTCATGCTTGGGCCACCGACCCCACTGCTGTCGATGATGCTTTCCACATCACTGGCCTTACGGGTACCTATCCTGTCGACACCTAGCTCGTTGATGACAGCCCTCCTGTTGTGGCCTAATGTCTTTCTAGGCCCCGGGCTTCAGGCTCTTCAAGCCCTCAGGACCTATCTATGGGTCATCCTGCCCTGTGCCTTTGACACCTCTGCCATCAGCGATGCCTTTCTACCATCACCGACCTTAGGGGTTCTTGCCCCGTCGATGACTGGCTCGCCAATGACAGCTCTCCCGTTTCATCCTGATGCTTTTCAGGCCTCAGGCTTTGAGCCTTTTGATCTCTCAAATCCTGTCAACGGGGGTCATCTACCACACCCCCCACCATCGTCTATGTTCTGCCGTTGTTGACAATCCTGGTCAAGTTTTCCGTGGTCCTGGTCTATCACCTGGTGCAACGTCCTGGTTCAATCACGCCATTGACGGGTTATTCCCAGTGGGCTGCCGTCAGTGCTTTACTCTTGGATGATCCCGAGCTTGGTGACGTTACAGTGGGCTACCTTCCAGATGGAAGAAGATGAGATGGACACACCATCTTCTGCCAGATCCACTGCACCCTCAATGAGCGAGGATTCAGTTGAGTCTGCCTTTGGGCTGAGAATTACCCATTATCTCTCCCACTGGGTGGTGTATCAGGGAACTGTTTTTCAGAAAGGTGAGGCAGCTGCCCAGCTCTTCCTTTTTTTCCCTCAAGATGAAGGGATTCTTAGGTGCCTGCCAAGGACAGAGAATACTAGGGCATACCCCCTCAGGGCACTTTGGTTTGTCTCTGATACAAGTGCTAGGGCAGCTGCCTCAGGCCTTTGCCTTTGGAGGCACCCCTGGTTGTAGTCTCCAGTGTCCGGGCTGTTGTCCAATAGAGGAGGTCTTATATCCCTTTTAACAGCTTCAACGTCTTGATCCACCTGGTAAGAACATCATTAACCTGCTGTAGGCATTGGACAGGGCTCTCAAGGCTGTCTTTTGGCTCTGTCATGCCTCTGCTTGGTTCCTGGCAGGACCATCCCTATGCTGGTCCTTGACCAGGGAGTGGCGGTTGCAGGTTGGTTATCCCTCATTCTCTAACTTCTGGAGGCCCATCTCTTCAAATGTTGGATTATAGAAAGGGGTCATACTCTGGAGCATGTTAAGGCAGCCCCAGAGAACCCCCTCCTTAGAACTCTCCACTTGCCCTGACAGGGCTCTGTGGCCCTCACTGGGTCTCAAAGATCTCAATGGGTACCTCCGGTAAAACAAGGTTCATATGGTTACCATGCCAGACTTGCCCTTTCTCAAGCTGGAGTCATTACATAGTGCATAGCAGCAGTAGCTGCGGCTCTCAGCAGGGTGGGACTGTACGTTCTCCCCTCTCCACCTATGGGTCCTGAACTTGGATGATATTGCTCCTAGGGTTGATGGACCCTCTCATTCTTCTCAGAGAGGTCAATTTTTGGATCTTTTCTCCTCAGCAGATCCTCACAGCAGATGCCTAGGGCTCAAGCTGGGGGGGGGGGTGCATCAGGGTTCCACCCAGACTCAGGGTTCTTGTACCTTCTCTTCATATCAATGTCCGGGAGATGCGGGCTGTTCTGTGTGCCATGCAAGTCCTTCCAACCCATCTTCTCGAGGGGCAGATGATGATCCAGACGGTCCACTTTAGTGTTGTCAATTATACCAACCAGCACAGAGGGACTTACTCATATCTCCATTGATCCTACTGCTGCTGAAACTCAGAGATCCACCAGAGGGTCTGGAGGGCTTGCCTGAATCTGTGCTTCCCCACAGCCCCTCCGTAGATCCTGCCACCGCAGAAACTCAGAGATCCGCCAGAGGTACGCAGGACAAGCTCCACATTTTGAAGTTGGCGCCTTTTGGGCAGCTGGCAGAACTCTGCACATTTTATTTGATTTTGGCTCCTTGGGAGCCGCTGCTGCTAATTCTAGGCAGTTTTTTGGCCCTCCCACCTTCGCCCACCCCCGCTCTGTATTAAATCCTCAGCTGCTCCGCCCCCTACTATCCTAATTGGTAGCTGTATATGGGAGGTGGGTTCTCGGCTGCAACCTCCAAATTAACATGTATGCCTACTCCCCTGCCCTCTTTAGTTGGAACTGCCATTGAGACACAGCACCAGCTCCAGTTCTAACCGGCTTTTTCTCCCATACTCATTTCACTAGGTGTAACTTAATCTCCTCTATAAGTATCTTACTCCAATATTTTAATGCAGTTTCCCCCTTAAACTACCAAATTGTTTAGCAGGTGTCTTGGCTAGACTTGCACTACCCTCCCACCCGTTTTCATTCTTGCCAGCTTTCTCCTGCCGCTATGAATCTGCTACAGCTCACACTGCTTGCTGTCTCATTGCTGGTGCTCACAGACTCCTGTGCTATTGTGCTAGCCTGTGACCAAGAGCACCTTGCCTTCCTCTCTATCACCCACTCCACCCCTCGCCTCACTCCACATGGGAGCTATCCACCCTCAGACCTATCACCCTCTCCTTTCTCTCTACTCAGGAACGCAGTCTACTTGACCACTACCTAGTGTCCCTCTCTTGTTCCACTACTGTCCCCTCTTACCCTTATATACTCCTGCTATCCCTCCTCCTCTTGGCCAAAGATGTTGAATGCAACGCTGGTCCACCCAACTCCCACATCACCCCCACCTCCAGCATCTGAGCTAATAGAAACATAGACTTTGACGGCAGAAAAGGACCACTTGGCCCACCCAGTCTGCCCATTTCCCTACCTACTGGATAAGCTGCAGATTCGAGTTAACCAACAGCCTGCTTCCTGCAACCCCCCACTATAATTGCTTTGTGTCTGTCCCATGCATGTTTGAATTCCCCCACTGTTTTAGACCCAATGACCTCCTCAGGAAGGCTGTTCCATGTATCCACCACTCTCTCCGTGAAAAAAAATTTACTCACATTACCCCTGAGCCGTCCCCCCTCTATCTTTAAACTGTGCCCTTGTTCTTACATATCTCTTTTCTGAAAGATGCTACCTCCTGACTTTGTTGATTCCCTTGAGGTACTTGAACGTTTCTATCACGTCCCCCGTCCCTCCTTTCATCAAGGGTATACATATTAAGCTCTCTCAGTCTCTCTTCATATGGTTTCTGATGTAGACCCTGCACCATTTTAGTTGCCCTCCTCTGACTGCTTCCATCCTGTCTATGTCCTTGCATAGATGAGGTCTCCAAACTGCACACAGTACTCCAGATGGGTTCTCACCAACTGTCTGTATAGAGGGATAATCACTTCCTTTTCTACTTGTGATGCCCTTCCTATGCATCCCAGTATCCCCTGGCTCTCCTTACTGACTTTTCACATTGCTTACCCACCTTAGGTCATCTGATATGACTACTCCCAGGTCCCTTTCCATTTTTGTTGTTGTTAGTACCTCCCCTGCTATTGTGTACTCTTCTCCTGGGTTTTGTTTCCAGGTGCATTACTTTGCACTTTTTGCATTGAATCTAAGTTGCCATATGTCTGACCATTCCTCCAACCTTGTCAAGTCCTTTCTCATCTTTTCTACCCCCTCTTGTGTATCAACTCTGTTACAGATCTTTGTGTCATCTGCAAAGAGCCATACCTTTCCCTCCAGACCCTCTGCAATGTCACTTATAAAGATGTTAGAGGATTGGACCCAGTACTGAGCCCTGAGGTACTCCACTAGTAACCCCTTTCTTCGGAATGTGTTCCATTCACTATTACCTTCTGTGTCCTGTTGTGCAGCCAGTTCATACTCCAGGCTACCACCTGGGACCCACTCCCAGGCTGGCTAACTTGATTATTAATCTTTTGTGCGGGACTGTGTCAAATGCCTTGTTAAAGTCTAGGTAGGCCATATCCACAGCCCTCTGTCTATTACTTTGGTCACCCAGTCAAAGAAATCAATTAGATTAGTCTGACATGACCTTCCTGCTGTAAATCCATGTTGCTTTGGGTCCGTGCCCCGCTGGCCTCTAGGTGCTCAACAATTCTTTCTTTCAGAAGTGATTCCATCATTTTCCCTACCACTGAGGTCAAATTTACAGGTCTGTAGTTTCCTGCTTCTGCCTTGCTTCCACTTTTGTAAAGGGGAATCGCATCTGCCCTCCTCCAGTCCTCAGGTACCACCCTATCCTGCAATGATTCGTTAAAAAGTGTGGTCAGTGGTGTCACTAGGTCCCCCTTAGTTCTCTTAGGATTCTGGGGTGAATCCCGTCAGGCCCCATTGCTTTGTCCACCCTGAGTTTTAGGAGTTCTTTCAGGACTTTCTTCTGTGAATGGACTGGTATCAACCCCCCTACCCAGAGTGCTTCTATTGTCTGGTTTAGGTAACTGCTCCTCATCTTCTTTTGTGAATACTGAGCGAAAGCATTCATTCAGTATCTCTGCCTTTTCACTGTCTCCCTCTGCCCACCTCCCCTCTCCTTTATTAATCTTCACTATCCCTCCCTTACCCTTTCTATGCTCCCTAATGTACCTATAAAAGGTTTTATCCCCCTTTTTGACCGAGTTGGCTATTTTTTCCTCGGTTTGTGCCTTTGCTATTCTGACTGCCTTTCCTACTTCTTTCTGCTTTAATTGATACAGTTCCCTGTCGTGCTCCCTCTGTGATTCCTTATACTTTTGAATGCAGCCTTTTTCTCCTTAACCTTCCCTGCCACCTCTTTGAGAACCATAGTGGTTTTTTTCCACTTTGTTTTCTTTATTTGTTTTACACAAGACTTGTTGCTCTAGATGGCAGTTTTGATTTTCTCCATTGTTCTTCCACCCTCCTATTTGGCCATTTCTAGTGCATTCTTCAGGTGTTCACCCACTTTGCCAAAGTCAGCCCTTCTAAAGTCCAGTATCCTTGTTTTTGTATGGCTTATCTCCATGGTTGTGCTCATTGTGAAGCAACCTGTGCAGTGGTCGCTTCCCAGATGTTCTACTGACTTCTAAATTTGTGATCCTCTCTCCATTTGAGAGTATCAGGTCTAGTATTGCTCCTCCCGAGTGGGTTCCAGCACTAGCTGTCTAAGGTCTGCCTGCAGGGCATCGAGAATGGCCCTGCTCTTGGATGTGGCTGCAGTACATGTCCTCCAGTTAACATCTGGCATATTCAGGTCCCCCATCAACAGTATCTCCCCTTTTTCCGCCATTTTGAGAATGTCCTCTATCATTTTCTTGTCCATTTCCTTCCCTTGAGACGGGGGTCTGTATACAACCCCTTTGTGGATTGCGATGCCATTCCCCATCTCCAAGGTAACCCAGAGTGCCTCTTGTCCTCCCCCTTTACTTTTTAGTTCTGTAGCTTTGCCCCAGGTCTGAAGAGTACTCATACCAACATATGCAGTCTTCCCTCCAAGTTCCCTGATCTGGAGGCTTGGATTATGCTATGCAAGCCCCACGTTCTGGGACTTTCCGAAACCTGGCTAAAGTCTCACCTTGCCACTATCACATATCAACTACCTGGGTACTCCTCCCTGTGTCTCGATAGCCCAGGGATGAAAAAGGGAGGTGGTGTTGCACTGTTCATCAGGGAACCCCTCTCAGCCAACATTGTCCTCTGCTCTGATTTAACCTCACTTAGTGAATGGCTCCTCTCAGAACTAACCCTGGGCACCAGTAAGAAACTCTATATAGGTTGCTGCTACAACCCTCAGACCACTGGAACTGAGGGGCTAAACAGCTTCCTCTCGGGCCTTATCCCCTCATAGAGACTTCATTCTCCTCTGTGATTTCAGTTTAAACTGGCAGAGTACCCACCAGTTGGACTACGCTTCCCACCTAAAACAACACAACCTGGTCCAGACTATCACACTCCCCACCAGACAAAACCCACGCACGGCCACTCAGACCCTTGTGGACTAGATGATCACAAACAGGGATGATTAGGTACTGCATGCTGGTACCATGGTGGGCTCCATTAGTGACCACTCCCCCTATGTATCTCCTCTGGTCATCAAAATGTAAACATCCCCCCTCCCAAATACCTGTCCTTCTGGAACTTCAGTAGCCTCAACACCACACACCTCCTCGAGGAGGCTTGATCCCTGGACTGGTCTGCTCTATACTCACTTTCTGATGTGACCCCAGCAGTAACCCCATTTACACAGACCCTTATGACCCTACAGGATATGCACTTTCCTGTCACTACAAGAACCCCCCACCGGCCCCCTTTTTTAACTAGAAGAGCACACCTCTCACCACACCATGGCAAGTCTAGGGGTAGAAACAGAGAAGGGTTGGGGTTACATACAAAATTTTGTGGTACCAGATAGACTGCCGATACACCAAACTAGAAACATTGTGTCTGATTGCCCACCATAGACAAGATGGGACCAATGCAGAACACAACCAGGTGTGGCACAAAATACCTGGTGCACACCTGGTGGGACCAATGCATCGCCAACAACCCAGGTCCCAAGGAGAAAACATTTGCTCAGGGCTGTGCTAGGTTTGCACTTCTGGACAGGGTACTCAAAGTAATTCCACACGGGGAGCAATAACAAGAATGTCCATACCAGGTTGGGATTCTAGAGTGTGGCTTTATTCCATAATACACGAAGGAACACCACAAAGCAGAGATGGACCCCCAAGGGTTACACACAGGGTATTTGCAGACATTTAGGGTACAGGACTTCAAGAATTCCCATTTATCACAGGACAACTATCGAAATTTGTGGACTTGCCATCAGAAGAACACACTTTCCCTCAACTAGGCACATCCGGCTGGTACTTGGACACTTTCCGTATTGCATAGGATATGATGTGGTACTAGACCACACAAAACATTAGAGGCTCAACACTGTAGGACCCACATACTAGGGGGTAACTGTAGAAAATCCCACTCACTGGGGTGAAACTTTTTCGTCAGGCATTGGCCACATGCACTGATAGAAAACACAGGTGCCCTTCAGAACCCAGAGAGGTAAACTGGTCACTCCAGATGGGGGTCTCCCACGTTTTGTTTCCTAGTTCATACTTGGCCATTCATCTGGCAAATACACCCCACACACTGTAGAAACTGTAAATGCTGTCTTGAAATGTATATCACACTTAACATACTACTGCACACCTCAGGGGTGTCAGAAGTAAACGTTCTGTCACATGGACGGCCACATACTGGACTCCAATGTAGGCAGACAACTTTTAAAGAAATGCTAGGTGACGGGGTCCCTTTGTCAGAGAATCCATCTTTAAACACTGCAGGTACTCCTGGGCAAATTTCAAACAACAAATGTACTCACAGAAAGTTGTCATCAAAAGGCAGCTTCCAATGTCCAAGGCAGGATCGGGGGATTGCCCCTGCATCCAAAGGTCCTGCTCCATCTCTCCTGGGATGGAGCACAGGGAAACCCACTGGCACAGGTTTCCACCACTTCCACAGGCAGGAAAAGTTGTCGTCCACTAGGGTGAGAACTAAAACTACTAAAGAAACTGGTAGCTCTATGACAGAGCTGCTTGAGGAGTCGCAGCTGCACTCTGCAGCCTCCTCCTTCAGACTCCACTACAGGACTACTGTGTACATGCTATCTCCCTCACTCACAGCTATTGGAGTGTGGCTTATGCAGCTGCGAGAGTTCCAAATGACATCACCTTCCTAGCTCTCAGCTGTGACTGACAGCAGAGTGGGAGACAGAGTGAAATCCATTTAACTGTCATTTCAGTAGTTGCCTTCCCTGCCTACCACTAATTCTAAATGGGATTCTAGTAACCCCTTGGAACAAGGGGGTTACATAGGGATCGTGCTTGGTCCACCTACAAGGCATCCCTCTCCCCTGCCCTCTGTGAGGCCTACAGGTGCCGGAGGAATCTATGCAAACATCAGGTCAAATCCCTGAAACAGACTTATTTCCATAATCTCCAACAGGCTAACCTTGGAGACCATAGGAAATGCTGGCCATCTATCGGCTCCCTCCTAAATCCCCACTCCAGTAAGGCAGCCCTGCAACTAAACTCCCCGAATGGCCTCATTACAGACCCCCAGGAAGTGGCCAGGCCTTTTAATGACAAATTCTCCGACCTATCCATGTATCTAAGTAAACTCCCTAATGGCCAGCCAAATAGCTCGGCCCCCCCATTCAAACCCCCTGTCGACCTCTGCCAGGCCTACCACCCATCCCTAAATCCCCCCATTTTATTTCAAAGCTCTCGCAACTACCGACACCGCTAGGCTCCTCAAAGGCCTCCCAAATCATGGCTCCCCTTGGGCTGATGGCCTATCGCCAGTCTTCTTCAGGCTTATCTCCCCATCCATCACTGGACCACTCACTTGTATCTTTAACCTTGCCCTTTCTACCTCCTCCATGCCCGATCCCTGGAAGACTGCCAATGTGATTCCCATCCTCAAAGCCGATGACCCTCTATCCACGGACAATTACCGTCCAGTCTCCATCCTCCCCCACCTTAGCAAACTACTCAAGAAGGCTATCCACCATCAGCTTGCTGAGCACATGGGCAAAAACAACCTCCTGTGTAGCCAACAGCATGGCTTCTGCAAGAACCATTCCACTACCACCGTCCTTGCACTACTCAATTCAATTAAATTTTATCTTTAACCAGGAAATACACCATTGAGATACTCATTTGCAAGGTGGTTCTGGGGGGACACACATGGTATACATAAAAGGAAAGCACTACAGATCTATACAATAGTTCATACAATACAGTGGGTAATACATAACAAGGTACAGTCAGATCACTCAGATTTTTACATATCTACATAAGTTCAAGCAGCTAATGGCATAATACGATTGGAATGGAAGGAGGTAAGGGGAAAGTAGAGCATGATCCACAAGGTGAGGTAGGAATAGTCAAAGATAAGTACTGACCAACCACATTCTCATAAATTCTCAAATATGGACCAAGGTAACGCCACTGGCGCAGTCTTCGTGGAGCTCTCCAAAGCCTTCGACATGGTCAACCATGCCCTCCACCTCTCCAAACTAGGTTGCCTTGGCTGTTCTCAGGAGGTTACTACCTGGTTCAAGAGCTACCTCGCTGATCGCTCCCAATTCGTGAGTATTGGCCTTGCCTGCTCCCCCACCCTGCCCATCACGACAGGTGTCCCCCAGGGCTCCATTCTGGGCCCCCTTCTATTCTCTTTATTTATTAACTCCCTTCCCTCAGACAGTCTCAGATGCCACGCTCTTCTCTACTTTTCTACAGCGATAAATCCCCCGCCCGCATTTCCTCTGTTGTAACTCAAAACTCTGCTGCGGCCCACAACTGGTTTGCTGATAACATCCTCCTGGTTAATGCTAAAGAAACAAAATCTATGCTGTTTGGATTCAAGCCCTTCCTAGCCAAATCCAAAACTCACCCCCCCTCTCAACAATGTCTCCCCTGATGGCCAAGCCCTTGAAGATGTCAATACTTTCAAATACCTAGGAGTTCTGCTCGACCCCTTCCTCTCTTTCTCTGAGTACATCAACTCATTAGTTCGAAGGTTTCACCAAAAATTAGGTGCTGCCTTCACATTCCAACAATACCTCACCCTGGAGGCCCAACTTGCCATTGTCCATGGAAATCTACTCCCAATCCTGGACTGCTGCTCCCCCATCTATGCTAGGACATCCACAACCCTTATGGCCAAGCTGTCTTCTGCCTACAACAGTGCCTGTCATTTTGCCTTGCTGGCTTCTTTCACTACACACCACTGTGTCCTTTACAGTTCGCTAAGATGGCTTCCGCTACAAGGCCGCTTTGACCTTGCCCTTTGCTGCATGGTGGATTCTGCCATCTGTACTGGCCAGGAATCACCTTGCAGCCCTCCCCAAGGTCCAAAGTTTACACCACGGCCTCCGCTCAAACAGCATTCCCCCCTCTGAATATTCCCAGGGTATCCACCAATATGAGTGGTAGAGCCTTGTCAGTGGCAGCCCTTATGCTGTGGAATAAACTGCCTGCCGAGCTCTGCTCCATCGACACTCACTGCTAGTTCAAATCTTGCCTCAAAGATTGGCTCCTGGTGACTTCCTGCTGCCACTGCTTTCCTGGGTACTCCTTCATTTCCCACCTGCCCTTACCACATGAGTTTCATGCCTATACATCTCCCATTGTAAATCCTCCAATTCCACTTCCTATCACACCCCTTCCCCTCTCCTTCCCTCTACTAACCCCGCCTTATCCTTTTTGTGCTACTCCTGAGGAACATTGATTATCTCCTATGCAACTTACTGTATATCAATTTCATGTATATGTAGTTCTCTTTATGTATACAGTATGCACATCAAATTTATGTACTATGTAACCTTGTATCATGTGGATTTATGTATTTTTGCTACCTTGTAATCTGTGCACTATTGTAACCTTTTATTATTTGTCAAACTGTCTACTGTTCTATGCTTTGTTGTTTATGTTTAACTCTGTGCCACCATATGTAGCCCAAGTCATGCCTGAAAACGGTTCCTGGGATCAGCGCACCTACCCAGTTACCAAAGTCATAAATAAATAAATAAATACGTACATCTCTCTATGCAGGGCATTTATGAGAGCATGGTATGAGACCATAGTACTCAGTCTCATCCTCCCCAGCACCCCACATCCTCGATATGCAACAGTCTCTGGCCATCAGCTTCTGCACTCCTCCTTTTCAGTGAGTGCAGACTAAGCTCCACATGGAGGGGACCAGCTTGGTCTGGATACCCCTATCACAGCCATGGCAGATTTGGTTTCTGCCGCTGCAACAGCAGGAGTGGGATTCTCTGGTCCCTCCACTTCTCTGCAGGGACCTGTTGGCACAGGCTCTGGGGACCCTGGTCTATCCCAATTTCAGGTCATGCATCTGCATGCTTGGCTCCTGAAGTCTTAGCCCTCACCCGCCTGGGCATATCAAGGAGGGCAGCAGGCCTTCTTGTTGCAGCTCAAAGCCCTTCACTATGACCAGTTTTGAATGCAGGGGCAAAGGTTTGCCCTGTGGGTGGCTAAGCATCAAATGGACCCCCTTTTCCTGTCCAATGAACTGGGTTCTGGACTACCTAGTGGCCCTCTTGGGCTCTGGTCTTCAGTACTCCCCCATCACAGTGTACCTCTTGGCTATCAGCTTTTCATGACCCAGTGGGTAACCACACTTTTGGCTCCGTTGGAAGTGTCCCCTACTCTTCCCAGGGACATTCTGCATTTGAAGCCCCAATCTGTTTCCCCTTCTGGCTTGGGATCTGAGTCTCTTTTTGGGCAAGTTTGTCTCTGTCCAAGCAAGCTGCAACTTGTGGGCTACCCTTTCTTTCTTGGAAAGCATTCACTTTAGGGGCTATTACTTCTACTCAGAGATTTCCCGAGCTTCTGGCTTTCCGGTGTGAAGAGCCCTCTTTGATTCTCCACGAAGGTCTTTGTACACTAGCATTAAGTTTCTTCCTGCAGTGGTGTTTGGCCTAATCTGACCCAACCCACCCACTGGCCAGTTTATTCCCGAGTATGCCAATTCTGGGGAAGCACTGCTCAATAATGCAAGATCTTTGAAGTATTATCTGTTTTGACCTCAAAAGCACAGAAAGTCAAAGCAATTTTTCGCTCCTTTCACCCCAGGTAGCAAGAGCGTTCAGGTTTCGGCAATGTTTGTCCAAATGACAACACCTTGTACTGTGTTTTGCTTCAACGAGAATGGCAAAGAGTTGCCAGGGACATGTCAGCCCATTCCATTAGGGGTATGGCTATCTTTGTGGCCTGTTGTATAGGGGCCTCAGCCGATGACATTTGCACTGCAGCACTGGGTCCAAATAGTGCCGACAACAATAACGTTGGCTAGGAGTGCCTGGTAAAAACAGTGCAGATTTTTTTTGTGGGGTGCTCTGCCCCCCCCCCCCCAACACCCTGAGTCTTTAAGATTCTCACTCTGAGGAGGAGTGGATTCCGGGGAAAGTTAAAATTTGCGGGGCCATTATGGCCCCATGTAAAAAAACAAAACGAAGTCCCGAGGTCAGAGACTAGGATTAGAACCCTGGTCTCCACTGCTGTTGGCCAAGCTGCTCAATGCCCCAGCCCTCCACACCATGGGAGCAGCTTAACCATTCTCCTGGCTCCTGGTGCTCTTATCTTTTTCAGTACCCTGGACAGTGACCTGGGGAGCGCTTACAGTAAGCGTTGTAAATCCCCCCCTTGCTGTCCATGTAAGCGCTTACCAGACTAGCGCCATATAGTGCGGCACCATTCTGGTAGCACTCACTTGACATGGTACCTTGCGTTGCTGCCTTCTGGAGTGCTGCCCATACTTTCCCAAGCACTACAGTCTGGATATTCATGCTAAGGAAAGCAGCTGTGATTGGTTTTCCTAGCTGGCCCTAATGGGAGCACCAAGGACCCTTAAACCCCCTCAAGCACTTGTCAAGCAGTCTTGCCACTGAAACTACTCATGCACTGTCCTGCCTCACCATCTCCCTCCCCCATAACTCCTAATTCTCTCCGGCTTCACCTCCTTTCTCTTCTCAAGTCTTCTGTTTCTCCTCTTCTCCCTACCATATCCTTCCTGCTCCCCCTTTTCTCTTATTGCCCCTCCATATTCCCCTTCTCCCACTACCTAAACTCTCCTGCTCCCCCTTCTTTCTCTTCTCAACTATTTTCTTTGCTTCTCCTTCCAGTCTTCACAACCAAACCTCTCCTGCTCCGCCTACTTCTTTTGCCTCTGACCATGATCTAATTTGTGCCGCTATAGCCCCCAAGTGCCTCCTGACTATGCCCTCTCCGGTGGATTCTCTTCTGTTCTTCCCCTCTTATGCCTACCTGTTCCTCTCCTCTCCTCCCCCCTTCCTCCCCCACAGTCTCTGACAATGCCTCCTCCGGCTGACAATTCACAGTGCCCCACCTCTCTATGGTAAGCTCATAAACTTGTTATGTAACCTTGATTGTACTGTTCTGTAACCTTGATCGCACTGAACTTGTTCATGTTGTACTGCCACAATCTGTATTTTAAGTTTACTCCGTTTACACTTACTATATGTATCATCTTTTATTGTCACCTTGTCCTGCTTTCATTGCTGACATGGAACCTTTGTAAAAGAGCCCTTGGCTCAAAGGTGTATTCAAATCCAAGATTTTAATAAATAAATAAAAAAAATAAATAAAGGCCAGTACAGTTTCGACAGAGCCATGCTTCAGGTCCTATTACCCTGAGTTTCAATTGTTCTTCCTCTCAGACAGTTTTCTTGCACTAGTTACTGCTTGGGACTTGTTCATACGGTGTGACCTGATGACTGAGATACCCCTGAATAAGATAGAACAGTCATGTAAGAACTTACCATAACAGTAGATCTGCGAAGGGATCTCAGTCATCAGGTCTGCTTCCCCTCCCTCCACACCCTTTTTATGGGGTTCTACTCTCAGAATTGGTTATCTGGTGTAACCAGCCTTTTACTTTGTCCTGGGCACCTCTCCCTCTCTCCTTGGTTCCCCATGGCACAGGTGTGCTCCCTTAGTATTTGGAGAGAAAGAATGGAGGAGGGAGTGGGGCTGCTCATGCTTATACAAGGTTGGTGATGTTGGCAGATGACATCAGTGTAAGTGGCTACAGTGGTACTGCTGAAAATCTTCTTCTCTGTGCATCTTGTTCCTACAGTGTGACCTGATACTTTCCACAAGCCCCATGGAGGTTAGACTAGCCCAGAGCTTGTCTAAGTGCCTGTGCATCACACCTTGAGGCAGATCCAGGTGGGGGGGAGAAACTCCTGTGCACCTGTTGTGGCTGATGCCCTCTGCCATCGCAGTCCATGGAGCCAATGACCCTCCATGCCTCCCATGGCACTACATGCTGCCAGGATCTACCAGGTTCTGTGGGTTGCATGGCACACTCCACATGAGGGGCCCTTGGGCAGGGACCACTCTGTTGACAGCTGGAACCATCTGGGCAATGCCTCAGACACAGTGGCCACCCCCACCATGGTGACCCACACACGGCAAGAGCGACCCTTCCCTCCAACTTTGGAGCATTGTCCAAGGCCACTGGACTTTCTGTGTGGCAAGCCGACTCTGCACAGCACTGAACTGCACATTGCTCACTCTTAGCCCACCAGAGGAATGTCTGGACACATCCCCTATCCCTCTCCCCATGTAGTGCCACCAGTCTCCTTTCTCTCTCAGGCTGCAGAACCTGCCAAATGCCCCCAGTGCCCGTACCCACATAGTGCCCCCATCACCCTGCCTGCAGAAGGCCAGTATCCCCGTCACTGACCCTGGTACCACCCCACCTCACATTGCTCCCCAATGTGCCACTCATCCACCAGGGGCATCCGCACACACTGTCACTTGCTGGATACCATGCCCTCTCAACCATGTCTGTTCCTGCAGGGATGGGCAGGCTATTCTGTGGCCTGGGAGTTCCGGCCACCTCCATCAAACCCCTCCCATGTGCCACTTGTTTGACAGATGGAAGCTGTTACAGCAAGCCTATAGTGTTTGGCACTGGAACCCCACCTGTACTAAAATCAGGTGCAGGGTCCCTAGCAGTCAGTGCAAGCTGCTGTTTGCCACAGCTTGCACTGATATAAGGTTGGTTTTGAAAATTGGCCCCCAAGTGTTTAATATGGGCAACAAATCCCTAGGTGTGTCTAATTTGATAAGTTTCAGCACAATTTGAGGTGTGTGTAATTTGGCAACAAAACCCTGACTGTCTAATTTTAGCAACAAAGCCCTATTTGTGTCTAGTGTAGGTAACAGAACCCAATCTGTGTATAATTTTTGCTACAAATCTCCATCTGTGTCACAATTTTGATAGCTAAACCCAATTTGTTTTGAATTTAAGCAATCAAGCCTGATCGTTGTTTAACTCAGGCAACACAATTGGATTTGTGTCTTACTTTGTCAGCCACACCTGATCTGTGCCCAGTTTAAGTAGCAACATCCAATGTGCATTTAATTTTGATTAAAAAAAAAAGGAAAGAAACTGATCTGTTGAAAAGACAGGAAAAGTCTGGAATTAGGCCAGAGAAGGGTCACAAAAATGACAGGTGGGCTTCAGAATAGTAGCTGTGAGGAAAGGTTAAAGATCTTGAACATGTGTTCTGTGAAGGCCAGGATAGAAATGGCAGACATGATAGAAACAGACACGTTTCTATGTAGGGTTAATGGGGTGGACACGGCAGAGCTGTTTATAGTAAAAGGGACAACAGTCGCTAGAGGGCACAACTATAAGCTGACAAAAGTAGGTTGAAAAGAGACGCGTGGAACTTTTTCTTCACAAAGAATGTGGTATTGTGGGCTGGAGATAATTACCCAGTGAGGTGGTGAATGCGGTGTGGTGGGAATTCAAGGTGGGTGGGATATATTAAGGGGTTGTTTTGTTGGGTGGCTCAGGAAACCTGGTTGGGAATAGCCGGTTGATGTTTAGGGGTCAGTAGGTAGGGTTAGAACAGGCTGGATTAGCCTTGGGCCTTCTGTCCTTAGCATTTTACATTTCTGTGTTGGCAACAAACTCTGGTATTGTCTTAATTTGGGCAACAAAACCCAATTTGTGTCTAATTTAGACAACAAAACTTAGTTTGTGTTTAAGTTAGGCAACAACTCCCACTGGTGTCTAATTTAGGCAAAAAATTACAATTTCTAATTTAGGCAACAAAACCAGATACCTGTAAGTGTTTAATTTAGAGAATAAAATTCAATTTGTACCTAATGTAAGCAACAAAACCTGATGTGTGTCTGATTTAGTCAACAAAACCTGATTTGTGTCTGATTTAGGCAGAAAAACCTGATTTGTGTTTAATTTAGGCAGCAAACCCCAATTTGTGTCTAATTTAGGCAACACGATCTGATTTCTATCTAATTCACACAACGAAACCTGATTTGTGTCTGATTTAGGCAACAAAACCTGTTTTCTATTTTATTTGGGCAACAAAATCTGACGTGTCCAATTTAGGCAGCAACCTGATTTGTCTCTAATTCAGGCAACAAAACCTGATTTATTTCTATTTTAGGCAACAAAATCCATTTTGCATCTAACCTAGGCAACACAACCTGATCTATGTCTAACTCAGGCAGCAAAACCTGATTTGTGTGTAATTTAAGGCAACAAATCATGGTTTGTGTTTATGTAAGGCAACAACCCCCCATTGGTGTCCAATGTAGGCATAAAATGAATGTTTCTTATTTAGGCTACAAAATCAGATAAGTATTTAATTTAGGTAATAAAATTTGGTTTGTACCTAATGTAAGCAACAAAATCTGATCTGTGTTTAATTTAGTCAACACACCTTATTTGTATCTAATTTAGGCAGTAAAACCTGATTTGTGTTTAATTTTGATAACAAAATTTACTAAACCTGATCTATAAAATAGATGGGGAAAGGCTAGAATAAGGCCAGAGGAGTACGACAAAGACTGGACATACTGGATAAGCCTTGAGCTTTTTTCTGTCCTCACAGTTCTTTTTTCTGTGGCTTATATTGGCAAATAAAATTCACTTTGTATCTCAGATTCAGCAACAAAAACCCCATTTGTGTCTAATTTAGGTAACAAAACCGTTTATTTTAGACAACAAAACCTAGATTGTGCATAGTGTAAGTAACAAAACCTGATTTGCATTTATTCTAGGCAACAAAACTTGAGTGTTTAATTTAGGCAATGAACCCTGATGTGTGTCCAATTTAGGCAAAAAAACCTGATTTGTGTTTAAACAACAGCCCTCCATTTGTCTGTAATTTAGGCAACAAATGCTGACGTGTGTCTAATTTAGGAAACACCCAATGTGTGTTTAAGCAAAAAACAGATTGTGTGTTTAGACAACAAAACCTGATTTTGTCTAATTTAGGTAACAAAATTTCATTAGTGGCTAGTTTAGGAAACACACCCTAATCTGTGTCTAATTTAGGTAACACATTTCTGGTGCTGTGGCCAAGTAAAAACAAATCCAATGCTGTTATCAATTTTCAGTTTGAATAGCAGCTAGTGCTGCAGAAAGGGTGCATTCTAAATGAGACCGTGCCATGGGGACCTGTGTATAGCTGCAAATACAGATTCATTATAGCTAAGGCTAAACGGGACACCACCAGACCACACCATGTGTACGAAGTGCCTCTGGACCAACACAATGGCTTGAAATGTTGAGCCTCTGCTAATACACAGGAAGCTGGTTTTCATTCCAGCTTCTTGACACAGAACTAGTAGCACAAAAAGTTGTTGCATGTGGGATCAGGAAAGTGTTAAATCCATTAACACTACCGTGCTGGCTTCCTGCACACACACACACACACCGCACCAGGAAAGGATTATTAAACATCTGCAAATTTACCATTTGTCCTGATTATGTGCAGTTTGCACCTGCAGTGCTCCAGGCTTCACTCACATACACTCCAGAGGGCTAGACTAGCATTTAATAAGTAACAGAGGAAGCTTGTGATGTCTGGTTAAGGAACATTTCACCCTAAATGCTGGCCACCCAGATGGCTTAGAGCCAGTACCCTGCAGTACCATGTGGAAGAATCACATTTGCATTGCAGATCTGGGTACCCACACCCAAGCAGTTAGGGGTGGAAAGGTTACCAGGAGCACTGCTCCTGACTAAAGGGAGGAAGAGGAAGAATGATGCTAGGCATATGTTGGACCAAATGCTTATAGGTTGCACCTCCCAGGATTCCACAGCAGGGGTCACTGTTTGTACAAGTTAGCTGGGGAGGGATGTAACTGGGAAGCCTTGACCTTACATGGCCAAAATCTCCTATAAATCGAACACGGTAGCATCGACAGTTGGGTTCCAGCTCGTGTAGTTACAGTCACGGAACAAAAACTGGGATCATATCAAATCAGAGCATCAAACTACAGAGCACTAGAGGAAAGGGACAGCTCACAAGGGAAGGGAATGATTTAGATATATAGGCTGGATATTTTCAGGTTACAGTAGAAGGATTTATACTGGGCTGTGTAAAACAAATACTGTTTGAGACGAATACACACAACTGCTGCATCTTTTACAAATATCAGTCTTAAATATTTGCATTTGTGTTAGACCATATAAAGTAGTACTAGACCTTGGCAGAGACCGATTTATGTATGTATGTGTGTGTGTGTGTATGTATGTATGTATGTATTAATTTTGTTAATTGGGTGGGCCTCTGAGACATAGGGGTCCCTTTTGCAAGTAACGGCCGTGAGCACTACAACATGCCATCTCCGAAACTGGCCAACCCCACCTAACTGAGAAGATGTCAGCACGCAGAAACACCCACGTGATGAATTATTCATCAGTTTGTTTTCAAGTTTCCCTCAGTCTGGAAGTAGGTCTAACAATCACCATGGAGACTGTGTGCTACATCATTGGAACGCTACATGAACACACTGGATGGTAATGTAATGAATGTAGTTTTAAAAAGCTTAAACTTTTAACTAGTTTGAGTCCCATTTTATAAATGCAATAATACACTCCAGGACATGTGATTACTGTGTCAGTACTGTACAGCCCCCCCCCCCCACTGGAGGCACTTTGCTGATGCCTCGTACCTCCAACCTGGGGGTACATGTGGTAATTACACAGTAACTGCATGCCCTGTCGTGTATTATTGCTTACTTTGTTTGTTTTTGATAACCGGGTAAGTACACCAAACCAACTTTATGCCTATTTTCAGGCACGACCCGGGAGAGTACAAGACATGAAATCAGACAAGTAATCTACAATTGACAGTGAAGTGAACAAGGCAGTGTTAAAGTTGGCACTATTAATTGGGACGCAAAGCACAGAAATATGCATTCAGTGATATAGACAATATTATGGACAATTGTCGACTTCAGGACCCAAACGTCTTACTTCTGTGTTCATGGAATGTTTTTATAGTCGTTGGGAGCCCTGTAGGCATCAAGGCAATCACTTTATTGGTTATACATTTTATGTAACACTGTAATATTAAAAGTACTGTGCTCAACCTGGGTGCAGATGTATGTATCTTTTGGAGTAAAGGGGGAAATTATGTAACTGGAAAGGCACACTAAGCCAGAGTTTGTTTCTGGGTGTGACCTGGGAGCACAAGGAAGTTAAGTGACTTGCTCAGGGTCATACAGCATACAAGTTGGGGCTGATGGGATTCAAATCCAAGTCTCCAGGTTTGCAGCTCAGTGCCCTTAACCATACTGCCTCCTGTAAATAAAACTTTGAGTGATTAAAAAAAAAAAAGTTGTTGCTACTGAGAATTGTACTTTCTGGCCTCAGGTCGCTGTGACTACTCTTAACCCCACTCCCCACCCCTTCTGCTCCCCACCACCCCATCTCACTGTCAAGACAAAATCCAGTTCAGACTACTCCTGCTCTCAGTTTGACACTTGTACTGTAGCACGTATACACCTGTTGTTCTCAATTTATATGTTTAAATTGCTGTCTGTATGATATTTGTACTGAAATCTTTATTGACTTGATGTTCGCTATGTTATACGTAATCTTGTACTATCTGATGTGGAGCCTTTACAAAGGAGTCTCTGACTCAAAGGTTTGTAATTTCGAGACTTCAATAAATAAATAAATGAAGCAAGGGAGTACAGAGATAGCCATGGTCATCTTATAGCAGTGAGCTAATGTAGATGTTCCTATAGCCCCAGCTAAAATGTAGGGCTTTAAGTCCTAGAATATTGGAGCTGATTCTGTTTCATTCCCATACAGCTGTGCATGCAGTGGTAGATCAGGGGGCTGGCGGTTCAGGAGTTATTCCTCCCGTCTGCTCCTGCATATGCTGCTGTGTCTGAGCTTCCAGAAAGATTTAAAATGTAAACAAAATGCAATTATACAGCGGCAGCACTTCACTTTTACTCCACTGCCTTCCTGTTGCGATGCGACTTGCTGTGGGAGAATTTCGTTTACACTCCTGAGCCTTATGCGCTGCAGATCGCACCAAAGGGAGTGTCTTTAGACACGTGGGCAGGATTAAAAATAATGACATCCTCATCATGGACCTAGGGGGACACAGCGGATCGAGTGCACCAGTTGTTTACACTGCAGGGTAATGCACTCAATCCAGTATGTGTCCCCACAATTTCATTGGTTTAGAAACTGGCGCTGTGGACACTTGCGGTGATGTGGTGAGTGTCCACAATACCAACTTTGCAGCGCATCAACCGGAGCACATCTGTTGATGTACTGCAAAGCTGGTGGTGTAAACAGAGTGCTGAACTAGCAAGCTGGATGGTAGTGTCCACACAGCACATGTGTTTTGGTTGGTACTCAGTCTTTTAGAACAGGGTTGCTGACTACGGCGGGGGGGGGGGGGCGCTGCAGGCCTCAAGCCACAACTCCTGTGAAGTTTCTCAAGTTTCCTCTTTAAACTGGAAATAAGTACCCCAGACCCCCTAACTTACAGTTAACCCCCCACAGCCAAAATAAAAGTCAGCACTGCTACTCTAGAGTCTGGAGGGATAAAAGGTGTGTGGTAAGTGCTAAAACAGTGTATCTGAAAAATCTCTAAGTGTGTGTAGTGCTACTGGAGTGGGCGTCTAAAACAAAAAAAGCTAGGTTAATGCAGTGCTAAAAGAGGATAAAGTAATGTCAGTGTGACTCAGTTAGTAGCAGATCCACTTTGGGGCCAGAAGGTTGTGGGTTCTCATCCCACACTGGGATTGGCTCATATCATAAATGCTGACACCAGAGTGCAGTGTTGGGGGGATGCTGTGCTGTTGGGGCATACAATATTTCAGATGAGACATTAAACCGAGGTCCCTTCTGCCCATCTCTGTGTCCAGGTGAAATGAAAAGAACCCATGGCACTTTTTGCAAGAGATGAAGAATTTTTTTATTAAAAAAATAAATAAAATACACAAAGCAAAACTTGCATTCTCATATTGTCAGACACATAATGCAATCACAGAAAACCCACTATACCATCAGATTCAACAAATATTCTCTCCCCCCCCCCAAATGTCTGGGCAGCATTCCCTTCCCATAATACCTACCCATGCAATTGTCCAAGGCTGTGAGTATGTGTTGATGTGCAAAATGACTGCTGCTACACATTAACACTCACTTTACTATCCGTCTCCATTGCTCGGAGAGCACTTCAGGAAGCAATGAGTATGAAAAATGCTATATAAAGGCTAATTCTTCCGATTCCACTTCTGAAAAAAAATCCCTGTGTCTGTAGTGCTACTGAAGTATACTTTGTTCAGCAGCAAAGTTAATACTAGGATGGTCGGAATCCGAGTCAAGGAACTGGATTTGCCAGATTCTGACCCAGTTTTCCAAATTATGATTTCTGGAACTGCTGTCTGAAAATCCCAATTCCCCCCAAAAGGGATAAAACATGTTTTTACATAGGAAATTTAGATTTAGGATTTAGGAATTCCAGTTTCAAATCTGATTCTGAGGCCCTTTTATGGGATTGGAATGGGAACTGGATTTGGAATCAGGAATTCCTTAAAAAGTCCTGTCAGATCAGAATCTGCCAATTATGATCATCCCTAGTTAATACAGTGCTAATGGAGTGTGTGTTTATAGTGCTAGCGCCCTGTGCTTCTTAGGATAGCAAAATTATTACAGTGCTAAAGAAGTGTTTTAAAAAGTATGGGCAGTCTCATCACAGTGCATTCAGCGAAAGCAGTCAACACTCCGT
Organism: Neoceratodus forsteri; assembly: GCA_016271365.2. Lineage (NCBI taxonomy): Eukaryota > Metazoa > Chordata > Ceratodontiformes > Ceratodontidae > Neoceratodus > Neoceratodus forsteri. The sequence continues at coordinate 64,209,950 of JADMNL010000036.1, read as the reverse complement.
AGACATAACAGAATGGTTATATGAAATGCATGCTGAAAATAGAGTTAAAAATCTACGTTTTGACCTTAGGTCTTCTTCAGGAAATATCTAAAAAAAAAAAACAGTTTTCGTAGACATGGAAAGATGGCTGTAGACTGCAGAGGCCACTCCAATGTCCTCTTGGTAGATTCTCCTCTTTTTAATCATCTCTGTGTGTTTTAGTCTTTTTTTTGTTTGTTTTTTTGGACCAGGAAAGGCACACTAAGCTGAGTTTTTTTTTTTTTTATAGAGTCTTTGGTAACCAGGTAAGGCCCACTAGGCACAGATGCCTGTTTTCAGGGGTGATCTGGGAGCACTGGGGGGATTAAGTGACTTGCTCAGAGTCGCACAGTATGCAAGTAGAGGTTGTGGGAATCAAACCCAGGTCTGCCGGATGTACCACGCTCATTCACAGCTCGTGACTCTAACTCTAGGCTATACTGCCAGCCCCCTAACAGGTGCATCCTGGGAGCACAGGGAAGTTAAGTGGTGGCTGTGGGATTCAAATCCAGTTCTCCAGGTTTGGAGCTCGGTGCTGTTAAGCACTACGCTATACTGTCCTCCACTATAGTCATTGCCCAGAACACCAATTTATTTTTTTTTGGAGGGGGGGTCTCCTAAAACATTCTCAGGAAACTCCCTGCCCCTTGATCCCACTAAAATGCCTTGAGCCCCCTGCTTATGACATTTCTAGACACCTCCCACCACTGAATGGCCTCAAAGGAGAGTGTGAGATGTACAAAGCAAGTCTGATCATCCGAGCAGCACCAGAGTGTGGAACGTACTGTTTCTGATATTGGCACACAGCTACAAAATACCTACATGTGCAGCCTGTCCCTGGCATTAACCATGAGGAAGAGTGTTACAAGCAAATTGTAATTAATGATGTATAAATCCATGTTCCAATTTAGCCGGGAAACCAAATGCATTGTTAATTGCACTAATTAATATAAAACATCTGCAGTGTTGCGAGGGAGCCTCTAACAAAGCCGACAGCACCGTGGATTTATTGAGTACGAGGAATCAATTTTGGAGGAGCCCAGGCGGTCGGGGCTGCCTTCCACCCCTTCCAATGAGCAATGGCACCTCATTAAGGTAAGGCAATTAGCAACCCCCAGGATCACAGCTTCCTGTCTGAAATGAGGGGAAATGGAGGGCCCCTCTTTTCCCAAGCTGGCCTTTTCCCCTTATTCTTTTTTTAAAGGAAGGCATTAGAAGCGCCACGTGTAACTTATTTCCTCTGCTTCAGTATTAGCCATTTGTATCCAGCCGACAGTTAAGAATGGTATTGAACCCTCATCTCAGACCAAAACAGAAGCAGCCCACAGCCCACACACTCCAATCTCCATCTTATATTGACTGCAAGCAATTTAATCTACACAACTTTGTTATTTCATACTAACTGTATCCACAGAAGCTTTACAGAGACTAGGTAACAAAAACTACATTTGTCACAATAGTTAAATAAAGCCAACGGGACATAAATTAAGGATGAGCGAATGCAGTGAGCATGGATCAATACTCATGTTCAGGCTGTACAGCTCTGGCAGTGGGGAGAAGGATTTGCAGTCACACCAAACAGAGAAAAAGAGTGGTTTTGAGAAGGAATTAGTGTTTAACAAAAGGAAAGCACACTCTAATTCCTACTGTTAAAAGACTGATCACATCTATAATCGACTCTTCCCTTTCCCCTTTTGCTACCCCCATATCTGTCCCTTCCATGTTCCTTTGACCCTGGTTCCAGCTCTAAATTCTCCATACCGTATCACTATATATCTTTTTATATTAGGTTTTATTTGTGTTCGGTGCACCTGATATGTATATTTCTTTATTTTTATGAAAAATTGTGTCCTACCCAAAACTAGCTGTATCTTCTGTTCCAAACATATGCTACTGTCAATGCTACCTGCTGATACTTTGTATATACTGTATTATTGTATCACACTTTATTTGTATTATTACTGTTTTCTTGTGTGTTGCATCCCATGTATATTTTTCTTTGTTAACAAACCCAGGTCCACCTCGAAGATGAGCTTGCTCAACGGTGATCGCCTGGTTAAATAAAGACTTTGATTGATTGATTGATTGATTGAAAGAGAGGCCTGGTTCTATAGTGGCACACTGGGCACGGTGCTGGCTCTCCCTGTCCAGCGTCAGAAGTGTATCTTAGTATAACCCTGTCTGCATTCATGTGTATTCTGTTTATTCTGTCTTCAGACTAGATGGATCTTTGGTCCCCATCTGCCGTCACTTTCTATGTTTCATCTTGTGCATCAATTTATTTATTTTATTAAGTTTTTGTTGACCGGGAAAGGAGGACTAGACAATTCTGCCTATTTTCAGCCTCGTCCCGGGGGAGGGTATACAGATGGATGGTAACTGACATTGAACCAGATTAAGCTGTTGGTGGTATTTTTAGTGAATGGGAGAAATTTGGCCAGGACATCGGAGACATTCCCCTGCTCTTTTCAAGAAGTGCCACATGATTTTTAACATCCACGTGAACTACCACCAGAACAGGCAGATGGGACCTCGGTTTAACATCTCTTCTGAAAGACAGCACCCCCCTCATGCTGCACCACAGGGTCAGTATTGGGATTTAAGCCAAGTGCCTGGTGTGGGAATAGAACCCACGTCCTTCCGATCTTTCAACCTCAGAGGCGAGTGTGCAACCAGCTGAGTCACTGACACTGCAATTATTGTTAGTTATAAAATGGCAAGAAAAAAAATCTAGAAATTCCACTGACTGAGAGATGTCACCTGACTGCGCATTAAATCTCTATAAACTCACAGACAAGTGCCGAATCTCATTTTCTTCTCCCAAAAAACCTCGTAGAGCCATTTCATAAGCGTAACAAGCCTCTCCAGGGTGTACATCATAGGATTTGAATGCACTTCCAAGTGATGTAAGGCCACTTGACCTTCGACCTCATGCCTTACTACACCCCTGGAGCATTCTTTATTCTTTTTTGGTAATCAGGCAAGGCCCACTAGGCACAAGTACCTGTTTTCAGAGTGACCTGGGAGCACTGGGCTGCTTCAGTGACTTGCTCTGAGTCACACAGTATGCAAGTGGAGGCTGTGAGAGTCAAACCCAGGTATGCTGGACGTACCAAGTTTATTCACAGCTTGTTACTCTAACCTCTAGGCTATACTGCCAGCATGCATTAAAATCCTGTAATGCACACCCTGTCATGGCTTATTACTTGCTTGTCTGTTACAATGTTTACATGTGTGATATGACTGAGATTAGCAGTGTCAGTGGCTCAGTAGGTAGCACACTTGCCTCTGTGGCTGGAAGATCAGAGGGCTGTGGGTTCAGTTCCCACATCTGGCACTTGGGTTAATATCCCAGTACTGACACTGTAGCGCAGCATGAGACAGGTGCTGCACTTTTGAGGTGCCTTCTTTCAGATGAGACGTTAAACCGAGGTCCCATCTGCCTGTTCTGGTGGTAGTTCAGGTGGATGTTAAAGATCCCATGGCACTTATCGAAAAGAGTAGGGGAATTTCCCCCCTGGTGTCCTGGCCACAGTTCTCTAATTCACTAAAAAATACCACCAACAGCTTAATCTGGTTCAAGGTCAGTTGCCATTCATCTGTATCCCCCTTCCCCAGGTCGTGGTTGAAAATAGGCAGGATTTGTCTAGTGAACTTACCCGGTCAACAAAAACTAAACAAAAAAAAAAACAATTGGTGCTGACGGTTCTGGTCGTAATACTATTCATTATACATAAAGAGCTGATTCTGCTTCCCGAAACATGATTTAGTTTATACGTGTGTCTCTGGAATGCCAGGAGTGGATGCACGATTAATGTGAGCCTGCTCAGTACCATGCTGTTGTGGCTTGCCAAGGGAGGACTGTTCAAAAGTGCATGCGTCCAGGAATGATCAGGCACCTGATGCATTTACCTGTGAAGCACCCATGGATTCTCGTGAACCGCATACTTTCAGCAAAGTTTCAAAATCAACCTGGTTAATGCAGCAGTTGGGTTTACCTGTATACAGAAACATTCTTCACGCTCCCCTTTTCTTCAGCTGCTTGATCTGGCTTACAGTGCACATGTAAATGGGGTAAGCGAGTGGACCAATGTTTTGTCAACCAATCAATTCTCTTATTCAGCCAGATAAAGCCATTGAGAATGAGTTCTCAACAATGGTGACTTGGCCAAGAAGCTCACAAAAATGTGTACAAGCACTGTGAAAGCACTGACAGAGTAATAAACATCATATATCGCGGGAGTGCTCTTGACCAATTATAGTGCTCCATTCCCTTGTGCGTCAGACAGTCTAATTCTGTAAAGAGTGTCTCACATAGAGGTGCCCTGGAAATGGGCACTTAGGGGGTTCTTTAAGTTTGATTTTAAATACTACTGATCAACCTTGATCAGAAATATACTTCCTCCACCCCCCTCCTCCGTTATCTGCATCTCCCCACCCCGGTCACAATTGCAATCGAGATTTGTTAATTTCTATCTCTGCTTGCCTGCCTGGATTAAATAAATTTCAGTAGATAAATAAATTATATACTTTTACACAACCCCCTGACAGCTTTCTCAGTGTAAGAGTGGTATCACAATGCTGGGTGTCAGAACAGAAGAATGTGTATAGGAAGATCATGATATCATAGTCGTGGGTGTTGGAACAGAAGAATGTGTGTAGGAACACACTTACACTCCTAAGTGTGCCAACGGGGATGTGTAAATCAGCAATAAGACATGACAAGGGTGTTGGTAGCAGCTGTATGAATGCAGGCCCAGGTATGTAATAAAGCACTGGGCCCCAGGCCGAGTGACCTTGCTCTCCTGAGTTCATCACACTATTACCAACACTCTGGAGTGTCTTACTGCGTTTATAAAATGTGTAATTAAAGATCCTTTTTCTCAGTGCTGCACACAAATGAGAGGAAGCTCCCTTACCGCCATGGGAGCTCCTCTATGGTATTAGCAGATTTGTTTTTCATACCCCCGAAGGAAGAGAAGGGATTGTAAATTACCCCTGAGAGGCAAGCCATGCAATCCCTTGCAAGTTCCTGGTTGCTGGACATGCCCCTGCACTCTGACGTTTTGTGATGTGTGTATAGGGAGAGCGGGTTCACACACCAGTCAAGTCTGTGGAGTATGATTTGCAAATACAGTTTTCAGCCCTTTAAGTGGCCATTTGGTAAAATCGGAGCCAGTTATTTGAATCCTGGCTTCGATTTTACCAAGTGGCCACCTAAACAGTCGAAAACTATAGTTGCACTGTATCTGCAAATGATGCTCCATTGACTTGTGTTCTCCCTATACCTATGCCGTAAAACATCGGAGCGTGGGGGCATGTGCAGCAACTGGAAAGGGATCACATGGCTAGCCCCTTGGGTGCAATTTATGGTCCCTCCCCTTCCTTCAGGGTATAAAAAATGTTTTGCTAATACCACTGAGGAGCTTGCACGGAGGTAAGAGAGCTTCCTCTTATTTCTGTTCGGGTTTCAAAAACAGCAGGAAAGGTTCTCTTTAAGATATTAAAAAAATACACATGAAACTGTTATGCTATGGAATTTATTTGCTGAATTTATTGAATAGTTGTAATGAAAAAGAAAATAATCCTAAAACTTTGAGCGGTGGACATAAAAAAAAAATTGGTCTTTTTTGGAGCAAAGGTTGCAAATTGTGAAAACGATGCTCATTTGGTAGTTATGAAAGTGAAGGTTTTGATGGCAGACCGATATGTTAGATCAGTGGAACAGGGGGGACTGCAGCTTTTTTTTTACGTATTGGTATTAATGTGGTTAAGCATGGCTGGTAGCCAATCAAGATGCTGCATTTTCCCTACCCATTTTATAAACATAAACAGCGATCAGCTGTGACTCAAGCTGGATTTTTCTATCCTTAGAATCAAAAGGTCAGTGTATTAAAAGCCCCTAGCATCCTGAAGCTGTCCCTCCTCCCTCTATCATGAATGTCGTAAGGCAGCACCAGAAGGCCCCAGAGAGTGAGGTGGTGCGGAGATATCCCTTTAAGAAATATTAAGAAGACTGAATACACAAAATGCAGCCACGATGCTGAACTGCAGGTGAACTGTCCTGAAATGAAGGGTGATGTCACAGTTTCAGAGCTGACCTCTAGACTCTCGGGCACCACATAAAGTGCAGGGGGAAGGCAGTGCAGCATGGCTGGTTGAACCTGTTCCGTCACTCAGAAGAGATCCAGAAGGTCACAGGACTGAATTCCCAGTCCACATGATGGCCCTTATGTCTGGGACAGTATGGGCCCTTCCAAACTGGGACAGGTAGGGCCAACATGTCCCCTTCCATATTTGGAGCAGTTGGGACAATATGTTCCCATCCAAACTTGGAGAGATTGGTCAATATGTTCCCAGTGAAACTGGGAGAAACTGGGTCAAGATGTTATTTTCTAAACTGGTAGAGGCAAAATTAATTTGAGCCATTCTAAGCTGGGAGTGGCTGGGTTAACTGGAACTTTTCCAAACAGGGAGTGTTTGAGTTAATCTGGGCCCTTCAGGATGGGGAGTGTTTGGGATGATAGTGGCCCTTTCAAGATCAAAAGGATTGGGTTACTTGGGGTCCTTCTGTACCCAGCCTCCAGTGGCAGAGCTAGAAGGGGAGCTGGGGGGATGGTCACCCCTCCTGGCTGCACCAGTGTGGGTAGTGGCACCTGCCACCATCTTTATTCACTGTTTAGTGCCCATTATGAAGCCCATGATTGACTGAGTGCCCCCCCGACACCCAAGTGCTCCCAAACCTGGCTCTGCCACTGCCAGCCTCTCTTCACCCAGCTCAAGGCTGGTTACTAGAGAGCAATTGAAGGGTTAAGCCAACCATGAGAGATGATTTCTAGCAGGCTCCAGCTTGGAGAGAGCGTGGCTGGAGTTTTTGCTTAGATCATAAGGCTCAACCAGAAGAGGGAAACCTGGTCATGAATGTTCACGATACTACCCTTCCCCCTTTTTCCAAGGCAAGCTGTGGGTTGTCAGCAGAAAAAGGGGGCGTGACCACCAGCTGCAGAGTGCGGCATTATGGCTGCGACCAAGCTTAGGGGGTCTAAGTGCTTGTGGATGGTGGTGGGGTCCCTGGGTCTGGAGTGGCACTTGTCGCCTCTAGTGAGGTCTCACATGGCTTGGGATCCAGTCAGGGTTCCAGAGTGGACCCCCCCATAGAACACCGGATGGTAGGAGGAGGACTCAATGGAAGTCCTGCCTGTGAGGATGGCAAGCCCAAAGAAACCCAATAGCACAATGGGATTAGTGGAGGGCTACCCCTCAAGAGTTAAAAATGAGTGCTCAATCCTGTCTAATTGGCGAATGAAAGTTGAAGGTGTGACTCTGGGCATGTGGATTAGCGTTGACGCTACTGCGTATGCCCAGAGTCGCAGCTTCAATTTTCATTCGCAAATTAGACAGGATTGAGCACTCATTTTAAACTCAGATTAACTTTCTGGAGTACAGGACACTGAATACTAATGGGCATACTATTTGTTATATTATATTATATTATATTAAAAAAATGCCCAACTCATTCATGCACAAGTGTTCCCACGGCTCAGCACAATTTTCAACACATGAACGTGCTAGAGCACCGGCCAGCATTATGGTTGCAACATCGAAAATGCCATTTAATTAAAATAAATAAATAAAAATAAGTTGCTTGTCTGGCAAACTAGTGCTGGTTATGTGATTTGCACACGTGGAGCAGGCAACAGGGCAAATGCTCATATACCCGTTGATATGTGCCAAAAAAATGAACAGTGTCCCTTTAAGCGCCTGACTTGGAGAGCCATTCTACACTTATAAAATGGGTAAACTGAAAAACCAAAAACAAAACAAAAGAGTACATTTTTAAATTAAAAACGGGTATTTTCTTCTGTTAAAAGTAGCAAGTAAAAAGTAGTCCTTTCCCACCTATCAATCATTTGTCTTTCCACACATTCGGTAGATGGAAGGTTTTCTATTATGGAATACAGAAATTCAAAGTTTTGCAGAATTCCTCTGGCAAAGCTGTCACCCCCGGACATACACACACAGACACACAAAACAGATGGCCTTATATAGAGCCAGGGCTTCAGTTTTATCTGGGTCAAAGTAAGCAGTAGAGATTGCCCTGGCAAGCAGATAAGCACAGGGTAGGGGTGGGTGTTAAGGTCAGCAAAGAAACAGCAGGAATTAAAATGATGACTAGCACTTCATTTTTAAAATGTGTTTATGTGTGTAAGGAGGGACTAAGAGAACATAATGTTTAATTATTTATTTTTTACAAAATGTAAGGGAGTTGCGTTGCATTGTTAAAGTATTTAGGTGAGTAAAGGTGGCAGGCTGGCAGTTTGTTTGTGATGGCTATCAGGGGTGTGAAGTGGGCCCAGAATTTTGCTTGTGGTTAGCCTGATTCCAAATCCCACTTCATGAACTTGTTTCAACCGGTGCATTTCTGATTACTTCCAATAGCTTCATATGAGGTGGTCCGAACCATCCACTGCTTAACCTGACACAAAATGGCCACCCTAGGGAAGAATGAGTTTGCATCACAGGGTGCATGCCGTAGTGGGATAATGACACACTTCAGGAAGTGGGGCATGAGGAAACGCTCCAACAATTACACACACCCTGGAGTGTCTTATTGCGATTATAAAATGGTTGTTTTGATTTTTATTTTAAAAACTGATTAATGCGGTTCAGAAAGTTAATGATTTCTCACCTATGCTGTTATGCTGCAAAAAATGCACAGTCATGTGATCACATCTGACCAATCACAGGTCATGTTTCTCTCACCCATTTTATAAAGGTCATTATACTGTTTTCACACCAGTGCTGTTATTTCCTTCCCATTTTTGCATTTTCTGCATTATATTCCTCCTGTGCTGCTGTGCTGTTGTATGGTATGCATTTTGTGTGCCTCTCCTGCCCTCCCCGGCCCGACCCCAGACGTGTTTGGAAATTATCTGATTTTACAACTGAGCATGCCTTCCTGGTGATGCAGGTGCTGGCCACCCCACTTCTTCTAAGGTTGGGCTAATCAAGGCACCCCTATACTGAGAGACAGTTTCATTAGGCCTTTGCATACTGGGAGAGGTTAGAGTGTTTTATTGGCATTCTTTCATACTGAGAGGTTGTGCTAATTGAGGCACTTCTGTACTGTGAGAGGGTGGGTTGATAAGGACCCTTTCATACTGGGGAGACTGGGCTAATCTAGGCACTTCCATACTGGGAGAGAGTTAGGTTAACTGGGGCTCTTGCTTACTGGGAGTGGTTAGTATAATTGAGCAACTTCCTTACTGGGAGAAATTTAGTTTTCTTGAGGCCCTTTCATATGGCGAGAGGTTGGGTTAATTATGGCCTTTCTGTACTGTAAGAGGTTGGGTTAATTGTGGCCCTTCCATACAGGGAGAGGTTGGGTTAATTATGGCCTTTCTGTACTGTAAGAGGTTGGGCTAATTGTGGCCCTTCCATACAGGGAGAGGTTGGGTTAATTGTGGCCCTTCCATACAGGGAGAGGTTGGGTTAATTGTGGCCCTTCCATACAGGGAGAGGTTGGGTTAATTGTGGCCCTTCCATACAGGGAGAGTTTGGGCTAATTGTGGCCCTTCCATACAGGGAGAGGTTAGGCTAATTAAGGTACTTCTGTACTGCAAGAGGTAAGTTTTGTTAGGAGCATTCCACACTGGGAGACATTGCTTCAATCAGGACCTTTCCATACTGGGAGAGATTGGGCTAGTTGAGGTCCTTCTACACTGGGAGAGATTGTGGTATTTGAGGCACCTCTATACTGGGAGAGAGTTTTATTGGGGGTTCTTCCATATTGCAAGAGGCTGGGTTAATTGCAGCCCTTCTATACTGGGAAAGGATGGGATAAACAGGGCCCCTCCATACTGGGAGAGGTTGTGTCAACTGTGGCTCTTCTATACTGGGAGAGATTGGGCTAAGTGAGGCACTTCCGTACTGGGAGAGTTCAGCTAATGGGGTCTGTGCATACTGCGAGACAATAGGCCAATCACGGCCCTTTCGCACTGTGACAGATTGGGCTAATGTAGGCACTTCAGTACTGGGATAGGATGGATTAATTGGAACCTATCAGAACCCAGAAGGTCTGGGCTAGTTCACATTCAAACTTCACCAAACTAGGAAAACAGGCTGATTACTTTGAATTAGGAATAGATGTGAACTGAGGGTGTCTGGATTGTTCGGCTCCCATTCAAACACACACAGAGCTTGAGTTTATTTGAATTAATTCTGAGTCAGACATAGAGCCCTTCATGGTCTGAACCTCTCCAAACTGAGCAACCGGGTTAATTTGACGAATTTGTATTCACCTTAGGGAGACAGTTTCACAAGCAAGAATGTTCTAGCCATGTTCAAGTTTATCAAAATATCTGCTATACAGATCATCTTGAAGAGAAGCCAACCTCTCCAGGAGAACTTTGACATATCTGTTTGGACGCAACTCCGCTTGTATTTCCAGTTAGGATTTGCATTTCTTCTCTCTTATGTATTACTGAGCCCATCTGGATGAAAACAGGATCTTTGTCCCATCAGTTCCTGTGGCTAATTTCCCACCTGTCAAAATACTCTACTTGTGACATCATACTTATTTCCATGGCAACAGACTGTGACAGCGTGGGCACCCCCTCCCCACGTCTAGGGGCATATGATGGTATCTTTTGTCCAGAGGAGAACCTGCCTTACACCATGAACACTGTCTCTCTGTACCTTTATCCTTGCCACCACTGGTCAGGATGAGTGGGGACCAGGGGCATACAATGGATATTTTGGGGGTGCCACAGATTGGAGACCACTCACAAAGGAATGTCCACCCTGACAGCTGGGATCAAGCAGAATGCACATTTATTTAGCTGTCATGTCTCACACAGCATTAAGGGACATTACCTCCTTTCTTCGGTTCCTTTTTTGTTGTCGCCATTAATCATTCAAACATTAGGTGTATCCTACACCCATGGTGTTACACCTCCAAGACTGTCTGCCTTTGCACTATAGGGAGTCTGCCACTGCTGTTACTTTAACTACTATAAACCCTATCTCCCATTTTCTGTGGCCCCTGCAGCACTGGCACTCCCAAGACCATGTGCGCCCTGGCATCCTCCCAGGCAGAGCGAGCCCTACCCTGAGGGCAAACTGTACCTGTGCATGTCTTCCTGTGTCAGCCAGTGATGTCAATATGAATGTATTTAGTAAACCAGTATTATGATCTACTCCCAATTATACAATGGCAAGAACATGTCCTGGACTCTGATTGGTCAATGTGTGCCTGAGACAGTGATGTTATTACACAATAACATCACTGTATTGATTTTTCGCTTGATTGTTTGGAGCTACTTTTTTTTTTTTCAGAAACAAAGATACACTGCCTCATTAAAAATCTACTAAAAACATTTTTATTTTTATTTTTTGTTTTCTATAACATCGAGCCATTGTATAATTGCAATAAGGCACTCCAAGGTGTGTGCTATCGTGTAATAACGTCACTCCTGGGGTGGTGGAAGCACTCAGCTTCGCCTCGTGCTTCAACCCACCCCAAGAGTGACGTTATTACATGATAACACACACCTTGGTGTGCCTTATTGCTTAAGTATATTATAGGTGGTCCAGTTGTGTGTGCCTCCCTCTGACTCCACACTGATAGCTCTAATGGGCCAAAGAGCAGACTACCATGTCTGGTCCCATACCGGAAACTTACTGGCCCCAACTCTTATCAGGCCCCCTTCTCCTGATGACCATTTATTTGGGTTTCCCACAGATGGGGTTATACACTACATTGGGTACCTTTTCCCTTTTCCTCCTACAGAACATCTTAATGGAGGATTACTCATACATCTGCTGTCTCCCTTGCATTCTGTGGATTAGAGTGGATCCGCAATTATCCTGGTGATCTCCCTTGAGGGATGGCCCTCCACAACTCCTGGCTGCCCATTAGGTCTTGATCTTTCCTTTCCTCAAGGCTGGACAATCGGATGAAGTCTGCCTCCTCCTAACTGATATTCTGGGGTGTTCCTCTGCTCCAGGACCCCAACTAGGTCCAGAGCCTCCAGAGACCTCAGTGGAGGGGACCAATGCCACCCAGACTCAGGGACCCTACCATCATCCTTGAGGCTACAGGCCCCCTTGACTTGGTTGCAGTTGGAGATGCTGGACTCTTTCTTGCTGTTCTCTTCCTGGGCGCTGGCCCTCTGACACTGTAAAGGGAAAGGGCAGGGCCGTCAAAATTCATGCCCAAGCTGCCCGCTTCTAGCTGAGTCAGAATGCTCCACGCGCAGACTCCAGACACCCTGTCTCAAACCTGGAGCCCACTACAGAACATCTCTCAAGGTCAGGCTTAACCCTTCAAGTACTCTCTAGTAACCAGCCTTGAGCTGGATGAAGAGAGAGGCTCATCACAACAGAGGATTACGACTTCAAGTGGGTGAATAAGCTGCAGGGGAAAGGGGAATAAAAACCTGTAGATACCTATTAAATGGGTGTAAATAGTATGTTTCCCAGAGTTTTCCCAGTGGTGTCAGCATCTCCACATGTGTGTGTCATAGTATTTACTGTACATATGGATGTTTTATGGTTGTGCATGGTGAATTTGGGGTAGCATATCACATTGCATTATATGAGGTATGTGACTGTGTTGTGAGTAGGGCTCTGTAAAATTTTCATATTCTGACGGAATGGAATTCCATGTGATTTTAAAACATTCCACCTAATTCCACAGAATTCTGTTGGCAGAAGAATTCCAACATTTGTGTTATCCTCAGAATCCTTTTTTTCGCCATCCCCAGAAAATTATTCAATGGCTGGTTTAATCAGTGGAAAGTTATTCCATAGTTTATGAGGAAATACTTTTCAGAATTCTGTGGGATTCAAAAAGAAATTTCAAAAGGCAGCTCAGAAGTAGGAATTGCCTTTCTGTGTGAATTCCATTGGCGTAATTTCATATACCGCAACGCTGTAATTGTGAGACCCGTTCCCTTCATCTGACTGATGTTGCCTGGGTCGCTCTTCAGAGACAGCACAATATTCAGACTCTGGTGGAAGGACCATGACCATCCTGCTGTATGAGTGCAGACTTCAGCAGGGGTGGAGAGGCAAACAACCTTGTGGAGGACCATGTGACATCTTAAGATCCCTCCCTCCTTCCCTTCTTTGATGCACAGTACAAATGGAACAGCAAATGCAGAGGCAGTGTTAGGCACAAGTGAACCAAGTGGCCGCTTGAGGCACCAGCACAGAAGTGGCACACTAAAGCAGAAACTATAGGCAGAGATCAGCTTGAAATGCAAAACGTGTCAATATTAACAAGCATTTGTCAGTGCCGAATGTTGTCTCACTGGCATTGGCATTGGTAGTGCTGGAGTTAGAGACGCATAATAGGAACGGCAGTGAAGTACTGAAGTGATGCCAACCCCACCCCACCCTGTAGAAACCGACGGGCATTGGGGTGTGCCTTTAGGTCATCAGCTATTAGCAGCTCATGGCATTGTAACACCCACCCCTGTAGACACTGGAAGTGTTGTGGTGTGCTTTGGGGTCTTTGGGCTATACTTACCCATTCCATAAGGAAATATGCTGAGGTGGGTGCAATATAGGAGAATGAGGTGAACTTTGTGGCCGAACAGTGCAAGGTACACCACGATGCCTGTCACTGGCTGCAGGGTTGGGGTGGGGGTGGAATGGCGGGAGCATTACAGCTGATGATCCCAAGTCACACCCCTGATGCCTGTCAGTCTCTACAGGGTGGGGTGTTATAGCTGGAAACCCTAATGCCATAGGCATATGTTGGTATTTTCACTCCAGATTTTCAACATGGGCTTTTTGTGAGCCCACCTCATGAACAGTGGCCCTATCAGTTTGTTAGCTGAAAGGTGGTTTTGCACAGCGGCTATGCCATTCGGCGACACAGGGTCAAAAACACATTTTGGGCAGGATGTTTGGGCAGAGAACTGTATCAGTTAAAGCAAAAGGAGGCTGGGAAGGCAGTCAGAACAGCAAAGGCCCAAACCAAGGAAAAGATAGCCAACTCAGTTAAGAAGGGGAATAAAACCTTTTATAGGTACATCAGGGAGCAAAGGAAGACCAAGGGAGGGATAGTGAGGCTTAATAAAGGGGAGGGGAGGGAGAGTGGGTAGAGGAGACTGTGAAAGGCAGAGATACTAAACAAATATTTTGCTCAGTATTTACAAATGAAGAGGGAGGTACATAAAACAAACAGTAGTAACACTCTGGATACAGAAGTTGATACCAGCCCATTTACAGAAGAAAGGGTTCTGAAAGAACTCTTAAAACTGAAGGTGGATAAAGCAATGGGGCCTGATGGGATTCATCCCAGAATTCTAAAAGAGCTAAGGGTAGAACTAGTGACACCACTGACTACCCTTTTAACAACTCATAGGAGGATGGGGTGGTACCGAGGACTGGAGAGGGCAGATGATTCCCCTTCACAAAAGTGGGAGCAAGGCAGAAGCAGGAAACTACAGACCTGTTAGTTTAACCTCAGTGATAGGGAAAATGATGGAATCACTTCTGAAGGAAAGAATTATCGAGTATCTAGAGACCAGAGGGGCACAGGACCCTAGGCAGCATGGATTCACAGCGGGAAGGTCATGCCAGACAAATCTGATAGATGTCTTTGACTGGGTGACCAAAGTGGTAGATCAGGTAGGGGCTGTGGACATGGTCTACCTAGACTTTAGCAAGGCATTTGACACAGTCTCACACAAAAGATTAATATACAAGTTAGCCAGCCTGGGAGTGGGTCCCAAGATGACAGCCTGGGTAAAGAATTGGCTGGAGAATAGGACACAGAGAGTAATAGTAAAGGGAGTCCACTCAGAAGAAAGGAGGGTTACTAGTGGGGTAACTTGGGAGTTCAGTATTAGGACGGTCCTCTTCAATGTCTTTATAAGCGACATTGCGGAAGGACTGGAAGAAAAAGTATGTCTCTGCAGATGACACTAAGATCTGCAACAGAGCTGATACACAGGGTGGGGTGGAAAGGATGAGATGGGACTTGGTAAGGTTAGAGGAATGGTCAAATGTATGGCAGCTTAGATTCAGTGCTAAGAAGTACAAGGTAATGCACCTGGGAAACAAAAACCCAGGGGAAGAGTACACAATGGGGGGTGAGATACTAACAACAACAAAAATGGAAAGGGACCTGGGGGTAGTCATATCAGATGACCTAAAGGTGGGCAAGCAATGTGAGAGGGCAGCAAGGAGGGCTGGGGGGTCACTGGGATGCATAGGGAGAGGCATCACCAGTAGAAAACAGGAAGTTATTATCCCTCTATACAGACAGCTGGTGAGACCCCATCTGGAGTACTTTGTGCAGTTCTGGAGACCCAATCTCCGCAAAGACATAGACAGGATGGAAGCTGTCCAGAGGAGGGCAACTAAAATGGTGCAAGGTCTGCAGAAGACATATGAAGAGAGACTTAAGGGCTTATATGTAGCCGCAAAGGAAAGGAGGGAGAAGGGGGACATGATAGAAACTTTCAAGTACCTCAAGGAATCAACAAGAGTCCAAGAGGGTAGCATCTTTCAAAAAAAAGTGTGCAAGAACAAGAGGCACAATTTGAAGATGGGGCGGCTCAGAGGGTAATTTAGGAAGTATTTTTCAGAGAGGGTTGTGGATGCATGGAACGGCCTTCCGGAGGAGGTTGTGGAGTCAAAATCAGTGGTAGAATTCAAGCATGCATGGGACAGTCATAAGGCAATTCTGGGGGGTTGGGGTAAGAAGAAGTAGGCTGCTGGTTAACTAGGATCTGCAGCTTATCCAGTAGGTAGGGAAATGGGCAGACTGGGTGGGCCAAGCGGTCCTTATCTGCCGTCAAATTCTATGTTTCTATGTTTCTATATGTGGAAAATGACAACTGTATTGTTCATGAGGAGATGTAAAAAAATGGCAACGTTGAAAATCTGGAGTGAAAATATGAAAAATTGGTGAAGGTATAAGCATACATAGAAACTGTGCAACACACGCCAGTAACCCAATTATTTTTGGGAATTTTTTAACCACATCTTTAACATAGGCATTTGGGACCTCCCTTCATGAACAGTGGCTGTGTGATTTTGTTAATGTGCCAGAAGCATTGATTTTGCACAGTGACACGCCATTATGCCACAGGTGCAAAAAACACATTTAGGGCAGGATGTGAAAATGACAGCTATACTGTTCATAAGGAGGTGTAAAATGCCAATGTTTGAAAATGTGGCATGAAAATGGTGCTATTGCAACCTTACAAGAATTCGTGAAACTGCATAATGCACTTATACAGTCATTTATGGAATTTTGTCACCAAATTTTCAACATAGGCATTTTAGGACTTCTGCTCATGAACAGTGTCGCCATCATTTCCTGAAATTGTCCTGAAAACTGATTTTGTGCAGCGACCGCACTATTCTGTGCTGGACGTGCGAAAACACATTTCGGCCAGGATATGTAAAATGACAGCTGTACTGTTCATAAGGAGGTGTGGAAAAATGCCAATTTGGAAAATCTGGAGTGAAAATATTACAAATAATGAAATTATGAGTGTGCGTGGAAACTGCGCAACGCACGCCAGAAAACAGTCATTTTTTGGAATTTTTCCACCAAATTTGTAACATAGGCTTTTTGAGAGCCCACCTCATGAACACTGGCACGTCGTTTTGTTAATCGGTCCCGAAAGGTGACAGTGCCAGAATTGATGAGGAGGGGTCCCAAAAACCCCATGTTGAAAATTTGGTGCCAAAATTCCAAAAAATGCCTGAGATATGCATCAAAGTTGAAAAAACCCTATTTGTTCCATTATCCAGCTTATCTGCATTTCCTCAGTTCGCGGTCAGCTTTGAAGAGTGCAGACGTGTTCCTACTCCACCAAAGATCATCGCACCAGACTCTGGAGGTAAGTATGGGGTGAGGGGTGTGTGGGGTAACAAAGGTCTCGCAGTGGGTGGGGTGAAGGTTGGGGGGGGGCAGGAGGCGGCGAGGGACCATTTTCTTTTTCCACAGAGTTTAAAAAGTAAAAAAAATCACGGAAGGTTTTTATTTTTCAGGGTGATTTGACACGCTGAGGTGGGCTCCCAGAATGCCACCTAAGTGTTTTGGAGGGTGCTGTAGCCAACGGGGATTGGGCACCCCTGTCAGCAAACTTGAAAGTGGCGGGGGCAAGAGCTGAGGGGATTGGGCACCCATTCGGCACATAACAAATGGGGTGCGTGTATTGCTGGGATGGGGGGAGTCGCACCATTGGGGCACGGCATGCCGACAGGGGATTGGACACCCTAGTTGGCAGTATGGCAGGCAGTGTGCCGTCATGTTAATCTTTCGCCACCAGGGAAAGCCTTGTGAACTTTGCTCAGTATTACGCGGACCTTTCGTTTGATGTGATCGCCACATTAATTATGCATGGTGTGGAGCCAGCATGCAGGATAATTGGGGAATGAGGGACGCACCTACTGATGCATGCCCTGCATTGGCCCAACAGTGACTGCCCCTCCAAATCTGCTACTACTGCAATATGTTGGCTGCGCATGCGCGAGCAAACATAAAAACGAAACTGTTCTTGTCACCCTTGTATTCACAGAATTTTTACCACTTTTTGAATGTGGGGGGCAGTGGAAACAGTG
This sequence comes from Neoceratodus forsteri, assembly GCA_016271365.2. Classification (NCBI taxonomy): domain Eukaryota; kingdom Metazoa; phylum Chordata; order Ceratodontiformes; family Ceratodontidae; genus Neoceratodus; species Neoceratodus forsteri. The sequence goes on along the minus strand of JADMNL010000036.1, from coordinate 64,192,337 downwards.
AAGGGGGCACCACATATTTCTACTTGGGGCACCATTATGCCTAAAAACATGTCCTGAGCAAATGTCAGGGTGCTGGATGGGGGTGGAAAAGCCAGGGAAAAGCACAATGGGGGTAACTGCATGATGTGTTAGCATGGTTCCGCTGGTAGCACATCAGCCTCTGGTCCAGAAGGTTGTAGATTCTAGCAAGTCACAGACCCAGACCAGGACTAGCCTCATACCATACATGCTGGCATTGAAGTGCCATACTACAAGAATGCTGTACTATAGGGGTGTGCTGTTGGATGAGACATTAAAGCAAGGCCCTGTCTGCCTGTTCTGGTGGTTGTTCAGATGGACATTAAAGATCTCATGGCATTTCTTGAAAAGAGCAGGGGAATTTTCACGATGTCCTGGCCAAACATCCCTCATTCACTAAATATACCACCAAGAACTTAATCTGGTTCTATTTCAGTTAGTTTGCATCTGTATCCCACACCTCCCCCAGTCCCCCTCCAGGCCAGGATGAAAACAAGCAGTATTGTCTAGCCCTCCTTTCCAGTCAATAAAAACTACATATATAATTCAATGAAGCCCAATGTCCTTCCCCCGCTCCTCTGGCTTGCCATCACATTAGGCCCCCTCCCCCGGGTCCGTCATCTTGGATCCTGAGGAGTAAAGTGAAGTTGGCCCACTGTGGGGAGGGGGAGAAGCTGCAGGGATGGGATCAGGCCAGAGCTAGCCTGGCGTCTGGTGGCAGCGGTGCCTGGGCAGGACTCGGGTCAGGAGCAAAGCATACAACAGCCCACACCAAGAGGAAAAATGAAATCATACAAGAAACATAATCCAATGTGTCCCCATCCGCAACATGGTCCAGCGTGGCCTGTAAATCACCGAAGGCTTTTTTGTTTCCTTACTCGCATTCTTTCTCTGTATCAGATTTTGAGGCAGTGTAGTCTAGAGGTTAGAGTGCCTGCTTGGGAACCGGGCGATATGAGGTTCGAAACCCACCAGAGACATGTACTCTCTGTGTGGCATTGGGAAAGACACTTAACGTTCCTGGGCTCTAGTCCCCCCAGCTGCCAAAACGGATAAAAGCAGGACCCCACTAGGAACAAACTGTTGCATCTCAGCTGGACTATCCTGGGTAAATAAAATGTTTAAAAAGACATTCTTAGCCAGTGGGTCTGCTCTGAGTTAACCTAGCCCATGATACAAGATGTGAAGCCAAGTGTCATGAGCCCCTGAGGTTAGGTAAATAAAGATTATGCAGTCTGCAGAGTTAATATGTTAATATTGAACTAAAATGTTTTTATTGCTTATTTTTAAGTGAATGCTTGAACTAAAATGTTTTTATTGTTTATTTTAAGTGAATGCTTGAACTAAGATGTTTTTATTGTTTAAGTGAATGCTTTTATAGTTTAAATTCTTGTTCTCTTCTTGTACGTAAGGGTTTCCAGCTGGTAACATATGATTTTAGAGACAACATCAGCCAATCAGAGTCCTCCATTTCCAGCTCTAGTTTTATGATAGCTGTTTCTCGATGCTACACCCAGTGATGATGATGATGAGTGGTGGAGGGGACACATTCGTCCGAAGAAAGTTGCCTCCAGGGAAGCTCTGCCTGCCTTGGAGGCAGCACTTTACTACTGCACTTCTTTGTTCTCCTAATTAAGTCCCCTTTTCCTATACATTTACTATTATAACTCCACACTGCCATGGGTCACCACTGTAGTGAAATTCTGACGAGAGAAACTGAGGATATCTTGTCTGGATTCAAACTTGCAGTCTATTGTTTATCAAGCTGCAGACCTTTCCGCTACACCACCAAGCTGCAGTCTTACAATATCAGCTGTGTTACATGAATAAACTGGGAACCTTTAGCAAGCTGTGCATATGGAAATTGCAAACATATAAATACCACTTCACACCCATGGAAATTATACAAAAAAATGAGCATACTTTCCTTGGAGTGCAAAGTTAGTAGGATTTTAAATACTGCCCATTTTTGCAAGCAGACAAAAAAATTATTCAGCTAGGTCTAGAGCAAGGTTGAGTGTTACTAATTTATTTATTTGTTAAATTTTGGTGACCGGGTAGGCCCACTGGGGAGGTCCCTTTTTCAGGGGAGACCCGGGATTACATAGCAAAGGTAAATAACACAGTAAGAATGACAAAATTATACAATATGATATAGATTATACAGTAATATACAGACAGCTGGTTACATATGCTGAGATCAGCCCGCATTCGTGGTGGGTACAGGGGTCAGCAGAATAAGTGACTAGGCACGAGGGATGTGAGAGGAGGGTGAGAGCCACGTTCATAGTGCAGTTTACTCAAGAGGGTAATGTTGGACTATGGTATTCGGATGACCGTGAGGTGGTCCACGGAGCCTAGCAGCTGCATTTGGAGGTTGCGATCATGTGAGCCTTGAGCCTAACGCAGAAACTTTTAATTGATGGTGCTTCCTGCACCCTGGGAGGGAGGGAGTTCCACAGGGTGGGTGCAGTGTGGGCGAAGGACTTGCCTCCCGCCTTGGTTCTTACTCTGGGGACAGCTAGGAGAGTGCAATCTGTTGCGCGGAGGGGCCGGGGGTTGGTCTTTCTTGCTATGAGTCCATATAGGATTGGGGATTGGGTAACTAATTTGAAGGTTTGGCATAACAGAGGGTACTGGAGACGGACTTCCAGGGAGGGCCAGTTTAGCTGCGATTGCGTGTCGCAGTGGTGATTCCTGGGGTTTGGCCAGGTGGCGAACCAAGTCACCTTATTATACAGGGCCTGTAGTCTATTCATTTTGGTCCTTGCTACTCCCTGGAGTACTGGGGCCGCATCGGTGATTATCAGAAGGAGGACGCTGGTGGCGATGGAGACCCTGGCTTCTGGTATCAGCTGGTTTTTCAGTCGGAAGAGGGTGCCCAGTTTCCCTTGTAAGGTTTTTGTAACTTGGTCCACATGGTTCTTGAAGATGAGGCCCTGGGCCAGGGTGAGGCCAAGCTATTTCATTGACTCAACTACCTCTAGGCTAGCACCTGACGTGGAGGTGATGTGTAGGTGTTGTTTTCTATCATGTCCCAAGGATTTTGGACCAAACAACATGGCCTTGGTCTTATCCGTGTTAAGGACCAATCTGTTGTTAACAAGCCAGCTCTCGAGGGAGCACAGGTCACCTTGGAGCAAGGTGCTGAGATCTGGCAGATTTGTGGAGGGTCGGTAGATAACGGCATCGTCCGCGTACTGGACCACCAAGCTTCCCCCACAGTGGAGGCTCAGTTCATTGGTGAAGAGGGAAAAAAGTAGAGGGCCAAGTATCGACCCCTGCGGCACTCCCTCTTTTAGTGGAAGTGCCTCCGATATGGAGTCTTTCCATTTTACCCTGTGAGTACGTCCAGTTAAGTAGCTTTCGAACCACTTTAGAGAATGGTTGTCAAGCCCTACTTTGCCCAACTTAGTCAGTAGCAGATTGTGATTGACCAGGTCGAAGACTTTGGATAAGTCAATGAAGACCGTGCCAGTAGGGGTCCCCTTGTCCAGATTACTGAGTACGTCCATTGAGAATTTGATAAGGGCAGTGTCCCTCCCATGCTGGGTCCTAAAACCATGCTGGGAGGGAGCAAGGAGTTGGTAGTACTCAAGGTAATCACGGAGTTGCCCATAGAGCAGCCTCTCCTGTAACTTTGCCAGGATGCAGAGCAGGAAGATAGGCCTGTAGTTGTTAATGGACTTCTGTTGGCCTCCCTTGTGGATGGGGACCACATGGGCCTGTTTCCACTGATCGGAGACTTCCCCCTCTTATAAGGATCGATTAAAGAGACAGGTAAGGGGTCTGACCAGGGACGGGGCTGCATCCTTCAGCAGCCTGGGGTGAATCCCATCACTGGATGTTTTGAGTGTCTTTAATAGAGATAGTACCTCTTTTTGGTTGACCAGTCTGAGATGGAAGGCTGGGCAGTCAAGGTTAGGAGGAGACCTCGTGTTAGGGTCAGAGTAGAGAGGCGGTAGCCCAGCCTTGTAGGAGTCTAAGTTAGTGAAGTGGTGGTTGAGTGACATGGCGATTTGGGGGTTGTCATGTAGTAGCTGTCCATTGACCTTGATGGGGCCTGGTTCGGACTTGCCGCTGCCTTTTAGTAACCAATTAATGTGGGCCCAGAATAATTTAGGGTTCCCTAGGTTCTTTTTCTGTAGTTGAGTAATGTATTGTCTTTTTACCGCTCTTATCGCTACCTTGCACCTGTTTCAGAGGGTTTTGTATCTCACCAGGTCAGCAGGTAGGGAGGAGATCTTGTATTTTTTCCAGGCCTTATCACAGTTTATCATTAGGGCCTTCAATGGGGGAGGGGGGGTGAGCCACTTATAGCAGCTTCCCTTTACGCGGAGTTTCTTCATGGGGGGGGGGTGAATAGATTGGCTGCGGTATTGAGTGTGCTCTGGAAGAAAGCAACCGCATCATCCAGAGAGGGGAGGAGTCTGATTGGGCTCTAGTCAATGCTGCTAAGGTAGTTGGAGAGTTGTTTGGGTGATAGGTGGGTGTAATCCCATGCGGCCAGGATTCTCGGGCTGAATCTGGGAGCCTTATTTCTCCAGATACAGAAAATGGGGGAGTGGTCACTCAGGGTGTCCACTAGGGTGCCGGCAGCCTTGATATTACAGGGGTTGGCCACCAGTGCCCAGTCGAGGGTGGAGTGATTCCCTGTTTTGTGGTTCAGTCTAGTAGGTCCAGTGATAACCTGCGTAAGATTTGCTACTTGAATCATACCTTTAAGAGACTGGTTTGTATTCGGGGTCCAGTTCAGGTTAAAATCCCCCAGTATGAGAATCTCAGAGGAGACCTCCTCACTGATGTCCTTTAGGACAGACTCAAGGGATTGAAGAGCATTCTTAGGTGGGTTGTATACGCACCCAATGGTGAGGTGCTTACAAAGACCAAGGGTGATGCGAACAAAAACAGATTCACTGTCGTCGTTGGTAGTATGCTGCAGGTTGACCTGCACTGAGTTCAGGGTGTCTTTTGAGTAGATTAAGACCCCACCCCCTCTTTTGTATACTCTGTCTTTGCGGAAGGAGTGGTACCCAAGTGCGGCGACCTCATGTGGGAGTACTTGAGGCTTGAGCCAGCTCTTTGATACAGCCAGGATGTCTGGGTTGTACAGATCCAACCAGGCCTGGACTTCCTGCTATCTTGGGTCCAGACTGCATATGTTCATATGTGCAATCCAAGCTCCTTGAGGACACCCATTGAGGATCCTGTGAGAGAAAATCAGTAGGTTGTCAGGAGGGGACAGGGTTTAGTGAATATCTCCCATGAGGAGCAGGAGGGTAGCAATGAGGCGGTGTGAGATGGGGCAGGGTAGATGGAATAACTCATTCCTGAGTGTTCGCTTAGCGAGGAGGGAAGTATGGTACCAGATGCCTCTCCTATAGAATTTGTGCGCCGTTAATGGTGATATGAGTCTGATTTGGGGTGGGAATGGCATGTCCGACGATAGTATGGAGGGGTGTGGGTGACCACTGCAGCCTGGGTCACTTGTGCCAATAAGCCTGTCCACCCAGAGGAGGGACATTATATACAAGACTGCCAGGAGTATCCCACTGTTGGGCCAATGAAAGGTGGGTAGCCCTAGCTTTGTAGGCATTCCCAAGTAGTAGGGGTCCTTTCTGCTGGGAGAGGGAGCCTACCGATCTAGCTGCTCAAGCCAAAAGACCATGTATGAGGTGAGCTGATTCTTCCTGGAGAGCTCTTCTTTTTTTATTGTACTTGAGGCTGCCCTCATCAGCCACCCCTGCCCACAACCCCAACACCCACCTTCTCTCAGACTTACCTCTGACTCCTTGATCCTCCCTGGTTTACCCACGAGGGTGGGTCAACAGGGTGGGCCATGACCCATTGTAGGTCTTGCTCGGTCCAGAGGTGGGTGCCCTGGGTTGGCAGTGCAGGGCCTGGTGACCAGGGACTGGAGTCACAGTGCCTCGGCTGCATTTTTTTCTCTTTCTGTGTTTGCTAATCTCCCTAAGATGTCAACTGTCCAGAGCTGTCAGCGCTTGTGCACGCTTGCGCATCAGGCTCCGTCGCGCCCCCCCCCAGCTTCCAGCTCTACATGCACTGGTCATCCAGGCAGTGGTATCACAGTGGAGGCTGGGAACCCTCCCTCCCTGAGGAGGACAACATCCACTGGGACTCTCGATCTGCCTCTCCTGTCTGGCGCGCCAATGACTCAGGCTCGTTCCCAAACCTGGGTCACCAGCTTCACGAGCAGTAACTCTGTAACTGAGCTGATGGGACTGCTGCCTCCCAGAGAACTTTGAAAAGTAGAATTTTTTTTCTTTTTGCAGTTCATTTGTTCCCCCAGTTCCTGGAGTGTCCAAATGCCACCTACCACCCTAGCCCCATCAATCCGGCTTTCTTCCAGAACTTATAATCGAGCTATGACTGCGTGGCCCAGATGCACACTGGGTGTGGGGCCTGTGAGCAGCCAGAGATGGTCAACCAAACCAGTGATTACCCTTTTTCCAACTTTACACACCCCTCCTGGGGAGCAGTCTTGCAATGCCACCCAAGATGGCCCTGCACACACTTCTGTGAGCAGGACATCAGTGGCCGCCACCCCCCTTGTCCTTGACATGATAGTCTCTGGCTGCCTTCGCTCCAGCCATTGCTGAGGGTCAGACTTACACTGGGTGCCATGGAGAGGAGAGCAGCCCTATGGCCACTCAATTCTCTCCTTCGCCGGCCTGTACCCAGCAACCCTGGTCCGCTGCCGAACCCGGGTCCCCAGTGTGGTGCCTCAATCCTCCACACCACTGGGCCAGCTAAAAATATAATATTTAGACTCACTTCTGTTTATTTCATATTAGTTCTGTATCTCTTCTCCCAGTTGTTACTGAGATCATTTGTATGAAAACAGGATCATTGTTCCTTGAGAGTTCATCAGCTCTCATTGCTTATTCCCCAGCCGAGGTCACATAACACTGCTTGTGACATCACATTCACTCCCGTGGCATCAGATTATGATGTCACAACCAAGGACTATGACTTAGAATTGGGACTGGAACAGATGAAATCTAATGGATAAAGATCCTATTTTTGTGCAAATGTCCTCAGTAATAAATAATGAGGAGGAAAAAACTATAGGAAATACAAGCTGAACAGTGTGCAAAAAAATATTAGGTTTTTCAAAGTTTTCCCAGAGGCATGAGCAAATTTTTAAATAACGTCGTCCTCTTGTGGGCAGCTCGGGAGCAGCATCTGACATCAGTGTAGGTGGCGGCCCCTGACCTGAGCCCTCTTGTGGTAAAAAAACATGATGTTTGACATCACAGCTACAAGATAGGGTGGTCAGTAGGTGATTGCTAGGGAAAGAAATCTGAGGGTTCTTAGATTTGGCTCCTGGGGGCGGGGCATAATACAAAATGTTCTGGAACATGTGTCTTTGTCCATCTACTGAGACCAGGCATATTGGCGACTTTAGAAGTTGTAGCTCTCCAGATTACATTTTCTAGATTATAGAGAGGGTAGATTCAAGAGAGATGTGAGGAAGTACTTCTTCAAAGAAAGAGTGGTGGATTCCTGGAATAGCCTTCCAGTTGAGGTGGTGGGGGTGAAAACAGTGGAGGGGTTCAAGAATGCATGGGATAATAAAATGGGGGGGAGTGAGAAAGAGCTGGAGATCAGATAGGGTCTATGGCGATACTGTAGGTAGGGAAAAATGGGCAGACTAAGTGGGCCAAGCAGTTCTTATCTGCCAGCAAATTCTATGTTTCCATGTCTCTCTCTCTCTGCTCAAAACAAACAACTGATTAACACATCCCAGTCTCCCTCTGCAGTAGCACTCCTGCTATTCAGCCAGGGTCTCCTCCACAGAGCTGTGATAGTTCAAATTCTTGAACCATTTTGCTAATGTAACCAGAAGTTGCGCCTTTTACCCCTGGTGTCTATTGGAGGAGGACCCATGTTTGCCTGTTTGTGCCATGCCAGCTGGGGCCAACCAGTTCCCTCCTTATAGCGAGGCGGGGCACATATAAAAGGTGCCCCCACATTCACCTGTGGGATGTTCCCTCTTGGTGAGAGTGGGTGCGGTGGTGTCCATGACATGGTGTGTAACAAGTTCAGCATTGGGCTTGGTAGTTCCGGCATGTTGCCTTTTTGAGGGGTGGCGGAAGTGGCACAGTGGTAGTGGCAGCATGGTCAGCCTAAGAGAGGGGATAGAACTTAGACCCTGTATAGCGCCCTCCAGCATCCTAAAGTGCCCACATCTAGTGAGAGGGGCACAGAAGGCCCAGCAACACATGTGAGAAGCAGAGGTAAGCTGCAGGGAGGGCCTGGGGAGAAGTGCTGAGAGGGGTCAGACTGCAGGAGCTGGCAGCAGAAGGAAAGCCACCAGTGAGATTCAAGGAATCCCACCTGAGGGACAGAGGGCCATGGGGTAAGCTAAGTGTGCCAGTGTCACCAGAAACGGAGTGCCTCCCCACTTGAAGGGAGCAGTTTGGTGTGGCTGTGAGAGCCTCATGGTGGATGGGTTGCCTCCTGCATCCTTCAGCAGTCTACTGCATAGCTGGTGAGGATCTCGATCTCCTTCACTCAGATGCGGTTGGCTCTGCGCCCCTTTTCCCAAATCAGATTGCCAGACACAACCAGATAGACAGTGGCCCTTGTAGACGTTAAGGCAGGATTACTTGTCTTGACTAAGGCCCTTAAGTAACAGAATACAGTAGCTAGGGGCCACCCTGGCCTATAGATAGGGTACGTGACATTCGTGTAAGTTTGGGTTTGGCAAACCAGCGGGAGCGTCCAGGTGACCAAGAGTAGAGGGGCAGCGGATCAACCACGCAGTGAGTTGCAGAGCACCAGGCAAAGAGCGAACATATGGCTGCAAGCAGAATGGCAGCAGAGTGACAAGACAGCGGTGAAGTGCAGTGGTGAGGAGCAGCACAGCAGCCAACCAGGCTTTACCTACACTGGACATCAAGCACCATGCCTCACTGGAGTCACCGTGGGGTCATTTGTCTGGGAGTACGCTATATATTGTTGCAGCCTTTTTTTGGTAAAAATCACAAACATGGTGTCCTCCTCCCAAGACTATTGGCATAGGGGTCAGTAGAGGACTCTGGATTTAGTCCGACCCTTACTAAAGATTGCCACCATTTTAGGTGACGATCTGAGACAATCCACTTGTTTGCATAGTGGTTTGTTTGAACTGTGCCTTGGTTACGCTGTATAAGTTTCGGAGCCTATGGGTGGGATCACCTCATGTGACTCTAACCCATTGCCTTTCCTTCCCTATTTACAGTACACTAATAAATGTGTATTTCTTTCTGCAAACTGTTTTAAGTGCTGGTTAATACTTTGCTCTGCACTGGGTGAGCTATCATTCTAGGCCCAAGGGGACACAGCTTACAAGTACAGATGGAGGTTCACGTTTGCTTACATTAACCACTAGGTGGCAGGGTTACAAGTTCATGGGGGGAGTTCAGATGGGATGTGAGAGGCGGGTGGGTGGATGGAATGGTTTCCCCTGGGGATGTGGTTGCGATGAAAGCTGTTGAGGGTTTCCAAGAGGTGGTGGGACAGATATAACGGATTCAAGTGGAACAAGGTCTAGGGGAATGGGGAGCCGCGCTGCCAGTGGGAGGTGTCCTGATACACACACAGCATTAGGCCAATGACGTTGTGGGTTGGGTAGGAACACAGTAGAAGGGATGGGCCCCAGTCTGTCTCTGCCTGAAAGATTTCTGTTTCTATTTATAACAGCACATAAGAGTGTAGAATAAAACTCTACGGCTGTTACAAAGAAGGGAATTTGGATCGCTAAAGCGCCATTTGTACACATTGTGTCCCAAAGAGCTTTGCAAGCTCTGCAGTTCGACAGCAACCACTAGGTTAAGTAAGACTGAGGGGGGTTAAAGGGGACAGGAATTGATTACTTATGTGCAGCTGTTTGAAATGTCTGTTTTCATAGGTTATATTACTACCTCTAAGGGATTCCTATTTAACTGTGTCTGAATAAAAGCTGAAGCTGTCAGTTGTGTTTTGTATTGTTTTCTTTGTATGGACAACATTCTGTGCAGTTCCTTTCATGGAACCAAGAATTTGGAGTTTTGACTATGTCACTTCATGGTTCAGAAATGTGAGCATGAACTTATCAGTACAGTGCCCCCGGTTCTGAAACCATGAAGTGACGTAGTCAAAACTCCAAATTCTTGGTTCCATGAAAGGAACTGCACAGAATGTTGTCCATACGAAGAAAACAATACAAAACACAACTGACAGCTTCAGCTTTTATTTTGGCACAGTTAAATAGGAACACTTTAAGAGGTATGAATATAATTTATGAAAATAGAAACATTTCAAACAGCTGCACATGAGTAATAAGTTCCTGTCCCCTTTAAGGGAAGCAGAGAAAGGTTAATTAAGAAAACATGGTGGTTAAACACGAAGAGAAGGATGTGGAAGTGATGGTGGTGGTCGTGGGATTCAAACCTGGATTTCTAGGTTCACAGCTTAATGCTCTGTCTGCTTTTTAACTTTTAACTTGCTGTATAAGTCTTCAAATTTAGTCAGATGAGTTATAATTTAAGTTAGTTTTTGGGGCTGGTTGGAAACACAGAAACATAGAATTTGATGGTAGAAAGGGGCCGCTTGGCCCATCCAGTCTGTTCAGATGTTCCTTGCCTGTTCTGTCTCTGCAGACCCTATGTGGTCTCCAGCAACCCTCCCACCTACCTCCTAATATACCCTTATTTCTATCCCTCTCATGCTTGAAGCCCCCCACTGTTTCATCTTCTACCACTTCTGCTGGCAGTCTATTCCAGGCATCTACCGCCCTCTCAGTGAAGTAATATGTCCTCACATCTCCTGGCCCTGGTGCTTGTTCTCATTTGAAAGAGACTCTCCACATGCAGCCTCTTCACCCCTTTTAGATACGTGTAGGTCTTTGCCATGTCACATCTGTCTCTCCTCTCTTCCAGGGTATAAATGTTGAGATACCTTAGTCTCTCCTCATAGGGCTGCTCATGCAAATCCTGCACCATTGTAGTTTCCCCTCCTGTGGACCATGTCCACCCTGGCTGTATGCTTTCTAAGTTGTGGTCTCCAAAACTGAATATGGTGCTTGAGGTGTAGCTGCACCAGCGAGTGATACAACAGCATAAGCATTTCCCTCCTCCTGCCGGAGATGCCCCTTCCTATGCACCCCAACATCCACCTAGCCCTACATACTGCTTTGTCACACTTCCCTGGACCCTGCCACCTTGAGGTCCTCAGATATGATAACCCTTAAGTCCCTTTCCTGCCTAGTGACTGAGTACTCCAGCCCCCCCCCCCATCCTAGACTCAGTACTGGGGATTCTTATGCCCTAGGTGCACGATTTTGCATTTTTTTGGCATTGAATCCCAACTGCCATGTTACTGACCATTCCTCAAGTTTCCAAAGATCCCCATGCATTTTCATCACCCCTTCCTGAGTCTCGGCTCTATTGCAGATGTTGGTGTTAACTGCAAAAAGGCATACCTTCCCTTCCAGTTCTTCTGTGATGTTCCCTATGAAGACATTGGACAGCACCGGTCCAAGCACCATGCCCTGTGGTACCCCACTGGTCCCGCTATCCTCCTCAGAATGAGTGCAGTTAACTACCACCCTCTGTCACCTGTCAGTTAACCAGCAACTAACCCAGTTTGCCACTTTGGATCCCACGCCTAAGCCGGTCAACTTCCTAGTCAGCCTTTTGTGTGGCACCATGTTGAAGACCGTATTGCTACAGTCTAGATATGCCATGTCCACTGCTCTCCCCATTCAGTTTCCTTGGTCAACCAGTCAAAGAAATGCATTATATCAGTTTGGCATGACACCCCCTCCCCACACATGCATCCATGCTGTAGAGCCTTTTGTATGGATTTAGTGTCGTCTCGCACGTTCATAGGATGAGAGAAATGTCAATCTAAGATGAGCCATTCTGTCATCCTTGCAAAGCAAGAGGCAGCACTTTTGTATCAATTAAAGGTCCTCCAGTCAGACTCACAAAGTTATTATAGACTGCGTGGATTTCTTTTCTAAATTACTTTTTTGTCTTCCAAATGCTGACCACACGTGCAGCCAGTAAGAAGCCCATTACTGCAGTGCAGCACATGAGACACTTTTACAGAAATAAGGGTGTCTTACATTCCACCAAAGCATGCGCTATGATTGGCTGGGAGCATCACATGACATTCCCAGGAGCTACGATAGGTTTATACGGACAGTCTGGATGTCTCTTATGGACAGAAGTGTCTCCAAACACATTCCTAGGGCACCAAAGAGTACGTGCGAAAACACTCTTATTTCAGTACAACTACAGAGACCACTCTTACAGTTACTGTAAAAGTGGTAACTTGTATTCTTAGGGTGCAAGAACTGCGGACCAAAGATAAACTGTTCTGGTATCCTGAAAATGCAAGTGACGTTATATTTACGCTCATAAGAGTACTGATGGGGGACTGGCCCAGTGATGCTGAGGGTTGAGGTGTGAGCATACACACTGGGCCAATCTAACCCGGGTCTGGAACCAGCCCGGGTCGTCAGGGGTCATCGGGGGGGTGGCTGGGAGATGGGTTGAGCAGCTGTGAGGCAGCTCTCCCTTTCTGGGTGGGGATCCAGCCATGCCTGCTGCAAGGCTGCCCCCGGGTGGAGGCCTGGAGGTAGTGCAGTCAGGATTGACTAGAATAGGAGGGGTGCTGCGAGTTGCTGCGTGTGCATGCCTCCACACACATGCGGGCAACCGTGGCAAGGGGTGGGGAGAAAATTAGCAAAAATGGAGCTGTCAGGCTCTATGACAGCCCCACAGCATCCATGCTGAGCCCCGAGTCTAGATGTTGGTCTCGGGAGTCGACTCTTCACCTCGATCTGCTGGGGACCTGTGAGGGATTGCCAGAAGGTCAGAGGTGGGAAACACGGAGGTCCTGAGACTGAGCCCTCCATGGGGGGTCCAGAGCTGCCTGCCAGCCCACTACATGTACCCCACTGCCAAAGTAGCTGGGAGGTATGACGGGTCAAACAGCTTTTTAATTTTTAAAGCATACTGTTGAGGAACATAAAAATATATATTTTTTGTGGGGCTGGGAATGGCAACACTGAGCTAAAGCTCATTTGCTGGTGAAGCCCTTGAGCACAGGGAGGTTAAGTTACTTGCTCAGGGTCAAAATATTTAAGTGGCAGTTGTGGGTTTCAAATCCAAATAAATCTGCAAGGTCACAGCTTGGTGCTCTAATCCTCTGGGCTATACCTCCCCCAATCTGTAATATTTAGAAATAGAAAACCCTCCCCCAAACATGAATAGATGCTGGCACAATGAGTGAGGAAGAGGTGAAAAGCTCAAGTTAAAAGAAATTAAAATAAAAATTATATAACCATTCTTCAGCATTAGTCATATGCAGCCCACTAGATTATTCTTATTTTTGTTTAAATAAGGAAACTTGCTACTCATTCTGGTCAGTTGGGAAGCAGTATAGCGGTGTAGTGGTTAAGAGCACTGAGCTGCAAACCTGGAGAACTGGGTTTGAATCCCACAGCCACCACTTGCATACTGTGTGACCATGAGCAAATCATTTAACTTCTCTGTGCTCCCAGGATGCACCTCAGAACAAACCTCAGCTTAGTGTCTTTCCTGGCCCCAAACTGTAAAATAAATAAATAGAAGTTGCTCTGTAGGAGAGTAGTGCTACACATTTTGTGACGTCTGATGTATAGCGCCCCAGTCAGGTGGAGGGGTATCAAGAAGCCCATAACAGTGAGGCTCCTGGGAGCAATAATGGGAGGAAAAAGCAAAAGGCCTCTGAACAAGAAATCTCTTTGGAATTCCATAACTTTTGTGGCATCCCTTTAAACGTTGTGCTGTGGTGTGCAGGCTAAAGGCTGCAATTAGTTGCTGCAGCTGGATAGGGGTGGGGTGGGGTGGGAGGTGAGCCCTGCATTTTGAGTGCCTTTCACAGCATTAAAGCATCTCTAGTACGACTGTCAGCATCCTTTTTGGAACATGGAAGAATCTTCTCCCCAGTTCGTTTGTGTGGCTCCCAAAGACATGTTCAGGGAGAAGCAGTTAGGTAACCAGGTTGCTATTGATGTTATGGTTACTACCCGTGCCTTGTGGGCTTAAACAAGGCTGAGGGGCCCGGGTCATTATCTTCCTGATTGGGAGGGGGAGGGGGTAGTATCCAATTAGTTTTAGTCTGCGTGGTGCCTTCACCCAGAGATTAGGTTTAAGTGGGTCTGGTGTCAGAGCGGTACAGACCCCTGGGATCATAGGTACCAGAACCTATGGGCAAGGGGGAGGAGGCCGGAAACACCACCTCTTTTTGCCCTGAACATTCATATTGGCCCTTTAATGCATGCAGTGTCAGAGTCATGGCCTGTTTTGTAATTACTGCAGCCCCCCACTTTTCCCCATGTTCTGGCACCCATGCCTGGGTTGCAGTACCTCCACATAGGTCCCCTCCACATGAAAAGTAACAGAACAGCCTTAAATTCAGCAAAAATGCAGCAAGTGACTTACTACAGTGCTCCCTCTTTTATCCGCCGACCCCTCTGTACATCCAAAACTCTGGTGGATAAAAGCGAGATGACATTTCTGGAAAACGGGACAGGAGCTTAAACTGGCAGTAAGCAAGGGTGGCGGATAAAAGGGGGGGGTGGATAATGGAGGAAGCAGTGTACTAATCATACGCTCACAAGACAAAATTTAAATAATCAATAAAACATTTACTGGGGGATATTCACAAGGGACGGGGGAATGCAAATCAAGGCAGCTTTTGCTGAAACACACAGGCGGAAGTCCCGGGAGCAAAGAGAGCAAAAGCAGAGTGACGGCTGCAATGATGGGCACTGAAGAGTCAGATAAGCCCTGTCATTTGGGGGAGGGGGGGGTTACAGTTTGCATACCAGACCCTGTGAGCTGTCCTCCGCAGAACACCCAGCCAGGCACTATATCCCTTTTAGACCAAACATTGCTTGTTCTTACTCTTGAGTGGGACTTTAAAATGATGTGTAATCCTCTCAATTCACATGGTAAGGGGCACAGCCATTAGAGGAAAAGAGTGGATTCCCAAATGGAGAAAATGAATAATGCTTAACCAGATCACTCAACTAATGGCCAAAGAGTGTTAATTTTAAATGAATTTATTCTGAAGCAAGTTGAGCACAGGTCTCATTTTATATGTTTTTTTATTCTTTGGTAACCGGGTAAGGCCCACTAGGCAGAGGTGCCTGTTTCCAGGGGTTGACCCGGGAGCACTGGGTGGTAAAGTGACTTGCTCAGTCACACAGTATGCAAGTGGAGGTTGTAGGAATCAAACCCAGGTCTGTCTGTCTGTCTGTTGGATGTACCAAGCTCATTCACAGCTCATTACTCTAACTTATAGGCATAGAAACATAGAATTTGATGGCAGATAAGGACCGCTTGGCCCACCCAGTCTGCCCATTTCCCTACCTGATGGATAAGCTGCAGATCCTAGTTAACCAGCAGCCTACTTCTTCCTACCCCCACCCCTTAGAATTGCCTTATGACTGTCCCATGCATGCTTGAATTCCACCACTGATTTTGACTCCACAACCTCCTCCGGAAGGCCGTTCCATGCATCACAACCTCTCTGTGAAAAAATACTTCTAAATTACCTTCTGAGCCGCCCCCATATCATCTTCAAATTGTGCCCTCTTGTTCTTGCACACCTCTTTTTGAAGATGCTACCCTCATGCACTTTGTTGATTTCCTTGAGGTACTTGAGCGTTTCTGTCATGTCCCCCTCTCCCTCCTTTCCTCGAGGCTATACATATTAGCTCCTTTCGCTCTCTTCATATGTCTTCCGTGCAGACCCTGCACCATTTTAGTTGCCCTCCTTGGACAGCTTCCATCCTGTCTATGTCTTGCGGAGATTGGGTCTCCAGAACTGCACACAGTACTCCAGATGGGGTCTCACCAGCTGTCTGTACAGAGGATAATAACTTCTGTTTTCTACTGGTGATGCCTCTCCCTATGCATCCCAGTATCCCCCAGCCCTCCTTGCTGCCCTCTCACATTGCTTGCCCACCTTTAGGTCATCTGATATGACTACCCCCAGGTCCCTTTCCATTTTTGTTGTTGTTAGTATCTCACTCCCCATTGTGTGCTCTTCCCTGGGTTTTGTTTCCCAGGTGCATTACCTTGCACTTCTTAGCATTGAACCTAAGCTGCCATACATTTGACCATTCCTCTAACCTTGCCAAGTCCCTTCTCATCCTTTCCACCCACCCTGTGCATCAACTCTGTTGCAGATCTTGTGTCATCTGCAAAGAGACATCTTTTTCTTCCAGTCCTTCTGCAATGTACGCTATAAAGACATTGAAGAGGACCGGTCCTAATCCTGAACCTCACGGTACCCCACTAGTAACCCTCCTTTCTTCGAGTGGACTCCATTTACTATTACTGTCTGTGTCCTATTCTCCAGCCAATTCTTTACCCAGACTGTCATCTTGGGACCCTCCCAGGCTGGCTAACTTGTATATTAATCTTTTGTGTGGGACTGTGTCAAATGCCTTGCTAAAATCTAGGTAGGCCATGTCACAGCTTCTCCTTGATCTACTACTTTGGTCACCCAGTCAAAGAAATCTATCAGATTGGTCTGGCATGACCTTTCTGCTGTGAATCCATGCTGCCTAGGGTCCTGTGCCCCTCTGGCCTCTAGATACTCGACAGTTCTTTCCTTCAGAAGTGATTCCATCATTTTCCCTATCACTGTGGTTAAACTAGCAGGTCTGTAGTTTCCTGCTTCTGCCTTGCTCCCACTTTTGTGAAGGGGAATCACATCTGCCTTCCTCCAGTCCTCGGGTACCATCCCATCCTCCCATGATTTGTTAAAAAGGGTAGTCAGTGGTGTCACTAGTTCTACCCTTAGTTCTTTTAAATTCTGGGATGAATCCCATCAGGCCCCATTGCTTTGTCCACCTTCAGTTTTAAGAGTTCTTTCAGAACCCTTTCTTCTGTAAATGGGCTGGTATCAACTTCTGTGTCCAGAGTGTTTCTACTGTTTGTTTTATGTACCTCCCCTCTTCGTTTTGTAAATACTGAGCAAAATATTTTTGTTTAGTATCTCTGCCTTTTCACAGTCTCCCTCTGCCCACCCTCCCTCCCTTTATTAAGCCTCACTATCCCTCCCTTCGTCTTCCTTCGCTACCTGATGTACCTATAAAAGGTTTTATTCCTTCTTAACTGAGTTGGCTATCTTTTTCCTCGGTTTGGGCCTTTGCTGTTCTGACTGCCTTCCCAGCCTCCTTTTGCTTTAACTGATACAGTTCTCTGTCCTGCTCCTTCTGCGATTCCTTGTACTTCCTGAATGCTTTCTTTTTCTCTTGAACCTTCACTGCCACTTCCTTTGAGACCATAGTGGTTTCTTACATCGTTTTGTTTTGTTTATTTGCTTCACACAAAGGCTTGTTACCTCTGTGATGGCAGTTTTTATTATTCCCCATTGTTCTTCCACCCCTCCTTCCTGCCCATTTGGTGGTGCATTCCTTAGGCACTCACCCATTTAGGCTATACTGCCAGCCCCATTACAACTGCATCTGGTACAGCTGAGCAAAATAACAGCAGGTAATCACAATTAGAGGTAAAGGAACAAATAGGGTATGTGTCGGATTGGCCCACCAGGATACCTGGACATATCCAGGTGCCCCCCCACCAGAACGTTGTGATGTCACTGATGATCAAGCTGTGGCTGACCACAGTTTTGTCAACCATAGCTTGATCTTCAGTGACATCACAAGGGTCTAAAACTGGTAGCAATGTAGTATCAGTATGGGGCTTACTTAATAAACGATATTGCTGGAGTACCGCCGGCTAAAGTAAAGCCCAGCACCTCATTTAAAAATGCTTTTCATGGGTGTTCAGACCATGATGGGCACAGTTCATGAATGCTCCCCTTTAAATTAGTTGAGTGCTTAACTTTCTAAATGCTCACCGGGCCAACTACAGCTGCTGCTTCAGTTGAGTGCTGATTACTGAGTCGACTAATTCACTGCTAGTGCATTAGCAGCTAAATACGTTTTCATATTGATTGACCTTGGGATAACAGCACTGGGACCGATTCTGGTTATCTGGGAGTAACTTCAAAGAGTGCCTCCACCTGTGGGACACCACACTCCCCACAAGGTACAGGGGTGCTCCCCCTAAGAAAACTGACAGTGGCAGTCACGGGGTCCTATAACAGAAATGGGGATCTCTGCAGTAGTTGAGTTAATGCAAAATCAGTTTATTTCCCATGGCACAATACTTCAGCAGGGTACAGCACACTCTTTGAAGTTACTCCCAGACACTTACTCAGACCACTGGGATTGGAGGGACTCTGTGAACAAAGTACACGTTACAAACTATTCCATGGACTGCATCCACATGTGGAGAATCCATTACCTTGGGCACACTTCTTTGGACCGTCTTCTGTCCTGAACCCTCATGCACAATGATGTACCCCAACTGTGTCCTCGAATTTTGCTACTTCCTTAGAGTTGTACCAACTTCTCTGTGT
The DNA here is from genome assembly GCA_016271365.2 of Neoceratodus forsteri. Lineage (NCBI taxonomy): Eukaryota > Metazoa > Chordata > Ceratodontiformes > Ceratodontidae > Neoceratodus > Neoceratodus forsteri. Next base: position 64,173,839 of record JADMNL010000036.1, on the reverse strand, counting down.
TAAACTTGCTGAATGTGTGTATATGTTATTATATACATCTAACTGTTGTATGCATTGACTATCATGTATTAATGTTCATAGCTCTGTAAGGTTATTGTATACATTTGAATGCTGTACATCCGTCTCCCCCTTCCCCCAGGACATGCCGTGACACGAGCATTAAGTTGCTCAGTGTACCTTTCCTGGTGAAACAATTCAATAAATAAATAAATAAGATATGGTACTGCACTTATAACATGTTTCTCCTTCCCCTCTCCCCCGGGTCACACACCTGGAAATGAGCCCTGGCTCAGTGTGCCTTTCCCGGTTACCAACTAACGAACTAACTAAATACAGACTTAGAAGTCGGTAACAGTTTAAAAAAAAAACACAGGAAAATGATTTATAATTGGCAGTTGTTTATAATGTTCCTGTTTTTCACAGATGTTATTCATACTGTAATGATGCAACGGAAAGGAGCCAATTCTGGAAGTGGCTGTGATCGCTGCAAGGGACTTGTAGCAGGGTGTTTGATGCAAGTGCTGACTTACGCCAAACAGGGCGAAGTGTGCTATTCTGGAAGCCGGCTGCCACAAGTCCCCAAGCGCAGCAAAGTTAAACCAGCTCCCTTGGTCTAACTTTGCGTAATAGAAGATACCCTTTGTAGAGGGTTCGCTAAACCTTTGGGCGCAGAAGCTGCCGTAAGTGGAAAGCTGTCACAACTGTACCAGCCCTTCCTGGAATCGGGACCAAGTTGGCGTTCAGCCAGCTTTGGGGTACTACGACAAACTTAAGGGTGGACGAGAGTCAGTGGAAGCCCTGTGCTCAGCTTCTGGAATTGGCCCCAACATGTTTAGACATCTTTATTTCCTCTGGTTTGCACATGCTCAGTCTGCTGCTATTGCATCATGGCTTTCCTTATTAGGAAGTAATGGACCTTAGTATCCACTAGGTGGCAGAGCCACCTACGTGACCCTACACATACTAGAGTACTTGGAATCCAATGATTCTGTTCTCTTGCTCATCCATCAGATTTCTTGGAAATTTTATTTATTTATTAGTTTATTTATTTTTATCACAGATTCAATATCTTTGAGCCAGGAGCTCTTTTACAAAGGTTCCACATTAGTAGATTGAACAAAAAAAAAGTATACAAGACAAATTAGACAACCGTTCGATAACAGATTCCACTGTGATTTTTAAGTCCTCAGAATTAGTATCAAAGTAAGAATCAAAATTTCCAGTTTTGCAACTGATTACTTGTAAACCCCCCCCCGCCCTGGATAAAACATTGAAAACAACTCCTGAGCACAGCCCAGATGCTGGGCTGCCCTCCCACACATTTAAATACACCCCCTTCCCTCACCCTCAGCACACATTCTCCTACCCTTCTCCAGAGCTAGTTGTTTCCAGCACCAGCTCTTTTCTAAGATCAAACAGAACCCGAAAGTCTGTCAGAGACCGTCCCTTTGAAAGGAGCCCTGACATAGTCTGGCATCTTTTCTCCAATCCGATTCTCAAAATGTTTCCTTCCCGTTTTATAGCCCAGGCCCCTATGACAAGGCAACACTCACAGTGCTCACTAATAAGATTAGGGTAAAGTGGCTAGGTTCATATTTTAAGAAACATGTTTAGCCCACAAAATCAACTACTGTCTTTATTAATGGATTCAGTGACCCGCTGATTGTTAATATAGTTGACAGCTTTCTTTTGGCAACAACACCAATGTGAACAAAGAACATGAGAACTGCTAAATGATTGTTACAAGTTGGCTGGGCATAATGAAAACGGGGGCAGTTGTGCAATGAGCTTAGTGTCCTGTGAATGAGTAGTTGATAAACATAAGGGGGGGGGGGGTTGTTTAACCAGGAAAGGCATACTAAGCCAGAACTTGTTTCCAGGTGCAACCTGGGAGCAGAAGGAACTTAAGTGACTTGCTCAGTGTCACATAGTATGCACGTGGGAGCTGATGGGATTCAAACCCAGGTCTCCAGATTTGTAGCTCAGTGTCCCTAATCACTACGCTATACTGCCTTCTTAACATATGCCTGACAGTACATTGTTTCTGTATTGCAGTTGTATGATGCAAGGTATATATAGGATACACAACGGCCAATCTCAGAGTATGCCATTTAATCAGCATGAGTGTGTGTGTGGGGGGGGCAGGACCATAACTCACAAGTGTCAGAGACATGAGTGAGTTATACAAGTCCTGCCCCCTTACAAGTGATGGCAAATGTCATATTCTGAGTGAGGCCATTGTGTGTACAATTTATACAATACTTTATGCAAAGCATTTTAAATTGTAGAGCTTTCAGATTAGTTCTTGAAGACTAAACAAGCAATAATACCCGACAGAGTGGGCGGTATTGGGCAATACTGGACCGCCTAGGGGCATAATGAGGCCCAACACCACAGGCAGAGGGCCTTCTAGCCCCTAGAAGGTCCGGTATTGTCCATACGGCCCACACTGGAAGGTATTACTGTGCTTAGAAAATGGGCTGTCATTTTTGTAGGATTACAAAGAAAAATGAGAAGTAATTCTATAAAAATGACTACAGTTCTACTTTTTTTCTTCTTTTGAGATAAAGTAGTTCCTGTACCTCTGCTACTGTACTGTTTCAGCCCCCCCACCCATTTGCCAGCCAAGGAGATGCACGTATGCAGTTTTATGGGGAAAAGAAATGCTGTGAATACAGGGAGCTTGCTAATAAATAATAGAAATGTCTCCTGCTTCTTAGTAGCACACAAGGTGAAGGGCAGTATGGGTAAGTAGGTTGGAGTCCATCGGTACAGGAAGTTAACCGTGCCCCATTGATTCGCTGTCTCCACGCGGCACTCCTGTCTACCTTTACTTGGGAACCAGCCCTGTTGTATGTATTCCCTGAAACTAAATAGCCTTAAGGTCCTAGGAAAAGTAACCTCGTTGTCTGGTACCTTTCATTTGATGCCGGAGCTGGATTTCAAGGTACCGGAGCATTAGTTTGAGCCACAGGAGTCTGAGTCGGGGAGCTGTAGTCCGAGCCACGGGAACGGGAGTCCAAGCCGCAGGAAGAGTGAGAGGGAGAGACGGGGAACACATTGACAAAAGGAAAAAAAAAATGAAACATTCAGTTTTAAATAAGGCTTTACTTGGCAGGAAGGGTGAGACACTGACGAAAAGGGCGAACAAGTTTATATTACCCATCCACAGTCTGGTACTATGTGGGGAGCTGTATTTCTCACTTAGTGAGACAAAAAAATGGTGGCAATTTTAAATTGAATTGGCAGGTTTGGGCCAAGTAACAAGCAGGGTTGGCACTAGGATATTAGTTATGAGGCTGGCATGGCTGGGACTTTTTACTTACTGGGCTCCCACTGTAAGTTAATGTACCCCCTACCAGCCAATTAGATTTATTCAATTCTTCAGCCCATTTTCTAAACTGTTTTTGTTTGATTTCAGTGCTGTGTTTGGAGTGCAGCAGAGATCACTGTGATGTCATCGGGTATTGTACAAGCTGCTCTCCCATTGGTTAAGGGCTCCTTTGTGACCAACTTTAAGTGACGATAAATGGTGATGACCCACCTAGAATGATGATACATGATTTATCATCATTTTAGGTCTTCAGGCCATAGAAATAAATCATTTATCTGTAAGGTTTCATTCTCACTTACGTTGTATAAACACTTTTATTTTTTACATAGGGTTGTAAATGTTGCAAAAACCAAACTGGTAGAACAATAAAACATTATTATACACAGCAGCACTCACTTGATCTCATAAATCACACTCCAGAGAGCAAGCTCTCTACTATCCCCCTCTTGGCTGTGGAGGGATGTTGAGGTACAAATGATTCAGCAAAGAAAATATGTCTCCCACTTTTGAGCCCCCACTGAAAGTAAGAGTGATGCTGAACAGAATGAAATTGCCATGCCAGTGTATAAATAACTCTAGAATCATATTTATTATTTGAATAATTGATTTATAACTGGGGTGCATTTTCTCCCATAGGGAAACCCGGTTATAACTCATCGTTATAACTACTGGTTATAATGATGAACATGCGCAAGGTTTCCCTCGCGTCACGCATTTATTTTATTTATTTACGTTTTTGGTAACCAGGTAAGTGCACTGATCTAGAGGACTATTTTCAGTCATGACCTGGGCCACAAGGTGGCATTACATACATACAAGCAGTAGACATGATATGCACTTTGAAATTATACAGAACAAGCAATAATATGCAACAAACAGACAATGTAACTTAAGGTATACAAACACGGTGAGTGAAGTACCATAGGGATACCAACAGCAGTACATGGAGGGACTTTTATGAATATAACACAGGTTGACAAGGAGCAATTTGAAAATAACCAAACTTGTCTATATCTAGTCAAGGTAACACGTATGACCTGAGAAAGAGGGTAGGCCGACCTGAGGAGCTTGAGCTAAAATACAGCATGGCTACCAGACAGTGCACTGAGTTAGACAGTGAAGGAGCATAGGCTGAGGAAACTGGAGAGCAGGATATTTAATGATGTGCCCTACCAAGTCCAAGGAGGCAGTATGGCGCAGTGGGTGAAGGCTCTGAGCTGCAAATCTGGAGACCTAGGTTTGAATCCCACAGCCCCCTAGGTGCATACTGTGTGACCCTGAGCAAGTCACTTAACTTCCTTGTGCTCCCAGGTTGCACCTGCAAACAAGCTTTCAGCTTAGTGTGTCTCACCTGGTAAAATAATTGGTTAAAAAAAAAAAAGTCCTGGTGCATCCTTGAGCCACGGCCTGAAATCTGGTACAATAGAGTGGGAGGAGGTCTCCCAGGAATGATTTGCGAGGCAGTATGAGAGACATGCATGTGGGTTTGTGCTTTAGGGATGTGGTGGGGGGAGAGGAGGCGGGGCAGAAAGGCACCAGACAGTGGTAGGATTATGGTGGCTTTCGGTCTCCTGCGCTACCCTGTGTGCATGTACAGGTGGAGCCTTTCAAAAGCCAGGCCTTTAGGTTAGACTTAAAAGATGCGTGAGATGTGGTTATATGAACAGATGCGGGAAGACAATTCCAGAGGGAGGGGGCAGAGACAGAGAAGGCATTGCTACCCATTGCTGTAGAGACTTCTAGGGATTGAAAGGAGGACGCTCTAAGAGGTCTCATGGATGCTCTATTCATGAAGTAGAGGGGCATAATGGGACAGCTGGTTACTTCTGAGGGCATTATCGACTAGGTAGCCTGCGGAATAGAAACATAGACTTTGACGGCAGATAAGGACCGCTTGGCCCATCTAGTCTGCCCATTTCCCTACCTACAGGATAGGCCGCAGATCCTAGTTAACCAACAGCCTATTTCTTCCTACCCCCACAAGAATTGCCTTATGTCTGTCCCATGCATTCTTGAATTCTCCCACAGTTTTAGACCCCACAACCTCCTCAGGAAGGCGGTTTCATGCATCCACTACCCTCTCTGTGAAATAATACTTCCTCACATTGCCCCTGAACTGCCCCCCCATCTTTAAATTGTGTCTCCTTGTTCTTGCACGTCTCTTTCTCTGAAAGATGCTACCCTCTGAGGTACTTAAAAGTTTCTATCATGTCCCCCCTCTCCCTTCTTTCCTCAAGGGTATACATATTAGTCAAAGCATGCTTGGAGAGGGAGCAATCCAAGGGACTGGTAGAGTGTACAATGATGAGCTGAGGAGGGGGCTTTGAGAACAAAGCGACATATGGCATTGTAAGCCGTGTTGAGGCGGGAGAGTTGCTTTGTGGACATGTGTGAGGAGATGGGGGTGCAGTAGTCATGAAGAGGGAGGAAATTTCCCTGTGCAATAGCGAGATGAGCTTCAGGTGATAGCAGGTGGCTTGCACGGTACGCTGCTCCTAGCTTCTGGTTTATCCTATTTATCATCAGGATTGTGTGAGCATTAAAGGTGAGCGATGGGTCTAGGGTAATGCCGAGATATTTGAAAGAGTTGACCTGTTCAAGTGGAGATCCTGCAGGTGTATATATGGTAAGGGACGAGTTTAACTTGGCTGACTTTGTTTAGGAAAGGCCTTGATCCGAACAGCATGGTCTTCATCTTTTTCCCATTTACAAGGAGTTTTCTGGATGAGAGCCAATGAACAGCCGTGGCATAACTGTCAGTGAGAGTAGAGGAGATGGCTTCTAGGGCCTTATTGCTGTGGTATAGGACTAGGTCGTCTACATAGAGGAGTGTGTTGAAGTTTAGGTTATTTTCTGGTAAGGCATTGATAAACAAGGAAGAAAGAAAGGGGCCAAGGATAGATTGCTGAGGAACTCCCGTTCTGGTGGGAAGGGAGGCCGAGGCAACTTTGCCTATAAGCACGGACTGGGACCTGTTTGAGAGGTAGCTGTGAAATCATGCAGCAGGTCCAGGGGCACAACCAAGATGTTGAAGTGTGGAGAGAAGAAGATGATGATCCACAAGGTCAAATGCCTTTGATAAATCAACGAAGACTGCACCCGTGGCCTTACCATGTCCATATTTCTGAGGACTTGGTTTGAGAAGACTGCCAGGGCAGAGGAGGTGATGTGGCATTTATAGAAGCCATGTTGAAAGGGACATAGGAGGTTGTATTTATTGAGATGTTCAGTTAGTTGGGAATGGACTACTTTCTCAAGTAGTTTGCTGAGGTGAGGTAGCAGGGAGATAGGCCAATAGTTTTCCGGGCAACTGGGGCCTCCCGCCTTGAAAATGGGAACCACACTTGCAACTTTCCAGGTACCAGGCACTGTTGATGTAGACAGGGCGAGGTTAAAAATGTGTGTGTTAATGGTTTGACAAGGGCTGGGGAGATGATCCTCAAGAAAGCAGGGTACAGCCTGTCACTTCCAGGGCTGCCGCTACAAGGGAGGGTTGTCAGGAGTTTTTTTGATGGTCTTAGGAGCAATGGCCCTGAAACAGAAAGGAGGGTGGAGGCTTTAGTGTTTATAGGAGTGGAGGGGCTACCGTTACTGTTTCGGTTGGAGGGAGGGTGAGGAGGGAGCTTGCTAAGGTGCATGTGCACACCGTCTCCCTCGTGTACACACTTTAATCGGCATCTCATTTGAACTCACAGTAAATGGGGTAAGTTTCACTAACTTGTTCACAGAGTTGTTCTTCAGTTTAAATTTCTATCTGCTTTTGGGGCAGTCACACAAAAAGCAAAAAAATAGTAAAAGTTTAAACCACACTCCAGCCCGACCATGCTATTGAACTAGTGCTACTGGAACCACATGTCATGCTGTTTTCTGTAATAACTGGGTAGTGTTTTTATTTATTATTTATATTTATTATTAACTGGGTAGTATTTTTATCAGGGATATACGATGGAGAGCTGTCAGATAAGTGAGTTATCTACACAAGTGCTGTTTGACCTCGCGTAACCTCATGAGTGGCATATGCCACGAGTGAGGAGTCCGAGGTCAAACAGCAAAAGTGTAGATAAATCATTTATCTGACAGCTCACCATTGCGTATTTCATTTATGCAATAGGGATGCTTTTCATTCCGTCTTTCGGATGAGACGTTAAACCGAGGTCCCATCTGCCTGGATTGGTGGTAGCTCAGGTGGATGTTAAAGATCCCATGGCACTTATCGAAAAGAGTAGGGGAATTTCCCCGGTGTCCTGGCCAAATTTCCCTCATTCACTAAAAATACCACCAACAGCTTAATCTGGTTCAAGGTCAGTTGGCATTCATCTGTACCCCCCTCCCCCGGGTTGTGCCTGAAAATAGGCAGGATTTGTCTAGTGCACTTACCCGGTCAACAAAAGCTAAATAAATAAATAAATTCCTTATCTTTTTTTGCATATGTTTGTCAAAAAAGTGAACACAAATTTCATTTTCTGCTCTTTTTTGCTAATTATAAAAAAAAAATTATAAGGTATCTATAAATGAAACACTACTCATTTTGTAGATAATTTTGTGCTGAACAACTTTCATGCTCACAGTGCCATGCTATCTTTTTTCATTTTAAAGTTATTCGCATTTGAATATGGGTAGTACTGCTACACCTACTGAGGCCGAACATTCTAAATGAGTTTTGGAGTACTGTGACATAGCTACTATATGGATACATTTTATTTATTCAATGGCTGTGAAGATAGATGGTAGTTTACTCACCTAGTAAAGGTGATTGTGTATCCATGGCACCTCCGATCCATTACCATTACCTTAGGGTTATGTACGCCTGATAGGCTGCTTGATGCACATGTGACCTACGTTTCAGGTTTTGGTTTTCCACCAAGCCCCTTCCCCTCCTGGGTGCCTTTGGTTTCGATGCTTCCATAGCTGTAAAATAAATGGTTATGTATATGCACAGACAGTAATCATAGTCTCGGAATCGTGTTTTTTGCTCTAAGAACTATTTTATTTTGTTATCATAAAATGTTTTGTAAGTCTTGTACTTCATGTGCCACTCCAATTGTAAATGTTACTGGTTGCTTTATCATGCTCCCTCGGGTGGAATGAGGTGCCATGGATATACAGTAACACAATAACCTTTACCAGGTGAGTAAACTACCATTGTGTTGTCTGTATATCCATGGCACCTCCGATATATGTGAAACAACCAAACAACTGAGGAGCTCAAATTCACTATCTGTGAATATTTCGACCTGGTGCAAGAAGGAATCAGAGAAAAATCAATCCAGAACACTAGCTTTTGAAACCAAAAGCAAACCCGACTGCACATACACCCGTCAGTTGACCAAATGAATCAAAAGAGGCATGGCTTACCGTATCTTCATATTTTATTCTGGTCACACACTGTTTCAAAAAGCAGCAAACATCAAAGTGCGGCGGCGACTACTTGATAAATACTTAAAATTCTTTCACCGTCTTAGTGTAAACATATTCCTGACCGGGTCAGCCGAGCAGAAACCAGCCCACATGCGTAATGATGCACAGGAATCAGCTGACGTTTTGGCTAACGCCTTCCTCAGAGCTCCGATACATTACCTTGCTTAGGGTGATTCAAAAGCAGTGCCCTACTAATGTGGGAGGGTAGAGCATGATATGATACTGTGTTTTTATCGTGTACCAATGTTCATGAGTCTCTTTAATGCTCTTCATTGTGGCTGTCATTAGTACTTTGTGTCCAAAGGAATTCTTGATTGTCATATCTGTGTCCATTCTATAGTGTCTTGTGAAAGTATGTATAGTGGACCAGGTAGCCGCAGCCCAAATCTCCTGTGCCATGGCCGAATTTCGCTCTACCCAGGATGTAGCTATTGCTCTCATAGAGTGGGCCTTGATTCCCATTGGTGGGACCTTGTTACTTGATTTATATGATTCTGTAATGGTCCTCTTTAACCACGTCAGTATTGTGGCCTTAGCTGCTGCTGTTCCTTTCTTGTGTCCTGACGTTATGATGAATAGTCTCTCTGTCTTTCGGATGTTTGCCGTTCTGTCAATGTATTCTGTAAGTGTTCTTTTGACATCCAATGTGTGGAGTTGTTTTTCCTGGCTGTCTCTATGGTCCTCATAGAAGGTGGGTGGTTGTATTGGTTGACTGTTGTGTAAGGTAGAGTCGATTTCTGGAATAAATGATGGTACCATATGAAGGGTCACATCCTGTTGTGTAAAGGTTGTGAATGGCTCCTTGCATGAGAGTGCAGTTAATTCTCTGATGCGGCGTGCTGACCGTAGTGCGACTAAAAAAGCTGCTTTTAGCCCTACCCAGTAATCGGTGATGTGTGTTAGAGGTTCGAATGGTGGATTGGTAATTGCATTCAGTACCAGAGTCAAGTCCCAAGGTGGAATGCCATGTCTTATGTGTGGTCTTATGTTGCTTGCCGCCTTTAAGAATTGTATGATATCTGGGTGAGAGCCTGGATATGTTCCGTCGATCGTACCTACTGCCACCCCGATGGCAGATAGTTGTACCCTTAATGATGATGGTGCTAGCCCTTTGTCTAGGCCTTGTTGCAGTATAGTAGGATGTCTGCCATGGAGATTTGTAATGGGCATATCTGCCTGTCTTCACACCAAGCACTGAATATGTTCCACTGTCTTGAATAAGTTGAATTTGTTGTGGCCCTGTGGGATTGTAGCATAGTGTCTATAACTGTAGCGTGGTATCCTGCACTCAGCAATCTCTCCCTTTCAGAAGCCAGGCCATGAGTTGCAGGTTGCCTGGAGTTGGGTGTGTTATTGGTCCCAGTATGAGGATGTCCGGCCTGCATGTAATCTCAGGCTGTTCATTGCCATTGCTATGATGGTGGTGAACCATGCCCTCTGTGGCCAATATGGGGCTACTAGGATTATTATCCTCCGTGACTGCCGCACCTTCGTCAGTACCTGTGCTATTAGCGGGAATGGTGGGAACACATATGAATAGTCGTGTGTCCAATGGAGTGATAGTGTGTCTATGCCCTGGGATTGGGGTTCTCGGAACCTGGAGAAGAACCTGTCCGTTTGTTTGTTCTTGTTGGTGGCCATGAGATCCATGGTTATTTTCCCCCATTTATGTTGTATCATTTTGAATACTGTTGGGTGTAACTGCCACTCTCCAGGGTGTATTTGCTCCCTGCTGAGCCAATCTGCTGTTGTGTTTAGTTTGCCTGCCAGATGTATGGCTGTCAGGTGTTGTAGGTGAGTTTGTGCCCATGTCATAATAATCTTTGTTTCGTGGAGTAGCCTTCTGCTCTTGGTACCGCCCTGTTTGGATAGGTATGCCACTGTAGCTCTGTTGTTTGACCTGATTAGTATCGTTTTCCCCTGAATCTGTGTCTTGAATGCGAGTAATGTGTGGCGCACCACCCACATTTCCAATACGTTGATTGGTACTCTTTTCCGTATGGGACCAAGTGCCCTGCGCTGCCTTGTGTCCCTTTGACGCTCCCCATCCTCATAGGCTTGCATCTGTGTCTATTGTGACCTCATGTACTATCTCCAGGGGAGTTCCTCTGTTCAGGTTCTCCTCATATGTTCACCACAGTAGTGATGTCCTTATCTTGCTGTCTAGTGTTATCGTGTGGTGCAAGTTCTCCTCTGATGGTGAACCGTACTGTAATAGGAGGTTCTGTTGAGACCGCATGTGCCACTGTGCCCATGGTATTAGGTCGATGCAAGATGACATGCACCCTAGCACTGTTGACACTAGGGCTATTGTTGGTGCTGCTGTTTCAAGTAGTTTGTGTGTGACTGCCATGAGATTGTGTATCCTGGTCTGTGTTGGTTGTACAAGTCCTTCTTTTGTATCTATGTCTGCTCCCAGAAGTTCTATGCATTATGATGGTGTTAGGCAGCTCTTCTTGTTGTTTGTCACCCATCCGTGATCTTGTAGGTTGTGTATTGTTTTGTTGGTGGCCCTTCCTGCCTCCTGTGGTGACCTGGCTCGAATTAGCCAGTCGTCTAGGTATGGGATAATGTGTACTCCCTGCTCTCTGAGCTTTGCAGCGATCACTATTGACACCTTGGTGAATATTCTTAGTGCAGATGCTAGGCTGAATGGTAGTGATCTGTATTGGAAGTGTTGTCCCAGTATTTGAAATCGTAGGTATTTTCTATGGACCTGTCTCATGGGGATGTGTAGATAGGCATCCTTGAGATCTATGGATGCTAGGTAAGTCGCCAGGTCTTATTGCCCTTAGCCTGGAGTGTGTTGTTTCCATCTTGAACGTCTTGTGCGTGACATATTTGTTGACTACCTTGAGGTCGAGGACTGGTCTGAGTTTTCCTGTCTTCTTTGGTACCAGGAAGAATATAGAGTAAATTCCCCATCCTGTCTCTTCTTGTGGTACTGGTTGTATGGCTTGTGATGTTAATAGGGAGTCTAGTATGTCTTGTACATGTTTTGTGGACCACTTCCGTCTTGCTATTGGGGAAATTATCCAACGTTCTCTCAGAGGTAGCTGTTGGAATTCAATGGCGTATCCCTTCATGATGACCTCCTTGACCCATCTGTCCGAGGTTGTGTTTGCCCATATTCTGTGGAAAAATTGGAGTCTGCCCCCCCTAGGGGTATGTGTTGAGACTGCTGTAGCCATGGTATCAGGTGGGTGCTTTGTCTGTGGTAGTCATTGAGTTGGTCTTCTGTTATTCCTACTTCTGTTAGTAGAGAATTTTCCCCGTGTGTGGCCCCCTCTGCCCCGGTATGATGTAGCTCCCTTGTTTGGGTAGGTGCTCTGTTGATCATGGCCTCCTTGGTATGTGGTATGTTTTCCCCGAAAGGACTGATTGTATCGTCTGTCTCCCCTGGGTCTTTGTCTGTAAGGTCTTGTCCTCTGTGATGGTAGGTAGCCGGAGTCTCTGTCGGTGTCTTGGTCCTTTCCCTGTCCCCTTCGTCTGAGGAACTCTTGGAGTCCGTCCCTGAATACCCTTTCTCCTTGGAAAGGGAGTTTGTGTAATCTCGCTTTTGATTCATTGTCCGCATCCCACAGCTTCAGCCACAGTGCTCTCCTGGCCCTGTTGGAAATTGTGGCTGATCTAGTATTGATTTTCAAGGAGTCTACTGACATGTCTGCCAAGTACTTAGCTACCTGTAAGGAGTGCTGTAGTAGCTCTGCCTCATGAGAGTTTGGTATTAGTTTCTTCTTGATTTCCTGTAACCATTGGATCAGTGCTATGGATGTGTAGAAGGCTGTGGTGGAGGTTCTCACTGTTTGGCCTGAAAATTCATAAATTTTCTTGAGCAACTCCTCCATTCTTTTGTTCACGGGGTCCCGTAATGCCGCTGTCCCTTCAGCGGATAGTACCGTTCTCTTGTTTAATTCCGCTATTTTTGGGTCTATTTTGGGGGCAGAACACCATGCATTTACTTTATCATCTTGTAAAGGATACATTCTGTCGAGTGCTCTCTTTTCAGGAAGTCTGGTCGGATGTCCATTCTCTTATTATTATGTCATTGAGGGCTGGGCATACAGGAAAGTAATTCTCTTGCTTGGGAGGCATCTGGAGCATTGGGTCCAGGTCACTCTCTGGAGTTGGTTGGGATATTTTGAAGCCCAGTGTGGTGCGTATCCACTTAATGAGGTCCGATATATTGTCTATGGGAAATAGCCTTGAGGTTATGAAAGGAGTTTCTGTCTTAGTGGGTGTGTTGTTGGTAATGATGTCTGGAATGGGCTCTTGGTCGCTATCAATTGGAGTGCCTATCTCCTCTTCTTCATCCGGATCTAGTTCATCCCCCTTGGATTCCTCTGATTCGTCAGGGAGAGGGTGTTGTGATGTCTGTCCATGGTATGGCAACCGTGCCCTATCCTGCCTGGGTGCCCTGTGTGTGGGGGCTCCAGAGGTGGATGGTTTGGGATTATTTGGGGATGTCATTCATTCCAGCACCTTTAGCATAAAGGTCTGTTGACTTTCCATCATTGCCGCCATGGCTCTTTGGAGAGCCACTGTAGCTGGATCGACCTGCCAGTCCTGCCTTGTAGTGTTTTGTGTATCCGTGCCCTGCATGGGGTTCTTCCCTTCACATGGCAGACAGTATAGTCCCTTCTGTTGGGGTAGCATGGGGGTCTTGCACGACATGCATTCCCTGATTATAGACATCTGTAAGACAGATAATCAATATTATAGTTGTGTGGAGCGCTACTGCTGAATAATATATATAAAAGGACATAAACATTGTTACAGAGCGCTCTTAATATTTTGTCTTTTGCTAACTGCTTGCTGTGGCATGTATTGATATTTGCCTCTCAATGGGCCCCTTGCAATATGGGATGTTTTGTAACATTTGCAGTACAAGTTTTGTGGAGAAGTACCTCTTTAATGTCTTTAGCTGTGTGTGGAGGTCTGGGAAGATGTATCTGTACCCTAAGAGTTTGGCCCATGCATAATGCCCTATCTTCTAGCGTGATGGCCGCTTTAAGGGTAGAGCTTGAGGGCTCCTTCTTGTAGTCCCTTTAATTATTTTGTCCCCCTGATCATGCTGTTGCACTGCGAGCCATGATGCCAATCTTAAGATGGCGGTTCCGTCTGTTGAGCGCATGCGTGGAAGCTCGCTTGGTCCTAAGATGGCGAGTGCAGAGGGCCCAGTTAAGCTGTCCTGAGCAGGAGAGAAGAAGGAGAGCTGTAGCCCAATGAGGACGGGGAGGGGTAGTATGGCCATTTTGGAGTCGCGCCTTGAGTCCTGCTCTGCAAAAACTCTCCGTGGATAAGGAGTCGGTAAGGCTGAGCGGATAAAGTATACTGGGAGGTGGTGGGGGGGGGAGATCCACTGTAAGCAGGAGGCTCTGTATATTAAATTCCCCTTTTGGTGATGTGATGGTGAAGGGGAGGCATTTTCTGTGTGTGAGGGTGGCTGGATCCACTCTGCTACATGAGGGGAGCGGATCGCAACAGTGCTAGTGCTTCGCTTACTGTGTGTACACTCCCTCACATAAGGGAGAGTGTACTACACATAGCCGAGTGCAGAGGCCAGAATATTGTCTTGTTGTCCCTGGGGGAGTCGCTACGTAAGGGACTCCACCCATTGGACCTACGTTTGTTAAGCGCTCATTCTAAAAAAATGCTCTGGGATTCTACAGGTGCTTTCCTGTGCTCATGTATCTGTTTTCTGTCAGAAATGTGATGCAAGTAGATGCAGGCTGCCTAATGCTGTATTCTCTCACATTTCTAAACAGATTCTTTTACATTTCTAAGGTAGACAGATGCATATTCTCAGAAAGTCTATAATACTTAAGGCTATGTAACTATTCAAATCTAAGTAAAGTAGCCAACTGTATACTGTCTGTGCCAATAATTCCTTGTATGGAGAAAATAATTACCTTTATTATATGGGGTTGCTGTACTGGAGCTTGGCGATGGTACTGCTAGCCTGTTCGATGCACATAAAAAACTGAAGACACCTAGCAGGGGAAGGGGCTTGGTGGAAGACCGAAAACTGAAACTTAGGTCACATGTGCATCAAGCAGCCTATCAGGCATACATAACCCTAAGGTAATGGATCGGAGGTGCCATGGATATACAGACAACACAATGGATTTATTCAATGAGTTTTGAGCCCACTCCTATTGCATCAATTAATTTTGTTATTGAAATGTTTCACCAGGAAGGCACACTGAGTAACAAGTCACTTGTCTCTTGGTGCGACCTGGGGGAAAGGGGTACAACTGGAAAGAGACATTATACATTCAAGTTACAAGATCAACATTAACATACAGTTGCAAGGTAGAGGCTACAAACAGTGTTACAACAGTGTTGAGCATAACATGTAGAAAGAGTGGACAATAATAAGTGCCGGGTTAATAAGTAAACAAGTGCTTACATGAAAGAAAAGGGGGAAAGGAGAGGGAAGGTTGAGGTGGGGGAAGGGGAAGAGTCATGTCCCTGGAGGTCCCTGCAAGGGGACTGGGAAGACCAGAGAGAAGGGGATAAGGCAGTGTCCCAGAGAGAACTCTTTAAGATGGTGGGGGAAGGGAGTAGATGAGCGATACAAGCCCCTGGGGAGGGGTCAGGAGAGGGACCTATGGAGAGCATTCAAGGTCCTTTATATTCTGTGAGAGATCAAGGGAGGCCAGTAAGGGGGAGCCATTAGGGGGAAGGGGAGAAGGGCTAGAGGGGGTGGGAGTGCATAGGGTAAAATAAAGGTGAGGGTAGGGGGTAGGGTTTATCTAGGGCTCGGAGGAGGGAATTAGGGTTTTAAAGGTGAGAAAACACTATCCAGCAATTGTATAAAACAAAACATGGGGAGGTATGTACAACTTGAATTTCACACACACCCTCAGTGTGGCATGCTTTTATAAACCCCTTGAGCTTCACTCTTGGGGTTTGTGCATTATCCCACACTTTGGCGGTGTGTAAAATTCACGTTATACATACCTCCCCAGGTATTATTATTATTCTATATTTTTTTTTATTCTTTGGTAACCGGGTAAGGCCCACTAGGCACAAATGCCTGTTTCCAGGGGCAACCTGGGAGCACTGGGTGGTTAAGTGACTTGCTCACTCACACAGGCCCGGGTATTCAAACTGCACCAGGCTGTGGCGCAAGCCTGGGCGCAGCTCAACTTTATTTCGCCGGGGTGTGGCCTGGGCGATATTCAACGGAGCTGCGCTATGGCACAGCAGCTTTGAATATCGCACCCTGGCCACCCCCACTGCGCCAGCGCAAGTGGCCAGAGTGAAGCATGGAGATGCGCTAGTGTAAGTGCCATTGCGCCATGCACAGCACCTGCGATATTCAAAAGGGGACATGGAAATGGGGCCATAATTTATGCAAGGCTCACAGGGGCCATTTGCATCTCATTATGGCCCCATTTGCATGCCATTAACATGCAGGTTCGCCGATCCCCGAGGACTTGCACCTGGCACCCTGCCAGGCAGCAGCCATCTGGGACTGACGCCCCCTGCAGCCCGATAGCGGGCATTCGTGTAAACCCCCCCCCATATCCCTGGTGGTCCAGTGGACCGCACTCAGCCCGATCACGGGCATCAGTAATAGAACCCCCAAGTCCAATATCCCTGGTGGTCCAGTGGACTGATCGCTGCCCGATCACGGGCGCCTGTAACCCATCAAATACCCCTACTGCCCTGGTGGTCTAGTGTACCCTCCCACCCACCCACTGAGCCCCACCACTCCGCCCCCGCCAGCCGGCGGGTGGCAGCCTCACCTGCCTGCCGCCTACCGACTGACAGCGCCTGCTGGGGGTTCTATTTCTGATGCCCGGGCGATCGGGTTGAGGCGTCCACTGGACTATTATTTGATGCAGGAGAGTCGAAGAAGCCACACAGTTTGCAAAAGGAGCCAACGTTGGCACCCTTTGCAAACTGTGAGAGGCCTTTCGGCACCATGCCTTTCTGTTTAAAGTTGACCCAGCATAATATTCTGTGGTGATTTGCATATGCAGTCCATGATGCTTTGCATTGTGGGGGTATGTGTGATTTTGTATTTCTTTGAAACTTGGCTTCCCGGCCAATGCCCTTTGGGGTAACCATTGCCTCAGTGCTTGTGCACAGAGGTCCTTTGTCTTCACTATTTGTATGCTGATTTATTTGTCTTTTATATACAATGTTTTGCCATTTTTGTCTGTACTGCAACCAGCTTATTCTCTTTATGTCATCGTCACTGCAACTACAACACCAGACTGGCTGTATTTTTTTTTTTCAATGGTTTAACCAGGTGAGACACACTAAGCTAAAAGCTTTTTTACAGGTGCAACCTGGGAGCACAGGGAAGTTAAGTGACTTGCTCAGGGTCACACAGTATATGCAAGTGGGGGCTGTGTTGTTTGTAACTGTGTTCTCCCTTTCCCCTGGGTCGAACCTGGATATCAGCCTCTGCTCAATGTGCCTCTCCCAGTTACTAATGGTTAAATAAGTACATAATCAATAAATAAATAAGCACTATTGCTGAATGTGATTCTGTAATAAAGAGAGAAATCCTAAAAAAGTTTCCCCCATTAAAAAAAACAAACAGCTGTAGTAGGCCTACTTTATGGGGCTGACCGGAGAGTGGTAAGGGAGCAAGAGAGTCAAAAACTGTGTCTTGCAGTGATGCTCTCAGACTCCAGGTAAGCAGTACCAATGTTTTTTTCCCCACAGAAGGAATGAAGCAGGGATAGAGGGGGAGGGAGAAACACTGGAAGAAAGGGAGGGCAGGGCAGAGAGGAAGGGAGGGAGGGAAGTGGAGGGAGGGAGGGAAGGAAGGAAGGAAGGACAGAAGGATAGGGAGTAAGGGTGGGAAAGATGTAAAAAGGGGAAGGAAAAGGAAGGAAGGAAGGTTGGTTGCTGGTTTTATCAGTCGGTGTCAAAATGTGTGTCAGAAGTGACATACACAGTCACTAGTACTGGGAAGAAGCCTTTGGTACAATAGAAGCCACTCTGCTGACAGCAGTTGCTGCTGTGAGCTTCTGTGTAAGACGAATGTTACAGTGATGGCAGAAGCTTGCGGACAGTAAGAAAAGATCTTTCAAAGAAAGACACATCTTAAAAAAATTCAAAAAGGGTGTGTGAGGGATGAGGTATGTGGCTCAGGGACTGCTGATCCTCTCATTCTGGTTCCGAGGGTTGTAGAGTGGAGTCTGCTAATTGGGGTGGGAGTGTGCATGGCTGTCATGTGCCTTTGATCTCTACCTGATGGTTCCATGCTGCTGTTGTTCTCTGATTCTGCCTGGGGGGGTTTACTGCCGGCTACAGGAAGGGCGCTGGGAGGGGTGAGATAGGAATGTGCTCAGCAGCAGCTCATTCCTAATAGCTCTCCAAACGAAAACTCCTCTTTCCGATTCACAGTGTGAGTGATATGCAAGGCAGGTCTCTCCAGTCAGCAGAGCTGAGGGATGGGGGTTGGGGGGTGCTGGCTGCAGTGACTCAGCCATCCACATGGGGGCAGCCTTGTTCTTCTGAATGAATGGCAGCTCACAATAACCCCTGCACTCCAGCAGGGATGGATGTCAGAGTAACAGCTCCTAGGCAGCCTTCTTGGCTCAGTTTTGTCCCGCACTGTATTATGACATAGAGGCAGCACTGAGGTCTCCTCTCACGAACAAGGGGAGTTCTGTTCCCCTAAAAAGGAAAAAAAAATCTTTATCAAAAGGGACATTTTCCAGAGTAGTAAAAAAATTAAAACAACTTAATATGATTAATAAGCTCCTTGAGTTGGTTTTGGACTTCTGTCAAGAATTTTTTTCTGTTTCTTTTGAAGTATGGCATTCTGCCAAATAGTGATCCATTATCCGTCACAAAGTTACAATTATGCAGATACCAATCTCGCACCGGAAGGGGGTAAGGAGGTGGGGATCATTAGGTTTCCCTACCAAAGGCCTCACCACGTGCCTTGTGTTTCTAATGCTAAGGTATTTAGGTGGTGAGTCTAGAAAATGCGCACACACACACACACACTCACACAGATACACAGTTAAGATAATCCGACTGATTCCTTGCAGAATGCTTTTCAGTTTATACTTGGTCTCAAAACAATTTTTTGTTTGGCGCGACCCCGTAAGTAAATGCTACCACCACCAAGTGCCAGGTACTAGGTCAAACTCACCCACTCAACCCTGCGTCATGTAAGCTGGCCGCAGCACTGAGGGATGGTGCGCTGCATTTTGGGGGCGGTGCTGTGTGTAACGGAGTGGGCCTAGCATCAGACAAATAATTAATCAGTGTAACAAAATTCGGACTAAAAGCTGCAGAGTCATGTACAGACAGAAAATTAACACTTACAAATAAGAACTAGGTGATGCAGAATTGGGTATATGAGGTAGGACTAGAAGTGTACCAGTAACTAAATGGGAGTGGAGTGTACTGGGATAAACCTGGCAGATTACAAATAACTAACTACAGAGTGGGTATACTGGGGTGGGGCAGGCACCATTCCAATAACAAACTGCAGGGTGGGGTGTACTGGGGTGGGACTAGCAGCGCACAACAACTAACTGCAGGGAGGGTATACTGGGGTTGGACAGGCAGTGTACAATAACTAACTGCAGGGTGGGGTATACTGGGTGGGACAGGCAGTGCACCAATAACTAACTGCAGGGTGGGGTATACTGGGTGGGACAGGCAGTGCACCAATAACTAACTGTAGGGTGGGGTATACTGGGGTGGGACTGGCAGCGCATCAATAACTAACTGCAGTGTGGGTACACTGGATTGGGATTAGAAGTGTACCAATAATTATCTATAGGGTGGGGTATACTGGGGTGGGACCTAACAGCATACCGATAACTAAATGCAGAGTGGGATATACTGGGGTGAGACTAGCAGCATACCAATAACTAACTGCAGGGTGAGGTATACTGGGGTGAGACCAGTAGCCTTCCAATAACTAACTGCAGGGTGAGGTATACTGGGGTGGGACTAGCAGACTACCAATAACTAACTGCAGGGTGGGGTATACTGGGTTGGGATTAGCAGTGTACCAATAATTATCTACAGGGTGGGATATACTGGGGTGGGACGAACAGCGTACCAATAACTAAATGCAGAGTGGGGTATACTGGGGTTGGACGAACAGAGTACTAATAATTATTTGCAGAGTGGGGTATACCGTGGTGAGACTAGCAGCCTTCCAATAACTAACTGCAGGATGGTGTGTACTGGAATGGGACAGGAAGCATACCAATAACTAACTGCAGGGTGGGGTATACTGGGGTGGGACTAGCAGCGTACCAATACCTAACTGCAGGGTGGTGTATACTGGTGTGGGACAAGCAGCGTACCAATAACTATCTGCAGGGTGGAGTATTCTGGGGTTGGATAAGCAGTGTACCAATAATGAATTGCAGGGTGGGGTATACCGGGTTGGGATTAGCAGTGTACCAATAACTATCTACAGGGTGGTGCATAGTGGAGTAGGACAGGCAGTGTACCAATAACTAACTGTAGAGTGGGGTATACTGGGGTGGGACTGGCAGTGTACCAATAACTAACTGCAAGGTAGGGTATACTGGGGTGGGACTGGCAGCGTACCAATAACTAACTGCAGGGTGGGATATAATAGGGGCGAGGCTTCCAGCATACCAATAACTAACTGCAGGGTGGGGTATACTGGGTTGGAACTGGCAGCGTACCAATAATTAACTGCAGGGTGGGGTATACTGGGGTGGGACCAGCAGCGCACTCAATCAACTAACTGCAGGGTGGGGTATACTGGGGTGGGACTGGCAGTGTGCCAATAACTAACTGCAGGGTGGTGTATAATGGGGTGGGATTGGCAGCGTATTAATAACTAACTGCAGGGTGGGGTATACTGGGGTGGGACTGGCAGTGTACCAATAACTAACTGCAGGATGGTGTATACTGGGGTGGGACTGGCAACGTATTAATAATTAACTGCAGGGTGGGGTATACTGGAGTGGGACAGAAAACATACCAGTAACTAACTGTACGGTGGGGTATACTGGGGTGGGACAGAAAGCATACCAGTAACTAACCGTAGGGTGGGGTATACTGGGGTGGGACAGGAAGCATACCAGTAACTAACTGCAGGGTGGGGTATACTGGGGTGAGACTAGCAGCGTACCAATAACTAACTGCAGGGTGGGGTATACTGGGGTGGGACTAGCAGCGCACTAACAACTAACTGTAGGGTGGGGTATACTGATGTGAAACAAGCAGCGCACTCAACAACTAACTGCAGGGTGGGTATACTGGGGTGGGACTCAGCAGTGCAACAACTAACTGCAGGGTGGGGTATACTGGTGGGACTGGCAGTGTACCAATAACTAACTGCAGGGTGGGGTATACTGGTGTGGGACTGGCAGCATACCAATAACTAACTGCAGGGTGGGGTATACTGGTGTGGGACAAGCAGTGTACCAATAACTAACTGCAGGGTGGGGTGTACTGGGGTGTTACTGGCAGCGTACCAATAACTAACTGCCGGGTGGAATATACTGGGGGTGAGGCTTCCAACATATCAATAACTAACTGCAGGGTGGGGTATACTGGGGTGGGACTGGCAGCGTACCAATAACTAACTGCAGGGTGGGATGTACTGGGGTGGGATTGGCAGCGTACCAATAACTAACTGTAGGGTGGAGCGTACTGGGGTGGGACTGGCAGTGTACCAGTAACGAACTGCAGGGTAGTGTATACTGGGGTAGACAGGAAGCATAGCAGTAACTAACTGTAGGGTGGGGTATACTGGGGTGGGACAGGAAGCATACCGGTAACTAACTGTAGTGTGGTGTACACTGGGGTGGGACTGGCAGCGTACCAATAACTAACTGCCGGGTGGGGTATACTGGGGTGGGACAGGAAGCATACCAGTAACTAACTGTAGCGTGGGGTATACTGGGGTGGGACAGGCAGCATACCAGTAACTAACTGTAGGGTGGTGTATACTGGGGTGGGACTAGCAGCCTACCAATAACTAACTGCAGGATAGGGTATACTGGGGGGGGACAGGCAGTGTACCAATAACTAACTGTAGGGTGGAGTATACTGGGGTGGGACTGGCAGCGTACCAATAACTAACTACAGTGTGGGGTATACTGGATTGGGATTAGAAGTGTACCAATAATTATCTATAGGGTGGGGTATACTGGGGTGGGACGAACAGCATACCAATAACTAAATGCAGAGTGGGATATACTGGGGTGAGACTAGCAGCATACCAATAACTAACTGCAGGGTGAGGTATACTGGGGTGAGACCAGTAGCCTTCCAATAACTAACTGCAGGGTGAGGTATACTGGGGTGGGACTAGCAGACTACCAATAACTAACTGCAGGGTGGGGTATACTGGGTTGGGATTAGCAGTGTACCAATAATTATCTACAGGGTGAAGGATAAGGTGAGATAGCGTGCATAATTAACATCAAATGCAGAGTGGGGTATACTGGGGTGGGACGAACAGAGTACTAATAATTATTTGCAGGGTGGGGTATACCGTGGTGAGACTAGCAGCCTTCCAATAACTAACTGCAGGATGGTGTGTACTGGAATGGGACAGGAAGCATACCAATAACTAACTGCAGGGTGGGGTGTACTGGGGTGGGACTAGCAGCCTACCAATAACTAACTGCAGGGTGGGGTATACTGGGGGTGAGGTTTCCAGCCTACCAATAACTAACTGCAGGGTGGGGTATACTGGCGTGGGACTGGCAGTGTACCAATAACTAACTGTAGGGTGGGGTATACTGGTGTGGGACAAGCAGTGTACCAATAACTAACTGCAGGGTGGGGTGTACTGGGGTGGGACTGGCAGCGTACCAATAACTAACTGCAGGGTGGAATATACTGGGGGTGAGGCTTCCAACATATCAATAACTAACTGCAGGGTGGGGTATACTGGGGTGGGACTGGCAGCGTACCAATAACTAACTGCAGTGTGGGGTATACTGGGGTGGGACAAGCAGTGTACCAGTAACTAACTGCAGGGTGGGGTGTACTGGGGTGGGACTGGCAGCGTACCAATAACTAACTGCAGGCTGGGGTATACTGATGTGGGACAACCAGTGTACCAATAACTAACTGTAGGGTGGGGTATATTGGTGTGGGACAAACAGCGTACCAATAACTAACTGCAGGGTGGAGTATACTGGGGTTGGATAAGCAGTGTACCAATAATGATTGCAGGGTGGGGTATACTGGGTTGGGATTAGCAGTGTACCAATAACTATCTACAGGGTGGTGCATAGTGGAGTAGGACAGGCAGTGTACCAATAACTAACTGTAGAGTGGGGTATACTGGGGTGGGACTGGCAGTGTACCAATAACTAACTGCAGGGTAGGGTATACTGGGGTGGGACTGGCAGCTTACCAATAACTAACTGCAGGGTGGGATATAATAGGGGCGAAGCTTCCAGCATACCAATAACTAACTGCAGGGTGGGGTATACTGGGGTGGAACTGGCAGCGTACCAATAATTAACTGCAGGGTGGGGTATACTGGGGTGGGACTGGCAGCGTACCAATAACTAACTGCAGGGTGGGGTATACTGGGGTGGGACTGGCAGCGTACCAATAACTAACTGCAGGGTGGTGTATACTGGGGTGGGACTGGCAGTGTGCCAATAACTAACTGCAGGGTGGTGTATAATGGGGTGGGACTGGCAGCGTTTTAATAACTAACTGCAGGGTGGGGTATATTGGGGAGGGACTGGCAGTGTACCAATAACTAACTGTACGGTGGAGTGTACTGGGGTGGGACTGGCAGTGTACCAATAACTAAATGCAGGGTGGGGTATACTGGGGTGGGACAAGAAGCATACCAGTAACTAACTGTAGGGTGGAGTATACTGGGGTGGGACTGGCAGCGTACCAATAACTAACTGCTGGGTGGGGTATACTTGGGTGGGACAGGAAGCATACCAGTAACTAACTGTATGGTGGGGTATACTGGGGTGGGACAGGAAGCATATCAGTAACTAACCGTAGGGTGGGGTATACTGCGGTGGGACAGGAAGCATACCAGTAACTAACTGCAGGGTGGGGCATACTGATGTGGAACAAACAGCGTACCAATAACTAACTGCAGGGTGGGGTATACTGGGGTGAGACTAGCAGCGTACCAATAACTAACTGCAGGGTGGGGTATACTGATGTGGGACAAGCAGCATACCAATAACTAACCGCAGGGTGGGGCATACTGATGTGGGACAAGCAGCATACCAATAACTAACTGCAGGGTGGGGTATACTGGGGTGGGTTAAGCAGTGTACCAATAACTAACTGCAGTGTGGGGTATACTGGGGTGAGACTAGCAGCGTACCAATAACTAACTGTAGGGTGGGGTATACTGATGTGGGACAAGCAGTGTACCAATAACTAACTGCAGGGTGGGATATACTGGGGTGGGACTAGCAGTGTACCAATAACTAACTGCAGGGTGGGGTATACTGGGGTGGGACTGGCAGTGTACCAATAACTAACTGCGGGGTGGGGTATACTGGCGTGGGACTGGCAGTGTACCAATAACTAACTGCAGGGTGGGGTATACTGGTGTGGGACTGGCAGCGTACCAATAACTAACTGCAGGGTGGGGTATACTGGTGTGGGACAAGCAGTGTACCAATAACTAACTGCAGGGTGGGGTGTACTGGGGTGTTACTGGCAGCGTACCAATAACTAACTGCAGGGTGGAATATACTGGGGGTGAGGCTTCCAACATATCAATAACTAACTGCAGGGTGGGGTATACTGGGGTGGGACTGGCAGCGTACCAATAACTAACTGCAGGGTGGGATGTACTGGGGTGTGATTGGCAGCGTACCAATAACTAACTGTAGGGTGGAGCATACTGGGGTGGGACTGGCAGTGTACCAGTAACGAACTGCAGGGTGGTGTATACTGGGGTAGACAGGAAGCATAGCAGTAACTAACTGTAGGGTGGGGTATACTGGGGTGGGACAGGAAGCATACGGTAACTAACTGTGAGTGTGGTGTACACTGGGGTGGGACTGGCAGGCGTACCAATAACAAACGCTGCGGGTGGGGTATACTGGGGTGGGACAGGAAGCATACAGTAACTAACTGTAGCATGGGGTATACTGGGGTGGGACAGGCAGCATACCAGTAACTAACTGTAGGGTGGTGTATACTGGGGTGGGACTAGCAGCGTACCAATAACTAACTGCAGTGTGGGGTATACTGGATTGGGATTAGAAGTGTACCAATAATTATCTATAGGGTGGGGTATACTGGGGTGGGACGAACAGCATACCAATAACTAAATGCAGAGTGGGATATACTGGGGTGAGACCAGTAGCCTTCCAATAACTAACTGCAGGGTGGGGTATACTGGGTTGGGATTAGCAGTGTACCAATAATTATCTACAGGGTGGGATATACTGGGGTGGGACGAACAGCGTACCAATAACTAAATGCAGAGTGGGGTATACTGGAGTGGGACGAACAGAGTACTAATAATTATTTGCAGGGTGGGGTATACCGTGGTGAGACTAGCAGCCTTCCAATAACTAACTGCAGGATGGTGTGTACTGGAATGGGACAGGAAGCATACCAATAACTAACTGCAGGGTGGGGTGTACTGGGGTAGGACTAGCAGCCTACCAATAACTAACTGCAGGGTTGGGTATACTGGGGTGAGGTGTCCAGCTCACCAATAACTAACTGCAGGGTGGGGTATACTGGCGGGACTGGCAGTGTACCAATAACTAACTGTAGGGTGGGGTATACTGGTGGGACAAGCAGTGTACCAATAACTAACTGCAGGGTGGGTGTACTGGGGTGGGACTGGCAGCGTCAATAACTAACTTTGCAGGGTGGAATATACTGGGGTGAGGCTTAACATATCAATAACTAACTGCAGGGTGGGGTATACTGGGGTGGGACTGGCAGCGTACCAATAACTAACTGCAGGTGGGGTGTACTGGGGTGGGACTGCAGTGTACCAATAACTAACTGCAGGGTGGGGTGTACTGGGGGATTGGCAGCGTACCAATAACTAACTGTAGGGTGGGGTATACTGGTGTGGGACTGGCAGCGTACCAATAATTAACTGCAGGGTGGGGTATACTGGGTGGGACTGCAGTGTACCAATAACTAACTGCAGGGTGGGATGTACTGGGGTGGGATTGGCAGTTTACCAATAACTAACTGTAGGGTGGGGTAAACTATGGTGGGACTGGCAGCGTACCAATAACTAACTGCAGTGTAGGGTATACTGGGGTGGGACAAGCAGTGTACCAGTAACTAACTGCAGGGTGAGGTGTACTGGGGTGGGACTGGGAGCGTACCAATAACTAACTGCAGGGTGGACTATACTGGGGGTGAGGCTTCCAACATATTAATAACTAACTGTAGGGTGGGGTATACTGGGGTGGGACTGGCAGTGTACCAATAACTAACTGCAGGGTGGGGTATACTGATGTGGGACAACCAGTGTACCAATAACTAACTGTAGGGTGGGGTATATTGGTGTGGGACAAGCAGTGTAGCAATAACTAACTGCAGGGTGTGGTGTACTGGGGTGGGACTGGCAGCGTACCAATAACTAACTGCAGGGTGGAATATACTGGGGGTGAGGCTTCCAGCATATGAATAACTAACTGCAGGGTGGGGTATACTGGGGTGGGACTGGCAGCATACCAATAACTAACTGCAGGGTGGGGTGTACTGGGGTGGACCAGCAGCGCAATCAACTAACTGCAGGGTGGGGTGTACTGGGTGGGACTGGCAGTGTATAATAACTAACTGCAGGGTCACGGTGTACTAGAATTGGAAGTGGCAGGCGTACCAATAACTAACTGTAAGATTGGAATATCACGAGGGGTGAGGCTTCCAACATATCAATAACTAACTGCAGGGTGAGGTATACTAGGGTGGGACTGGCAGTGTACTAATAACTAACTGCAGGGTGGGATGTACTGGGGTTGGTTTGGCAGCGTACCAATAACTAACTATAGGGTGGAGTGTTCTGGGGTGGGACTGGCAGCGTACCAATAACTAACTGCAGGGTGGAATATACTGGGGGTGAGGCTTCCAACATATCAATAACTAACTGCAGGGTGGGGTATACTGGGGTGGGACTGGCAGTGTACCAATAACTAACTGCGGGGTGGGGTGTACTGGGGTGGGACTGGCAGTGTACTAATAACTAACTGCAGGGTGCGGTGTACTGAGGTGGGACTAGCAGCGTACCAATAACTAACTGCAGGGTGGAATATACGGGGGGTGAGCCTTCCAACATATCAATAACTAACTGCAGGGTGGGGTATACTGGTGGGACTGGCAGCATACCAATAACTAACTGCAGGGTGGGGTGTACTGGGGTGGGACTGGCAGCGCACCAGTAACTAACTGCAGGGTGGGGTGTACTGGGTGGGACCAGCAGCGCACTAATCAACTAACTGCAGGGTGGGGGTGTACTGGGGTGGGACTGGCAGTGTACTAATAACTAACTGCAGGGTGCGTGTACTGGGTGGAACTGGCAGCCGCATCAATAACTAATTGTAGGGTGGAATATACGGGGGGTGAGGCTTCCAACATATCAATCAACTAACTGCAGGTGGGGTATACTGGGTGGACTGGCAGTGTACTAATAACTAACTGCAGGGTGGGATGTACTGGGGTGGGTTTGGCAGCGTACCAATAACTAACTATAGGGTGGAGTGTTCTGGGGTTGGACTGGCAGTGTACCAGTAACTAACTGCAGGGCGGTGTATACTGAGGTGGGACAGGAAACATACTAGTAACTAACTGTACGGTGGGGTATACTGGGGTGGGACAGGAAGCATACCAGTAACTAACTGTAGTGTGGTGTGGTGTATACTGGGGTGGGACTGGCAGCGCACCAATAACTAACTGCCAAGTGGGGTATACTGGGGTGGGACTGCAGTGTACCAATAACTAACTGCAGGGTGGGATATACTTGGGTGGGCTTGGCAGCGTACCAATAACTAACTGCAGGGTGGGATATACTAGGGGCGAGGCTTCCAGCATACCGATAACTAACTGTACGGTGGGGTATACTGGGGTGGGACTAGCAGCGTACCAATAACTAACTGCAGGGTGGTGTATACTGGGGGTGAGGTCTCCAGCATACCAATAACTAAAAATGAGGGGTGGGGTATACTGGGATGGGACTAGCAGCGTACCAATAACTAACTGCAGGGTGGGGTATACTGGTGTGGCACAAGCAGTGTACCAATAACTAACTGCAGGGTGGGGTGTACTGGGGTGTTACTGGCAGCGTACCAGTAACTAACTGCAGGGTGGGGTGTACTGGGGTGGGACTGGCAGCGTACCAATAACTAACTGCAGGTTGGGGTATACTGGGGTGGGACTAGCAGCGTACCAATAACTAACTGCAGGGTGGGGTATACTGGGGTGGGACTGGCAGCGTACCAATAACTAACTGCAGGGTGGAGTATACTGGCGTGGGACTGGCAGTGTACCAATAACTAACTGCAGGGTGGGGGTATACTGGCGTGGGTCTGGCAGCATATTAATTAACTGCAGAGTGGGATATATTGGGGTGGGGTTGACAGCGTACCAATAACTAATTGCAGGGGGAGGTATATTATGAGTTCAACCCAGAATGGTGAAAAGAACTGGAGCATTATGCAGCACTCCCCAAAAAGAGTTACTAATTCAGTTGTACTTCTGGTTTCACCTCAGAGTGTTCCTTGTCATCATTACCCAGCTGAATTGCCTGTGCAGGAGGATAAAATGTACTTGGTGTGGTTTTAATTTTATTTTTATTATTATTTCGGAAGACACCTTTGAGCCAAGGCTCTTTTACAAAGGTTCCACGTCAGGGAAACAATACAGAACATAGCGAGGACAATAACAAATACAGTAGTTTCAAGCAGCCATAGACTTTGTTGGGCACATTAAAGCTTTCATATGGAATTACTGTAACGTGCAATATTGCTCTTTTAGCATGTTGGCACATTGGTAGTTGTAGTATTTATTGAATATCTGATATGCAGTGAATCTTTTATGAGGTCATTGTTTGATTTTATTCCTTGTTGTAAATGGCATTTGCAAAATCCCAATTATTTAATTGTATAATGCTATGGGGTACATAAAGATGCTGTTTACAGTCGAACAAACTGCCCACTGATGAAGCCTCGGTGTTGAAGGCGCTACGCAGGAGTGTTTGTTCGTCTCATCATGATGTTACAATAAAATAGTGGCATTTATGGCTCTGTGTGCGCCCTTCTATTGTTGCAGGGTGGGGTACACTGGGGACTAGCAGCATACCAGTAACTAACTACAGGGTGGGGTATACTGGGGTGGGACAAGCAGCATACCAGTAACTAACTGCAGGGTGGGGTATACTGGGATGGGACTGGCAGCGTACCAATAATTAAGTGAAGGATGGGTTATAGTGGGGTGAGGATAGCAGTGTACCAATAACTATCTGCAAGTTGTGGTATACTGGGGTGGGACTAGCAGGGTACCAATAACCAACTGCAGGCTGGGATATACTGGGGTGAGACTAGCTGTTTAAGAATAGGTAAGCAAAAGCTACAGTAAATGTGGGGTGTGGTAAACTGCGATGGGACTAGCAGCATACCAATAACTAACTGCAGGGTGGGATATATTAGGAAGAGGCTAGCAGCGTATGAGTAACTAACTGCAGGGTGGGTGGACTGGAAAGAGAGTGGAAGCATACCAATAACTAACTGCAGGATGGGATATATTGGGATGAGGCTAGCAGCACACAAGTACTGTAACTAACTGCAGGGTGGGATAACTTGCAGTTAGTTATGGGTACACTGCTAGCAGGCGGCAGCCTGTGAATAACTAACTGCAGGGTGCATGGGACTGGGAAGAGAGTGGCAGCGTACTAATAAGTAACTGCTGTATAAGGTTTACTGGCTTGAGACTAGGAGCATACTAACAAGTGCAGCACTGCAGTGTGATGTATACTTTCAATGGTTTACCTGCTTTCCAGTAGACCCACTTTCTCCCTCTGTGCAAAAAATAAACTGCTAGCCACCAGTGGAATAAATAGTCATTCCGTGTGTTTTTTGGTGCTTCCGTGTTTGGTTTACAAATAGCCATCTTACATACACATTGTTTTTTTGGGTTTTGTCTGCTTGTGGATCTTTCCTTTTACGTTCATTACAGGTTGTGATAAGAGTATTATAAGGTAAGAGATAAACTACTTATTGTGAAAACATGAAGTTCTTAATAATGGGTTTATCATGCTGACTTGGTATGTAAACCACAACCATCTGGTTGAAGCATGCAATAAACTAAGTAACTAAATAATTGAGTAACTTACTAAATAACTCATTACCTGACCATTTAAATAAATAACTAATGAAACTGCAGGTGGGTACACCGACTGGGTAACCTAATTTCCAGTATCGGTTGAGGTTTACAGGATGTAACAATTCCAACATTGCAAGTCACTCGGTGGCAAGAGAGAGACCATTAAAAATATCAGTAACAATCCCAGTGTCTGTTTTTATGGATTCAGTCTCTCCTGGGAGTGGTGAACCCACAGCTGGCGTCTCTGTTCAGGAACAAGAATCTGGATCTTTTCTAGGAATTTGTGCCATTCATAATTTTATCTTTGAATACTGTGAAAATTGTATTCTGATCTGAATGCTGAATATTTGGGGTATTTGGAGGGACATTTGGCAGACTTCTTCCCCCTCCTTCGTTATCTATTTATTGTTTTATTTCTGTATTTTTAATTTGTGACCGGGAAAGGCACACTGTGTTGTATCGCATTTGCAGGAGCATCCTTTTGGGGGGGGGGGTACACACACCTGTTTTAATGGTAAGGTAGATGCTGCCCATGGCACTAGGGAAATTAGATTTGTTTGATAATTGCCATGAGGCAGAGACCAAAGATGGCCAAAAGAGACCTCAGATTAATGTCTCATCCATAGGACAGCACGTCAACATTGCAGCACCCCCCCTTGTGCTGCACTGCAGTGTCTGTTATGGGTATTGCCCCTAAGAACCTGGTGTGAGGCTACAACCCACAACCTTCTAATCTTTCAGTCCCAGAAGGTAGTGTGCTACCTACTGAGCCACTGACGCATAATTTATACAACCCCCTCCGTGACACGCGCACACACACACACACACACACACACACACACACACACACACACACACACAGCTGAAAATTCATTATGTCTTTAGGGGCACGGCACTATGAGAATACCTATCTCTTCTGTCCACAGGTACCAGTCCAGTGTGTATATGTGTGGGGAAGGATTCTTCCTATCCCAGTCTCTCCAGTAGGGTCACTTGGATATTCCAGTAACATATCTGGATACCCCTGGATTTTCGGGGTTTTTTTTTTTGCCTGAGTGGGTAATGCAGATGATGGGAGACCCACACCAGGGTAACATCAGTCATATCT
Organism: Neoceratodus forsteri; assembly: GCA_016271365.2. Classification (NCBI taxonomy): domain Eukaryota; kingdom Metazoa; phylum Chordata; order Ceratodontiformes; family Ceratodontidae; genus Neoceratodus; species Neoceratodus forsteri. Next base: position 64,142,697 of record JADMNL010000036.1, on the reverse strand, counting down.
CTTTTCCAGGGCAGATATGTTAGAACTTACCTGGGTAATGGATCATCCGGCACAGCAAGTCCTTGATAGGCCCTATAATTTATCAGGATTTTTATTTGTATTTATTTTACCAGGGGAAATGGACTGGATCCAGACAGACCTATTTTCAGCCACACCTGGGGAAAGGAACAAGAAACAACACAAAACATATGTCAGGATAACAAAGTACTTCTCAATTAAGTTGGAACAATCACTTAATGTGTTTACAGATCGTAATCTCATAAATATGTTTCTTCAGTTTCTGTTTAAACAAGTGAGTACCGTCAGTCATCTTTATAGTTGAAGGTAGGTTATTTGCCAACATTGACACATAGTAAAGAAATTATCTTTCTGTTTGTGCTTTGCAGTATTTGTTCTGGAATCAGTTCTGTACTGAGAGTGCAGGTTTTTTTTTTTGCTCAGTTTAGTAATTTATTTGTTTGAAAATTGGAAATCAGGAGAGACACCGAGTCAAAGCTTGTTTCCAGGTGTGACCTGAAGTAGGGAAAAAGGAGAGCAAATACATGGCATAGAACAGCAAACAGTTAAATGAAATTGCACAGCACTGACACAGTTCATAGTTACAATAACGTGGAACAAAGTGCATGATTAAAACAGGAGTACAACAAGATCAAACACCAAAAAATCAGATAATTCTGCCACACCTACAACAGGATAGAAGGCAAAAGTAAGGGGGGCAGTCACGCATGGGGAGAACAGGACTTGGGGGGGGGGCACAGGTGCTGACTCCATGGGAGCTGGAGTGCTCAAGCACCCACAAAGTTGACTTAAGCACCCTCAATGTTTTGAGGGCAGCCTGCAAAAAAGGACTACCATGAAACCTGGCCATAGGAAAAATGCTTCCTAATGGCAGTGAGCACCCACAAAAGCTCGGGGTGGGGGGGGAGGAGCTTCAGCTGGTACCTGAAGGAAACAGGGTATATGTAAGCAATAAGACATGACGGGGTGTGCATGGAACAGATTTTACCGCACGCCCAGTGGCATAGTGAGGCACGAGGCCACAGGCACTTATTGTGCTTCTAAAATGGGCTCCTTTTTTAAAAACTTTTTACAGTTGGGAAAAGTATGTTTATATGTAGAAACAACAGATTTGCTTGTCTGCATTTATGATGAAATTGTCCTTCCGCCCACTGCTAGTGATGTCATTGATAATGCTGTTGTATTACTGCTGGACAAAGTTTGTCCTTTTCTGGCATCTGGTTTCAAGATATTTAATGTTTAACTTGGAATGTTTACCATAGAACACATGGATTCAAAATTCTGCTCAGTTTCACTGGCAGAATGTTCCTCCCCTAACGTATTCCATAGAGAATACTGGACGGGCAACTATGCACAACCAGTGTGTTCTGCCACAGAGGGGTTCCGATTCCCTCTGATTGCAAGCGTGAAGCTCAAGAGGTCCACGGGAATAAGAACTCTAAAGTGGCAAAACACACTGGTTGTGCATAGAGTTGCTCATCCTGTATTTTTTATAGTGTATAGTAATGTTTGAAATGTGTGTGTGTGAGTTTTTTTTGCTCTTAAAATGAAACTGACTAAGAGCAGCCCTACCTATTAAATGGCGAGGAATCAAAATTAAGTATCTCGGCATCTTTATTCCCAAGAACTTGATTCACCTGGACCTTGTCAGTTATGAACCTATATCCCTCCAAATTCAAGGCGACCTATCTAAATGGGGGCATCTAAAGCTATCTTTTTTCCCAATGCATTGAAACCATCCGCATGATTATTCTCCCTAAACTTCTCTATTTCTCCCAAAAATATTCCAATTTTTCCCAAACATTTTTATTTCGTGCCCGCTACGACTAGAAGAATATTGAATTCCAAATTAATGACTTGCACGACATTAAAAAATTCACATTTGCTTCCCCAGAGAGACTTCCTTCCCTTCGGGACTTTACAAAATTCTCAGCCCAAATCCTTAAAGTATGGTGGGACTCAATACAAAAAAAATACAAAAAAAAGTCTTTAAGTCTTTTTTTTTTTTACTTTAATCTACCTGGATGAAAGCTTTCTTCCTGCAAAGCTGGATTCCTACTTTGCCCACTGGCGTAGGTTAGGACTCAGCTATTATCACCAGTTTATTAACCAAACAGGAGTTGTACCCTTCTCTGAATTACAAACTACGCACTCTCTTCCTGAAAGAGACAGGTTTCGCTATACCCAGGTGAAAAATTATGTCTTACAACAAAAGGAATTCACACCTTGCCGCCCTTCCCCTCTCCCAATGTTATGGATTCTTTTAAAAGATTCTCTAAACGGAAATCCCTGGAATCATTTGATTGGCCATATTTATAGACTCCTGAGAGCCTCCCTAGGAGATTCTTCCCAATTGGTTCTGGCAGCTTGGAATCGTGATCTGGAATTAGAAGCTTCCCTCACACTTTGGGAAAGTGCAATCCCGAACACAGTTAGAATGATCTCCTCCCAAGTGTGGAGGGAATTCGTATGGAAATCACATTCCAGATTATTTCAGTCCCCCGCTATTTTAGCTCACTATTTGTCGGCCTCATATGGCCACTGCTGGAGGGGTTGCAACTGCACCTTAGCAGACTTAGGTCACATCTTTTGGTTCTGTCCTAAGCTAACACCCTTCTGGAGTACCCTTCAGGGTGAGTTGAGAGAATGACTGGATGAAGAACTGGAACTTACAGCCAAAATAGTAGTTCTCTCCATAGACCAAGAGGGGACCGTACCTTACTTCCCACATATATCCTAGCAGCCTGAAAAGCCATCACTCACAGATGGATGTCCTCTACTTTACCATTGGTGCTAGAATGGTGCCAAATAACTTTGGGGATATACAACCTGGAAGGCCTCACTGCCAAACTTCATGATAAATATAGCTCCTTTGAAATTAAATGGTGCAAATGGGTCTTATATCCATCTTAAATTGATCCGGAATTTGTGCCTTGAGGGATGGTTTCGGGAGCGGAGGAGATCAGGGGCCGCTTGTCTAATTAGTAAATTTACTAAGAGAGTTCGGCTGCCTGCCTTAAGCCTTAAACTTTACCCTAACTAATATATTGCATATTATAATTGCTGTTTAGTGACTGTGGAGAGAAATCCCTCCTGGGACCAGTTCATAGTGTAATTGTGTAACAAACGTGAAAGGTTATAGATTTTGTTTCTTATAGCTTTAAATATGTAGCTCTACCAACTGGAACGTGTTGTTAAACTTGAACGTAATCTCTCATGTACTCACTGTTTTACCTAATAAAAATGATATTTAAAAAAAAAATTAAACTGACTCATGCAGTCTCTAGAGGTACTAGAATGCTGTTCTACCACGGTAGGATAGAATCATATTCCATGACCTTTGAACTGTGGTACAACAGCATTTTGAAAGGGATGGAATTCTATACAGAACAACACTCTGCTATACACTACACACACACACACACAAAACAAAGGCTTCTTCTACAGCCAAAGACTCAACCTCACTGTCAGGGCAAGCAGAAGAGATTTCCCTGATGAGCAGCTAAAGACAGAAGGGGGAATTTTTATTGTCAGCAAAGAAACAGTTGTAATGAAAACTATAAACAATACTTAATGTTTCTAATTTGTTTGTGTGTAAGGAAAGTGTGATGATCAGGGAAAAGACGTTTAATTTGTTTTATTTTTTATTTTTAGGTAGTTTTATTTTTAGGACCTAGTTGAAGTTTTTTTTTTTTTTTTTTTTTTACAGTATAAAGGTAACAGCCTTGTTTGTGATGGAAGATAGTTCTGGATGTAGGAGGGCTGATTTGCTCATTGTGTGATGTGGTTTAAGACCAGGATGACTGTGCACGAAACAGATTTCATGCATGAGCACGTGATATATTTTGACCAATGAGACTTCCTTATTTTGGATGCTCATTTTATAAAGTGAAATGGAGGGAGGAAGGCAGTAGGTTCCAGAGTGAAAAGAGATGACAACAGAAGGACAATTGCCTAGCAGAGGAGCGGGGATGAGGAATGGCAAAAGTGTGAGGATCCTTGGTGCCGAGGTAGCAGGAGGCAAAAGGACTGGAGGAGAGGAGTGAGGAGAGGTAAGAGGAAAGGGACCCAAACCAGAATTTTCAATATGAATGAGGCACACTGGTTCTGGAGACAGGAAGGTAGAGGAAGAATGGATAAGGAGGAGTAGAGTAAGCAATGGTGGGTATGAGAGGGGGAGTTGGTAGCAAAATGACAGAAGGCATTTTAAGGAATATGGGCCACAAGATGGAGCCCTGTGAGATCCCAGACTGGATGTATTGACTACAGGTGATCAGAGAGGTAAGAACAGAACCAGTTTGCAGCAGGAGCTGAGAGGCCAGAAGATCTCGGCTTGTCCAGGAGGAGAGGGTGGAATACCATGTTAAAGGACTTGGCCAGACTGATGAAAATGGCAACTGTGATGTGCCCCAATCCATCCTTGAGAAGATAGAATCGGTTACACGCAGCAGGAAGTTGATGGTGGAGTGATGCTTCCAGAAGCCAGACTGGAACAGGGAGAGGAAATTGGTAGAGGACAGAAAATCAGAGAGTCTAGCATAGACAAGCTTCTCTTGCAGTCTAGCAAAGGAAGGGAGGAGGGAGATTGGCTGGAGGTTACCCAGGGAGGAAGGGTACTCCCTTTGTGGAGTGGAAGAACATTGGCCCCTTCCAGGGCTGAGGACAGCACTGAGTCAGGAGAGGTTGAATAGGTGAGTCAGTAGCTGTACTGTGGTAGGTGCAGAGATTTGGAATAGTTTAGGGTAATTTCCACAGATTTAGGGAGTAAAGAGCAGTAAGGATTTCCTGGGTAGTAACAGGGGGAAAGAGGAAAAAAGTGTAAGGGAGATGAGAGAAAATGTGAAGAGGAGCTGAGGAGGCTGGAGGCTGAGTGGAAGGGAGACCACATGTGGTAAAGAACTCACTGAAATGAGCAGCATCAGAGGAGGAGGAGTTAGACACTGGTGAACTATTTAAAAGAAGGACCAGAGGGGCAGACTGTGTGGGAGGGTCAAAAAGGGAATGAATTACTTTACAGAATTTTAAGGGGGGCAGTAAAGTTGTTCTGAAGATTGCCCCTGAAATACTGTGATTTCACAGCCTGAACAGCCTTAGTGTTGGAATCACTGATAAACCTGTATAAAAGGCAGACAGAAAACGAGTGAGATGGTTTGAAATGTGCCCCGACAAGGGAGGAGGGGGATATTCCAGATGAGGCATAGCAGACCCCAATGGGGATGGGCATAGAGGAAGGGAATGACAGCCTGACCGGGAGGAATTCATGGGAGGAAGATATGACCTCACTAAAAGCTATGGTACAAAAGAGGCTCTGACGTGCATAGATGGTAACACCAGCCCCATGTTTTCCCCTGTCCTGCCTGAGAAAAATATAGGAAGGGAGAGGCTAGAGTCTGGAATCTTGAAGGAGAGTCGGGGACTCGGATATACAGAGGATGTCAGGTGAATTCTGAGAAATCCAGACTGATAGGAGATTGAGCTTTGGAATAAGGTTCCGAGCACGGAGGTGAAATTTACTCAGGCCTTTAGCAGCTGGGGAGACGGAGAAGGAGGAAGAGGAGGCTCCATTGTTGGACTGCACATTGCCAGGTAGAAGCAGTAGGAGCAGGAGGATGGCATGGGATTTCCACCTTTTCGAGCAGGGGTGGGGGAAGGCAAAAAGGGCACAGTGGAGAAACTCCAGGTTAAGGGAGGAGGATGGGAGACAACCAGAGTGGATAGGAGGAGAAGAGGGTAGAGGGGTGGAGGGAAGGGGAAGGGAAAAGGGTAGAAGGGGGGAGAGAGGTAAAGGAGTAGAGGGGGAGGATAGATGGGGAGAGAGGAGTGGGTAGGAGCATTGGTGGGGAGGGTAAGGTACAATGTGATCAGGACATGAGATGCCATGAGATGACATGACATAACATAATGTAAATGAATGTGTGCTCAAATATTAAATGGCAGTCCCCCTGGTAACAAGCTTAGGCTAGAATGAGAATCTGGGTAACTCCTGGTCATTGAGCTGCAACACAGATGTAAACAACAGGTTACTGACTAAGTAGAAAAGATGCGGAAAAATGGGAGAAACTCAAGTGGAATGTTCTGAGCACTGACAAGTTTAAACCTAGCTAGTCTGACGTACAAATTCTCTTGCTGTTTTCCTGCCAATATCTTATGACTCAGTGTGTAGGTTTTCATTTTTATTCTATAATTATTTGTGGAGGTATTCCAAGATCATTATACAGTTTGCAATGCTGCATCCTGGGAGAGGCATTTAGAGCAAAAGGGTAATTATAGCGCCAGCTAGGGATCTGAGAGATCACAGGTTCAACCCCCACTAGAGACAAACACTTACTGTGTAACCATGGGCTAGTCACATACCCTCTCAGTGTTCCAGTCCACGCATATGCAGAAATGGGTAGAAGCAGGACCCCACTGGAAACGAGATGTTGCATCTCAGCTGAGCTATCGTGAGTAAATAAATCAGAAATGGTGAATCTGTTGGTAGAAAAAGATCTTTTGGCCTATTGTCTCTGCCCATTCCTACCTAACTAATGTTGAATGGGAGAGATCTGGAGACTCTTCCTTCTCCCCTTCCCTATCTTCTGTAGGTTTCCCACCCTCATTTGAATCCTCTCCCCCTCGATTTTGCACCAGCTACCTGCTCCAGCAGCCAAGTCCACCTCTCCATGAAAAAGGTACTACGTGGTGTCTCTCTCTTAAACTTGCCCCCACCAGCTTCATGGAGTTACCCTGGTGTTTGTGTTCCCACACAGTCTGAACACCTCCTTGCTATCTGGTTTATTTACCTAGTGGAGGTATTTGTTATAATCCAATTGTAAACAAGCATGTGTCAATGCCGAATGTTCGCTTGCTGATATTAGCATTGGACGTGCAGGAGTTAGACAGATGCAGAATAGGAGTGGCAGTGAAGTATTGAACTCACGCCAATCCCACCTCCACCCCGCAGAGATGGACAGGCATCGGGGTGTGCCCGTGGGTCGTTGCCCATAATGCTCACGGCATTTCCCCTCACCCTATCCTGTAGACACCGACAAGTGTTGAGGTGAGCCTTGGGGTGTTTAGCTTTACAGTCACCCCATTTCATAAGGACATACACTGAAATGGGTGAAGTCTGGGACTGAAGAGTGCAAGGCACACCTCGATGCCTGTCACTGGCTTCAGGGTGGGGTGGGATGGCATGAGCATTACAGCCGGTGATCCAAAGTTACACATCTGATGCCTGTCAGTCTGTACAGGGTGTGATGTTATGGTTAGAAACCCTAACGCCCCAGGCGTGTGTTGGTATTTGCACTACACATTTTCAACATGGCCTTTTTGTGACCCCCACCTCATGAAAGAATTTGGGATCTCTTCTCATGAGTAGTGGCAGAGTGATTTTGTTAATGTGTCCGGAGCTTCGAGTTCCCACAGCGACCATGAGTTCTGTGCCAGATGTGCTAAAACACAGATCAGGCAGAATGTGAAGAATAACAGCTGTACCATCCATAGAGAGGTGTGAAGAGATGGCAATGTTGAAAATCTGTAGTGAAGATATTAAAAATGCTCGAAGTTCCGAGAGTACATGGAAACTGCGCAACACATGCTTGTACTACAGTAATTTAGTGGAATTATTTCTCCAGATTTTCAACACAGGGATTTTGTGACCTCTGCTCATGAACACTGTCACTATGATTTTCTTAATCTGTCCAAAACATTAATTTCCCACAGCAACCGCACCATTGTGCACCAGATGTGCAAAGGCATATTTTGGTCAGGATATGAAAAATGACAGCTGTACTGTTCATAAGGAGGTGTGGCAAAATGCCAATGTTGAAAATCTGAAGTGAAAATATTACAAATTTGTCCACTACCGAGTATACGTGGAAACTGCACCACACACGCTTGTATCATAGTCATTTTATGGACTTTTGTCACCAAATTTTCAACATAAGCATTTTAGGTCCTCTGCTCATGAACAGTGTCACTATGATTTTCTTAATGTGTCCCGGACACTGATTTCCCGCAGCAACCGCACTATTCTGCGCCGGAAGTGCAAAAACACATTTTGGCCAGGATATGAAAAATGACAGCTCTACTGTTCATAAGAAGGTGTGGAAAAATGCTAATGTTGAAAATCTGGAGTGAAAATATTACAAATTCTCGGTTATGAGCATGCGTGGAAACTGTGCAATGCATGCTCAGAACACAGTCATTTTATGGACTTCGTCACCAAATTTTCAACATAGGCATTTCAGGACCTCTGCTCATGAACAGTGTCACTCTGATTTTCTTAATATGTCCCAAACACTGATTTCCCACAGCAATCGCGCTATTCTGCGCCGGAAGCGCGAAAACACATTTTGGTCAGTATGTGAAAAATGACAGCTGTACTGTTCATAAGGAGATATGGAAAAATGCCAGTGTTGAAAATCTGGAGTAAAAATATGACAAATTCACGAAGGTATGAGCATGCATGGAAACCTGCACAACACACGCTCGTAAAACAGTAATTTTTTGGATTTTTTCCACCAGTTTTGCAACATAGACTTTTTGAGAGCCCACCTCTTGAACACTGGCACTGTTATTCCGTCACTCAGTTCCGAAAGGTGATTCCATGCAGTGACCGCAAAATCACCTTTCGGGACCGAATAACGCCATGACAGTGGCTGAATTCATGCCTGAGATATGCACCAAAGTTGAAAAACCTTATTTATGCCATTATACAGCTTACCAGCATTTCTTCAGTTCGTGGTCGGCTTTGAAGAGTGCAGATGTTTTCCTGGTCCACCGAAGATCGTCGCGCTGGGCTCCGGAGGAAAGTGTGGGGTGAGGGGGTGTGTGGGAGGCAGGGCACGCAGAGGTGGGCGCGGGTTGGGGGGCACGAGTGAACGAGGGACCATTTTCTTTTTTCACAGGTTAAAAAAACATCGCAGGACTTTTATTTATTTATTTATTTTTAACTGGGACATTTGGCACGCTGGGGTGGGCTCCAGCGTGCCACCTAGTGTTTTTTTGGGGGCTGTAACTGGGGATTAGGCAATCATCGGCATACATAAATAAATTGGGGACATTATGTCAAGAGGAGTGGGTCTCCACGGCAAATTGAACTTCAAGTGGGGACTGAAGCCACGGGGATTGGGCCTCTGTCGGCAAAGAAAGACTGTTGGGAAGCGGATGCTCGAGGGGACTGGGCATCCCCCAGCACACAACAAATGGGGAAGGGTTACAGTATGCCGATGGGGAGTGGGCTGCCCCGTCGGCAAATGAACTGGGTGGGGGACGGCAAGATACCGCCTTGCAATGATGGGTCGCTCCCTCATTGCAGTGGCAGATTCCTTTCAAGGTGGTGGCATGCTGGCTGAACTAGTGGCAGCATCAGCAGTGTGCCACCACATTGCAGAAAGCAGGCCAAGCCTCAAAAGGCACTGGGGCCATTGGCCCCCACAGTGCCGCACCTCCAAAACCCTGCTTCTCTCCTAAGCTGTGACGAAATGTTTATTGCACATGAGCGCAAGCAAACATAAAAACAACAATGTATTGGGAGGCAATATAACACAGTAGTTTAAGTCTCTGAGCTGCAAATCTAGAGACCTGGGTTTGAATCTCACAGCCCCCACTTGCATACTGTGTGACCCTGAGCAAGTTACTTAACTTCCCTGTGCTCCCAGGTCGCACCTGTAAACAAGCTTTCAGCTTAGTGTGCTACTCCTGGTAAAATAATTGAAATCATATTGTATCACAAGAAGCCATGACTGGGTGCACATTAAAGGATTTTATTGCACGGCCCATAGGAGTGAGTAATGCACTTCTTGGTGTGGTATCTTTGAGAATAGAAAAGTGAGAAATAAACAAATCGTAATCTTCCTCCTACAATGACCGAAGCCATCATCACAGTTCTACCTAAAAAAGATAAGACCCATCTCTCCCACCCAGCTATAGACCCATTTCACTACTTAATACAGATGGTAACATTTTCGCAAAACCCTTCATTTAGAACCATTAGTCTCAAAGCCAGCCCACAGCTCTCAAGCTGGTTTTATCAAGAACAGATCCGGCTCTGATCACCTCCGTTCTCTATTTAATTTAATTCACAAAGCGAACTCTCTTAGTTCCCCTGCAGCTGCCATTGCTGTTGATTTTGAAAAGGCATTTGATTCTTTAAATTGGAACTATTTATATCTTGTACTATCTCACTCTGGAATTACCAACAATATTTGTGCCTGGATTAAGCTACTATATACCTCTCCTTCAGCACAAACTCTTACAAACGCCATTCTCTCTCCTTCTTTTTTACTGGCAAGAGGTACCAGGCAAGGCTGCCCCCTATCACTATCACTGTTCGTCCTCACCATGGAGCCTCTATCTGCCTACCTTCGACAATCTAGTAATATTAAAGGCATTCAAATTGGTAACTCTCACTATAACTCACTTTCCTACGCAGATGATCTCCTTATTTTGTTAGAAAATCTTGATGAGGCAGGACAACCATTAGTTCAATTACTTAAAGAATTTACCTCCCTCTATCACTTAGCTTTCAACTATAATAAATCTGAAATTTTACCTATAAATGATCCTTGTAAATTCTCCATGAATATCCCCCTTGGCTTTCGCTGGGCGCCTCAAGGCCTCTCTTATCTCTGCATTCAAATCACCCCAAAGCTAGACAAAATATGGGATAAAAACTTCACCCCTTTGCTATCTAACATTAAATCTACATTTGATAGATGGAAATTACTTAACCTCTCATTTATTAAAATGTCAATTTCTCCCAAAATATTATATCTTTTTGCCAATATTCCCTTAATTCTTCCTCCCAACTTATTAGTCAAACTTGACAAACTAATCGGCAACTTCCTTTGGGAAGGGAAAACCCCAAGATTCAGCCATAATAAACTTCGCTGTCATTGGACGAGAGGTGGTTTTGGGCTTCATTGGCTCCAAGCCTACTTGTGGGCCTTCTGAGCAGCTCAAACCATCAAATGATTTTGCAAGCCGACCGCCAAATCACCATTATGGGTTGCTATGGAAGCCTTCCTATGTCCTGGGAATGTTCTCACCTGCCATATTTATAATACACTTCCTTTTAAGCTAAAGTCTCATCCCACAATTGTATCATCAGTAGGGATGTAAGTTTGTCATGGTAGTCATACACGTCATTGATTCCATGATGTTTGATCTTTATTCAGGACTTCCATGACTTTCACTAGTATCATCAGAATGTAGCAATGATGGCAGTGCCACAACATTTACTACTGTTTACTAATGATTTCATGAACAAACAATGAGTCATTAAAACCTCAACCATGGCAAACTTATATCTCTAATCATCAGTATTCTACTGGAAATTAATTCATAAACATCTCAAATCTAACCCAACACCCCTGGCCTATGCTCCAGTTTGGGGTAAAAGAAACATCTCTCTTGATAATCACACAATCTTTTGCCATAATTGGAAAAACAGGGGCATATTCTTCCTAAGCAATATACTTGAACCGAATGATCTAAAACTCAAATCCTTTTTTGGTCTTTGTACCCTTTGGATACTTCCAAAGCACAATTTCTGGAAATATCTATAGCTTCGTACTGCATGTAATTCATATTTCCATCTCTTGTCCAAACAACTTCTATTCAATCAACATATCTCACATTGGCTTAACACTACATCTAATTTGAACGGTATTATTGACAAAAATACTAGAGACACACTTCTGGATCAATCTCTTACTGCAAAACATAAATAGAGTCTACTTTTGAAGTACAATATAACAGATTTACAATGGCAAAGATGTTGGCTTTCCTGCCACAAAATATATAAGGATGTGCACAGTTTGCTTATACAAAGCAAAATTCTTCACTTATGGTATAGGACCCCCATGGTATTACAGCAAATGGGTTTATTGAATAATAATAACGGTTGACGCTGTAACTCTCCTAATGGGGGACTTACCCCATATTTTATGGCACTGTCCTCCTATAAAAAATCTCAGGTGCACTATTCACCACTTCGTAATTAAAGTGATTGGTCATTTTTTTACATTAGATCCTAAACATATTATACTAGGCATTTTCAATTACTATGATAATGCAGTCTCCTGTGCTCAAAACAGATGGCTGACCAGATTATTTCTCCAAGGTAAGCGCCTCATACTTATGCATTGGAAATCTGTTATAATTCCCAATTTCTCAAATACTCTCAAAAATCGATCTCAATATGCCTCCTTAGACCGTATGACTCATATCTCTTCTGGCCGACTCAATGCATATAATAGATGTTGGCAGGACTATTTCAAATATTTAGAATCTTCTAAACCTTCTAGTATCTAATGTATGGACTGATATAAATGGTTACCCTTTATTTATTACCATCTGATAACCATTATCAGCTGTTGTCTCTCTTAGTTGCTGTCTTCCTTTTCTCGATCTTCTGTTACCTTCTCTTAGCTTTCCTTTATTGACATTACCTATATGCCTTGTTATTTCTTACAGTTCTTCCACTTTATATATGATATACAGCATTGTAGGACAATTCTTATAATAATGCAGTTATACAATTAAACTACATTGTCCTTCTGTCTCTCTTCTCTTTAATATAACGTTCTGTGTTAATCCCTGAGTGTTCAGCTTAGATATATTCAAGATAGATATATGCATGAGGGAATCGTAGTAGAAAGGAAGGGGGGAAGAATTGTAGATCAAGTACAGTCTACTCTGAGGTGCTAATGTAGGTAGGGAAAAATGAGCAGGCTAGGTGGGCCAAGTGGTCCTCATTTGACATCAGATTCTACGTTTCTGTGTAACCTTGCTTCCTTCCCTTTCTCTGTAGCATGAACCATAATATGAGTTGACCAATTTAAATTCAAAGTACCCCCAAAGTACTTGAATGTGCCCACAATTTCTAAGGAGAAATTGCTGACAAGTTAAATAATTAATGACAGTTGATTTCATAAAAGTTTCTGTTCTGTTCTACCATTAGCTTGGTCTTATCATTTAAATCCAACTACACAACACCAGTGGAAATACAAATAACATGATGAAAAGTGATGTCTTATACCCAGTTTACAAGGTACCATGTTATAAAATGGACATCAAAAATCCAGAAACCTGATTGGCTACAACATCTTCTGAGCTGTGTTCTCATCAGAAGATATTGTAGCCAATGGGGACTAACCTCCTTCCTGTGCCTGGACCTATTACACCAACAAATCATTAAACTGTGCCAACTCTAAACCAAAAACATACAGTGGCACAGCTCAGCTCGCACTAGCGGAAACGGCACTTCTGTCACGGCACCCGACTGTCACCAAGAAATGAATAAATTGTAAATACAACCCCCTCCCATTACTTCCAAGTGCAAAAACTATGCAGATTTGGTAACCCTGTTGTTGTTTTTTTTTGCTGCCCATCTGCCCCGAGCCCAGTGGATATCCTCCTCCGAGGCTCAGCATCGGTAATTACTATGGCCACTACAGGACACGTTCACTTAAAAGCTAGTGGGCTCATGGGCTGGTGGCTCCAACAAAAAACAAAGAACTGTCAAAAAACAAAAGTAAATCAAAAAAATGTCCAAGGATGTCTGCCCCAACCAGTGTAAATCTCTGCCGCTCGGCATCGGTAACTACGGCAGCCGCTATGAGACACGCTCACTCCCAAGGTAGCAGGCTCAGAGGCTGGTGGCTAAAAGTAAAAAAAAAAAGTGAAAAAAACCAAAGAAAATTTTAAAAAGAAGTGTTTCGGGGACACACAGCTGTGAGGAGACACTGACAGGCACCGCATTGAAACCACTCCATAACGCACCCGATAACAGACATGGTGGCTGATAATCAAGCTAGCCAGTGGCAACAACTGTAAAATAAAGCCTTATAAAAACTAAAATAAAGTAAATAAAGCAACAAAAGAAAAAAGCGTTACAGGAGAGAATGAGATTGAAAGACAGACAGTAACACACTGTACTGGCTGGATGATATACATAGCCTGCAAGTCTCATACAGATGGACTACTTTCCTACCTTCTGCATATGTAAAACTTTTTAGCATACTATTCAATGTATTTTTTTTTTCACAAAGGTGCATTTATTGAGGGGGGCCATTTTATAAGCGCAATAACACACTCTGACGTGTGGGTTATCTCCTGATAAGAGCACGCCCAGGTGCATAAGGCACTCGGCGCAAGTGCCTCATGCCTCACAACGCACCTGGACATGCTCTTATCTGGAGATAACCCACACCTCGTCGTGTGTTATTGCTTGCTTATCATATGAGCTGGCTACATCAAAGATGATATCTTGCCCTGTTCGGTATATCACAATGCATACTGAACCAACTGGACAGCAGCTTTTACAATGCTGGTGACATCACAGTGGATATGTGCAGCACTGAAGCCAGCAGCTGCAATCAAAGAGAAACAGCTAAGTCTTCATACAAACAGCAGATTTAAAAACTATAACTAGTAAACTGATATTGTGTAAATTAAATATTTAATAGTCTAACTCAAAATATAGGGGATATGTGGTGGTGGCCTGTGTGATGTGATATATTTCTCGGTATGAGTGTTTCGTGACCTCTTGTCCCTCATGAGTGGTGAAGCTATAAGTGTTGGGTCAAGAGGTCACAGAACACAAATGAAGAGAAGTGTGATATCACATGGCCCACCAGCACATGTCCAGCTTATAGACTGGACATTAACATGAATATCAGCCCAACGTACTGCAGGATTTAACCAAAGAAAGGGCCTTTGTATACTCACAGTTTTCTCTTCTGTTTAAATCTTCCTTGCAGCGTACTTGCACCATTGCACCAGTGTTGCCTGCAATGAGGCCCATGGGAACTGGTTATTGTGGAGTTTTTACTACCCAGTTGCCAGGGGACATCATAGCATGAGCACAGTCACCTGATTGGCTGTTTGTTGATAGGGTGTGTCTGGTGCCCAAAGTCAGTTTCAGCCCAACCATTACTGTGAGAGGATCAACTCCAGGTGTGAGCATGTCCCTGTTTGTTTCTTATCCGGAGAAATAAATAGTGCAGTCGGGCTGAAAAATTAATGTGCTCCACAGCTCTGTTTGGTACAAATAGGGGATATGGGCTAAATTCAGAGTGCTATTTTTGTTTCTGCATTTTATCACATGTACTGCTGATGAGGGTGTACTGTGGTAAAGCTGTCACAGTGAAGTGGTGTCACGATACGCGATATTCAGTGCGGGTGAGCACAGTTTCAAACAAAGTGCTCTGACGGAAACTTTTTATTAATGATGAACGGCTTTAGTTATTACATAGGGGATACGTTTTAAAGTCCAGGTGCTGTTTCTGTTTTCAAAAAATGTACTGCTGCTGAGTGTGTGCCGGGGTACAGCAGTTAGGGTGCAGCAGTTCTGTGACTGTCAGCAAGTGAACATGGAACAGGAGCAGAACTGCATGACGGACCCCATTGTGCAGAGATCAGTGGTGACAAACTAGGAAGGCAGTATAGCGCAGTGGTTTAAGGCTCTGAGCTGCAAATCTGGTGACATCCAGCAGACCAGACCTGGGTTGGAATCCCACAGTTTCCACTTGCATACTGTGTGACCCTGAGCAAGTCACTTAACTTCTCTGTGCTCCCAGGTCGCACCTGTAAAAATGCTTTCAGCTTAGTGTGCTACTCCTGGTTAAACAACTAAAAAAAAAAAAACCCTACTAGCTGGAGATAAAATTTAGCTAGTTAGGATTCTACCATGCAGGTAGAATTTTTATCTGGCTCTGTTCATGTTAAAGAACTATACCCACCTGTCTTGTAAATGTTATTTGTTTTCTTGTCAACAGACAACTCTTTTCACATAGCTGTTGGGGATGTATATTAATTTATTTTATTTATTTCGTTTTTGATAACCGGGTAAGTGCATTACACATAGAAATGCCTGTTTTCAGGCACGACCCATGCTTGCGTTAGTTTATTTTCATTGTTCAAACCAGTCCCTGTAACTATTCTGGGGAGTTTCCATTCTCTGGTTGCTAAAATCTCATTGTGCATATGAGCTGCATTAACATATGACGACATGATGTGTCAGCACCCTTTAGACTCCACAGTATGCCTGTCTGCTTACATAGAATTCAACAAAGCAAGCTGCAGCCAGGTGTGAAATGCCAAATGTTTTTGTGGAAATTAAGTATACTTTATTGAATTATGAAACACCAAATAACAACCAACAACAAACATTAACGCAACAAACACTACAGCCCAAAAAGTATCCATAACAAAAGCACAATCCCACCCACCCCCCACCCATAGCAGCAAAAAAGGGAAAACAATTAGTATACAAAACAGAAAACAGTGAGTGAGGTATAGTAAACAAGCTATGAGTCTGAAGAGAAAATAACTACAACGAACACAATACTAAAAACAACACGATATTAACATGAAAGTGGCCCGATCCCCAGTATCAAGCTGTGTATAGAGTGTGCAACCTACTCCACTTCCTATCACAACTAGGTAGTCTATTACGGATACTGGCTATAAATCTTTCGATATGCAAATTATCGAGGAGTTCTTGTAACCACTCATTGTAAGAAAGGGGGGACTGTCCAACCAGTGTCGCAGAACCACCCTGTTAATAGACATTGAGATCATGGCCACAGTATACCTCCATTCCCTTACTGGGATTTGAGTGTAGTCACCCACCAAACAAATCTCAGGAGTAAAGCAATCTTCAACCCCAAGTAACGGGTCGACCCTAGATTGGATTGATTCCCACAGTTTAACTACTTTGGGACATTTCCAGAATACATGATATAAAGTTTTGTCAGTTTGCCCACAATGGCTACACAGTGGTGACTGCGATTTCCCCATTTTGAATAATTTACAAGGGGTGAGATAAAAATTATTCAGAATATGAAACTGGGTAAGGCGAAACGTGTCCTGAGAGAGAAGTGAAATACCAAATTTATCTTCAATTAGCTTTGAAAACTGTCTCAGATGTAATGCAGGGATTTTTCCTTTAAATTATATTTAAACTGTGTGCCTCCAACAGTTTTTCAGGTTATGTGTATTTTCAGCATAGATATACATGGGGCCAGATATTCAAAACTTTGCACTGGGTGCAAACCATTTGCGCCATGTTTGCGCTGGTCCTCTATATTCAAAAAAACAAATAGCGTAGGGAAACTACATTAGTGCTGGGCTAAATTATAATTTATTTAGTTTTTGTTGACCGGGTAAGTGCACTAGACATATCCTGCCTATTTTCAGGCACGACCCGGGGGGGGGGGATACAGATGAATGCCAGCTGACCTTGAACCAGATTAAGCTGTTGGTGGTATTTTTAATGAATGTATAATGTATGCACTGTGCAAAGAGAGACTTTGCGCGACACTTTGCATGTCTCAGATTACCACTCATAAAAAGGTAGTCTCAACTCTGGGCAAATCAAGAATAGGGGGCATGGACACAGCAGCAGCAGGCAACGTGGCTGTAAGAAGCATTGTGGTACGTGTCTGAACTCTTATTTGATTGTTAGACAGGAATCTATATGACTTGTATCAATGACATATATATTGAACCTTTCCAGATCTTTTCAGTATTTATAAAAATCAAATAAAATCTTTATTGAAAAAAAAAGCATCATAGTGCACCTGATGACCGCAGCCAATGAGGAGGGAGAGAGGGCAGACGGCCACCCTGGACCATTCCTTATGCTGTGGAAGAGACATGCCACACACAGATGGCGCTGTACACATCACCGTCATCTGGCAATAATCCCAACCCTGCCGGGAATTCGTGGGTGTCCCAGCGCCCAGAGGACACCTTGTCAGTGTCTCCATGCAGCACACACATCCAGTCCCCCAATAGCGGTACACCACCACAATCCAGCACACACGTGCAGCACTGCGGGAAAGGAGGGTGCTGAGGGGAGGGTGTACAGATGGTCAGCTGCACCACATAGTAGGTGCTGCCACACGGCTGGGGACGTCCACCCAGTGCACATGTGCCAGTGATGGGAATGACCCTCACATCAGTGTGCCTGTATGATGGTATGTGTCTTTCCCCCCTCAGGACACATACCGCACACCTGTCCAGGCTCCCCATCACACACGGCCAGCCATGTGTATGTTAGTGTGGGACTCCCGTGCCACCAGCGCAGCATATGTGGGTCGCAGGACAGTATGACTGTGGTGTCCACTGTCTGAACACACCTGCCAGCTGTGCCTGTCACTGTGTTGATAGCAGCAGTCCTTGTTGCCTGACACACTGTAGGCATTGCTGTGTCCCTCACAATACCAGCTACTATGGTACTGTACCATCTGATACACACCGTAGTAGGAATAACAATATGTCTAGGACATGCAGCACAACCACCCATTCCTGTAGTACTAGTCCCCTGGGCCACAATAGTCTGTGCTTCTGTGTCCAAACCCAGCCTGCAGCTACTGAATTGTATCATGTCTGACATACAGTATTGGTGGAGCTGTGAGTGCAACCAGCCTGCAACTACTGACCTGTTGTTCCATTCTGACATACACGTGGAGCTGTGTGCAACATGGAATAGCGCCGGGAAATCTACATGGTAATGCATGCAAAGCAGGCCATAATGAGATGCTAATGTGGCGGTTTGCCCACAGACTGCCTAAGTAGGCTCATTTGCATAGGAGCTTTGAATATAGCAAAAAGTGCCGGGTTAATGTGTTAGCGCCGGGAAAACAAGTTAGCCCCGGGCAAACCTGTCAAAACCATAGCACAGTTCTGCTGCGTTTGGCCTGCAATGTTGTTTGCAGTTGTTGTGCACCACTTCATTACTATCACCCACATTGGCCACCTACTGCAATTCTGCCTTACTCCACCTGTGTGTGAACTGGGCTGCTGTTGCAGTTTGCAGTGCCCGGTTGCTATATTCAGAGCTGTCTTATTTGCTGGGCTATTTTTGCACTACACTCTCAGCCCTGTTTGCACGCCTTCATTTGCAAGCTATATTCAACTGATTTAGCCCCAGGGCTATTTCTTTGAATATAGCGTGCAGATGGTTCCGATCTATTTTTGCATGCCGGGCAGTGCTAATTTTGCCCCGGCTTTAGAAGTTTAAGGACCTCTTTACACGAGGTGAGTTTAACATGGAATTGTGGGTGGAGGGCATCAAGGCGAGGCTTGTGCATCTCTGGGTACAAAGCAGGAAGGCTGGCCTTGTGGGGGTCAAGGTCAGTGAAGAACAGATTCATTCCGGTGGCCATCTCCAAGGGCGTGTTTAGTGTAGAACCTATTAAAGTCATACATTGGGGGATGACCCATATGTTTCCCTTAATGAGGACATTAATTTGCTTCCAGAAGCATTTGGGATTGGCAAGCTGCATTGCCTGCAGGGACTGAAGATGCTTCCTTTTGGGCTTGGAGATTTTAGACTTACATGTATTGTGTAGCTGTTGGTAGTACTGCCAATCTGAATGGAGTCCAGAGCTTTTATAGGCTTTCCATGCTTTGTCTTGGGAGCACATGAGGTGTCTCAGCTCCTGGGTGAGCCAAGGGGAGTGAGCGCCTTTAGCTCTTCTTATTCTGAATGGGGCATGCAAGTCAAGAATGGAGGTAAGAGTATTGATGAGATAGTCTAATGCCTGGTTTATGTCAGGGAGAGAGGTTATTGGGGTCCAGTCGGCTGAGGCAATACTTTGCCGAAAGGCTACTACTTCAAAGTTAGTTAGGTCCCTAGTTTTATGGATATTTGGAGGAGGGTGCGGAGAATTGTTCTTCCAAATGCAGAAAGTTAGGGAATGGTCACTTAGAACGTTGGGAGGGCTGCAGTGGCCTTAATAAAGGATGTGTTGTTGCTAAGTATCCAGTCTAATAGACTGTGCCTACCTGACTTCATATTTAGCCTAGTAGGTTTGTCCAGGAGTTGCTCTAGCTTTGCGTTCAGTAGGACAGCTTGATACTGCATTTTATTGGGTCCTAACCAGTCACGGTTGAAGTCGCCACAGAGTATAGTGTCATTCTGGGGGAGGGTATCCAGGCCATTGAAGAATTTAACATAGGAGGTGGATGCTATATTTGGAGGTAGATATATGCAGCCGATAGTTTAAATGCTTAACTTGGCCAAGGGTGACCGTGATAAATATATGCTCAGCTTCCGGGTTGATATTTAAATCTAATAACTCATTGACAACCAACCCAGCCCTTAGTGTATATCAGCTCTTCCAGGGAATCTGTTGAGAAACCCTCTTTTATAGCTATCTGGTTGTAAGCTGAGCTAAGAAATTAAAAAAGAATCACATGGCAATGTCACAATTGATTGATTAATGTATTGATATGTCACAAATGATTAACTGGCATGCAGTGTTTACTTATTATAAATTGCATTGAAAGAAACATGCAGTTTTCCTATGGGGAAAAAGGCCTAACCACATATTATATTGGAAGCCCCAGTATAGTTAGGGTTGAGTGGAGTGCTCAGTGTTAAACCCCTAACTTTCTACCTTATTAACTTTGACAGTATCTATGAAATTGCTTCAAATTTGGCATGCATTGTCCAGGAGGCAAGCTCTAAAGCCTTCAGAAGTTTTGTGTCGGTAGGTTATGCAGTTTCTGAGATGTGAATTTGTCCTTTTTACAGATATTTTAAATTTCAGGCTTTCATTACACTTTTTTTGCTCTTACTGTACCTACAGCCTAGATGGTACGGAATTTATTTCCGAAATTTTCAGGGTAGAAGGGGCCTGTGCTAAAACAGTGCCTTTCGAAATTTTTATGAACAAACATTAATCGATTCCAGAGTTATAAGCATTTCATTTTGTTTTCCTGAGCATGCTCAAGGTTTTAGAATAACCCGCTGATAAGACCCGAAAATGTTGGTGTCGCGAGCATTTTGCTTTTGCACCAATTAGTGTTTTTGGGTCATGAGAAAACCTTTTGGGTCGTGACTGCTACCTTTTTGGTTCTGGTGTTTGTTTTTTCAAATTTGCTCCACAATTACCTTTTCTGGGTGCCACAAAATCCTGGGTTCCCAGCTTAGCAAAAGGAGCTGTTTTGCAGGTTGTGAGATGAAGATTCCCCTGTTGTGTACACAAATTTCTGTGACAGGGGGATTTCTGGCTCCCAAAACATTACTGAATGCTCTCTCCCCCTCATAGCTCAACCAGTCCTCCACCATCCTTCCCAGTGCTCTTTGCCATATTTTAAATGTATTCTCTCTCCCTCTCCCAGCTCATCTAGCTCCTCTTTGTCCTTTCTGATCCTCTTCTCAATATCCCCTCCTCCTCCTCCCAGCTGAGCCAGCCCTCCCTTGTCCTTCCCAACTCCTCAAGTAATGAAGGTACCCACCCTGGTACCGCTAATAACCCCCATCCCCTTCACATTGCCCGACCCCTCCAAAAATATAGGTTCTGATATTGGGGTGCCCACTCCTGGTGTCACTTTATAGTATACCAGTACTGGGTTGCCTAATCCCCAGTGTTTTTTTGGTTCCCCAGAAATAAAGAAAACTGTCCCTCGTTGATCTATTTCTTTTATTTAAACTGGAAAATAAGAAAATGGATCCTCATCCATCTCTGCTCCCCACACCCACCCCACCTTGACCCCTCACTCAGCACCCACCCCCCCTCATTCACTTACTCACCTAAAGATAGCCCACATTGTAGATCCACTGTCCGATCAGGAATGGATCCTCTTCCAAGAACCACAACTGCTATGTCAGGAAATAAGGTAAGTTCGGTTAATGCATTTCAGTGTATTTTGAACTTTTACTCATTACGTTGTCATTTTAGAAGAAAACATAAACAGGTTGTTCTAGGTAAAGTAGACTGGAAACACAGCAGCTACATTAGAGGCTCACCTGTGGAATTATATGAATCATTTGCCTCCCCAAACAATTTTAAATCCGTTTTTACATTCTGAACAGGTTCTGACGCATGTAAACAAACCCCATGACCAAATTCAAACCAAGTGCTCTTTAGAAGCCTAAAATGGCAGTGACGCCATTGAAGTGATGATGTCACTTTAGCGAGAACGCTCCTGAGCGCTAATACAAGCTGCAAAGGGACGTTTTAAATATCATGTTAAAATAATTCCGGCAAAGTGTTTCTATGGGAAAAAAAGCCTGACAAAGTGCTCCTGGGCTGTATTATAAGGCTGCAGAGGGACATTATAAAGAAGCAGTGAAAATATCTCTGACACAGTGCTTCTCTGTGAACATAACTCTGACACAGGGTTCTGTCATAGTTAGTCTGCAAAATCACCTTTCTGGCAGGATTTGAAGATGTCCATCTACTGGGTTCATGACATGGGATCATAAGAAGACTATGTTCAAAATTTGGGGTCAAAATAGTAAAAAAAAAACCAACAAAGTTATGAAAGTACACTGAAATTTTCCATGCTCACTCATAACTTTGGTACTTTTCAATATTGTATCTCCAGACTTACAACATAGCCATTTTTTCACACCACCTCATGAATGTGACAAGTGTCATTTTTCAAATCCTGACCTAAACGTGTTTTTGCACTTGTGGTGTGAAATGGCATTTTAGACAGTATTCTAGAAAAACCACGTGTCATATTTATAAGGGGAAGTAATAAAACAACTATATTGAAAATTTGGGGTCAAAATTTAAAAAACTAAATTAAGAAACGTTGTATGCAGGACCAGCCTTTGACCCAGCGGGTAGTGATTTGTAATCCCGTACCAGTGAGCTGAGTTTGGGGGTGAGTTCAGTGAGCCAGCTGGATGGACTGAGGCTGGGGAAGTGGCGCTGCCTTGCGGCACCACCCCGTAGGGTTGGCTGTACAGGCTAAAGTACCATATAGTGAAGAGAACTCTTCTCTTAGTAGAGGCACTGCACCTATAAACCAGTGGCTGACAGATGGACTCTTTACTCTGTGTGTCTGTATCTGAAGCTACATGGAAACACAAGACCCAGAGGGCCCTGTGCTTCTGCAGCCCACCAAATAGCCCTATGAAATATTGACATCTGTTGCCACACAGAAGTGCAGGGTCATGGAGTCTTCCCTTGCCTGCACATTTTCATCTGTTCACGCAGGTCCCAGAGGTACCTGTGCAAATGAGGATACGATTCCACTATCGCAAAAAGTAAAAAAGTTCATTGCAAAAACCTGTGTTAATGCACCAGTTAAGGTTCAACTTAATGCCACAAAAGTAGGGAATGTGGTGTTTGTGTTTCCAACTCTTAACCCCCCCCCCACTTCCCGAGCAGCAAAAGGACAAGACCACACATGCAATCACAGGCAGCCATCATCAGGTAAGACAAACAACTTACAGCAGTTTCCAAATGATACAAATGTAGTAGCACTGATATGCTACCTTTGTGGATTTGTATCTGTAGCCACAACAGTGTGTGTATGTCTTGCAGCATGCATAAGTACCTGTGATTGCAGAAGCACTGGACCCACAGGGGCCTGCACTTCTGCAGACAGAAGTGCTGTTGCAATTTGGGTATCATGGATTTCTATATGCACCTAGATATTTGCAAAACTGATGCACAGCAAGAAGTCGGCATGTATATCTTACACCTGCAGCTGCAGGGATGCAGCCCACTTCTGCAGACAGAAGTACTACTGCAATTTTGGTATCATGGGTTGTATGGGGCCTGCACTTCTGCAGCCAGATGTCAGTGTGTATGTTTTACAGCTATGGATGCAGAAGTGCAGGCCCATCAGGGGCCTGTGCTTCTGCTGCCAGAATTCTGTGTATGTCTCACAATGTGAATGAGTACCTGTGGCTACAGAAGCACTGGCCCCTAGAACTCTTGCAATTTAGGTATCATGGATTTGTATGTGGCTACAGGGGCCTGTGCTTCTGCATACAGAAGTAGTGTTGTGATTTGAGTAACGTGGATCTCTATCTGCAGTCAGAAGTGAATGCATATGTCTTGCAGTGTGTATACCACAGATACAAATCAACAAAGGTAGCACATCAGTGCTACTGCATTTGTGTCATCTGGAAATGGTTGTATGTTGATTGTCATACCTGATGATAGCTGTTTGTGGTTGCTTCTATAGTCTTGTCCTTTTGCTGCTTGCAGTGGGGAGTAACTGGTTGGAAACCCTAATGCCTCATTTCCCCACTTTTGTGGCAGCAAGTTAAACTTTAACTGGTGCATTAACGCAGTTTTTTTGCAATGAATTATATTATAGGTGCACAGAAGTGCACCTGTTATTAGAGTTAAGTAGGCAGTTTAATATTAACCCCCAATTTCTGTGCCTGGATTATGTGTCCGTCCCTGGATGGAATAGCCTGAAATTTGACATGGGTTGTGTAGGTGCCAGGATCTTTGGATCCGATAAGTGTGATAATAGTTGGTTCAGCAGTTTAACATTTGTAGAAGGCTGAAAACACATAACATTATGGAAATTGAGGCCTTCTATTTGCTTACTGATAACACAAAAACAGCTTGGAGTTGAAACCAGAAACTTTCATGTTCCTTAGAGTTTGGTCCAAGGATGATTCTTCGATAGGTGGTGTACTTTAACTGTCTGAACTGCTCACTATTGTATATAATGTTTTTTTTGTTGAATCATGTGCTCCACGTTATACCTGTTCTCTGTATCTGTAATTGTTTGTTGTTAATCCCCATTGTCTCCCCAGGTTGCACTGGGAGACGAGCAACTTGTTGTTCAGTGTGCCTTCCCGGTGAAACATTTCAGTAAATAAATAACTGAAGACTGTGTAGTTTTTAAATTATTGTGAAAATGTAATGCTGTTTTTGCTTATGCGCAGAACATCTTTTCAATGTTCTATTCATAAGTAGATATTTGCAAAACTGATGCACATTTTCAATCACAGGAGTGCGGTGTCCATATTTATGGAACACATACAAACAGAGCAGAGAAAGAAGTAAGTGCCTCAGCTGGGACTTGAACTCAGGCTGCCTGGAATACCGTTCTGGTTGCGCTACCAGCTGTGCCTGTAAGGCAACTGGAAACTGAGCCATCCCAGAGCACATTACTCTTTCTCCAAATGCACAACCCGGTGGCTGCACAGATGATTATATTCTTCAATCACAGGAGGGCAGTGTGCATATTTTATGGAACACACAAACAAAGGAGAGAAAGAAGTAAGTGCTTCAGCTGAGACTTGAACCCAGGCCACCCGGAATACCATTCAGATTGCGCTACCAGCAGTGCCATCAAGGCAGCTGGAAACTGGGTCATCCCAGAGCACATTATTCTTTCCCCAGTGCACAACCTGGGCTGCACAGGCAATAACAGTACGTCAGTTTTGTGTGTGTGTGTGGGGGGGGGTCTCCATTTCTGTTACTTGAAAAATGCCATTTTCTTGCAGTTATGAATCACTAAATCACAAAAATACCTCTGTTGTCAATGAAGATTGTTGGTGGTTGGGAGCCCATCCCCACCTCCAGCACTGGACCCCCCTCCAGTGGTTGGGATCCCAGCCCCACTGCAAGTACTCCCTTCCACCTACATAATAAAACCATTGGCAGTGGGTGCTGAACCTCGCTGCCACTACCCTCCTACCATCTGCCCACCTCAGCTGTACAGCAACTGGTGGCAGGTGCCCAACCTCCCCTGCCAGTACCCTCCTGCCACACACCCAGCACAACTGTACAGCATCTGGTGGCAGGTGCCCAGCCTCCCCTGCCAGTACCCTCCTGCCACACACCCACCACAACTGTACAGCATCTGGTGACAGGTGCCCAGCCTCCCCTGCCAGTACCATCCTGCCACACACCCACCTCAACTGTACAGCATGTGGTGGCAGGTGTGATTGGATAAGTATGTGCAATAGTTTTTGCATGTCCAACACATTTTATATTCTTGTATTTGGTGTACTAAATGTTGTATAAACTGTTGTTATTTATTTTTATTTTTATTTTAGTCTTTGGTATGTAGTTGTACGTTGTTGTATGTAGTATTGTTATATCGTACAGGGCATTCTTATTGAAAACAGGGATATCATCCCTAAAGTTTGTACCTGGAAAAAAAAAATGAATCAATCAGGTGCCCACACTACTGTCACTACCCTCCTCCCACCTGCTCACCTCAACTGTACAGAATGTGGTGGCGGGTGCCCACCTTGCTCCCAGTACTCTACCCCCACCCACTCAACCACCCACCTCAGCAGTACAGCAGCTGGTGGCAGGTGCCCAACCCCCCTGCAACTACCCTCCTCCGAGCTGCCCACCTCATCTGTACAGCATCTAGTGGTGGGTGCCCATCCTGCTGCCAGTACCCTTCTCCCCCCACCCACCTCAACTGTACAGCTTCTGGTGGTGAGTGCCCAGTCCCTCTGCTAGTACCCTCCTCTCACCTACCCAACTGAACTGCACAGCATATTGTGGTGGGTGCCCAGTCCCCCTGCCAGTACCCTTCTCCCCCCACTCACCTCAACTGTACAGCATCTGGTGGCGAGTGCCCAGTCCCTCTGCTAGTGCTCTCCTCCCACCTACCCAACTGAACTGCACAGCATCTTGTGGTGGGTGCCCAGTCCCCCTGCCAGTACCCTTCTCCTCCTACCCACCTCAACTGTACAGCATCTGGTGGCGAGTGCCCAGTCCCTCTGCCAGTACTCTCCTCCCACCTACCCACCTAAACTGTAGAGCATCTGGTGGCAGGTGCCCCACCCGTAGATGGTACCCTCCTCTCACCCGCCCACCTCAACTGTACAGCATCTGGTGTGGTCCCCAGCCCACTGCCAGTACTCTCTCCCTCTCACCTCCCTGAACAAGGAGACAGCTGGTGGCATTTGCTGAACCCCACCAGCAAGACCCCTTCCTCCCACTCACTTGCCCAAGCAAGAAAATATCCAGTGACAGGTGTCCGAGCCTGCTATCGCTACCCCCTCCCACTAACCTGCCTGAACCAGAAAAAAAACTGCTGCGCGTGCCCAGCCTCGCTGCCAGTGTTGCCCACCACTCATCCACCCAAACAATAAAGCAGCTAGTGGATGGCATCTGCACCTGTTTAGGTTTTCCAAATACTGGAAGTGCCTCATCACAAAGTAAATGACACAGCAATCCTGGCACAGAGTGTGTCAATTTTAGGGCAATGCCAACCCAGCGGTGTGTGTTTATTCAGAACCTGTGGAACAGCATACCACTGTTTTGCCAAGGTCCCAGAGACTTTGGCACCAACTTTTTTAGTTCTGTACTTTATTTGCTTTGCGTTTCAACCCTAATAGCTGCATAAATGTAATTTTGTGCAATTAATGTATAAAATAAATGGTTGGCCTCTTTCCTTATAGAAAATGCCATCATATATTTCTCCATATACCAGCCTGATGAATTCTCATAGTAATTAGCCAATTAAGTCTAATATACTGATGTACTTACCCCACTACCACTTAATTAACATGTAATTAACCCCTTAAAGAGCTACTGGCCCCAGTGATTGGGCTTGGTCACCCTAACCATACCCCTTCCCCAGCCAGGGGCGGGGGGGGAAGCAACTGTCGTCCCAGATGATGTTCATTAGTAGGTGAGGCTGGGGGAGAGAGTTCTGGAACCCCACCCCTCCCATGGGGGTGGGAGAGACGTACACCTCGTCTCTGCTGTGCTCAGTTACTGATGTCACCTCATGGTGTTTTAACTGCCAGAGACATGAGCAAGTTTTTAGAGATGTTGAAAACAGCATTACATGATAAGGGTGACAATTTTGACCTACACTTTTTTATACTATTTAAGATTGTCCCTTATCACCTGTCTTGTAAGATTTCTTTTTTTCTCTCCACATTTTGAGTCTGTTTTAGCACTTTTTAACCACTTGGAATAATAAAAAAAGAGTATGCCTTTTACTATAGCTCAGTCCAAGTTTCCATCATTATTCTCTGTTGTTTTGAAACACGCATTTATAAGCATCACTTTTCTTGTGACTGAAATGAACTAGCATGCAGCAGACAGTGCTCCCTGCCCTTATGGAACACAAGGTGTAGAAAAACAGCTGAAAATACTGATGTTCTTCTGGCCTGAACCAGGTGAAAGGGAGTGCTCCTTCTGTTATTTCAAAAGTTAAAAAGGGCCAAAGTAGGTACACAATGGGGGAAAAAGGAGGGTATCCTAAAAGATGTCAAGGGAGAAAATGCAAGTGTGAAAGAAATCTTGTGTGTGTGTGGTAGGGGCCCAACTTAGAATTATCAGACAAGGCATATATGTTAAAGCGAGTGAAATGCATCCTGATGTGAATAT
Organism: Neoceratodus forsteri; assembly: GCA_016271365.2. Lineage (NCBI taxonomy): Eukaryota > Metazoa > Chordata > Ceratodontiformes > Ceratodontidae > Neoceratodus > Neoceratodus forsteri. The sequence continues at coordinate 64,114,603 of JADMNL010000036.1, read as the reverse complement.
CATTTCATTGTGACCAAATGTAATTTTTTTTCTTCCAATTGTTTAACCAGGAGTGGCACACTAAGCTGAAAGCTTGTTTACAGGTGCAACCTGGGAGCACAGGGAAGATAAGTGACTTGCTCAGGGTCACACAGTATGCAAGTGGGATTCAAACCCAGGTCTCCAGATTTGCAGCTCAGAGCCTTAAACCACTGCACTATACTGCCTCCCAATTTAATTATGTGAAAGGGAATTATTTAAACATAAAAGTCGATGGAGTCTTGGATCAGTTTCAAAGTGTTGGGAAACGCACATCTTTTATGTGAATGTTCAAAGCCTGTCTGTATCAAGCCAGAAAAAGAAATACCGTCTCACAAAAATAATGCCAGCTGAACTGAATGAAATGATGAAACGGGGTCAGCGTGAGAAAAAAAGGGAGGGATTAGACATAAGGCCTAGCTTCACTGTGCTGAAAGTGATGGCTCACAGCAGGCTGCCATCTCGGCTGGGATCTAACTTCAGTTTGCCACGGAGATGTGTATTCATAATGTGGTTGCCCGCTTTCTGTGACTGAGAGAATTATTCTAATTCCTTACAAAAGAAGCATGTATTGGGTCCTCTTTCCTTCCATCCATAAAGGCATGGTTAGAAAAAAGGTTGTCAGTGGCTCAGCAAGTTGCATGCTCACCTCTGAGGCCTGAAGATCAGAAGGTTGTGGGTTCAAGCCCCACACTAGGAACTTGGGGTAAAATCCCAGTACTGACACTGTAGCAGCTTGAGGGGGTGCTGCACTCCTGAGGGTATGTCTTTCAGATGAGAGGTTAAACTGAGGTCAGGTCTGCCTGTTCAGGTGGAGGTTAAAGTTCTTATTTCGCTTCTTGGAAAAGGTAGGGGAATTCCCCCAGTGTCCTGGCCAAATTTCCACCATTCATAAAATATACCTCCAACAGATTAATTTGGTTCAGTTTCAGTTGGTTTACATAAAAACGTAGACAATGATGGCAGAAAAAGATCCATGATCCATCCAGTCTGCCCGAGTTCCTATTTAGCCTTGAGGCCTGCTGTTCCTCCAGCATCCTAGCCCTCCCCACCCCCTTCAATTCTCCTGCCTGATTCTGATGTCCCGAGCAACCACTATAGCCTCATTTTGTCCCAGCCATTCTTAAAACCACTAATGGTTTTTGCACCCACCAGCTTGACTGACAGCCTGTTCCATGGTTCCACCACCCTTTCCGTAAAATAATATTTCCTCACGTCCCCCCTGAACCTTCCTCCTGTTAGCTTCCACTTACGACCATGTGACCGCGAGCTGGTATGCAAATTAAATTGTTCCCTGTAGTTCACCCTGTTAATTCCTTTTAGGAACTTGGAGGTCTCTGCCTTATCTCCCCTCTCCCTTCTGGCCTCCAGTGAGTACACGTTCAGTGCCCCTCATAGGATCTGCCCTGCTGGCCCTGAATCATTTTTGTCACCCTGTGCTGCATTGTCTCAAGCCTGTCCCTATCCTACCTGAGATGAGGTCCTCAGAAAGGGAAAGGGAACATCATTTAACTAGGAGTAGCACACTAAGTCGAAGCTTCTTTGCAGATGCGACCGGGAGCACAAGGAAGTTAAGTGACTTGCTCAGGATTGCACAGTATGCACCTAGGCAGCAGTGGGATTCAAACCCTGGTCTTCAGATCTGCAGCTCAGAGCCTTAACCCACGGCGCTATACAGCCTCCAGAACTGGCTGCAGTACTCCAGGTGTGGCCTCACCAAGGATCTATATAGGGAAAGTATTACCTCCCTTTTTGTGCTATCAGTACCCCTTCCAATACATACAAGCATCCCATTTGCCTTGCTATATGTCTCCTTGCACTGACTTGATTGTTTTGGGGAATCACTGATGATAATTCCAAGTCCTTGTTCCTCAGCCATGGTACTGAGTCTCACCTCTTCCATTCCAGTACTCCATCCTGGTGTTCTTGTTCCCTAGGTGCATCACGTTGCACTTTTTGGCGTTGAATTTCAACTGCCAAATCCTTGACCACCCCTGCAGCTTTTGCAAGTCTCTCTGCACTTCCTTTATTCTCTCATCATTATCCACCATCCCACAGAGCTTAGTGTCATCTGTGAAGAGACGCAGCTTGCCCTGGGTCCCCTCACCAGTGTCACTGATGAACATGTTGAAGATCACCAGATGCAGGACAGATCCCTGTGGAACCCCACACGTGACCTCCTTCTCTTCTGATTTAATTCCGTTGACCACTGCCCTCTGCTGCCTCCCCTTTAGCTACTTACCTACCCAGTTTACTATGACCTGAGCTGCACCCAGATCCTCCATCTTCTTCAGCAAGCATCTGTGGGTTGCTGAGCTGAAAGTCTTGTTGAAGTCGAAGTAGAGCAGATCCACAGAGTGGCTCCTATTCAGTTCCCTCATCACCCAGTCAAAGAAAACTATTAGGTTCGTCTGGCAAGACCTCCCTGCCATAAATCTGCACTGCTTACTATCCTGGAGACTGTTGCTCTCCAAGTACTCCACGAGATCCTCCGTGACAAGTGACTCTAACTGTTTTGGTATCCAATGAACATGGCGACCGTGACTGAGCGATTACAAAAAGGGTGACTCAATCACGACGCCTGTGTTCTGGGCTACCTGGCAGGGTAGTGACCGGATATGGGGGAGATGAATACTGCGACGGAATGTCGCTATATATTTACGTGTGCGGGGGGTAGACCATGCTGCATGACAGGCAGAAAAAGAGGGAGGGTATGTGGGGTGTAGTGCGGTGGTTAGCTGCTGAGTTGGTCGTGTGACATGGTTGGTAAGTGGCAGGCTGAGGTTGGGAGGGTGCTGGATTTGGTTCTGGAGCACAATCGTTTTTTTTTTTTTTTTAAAGTTTTACACACACACACCCCTCCTCCTGACACGCACCCCCCTGGAGTTGAGAATCCTTAAGTAGGGGGATGCAGGGGGCACAGCACCCCACATAATCATAGAAAACCAGTTGCCAGTTTCATAGTTGCTGCGAGTGTACATCGCCGTTATTTATTTTCGATGATGTACACTTGCCCTAACAGCTATCACTATTCTGGGATTACCGTTATCACATAGAACCATCAGTTTTCCTACAATAAAGGTAAGATTGATAGATCTCTAGTTTCCTGCTTGTTCTTTGTCCCCTCCCGCCCTTATGGAGCAGAATTCTGCCACCCTTCAATCCTTTGGAACCACCAGTCCTTAGAGAGCTGTTGAACAGACCTACCATGGGATCAGCCAGTTCTGCTGCCAGTTCCCTCAGTATCCTTGGCTGCAGCCCATCTGGTCCTGGGGCCTTATCAATCTTCAGGGCTGCCAGCCTTTTCAGCACACTTTGGTAGTAAATGCTGGCTGCCTAATCTCTAGGACCCCCTTAGTGGCTGCTTTGGTGCCACTGTCTGGCAAGGGTCCACTGTCTTCCGTTGTGAAAACTGAGCAAATGTAATCAGTAAGGACAGTGGCCTTTTGCCCAGCCACCTCAGTCACCCTGTGCCCTTCTGGTAGTCTCACAGCTTAATCTGGTTCAAGGTCAGTTGGCATTCATCTGTATCTCCATCCCCCGGGTCGTGCCTGAAAATAGGCAGAATTTGTCTAGTGCACTTACCCAGTAAACAAAAACTAAATAAATAAATAAAAATAAAAATTCCCCCTCCTTTCTTCCTTTTTGTTCACTAATATACCCGAAGAACGGTTTCTCTCTGCTCATGACCTATTTCATAATATGCAGCTCTGTGTTTGCTTTTGCATTGCTAACCGCCCGTTTGCCTCCCTATTTTTATAGTATATATATATAATCATCTGAGTCTTCCTCTCCCTGTTTTCTCCAAATTTGTAGAAGGCCCTTTTCTTGGCCCTCACTGCTTCCCTGACCTTCGCCAAGAACCATAATGGTCTCTTGAACCTCTTCTTTTTGGTTACCATTCTCATGCATCCCTGAGATGCCCTGAGAATGACCTCCTTAACTCCCCCTATTTCCACCCCATCTGTGTTTTCCACCCCTGCAGACTTATCCCTGACCTGCTCCTTCAGCCAATTGAAGTCTACCCTTCTAAAGTCAAGGACTTCAGCTCTTCATTGTGATTTACCAGACCTGCAGGCCAGTTCCAACCATTATGGTCACTGTTCTCTAATGGCTCCCCTACTCCCACAGCTCCTACCGCCTCCATGTTGACAAGCACCCCTTTGAGAACTGCGGTCTGCCTGGTAGGCTCCTCAACTAACTGTACCAGCAGACAGTCCTGGAATGCACCCACCGAGACCCGGCTTCCAGTGCTGCTGGCCACTGGAACATCCTATTTGATGTCCTGCAGGTTCAGATCTCCTTCCATCACTACATCTTCCTTAGCTATGCCTCGTTCCAGTTTTCATCTGTATGCATCTCCCCCACCCGGGATAAGACTAAAAATAGACAGAACTGCATAGCTGTCCTTTCCCAGTCAACAAACCGTAAATAAATATGAGAGGACCAGTCCTTTTGTTGTTAAAAACTTTATTTTATTTTTTCTTTTTTAACTTTCTTTATGCCTCCTACTACACTGGAGACCTGAACTCTCTCCGGCAGGGCACCCGGTTTGGTCTTTGTCCCATCCGCCTGAAGCCCCCAGACTCCACCTCCCCTACTGCACCACCTGGCCGCCCGACCACCCGGCTCTGAGCCCCCACAGGGCAGTACCACCGACTCCTCTGGCACTCTATCTGTAATCTAGTGGGGTGACCAGGGAGTGGAGGGAATGCCCCTGTGGAGCTGGGAAGCCTGGCGTTGGACATGGGGACCGACCACTGGACCTGCCATCACCTATCAGGCGCTCCGGGGAATTTTTCTTGTTCTGTACCCCCCCCATGGAGCTTGGCCATGCAATGACGACCAGTGTCCGCCGAGCTCTGCCCCAGTTGCCTTCCAACTGCGTTGTGAACTTCCTGGCCACCCCCAGCCATCACCAGGGGTCGCTCAGGAGTGCCGCCAACCCTACATCCCCCCCCCCCAGAAGGGAGCTCCTTCACTCAGACACTCTATCCCTGCCAATCCCCGACCTCCCGGGCTCGTTCCCGAACCCTGGTCATCAGCATGGCACAAGGTGAGGCATCTAGAACCTTAACCCTCAGCGCCACTAGACTGGCCGTTAAAAGCTATATTGATTGCTGGCTTTGTTGGGTGAGTGATGAGGCACCACTCTCGCTTGCTAGTGATCCAGATTTGTGCCTCGAGCCTGCGTGTCAGGAGCGGAGGCCAGCAGGGTGAGATTCAGAGCATCTTTTGGATGCCACCGTCCCAGAGGGTGGGTGAAGCAGCTCCACGTGTCTTTTGGCACCTGATGGTGGTGTGGAGGTGCTTGTGGTGGCATGGGTGTCTAAGTGTCTCTGCCTCCAAGATGCATCACATTAGCATGCACATGGGTGGTGAATGGGGCACTGAAAATATGAAAAAGAGATGGCATGGGCCACACTAGATGGTGGCTCTTCTGAAAGCCCCTCCCATGTCACCAGGTCCCTAAGCGAGCTGGCCTACTAACGTCCACCATCAGTGTGCTGATTAAGGTTCTTCTCTCCTGATGGCAGCTTAAGGGTCCCCAACATGGATGAGTCAGAATCTCCAGCTGACAGAAGACTTGGGGGACTGGTGGCAGATCCCACGGCACAGAGTGAGTCCGGCATGCAGTAGGGGGTGTACCAGGGGGAGTGCCTGAAGAAATGAGTACTTAGACCATGGGAGAAAAAAGGAAAAAAAGCTTTTGTAACCCTCAGGTGGCACTATCCCAAGGGCTACTACCCCTGCCTGCTTGACTATGGACAGGTTGAGGGGCCTAGGTTCTATGACGGATGCCTCCACCCAGAGGTCAGGGTTTGTAGTGGTTAGACTAGCTTGGTCACAGCCCTCTGGGACACCGTGACCCCCTTTAGTTCCCTCTAGTGGCTCACTCAGTACACAGGAGTTACAGCTCCAATATCCCACGTATACACACTGTTCATTCATAAAGTACCACTTACCCTCAAGACTGATTCTGCAGCAAGACTCTGAGTACCCCCTGTAAAATAAGGTTAAACAACATGCACAGCAAAATACAGTACTGTTTCCATAAGCACCAACACCACAGATAGTATATAGTATAACAACAACAAATCTGATTTATTTAGGGGGCAGTAACACGGGAGGGGGGAATCAGGTTAATTAGTGGCATTAAATCACAGTACTGTGCACACATACAAGGTCTGAAAAGTCACACTGTGGGCACCCAGGTTGGGGGGGGGGCTAGCCAGGTCCATTGCTCGGGGTTGGCCGGCAGGTGCAGATGGATAGGGCCCTGTAGAAGAAAATATATGCACAACATCCAGTTGTAATCCGGAGCCGGATGGCTCAGTCCATGAAGCAGTGAAACAACAAGAATTAGATGACGCACTTATGGTTAAAAACAGGCTGCAGGGGAATACCCTGACTTGTACTCACAATACCCAAGCTGAAAACTGGATGGTGGATGTTCTTCTGGATTGCTAGAACAACAAGGCATGGAGACAAAGTCCCTGTGACTGGACCCCACAGCAGTTGATAGCAAACAGATTTAGTCCGAGACAAGCTGGGGTTTGCTTCCTGCTTCAACACACAGCACACAGCACTGGGGATTGGAAATAGTGATTCCCCACAAGTACTACACACATTCATATGTAAAAGGAAAGTACTATACCAGGCAGGCTGCTCCTCGATCCCAATCGCAATTACTGCAAAATACCGGAGCACACGAGCAGCTTCAGTTCCTGACAGACCGAAGCGATTCAGCAATTTCTCCAGTCTTCTACAGGGTGAGCCTGGTTTCCACTCTGTAGTGCTTCTTTCTCCTCACAACTCAGATTCAGTCCAAACTGGCACTCACAGAGGCTGCAGACTGAAACTCAGGGCCTCGCACGCGCTTCCCGCGCGAAGCTATACACCGCAGAAGCACAGAGCTCTTTCTCTATTCACAGTCACAACTGATCTAATCTTTCCAGTCACAGAGCAGGGCATTTCCTTTAGCTCCACACCATTCTGTTGGCTGGTTCGGCTGTCACTCACAATAAGACTCCCTCTGTTGGTGGAAAAAGGTGCCACGGTTAAAACTACATTTCCCAGAGTCACTGCCCATACAATCCCCTTGTGGCTGGCTCAAAATTGAGAGTCCAAGTTCCAATTCATCAACAGGCTCCATTTTAGGGTCTCCCTGTCATCCTGATTGGTCCATGTCAGCTATTCAGAACCAAAATGAAAGAGCTACAGTGAAACAGTTCATGCTGAAATGAAGACAGGTTAGACAAACTACATTTTCTCAGTCACTCTAAATGATTTCTGGGCAAACAGTTATATCTTTCAACAAGACTCCCTCTGCACATCAACGGCAAAAATGGAGTGAATTGACAGCAGCCCGGGAGGGATTCAGGCATTAGAACACACAGTCCCCCCATACAAACTAATTAAGTCTGCAAGCAGACAGCTCTTAAAGAGACAGTACGTGGAGGCTCAAATAGCACTCACTTGGAACCACATTTAAACAGCTCAGACACCGAACACCGCCCAGACTTGGAGCATTCAGGCAAGCTCCTGGAAGACTTTTGGGAACCCCCATTTGCAGGGGGGTAACACTTTACTGAGTTTTTAATAAATGGACAAATTCAACATTTGCCATATCTTAAAAAAACAATGAATGGAGGACTGGTTCATGTGAGAATCAGAACCTCCAAAGATTGATCTAGAGCTGCAGATGAGTTCTACCTTCAGGATGCTGGGTTTTGGATCCAGAATCCTTTGTTTTTTTTCACACTGACAATCAGCAACATAAGGAAAGCAACTGGGTTTTGCATAATGCACTCTGTTCAAACTGGTATTCCAAAGTACATTACAAGCCAGGACAGGGAGAGAAGAGAACGCTGCTATTGTTTCAGCATGCAGGAAGATTAAAAAGAAATTAAAGACATAATAATGGATGGGGTGTTGTACATTATGAGTGTTTTTTACACACCCAAGGTGTGTAATACCACATAAACCATGAGTGTGAAGCTTGAGTGGTTGGTGATGGCATTATACACCAAGGGTGCGTAAAAAAACAAAAAATAGATAATGTAACACCCCATACTCTATTTTATACAGTAGCTGGTAATTTAAAACTGTGTGGTTTAAAAAAACAAACAAAAAAAACAAAACAGCAGGTGTCCTTTCTATGGCATTTTTTTTCTTGAGTGCCAGACGGTGGTGGCTTTCACTTTCAGTTTGACTGGCTGACAGCCACATCATAATCACCGGCCTCATAGAGCAGAACCCGGTTATTACAGTATTCGAAAGTGGTGTCACTCTAGTCAATAAACAGGCTCACCAGTAATTGCAGCGAGGTTAAATGACTTCCTCAGGGTCATGCAGTGCATGTGGCAGGAGAGAAATGTAATGGACACACGGGGCTTGATTCTCAAAGGGTCGGCAATGACACAAGGTGCTTGCATCACAGAAACATGATGCAGGGGGCTCACTGCATCACACCTTGCATCATTTCCGATCCTCAAAAGGAGCATGCGGCACAGAGGAGACCAGGTGCACCAGACACCCTTGCACCTGACTTGTGGCATGCCACAGGTAGCACCATGGCACTGAGGGGTGTTGTGCCACTAGGAGGCTGCCATATCTCCTGTGATGGAATTTCGTAAGGGCAGAAATGTCTGCCGTGCCAGCGCAGAGTTAGACCAGCTCTGAGCTGGTCTAATGCCCAGTGTGCCAAAAGTGGTCCAACCTGTGGACCCCCAAGGGCACGGTGGTGGCAGTGCTGCCCACTGGCACTGATAGTGGTGAACAGCTGCCGGGCATAGACCATGGGCCAGCTGCACTGCTGACGGAATGGTGTGTTGTCAGGGAGGGTGCCCTCCTTCATGCCAGGGGCATATGCGGGGCATATGTAGCGCTCCTCCTGCCTTGCTGGGGGGCAGAGACATACCCTGGCATGTCAGCCAGGGGTCCCAATGTTGGCAGACTGCATTGGTGCCTGTGGAGGGTCCAGACTACTGCAGTAGACATCGTGCCTACCCTGTGGGCAACATGTCCGCTGATACTGTCAGTGCCTCATGACTGTCCCACAACTTGTGGCATTCTTCTTCCATGCACCTTCCCTGTGCCACACAGGTGTGCTTGGCGAAAGCTACAAGACTTTGGTTCCGGGACCCTTCCTGTACCTGAATAGGGTGCAGGGTCCCATGCGTAATGAGGACTGGCGCAAGCTGCTGTTGGCGTAGTTTGGATCGATCTCTGAGAATCGAGCCCATGGTCTTTTTTGTCTAGCATCTCCAATATTCCTATATGCTTCTATAAGGAAGAGCTGTTGGTAGTGCTGTGTCCTAACCATTAGGCTACAGTGCCTCCCAGTAACAAATTCATTCACTTTTTCAAATGCCTAAATCTTTATTTGTGCAGATCTGTCTGCATTATGATACTATTTGTACAGCTCTGTCTGTGATATGTTGCTGTTTGTACAGCTGTATGTGTATTTACTATTACTATTTGTGCTGCTCTTTCTGTAGTATGTTACTATTCGTGCTGCTCTGTCTGTAGTATGTTACTATTTGTACAGCTCTTTCTGTAGTATGTTACTATTTGTGCTACTGTTTCTGTAGTATGTTACTATTTGTGGAGCTCTTTCTGTAGTATGTTACTATTTGTACAGCTCTTTCTGTAGTATGTTACTATTTGTGCTGCCCTTTCTGTAGTATGTTACTATTTGTGCTGCTCTGTCTGTAGTATGTTACTATTTGTACAGCTCTTTCTGTAGTATGTTACTATTTGTGCTGCTCTTTCTGTAGTATGTTACTATTTGTGCTGCTCTGTCTGTAGTATGTTACTACTTGTACAGCTCTTTCTGTAGTATGTTACTACTTGTACAGCTCTTTCTGTAGTATGTTACTATTTGTGCTGCTCTGTCTGTAGTATGTTACTATTTGTACAGCTCTTTCTGCAGTATGTTACTATTTGTACAGCTCTTTCTGTAGTATGTTACTATTTGTGCTGCTCTTTCTGTAGTATGTTACTATTTGTGCTGCTCTGTCTGTAGTATGTTACTATTTGTACAGCTCTTTCTGTAGTATGTTACTATTTGTGCTGCTGTTTCTGTAGTATGTTACTATTTGTGCTGCTCTGTCTGTAGTATGTTACTATTTGTGCTGCTGTTTCTGCAGTATGTTACTATTTTTGCTGCTCTTTCTGTAGTATGTTACTATTTGTACAGCTCTTTCTGTAGTATGTTACTATTCATGCTGCTGTTTCTGTAGTATGTTACTATTTGTACAGCTCTTTCTGTAGTATGTTACTATTTGTGCTGCTGTTTCTGTAGTATGTTACTATTTGTGCAGCTCTTTCTGTAGTATGTTACTATTTGTACAGCTCTTTTTGTAGTATGTTACTATTTGTGCTGCTCTGCCTGTTACTATTTATACAGCTCTGTCAATGGTATAAGTAGAGATCTCCCTATGTTACTATTTGCACAGCTCTGTCTGTATTATGTTACTATTTGTCCATGTCAGTGGCTCAGTAGGTAGCGCACTCGCCTCTGAGGCTGGGAGATCAGAGGGTGGTGGGTTCAGTTCCCACATCTGGCACTTGGGTTAATATCCCAATACTGACACTGTAGTGCAGCATGAGGGGGGTGCTGCACTTCTGAGGTGCTGTCTTTCAGATGAGACATTAAACAGAGGTCCCATCTGCCTGGATTGGTGGTAGTTCAGGTGGATGTTAAAGATCCCATGGCACTTATCAAAAAGAGTAGGCTAATTTCCCCGGTGTCCTAGCCAAATTTCCCCCATTCACTAAAAATACCACCAACAGCTTAATCTGGTTCAATTTCAGTTGCTTACCATCTGTATCCTGGTCGCCCCTGAAAAGGGGACTTCTAGGCCCAGTGGGCTTACCGGGTCAACAAAATTCAATAAATAAATAAATTTGTACCACTCCGTCTTGTACAGCTCAATCCATAGTATGCTACTATTTGTACTGCTCTCTCTTAGTATGTTACGATTTGTACGGTTCTGTCTGTGTAACTGTTTGCTCAGTCTGTGGCATGTTTACTATTTGTACTGTTCTCTTTCTGTAAGTTACTATTTGTATGACTGTTGGTAATATATTGTAATGTATGGAGAGTCCTTGTTACAGATCGCCAGCTATCTCTTTTTTTATCTTGTAATCCCATTGTTCTGACATATTTTTTTTTATATAAACTTTGCTTGTGTACATCAGACCGGTGGGATTACAAGACAGAACACAAGCGGGTTACAGAAATCTAAGCACTGAATGGCGCTCGCGCGTGCATGCGCCAGTTTTGAAGAATCACTCCACTGTGGCACTTTTCTGGGCAGAGTAACATAAGCGCATATGCAAATATTTTTGTAAATAGGCGCTGCCTTGTATTTTGTGTAAAACTTGTTCTTTTAATGTCCCACCTCTAGGTCTGTGTAGCTCTGCACGATTTGCCTGCGACCTCCTTGAATCTTGTTACCCACAACCCCCCAAGTCGACATAGAGGATGTGACCCTGATTTCAGGAATCACATGATCACGGTTGGCCAACCGCATTTTTTGCTGAACTTTTACAGCGATTATTTAACAGAACAATTTCCTTAGCCTTGTGGCATAGTTTTTATTAAGTAATAGATGTTTCTTGTTTTAAATGCAACTTTTTTGTTGTTGCTGTCCAGAAATAAATAATGTTTCAGATTGCCAATAGTGTGACATGAGTGGCTCTCCGAGATAAGAAGCAAATAGTGTTATACTGTTTGATAGGGAAACATTAATTGTGTCAGCCTGAAACCATTTTTGTATCTGCTGCATACCCCATACACTATAAAAGACAATACATGCAGATCGGTTCTTAACCGTGTTGCAATCACCTCTCCCACCCAGTTGCCATGCCAGCCAACTTCTCGAGCTGCACTCTCAAGGTTCACATGGTGGGCATGGCAACTGCTTGAGGTGATTACAACGTGGTTAAAAACCAGTCTTCATGGCTGGTCCGGTGGCACAGAGGGTTGAGGCGCTGGATGCCGCACCTCGTGCCACGCCGGTGACCTAGGTTTGGGAACAAGCTCGGGTAATCGGGGTCAGCAGGGGCAGGAGAGTACTGAGCTTCCGGAAGACTGCTTTCCTCTCCTGGGGGTGGGTAGCATACAGCACAGTACCAGTGGCTCCCAGTGGAGACTGGGGCAGCACAACTTATGGCGTGCTCTAGCAGGGGACGGGGGTGTCGGCAGACGCCTGATGTGCACAGGTGCGGGAGTGCACCTGCCGCTGCGTGGTGATGCCATTGCACATCTGCATCCCCCCCACTGGAAAAAGGAAAAAAGCTCTGGCACCCAGGAAGGCAAAGGTGGGGACCCATGACCAGCACCCACACTCAGTGCCGGATCTGCCCTGCTGTCCTCTGGCTGCCCACTAGATTATAGACAGATCACCTGAGGAATTGGTGGTCCCACCTTGGAGGACTCAGAGCTGGGGGATTGGTGAGTCGGGAGTGAGGATACAGGAGCATGCCGGCATAGAGGTATGGATGGGGGGGGGGTCTCAGTGAGTGGGAGAAAGTTGGTGAGTGGACATTCCCACTGGACAGGGGTCCTATTGGGCCAGTGAATGTGGGCATAAATAAAGTTCACAAAACAAAAGCAACCAATCTTCATGCATTGTCCTCTATATAATGTATGCAGAGCTCTTGTTACAGATTGTTCTGTCCCCCTTTATACGTCATCAGCTCCCGACCTCACCGATTATGATGTCACAGCTGACCAAGAGAGCTACTCACCTCCTTCCATTCTGGAATAGTCTCTGATGATGTCACTATGTGTGAGATCACCATGCTGATGATGTATGAAGGGGAACAGGATGAGATACATCAGCTTCCCAGTTAAGAGCTGCTTAGTGTATCACAGCTAAAACTATCACGTAGAAAACCTTTTTTTTTTTTTACTTTTTATTGCTCGATTTTGCACTTTACAGCACAGAAACGTTTAGTAAGAAAGCAATACAGTTCTGGTATATACAAGCAATTACAGTAGAATATTTGATTGCATTTCTTGTAGTTACATCATTAGGGAAACCATGGCTAAGGAACCATAGAAAATAAGATTACCATTAGCCAAATTACACAATTATTAGTCATAATGTTTGGGAGCTAGATGCAGCCAATTGGCTGGGAGCTAGTTTGATCATGAAATGACTGGCTAGGTAAGAAAACGTATTGCAGGACCATGGTCTGTGCAGCCCCCCATATACCACAAACTTTAAAGAGCAACTCTCTATTATAATAAAAAGCTTAAAAACATTAGATTTACAACAGTTGTTTTAACTTTATCGTTTTCCCGTTGTTTGTTAGTTTTTGTACTCTCCCCTGTTGTTGGTCTACTAAATATTGTAGATAATGCAGCAATTATTTCCCTGAATCGTTCAAGATATATCTGACTCTCCCCTACTAACCACACAATTGCTGTTTGTGACATCACAGCATGTTGTCATGGTGAGCACTATGATGTCATAAATTAAGGCACTGTCTGGTAAACAGGGGAGAGGCAAATGGTTTCTATAAGACTTTTAGATGGACTACCAAGATGTGCAGAAAATCTTGGAAGGGAACATTGAAAATGAAAATATCTTATTTATTACTTTTCATGTAAGAAGACAAAGTAATTCTTAACACATTTGTGGTTGATGACTGTTCTGGGTATTTATTTAGCAGTTTTCAAATTATTTGATAAATGCATAGAAATGCTAGTCACTGTGATCTGGTTTGACATTGAACACTTATGAGGTGTTTGCAACGTATACATAAAACACAGTAGACATTTGTGTTTTAAGTAAGCAATAAGACATGACAGGGTGTGCACGGAACATATTTTACCACGTGGCCAGGGGTGTAATAAGGCAGGAGGCTGCAGGCTGGATGACTTTAGCTGCTGGCCGTGCAGTAAAATATGTTCCATGCACACCCTGGAGTGTCTTATTGTGCTTATAAAATGGGCTACTTTTTTGGGTTAGACAAAAAAATTATGTTATTTAGATAAAAAAGGCTATTGTCATCAGATTTTCTGATAAAATAATCCTTTCACAAGGCATAAAGTGTCATTGATTTGCTTATTAATATTCATGTGCTCTTTTGCATACATTGGCCAGTGACTGTTAGGTGGCAATATGAATAGGTTTGTTTTTCTTCTGATGATCTGGCATCTTTAAAGGATGTAACTGAGGTGTGTGGACATCTTTTTTTTCATAACAGCAAAAAAAAAAAAATCCCATCGCTGCGTCTTTGTTGTTTGCAGTTTTATGTTGGCAGCAGCTTTCCGTTCGGTAAAACGGTGGGAACACCCCTGATTTTTTTGGTGTTTGTTAAAAGCTGCACTGGAAAGGAGACAAAATCGCCAGCAACTGATTGATTTTCACACCGTGGTGTAGCTTCTTGAAGGGAAGTGTAGGGTAGGTCAAACAGCAGCCGAGAAAGCCTAACTTAACAAGCACAGGTGACAGATGGGTCCAGTAAGAGGACTTTATCAGAGTCTAGATGGCAGGGCTGAGATTTTGTCTGTAACTTCCCTTGTTTGGTATAAAGGGGGAAGAGTGAAGACTGGGCGTCATCGTTGATTGGGGAAGAGCTGCTTAAAATGCCGGCATGTAAAAACTGAAAGTTCTAACCGCACATTTTATTTTTTTTTGGCAATTTGGTCCCACTTTCAGGCATTTGTTATTACCTGTGCGTAGAACAGATTTCATGCACAAGTAATAACCAATCAGATAGCTGGATTTTCGCTTCCCATTTTATAAAGTGCCTTAGAAGGGCTCCAGATGGTTGCCCTGACTGGATGAGTTATCAACACAGGCAGTCCTATGGCAGCAGAAACAAGAAATCGGTTAGAACACTGAGTTGTGCCATCAGGCTAAGATTGGAGCACTTGAAACATACATTTTCCCATTGTTAACTTACCACTGTGGTGCACAAAAAGGGTTAATATGTTGCTAGGCTAGGGCATTGCATGGTCTTCTTTTGTAGTTTGTGGTTTCTGCTAAACCCCCCCCCCCAAAAAAAAAACAAAAGGAAGACAACAGATAAAAAACTAGAAGAGCTGTTTGCAGCCTTTTTTGAGCATGAATAATCTATGGGTTGTGAGTTCCTTGTGAGTTATTTAGCTGAATCTGGATGCAGGCTCGGGTAAGAGATTTCCTGCGTATGCAGTTTGCTACTTGGAGCACTGCCAATCAATTCTGCGCTGGCATCTTGTCTCCGTTTTGCAGCGTATTGATTGGTTAGCGGCATCCCTGGTGTTTGCTAGTCAATGTTACAGAAGTGTGCTGCTTGTAACCCATTCACTCCTCACCAGTGACCCATCATCAGAAGCCAGCGGGACGCTGCTGAATTATCGGCAAACCACAGAGGCCTGCAATGCATGCTGGGTCTGTGAAATAAATCATGCCCTGGAGTGTGCCTGTGTGGAGGTGTGCGACACTGCAAACGTGTGTGTGTGTGTGTGTGTGTATGTGTGTGTGTGTGTGTGTGTCTGTATCATAGTATAAATGATAGGCAACTGTGGTGTACAAATAACTATACCATCAAGGGGGGCTCATGAGGTAATTACTCATGAGCCCAAAGGGTGAGGGGCAGTATTTACCTCATGAGCTCCTGTTGCTAGTATATTTCATGAGTATACTATAGTTTCCTATTCTTTCTTTTATATAATAAATTTGGATGGTTACTGTTAGTTTTGATCACAGTTACATTAAAAGGGACAGGGTATACAGGGAAACCCAGCTCCCATCCATGTATTACATATATGAGTATGTAAGTGCGTATATTGTCTGGGCATGTACAAGTGCTGTGTCTCTCAGAGATCCAGGACTGGATGAGTTCCAACTGGTTGAGGTTGAACCTGGACAAAACTGAGGTTTTGGTGGTGGACCCTGGTCGTCGGGTAGAGAGGCTTTTGGCAGGGCGGCCATCTGGGCTTAGGCTTGGAGGCAGTCAGCTGATGGCCTCTGAATGGGTGTGAAATCTGGACGTTATTCTTGATGACGGATTGACACTTAAATCTCAATTGTCATCCGTCGTCAAGACCTCGTTTTATCACCTGAGGAATATTGCTCGGATTAAGCACCTGGTTCCACCCAACAATCTTCCAACGCTGGTCCACGCCTTTGTGACCACTCGGCTTGACTACTGCAACTCCCCATACCTAGGGCTACTGGGTGTTGATATTTGCCACTTACTGCTGGTACAGAATGTGGCGGCCAGGCTGTTGACTGGTCTTTCATGATCTAGCCATGTCACGCCTATGCTGTGCAGTTTGCACTGGCTGCCTATTCAGTGGCGGATCACCTTCAAGATTGGCTTGTTGACCTATAAAGCCCTATATGGACTGGGGCTGGGCTACCTGCAAGAGCTTCTTCGTCCCTACCGCCCCCTCCACCCACTCCGCTTTGCTGATGAGGGACTGCTGGAGGTTCCCAGGGTCCGTTTGAAGACTTCTGGAGCCTGGGCATTTGCATTTGTGGCTCCAACCCTGTGGAACTCTCTGCCTCATCAGATAAGGGAGTCCCTGACCGTAGAGAGTTTTAAGTCTGCATTAAAAACACATCTTTTTAATCTTGCTTTTTCATTATTCATTTGAAAACAGATGTTATTATATCATATTTATTTAGTAGTTTTTATCTGATTTTAATTTATTTTGTTAAAGCACATTGATACCTTGTGAATTGCACTGTAGAAATAAAATTTGATTTGACTGATTGAAGAGTGTATTGTGTATATAGGTGTAAGCGGATACCAGTGTGTGGGTGTGTTTGTGCGTTTGTGTCTGTGTGCATGTACGTATCAGTGTGTGTGTGGGTGCACGCACATGTGTATATTGGGGGCATACCACTCAACCTTTTATCACTGAAATGAGGGACGGGACACAGACATTCAAAATGAGAGACAGTGGCCTTCACGTAAGCCTCTTCGGTACAAAACACAGGTGACACATGTAAGGATCCCGTTCTTCACCTTGACACCACAGTTGGCATTGGCAGCAGACAGTCCACACACTCCCCTGTTAAAGGCGTTTTCCTGGCTCGGTCTGGGGAGGAAGGGGCACACAAAAAACATTTGTATTTTTACCGGGAACCAGGGTGGGCCATGGCACTGGGGGCACCAAGAAATCACGCAGTCACTCCCACAAGAATGTCCTCAAGCAGAAATACTGCCATGTAGTGGGTTTATTCTGACTCACTGGACTGACAGAAAACATTTGCCCACTGGGGCTATAGGTGCAGAAACTGGTGAAACAAGCCCCCAAAATGCAGAGTAGTGCTTTACTACAGTTCATTTCTTTGACCCGTTCCCCCCCCCCACTCTAGAGGGTACAATAACTTTCCTGTCCACCCCTCTTCTGGGCTGTGGGCACAGGACAGAGCCTGTTCAAAAGGAAAATGAACAATGACAGCTTTAAATATCCCGGGGTGAACAACTTTGGGTTCCCCCAATTACCCAAGTCCCCAAATTCCAGGGTCTTCTACAGGACAGTGCATGTTCTCCAAACTGTGTTCCACAGTTCCACATGATATCCGTCCCAAATGAGAAACAGCTTTCTCCTCATAATCCAGATACAAGCGTGTTAGTTCCAGACTCTGGATAGAGGGGGGCATCTCTTTTCCAGCCAGATTCATGACTGAGGAGGTACCATCAGAGTGTTTTAAACAGTCCTCCAACAGTTCATGAAGTGAACTTATCCCCAAAGGCAGGAATTCCCTGAGAGAGGTAGGGAAACACCTGGCCCTTTCAGACACTGGGCAGCATTTTCACATTCAGATGTTCCTCAGAAGTGGGGGATGTCCCCAAAGTTACAGTTACAGAGACCACATCCATTTAGGATTGTTCACCCCCGGGGCACTGCAATAGAAAAGGCTGCCGCCACAACTCAGTGCAGTCCCTCTTTGAACTGACTGGGGGGCTGAAAACAGTCAGGACGGAGGGGTCACCTCTCCTGAGGCTCCCCCCTCAGTCAGCGCCCCAAGCTGACTGCACCGCTCTGAGGCAGAAAAGTGACGGACTCAGCAACATTCTGTAGTGGCTTATGCTGCTGAGAAAGCCACTCCCACTTGGAACCTCTGCCAGAGTGACTGACAGAAGCTGCCAGGGGAACCCAAGAAGCTTAAACCTTTGTTGCCCAGCATGCCTACCTAAAAAACCTATTAACTACCAGGGTTCTAGTAACCCTAGGGGGAACCTAGGGGTTACATTCATAATGAGGGACACATCCTCAGTTACGGAGATACAAGCTCAGAATACTGTGGAATCCATTCTGTTTAGTACTACAAAGTTTATTTTTGATTTAGTATCTTAGAATATTATGAATTTCTGGATTGGCACACAAGTGCAGTGGCAAAGCGTCCACTTGCAAAGCCAACATCCCGGGGTTTGGAGACAGACTCAGGAGTCAGATGGACAGCCGGGAGAAGAAGGATTGAGCATCCTGGGGATGGCTGTCCTTCTCTGGGGTTATGGAGGAAAGAGTATCTGGCACTTCACAGACCCCGGCAGAGGCTTGTGGTTCCCGCTGCGGCTGGTGCCATCAATCTTGGGGGGGGGGGGTAGGGCAGACATTGTTCATCCCGCCCCCAAGGAACAGCATTCACAAAAATGGCTGGTGACCCCATTAATGATGCCTGCTACTGGACTCGCTCTGTCCCATCTTGCTTCCCAGTCACAGCCAAAATGTGTGTTCCATCGGTCGGCTCACTGCTTATTTTCACCCGGGGTAAGCACAAGAAGCCCTGCTGGCAATGGTGATGCCGCCGGTAATCTGGATGAGTGTCTGGGGGGGGGTGTATTGGCAGCCCTGCCTTGTGAGGGCAAGCCAGAGTGGTCGGCAGCTGTGGAGGTCGTGGTGGGAGGGTGAGATCCAGTGGAGTTGGATCGGATGTCATGGGGTTGCTGGTCACAAAAAAAAAAAGAATATTATGAATTTCTGCTTTAAAGTCTAAATTTACAATACATTCTCCATGTGAGCAGCACCTTTTCCATAGGGGATGTGTGAGGGACAGAGCAATTTGGGGGGGTTAAATGAGGGACGTCCCTCATAATCAGAAACAGCTGAGCGGTATGATTGGGGGTGTATGCAGTATATATTGATGGGTGGGTGTGTATATCAGTGTTGGCAGTGAGTACAGAAGAGGGAAGGAGAAGCATAGAGACTGAGCCACATGTGGTCTGAGCCAGGACAAGTGACAGTTGCCAATAGATGGTTAAAAAAGGGTTTTATTTACAGCACAAATTCTTTTAACTACATGCTGTAAATCGGGCACTACAGTGCAGCTGCCCTGATAGAGACCCACATTACAATGTCACCTTAAGACTGCCTTTCTTGGGCTAAAATAGCCCTGCTTGTAGGGGTGACAGGCACACCCTGCAAGAGGGGAGGCTGTGTTCACTCATTGCTTTAGTCCTCCCAAGCAACTGGCTCAGGAGTGGCCTTGTCATTATAGTACGGCAACGTCAGCTTTCATGGCCCACTGTATGAGGATAGTTGTGACAGTGCTATATCTGAGGGGGTGGGACAATATAAAGGTGTAAAATGGCGAGCCATGTGAAGATTTGAAGCCTGACCCACCCTCAGTCATGCCTCCTACTCCATAGTCATTACAATGGTGGGGCAACCCCACTAGGGCCCTATGCTCTCACAAGTGGGAAGTGAGTGCTTGGCAGGGTTTGTCTTGTAAATGGGGCAGCTTTGAAAGAATGAATAAATAAGTCTGGACCCAATCAAACCTATGCCGTGAGTTGCCTGGTCCATAACCTGTTGTATTGACTTTCTGTAATTTGAACCCGTGGCCCCAGAAAATGGATTCTGGAGGCTCTTGCCCCCTTCTTGTAACCCCCAGCTGTGGCGTCATAGCGTGAGGAAGCCAATGTCACAGGTACAGCCAGCTCCCTTACACCCACTGAATGCCTACTGCCCAGCCTCCTTTGCACCTATATTTCCCCATTTGGAAAATAACTATATTGTAACGTGCACACTATATCCGAATATATCTAAGTACATCTCAAACATAGGCTAGCTACATGTAGATTTTCTAAATATATTTTATATATTTATATATAACTGGTAGAGCTGTACAGCCTAGAAATTAGAGTAATGAGTGTGAATGAGCTTGGTATTTCATATATAGTTAAAATAGGATTAGCCTGATAGATCTGGAAAATATTTGGTAAGGCTTTGCCTGGAGTTCGGTGGCCAAGCAGCCAGTCACTCCCACTTCCTGAGCTATAAGTGCAGTTCCTCTCAGCCTCATTGTGAAACATTTTTTCTTTACCCCACCATCCTCCCCTCCTCCTCCAGTGGCAGCACCTCTCCTTAGGGGGATTCCTAAGGTCCCTTTAGCCACGGGAATCATCCCGTGGCACCTCTAGGGGTGGAACCCTCTCTGAGGGTTCCTTGCCTTTGGTACCCCTACAGGGTGGTAATTCCTCTGGAATAGAGAGTGCGAACAGCCAAAACCAAACTAACACAGTTGCACAAGCATAATTATACTGGCTGCGCTGGACATTGAACTGTAATATATGTGTTATTTGTCCAAATTGTGTACTGACAATAAATGTGTATTACAGTCTATATGATTTATTTAGCAAATTCATGTATTTCTATATACTAACTATAGTTTTTATATATTTTACATGTAGGTAATAACTCACAAAAGGGAATGTGTTTCAACAGAATTAATGCATCCTCCAGTTGAACTGGAAGGCATTAGGCTAACAGCCAAGTGACTTTCAACACACCTGGAACATGCATTAATTCTCAAGAAACACTTGCCCTGGAGGGGGTTACTGAGCTCATAAAATGGAAAAGGTTCCTTTTTTTTTTAGTGGAAAAGGGTTTTATTTTTCTTTTGTTAGGTTGTTGCTAGGCAGAATATGTGGGTTTGGTAACAAAGGCAGAGTGCCTTTCAGTGAACATAGGAAGCACATTTAGTTTGAAGAAACATATATGCCCTGTTATGATTTTTTGTGTTTAAAAAGTTGAAAGTTGGCCAGCCTGGTGGCATGGAAGGCTTAGGCATTGGGACACCTTATCTCCTGCCACAGCTCCACGTATTAATACTGAAAATTAAACAGTGACGTGTGACAATGGCGAATGGACTTGAGTGACTACATTTACAGCGATATGTGTATCTTCGGGGGGCTTTGTCCCTGCAACCCCCTTTTTTGCGCCCCACATCTCCCTTACTAAATATTTCAACTCCTGGAGAGATGCACCTCGGGGAGGGGGGATCCCCCCGGTTGCTGTATTTGTAGTCGCCGTATTCTGTTGCCATTTTTGTTGTTGCCATTTCCGATGTCATTATGTTCACAGGTTACCCCTGCTGCACCAGAAACCTGGGTTCGAAAGCTAACTTGGGTCACTGAGAGTCTGCTGAGGTGAGAAAAGATCAAGCATCCAAAGAATTGCTCCCATTTCCCAGGGAAGGGGAACCTGCTGCGCCACTCCCAGACTGCCACCATGTGGAGGCATGGTGACGGGGCAGTCTGTACATCTCCGTGGGGAATGTCCAGTGGCAGGCATTTCATGTGTGCATGCCTCTACACACACACACACACCTGCATCATTGCACACCGCCAGGACAAGGGGGTAAGAAAAGTGGAAAGAGCTTTGTTCAGGCTCATGAAGCCCGACCAGCTGCCCGACCCATGCTGCCACCCAAGACCACCTCAACTGGATTGTGCTGTGGGGGGATTGGACCTCCCTCTCCTGGCCCTGCTGCATGGGGGAGTCTGTGGGGGGTAACTGGGGTAGATCCTTGGGAGGTAATTGCTTGTGGGTGGGGGTAGGAGCTGATAGCGCTGCTGGAGCCAGGGTCTGGAAAAAGCTATAGGGAAAAAATCTACAGTTGCGCCAGGCTACAGCAAAACTAAACGAGTTCTGCTCCAAGATATTAACCCAAACAGAATGGGGAAAAGGAGGAGTAAGTAGGTTATATAAACGTCTTCCTAATGATGATGATGTTATGGGAAAACGAACGGACTGCAGGTTCAGCTTCCTGAAGTGATCTGGGAAGGACTGAGGAATACTGCATACGAAACATGCAGGGAGGGAAATAGAATTTTTAATTATTCGTAACATCTATTACACTCTAGAAAGAATTTCTCAGATGAAAATGGGAGGTGCTCGAGATGTAATCAGGAGAAAGCTAACCTCAGGCTGCAGCACAGTTTATGGAATTGCTCTGCAGTCTCCATGGTTTGTAAAGATGTGATTTCATTCTGTAACCAAATACTTAAAGAGCTACTGATGCCACAATGAAAACTTTAAAAAACATGATAATTAGACATCAGTTGCCATGAGAGTAACTGTGAGGTCACAAGGAATGCATTATGACCTCATGTAGGGAGAAAGCAACAGGAATAGATAAACTCTTCAGGAGCAGCGATCCTATTTTCCTGCAAGTGACATCAGTAATAAATAATGGGGAGGAGAAATACAGACCTAATGTGAAAAACAAGCTAAACTGTGTCTAAATATTGTGTTTTGTTAAAGTTCTCCTGAAGGTGTCAGCTGCTCTTTAACGATACTTAAAGACCCATTATTCTGGATTCTAGGAGACCTAACCTTAGTCTCACAAAGATCTAAACATACCCAGTTATGGATATTGGCAACATCATGATTTTTTAAACAACTAATACCATCAAAATGGAAACCTCAGAATGCTCCTTCCTTTACTGAATGGATGCAAAACACTTTGCACCCCTATTGGCACCAGCTGACACTGAGCCACTTCCCCCAAAATGGAGCAGCCGCCATTACTATTTACATGGATTTATTTATTTTCTACGGAGCGCAGTCCCGAGCCCAGCCAAGTTAGAATACCAGACCCAGGACCACAATGTGACCCACAGACACCTGGAGGCACAGACACGTATCTCAGCACTTGGCCCGACCTTCCACACGTCGTGACACCAAGATTCAGCAGCTGGAGCCACAAGTCGCAAAACGGGGCTGGAAGGTGAACACTTTAATACTCACTCCTGTACTTAATCATCTTTTACTGCTTCTAGCATTCAAGCAGGGAATGTATGTCACACTGTGCACTTTATGTACTGCTGCTATCCCCTACCTCTTGAGATTGAGGTTGCCACCAAATTTGCTATCAGTTGCATTTAGGGTGGTCTCGGTTACCCTACAGTTGCTGCTATGCTTATTGTGCCAAAACATATAGAGGATATGTGATATGCATCGATGAGATATGGAATTTATCTTCATGAATGATCAGTGACCTCTTGACCCTCATGAGTGACGAAGAGGTCATTGACCTGGAATGAAAATAAAATGCATTTCTCATAGATGCACATCGCGTGTCCAGTTTATACAACAGATATTAACACTTTGAGTAAAGACCACAGAAAGGAAATGTTTTGATTATTTTTTTTTTAAATCTTGGCCTTTATGCCTCTGTTCTGTGCATGCCTGTATCTGTTTGGGTATGGAGGGTCTGGGAGGAAGTGATTTGTATGCTGAGACACTTTTGGCGTTTTTAAAAGTGCATGAGGGGTTTGAATGAAGTGCCGCTGTGCAGAGAGTTCATTTATTTATTCATTTGGTAACCGGGTTGGTGCACTGATCCGAAGACCTTTTTCAGGAACTGCATGGGCCAGAAACTGGCACATGCAACATAAAAATACAGTGAGAGAGCAAGCAGCGTGAATCATACAGGGAACATAACAGGGTTTACAGACTACAGTAGATTAAGCACACTGACTTGTGGTTTACAACAGCATGAGACAGAGTAATGAGGCAAGCTAGTCACATACCCCGCTAGCGAGATAAACAAAATACACCCTAGTTGCAGGATAAAAACTTCTCTAGTTAGCACGGGCTTTGTGCCTTTGATAGCATTTTTATCTTGGTGGAAAAATGCTAATGAACATTGTATAAATATGGGATATGCAATGGACTGACTCAAAATACGCAATTTATCTTCATGTGTGATGGCGCAGGACCATAACTCATGCATGGTGGAGTCACTAATGAGTTATGACCTGCTCCCTCACAAGTGATGATAAACTGTGTATTTTCAGTCAGGCCATTGTATGTTTGGTTTATGCGATATTGGTTTACTGCTGTCGATATACATTTTGAATCAGCTGTTCATGTTAAGATGTACCTGTATCTGCTGGATTTCAACTGCTGGATTCGGTGCTGCATGTGGCTATTGTGAATTATGTCATCAGCATAGCGAAAGTTGCTCTCTGATTGGTTCATTAGGCACTGTGACATACCCTACCTTGTACGATTATATTATCTTGCTATGCTGGGTCAAGATAGCACTTTTTATCCGACTATTTATCAGTGCACACATGTTGTGTAAGTTGTAAATTGTCAATTTTGTCAACTGTGGTCATGTTACCCTGTCTTGTACTGTCATATTTGCGTTGAATTTTGTAGTCTTGTATTTCCACTATTTTATTGTATTGTGCTCCCCAGGTTGTGCCTAACGATAGGTATCTTCATGACTAGTGTGCTTACCTGGTGAACAAAAAACAAATGATACAGATAAAATGACAAACTGAGGGAGTTAAACAAATGGGCAGCGTGCATATTAGAGCATAATATTTCTTCACTTCTCAGGGCATAAAAAACAGAGTTGTCCCTGTGCAGGTCTCTGGTTAGGCCCCACCTGGAGTACGGTGCCCAGTTCTGGCGTGCACACCTGAAAAAGGACAGGGATAGGCTGGAGTCCTTGCAGTGCAGGTTCACAAAGATTATCCAAGGCCAGCAGGGCAGATCTAATGAAGAATGGTTGGAGGTCCTTAACACGTACACACTGGAGTCCAGGCAGCTGGAGGTCCTTAACATGTACACGCTGGAGTCCAGGCAGCTGGAGGTCCTTAACATGTACATGCTGGAGTCCAGGCAGCTGGAGGTCCTTAACATGTACACGCCAGAGTCCAGGCAGCTGGAGGTCCTTAACACGTACACGCTGGAGTCCAGGCAGCTAGTGGCCCTTAACATGTACATGCTGGAGTCTAGGCAGCTGGAGGTCCTTAACATGCACACACTGGAGTCCAGGAGGGAGAGGTGCAACATGAAAGACATTTACAAGGTCCTTAAGGGAACTGACAAAGTGAACAGGGCAGACCTGTTTCCGAGGAACAGTAGTGCAATAATAAAAGGGCACAATTGGAGGCTCTTCAGTGAGAGCTTCAGGAGACACACGAGTAAATTCTACTTCACTGAAAGAGTGGCAGAGTTGTGGGACAGATTAGCAGTGCAGCTGGTGGGGGCAGGGGCTATAAATGGGTTCAGAAGTGGCTTGGACAGCTATCAGAAGCTGGTAGTACCAAAATGAGGAGTTGGGGAGGTGGGGGGATAGGGGAGAGGTTTATGTAGGCATTATGGTTGTATACTCCTCTTTTTAATTTATATTTTTTATTGGAAAGTAGCATAATTATACATACATTACATATAGAATATTACATGGGCAGATGTGGGCAAGTACCTGCAGATAGCAACAAGACAAAGGGGGACTTGGAGGCAGTGGCGGCTCTACACCAGGGCCCGCCAGGGCACGTGCCTAGAAAAAAAAATGCTGTGCCCCAGTTGGTGCCCCATATGGTGCAGAGCTTCCCCCATAGTAGCAATATACCAGTGCCCTGGCTGCCATTGGTTGTGCCCCAGCTGTGCCCTGGTAACCATTTGTGGCTAGAGCCGCTACTGCTTGGAGGTTGGGCTAAGTACCTGGAGATAGCAACAAATTACTTGAGGGATGGAGGTTGGTGTAAGTACCTCGGGATAGCAACAAGCCACAAGGAATTGGAGGTTGGGGTAAGTGCTGGGGTGGCAACAAGCAATGGGGGAACTTGGAGGATGGAGTAAGTACCTGGGGATAGCAACAAGCCAGGAGAACTTGGAGGCTGAAGTAAGTATCTGGGGATAGCAGTAAGCCATGGGGGAACTTTGAGGTTGGGGTAAGTACTAGGGTGGCAATACTAGGGTGGCAACAAGCAGTGGAGGAACATGGAAGTTGCTGTAAGTACTTGGGGATAGCAACGAGCCAGGGGGAACTTGGAGGCTGAAGTAAGTATCTGGGGATAGCAGCAAGCCATGGGGGAACTTTGAGGTTGGGGTAAATACTAGGGTGGCAACAAGCAGTGGGGGAACATGGAAGTTGCTGTAAGTACTTGAGGATAGCAACGAGCCAGGGGGAACTTGGAGGCTGGGGTAACAGCAAGCCATGGGGGGACATGGAGGTTGCTGTAAGTACTTGGGGATAGCAACGAGCCAGGGGGAACTTGGAGGTTGGGGGGGGAGTACCTGGGGATAGCAACAAGCCATAGGGGAACATGGAGGTTGGAGTAAGTACCTGGGGATAGCAACAAGCCATGGGGGAACTTGGAAGTCAGGATAAGTGTCTGTGGATAGCAACAAGTCATGGGGGAACTTGGAAGTCAGGGTAAGTACCTGAGGATAGCAACCAGCCATGGTGGAACTTGGAGTTGGGGTAAGTACCTAGGGATGGTGGGTGGGGGCTCCCCGTTAGTCCAGAGAAGAAACAACAGATTGAAATAAAAATCCCTTATTCTGTTCTGCAGTTTGTGGGCTACAGTGTAATTCAAGGTGGACCCAGTTGCCCACCGGCATCATTGCCATTCATGATCCTGATGATCTGGGTTCAGGAATAAGTCTGGAGTGTCGTAGGGTCAAAGAGGGCAGGACTGAACGTCCCAGAGGATGTTCTCTAGAGAGAGGGGGTGCCTGGCCCCACTGAGCTACCACCACCTGGGTGACAGCAGATGGCGGTGGAGGTGACAGATGATGGGAGGGGCATGCCAGTGGGCTTTGCATGCTCATGTTTGACACAGAGACATTGGCACCCTTAGCTGTGCAATGGGAGCAAGGAAGACTGCTTGGGCCTCGCACCATCAAGTGCTCCCCCCACCATGGACCCCCGAGGGGGATGCTGGCCCAAAAATCCCATCTCATGGGAAGGGATGGGGTTGGAAGGGAAAAGCAGATTAGAAGGGGGTGTTAGGGTAGGGGGCCAGATTTTAAAGGAAGTGCTGGCGTACTAGGGTAAAAGAAAAATAGTTTTTGTACTTAAAATCAGCACCACAATTGAAAAAGTTCTGAAAGTTTTAATAAGGTCCAGACAACTATGAGACCTTATCAAGGCTATTCATATTAGTACCTTACATAACCTCAGAACTGTTTGCAGTTCTCCCATCCCTAGTTTTATGAATGTAAAAAAATATGGGGTCCCTGGAGTCATGTGCATGTGTACTTGTCTGCTTTCCATTTCACTGGTATTGCATGGCCGCTGGCAGGGAGCCGTTAACTGACTGCGCGCAGTTCTATGTTTCCTGCAAAATGCTACATCTGCTCGCTGTTCCAAGCAATTGTGTGACTGTATTCTCCTCATGCTGCATGAGCCAAAGGGAACTCAATAGGCAGATTGCTCAAATGGCTACTTTGCTAAGCAAACTAACAAGGGATTAATGGAATGGTTACACTGTGCATCATCAAGCCAAATTTGGGCTCTTTAAAAGCTGTAATTACATACGGGCTCGCAGGTGTGTCTCTCGTTGGGGGGTTCAAGGTTGCACCATCCTGAGCTACAGCAGGATAAACACCTGTGTGGTACCTCAGGCACTCCGAGCACAGGTCATCAGTCACAGAGTTGGAGCCTGTCAGGGCGATTACAGCAGCAAGCGTTCACATTTTTCATTTTGTCTCACGTCCCCCACCAACTGAGAATGAATAAGAGAATGCAGTCCTATATTCTGCACTAAACAAACCCAGGATCTTTGGGAGATACAAAAAGAGCAGGGAATTATGGGTCTGTGTAGGGGGCTGGTCACAGAGATCAGAGGACTAGAGGGGTCACAACACCACAGGGTGCCAGTGCACTGCCATCTTGGAGTGTGCAAAAGTAGTGGGCAGAGAGGAGTTGCACATCTGCACTTCATGCACACAGAAAATGCCACCCATTTATACAATCAGAAGCTGTTCTTTATCTCTTTATTAAACCTTTAAAAAAAGAAATCTTCCAGTAAAAATAATACAAGTTTAATTCCTGCTTGCTGGTGCAAGCATATGACTGTATTTCATAGAGTGGGTTTGCCAGGCCCCTCTCTCTCTCTCGCCCGACCTTTTGGAGCTTGCATCCCAGATCTCTGAGGGAGGGTTCTAGGTCATAATGGTGAATGCGGAATAGCAATCACTGCTTAGGCGAGTGTACACGAAAAATTAATTATGGCGATGTACACTTGCAGCGAACTGCAAGTGGCAATTGGATCTGCATGTATGAGGGGCTGTGCCTCTACACACCCCGGCGAAGAATTCTCAACCACGGGGAGAGACATTCTAAAAAAAAACACCAGCACCTGCTGGGAAAAAATGCGCAGCTCCAGACCCGATCCCTGCACACCCCAACCGCCACCTTCCACCATGCTAGCCGATCAGATCGGCAGCTGCCTGCCACACTCCCTCCCACATACCTCCCCTCCCCTTCCACCCTCATGTAGTGTGGTCCTCCCCGTGTGTGTGTGTGTGTGTGTGTGTGTGTGTGTGTGTACGCTTCTCGTTACCCTACCTTGCTCACCCAGGTATCCAATTGCTACCCTGCCAGGTAGCCCTGAACACAGGCACCGTAACTGAGTTGCCGTTTTTGTAAACGTTCAATTGCGGTCGCCATGTTCACTGGATACCCTGAGGGAGGCCCCCTCACTGGAAGGGTCTGAAGTCCCATCTCTTCATGGCAGCATTTGTCTCACTTGAGTTTACTGGCTGTTTATTTCATATTTATAGTTTATTTATTTATTTTATTCTTTGGTAACCATGTAAGGCCCACTAGGCACAAGTGTCTGTTTTCAGGGGTGACCTGGGAGCACTGGGGAGGTTAAGTGACTCGCTCAGAGTCGCACAGTATGCAGGTGAAGGTTGTATTTATTTATTAAAGTCTAGGAATTACAACCCTTTGAGACAGGGGCTCTTTTTCAAAAGCTCCATGTCAGTACAAAGTGTGGCAGGCAAGTATTACATACATCATGAACAATGACAGTAAATTATACAAAGAGGAAAATTATATAATAGGAGCTATTACAAAGGCTCCCCGTCAGTGCAAAGTGTGTCAGGCAAGTGTTACAGACATCATGGACAATGGCAGTAATTATATACAGAGAGAAAATTATAAAAAGTGAGAAACAGGCCCAGGAAGTGGACCAAAGGAGAGCTGGAAATATAGTAGGAAATATAAGTTGAGGAAATCAAACCCAGGGCTGCTAGATATACTAAGCTCATTCACAGCTCATTACTCTAACCTCTAGGCTATACTGCCTTATGTTATACTCGAAAGTTATTTTGACTAAGTTTTTACTATTGATCTGAATTGGTTTGATTTTAATGTTGTAGTTTGTAGCAAAGCTTTGTTCAGCATGTAACGAGCACTGTAACCCAACCCCTTCCTGTCAGCAGGGGGAGGGGGTGTTTACTAGAATGCCAGACCACAGAGCCACTGACTGGTGGAGCCTCGGACAGACAGTGGGAGGAACTGGTGGTATTCATGAAGAGGATTGTTAGCGTGGACAGGACTGTGTTGGCTTGGTTCTGTATTTCCCTCAGGAATAGCTGGCATTTGGTGGTTTCGGGGAATTTTCAGTTTTCTCCATTAAACATTGACTTTTAGGAGGCAGTACAGCGTAGTGGTTAAGGGCACTGAGCTACAAAGCTGGAGACCTGGTTTGAATCCCATCAGCCCCCACTTGCACATTGTGTGACCCTGAGCAAGTCACTTAACTTCCTTGCGCTCGCAGGTCGCACCTGAAAACAAGCTTCGGCTTAGTGTTCCTTTCTGGTTAAACAATTTCCCTTTTTCCCTCCCCCTATGGTGTCCCTCAGGGTTCCATCTTGCACCCTTATTGTTTGCAGTGTTTGTACTTCCACTAGGAAAGGTGATTCAAAAGTATGGCATGGGATTTCATTGCTGTGCTGATGATATCCAGCTATATTTTTCATTTGAACCCGAAATGTGCTCTCCAATAGCTGTGCTTCAGAATGCCCTATCAGTTTCTATCTAATCTGTCCGTCTGTCTCTCTGTCTATCTACAGTTTGTATCTTTTAAACAGTGTCTGTCTGTCTAGCTATCTAAGTTGTATCCATCGAACAGTATTGATTTATTTATTTGAATTGTGTTGACCAGGTAAGCCCACTTAACCTTGGGAGGTCCTTTTTCAGGGGCGACCCAGGATTAATTACAGAGAGAGATCACAGACTGGCAGAATACAATATACAATGGATAGGAGCAGGCAGGGTGTATTTATTTATTTATTGAATTGGTTCACCAGGAAAGGCACACTGAGCAAAAAGATGCTCATCTCCCAGTGCGACCTGGGGGAAGGGTTACAAAGGGAGGATAACACACAGATTATCACAATAACAATTAATCGGATGTACAGAGAAAAATGGAACAATTTTGCCACATAGGGTAACAGACAACTAAAAGCGTATACCGTCGAAACAACAAAACTTTTACAGCTAAGACCATTATAGCGACAACAATCAGCAGGTTGCTGTAATGGTTCCACTGCACTGTTTCTCCTGGTGTTTCACCCCCACCCAGAATCAACTCCACCTCAGAGTTGGTTATTTTAATATGGGGGACACACCCTCCCACAAAAAAAAATGTTTTTTTGGACAGCACAATACCGACTGTCAGCATAGTACCTGTCGCTGTACTGGACGTCGACAACTATGTTGTTGCTGCGGCTTGATGGAACACTTAAGATTAGTTACAAGGACTCATTGTGGTTCACATGCATTCTATTCTAAACATTCAATATATCCCTTCATAAGGTACGATAATTGCTTTGTTCCCAATATAGGTGTAAGCGCCCTCTCCTTTGGGAGGGGCTTATGCTCACCTTAGAAACTCCTGTCTCTCTTCCCCTGGAGCTTAGGTTTTCTGTTTGTGCTCTGGGGGGGTGGAGTAATCTCTGTCAGCCACCACTTGGAGGCAGCAGAGAGTGGTTAGCTTGGAGGGTATTAAGGGAGGAACAGGAAGTTTCTGGCAGCTTTTGGAGGGAGAGGTAGAGACCGGCGTTACTCCTAGAGCAGTAAGCAGGGAAGGGGCTTCCCCCCCTCCCCGGGCAGGGTCAGAAGCTAAGCGTCGATGCGCTGGCCCCATGGGTGGGCATCCACGTTGGAGGTCATCAACTAGGCAGTTGTATGCATATGGGTCCAGGCCCTGGGAAGGTCCAGTTGGGGAGGGAGGTAGTGTAGGAACAGTAAGGAAGATAAGTGGGACCCTGGGGTCAGTGTAGGCCCTTGTTTTGGAGTTAGTGCTCCTGGGTTGTCAGGGTGCCAGTTGGTTGTGGCAGGACCACTGCAGCTCGGTGTAGCAGGGCAACCCAGGGATGCTGGTGATGGTGCCGGGGGGAACCTCTACTTGTTAGGAGGCCTGTTTGGAGTGACAGGCCTCGGGGCTGCCAGATTTGCCAAGTGGGCCATGGAGTGCCCTGGAGGTCTTCTCCTTGAGCTGAATTGCACTTATCGGGGCAACAGGATGGAGGCAAAAAGAGTAGGTAGCTGCTTGAACAATTTGGAGCCACACTCCTGGTATACAGTGGATGGTGTAAGAGGGAGGAGAAGCACTTTTGGGACCAGGGATAGCAGTGTGAAGACCTTGTGGCTAGACAGTGGGCTGCAAGGATGGAAACTCCCCAATGTGTAACAGCTGTATACGGGGTGGCTCGGGGACTTACCATTTCCCCGTTAGGATAGTGCTCTGTGAGGAAAGTTAAGGGAGCACTGCAGCCGGGTTAAGAGAAAGTAGACTTCTTCAGTAGTGAGGCAGAAGCTGGGTACTTACTAGTGCTGGAGAGTTCAAAGGAGCTTCACATTCCAGTAATTTAAAGGTTTTTGCTTGGTGGAAAATCTCTGCTGTAAAGTTCTGTTATGTGATATCTTGCCCTGCCTCATAGAACACCGCTGTGATAAATTCTTCCTTCATCCGAGATGTAAAAAGTCAGCCCCATGGAGCTGTTTGAATGTCTTTCAAGAGATGATGCCCCAGAGCTCGTGATCATTTAAGAGCTCCGGAGAAATAAAGTTCAAATGTTGGGAGAAAGTTTTGATTCTCGTGAGTTTATTTCCAAAGGTGATTTAGAGGGGTCCCAATGAAATTGAGATGTTTTTAGTATTAGCAGTCTCTGCAAGTTTTCTGCTAGCAGGAGCCATGCTTTTATAAGATTCTGCACTTTTCAGTTGCTGGTGGGGGGTTTCAGACCTCCCTGCTGATGAAATTTGGGGTTGTCACCTATCGTGCCTTTTCCCAGGACACGGAGTGTCTGCTGTAATGCCGCAAGCACAGAGAAGAAGACAACTTGAGGTAGGCAGAAAACTATTTTTCCAGCTAAAAGTATGTGAATGCTTTGAGAGTTTTGGTTGAGATTACTTTAGCTGCAGGCCCCCTTCCCGGAAAATCGTGTTGGCCTCCAGACAGTTCGGGGAAGGGTTGGCTGCACGTGTGGGCCCATCTGGGATCTTTCCCTGCATCCTGGGGGAGAAGGAGACTGCATTTCCAAAGTGGAGGTGCTAGTGGGTTGCCCTGCCTGTTAGGCCATGTGGCACCCTTTAAAATTAATTGGTGGTGTGCCTTCCCTGGCGTTAGGCCGTAGGCCCCTTCTGGAAAGCTTGTGCATAACCTGTGAGACACATGGAGAGATCCCTGTTTTCCAACTAGCTGCTGGCTCATGGAGCGGAAAACATTGTTGTGAGCCAGCACCATTTTATAGCAAGTGCAGCGTCGAAGCAGGTGTGAGAGCAGAGCTTGTGGCTGTGCGAGGACAGTAATTTTGCCATCAGTAACCAAGGACTGGCCAATGTTTCCCCGATCCTGGTGAGAGACAGTGCGGAGCACTGAGTGAATGAATGCACAAGGCCGTATGGTGGTCAGGGGGTTTAAGTCAGAAGATGTGCCTCCCTAGGAGGAGCTTATGTCAGTGGTGCCTACGTTTCTCTTGGTGTGGCTGTGAAACAACAGAGGAAAAGGACAGCTAGATGAACGGTGTGTCTGCTGTGGATTCCAGGAGGAAGGTATGGCTAGGTTGCCTGTGTGCTGCATCTGTTCCAGCTCTGCCCCTGGAGGCATATTTGATCGAGCCCTGCCTGTATTCTATTGGGGATATCCTCGCAGCATTTCGGAGGCCCCTCCTTGGTGTGGTCACAGGGAAGTGTGGGGTCTGGACTATGTGGGAGACTCTCCCTTGGTGACCCATCCCCAGCAAAAGAGGAGAAATCGGCTGAACTTTCCTCCGATGTAACTGTGGAGATGGTGGAAGAGGAGAGTGGTGCTGCAGGACTAGATCCTGAGGGCAAGGAGGGGCACAGACGTCTGCCCAGCCTCTTATTGCTGGCTGCTAACTATCCCCGTGGCAGAGGGAGAGAAAGGGGTCTCAAGCAATTGGTAGGCGTCCCCTCGAGGCCCCCGTCTCGATCCCTGCCTTGGAACAGCCCTCTGGCAAAGGAAGATAGGTTGGTGAATGCAGCATCTGTGCGACCTAAAACTGCAGCAGCTAGGCTTGGGCCTGTTGGAGAGAAGCTTGACAAAAAGCAGGAGAAAGCATTAATCACAGAGGATGAGGACTTTGATGAGGGGAAGCATGTTGGTGAAAAGTTTCAATTCACAGACTATGAAGTATATCGTGCTATCCCCAGGCCATTTGATTGTCCTGTGATGGCCTCTGGGGACTGCACCCCCAGCATACCGTCACTCTCAAAGGCTCTTAGATCCAGGATGAATGGTCTAAACCGCAGCGATCTCTTGAACCTAGCCTTTTGTCAGGGAAGTTGGCTAGAACCAGGTCAAGCCCACAGAACCAACATCGGAGATCTACCTGAATGGAGTCAAGCTGAAAGGTGGGTGCGCCGAAGGGTGAAGGTCGAGTATCCGCAGTTGGACTATCCTTAAGTTTCTGATTGATTCTGGAATATTTTCTTTTTTTTATTTAGTTTTTGTTTACCGGATAGATGCACTAGCCATAGCAATGACTGTTGTCAGGCATGACCTGGGAGGGTACAGTACATCAAAAAACATTACAGTACAAATTTGATATTTGTACTGTAATGTGTATATATCATTGAGGAGATGCAAGAGGAGTGGATCTTCAGGGAGCAGGAGGAGTGGCTAAAGCATCAACCTGGAGCGGGAGGCCATCCGTCTCAGGAAATATTCCAGAAGGCACGGGCCATGTGCCATGCAGCCTCTTGGACAGGGCTTACTATCTTTAAGCACTTTGCACTGGCCCAGGACTTGGCAGGCTGCTAAATAAAGTATTATGTGATGTCAGCAGCCCCTTTCTGGGACTTTACCGCCAAGCTGGACCCAGAATTTTATTTTCTACCTGGTGGCGGCTTAGCTACTTGAGTACCTGTTTAAGACTTGCGGACTTGTGCCAGGATGACTGCTCCCTGGAGCAGGTTTGAGTGATAGACTGAAATTAATGACTTTATAATTCTATTTTCTTGATCTCAACAGTTAAACAAATTAATCATTTTCCAGAACTAATCATTTTATCTGCTTGCCTGCAAGGTAGGAGTACGTTTTGCCTCTGCTCTTTGTGAATGGTGTGAGAGTGTGTGTGTGTGCGTGTGTGTGTGTGTGTTCATGCATAGAGTGCTTGGTTGGAAGGTAACAAAATATGCGTTATTGTTTTGGGGTAACATATATGTGAACTTGGGGGAAGGTATAATGTTGGGGTTTGACTTTTACTGTGACAATTCATCTAGCTCAATCTGTTACAAATATGCTGATTATGGTGTTAGGTTGTTTGAAATGTCCTTGCAAATTTCTGTCTTGCTTGGTGCATCTGCATCATTAACTTTAGAACCTCCTGGCACAGGTAAAGTAGGAATCAGTTTTCTTAAGGTCGATTTTTTTTTTAAGGGTTTAGTGTAGGGAGGGGTCCCTGTATGGTCCAACATTTTGCAGATGTCCCTGCCTGTGGTCTGTTGAGTGCACATACCTGGGTCGCAGGTGGGGGGTGTTTGTGTTGGGCCCTCTGCCGTCATTCCCAGAAGGGAATGAGTCCCTGGGGGGGAGAGTGTGGCCCGCCTGCTTGGGAGGGGCTTATGCTCACCTTAGAAACCTCTTCCTCTTCCCCTGGAGCTTACCTTTCCTGTTTGTGCTCTGGGGGGAGTAATCTTTGTCAGCCGCCACTTGGTGGCAGCAGAGAGTGGTAGCTTGGAGGGTATTAAGGGAGGAACAGGAAGTTTCTGGCAGCTTTTGGAGGGAGGTAGAGACCAGCGGTTCTATTAGGGCAGTAAGTGGAGAGGGGGCTCCCCGAGGCAGGATCAGCAGCTGAGCGGCAATACACCGGGTCCATGGGTGGGCATCCGCATGGGAGGTCATCAGCTAGGCAGTTAAGTGCATGTGGGTCCAAGCCCTGGGAAGGTCCAGTTGGGGAAGTAGGTAGCATGGGAGCAGCAAGGAAGGTGAGTGGGACCCTGGGGTCAGCGTATGCGCTTGTTGTGGAGTTACAGTTCCTGAGTCATCAGGGTGGCAGTTGGTTGTGGTAGGACCGCTGCAGCTCGGTGTGGTAGGGTGGCCCAGTGATGCTGGTGATGGGGCCAGGGGGAACCTCCCCTTGAGCTGGATTGCACTTAATCGGGCAACAGGATGGAAGCAAAAAGAGTAGGTAGCTGCCTTAGCAATTTGGAGCCACACTCCTGGTAAACAGTGGATGGCGTAAGAGGGAGGAGAAGCAGTTTTGAGACTAGGGATGCCAGTGTGAAGGCCTTGGGGCTAGACAGTGGATTGCAAGGATGGAGACTCCCCGGTGTGTAATGGCTGGATACGGGGTGGTTTGGGGGGAAAACAATGTTTCCCCGTTAGGATAGTGCTCTGAGAGGAAAATTAAGGGGGTACTGCAGCCGGGTTAAGGGAAAGTAGCCTTCTTTAGTAGTGAAGCAGAAGATGGATACTTACCGGTGCTGGAGAGTTCAAAGGAGCTTCACATTCCAGTAATTTAAAGGTTTTAGGTTGGTGAAAAATCTCTGCCATGAAGTTCTGTTGTGTGATATCTTGCCCTGCCTCATAGAAAACTGCTGTGATAAATTCTCCCTTCATTCGAGATGTAAAAAGTTAGCCCCATGGAGCTGTTGAATGTCCTTCAAGAAATGATGCCCCAGAGCTCATGATCATTTAGGAACTCCGGAGAAATAAAGTTCAAACATTGGGAGAAAGTTTTGATTCTTGTGGGTTTATTTCCAAAGGTGATTTAGAAGAGTCCCAATGAAAATCGAGATGTTTTTAGTATTAACAGTCTCTGCAAGTTTTCTGTTAGCAGGAGCCTAGCTTTCCTGAAAAGATTCTGCACCTTCCAGCTGCTGGTGGGGGGGGGGGGGTTCAGATGGCCCTGCTGATGAAATTTGGGGTCATCGCCCAACGTGCCCCTTCCCAGGATGCCGAGTGTCTGCTATAATGCCTCGAGCACAGAGAAGAAGATGACTCGAAATAGGCAGAAAACTGTTTTTCCAGCTAAAGTATGTGAATGCTTTGGGAGTTCTGGTTGAGATTACTTCAGTTGCGGGCCCTCTGCCTGCTAGACAGTTCAGGGAGGGGGTGGCTGCATAGGTAAGGATCAGTTTTAGTTTAGTGAGCATAATGACTCCGAAAGATTTGTTTAGGTTCACTATTGGCTACCATAGAGGGGTATTTTTGGGGCATGCTATGCATCTATGCCATGGGGTCATTCAGTGGTAACAGTTACAGGAGCTACTATCTAGTAAGCGCACCTTTAGTCCTTTTTTGAAGACCTCAGGTATGTCACTGGGAAGAGAATTCCAAATGGTTGGGATCGATTTGGCAAAAGATCTTTTCCCTGCTTGCGTCCAAGCTCTATTGATCTCGAAGAGAGACCGTTTGGATGTTCTGAGTGGGCGCCTGTCCGGTTTTGACATTAGGAGGTCTTTGAGACTTGGGGGGCTTTGTTCTCTCAGTTTGAAGGCTAGGGATAGTGAAGAGAGTTCCATCATCCTTTGAGTGAGGGCCAGTTCAGGGTTTGGAGCGCTCTACAGTGATGTTCTTTATTGCCCGCCCTTATGGCGAACCACCCTATTCCATGATACAGGTATTTGAGTTTCCGTCTGTCTGTCTATCTATCTTTCTACAGTTTGTGTCTATTGAACAGTATCTATTTATACTGTATGGTGGAATGCTGTTATGCATGGAATTTCATGCCTGGAAAATGCTTGTTCTGCTGCAGTAGTGACATCAGTATGTTGTTCTGCTGCAGTAGTGATGTCACTACTACAGCAGAACAACTTGGAATGCTGCCACATACTTGATTTCCCCTATCCAATTAACCTGGACGTTATTGTTCTTAAAACTTGAACTTGCAGAAACATCTGCAGCACACTGAGCCAGTAATTTGAGCCTACTAACAACCAACAACCCTCAAGTGCCCCCCCAACCATCAGTTCACTGAAACAAAGTGCAATGTCGAAATAGGCATGGATGCCCATACACTATATAGAATAGAAGATGGGCAACTCAACGCGCACCAGTGTGTTGTGCTACCTCGGGGATCTGATCCCCATGGACCTCTCGAGCTTTGCTCTCAAGGTCACAGGGAATCAGAACACCTCGGCGGGACCAGCCCGGTGGCATGGAGGGTTGGGGCACTGGACGCCACACCTCGCGCTGTGCCAGTGACCTGGGTCGGGAATGAGCCCAGGCCATCGGGGATCGGCAGGGGAGGAATAGGATCAAGCTTCCGTATGACTGCTCTCCTATCCCTGGGGAGGGTGAGGAACTCCACTGCGCTGTAGTGGCCCCCGGTGACAACCGGGGGGGGGGCACTGTCAGCACTGGTGCATATGGGGGGAGTGTGGTGGACGTCAGCATGCTGTGTCATTGCATGTCCGCACTCCAGTAGGCAATGGAGGTAAAAGGTTGGGCGCAAACGAGCAGCCCGATGACTGTGCTTGGCCCACCTGGAGGTCTGTCGTGGAATTGCACTGGGGGGGGGGAGTCGGTCTCGGCCCGACCTGGGTAGGCATAGGGGGAGCCTCCCAGCAGCTTAA
Source organism: Neoceratodus forsteri (assembly GCA_016271365.2). Classification (NCBI taxonomy): domain Eukaryota; kingdom Metazoa; phylum Chordata; order Ceratodontiformes; family Ceratodontidae; genus Neoceratodus; species Neoceratodus forsteri. Next base: position 64,076,531 of record JADMNL010000036.1, on the reverse strand, counting down.
GAATGGCCCTACCAACCCCCCAGTGGCTGAGTGAGCCTGCTGCTTTCCGGGCAGGACAAACCGGCGGCTGGATGCCCCCGCCATTTGTTCTGCAGCAAGGTGGAAAAATCATTCGAAAAAAAAAAAAAAACCTCAGTGGCACAACACACTGGTTGTGCATAGTTGCCCATCCACTATCCTATATGTCTATCTCTGTGACAGTTTGTATCTATCGAACAGTATCTGTCTGTCTGTCTAGCTCTCTATCGACAGTTGGTATCTATCGAACAGTATCTGTCTGTCTGTCTAGCTCTCTCTCAACAGTTGGTATCTATCGAACAGTATCTGTCTGTCTGTCTACCTACCTACAGCTAGTGAAGTAGTGGCTGAACTTTTTCTGTTAGTACTCGTATGGCAAACATTTTTCTTTGGGTGGTATCATTGTATCAGCAGAAATGAATGTCCACCTGTGACGGTGCAAAGGGCCTAGTGGCTTCTCAGGGAACACTCAGTGACGGAGGCACCAGTGAGACATGTTCAAATAAACCAAAATCAGCTTTGCTTCAGCAGGCAAAATCAATCAAATAGCTTGCTTCAGGTTTTAACACATTACAACCATTAATAAGCAGAAAAGAAACCCCAAAATTAGTGCTAGGCAGAATTTCCAAATTCTGTTGAAATGGCATTCTGTGGAATTTGGAGATATTCTTATTAATAACCAGATTCTGAAATGTGAAAGCAGAATGTGTTTTGCAGATCAGTAACCCACGGTTTGCAAAAACTGCAGATCCCTTTTCCACAATCCACAGAAAGTTATTCCTTGATTTACATAAACATGCTTTTCAGAATTCCGTGGAATTGTTATTCCACATGAATTTTGCTGACAGATTTCCGCATTCTGCACAGCTGTACATAAAAGGGTGTAGGTTTTTATCTCTTCTCTCTCTTTGCTGCAGTCAGCTTCAAGTATTTGGCCCTCTATTTTCCCTCACTTCACTTCCTGTCTTGTCTTAAGGGTTCAGGTGTGGCTTGTTGGCACCCCCGTGGGACAGCCAACAGCTTGTGCAGGCAGTGCAAGCCTGAAGTCTTAAAGGTCCAACATGAAAGCCGTCAGTGTGGGTTTGAATCCCCCCTAGACCCTACTAACACTTTTACTGTGGGGGTAATGGGTGTAGAATGTATAGGGAACATACAATACACCCTATCACACCACCTCTGTGGACAAAGTTTGTTGGGAGGGCAATGCAGCATTCTCCGTTCAATTCAAAACACTGTCCTGGAAACGTAGGCCACACAGTACCAGGACTAGGCTATGATGATCCCTGGGTTCAAGTTATTCAGAAAAGATAGGGCTAAGGGGAATGGGGGGCATGGCGATCTATGTAAGGGAGGGGATAAAGTGCATAAGGGAGGACGGGGAAGAGGGGAAGACAGAAGCACTATGGATGCAGTTCCAAGATGCAAAGAATAGGACACTGAGAATGGGTGTGGTGTACAGGCCACCGGCTCAGCGGATTGACCTGGACAGGGAATTAGCTGAACAAATTAGGAGGGTCTGCAGGAAGGGGAGCACAGTAGTGGTGGGGGACTTCAATCTACTGGGGGGTGGAGTGGGGCACCCCGTCCACCACGAGTGCAAGGGAGTGGGTCCTGCTAGAAGTATTTCAAGACAGCTTTCTGACACAGCTGGTCCAGGGGCCGACTCAGTTAGAAAGGACTCTGGATCTTGTACTGGATAACGGTTAAGCTGTAAGGAATCTGGAACTGGAGGAACCACTGGTTGGGAGTGACCACTATTCAGTGTGGTTCATGCTCAACATGTTGAGGGAAACCGGGCACACGTACAAGGCTGATTGAGTTTAGGAGCGGACTTTAAGAAGATGGGGGAATTTTGGGGCAGGCACCTGGCAGGAATGCAACCACACATGGATGCAGACCAGAAATGGGACATCATAAATGAAGGGCTGTCGGAGGCAACAGAGTCTTGCACTAGGAAGAAAAGCAAGAAGGGATGGGCAAAGAAATCCAGTTGGCTGACACAGGAGGTTATGGAAGGGGTGAGGGCCAAGAGAGCAATGTTTTGAAAGTACAGGAAATCGGGGAGGGGTGAAGACAAGGATACATACATGGGGAAGTCAGGGGAGGTTACCAGACTGGTCAGGGCAGCCAAGGTATTCAGGGAGCTGAGACTGGCACAGGGAATCAAAAGTGGAGAAAAATACTTCTTCTGCTACATCAGAGAGAGAAGAAAGAGCAAGAATCAGCTGGTGAGGATTAAGAAGGATGAGGGGGTGGGTGGAGAAAGGGGCAGAGCAGGCAGAGGCACTGAATGAATACTTCTGCTCTGTATTCATGCAGAAGAAGGGGGGCTAGATACCTCAGGCGAGGAGGGGAGGGGATGACAGATGTAGGGACTACAGAGAACAGGGTGCTAGATGGGTTGAGGGCATTAAGGGTGGACAAAGCGCCTGGACTTGATGGCATTCACCCTAGGATACTAAGGGATTTGGCAGAGGTCCTTGCGGGGCCACTGGCCGACCTGTTCAATACCTCCCTGGACACGGGATGTGTACCACAGGACTGGAGAATAACCCATGTGGTGCCCATCCACAAAAGTGGCCCAAAGGATGAACCAGGAAACTATAGACCAGTGAGCCTCACATCAATCATGGTAAAGCTCATGGAGACCATACTAAAAGAGAGGCTAGTGAGCTTCTTGGAGGAAAACTGTCTCCAGGGTGGTCAACAGCATGGATTTATAGCGGGCAGATCCTGCCAGACAAGCCTCGTAGAGTACTATGACTGGGTGACACGGGAACTAGATAAGGGCCATGCAGTGGATGTCCTGTATTTGGACTTCAGCAAGGCCTTTGATTCAGTGCCGCATGGGAGGTTGGGGGAGAAACTAGGGACCAAAAATGGTGAAATGGATCACAAACTGGCTAAAGGGAAGGCAGCAAAGGGTGGTGGTGGCAGGGGACCTCTCGTCACCAAGAGTGGTGACGAGTGGAGTACCACAGGGATTGGTACTGGGACCGGTGCTGTTTGGGATTTTTATAGCAGATATCTCACATGGGATCTAGACCAAGATCAGTCTGTTCACAGATGATACCAAGATGGGAGCTTTGGTTGATGATGTGGAGGGGTGGAAAGGGTTGCAGGAGGACCTGACTAAGCTGCAGGAGTGGGCGGAAACATGGCAGTTGGGGTTCAACGCCAAGAAGTGCAAGGTTCTGCACGTTGGAGCCATGAAACAGGGTAGGGATTATCATTTGGATGGGGTACAGTTGGGGAGCTCCACAGAGGAGAAGGACCTAGGAATGATCATTTCGGGGAGCATGAACAACTCTGCCCATTGCAGGAGTGTGGCAGCAAAAGCCAACAAAATGCTGGGGTGCACTGCATGAGGGATCTCCTCCAGAAGGAGGGAGGTTATCCTGTCCCTGTATAGGTCATTGTCAGGCCCCACCTGGAGTACTGCAATGCAGTACTGGCACCCATTCCTGAAGAAGGGCATTGGATTGTTGGAGGGGGTGCAGCGAAGAGCCACAAAGACGATCTACGGATTGAAGAGCAAGCCCTATGAGGACAGGCTGGGAGAGTTGAATGTGTATTCACTGGAGGAGAGGAGGGATGGGGAGATACGATCGAGACTTTTAAGTATCTGAAGGGGATAAACAAGACCAACACAGAAGGGATTTTTCAGATGAGAAGGGGGAGGAACATGAGAGGGCATGGACTGAGATTGGAGGGGGGAAGATTCAAGAGGGAGATGAGACATTTTTTCACAGAAAGAGTGGTGGACAAATGGAACATCTTACCAGATGAGATAGTGTCCTGTAAGACGGTGGGCAGTTTCAAGAGGGGTTGGGACAGGGTAAGGGGAAGAGATACTGGGAAGAGTGGGTGGGAGGGGCAGCTGCGTGATGAGGGGCTAGCTGCACACTCGAGCAGACTCAGTAGACCATGAGGCCTGTTTCTGCTGGCAATTTCGTATGCCTCAGCTCTCAAACAACTGAACTACAGACTAGCTAACACAGGCCGTGTGATTGTGTTATAGACAGCACAGTGTGGCTGCCTAGCATCTAGTCACATGAGTGTGTGCACTAGGATCTAAGGGTAGCGCTGTTTAGATTTACAAATGTTCTTGTAAGAGCGGGGCTGGAATGAAAAAACAGAAGGCAAGAAAAGTAATTTCAAAATGTCCTATATGGCAGTGCATGGTATTAAATAAGGAATTGGAGACACTGGACAAAGAAATAAACTGTTTAGGCAGCGCATATCTGGAATTTCTGAATTGCTTTTAGCACCTGACTAGTCAGGATGATCTTGGGTTGCCATAAAAACTTGGCTTAAAGGTTTGTCGGTTCCCACTCAGCTAGTAGACTCGGACGGACAAGGCCAGTCCCTGAGGGTGGTTCTGCCTGCACCTCTGCAGTCCATACTTCAGGTAGACCAGTCACCCCTCCTGCTGGTCCAAAACCTCCCAGCCTTGGCTAGCACTGCCACCGGTCTGTCTTTCTGAGACTGCCCCAGCACCGACTACCTCCCTCTTGCTCCAACCAGTTTTCTCCCTTATAGAGACCTGCTCCCTCCATGGTTCAAATCTCATCTATGTATTTATTATACAAGAAAAAAAGAAAACACACAGTGGTATGGTTTCACCCTTCCAAGTCCTAAATAATTCATTGTATTGCTGTAGTATTTGAGGTTCTCACAGTTTGGACACAATTAAGGATCACTTTGGTTTGGAAAGAGCTCAGAAGTATGTACAACCCCTAGGTGGTGCTATCCCAAGGGCTACTACCCCTGCCTGCATGGCTAGTGACAGGTTAAGGGGCCTAGGTCCAATGGCGGGTGCCTCCACGCAGAGGTCAGGGTTGGTAGTGGTTAAACTAGCTCGAGTACAGCCCTCTGGGACACTGTGACCACCCTTTGTTCCCACCAGTGGCCCACGCAATACATGGGAGTTACCTTCCCAATACCCCACATACTGTATGCACACTTCTTACACCTACAGTAACCACTTACCCTCAGGACTGATTCTTGCAGCCCATCTCTGAGGATCCCCTGTAAAACAAGGTTAGATAATACACACAGCCAAAATGCAATGCTTATTTTACATGTACTGACACCACAGACAGAATATAGTTCAATAACAACAAATCTGATTTAATCAATCAATCAATCAAATCTTTATTTATTCAGGCAGTCATCATTGAGCAAGGCTCATTTACAAGATGGACCTGATAAGGTCAAGGTTCGAGTTGGTGCACAGCAATTACATCACATACTTATGAGACAGTTATACATACAGAAACAAGAAAATGTTATTTATAACACAATAATATACAGAGAATTCACATGTTAAAGCTTGGCAAGAGAAAGTTAAACTAACATCTACAATATGTACATACATATATATCACAATGAGGGCCATAACAGTCACTCACATAATGAGTACAAGGATGGTGAAGGGAATATTGGATGCCATATACTGGCGGTGTCTGGCTGGAAGGAATATGCCATATGTGATTGGAATATGGTTTTGTGGGATGACTATTCTATCTCTAGCTGTAGCAACTGCATTTCTCTGTGAAGGCTGTACAGTGCTGCTTGAAGGATGTAAATGGAATGATAATGGACAGTTTTAGGGATTTTGTAGGGTGTTCCATGCTATGGCTAGAGAGTAGCAGATTGCTGCCCTCCCTATTTTGGTGTTGACTTTGGGTAATTTGAGCAGGATGATATTGTTGCTTCTTAGGGCATAGGAGCTGGAGTGGTCAGGTTGAAGCAGTCCAGGATATAGCTTGGGAGTTTTTTGATAAAGCTCTGTAGATCCATAGAGCTGCATTTCTGCTCCTCCTGACATGAAGGGAAACCCATCCAACTGAATCATAGAGAGAACAATGGTGAGTATTATATGGCAGGTCTGTAATGAACCTTATTGCTCTATGGTATAAGGTATCCAACTTTGAAGGTAGGGAGTGGAGCAGTGACTATAGAGGAAGTCTCATAGTCAATGACTGATAGAAAGATGGCCTGGACTAATCTCATCTTTGAATCTCTATTAAGGAAGGGTTTTAATCTGTAGAGGAGGCCAAGCCTTAGGCTTAAGCTTTTCAGCAGTTGTTCTAGATGCAGAGTAAAGTCAAGTCTGTTGTCAATCCACACACCTAGGTATTTGAAATTTTCAACATACTCCAGATTTTCTCAAGTATAGTGCATATCTGGGGAGACTGATTGAATAGGATGTGTTGGTGGAGTTTTGGGTTGTGAACATCATTGCTTTGGTTTTCTTTGCATTTAGCAGAAGCTTTTTCTGAAGCTGATGTTGTAACAGGGAGAATTCTGCTTGTAGGATTTCATGAGCAACTTTAGGTGAAGGGTTGCTGACATACAGTACAGTGTCATCAGCAAAGAGATGTACTGAGGACTTGGTAAGGGTTGAATCAATTTTATTTATATAAATGGCAAAAAGGATAGGACCCAGAATAGAGCCTTGGGGGACTCCTCTTGACAGTGGTCTTAATGGGAGAGGTCACCTTCAGCTTTTACCTGCTGTAATCTACCGGAGAGGTAGCATCTGAACCACTTAAGGGAGGATGGATCTAGGCCAATGGAGTGTAGGGATGAGAGTAGCAGTTCATGGTCCACAGTGTCGAATGCTTTGCTCAGGTCCAGGAATACTGCACAGACATTGTTCTTTTTATCCAGTTCAGTTTGCCAATCATTGGTGACCTTGGCTAATGCAGTGATAGTGCTATGTTTGGCCCTGAATCCAGATTGAGCTGGATTTAATAGATTAGCATTGTCCAGATATTCCCTTAACTGAATACTCACTAATTTCTCCAGCATCTTGGATAACACAGGTAGGATGGAAATGGGCCTGTAGTTATTAAGATCCATAGGGTCCCCTGATTTTGAAGGGGACCACTTGGGCTGTCTTCCACAGTGTGGGAATAGAGCCAGAGTTTAGGAAAGGTTAAAGAGGTGAGTTAGGGGACTGCAAGCACATGACACGCAATCTTTAGAAAGAATGGGTCCAGAAGATCTGCTCCTGCACTTTTTTGGTATCTAGATGCCATAATAGATCCTCAACTTGTTTCAACAGTATAGGTTTGAAGCTAAAGGAGGAGTCAACTTTTGTTCACCAGTATAGTGGGAGCTTAAATGATCACTTAATAGGTTAGCTGGGGAGGAGTCAAGGCAAGGCCAGCTGTTGTGAAGTGGTTGTTGAATGCATCCAGGATTTCCAATGTGCCAGTAATGGGGCCATAGTTACTGTGTAAATGGGTTGGAAGGGGGGTTGTTAACATCCTGGCCCATCATACTCTTGATGGTGCTCCAAAATCTAGCAGTATTATGGTAGGAGGAGTCGAGCTGGGCCAGGTAGTAGGCAGCCTTTGCATCCCTAACTTTCCTAGTGCATTTATTCCTGGCTTTCCTAAAGATCATCCAGTCCATGATATTCTTAGTTTTTCTTGCTACTTTCCAAAGTTTATCTCTCTCCAGCAGTAGCTTTGAGGTCAGCTGAAAACCAGCGACAGGATTTGTTTTTTTATTCGGATACTAGAGATTGGGGCATGGGTGTTAAGGGCATTTAATATAATGCTATTTAGCACCTGCTGAGCTTTTTCTACAGAATGTGCAAGATAGAACTTTTGCCAGTGTGGAGAGTAGGCTAGATCATGCAGATATCCTTCAATATTGATGTTTTTCTTGGATCTCCTCATGAGGAATTTTGCAGGATCTGTTTTAATGCTGTTGGATCTTACCCTCAGATGGGGCAGTGGTCACTTATGTCGCATAGGGCACTCCAGCGTGTGTGAATAGATGTGGTTTACTCACTAGTATGATGTCAAGTAGAGTATTGTTACTACTATTCCTTGCATTTAGTCTTGTTGGTTCATTAATTAACTGTGTGAGCCCATAGGTGTCACAGAATGATACCAGAGGTGTAGCTGCCTGGGTAAGCCAGTTGAAATTCAGGTCCCCTATGATAATGACTTTCTTCAGTACAGGACTTGACCAGGTTTCCCAGGTGGGATAAGAGCTTGTGTTCAGCAGAGGGGGTCTGTAGCATCCAATTAAATGGAAAGCTACTGTATTGGGAGAGAGACTTTAGAGATAGACACTCAAATTCCTTGGTCATAGATGTTGCAGCAGTACAGGATACAACTAAACCAGCTTTTACATATATGGCTACTCCGCCTCCTTGTTTGGTGATCAGCTCTGAATAGCTGATAGTTAGGTAGGTTAACTTCCCTGTCCATTGTGGTGGTCTTGAGCCATGTCTCAGTTATCACAAGAAAGTCTGGCAAGGTATGGGCAACCCAGGATTGTATGTAAATTTTTTCAACAGACTGCATACATTAATATGCAGGAAACTGAGGCCTTTAATTGAGGATAGGTCTGAGGAGAGGTGATGCTTACAAGAGGTCCAGGGTTGATTTACATTACCAATACAGAGCAATAGGAAGATCAGTAATTTCATAAGGGCTGCCAGTGATAGGGAGAGGGGCTGTCTTTGGTCCTCCTTTTTTATTCGTACACTCTTTGTTTTGGGTGCTCCCTGTGGATTTAAGGTAGTGTGTCGGGATAACAATTAGCAGTTTGATGACTAGGCTTAGTGGGGATCTATATACCCAGTAGTGGGGCCTTGTCTGAGACATATATGTGGTGATGTGTAACTTTATGGTGATTGTACCACTGTAGTCGATGCAGCAATGGCAAGACATATATGAGGGTATGGGTGTCAGCCATGGGGGATGTTCCAGAGAAACTAGTCGGGTTGACCACTTTAGATTGTATAATAGGGTCATCTTCATTGTGGAACCCTATGGCTATTAGTGACAGGAGTATCAGTAACAAGCTCCCCATTCTGAGGGGGATATTGATAGTTGGCAATAGGGAGTAGCGAAGTTGCTGATTGGTTGGGTCAGCAAGCTGGTGTGACTGTCTATTGGTTTAGAGAAAAGTGCTGTGGGCGGGGAAGAGATTTTGGCGGGAAGATGCCTATAAATTAACACACAGGAAGGGGGAAGTGAGGGTGGGCAAAAATTTTGCACCTTTCCCGACTGCTCCTAAGCTGTTCCTCCCAGCCTTATGGTTCCCAAGTTCGGCTAGGTGCCGCCGACCACCCGCTGGGAGGCGAAGCAGCTCAGCTGGTTGCTGTGGGCTGAAGGAAGCAGGCTGAGAGAGACAGAGGAGGGTGCAACAATTAATAAAGGCAGTAGCAAGCCTTTTCTGAGCGTCACTGACCAAATCTGCACTACAAAGGACTGTGGGGTCCCAGGGCGCTCAGGCCTGGCCCACCTTACATATTCAGACAAGGAGCTGCAATTACTTTAAAGAGCAGTAAAACAGTAGTTTCCCCTTACAATACAATAGTGGATAACAGCACTTTTTTGATGATTTACACATATAAAACTAGAAGGAGAGTGGCGCCTCAGCGTCTGGCCCACTGCTGCTAACAGAGTCCAGCAGAATTCAACAGAATCAACAGCAGTTGCCCTCTATAGATGTCTCACCAGAGTGGAAGCAGCTCTTCTGGGAAACTTGCAGTAGAACACCAGGGGAAGAGTAAAAGACAAAAACGAAAACAAATTTTCAAGTCCCAACAGATTTCAGCAATGCAAACTGAGCCAGTGTAAGTCAGTGGGGCAGGAGAGCCAATCGGCTGCTGTGCCTGGTGGAGCTGCTACCAATTGGCTGCGCCTTTCCGACTGCTCTCTCGCAATCCTCCCGGCCTTGTGGTTCCCAAGTTTGGCTAGGTGCCGCCGACCGCCCACTGGCGGAGCGAAGCCCTGGTGCTCAGCTGGTTGCTGTGGGCTGAAGGAAGCAGGCTGGAGAGAGACAGAGGAGGGTGCAGCAATTAATAAAGGCAGTAGCAAGCCTTTTTCTGAGCGTCACTGACCAAATCTGCACTACAAAGGACTGTGTGGGGGGTCCTGTGGCACCTCAGTGTCTGGCCCACCTTACATATTCAGACAAGGAGCTGCAATTACTTTAAAGAGCAGTAAAACAGTAGTTTCTCCTTACAATACAATAGTGGATAACAGCACTTTTTTTGATGATTTACACATATAAAACTAGAGGGGCAGTAACAAGGAGGGAGCAATCAGGTTGATTTGGTTCGGATATATTCAAATCACAGTACTGTACATGCATATAGGGTCCAAAATGTCACTCTCTGGGTACCCAGGATGAGGGGGTAGGAATGCCAGGCCTGTTGCCCGGGGTTGGCCGGCTGGTGCAGCTGGATGGGGCCCTGTAGGAGGAAAATGTATGCACAACACCCAATTGTAATCCGGAGCTGGATGGCTCAGTCCATAGAAAGAAAACACACAGAAATCAGTTGACACACTTTGATTAAATGAAAGGTGCAGGGAGTTTCCCTGATTTGTACTCACGATACCCCAAGCAGAGAACCTGATAGAAATGGTTGTTCTGGACTGCCAGAAAACAGGGCATGGAGATGAGGCCCTCATGACAGGACCCACTGCTTTGGATAGCAGGCCGATTCAGTCCGATTAAATTGAGTTCAGCTTCCAGCTTCGGCTCACAACTCACAGTAACAGGGAAATGAAATTGCGATCCCCCACAAGCACTCATACACATTCATATGTAAAGGAAATGACTATACCAGGCAGCTGCTTCTCGATCCCGATAGCAAACACTGCAAATTACCCAGGAGTACACACAGCATAAGCAGTCCCCGACAGGCCGATCGCACTTCAGCAAATCTTCGGTCTTCTATGGGCAAGCCTGGTTCTGCACAATTTTTCTTTCTCTTCCGAATTCGGGTTCAGCCCGACTCACTCACTCTAACAGCTGCAGGCCGACTTCAGGGCCTCCCACATGCTTCCCGCGTGAACTATACGCCGCAGCAAACAGAGCTCCTTCTCCTTACACAGTCAACTCACATCTGACCTCCCAGCACTAGTTCAAGGCTTTTCCTTTGGCTTCATACCAGTTCTGTTGATGGATTCAGCTGTCAATCACAGCAGGGCTCCCTCTGTTGGTGCAAAAAAGGTGCCAAGGTCCAAACTACAATTCCCAGAGGCACCTGCCATATATTCCCCTTTTGTAGCAGGCTCCAGGTGAAAGTCTAAGTTCTAGTTGGCTCGAAGCAGTCTCCATTTTAGGGCTCCCCTAACCCCATTGGCCCAGCTCAGCAGTTCAGGTCCAAAAAGGAGGGGCAGAATACACAAAGTCCCAGCTGCAAGAAAGGCAGGTTAGACAACTGCATTTTCATTAACACTCTAACTGATTTCTGGCAAACAGTTACATCTTTCAATTAGGCTCCCTCTGCGCTCTTAGCGACTGCAAAAACCGAGCAATTCGACAACAGCTCGGGCGGGATTCGAGCATTAACCACACAGTCCCCCCATTCAAACTAAATTAGTCTGCGAGTAGGCAGCTCTTAAAGAGGCAGTACCAGAGGCTCTAAAAGCACTCACAGTTAAGCGGCTTAGACGTCGAACACCATTCGGGCTGGGAGCACTTAGCCAGCTCCTAGAAGACTTTTGGGAACCCCCATTTGCAAGGGGGTTACATATGCTTCTTGTTTGTATTATGTATTTGTTTTCATTTAGTGTTTGTGCTCCCAAGGGTGTATCCCCCATCCACAGGCTGAGACCAGCCCCAACCCCCTGCATCTGTGGTGCTTACCCCTTCTCCTCTCAGTCAGATGAGCTGAGCCCTCACGGTGGGGCCCGGCCTAGATATACTCCCACCTCCTACCTCTGGAGGGATAGAGGCAGGTGAAACCTGGGTACAGAGAACAGCCAGTAGCGGAAGGCAGGGTCCAAGTGCACCCGGGATCATCTCGCTCACTCCAAAACATTTTTGGTTTTCAGTGTCATGCCCTGAGGACACTGATGCAGTAGGAGCTTCAAGCTTCAGCACTCATGAGTGCCATGCAGTGCTTGGCCAACTCCCCCGGCCCTTGTGCCCCTACTGCACTACCACCTGTGGTTACCCAGATAGCACCATTGCAGTGTGAAGCAATACCCTCCCTCCCTCTCTGTAGGAGGAGAATGCCCTTTAGGGCACTCAGTCCTCTGTTTCCCAGCTGCCTGTCATGATTTACGTTCATTTGGGACCTCGGGTCGCTGGCCTCATGAACGGTAGCAGTACTGCTGTGCCAGAGGGCCAACCTTATCTGTATTATTTAGGAGTGCCACTTCACACATGGCAAAGGGCTGTGTTAGCTAGTATTTAGCTTTCCATTTTATAGTCTGTGCTACAGGGCTGGGGTGAACAAAGGTTGGGGTTACGAGGGGAGTTCCTTGCACTGTTCGGTATATGTTGTAAGTGACTGTGCACCGTAGTAGATTTCATCAGTGTGCCACTGGTGAGTGCATTGTCTATGGTATGGCTACTGGCCACGGGACAGTACCACAGGGGGACACCACTCTAAGGATGTTTATTTTTCTCTGTTTATTTAGGCTGGGTAAGTACACTGGTCCAAGGGACCTCTTTGAGGAATGACCTAAGCTTTGTTAAGCAAAGAAACATGTGGAGATAAGAGATACATTGTTATAAACAAGCTGAGAAATACATTTCCAAGAGTAATTGAAAGTAAAGATAAAAACAATATGTAACCCCTCCTACAAATGAGGGTTCCCGAAAAGTCTTCCATGAGCTTGCCTAAATGCTCACTGCCAGGCTGGTGTCCTGCGTTTAGCAGTTAATCATTATTGCCAAAGAGTATCTGTGTAGCCTCTGTGTACTGTTGCTTTAAGAGCTGCCTACATTGCAGTAATAATTAACTGGGAGGGGGCTGAGTGTTGTCATGCTCGAGTTCCGCCCGGACTGCCAGGTAATCGCTCCATTTCTGCCATCGCTAATTGTGCAAAGGGAGAATTGTTAAGAGATATAACTGTTTGCTGATCATTCTCATTAGAGTGGCAATGATGATGTAGTTTGTCTAGCCTGCCTTCTTTGTAGCGAGGGCTGTTTTGTTTATCCCCACCATTTGGGCCCAGAACTGTAGGATTGGACCAATCAGTCTGGTGGGACCTAAAATGGAGCCAGACTACAGGAGCTGTCTGGAGTCAAAATCTGTAGGAACTGTAGTTTTGGGTTTTTGGCGCCTTTTTACATCTGAAAGGGGAGCTTTTGTTGTGACTGACAGACAGGTCAGCCAACCAAATCTTTTGGATTTGAGGGAAATCCCCAAGCTGCCTGCTGTTTCAGTTAGTTCTGAGCTGGGAAGTGAAATGAGAACAGTTCAAGTGATTTGGGCAGTAGTTCTGCATGGGAGAACTGTGAAAGGGCTGAGTTTTGGCCTGCATGTCTGCCTGCCACCCCTGAGAGGGAGAGAAGATAATTATTTTGGACTAAATCCAAGTTTGTGAGAACGAAGTAAGCCACTGTTTTTTCACCAGGTTCATACCTGAAGAAGACTGAAGATTTTGCTGAATGAGATCAGCCTGTCGGGATTTCCAGCTGCTTTTGAATCCCCGGTTTGTGCAGAGACTTTGCGATCATGATGGGGAGAGCGGTTTGCCTGGTACAGTAGAATTTTCTTACATGTAAATGTGCTGCGTATTGAAAATGGGTCGTGATTTGGTCCCCACTGTGTGAACTGTGTTCTGCTTGCTGGAAGCTGTATCCAGTCCAAAATGGACTGTATCCGAATTTGTCTCCATTTGGCCTGTGCCTTGCCACACTGGCCCAGCCAGACTACCCACTGCACAGAGAAAGCCATCGACGAGAGACCTGCCTGGGGATCAGCCCCCTGCTCCATGCTTGAACAGGAACGATGCCTCAGCGAATTGTGTGGTCCCTGCTTCTCCTGGCACTCCAGATTAACCACCTATTGTCTCAATTTTCATCCAGCCTGTGTCCAGTCTTGGGTATCATGAGTAATCATCAGGGTAGCTCCCTGCAACAACTGCCTAATCTAAAAGTGTGTCATCTGATTGTCTTGTTGTTTTCTTTTCACGAACTGAGACCTTCTGCTCCGGATTACAAATAATGTGTGTTGTGCATGGTGTTTTCTTCTATCACAGGGCCCCAACCAGCTGCAACGTTCCTGGCTAGCCTGCCATTCTCCATCTGTTTACCCAGAGTGTGTGACTGTTTATGGACCCGGAAGTGCATGCATAACTGTTTGATTGATACAGCCTTTAAGCAAATTAGCCTGATTACGTCCCTCCCTTGTTCAAGTCCCTTAAATAAATCAGATCTAACTTTTTTTTGCATTTACCTTGACTGTGGTTCCAGTTTGTGCAAGAATACTGTACTGTTGTTATTTGCTGTGTATAACCTTGTTTTACAGGGGGTCCCCAGGGCCAGGCCAGAGGAAAGCCCTGGTGATAAGTACAAACAGTGTGGGTACTTGTGTGGTGTATCAGGGGTATTGTGAAAGTGATTATTGTGTATTGTTCTGGCCACTAGTAAGGAAAGGGGGGGTTACAGTGTCCCAGAGGGCTGTGCCCAGGTTAGCTTGACCACTACCAACCCTGACCTCCGGGTGGAGGCACCCATTTCAGAACTCAGGTTCCTTAACCTGCTACTAGCCAAGCAGGCAGGGGTAGTAGCCCTTGGGATAGCGCCACCTAGGGGTTACAAATAGTAATGTGGCTGTGTGCTGCAGGACACAGAACTGCAGATGCCATCCTGAAGTAGCAGAGCAGCTGGTGATTGTAACAAAAATGGCTTTTAGTTGTGAGACAGCAACATGGTCACGTGTCACTGTAGTGATGTGACTTTGCACTTTAGGACATCTAACTTTGGAATGATCCTGATCCAGTGACCAGTCTGGTATTTTTTAAACAAACAGCTACTTACCATTGTAAGTGTAACCTCCCTGCAAATGGGGGTTCCCAAAAGTCTACCAGGAGCTTGCCTGAATGCTCCAAGTCTGGGCGGTGTTCGGTGTCTGAGCTGTTTAAATGTGGTTCCAAGTGGATTCTGTTTGAGCCTCCACATACTGTCTTTTTAAGAGCTGTCTGCTTGCAGACTTATTAGTTTGTATGGGGGGACTGTGTATTTAATGCTCGAATCCTCCCCGAGCTGCTGTCAAATCGCTCTGTTTCTGCAGTCGCTAAGAGCGCAGAGGGAGCCTAAATGAAAGATGTAACTGTTTGCTTGAAACCAGTTAGAGTGCTAAGTAAAATGCAGTTTGTCTAACCTGCCTTTATTGCAGCTGGGACTCTGTGTGTGTTACCCCTCCATTTTGGACCTAAACTGCTGTGCTGGGCCAGTTGGGTTAAGGGAGCCCTAAAATGGAGCCTGTGGACGAATCAGAACTTGGACTCTTAATTTTGAGCCAGCCACAAGGGGATTGTATGGGCAGTGACTCTGGGAAATGTAGTTTTGACCTTGGCACCTTTTTCTATCAACAGAGGGAGTCTTATTGTGAGTGACAGCTGAATCAGCCAACAGAATAGTGTGGAGCTAAAAGAAATGCCCTGCTCTGTGACTGGAAAGATCTGATCAGGTGTAGCAGTGAAGAGAGAAGGAGCTGTGTGCTTCTGTACTGTATAGTGTCACGCGGAAAGCGTGTGTGAGGCCCTGAGTTTCGGTCTGCAGCCTTTGTGAGTGCCAGGTTGGGCTGAATCTGAGTTGTGAGGAGAAAGAAGCACTAGAAGTGTGGAAACCAAGCTCACCCTGTAGAAGACTGGAGAAATTGCTGAATCACGCTCAGTCTGTCAGGAACTGAAGCTGCTGTGTGTGCTCCCGGGTATTTTGCAGTAATTGCGATCGGGATTGAGGAGAAGCCTGCCTTGTATAGTACTTTTCTTTTACATATAAATGTGCGTAGTGCTTGTGGGGAATCGCTATTTCAAATCCCCTGTACAGTGAATTGTGTGCTGAAGCTGGAAGTAAACCCCCAGCTTAATTCCGACTACATCCGTTTGCTAGCAACTGCAGTGAGGTCCAGTCACAAGGACCATGTCCTCATGCCCTGCTCTTCTGGCAATCCAAAGGGACATTCTTCATCTGATCCTCAGCTTGGGTGTTGTGAGTACAAATCCGGGTATTCCCCTGTAGTTTGTTTTCAATCACAAGTGTGTCACCTAATTTGTGTTGTTTCATTGTTTCATGGACTGAGCCCTCCAGCTCCGGATTACAATTGGGCATTGTGCATGTCTTTTCTCTACAGGGCCTTATCCATTTGCACCTGCCGGCCAACCTTGGGCAACGGACCTGGCTAGCCCCCCCCCCGTCACCTGGGTACCCAGAGTGTGACTTTTCAGACCCTATATGTGTGCACAGTACTTTGATTTAATGCCACCAATTAACTTGATTCCCCCATCCCGTGTTACTGTCCCCTAAATAAATCAGATTTGTTCTTGTTATACTATATACTGTCTGTGGTGTTGGTGCTTATGGAAACAGTATTGTATTTTGCTGAGCATGTTGTTTAACCTTATTTTACAGAGGGGTCCTCAGAGACGTGCTGCAGAATCTGTCTCGAGGGTAAGTGGTACCTTATGAGTGAACAGTGTGTATATGTGGGGTATTGGGACTGTAACTCCTGTGTACTGTGCGAGCCACTAGAGGGAATAAAAGAGGGGGTCTCAGTGTCCCAGAGGGCTGTGACCAAGCAAGTCAAACCACTACAACCCTGACCTCTTGGTGGAGGCACCCGCCATAGAACCTAGGCCCCTCAATCTGTCAGTAGTCAATCAGGCAGGGGTAGTAGCCCTTGGGATAGCGCCATCTTGGGGTTACATAAGAATATGACTTTTTTTTTTTTGAATAGTTTATTCACCTAGGCTAACCCAGCTGAGCTGAAACATCTTGTTTCCAGTAGAATCCTGTTCTATCCATTTCCCCTTCTGGTTGGACTGGAGCACCTGGGATGTTAGGTGGCTTGCCCAAGGTCACAGAGGGAGTAGTTGGCTCTAGCAAAGTTTGAACCTGTAATTTCCTGGTTCCCAAATTGGTTTTCTAATCACCAGACCACACGGCCCCTGAAAATTGATGCGGACTGTACATCACAACACAACTGCAAGTGCCATCCTGAACCAGCAGACAGGCTACTGATGCTTAGAATAGTGACTTGGTGCTGTGGGACAGCACGATGGGTGGGTGGCACTGTGAGGATGCAGCTGTGTGCTGCAAGGCATGGAACCATAGGTACTGTACCATCCAGAGACATTTTCTGTAGCCATTTTGTAATAGGCCAGTAAATGTTCCTTTAATTAGCCCTGCTGGCTTGTATTGTAGAAGGTAATTCAGGCAGTACAAAGTGCCCAGAACTGCCATGCTCTCTGGTACAGGACCTGAATGCTATAGCCAGGAGTAGTACTGGCCTAATCAGGAACCTTAGAAGCAAGGTGGTACAGCCATATGGAGAAGAACTCAGTAGCACAAAACGCAGTCAGCAATGAGACCTGTTCTGCTTCGTGCAGCATGGCTCAGGTGCCCCAGCACGTCGCTCAGGCGGAGCTTCTTCAGGGAGCTCCTGATATATTGACACCTGACCAAAGCGCCAGGGCACCTGGACGGTGGAGTCTGTGGTTTTACCTTCACGGAGCAGTACAGGTTGTCTGTATTTGTGCAATAAACGAGCATTACTAAGCAGCTAAGGAGAAACTATTTCACAGAGAGAGTGGTAGTGGAGTGGAATAGGCTACCACAAGAGCTGGTCTCATGAAGGACAGTGGACGCCTTCTAAAGAGGATGGGATAGAGTCAAGGGTAAAATAAGTACAAAAGGGGACCCGTCTAGGAGAAGAAGTGGCGGGGGGGGAGAGGGAAGAGGAATCTGTGGTATTAACCACAAACTGAACAATCGAGCAGACATGATAGACCAACAAGTCCTTTGTCTGCTGGCTTCTGTCATATGTTTGTATGTTCGTATTATGACAACTCTCATTGGTGATCATATTTTGTGCTATCCTCTCCATACCTGAGTACTATCTTAATTCAAGCAGCAGACCAGCTGGGCTAGAGGGAAAACATCTGTGGGGCCAGTGGATGTTCCCAGTCACTAACACTGCAGGACCGTGATTAAAACAATTTTGACCCACGCTTAGGGTTCCAGGAATCACACCTTCAATTTGCAGTTCTCTTAGCCAAAGAAAGCATGAGGAGGCACAGGGAATTGGTAAAATCCAAACTGCCAGACCAGATGAAAATGGTAAAAACCAAACTGGGCACAACTCGTGTGGCCTGGCTGTTCTGGCTGGCCCAGTAGATCAGGTTTTCACTGTTTCTGCCCATCCGTTCCAATTGGTCCAGATTTCATATAGGTGAGGTCATGGGCGAAATCCAGACTGCTGGACTCAGACAGGACTTTTTACCGTTTTGGTCCTGTCCAAATTTAGTTGTCTGGATTTCACCCATACCCTCACCTAGATGAAATGTGGACCAGCTGGAATGGATGGACCAAAATGGTAAAAACTGGACTAACTGGTCTGGCCAAAACAACTGGACTGGGCACAGTGTGCCTAACTGAGTTGGACCACCAGGACTAGCCGGTCCGGTTTTTACCATTTTTGTCCAGCTTGGGTCCAGCGGTCCGGATTTTACTCATACCCTGAGTTACACTCTAAGTGTCCAATCTATATAAACATATATAAAGTAAGCTCTAATAACTATGAATACTTTTTCATTTCAGAAAATTTTCTATTAGAACATGTTTTTGACTTTGTTTTCTATCTCTAGTGTGTTTCTAGGATCACCCTTGAGTTCTGCTGAACAGCTTAGCTTTCTTGTCAGTCACACCAACTAACACAGAAGTTGTGTCAGATATTTACGAGCTGTAAATATCACCAGAGCAGTTGACATCACCTTCTCTATAGTGTGCACACTGCATCATGTTGAGTCTCCTGACCAAGAACTTCCCCAATTTATGAACTGCAAGCATTTCCTGAATGGGCCCAGATCACTCCCTGTTCAAACAACTCATATTTTCGCAGGTCTCGAATGTCACTTTTCTGTTCATTTGAAAATGAGGAACGCATTAAAATTTATGAACTGCGGACATTTTCTTAATTACCTCAGCATTTCTTTAAAAACCGCTACATATTTTGCAGGTTACACAGCATATATCAGCATGTTATACAGAGCCTGTTGTAGAAACAAATCTCTCTGTACAGTGGGTATGTTGCCTTTCATTGTACCTGACACGTAACCAAATTAGGAGTTGGTCAGACATCTTCTGGACTTTCCCCATGCTGTATTTCATTTATTAGTGGACTAAGTACTTTTTGCAAGTTTTTGAGTTATCAGTATTCCCATAACAAGTGGTATTTTAATATTGATTGCTCTTTAATTCAATTTAGACATAATGTACATATCTACCATGGGAGGGATGAATAACAGAGATAAAAAAGCGTTCTTCAGCCCTGTTATTCACCTGTTAGGTGACTAACATAAGTAGCAGTAGAAGTATCCACATTTATTTTTATACAGGTAAAAACCACATTCGGGCAAAAGTCTATTTTCAAGTACATTCCTGTGTTACAGTTTCATGTATTATTCTCCCACAGCCAGTGTTATTTTTCCTCTAGCTGTCAATCATGCTGATTCTCCTGCTATATCTATTTAGTTTTGGCCCTGCATTGTATACGGCATTCAGGAATAACCTCTCTATTCAGTCTGGCATGCTGCTAACATCACTTCCGTAGCACTCGTGGCACCACTTTTCTCCACCACATATTGCTAGACAGCATCACTGGCAATGTACCGAGTGAGTAGAAAGCTTATTCCTGCATAGCATTATGGAATATCTCCCATTTATTAAACACTTGTATTGCAGCTTGAAATCTGATGGGCTGAAACATGGTCACATCCCAGCCCTGTGGCGCTGGACCAGCATGTTGCACTGCCATGGGAAAGACCGGTGTTTGTTGCAAATCCAACTCCCATCCCTAGGATGGAGGAGTTTCAGGAATTCCGCAGAGGAAACACTTTATTTAGAGACTGGTAAAATTGGGGAAAGATGCGTGGAGCCAAGGCTCGTTTCCAGGTGTGGAATGCAGAAAATAGTTAAAAGCAGTAAACAGTGTGCAAAAGGGGAGCAAAACAGTAAAAACGAACATGCGAAATTTGCCAGCAGATAAAGGCCTAGTGGTTTATCAAGTCTGCTCGTGTGTGCAGCTAGCACCCCTTAATCTGCAGCTGCCCCTGAAAGCAGAGTATACAGAGTAATACAGGGGAACAGAAGCGCAAAATTATGACTAAATATGTGGTACAGTAGAAATATATACTGAATATCTATGGTGTCCAAAATATATCAGATATTACAACTATGCTAAGCCTCTTCGTTAACTGTGTGATGACCGAGCAAGCAGCCCAAATAGTACACAATCCAGAGGGCGAGCAGACCATTTTGTATCACATTGGCAGTGAACACACAAACCTCTGCTGAACCAGCTCTCTGTGCCGTTGACACTCGAGCCAAGCAAAAGATGAAAATTCAAGGAGGCATCCATCCTCAAGCTTGCCCTTCGCTGATTAAGCTGGGGGACTCAGTGCTGCTTCAAAATCACCGCATGGGGACGCTCATCCCTTCTTTTCATCCCACACCTTACAAAGTGATCACAAAGGCACAACGGTCATTGCAGAGTAGGCTTCAAGTTGCAAGAAACATCTCCTTTGAAAGATATTGGCAAAAGAAATCCAAAAACAGAGTACTGCTTGGGGGAAGTGAGGGTGGAGCAGATGTCCGAGGAGATGGACCTGGGGATCATTCCTAGTGACATTCTAAAGTCCCACGTGGACTACCAGAAGGCTGCAGGGAAGGCAAATAGGATATTGGGCTGCATACAATAGGATACTGGGGAGCATACGGAGGGGGGTTGTTACCAGAAGGAAGGAGGGGATTCTGCCCTGTAACCGCTCCTTTGTCAGCCCTCACCTGGAGCACCGTGCATAGTTCTGCAGCTGGCATCTGAAGAAAATCAGGGACCTCTTGGGAGCTGTTCAGAGGAGCACTATGAAAATGTCTCAGGGGCTGCAGGGGAAGTTGTATGAGCAGAGGCTGCAGAGTCAATGAGTACACACTGGAGGCCAGAAGGGAGAGGACAGAGATGATCTGTACCTTTAAGTATCTAAGGGGATATTAATAGTGGACAGCACTGCCCTGTTTATAAGAAGCGAGAGCAAGGTAACAAGGGGCCCTAGATGGAAACTGGTGGGGGAAGCTTTGAAAGGCAGGTAAGGAAGCTCTTTTTTTTAACAAATTTTACTAAGTATGGTAAACAGTACATTGACATTAATCAACATGCAAAGCAGTACACTGCAGGTGATACAGAATTACACACACAGTACAAAGAAATGTCCAACATGGGGTTCATCAATGGCTTTGAACAAAGGGGGGATAGGTAGAGGGGAATTGTCTGAATCTGTGGAGGGAGGGAGGGAGGGAGAGTGGGCAGTCAAGGGAAGGGAGTGGGTGGGCAAAGGAGGAGGATGTTGAAATACAGTCAGGATCACAGGTAAACTAGGCCTGGTCCAGCATTAAGCTGGGTGTGGAGGCAGGTAGGTACTAGGCAGACATGATGGGCCATTGGCCTTCTTCTTCTGTTGACGACTGTGTTTCTCTTTCTTTAAACTCCTTCCCCAGTCTTCCACATCACCAGTTCATTCTGAGACAACAGAAGTCGATGATGATGTAAGCACCTCAACTTCGATATGGTTTCCTTGTCCAACACCAGAATTGCCACCAGCACCAATGAGAGAATCCCCAGAGTAAGGGTCAGATGCCAGCCAAGTCACCTGACTAAGTGTTAAGAACTGCTTCCCCCTACTAAGAATTTTTAGTAAACAGATAGTTCTGTCACATGTTGCAGGACACTATCTCAGTATTTCTAAAATGACTCCAAGTCCAAAAGGTATCTTAGTCTGTCGGTCAACAAAATCCTTCTGTTTAGAAAAGTTAAAATGTGGTGTTTTCCAATATTAAACTTTTCCTTTATAAACTTAAGGAGGGATACAATGTATGGGATCCGGTCACACACATTAGGATTCTGATCCAGAGTTTGTGAGTCGAAGTTAAGACCTCTAGGGGAATTCTGGGAACAAAGTGTCCTCCATTTTGTGAGTAATTTGGTAGAATCAACACTGAGCGCAATGCATGTATCTTCCTCTGATAATCAAACAAACAAAGTAACTGACACAACTCAAGCAAGGTGTCTCAGTTTCTAGAAGCTACAACTGTTATAAGGGAGAGAGGGGAGGCATTCTCAGACCTCAGAGGGAGACTATAGGCATGTATTTTTATGGATAGTACAATTTAAAGCACTATTGTTCTATATTACATGCATTATATCGATGATTGAGAGGAAGGCTATTTAAATTCAGGTTAAGCTTGTTATGATTTATTTCGTTTACCCATATAACTGTATCAAAGTATCATGGGTATCTCATACTAACACATTAATGAATTTAAAAAAGTCATATGTTAATTGTTCTCAAATAAAAAACTTTATTGATTTAAAAAAAAAAAGACTTCAGATGGTGAGTATGGCCTCACCATGCCGAAAAGCGCCTGGTTGGACAGGTGATGGGAGCAATTCATCACTGGATCAACAGCAGATCATCATTCTGACCTTCCTTTATATGGTCTCTATGCAGTACCTGTCTTTCTTGAGGTGTGGACATCAAAACTGTGCACAGTAATTTAGGTGCGGTCTTACCAGGGGTCTGTATTAGGGCAGTATTGTCTCCTTCCTCCTTCTGTTCAGTCCCTTACCTATACATCCCCACATCATGCTTTTCTTCCCATGTACTTTGTTGCACCTTGCAGTGGGCTGAGGCTGTCACTAATGATAGCACCCCCCCCACCCAGGTCTCTCTCCTCAGTTGTCTACACCACCCTTTCCTCCCCCCATCCAGTAGTCCATTTCGGGGTTCTTTCGACCAGTGTGCATCACTTTGCACTTTTTTTTTGTGGAACTTTAGTTGCCCCAGTGTGGACTACTTTCCAATTCTTCCAGGTCTCTTTCCATTTCTCTGACTCCCTCCTTAGTGTCTAATGTGCCGCAGATCTCATTGTCCTCAGCAAAGATCACTCTTTATCCTAGATTACTTCTCAAAATCACAAATCAAGATACTGAAGACCACTGGCCCCAGAACTGATCCGTGCAGTACCCCGTTCGTGACTTCCTTCTGCATACCTCTCAACTGCTCTGAATTTCATATAGAGCTATGATTTTTACATTCAGAAATTGCTCTAGTTCCGCAAAGGGAACGGTTAAGGGGAAATTGTTCAAGCAGGAAAGGCACACTAAGCCGAAGCTTGTTTCCAGGTACGGTCTGGAAGCACAAGGAAGTTAAATGACTTGCTCAGCATCACACAGTATGCAAGTGGGGCCTGTGGGATTCAAACCCAGGTTTGTAGCTCAGTGCTCTTAACCACTACGCTACACTGCCTCCACGCAAAGGCTTGTTGATGTTCCTCATAGTGGGGCCTATTCATAAAGGGGTGTAGGGTATGTGCGTACCCAGCCCATGTAGCTATGCAGCCCCGGACAAGTGCAGGGTGCACGATATTCACAACTGCAAGCACCCGCAGGGCACCTGTCCACATCCCCAGCCCCCTGGCATGCAGTTGTACAGGGGCAGATCGCAGGATGCAGGCAGGCATCTAATTGGATGCCTATCCTGGGTTCCAAAGTGGCTCCCCTGCTGTGCACGTGCAGGGGATTCTGGGAAGCCGCAGCCCCCGAAGAGCTGACAATGATGGGCGAACACCCGAATGGCTTCCCCCAGCCCTCCCTGGCAGCCCATTGGACTGGGGCAGCAGTATGGAGGGGGTTCCGATTGGTGCTGTGGCCAGTGGGTATCCATTGGGGGCACATAAAAGTTATGTCATGGTCCCCCCCTTCGCATAACTTGTGCCCCCCCAGGCCCAGTGCTCTGCTCCTTAGTGAATGATGCACACCCCATGGCATACTCCTGGACTGCCCATAGCACATAGCTACATGGGCAGCCAGGGATCCCAAGACAGGAACTAGTGTGCCTGTAGTGAATGCCACTGGGGGTCCGCGGGACTTCTGCAATGTGGTATTCCCACATAGGGTGCCCTGCATGCCTCAGATACATGGCACGTAGGTAGTCCGCATCTTCATGAATAGGGCCCAATATTAGAGCTGTTTCTGGACACACAAACTATTTAAACAACAAACGAACATATGAAAATGCCAACAGAAATAGGCCTTACAGTCTGTCAAGACTGCTTGATTGTACAGCTAGCCCCTCATCTAGCAGTTGTTCCTCCTACTCCTCCCCTACTTAGATTTACCCTCACCCTCACCCTGTCCCATCCCCTCTTCAAACTGCCCACCAACTTACAGGCCACAACCTCCTGTGGTAGAGTGTTCCACTTGCCCACCACCCTTTCCATGAAGAACTGTCTCCTTACCTCCCTCCTGAACTAATTCGATAGAAAAATTCCTTAATACTAAACATATGGGACCCACTATTCTTAGACATATTATTCTTTCAAATGAGAATGTGCTACACATTCTGGCCTTTTGCTCTGAATTTTGAAGGCCATTGCTATGGTTTTTAATGCTGAAAGGTTGGGAGGTATGCCCTTCTGTCCTGACCTTGTCAGCTGTAAGTTCATATAAAATGCAACACAGAGCCAGAGTACCCTATTCAAGTGAAAGCTTGCCGCTGGGCCCCCTGATGATTTTCCATTGGGGGGACGCTGCTGTCCCACATTCCAACCAGGGTGTCCATGATACACCTGCTAGTAAAAAAGACAGTGTAACTGCAAGCCTCACAGACTCCTGATTATCCAAACTGCTTGGGGGACATAAGTGTTTAGATGAAGGTGAGTTCATATAATCAAGAGTGCCGTTGACCTTCAGTGTGTGAAGCAGTACTTGTAGCTAAGTTAAGTTATTCCTTATCCCTGTTTAGCCTTCAGCTTAGCTAAAAAGTACATTGATTTGATTCCTATTTTATCTGGAAGAAATCTGTTACAGGTTTTTGTTTCGGACTGGTAGAATATATATATATTTTTTTGCTCGTACGTATTTATTTATTTAGTTTTTGTTGACCGGGTAAGTGCACTAGGCAGATTCTGCCTATTTTCAGGTACGACCCGGGGGAGGGGGATACAGATGAATGTCCTTGAACCAGATTAAGCTGTTGGTGGTATTTTTAGTGAATGAGGGAGATTTGGCCAGGACACCGGGGAAACTTCCCCTACTCTTTTCGAGAAGTGACATGGGATCTTTAACATCCACCTGAACTACCACCAGGACAGGCAGATGGGACCTCGGTTTAACGTCTCATCCGAAAGACTGCACCTCAGGAGTGCAGCACCCCCCTCATGCTGCACTACAGTGTCAGTATTGGGATATTAACCCAAGTGCCTAGTGTGGGGATAGAACCCACAGCCTTCTGATCTCCCGGCCTCAGAGGCGAGTGTGCTACCTGCTGAGCCACTGACACTGCTATAAATTCTGCAGAATGCTGCTATATTCTGAAGCAGCATCCACTGGACAAGGTCACAGTCACTCTGGTTCTCCATGTACTGGAGGCACTTGTCAAAGTACACAGTGGCTTCAGAACGGGACAGCGCTGGTAGCCGCGGAGCTTCTTCCTCCTCATGGTCAGACCCAAGGTCATCCTGATGTTTGTAATGCCCAGGGAGGTTTACCGTGGTCCATATATTTCTGCGATCTTCACCCCCAGTGGAAGACTTCATAGCATGGATAAAGTCACGTAACTTTTCCTTTGCCCCTGGAATGTCAGAAATGATCAACCTGCCAACTCCATATTCAGCCACTTGAGTCACTGCCCTCTCAACATTTTTAAGTTGTCTTACAGTACGGAACGTTTGAGGCAAGGTAAGGAATACCCTCTTTCTTTCTGTGGCCATGTTTCCACCCATAACTGACTTACAAACTCTAGCTGATTAACAGCACTCAAGGAGCCAATCGGAGCACTTGCTCTTGTGGCACCACCAATCGCTATGCAATTAGCACCCGCTACAGAATTTGGTAGGTAGCCCAGTAATTTGTTAAATACGTAGGTACAGTTAAAGGGTTAGTGTAATTGGAGTCTGCTGTAGTTCAAGTTTCACATTTCTTTCCCTTGTAAAGCATTTTGTGATACACTGTATGAAAGGCATTACATAAAATAATATGATATTGTATTTAATGGGTCTCTGCTGGCTATACTGATATCATTTTTCCCCCTTGTTAAGTCTTGTTGTATGTGGATTATCATCTCAGCCACAATAGAACATGGAATTCAAGGTGAAAAAGGGCATAGCATTTACAGCCTCAGAACCCTCCCCCGTGTAAAATCTGTTGATTAAAGCCCGAAAGGTGAGTTAAGTGCTGCTTGATAGCATGATTTAACTAATTGGTTTGTCATAAATTTGCAAAAAGGGAGCACTTGTAACCTGGAGGCATGTTTTGAATTATCATACAATAAGCAGCATGCTGGGCAGGAAGGAGAAATGATTAACAGAGACGTTTTTATTGCTCTTAACTGCATATCTCTGAGAGCTGCACTGCCAGAGATGATCAACAAGTTATACAGGTATAGCTGAAGCGAAACAGGACTTCTGTTCATTATTTCTGCTTCTGTTATACTGATGTCACCAATATTCACCTAATGCTGTTTCTCACACGCCATAACAAATATAAATATATGTATTTATGCAATAGGGGTGGACATATATTCAGTGTGATCAACGCATTTATCTGAGTCACTGTATGTATAAATAAATTTATACATACAGTGACTATTTATACCTACAGTGCCGGACTACTTTCTAAACCCCCAACCTAAAAACAAAAGGCGAGCCAGTTTCACACCACCTGGAAGACATCAACACAGCCAGTCAGCCAGCCCCCTCAATCAAACTTTAACTAAGTACAAACACCCAAACTGCATTAAAAAGGTCGTAGTTTGTTTTTTTTTAAACTTGCCTCACATCTTTACAGCATCTTTGTCTTCCTATGTTCATAAAACTAGCTGCCTCCGGATTCTGCACCTGACGACTGCCCTGATCCCACTTGATCCATTCAAACTGTTCTTTGTCCCTCGTTCCACTCACCTCCATCACAGTCCACGCTCTCCTCCACCACTGCAGAAATCACGAAGGCAAAACACCACCACTGGATCCACGTTTCATATAATCTACGGCTTTCTCCTGACTGTGGCTGAAATCATAAACCGCGATGACGATGCGGTACAAACCACGCGGCAGCTTCTACTTCCGACTCAAATTAAAAAAAACACAACAACTACTTTAGCCTCCGAGTTCAGCAAATACAAAAATACCACACTAAATTAAACTCGTTCACACCATGGCTCTCACTCAAAGGGCTACCGCGTCCTCGCTAAATGAAAAACAGCCGCCATTTAAAAAAAACAGCCCACCCACAAACAAAATCACGGCCAATGAAATTGCACGCTGCAAACGTACTCACATGTCAATCACTCTTTGCTGCGCAGCGATAAAAGGCAGAGTACAAAAAATTCCCTATTATTCACACACAAAAAAAAATAAAATATAAAAACAAAATAAAAACTTTGAACAAACAACTATAACCCTATTGCATAAATGGAATATGCAATGGGAAACTCATTAAATAAATGATTTATGTGCATTCGAGCAGTTTAACTTCCGACACCTCACTCGTGGCTTATGCCACACATGAGGTTACCTGAGGTCAGACTGCTCTTGTGCACATAAATCATTTATTTAACTCATACCCATTGCATATCCCTTATTTATCTGTCCAATGCTTATGAAAATAAATTGGTATTTTTGTTTACTAGGGACCTGGAGTGAGAATATTGTGTTTATGCTGACATTTTATTTATTTATTTATGTTTTTGGTAACCGGGTAAGTGCACTGATCCAGTGGACCATTTTCAGTCACGACCTGGCCACAAGGTGGCAGTACAGGGAAACACGAATTACAGGAGTAGATACAAATTCACACTGTAGTGTAAGGTTCTCACAACAACATTAGGACAGTAAGAACAGTCATTTTTATAACGTTCACAGGCATAGAGATAACAAAACATGAGACAAGGAAATACAGGCCTAGAATGCAGGGGTGAATTTAAGTATATGCACAAAGCAGCTAAAACAGTTTCATAAGCTAAGCACAAGTAGCAGTTTGAGCCGGTCAGACTGCTTTCAAAGAGGACTAGGTGGAGACACCTGTCCCGGCCACATTGCAGGGGCCGGCTGAGTAGCGGCAACATGTAAGGTAGGCAGTGCGAGACATTGAGCGAGGCAATGTATGTTCATAGAGCTCCGGAGCTCCCCATGACCAAATTTATCCACATAGTATGTTGTGATTGGCTGGAGCTGGCTCCCAGGGCTGCTGACTCTAGCCAATCACCTTCACTTGCCGAACATTTTCATGTTTACTCACTCTCAAACAGTGCAGTTCACTTTTACCCTCTCTCAAACTGTGCAAACTCGTCACCTGATGTGAAGATAAGCCACAAGTGACTACTGCCAAATATGTCCACACACTTCACAGCTTGTGACTCAAAAGCCGCTGGTCTTACCATGTTTCTTTGTCCCTGCCTCATTGCCAACCAACACCTGAATGGGGGAGGGACCACTGGACTACCAAGGAGATCTTTTCATTCATAAGGGGTTGGCGATCGATGATCAGGAATGGGGAGTAACCGCTAGACCACTAGGGAGGGTTTTGTCTAAATATGGGATTGGCTGTCCCCATTGGGGGGTGCAAAACTCTTTCACAGTCCATGTAAGTGGGCCAATAACGGGCATGCAAATGGCCAGCTAGCGCCTTGCATGCCCAATTGATTCATTTGCATGGCTGCTTTTGTGAATAATAAATAGCGCACTGGCGCTGTTCATTGTGGGGCCATTTACAGGAATTCAGATCCAGGCAGCACTAGTGAAGTTAGAGGCAGCAGTAATGGGTTTACTGCTGCTTCTACTTTGCCCTATTCACAGTTGGATAGCGCCCTACGCTACATGTCTGTGAACAGCATTTTTTACCACCTGGGCAATTACAAAGAGCAACTCAAACTTTTGCACTACATTTTGCAATTATTTGTGGATCTAGCCCCTGGTCTTTTTGTGTATGCATGCATGCATGCGCAAGGAATGTTTTGGAACAGTACGACTTTTTGGAGGTGTGTGACCCTCCTCTCCAATGCAGTGCTTGGTGTAGTGGGTACGACCCTATCGCACCAATGGATGCGTGAGCTGTCTATGACAGCAGTTTTGCAGCAGTGGTCTTCTCTTGAAAGAAAATCACCGCTGCAATCAGCAGTGGTACCGTGTGTATTTAGCATATTGACGTCACCCTTTTCCCTCCGGCTGCTTGAAATCCCTCCCACTTCCTCCCTCTGCTGCTGTTCTTGCCATTCCCTCATTATTGCCCTCCTTCCCAAAAACATTGTATATGTGATGAGGTGCCCTTGCCCAATCCCTGTCAGCTCCAGCTCCAGCCCCAGCCCCCCCTACAAACAACCCATTCGCTGTGTGCCGAGGGGGGTACCCAGTCCCTCTCGGCTCATGCGCACTCCAAGCACACTGTGTGGTCAACGGGGTGCCCAATCCCCATCAACTCCAGCCCCCCAGCAAACATCCAGGTGGCATGCTGGGAGCCCACCCCAGCGTGCCAAAACATGCCTGTAAGGAAAAAAACTATCCCGCATTGTCTTTTGTTTTTTGTACCTGTAAAAGAAAACGATCCCTCGCTGTCTCCGGTGCCCCCTTCCCCAGCCCGCACCACCCTCTGCACCCCACTTCCCCCACCCCCTCACCTCATACTTAGCTCAGAGCCTGGCACGACGATCTTCGGTCGAGCGGGAACACGTCTGCACTCTTCAAAGCCAAGCGCAAACTGAAGAAATGCAGGTAAGCTGTATAATGGCAGAAATTTTTTTTTTTTCAACTTAGGTGGATATCTCGGCCACTTTTGCAAATTTTGGCACCAAATTTTCAACTTGGGGTTCTTGGGACCCCACCTCATGAATTCAGTCACTGTCATGTCATTATTCCGTCCTGAAAGATGACTTCACGGTCACTGCGCGGAATCACCTTTTGGGACTGATTAACGAAACAAGTCTCACTGTTCATGTGGTGGGCTCCCAAAAAGCCTATGTTGCAGATTTGGTGCATAATTTCCAAAAAATGACTGTGTTATGAGCATGTGTTGGGCAGTTTCCATGCACACTCGTAACTTCGAGAATTTGTAATATTTTCACTCCAGATTTTCAACATTGGCATTTTTGCACACCTCCTTATGAGCTGTACAGCTATCATTTTTCACATACTGCCCAAAATGTGTTTTCGCACATCTGGCGCACAATGGCGTAGTCACTGTGGGAAATCAATGTTCAGGACAGATTAAGAAAATCATATTGACAGTGTTCATGAGCAGAGGTCACAAAATGCCTATGTTGAAAATTTGGTGAAAGAAGGCCACAAAATGACTGTGTTACGAGCGTGCATTGTGCAGTTTCCAGGTATGCTCGTAAGTTCGAGAATTTTTAATATTTTCACTCCAGATTTTCAACATTGCCATCTCTTCACACCTCCCTATAAATGGTACAGCTGTCATTTTTCACATACTGCCCAAACTGTTTTCGCACATGTGGCACAGAGTGGCGCGGTCGCTGTGGGAAATCAACGTTCAGGACAGAGTAACAAAATCACAGTGCCACTGTTCATGAGCAGAGGTCCCAAATGTTTTTATGAGGTGGGGGTCACAAAAAGGCTATGTTGAAAATTTGTAGTGCAAATACCAGCAAACGCAGGGGGCGTTAGGGTTTCTAACATCCCACCCTGTACAGACTGACAGGCATCAGGGGTGTGCCTTTGGATTGCCGGCTGTAATGCTCACACCATTCCACCCCCACCCCCACCCTTATCCTGCAGCCAGTGACAGGCATCCAGGTGTGCCTTGGACTCTTAGGCCCCAGAGTTCACCCCATTGTCCTATACTGCACCCATTTCAGCTATCTCCTTATGGAATGGGGTGACTGTAAAGCCAAACACCCCAACGCACACCTCAACACTTGTTGGTGTCTGCAGGATAGGGTGAGGTGAAATGGCGCGAGCATTATGGTTGATGATCCAAAGGCACACCCCAATGCCTTTCCATCTCTGCAGGGTGGGGGTGGGGTTGGCGTCACTTCAGTACTTCACTGGCATTCCTATTCTGAATCTGTCTAACTCATGCACTTCCAATGCTAATACCAGCAAGCAAACATTTGGTATTGACAAATGCTTGTTAGAAGTGCCAGTGTTACAACAATTGACAAGTACAGTTGAAGTGGATGCTGCAAGTAACTGACTGCGGTATCGGGATTCTGTGACGTGGGCATTTCAAAACTTGCCACATGCTGACTCCCAATACAAAACCACACAGGGGCAAGCTGATGGTGCTTAACATAATGAGCATAAAAGTAACTGTGAACTCCAAACATTGAAACATACAAAAAAACACACAAATGCCACTGTTTCTTATTTATAACTTATTTAACAGTTAATTTCAGCAGACAATTGTTTCCTATCAATGAAAATGAAACTTTGCACTAATAAAGGCATGTATTTCCCCAGCGTTCTCAGGTTGTACCTCAGTGTTTGATGATGCGTCTCATATTGTTCCCCATTCTGACCTTCAGTATCCCATATTTCGAAGACAGACAGTTTAGAAGTGTGAGGCTGAAATGTAAATGAGATGCAAGAGGAGTTGCAGAGAGGTACTCTGTTGGGACATGGGTGCTGAAGGGACATGGATACAACTAAGGGGGGGGGGCTGCATAAGTGCCAAACACCACTGCAAATACCTGCAAGCGAATGTTTGGCATTGACGAATGCTTGTTTGATCTCTTATGTACACCTGGCCCGAGTCGAACTCCCACCTGTTCCACCACATCCTCCTCCTCCCCAGAGCTGCTGCTATCACTTTTAACGGGTATATCATCACAAGCTGTATCTCTGCCCCCAGGCATCACCAAATCACTTTGCTCCTCCTACTCTCCCTGTGGCACCGACACACTCCTTTCGTATTCCTTTTTTTTTTCTTTTTTTTTTAACAATGATTGCTCATGTTGCCACCCTTACAGTTCCACTGTGAGTGTGTCCTACAGTGTATGATACTCTGTGGACTATTCAGCCGCTACTGTCATCTTCCTCTTCACTTGTAGTTCCCACTGAGGCAGAGGGTCTAGGAACAAGCCCACTCTGCTTTTGTTTTTCTTTGTGACTGAACAACACCTTGCTACCATCATCTCGACCTTTCTGTTGCTCTGGTTCCTAATGCTGGCAACACCATTCAGCCACTTGGGTGATGAATGATGAAGAGTAGGACTTTGTTTCATTTAAATTTGTTGTTGTTTTTTTTTATTTTTTTGCTTACTTTTTTAGATTTTTTTTAGTTTGTTTTATTTTTAGTTAAATTTTTTTTTATGTTTATTTTATCAATGGGATGCCACCAAGGATTATCAGAGGCCAAGCATCGACTCACTGCCAGCAGGCACTCACTCAATTGCAACCCACTGCCTAGACCACACTGCGACAGCACAGCTCAGGACGACACAAACAGGCTGCTTTAGGAGGAGGGAGGAAGTTCAGTAACTTGAGGGAATGTGGAGAATGTTTATTTTCTTTTTTTTTTCCTTTTTTACTGGATGCCAACTACCAGGGGCCAGGCACTGGTATGATGTCATCTGGCACACACTCGCTGCCCTGCCTACAGCATGGATCACACTGCAACAGCACAGCTAAGAACAACACGCACACACACACACATACACATATACATATACACATACACACACACACATATATACACACACACACACATACACACACAAATATACATATACACACACACATACACACACACACACACGCGCACGCACACGCACACACACACACTCGCTGCCCTGCCTACAGCATGGATCACACTGCAACAGCACAGCTGAGAACAACACACACACACGCACACTCACAGGCACACACATACGCACACGCACACGCTCACACTCACACTCACACACACACAGACACACACAGGCTGCTTCAGGACTCAGGAAGAAGGAACTACTGAACGTGAAGACTAAGAGATTCAATTTGGAAACTGCCATAAAAAGTCAAAAATATGTTTTTAATGGAATGCCACAAGGTGCCAACTGCTGGCATACACTTGCTGTCCCGTCCACTGCCCAGATCACACTGCAACAGCACAGCTCAGGTTGACAGACACACACACAGGCTGCTTCAAGACTCGGGAGGAGGAGGTTAAGGAACGTCAGTAACTTGAGGTAATGTGGAGAATATATATTTTTAATGGAATGTCACAAAGGTGCCAGCTACCAGGGGCTGGACACTGGCATGCTGCCAGCTGACACACACTTGCTGCCCTGCCTACTGTCCAGATGCCACTGCAAATGGCTGCTTCAGGACTCAGGAGGAAGAAGAAGAAAGAAGTAACCATTGCAGCCTGCAAGCAAGCCTGCAACTTGGGCGAATGTATACTGAGCGTTTTAAACTCACAAAATGAAACGTGAATGAAGATTTATTTTTCATGGGATGCCAGCAAGGTGCTAACTCGAGTAGCCAGGCACTGCCCTGATTCCAGCTGGCACTCACTTACTTGAGTAAAATAAAAATTAAATTACTAAGACAGTAACTCCCCACCACCACCACCCCCCCAAAAAGTCACATTAGGCTTTGGCCAGGGTCTTCAGTCCAAAACAAAATTAGTTTTTTATTTACTCTGCTAAGAGGCAGTTCTGCAACAACAACAACAACAAAAATGGGTGTTGCACTGCTGTGATTACATTATTTAAGGCAACAAGTGGGCACAGGCAGATTGCCACCTTACGCTCCATCTACCGCTGACCAGCCCTATGAACACTCCGTCCTCCTCCTCCTCCTCCAGTCCCCCAGAACATAGTCTTTCTCCCCTCTTCCTGTCAGCCAAGCCCCTGGTCCCAGAGGACACCTGTTCACCCATGTCGTTGCAAAAAACATGTTGCTGACACCGATTACAGCACTGGCAACATACTGCCTGGCATTAGAGCAGCAGGCATCAAGTTTCCTGGCAGTTACAGCACCAAAGCATCCTCCCGGAAAACAGTCATTTTTTGCAGGGGGCTTCACCCCTCACACCCTCCAATGGGGGGGGACTTCACTCACCGCACTCCCAAAACTAAATATAACCTCCTCTGGGGTGGGCATGCCCCAGAGGGGGGTAGAAACTGTGTGGAGGCAAACGGCGACAGGAGTGAATGGGGATCTAAAATCAAGACCTCCCCTTTCACTGTCGCCCTTATTCCGGTGCTGTAATTGTGGTGACATAATTCAGTTGCCCTCCTAACGGTATACCGAGGCCAGCTGCAAGCCTGCAACACTGCTGCTACTCAACCTGCCTTTTTGGTGTTTTTTTTTTTCCTTTTCCTCTAATATACCCCTTAAGCAGCCATGCAAATACGTTGAACTTTGGATTCAAGAAAATATTTTTCAGTCCTAGCTAATCTTACTAATCAACCACACAGCCCTGTCTGAGCTACCTAGCAGCTTGAGAAGGAGCCCGCAAGTGAGCTTCCCTCTGAGTCTTGTGACTGAGCAGAGTTAAAGAGCTCCAAAATGGGCTGAAGCCTGTGAATCACACTGAGCCCTGTTAGTGCTGTAGTCAGTTATCTGTTTCAGGGGTGAACTGCGGTTCGCAGTTTGACTGGTCCGCACTGTTCGGACCAGGTCAATCCATTCAAACCTAAAGTCCTCTGATTTCCACAGAAAGTCCACCACCGCTCACAAGAATCCAACACCTGAAGTTCAAAGTGTTCGATTCTTCAGTGGACCTGAACCTGCAGCCCTAGTAAAGAGGACATCAGAGAGCATCCAAGACCAGTACAGCCTCCCCCACTCCTTGCCATTCGGTAGCGCATTGGGTCTACTACACCTGTGACACCACCTGCATCTGTAGCCCTGAAGGAGATGTCCCAGAAGAGCCAGCCTGCACAGTCTGCTAAGGTCGTGAATACTGAGCAATACCCCTGCAATTGTTCTGCTAGTCAGGACCATATAAACGTGATTGCTGGGCATTTCTGTGCGACTGTAATTAAAAACCAATTGTAGAACTGCAACAGCCAGGAGGAATTAGCCACTGTGTTTAAATATTTTAATTAGGATGCACAACCACCGATTGTCTAGCAGTGCTGCACCATAGTCCAACAGCAGGCCTGCAACCACCCGCTGTGTGTACACATTCAACAGACTATTTTGTGAACTCTCCAGGCACTTTGGGGTACTAGTGCACCAGTAGGGGAAGCAGTCTTGTGTGGGTCCTCGCTGGAAGGTGCTGTGATCTATGGAGTAAGAGCTGTAAAGCAGCGCTTTATTGTATTTAACCCATTCCTTTCCCCATCCAGATCCAGCTCCCGTTAAACTAATAATGCAGTGTGCTGTGTTTGCTTGCTGCATGCTTAATGTGTAAGCTGGGGGTCTGGTATATGGATACAGGTTCCTTGACACTAGCGGGGGGGGGTTGTCTTCCTTTCCTGTGGGGCAGGACCCTGGCAGCCACCTCTTGAAAGGATCCCCATAAGCTGAGGCACCGCACCACTTTTTTTATTACCTCTAATATCAACTGATCCCAGGCACTATTCACCTGAAGGCCTTCTACACTGTGCCCTGGTGCCACCGAACAGGCGTAGTCTCATGCCTCACAGGTGGGGGTGGCTACATAAAGGCTGTAAAGGAGGTCAGTACAGAAAATATTCACAATATAAGCTGGACTGCGTCTAAACGTAAAGGTTCTCCATTAGATGACGTTACCTGTTTAAGTAGTTCATATATAATATACTTTTATATACGCATAATATACTTTATGGCGTGCCAGCCCATCGGCATCGTGGTAGCCCTACCACTGGTGACATCAATGACCCAGGCTAGGGAGCGTTCCCAAGTCACCGGCCAGCCAGCCATGGGAGGAGACTCAAACATCCCAGGGAACACTCTCCTTAGGGATGGGAGAGATGTGGCTATAATTAAGCGACTGCTCCCTGGGTGACTAGAGGCGGTGGTGCAGACAAGAACTCATGGAAGGGTGAGAAGACACTGATTGGCTTGACAGAGCATCGTCACACCTTCACGCACATCCATCATGAGCGCAGACTGGCATCGCTAAGGGAGTTGGGGAACACGGTGGAGAAATTCCCTGCAAAGTGAAGCATGATGAGACACCACTGGTACTCTTGGGCCCAACACACTGACTGTCCACCTTCCTTCCAGAACCATGTGGTTAGCGGTGGAGCTTGGCCCACTCCCTACTGCCCCACATCAGAAGGAGAAGTCTGGGTAACAGGAGTGGGGTAAGAGGCAGAGAAGGCATGGGTGGGGCTTGGGGGGAGGGGTTGCCTGGTAGGTGCAGATGGGGCAGCAGCAAGTGGAAGCGTGAGAAAATAGAGAGTAAAAAAAATATATAGATCTATATCTCTGCTTCACTTTTTTCTCTCTCAGATAATTCCTGAAGGGGGCCTATGGTCAAAATGATTATTCTAACTCTATTTTCGGCATGCATTTAATATTACCATTTTGTTTTGTTTTCAGACCACGCGCTGACACAGCACCATATATATATATTTATATATGTGTAACCCCCAGGTGGCGCTATGCCAAGGGCTACTACCCCTGCCTGCGTAACTACTAATAGGTTGAGGGGCCTAGGTCCAATGGCGGGTGCCTCCACCCAGAGGTCAGGGTTAATACTGTCTGGTATGACTTGGTCACAGCCCTCTGGGACACTGCAACCCCCCTTTCCTCCCACTAGTGGCCCACACAATATATCAGCAGTACCTTCACAGTATACACTTACCTCCAGGACTGGTTCAATCAGCTTGACTCTGGGGACCCCCTGTAAAGTAAGATGTAGTAATACAAAAGCCACTGTACGGTATTTCAACACAAACATGTATCTCAAGCAGTGTAACTTTGCTAAACAACCAAATCTGATTTATTTAGGGGATAGTAACAAGGACAAGGGGGAAATCGAGTTAATTAATTCAGTCACACTAATGTCCAGAGCACTGTGCACAGGACTAATTTCCCTATGAGTCACTGTTGCTGGGTGCCCAGGATGGAGGGGGGCTAGCCAGAATTGGTGCAGCTGGTTGGGGCCCTGAGGATGAAAATACTTGCACAATAGCCAATTTGTAATCCGGAGCCGGTAGGCTCAGTTCATGTATTAAGGAAAAGATCAGTTGAAACCTTTGCAATTCAATGACTCTACTGGCAGGGAGCTACCCTGATTTTTACTCACAACCTTTGCTGGACACCTTCCACACAGCGAGGAACATGGGCCTGTGAGCAGGACACACTCCACACATTTATATGAAAAGAGAAAGTTACCATACCAGGCAGCTGCTTTCATATCCTGATCGCACTTACTGCTAACCCGAAAATTCACAGTGCAGCTTCACTCTCCTGACAGACGGAGCGCGATGAAGCAGATTCTCCAGTCCTCTACTGGGTAAGCCTGGTTGCTGACCACACAGCCTCTTCTGTTCCTTGCACACAGTGGATGCAGTCCGAATCACCACGGCAAACGAGCTGCCCGACTTTTGGCTTCACACACGCGCTTCCCGCGCGAACTCAGCAGCGCAGAAGCCCGGAGCTCCTTCCTCAGTCACGGCCACAACGAATCTGAATTCTCGGCCACTGGGCAGGGAATCACAATCGGGTGCCACCCGCCACAATTGGAGGGCTCCAGATGCCAGTCACTTATAACTTTCCCTATTGGTGCGAAAAGGCGCCACAGCCCAGAACTTCACTTGCCAGAATTACTGGCTATATCCCCCATTGGCAACCAGCTCCTGAGAGAGTCCTAATCCTGGTTGGTTGCTCAATACTCCATTTTAAGCGCCCCTCCCTCCTGATTGGATCCAGTTTACAGTTCTGACCCAAAATGGAGGGGCAAAGCACACAAAGTCCAGCTGCAAGAAAGGCAGGTTAAACAACTTACATTCCCACTAACACTCCAAAGGGTATGGGGCCAGCGGTTACATTTCTGGAAAGAGCTCACTCTGCCCCTTTAGCGACGGCAGAAAATGGAGCGATTTGTCAGTGGCTCGAGCGGGACTCGAGCAGCAGAACACACAGTCCCCCCAGGTAAACTAATTATGTCTGCAAGCAGACAGCTCTTAAAGAGACAGTACTAGAGGCTCTAAAAGCACTCACTGATAAACGGCTTGAATGCCGAACACCATTCAGGCTAGGAGCACTCAGCCAGCTCCTGGAAGACCTCTGGGAACCCCCATTTGCAGGGCAGTTACACACACACACGTATATATGTGTGTGTGTATATATATATATATATTAGTACCACTATGGTTAGGAGTCAACGGTCACGTCTATGTTAAGCCCCATATTTTGCACTTTAATAACTTTGCAACTGTTTGATACATTTGCCTGAAATTTTGCATGCAACATCGGGTACCATAGATGTCTGGATGTAGCAATGTTTGTTTCAGTCAGGTGTACGGGTGCTGAGCTGCAGAATGTCAAAAAATTTGAAAATTACCATTTTTATGTAACTCTTTTGTCACGCTGTTGCTGTGAAACCGCTTGGCCGTTTGGTCTGAAACTTTTAGGGTACATGGAGTCTGGATCACAGATGTGCCTTTTGAAGATCTGATGAAAAAATATTAATCTGTTCAAAAGTTATTAAAATTCAAAGTTTCCCATTATTTCCTATGGGAAATGTCTGGCAGCCTCGATCAAACTGTATTGTGCCACGAATGCATTTTTTTGTGCTGCATATGCGAAAAGTTTCACCAAGCTTCCACCATCTTGTTTTTAGTTAGCAACACAGAAAAAAATAAATAACTCAAATAATACTGCCCCTTGGTAAACACCAACAGTTGTATTTACCTAATCGTGGCCCAAGGAACACGATTCTGTGGTCAGTTTTTGAATTTACTGGCCAGAAATATGCTTATTTTAATTGGCCCCTTTTTAATGCCGCAAATCTGTGGAATAATGCTGCAATCTGTGAAATAACTTTTGCGAAATAGCCACAAATTGCAGCATTATCCGTGAAACAGCTTGGGTTGTGCTGCAAATTCTGTTTCTTTGTCATTTCACTGCAAAGGAAGAGTTAGGACTTCTGAGCTGAAATTTGCAGGGTACAAAGGGCTACCCCATAGATATGCCTTTTGATGGTTTGCTGATAAAATTTACATTGGTTCTATAGTTATAGTATTCTGAATTTTAGAAATTTCCCATAAGATAACACTGTGGTGGACAGGATACCTTTCAGGGGCTATATCTCGAAAATGGTACAAGATACAGATGTTTCATGAAAAGCAGCTTAGTATACCCTTAGGTATACTAAGCAGTTATGCATGTTGCCAGGCCTTGATTACAACTGCAGTTGAAATTTTTTGCAATTTCCCTATGGTGACTGTGATACTGTGCCACTGGCAGCAGAAGGGTTAAGTGCAATGTCTCAACACTTCTGGATAGGTGGGAGAGCAGGGCCTGCATAGTCCTGTGCTCCCTCATATGGATAACATTATGGAAGGCCCTGCACTCCTACAGGGAGATGAGGGTTTATTACAATATGTCTACACTTATGGATAGATGCCCTGCACTCTTACATATGCATACCAAGGGCCTTGCCCACATAAAAATCAGGGACAGTTATAATATGAATGCATGGCCCTGTGCTCCCACAACACACTCTGCAGTGCACTTCCACAAACAAATAAGGGTAAGATTACACTTTCTCAAAAAGTTGTGAAATTCATAAA
This sequence comes from Neoceratodus forsteri, assembly GCA_016271365.2. Classification (NCBI taxonomy): domain Eukaryota; kingdom Metazoa; phylum Chordata; order Ceratodontiformes; family Ceratodontidae; genus Neoceratodus; species Neoceratodus forsteri. Next base: position 64,036,839 of record JADMNL010000036.1, on the reverse strand, counting down.
AAAAAAAAAAACATTATTAATGCATCAGTTAGAGTTCATATTAAAGTGAAAAAAGTACGGAAATGTGATGTTATGGTTCCAACCCTAACACTCCACCCCCTACTCAACCCTACCACCCCACCCACCCCACCCTCCACAGACCAACAGGCGTCGGGGTGTGCCTGAGGTCATCAACTCTAATGCTCACCTCATTCTCCTATGCTGTACCATCTCAGCTTCCTGATGCATGGAATGGGGTAAGCATCAAGGTTGGCGACCTCAAGGCACACCTCAACGCCTGTGGTCTGGAAAGAGAAGTGGGTATGGGTGGGGGTTAGGGTTGGAACCCTAACACCACATTTCCATACTTTGTCACTTTAATATGAACCCTAACTGATGCACTGATGCACTGATGAAGTGTTTTGCAATATATATATATATATATATAGAAAAAGTGCGAGTGTCATGCGAAACGGTCACGTGGTGGGAATAGGGGTGCAGCTGTCCTCATGGTTTTAAACTTTATTAAAAATTTATATTAACTTGACCTAGCATGAGTCTTTTCTGTGGTTTTGGCCATTTGAAGCCCGACTTTTGTAGCTTTTGGAGTATGTTTTTTTTTTTATGTCGAGACTCCAGCTTTAGTTCTTTGAGTGGCCACCTTGCAGTTCATTTTACCACATTTCCATACCTTGTTGCTTTAATATGAACCCTAACTGATGCATTGATAATGTTTTTTGCAATATATATATATATATAGTATATATTTATTGCAAAAAACTCTGTTAATGCATCAGTTAGGGTTGATTTCCGCACCAACAAAAGTGTGGAAACTCAACGTTAGGATTTTCAACCCTACCACCCCATGCCCCCCCCCTCCACACACCAACAGGTGTCAGGGTGTGTGTTGGAGTCATCGGGCCTAACTCTCATCCCTAATGTCATATTTCCAGACTTTTGTTTGTGTGGAAATCAACCCTAACTGATGCATTAATGGAGTTTTTTGCAATGAATTTCCCTTCTTTTTCAGAAAATGAAATGTTAGTCATATGGAATGCATAGGTGGGAGCACAGGTCCTCCAGGCCCTGCACTCCCCCCCATCCATAACTGTCTCCTTAGGTTTGCAAAATGGAATCCATAGGTGGGAGTATGGGCCCTCTGGGCCCTGCACTCCCACCCACTCATAACTATGTCCTCAGGTTTGCAAAATGGTATCCATAGATGGTAGTGCAGGCCCTGCACTCCCTCCCATGAATGTAGTGCTCCCAGTTTAGCATAAATGGTATGCATAGTTGGGAGCGCAGGCCCTCTGGGCCCTGTGCTCCCACCTACATATAAGTGCAGACATATAGCACAGGCTTAGAGGCATTCCAAGCAACCCTTGTAACGCTTATTTGCAAATATCTCAGTAACCGTAGCAAGTGTGGAAAAAATTATTTTGCAGTTGTATTCATGACCTAGCCACCTCCACGCATGCTTAAACCTAAAGGTGCACTAAGTTGCATTTAGCGAAAAATCTATATCTTGAACTCTTTTCAAGGTTTAGGCGCCGTGACCTCCACAATGCAATCCTATGGGAAACTTTGCAACTTTGGAGTGCTGTAACTCTGGGGACCAGTGCAATTTTTTTCATCAAACCAGCAAAAGGCAAAACTGTGGTGCAAGGGCTTGCCACCCTACAAAAATTTCAGCTCAAAAGTCCAACCTGTGTAGTGACGGTGAGGTGACAAAGAAAACATGCTTTTGGGGTGAGTACTATCGTAAATTGTGAAAGTACTGTGTGATGCTACTGAGGGCATTTGCGACAGAGAAAGGTACTTTTGTGACACTTCAAGTTGCTTTCATGCAGAACATATATTTTTCCCATAGGACATAATGGGAAAATTTAAACTTTAATAACTTTTGAATGGATTAATATTTTTTCACCAAATCTCAAAAGGCACTTCCCTGACCCAATCCCCATACACCCTGATGATCTTGGACCAGACAGACAAACCATTCAGGCTATAGAGGCAAGCAGAAACTTTGCAAATGTTTCATATTTTTCATACATTTTGATGCTTCGTAGCTCAGCAAACACAGAACAAACTGGAACTAAAATTTCCAGACCCAGAGATCCATGGTACAACAACATGCATGCCAAATTTCAGGCAAATCGGACAAACTGTTGCAAAGTTATTAACTGGTCACCCAATTCCATAAGTAAATAAGCTGAGATGGGTACAGTATAGGAGAATGGGGTGAGCATTAGGGCTGATGACCCCCAGGCACACCCCTGACACCTATTTGGTGTGTGCAGGGTGGGGGCAGCTTAAGGTTGGAAACCCATATGTCACATTTTCCCACTTTTGTCTCTTTAACCCTAACTAGAGCATTAACAAAGGTTTTTGCAAAGAATATATATATATATATATATACCTTGAGAAAACCTTTGTTAATGCATCAGTTAGGGTTCTGTCTAAAGCAACAAACGTGGGGAAATATGGCATTAGGGTTTCCAACCCTAACACCTTACCCCCACCCTGTAGACACCGACAGGCATTGGGGGTGTGCCTTAGGGTTGTCAGCCCTAACACTCACCCTATTCCATAAGAAAATATGTTGAGATGAGAACCGTATAAGAGAACGGGGTGAGCATTAGGGCAGATAACCCCAAGGCATAGCCCCAATGCCTGTCAGTGTCTGCAGGGCAGGAGAGGGGCGTTAGGGTTGGAAACCCTAATGCCATATTTCCCTACTTTTGTCACTTTAGTAAGACCCTAACTGATGCATTAAGGAAGGTTTTTGCAATGAATTTCCTGACTTTTTTTAGATAGTTTACTTGTATCCTTATTTGCCAATGGGAGTGTGGACCCTTTGGTCCCTGCGCTCCCACCAGCCATTACTGTCCTCTTGTTGCAGTGGGAGTGCAGGGCCCTGCATTGCCATGCTCCATGACTGTCTTTATTTTACTGTGGATGTGCAGGGTCCTTTGGACCCTGTGCACCCATCACTCCATAGATGCATGACCCAGTTATAAGCATAGCCTTCTTATTACCCCAGCACATGTACCCGGTACAGAAAATTTTCAGATCCCCGCCAAAACACAATTCTGCGCAACTGCAATGCCATTATGCGCCACAGGTGCAAAAGCACATTTTGGCCAGGATTTGAAAAATAACAGGTGTGAGATACATGAGGTGGAGTAATAAGAAAACTATGTTGAAAATCTGGGATCAAATTACTGAAAAATTCCAAAGTTATGAGTGTGCGTAGCAAAATTCCAACAAACGGTCATAACTTTGCCATTTTTAAAGATTTTGACCCCCAAATTTTCAGCATAGAAACATAGGCTTTGACGGCAGATAAAGACCACTTGACCCACCCAGTCTGCCCATTTTCCTACCTAATGGATAAGCTGCAGATTCTAGTTAACCAACAGCCTCTTCCTCCTACACCCCACTATAATTGCCTTATGTCTGTCCCATGCATATTTGAATTCCCCCACTGTTTTAGACCCCACAACCTCCCCAGGAAGGTGATTCCATGCGTCCACCACTCCCTCCATGAAAAAAAATTTCCTCACAATGCCCCTGAGCCATCCCCCTTCTATCTTTAAATTGTGCCCCCTTGTTCTTGCACATCTCTTTTTCTGAAAGATGCTACCCTCCTGGACTTTGTTGATTTCCTTGAGGTACTTGAACGTTTCTATCATGTCCCCCATGTCCCTCCTTTTGTCAAGGGTATACATATTAAGCTCTCTGTCTGTTTTCATATGGTTTCTGATGCAGACCCTGCACCATTTTAGTTGCCCTCCTCTGGACTGCCTCCATCTTGTCTATGTCCTTGCGGAGATGTGGTCTCCAAAACTGAATGCAGTACTCCAGATGGGGTCTCACCAACTGTCTGTACAGAGGGATAACCACTTCCCTTTTTCTACTTGTGATGCCTCTCCCTAAGCATCCCAGTACCCCCCCGGCTCTCCTTACTGACTTCTCACATTGCTTGCCCACATTTAGGTCATCTGATATGACTACCCCCAGGTCCCTTTCCATTATTGTTGTTGCTAGTACCTCCCCTGCCATTGTGTACTCTTCTCCTGGGTTTTTGTTTCCCAGGTGCATTACTTTACACTTCTTTGCATAGTGAAGCCCCGATTAGGTTAACACAACTGTTGGTGTTTACCAATTTGTAGTATTTTTTAAAGCATCTAAATTTGTTTGCCTCACTAACTGAAAACAAGATGGCAAAAGCTCAGTAAAAAGATTACCCATTTGCAGTGTTGGGTAAGTTACTTATTCTAGTACTTTCTATTACTTTTGGAAACTTGTTCCAGGAAGCTCTGTGGAGTCACCAGCAAGGATGGAGAAGTACTAAAATAAGTAATACACCTTACAGTTACAAAAACGTATGCCTTTTTATGCAGAAGTAATATGTTACTGTAACTGATTACATTTATTTGAAAGTAACTAGTAACTAACCTATTACTCTCAAATAAATGTAATCTGTTTTAGTTATTTATTATTTTTGTATTGTTTTTGTAGAAAAAGAAATGAGCAACTGTAACTGTAGGGTGTATTACTTTTTCTAGTACTTCTCCATCCTTGCTAGTGACTGCACAGAGCTTCCTGGAACAAGTTTCCAAATGTAATAGACAGTAATAGAAAAAGTAACTTAACCAACACTGCCCATTTGCAGCTAAAAAGTCAGCATTTGCAGCAAACAAAAGTTGTTTCGTGGCTGCCATCAAACTTTTCCCGTAGGAAATAATGGAAACTTTGAATTTTACTACTAATAATAATAATGGAAAACTTTTGAATGTATTTATATTTTTTTCACCAAACCTTCAAAAGGCACATCTGTCACTCAAACCCACGTACCCTAAAAATTTCAGACCAAACCCTCAAGCCGTTTCTGAGAAACACAGTGACAAAACATTTGCACAAAACATGGTAATGTTCATGTTTCTTTTACATTCTGTATCACCACACCTGTACATTCAACCGAAACAAAACTTGCCACATCCAGAGATCGTTGGTGCCTGATGGCGCATGCAAAATGTCATACAAATTGGTGAAACAGTTGCAAAGTTATTAAAGTGCAAAATTTTGAGTTTAACATAGAAGTGACCATTGAACCCTAACCATAATAAAGTATACCAAAAACATCACCAAGTGGTGCTGGCTCCTGGTACATGGCACCACAGTGTGGGAGACCTGGGATTGACTCCTGGTCCAAACTCCCCTGACCTGGACTGGTGGGGTCTACAGGGCAACGCGTAGGCATTGTCTACTGACTGGGGGGGTTAGTCTCTCCACTGCAGCGGTGCCTGTGCCAGGGGTGATGTTGATGGCACTGGTGTTACATGGTGGTCACGTGATGTCAGCTCCTCTGCCCTGAGGATGGCTCTGTGGGCTACCATAAGCAGATTCTGGGGTGGTGGGAAGGCTTAAAGGGGAAAGAAATACCCCCTCCCAATGGAAAAACAGCACAGCATCATAGGTATATGTGAAAACTGAACTGCTTGATCTATATCAGACTAGACTCGAAAAAGGCAGATTGGCCAGTCCAGCCAGACCAGCTGGACTAGGCACAAGTTACATAACGTTTGCTGGTCCAACCAGTCTGGCTAGATGGGCTGATCCAGATTTCACCTATCTAGTCCAGTTCCAGTGGTTCAGTTTTCACCCATGCTTGGAACATGGTGAAAACCAGACCACTGAAACTGAACTAGATTGGTAAAAGCCAGATCGGCCCATCAGGCCAGACTGGCAGAACTGGCAACATTTGCATAACTAGTGCTAGGTCTGGCCAGTCTGGTTTTTATTGAGCTGGTCCTGTCCAGTTCTAGCAGTCCAGTTTTCATCAGTTCTCACTCGTTCCACCCCCATAGGAGTTGCAAAGTACCCTGAAGACTCTCTCTGTCACCTCCTCCATTTTAGGTTGTTCCTTGGTGGCTGGTGGTCAAGGGTTGACCATCAGGGCCTCACCATAAACTATAGACCAGTCTCTTTCCTTCCAGTGGTGGCTAAATTGTTGGAGAGAATCATGGCAGTACAGTTGCAGACCTTTTTGGAAGAGGGCAGCAAACAGGATAAATTTCAGTTCGATTTCCGTAGAAACCATAGTACGGTATCCTCCATGTTGAAGGTTTTGGATGATGTCAGCAGGGCCTCAGAGCCTGGAAAAGTTACTGGGACAATTTCTGTTAACCCCTCCAAGGACCTCGACATGGTGGACCATAAGTCATTACTGAGGAAGTTGAAGGAGGCTGGTCTGGGGCATAGGGCTTTGTTTTGGTGTAAGAGTTACCTTACAGATAGAACTCAAAAGGTTTTAGTGAAAGGGAGACAACCAGGAGAACTGTTAATCAAAAATGGAGTTCCACAGGGGGTCAGTATTAGGCCCTTTGTTATTTACATTGTTGTAGTTGAGGAGTTTAGGGGTGAGCATTGGAGGTGAAGAGTACCATCTGTATGCAGATGTTACGATGGTGTACACCTCCAATGTCTCCACTGAGAAAGTGCAACTATGATTACAGGTGGCCTTTAATGATCTACAGTCATTTTTAAATCAAAATTCCTTAAAAATGCATGAAAATAAAACAAATGTAATGTTAAATGAAACAGCGTGAAAGTTAAATAAGCTAGATAAAAACTGACTGGTAATGCTCTCCAAAGAGGGAAATAGGATTGAAAAAGTAGAGGGGTACAAATATTTAGGCTTTTGGATAGATAGCCAGGAATCAGGCAACTTACATGTTACAAAACTCATAAACAGAATTGGCAAATGTCTTGGGGGCCCTATATCGGCAGAAAGGATGCGTGGATTTTGAGATGAGGCTACAAGCAGGGCAAGTTCAAACTGTCCCCATTTTTGACTGCCCCTATAGGTGTCCAGTTATAAGGGTAAATGCAAAAGGGTGACGCCAAAAAGGGCAAATTCAAAAGAGTGACAAGCAGTTTGGGCTACTGTGATAAAAAAAATTCCAGGGTCGTATGAGTGCCACTTGTGTGGTGGTGGCTGTGGCTCTGGGGATGCTCATCTATAGTGAGGGGGGTATGGGGGTCAAAGCCCCACCATGTGCACAGAGTGAGGGGCAAGGCCCCCTCCCGCAAAACACTTTTTGTGTGTGTCTATTGTGCTGTTTCTTTTTTCCACCATGTGTAACCCTTTTGATTGGTTGCCCTAATGGTCCATCACCCAAATTACGGTTGCCCTTTTTGGCTATCACCCATTGTGCATTTGCCCTTTTACTTTGCCCTTATGACATAGTACCGTGTCTACACTGCTTATCAGTTTTGTACAACGGATAAAATACACAAGTTAGACATATTGTTCACCAGACTACCGTACTTTGTGTTTGTTTTAAATGGCCCTTATGATCCACCTAGTTGTGACTTGAATGAAAAATTAGGATGGTCATTTCTTACCAATAGACATGTAGTAGTTGTAGTAGTAGTAGTAGTAGTAGTAGTAGCAGTAAAACTTTGATTCATTCAGAAATTAATCGGAAACTCATCTGAGACATGTTCATTTCTAGTGAGGTCCTTAATACAAAATGTTCCAGTTACACTATCAAATAATTATTCACACTTGGCATAGACAGTACAAAGAATAATACATATGATACATAAAATAAGACAACACCCCTCCACAATTATGGACATATGTAGACACTATATCAAAGTCTTATACACAGACAATACCATAATATTCAGTCACAGTCATTGCGTTATGCATTACACAGACAATAGCATAATATTCCGTCACAGTCATTGCGTTATGCATTACACAGACAATAGCATAATATTCAGTCGCAATCACTGCGTTATGCATTACACAGACAGTATCATAATATTCCGTCACAGTCACTGCGTTATGCATTACACAGACAACAGCATAATATTCAGTCACAGTCACTGCATTACGCATTACACAGACAACAGCATAATACTCAGTCACAGTCACTGCGTTACGCATTACACAGACAACAGCATAATATTCAGTCACAGTCACTGCATTACGTATTACACAGACAATAGCATAATATTCAGTCACAGTCACTGCGTTACGCATTACACAGACAATAGCATAATATTCCATCACAGTCACTGCGTTACGCATCACACAGACAATAGCATAATATTCAGTAACAGTCACTGCGTTATGCATTACACAGACAATAGCATAATATTCAGTAACAGTCACTGTGTTACGCATTACACAGACAATAGCGCAATATTCAGTCACAGTCATTGCGTTATGCATTACACAGACAATAGCATAATATTCAGTCACAACGTTATGCATTACACTGACAATATCATAATATTCAGTCACAGTCATTTCATTATGCACTAGACATACCTTGCACAAAATGCTTTTTGCACTAAGATGTATACAGCCCAAAGTTCCAGAATATTTAGCAGAGAGGCTAGTAGTTAGGGAAAGACATGCATCCCTGTGAAGTGCATATCACTTAAAATGGCACAGGGTTATAATGTCACACGGCATGATGCTGCATGGCAAGATCGCACTGCCAATACAGAGCGATTCTTGCCATGCGGCATGTCTCTTTCTTTCTGTGGGGCTCTGCCACAAACACTATAGGGGCTGTGCCCACCACCCCCCATAGATTCTCAACTCTGGGGGTTCAAGTCTGGGAGTGCAAAAATTGCAAAATAAAGTTTCTGGGACCGGAATCAAACCCGTCCCAGAAGCACTGCTTGAATTCCCTGCTGCTGTGGTTCAGTCGTTGAGCCACAGCAGCTGGTTAGTAATCCACTCCCAGCAGAGGGTCTTATCCTCTGCCTGGGAGAATGAGAATGGTGCAATAGCATTACAGCAGTGCTCCGCAGTATTCATCGTCGCTCACTGGTGCTGCAGCGCTTGCACGGTATGCCATAATGTCATCGCTATTAAGCATGCGCGAGATTATGACCCGGTACCACTTAAACTGGCCTCCCCTCAGATTGTCACTGAAAGGGCCAGGTACTTTTTTAGTTACTGGGTGCTCTTGGTGTGGAATTCCTTTCCTGAGATATTTCAAATACAGGGAATAAAACCTCCTTCTGTTAGGCAAATAAAAACATGGTTCCTGTCATTACCCCAAATGTGTGCCACACGCACGGAAGGGATAATGTAATTGAAATACCCTTGATTTACACATTGATCTCTGAAATTTCTGAATGCTCGTGATTGTCAGTTGTTTTAATGTCCTTATTAATAATATATTGTATATTATGCTTGTTTTCTTAACTGACACATTTTGTCATATTTAAATTTAGTTTTTTTCTTTTACTGACATTTTTATTGTATTTAAATTTCTTATGACGTAAAATTAGCATGTATGATTGTAGGGACATCACTGCAAATGAGCTTTGGCTTAACGAATGAATGAATTAACTTATTCATTTATTTGGATTTTGTTGACTGGCTGGGCCGACTAGGACTAGAAGTCCTTTTTTCAGGGGTGACCTGGGTTTAATTACATACAACAGTCAATAGAAGAGTCAACAACAAAAAAACAATTGGGCAAATCAAGGTAAGGTTTTCAGCGACGACAACAATGAAGAAATAGGACAATTTACAATAGATCAAAACAAACATGTGGCAGTAGTTTAGGATAAACAGTGGTTATGTCTGCAACAACAGTTAAATAAGCAGAAACATTAGCAAGGATAAAGGGGTGCTTGTTAACAGAATTATGTAGCTACCCTGGAGAGGCTGATGGGTCCTCGGCCTGGACAAGTACACGGACAATACTTACGGAGTAGGTCACTAAGGGTAGTTTTAAAGGATTGGAAGTTAGAGCAGGGCTGTGTTCTGGCCAGTATGTCATTCCACACAGAGGCAAAGAACCTCATGCCAGCAGATGTTGTGGATTTGGGGATTAAGAGGAGTGAGTGGGAGGAGGATTGAAGGGCTCAGCTGGGCTGTCTAAGAACCAGGAGAGAGACATAAGGTGGGGTGTGGGTGGGGAATATACAATTTTCTGAGCTAGGCAGAGAGTGGCAAAGTGTATCTTGTTTTCTGGGGGGGTGGGATTTACTGCGGAGAGGGTACTGCACATGGGTGCAGCTAGGTTTTTTTTTTTTTTTTTTACAGGGGGAGCAAAGTATGATAATAGTCCTGCTTTCCGTGGCTAAAACCAAATCAATAGGTTGGGGGTCTTGGGGTAGCATAGGCCTCCAGAAGCGATAGGGTTTTAAGTGATTTCTGGTGCTTTTTGTGAGTTATTTTGCACCTTTCAGAATAATTTGTTCAGCTTTCTTTTAATTTGAGAAAAGTTGCAAGCAGCATGTGCAATACCTGTCTCTGTATGCTAGCAGCTCTTCCCACACACTGTTATATTCCTAGTCAATGTAATAGCCACAAAATATGCAGCTCTAAAGGCTGCTCTGGTTCCCCCATTACATCTCTACTCATAAAAATTTGTCAAAATAGTAACCTTGTGAACTGCTGGGGAAGGAATGAGGACACCACACTGCAACATGATGACCGTATTTAGTGGCAATATAACCATAACAATTCCTTTCCCTGGAGCTCCCAAATTTGATAAACCTCATTTAACAACCAGTATAAATACATGCCAAGTAAATTAAAAGTACGACTATGAAGGACCTGCAATTGGAGTAAATTATTGTCAAAGCCACAGAGCACCAATTTATATGCATAGTAATTCTGAGGTTTGGGGGAGGGGGGGTCCGCAGGGGTAGATAAGGACTGTTACTGCACTCTCATTATGTTAACTAACATGACCAGAATACGAGAGGTATCGGTGGGAGAAACAACAGATTGTGCCCTAAGTGATTTGTGTTTTGCTCGTTAAAGAAAACAATGATCTAGAGTGCACCTTGCAATTAGAAAACTTTTCAAGATCAGCTTGGCTAATTACACAAGGGTGTTACGCTACCTGAACAAATTCAAAGGGGGATGATTCTGAACTCTGAAAGAGAGTTATTTGCTGACCTGGTCTACTCTGTGCAGACTGACACAGCTGGCTGATGGCTGATGCATGGCACCATACACTCCTCCTGACACACAAACAGAGTGCCGAGCAAACAAAACAGAGCTGATGTGCTTTTTGATGACACACTCCAACAACACTCATCAGGGCACGCGCGAGTTTGCATGACTCACCAACACTGGCCATTTCAATTGGCTGATGAGCTGTGGAACACATTGGTTGCAGTCAATCAAGAGAAAACATTTAAAAAAATGCAAGGCAGGGGACAGCAGACAGATAGGCAGTTGTCTTTAACCTCCCCCGTGTCCTGAGTCCCAAATCCTGCCACCAATATGGGAACAAAACAAAAACCTCAGGGCTTCAAAGTCCCTGTTCTGATTGCTTGGGGGGAGGCAGCCTGCCCCCCTCCATAATCTACACCACTGGTATTGCATTGATGTTCCCTTTTACTAGCAGTCACTGCGAAGTGAGATGCACAATGGAAAAGGAATTTTAGTTTGAGCTTACCCTCTTTGAGAGAAGAGAGGATGGGAGCACCATACAGGAAGGTGGATAGTAGGATACTGTTTGCTATGGATACCCTAGCTTCAGTTGAAAGGGAAGGATTCAACTGGTAAAGGAGCCCCGGCTTTTGGTTAAAAGTTTTGGTTGCTCTATCAAAACGAGGCCTGAGTGAGAGCTCCTGCTCTAAGATGACACCCAGGTACTTGAGTGAGGTTACTGTCTCAACGGGATAACGTCTTAGGGAGGTGATTTTTTGATAGTTTACATCTATCTGCACCTAAATGACTAGGGCCAAAGAGGATGGCCTTGGTTTTTGTAATGCTTAGCAGTAGGCTGTGTGCCTTAAGCCATGATTCCAATAGGCGGAAGTCAGCTTTTAGGTCCGTCTCAATTGAGATGATGTCAGAGTGGCTTTTGTGGGATACCGCATCATCATCAGCACAGAGAATGACACTAGCACTGCCAGAGTGCTCTGGTAGGTCATTTACAAAAAGCGAGAACAGTAGGGGGCCAAAGATGAACCCCTCGGGGCCCCATCTGTGATATCTCGTAGAGAAGAGAGGCACCCTTTCCACTTTACCAACTGCTTACAGACAGTTAGGTAACTAGTGAACCAAGAACAGAACAGGTTATCAAACCTGAGTTTTTTAAGTTTAAGGAGGAGCAACTTGTGATCAACCAAGTCAAAAGCCTTAGTCAAGTCTGTGAAAACTGTTCCAGTTGCCCTTTTAGTCTCCAGGGCTTCAAATATGTCAGTTGTCAAATGGACTAGGGCAGAGTTGGTTCCATGGTTCTTGTGAAAGCCATGTTGGACAACAGTAACCAGAGTGTGTACTTCAGCATACTCCTGGCTCTGATCGAATATCAGCTGCTGTAGTATTTTGGATAGGGTACATAGTACGGAGATGGGTCGGTAGTTTTCAGCTGGCTCCCTAGCACTACCTTTGCATATGGGGACTACGTGGGCAACCTTCCAGTCACTTGGAAACTCGCCATGCCGTAGGGACATGTTGTATAGAGTGGTTATGGGGCAGTGAGGATGTGGGCTCCAAGTTTGAGCAGTCTGGGCTCTAATTTATCATAGCCTGCGGATCCCTCTCACTTAATTCTCTGGACCTGGAGTCAGACTTCCTGGCAAGAGACGAGCCTAAAGTGGAACTTGGGCCTATGGAGTGAGTGGAAGTTAGTGGGAGACGGGGCTGGGCTGCAGGGGGGTAGGTAACCTGAGAGGAATTTTGAAACCGGGCCAGATCCATGAAGAATTTATTAAAAGCCTTAGCTGCAAGGGCAGGGTCATTTGCTGAGTTTGCATTATACAGTATATCTTGGGGGAGGACCAGCTCTGCCTTTGAGGCGACTAATAATCTGTGACTAAAACTTCGTTGGGTTTTGCAGGTCGGAGGACTGCAGTTTCTTGAGATGCAGTGCCCTTGCCATCCTGAGACTGGACTTGCAGCGATTCCGTAGCGCCCTGTAATTTTCCCACTCAGGCAGCAGGCCAGAAGCCCTGAAAGAATACCAGGCCTTGTCCTTATTCTTCATGAGTACACATAATTCTGGGGAGAGCCATTTGGGACACAAAGCCTTTACCCTTCTGCTAACCGTAGGTACATGTCTGTTTATAGGTACACGTCTGTTTATAGGTACATGTCTGTTTATAGGTATGTGTCTGTTTATAGGTATGTGTCTGTTTATAGGTATGTGTCTGTTTATAGGTACACGTCTGTTTATAGGTACATGTCTGTTTAGAGGTACACATCTGTTTATAGGTACATGTCTGTTTATAGGTACACGTCTGTTTATAGGTACATGTCTGTTTAGAGGTACACATCTGTTTATAGGTACATGTCTGTTGATAGATACATATCTGTTTATAGGTACACGTCTGTTTATAGGTACATGTCTGTTTATAGGTACACGTCTGTTTATAGGTACATGTCTGTTTATAGGTACACGTCTGTTTATAGGTACATGTCTGTTTAGAGGTACACATCTGTTTATAGGTACATGTCTGTTTATAGATACATATCTGTTTATAGGTATATGCCTGTTTATAGGTACATGTTTGTTTATAGGTACAGTCACAGATTTGCTCAGCAGGTCAGCCCTCTACTCCCAAATTGCCAACCTCTAAGCATAGTCTTGTGAACAGTGACCAGAACAAGGTAGCCCTGTTGCCTGTTTTGTGGATTCGAGTCATCTTAGTCCCAAATTCTGCAGGGATTCAAACTTGTTAACCTCTTGTTAGCATAATCAATTGTCAGGCTCAGATAATTCTGTCTTCAGGGGGCCAGATATCTTTGTCTACGGGCACTTAACCAGGTATTACAAAATGAACCCTTTTTGAACTCTATGTAAGACCTAGAGAAACTCTTAAACTGTTTCTCAGTTTGGTACACCCATAAACTCATGTACCGTGTCAGCTTTAAAACCATCTAACTTCACTTAAAACCAAAGAAATGTTTCAAGGCACACCAGCCAGTTTATATTTTTAAAATATATCTTTACTAAACAAAAGGTAAAATAGTAAACAGTAATATACAGAACTCTTATCACAAAAACATACATATCCTTAAACAAAACAAGGTTTAAAACAGTGCAATTCCTACATACAGTATTTAACTCTCCTCCTAAATAATTTGCTTACAGTGCTCAGATATTTTCTTGGTCAGTGTCAGATAAGTGTCCCTGTAATGAAACAGAATAATCTTTTCAAGCTGTATTTGCCAACCCCTTTTGGATGAGGTCATCCAGCTCCTCCTCTGTCAGATAGCTAAATATATATATATTTCTATACAACCACAGAATGCAATTTTCAAAGTATTAATTCTGCAACCTTAGCATAACTCAAGTTTCAAATGACACTTCTTTGATCCCAGGATGAGTTTCCTCCCTCAGGGATATGAAGGAACATTTACACTTCACACCCCTGTGTAAGAACTCGAGTTTCCTTCTAACATTGTAAAATGGATATTTCAGGGCTTAGCTACAAATAACCCACATCCTAACTAAGGCTATAAAATGCAAACTCTTAGGAGTTAATCTTAATCACAGAGATCTGCTGATCAGCATATCCTGTCAGGTTAGAACTGAAACCTGGAGGTGAGTAAGGTCATTCCAAGTGCACTGGCATTTCCAACAGACAAATTCAATACCACATTTCTGTTGTTTTTAAGAAATAAAAAAAAATGATACAGCACTCAGAGCTGGCTGTCTATGTTACAGGTACACGTCTGTTTATAGGTACACGTCTGTTTATAGGTACACGTCTGTTTATAGGTACATGCCTGTTAATAGGTATATGTCTGTTTATAGATGCACATCTGTTTATAGGAACGTCTGTTTATCAGTACACATCTGTTTATAGGTACATGCATGTTTATAAGTACATGTTTACACAGTTATATAAGTAAAGGGGAGGGTATGGGGGGGCAAAGCCCCCCACATAAAAAAAAGTAAACGTTTGTGTCCTCGCTAAAATTCCGTCATGATTCTGGATTCACTGTTTCAGAGTCACTCTCATCACATAGAACCATTGTGGACACAGCCGATGTGTAGGGGCTCAGTGTTTCCCCAACATAAGTTTTACAAGGAGACACTCAGAGGGCGAATGATGTAGCATGTACAAAGGATTTTCTGAAACGCTGATGGTGTCTCCAGTATACAGTGGAGCTCCCCCTCTTTTTTTTATCTAAATGATCTTTCCTGAAAGAGCTGTAACCAGAGATGGCAACTTCATGCTGGGGGATAGAGGGTTTTAGCCATGTTTCAGACTCGGCTAGAACATCAGGGTGGTAAAGAGCCATCCAAGCTTCCAGTTCGGGCATCTTAGTTCTGAGGCTGTGTATGTTAATATGTGCCAGTTTAGTCCCTTAAAGCTGGACCAGGAGGGGTCTGTGTGTGAGATGTTAGGGGGCCCTGGCTTGGATTCATCATCCCCAGCAGGGCAAACTAATGACTAAACCTTAAATAAACTTGAACCTGACCTTGATGTAAGGGCAAACCAGGGAGCCCTGGAGGAGGATGGCAAAAATTAGGATCACTCCAGACTAACAGCATGCAAGAAGAGCAGTGAGAATGGTAGATATCAGAGTTAAGAAAGACATGAAGGTTGCCATGTGTGACTGTGAATAATGAATACATCTGAACAAAATTTTTACCATTTTTATGTAAGAGAAAACAACAGGAACCCTCAGTGAGTGCCACATTTCCACATACACCAGTCTCTGCTCCCAAGTTCCATGTCCTTACTATAGGTGGAAGAGTTGGAATTTGTCATTAGTCTGCCCTCAAGATCAGTAGCCTGGCAGCAAAACCTCGCTCTGTATTTTTTTAAAGGCTGTGTCTTATATTTCACTATGTTTTCTCTGAACATTCTTCCTCAGGTTTCACCTCAGCTGCCTGCAGAGTGTGACTGGGCTGCCAACACGCCCTGGCCCCCCCCCCTCCACACACACACACACACTTCAGTCGCTTTCCCCACTCACTATGTTTTTACTGCTATAAATAACCAGAACAGAAATTCCTCATGAAACTCCGTGCCAAGCACAGGTAAATCCTTCCAGAAAATCTGTAACACAATTCTTTTCTGACAGATGTAAGCACTTGCTTTAAATTACAGTAGACTCATAGTATGGATTAGTTTTCACTCTCTCGGCTGCAGTTCTTTTTTTTGTGTGTGTGTGTGTGTGTGTGTGTGTGTGTGTTTTATTTTCTGTCTAATGATATATAATATTACACAGTTCCTTTTGGTGGAAGATGCTAAAGATTCCTTTCCTATTGGTCTATGCACCACAGCCCCTCTCCTCTCCACCCCACCCTGGCTGTGTCCCAACTTAACACTGATGCTGTAAAATTAGAGTGCTTATAAAAAAATACTAATAAGGGGCCCTAGTCACAAAAGACTTCTCCCAGTGCCTGTGGCAAAACTTTTTTTTTTATTTGGGCCCAAGAAGTGCAAATACAGTTTTGTGTTGTTTCCGTCACCTAGCTGGAACCAGGTTGGCACATGAAGACCTGTTTTTATTCCTTGAATATCTGGGTGCTGTTACACTCTGCAGAGTTCTGTAAAAAGCCTTCTTGGGTGCATAAGGCACACGGCCTGTGGCCTCCTGCCTCATTATGCACCTGAGGCATGGCGATCCTACCATATCCTGCACCCTCTTATATAGTACTGCACAGTTATCAAATGGGTAGGAGAATTCCTGCAAGCATTAGCTAAGAACTACTCCAGACTGTGGCGATACCTCATGATAACACCACTGCCTGGAAAATGTTCCTGCCAATGGGTTCTTTACATACCTGTAATCCATTAGATGATCAAAATTAAAACCCTAGTTTCTGATTGGTTGATGCAGGTTGTCACCCCTACATTTACTTCAGTCTACTGATCAGTAAAAAAAAAAGTACCAGTGGTATTTGGTATTTGGGCAAATTACGTACAGAATTCATGACCCAGTTCACTCCTCCCTGTTTGCCATCACAAACATGGCTGCCACCTTTACTCACTAAAAACCTACAATGAGGCCCTGAAAAGAGAAACTTTTAAATTAATAAAGAAACTCTCATGAACCCTTTACATGCATACATTTAAAAAAAATGAAACACTATTCACAGTTTTAATTCCGGTTGAGCCTTTGGTGACTATGAAAAATTCCCCTCCTGTCCTTACTAGCTTGCCAGAGCAGTCTCTGCTGCTTACCCCAGCACAGATGACCATGGCTCCATATGATGCCATTTGCTGTGAGTGAGGGGGTGAACATTATGCCAGAGGAGTTCAGCAGCAGTATGAATTCCTGTATTCCATAATAAACAAACATTTCATCCATTCAGTGTATAGAAAAACAGACGATTGGCAGGGGTGAAGGACTACTTTTTACTAGTTACTTTAACAAAAGAAAATACATATTTTTCATTTTAAAAGTTGCCATTTTTTATTTCTATCTTTTCTGCATTTACCCATTTTATAAGCATAATAAGACATTCCAGGGTATGACTAGGCTAAGATACCTGCCCTTCCATTGGCTGTATGCCCTCCGTTAGTGGCATGCAACCTCACTACACTGCTGGGTGGGCAGTTATTCCATCCTAGCTCACTCTCTGTTATGTCTTAGTGTTTGCGTATACACTCCAGAATGGGTGTACAAGGTAACAATTTGGGTCAACACCACGTTTGGGGTTGTTAAAAGCACTTGATTATGCCTCACAATGCAACAGAGGTGTGGTGCTATTATCCCATGATAATGCACACCTTATTGTGAATTATGGTTACGTGCATAACTTTGGTGCAGAATTGCTGTTGCTCAAAAACAGAACACTTGGGGGGGGGGGGGCATTTTTCACCTGCTTGCCATGATGGGGTGGGGTCTGATAAACTGTACATATTATGCACCCACTTTTGCCTCCTTTTGGGTCTTTCTACCACCACCACCACCAGCAACAACAATTATTGCTAGATAAAGACCAGATGGGTGAATACATTAAGCCCAAAACCAATGTTTTAAACATTATCACAACACAGGTTCTATTAAAGTTCTTTTGAAGAAAACAGCACAGGTTATGGGTGGTTCTGAACTTATCTAAACCAGTTTTCACATTCCAATGGAAATGCCAAAGAACACACATTTGCCTTTTCCGCTACTGGGGTACTGGGGTGCCGCAGGGGTCAGTGTTGGGGCCACTCCTCTTCACTGTCTGTATTGGTGACTTTGCAGAGGAGCTGGTTGGGAAGTGGGAAGATATGCCTATTTGCCAATGACACGAAGGTATGTAATAGGTTAGACACACTGAGGGGGGGTTAAAAAGATGAGGGAGGACCTTAGAAAACTGGAGAAATGGTCTGGAGCAGCTGGAATGGTGGCACTGAGGGTTGAGGTGCTGGACGCCTTACCTCACGCTATGCCGCGACCTGGGTTCAGGAACAACCTCGGGTCGTCAGAGTGCCAGCATGGGGGCAGAATCAAGTGGAGCAGGTAGGCTGCTCTCCCTTCCTGAGGGGGGGTGGTGGGTTGTTGCCTTCCCTAGGTTCTGCTCCCACAGGGTGGAGGTCCGGTGGGAAAGCATAGGTGGAGGGGCGGGAAGGACAGGAGGGCGGAAGGGCTGAGCTGGTGCTGGTGCATGGCCGTGTGCCAGGGCCTTGGGTGGGTGGGCTAAAATCGGACGAAAAACATCATAAACAGAATAATTAAAAACAAAACATAAAAAGATTGGTCCAGAGCACGGCAGCTGGGATTCAGTGCAAAACAGTGCAGGATCATGCACGTAGAGCATGAAACCCAGTGGCAACATACGAACTAGGAGGGGGAAAACTGTCAGTCATGAAGCAGGAAACAGACCTGGGAGTTATCATCTTGAATGACCTAACAGAGGCTAGGCCGTGTGAGAAGGCGGTGAGAAAAGCTAACTGAATGTTTGGATGACTAGGAAGGCATATCACCAGTAGAAAGAGGGAGGTAATTTTACCCCTGTAGGGGACACTGGTGAGACTGCACCTGGAGTACTGGGTCCAGTTCTGGAGGCCCCATCTGAGAAAGGACATAGACAGGGTGGAGGCGGTGCAGAGGAGGGCAACTAAAATGTTGCAGGGACTACATGGGAAAACCTATGAGGAAAGACTAAAGGAGTTGAACATGCATTCCCTGGAGGTAAGGAGGGAGAGGGGGTCATGAAAGAGACATACAGATACCTCACTGCTGTAAACAGAGTACAGGAAGGGAGCATCTTCCAAAGTAAGAGATGCTCAGAGGGGCACAGTATGCAGTCAGAGGGGGGATTGCTCAAGGGTAATGTGAGAAAGTATTTTTTCACAGAGTGGGTGGCAGGCACTTGGAATAGATTCCCAGAGGAGGTGGTGGGGGCTCAAACAGTCATGGGATTTAAGAATGAGTGGGGCAGTTACAAGGGTATCCTGGAAGCAAGAGGGGGGTGCTCCAGAGTTAGGTTTGGGCATCGGGCCTCATCATAGGTAGGGACTGATAGGGCAGACTGGGTGGGCCAAGAGGTCCTTATCTACCGACAACGTCTATGTATGTATCTGTGTACCAAAGAAGAGGAAGAAGGTTCTTCAGGCTACCTCCTAATATTTGCTGCATTTTTCCAAAGTCTGACCCTGGAAATTCCATTCTTTTGTCTGGCAAAGTAGGTCACTAACAGAAGTGTAACCCCCTATCCCAAATGGGGGTTGGGGGCTTACCTGAATTCCTTTCTGCCACCTGCACTCCCTGCCATCACGTCTGTGCTCACTTTGGCCCCCGGGACTGCAGAGTGGTGGGGGACCAGAAACGTGAGATCGCCAAGCAGCCACCTGCTTGGCATTTTCCAGCATTTGCATAATTCTCATTGCACACGTTCGAGCAGCTGCCTGCTTGAATGTGCGAGTTGCCTCGTCATACATTACCTCTTGGCGCTTAAACACACCTGACCTGCCACACTGAACTTTACAGCCCCAATAGTGTGCTCAAGCCCCAGGGACTTCAGTGGGCATCAAGGGGCATGGAGACACTGGGGAGGAGAAAAGAAGAACAGAATGTGTTGTGCACACCATGCCTTTAAGGGCAAAGCAGCTTCCAGCCACCCAGGGAAAAGAGGGACGTTGCTTTGCATGGGGGAATGGACTCACAGAGCTCCTGATGGGGTGAGGAAAGTCCTGTGCCACTAAAACCTACCACTGGTCAATACAGCAGAGTGTGCTGCTAAATCACGGGGTATCCACAGTAAACGCAAGGGCAGTAGCCCCAACAAAATAACCTTTAAAAGTAAAGCAACAGTTCTTTAGAAAGACAGCCTCCATCTTGCTGCCCCCCCGGCAACCAATTTGCGCTCAGGGATCGCTACACCTGACACCAACAGCATGCAGGGAGAGTCATCGAGTGGACATTCTGCATACTAACTCAGTGGATTGACAGCCCTGCTCGCTAATCATAGCTGCATTCCCCCAGAAAATGTAGAGGGAAGTTCCAGAAGGGGGGAGTCAGCAGTCAGCTCTGGGAGAGACAGGAGGACTAATAGTGCTGCTAGCTACCGCCATCCAGAGAAGACTGCCTGGGCCTCTACAGCCAACTATTAGGGACTGACTCCAAAGATTTTTACAACCTGTGTACCCAGAGACTGAACGGTGCGCCTACTGGAAGTGTCAGGATGACATTTCCCTGAGAGACTGTGACCTGCCTTGAGAGACTAAGAGGTAAATGCATGCTGCAGCAGCCAGCCTATGGTCATCAGAGATGATGTAAGACAGCCTGCATCGAGAGAAATACCTGCATCGATCCAGCAGACAGTCTGGGAGATGGCCAGTTAGTGCAAACATCTGGTACTAGCTAATGCTCCGCACTGGGGTTCTGAAGCCTTGACATGGGTGTGAGGCATGTGGCTCCCTGCTCCTCAGACTGGTCTGTGCTACAGAGAAGGAAGAGAGAACAGCCTGAGAGGTCCATAAGACTGTGGATACAGACAGCCTGAGATAAATCCAGAGGCACGAGACCTGATGCATCTTGGAGCTGTCCCGCCAACTGCATCAACTGAACCATCAACCTGAGAGGAACTGCATCTGCAGAGGAGGTGGAGGAGAAGGAACCCAGCTGACAGGGAAGTTATACAACTTAATTGTGAGTACTCTCAGGGCTTGCCCTGCTACTGAGACGTTTATACAAAGTTGCCACTAAATCTACAGATTTGGCCAACGAGCCAGGAGTTACAAACACCTCATTTGGAGGTTTTGCCATTTAAGCAGTTGTCTGGCCTGTGGGGATTTGGGTTTAACTGTTCTGCTTGTTTTTAAAGTGCACCTCGAGCCGACCAGCTGCAACATCATCACGCCTGCAACGTTCCTATGACTGGGTACCCCCGTAAAGCACCAGGAGCTCCCGTTAATGACTAAGGGTTAAAACTGGTACAGTGGGCAGTGCCCTCAGTACAGGTGAGCTGGTAATTCAGAGAGTTTTACAATTCCCTTGATACTGCATTGTCTTACCTGGTGGGGGGTGGGACTGCTTAAAGTATTTTACAGGTCAAGCCTGCACTTAATTTTGGCTCTGCCACAAGAGTTCACGGGATTCATTTAAACAGTTTTGCTCTGCATTCCCCCATCCATTATGAATATCTCCCAATAAATATTTAGTTGATATTTTACATGTTGTCTCATGAGCATAGTATTAGTGTTAGTAACTAATTACAGTTTTGTTGAATTTAATGTTGTACTTTGATTTTACATGTGAAGGGGGCACTGGGAGGGAGGTGGGTAGGTACTGCATCCCAGGGGCTGTACCGCTGTGATAACAGGGCCACTTAAATTTTACTCTGGGTGGAGGCACCATGCTAAACTTAAAAGATCTGGATTCGAGCCCCCCAATCAGGAAAATCAGAACTTAGGCCCCTCAACTGTGTTTGAGCCCACAAGGCAGGGGCAGTAACTGCAACATCCACGTTGACATGGTTACAGAAGAAAATAAAAACAAAGTAGAAACAAAAAAAAAGGGAAACATAACTGTTCGAAATGTTTTTGATGCATCTCTCCAAACCACGCAAATATTCTGAAACCCACAGTCCCACTGCAAGGCATCATGGGTAAGCAAACACTTGTGCAAGCCAGGCTGACAATGGTTTTGCCTCAACAGACAGCACATTTGGGGCCGCTTAATGGAAGCGCTTTGTACTGCTTGAGCCCAGGCCCGCACGGGTCGAGCGGCCAGGCTGGGGAGTGCTCTCAAAGGGACCACGAGTCAGCTAGAAAAGGGAGACGGCCCAGCTCTAGCACAGCAGCGGCCCCTTGTGGTGAGCCAGGGAGCTTGCTCCCTCATGAAGGGTGGCGAATGCCCAGAGTGCGCTGCTGTGTCCAAGGCCGACAACAGCTACGCCAAACGTCTGGGGTGGAGGGAGGGACTAAAACCAGGGGAAGAAAACAGTAAAAAAAAAAAAAAAGATGTTCCATGGGTACCAGGTGTGGCAGTGACGGTGGTCCTTGGGCTTCGCACTGTGCAGATTCCCGCTGGCTACAATGGCAGGAGGAGTGTCAATCTGGGCTGGGGCCCAAAGAAAGGCATGGGTGGTGGTGGCCAAAAACCTATAAAAAAAAAAAAAAAGACAACGCCTTTTTGAACAGGTGTGTACATCTAATACGTAATAGGGTTAGAATGGGGACTCCTCAGTGCAGTGTAGGGCAGTCATTGTCTCAGACAGGTATCAAGTCAACCCCCCACGGCATAAGACCTTTAGAACACTCTGAGGGAGCATACAAAAGGAATAGTTTGCAGGTAGAGTAGCGCATGGGAGCCATAAAACGATGCTAGGAGAGAAGAATTATCCAAACTGTCCGGGTTTTGTGCATCTCTAAAAACCACACACACAATCATACACACACACACACACACACACACACACCACACACACACACACCTCTCTCTCTCCCCATCAGGCTTCATGGGTATGCAAATCCTTGTGCAAGAGTTAGAACTATGATCATTTAATCCTTTCATTTTTGCAGCGTCCTGCTGTTTAATTTAGAAAAATCAGGAGCTGCTTCAAGATGTCCCTTTGAGACAGAAGTCTTTCATTAGGGTTCTGGTGGCTGACCCTGTGCACAGCAGCCATGCTTTGTGCTGTACATGGAGACCCATATTCACGCACAAGACCTAGGGTCCTGCACTGAAACTAGCAAGGGCTACAATGAGCAGGTGAAGCACTCAACGTTCTATTGGGGTTAGGCAGAGGTCAGCCTGGTATTAGCACCCCCCCTATTGCTGGAGTGGCATGCTTTTAAGCTTTATACTAAGTTTACTTTTGCGGAAAAAAATTTCCGCAGATCACATTTGGCCCTATTCCCTATGAGGGCCAGTGTATGCACAGAATGAGCATCGTCAGCCTGCAGCAGTCAGCACTGGGCTGCCACCGTGCATGCATTCTGCACCAGCGGCAGTCACAAAGCCTGTCCGTACCCACATGTGGGCACAGAGCCCAGCACACTGGGTGGGGTCGGCCATGGAGGAGGCACTTGGCTGGGCACTGGGATTTCACTTGGCATCCTGGCTTATCCACCTAGTGGATCCTCTACTGTGCATATGCAGGGAATCCTGGGATATGTCAGTCAGTAGTGCGTCCACCATAGTCTCTTGACCGAGGGGGATTTGCACGATAAACCCTACACTTGCCACCACATACATGCTGGCTCATACCCTGGACACCATGGCATATGGGATGGTTGGCTGCCCTCCAGTCAGGGCTGTCCATCCCTAGCATGGTATGTGATGTGGCTGTGAAACACTTGCATCTGCTCACCCATTGTAAGTAATGCAGCCCTTCTACACCCAATTGCATGTAGGTGACACTGTGCCTGCCACATTTTGTGGCCCCTCCTCATTTGCTTAATACAGTATGACTATTGCTTTAGTAACTATAGTCTGATTTTAAGAAGCAAACCACTATGCATTAGACAGCTGGAGAGATTTTGATATGAATATTTGTTATGTCTGCCCCCAGGACTCTGTGTCCCAAGGGCAGCAACTCTAACCATTCTGCTAAAGGGAAATGCCCTGACTAGTTGGGAGGTAAGAGTATTGCATTGACTTTTATGCTTGCTGTTCCACAGAGCACCAGCAGAGGTCTCCAACTGTTGCAATTGCTCAGCATGCTTTGGATCTGCAGTTCACAGCTTTCAAGATGACGCTGTGCAACGCGTCCCCTTTTCTCACAACTAGGGATACAAGAACTGCAGTTTTATGTGCCCCGTGAACGGCTAGTAGAGCTGCACGGAATGTGGAATTCTGCCAGCGGAATTTGTGTGGAATGGCAATTCTACTTCCAAAAGGCTTTTTGAATTGCCATTATAATTCTGTGGAATCCTAAAGAGCATTTTTATGTAAACTGTGTATTACATAATCTGAGGAATAGTATTCCACAGTTTGCGGAATAGGAATCTGCACTTTAAAAAAAATATTTGGCTTTTAGACTTTTGGAATTCTGTTTCCATGGGAATTCTGTGGAATTAAAAAGAATTTCAGAAATTCTGCAGAATCCTGGCAGAAACAGTTTGAAAATTTTAGACACATATTTGATGTGAACTGAACTGATGGAGAAATAGACTGAAACATGTTGATTTACATAGATGGATGAACAACTAGATAAAGGTGCAAAGAGAGGCACTTATAGACTGATGTTTCAAAGAGACAGACAAATGGTTGATTTTTGTTTGTTTGTTTGCAATTTAGGTACATGGAATAGCCCAGCTGAGATGCAGTATCTCATTTTTAGTGGGTTCTTGCAGTTTTTACATCTGGGTGGACTGAAGAACTGAGAGCTTAAATGATTTGGGCAGGGTGGCTGTGATGGGATTTGAACCTGAATCTTCTGGTTTCCAAGATTGCTTTAGCCACAACCTCAAGATAGGTGACCTTATCCTCCCAAGACCACGGTGCCTCCTTACACAGTTGTTTTAGATGGATGGCCAGACTGAGATTGATTTGAACTGACTGACAGAGGATACCTAGATGCATACTGTGCAGACAGACAGCTAGATTGATAGCAGTTAAAACAGACTGACCGACATATGGACAGCAGTTGATTTAAACATATAGATGGATAGACAGATATTGCTTGAGAATGGCAGATGAATAATAGAATCTTGCTGTGAAAATAGATGGAGCGATGATAGAGAGAGAAAAAGTGAGATCGCTGAAGACAGAGAGCGAGAAACAGAAAGACAGAGAAGATAGGTAGGTAGACAGATAGACAGAGTGAGAGAGAGAGAGAGAGAAACAGAGGGAGAGATAGACAGACAGATTTTGCCATTTTTCTCCAGTGAGAGCACACTGAGCTCACTTGATTCATTTCCCGATGTGTCCTGGGGAAAGGCACAGTGGAAGTAAACATAGACTTTACAATTGTCAACCACACATAATTCAGTCAATAGTACAGCAAATAGAAAAGTATAACAGGCAGGCATGCATTTATTTAAGATCGTGATGGAGAGAGAGAGACCCACTGAGCTGTCGTCGTCCCCAGGTACTACCGAGGTTACAGAGGGAGGGCTCCAGTACAGTCAATGACAGTGACAAATAAGCAAATACAAGGAACGATGTGTGAGTGATTGAACAAGCACAAATAATGCAGATGTACTTAATAAAATACGATGACTGATTGACTGACTGACTATATAAGTACCCCGGCCTCAGGAACCTTTTCAAGAATAACCTGGACCTAGATTGCCAACTAAGAAGGGTGGTGCATGGTTGTAAACAAGCTTAGAAAATACCTCTGTAAAAATAATACTACAAATAAAATAACAGCAACAATTAGGATACAGAGTCAATGAAGTGTACAATAACGGGTTCTGTAAATCAGCGTAGTAGAACTTGAAACAATGGCGGTACAGTAATATAGAATGGTGGTAACAAGCTAGTGTAAAAAGATCTGATAGTGAGAGACAGGGAAGGAAAACAACTGCGCAAGCAGATAAGGGCTCAGGGTGCAAAATTAGCACTGCGAAAATGGATACGCATGGAGGGAAGAGAGGTAAAGGTAGCGTAGGAACATAGAATCTATAGGTAGAAAGAAGGCATGTTGGTCCATGCGTCTGCCCATCGTGCCTAACTAATGTTAAGCAGTATAAAGGCTTTCATCTCCCTTCCCATCTCCCTTTCTGGCGTGGTATTTACCAAGCTCTTGTATCTGTCCCATCCTCATTTGAATACCCCTCGATTCTCACTGACTACCTCCTCCGCAGCCTATTCTACCCTCCACCACCACCTCTCCATGAAAAAGTATTTCCTGATAGCTCTGTTAAACTTAACCACCCCCAACCAGCTTCACTGAGTTGCCCCTGGTGTGGCAGGGAGAAGGGCATGGTCATACTGGGGTACAGGGGTCCCACCTGGAAAATCTATAGGGGAGGGCCATGGTGACACACTCCTATCAGTATTCAACTTAAATCTGATATACTTGCTCTGTATTTCCATCTTACATTTACCTACAGTGCCTCAAATACCCTTAATTAGAAAAAAAGATGATAAATGCAAAGATTTGCAGAGTTTAGAAGGTGGTCAGGTACCCAATGGGGAGGGGGGCACCTGGAAATTCCCAGGTATCCTGTTGGACCAGCCCGACTCTGGGGAAGTTAGGTTTAGTAGATATGGGTAGTGTATTGGTGTAACAGTGCTTTCAGGGTGAAGCAGAGAAAAAGAACAGTGAAAGGAGGGAAGGTTAGCGCAGAGGAGGGGGACATGATGAGAAAGTTGCTTGAGCAGCTGAGGACTGGGGGGGGAGGAGCAGCAGTCAGACTTTCTAAGTATGTAGTAAGTGAGGGAACTGAGATAGCAAGGAAGGGAAGATAATGACTCAGACAGATGGAAAGAAAGCTTTTAAATTCTGAGAAGATGGACTTGGAGGTAGGGCTTGGCCTCTACTGCCAGTGTAGTGGCATAAAACCACATGAGGCACCCCCAAATGACACCTGCTTTGCTTCTGCAGTCTGGTCCTGCGATTTATGGCAGGGCCATCCCTGACACAAAGGCAAACAAGACAGACAGATGGGCCAGCTCCTCAACTTTAGAGAGCCTGAATGCCTTCCAGTCCAACTGCAGGACAGGGTAGGGGGGAAGGGCGGAGGGAAATGTCTGTAATTCCGAAAGACAACACATAGATGTATGCATGGCACCGCTGATCACACCCAGGTGGTGGTCAGCCACCTCTCAACCTCCGGCCTCGTAAATCAGAGGCAGGGCTTAAAAAAGTCAGGGACAAAGGACCAAAATCTGGGACCTAGCTTAAAACATTGGTGATATCCTCTTAAGAAACTGGTACAACAAGGAGCTTAGAGTAAAATTCTGAAAAAGAACAAGTCTGTAACTCTAATGTCTGACATTATTTTGTGCTTACAGTTCCCGCTGTGCGTTTGTGGAAGCACATATTTAGGAGGGACAGGAATGTTGAGGCAAAATCAGGAACTTCCCTAAAAATCAAGGATAGGCAGTGGTGTGCACCTGGCCCTCAGCAACGTCCCAGGAAAACAGAAAAAAAACCTTTTACTTTTAACAGTAGGCATAAAATCCAAAATAAAGAGCCACTTTTCCAAAATACTGTTAAATGCATGCAGTGAGTGCCATGCTACATAATTAGGCTAATTCATTCTTATTTATTTATTTTAGATATTTGGGCAGATTTTGATATTCGGTAATGTCTTTTTACAGATTTTATATATATTCTTTTCATGTAGATTTGTATTCCTTGCCTCCACTGCCATCCAGGGATATGCTGTGTTAATCAGGGATATAATCGGGATATCTCTTATTATGCACAACACTGTTTGTATCACCTGCCTCACAACTGTATGTTAATGTGGATCTTGTAACTTGAATATTTAATGTCTCATTCCTATTGTACCCCTTCCCCCTAGGTCGCACCGAGAGACTGAGCCTTCCTGGTGAAACATTTCAATAAATAGGGAAAGGGAACATTGTTTAACCAGGAGTAGCACACTAAGTCGAAGCTTGTTTCCAGATGCGACCTGGGAGCACAAGGAAGTTAAGTGACTTGTTCAGGATCACACAGTGTGCACCTAGGCAGCTGTGGGATTCAAAGCCAGGTCTCCAGATCTGCAGCTCAGAGCCTTAACCCACTGCGCTCTACTGCCTCATAAATAAATCTCCTGTTAAGCAGGGATATACACTATCAGGGATATACTCTGTTAATCAGGGATATAACCTGTTAATCAGGGATATACACTGTTAATCAGGGATATACTCTGTTAATCTGGGATATACTCTGTTAATCAGAGATATAACCTGTTAATTGGGGGATATACTCTGTTAATCTGGGATATAACCTGTTAATTGGGAGATATACACTGTTAATCAGGGACAGTGTCAGTGGCTCAGTACTCGCCTCTGAGGCTGGGAGATCAGAGGGCTGTGGGTTCAGTTCCCACATCTGGCACTTGGGTTAATATCCCAGTACTGACACTGTAGTGCAGCATGAGAGGGGTGCTGCACTTCTGAGGTGCCGTCTTTCAGATGAGACGTTAAACTGAGGTCCCATCTGCCTGAATTGGTGGTAGTTCAGGTGGATGTTAAAGATCCCACGGCACTTCTCGAAAAGAGAAAGGGAATTTCCCTGGTGTCTTGGCCAAATTTCCCTCATTCACTAAAAATACCACCAACAGCTTAATCTGGTTCAAGGTCAGTTGGCATTCATCTGTATCCCCCTTCCCTGGGTCGTGAGTGAAAATAGACAGGATTTGTCTAGTGCACTTACCTGGTCAATATAAAATAAATAAATACTCTGTTAATCAGAGATATAACCTATTAATAAAGGAATAATGCCCTCCAGGGGTGGGTGTTATGTTGGGGTAACATTCCGCCTCGGGTGGTTGGGCCCGAGGCCACCAGCCAAGGGCATCCAATACCCAAGAAGGGATGTTAGCCCAGCATAACACCCACCCTGGAGGGCATTATTCCTATTATACAATGGCTTATTGTTTTATAATAAAAAAAAATAATTTTAAAGAATGTTTTTGTTAGTGTGTAAAAATATTTTTGTTTCTTAAGAGAAGATGTGATGTAATGCAACAAATGATATAAAAAATCAGCAGGGATGTTATGTCAGGATAACATCCCTGCTGGGATGGCCAACTGACCAATCAGAAGCCAGGATTCTTTCTTGCCATTGTATAATTAGGTATATACTCTGTTAATTAGGGATACACCCTGTTCAGGTAGATTGCACTACCATGCGATGGCAGGGACCCACCCCCACCAATTTTTGCCCCTCATCTGCCTCCTCCTGGCATGAACAAGCCCTTCAGTCTTGGACATATGGCGCACCCATATTGAAGGAGCAAGCTCCCCATCCCACTCACAAGGGTCACTATAAAGCTGGAACCTGCCATCACCTCCCCCAGCTGAGGCCCACTGCCCTCTGGCAGCTGCCTCCAGCCTGGCCTGCCTCTGGTTGTGACAGCCAAAATCTACTCCTGAACTCCAGTCGTCTGGTCAGCAGTGCAACGCACTAACACTGCCCAAGGAGTGGCCTATGGATTGTATATTGAATGCACTGCACTCTTTTTTTCAAGACATTTTCATAAAATGAATAAAATATATAAGTCGTGGAAAGGGACAGCTTACATCATAACAAGGAGGGCAGGAGGATAACTGGGAGAAACGAGGGCACAGCATATAGCTAGCTTAAACTAATGAGGGGGAGTCAAAGCAGGAAAGCACACACAAGATGTCACAAATAAGGGGGGGCCTTGCTGACCTCCCCCATCGATGAATACAACAGAATCAAGCATGTCCAGGATAAAGGGGAAAAGAAGGGACAGGGATAAAAGTTGTCAAATGTTGCACCCCAGCATAAAGTGTCTTGGCAACGAAATGCCAGAACTTCAGGTAATGGTCACGGAAGGGAGCACTGACCTAGTAACTGTCACCGAGACATGGGCAACCTCAAACCATGAATGGGCTATAACTGTACCAGGTTATTCACTGTTCAGGAAGGACAGACTACAGGGCAGGGGAGGAGGATTAATGCTGTATGTAAAAGAGGGAGTAGCGGCAGCTTGCACAGTGGCACAGAGGGATGAGGTGCTTAAGGTGCCTTACCTCTCCCACACCGGCGACCCAAGTTCAGGAATGAACTCCTGGTGCTGGGAGTTGGCCGGGGGGGAGAGCAGGGAGAGGATCGAGTGCCCACTTGGCAGCTCTTCTCTTCCAGACTAGAGTACGTAAGTCTTCCCAGCCCTTGGCTGCCACCAGGTGGAGGCTTGGTGGTAACGCTGGGCAAATGGAGGGGCTGGTGCTAGGTGAGGTGGGTGGAGCGGGGCCGCTGGTTCCGGAGCACATGTGTTTCTACATGTGCATGCTTGCATGACCGTGTCTGCCATGACCTCGGGGTGTAAGGGGGAGAAAACCGGGAAAAACTCCATGTCTCCTGTTGCCATGTATGATGGTTTCTCAGCATTCTCGGGTCCTGCACTGTGTAGATCCCCACCAAACATGACAGCAGGGGAGCAGCAGATGGGACTAGGGGGTCTCACGAAATGGGACCAATGAAAGGTACAAGGTGGTGGCGGAGGGCAAAAAGCCCTGGGAAGCCAGGTAAACTAGAAACCCTGTGGATGCTAGCAGCAGCAGGAAATAAATCGGGACTGGGGTGGTCTACAGAGCACTGGATAAGGATCAGGAGGCAGACAAAGAAATGGAGCAAATGCTTAGCATGCCAACCACTTTAGGGAAAGTGGTGCTAGTAGTGGGGGACAATGCAAAGAGGAGATGGGGGGGAATGTTTCAGAGGAGGGGAATGCCAGAGGAAAAATGCAGATTGCCCTAAGGAGGTTTTTGCATCTGGGAAAGGAGAAAGAGTGGCAAACCAGGGAGCAAAGGAGCAGGATGAGGGATGGAGTGATGAGTGACAGCACAAGAGGGAGCTGAGACGGAATCTTGTGTGGAAGGTGGCACTGTGTAACTGGCACTGGGATTCAAGGGAGAGGTTACAGGTTGGTGTGAGTAAGGCAGTTGAGGGGGAAACAACAGGAGTAAAAAAGGGGGTCCAGCCTGGCTAGGAATGATTGGAGGCAGTGCTATGCAACATATGCATAAAGTCATACACTCAGAGAATCATCTTGAGGACAAATTCCTGGCAGACAGGGAGGGGGAGGCACAGTTTATTGCAGCAAAAAGCACAGAGCTTGGGCAGGATGTTTTTATGGATGGCATCAGCGTGGGTGGAGAAACTGAGATCATGAGGACTGGGGTGTGGTAAAGCCTAGCTAGTCTAAGCTTATTGCCATTTATTAGGAATGGAGTTTAGTGGGCTGTCCCGCTGGCACAGCAGTTGGATTTCCGCTTGCGGTGCCAGCGACCCGGGTTCAGGAACGGACTCGGGTCGTCGGAGGGCCGGCCAGGGGAGAAGGATTGAGCGTTCTACGACTGCTCTCCTTCTCCGGGGGAAGGGTGAGGGTCATTGTCGGTGCATGAGGGACTTCTAGAGGAGGCCAGGGGTGCCACAGCAACTGACATCCACAAGGTTCCTAGGGACGGGACGGATGCTGGCATTATTGCATGTTCCTGCCCCCTACAGAGGGGAAAAAATAGCCTGTCTCCACTGCCTTAATGAAGCACACCCCGGAGCTGCAATTGGCTCCCCAGGCCGACTCCTGCCCTATCCTGTCGTTCGCGGCACCCTAAAGGGCTAGGGGTGCCATGTCTCTGCCCTGGGGGGTAATTAAGGGGGTCCCAGGAGTGCGGCTCATCTGGGGATGCCACAGCTAAGGGGTCTGTGACCGGGCGGATGCATGGCAAAAGCAGAGCAGGCACCAAAAAGAATAAATAAAAAAAAAAAGGAATGAAGTTTAGTGGAGCCTAGCTAGTCTCAGCTTGCCACCACAGGTCAAGGAGACAGGGGTTTGGTACTTAGTTTTGGCCAACTACCAAAGCTCATGAACACTGAGGTCTGGTGGAGCTAGTCTCAGTTTACTGCCAAAGGTCACAAGGACTGGAGTTTGGTGGAGCCTAACTAGTCTCAGCTTACTACCAAAGGTGATGAGGACTAAGGTTTGGTAGAGCCTAGCTAGCTTCAACTTACTGACGGTAGTCATGAGGACTGGGGAGTTTGGCATTAAGACAGAGATGATTCGAGTGGCATCAGTACTGGACATTGCCCAAGTCATGCTTAAGGGAAACTCAAGATTTAGTGACTGAGACACCAGAGGCATAAAGTAATACATTCTCTGTGCACTTAAATGTGTAAGGAGACACAAACCGAGAGGAGGTAATTTTAAGAAGACAGAAAACAGGATTGGACCCAGAATAAAATGATTTTGTTGGTTCTGTGTTGCAATACATTGCTTATGAAAAGCATTATAACCCCCACAAATTAAACAACTCATTTGCATACTACACGCTGGTGGACTGAAGAACTTCCACCATAAACACATGCACACTCCACGCATCCCCACACATGGCTTTTCTAGTGCACCCTGACCCTGGAGGGGAGGACCCCATCACCTTCTGAATGAAAGTAGTATCTCCACTTCCATGTTCATTTTGTTGCTGGTACCCATATAGACAAAGACTATCAAATGTACCGCAGCACCCAGCATTGGTGGAGTACGGACCAGGGTAACTAGCTTAGCCAGCATGCTACGCTAGTTACGCTACTTAGGATTAAGTGGTATAGTTCTGATGTTTTTTTTTATGAATTTGTTTTAGTTAGGGAGCTCTGCTACCAAAGCCCCTGTGTTTCTTTATTTGACACTGGAAGGGAGGGGGGCAAGCTCCCCAACTCAAATAATTATGAAAAAATATCACAACCATACCATCCAACCATAAGCAGCACAGCTACCGCTTTAGGGGCTCAGCTGAGGTCTGTATCCTCACTAGAAGTGGCAGTCTGTGGTTTGCAGAGATGAAAAGCCAGGGCATGAACCCATCGGTGTG
Source organism: Neoceratodus forsteri (assembly GCA_016271365.2). Classification (NCBI taxonomy): domain Eukaryota; kingdom Metazoa; phylum Chordata; order Ceratodontiformes; family Ceratodontidae; genus Neoceratodus; species Neoceratodus forsteri. The sequence goes on along the minus strand of JADMNL010000036.1, from coordinate 64,003,988 downwards.
GGAAGGGGGGGTTCATTTAAAGAGGGGATAGCATTACCAGGCACCAAAGGTTCAAAAGCCTTCAGAAAGGAAATCTCATTCATGTTCACAAAACCCAGAACACAGGTTCTTTTTGTTTAATCCAGTGATTTGGAGGGTTATAAAAGACAAATTCCCACTGTCAGCTTTGATGTGGTCTCTGGTCACCGCATGCCTGCCCTCCTGCCCTTTTCTTTCAGCTTGTATTCCAAGTGTCAGTGTCAAGCCTTCCTTACCTGTTTGATACCACTGCAGTACCTCATTTTCCAAGCAGACTATAGCAGTTTTCTGGTGAAATATCTGCTGACCATTCTCACGTCAGAATATATATATGTATATTTTTATTTCTATTGAAAGTTTGCTTGCTTTGGGATTTGCAATTCAGATACATGCCTCCTGTCCACTGTAGTGCAGATGTAATGGGTGCAAGAATGAAAGTTTACAACATTTTTAAGGGAAATGGGAAATTGTTTAACCAGGAAAGGCACACTAAGCCAGAACTTGTTTCCATGTGTGACCTGGGAGCACAAGGTAGTTAAGTGACTTGCTCAGGGTCACACAGTATGCAGGTGTGGGCTGATGGGATTCAAAGCCCTGGCTTTTGTCCCTTGCCTTCCAGTGCCTTACACGTCCCCTTTCCTCCCACTTCCACTCCCCCACATCTCCTATCATAATCCCCCCTTCCCTATCCACTGTCCTGGATGAAGCCACTTGGCGGATATACTACTACTTCTTTCGCCTTTTTACTCTGGGTCCCCCCCCGGGTGCTTCCCCAAGCTCTCTGCACCTTCATTTGCTCATTATTTAATCTTTTCTGCTGCCATAATTTCTCATGTAGAAATGTCCCATTCCACCTCCTCTCAAGCACTAAGCAATTATGTGCTGTTGTTCAATCACCCACCTTTACAATGTTGCTCATTAGTTCTGATACAGTAGTGTCAGCACATGCCCATGTCGGACCCTCTGTATTACAATCTGTCCTATGACATGTACTTAAGCACTGTATGTTTTTTGTTTGCTAATGTTTGTGTCCCATGTTTCTGTACCCAAATGACACAGAACCTCTGTAAACTAGCTTCTAGCTCAAAGGTATTTTGTAATCTGAGAAATAATATATAAATAAAAATAAACAAACACCCAGATCTCCAGGTTTGCAGCTCAATGCCCTTAACCACTACGCTATATTACTCCTGTTTTTTAATTTAAATTTTTATTAACTTTACAGGCTAAATTGAAAAATACATCAACTACTGAACATTGTTTCCTTCCGGGTGGGGTCATGGTTCAGACAGCTAGCATCAGTGGCATCGAATTTACAATAGCCACACTGCCCTGAGAAGTCCCAACTGACAATACATGTCTGCAGTTCATTGTTTTCAGCCTGTGCGGGATCAGGTGTTCAGTCATGTTTAAAAGGCGATGTCTGTTCTGGTGAAGCCTTTTCAGCCTGCCTTGCACAAGGACTTGCGTGTCCATCATGCCTTGCACTGGTTTGAGGCTTTACAGTATGTGTGTGTGGTTTGGAGAGATGCACAACAACAAAGCAGATTGAATATTTCTTCTTTCCCACCCCACGTGTTGGATTCTACACACTGCTCTCCTTGCATCCTAGTTGGATTTACACACTGTTCTCCTTGCATCCTTTATGCATCACACACACTGCCCTCCTTGCATCCTTGTTGGATCCTGCACACTGCCTTTCATGCACCCCTGTTGGATCCTACACACTGCCCTTCATGCACCCTTGTTGGATCCTACTCACTGCCCTTCATGCATCCTTGTTGGATCCTACTCACTGCTCTTCATGCAGCCCTGTTGGATCTTACTCACTGCCCTTCATGCATTCTTGTTGGATCCTACTTACTGCCCTTCATGCATCCTTGTTGGATCCTACTCACTGCTCTTCATGCATCCTTGTTGGATCCTACTCACTGCCCTTCATGCATCCTTGTTGGATCCCACTCCCTGCCCTTCATGCATCCTTGTTGGATCCTACACACTGCCCTCTTTGCATCCTTCATGGATCCAACACACTACTCTCCTTGCTTCCTTGTTGGAGCCTGCTCACTACCCTCCATGCATCCTTGTTGGATCCTACACACTGCACTCCACGCATCATTGTTGGATCCACACACTGCACTCCTCACAGCCTTATTGGATCCTACATGCTGCTGTCCTTGCATCTTTGCTGAATCCTCCACACCCCCTCCTTGCATCCTTTATGGATCCTACACACTTCTTACCTTGCATTCTTGTTGGATCTTACACACTGCCCTCCATGCATCCTTGCTGAATCCTACATGCTGCTGTCCTTGCATCCTTGCTGGATTCTGCACACTACCCTCCTTGCATCCTTTATAGATCCTACACATTGCCCTCCTTACATCTATTATGGATTCTGCACACTTCCCTCCATGCATCCTTTATGGATCCTGCACAATGCCCTCCTTGCATCCTTGTTGGATCCTACACACTGCCCTCCTTACATCCATTATGGATTCTGCTCCCTCCTTGCATCCTTTATGGATCATGCACAATGCCCTCCTTCCATCCTTGCTGGATCCTACATACTGCCCTCCTTGCATCCTTTATGGATCCTACACACTACTCTCGTTGCATCCTTGTTGAATCCTACTCACTGTCCTCCATGCATCCTTGTTGGATCCTACACATTCCTACATGCATCATTGTCAGATCCTACATCCTGCACTCTGCCCTCCTTGCATCCTTGTTGGATCCTGCACACTGCCCTCCTTGCATCATTGTCAGATCCTACATACTGCTCTTATTGCATCCTTGTTGGATCCTACATACTGACCTCCTTGAATCCTTTATGGATCCTACAGACTGCCCTCCATACATCCTTGTTGGATCCTATGCACTGCCCTCCTTGCATCCTTTATGGATCCTACACACTGCCCTCCATGCATCCTAGTTGGATTTACTCACTGCTCTCTTTGCATCCTTTATGGATCCTATATGTTGTTCTTCTTGCATCCTAGTTGGCTCTTACACTGCCTCCTTGCATCCTTTATGGATCCTGCACACTGCCTCCTTGCATCCTTGGTGGATCCTATACACTGCTCTCCTTGTATGCTTGTTGGATCCTACACACTGCCCTCCTTGCATCATTGGTGGATCCTATACAGTGCCCTCCTTGCATCCTAGTTGGACTTACACACTGCTCTCCTTGCATCCTTTATGGATCCTACACAATGCCCTCCTTGCATTCTTGTTGGATCATAGACACTGCCCTCCTTGCATCCTTTATGGATCCAACACACTACTCTCCTTGCTTCCTTGTTGGAGCCTGCTCACTACCCTCCATGCATCCTTGTTGGATCCTACACACTGCACTCCACGCATCATTGTTGGATCCACACACTGCACTCCTCACAGCCTTATTGGATCCTACATGCTGCTGTCCTTGCATCTTTGCTGAATCCTCCACACCCCCTCCTTGCATCCTTTATGGATCCTACACTTCTTTACCTTGCATTCTTGTTGGATCTTACACACTGCCCTCCATGCATCCTTGCTGAATCCTACATGCTGCTGTCCTTGCATCCTTGCTGGATTCTGCACACTACCCTCCTTGCATCCTTTATAGATCCTACACATTGCCCTCCTTACATCTATTATGGATTCTGCACACTTCCCTCCATGCATCCTTTATGGATCCTGCACAATGCCCTCCTTGCATCCTTGTTGGATCCTACACACTGCCCTCCTTACATCCATTATGGATTCTGCACACTCCCCTCCTTGCATCCTTTATGGATCATGCACAATGCCCTCCTTCCATCCTTGCTGGATCCTACATACTGCCCTCCTTGCATCCTTTATGGATCCTACACACTACTCTCGTTGCATCCTTGTTGAATCCTACTCACTGTCCTCCATGCATCCTTGTTGGATCCTACACACTATCCTACATGCATCATTGTCAGATCCTACATCCTGCACTCTGCCCTCCTTGCATCCTTGTTGGATCCTGCACACTGCCCTCCTTGCATCATTGTCAGATCCTACATACTGCTCTTATTGCATCCTTGTTGGATCCTACATACTGACCTCCTTGAATCCTTTATGGATCCTACAGACTGCCCTCCATACATCCTTGTTGGATCCTATGCACTGCCCTCCTTGCATCCTTTATGGATCCTTCACACTGCCCTCCATGCATCCTAGTTGGATTTACTCACTGCTCTCTTTGCATCCTTTATGGATCCTATATGTTGTTCTTCTTGCATCCTAGTTGGCTCTTACACACTGCTCTCCTTGCATCCTTTATGGATCCTGCACACTGCCCTCCTTGCATCCTTGGTGGATCCTATACACTGCTCTCCTTGTATGCTTGTTGGATCCTACACACTGCCCTCCTTGCATCATTGGTGGATCCTATACAGTGCCCTCCTTGCATCCTAGTTGGACTTACACACTGCTCTCCTTGCATCCTTTATGGATCCTACACAATGCCCTCCTTGCATTCTTGTTGGATCATAGACACTGCCCTCCTTGCATCCGTTATGGATCCTGTACACTACCCTCCTTGCATCATTGTTGGATCCTGCACACTGCCCTTCTTGCATCCTTTATGGATGTTGCACATTTTATTTTAATTTTATTTAGCTTTTGTTAACCGGGTAAGTGCACTAGCCATAAAATGACTATTTTCAGGTACGACCCGGGAGAGTACAGACATGCAGAAACTTAACAGGATAACAAATTATAAGTGCTTTACATACAATGAGTTAAAGAGGATACAGTATATCAGAACATACAAGTAAAGCGCTTTACATACAATGAGTTAAAGTGGATACAATATATCAGAGACATACAGAGTAGACCATTCATAAGTTCATAGGTGCCTATCTATGCAATGAATAGAGAGGACCTTGGACAATAAATTATCAGGTGACATATCATATGAACAGAACAAGGTAAACAAAAACAGGTAATACAAAAGGAAGAAATAACCATTGAGAGCAGGGGGTGTCATTAAGGAAAAGGTCGGTAAGTGAGGAAGAGGGGAGCAAGCCATGAAATTAGATTATATGAGTGTATGTAAGTGTAAGGGAGATGCCTGCAGTGCAAGATTGTATATGGTCAGAGAAAGGGAGCCGGGACAGGCTGAGGCAGTAAGAGGGTGATATAGAGGTGAGGAAATACTATTGTGTGGCCAGAGACATCAGTCATTAGGTAGGGTGAAAGCAGGAACAGGTATCAGCAATCAGCAGATTCGAACGCAGTTTTCTCTTAAAGCATGTGTGGGAGCTAGAAAGTCCAATGTCGAGGGGAAGGGAATTCCACAGCTGTGGAGCCGCATGCTCAAATGCAACAGTTCCTTTCCTAGTGTGGCACCTCTGCAAATTCAGAAAGGATTTATCAGCTGATCGTAGACCATGGAGTGTGTCCTGAGGAACAAGCATAGCTGCAAGACACCTAGGGGTTTGATTTCGAATTATCGAATCAATAAGAGAGCCAAGGTAGTATTTCCTACTAGCTAACGGAGACAGCCAACCAAGATCATTATAAAGCTGACAGTGGTGTTTAAGCTGAGGAGCAGAAGAGGCATAGCGACATATGTTGTTATACGTAATATCTCATCTGAGTAGGTCAGTTTATGAGCAGCCCCAAATAAGGAGCCCCTAGGTTATGGTGGGGAGAACTCTCATAATGGCTATTTTAGCCGATGGCATGAGCATATAACTAGTCTTATATGCAGCACCCAGTTTGGAGTTGACAGCACTGCAAACAGACTGTACATGAAGATTAAGATCAAGAGATTGATCTAGTAGGATGCCCAGGTACTTGAAAGAGGTCACACATTCCAGTAATTGACCTTCTAAGTCCTGCACCGTCAGTGCTGTTGTGCAAGCCCAGAGCTTTGTGGCTGATCCAAGCAGCATAGCTTTAGTTTTGCTAGACTTGAGAGCCAGTTTGTGGTCATATAGCCAGTTTTGGATATTGTTAAAGTCAGAGGAAAGGGTTGTATTGATAGTGTCTATATTAGTAGAACTTGTATAGATGACAAGATCATCAGCATATAGAATAGCAGAGCAGGATTTTAGAGCAGCTCCAATGTTATTTATATAAAGAGAGAATAGGAGGGGCCCTAGGATGGAGCCCTGAGGTACACCAATGTTAATGGTGGTACTGTTCGATAGAGAGGAATGAAATTTCACCACTTGAGTTCTATTTGTTAGGTAGCTTTCATACCAGTTAACAACAGAGGAGGAGAAATGCAGGTGTCGAAGTGAAGAGAGAAGCAAAGTGTGATCAACAAGGTCAAAAGCCTTTGTGAGGTCTATAAAGGCAGCCCCAGTCAATTTGCCAGTATCCATTTTTGAAAGAGTGTCTGTAGTGAATTTAAGGAGTGCAGTCATTGTGCTATGTCCTTTCCTGAAGCCATGTTGGGTATCCGAGAGCAGACTGAGCTTAAGTAGATAGTCTGTTGTCTGAGTTGCGACAATTTTCTCCAGGATTTTGCTCAGTACCGAGAGTATGGCAATTGGTCTGTAGTTCATGACAACCTTAGGACCCCCTTTTTTAAGTACAGGTGTGATCCGAGCAGCTTTCCAGAGGTCAGGGACCATTCCACCTGAAAGTGATAACGTATAAATTTTGGCCAGTGGTAATGCAATAAGGGGAGCTGCAAGTTTCAAGAGGCGGGTTCCAGGGAGTCTGAGCCAGAGCTGGTATGATCAGAGATGGACCTCAGGAGCTTCAGGACTTCCTTTCTAGACACAGCCTTAAAATAAAATGGAGGAGTATAAGGGGGCACAGGGGACAACACTTCCAGCTTATCCAGACAGGTTCCTGATGAGGAGTGGGAGGACACTGCAGCGGGATTGAAGGAACAAGGAAGAGGTATATTGGGAGAGATCAGAGAAATGCAGGTTGAAAGAGTTAGCTATGGTTTGTGAGTCATTGCAATGCACATCATTTGTCAGCATATCACCAGGGGTAGTTGAATGTGAGGATCCTAGGAAGGATTTGATGTGTGACCAGAGTTTTCTGGGATCATTGGCTGAGTTAATCAGTAGGTCTTTACAGTACTTGCTCTTAGCAGCTCTGACTTGTCTTTTACATGAATTCCGTAGCGTACGGTAAGCATTGAAAACTGTTTGCTGGACTGATATTTTGTAGCGCTTCCAGAGTTTATCTCTAAGGTGCAAACTTTTGAGCAAGTTTTTGTTTAGCCATCTTGTTTGTTTACCCCTCACTCTCTGGGTGATCTTTGAGGCATGTTTACATTGAACCGTAAGGAGTTTAGTGATGAACAGGTTAAGAGCGTCCTGAGAACAGTGTGATAGATAGATCTCCGACCAATCAATTCTGGAGACATCGTACAGAAACACCTCTTGGTCTAGGTGAGCAAAGTTTGTGAGAGTGATGAGACGTGGAGGAGATGGAGGTGCCCCCAAGGACAGGATGCAGAAAGTAGGAGAGTGGTCAGTTAAGGCATCAGCAAGAGTACCAGCAGCTGAGATATGTTCGATCCAGTTTTACCAGCACCCAGTCCAATAGTGTGCCTAGTGGTGATGAAGACAGACTTCTAGTCGGCACTGTTACCATCTGATGCAGGTTGTAGCTGTGAGTCAGAGATCAAAGAGAATTGAGAGCTGCCCCAAGCCAGTTTAAGTTTAGGTCCCCTAAGATGACAACCTCATTATGATTAAAATTCTGAGAAGTATTTTCCAACAGGTACCCTAGACCCGCAATCCCTCCCGCTGGGGGGTTATATTCACAGATAACATGCAGTTTCTTGGCTCCCAACGCAAGGGTAGCATGCAAGTATTCATATACCGATTGAGCATCCGGGATAGCGAGAAGAGAGACAGTCAGATTATTTTTGTAGAACAGAGCAACTCCACCACCACGTTTGTTCGATATCCTGTCCCTTCGAATAATAGAGTAATTTGGCAGGGAGCAGAGGGAATCAGTAACTGATGGTTTTAGCCAGGTCTCAGTGAGACAGAGGATATCAGGGCTGTACAGTTTGACCCATGACTCCAGTTCCACGAAGTGACACATCAAACTTCTTATATTCAAGTGTGCAATTAACAGCCCATGTTTGGACGTACTATGTATGTCATCTGCTGAGAAGTAAGCATCTAGTGGCCCAGGATTTGTCTCTATATCCCCAGACAGCAGAATGGCAATGATGACAAGGAACCACAGCCCCACATTTAGAAAAGGATGGGATAATGCAGACTTGTTCGGTAGTTTCCTAAACATATAGAGAGAACGGTAGGGACAGCCCTTTTGGTAGAAAAGAAGATTAGTTTGCAGTATCCTTGTATTATAAGCAACAAGGTTGGAGAAAGTAAAATCATAGTGCTCGGTCCTAGATTTATTTGAGCCATCCTCATTTCATAAGGACAGTATAATGCTGTCAAGGCAAAGTATGACAAGAAAAGTTATGAGGGCAACCCCCAGACAGCTGTTGGACATGGTAGGACTGTTGGTACAACATTACTCTCCTTGTATCCTTGTTGAATCCCCAACACTGCCCTCCTTGCATCCTTTATGTATCCTGCACACTACCCTCCTTGCATCCTTGTTGAATCCTGCACACTACCGTCAGTGCATCCTTGTTGGATCCTACACACTACCCTCCTTGCATCCTTGTTAGATCCTGCACAGTGCCCTCCTTGCACCCTTGTTGGATCCTGCACACTGCCCTCCTTGCATCCTTGTTGGAGCTTACACACTGCCCTCCTTGCATCCTTTATGGATCCTACACACTGACCTCCATGCATCCTTGTTAGGTCCTTCACATTGCCCTCCTTGCACCCTCATTGGATTCTGCACACTGCCCTCCTTGCATCCTATATGGATCCTACACACTGCCCTCCATGCATCCTTATTGGATCCTACATACTGCCCTCCTTGAATCTTTTATAAATCCTACACACTGCCCCCCATGTATCCTTGTTGGATCCTGCACACTGTCCTTCTTGAATCCTTTATGGATCCTACACATTTCCCTCCTTACATCCATTATGGATTCTGTGCACTGCCCTCCTTGCATCTTCATTGGATCCTACACACTACCCTCCTTGAATCCTTTATGGATCCTACACACTGCTCTCCTTGCAGCCTTGTTGGATCCTACACACTGCCCTCCTTGTATCCTTGATGGATCCTACACTGTGCTCTCCTTGAGAACCGTCTCTTTTGTATGCTACCTCTGAGTCTACTAACTACCTGAGTTCTTCTGGAGCTCACCTGCAACTTGACTGAGGCAGTGACTGCACTGCACTAAGGTGTCCCAACAGGATGAAACATACCAATATTCTTTGTCATTATCATCCTATACTTGTTCAGATGAGCTGGAGATCAATAGAGTCTGCAGTGATACTGTAGGTAGGGAAAACTGAACAGTCTGGGTGGGCCAAGTGGTCCTTATCTGCCGACAATTTCTATGTTTAGATGTAAAAAGCTGTCTTGGAGGTGATTTCTGTTCTGTTGTAGCCTTTGCAATCTGCCTCATAGAGGGATTTTCATACCCGTGATGTTTTGCACTGGGGTGAGGCTTTATAGCATATACATGTGATTTGTAGAAATGCACAGAAGCAAACAAATTGAATATACTGTATCTCTTTTACATTTTGGCAATTTGTTTTTACCCAGCACAACTCAAATTATATGCAATATCTTGTTTCTAGTGGGGAGTCCTACTGCTACCCATTTCCACAGCAGGGCATACTGGAGCACAGGGAGGTTACGCAACTTGCCCATGGTCACACAGTGAGCATTCGACTCTGCTGAGGTTTAAACCTGTGATCTCTCAGTCCCCAAGCCAGTGCTCTAACCATTAGACCACACTGGCTCTGCTTTCTTCTCTCCTAGCTTCCTTTTATCAATACTAGAAACTGCTCTTCTCGTAAACTGCTTCTTCGGTATGCTTAAAAGATACAGGGTAGTGCACAGTGGAGTAGCAGAAAGAAATGAAGGAAATAAAATTGCAATCTGCAAGCTAAATGGTTTAATAACCACAAGACAGACACAGCACAGAGCTGAGAAACCCCACCGCATCATCTCTAACACACTGCACACTCTTGAAGTGCCGTCTGTTGTGCGCCCCCTCATTAGGGCGCCAATCCCTAAAGTCATCGCCCTCTCCCTGAGGCCCCCCCCCAGAGTTAGAATCCTAAGTAAGGGTGTGTGTGTATGGGGGGGCACAGCCCCCCACATGAAAGCCGATCGACGACTTTTGGATTTGGTGCCCTAATGACGGGGCACACAGCAGCCAGTGTGTTCGGAGGGTGGAACCACTCTAACACAAGAGGCTTTGTCGGGGGTGAGGCTGTAGTCAACCGTGGTCCTTTTTAAATGCAAAGATGACATCATGAATTGGCATTACACTTGGGTAAATACCTAAATGATGTGGCAGGCAATAGATGGAATATTAAATATTGAATATAACCCAGTAGCAAAAATAGCAAATTTAAATGTAGCCCAAAACTAGCATATTTATTCCAGTTGGCAGGGGGCAGGCGAGGTTTGTAAACAAATAAATATGAATAACTATAAAATCGGGCTACATGGAAAAACACCCCATTAACTATGAAATAACTGGACCAAAGAAATTACTGCCCAATCTCTTCACTACAAGACATATGGATAAATGTTGGTGTGACCCACTGTCATGCATCCTGGACAGGTGTATTCCTTCTTCGGTATGCTACCTCCAAGTGTGTTAAATTGCAATATTTAAAATACGTTAGACATAAATGCAGACAATGTAAAAATTATTAGCGAAGAAAACAAAAGTATCAATTAGCAATTATAGTATCTTTTGGTATCTTTTCCAGAACGTATTTCCCATGACTTTATGTTGTGGCTAAAACTACAACTTACAGATACTGTAAGTCAATCAGCCAGTCTATACTTAGTCTCGGTACAGCACCGAGACCTCTAAGTGGCACACTGGAGCTGTTAATAGCTCTGCCCATAGGAAAACACTATACACACTCCCGCGCGCGGCTGCTCCCTGGCTCTGATGTCAGCCGCGGGCGATTGTGGGATGCACCGCTAGAGGCGCTCCATTGAAAATGCTGGTGGGAGTGATGGCAGGATCAACCAGGTAACAGAAAATTACTTGACAAGCAGGTACCCAATTGTTTGTAGCCATGGGCGAAAACACTAATCGGGGGGTGCCCCACACTGTGGTGTGGGGCTTACTGACATAGATGTTGCTCTTTAAGGGGCTTGTTATGTGTTATTGGGGTACTTTTTAGTGAGCTGGATATTAAGATGTCCATAACACATTAATACAGTGTAATAAGCCAGTTGGTTTCATAATACCCCAATTGGCTACCATTATATATGGGGAACTATATGACTGTTTTTTTGATAGGTATGAGGGCCCAACCATGCATGCTTATATATATATTTATTTATTTATAAATAGATATGGAATACAAAATGGGCTGCAGTGGAATAACACATTTATCTCCACTAGTGAGTGGTAAGACCCATAACTCATGAGCGGCAAAGCCATGACTTAGTTATGAAGGTCTTAACACTCACATGTGGAGATAACTACTACTAAAACCCATTATCTATTTGATATATACCACATCATTTGTAATGCTTATATTGGTGTTTTACCTTGTCTTAGCTTAAAACTGCCTTTATTTTCATTGCAAACTAGCTATAATAACTGGTAAGCGTTTTTTCCCTAAGGGAAATCTGGTTATAATTTGCTATTTTAACCAGCTGGTTATAATGGCAAACATGCGCCTGAGTTCCCAGCTCCACGCATGCACCAGCCAGCTATCTTCCAGTTGCCGTACTCAACACCGCACCGCCACTCACTCTCGGTGAAAAGTGAATCTTTAAAAAAAAAAAACTGGACTGTCATTATCAAAGTTTCTGTACACTGTTTACAATTTAAACCTTAAAATGTGAACTAAAAAAAAAAAACTGACAGGTTTCAGCATCCACAGACAACGCTTAAACCAGACAGGACCACGTTTGAACAACGTTGTGTTCTTATTTTATATCATTTCTGCAGCAAAAAAATGCCCCCCAGCAATTATATAAAATAAAACATGGGGTTGAGTGTAAAGTTCAAATTTTACACACACCCTCAGTGTTGGATGCTTAAACAAACCCCTCGAGCTTTGCTCTCAGGGTTTATGTTGCATCCAACACCTTAGGTGTGTGTAAAATTCTCATTATGCATACAACCCCATGTATTAGTATATGTGTGTGTGTGTGTGTGTGTGTGTGTGTATATATATATATATATATATATACACACACATATATGTGTATGTATATATAAATATATATATATATATATATATATATATAATTGTTCTCTGTGTTCTAGTTCCAGATTCTAAGTAGACTAACATGTTCTAAGTGAAATAAATTGTGTTCTAAGTGAATATAACTATTTCTCCCACAATACCATGGTTTATTTACAGATAGATAGAAAGACAGATAGTTAGACAGATAGATACTGTCGATAGATAGATAGACAGACAGACAGACAGACAGACAGATAATGTTTCTGCAAGTCTGATGAGCTTCTCTCACCATTAATCTGACCCTGGTTTTGGAGGCTCTAAAAATTGTCCTAGCCAAAGGTTTGTCTGACATATCTTTCGTCTTTTCAGAATCTTCTAAGTCGTAAGAGCTGGACAGAGCCCTTCTGTCCTGTGGAAAGGGAAGCTGCACTGGAGGGCTTCTGGCTGCCAGACCTGTCTCTTAAATTAGATTCCAGCTGAAGGGTAGCAGACCTGAGCTGTCAGAGTCAGGCTGCGTGGAAGAATTGTGGGTCTGGCAGCACACAGGCACCATAACACTGCAGTGTATATTGTTTCTACTGAGCATATACCTCTCAACCGTTCTTTGTCACAAAAATGAGGGAGACTGGCGTTCAAAATGTGGGACACTGAAACATGACGGTTCAAGCTCAGAATATCATTGAAACTACTGCCTGTATTTGTGCAAAGTTTAAATTTGCTTTACCATCATAGAGTGTTACACATTTCTGTGTTAACATCTGAGTTTACAGCCTCTTCTCTATGTGGGCAACATGTTTTTCATGTCCTAAATGCCCTACTTGGGTAACCCTTGCCTAAACATTCTTTTTTTTTTTTTTTTTTTTTTTTCGCTTCTTTATGCCCCACCTTACGTCCGGCTTCTGCTCCGGTCACGGACCCTGGAGCCCGACCACCGGACATCACCGTACCCCTGGTCATCTCTGGCTTACCCCCCCAGCAGAGCGGGCGGCGTTACCGACCCTGTATCGCCGCTGAACTTCGCCACTGGTTAGGGGAATGGCTCCGTGGCCAATCAGGGCAATCCTGGGCAGAGCGTCATTTAGACGCTAGGCAGGGATTTTATCCCCTATACTTCCCTCCCTCGAGGCGGGGCGTGCAATGGCGTAGCGTCCGCCCGCCTACCTCGCCCCTCCTCGCCACAGGCCGGTAGCGTGAGGTCTCCCAGCCTCCGCTAGGAGTCCTCATCACTCCGGATACTGTCGGGACCTCCCCGGAGAAGGAGAGCTGCCACAGGCTCAATCTTCTCCGGCCGACCCTCCGATGGCCGGGTCGTTCCCGAACCCGGTGTGCGTCGCAAGCGGAAATCCAACCGCTGCGCCGGCAGGCCGACCATCTAAACATTCTTAAGCTGTGGTTCTTTGTCTTTCAAGGCATGTTTACATGGCGAAATTGCACCGCAGCAACCTGACCACTTGGGTTGCTGTGGTGCAAATGTGGCCATGTGACTGCTTACCTGATTGTGGTAAGCTGTTCCCTGCTCCTGTCCTTGAACTCCCGCCGAGTTAGGGTGCATTCTGGAGTGAGCGCCTGTAAGTGGTCATGTGCACAGACAGCACCGCTACCCTGCACAGGCCCTTATGATCCCTGCACCCTTCCGCCTGGCTCCCACGCCTACAGCCCTTTTCCAGTGCAGCCTGCATTGAAGCTGAGAAGGGCCATGTAAACTTCATACTGATTGAGGTTGCAGGTTGGGGCAGCACGGGAGCTGCCAAAAGAATCTCCACACAGCAGCCGTGTGAACACTGCTTTAGACTGCTTTCCTATTTTGGGCTCTTTGCTGCACGCTGTTCCTGAGAATCACAACAGACTGAAGCTATGAGGCTCTGTATAACCCTGAGAGATTCTTAACTTTGAAGCACCATATAGCATGTTGCCAGAAAAAATTCAACTAATCATATGTTACCAAACAATGGAAACCTAAAAAGGGCCAAAAGGAAAAATTACTGTAAACGGCCTCCTGAAGCAGCTAATAAGTTGGGTGAAACATCACGGAATATGCTTTTAGAAGCTGAAATAAATATATTTGATGCCAGACATCCCTCTGAAAAACTTTTTGTGTGCCCCTCCATTACACCTGCATACATATTTTGGCCTCACCGTGACCCAAACCCATAAGACCATCATAGAACCGATTATTTCTTCCCCTGTGGTGAGATACTGACGAGCCCTGAGAAGGATGAAATGTCTCTGTGTCTTTTGTTCTCAACCTTTGCAGAGAGGCCAGTGGGCACCATACACTCCTGCTTAAAGCAGAACCAGTCTAAATTCCTTCATGGGGATTTGAATATACTTCCCAAGATGCTTTGCATTATTGGGGTACTGCAATTTTGTATTTTTTTATGTGGGACAGAGCAATTCTGAGGGGGTAAAATATGGGATGTATCTTGTAGTGAGGACAGCAGACAAGTATGCTGCTGAAAGAGACTAACTTTAGTTTCTCTCCTTGTATGAAACAAGCTGCTTCAGAGAAACAGATTTTACTTGAACCACAGAGGCTCCATGCAGTTCAGTTCTGTGAAGAGGAAACATGAATGTGGTTGCATATAATTGTTTTCTATATTTATATTTGTCGATATGAATAATTATTCAATAAACTGTGTTTCACCAAAAGTGGGCAGCCTGGTAGTTAAAGTACAGAAATGTGAAAAGGGAGATTCAGGTTCCAGTTTTAACAGGGCCACTTACTGGTCTGATCTTAAAAATGGAAGTTGCAACTTTGAAGAAGATTCATTGGACAAAGCCCCATGGCCACTGGGACAGGGAGAAACAGGGTTGCAACTTATTTGAAGAAGATTCATCAGCAAATCCCCCATGGGTCACCGCAAGGAGAAACTGGGCTGCAGCTTTCGAGGAAGAGGAGATGCTGACCTTCAGACACTGGTCCAAGCTGCTGATCTTTGGATGATGCTGTGGATGCAGATCTTCAGATCGTGGTCCTTGATGCTGATCTTCAGGTGGTGGTCCTGGATGCCAATCTTGGAATGGTGGCATTGGATGCTGGTCCTGTAAAAGAAATCCCCTTCCCACTACACAGCGGAGGCCCTCTCTAGTGAACCGGTGTGGCTCCGCCTCCTATGCTTTCTTTACTTCTTATTGGAGTAGGGACATAGCATGGCAGAGTAGTGAATGGGGTTTGTCCTAACATCCTAACACTACCTGGGTTGACCACCCCAAATTGTAATCCAGGTAGGAGGTAGATGTCACAGGCAGATGTGAAGAGACAGTCTTAAGAGGGTGTGACACCTAGGCAGTCTGTAGGTAGCTGCAGAGACACCAGATAACTTTACACCTGAGACAGGATTGCCAAGCAGTGAGGTGGTTCAAGGCTGGGCACACAGAGATTCAAGGCCGTCTTTTAGGAGGGTACCCAGGGCAATAGTCAGTTGCGGCATAGGACGCCCAGATGTGGTGGTCTATTCTGTAAACAAGTGGGTGGTCACTGGATTGTTACAGGGCAGCACAAAAGCATAGGCAGTCTCTTTAAAGGGTACATGTTACTTCATGGATACCACAGATATGGGGCAGTTACTTCAGGGAAGATGGGGCACTACACAAGTTCAGGCAGTTCACTAGGCAAACAGCACCACACTTTAGTTCAAAAGGCAGTCTCAGTAAGGAAGTGCTGTACCTTTAAAGAGACTTACCAGTCTCAGCCCCTGCACCCGATATATAGGTGCCTTACCTCATGGACAGCACGTTAAGGTACAGATGCCCCCAAATAATCCATTAACTTTGATGCAGTTTCATTCATAAAAATAGTTTTACTGGGTCTCAAGGACTTCCCGGTCTGAAGTACGGCCCCCGCTCTCTGCTAAGTTGTGATGCGATGCCAGGGAGAGTGTGGGGATGTGTCATTATAGTGTATGGGCAGCGGCTTTCCTAACATTGTTTTTACATGATATTGATCAGTTGGTGATGAAATGTGGGCACTGATTGACAAACAAGGGCCTTGTTAGTTGACCGGTGCCCATGTTTCATCTCCAACTGACCAATATCATGTAAAAAAATGTTAGGAAAGCTGCTGCCCATACACTATTATGATGCTCATCCCCACGCTCTCCTTAGCATCGCGTCACAACTTAGCAGAGTGTGGGGGTGGAGCGGGGGCGGTACTTCAGACCGGAAAGTCCTTGGGACCCAGTAAATCTATTTTTATGAGTAAAACTACATCACAATTAATGAATTATTTGGGGGTATCTGGACCCTAACGTGCTGTCCATGAGGTAAGGCATCTATATATCAAGAGCAGGGGCAATTTACTTTACCTTGGTGAGTCTCTTTAAATACGGTTCAGTAAGCAGTCATTTAGATGGGGTACACTGTCATTTTAAATGCAGGTCACTGGCAGGCTGTACACACTCAGTATTTATTCAAGCACTTGCCCCTCAGTATTGGATCCTGTTGAGCTTATCTTGCCCTCAACACCACTGTATTGGCTTCTATGGGGCTTTATTAATGTGCTCTGTGGGTACTTTAGGATGCCTAAACCCAATACGCTGACTTCGATGAAGCTCTACTTAGTCTGCCCATGGGCAGTTCCTTCATTGGGGCCGAGCCTGGCCCAAGTCAGCTCCTGTGGAGCTGACTCTCAACCACCTCTGTAGGCAGTCATGAGGTGGGAGAAACACCCGCGTGGCCGCAGTGTCTTTACTGGGCGCTACTCAGCATGATTTGTTTAAAATAAAACAAAAAGAAGGATAGACTTGCCTCTTTCTGGCATTTATTTTTTTAAGAGGCCTGCCCTGACCCTTGCTTCGCCCTCCAGGAGCTCCTTTAATTAAAAGGGTGGGCTCAACCCTTCTTTGTTTTCTTGTTCTCAGTTGTTCACACTTTGTTGTACCTGACGTGGAACCTTTGTAAAAGAGCTCTTGCTCAAAGGTAATGTCCGAATCTTGAAAAAAAAAATAAATAAATAAGGGCCTCTTGCCCATTGCTTCGCCCTCCAGGCAGTTCCGTGCCTGGGGCATTTGTCTGCCATCCTTATGGCCTCAACCACTGCCCACTGCATCACCCTGCACTTCAAATATATATATATACAGTATATATAAAATATTTAATTCAAATAAATATTCTGGTGGTCAGCAACTGCTCTGTTGTGCTGTCGTTGACTCACCACCCCAACCTGGGGTGAAATACTGTTGGGGGGGGGGGTTGGCTGGTGGAAGGTGAGGTAGCTGTCTGGGAGAAGGATGGCGGAAATGGCGCTGTGGCTGGCCTTTCACTGCTCCGCCCCTTGACACTCTGCTCTCTCTTTCACTGCCACGGTAGCTTGAACATTGCCAATGCGGGACTGAAATTACAGTTTTAGAATAAAATAGAAACTGGGGCTGAACAGAGTCCAGCACTGGCTGCTGCTTCTCTCCATTGCCAGCTCCATCAGCTCCACTGCTGTTCCCTGGAACTGCCAACTGCATGACTGTCACTGCTGGGGAAAGACCGCCGTACAGCAGGGACCTGAGGAGAAGGACCACAGGGACTGCTAGCTCTGGTAAGCCCTTTTCTTGTTTCTCACAGGGTCCCCTGCATCCTCTTTATTTCCCCTCAAGCAGCATTTTAGCAGCTGAGAGTGCTCCTGCTTGATGACCTGCCTCAGCACTTGACTACCAGATCCCACCACGATGGACTTCTTATAGCCTCCTAACATTCAGGACGCAGAGTCCCTGGCAAAGTGGGAGGCAACCAGGGGTCCAGTGCAAGCTGGACTTTCAAAGCTGGCACTGCTGGCTCATTCCCTAGCTGGTGCACAAAAAAACGGCTGGCAGGGAAGACTGAAGAACAAGAAAAATTTGAAAGCCAGCAGCTTTTACTGAATGGGGCCCCCATGAATAACTTAACCCCCCATCCTTGCCACCTCACTCTGTTTACTAAGGGTTGGCTTGCTGCTACCCTGGCTGCTGGGATTGTGTGGCTAAACTGGGCTGTACTGTGGACCCTTGGGCCACTGTTGGGGCTACCCATTGGCTGCTGTTGGGGTTACTGGGAGAGGCAAACTGCTGCAGGAGTAGTTATGGTGGGCAGAGTGCCCAAATAACCACTTTCCTGTCCCCATGCTCTGTGGGACCCTTGCACACACTGTTCCCTCAAACCATCTCTGATGGGCCCCAAGGGGTCCGAGAGCACCTACTGTGCTCCTGTCTATGCCCCCTAGGGGTCCCGGTGTTCTGTTTCTGTAGGACCCCCAACTCTGGGGCACTACAGTAGACTAACCTATCAGAGTTCATTCTCTACTGCCTCTCATCTGGTCATTTTCCTTCATTAGCTTTGAGACAGGGGTCATGATTGTAACTGACCTCTTATCAGCCTCTGTGACCATATTCTGTATGTCCTTTAGTTGGACTTCATGTCTTTCAAGTCTAACCAGTGTATGTTCGATTTTCTCAGCCATAGAGTGCTTAGTCTCCACCAGAGTCTGTGATTGAGGGGTGCTCCATCATTGATGTTTCTGGGCTTCCGGCTCCAGTATTACTCATGGCTCCCTTGGTCTATTGTTGTGGTTGAGTTTCAGAGCCCCCTATAGTTGTTTGATTTGACCGCACCATCATGAAAAAACATATCAGTCTGTTCCTGGTACTGTGCTGATTCTTTATCTGTCGAGGTAAAGTTGTTTTTTTTTAAATTAATTTTATTCCAGTATTTGCATCTGTATCAGCTGAGAGGCAGGAGCTGAAGCGATGAATGTCTAGCTACAGATGTATCTCTCCGGCACCCCTCCCATTTTTTATTTATTTAAAATACATCTCGCCAGGTAAATCAGCAGAGCCCGTGACCTGGGACAATGAGATACAGAGGACTCTGCAGGGTATGCAACAATGTTGCAACAAATTACAACCTACCAGATGACATCAGTCACAGTAAGGAACAGTGAGCACAGACAGTAATACAAATACAAGCGTGACAGTGTCATCATAGGCACAGGAATTTACATTAGCACATCAGGCAATCTGAGTAGCCTATGACTAGCATAGGAGTAGGGCGACTACTACAAGTCATGCATCAGGAAGGAAGGGGCAGTTGTGGCAGGATTGAGGGGTTCTGTGGTATTCCCTGATCCATGCCTTGATGCATGATCAGTAGCTGGGAGTAGTAGTTTAGGGTATCAGTCCAATCCATAGGTAAGGGAGTCTATAGCAAATGGAGGTTTGACCAACATTGCACTTACAGAGTGGGGTACTGCCCATTTCAGATCTGAGGGACTATATTGTGTTAGAAGCAGGGATCAGTATTCTGTTTAAGTACTAGGGGAGTTCACCTGTCACGAATTTGGCACTCAGAAAGGCAACATGGACTGGGTACCTCACCTCTGGTAGAGCCCAACCAAGTTGCTTGTAGAGTGGTGAGTGTGTGTGTGTGGGGGGGGGGAGGGGGAGGTAAGGCAAATCTGCGGAGGGTGTTGAACAGAGTAATGAGTTTCGAGATGGTAGATTTTGGAGGCTGCAGAGAAAACCACATCGCCATAATTCAGAGTTGGGAAAATCATCTGTTCGACAATTCATTTTCTGATGCTGAAGAGGTGGTGGCTATTCACTCTGTGCAATGCACCTCCCAACAGATCCTATTCCCACAGGTCTGAACTGGTCAGTCAGTTCCAAACTCCTTCAGGGGCAAAGCAATGGTCATTTACAAGGTGTTTCAGTTCCACTGCTCAGTCAGTAGGCTATATTAGTTATCCTACTCATTTAGTAGGGCATACTAGTTACCCTGGACATTTAGTAGGGTGCATAAACCTCACAGCATTACCCTGGTCATTTAGTAAAGTGTATGAATCTCAGAACATTTGCCTGGCCTTTTGTAGGGAGTAAAAATCTCACTATATTCTCCTAGTCATTGTCTCTTGGTTTGTTTTGTTGTGGTATAGCCCTCACTACAGTCTCCTACTTATTTAGTAGGGTGTATGCGATCAGCTACTGAGATAGCACAGTGTATGGCCCTCATTATATGCTCCTGGTCATTTAGCAATGTGCATAAACATCACATCCTTCTCCTGGACATTTAGTAATGTATATGAACTTCATAACTGTCTCCCCGTCAATTAGTAAGGTGTATGAACTTCTCAACATTCTCTTGGTCATTTAGTGGGGTATGTGAACCTCTCCCGGTCCTTTATTTATTTGAAAGTTTTAACAGGAAAGGCTTACTAAGCTCAGAACAACTCATTTTCTGAGGTGTCCTGGGGAAAAGGTACAGAGGAGAAAAGAAAGCCATGCAGTCATTCTGTAACAGTACAATAAAGGGTTAATAGCAGGTAAACAGTAGCACACTACAGGGTTGGTGAGCAGATTGGGAACAGTGCAAAGCAGGCAAAAAAGAAGTCCTGCAACAGGTCAAATGCATTTAGTTTAAAACTAAGTTACAAAAGTACAGCCACAAAGAAAGGGGTCAGCCAGAGTTACAACACGGGTGAATTTATTTGCAAATTTAAAGGGGGCAATAATGTTGGTGAATTAGGTGAGCAGGCAAGAGGGTAAAGAGAGAGAGGAAATTTGTAGGGAGTGCAAGTAGGAATGACTCCTTGTCACTTAATAGGACGTATGGACCTGACATTCTGGCCATTTAGTAGGTTGTATGAACATCACAACACTTACCTGGCCTTTTTGTAGTTTATAAGAACATCACCTTGCTCTCCTGGTAATTTAAAAGTTAATATTAACCTCACTGTGGTCTCCTGGATGTCTTTTAGTCATGTACAAGAGCCTCACTCTACTCCCCTGTTTTTATGTTTGCTTGTACGTATGCGCAAGAAACATTATGCGGCAGCTTAGGAGAGAAGTGGGTTGTGGAGGTGCGGCACTCTGGCAGCCAATGGGGGCACTGAATTTGGGGGCTCGGCACTGGTGGACCAATGCAGGCCCAGTGTCTTGATGACACTGGTTCTGCAGAAGTGCCACCAAGTTAAAACGTTTTCGCCGCTGCAACCAGGGGCCGCCTCGTCATTGCAGCGTCAGCCATTTCACTGCAATGAGGGAGCGAGCCGTCATTGCAGGACGGTACCTTGCCGTCCATATGCCACCCCCAACGCAGTACAATTGCCAACAGGGGAGCCCACTCCCCGTCAGCACACTGTAGCCCCTCTTCCCCATCTGTTGTGTGCCGAGGGGGTGCCCAATCACCCTCGGCAGCATGCCCCCCCAACAGTCTTTCTTTGCCGACGTTGGCCCCAATCCCCGTCCGGCTTCAGTCCCTCAGTTCGTTTGCTGATGGGGAGCCCACTCCCCATCAGCATAATGTCCTCCTCAGTTTGCTGGGTGCCAAGGTGCCCAATCCCCTCAGCTTTCCCTCCCCTAACTGGTATGTGCTGACACAGTGCCCAATCCCCCGTTGGCTACAGCCCCCCCAGAAAAACACTCAGGTGGCATGCTGGGAGCAAACCCCAGCGTGCCAAAGTCCCTGAAAAAAAAAAAAAAAGTCCTGCGATTTTTTTTTTTGAACACCTGTAAAACAGAAGACGGTCCCTCGTAGAGTTCAGTGGCCCCTCCCCATCCCGCACGCACCCTCTGCACACCCTGCCTCCCTACACACCCCCTCACCCCATACTTACCTCCGGAGTCCAACGGGCTAATGTTCGGTTGACCAGGAACACGTCTACACTCTTCAAAGCCGACTGCAAACTGAAGAAATGCCGGTAAGCTGCATAATGGCATAAATAGGTTTTTCAACTTTGGTGATATCTCAGGCATTTTGGGAATTTTGGCACCAATTTTCAACATGGGGTTCTTGGGACCCTCCTCATGAATTCAGTCACTGTCATTGCATTATTCGGTCCCAAAAGGTGATTTTTGTGGTCACTGCGCGGAATCACCTTTTGGGACCGATTAACGAAATGACAGTGCCACTGTTCATAAGGTGTGCTCTCAAAAGGCCTATGTTGCAAATTTGGTGGAAAAATCCAAACAATTACTGTTTTACGAGCGTACGTTGTGCAGTTTCATGCACGCTTGTAACTTTGCAAATTTGTAATATTTTCAGTCCAGATTTTCAACATTGGCATTATTCCACACCTCCTTATGAACAGTACAGCTGTCATTTTACACATCCTGGCCAAAATGTGTTTTTGCACTTCCGGAGCAGAATAGCGCAGTCGCCATGGGAAATCAGTTTTTGAGATAGATTGTGAAAATAACACTGACACTGTTCATGAGCAGAGGTCCTAAAATGCCTATGTTGAAAATTTAGTGATGAAAGTCCATCAAATGACTGTGTTACAAGTGTGCATTGCGCAGTTTCCACGTACCCTTGTAACTTTGGAAATTTGTAATATTTTCATGCCAGATTTTCAACATTGGCATTTTTTCACACCTCCTTATGAACAGTACAGCTGTCATTTTTCACATCCTGGCCGAAATGTGTTTTCACACTTCTGACGCAGAATAGCACAGTCGCTGTGGGAAATCAGTGTTTGGAACAGATTACGATCGAGTGAGTGAGAGAGGGGGAGTGAACGAACTCAACTGAGCTCTGTCAGAACTGCTGCAAATTTCTTTGTGGGCAGAAAAAGGCGCCAATTCAGGCAGGAGCCCAGTACAAAAGGTCAGCCTGCAGCGCCGGGAGAAACAGAACCAGCGAGTGAGAGGGGGGAGTGAGCGAGTTCAATGGAGCTCTGTCAGAACTGCTGTGGAGTTCTTTGTGGGCAGAAAAAGGCACCAATGCAGGCAGAAGTCCAGTACAAAAGGGCAGCCTGCAGCGCCGGGAGAAACAGAACGAGCGAGTGAGGGAGGGGAGTGAGCGAGCTCAACGGAGCTCTGTGAGAACTGCTGCAGATTTCTTTGTGAGCAGAAAAAGACATCAATGCAGGCAGGGGTCCAGTGTAAAAGGGCAGCCTGCAGCACTGGGAGAAACAGAACGAGCGAGTGAGGGACGGAGGGAGGGAGAGTGAGCAAGCTCAACGGAGCTCTGTTGGGACTGCTGCATATTTCTTTGTGGGCAGAAAAAGGTGCCAACTCAGGCAGGAGCCCAGTACAAAAGGGCAGCCTGCAGCACTGGGAGAAATAGAAGGAATGAGTAAGAGAGGGGGAGTGAGCAAGCTCAACGGAGCTCTGTTGGGACAGCTATGAACTTCTTTGTGGGCAGAAAAAGGTGCCAATGTAGGTAGGAGCCCAGTACAAAAGGGAAGCCTGCAGTGCCGGGAGAAACAGAACGAGCGAGTGAGGGAGGGGGAGTGAGCGAGCTCAACGGAGCTCTGTGAGAACTGCTGCAGATTTCTTTGTGGGCAGAAAAAGACATCAATGCAGGCAGGGGTCCAGTGCAAAAGGGCAGCCTGCAGCGCCGGGAGAAACAGAATGAGCGAGTGAGAGAGGGGGAGTAAGCAAGCTAAACAGAGCTCTGTCAGGACTGCTGCATATTTCTTTGTGGGCAGAAAAAGGGTGCCAACGCAGGCAGGAGCCCAGTACAAAAGGGCAGCCTGCAGCGCCGGGAGAAACAGAACGAGTGAGTGAGAGACGGGGGAGTGAGCAAGCTCAACGGAGCTCTGCCGGGACTTTAGAGTTGCCCACCCTCAAGCCCAGGGTCCTCTGTGGTCCTATATTACAGCAGGGTCTCTGAGGTGGAGACAAAGCAATGATTGGATACTTTAGGATTGCTGTAATAATTCAAATTTAGTTCTGTTTATTTCTCTAACTGAGCTAAGTACTGAGCTGTACTGTTATGATTGCTGTAATAATACATATTTATTTGTTCTGTTTATTTCTTTAACTGAGCTGAGTAATACTTGGAGGGCAATAGGATTTCTAACTGGGCTAAGTGAAACTATATGAGAGCTGAGAATAAAAAGTATGGTAGCTGAGGGTTGAAAAATGGACAAGGAGGCCTTAGGATTGCTACAGTAATACAGTATCTAACAGATGAGATTTGAGACTGAATTACCCCGGTCGGCAAGGGGCCAGTAGCAGGACTAGTGTGGGGGTGCAGGAATTTGAGTAAATAGGGGCCTAACAGTTGTAGTAGGGTACAGAACCTGGGAGTAAGAGCCCGTAACTTAAGATGGGGACCAAAATGGGTCAGGTACCACATGTCAATAGGGCAGGCATCTTTGGAAGGGTGGTGGGGTGTACAGGATGTGGGTCTGCCATGATCCTGGATTGGTCTTGGAGGATGGGGGGGGTGTATGGTCTGTAGATGACTGGCTAGTTTGAGGGAGGAACTGTGGAGGTTAGAGAGGAGTCTAAGTGGCAGGGCAGATGAGTATGGTAGGCATCCTGGCTGGGGGAGAATAGGGGATGGCAAGAGGGGGCGGAGGAAGAACAACTAGGGACTGAAACTGACACCAGTATCAGAGGCAATGTGAAAGAGAGAACAAGGAGGGGAGTGCCAGGCGAGGTGGGGCCTCCTGTTGGGGAGGAAGAGACCTCAAGGAGTACCAGGAGAGGCAGATGGCTGTGGGTAGGGAGGGAGTAGGGTGGGACCAGGGGTGGCACAGAGGGAACAAGTTGGAGGGAACCGATGGAGGGAAGAGATGCAGGAGGTATCGACTAGTAATGGATTTGAGATTCTGCTATGGGAGAGAGAGGGGGAGCAGGAACATACTGAAGGGGGGAGGACAAGCGGGGCATGAGAAGGATGGCAACAGGTAGGGGAAGAGATAGCGAGGACAAAAGGGTAGAAGGAGGGGCCTCCTGTTGGGGGAGGAAGAGACCACGAGGAGTACCGGGGAGAGAGCAGATGGCTGCAGGTAGGGAGGGACCACTGGTGACAAGGAAGGGAACAAGTAGGAGGGGGGAACCGATAGGGGAAGAGATGTAGGAGGGTATTGACTAAGCAATAGATTTGGGCCTCTACTATGGGGAAGGGAGCAGGAACATACTGAAGGGGGAGGACAAGTGGGGCATGAGGAGGATGGCAGCAGCTAGGGAAGAGACGAGGGCGAAAGGGTAGAAGGGGGCTAGTAAGGAAGGAGGGGTGGTGACTGGAGGGAGAGAAGGCTCACAGGAAGGGGAAGGATGGAGGCATCACTGTCGGGTCGAAGGAACAGGGTCTAAATCGACAACAACGGGAGCAGGAGAGGGGTTGGAAATCAGCAGGGAGGAGGGGACGTCACATGGGAAGCCCAGTAGAAATAGTCAGGCTGAAGGGGTCAAGGGGATGGGAGGAATAAGGCAGAGAAAAGGTAGGTGGAAGTAGGGGTACAGATACAGAAGTCACAGAGGGTGCAGCTGTGGGGGTAAGGGGCAGGGAAGATCGAATACTGGGGTGGTGGAAGGGGCATTAGAAGAGAAAGGGGCTAAGGGATGGGGGGGTACTCGTCCTTGGGGATTGTATACTGAAAGGGGTGAGATGGGGAGGAAGGGGGGAAGGCACAGCCGTATTTGGGTTGAACAATCCCCAGGTTGACTGCAGAAGGGGCAGGGCAGGCACTGCTCAAGTGTGCAGTGAGGGGAAGAAAACCTCATTTACTGTTGCATGTGGGTACAAACGACTTGGCAGGGGAGACTGTGGAAGTAGTGAGGGAGAGGTTCGAGTAGTTGGGCAAGCAGTGTGAGGGGGTTGGGGAGTTGGTGGCATTCCCGGAGTTACTCCCCGTACCATGTGCAAGCATGGGGAGGAAGGGTAGGATTGAGGAGTTCGACAAGGGGCAGAGAGATTGGTGCCACACCAAAAATTATGGGTTAGTGACTAAGTGTGGTAGGGTCTGAGGAAATAGTGACTTGTATGCGGGGGACAAGGTACACTTGAGAAGGAAGGGGAAGGGAGTTTTAAAGGCAGGATTAGAGGGGTATATCTCTACTAAGGTGGATTTAAACTAGTGGGGGGTGGCCAAAAGACTGAGGTTAGTAGAAAGGTCCAGACAGGGGAGCCTAATGAGCTCATCCCCCTAGATATAGATAAAGGCAGAGGTGTAGTAACCATGGGAGGGGGCGGGCAGAGTGGTCTGAGTGTAATACAGAAGGCACCACCACCCGGTAAGAATAAGGAGGAGAAAGGGTGCTGACAACTGGGAGGAGGGACACAGGCCAAGGAGGAGAAGAGTGAGGAGAAGTGGAGGGGTACGGGTGGAATGCGGTCTCTCTCAACACAAGAAGCCTGGGGAACAAAACTGCAGAGCTTCAGGTGCTCCTTTCAGAGGGGAAGGTGGATATTGCTGCAGTGACAGAGACTTGGGCCACAGAGTACCATGATTGGGACTTGACTATCCCGAAATACAGGATATACAGGAGGGACTGAGTGGTTGGAAGGGGGGGGTTGTACTCTGTGTGAGGGAAGGGATTAAATGCTTAAGGGATGAGGGAGAAGAGGAGCGAACAGATGCACTTTGGGTGCAGCTCCTGGACTCCAAGGGCAGAAAGCTGAGGCTGGGAGTGGTGTACAGACCACCACCCCGATCCAGAGAACTGGATGGGGAGTTGGCAGAGCAGATAAGGAGGGTGCGTAGAAGGGGGAGTGTGGTGACAGTGGGGGAATTTAACCTACCACAAGTTGACTGGAGCACACCGTCATTAGCAGTACCGGGGAGCAGGTGCTCCTTGATGCATTCCAGGACAGCTTTCTAACACAACTGGTAAGTGGGCCTACAAGGCTTGGTAGCACTCTGGACCTAGCACTGGCAAATGGGGAGGCGGTGAGGGAAGTAAGGGTGGAGGACCCACTAGCAGGTAGTGACCACCAAACAGTGTGGCTTGTTCTCGCGCTGGTCAGGGAGACAGGAGGCATGGGCACTAAGGTGGTGGACTTTATTCGGGTGGACTTTGGGAGGATGGGAGCAATATTGCAAGGGAGATTCCAGGATATAAGGCTGAGGATGGATGCAGAACAAAAGTGGGGAGTCATAAAGACTGGGCTAACAGAGGCCACAGTAGCTTGCACCAGGGCCAGGAGTAAGAAGAGCAGAGGCAAGAAACCATGCTGCCTGAACAAGGAAGTGCTGCAAGGGGTGAGGGCAAGGACAGCTGCATACCAGCAGTACAGAAGAACAGGGAAGGCAGCGGATAAGGAGGCTTTTGGGAGTTGGTCAAGGGAGGCTGCCAGGTAGGTGAAAAAAGCTAAGGCCTCCAGGCAATTAAGTTCCGCACAGGGCATAAAAGCAGGGGAAAATGACTTTTTTAGGTATGTCAGCGAAAAGAGGAAGTGCAAGGAACATATTGTGAGAATAAAGCAGGGAGAGGATTGGCTGGAGAAGGGGGAGGAGCAAGTAGAAATTCTTAATGAGTACTTCTGCTCCGTTTTCACTAAGGAGAGGGATGGCCCACTACCAGAATGGGCTGGGGCAGTGGGGAAAGGGGGTGAGGAGGTGACGGACAAAGTGATCACAGGAAGTAGGGTGCTAGAGGGGCTGAGGCCAGTAAGGGTGGACAAGGCACTAAGTCCCAATGCCATCCACCCCAGGGTGCTGAGGGAGATGGCGGAGCTGTTGGCCGAGCCACTGGCAGATCTGTTCAACACCTCCCTGGAAAGGGGGGGTGTGTGCCCCAGGACTGGACGGTGGCCCATGTGGTGCTCATATACAAGAGTGGGCCTAGGGAGGAGCCAGGAAAGTATCGTCCGGTAAGTCTCACGTCCATAGTGGGTAAGCTTATGGAGCCGATACTGAAGGAAAGGCTGGTGGCATTCCTAGACAGTAATGGCCTCCAAGATGAGCGGCAACATGAGTTCATCTCAGGGAGGTCTTGTCAAACCAGCCTAATAGTATTGTGACTGGGTGACAAGGGAGTTGGATAGGGACCTGTCACAGAGTGGCTCTGTGACGGATTAGGGGCCCTAGAACTTTTGGTCTTGGTGCTTTACTTAAAGCCTTTTGGTCCCATAACTATGTAAAATCAGAAATTAAATAAATAAATGTAAGCTTTAAAAGTGGAGACTAAGTTAAAAGATAGTGTAGCGGAGAGTGGCAAGGTAGGAAAATATAAAGCAAAGGGGAGGGCAGAAGTAAGAGCGAGTCATTTAGTAAATCCCCCCCCCTTCAGGTAATTCAGTTAAAGAGAGAGAGGGAGAATTGAATCCCTTGTGTAAAGGTAGTTGGGATTCTTTAAATGGTAACTGAGTTAATTTGGAGCTTAAATGAGCAGCACAAGCATTCGGTTTCTACTTGGGTTGAGAGAACACTTTTAGTCTTTCTTTTTAGAGGTGTTTGGTAGCGCACCAGAATACAGGTGCTGCTTGACTAAGGCCCTGTCCACACTACACCGCTCAGACCCTGTAATGGACAGACACCGTTACAGCTGCGGAGCGGTACAGTGTGTCCACACTGCAGCAGTGACCGGTACGAGACCGGTACAGCTCCACAGCTTCGGGGAACGGCGACCATTACCGGCCCAATCCCACAGTGCGGCTTGCGCGTATTGCTACAGGCCCTACGAGGACTGTTACATCGATCCGCACTACCCGTGATAGCGTTACCGAGGCGGGACCGGTTTCATAACCGTTGTTGAAACCACCTCATATGTGGTTTCAACAATGGTTACGAAAACGCCTTCTGTAACGTTACAGGTGTAAACGCAAACCATTGCGGTAACGGTTTGGGCACTCTGTAACGTTACAGAGGCGTAGTGTGTACAGGGCCTTAGAGGAAGTAAGCTTTGCAAGTGAGGGGAAATAAAATAAAGTCATTTACGTCACTGTTCTGTTAAAGTTTCGGTCTTTAAGGGACTGTATTATTTGGAAGTCATTCCTTCTCTAGTGGTTGTAAATATTAACAGCAGTAAAAGTATTGCAATGCAACATGTGCTCATTGCACATTTAACTTCCCCCAGGCAGAAGGGCAGTGTAATGTTAATTCATAGACATGCCCTCTCCTATCTTTTGATAAACTGAAGAAAAGACTAGGGACAAGGTACTTGTAGTGGGCTGTAAAACCATTTCTAAAAGGCTGGTTAGTTTGGATTACTTCCTGCTCCCTGTTTAAAACAACCAGTTAAGTCATATATACTAGGAGTCGTACTAGGATACATAGGGTGCAGCAGGCCCATAGACCCATAAAGCCCCTAAACTTACATATTGCTTGAGGTACTTGTATTAAATAACAAGTATCTATCAAGCCTGTTCTTAAATGTATTTTTGTTAGTACTAATGACTATATTTAAGGGTAAATTGTTCCAGGGTTTCACCACCCTTTGTGAAAAATAAGAAGCTCTTTTCTTCGTTTTACATTGTTGTTTCCCTAATTGAAGTGGATGCCCTCTAGTATTGACAAGTAATTGCTTGTATTCCAAACCACAATCAGTTAATAAGTTGACGTCATCAATGATATCCCAGACAAATAGCAGGTCGCCCCTAAGGTACCTTTGTTCTAAAGACATTAAATTTAGTTTATGTAACCTGTTTTCATAGGAGAGATGTTTATTTGAAAAAAAAGACTTTGTAATTCTTCTTTGTACCCTTTCTATCCTATTAATGTCTTTACGCAAATAGGGGGACCAAAGTTGGGATGCATAATCCAAATGTGGACGTACATATGTACGAAAGAGAGGAAAGAGGACTTTGGAATTTCTGGATACAATATTTCTTTTAATTGACCACCAAATGTTATTTGCTTTATTTGTACTATTTGTAATTTGAATATCAAAGTTAAGATTTAAGTCTATCATGACACCAAGCTCTTTTTCATTCTTTTTATCCAGCATTGGCTCATTATAGAAATAATACTGATGTTTTGTATTCTTTTTTTCCAAAATGCAGAACTGTACGTTTTGAGATACTGAATCTTAAATTCCAGCGTACTGACCATTTTCTAATGTGTCCAAGTCTTTTTGAATAACAGCACAATCACTCGAGTGTCTCGCAATGTTTACAATTTTACAGTCATCAGCATACTTTGTTACTTTCGGTGCTACAAGATAGATCCGAAATAAAGCTCTGAAATATAATTGGTGCAAGTACTGATCCCCAGGGAACACCACTCAAAACAGGATTCCAAGAGGATCTAAAACCATCAATAGACACACATTGGCTTCTACTCTAAAGCCAGTCTTTAATCCAATTAACAAATAACGGGTTGATTTTTAATGCTAATAATTTTTGAATAAGAGTCCAATGTGGTACCGAATCAAAAGCCTTTTTGTAGTCCAACAAAACCACGTCACGCTATTCCTTGCCACCCGACTCTTCCTCTTGCTTTATCCCATTCCTCCTTAAAGCTATTGACTGCCCTACATGTTACCACCCCCTCTGGCAGCGCATTCCAACTAGGCACCACCCTCTCAGAGAAGTAGTGCCTCCTCATTTCCCTCTTGAAACGTCCCCCTTTCAACCTTTGTCCGTGCCCCCTCGTCTCTCTCTTCCACTCCTCAGTTTAAACACCCCCTTGGTGCTCGGTTTATTTACCCCCTCAGGTAGTTAAATGCTTCAATCATATCCCCTCCATCCCTGCTCTCCTCCAGTGTGTACATGTTCAGCTCCATCAGCCTAACTTTATATTCCTTTCCTTCCATCCCCTTTAACATTTTTGTTGCCCTCCTTTGCACTCCCTCCAGTAACTTTATATCTCTCCTCAGGTATGACCTCCAGTATTTCACACAGTACTCCAGGTGTGGTGTGACCAATGATCTGTTGAGAGGTAGGATCACATCCCTGTGTCTGGATGAAAACTCCCTTGTGATGCATCCCAGCATCCTCTTTGCCTTCGCTGCTGCTTTCCTGCACTGGGCCGAGCTGTTCATGCTCCCAGTTACCAACACCCCTAGGTCCTTCTCCTCATCTGTGATCCCCAACCACTAGTCCCTCTTCTGGTTCTTAGCCCTGAAGTGCATCACCTTACACTTCTTTGCACTGAATTCTATCTGCCACTCCACCGACCATGTCTGTAGTTAGGTTAGGTCTCCTGCAGTTTTTCCCATTCATTCTCTTTGTCCACCACCTTCCCCAATTTGGTATAATGTGCGAACAAACTAACTCTGCTCCCCAGTCCATGTGCTATATTGGAGATAAAGACCCCAAATAACACTGGGCTCAGCACTGACCCCTGCGGCACCCCGCTTGTCACTGTTCTTGGTTCCGAGAGCTACCTCACTACTACCATCCTCTGCACTCTCCCCTGTAACCAGTTCTCTATCCATTTAGTCAGACCACCTTCCACCCATACACCTCCTTCTCCTAACTCTTCTCCTCCTTGGCCTGTGTCCCCCCTCCCAGTAGTCCGCTCCCTTTCTCCTCCTTATTCTTATCAGGTGGCGGTGCCTTTTGTATTACACTCAGACCACTCTAACCGCCCCCTCCCAGGGTTACTATGCCTCCACTTTTACCTATATCTGGGGTGTGAGCTCATTAGGCTCCCCTGTCTGGACCTTTCTACCAACCTCAGTCTTTGGCCACCCCACTAGTTTAAATCCACCTTAGTAGAGATATCCCTTTCAAATCCTGTCTTTCTCCCCTCCCCTTCTTACTCAAGTGTACGCTGTCCCCCATGTACAAGTCACTATCCCTCCGCCCCCAGACCCTACCACAGTTAGTCACTAACCCATCATTTTTGGTGTGGCACCAATCCCTCAGCCACTTGTTGAACTCCTCAAGCCTATCCTTCCTCCCCATGCTTGCACATGGTGCCGGCAGTACCTCCGAGAATGCCACCGACTCCCCCAACCCCTCACACTGCCTGCCCAACTACTCGAACCTCCCCTTCACTACTTCCACAGTCCTCCACACCAAGTCGTTTGCACTCAGATGCAACAGTAAATGAGATTTCTTCCTCCCCCTCGTTGCACACTTGAGCAGTGCCTGCCCTGCCCCTCTTGCAGTCAACCTGGGAATAGCTTCAACCCAAATATGGCTGTGCCTTTCCCCCTGATGCCTCATTTCACCCCTGTCAGTATAGAATCCCCAAGGACGAGTACCCCCATCCCTTAGCCCCTTTCCCTCTCGAATGCCCCTTCCACCACCCCAGTATTCATTCTTCCACCCCTTACCCCCGCCAGCTGCTCCCTCTGTGACTTCTGTATCTGTACCCCTACTGCTGCTCACCCCCTTTCTCTGCCTTATTCCTCCCATCCCCCTTGAACACCTTCCCAACCTGACTACTTATTACTGGACTTCCCATGTCGACGTCCCCTCCTCCCCTGCTGACTTCCAACCCCTCTCCTGTCCCCACTGTTGTCGATTTAGAGCCCCCATTCCCTTCCACCCCGACAGTGATGCCCCTCCCATCCTTCCCCCTTCCTGCAGCCTTCTCTCCTTCAGTCACCCCTCCTTCCTTACTAGCCCCCCTTCTACCCTTTCGTCGTCGCTATCTCTTCCCCTACCTGTTGCCATCCTCTCATGCCCTGCTTGTCCTCCCCCCTTCAGTATGTTCCTGCTCCCCACACTCTCTCCCATAGCAGAGGCTCGAATCTATTCCTAGTCAATACCCCTCCTACATCTCTTCCCCCTATCGGTTCCCCCTCCTACTTGTTCCCCTTCATGCCACCCCTGGTCCCTCCCTACCCATAGCCATCTGCTCTCTCCCCTGGTACTCCTTTTGGTCTCTTACTCCCCATCAGGAGGCCCCCCTCACCTCAAGCACCCCCTCCCTTCTTCTCTCTTTTCTGCTTGTGCCTCTGATGCAGGGTCAGTTTCACTCCCTAGTTGTTCTTCCTCCATCCCCTTTGCCATTCCTAGCCCCCTCAACCAGGATGCCTACCATTCTCATTTGCCTCCACTTGAGCTCCTCCCTAACCTCCACAGTTCCTCCCTCAAACAAACCAGTCATCTACAGACCATACACCCCCCATCCTCCAAGCCCAGTCCAGGATCATGGCGGACCCACATCCTGTACACCCCACAACCCTTCCAAAGATGCCCGCCCTACTGACATGTAGCACCTGGCCCATTTTGGCCCCCATCTTATGTTACGGTCTCTTACTCCCAGGTTCTGTACCCTACTACCACTGTTGGGTCCTTATTTACTCAAATTCCTGTCCCCCCCCCACCACCACTAGTCCCCCTACTGCCCCCTTGCCGACCAGGTTAATTCAGTCTCAAATCTCATCCATTAGATACTGTATTACTGTAGCAATCCTAAAGCCTCCTTGGCCGTTTTTCACCCCTCAGATACCATACTTTTTGTTCTCAGCTCTCATATAGTTTCACTTAGCCCAGTTAGAAATCCTATTGCACTCCAGGTATTACTCAGCTCAGTTAGAGAAATAAACAGAACAAATAAGTATGTATTATTAAAGCAATCCTAACAGTATAGCTTAGTACTTAGCTCAGTTAGAAAATAAACAGAACAACTAAATCTGTATCATTACAGCAATCCTAAAAGTATCCCATCATTGCTTTGTCTGCACCCCAGAGACCCTCCTGTAATATAGGACGCAGAGAACCCTGGGCGGGAGGGTGGGCAACTCTAAAGTCCCGGCACAGCTCCATTGAGCTTGCTCACTCCCCTCTCTCACTCATTCTGTTTCTCCCGACGCTGCAGGCTGCCCTTTTGTACTGGACTCCTGCTTGCGTTGTTGCCTTTTTCTGTCCACAAAGAAACCCGCAGCAGTCCCGACAGAGCTCCGTTGAGCTCGCTCACTCTCCCTCTCTCACTCACTCGTTCCGTTTCTCCTGGCACTGCAGGCTGCCCTTTTGTACTGGGCTCCTGCCTGCATTGCTGCCTTTTTCTGCCCACAAAGAAATCTGCAGCAGTCCCAACAGAGCTCCGTTGAGGTCGCTCACTCCCCTCTCTCACTCACTCGTTCTGTTTCTCCCACCACTGCAGGCTGCCCTTTTGTACTGGGCCCCTGCCTGCATGATACCTTTTCTGCATACAAAAATCCACAGCAGTCCCAACAGAGCTCCATTGAGCTCGCTCACTTCCCCCTCTCACTCGCTCGATCTTAATCTGTCCCAAACACTGATTTCCCATAGCAACTGCGCTATTCTGCATCGAAAGCACGAAAACACATTTCTGCCAGGATGTGAAAAATTACAGCTGTACTG
The DNA here is from genome assembly GCA_016271365.2 of Neoceratodus forsteri. NCBI lineage: Eukaryota > Metazoa > Chordata > Ceratodontiformes > Ceratodontidae > Neoceratodus > Neoceratodus forsteri. The sequence continues at coordinate 63,969,840 of JADMNL010000036.1, read as the reverse complement.
TTCATAAGGAGGTGTGAAAAAATGCCAGTGTTGAAAATCTGGCATGAAAATATTACTAATTTGCGAAGTTACAAGGGTGCGTGGAACCTGCACAACACACGCTCGTAACACAGTCATTTTATGGACTTTCGTTACAACATTTTCAACATAGGCATTTTATAAACTCTGCTCATGAACAGTGTCAGTGTGATTTTCTTAATGTGTCCCGAACGCTGATTTCCCGCAGCAACCACGCCATTCTGAGCCAGAAGTGCGAAAACACATTTCGGCCAGGATGTGAAAAATGACAGCTGTACTGCTCATAAGGAGGGGTAGAAAAATGCCAATGTTGAAAATCTGGAGTGAAAATATTGCAAATTTGCGAAGTTATGAGCATGCGTAGCAACTGCACAACGCACGTTCATAAAACAGTCATTTTTTGGATTTTTTCCACCAAATTTGCAACATAGGCTTTTTGAGAGCCCACCTCATGAACACTGGCATTGTCATTTTGTTAATTGGTCCCGAAAAATGATTCCATGCAGTGACCACGAAATCACCTTTTGGGGCCAAATAACACAATGATAGTGGCTGAATTCATGAGGAGAGGACCCAATAACCCCATGTTGAAAATTTGGTGCCAAAATTCTCCAAAATGCCTGAGATATGCACCAAAGTTGGAACCCCCCCTCCCCATTTATGCCATTATACAGCTTACCGGCATTTCTTCAGTTTGCGGTCGGCTTTGAAGAGTGCAGACGTGTTCCCGGTCCACCGAAGATTGTCGCACTGGGCTCCGGAGGTAAGTATGGAATGGGGTGGGGTGTGTGTGTATGTGTGTGTGGGAGGTAGAGTGCGCAGAGGGTGGGCGCGGGTTGGGGGAGGGGGCAGACAGCAAGGGACTGTTTTCTACTACAGGGTTTAAAAAAATAGACATTGTGGGATGGTTTTTCCTTTTTAGCAGGCACTTTTGGCAAGCTGGGGTAGGCTCCCAGAGTGCCACCTGCGTGTTTAGAATTGGGGGACTGGAGCCGACATTGATTGGGCACTCCTGTCGGCACAATAGTGGGGAAGAGCTGAGGGGATTGAGCACCCCTCGGCATACAACAAATTGGAGGCATTATGCCAGCAGGAAGTGGGCTCCCGTCGGGAAATTTAACAGGGGGGGGACTGAAGTTGATGGGGATTGGGCCCCTGTCAGCAAAGTTAACAGGAAGGGGGGACTGAAGCCAATGGAGATTGGGCCCCCCGTTGGCAAAGAAAGGCTTGGTGGGTGTGCATGAAGCTGAGGGGGATTGGGCACCCCCTCGGCAAACAACAAATGGGGGAAGGGGTTACAGTGTGCCAACGGGGAGTGGGCTCCCCGTTGGCAGATTACTTGGTCGGGATGGCAAGGTACGCCCTGCAATGATGGGTCACTCCCTCATTGCAGCGGAATGGCTGGCACTGCAATGACGAGGCGGCCCCTGATTGCAGTAGTGAAAACCTTTCAAGGTGGTGGCATGCTGGCTGAACTAGTGTCTGCAGCAGCATGCCACCACATTGAGGAAAGCTGGCCAAGCCTCAAAAGGCACTGGGGGCATTAGCCACAACAGTGCCACACCTCCACAACCTGCTTCTGCAGCAAGCTGCCGCAACACGTTTTCTGCACATGCACGCAAACAAACATAAAAATGAGTGCTATTCATTCTCATTCAGAACGCTGACAGAATAAGGGGATTAGTGTAAAAAGCCTATAATTTTAATGGTTGACATTATTTTGTGCCAATAGTCCCCACTGTTCCATCATGAAAACACAAATTTTATGAGGGACAGAGGGACATTTTGAGGCAAAATCAGAGATGTCTCTGAAAATCCGAGACAGATGAAAGGTATGCCTGTCAGCCCTCATTCTCTTTTCCTGCAGTAACTGGGCTTAGTTTGTTAGTCAGTACATTTGTTTTTGTTGACTGGGAAAGGAGGGCTAGGAAAGATTCTGTATTCAGCTTCATCGGGGTTACAGATAAAGCAATGACTGACTGAACCAGAATTAGCTGTTAGTGTATTTTTAGTGAATGGGGAAAATTTGGCCATGACTCCAGGGAACTTTCCATCAGGGGTTCAGTTAACCTGGTAGTCATTCCAAATTTTTGGAAGTCAAAATACTTTCCAAACCCCACAGATTGAACGCCAGTATTCAAGGAATTATCAAATTATTGATGTTAATGTAAATTTTAGTAGTAAAATACAATTTCTTTTAGAAAAAAAGCCATCATTACCCTAACTCCTACCACCTCTCCCATTCCCTCCCCACCCCCCTCGTCAGCCCTACTCCTCCTTTTCTTTTTCTTGCTCAAAATGTGACATCTATTGCCTGTGTATAGTTAAAAATCTTAATGTATATAGAACTTGTAGATATGGTGTACATGACTAGCTCTACATTATTGTATCCACTGCACAATGTATGTCAAATTTGATACTGAAATGTACTGACTCCACGTACAATTTCTCTGCTCTACTGTACCATGTATGTCCCCGGGTCGACCCTGAAAAAGGGACTGTAATAGTCTCAGTGGTCCTACCTGGTCGCCAAAAGTCAAATGAAAAAATAAATTACTTAGCTTCTGTGCCTTCAGTTTTGGAAGTCATCCAATTCAATTTTTTTACATTTGGAAATCAAATGACTTCCTCCCACTTTATTTTGGAAGTTTATGCCTTAATTTTGAGAGTCAGATTCTCCAACCTGGAATTAACTGAAGCCCTGCTTCCCATACTCTTTTCAAGAAGTGCCATGGGATCCTTAACATTCAGTGAACAGCCATCAGAAACTCAATTTATTAATCTCAGTGCAGTGCCCCCCCAACATACCATACAGTGGCATCAGTATGGTCAGTTTTAACCAAGGGAAGAGTGCCCCCTGCAGTGCTACCAAGGGAATAGTGGCCCCTGCAGTGTTACCCAGGGAAAAGTTTCCACTGCAGTGCTACCAAAGGGAGTGTGCCCCCTGCAGTGCTACTAAGGGGAGAGTGCCAAGACAGTGCACCCTGCAGTGGTACCAAGGGGAGAGTTCCCCCGGCAATGCTACCAAAGAGAGACAGAGCCCCATGTAGTGCTGTCAAGAGAAGAGTGCCCCCTGCAGTGCTACCAAAGGGAAAGTGCCCACTGCAGTGCTACTAAGGGAAGAGTGCCCCCTACAGTGCTACCAAAGGGAGAGTGCCCACTGCAGTGCTACTAAGGGGAGAGTGCCCCTGCAGTGCTACCAAAGAGAGAGAGTGCCCCCTGCAGTGCTATCAAGAGGAGAGTGCCACCAAAGAGAGAATTCCCCCTGCAGTACTACCAAGGGGAGAGTGCCCCTGCAGTGCTACCCAGGGGGAGAGTGCCCCCTGCAGTGCTACCAGGGGGAGAATGCCTCCTACAGTGCTTCCAGGGCAGAGAGTGCCAGCTGCAGTGCTATGAGAATGAGTGTGCCCCCCCACAGTGTTACCATGGGAAGAGTGCCTCCTACAGTGCTACCAAGGGTAGACTGCCTCCTGCTGTGCTACCAAGGGGAGAGTGCCCCCACAGTGATACCATGCGGAGAAAAGCCCCCTGCAGTGCTACCAGCAAAAGAGTGCCCTAAGCAAAGCAATCAAAGGAAGAATGTTCCCTGCAGTGTTATCAAGGAGAGACTGCCCCCACAGTTGTACCAAGGGGAGAGTGCCCTTCCCCCAGTGCTACCAAAGAGAGAGAATATCCCCTGCAGTGCTACCAGTGAGAGAGTGCCCCCTGCAGTGATACCAGGAGGAGAGTGTCCCTGCAGTACTACCGAGGTAAAAGTACCCTCTATGGGGCTACCAAGGGGAGATTGCCTCTACGGGGCTACTAAGGGGAGACTGCCCCCCAAGAGTGCTACCAAAGGGAGAGTTCTCCCTGTATTGCTACCAAGAGGAGAGTGCCGCCAGCAGTGCTACCATTGGGAGAATGGCCCCTGCAGTACTACCAGAGTATGAGTACCCTCTGCAGTGCTACCATGGGGAGAATGCCCGCTGCAGTGCTATCAGAGGGAGAGTCCCCCCTGCAGTGCTATCAAAGGGAGATTGCTCCCTGCAGTGCTACCAGAGAGAGAGAGAGAGTGCCCTCTGCAGTGCTACCATTGGGAGAATGCCCCCTGCAGTGCTACCACAGGGAGGGTGCCCCTGGCAGTGCTTCTAGGGGAGAATGCCCTGCACCACTACCACAAGGAGCATGCCCCTGCAGAGCTACCATGGAGAGTCCCCCACGGTGCTACCAAGGGAGTGCCACCTGCATTCCCACCATGGGAGAGTGCCCCTGGCAGTGCTACCAAGGGAGAGTGCCCCAGCAGTGCTACCAAGGGGAGAGTGCCCCCTGCAGTGCTACCAAGGGGAGAGTGCCCCCAGCAGTGCTACCAATGGGAGAGTCCCCCCAGCAGTGCTACCAAGGGAAGAGTGACCCTGGCAGTGCTACCAAGGGGAGAGTGCCCCCAGCAGTGCTACCAAAGGGAGAGTGCCCTCAGCAGTGCTACTAAGAGGAGAGTGCCCCCTACAGTGCTACCAAAGAGAGGGAGAGACCCCTGCAGTGCTACCAAGGGAGAATTTCTCATGCAGTGCTACCAATGGGAGAGTACTACCAGAGACAGAGAGTGCTCTCAGCAGTGCTACCAAGGAGAGAATGCCACCTGTAGTGCTACCAATGGGAGAGTGCCACTGCAGTCCTACCAAGAGGAGAGTGCCCCCTGCAGTGCTACGGGGGAGTGTGCCTCATGCAATGCTACCAGGGTATGTCCCCTGCCGTGCTACCAGGGGAGAGAGCCAACTGCAGTGCTACCAAAAGGAGAGTGCCCCCTGTGACACTTGGACAGCTGGTTCTGATTAACCTATGCTTTTTGTAATATAAAAATGTGTTATTGATTGTCTCTCATGAGAGATGCTGGCAGTCTGTGGAATGATAAGCACCCCTCCCAGGTTTTAGATAATAGGTGTTACCTGGAAGGCCAAGAGGTAATTACAGGCTAGAAGAGGCCATCATAAACTTTTATAATGTTCAGAGAAAACACAGTTAAAATTCACATGGTGATACAAAGCATGTTGCATCTCCGTGAGATCTGGCAGAGAGACATAACCAGTCCTTTGATGTCCTGGAAAGGGGAAGTTGCTCATAAGATCAAAGAAAGTCATATGAGAAAATGAGTTGTGCTGTGATCACAGAATGTACCTTTGATAAAACATCCTGGGTGTATGATTTTTAATAAACGGAGGAGGAGCTAGGTGACCTCATGCAAAAGGGTTGGCAAAGACAGTTTTTTAAACAGTATTCCATTTTCCATCAGAGACGCACTTCTGTCTACATTCTGAGAAAGAGACATCTTTGAGCACTTTAAGCAGGTATTGAGAGAGAGAGAAATCTAAGTACTGTAATAGGAATTGCACTGTTAAAACCTTGTTCATTTAAAAGATTGTATGTTTTTTGTGATATATGGTTCTGTATTTTATGTTGTACATATTTTTATCTATTTCAGTAAAACTCTATTTTTAGAGCCTACTTGGTCTGTCTTTGAATTTCTTCCTTTAACAAGTGAAGTATATATGGTTAAAGCTGACACTATGCATAAGCTTGAATGGTAATACCAAACTGGAAAAAGGTAGAGTTTAATCTGAGGTCTTTTATTAGAGTTTTTAAGGGTTCATTTTTGTACGCCTGGTTAGGTGCCCATAGGCGAAGATATCTGCCCCCCCCAAAGACAGAATTATCTGAGCCTGTGCATTGGGTATGCTAGCAAGAGGGTCACAGTTTGAATCCCTCCAAGACCTAAGACCAAAGGTTGATTCGAACCCACAAAACAGACAGGAGGGTTACCCTGTTTCTGTTAACTGTTCACTAGACTGTGTTCAGAGGTTGGCACTGTCGGAGCAGAGGGCCTGACCTGTTGAGTGGGTCTGTGACAGATTGGTTGGCAACGGTGTGAAAAATCTTGGTATTACAAGCTTGTATTGTTCAGTGTGTCAGCTTGAGACTGTCAGCTCACTTGCAAAGAAAGAAAACGGCAGGATTTTTTTTAAAAAGGAAACGGAACTGTATCACTTGGCATACAGTCAAGTTCCTACCCATTTTATTTTTTTCTTAAGTGCAAGTCAGAGTAGCCATAGTTAGGGAAGAAGATGGCTTCCAACTATAGCAGGCACACTGTAGACTACTTAAAGCAGTTGTGTGGGGACAGAGGAGTCCCGTTCAAGGTGAAAGCCAGCAAGCAGAACCTCGTAGATGCCCTGATGGTAGCAGATACCCAGAGCAGCGAGTCACAGACCGTGACTGAAAAGGACCAGACCTCGAAAGTGGCAGGGCTAGCGGCCAGTGCAGTATCCAGATCTGATGAGGAGAACAACAGGGCCAGTGCCAGCAAAGGGCCACAGCAGCAGGGGAAGGTCACCAGTATCCTGGATCCAGAAGTACTCAGGCTGCAAACTGAGTTGCGCAGAATGGAGCTGGAGTTCCACAGAGAAGAGCAGTGTGAACAGTGAGCTGCAGAGGAGAAGAGGGAGCAAGAACACCGAGAGCCAGAGCAAGAATGCAGAGAGGCAGAGCGGGAACAGCAGGAGCGGTAGAGGCAACATGAACTGGAGAAGCTACGACTCCAACCAGTGGCACCAGAGCAGGTAAGTGACTTGGGTTTAACTGGGACTGCAGGACTGGGTTACAAATTGAACTCCAAATTGATAGCCGAATTTAAAGAGGGAGAGGATATGGATGCCTTTTTAAATTCTTTTGAAAAAGTTTGTATTCAGGCTAAAATTCCTAGAGAGTCCTGGAGCTTCCAGCTATCCCCCCTACTTACCAGGAAAGCTGGGGATGCATTGGGTCAAATGGACAATGAGGACAGTGATGATTACAGCAAACTTAAAGCTGTACTGTTAAAGAAATTTGAATTAACTGCTGAATCATACAGAGCTAAATTCCATAAGCTCAGGAGAAGTCCTGACATGAGCTACGAAGAGCTAGCCACGAAACAACGTCAGCTTTTAAAACGTTGGTGGGAAGGAATTGAGGCAAACTCTGTTTATAAAATTGAAAATGTGATTTTGTTAGAACAGTTTTACTGGGCATGCCCAGCAGAGCTAAAAACCTGGCTGGAGGACCGAGATCCCAAAACAGTGCAAGAGGCTGCCGAACTCTTGGACCGCTATGCCATGAGCAGACCTGCTCTGAGAGCAAATGAGGTGGGCGTGGCAGCGCAGAAAGGGAAAAGTGCCCCTTCAGAGCAGCTAAAACCCTCACTGCCTCCACCGAAACCAGTTAGCCCCAGGTTTCAGAGAAAAGATTTCTCTGAAAAGAGAAGTGAATGTTGGTTATGTAAAGAAACTGGTCATATTGCCAGACAGTGTCCCAAAAGAATGAGCAATAATATGCAGAATGGTACTAGAAAAGAAGTGGGTTGTTTGTGTGTCCCTGGAAGCATGCCTGTGAACATGAGGAAACACATGCACCCAGTCATAGTGAATTGTGTACAGACGCAAGGGTTAAGGGACACAGGGGCATCCCTGACATTGGTAAAAGGGGATATAGTAGAGCCTGGTCAGCTTAAACCCAATAAATACGTCACTGTACAGGACTTTACTGGTGAGGCAAAAACATTGCCCCTCGCTAGTATTCTCCTAGACTGGGGTGAAACAGGGGGAACTGTGCAACAGGTGGCAGTAGCCAAAACGTAAGCAGTGGATGTGATCCTGGACAACAATCTCAAACAGGATGGTATGTGCAGTTACCCATAGCCAAGCGGCAAGGGAAATTATAGTTCCCTGAACCCCACAGAAACCATTGTGGAAACCATGGAGAAGCTAGTTCCTCAGCATGTGTCTTCAGATGGGGAGACTAATGAAAAGGGGGTAGAAATTTCCCCAGTAGCAAGTAACCACACAGCTACAGAGGGTTACTCCAAAGAGGGAGGGGTGACCCATTGTCAGAGGGTTGGGATTGACAGTGATCCTGAGTGCCCTGACGCTAGTGCTAGGGACCCTAGTTTAGTGACTGAAGGGGACCTGTCCCATGCCTTGGGAATGTGTGAGGGGTTTGCAGCTGCTCAGAGAAGTGACCCTAGTTTAGAGAAGCTGAGGGCTTGGGCAGACTCTCGCAGTGCACAGGGAGGTGACGGCAGACATAAGGTTTATTGGGAAAATGGACTTATGTTTACTCAGGCTGTGCAGACAGAGGGAGGAATGCTAGGCAGGCAGCTTGTCACTCCCCAGGTGTATCGTGAGCAGTTGCTCAAGATTGCACATGATATTCCCTTGTCTGGTCATATGGGAATCGCACGCACGATGCAGCAGTTGGCCCAGAATTTCTACTGGCCTAACTTCACCCAGCAGGTGAAGGAGCATTGCAGGTCTTGTCACCAGTGCCAAGAAAAAGGGAAGGTGGGCAAGAAAACCCAAGCCGCCCTGATTCCATTGCCCATAGTGGAGGAGCCATTCCAGATGGTGGAAATGGATATTGTGGGGCCTTTAAATACCCCCAGCTCCTCAGGGAAGAGATTCATCCTGACTGTGGTGGATTGTGCCACCCAGTACCCAGAGGCAGTCGCCCTATCCTCACTGAGGACAGACAAAGTGGCAGATGCCTTACTTGGGCTTTTCTCCCGTGTTGGGTTTCCGCAAGAGGTTATCACCGATCGAGGGGGTTCCTTCATGTCAGACCTGATGAAATGTTTATGAGAGAAGCATGGGGTGGTGCAGAGATTCACGACACTGTATCATCGACAAGCCAATGGTCTTGTGGAAAGATTCAATGGTACCTTAAAGTCAATGCTCCAGGTGTTTGCTGAACAGCATGGGAGGGCCTGGGAGAAATACCTTCCCCACCTGTTGTTTGCATACAGGGAGGTGCCCCAAGAGTCGACAGGATTTTCCCCCTTCGAACTCTTATATGGACGCCGAGTATGTGGGCCCCAAGACATAATCCAGGAGGACTGGGAAGGCAAACACACCACCCAGGGAACTTCCATTGTGGATTACGTCCTTAGGTTTAGTGAAAGGCTGAAGGAGCTTATGAGGACAGCCCAGAGCAACCTAGCAGCTGCCCAACAAAAACCAAAAGTTTGGTACGACCGCAGAGCCAGAGCTCGCTCGTACATGGTGGGTCAGGAAGTCATGGTCCTTATTCCAGTCCGGAACGACAAGCTGCAGGCTGAGTGGGCAGGACCGTACAAAGTGGTTAGGAAGGTAAATGACGTGAACTATATTGTAGAGTTACCTGACTGAAGACAGACAGAAAGGATGTACCATGTCAACATGATGAAGCCATATGCAAATAGGGCTGACACAGTGTTTGCAGTGTGTAGTCCTGGGGAGGGGACGGACAAAGGAGACCCCCTTCTGGACTTGCTGGAGGAAAGCAAATGGGAGTCCTCTGTAGTGGCAGTAAAATTGTCTTCCCCAGCTGGCCCCGGACCAGATCCAAGAAGTAAGGGAGGCTTTAGCAGACTTTTCCCCATTGTTTAGCACCAAGCCTGGACTAACCCCCTTAGCGACGCACGATTGCAGCTTAACTGAGTGTTGCTGTCTGGATATTGGCTTGCTCTGCTCTGATTGCACCTCTGCCTTTTCTTTTGCACGCTGCGGCTGTGCAGCATTCCTGATGACCTTCCCATGTTTTGGGGGCATTTCCAGTGGAGGTGTTCGTGAATGGCAGTGGCACTGGTGAAAGTGAAGCAGCATTTTTACATGCTTCCAAAAAACGTCTGCACTGGTGCACTCCACTCTGCATTCCCAACAAATCTGGGACTGCTCGGTGCTGAAACAGAGTGGCTTGCAATGTTCTGGCAGCCCCTGACACTGCTGGATCTGCACCATTGCAACTCATCTGTACCACTGGCACTGGTGCAGATCCGGTCGCGTTAACGCCCCAATACAGATTTTCAAGTTCACAGAAGGCTTCAGCAGAGCGGGCAGAGCAGGTTTGTTCAAACCAAGTAACAGTGTGTCCACCAGGGGGCATGTGCTCAAGCTGGGGGGGGGGAGGTTCAAAAACGACTTTAGGAAGTACTACTTCAGGGAAAAGTTTGCAGACGAGTGGAACAAACTTCCTGACAAGGTTGTAGAGACAAATAGCAAGGCTCAAAAGGAAGTGGCATGCATATAACGGCATTATCAAATAGAAAAATATGGGAAGGGATGACTGGGAGAGAGAATGGAGACTAGAGTGTCTCCAAGCAGGAAATCTTCAAACTGACAAGCTGGACTGTTCAAGACTTTTTCTATCCCATCACTTTTCTCTGTTTCTATATTGATCATTTTTTTATGTTGATTGCGCGCATGCGCAAGAAACATATTGTGGCAGCTTTCTCCAGAAGCAGGTTGTGGAGGCACGGCACTGTTGTAGCCAGTGCCCCCACAGCCTTTAAAGGCTTGATCTGCTTCCCCCAATGCTGTGGCATGCTGCTGCTGGCACTAGTTCAGCCAGCGTGCCACCAACTTGTAAAATTTTAGCCGCTGCAATCAGGGGCCCCCTCATCATTGCAGCGTCAGCCATTCTACCATGTGGAAAATGCCCCTGGCAGTGCTACCAGTGAGAGAGTGCCCTCTTCAGTGCTACCAAAGGGAGAATGTCACCTGCAGTGCTCCCAAAGGGAAGACTTCCCAGCAGTTCTATCAAGGGGAGAGTGTCCCCTGCAGTGCTACCGGGGAAGTGCTCCCTGTAGTGCTACCAAAAGGAGAGTGCCCCCTGCAGTGCTACCAGGGGGAGCATGCCCCTCACAGTGCTTCCAGGGGGGGAAGAGTGCCAGCTGCAATACTACCAAAAAGAGAGTGCCCCCCACAGTGCTACCAAGGGAAGAGTGCCTCCTGCAGTGCTACCAAGGGGAGAATGCCCCTGCAGTGCTACCAATGGGAGTGTCCCCAGCAGTGCTACCATGCGGAGAAAGCCCCCTGCAGTGCTACCAGCAAAAGAGTTCCCCTATGCAGTGACGCCTAGGGGAGAATGTCCCCCGCAGTGCTATCAAGGGAGAGTGCCCTTCCCCCCCAGTGCTACCAAAGGGAGAGTGTCCCCTGCAATGCTACCAGGGAGAGAGTGCTTCCTGCAGTGATACCAGGAGGAGAGTGCTGCTGCAGTGCTACCAAGGTGAGAGTGTCCTCTATGGGGCTACCAAGGAGAGATTGCCTCTACAGGGCTACTAAGGGGAGACTGCCCCCTGCAGTGCTACCAAAGAGAGAGTGCCCCCTGCAGTCCTACGAAGGGGAGAGTGCCACCAGCAGTGCTACCAGAGAGAGAGAAAGTATGCTCTGCTCTGCTACCAAGGGGAGAATGCCTCCTGTAATGCTACCAAGGGGAGAGTGCCCCTGCAGTGCTATGAAGAGGAAAGTGCCCCCCACAGTGCTACCAAGGGGAGAGTGCCCCCTGCAGTACTACCCGGGGGAGAGTGCCAGCTGCAATGCTACTAAAAGGAGAGTGCTCCCCACACGGACCCCCACAGTGCTACCAAGGGGAGACTGCCCCCTATAGTGCTATCTAGGGGAGAGTGCTCCCAGCAGTACTACCAAGGGAAGAGTACCATCTATAGGGCTACCAAGGGGAGACTGCCTCTACAGGGCTACTAAGGGGAGACTGCCCACTGCAGTGCTACCAAGAGGAGAGTGCCCACTGTATTGCTGCCAAGAGGAGAGTGCCACAGCAGTGCTACCATTGGAAAAATAGCCCCTGCAGTACTACCAGAGTGAGAGTACCCTCTGCAGTGCTACCATGGGGAGAATGCCCCTGTAGTGCTACCAGAGGGAGAGTGCCCTCTGCAGTGCTACCAGAAAGAGAATGCCCCGTACAGTGCTAGCAGAGGGAGAGTGCCCCTGGCAATGCTATCAAGGGGAGAATGCCCCCTGCAGTGCTACCAAAGTGAGCATGCCCCCTGTAGTGCTACCGAGGAGAAACCCCCTGCAGTGCTACCAAGGAGAGTGCCCTCTATGGGGCTACCAAGGGGAGATTGCCTCTACAGGGCTACTAAGGGGAGATTGCCGCCTGCAGTGCTACTGAAGAGAGAGTGCCCCCTGCAGTCCAACTAAGGGAGAGTGCCGCCAGCAGTGCTACCAGAGGGAGGGAGAGAGAGAGTATGCTCTGCACTGCTATTAAGGGGAGAATGCCTGCTATAGTGCTACCAAGGGGGAGAGTGCCCCAGGCAGTGTTACCAAGGGGTGAGTGCCCCCAGCAGTGCTACCAAGGTGAAAGTACCCCCTGCAATGCTACCAATGAGAGAGCGAGCCCCCTGCAGTGCTATCAAGGGAAAAGATTCCCCCTGCAGAGCTACAAAAATGAGAGTGCCTCCTGCAGTGTACTAAGGAGAGAGTGTCTCCTGCAATGCTACCAAAGAGAAACTGCCCCCTGCAGTGCTACCAATGAAAAAGTGCCCCCTGCAGTGCTGCCAAAGGAAGGGTGCCTCCTACATTGCTACTATGGGGAGAGTGCGCCCTGCAATGCTACTAAAGAGAGGGTGCCCCCTGCAGTGCTACCAAGGGGACAGTGCCCCCTGCAGTGCTACTAAGGGAACATTGCCCCCTGCAGTGCTAGCAAAGGGAGAGCACCCCCCTGCAGTGCTACTAAGTGGAGAGTGCCCCCTGCAATGCTACCAAACAGAGTACCCTATGCAGAGCTACCAAGGGGACAGCACTCCCTGCAGTGCTACCAAGGTGTGCATGCCCCCCTGTTGTGCTACCAAGGGGAGAGTGCCCCCTGCAATGCTACCAAGGGGAGAGTGCCCCCTGCAATACTAGCAAGGGGAGAGTGTCCCAGGCAGTACTATCAAGGGGAGAGTGCCCCAGGCAGTACTACCAAGGGGAAAGCACCCCCAGCAGTGCTACCAAGGTAAGAGTACCTCTGCAATGCTACCAATGAGAGAGAGAGAGACCCCTGCAGTGCTACCAATGGAAAAGTGTCCCCTGCAGTGCTACCAAAATGAGAGTGCCCCCTGCAGTGTACTAAGGGGAGAGTGCCCCCTATAATGCTACCAAAGAGAGAGTTCCCCCCTACAGTGTTACCAATGAAAAAGTGCTGCAATGCTACTAAAGAGAGAGTGCCCCTTGTAGTGCAACCAATGGGAGAGTACCTCCTGCAGTGCTATCAAGGTGAGCATGCCCCCTGCCATGCTACCACGGGGAGAGTGCCCCCTGCAATGCTACCAAAGAGAGAGTTCCCCCTACAGTGTTACCAATGAAAAAGTGCTGCAATGCTACTAAACAGAGAGTGCCCCTTGTAGTGCAACCAATGGGAGAGTACCCCCTGCAGTGCTACTAAGTACTAAGGGGAGATTGCCCTCCCGCAGTGCTGCCAAAGAGAGAGAGAGTGCCCCCTGCAATGCTACCAAAGGGAGAGTGCCCCCCACCGCAGTGCTACTAAGGGGAGAGTTTCCCCTGCAATGCTACCAAAGAGAGAGAGAGAGAATGTGTCCCCTGCAGTGGTACAAAGGGAAAAGTACCTCATGCAGTGCTACCAAAGGGAAAGTGCCCCCTGCAGAGTTACCAATGAAAAAGTGCCCACTGCAGTGCTACCAGAGGGAGGGTGCCCCTTGTAATGGTACTAAAGACAGCGCCCCCTGCAGTGCTACCAAGGGAAGAGTGCCCCCTGCAGTGCTACTAAGGGGAGATTGCCCCTGCAGTGCTACCAAAGGGAGAGTTCCCCCTGCAGTGCTGCTAAGGAGAGAGTGCCCCCTGCAATGCTACCAAAGAGAGACAGAGCCCCATGTAGTGCCAGCAAGAGAAGAGTGCCCCCTGTAGTGCTACCAAAGGGAGAGTGTCCCCTGCAGTGCTACTAAGGGGAGAGTGCCCCCTGCAGTGCTACCAAGGGGAGAGTACTCTGTGCAGTGCTACCAAAGGGAGAATGTCCCCTGCAGTGCTACCAAGCGGAGAGTGCCCCTGCAGTGCTACCAAGAGGAGAGTGCCCCCTGCAGTGCTACCTAGGGGAGAGTGCCCCCTGCACTGCTACCAGGGGGAGCATGCCTCCTACAGTGCTTCCAGGGAGGAGAGTGCCAGCTGCAGTGCTACCAAGGAAAGAGTGCCTCCTGCAGTGCTACCAAGGGGAGACTGCTTCCTGCAGTGCTACCAAGGGGAGACTGCCCCTGCAGGGATACCAAGGGGATAGTGCCCCCTGCATGAGGAGATGAGGAGAAAACCTCTTGCTGTGCTACCAGTAAAAGGATGCCCTATGCAGTGCAACCAAGGGGAGAATGTTCCCTGCAGTGCTACCAAGTATATACTACCCCCACAGTGTTACCAAGGGGAGAGTTCTCTTCCCCCCATTGTTACCAAAGAGAGAGTGCCCCTGCAGTGCTACCAAGGCGAGAGTACCCTCTATGGGGCTACCAAGGGGAGATTGCCTCTACAGGGCTACTAAGGGGAGACTGCTGCCTACAGTGCTACCAAAGGGAGAGTTCTCCCTGTATTGCTACCAAGAGGAGATTGTCCCCTGCAGTGCTACCATGGGGAGAATGCCCCCTGCAAGTGCTACCAGGGGGTGAATGTCCCGTGCAGTGCTACCAGAGGGAGAGTGCCCCTGGCAGTGCTACCAAGGGGAGAATGCCCCCTGCAGTGCTATCAAGGTGAGCATGCCCCCTGCAGTGCTACCAAGGGGAGAGTGCCCCCTGCAGTGCTACCAAGGGGAGAGTGCCCCTGGCAGTGCTACCATGGGGAAAGTGCCCCCGGCAGTGCTACCAAGGGGACAGTGCCCCTGGCAGTGCTAGCAATGGGAGAGTTCCCCCTGAAGTGCTACCAAGGGGAGAGTGCCCCCGGTAGTGCTACCAACACTACTACCTGCAGCACCTGGTGTTCATTGGCAGTCTCACATCGTACTACTCACCAGTTCCAACCCTGCTTAACTTCTGAGATCTGAGGGGATCAGGCTCTGAGGTGGTAGGCTGCAGTGTCTGTGGAGGTAGCCTAATTGTGTGTGTGTGTGTGTGTGTGTGTGTGTGTGTGTGCTTGACTGTCCCAGCCACGAGAAAGACAGTGAGTAAGTGTGGAATTGTCAGAGGACAAATATGCAGATTTGAGGTGCAAACATTCAGTGACAGAGACCCTAGAACATCAAAAACAGCAATGATTATCCCCGCCATGGCCCTTTCCCTTGCATTGGGAAAGAGGGCTTTGTGAAATGGGCCCTAAGGACTGATCCTGTGCGGCACTGAGAAAATTACACATTTCAGAGCAGGCAGTTCAGACAAACAAATGTGCAGATGGTGTGGGGTAAAGAGAAAAAAAACAAAAAGCAGAGAGCTCCTCAGAATCAAGGGCAATAAAGCAAACGCCAGAGGCCGGCCATAAATACCTCCCTGGGCGGCTGGGCTGAGGAATGCAGAAGCTGAGGTCTGGGACTGAAAAGCAGGCCTCATCCGAGAGCTAGCAGCCATCCTCCAGGCCCAAGCGGCTAGAGATAGCAATCATTATGTGAACAGAACACTTTGTTGTTTAAAGTGGCTATTGCTTTTCTTCTTTTTTGTGAACAACAAATAACCTTTTAAGAATTTTATCTTTGCCCCGCGCTCTGTCTAGGTCTTACTGGCCCCCCCTCCCCCCCAAGGGGCCTCAGTCCAGCAATTAGAAAGAGGCCAGGTTGGGTTTATGGCCCTCCTGGGATGGACAGAAGGAGTATATGTGTGTGTGTGTGTGTGTATGTGTGTCCGCCACTATGATAGCCTTGTCACCTTTGACTTGGTTTTTACTTTGCTTTGTAAAAAAAAAAAAAAATTGCCTAGTGTCAGACAGGCAGTAAAATGAGATTTATTACTGTGAGTTCTGAGCAACTGTACAGTACAATCGGTTTCTGAAAAAAAAAAAAAAAGAAATTTGTAACTGCTTTTTGACCAACACGTGATAAAGTCACCGGAAACAAAATTCCAAACCTATCAGTTCTGCCCTGCTCATCTACATCTCTTTTGTGGTCTTATAATTGCTACCAAAGGAGACGGAAGGTTGCTTTTTTTTTTTTAGTCTTTGGTAACCGGGTTAGGCCCACTAGGCACAAGTGCCTGTTTTCAGGGGCGACCTGGGAGCACTGGGCGGTTAAGTGACTTGCTCAGAGTCACACAGTATGCAAGTGGAGGTTGTGAGAATCAAACTCAGGTCTGGTCTAATGGATGTACCAAGCTCGTTCACACCTCGTTCCTCTAACCTCTAGGCTATACTGCTTTGCCCCTTGTATTTTATTACTGTAAACATGTTGCAGGTGTGGCAGAAAATGGAACTTTGGTTCAGTCCCCCTCCTGGGGAAACAATACAATAAACCAGTAAAAATATATAAAATATTCTTTATTTCCTTTGCCTGTCGGACTGTAAAATGTTCTGTCCAGTACTGTTTCCCTCCCAGACACTCTTGATCAACTCTGAATTCTAAACCAGCCACTGACATACTGTAATCAGCATTACTGTTTATTTAAACAAATGCCTCCCAACACCCAAACCAGTCCCCCCCCCCCCAATTAGGCTTTTGAGGTGAATACCTCGTTTCCTTATACTGACGCGCCGATATACTATTGCTAATGTAAGCAAATCCAGAGCAGTGGGGCACCATTTCATGCGATCAAGGCAGTTCTGTGCCACTCCACTGTGGAAGTAATACTGTAGAGCAGCATGAAGCTGTGCTGATCATGTGAAAGGGCGCCGTGCTGCTCGCGATTTGTTTAAATTAGTGCTAATATAGAAGAGCCACTATAAGGAACAGGAGGTAAAGAAAAAAATAAATGTTTGGCCTCAAAAGCGTAATCATTGGGGGGGGTAGTTTGGGGGTAATGGGATGCTGGGAGGGTATTTGTTTTCCTTTTAAGCAATAGTGCAAGATAGCGTGTGTGTTATATGGAGAATAATACGAGGGGCAGTTTATAACAAGATTTATTGTACAGATTCGAGGTGTGGGGTGCCACATTAACCATGAGATCAAAGCTGCAGTGGTCTATGTAGTAATCCCACACTAGGGGTGTACAAAAATATCACTGCCTCCTTCCCCAGGATTTATTTTTTGTAATTGCCAGTTTTCACGGATCTAATTCAGCCTGCCATTTTTCTTTTATTCTGTTAAGTTCTGAAACAATCGTTGATATGCACTGCGCTATGTTTTTGCTGGCCAAGTATACCACGTTCAGCGTGAAAACCCAGCCATCAGAAACTGAGCACGGCGCAAGTTAGGGATTGTTTCAAACTTAACACAATGAAAACAACAGCAGGATCACCCAGGTAATTAAAAAGAAAAAATCATGAAAAAGGGTACTGGGGTGGGTTAAGTATTTGATTAAATGAGAAAGGACATTGGTCCTTAAAACCAGTCTGCAGCCCTGTATCTTCTGTCCAAGTTAGCATGTTTGTCCTCTCCTGTGGATGGGCTGTTGTCTGCTGTATGACCAGCTTAACTCCCCAACCTGAATCAGGCATGACTATCCCCACTGGCTTTCTTGATGTACAACTGGGCAGGAAGACGAGCCACTGGTTGTCTCCTAACCCACCTCACAAACATAGAGGAGCGGTGCCCACTCCCTGCATTTGACAGCAGCACAACCCTTCGGAATTTTCAGGAGGAAGCATGAATTTGGTAGAAAGGCCTTGGCATTTGCAGCATCAGACACTTGGAACTAATTTGCTCCCCTCCAGCTGAGAAATGCTTCTGGCTTGCAAGTTTCGAGGGAGTCTTTCTAGCCACTGTAGAACTCCTGCTGTTGTTGTTTTGGTCCAGACTCCCTCTCTTCCTACCCACGATCATGTCTCTTTACCGTACTCCTTATTATTACAGTGCAGTTGCCCTTAGACTAATGTCTTGCACCCCTTTCTCTTTCCCCATCCTCTGCCAGTCCCCAAACTACTATACTGCTGCTACTAACTGGTTCAACCCTTGCACTCTTCCTCTTCCCTTTGTTCCCCTTCTTTTCCTCCCCCTCCTTCCACTATCTTCCTCCTTTCAACTCTTTTCTTCCCTCTCTCCCCCCTTCACTACCACCTCCAATCTATTCACACTCTTTAATCCTTCCCTCTTCCCCGCTCCTCCTTTTTTCTGCTCTTTTCTTATCTATCTTGTTTAGCAATTTGCCATTTGTGTTACTGTATATACTGTACGTAGCTGTGCTTTTTGCTTATCAGATTACTGCGCTTTGCTTATATTATGTATTTATTCCCAACCCCGTTCCCCCAGGACACATCTGGAAATGAGCTTCATGGCTCAGTATGTATTTCCTGGTAAATCTCTTTTAATAAATAAATATTTGCTACGACACCACTTTGTTAGCTTTACTACTTGTTCCCTGTATATTTTAGCCAGTACGTAACTATTCCTGCTGGACAATTTTAACCTGCTATACCCCTTGGGACACCCATAGCAACGAGATGCAGCACCTCATGGGGCTATCCTGGTTGGAATAATTTCTAATATATAGATAAAAGCAGAAGTGTACCCGGTCTCATGTTCACCATTATACCGGAAAACCGTGTATAAAAAATAATTATACACAGTGTCTATTTTTTATTCTTTGGTAACTGGATAAGGCCCAGTAGGCAAAAGTGCAAGCTTTGAGGGGCAACCCAGGAGCACTGGGGAGGTTAAGTGACTTGCTCAGGATCACACAGTATGCAAAAGGAGGTTGTGGAAATCAAACCCAGGTCTGCTGGATGTACCAAGTTCATTCACTGCTCGTTACTCTAACCTCTAGGCTATACTGCCAGCCCATATGTACTGTATAATAGCGGTCAACCAGTAATTACTTTGGAATAATGCCGCACCTTGGGTGCATTACAAATCATGAGGTGTAGCCAAGTGCCTTCAACCTCCCACGAAGTGACATATCCCAGATTATAATGCACACTCTGAAGTGTATTACTGCAGTCATCAAATGGATTACAGGTAGGTGTAGTTGCGTGAAATTTTCTCCAGGCTTGGAAAGGTTGTTAGACAATCAGATTTGAGGAAATCTCTTTCCCACTTGGTAAAAGGTTTTGCACTTGACTCCGCCATACTGAAAAATAATATATAATGGACCTATGACACCGGTTCAACAAAAATGATGTCGACCAACATCACACTGATGGATTTATGTCGACCGCAAGTTGCAGTTGGCATAAATCTGTCAAGTAAACTGTCTTTTTTTTTTTTCTGGGGGCTTTGCCCTCCAAACCCCCCATGCAGGGGGGGCTCTGCCCCCATGCGGCCCCCCCATCCTTTAAAATTATGAACTCCAGGTTGGAGTTGATTCGGGGTGGGGTGCAATACCCGGTCAAAGCAGTGCCCAGTCCCGTGGGCACATTACAGTGGCAACAGCGAATTGCTGCTGTAATGTCGTTCGCTGAGCAATTGTCTCCGTTCAGATGGCATACCATATATAATTAATTTATTTTCATTTATTAAACAGTTTTGCCAGGAAGGTCCTACTGAGCCATAACAGCTTGTTTCCAGAGGTGTCCTGGGGGACGGACAAAATAAAACAACCAAAATCCTTTAAGGGTATATAACTTACAGTACTCACCCCAAGACAGCACACGTTGCAATATCTTTTTTTCATTTCGGTATACTCATATAAAGGCAACACATAAATAATACATCCTCAGTGTGAAACGTTGCATATACATGTTTCCTACATCACCCCCTCCGTCCCTTATCACTTCCCCATGTACATGTTTCCTACATCATCCCCTCAGGGACGTTCCTGAAAACTGGGGACAGCTGAGAGGTATGGGGTAAGGTGTATGATGAGAGACTGAAAAGTCTCAACTTGAATTCTCTGGAGGACAGAAGGGGGAGGAGATAAACCCCTTTTACATTGCAGCTTAACTGAGTGTTGCTGTCTGGATATTGGCTTGCTCTGCTCCGATTGCACCTCTGCCTTTTCGTTTACACGCTGCGGCTGTGCAGCATTCCTGATGCCCTTCCCATGTTTTGGGGGCATTTCCGGTGGAGGTGTTCGTGAATGGCAGTGGCACTGGTGAAAGTGAAGCAGCATTTTTACATGCTTGCAAAAAACATCTGCACTGGTGCACTCTGCTCTGCATTCCCAACAAATCTGGGAATGCTCGGTGCTGAAACAGAGTGGCTTGCAATGTTCTGGTGGCTCTTGACACTGCTGGATCTGCACCATTGCAACTCATCTGTACCACTGGCACTGATGCAGATCCGGTCGCGTTAACGCCCCTATAGAGATTTTCACATTCACGGAAGGCTTCAGCAGAGTGGGCACAGCAAGTTTGTTCAAACCAAGGAACAGTGTGTCCACCAGGGAGCATGTGCTCAAGCTGGGGGGGAGGTTCAAAAACGACTTTAGGAAGTACTACTTCAGGGAAAGGTTTGCAGACGGGTGGAACAAACTTCCTGACAAGGTTGTAGAGACAAATAGCAAGGCTCAAAAGAAAGTGGCATGCATATAACGGCATTATCAAATAGAGAGATATGGGAAGGGATGACTGGGAAAGAGAATGGAGCCTAGAGTGTCTCCAAACAGGAAATCTTCGAACAGACAAGCTGGACTGTTCAAGACTTTTTCTATCCCATCACTTGTCTCCGTTTCTATATTGATCATTTTTTATGTTGACTGCGTGCATGCACAAGAAACATATTGCAGCAGCTTTCTCCAGAAGCAGGTTGTGGAGGCACGGCACTGTTGTAGCCAATGCCCCCACAGCCTTTAAAGGATTGGCCTGCTTCCCCCAATGCTGTGGCATGCTGCTGCTGACACTAGTTCAGCCAGCATGCTACCAACTTGTAAAATTTTAGCCGCTGCAATCAGGGGCCGCCTCATCATTGCAGCGTCAACCATTCGCTGCAATGAGGGAGCGACCCCTCATTGCAGGGCGGAACCTTGAAACACTGATATTGTTTGTGAACATGGCGGTGGCTTGCCATTGTGTTCACAAACAATATTAACCCCCGCCGAGGGGGTGCCCAATCCCCCGGCAGCATGTGCCCCCACCTGTTTGTTTGCCGACGGGCCCCAATCCCCATCGGCTTCAGTGCCCTAGGTTTATAAGTTGGCCGATGGGGAGCCCATCCCCGCCGGCATTATGTAACCCCCGCTTTGTTGTCTGCCCGACAGGTGCCCAATCCCCATTGGCATAATGTAACACCCCTTTTTGTTGTGTGCCGATGGGGTGCCCAATCCCGTCGGCTACAGCTGGCCCCAAATAAGACTCTGTTGGCATGCTGGGAGCCCACCCCAGCGTGCCACATGCCCTTAAAATCAAAAGCGGTCCCAATGTCTTTTTTTTTTTAACCTGTAAAAAGGAACGGTCCTCGGCGATCTCCCTGCCCTCCCACAACCTCGCCCACCCACTGTTCACCCTGCCTCCCACACCCCCACAACCCTACTTACATCTGGAGTCCGCGAACGAACTTCGGGTGGACCGGAACACGCTCTGCACTCTTCAAAGCCGACCAACTGAGGACATGCCGGTAAGCTGTATAATGGAATAAATAGGGGTTTTTCAACTTTGATGCATATATCTCAAGCATTTTTTGGAATTTTGGCACCAAATTTTCAACATGGGGTTTTTGGTACCCCCTCTTCATGAATTCTGGCACTGTCATGGCGTTATTCGGGCCCGAAAGGTGATTTCGCGGTCACTGCACGGAATCCCCTTTCGGGACCGAGTAACGAAACGACAGTGCCAGTGTTCATGAGGTGGACTCTCAAAAAGCCTATACTGCAAATTTGGTGGGAAAATCCAAAAATTACTGTTTTAAGAGTCTGCTACGCAGTTGCTACGTGACGCCAGAACTTTTGTAAAAATTTGCAATATTTTCATGCCAGATTTCAACATTGGCATTTTTCAGACCTCCTTGTGAACAGTACAGCTATCATTTTGCACATCCTGGCGAAATGTGTTTTCGCACTTCCCGCGCAGAATAGTGCAGTCACTGTGGGAAATCAGTGTTCAGCACAGATTAAGAAAATGGCAGTGGCACTGTTCATGAGCAGAGGTCCTAAAATGCCTATGTTGAACATTTGGTGATGATACTCCATAAAATGACTGTGTTACGAGCGTGCATTGTGCAGTTTGCATGCACGCACGCTCATATTTCACTCCAGATTTTGACATTGCCATTCTTCTGTACCTCCTTATGAACAGTACAGCTGTCATTTTCACATCCTGGCCGAAATGTGTTTTCACAGTTCCGGCGCAGAATAGCATAGTCGCTGTGGGAAATCCATGTTCGGGACACATTATGAAAACGACAGTGACACTGTTCATTAGCAGAGTTCCTAAAATGCCTATGTTGAAAATTTGGTGATGAAAGTCCATAAAATGAGTGTGTTACGAATGTGCATTGTGCAGTATCCACACACACTTGTACCTTCACAACTTCGCAATATTTTCACACCAGATTTTCAGCATTTCCATTTTGCCACACCTCCTTATGAACAGAGCAGATATCATTGTTCACATCCTGGCCGAAATGTGTTTTCCCTCCTCTGGCGCACAATAGCGTGGTCGCTGTGGGAAATCAACAGCTTAATCTGGTTCAAGGTCAGTTGGCATTCATCTGTATCCCCCTTCCCTGGGTCATGCCTGAAAATAGGCAGGATTTGTCTAGTGCATGTACCCAGTCAACAAAAACTAAATAAAAATAAATAAATAAGAAAATCACACCGACACTGTTCATGAACAGAGGTCCTAAAATGCCTATGTTGAAAATTTTGTGATGAAACTCCATAAAGTGACTGTGTTACGAGCGTGTGTTGTGCAGTTTCCAGGCACCCTTGTAAGTTTGCAAATTAGTAATATTTTCACACTAGATTTTCAACACTGGCATTTGTTCACACCTCCTTATGAATAGTACAGCTGTCATTTTTCACATCCTGGCCGGAAATGTGTTTCCACGCTTCCGGCGCAGAATACCGCAGTCGCTGTTGGAAATCAGTGTTTGGGACAGTTTAGGATCGAGTGACTGAGAGAGAGGGGGCAGTGACCGAGCTCAACTGAGCTCTGTCGGGACTAC
The DNA here is from genome assembly GCA_016271365.2 of Neoceratodus forsteri. Taxonomy (NCBI): domain Eukaryota; kingdom Metazoa; phylum Chordata; order Ceratodontiformes; family Ceratodontidae; genus Neoceratodus; species Neoceratodus forsteri. The sequence goes on along the minus strand of JADMNL010000036.1, from coordinate 63,946,959 downwards.
TGCGGACTTCTTTGTGGGCAGGAAAAGGCGACAACGCAGGCAGGAGCCCAGTACAAAAGGGCAGCCTTCAGCGCCAGGAGACACAGAACGAGCGAGTGAGGAAGGGGAAGTGAGTGAGCTCAACGGAGCTCTGTTGGGACTGCTGCAGATTTCTTTGTGGGCAGGAAAAGGCAGCAATGCATGCAGGGGCTGAGTACAAAAGGGCAGCCTGCAGTGGTGGTAGAAACAGAATGAGCAAGTGAGAGAGGGGAGTGAGCAAGCTCAACGGAGCTCTATCATGACTGCTGTGGATTTCTTTGTGGGCAGAAAAGGGTGGCAATGCAGGCAGGAGTCCAGTACAGAAGGGCAGCCTGCAGCACCGGCAGAAACAGAACGAGCGAGTGAGAGAGAGGGAGTGAGTCAGGTCAACGGAGCTCTGTCGGGACTGCTGCTGGTTTCTTTGTAGGCAGAAAAAGATGCCAACAGAGGCAGGAGCCCAGTACAAAAGGGCAGCCTGCAGCGCCAGGAGAAACAGAATGAGTGAGTGAGACAGGGGGAGTGAGTGACCTCAACGGAGCTCTGTCAGGACAGCTGCGGATTTCTTTGTGGGCAGGAAAAGGTGCCAAGGCAGGCAGGAGTCGAGTACAAAAGGGCAGCCTGCAGCGCCGGGAGAAACAGAATGAGCGAGTGAGAGAGGGGGAGTGAGTAAGCTCAACAGAGGTGTATCGTGACTGCTGCAGATTTCTTTGTGGGCAGGAAAAGGCGGTAATGCAGGCAGGAGCCCAGTACAAAAAGCCAGCCTGCAGTGCCGGCAGAAACGGAATGAGCGAGTGAGAGAGGGGGAGTGAGCGAGCTCAATGGAGCTGTGTCAGGACTGCTGCAGATGTCTTTGTGGGCTGAAAAAACTGCCAATGCAAGCAGGAACCCAGTACAAAAAGGCAGCCTGCAGCAGCAGGAGACACAGAATGAGTGAGTGAGTGAGTGAGGAGGGAGGGAGTGAGTGAGTTCAACGGAGCTCTGTTGGGACTGCTGCGGATTTCTTTGTGGGTAGAGAAAGGCAGCAATGCATGCAGGGGCTGAGTACAAAAGGGCAGCCTGCAGCAGTGGGAGAAACAGAATGAGCGAGTGAGAGAGGGGGAGTGAGCAAGCTCAACGGAGCTCTATCGTGACTGCTGAGGATTTCTTTGTGGGCAGAAAAGGGTGGCAACAGAGGCAGGAGCCCAGTACAGAAGGGCAGCCTGCAGCACCGGCAGGAACAGAACGAGCGAGTGAGACATGGGGAGTGAGTCAGGCCAACGGAGCTCTGTCGGGACTGCTGCTGATTTCTTTGTGGGCAGAAAAAGATGCCAACAGAGGCAGGAGCCCAGTACAAAAGGGCAGCCTGCAGCGCCGGGAGAAACAGAACGAGCGAGTGAGACGGGGGAGTGAGCGACCTCAACAGAGCTCTGTCGGGACAGCTGCAGATTTCTTTGTCGGCAGGAAAAGGTGCCAATGCAGGCAGGAGCCCAGTACAAAAGGGCAGCCTGCAGCACTGGGGGAAACAGAATGAGTGAGTGAGAGAGGGGGAGTGAGCTAGCTCAACGGAGCTGTGTCAGGACTGCTGCACATGTCTTTATGGGCAGACAAAGCCAGCTACGCAGGCAGGAACCCAGTACAAAAGGGCAGTCTGCAGCAGTGGGAGACACAGAATGAGCACGTGAGGGAGGAGGAGGAGGAGGAGTGAGTGAGCTCAACGGAGCTCTGTTGGGACTGCTACAGATTTCTTTGTGGACAGAAAAAGGCAGTAATGCATGCAGGGGCCCAGTACAAAAGGGCAGCCTGCAGTGGTGGGAGAAACAGAATGAGCGAGTGAGAGGGAGGGAGTGAGCTACCTCAACAGACCTGTGTCAAGACTACTGCAGATTTCTTTGTGGGCAGAAAAAGTCGCCAACAGAGGCAGAAGCCCAGTACAAAAGGGCAGCCTGCAGCGCCAGCAGAAACAGAATGAGCGAGTGAGAGAGGGGCAGTGACCCACCTCAATGGAGCTCTATCAGGACAACGGCAGATTTCTTTGTGGGCAGCAAAACGTGCCAACGCAGGCAGAAGCCCAGTAGAAAAGAGCAGCCTGCAGCACCAGGAGAAACAGAATGAGTGAGTGAGACAGGCAGAGAGAGCGACCTTAACAGAGCTCTGTCGGGACAGCTGCAGATTTCTTTGTGGGCAGAAAAAGATGCCAACGCAGGCAGAAGCCCAGTACAAAAGGGCAGCCTGCAGCACTGGGAGAAACACAATGAGCGAGTGAGAGAGGGGGAGTTGGCGAGCTCAACAGACCTCTATCGTGACTGCTGCGGATTGCTTTGTGGGCAGCAAAAGGCGGTAATGCAGGCAGGAGCCCAGTGCAAAAGGCCAGCCTGCAGCGCCAACAGAAACAGAATGAGTGAGAGAGAGAGGCAGAGTAACTCACCTCAACAGAGCTCTGTCGGGACAGCTGCAGATTTCTTTGTGGGCAGAAAAATGTGCCAACGCAGGCAGGAGCCCAGCACAAAAGAGCAGCCTTCAGCACTGGGAGAAACAGAACGCGTAAGTGACAGAGGGGCAGTGAGCGAGCTCAACGGACCAACGCAATCAACATTCAGCATTGACAAATGCTTGTTAAAATAATGTGTTTGTTTCTTTATTTTTTTTTTCCTACTCATTTGCATGCACTTTATCCAGATGATTCGCCTTTACACTCAGCTGTAATATAATCCTAAATCATTTTGGGTATTTGTAGTAATGTGGGAGGACTGGCTCTGTGTCATATGAGGACCCAACGCTTCCCCCCCCCAACAAACCTGCCTCGACTCAACTACAGAAATCAGTTTTATTTGTGACTCAGCTGATCTGATGCAACCCCGATCATTGACCGGGTTCAGATCTGCCAGTCACCTGGTTCTGGCCCAATCAGGATAAGCAATTTTAGAGGCTTATTCCTGCTAAAAATTAAAAGTTGATGAAAAAAAATATATAAAATAATTGTTTTAAACATTACATGACATATAGAAAAGGCTTATTAAATGGGAGATGGGGCAAACCTGCCACAGTCGACTCTCCCATCTGTTGATATATTGTGATTGAAATGCTGCTGTTTTCGGAAGAAATGCAAACTGCCTGAAGTGCTTCTGAACTACCAGCAGGGGACAGCATTGACATGTAAAAAGTCACATCCTGCCTAGAAATGACCCCTCTTCCCTTTGCCAGTAGGTCCAAATTGATGCACCTACTCTATTACGATATCTAAAGGAAGGGAACGTGAACTGTTCAAAATCTGCCACTACTTATGTTTCGACCCAATAGGTTCCTCTTTAGAGTCACATATTTTTACACCAGTAGATCCAGTTTGACTCGTGTTGTAAATCCCCCCAGCATGATCATCAACTACCTGGCTTAATCCTTTACAATATATTGTATGGAATAATACATGCAAGGGGGCCTGGTTGTGCTGTGATATAAGGAGGACACTTTGGGTTCATTGTGAGGCATGAGATGCAGCCAAGTGCTTTTAACCACCAAAGTGAAGTGTCTGGTAATTCTTGTTATAAAATCATCATAAAAATAATACAAACTTATTTATTTATTTATTTGAAAAGGTTCACCAGGAAAGGCAAACTGAGCTAAAATAGCTCGTTTCCAGATGCGTCCTGGGGGAGGGGGGAAGAGAGACTACAATTGGTGTATACATAAAACCAGAAATACACAAAAAAAATAGAAATATACAGTGATATAAGTCTAAACAAATTACAGTTATGACCAGCTAAGATGAGCAGGGGATAAAATAAATAGAAATACAATATTGTATATTAAAAACATGAGATTGGTGGCCTGACCCTAGCAGAGCCACTAGAGTCAGGTAGATTAGAGGTGAGGGAGGCAAACCCTTTTGATCCTCTGGGGTGGAAACCCCACAAAAGTCCAAGACTACTTGATACTCACCCAGTCAGTGTCGTGGAGAAGGGGTGAGTAATTGGGTAAGTGTAGTTGCAGGAATTGAGAAAAGAAGTTGCAAAGGAAACACTGCAAAGAAAAAGAGAGTTAGGGTAGAGAGGACGACAAACGTGCTATGCGATCTGAGGTGTTCGCTTGTGCTATGATAACTGGACAGTCACATGATAGTCTTAGCCAATCAGATCCCTAGGAAATTGGCAACTTTGGTTCAGCTTTGATTTGGATCCCATGTCTTCGGTTCGACTTCAACACTACAGCCAAAGACAGTTTTGATCCTTGGTAAGGTGGTTTAGTAGGCTACAGATAAAGCTAAGTGGCACCCCTTAAAGCAGCAGTATTTGTTAGTTGGCAAAAAATGGCATTATATATGTATTTCTGACGTCCTTAGATTCGTGCCCAGTTTATTTTCAGTTCTACAGATAGTGTTAAAGAAAAATTTACATCTAATGTTGTAATTAAAGACTTGCGTCATTAAAGATGGCCGCCAACCACAATTTTTAAAAATCTTTTCTGCTGAGGTTACCTGTTGAATGTACATGCTAGATTCATACCGTAGAGATATTAGGATGGTGCTACCACATGTTTCTGATGGTAAACAGTACACCATTGTTACAACACTGTACTCTCTTGACTTACTACTTCCCACCTACTGCCTGCCCAACTCTGCCCTTCCCCCTCCTCACTTGACTTACTACTTCCCACTTACTGTCTGCCCAGCTCTGCTCTTCCCCCGCATATGCCTCTATATAGCACTTACATTGTGTCTGCCCTCTGAGCTTGTTACCCATTGTTACATTTGTAACTGTTTTGTAAGCATTTGTTTTAGCTTAACATGTTCTGTATCCTTACTGTTGTAGACATCTTCCTCTAATTCATTGTAAATGTATTGTTGTTATCTGATTCACTGAAAATGGTTTGGTATTTCTCAGTGTGCCATACTTTTTGGCCCGGGTTGTGCCTGAAAACGGTCCCTTGGATCAGTGCACCTACCTGGTAATCAAATAAATAAAGGTATTTAATGTTTTTCATAGCGGACTTGCATGGGAGTGGGAACTTTTAAAAACTTCAAAATCCTATATCTTAGTTTAGGAATGAAAGAAGACAAAAAGAAGATGCGGCATCTTGGTACTTTTTTCCAGGTAAACATTATTACTGAAAAAAACAATATGCTCACTAACAAATATTGATGCCTTATCCATCGCTTGCCCACCCCAGTCCGTCCCGACCCTTTTTACCCTCCTTGTCTTCTGGTCATATTAAAAAAACTCATTCAGCATCTGGCACAGTGGCTGGAGCTGGAAATGTTCTTTTGCAAAAGAAATATCTGGGGAGGGAGGATGATGGTGGGAAATGGCTGGGGAGGGTGAAGGGGTACTTATGGGATAAGCCCTCATCACCTGGGAGTGTCTAAAGTGTTCTTTTTATAAACTGGCTGAAGGCTGATGTGATACTGAAGTAGCCCAAACGTTTGAGTGGGCGAATCAAAGTTAAAAGGGCTGAATTTTGGCATATTTACAGGATACAAATTTGGCATTGGCGCATCTTTCTGCAGATGCTCGGCAAAAGGCACTGTATACCGCGCTTTGGAATGCCAAAACGCCAAAATTCACTTTATCGTTCAGAGAAGAAATCAGGTGTACAAATATCTTCTTTGTAACTGGTGCATCTACAGTACTGTGTCTGTGTTTAAATTTTCTTTTTTTGTGTGGTACCTTTTGCCACTAGTTTCTTGCTCATCTTACAAATTACTCCACCCTCTTTCTAATCCTAGAGTTTTTGAGATGGTAAGCCAAGGCATTGTGAGTCATGAGACGGTGGGTAGGGCTCGAGAGAGTTAATGGTGGAAATGGACTTCTGGTGCGTGTCCTATGTCAAGTGTTTGTCACTCCCCCACAACACACATACACACGCATACGTCCTCCATCTCTCCAAGTCTTCCATTCGGCCAAAGTGGTGTAATCTTAAACAGTAGCACATACACAGAGAGATCATTCGGACCACTTTGTGCCACCAAGTTGTGCCAAAGGGGCCCCAGAGTTTTCAGTCTAAGTAGGAATGCATTTTTATATTATCGCAAGAGCCGAACCAGGACACAGGTTGGCAGCAGAGGAGGACCCCTCACTGGATGCTTCTGAGAGAGTGAGGGCACTGGAGTGAGGTAGTCCCCCCCCCCCAGGAAAAAGTGTCACAAGAACGGTTCTTTCAAGTATCAGGTCTCATGTCTGCAGTGTAGAAATGCGTGACTGCAGTACTGCCATATTCCTCATTGTTCCACCTCCCAATCACATCCTTACCTTCCCTGTCAGTTATGCCACCTTTCAGGGGATCCACACGCCACTCCCTTCTCCATGGCGGTCCCTTGTGGGGGTCAGACAGCAACCCTGTGCAGGTCCTATAATACAAGAAGACAGCAGAGCAGTCCGCTTGGCAGGGCTCGAGGTGTCAGCATCATGCTACGCACATCCTTGCCTTTTTTTCCTCTTTGCATTGCACCCTTCCCTCATGATGCACAGGAAAGGGCTGTACAGCATGTGTACACACAATGCATGACAGTGCTGCTAGAGCCAGGCAGTGTAGTTCCTCCCCTGACCAACTCTAGTTGCACCATCTTCTGTGGTTACCTGGGCAGTGGTGTTGCGGCAGAGCATTCTGCTGTCCTACTGCAAAAGAGGAAAGAATCCTCTGAGATGCTTGATTCTCCTTCCCTGTACCACAGCCACCCCCCCCAACCCTGAGCTCATTCCTGAACCTTGGTTGTCATCGGCGCAAGTAGTGCTGGGGGGATGCAAAATTGCTGACTGCACATTCACCCAGTTTTTGTGAACTTGTGCAAAAGCCTGGAATTTTACCAATGCTTTTTTATTCAAATAGCACCATTTTCCCCCAAATAGGTCATTTTTAAAAATATGAGTTCTTAAAAAATGTGAATTTCAGCAGATAGCACATTTTTCCCCCAAACTGCACATATTTAAAATATTTGAAATATAAAAAAGGTGCATTTTCAACCACGGACCATTATAAGCAGACTGCTGTAGTTCACACAATAGTGTGAAATCACACAAAATTAACACACTTTCACAGAACTGCACAAAACTGATTCTTTCTAATTACATCCACCACTAGTCGTGGGTGGCATATGGCTGCTGCATTCACGTGCCAGCTCCACACAACTAATGAATAAAAACAAAAAAAAAAATGAATTAAAAAAATCTCCTCAACTATGATGATGTGATCCTGCTACAGAATTCAGCAGTTAATTAGTGAGAGGCCAACAGTTTGTCTTTTTGGAGTAGCCTCTGGGAATCAAAGGATGTGTGGTGGAGGGGGGAGGTATTAAAAAGGGTCTCTGGTCACCAGTAAAAACACCAGTAAAGACATCACATTTAGCATCGGGTGACCCCCAGCTTCACAAAAATCCAAAATAAAACAAAATGCCGAACTGTTCTGTTCTAATCTGGATATGTGCATTTAAAAGGTGTCAGCATGGCTCAGTTGGTAGCACATCTGCTTCTGGACCAGAAGGTTGTGGGTTCAAGTCCCAGGCTGGGAGTGGGTTCATACCATGGATGCTGGCACCCAGGTGCAATACTAAAGGAACACTGTGATGTCAGAGATGCCAGCTCTCAGATGAGAAGTTAAAAGTGAGATCCCTTCTGCCTGTTCTGATGGTTGTTTAGGTGGACATTGAAGATCCCATGGCACTTCTCAAAAAGAATAGGGGAATGCCCCTGATGGTTTAGCCTGATTTCCACCAGTCACTAAAAATATCACCAATAGCTTCATCTGATCAGTTTAATTTAGTTTTCATGTGTACTCCCTTCCTGAACAAGGATGAAAAGAGGGGAAAGAAAGAAAGAAAGATGGATGCCGTGATGCCGTTCAGGCGCTCAGGTTGTTATCCTCTGCTTGTGACATAATCTGTGGATGTAGACAATGTAAACACGTGCTTGGTCATCAAAGAAACACATAAGCAATAAGACATGACAGGGTGTGGGTTTGTTTGCCTGAACCACATGCTCAGGTGTGTTCTGAGGCACGAGGTGCTTGCACCTGAATGCCAATGTCTGTGACTCAGTAGGTAGCATGCATGCCTGTGGGGCCAGACAACTGGAAGATGGGGGGTTTCAGACCCATACCAGGCACTTGGAGTAATAGTCATAGCCGACACTGTAGTGCAGTATGGGGCAGGGGGGTCAGTACTGGTGAGGCGCCGTCCTTCAGATGAGACATTAAACTAAGGTCACTTCTGCTCATCTCTGGTCACTGTCCAGGTGGTAGTTGTATGTTGCTACCTCCGCTGAGATCACTCTTACGGTTGTAAGAGTGGTCTCACATGCATTCTTAGGGCATGAGAACTGTGAACCAAAGGTGAGCTATTGTAATCCCCTGAGGATGTAAGAAAGACCCCTCTTACAATCATAAACGTGATCTTGGTGACGGTATTAATATGTAATTGCTTGAAATTGATCAAGAGTATATCCATATTTTAAAGCAGTTTCCCCGAATGTGTCCATTTCCAGGCAACTACGCATGAGAGGCTCTTTACAGAATAAGGGTGTCTCATGCACAGAGGAAAGGAGCGCTCTGATTGGTTGAGAGCAATCTCTGGATCTTTAGTGTAACAGTACCCTGCGTGCAACTGAAGGAAGCACTGTGACTGGTCGGGATGCTGTCATGATTTACAATAAAGATCCCATGGCACTTATTAAAGTAGATTAGGGGAATTTTCCCAATGACATGGCCAGCATTTCTCCCATCAATAAAACCGGTCCATGTAACGCCGCCACCCCCACTGGATGTACCTGAAAACAAGCTATCATGGCTTAGTGTACCATTCCTGGTAAAAAAAAAAAAAATCTATGATTGCACAGTGAAGTCATAGATTTATTTTCCTGAACCACATAACATTATTATGCACTTCACTTTCTTTTTCTATTTCAGATTTCCCCTTACCTCCTGTCCGGTATGATATCCCCCACACACATATACATTTAGATTGGATATTAGCACTTTTTACATTGGAAATCATTAAAGGACTCCTTTTAATATAGCTTCATCCAGGGTTTTATCACTATTCTTTGTTATTTTTGAACACCCATTGTATAACATCACTTTTCTTGTGTCGAAAATGAACCAGCATGCAGCAGACACAGCGCCCTGACCTTATGCAGCAATAGGTGTACAACAACAAAGCTGGTTCAAACTGTATGAAAAGAAGGGCTTCTTTTATTATTTGAAATGTAAACAAAAGTGCTAAAGCAGACTCAAACTGGGGATAGAAGGGTATCGCAAAAGACAGGCGGTTGGGGGCAATCTAAAAGGAATAAAAAAGCCTAGGTCACAATTTTCGCTGTAACATACACTGCTGCGTTAAAAGTGACAGAAAAACAGGAGTTGTGGCACTTGCCAACGAGCAGAGATCCACAGGCACAGGAATGGTGCTCGATTCCTATTACTTACAGTGTCTCTGGTACAAAAACGTAAAAAAATAAAACACCACTGGAACAATTGCCTGACGCATTTCACATGAATGTTGTGCTTTATCAAATGTCTAATAAAGTACAATATTTATGCAAAATGTGTCAGCCAGTCATACCAGTGGTGCTTTTTATGTTTTTATGCTGGAGACACAGAAAATTATAGGAATTGAGCACCATTCCTCGCTGCCTGTGAATCTTCGCTCGGTGGTGAGCGCCACGACTCCTGCTTTGTTGTAACTACAGATTTCTTGGCGGCACTGGGTTCCCAGTGCTGTATCTTTTCCTGTGTTGCTTTAAAACTCAGTAGTATTTCATTTGATGAACAAATTAGGTGGTTTCATACCTTTTATTGAACCACCAAGAAATTTACAGAACACAAGCTTTCAGGCTACACAGAGCCCTTTGTCAGGTGTAGCGTCAGGTTCTAGAGAAAACACGGTTCTTTTCATTACTTCTTTTTACGTTCGATTGCACGCATGTGCAAGGAACGTTTTGGGAGAGTAGCACACTTTGGAGGTGTGCCTCTCCCTTGCAATCCAGTGCTCCGTTGAGCAGGCATGGCAGTCCTGCACCAATGGGTGCGGGGAACTGAGTATGACAGTGGTGGTCTTCGCTTCAAAAACCACCGGCTGCCATACCAACACCGCATCACGCCGCCCCCTCGTCGCGCTCCCCAGCGTCCGCGCCCCAAAGCTTTGGTGCCTCGCTGGGAGCCCACCCCAGCGTGGCAAAGCTTGCCGATGGGGGTGCCCAATCCACGCCGGCTCCACGGCCCCTAGGTTATCTGCTGCCACGCTGGGAGCCCACCCCAGCGTGGCAGGCGTCCGTTGTTTTGCCAGCGGGGTGCCCAATCCCGTCGGCTCCTCGGCCCCGCAGTTTGCGGCGGGGTGCCCAATCCCGTCAGCTCCTCGGCCCCCCAGCCATCTTCTGCCATGCTGGGAGCCCACCCCAGCGTGGCAGCGCCCCACATAGTCCGCTTTTTTTTTTTAAACCTGTAAAGAAAACGGTCCCATGAGTCTCCCACCCCTCCCACAACCCGCACTCCACCCACTGCGCACTCCAGCTTCCCACACCCCTCACCCCACACTTACCTCCGGAGCTCGGCGCGATGATCTTCGGTGGACCGGGAACACGTCTGCACTCTTCAAAGCTGACCACTGTGCAGTCACTGCGCAAAATCACCCTTCAGGCCTGAGTAATGCCATGACAGTGACATCATTCATAAGAAGGGGTCCCAAAAACCTCATGTTGAAAATTTGGTGCAAAAATTCCCAAAAATGACTGTTTTACGAGCATGCGTTGTGCAGTTCCTACGCAGGCTCGTAAGTTTGCGAATTTTCAATATTTTCACTCCAGATTTTCAACATTGCCATTTTACCACACCTCCTTATGAGCAGTACAGCTGTCATTTTTCACATACTGCCCAAAACGTGTTTCCGCCCATGTAGCGCACAATGGCGCAGTCGGTGTTCGAAATCAATGTATGGGACACATTAAGAAAATCACGGTGACACTGTTCATTAGTAGAGGTCTTAAAATGGCTATGTTGAAAGTTTGGTGAAAAAATTCCTAGGAATGACTGTTTTACGAGCATGCATTGCGCAGTTCTTACGCACGCTCGTAGGTTTGCGAATTTTCAATATTTCTACTCCAGATTTTCAACATTGCCATTTTACCACACCTTCTTATGAGTAGTACAGCTGTCATTTTTCACATCTCACCCAAAACGTGTTTCCGCCCATGTAGCGCACAATGGCGCAGTTCGTGTGCGAACTCAATGTATGGGACACATTAAGAAAATCACAGTGACACTGTTCATGAGCAGAGGTCTTAAAATGGCTATGTTGAAAATTTGGTGAAAAAATTCCTAAAAATGACTGTTTTACAAGTGTTCATTGCGTAGCTCCTATGCACGCTCGTAAGTTTGCGAATTTTCAATATTTTCACTCCACATTTTCAACATTGCCATTTTACCACACCTCCTTATGAGCAGTGCAGCTGTCATTTTTCACATCTTGCCCAAAACGTGTTTCCGCTCATGTAGCGCACAATGGCACAGTCGGTGTGCGAACTCAGTGTATGGGACACATTAAGAAAATCACAGTGACACTGTTCATGAGCAGAGGTCTTAAAATGGCTATGTTGAAAATTTGGTGAAAAAATTCCTAAAAATGACTGTTTTACAAGTGTTCATTGTGCAGTTCCTATGCACGCTCGTAAGTTTGCGAATTTTCAATATTTTCACTCCAGATTTTCAACATTGCCATTTTACCACACCTCCTTATGAGCAGTACAGCTGTCATTTTTCACATCCTGCCCAAAACGTGTTTCCGCCCATGTAGTGCACAATGGCGCAGTCGGTGTGCAAAATCAATGTATGGCACACAGTAAGACAATCACAGTGACACTGTTCATTAGCAGAGGTTTTAAAATGCCAATGTTGACAATTTGGTGAAAAAATTCCTAACAATGACTGTTTTATGAGCTTGCAGTGCACACTTCCCACACACGCTCGTAGGTTTGCGAATTTTCAATATTTCCTCTCCAGATTTTCAACATTGCCATTTTACCACACTTCCTTATGAGCAGTACAGCTGTCATTTTTCACATCCTGCCCAAAACGTGTTTCCGCCTATGTAGCGCACAATGGGGGTAACAAAAAGGTCATGCTGAAAATATATTGTGCAAATACCAGCAATCGCACAGGGCATTAGGGTAAAGCACCATACATGCCAAACACCACTGCAAATACCTGCAAGCGAACGTTCGGCATTGACAAATGCTTGTTTAATTTATGTGTGTAAGGAGGGGAGTGAGAGAGGAAAGAACATTTAATTAGTATGTTTTGTAATATAAGGCAGTTTTACTGTTTAGGTTCTAGTGGGCAGCAGTATTGTCTACAGGTTAGAGCACGGAGCTGTCAACCTGGAGAGCCAGCAGCTCCAGGTTTGGATCCCAGAACTGACTCTTGCAATACTGTGACCTGAGCAAGTCACTTAACCCCTGTGTTCACTCTGCTCAGTGTGTCTTTCCTGGCCCATGAATTAAAAAAATAGTTGAAGGTGTTGAGTGAGTGAAGGTGGCAGGCAACCATGTTTACTACAGCCATCAGGGGTGAGTGAAGTGGCTCACAAATTCTGTATGTGGTTTGTCCAAATTCCAAATGCCACTGCCAGAACTTGCTCCAACCTATGCTCTCGTGCATAACTAACATATGGGTCTCAGAATATATTTAACCAATCAGGAAGCAGGACATTTACAACCCATTTTACAATGCAAATGTAAACTTGTTAACAAGTATCACTCTTATCTGTTTCCGTATATCCTGCTGCTGCAGTTGCATCCCCCAGAACCCTCATAAAGACAAAGTAACTCACCTAAGTAATAGATAATCCAATACAAAGTCTGCGGTCATGCTCTAATATATGCACACCTTGGTGTGCGTTGCGATGCACGTGTCTGCAGGCTAAGTGCCTTCAACCACCCAAGATGTGCATATATCAGAACATGACTGCACACCCTGTAGTAGATTATCTGTCTTATAAAATGTCCAGAAGGTTCTGAGGGATGAAAAGAAGTACGGGTGTGAGGTCGTTATGGACTAATGCGCAGTCATGTGGTGTGTTTCATTCAATCAGGAGAATGGATTTTCACAGATTTCTCATACCCATTTTATAAATGAGGATATTCCAGTGTTCAAATTCTAAATAAATACTGTATACCACACCAGTGGTGAATGAACTGGGCAAATAAATCATGTTATTTTAGGATAAAAATGTATTTCCACTTAGAACATACACAGAGCTATTTAAAGCCCCATTTACAAAGATAAAGGAATGGACAATTTCTTACCTTAAAAAACATGGGCGATACTTTCGCAGTGAAAAGATATCAGGAACTTAAATATATTTTAATTTATACTGTGTAAAATGATTTCAATTAAAGTTAAATAAACCATGTTCTGTACTCCTTCCTTTTTCTATCTCTTCTTAAAATCTTTTTTCTCTGCTTTCTGTTCTCTGATCAACATCCTTTTCTATATAATTATCTGCTCTGGAATGGAAAATGAGAACTAGATGGCTGTAGTTATTGTTTTCAGTATTGTTAGCTGCTTATGAAATAACCATGTAGTTATCTTAACACTCATTGTTTTTGAGTATAATGGAATGGTAAAAGATGTTGTCTTGTTGTTTGTTTTCTGTGTCTTTTGAGATAATGATCATTAGAAAAATGGACTTTTTATTTCCTGGTCTCTGACTGGATATAGAGACCAGGAAATAAAAAGTACCAGACCAGCCTGCTTCTCGACAAAGTGGTATCACGGTGCCCATTTCAATTTTGAAACTCACCACCCGACATTTTTTTTCCAGTCACTCAGCAAGCGAGGAGGCCCCACTGATGCTGTCAACACACCCCAGAAACAAAACGTTCAGGCTATTTTGTAAAAAAAAAAAAATAATAATAAATAAAAGTGGTCCACAATAAAGAAAGTGGCAGCTCACCTACTACCCTTTACGGTCTCAAAGCATTCGACCCCTCGCTCTTGCTGCTGCTCTTTCGCGTCATGATTGGCAGTAAACTAAAGTGAAAGGAAAAGCAGTGGGGAAGTAAAAAGTAAACATATGGAAATACAGACGCTCCTCTCCTCCTGCCACCTGCCAATGGTCTCTTATGCTACAACCCACTCAATTCACCGTCTTTCAGCCATCCACAAGGGGGCAGCATGCCTTCATCTGCAGATGCCTAATCCAAGAAAGTACTGCTGGTCTCATCCTCAACCCAACAGTGCAGTAATGGACCAACGGAGCAGCATGTAGGTCAGTAAGCGGGGGGGGGGGCTCACAACTCAAAGCACACCACAGGATAAGAAGGGGGGGTGACTGGTAAAGAGAAACACTGACAGAGGGCAGTCTTCAAACCTTTAATCCTAACAACCTGGTAACAAACAGTAAAGTGCCCCCTACTGGCAGGTATACCAGTAGAGGGACTACTTAACCACAAAAAAACTTAAAATACATTTGTACACTTTTTTATATTCCATTATTTTTTTTTGTAAATTCTATTAAAAAAACTACACATATAGCCCATTTTCTAAATGCAATAATACCTCCAGGGTAGGTGATATAGCCTATACTGGACCTTCCAGGGGCTGTAAGCCCCTCTGCCTATGGCGTCAGGCCTCATTACTCCTCTGGGTGGTCCGGTATAGCCTAATACTGCCCATGCTGTTGTGTATTGATGTAATGAATTATATTGATGTAAATTGTTAAACAAGATTTATTTACTTTATAATAAAATCTTACTGCTAAAAAAATTTCTGTGTGGGGTTTTGGGGTGAAACAAATAAGTAGCCATGCTGGCTGCACATTAAGGCTGTTTGAAGCCACTAGGATTCAGGATTTGGGAAACATTGGGCTAGGGAGTTTACAATGGAAAGAAAGGCCATTTTCATCTTAACCAAGATGAAACACTAATAAAACATTAAAATAGTGTGGTATATATCAAATAGATAATGGGTTGTAATGGAATAATGCATTTATCTCCAAACATGAGTGGAAAGACCTTCATAACTAACTTGCGGCTTCACCACTCATGAGTTTTGGGCCTTACAACTCATTAGTGGAAATACTGTATATGTGTTATTCCACTGCAACCCATTATGTAGTCCTTAGATAAACAATCGGCTGCTGAGCCCCAGAGAGTGACGTCACAAGCACCAGATAATGAGCTCAGATTCTGATTAGCCTGATCAGGACAGACAGAACTGTAAAGGGAAAATGTCACATTTCCATAACTATCTTTTTGTTAATGAAGGAAAAAAAATCACTTTAACTTTATCTTGGAATGTTGGGTAACTGGCGTGTGCTGACACTGGTAGGGATATTGAGAGTAGAGACTGGAGCAGTGCCGAGCTGGCCCACCTGGATACCTGGAAATTTCCGGGGGAGGGAGGGTCTTCCTTACATGGGTCCCTAACCACCCTCCAAACTTTGAAAATCTTTTCCTTCATCAACTATTTTCTAGTTAAATTGGGCTTTCTCATCTCTGCAAGAAAATATAAAATGCAAAAATAGAGCTGATTTGAAGTGTAAGGCTGGAAAGATCACCCTGGGTCTCCTTATTCATTTTCCAGGTGGGCCCCATTTTTTAAATTTCCAGGTGGGGTGGGCCCTTTGCCACACTCAGTCCAGCCCCTGACTGGAGCCTGCCTTTAAACTTTTCTCATCAGAATGGAACTTAGAGGTAGGGATGGGGGAACCTGTTCTAACGAGTTCAGAACCACCCAGAACACGTACCATTTTCTGGTGAAACAGTCATATCAGAACATTTTATTCAGGTTCTCACAAGGTGCTGATTATTCCGAAAGCCTTGACTTTGGAGTTTAATATATTCCCCCAGCAGGTCCGTAGCCTCCTTTTTGGATCTTTCTTCCACCACCACGAGTTTTCTTACAAGACAGAGGTACTGAAGCACCACTCCAAGTTATTTATTCTTTTCCCTTCAATGACAAAAATCTCAAGGGTGGATGCAGTACAAGCGGAACTGGGAAGAATTTCTGTCAAGACACTGGTCTCCCTTAGGCTGATTTGTTATTGGCTTAGACCTACTGATAATGAAGTAGTTCTTCCTGCTACATGGGCCCTTTCTGAACAAAATTGCTGCTTCCAGCAGGGACTAAGCTCTTTATGGACAAAAAGTCTAATAAACACCCTACGAGCAATTAATTAGGAATACTTATGGTAATGCTATTTAAATAAAATAACAATCTCTCAAATTTGCCAGAAAAGTTTTAAAATAAGATTGTTTCAAAAGTCCGTTCAGGATAATATGGATTTGGTACGTAAGCTAAAGATAACACAGTGGTTTGCCATGAACAAAAAACAGCATAATCTAGAAACGTATTTAACATTACCCATACTTCCAGCATATAAAAGACTGTTAACAGTGGGCATGTTGGAAATATCCCCCACAAACTGGAGAGAGTTAAGATATTGTAGAAAAGATGTAATTCCATCATCTACCCTCTGCCCATGTAACAAAGGACATAATGAAACGTTACAACATGTCGTACTTAATTGTCCCCTCTATACTAGATGGAGGAAAAAGCATGTATAGAAAAATACCTTCTCCCTTATGCAAATAAACTGGAGAATGGGCTATATGTTACTCCGGTCCCTTTGATGAAAATCAAGCCATTAAATGTGGCAACATTTTTCAAAGAAATGGTAAGGCACAGGGGCCCAGATATTCAAACTGCGCTCAAAAGTAGCACAACAGCAGGAGCAAGCACAAACCAGTTGCGCAAATGCGCAACAGGTGCGATATTCAAACATGGAGCAGAGCAAATTGCGCAAGCAACCAACGTCTCAATATCGAACATACTGCGCCATCGCGCAACCAGGTAGGAGAGGCTGAGCCAAAATGCTGCGCTATGGCGCAACCATGGAAGCTCAGCTGAGCAGTCTGCAAACTGCCATAGCGCAAGCACAGCCCCCAGAGCAATGGAACTGCACATCCAGGGAGGCAGGCTGGGGCCCACCGCCAGCCATGCCACACATGGGCACAGGAACTCACTGCAGAACCCACACCACACTGGCACACCCCAAGCACAGCATCACTGGGGGTGGGACAGATGATCCACGTGCCCATGGGGACAAGTCAACTAAAGCATAGCAGAGCCATGACACCCCAGCACAACCACTGGCAGGCAGAGTGTGCCACACCCAGGGGGTTGACAACCACAGTGCACATCAGTCCCCCGTACGCACAGCACAAGCGTGCACCGTGCCCCCAAGACACCGCTCATGTGCAGTGACAGGCACTGCAGGAAACACCATGCACCCCCTGTGCCACACGTCAACCCCATGCTGCAGAGAAGCAGACCAGCCAGACCCACCCTGTGCACCCAGCAATGGGTGGCAGCAGATGGCAAGAGCAACAGAAAGGCAATGCTATGCTGGTGATACCTCCCCATGGACACACACACACACACACACACACACATATACCCAGGACCATAGTAGCCCAGATGGCATGTACACCCCTGCAACGGAGCACCCAGAGCCAGTTGCAAAGCAGACACCAACACAGCAGTTGTACCAACATAGAAATGTATATTTAAATAAAAACAGTGAACAACAAAGGTCGAACTATGTACAAGTTGGGGGGGGACGGGTAAAAGGCAGGGGTGTTCAAGGGGGAAGGAATAAAAACTTGGAGAGGGAAGGCAGGGTGAAAGGGATGGGTGAAGGTGATATGAAAGGTGGGCTACAGCCCAGCTGGCTCCTGCTCCTCCTCCTCCTGCTGGCGTCCCCTCCTGTGCCTGCACCGCCGTTCCCCCTGGCGCTGTAGGGCTTGCAGGACCTCCTGGTTGTCCAACACCACCTGGGTCAGGCGCCAGATCGTCATGCGCCATGCGCCAGCACACCGAGCCCTAGGAAAATGGGAACACAGTCAATGGCTGAGACTGACCACAACCCTGAACACCACCCAACCTGCAACCCATCTAACCCAATGTCCTGCACATGTGATGGCATGCACCCACCCACAGTGAACATGCACATAGCCATCACAAACAGGCGGCACCAGCCATGCGCACCACCGCCCACACACACACTGCCCACGTCAAGCACCATACAAACTACGCTGTCATGTGATGGCAGCAGCGTGGTGCGATGCCAGTTACACAGCTATGTGCCCAGTGCATGCCTGGACCACCTGTGATGCATACACAGACGGTCGTGATGCTGCACTGTGATGCAGATCACCTGTGTCACGCCTACATACATGGAGACATAGACAGTGTCGGCAGATAAGGCCTATGGGACACCCAGTCTGGTCATTTGGCCTTGTACGATCACCTCTTGTCCTATAAGTCCGTTCCCCTCACCCTGACCTCCAGAAGTCCCTCATGGCGAACCCACACTACATATATCCTGTGACCAAGTCAGCCCCACCATCCTCTGGCAGGTGTTCCACTGTCCACCACCCATCATGTGAAGAAACAGTTTCTCATGTTCCTCTTAAACAAGCCCCCAACTGCATCCCATGCCCTCTAGACCTGGAACATCCTTACGCTACAAATATTGTTTCCTGCACTCTGTTCCCCTGTACAATACTTGTATGTCCCCATCATATCCCCACACCCTGCTCCCCTCCAGGGAGTACATGTTCAGTTCCGTCAACCTGTCTGCATAGGACTTGTGATGCAATCCATGCACCATCCATGTCGCCCACCTGTGAACGCTCTCCACCCAGTCCCTGTCCATACGCAGGTATGTTCTCCGGAACTGTACACTGTACTCCAGTGTGGGGACTCACTACTGTTTCGTATAGTGGAACTATGACCTCCCCTTTGGTTGTGTCCAGCATGGTTGGTGGTCCTGCCCCCCCAGCATGCAATAGCATCCATGACGTAATGATACTCACACTCCTCCAGCAGCTCGGTCTGCCGCTGCTGCTGCTGCTGATGCTGCTGCTGTGGCCCGACAGCCTGTGGCACTGGGGCCCTGGCATGGCCCACATCACCATTGTCCGGCGTCCTCACCATCCGGCCTGTGGGAGACATACGGTGAGACAAACATCAGTGTGACTCAAAAGCAGAGTGCCCCCTGCCCCAGTGAGACTGCCTGCCCACACAGCCATAACCATCCATCGCACAGCTGCACACACTGACACACCGATGCACAGCCACCCAGGCACACACACCCCTACAGAGAATATGGGTGAATAGATGGTACACTCACGTGGCCTAGGCACCAGGCCCCGCCTGGCATGGGAACGCAGCCGAGTCAATAGTTCTGGGTCCCTCCGGCGGAGATCACTGTACTGGTGCCGGCACTGCTCAGCAGACCGGCCCCGGCCAGTGACCCCCACCAGGTCAGTGGCCACTTGCTGCCACAAATGGGTCCTAGGTCCGGTGAGGGGGGCCTCACCATATAGTCCCTCATAGTGGGGCTCCACTAGGGCCACCAGGTTGGCCACTTCAACTGGGCTCCAGGACACCGCCCTCCTCCTAGCCATGGCCCCAACTTTACAGCAGGCAATATGGCGCCCCGCTGCGCTGTGACCCCACGTGGAGTTGTTGCGCAATAGACCAGCACAGGCTCCAATCTCGCTGTTCGCACAGCGCCATCACTTTACATGGCGCTGTAACCAGACAGCGCAATAGGGACGTACACATGGCATGCCCACAGCGCCAGGGGTCAGAGGGCATAAGGTCACGCACGTGACGCAAGGCTACGCGAC
Source organism: Neoceratodus forsteri (assembly GCA_016271365.2). Lineage (NCBI taxonomy): Eukaryota > Metazoa > Chordata > Ceratodontiformes > Ceratodontidae > Neoceratodus > Neoceratodus forsteri. The sequence goes on along the minus strand of JADMNL010000036.1, from coordinate 63,927,289 downwards.
AGCGCCATGGGATGTATAGGCATCCGCGCGACTGCTAAGCATAGCACCAGTGCCACAGTGGACTATCGCGCAGAAGTGCCACAGCGCCTATATAGTGCCCAGTGCTGTGGCGCCACTGGCACAATGGTGGCCATGGCCAGAATCGCTATCGCGCTCAGCAGGTCTGCAGCGCGGTCCCGGCGCATCACGTAACCTGTCGGGGCATGCGCAATGCAGTGTACACTTGGCCACAAACATGAGCCATCGGCTCAGCCGGACCTTCCTATTGCGCTAAGCGCAAATACGCGATATTCAGCCGACATATGCAAATCAGTCGATCAGCCATGCAAAGGCGCAGTGGCGCGATTAGCATGTCATTAAAGTTGTGCCACACTCCATTTGCATGTGTTGCGCTATAAAAATGCGACACTGGGTTGTGGCGGCCAGATTTGGTTATTGCAGGTGAGAGGTGAGTTACATGCTGTGTGATGCTCAGGACAATGCTCATGGGCAGGGGTGCTGGAGGATGTCATAGGTTGAGGGGGCTGAGCATGATGAGGGCACTTAGGAAGGGGCAGAGGGCACCTTTTCCATCAGTATCTGCCATGCGGAGAGGAAAGGGGGCTTGCCCCGCCCCCAGCCTGCAGCCATGCTCATGGGGAAATGCTGTGGACTGCACAGTGACAGGTGTCCACTTCCACCCATACAGATCACCATGACTGACGAGAACCAGGCTGAGGCTGTGGACGGCGGGCGTAGGAGGAGGCCGAACTTCACCACAGCAGAGACTGAGGCCCTTCTCCAGGCCTACCTGGAGGATGAGCCGCTATTGAGTGGGCGGAGGGGCACCCCTCAGCAGCGTGCAGCTGCATGGGAGGGGGTAGCTCTGGCCGTCAACCTGCACGGAAGCCACCAGCGCTCCGTGCAGGAATGCCGCAAAAAGATGGGGACTGACCGCAGGAGGCTGAAGGAGAAGGTGGCAGCCTTCAGGGTGGCACGTGCTGCCACTGGTGGGGGACCACCGGTGGTGTTGCAGCTGACCCCGACCAAGGAGACACTGGTCGCGGCCATGCAGCCGAGTGCCATTGCGGGTGTTCCAGGCGGAGGATTCCAGACGGGTGGAAGCTCATCACTGCACGGTATGACATGGTGATGTTGTGGGGGGCTGTTGTTCACATGCACTCACATGTACTCTCTTTCTGTTTCAGATCCTGTTCGTCTGCAGGAGACAGTGGTGGTGGGTGCTGACAGTGAGGTAGACCTGCTGGACCAGGAGGAGGGACCATCCACCTCCGCCAGCAGCCTGCAGGCACTGCAGCAGCAGGCCGGCTGGCCCAACAACTCCGCCGGCAGTGATACGGGTGCAGGGGGTGCACAGCCTGTGTCACAGCAGTCTGGCATGCAGGTGTGCCAGCATGCTGTGCCTATGGCAGTGGCGCACCGGCACTATTGATGATAGCAGGCCTGCAATGGCCAGTGATAGGTGTGTGTCCCAGGGGACGCATGGCAGGCCATCACGTGCCCTGGCCCGTCCTGCTCCACACCTGTGTACCAGCATGCTGGCACAGTCACAGGCTGGGCCTGTCAGCACGGTGGGGCAGCATCGGTGGCTGAGCAGGTGTCTGGCACTGTTGACAGCACAGGGGTGGAACAGGTGGACCTGGGGCTCAGCAGTTGGGGGGCGGCAGCAGCAGTTGCACACCAGGCCTGGGGGACAGCGCCAAGCAGTGGCACTTGTCCACGCCCTAGATCCGCCCATACCTGGTCCTGGCGAACAGCGGCCACCCTCAAGGGGTGCTGTGCACCAGGACCATCCACACCCTGGGGGTCACGATGCCATTGGGGCACAGTACCCTTTGGGCGCGCACACCCGCCTGCTGCAGGAGTCGGTACAGCTGCAGGGGCGGGTTGCAAGGTCCGTGGAGGCACTGACTGTGTCCGTGGAGTGGCATAGCAGGGAGTGTGCTCGGGACCGGGCCGAGATGGTCCATATACGGACGGATGTGACCGCTGCCATCGACAGGCTGACCCAGGCAGTGGTCTCTGTGGTGACGCGTGACCACACTGTCTGGTGACCCTGTACCACGCACCCCACAGAGTGCGCACTCCACTCCCTGTTCCCGGCGTCATGCGACACCAGGCCTGTCGATGCTGGTTTCTGCTGTGGGCATCCCGAGCACCCCTGGTGCAAGTTTGTTTGGCGGGATGCAGACCCCTGTGCGGGCAAGGTCGCGGTCGCGCACTGGGACCCCTGGTGGTGCACTAGTGCCACCCGATGTGGCCCCTGCGCAGCCTGCCAGTGCTGCTAGGCCACGGCGGGGCCGCCCACGCATCCGTGGTGGCCGTGGGACAGTGCTCCCTGACTGAGCTGTCTCCCAATGCAGGCCCTGTCTGGTGCTGCCCTGTGTGCAATGTGTGTCATGGTGGGCAGTGCACTGCTGTCTGCTCTACTCAAGCTGACACACGGACCACCTGCACACTCTCCCAACTGCTGTCCACAGGTGCGTGTGATGATGATGCCTGCATTGCACTGTACACCAAGGTGCAAGGTTGCCCAGGTCCTGACACACGTCGTGGACAGTCCAGGTGGTGAGGGTGGTTGGTGGTGCTGTGTGTTGGCGTGTCATTTCCGCAGTGCTGTGCTGCTGCCCTGTATGCTGCCTGGTGTGTGTGTGTGTGTGTCCATGAGTGCTCACCCTCTCTGATGGTGTGTTGGTATGCCTGGACCCTTCAACTCCCCTGACCTTCATCGCGGTGTGTTCCCTGTGTGCCTGTGGTTTGCGCATGGACAGTGTTGCCTGCACATGTCCCCTTGACTTACCTGTGTTGTGCGTAGTGCTCTTCTGCAATGGTGTCCCGGTGCAGCTGGGTCTGCCGTGTCAGTCGGGGGTCCCTCCGTCCTAGGGGGGCTCATCACCCACATCACCGGCGCCACTGGCGTCCCCATCGCTGTCCCCCTCTTGGACCTGTACGGCTATCCCATGGTCTTTGGCCATGTTGTGCAGGATGCAACAGGCCAGGAATATCCCACAGGCCTTCTGGGGGCTGTACTGTAGGGCTCCGCCGGAGGTGTCCAGGCATCGGAAGCGTGCCTTGAGTATCCCAAACACCCGCTCTATGATGTTCCGTGTTGCGGCGTGTGCCTCATTGAAACCGTGCTGCGCTGGGGTCGTGGGGCGCCGGTATGGTGTGAGCAGCCAGGGACGGAGTGGGTATCCACAGTCACCTGTGTGGAGATAGTGGAGATCAGTGTCAGGTCAGGTCCATATTGCCCATATCCTTGTGTGCCACTACCATGGCACCTGTGTCATTCCCACCCTTGCACAGGGTTTGCATTCCATACATGTGTACTCACCCACTAGATGACCCGTGGGGATGTTCCCACTCTCGAATCGATGGCACAGTGCAGATTGGTGCCATATGAAGGCATCATGTGCTCCGCCAGGGTGTGTGGCACAGACATTGATGATGCGCCCAGTGGCATCACACACCACCTGGCAGTTGACACTCGAGAAGCCCTTTCGGTTGCGATAAGCTTGGCCATCTGGGCCAGGTGGCGTGCGAATGGCCACATGGGTGCAGTCTATGGCCCCTAGCACGCCAGGCATATGTGCTACCCTGTGGAACTCCTGCATGTTTGCTGTACGCTCTGCCGCGGTGCTGGGGAAATGGATGTACTCCTGCAGCATGAGGCAGCAGTGCGCTGAGGAATTGGGTGAGGATGCGTGACGTGGCCGACTGCGTAATGCCTGTGGTGTCCCCTGTCGGCCTCTGGAAGGTGCCCGTGGCGAGCAGGCACATGCAGGCTGTCACCTTGGTCTCCACGGACAGAGCATGACTCCGTCGTGAGGGTGCTGCATCCACATCACTGCACAGCTCACTGGAAGCCGTCTCAGTGTGCCCTGTTCAGGCGGTGCAGACCACAATCTCAGCATCTCTGTTACAGCTCGTAAGCTGATGCGGGTAACCCCCTGCAAATGGGGTTCCCAAAAGACTTCAGGAGCTTGCTTGAATGCTCCAAGCCTGAATGGTGTTTGGCATTTAAGCCATTTATCAGTGAGTGTTTTTAGAACCTCTGGTACTGTCTCTTTAAGAGCTGTCTGCTTGCAGACATAATTAGTTGTATGGGGGACTGTGTGTTTCTTTGATTGAGTACCACTCAAGCTGCTGCCAATTCACTTCATTTTGCAGTCACTAGAGTGCAAAGGAACCTATCTGAAAGATGTAACTGTTTGCCAGAAATTATTTAGAGTAATAATGAAATTACAGTTTGTCTAACCTGCTTTCTTTGCAGTCAGAACTGTGTCTGCTAGTTCCCATTCTAGTTTTGAACTGCTGAACTGGACCAATCAGTGTGGGGTAAGCTAGCTCTAAAATGGTGCCTTGGACGAATCAGAACTTGGACTCATAATCTGAGCCAGCCACAAGAGGATTGTATGGGCAGTGACTCTGGGAGATGTAGTTTAGACTTCAGTGCCTTTTTGGACCAACAGCAGCAGTCTATTGTGGTGACAGCCAATCCAGTCAAGAACTGGGAGGAACTCAAAGGAAGTGCCAGTTTTGTCGGTTGGAGTTTCAGTTGAGCTTTGGCAGTGAAGAAGGAAGGAGCCCTGTGCTTTTTCAGTGTGCAGTTTTAGTCAAAAAACGTGTGTGAGGCCCAGAGTTCCGGTCTGCAGCTTGTGTAACAGCTTGTTAGGACTGAATCCGTCCTGTGAAAAGAATCAAAGGATCTCTGAAGAGTAGAAACCAGGCTCACCCTGTAGAAGACTGGAGGAATTGCTGAAAATTGCACTCTGGTCTGTCAGGAACTGAATCTGCTGTGTGTTCTCCCGGGTATTGTGCAGTAATTGCGATCGGGATACAGATGCAGCCTGCCTGGTATAGTGCTTTCTTTTATATGGATGTGTGAAGAGGTTTGTGTACCTCAAGTGAGCCCTGCTGACATTGAAGGACCCTATCTTATTTGGAGGTCGTGAGTACTAATTCAGAGTCGCTCCTGTTGAATGCCACATTAAATCCAAATGGAATTACTGTACTGCTGACTGTTTAATTCTCCTTTTCTCTGTGTGAAAGGGCCCTACCAGCTGCCACGGTTTGGACTAGCCACTAGGGCTTGGGTACCCAGGGACAGTAACTGATAGGGATAGGCCTGTGCACAGAGCCATAGGTAGATTATTAGAGTGATAAGCTAATTAACCTGATTTCCCCTGTCCTTGTTATATCCCCTAAATAAATCAGAGCTGCTTGTTTCAGCAAAGTTATACTGCCTGAGGTATTTGTCTATGTTAAAGTACTGTACTGTGATTGTTGCACTGTATCTCATTTCACAGGAGGTCCCAGTGCGGAACCAGACCTGGGGGTAAGTGTATACTGTGAAGGTAATTCTGATATATTGTGTGGGCCACTAGTGGGAAGAAAGGGGGTTGCAGTGTCCCAGAGGGCTGTGACCAAGTTAGTTTAACTATTGCAAACCCTGACCTCTGGGTGGAGGCACCCGCCATTGGATCCAGGCCCCTCAACCTGTTAGTGGCAAATCAGGCAGGGGTAGTAGCCCCTGGGATAGCGCCATCTAGGGGTTACATCTTGGAGGCTCACCGCTGGGATTGTGTGTCCTCTAGTGGCCATATTCACGAACCACTGTTAAGAAAAAATGGGTACCCGACGAAGTGGCTGTGCACCGGCTGGTGGAGTGGTGTACTGGGGAGGAGATCGACCCCAAAATGCTATGCTTATCCTGGACATCCCCTGGGTATCAATACGGACACTGTGCAGGAGTACTTTCCAAGGTGGAAGGTTTACAAAACCCTGTGGTGGTGGGTCGGCATGCTAATCTGCTCACCCACACTTTCCTGGCCCTAGTAGAGTTTAAGGATCCCATAGATAGCTCCAAAGTGCCACAGACCATTACCCCAGAGGAGCCCTCACTGCTGGAGAGTGATAACTAAGGACAGTAAAGACCGGGGAATCAGCCCCACCACTATCTGAAACTTTTGAGGAGAAATTTGCTGAATGGTTGCTGGGAGAGGGAAAACTGTGGAGGACTTGAAGAAACTATTCTTGCCACCTGGGGTGTTCCTCCCCAACACCCTCTCCTGCTCCAGTGCCCGTAATGGTGGCTGAACCAATGCAGACTCCTATTTCTGCACCTGCCATTAGTCACGACTCTTACGAAGGTTGAGGATCTTCTCTGGCACCCTCCCACCCCCAAGGGAGGATGACTGGGAGACCTGGATAGACTATGTTGCCCCAAGTGCTAGAATGGCAATGCTCGGGAGGCGCGAAGAGGGTTAGTGAGAGCCTCCGAGGTCCTGCCCTGGCTACCATCCGTGCTAAGCGGGCCAGTAACCCTGAAGCGACTGCACAGGCCTATCTTGAGGCCTTGGAGAATGTGTATGGAGCCCAGATTCTGATGAGGACCTATGGTGGAGAGTAAGAAATGCACAACAGTACCAAGGGAGTTGTTGTCTGTGTATGTCTCTCGGCTGGAAAAATTGTTGCAAGAATGCCTCAGAAAGGGTAGTTTGCCAGCGATTGAACTGGACGAACCAGACTGGACAGAATCCTTAAGTCTGCCCCCTTCTCAGAACTGCTGTTGCTTCAGTTACGCCTGGCAAATCGACTGGAATCCCCACCCTCCTATGATGAGTTAATGAGAGAAATTCGAGGAGTTGAGAAAAGGCGACCTCGGGAGGTACCTGCACCAACAGCTGTGGCTACGACCCGAGTGACTGAGGGTGACCCATCAAGTGAAGTTCAGGGGCAGAGGTTGACAGTCAATGAGTGCTCTGACAAGGAAAAAGATATGCCACAATGGGGCGAACTGTTGAGAGATCCGAGAATTCAAAAACAGTCCCTTTATGAAGGCCACGCCTGCAAGTACAGCCCTGACCTATATCCGACTGCATCTGCTATGGGGTGGGGTACCCACCCATGTATCTCCTGCTGATAACAGCTCCAAACTCAATTCCTTGACCATGGAAGTGGAGAAACTGACGAGATGTCTCCAAATGCTTATCACGCCGCAGACAGAGATGGCACCAAGGTTTCCAGTTAGTAATACCCCGCCCTGGCTCCCAGTGTGGCGCCTCGGCCAGCTCAAACTCCAGAAAGTATGTTTTGCTATAATTGTGGGAAAGATGGGCACATGAAAAGGAATGCCAGTCCCAAAAGACACTGACAAAGTTGCATATAGGCTACAAGGAGAGCTTGGGAGAACAAATCAGTGGTTAAGAGGTGCGACATGATCCCAAGTGAGGGCACCAAAAATGCTAATTCACGTCCTTGCTGAGTCAGTTGCCCAGGCCCCTACACGCCTCTCCAGACTGGTCCAGAATAGTGGGTCCCTCCATGGAGACCACTGTAAGGTGAATGGAGTGTCTACAAGAGCTGTATTAGACAGTGGCTCCCAAGTGACAATTATGTTCCAGGATTGGTATCAGAAGCATTTGTCAGACGTACCCTTACAACCATTAGAAGGACTGCATGTATGGGGGTTAAGTGAGAAGGCCTACCCTATTCGGGTATATCGAATTTGGCTGTCTTTCCCCACCTCCGTGGCTGGAGTGGCGAACAAGTAGAGACCCTAGCCTTAGTGTGTCCCCCTACTGGACTGTATGATGGTGTCCCTTTGTTGATTGGAACAAATGCTCATATGTTCGGAAGGTTGGCACAGTTGTGTTATGAAAAACAGGGGTCAAAGACTAGTAGAGCTTTAAGAGTTCGGCTTTAATTAAGAAGGCCTATGAGGCACAGAGAGATGCTGAAAAATAGAACCAGAGGAACCGTCGGGAATGTGGAAGAAGGATCCTGAGTCTCTGATCCTGGCGCCAAATGCCCAGTGTACCTTACAGGGAGAGGTCCGTATCAGAAAGGATGTTAAGAATAAAATATTAATGTTGGATGCACCAGGCGATGGAAAATTGCCAGAGGGACTGCTGGTCAAGCCCAGTATTTTGCCCGCTTAGAGCCCATGCTTATGCCAGAAGGTAATGGTCCAAGTTCATAATGTGTCTGAAAGAGACATTCGAGTAAACAGAGGTTGCATCCTGGCTAATATGCATTGTGCAGACACTGAGTGCTACCCAGCAGCAAGAGTTCAAGGAAGAATGACAGAGTAGCATACAGCTTGTTTGATTTAGCGACTCCCGCTGCCAGCTGAATGGAAAGTGAGGATCAGTGAGAAGCTTGCCCAGAGAGACCAGGTGTTTTCTTTAAAGGAATGGGATGTAGGATGCGCTGCAGGAGCTGAGCACAATATCCCAATGCATGACGAAAAGACCATTTCTGGAGAGGTCCTCGACGCCTGGCACCTGCTGACATAGATGATGAGAGCGGCATCTGCAAGAGATGTTAGCTGCTGGTGTAATACAAGAATCCAGAAGCCCTTTATGCTTCCCCATTGTGGTAGTGAGGAAAAAGAATGGAACAATGTGATGTGTGTGGATTATACGCACCTTAAACCGGCGGACTATCCCTGATCAGTACACAATGCCCCGCATTCAGGATGCTTTGGACTGCCTAAGCGGAGCAAGTGGTTCTCTGTGCTGGATCTCCCGAGTTGGGTACCAACAGATCCCGATGGCCCCAGAGGACCGTGAGAAGACGGCCTTTATCTGTCCTTGGCTTCTATGAATTCATGAGGATGCCTCAAGGATTCTCAGTGTGCCCAGCCACTTTTCAACGATTGATGGAGGCGTGCAGTGGGGACATGAACTTACTAGAGTGCCTGGTATACCTAGATGATGTTATTGTGTTTGGCAGCTCACCTGGAGGAACATGAGAGCAGATTATTTAAGGTATTGGACCGACTGGAGGACTTTGGCCTTAAACTGTCCATTGATAAGTCTCAATTCTTTCAAACATCAGTAAAGTATGTGGGACACATAGTATCCACCGAGGGAATAGAGACCGACTCCAAGTAAAGTTGGAGGCCTTGACCACCTGGCCACAGCCAAAAATCCAAAAGAACTGCAAAGATTCCTGGGATTCTGTGGTTGTTATCGGCGCTTCATCAAGGACTATTCAAGAGTGATCCGCCTTACTAACCTTACTCAAAGGTATCCCCAACCCAAAAAATACCAAAGTCAAGCGTCCTCAAGACTGAAAGAGTGTATTTTCATCGAGTAGAAGTATTTTGAAGCCGCTGGACTCCTGATTTGAGACTGCTTTTCATGAGATCATATATCAACTTACCCATGCTCAGTGCTGGCCTATGCCGATCCAAGAAAACCTTACGCCCTGCACACTGATGCTAGCTTGCAAGGGTAGGGGCTGTGTTGTACCAAGAGCACGAGAATGGCCTGAGACCAGTGGCCTTTGCCAGTAGAAGCCTGACCCCATCCGAAAAGAACTATCCTGTACATAAGTTAGAGTTCCTAGCTTTGAAGTGGGCTATTGTTGACCAATTCCATGAGTACTTGTATGAGGGCTAAAATACTAGTAAAAACTGACAATAATCCTTTGACCTATGTGCAGACCTCAGCTAAGTTGGATGCCACACGTGACGGTGGCTTGCTGCATATCTACATATGACTATGCTCCGAATACCGAGCAGGTCTGAACCACATAGATGCTGATGCTCTCTCCGGAGGCCTGTTCCCCAGAATGATTGGGTCAGATTGGCAGAACCTGACATTAGGCACTCTGCCGGAAGTTTGACAGGGAGGAACAAATGTCCACGGACATGCAGTGGACTGCATGGTGACTGCTTGGAGCCTCGAGAATTGCATACCTGCTGCTTATTGCCACTTTTCTGCAATAGACATTGGTGCACTGCCTCAGCTGGACAATGACAGTATTCGGCAGGCCTCAATCCATGATCCCATGATCAAAGCAGCTTTAGAAGCCCTCTATGCAGGAAAAGATGTGCCAAATTACTCCACTGATTTGAGAACTGCACTGTTATACAAAGAAGGTCCTAAGTTGGCATGATCAATAAACTGTTATACAGAGAAACAGTAGACAGAGGGGACAAGTAGACAAACAACAACTAGTGCCCACTGCCTTTCGAGACTCAGTACTGAGGTCCTTGCACAACCACATGGGGCACCTTGGTATAGACAGAACACTTGACTTGGTGAGATCCAGATTCTATTGGCCTAAGATGGGGGCTGATGTGGAGCAACACATTCAGACTTGTAGTCGCTTACAGAGGAAAGCTTTGCCCCAGAGGGCTGCCCCCCTTGTTAACATCACCGCAGTGCACCCATGGAGCTGGTCTGTATTGATTTTCTGAGTTTGGAGTCAGATCAAAGAAATATCAGTAATGTGCTGGTGGTCACTGACCATTTCACGAGATATGCCCAAGCTTTCCCACCAAAGACCAGAAAGCATCCACTGTGGCCAAAGTACTTGTAGAAAACTTTTTGTTCACTATGGGGCTCAAAAAGTCCATTCTGATCAAGGGAGACTTTGAGAGTCGTCTGATCAAAGAGATGCTTTCTCTGTGGGAGTGCAGGAGTCCAGAGACCACTCCCTTACCACCCCAGGGGACCCACAGACTGAACGTTTCAACCGCACTTTGCTAGATATGCTAGGCACCCTGCACCCAAAGGACAAGCCTAGATGGAGCCAACAAATTAGCACCCTGGTACATGCTTATAACTGCACCAAAGTGATGCCACTGGATTCTCCCCTACCGCCTGATGTTTGGAAGAAAGCTCGACTACCAGTAGATGTGTGTTTTGGGGTCTCTCCTGATGGGGTTCAAGCTGACAACTATTTACAGTATGTGCAAAAGTTAAAGGCCCAGCTAACTCATGCGTACCAACTGGCTCAAACCATGGCTGCCAAAAGAAATCTGGCCAACAAAGAAAGGTATGATAAAAAAGGTGGCTTTAGGAACTCCAGGAGGGAGATCGGGTATTGCTAAGAAATCTGGGACTGCATGGCAAGCACAAGATTGCTGATAGATGGCACCATCTCCTCACATTGTAGTGGGCAAACTAGATGATCTGCCAGTGTACAAAGTAAGGCCTGAGAATAATTCAAAGATGTAAAAACAATGCATAGAAATCATTTACTGCCCACTGGACAAATCTTAATTGAGTCTGAGCCCTAGAAGATGCCCCTCTGGACCAGTGACTAGAGCTGCTGCTAAAAGATCAAGAAAGTCTGCACCTACAGAAGCAAAGTTAAAGTGTTCCCCTCCACAAGTCCCAGTTGAGCATGACTGTCAGTCCATATCGGAAGAAAGTAGAGTGACTTTGAATACTATCCTTCTTACGAACTGAGTCAATTGTTTCGGGCAATCCCTAGTCAATACTGGAGACAAAGCTGGGCCTTCTGGACTGTCTAAGCCCCCAGCTTCATCCCTGGAGCCAATGCTCCCAGAAAGTGAAGTACAAAGCATCAGATCAGATGAAATGGAATCATTGTGCATGGTTGAACTGTTTGAGCTTTCAGGGAGGAAAATGATAGATTGGGGCAGACTGGTGATACACCGAACAAGAAGAGTATTTTGAGTGCCCTGACAGTCCACTGCCAGTGTCAGAAAGCTCTCCATGCGAGCCAAATGTTGTGGACTCAGAAACTGTAACTCCTGGAGCTGAAAGTGCCCCAAGTTCTAGCCTCCTCTACCCCATGGAGACTCCCTGACAAGTGAGGACAATGCTGAAAATGAGGCTCAGAGTGCAGAGACTATAACAGTTCCCCTAGAAAGACTGGTCGAGCTGTAAAGCCTGTGGTGCACCTCAGTTATGATTCACTTGGGAGGCCTGTGGACTTGCCTCTCAATGTTGTCCATAAAGGAGTGTATGTGTCCCCGGCTCATTGCCCAAACTGAGCATCAGTGCTAACTCCAAGTTACTTGTGTTGCCCTCTAAGTATGGTGCCCTTGCCCCATCCAGCCCCAAGGTAACTGATATGGAAGAGCCCCCTCTCTTCAGGTTTCATGTACAAGAGGTAATAACTTGAGTTATGGTACAATGTGTATGTAATACTGTGTAAAGAGTGACGTACTGCAATGTTTCAGAAATGTGTTCTTGGTAAAATGATATATTGACTGATGATTACATGTGAGCCTAATGCAAATGTATATGGTTGCAGTTGAAACTTATGGGTACTTGCTTGACGCGAGCGCCAAGCTTTCCCAGGCCAGGAAGGGTGTAACCCCTGCAAATGGGGGTTCCCAAAAGACTTCGGAGGAGCTTGCTTGAATGCTCCAAGCCTGAATGGTGTTTGGCGTTTAAGCCATTTATCAGTGAGTGTTTTAGAACCTCTGGTACTGTCTCTTTAAGAGCTGTCTGCTTGCAGACATAATTAGTTGTATGGGGGACTGTGTGTTCTCTGATTGAGTACCACTCAAGCTGCTACCAATTCACTCCATTTTGCAGTCACTAGGGTGCAAAGGAACCTATCTGAAAGATGTAACTGTTTGCCAGAAATTATTTAGAGTAATAATGAAATTACAGTTTGTCTAACCTGCTTTCTTTGCAGTCAGAACTGTGTCTGCTAGTTCCCCATTCTAGTTTTGAACTGCTGAACTGGACCAATCAGTGTGGGGTAAGCTAGCTCTAAAATGGTGCCTTGGATGAATCAGAACTTGGACTCATAATCTGAGCCAGCCACAAGAGGATTGTATGGGCAGTGACTCTGGGAGATGGTTTAGACTTCAGTGCCTTTTTGGACCAACAGCAGCAGTCTATTGTGAGTGACAGCCAATCCAGTCAAGAACTGGGAGAACTCAAAGGAAGTGCCGGTTTTGTCGGTTGGAGTTTCAGTTGAGCTTTGGCAGTGAAGAAGGAAGGAGCCCTGTGCTTTTTCAGTGTGCAGTTTTAGTCAAAAAACGTGTAGGGCCCAGAGTTCGGTCTGCAGCTTGTGTAACAGCTTGTTAGGACTGAATCCGTCCTGTGAAAAGAATCAAAGGATCTCTGAAGAGTAGAAACCAGGCTCACCCTGTAGAAGACTGGAGGAATTACTAAAATTGCACTCTGTCTGTCAGGAACTGAATCTGCTGTGTGTTCTCCGGGTATTGTGCAGTAATTGCGATCGGGATACAGATGCAGCCTGCCTGTATAGTGCTTTCTTTTATATGGATGTGTGAAGAGGTTTGTGTACCTCAAGTGAGCCCTGCTGACATTGAAGGACCCTATCTTATTTGGAGGTCGTGAGTACTAATTCAGAGTCGCTCCTGTTGAATTGCCACATTAAATCCAAATGGAATTACTGTACTGCTGACTGTTTAATTCTCCTTTTCTCTGTGTGAAAGGGCCTACCAGCTGCCACGGTTTGGACTAGCCACTGGGCTTGGGTACCCAGGGACAGTAACTGATAAGGATAGGCCTGTGCACAGAGCCATAGGTAGATTATTAGAGTGATAAGCTAATTAACCTGATTTCCCCTGTCCTTTTTATCCCCTAAATAAATCAGAGCTGCTTGTTTCAGCAAAGTTATACTGCCTGAGGTATTTGTCTATGTTAAAGTACTGTACTGTGATTGTTGCACTGTATCTCATTTCACAGGAGGTCCCAGTGCGGAACCAAACCTGGGGGTAAGTGTATACTGTGAAGGTAATTCTGATATATTGTGTGGGCCACTAGTGGGAAGAAAGGGGTTGCAGTGTCCCAGAGGGCTGTGACCAAGTTAGTTTAACTATTGCAAACCCTGACCTCTGGGTGGAGGCACCCGCCATTGGATCCAGGCCCCTCAACCTGTTAGTAGCAAATCAGGAGGGGTGTAGCCCCTGGGATAGCGCCATCTAGGGGTTACAACGCGATGACACCGCCTGTCGGGCGTTGACGACGGGCCCCTCCGCTGCCATCGCCCCCTGCAGCATGCTGTCTCACCCTCATTACAGCTTCCATGTGGAAGCTGACACTGTCCATCTCCTGGCTCCTGCCCCCAGCTGCTGTTCCTGTGTTACCCCACTGCCCCCACTGCTGCTTCCACTGCACGGGCACCCCCACTGCCTCTCTGTCCTCCAGGACCCACTGTCCCTCTCTGCCCTTCCTGCTCCTGTCTCTGTCTCTCTCTCTCTGTCTCTCTCCCCGGTTTTGCGGCCTGCTAGTGTTCTTAGCCGCTCCCTTGAACCTTTTATTTTGGCTCACATCGATATAAGCGCATCCTCCGGCTGAAGCCACTCTTGCGTATTGCGCAAGTGTTTAGATCTCGCATTGCGCACTTTATGCATGGACCCGCCCCCTTCGGTTGCGCATGCCTTCATTTCCATTGCGCTGTGGCTCAGCGTGTTTTCCGTGGCGCAACTGGACACTTCTGAATATCGCAGAATGGCGCATTTTTGGAGTTGCGCACGCGCAACCCTGTTGCGCATGGCGCAACCCTTTTGAATATCTGGGCCAGGAAGTCTATCAAATAATTGAGTTATTATATATTGAAATTTATTAACCTAGATTTCTTAATACTTATTTCTCTGGTAAAAGAACCAAACGGTATCTCACTTCCGCTTTTTGATATTTAAGAAAGCTACTTCTGTAATAATAGATAATTGCTGGTGCTAAAAGGAGATTCTGGATATTACTATGAATGATCTGAATATAAAAATGATATACTGTTGTCAACAATTCTTTATAACTTTTGTGCAATAATGACATGATATACTGCTATATATTCAGGCACTGTTATTAACTGAGGGTGGGTATAGCAGACGTATGTTGAACATCAGCTTTTTATGTATAAATGTCTGTCATATGCAAAAAACAGTCTGTGTGTGTTTTTTTCTTAGTTTAACCAGGAGTAGCACACTAAGCTGAAAGCTTTTTTTACAGGAGCGACCTGGGAGCACAGGGAAGTTAAGTGACTTGCTCAGGGTCACACAGTATGCGAGTGGAAGCTGTGGGATTCAAACCCAAGACTTGACACCCAACTTGAAAACCCAAGTCTTTAAATCTGTGTAATGACATTTTTTTGTCAAACAAATAAACTTTGAAACTGAAACCAGAAACTGGGTGGATAATAATGGTGTTAAAACAGTCTTTGTACTTTCAAGAGACACTGCCAACCCCCTCAGGCCTCAAAGTGTCCCTAGTTCAGAAAACACATTTTATGATTGCTTACATTCCAGAGAGACTGCCGATATAGCTGGTAGTTTGATTCTGACTCTTTTAAACTACATAACTATCAGAAACTTTTAGAACCTCCGAGCATAATGAGAAATCTCCCATCCTTACTTGTAGCCAGACTTTCCAAAGGATTCCTGCAAAATACTGATGAGCCATGACCACCACCTGCAGCTAGTGGGCGCTGCAGTGGTCTCCGCTGGGTAGCCCTTGGACATCCCTGAGAAAGCACAGCACGCTGTAATTGCAAACAGTTACATTTTACAAGCCAATAAACGTAATTGAGCCACTAAACTCTGGTTTATGATTCCGGGAGAGGAAAAGGAGGAATATATTTTTACTACTAACTGGCTCAAATGCAAATGAGGCTAGAGACCAACAGAATCTCCTTCCCCCAACCCCGGCACTATGATACAGAGGCAAGATGGAGCTGAGCAATCCACTTAAATCCCACTGGTATGGATTATAGAGGTGCTGCTCTGAATGTCCCCTGACTGTACTGCAGCACTGATACCAGTATGATACCTCATTTCCCCTCTTGCTTCAGCGGAAAGCTGTGGTAACAGGAAACATTGCAGGGGTGCATGTGAGTAATACTGTTGAACACTTCAGTATTGGGGGAGCAGTGAGCAGCACGCTGGGACCTTGACACAGATAGTGCACAGGGCTCACTTCCTTGTGTCGTTACTGGTGCGTGGTCTCACTGATCACTGCTATCACTCAGGCAAAGTGACAGAAAGGAGAAGGTGGCCATGGGGGAAAGGAGAGGGGGCCATGGGGAGAAGGAGAAGAGGCTTGGAGAGAGGGGGCCATGGGGAGAGGGGGGCCACAGCAACAGGTAGTTGGGGCCACTGAGAGAGGGAGAAGGTGCCACGGGGAGTAGTGGGGGGGCCACAGGGACAGCTAGAGGGGTAGCCATCGGGAGAGCTAGAGGGAGGCCATGGGGAGTGGGTGTCACAGGGAGAGGGAGAATGGAGAGAAGGCCATGAAGATGGGGAGCCAGGGGAGAGGGAGAGGTGGCCACAGGAAGATGCAGAGGGGGCCAGAAGGAGAGAGGACCATGGGGAGCGATAGAGGGGGAGCTATGGGGGGCATCGGTTGTATTGCATTGTCTTTCCAGTATTATTATCCTCATCCCCTCCCCTTTTACCCATTGTCTACTTCCTCTTCTCTCTCTGATCACCTGCTAGCTGATTTATTGTTGTAAATTGCCCTCGGATAATGTGTGTCTCAGCACTTAACTGTTCCCCACGTGTTAACTGCATGTGTTATTTGATCATTGTAATGTACATGCTGTATTGCGTATATGATTATGCACTTATTATGTTTATTACTTTCTGTAACCTAACCAATGTGCACTATGGTATGAGTTCAATGTATAATTTGTTGTTTAGATGTATGTGACATATCCCTATTACCTCCCCCCCCGGACGCACCGTGAGACGAGCAACTTGTTGTTCAGTGTGCCCTTCCTTGTGAAACATTTCAAAAAATAAATAAATAAAATATCACATTTGTTTTATTCTATGTATGACTGCCAGACCAGTTTAACAGATATCTCTCAGCAGCACTGTATCCTCTTCTGGGAACAATTGCCTATATTTCTAAACCTTATATATTCATAAAGCACTTCATATTTTAGTTTTATTTTATTTTACCCCACTACAGGACTGACTCACAGACCTATAGGGATTCCTGAGAGTTTTTCAAGGAAATGGAGCAGTTTACTGGGAAAGTGTTCCCATATAGCCTTATAGTGGTTATACAGGAAAACAGAGCAAGTCAGCTTCCATATGAAACAATGTAATCCACAGGAAAACCCAGGAAGATTGCTCTGGGGTTGGTTACAGGGTAAAGGCCAACTCGCTCAAGAAGCACTGCCATCAGTCATGAAACACTTTTACAACGTTACAGTACTTACACTGGATCAAGCTTTATTCGTGTCGTTTCACTCTATTCCAGTAGGGTTGTGCTGAATCAGGAAAGAAGCAATACCATAGGATCAGTGCTAAAAATAATAAAAATGGAGAAATGGCTTCCTGAGTAGTTAAGGAAATTCAGACTCGTAATGTTACCCTGTGAAACTGCTTCCTGAGTGTAAATCAATGTATCTTTTTTTTTAAAGTTTACTGGGTGACCATCTTCTAGTTCTCAAGATGTCCACCAGGTGGCAGCAAACCTCTGGTTCAAGAAATGGAACTGTGACTCTCCGGCTCCACTAGAAGAAGCCATTTTGTGTGTGTGTGTGTGTGTGTGTGTGTGTGTGTGTGTGTGTGTGTGTGTGTGAAAACAGATAACAAAATAATAGGTGTTATACCTCTCATTAGACCATCCCCCCAGAACTGCAAGTTTTCAGGTCGACACAGTACAGAACCATTTTTCATTTTTTTAGGTATGATAAAAGGTAACAAATTGCATACTTGGTCAGTTAGTCTATCTGTATAGGGACCAGTACAGCTACAGACATTTTTGCGTGTTTCTGTGAGTGTATAGATCAGGAAAACTGGTACCAGCAGAGGAAAAAAACTGGATTAAAAAAGTTCTGATAAAGGCTCGGGTAACTATCAGAACCTTTGATGATTAATGCAAACCTTTTTTCTTCCTTCCATCCCAAAACCCAGCTGCCAAACACCCCGTGTTGTATTTTCCTCTTGAACTGACTTTATTTGAGGTGAGCATCCACACCGAGCCTTTCCAACAACGTCACCACGCTGCTATTTCTGGGGGTGGGGGATGCTAAATTCTGCCAAAATGTCCTCAGCCCGGACAGATCCAGAAGCAAATGGTTTGATACCTTTTATTGGACCAACAACATTTATGCGGGTTCAATAAAAGGTATCAAACAATTTGCTTCTGGATCTATTCTTACAAGGATCAATACAGCAACTAAATGAAATCTCAACCAGGATGCATGCGGAGTGGTATCACGCTAGCAGGGTTGGTACCTTGCTAATTGTAGTGTGCACCCAGGAAGCAGGGGCATCACTGATAGTGTCACATTGAAAGGCAGAGATAGCGAGGCACTAGCCATTAGCAGGCAGCACTCCAGCTCCTATGCAAATTGCCTGAATGTGCCTTGCATACAGGTGGGCAAGCATGTTCAGAGGGTTTTGGAGATATGAACCAGCCATTTGTGCCATGCTAGATAACACTACACAAGCCTGGTACTAACCATATTCCCAGTGGTGTGCCTGCCCCCATCCAATCCCCTCGTTTCATTTTACACAAAGTCCTGTTAGTCTAGTGGACCCCCGATCTCTGTGATGTTTAATTTCTTGTGAAACTCTGGTATGCTAGTGGGCACCCCCCCCAAGCCCCAATCCCTGTGTTGTCTCAAGTCTCACTAAGCCCTTTTAGTCTAGTGCCACTCCACACCCAGTCTCTCTGTCATTTCATTTCTCAAATTTCCTGGTAGTCCAGTGACCCCACCCCCGATCCCCACGCCAGCGTACCAAATCACCACCGTGACAGTGGATGGCACTTAGCCACCAATCACTACCACAGCCTGCCACCATCTGTCGCACACAGCCTACGCCATATAGTAACTCCAAATGTGGACATACCACACTCTGCATGAACTTCAGTACACCAGCGTAGTAGCCATAACCTTGGCACCATACCGGGGGTGGGGGGGTAGATTAGATACCAATACCCAAGGGCAGTTATGTGTGGCCCTGACCACCGACCCGAAATATGGCTTGTTAATTGAACACTGGCCTTGAATTCTACAAGAAGACTATTTATATAACCAAAATTAAAAAAAAATAAAAAATATGCCCTATTGACTTCTATGGAGCACTACCCCGCACTCTCCATATACCCACGTCATGAAACATATCAGCACAGGGGCACGGCCGGCTATATAGGAAGTGCAAGGGATGCTTCAACTGGCCCCTGAGGGGCAAATTATGATCCCTTCCCTTCCTAAGGGGTGTTAAAGAGCAAATATTGATCCAGTTTGCACAGCAGTCCTCAGTCCCCCCACTGTTAGCCTGCAAATGACTTAAACAGTTCTTCTTTCATAATTTCTGCCTTCATACTTTCTGTAGGGGAAGGGATCGTAAACCCTTGTATCCAGGAACTGGTAGCCCGATCCCATCCCCTTCCTGGTACCCTGCACGTACAGCTATGCCCCCGCACACATACATTTTGTAATGTACGAGTCTGTAGAATGTGGAGGCGCACTCTATTGATTTCAATGCGGTGGATGATAAACTTTTTATTTTTAGAAAAATTAATAATTTAGAGGTTCACCTGGTATAAATCAATGCCCGGGCAAATCTCCAAATTATTTAAAAAAAAGTTTAAAATCCACCCCATTGAAATCAGTAGTGCGCGCTCCTGTGCTCTACAGACTCTTACATCACCAAACATATAAGCATGGGGGTGGCACAGGAGTGGCGTTCTAAGTGCCAGGGTACCAGGATGGGGAAGGGATCAGGTACCAGCTCCTTGATATGAGGATTTATGATCCCTTCCCCTACAGAAAGTATGAAGGTAAAAATGATAAAACCAGGACTGTTTAAGTCCTCTGTAGGTAGGTTAACAGTGGGTGGATTGAGGGTTGCACCTAAACTGATGCTCTTCAAATGAAAATTATGAAACTATGCTAGATGAACTCCCTGGCGGGTAGGGGAGTTCCCCCTTTAAAGTAGCACAGAAAAAAATGAAAACGTGCTCTTTATGTTCTGTACACTCTACTCAACCCAGCAGCTCTCCCTTACCCCCAACTATAGCTGTACCCGATGCTTCATCTGGTGTCCTCCAGCAGACCTCAGGGATATGCTTTGAGGTTCAAAGATGGTAAATTCCAAGGGTAACATTAGGAGGCACTACCTCTCCCAGAGGGTGGTGAGCGTCTGGAATAGCCTACCTGAGGAGACAGTGGACATGAAGACTGTACAGGACTTCCAGGCAACCTGAACACATTTCTGCTTACCAAGGAAATCAGAAGGTACCTTGAGTAGTAGAGTTGGTAGAGAATCCCTATAATGTAGTACAGGTCTACACAGAATACTTATTTAATAAGCCGGCCTGCCAGCGCAGGAGTTGGATTTCTGCTTGTGACACCGGTGACCCGGGTTCAGGAACTGATTCAGATCATTGGAGGGCCAGCCAGGGAGAAGGATTTAGCATCCCACGACTGCTCTCCTTCTCCAGGGCGAGAGTGCTGGACATCGTCGGTGCATGAGGTACCCCTGACGGAGGCCAGGAGTGCCACAGCAACCAACACCAGCAAGGTTACAAGGGGATGGGATGGATGCAGGCATCATTGCACGTTTCCACCCCCTTACAGGGGGAAAAACTAAGCCTGCCTCCACTGCCTAGATGATGCCCGCCCTTCGGCTATGATTGGCTCCCCAGGCCGACTCCCACCCTATCCCATTGTTCATGGCACCTTAGGGCCGGGTGCCACATCTCCACCCTGGGGTGTAATCCAGGGGGTTCCTGGAGAGTGGCTTATGTGGGGATTCTGCACCTGAGGGGTCCGTGACCGGGCAGATGGCCGGCAAGTGGAGCAAGCGCTAAAAAGACTAAATAGAAAAAAAAAGGATATTTATTTAATCCCTGCTTATGAAGCGAAGAGAGGGGGATCTAATGGACTTCGAGTTCCTTCTGACCTTAAATGACATGTGTTGGTTCTATAAAGGAATCACTCGCCCTGTTTGTCTGTTTATTTGTACGCAGATCACAATGCAGTAAAGAGAGTTATATCTCCAAAAAGGCTTGAAAACCTGTGATTTCCCACTATCTAACCATGGAGCCGTAAGATTTACTATGTTAATTTATATGCATGGCTCATGTGGTAGCACATCCATCTGTTTGGACTAGAAGGTCATGGGTTCTAGTCCCCCACCAGGAATGGGCTCATACCCATAAACTCTGGCACCTGAGTGCAGTACTAGAGAGATGATGTACAGTGTGGCATCCTTCAGATGAGATGATAAACCGAGGTCCCCTCTGCCCATCTCTGGTGCTGTCCAAGTGGAAGTAAAAAAAACCCAAGGCACTTTTTGCAAAAGATGGGGATTTTCCCTAGTGTCCTGGCCAACATTCCTCTTCCTGTAGAACCAGTTTATGCAATTGTCCAAGGCTGTTGATGAGCAGAATGGCTGCCACTACATATTTACAGTCACTGCACTACCAGAGTCTCACTAATTGTAAAGCACTTTGGGATACAAGATATGAACAGTACTATATAAATGCTAATTCTTCTTCTTCTTAATGAGAGACATAGATTTCTTGGTTTTTGCAGCACCTGCTAAGCTATTTTTCTGTTTTAATCCAAAGCTTCCCTCTCTGACACCAGGATCAGGGCCTTGTTTTCTCAAGATCTTTTCACATGCACAGAAACAAGGAAGAAGCAGCCCTTTTGAAAATTGGGTCCCAGACCCTAGTTCCCTTTTGCCCTTCAGCCAGAGGGACATGGCTATGAGTGTACCACCGTATGAGGGATCGTCTCTTACTTCACCACCCTGCAGCCAATTTGCACTTTCATAATTCCGTAAAACATTTACAACAGGAAAAATGTTCATCACTGCCTGGAAGCAAGCCACCCAATCAGGTTGTAACAAAATACATTCGGTTGAAGTGAACCGCAGCATTATGGGATTCCACCAAGACCTGGTGCATGATGGTTCTTATGGTAAACTGTGTCATGCATAGTATCATTTAAGGTTGGAAGGAACTCTGGATCCATCATGCCTCCCCCTTCCCCTGTCTTCATAAGCAGGGATAACATTTTTATACTGTGTGCAAACGTGTGCCAGTTTTTTACCCACTTTACCACCCAGGGTACCCAGAATTCCCTTGGTAAGCAGAAATGTGTCTTGGCTTATACTGAAGGTCTATACTTGTTGTCCACTGTCTCTGCTGGTGGGTTGTTCCACAGGCTCACCACCCTCTGGGAGAAAATATGCCTCCTAACCTGACCCTTGACTTTGCCACTTCGAGCTCTGGGCAAGTCCCCATGTCCAGCTGCAGTACAACAAATCGCACATCTCTAGCTGCTGGATCTTGTCAATAACCCGAGTATGGGAAAGATGGAAATTATGGCCCCTGTCAGCCTCCGTTCCCCTAACATGAGCATGTTAAGGGCCCCCAGTATCTCCTCATAGCTTTTATGCCCCCCCATACTGCAGATCATGACGATGGTCCTGTGTTTTACCCTTTCAAGTGCCCCAGTGTCCTTTTTGTACTGGGGACCTCAGAGCTACACGCAGAACTCCAGGTGGGGTTTGACCAGGGCCCTGTAATGTAGCAGGATCACTTTTCCTGCTCTGCTGGTCATGCCTCCTTTGATGCACCCCAGCTTTCTGCTGGCCCTTTTCACACCAGCTGCTCACTGCTTGTCCTGCTTCGGTCCCTTGTCTTTGATGACACTCAAAACCTTCACCTCCTTCCCTGCAGTAAGAGGGCCCTCACACAGTGTGTAGGTCCCACTGCTGCTTGTCCTTCCCAAGTGCTTTACCTCGCATTTGGCTACATTGAATCTGAAGGTGTGTTTACTCTGCAGGATCTGCATCATTGCAAGCAGTGCCAATGAGTTGAGCCGGTGCAGATCCTGGTGTGTAAACACCTGCCGGAGCAGTATAAGGCACTGGATTGCAGCCTACAGCAATCCCTGTTTTGTTGGGATTGTGTGCCAGTGCAAGCGTTTCATGGCAGCATGTAAACAAGCTGCTCCAGCTACACCTGCACAGGCCCACGGCACCCCGTGCCTAGCAAACCAATCTGTGTAAACACAATGCTACACCTGCACTGGTGCAGCCCTGCGGCACCCAGCACCAAGCAAAGTGTTCTGTGTAAACACACTGCTCCACCTGCACCGGTGCAGCCCCATGGCACCCCACACCAAGCAAACTTTTCTGCATAAACACACTACTCCACCTTCACCAGTACAGCCCCGAGGCACCCCGCGCCAAGCAAACCATTCTGTGTAAACATTAGCCACTACATGTTTTTTATGTTTATCTATTAGGTATGAGGTTCATGCACTTTTTGCACTTGTCACTTTAAATTAATTATGAGCCTTTAATTAGGCAGTTTTTCTGATAGGTGGATGGGTAAATTTAAATGCTATTTGACTTCCTCACAAGTGTTCCCTTGAAAAAGCCAAGCACGGTGAAACCAGTCGGGAGTATTGTCTGTTGTCCTAAAATTACTTATGTACAATAAATCAGTTTTATATTGATTCAGCGTATCCTGGTGCCTGTTTGTTTGTTAGAATAAACACACTGCTCCACCTGCACCGGTGCAGCCCTGTGGTATCCCACAGCAAGCAAACCGTTCTGTGTAAACACACTGCTCCACCTGCACCAGTGCAGCCCCTTGGCATCCCACACCAAGCAAACCGTTCTGTGTAAACACACTGCTTCACCTGCACCAGTGCAGCCCCATGGCACCCCGCGTCAAGCAAACCATTCTGTGTAAATACACTGCTCCACCTACACCAGTGCAGCCCCATGGCATCCCACACCAAGCAATCTGTTCTGTATAAACACACTGCTCCACCTGCACCAATGCAGCCCTGCAGCCCCCCCCTCCTGCACCAAGCAAACCGTTCTGTGTAAACACACTGCTTCAGCTGTACTGTGCAGGCCTGTGGCACCCTGCACCAAGCAAACCATTCTGTGCCCCCCCCATTTCTGACTTCTCAACTTTCCCATGCAGCATGAGGACTCATGCTTCAAACACAAGAGAGAGGGCAGTATCATGGCACGGCTGCCCAAAGCTTGCATGTGCAGACTGTCTTAGCCAGAGTGTTTAGGTGATCCTGTATGTTGTTATTTTGGACTTCTCAACACTGGGTCTCCTTACACCTGTTGGAAATGCAGAGTGTAGTGACGTAAGTGCAGCATTGCCTAAATCTGCACTGATGCAGATGGGCAACAGTTTAAATGCACAGCAGGAGCGCTGCGGGGAGGCGTGGCACTGGAGTGGAGGAGACTGCAACACTACCGTCAAGGTAGTGTAAGCATGTCTTGAGGCTCCAGGACAACTACCAATCAACTTATTCAGGTCATCCTGAAATTTGTCCCTATCCTATCCAAGCATTCCCTCCCATCCTTTTGTGATTTCGTTGGAGCTTATAATGGGGGAAAAAAATGTGGAAACCTTGAGATATTCACATACATTTATCAGGATGAAACTGACAAGGTTTTTAGAGGCTTCCACGATGATGTGCCCCTAGTATTTTGTTTCCATGACAGCATACAGAAATGCACTTTGTCATGTAATGCCGTGGTATTTTATGCTGTTTCAGGCCCTGCATGCCTTTTCCCATGGAAAATCTGCCTTCTACTGACTTCCAACACTCTGGAACATGCCCCCCCATGCACTATTCCAGCTTCCCTGGCTCCCTCAGGTACTAGCTGAAACTCCTCCCACCTCCTACTTGCACCTGCTTCCCACAGGTGGCCCTCCCCAGTGACACTGGTAGTTCGAGGGACAGGTATTCCCCCAACTAACAGTTTTCTAGTGCGTTGCAATGCTTGCCTTTGAACCTATCAGTGTCATTATACTGCCCTTGTATAGACATGACATACTGTCCATTAATTGCACTTTAACTTTGTTCCAAGTTTTGTGCCTGTGAAGTATTACATACTGTACTGTTGTCTGCACCATGAAATGTACTCTGGTGTGTTTGCTGTACCCCCTCTAACCCTTTCCCAGGGCCAAACCTGGAAATGAGCCTCGACTCAGTGTGCCTTTCCTGGTAACTAATTTTCAAATAAATGAATACACACATACATACATACATACATACATACATACACACACATACATACACACACATACATACATATATATATAGATACATACGCACATACACACACAGAAACGCACACACACACATACATACATACATACATACATACATACACACACATAGATACATACACACACACATAGATACATACATACACACATAGATACACACATAAATACATTCATAGATACACACATACATACATACACACATGCACACATATATACACACATACATACATGCACACATACATACACATACATAGATACATACACACATACATTGATACATATACATACACACACACATACATACACATACATATACATAGATACATACATACACACACATACATAGATACATACACACACTTAAATACACACATACATAGATACATACACACACACACATAAATGCACACATACATAGATACATACATAAATACACACGTTCATAGATACACACATACACACATACATACATAGATACACACAAGCATACATACATACATACACACACATACAAAGATACACACATGCATACACACATATACATAGATACATACATACACACATACACCCATACACACATACACCCATAGATACACACATGCATACATACACACACACATACATACACATACGTAGATACACATGCATATACACATAGATACATACATACACACATACATACACACATATACATACATACGTAGATACATGCATACATACACACATGCATACACATATACATAGATACATGCATACATACATGTATACACACATATACATAGATACATACACATACATAGATACATACAAACATATGCACACATACATAGATACATACACACATAGATACACACATACATAGATACATACATACACACATACACACATCGATACATGCACACATACATACACACATACATACACACATAGATGCATACATACATACACACAGATACATACATACACACATACACCCATACATACACCCACACATACATACACACATAGGTACATACACACATACATAGATACACACGCATACACACATAGATACATACATGCATACATAGATACATACATACACACACATACAAACATATGTACATAGATACACACATGCATACACACATAGACAGATACATAGATACACACATGCATACATGCACACACATACATAGATACATACATACATAGATTCATACATATACACACACATACATACATGCACACATTGATACATACATGCACACATACATACACACATATATGCATACATACATACACACATTCATATACACATACACCCATACACACATACATACACCCACACATACATACATACATAGATACATACATGCATACACACATATATACATACACACATACATAGATACACATGCATACACACATAGATACATATATGCATACATAGATACATACATACACACATACAAACATATGCACATAGATACACACATGCATACATAGATACACACATGCATACATACATACACACAGTAGATACATACATACACATATACATACACAGTAGATACATACACACATACATAGATTCATACATACACACACATACATAGATACATACACATACAGAGATACATACATAGATACATGCATACACACGTACATAGATACATACACACATACACACACCAACACATACATACACACATACATAGATAAACACAGATAGATACATACACACATACATACAAACATATGTACATAGATACATACATAAACACATGCATACATAGATACACACATACACACATGCATAAATACACACATAGATACAGATATACATACACACATACAAACATACATAGATACATACATACACACATACATACACAATGCACATAGATACATACATAATATGATACACACATACACAATAGATACATACACACACATACATACACACAGATACATACATACATACATGCATATACACATACATACATACACACATACACACATAGATACATACATACACACACATATACATACTCACATACACACAGATACATACATACACACATACATACATAGATACATGCATACACATACATACATACATGGATACATACATACACACATACATAGATACATACATATACACATACATACACACATACATGCAAACATATGTACATAGATGCACACATACATACATACACACATAGATACATACATACATACACACACACATACGGACATACAGACACACATACATACAGTACATACATAGATACATAAATACACACATAGATACATACATACATACATGCATACAGATATACATACACATACACATATACATACACACACACACACACACACACACACACATATTAATACATGAAATAAATGCTGATGGAAGCAGTGTGAAACCTTCCTCATTCTTTCAATTAAAATCACGGTATGTGAGAATGCTCTTTAGCTTTCAACCCTTTCCCCCTAAAGGTATATTCCATAGAAAAAAACAAATGCATATTTAGAGACCTCAGGGAAGATCTAGAGGCTGGCTTGTAGACGTTGTGAAGTACAAAGAAAAAGACGAAGGAAGACTCAGCATTTATATAGTGCTTTTCAGTACACATTTTATTCCAAAGTGCTTTACAAGCAATGAGAGACTGGTAGTGAAGTGACTGTAAACATGTAGTGGCAGCCATATCACACATCAGCACCTACACACAACACGGACAAGTATGTGAACCGGTTTTATGGGAAGGGGAATATTGGCCATGACAGCTGGGAAATTCCCCTTCTCTTGTGAAAAAGTGACTTGGGCTTCCACCTGGACACTCGCCAGGACAGCAGTCAGAAATGGACAAAAGGGACCTCAGTTTAACTTCTCATCAGAAGGTCAGAACACCCCAGCAATACCGCATCCCCCAGTACTGCACTTGGGCGCCAGAGTTGATGGTGTGAGTCCACTCCTGGTGTGGGACTAGAACCTATGACCTTTTCGCTTAGGGACTGATGTGCTACCAGTTGAGCCACATGAACATCTGACATCAGAGAATCCAGACATGCACCAGTAACAAAACTGATGTTATGTATCTTTAAAAAAGGAGGCAACCTGGGGAGGGGGGTCCAACATGTTCACAAAAATTAGGTGTAGTGGCAACATGATCTCAGTCTTCTTCTTCTGCATACTCCGGGATATTGACAGAATCGAACACAGAGAGACATCTGAACTGGTTGTCCAACAGCTGGACACAGGGGCATGCTCTGAAGTCCAGAGGTGGCAAATTCTGGGGTAACATTAAGAAGCACACTCCCCCCCCCCATAGAGTGGCAAGCCAATAGCTTGGCTTACCTGCAAAGATGGTGGATATAAAGACAATACAGGCTTTCAAGGTAAACCTGGACACATTTCTGATTCCCCAAGGAAACACTAGATGCCCTGGGCAGTAGAGTGGGTGGAAGAACCCTTTAAAATAGTACATGTACACACAGCATGCATACTTTGATGACTACCCCTGCCAAAACTCTGCAGTGGCCAGACTACTTAAAAATTATAGAATTATTTCATGGGGGAGGTCTGTCTAAATTCTGTAGCAAGGACAACCACCCCCATTTTCAAAAGTGGAACAGGCCACTTTTACAAATTGCTTTGTGTGAGGTCCTCTTATGGCCATTACAACTCTTACAGCACCTGTTTCTTTCATGTCCCTCATTGCTCCACCTCAACTGGTCAGTCCACTTTTTCAGTACAGCTGCCTTCTCTCTGGGACTCTCTCCCCTCTTGCCTTAGGCTTGCTCTCTTTTACCTTGACCTTCAGCCCCTGCTGAAGTCCCATTTTAACTGGGGCATAGTGAGGCATGGAGCTGCAGGCCACGTGCCTTACTGCCCCAGAAGTGAGATTATTAGAGCATAAAGCACACCCCAGAGTGTGTTATTGCACTTGTAAAATGGGTATAGCTGGAGAAACTGTGATTTTAAAAAAATAATAAAAAGAAATAAAGACTCATTTCATATGAAATAGCCCCTCTGCTTTCCATAAATTACTAGTGGTGCTGTTGTATTAATTGCTGTCACTAGGGGGTGCTGAAGACAGCCATCAGGTCACTACCTTCAGCTGCCAGCAAGAATGCTATTTTGTTCTGGTCTTGCAGGCAGCGTGCTACCATGGTAGCAACTTTCAAGAAAATGCTGCTATTCAAATGCTGGTTACAGGTCAGGAGGAACATTTTTGGGTGGGGGAGTCTCTGCTTTCCAACACTTCAGCATCAGTCTTTGTCATATTCCAATGTAATGTTGATGAGCTCTTAATAGTCAAATATGTAAAACGAAACAGGTAAGTAGTGTGATAACTTTAACGTCCCCCCCCACCCAGTTGCATTAGCAAGGTAAAAATAGTGACACATCTGTTTTGAAAATTGGTGCAATGATTTAAGTGGTAATGTGCCAAGGCATTGCTGGAACTTTTTTCCCCATGCTAGGGAAAGGGAACAGGGAACATTATTTAACCAGGAGTAGCACACTAAGCTGAAGCTTGTTTCCAGATGCAACCTGGGAGCACAAGGAAGGTAAGTGACTTGCTCAGGATTGCACAGTATGCACCTAGGCGGCTGTGGGATTCAAACCAGATCTCCAGATCTGCAGCTCAGAGCCTTAACCCACTGTGCTATACTGCCTCCTATGCTATATTGGGAAACATGTATGGCTGGAATCTCATTTCAGCCAATCAGCTGATATTTTATACATATTGCATTAATTTACTTTGTATCCTTAACAGAATAAGCAAATTAAGTATTTACACATATTTTCAGAGAAGGAATTATATTATGGGCCCAGATATTCAAACTGCTCCCAAAATATGCGCAACAGCAGGAGCAAGCACAAATCAATTGCGCATATGCGCAACAGATGCGATATTCAAACATGGAGCAGAACAAATTGCGCAAGCATCCAACGTCTGAATATCGCACAAACTGCGCTATAGCGCAACCAGGAAGGGGAAGCTGAGCAGAAATGATGCGCCATAGCGCAACAAGGCTAGCCCAGCTGAGCAGTCCAGAGGTGCCATACGCAAGCAGAGCCCCCCAGCAGAGCAATGGAACTGCACAACCAGGGAGGCAGGCTGGGGCCCACCGCCAGCCATGCCACACATGAGCACAGGAACACACTGCAGAACCAACAAGACACCTGCACACCCCAAGCACAGCATCACTGGGGTGGACGGATGAACTACTGGCCCATGGGGACAAGCAAACAAAGCACAGCAGGGCCATGACGCCCAGCACAACCACTGGCAGGCTGAGACTGCCACACACAGGGTGTGACAACCACAGTACACTCAGCCCCCGTGACGCATAGCACACCCTGCACTGTGACCCAAGACAGCACCCATGTGCAGTGACTGGCACTGCAGGCAACAATGCATCCCCGCACACGCCAATCCCATGTAGCAGAGAAGCATACAAGCCAGACCCACCCTGTGCACCCAGCAGTGGGTGGCAGCAAATGGCAAGACCAACAGAAAGTCACTGCCACACTGGAGACACCTCCCCATGCACACATGTAACCCCCCTGCAAATGGGGGTTCCCCAAAAGACTTCCAGGAGCTTGCTTGAATGCTCCAAGCCTGAATGGTGTTTGGCATTTAAGCCATTTATCAGTGAGTGTTTTTAGAGCCTCTGGTACTGTCTCTTTAAGAGCTGTCTGCTTGCAGACATAATTAGTTTGTATGGGGGACTGTGTGTTTCTTTGATTGAGTACCACTCAAGCTGCCTAATTCACTCCATTTTGCAGTCACTAGGGTGCAAAGGAACCTATCTGAAAGATGTAACTGTTTGCCAGAAATCATTTACAGTAATAATGAAATTACAGTTTGTCTAACCTGCTTTCTTTTGCAGTCAGAACAGTGTCTGCTAGTTCCCCATTCTAGTTTTGAACTGCTGAACTGGACCAATCAGTGTGGGGTAAGCTAGCTCTAAAATGGTGCCTTGGACGAATCAGAACTTGGACTCATAATCTGAGCCAGCCACAAGAGGATTGTATGGGCAGTGACTCTGGGAGATGTAGTTTAGACTTCAGTGCCTTTTTGGACCAACAGCAGCAGTCTATTGTGAGTGACAGCCAATCCAGTCAAGAACTGGGAGGAACTCAAAGGAAGTGCCCGGTTTTTGTCGGTTGGAGTTTGAGTTGAGCTTTGGCAGTGAAGGAAGGAAGCCCTGTGCTTTTCAGTGTGCAGTTTTAGTCAAAAGCGTGTGTAAGGCCCAGAGTTCGGTCTGCAGCTTGTGTAACAGCTTGTTAGGACTGAATCGGTCCTGTGAAAAGAATCAAAGGATCTCTGAAGAGTAGAAACCAGGCTCACCCTGTAGAAGACTGGAGGAATGGCTGAAAATTGCACTCGGTCTGTCAGAACTGAATCTGCTGTGTGTTCTCCGGGTATTGTGCAGTATGCGATCGGGATACAGATGCAGCCTGCCTGGTATAGTGCTTTCTTTTATATGGATGTGTGCAGAGGTTTGTGTACCTCAAGTGAGCCCTGCTGACATTGAAGGACCCTATCTTATTTGGAGGTCGTGAGTACTAATTCAGGGTTGCTCCCTGTTGAATTGCCACATTAAATCCAAATGGAATTACTGTACTGCTGACTGTTTAATTCTCCTTTTCTCTGTGTGAAAGGGCCTACCAGCTGCCACGGTTTTGGACTAGCCACTAGGGCTTGGGTACCCAGGGACTATTGATAACTGATAGGATAGGCCTGTCTGCCACAGAGCCATAGTAGATTATTAGAGTGATAAGCTAATTAACCTGATTTCCCCTGTCCTTGTTATATCCCCTAAATAAATCAGAGCTGCTTGTTTCAGCAAAGTTATACTGCCTGAGGTATTTGTCTATGTTAAAGTACTGTACTGTGATTGTTGCACTGTATCTCATTTCACAGGAGGTCCCAGTGCGGAACCAGACCTGGGGTAAGTGTATACTGTGAAGGTAATTCTGATATATTGTGTGGGCCACTAGTGAGGAAGAAGAGGGGTTGCAGTGTCCCAGGGGCTGTGACCAAGTTAGTTTGACTATTGCAAACCCTGACCTCTGGGTGGAGGCACCCGCCATTGGATCCAGGCCCTCGACCTGTGTGTGGCAAATCAGGCGGGGTAGTAGCCCCTGGGATAGCGCCATCTAGGGGTTACATCTTGGAGGCTCACCGCTGGGATTGTGTGTCCTCTAGTGGCCATATTTACGAACCACTGTTAAGAAAAAAAATGGTACCCCGACAAAGTGGCTGTGCACGGCTGAGTGAGTGGTGTACTGGAGGAGATCGACCCCAAAATGCTATGCTTATCCTGGACATCCCCTGGGTATCAATACGGACACTGTGCAGGGAGTACTTTCCAAGGTGGAAGGTTTACAAAACCCTGTGGTGGTGGGTGGCATGCTAATCTGCTCCCCACACTTTCCTGGCCCTAGTAGAGTTTAGGGATCCCATAGATAGCTCCAAAGTGCCACAGACCATTACCCCAGAGGGAGCCCTCACTGCTTGGAGAGTGATAACTAAGGACAGTAAAGACCCGGGGGGGAATGAGCCCCCACCACTATCTGAAACTTTTGAGGAGAAATTTGCTAAATGGTTGCTGGGGGAAGGGAAAACTGTGGAGGACTTGAAGAAACTATTCTTGCCACCTGGGGGTGTTCCTCCCAAAACACCTTCTCCCGCTCCAGTGCCCGTAATGGTGGCTGAACCAATGCAGACTCCAATTTCTGCACCTGCCATTAGTCACGACTCTTACCGAAGGTTGAGGATCTTCTCTGGCACCCTCCCCACCCCCCAAGGGGAGGATGACTGGGAGACCTGGATAGACTATGTTGCCCCCAAGTCCTAGAATGGCAATACTCGGAAGCCGAAAAGCGAAAGAGGGTTAGTGAGAGCCTCGAGGTCCTGCCCTGGCTACCATTCGTGGCTAAAGGGCCAGTAACCCTGAAGTGACTGCACAGGCCTATCTTGAGGCCCTGGAGAATGTGTATGGGAGCCCAGATTCTGATGAGGACCTATGGTGAGAGTAAGTGCACAACAGTACCAAGGGAGTTGTTGTCTGTGTATGTATCTCGCTGGAAAATAGTTGTAAGAATGCCTCAGAAAAGGTAGTTTGCCAGCATTGAACTGGACCCGACCAGGCTGGACAGGATCCTTAAGTCTGCCCCTTCTCAGAACTGCTGTTGCTTCAATTCGCCTGGCAGATCGACTGGAATCCCCACACTCCTATGATGAGTTAATGAGAGAAATTCGAGGAGTTGAGAAAAGACGACCTCGGGAGGGACCTGCACCAATAGCTGCGGCTACGACCCGAGTGACTGAGGGTGACCCATCAAGTGAAGTTCAGGGGCAGAGGTTGCAGTCAATGAGTGCTCTGACAAGGAAAAAGATATGCCACAATGGGGCGAACTGTTGAGAGAGATCCGGGAATTCAAAAACAGTCCCTTTATGAAGGCCACGCCACAAATACAGGCCAGACCTATATCCGACTGCATCTGCTATGGGGTGGGGTACCCACCCATGTATCTCCTGCTGATAACAGCTCCAAGCTCAATTCCTTGACCATGGAAGTGGAGAACGACGAGATGTCTCCAAATGCTTATCACGCCAGACAGAGATGGCACCCGGGTTTCAGTTAGTAATACCCCGCCCTGGCTCCCAGTGTGGCCGCCGCCAGCTCAAACTCCAGAAAGTATGTTTTGCTATAATTGTGGGAAAGATGGGCACATGAAAAGGAATGCCAGTCCCCAAAAGACACTGACAAAGTTGCATATAGGCTACAAGGAGAGCTCGAGAACAAATCAGTGGTTAAGAGGTGCACAAAATGATCCCAGTGAGGGCACCAAAATGCTAACTCACGTCCTTTGTGGCAAGGTCAGTTGCCCAGGCCCCACTATCGCTCTCCAGACTGGTCCAGAATAGTGGGTCCTCCATGGAGACCACTGTAAAGGTGAATGGAGTTCTACAAGAGCTGTATTAGACAGTGGCTCCCAAGTGACAATTATGTTCCAAGATTGGTATCAGAAGCATTTGTCAGACGTACCCTTACAACCATTAGAAGGACTGCATGTATGGGGTTAAGTGAAAGGCCTACCCTATTCCGGGTATATCCGAATTTGGCTGTCTTTTCCCACCTCCGTGGCTGGGTGGCCGAACAAGTAGAGACCCTAGCCTTAGTGTGTCCCCCACTGGACTGTATGATGGTGTCCCTTTGTTGATTGGAACAAATGCTCATATGTTCGAAGGCTGCAAGAGTTGTGTTATGAAAACAGGGTCAAAGACTAGTAGAGCTTTTAAGAGTTCAGGCTTTAATTAAGAAGGCCTATGAGGCACAGAGATGCTGAAAAATAGAACCAGAGGAACGGTCGGAATTGTATGGAAGAAGGATCCTGAGTCTCTGATCCTGGTCAAATGCCCAGTGTACCTTACAGGGAGAGGTCCGTATAAGAAAGGATATTAAAGAATAAAATATTAATGTTGGATGCAAAGGCGTGGAAAATTGCAGAGGGACTGCTGGTCCAAGCCTAGTATTTTGCCTGCTAGAGCCCATACTTATGCCAGAAGGGTAATGGTCCAAGTTCATAATGTGTCTGAAAAGGGACATTCGAGTAAATAGGGGTTGCATCCTGGCTAATGTGCATTGTGCAGACACTGCAGTGCTACCCAGCAGCAAGAGTTCAAGGAAGAATGACAGAGTAACGCCTGACTTGTTTGATTTGGACTCCAGCTGCCAGCTGAATGGAAAGTGAGGGTCCAGTGAGAAGCTTGCCCAGAGAGACCAGGTGTTTTCTTTAAAGGAATGGGGCGTGGGATGCGTGCAAGGAGCTGAGCACAATATCCGGCTGCATAATGAAAGACCATTTAGGTAGAGAGGTCTCGGCCTGGCACCTGCTGACATAGATGATGTGAGACGGCATCTGCAAGAGATGTTAGCTGCTGGTGTAATACAAGAATCCAGAAGCCCTTATGCTTCCCCATTGTGGTAGTGAGGAAAAAGAATGGAACAGTAAGGATGTGTGTGGATTATAGCACCTTAAACCGGCGGACTATCCTGATCAGTACACAATGCCCGCATTCAGGATACTTTGGACTGCCTAAACAGAGCAAGTGGTTCTCTGTGCTGGATCTCCGCAGTGGGTACTATCAGATCCCGATGGCCCCAGAGGACCGTGAAAAGACAGCCTTTATCTGTCGCTTGGCTTCTATAATTCATGAGGATGCCTCAAGAGTTTCAGGTGCCCCAGCCACTTTTCAACGATTGATGGAGCGTGCAGTGGGGGACATGAACTACTAGAGTGCCTGGTATACCTAGATGATGTTATTGTGTTTGGCAGCTCACTGGAGGAACATGAGAGCAGATTATTTAAGGTATTGGACCGACTGGAGGACTTTGGCCTTAAACTGTCCATTGATAAGTGTCAATTCTTTCAAACATCAGTAAAGTATGTGGGC
This sequence comes from Neoceratodus forsteri, assembly GCA_016271365.2. NCBI lineage: Eukaryota > Metazoa > Chordata > Ceratodontiformes > Ceratodontidae > Neoceratodus > Neoceratodus forsteri. The sequence continues at coordinate 63,892,044 of JADMNL010000036.1, read as the reverse complement.
ACATAGTATCCACCGAGGAATAGAGACCGACCCAAGTAAGTTGAGGCCTTGACCACCTGGCGCAAGCCAAAAATCTAAAAAGAACTGCAAAGATTCCTGGGATTCTGTGGTTATTATCGGCGCTTCATCAAGGACTATTCAAAGTGATCCGCCTTTACTTAACCTTACTCAAGGGTATCCCCCAACCCACAAAAATACCAAAAGTCAGCGTCCCTCAAGACTGAAAGAGTGTATTTTCATCAGTGAAGTATTAGGGGCCCGCTGGACTCTGATTGTGAGACTGCTTTTCATGAGATCATTTATCAACACCCATGCTCCAGTGCTGGCCTATGCGATCAAGAAAACCTTATGTCCTGCACACTGATGCTAGCTTGCAAGGGTTGGGGCTGTGTTGTACCAAACACGAAGAATGGCCTGAGACCAGTGGCCTTGCCAGTAGAAGTCTGACCCCATCTGAAAAGAACTACCTGTACATAAGTTAGAGTTTCTAGCTTTGAAGTGGGCTATTGTTGACCAATTCCATGAGTACTTGTATGGAGGCTAAAATACTAGTAAAACAGCAATAATCCTTGACCTATGTGCAGACCTCAGCTAAGTTGGATGCCACTGGCCATAGGTGGCTTTCGCATTATCTACATATGACTATGCTCTTCGAATACCGAACAGGTCTGAACCACATAGATGCTGATGCTCTCTCCGGAGGCCTGTTCCCCAGAATGATTGGAGTCCGATTGGCAGAACCTGACATTGGGCACTCTGCCGGAAGTTTGACAGGGAGGAACAAATGTCCCGCAGACGCAGTGGGCTGCATGGTAGTTGCTTGGGACCCTCTGAGAATTGCATACCTGCTGCTTATTGCCACTTTCTGCAATAGACTATTGGTGCACTGCCTCAGCTGGACAATGACAGTATTGTGAGGCTCAATCCCGCCGATCCCATGATCAAAACAGCTTTAGAAGCCTCTATGCAGGAAAAGATGTGTCCAAATTACAGCTCCACTGATTTGAGAACTGCACTGTTATACAAAAGAAGGTCCTAAGTTGAAACTGATCAATAAACTGTTATACAGAGAAACAGTAGACAGAGGGACAAGTAGACAAACAACAACTAGTGCTGCCCTACTGCCTTTGAGGACTCAGTACGAGGTCCTTGCACAACCACATGGGGCACCTTAGTATAGACAGAACACTTGACTTGGTGAGATCCAGATTCTATTGGCCTAAGATGGGGGCTGATGTGGAGCAACACATGTCGAACTGTAGTGGCTGCTTACAGAGGAAAGCTTTGCCCTCAGAGGGCTGCCCCTTGTTAACATCACCACCAGCACCCATGGGAGCTGGTCTGTATTGATTTTCTGAGTTTGGAGTCAGATCAAAGAAATATCGAATAATGTGCTGGTGGTCACTGACCATTTCACGAGATATGCCCAGCTTTTCCCCACCAAAGACCAGAAAGCATCACTGTGGCCAAAGTACTTGTGAAAACTTTTTTTGTTCACTATGGGCCTCCACAAAAATCCATTCTGATCAAGGGAGACTTTGAGAGTAGACTGATCAAAGAGATGCTTTCTGCTGGGGAGTGCGAAAGTCCAGAACCACTCACTACCCCCCAGGGGATCCACAGCCTGAACGTTTCAACCGCACTTTTTGCTAGATATACTAGGCACCCTGCACCCAAAGGACAAGCCTAGATGGAGCCAAGAAATTACCACCCTGGTACATGCTTATAACTGCACCAAAAAGTGATGCCACAGTTCTCCCCTGCACGCCTGATGTTTGGAGAGAAGCTCGACTACCAGTAGATGTGTGTTTTGGGATTCTCTGATGGGGTTCAAAGCTGACAACTATTTACAGTATGTGCAAAGAGTTAAAGGGCCAGCTAACTCATGTGCTAACTAGCTCAAACCATGCCAAAAGAAATCTGGCCAACAAAGGTATGATAAAAGGTGAAAGCACAGGAACTCCAGGAGGGAGATCGCATTGCTAAGAAATCTGGGACTGCATGGTAAGCACAAGATTGCTGACAGATGGCACCATCTCCCTCACATTGTAGTGGGCAAACTAGATGATCTACAGTGTACAAAGTAAGGCCTGAGAATAATTCAAAGATGTAAAACAATGCATAGAAATCATTTACTGCCCATTGGACAAATCTTAGTGAGTCTGAGCCCTAGAAGATGCCCCTCTGGACACAGTGACTAGAGCTGCTGCTAAGAAAAGATCAAGAAAGTCTGCACTACAGAAGCAAAGTTAAAGTGTTCCCCTCCACAAGTCCCAGTTGAGCATGACTGTCAGTCCATATCGGAAGAAAGGAGAGTGACTTTGAATACTATCCTTCTTCTGAACTGAGTCAATTGTTTGGGGCAATCCCCTAGTCAATACTGGAGACAAGCTGGGCCTTCTGGACTGTCCAAGCCCCAAGCTTCATCCTGGAGCCAATGCTCCCAGAAAGTGAAGTGCAAAGCATCAGATCAGATGAAATGGAATCATTGTGCATGGTTGAACTGTTTGAGCTTTCAGGGAGGAAAATGATAGATGGGGCAGACTGGTGATACACCCGAACAAGAAGAGTATTTTGAGTGCCTGACAGTCCACTGCAGTGTCAGAAAGCTCTCCATGCGAGCCAAATGTTGTGGACTCAGAAACTGTAACTCCTGGAGCTGAAAGTACTCCCAAGTTCCTAGCCTCTCTACCCCATGGAGACTCCCCTGACAAGTGAGAACAATGCTGAAATGAGGCTCAGAGTGCAGACTATATAGTTCCCCTAGAAAGACTGGTCGAGCTGTAAAGCCTGTGGTGCACCTCAGTTATGATTCCTTAGGAGGCCTGTGGATTTGCCTCTCAATGTTGTCCATAAAGGAGTGTATGTGTCCCGAGCTCATTGCCAAACTGAGCATCAGTGCTAACTCCAAGTTACTTGTGTTGCCTCTAAGTATGGTGCCTTGCCCCGTCCAGCTATGAGTAACTGATAGGGAAGGGCCCCTCTCTTCAGGTTTCATGTACAAGAGGTAATACTTGAGTTATGGTACAATGTGTATGTAATACTGTGTAAAGTGGACGTACTGCAATGTTTCAGAAATGTGTTCTTGGTGAAAATAATATATTGACTGACAGTATGATTACATGTAGAGCCTAATGCAAATGTATGGTTGCAGTTAAAACTTATGAAGTGCTAGCTTAGCCAGCGGACGTCCAAGCTTTCCCAGGCCAGGAAGGGTGTAACCCCTGCAAATGGGGGTTCCCAAAAAGACTTCCAGGAGCTTGCTTGAATGCTCCAAGCCTGAATAGTGTTTGGCATTTAAGCATTTATCAGTGAGTGTTTTAGAGCCTCTGGTACTGTCTCTTAAGAGCTGTCTGCTTGCAGACATAATTAGTTGTATAGGGGACTGTGTGTTTCTTTGATTGAGTACCACTCAAGCTGCTGCCAATTCACTCCATTTTTGCAGTCACTAGGAGTGCAAAGGAACCTATCTGAAAGATGTAACTGTTGCCAGAAATCATTTACAGTAATAATGAAATTACAGTTTGTCTAACCTGCTTTCTTTTGCAGTCAGAACAGTGTCTGCTAGTTCCCATTCTAGTTTTGAACTGCTGAACTGGACCAATCAGTGTGGGGTAAGCTAGCTCTAAAATGGTGCCGTGACGAATCAGAACTTGGACTCATAATCTGAGCCAGCCACAAGAGGATTGTATGGGCAGTGACTCTGGGAGATGTAGTTTAGACTTCAGTGCCTTTTGGACCAACAGCAGCAGTCTATTGTGAGTGACAGCCAATCCAGTCAAGAACTGGGAGGAACTCAAAGGAAGTGCCCGGTTTTGTCGGTTGGAGTTTGAGTTGAGCTTTGGCAGTGAAGAAGGAAGGAGCCCTGTGCTTTTTCAGTGTGCAGTTTTAGTCAAAAAACGTGTGTAAGGCCCAGAGTTCCAGTCTGCAGCTTGTGTAACAGCTTGTTAGGACTGAATCCGTCCTGTGAAAAGAATCAAAGGATCTCTGAAGAGTAGAAACCAGGCTCACCCTGTAGAAGACTGGAGGAATGGCTGAAAATTGCACTCGGTCTGTCAGGAACTGAATCTGCTGTGTGTTCTCCCGGGTATTGTGCAGTAATTGCGATCGGGATACAGATGCAGCCTGCCTGGTATAGTGCTGTCTTTTATATGGATGTGTGCAGAGGTTTGTGTGCCTCAAGTGGCCCTGCTGACATTGAAGGACCCTATCTTATTTGGAGTCGTGAGTACTAATTCAGGGTTGCTCCCTGTTGAATTGCCACATTAAATCCAAATGGAATTACTGTACTGCTGACTGTTTAATTCTCCTTTCTCTGTGTGAAAGGGCCCCTACCAGCTGCCACGGTTTGGACTAGCCACTAGGGCTTGGGTACCAGGGACAGTAACTGAGTAGGGATAGGCCTGTGCACAGAGCCATAGGTAATTATTAGAGTGATAAGCTAATTAACCTGATTTCCCCTGTCCTTGTTATATCCCCTAAATAAATCAGAGCTGCTTGTTTCAGCAAAAGTTATACTGCCTGAGGTATTTGTCTATGTTAAAAGTACTGTCACTGTGATTGTTGCTGTATCTCATTTCACAGGAGGTCCCAGTGCCGGAACCAGACCTGGGGTAAGTGTATACTGTGAAGGTAATTCTGATATATTGTGTGGGCCACTAGTGGAAGAAAGGGGGGTTGCAGTGTCCCAGAGGGCTGTGACCAAGTTAGTTTGACTATTGCAAACCCTGACCTCTGGGTGGAGGCACCCCATTGGATCCAGGCCCTCGACCTGTTAGTGGCAAATCAGGCGGGGTAGTAGCCCTAGGATAGCGCCATCTAGAGGGTACACACACACACACACACATACCCAGGACCATACCACCCCAGATGGCATGCACACCACTGCAACTGAGCAACCATAGCCAGCTGCAAATCAGAGACCAACACAGTATTCATATCAAAATATATATGTATTATAAAAATGTAAAATACTAAATCAACAACAACAAAACTATTTAAAAGAGGGGTGAGGGGTACAAGGTAAGGGATGGGCAAGGGGAGGGATGAACAACTTGGAGAGACGACAGGGTGGGAGGATGGGTGAAGTGGGAGAATCCGGCCTAAGGCCCAGCAGCTGGTCCTCTGCCGCCTGGTGCCATCGTGTCTGGCTGTGCCTCCTCCGTGAAGCCATGGTGCTGGATGTTGGTGAGGATGGTCCTGTTGTCCATGGACACCTGGGCGAGCCACTGCAGTGCCCACTCTATCCTCCGGAGCACAATGAGGCCTAGGAAAACGGGAACACAGTCAATGGCTGTGACTGACCACAACCCTGAACACCACCCAACCTGCAAGCCATATAGCCCAATGTCCCGCACCTGTGATGGTATGCACCCACCCACAGTGACCATGCACATGGCCAGTCCAACCAGGCTGCACCAGCTATGTGCACCACTGCACACACACACTGCCCATGTCCATCACAGCACAAACAAGGCTGTCAAGTGACGTGGCAATGTGGTGCGATGCCAATTCCACAGCCATGTGCCCAGTGCATGCATGGACCACCAGTGACGCACACACAGACATGCAGTGACACTGGACAGTGATGAATGTCGCCTGTGTCGTGCATGGTTGTGTTGTGTATGGCTGGTGGTCATGCCCACCCCCTCCAGCATGCAGTAGCATCCATGATGTAATGATACTCACACTCCGCAAGCAGCTGTGGCTGCTGCTGCTGCTGCTGCTGTGGCCCACCCCTCGCAGCACTACCGACTGGCAACGGGGCCCTGCCACGGCCGTCCTCACCCCGTGCCTGCATCCTCTCTGCCCGGCCTGTGGGAGACAAATGTTGAGAAAAACATCAGTGTGACTCCAAAGCAGACTGCCCCCTGCCCCAGTGAGAGCGCCTGCCCACACAGCCAGACCCATGCATCTCACACCTGCACACACTGACACAGCCAACCATGTCAGAGCCATCACCCATGCACAGCCACCAAAACACACTCACACTACAGAGAATACAGGTGCAGAGATGGTACCCACCTGGCTCAGGCACCACGACCCTCCTGGCACGTGACCTTGGCCGCTCATGAGGTCAGGCTCCCTTCCTGCGGAGGTCACTGTACCTGTGCCGGCACTGCTCAGCAGACCGGCGCCACCCAGTGACCCCACCAGGTTGGCTGGCCACTTGCAGCCAGACCTGAGTCTAGCCATGGTGAGGCTCCTCACTACAGTGCCCCATAGTGAGGCTCTACCAGAGCCACCAGGTTGGCCACCTCACCGGCTCCATTGCACTGCCTCCCGCGCGCTATGCTTCCAACTTTACAGCAGGCAATATGGCGCCGCAGCGCCGCAACCCGACGTGGAAATGTTATAATAGACCACCATAGGTTCCAATCGCTTGTTCATACAGCGCCTGCCGGTCCACATAGCACTGTCACCAGACAGCGCAATAGGCCATACATGGCAGCCGAACAGCGCCAGGGCAAAGGTTGGACACCAGGTCAGGGGTCTATGACGCAAGGCCACGCACAGCGCCATCTGACGTCTACGCATCCTGCGCGACCGACCACCTGCGTGACAGTGCCACAGTGGACTATTGCACAGTAGTGCCCAGTGCTGTAGCACCACTGGCACAATGGTGGCCATGGCCTGAATTGCTGATCGTGCACAGCACGTCATCAGCGCGGCAGACACCTGCATAAGCTACCTGGGCATGCACAGTGCAGTGTACCGCACAGTCACAGATCTGCGCTATTGGCTCAGCCGGCTCAACCATATTGCGAAAAGCGCAATGGCGCGATATTCAGCCGACACATGCAAATCATCTGATCAGCCATTCAATGGTGCAGTGGCACGATTTGCATCTCATTACAGTTGCTCTATTCTAATTTGCATGCATTGCGCTATAAAAGTGTGACAGTGGGCTGCGCTGGCCAGATTCAGTTACTGCAGGTGAGAGGTGAGTTGCATGCTGTGGGATGTTCTGGACAATGGGCATGGGATAACGCTGTAGACTGCACAGTTACAGGTGTCCACTTCCACCATACAGAACGCCATGACCGAGAACAGAGCCAGGTGAGGTGAGGATGGTGGCGAAGAAGGAGGAGGCCCAACTTCACCACAGCAGAGACTGAGGCCCTCTTCAGGTCTACCTGGAGGAGAGAGGCACTACTGAGTGGATGGCGGGGCACCCTTCAGGCCCGATGCGGCTGCTATGGGAGGGTAGCCGTGCAGTGAACCTGCATGGAAGCCACCAACCTCCGTGCAGGAATGCAAAAGAAGATTGGGACAGACCGCAGGAGGGTGAAGGAGGAAGGTGGCAGCCCTCAGGACGGCACGTGCTGGCACTGGCGGGGCCAGCCAGCGGTGGTGGAGCTGACCCCGGCTGAGGACCGACTGGCTGCATCAATGCAGCGCAGTGCTATTGAGGGCGTACCAGGAGGTGGATTCCAGACAGGTGGAAGCCCATCACTGCACGGTATGACATGGCGCTGGTGTTGGGTGGGGGGAAGGTTGTTCACATGCACTCACATGTCCTCTCTTTCTGTTACAGATCCTGTTCTTCTTCAGGGGACGGTGGTGGTGGGTCCAGGCAGTGAGGATGACCTGCTGGACATGGAGGAGGGTCCATCCACCTCTGTCACCAGCCAGCATGCATGCTGGGCTGCCAACTCTGGTGTCGGTGAGTCGGGTGTGGGGGGTGCACAGCCTGTGTCTCAGCAGTCTGGCATGCAAGCATGCCAGCACGCTGTGACTGTGGCTGTAGCTCATACTTGCACCATTGATGATGCAAGGACTGCAATGGGCAGTGATGTGTGTGTCCCATGACAGACACATAGCAGGCCAGCAGGTGCCCCTGGGACTTGCTGGTTCCGACTTGTGTGCCAGCATGTCGGCACAGTCCCAGGCTGTGCCTGTCAGCACCGGTGGGGCAGCACTGGTGGCTGTGCAGGTGTCTGGCACTGTTGCGGCCACAGCGGTGGAACGAGTGGTCCCTGGGGCACAGCAGTTGGAGGGGCAGCAGCAGCAGTCACCCACCAGGTCTGGGGGTGCAGTGTCCAGCGGTGGCACATGCCCACTGCACTTTGATATGCCCATTCCTGGTCCTGGCAAACAGCGCCCACCCTCAAGGGGTGTTGTGCATCAGGACCTTCCACACCCTGGGGGACAGGATGCCGTTGTGGCAGACTACCCATTGGACGAGCACACCCGCCTGCTGGGGGAATCAGTACAGCAGCAACGGCAGGTTGCAACGTCTGTGGAGGCACTGTGTGCGGCTGTGGAGCGGCACAGCAGGGAGTGTGCTCTGGACCGTGCAGAGATGGTCCATATGCGGATGGATGTGACCGCCGCCATTGACAGGCAGACCCAGGCATTGGTCGCTGTCGTGGCTGCACTGGGCACACACACAGGTGCTCCTGTACCGTGCACCCCACACAGTACGCTCTCCTCTCCCCATTCCCGGCATTGTGCGACACCAGGCCTGTCAACGCTGGGTTCTGCTGTGGGCATCCCAAGCACCCCTGGTGCAGGTATGTTTGGCATCCTACAGACCCCAGTGCGGACTAGGTCGCGATCGCGCAGTGGGACCCTGGTGGTCCATCGGTGCCACCCCATGTGGCCCTGCTCAGCCTGCCAGTGCTGTTGGGTCCCGCGGGGCGCCCGCACGCATCCGCGGTGGCAGTGAGCAGTGCAACATGACTGACCTGTCTCCCAGTGTGGGCCCTGTCTGGTGCTGCCCTGTGTGCACTGTGCATCATGGTGGGCAGTGTACTGGTGGGTGCCCTGCCCATCATGCCGACATACGGACCACCTGCACACCATCCCGACTGCTGTCCACAGGTGCGTGTGCATGATGATGCCTGCATTGTACTGTACACCAAGGTGCAAGGGTGCCCAGCATCTGACACACGTGCTTGGACAGTACAGGTGGTGGGTGTGGTCTGTGGATCTGTGTGTTTGCCATGTCTGTTCCTGCTCTGCTGTGCACCTGCCCATGTATGCTTTATTGCCTGGGTGTGTTTGTGTGTGTGTGTGTGTGTGTGTGTGTCCATATGACTGTTCGCCTCCTGATGGTGTGTTTGTGTGCCTGGTCCCTTCCACCCTCCTTGCCGTCATGCACCCCTGGTGTGTTACTCTCTGTGCCTGTGGGTTGCGCCAGGACAGTGTTGTTTGCACATGGCCCCTTGACTTACCTGTGTTGTGCATAATGCTCCTCCGTGATGGTGTCCTGGTGCAGCTGGGCCTGCCGGATCAGTCGGGGGTCCCGCCGTCCAAGGGGCTGCACATCACCATCAACACCAGCGCCACTTGCGTCCCCATCACTGTCCCCCTCTTCAGCCTGTACGGCTATCCCACAGTCATTGGCCATGTTGTTCAGGATACAACAGGCCAGGAATATCCCACAAGCCTTTGAGGGGCTGTACTGTAGGGCACCGCCGGAGGTGTCTAGGCATCGGAAGCGTGCCTTGAGCATCCCAAACACCCGCTCAATGATGTTGCGTGTGGCGGCATGTGCCTCATTATAGCGTTGCTGTGATGGGGTCATGGGGTGCCGGTACGGTGTGAGCAGCCAGGGACGGAGTGGGTATCCGCTGTCACCTGTGTGGAGATAGTGGAGATCAGTCATATGTTCAGGTCCATATTGCCCATATCCCTGTGTGCCACTACCATGGCACCTGTGGCATTCCCACCCTTGCCCCGAGTTTGCATTCCCTACATGCGTACTCACCCACTAGATGGCCTGTGGGGATGTCCCCACTCTCGGTAATCGATGGCACAGTGCGGACTGATGCCATGCGAAGGCATCATGTGCTCCCGCCAGGGTGTATGGCACAGACATTGATTATCGCCCAGTGGCATCACACACCACCTGGCGAGTTGACACTGGGAAGCCCTTCCCGATTCATATAGAGAGGCCCCATCGGGGCCGGGTGCGACTGAATGGCCACATGGGTGCAGTCTATGGCCCCTAGCACGCCAGGCATATGTGCTACCCTGTGGAACGCTTGCATGTTTGCTGTACGCTGTGCCGCGGTGCTGGGGAAATGGATGTGCTCCGCAGCATGTGGCAGCAGCGCGCTGAGGAATTGGGTGAGGATGCATGACGTGGCCGACTGTGTGATGCCTGTGGTGTCCCCTGTTGGCCTCTGGAAGGTGCCCGTGGCGAGCAGGCACATGCAGGCTGTCACCTTGGTCTCCACTGACAGAGAATGGCTCCGTCGTGAGGGTGCCTGCATCACATCACTGCACAGCTCACAGAGCCGCCTCAGTATTGCCCTGTTCAGGCGGTACCAGCCCACGATCTCTACATCTGTGTACAACTCAAAGCTGATGCGGGCACGGTACTGCCTGTTGGGGGCGTATTCGCCGACGGGCCTCCACGGCCACGCCCCCTGCACCTTGCTTTCTCACCCTCATTACAGCTTCCATGTGGAAGCTGGCACTGTCCATTTCTGGCTTGTGCCCCAGCTGATGTTGCTCTGTTACCCCGCTGTCCTGACTGCTACTTCCACTGCACGGGCACCCCCGCTGGCCTCTGCAGCCTATGGCCCACACTGCTTCCTTGCCTGCCCTGGCCTGTCACTGTCTGTCTTTCTCTCTCTCTCTCTTCCCCATCCCGTGGTGTTCTTGCGCGCTTCCTTGAGCCTTTTATTTTTGGCTCATTTCCGTTAGGCGCAACCCGGCTGGTCCGCTGTTGCGCCATGCGCAAGTCTTTGGATATCGCATTGCGCTCTTTATGCATGGATCCACCCCCTTCGGTTGCGCATGCCGTCATTTGCATTGCGCTGTTGCTCAGCATGTTTTCGGTGGCGCAACTGCCTCCTGCTGAATATCGCAGAATGGCGTACTTTTGGACTTGCACAGCCGCAACCCTATTGCGCATGGTGCAACCCTTTTGAATATCCCACCCAGTGTGTTACTGGTAAGTGACGCATGAGTAGTACCATAACAATCACTGTAAAAAGGATTATAAAACATACAGATTTTGTAAACTTACAGGATATGCATGAAATGAGATGGTATAGAATGAATATATGTGCTAAGTGTTGATTTCAAAACAAAAATAATTTAAACAGTTATTACTTTTGACTGACTGTAGTATAGGGATGCAGTAATGCAGTAGTTTAAGGCTCTGAGCTACAAATCTGGAGACCTGGGTTTGAATCCCACAGCCCCCACTTGCATACTGTGTGACCCTGAGCAAGTCACTTAACTTCCCTGTGCTCCCAAGTTGCACCTGTGAACAAGCTTTCAGCTTAGTGTGTCTCTCCTGGTTAAACAATTGGGGGAAAAAAATAATAATAAAAGGTTGCACCCATGTCATTTGCTGTACTACTGATCTCTCTGTTCCCCTTCCCCCAGGTCACACCTGGAAGTAAGCCTAGGCTATGCTGTTCCTGGTCTCCAATTTTCAAATAAACAATCGCATGCAGATGAAATCCTCAGTGCTGACTGGTTGCATCTACATTCATTGATGATGTATAATTCTTATTCCTTTTTTCTTTTCACTATTTCTTTTTTCACCCTGACATGCCCTGGATTCGCCACTCCTTCGGGCAGCTCAGGTCCCCATGATATCCTCTTACTACTCCGAGCCCCCCTCACCTCATATTGCAGCCAGAGCCCTGGGGTAGCCTGGCGTAACCCTTTGCCAGATGGGTCCCCTCCTCCAAGGGGGAAGGCACTAGTGGGGACACCCTGCACACTCTTCTCTCAGTCCTGGGGCGCTACTGAGGTAGGTGGAACTTCCACGGGAGGCCCTTCGGAGGATTTGATAGGCCGGCTGCCATCATCCGGCCAATCCTGGGCTGTTTTGCTGTTTTCTGGTTCCTCCCACTGTTGCGACGCTCATGCAGTGCTCCCGGTCCCCACCGGGGGCCGCTGCAGAGCGAAGCGATCCCACTACGCACCCTAGGAGAGGAGAGCAGTCCTACAGACGCTCAATCCTCTCCTCCCTTGCCGACCCCCGGCGGTCCTTATTCCTTTTAACCAAAGACAACTGCATGAAAAACAGAATCTTTCACTCTTAGGCATATAGCCTGGATTTTCAAAGACGTGTGGCATGATTTTGCTGCAGTTGCATTACTTGCGCCATGACTGTTTGACCACAAAAAAAGTGACTAACTTCATGATGCAGGTATTGCAAGATGAGCATCAAAAATGAAGCATGTCAAAATTCTCCTGCATGCATCTTTTTTTTTTTTTTGCCATAAAGCGTCTTAAATGCATCAGAGTGTTTGAAAATCGTCAACAAACAGTCTGCTGCATTTACAGACACAGCTGTGGCAGTAAAAATGACACATGTTCTGTGTCAAAACTGTTGAAGATCCAGGCCTGTCTGTTTGGTTACTTTTCAACAAGTGAAACTATAATCCTCTCCAGTTGTGTGACATCACATTCTGTTGCCGTGGAAATGACCACCCTGTCTCCAACTGAGGGCTGTGATGTCCGGTGTAAACTAGCAGGAGGAGTAAAAGAATTTAAGGGGGGGGGGGACTGATTTGAAAGCAAAAAGCAAATGTCCCATGTTGTAAAGCTAAAGAACGGGAAGGGGGGGTACACAGGAAATATTCCCTGCCTAACACTTCCTGTGGTTTCTGTGAGGTGTCAGGAGCTTTTAAAGTGAGCCCTTTGATCACTCAGTCACTCAGAAACTAACAGTCAATGACTGTTTTTCAATTACAGGGCTACATATGGTGTCAGGAAGTTTTAAACAATGTTGGTCACCTATCTATACTGAAAAGGCTGCTACCAACCTAATTTATACCTTCAAGGACGTGGGCCTTTGCTTATTACAAGCATGTTGGCAGAGCTGTTTCCTAGTTTTTTCAAAACTCATAAAAACTAGGTCAGCCATACTAAGCAAGGTGAGGCTAATTTACTTATAAAGCGTGCGGCAGGCTCAGGGCGTGGGACAGGTCCTAAAATACAAAACAAACCCAAACAAACAGCATAAATAAATGCATTATAGGACAGAGATTGAGGGGCGGAAAGTTAAATACATAAATACTACTGAAAGAAAACTAAAAAGGGAGGGGTGCAGGTTCAATTTTACCCCAACTTAAGTTATGCCACTAGGCAGAAAAAGAAGTACGCCAGGGTCAGGACTATCTTACGAGAGGCAGAGATCCCCTATAATATGCTCTTCACAGCGCGCATAAAGATTCTTCATCAGGGGAAGGTGTTTGTTTTTACAGACTTGACAGAGGCCTTGAAATGGGTCCAATGACACACTCCACTGCCACGAAGAAGAGAGACATCTGACCATTCCGATCACGAAGATGCAGAGGATGGGGAGACCTGACCTGTGCACCGAAGGGCCAGGTTCGAGGTTTGACTTTGTTTAAACTGATCCTGCAACGAAATCTCTATTACTAGTTAAAAAGTGATTATTAGCGCAAAATCCAGGTGGGAACAGTGAGCTGCACGGGCTCCTGACTTTACCTCTTTTCGCTGAGGACTTTGACTGTGAGTCATTTAAAATGTTTCTTTTTTCCATGCTTACAGATTGAAGTAATTAATGTTAACTAGTTAAAATGTTTGGGGTTGGGGTGTAGGCTTTGCAGCTCCTTTATACCCTCTTAGGAATGCGCATACATGTGTATAGCATCTCTTTGCCATATTACCAGATATATAGTCATAAAATGTGGTGCTTTAGACATTTTCTTAGAGTTCACCAGTATGGTACCTAAATAAGGAGATACGCATGATTTTCTCACTTCCTTTAAAAAGGCAAGAGAGTTCGCCCTATTTTGGGATTTCAGATTTTTTATTTTTTTTTTTTATATCATGCAGCTCATGGGTTCAATTAACAGCTGTGGAGTATATTTGTGGTTTAGGTTGTATTAATAGTATCCCTCCCGAAGATGTGTCTTATTGAAACAGTACGATTCATTTTTTAACCATGTGTATTAAAGGGGTGGCACCTTTATTTGACTTCTTATGTTTAATCCTCATGCACTGTCTCCAAAAGCATTACTGTATGTCTTTTGCAATACAATAAACATAAAGTTACAAAAAAAGAAAGAAAACTAAAAAACTACCATCGATGCAGCAGTAGCACTACTGCTCGTGATGCCCGTGATCTGGGTTCAGGAATGAGCCCGAGTCGTTGGAGGGCGGCCAGGGGATGAGGATCAAGCATCCTACAAGACGCTCTCCGTTTCGTGGAACGTGGGTTTCAAACTGCTGTAACAGCGCCACCTGGGTGGCCAGAGGTGGCAGTGCAGGATGGAGCTGTACACTGGGAAGGGGGATGTGGACTGTCTCCAAGGGGGTGTTGCCACGTCTTGGCAAGCACATCACTGAGCCTGGCTCTTGTTGTCCCAGGGGACAGGAAGAACACTGCAAAAATAATCCACAGCAGTGCAGAACGATGCAAGAGCACTGTTGGGCCCAGATGTGCTGACAATGCACCACCTCCCGGAACCATGTTGCTGGGGGGAGAGGGGGGCGGAGTCTGGCCAGCTCTCCAATGCCCTGTGAGAGGGACAATTCTGGGGTAAGAGGAGGCTGTGGTAAATGGAAGAAAATGCATGGGTTGGGCTGGGAGGCCTGTTACAGTGACTCAGGGAGGGCCAACACGGACTGGTATGTATGAATGTGAAGGGTCACCACTGTGAATGAATTTTTAACTCAATGGTTTAAACCTTTATAAATAAACAACAACAACACGGACAGGGAGAGAAAAAACAGAATATATTATCAAAACAAAAGAAAGAAAACTAAAAACTGACTCCAGTTGTGTAGTTGGACCCTAACTATCACTAGATTGCTCCAGTAGTTGGAATGTCATCCCCAAGAAAGAAATTTGCCCGCTGACGCAAGGGCATTGCTGAAGTGTCCTTTAGTAAAAGAGGAAGTCTTAACATAGACTGCCTGAAATTTATCAACATGTTGGTAAACAGACTGTGTTTGTCATTGGAACTTGTTTGCACCTAATCAAAGCTCACCATTTAAAAAATCATTTAAAAAAGTAACAGGATCCAGACAGCCAGTCTCTTTGGTGCCTGTTGCTGAATCACAGAAATTTTTTTGCTTTTTTTTTAAATGCTAAATAGTTTCAATTTAGATTTTACGTCATGCTGTACAGATAAATTCAACTGATTTACATGAAATTTAGAAAGCACATGTAATCTCTAGGTGGTGCTGTCTCAAAAGCTACTACCCCTGCCTGCGTGACTAGGCACAGGTTGAGGGGCCTGAGTTCTGTGAATGTGTGCCTCCACCCAGAGGTATGGTCTTGGGGTAGCGTAACTGCTATTGGTATAGCCCTCCAGGATGCTATAACCCCCCCACCACCCCTCTAATGGCTTAAACAGTATAGCAGAAAACCAATCACATACGACATAGGGATACAGTATTAAATCCACACATAGTGTATGGTCGAATGTGGTTATAGTGTATGGTGGAGTGCGGTCGTGTATGGAAATCCATACACCGCAAAAAGTTGTTCTGCTGCAGTAGTGACGTCCTCACTAACGCAGAGCGACTTTTCATTCTGCGTTAGTGAGGACATGATAATATAAGGGGCTACAGCAGATGTCCTGATTCATCCCTTGCTGTGTGAGAGGGGGCGCGCGAGTGTGCTGGGCTGCAGCAGTTGTGAGTCGACGGCCTCAGCAGAACCGAGTGAAAATATGGAAAAGTGAGTCTCTTTTTGTCTGTTTTCAGGCACCATACACTATAAAAAAAACAGTTTATGGTTACCCATACACTGCAAGGCTATTCTTTCACCTTGTAGATACAAAGCCGACTTGGAGACCACTCGAGCTTCGCTCTCGAGGTCATCAGTCGGCATTGTATCCACTCGGTAGAAGAATAGCCTTGTAGTGTATGGGTAACCATACACTATCCTATATTTACTGCACTTACCACCAGGGCTGGCTCAGCTGTGAAAGCTCTGGAGACCCCCTGTAAAATGAGATCAGTAGTAAGACGGTTCAACAACAATGCAATATGCCCTCCACAAAGGTACACTGTAGCCAGGTTAAATGCAGAAAGAACAAAATCTGATTTATTTGGGGGGAGTTGCACAGGGGTGGGGCAGTAAATCTAGTAGTTGATTAATTAGATCTGATTCATTCAGGTTTAGCATGCATGCACTAAGAGTCCCTCTGTCACAGTCACACCCTAGGTACCCAGGTGTTGCTCAGGCGTTGCAGCTGTTTTTGGGGCCCTTAGGAAAGAAAACAATCACATGCACGTCAACCCAGAATTTGTAATCTGGAGCCGGATGGCTCAGTCCATTTCAACAAACCCAAACAAATAATCAGATGGCGCACAATGATTGCAGCTTTGTTGCACGGAGCTACACTGTCTGTTCTCACACTACTCAGACCAAGTGATGATCTGATGAAATGACACCTGTTGCAAATGGCTTGATGAAGCAGGAAGAAAATTCCCTCATGGTCCCCGCCAAGACGCTGGTCTTCAGGATGCAAGAACAACTTACACTGGCCAGAAACATGCACAGCGAACATCACGATCTGGTCGCCCGCGCAAACACTTTGGCAAACTAAACACATGTATATGTAGGGCCCTGTCCTTCTCTAGTCTTTCCAGCTAGCTTGCAGGCTGATTCTTCTTTCTTTCAGCTTGGATGCTGCTTGAATCTCCTGCTGCTGTAACCCCAGCATGGGCCAACTGGAAACATAGACCAGCGGACTGATGGCCGGAAAAGTCTAGGCCTGGCAGGCCTAACCGCTGACAGCTGGCAAGCTCTCCAGAGGCTCACACTGAACGCTGAATGAATCTCTCCAAATCTTAATAAAATGAGCTGTTACCCCCTTTTATACGGGGCTGGGTTCCAGAGTTTCCACTGGCTGCTAATGCTGTCTTAAACAGTTCTCTGATGTTAATTGGCTCCCTTTTTGGCACCTAGATATTGTCCCAGTTAATCCCCCACAAGTCTCTGGCATTGTCCCAAGATCCCCTTTATTAAATCCTGGCTTTCGATT
Source organism: Neoceratodus forsteri (assembly GCA_016271365.2). NCBI lineage: Eukaryota > Metazoa > Chordata > Ceratodontiformes > Ceratodontidae > Neoceratodus > Neoceratodus forsteri. The sequence goes on along the minus strand of JADMNL010000036.1, from coordinate 63,875,098 downwards.
GGTTATTAGCTGCTAAAATGGTGGCTGCATGCAGTTCCCAAAACGGTCTATTCCACTGTCCCCACACATAAAGTTCTGGTACAGCCAGTAGCAACATTCATTTTGTTTAAATTCCTCACTGTCTTGTAGCCCCAACGGTTTTCTCTCTAACAAGTCCACTTTTAAATAAATAAGTTCTTCCCTTAGGGAGTCGCTGCTCCCATAACACACTGCCCCCAGAAAACACACAACGGCTCATGAATATTAATGAGGACATCTCTTGCCCTAACCTTTGCCCCTTAGCCTTTGGTGCCCTGGAGGCAGCGCTTATGACGTCTGCCGATTTATTTAATTTAAAAAAACATTTCCCCCTGGATTTGAGTGTCCCTAGTGCCTCTTTTAGCTCAAACCGGGCACTGGGAACTGGCGGAGACACACAAATGGCTTTCCAACCACAACGGTGGTCTGATGTGCGAGTGCACCTCCAAAAACGTGCAAGCAGTGGCTCAGCACATGCCAACTGCTCGCAAGTGGATTTTTACGCCCCACAGGGCTCACCAGCACAGGGTAAAGCCGGAGAAACAATAAAGTGCCGCGGGAGGATGGGCGGATGCCGGGATACAGCGGGAGACACCCAGAGGCATCACAGGTAAGCCCCCAAATGGGGTGTTACGCACAGCCTCTGTGTCAGGAACTCTTGATCCTGTAAATTCCATGTAGATCGGTTCAGGAGAGGCAAAGTTACTGAGGTGCAAAGAAATGCAAAAGCCTCAGTTTTTTTTAATGTTAAGCCTTTTTTTGCCAACCTATTACTAAAAAAATAGGAGACTTTGAAACCTGAAGCTTTCTGGTTTGATAGACATTGGTCCAAGGTGTGCGCTTTTGTTGTTTTTAGGTTCCACTGGTAAAGCAGTTTTTTTTAAATATTTAACAAAAGACATGGAGGCAATGAGGAAAATCAGGCAATGTGGAAATTCATGTGTGGCATACGTTACTATGTAGTTACTGAAAGGGTAAGTTTCTGAGCCAATAGACTAAGTGAAACAAACAAAAACACACTACATAGTCATATAGATGTTTTCAAGCTACTTATGACAGAACTACAAGACATTCCACTTAAGCATCTACTCTTGTTCGACAGCCATCTGTTGGTCGACTGTGAATTGCAGGCTAAGACTGTTTTGGGACAGGAAACTAACATGGGGAACAGAAATGCCGGTGCACTTTACCATCGATTAATTCTCAGGCAACCATGGATTACTTGAGAATTAATCAACGGTCACCTGATGCTGTTGGACCAATCTTGCACAACTCTTTCCCTTCCCATGTTATAAAGGAGCACGGGTGGCAGTGGGAAGTCGACCCAGTCGGCTTTGCACCTGTCCATATCCATCGTGTTCCCTACTGAAAGGGAAGGAGAACTGGGAAAATCACTAGCCTGCAGCAGGATGACATTGCGTCTCCCCCCCCAAAGCCTGCACTGTCGACTAGGCTCCAGCTCCATACACAGGTTCAGTCACTGTGAGGGGGTGAGGTTGCCTCCCCCCCGGAGGCCTAACCATAAGGCTACATAGGAGCTGAGGGTAAGTCAGTCCTGGGGATGGCGGAACAGTGAGGATGGGGTGCAAGCTGAAGGGGGGGGAGCAGGCTGGATTAGTTGGGAGCATAATACAGAAATAATAAAAACAAGCATTTATCAATGCCGAATGTTGATTGTGTTGGTCTGTTGAGCTCGCTCAAGGGCCCTGTGTCACTTGCTCGTTCTGTTTCTCCTGGTGCTGCAGGCTGCACCTTTGTACGGGGCTCCTGGCTGCGTTGGCATGTTTTTTCTGCCCACAAAGAAATCTGCAGCCGTCCTGACAGAGCTGTGTTGAGGTGGGTCACTCGCCCTCTCTGTCGCTCATTCTGTTTCTGCTGGTGCTGCAGGCTGCCCTTTTGTACTGGGCTCCCGCCTCTGTTGGTGGCTTCTTCTGCCCACAAAGAAATGTGCAGCAGTCCTAACACAGGTCCATTGAGCTACCTCACTCCCCCTCTCTCGCTCGTTCCATTTCTGCTGGCGCTGCAGGCTGGTCTTTTGTACAGGGCTCCTGCCTGTGTTGCCACCTTTTTCTGCGCACAAAGCAGTCCACAGCAGTCATGATAGAGGTCTGTTGAGCTCACTCACTCCCCCTCTCTCACTCGCCCATTGTGTTTGTCCCGGCGCTGCTGACTGCCCTTTTGTACTGGACTTCTGCCTGCGTTGGAACCTTTTTCTGGCCACAAAGAAATCTGCAGCTGTCCCGACACAGCTCCGTTGGCCTCACTCACTCCCCCGTCTCACTTGCTCATTCCGTTTCTGCCGGTGCTGCAGGCTGCCCTTTTGTACTGGGCTCCTGCCAGTGTAGCCACCCTTATCTGCCCACAAAGAAATTCACAGCAGTAACAATATAGCTCTGTTGAGCTCGCTCAGTCCCCCTCTCTCGCTTGCTCATTCTGTTTGTCTCACCACTGCAGGCTGCCCTTTTGTACTCAGGCCCTGCATGCATTGCTGCCTTTTCCTGCCCACAAACAAATCTGCACCAGTCCCAACAGAGCTCCATTGAGCTCACTCACTCGTTCTGTGTCTCCCGGCGCTGCAGGCTGCCCTTTTGTACTGGGCTCCTGCCTGCATTTTCACCTTTTCCTGCCCACGGAGACATCCGCAGCAGTCCCGACAGAACTCAGTTGAGCTCGGTCACTCCCCCCCCCCAGTCACTTGATCCTAATCTGTCCCAAACACCGATTTCTGACAGCGACAGCGGTATTCTGCGCCGGAAGCGTGGAAACACATTTCTGCCAGGATTTGAAAAATGACAGCTGTACTGTTCATAAGGAGATGTGAACAAATGCCAGTGTTGAAAATCTGGCGTGAAAATATTACTAATTTGCAAACTTACAAGGGTACGTGGGCACCTGCACAACACACGCTCATAACACAGTCATTGTATGGAGTTTCATCACAAAATTTTTAACACAGGTATTTTAGGACCTCTGCTCATGAACGGTGTCAGTGTGATTTTCTTAATATGTCCCGAACACCAATTTCTCACAGCAGCTGTGCTATTGTGCACCGGAAGAGCGAAAACACATTTCAGCCAGGATGTGAAAAATGACAGCTGCACTGTTCATAAGGAGGTGTGGCAAAATGGCAATGCTGAAAATTTGGAGTGAAAATATTGCAAAGTTGCGAAGGTACTACTATGTGTGAAAACTGCACAATGCACATTCGTAACACGCGCTCATTTTATGGACTTTCATCACCAAATTTTCAACATAGGCATTTTAGGATCTCTGCTAATGAACAGTGTCACTGTCATTTTCATAATGTGTCCTGAACACGGATTTCCCACAGCGACCATGCTATTCTGCGCCGGAACTGCAAAAACACATTTCGGCCAAGATGTGAAAAATGGCAGCTGTACTGTTCATAAGGAGGTGCAGAAGAATGGCAATGTTGAAAATCTGGAGTGAAAGTATTATAAATCCGTGAACTTTCGAGCGTGCGTGCAAACTGCGCAACGCACACTTGTAACACAGTCATTTTATGGAGTATCGCAACCAAATTTTCAACATAGGCATTTTAGGACCCCTGCTCATGAACAGTGCCACTGTCAGTTTCTTAATCTGTGCAGAACACTGATTTCCCACACCGACCGCACTATTCTGTGCCGGAAGTGCGAAAACACATTTCAGCCAGGGTTTGAAAAATGACAGCTGTACTGTTCACAAGGAGATGTGAAAAAAATGCCAATTTTGAAAATCTGGGGTGAAAATATTGCAAATTTGCACAGTTACAAGCATGCATAGCAATTACGCAACACACGCTCGTAAAACAGTCATTCTTTGGATTTTTCCCACCAAATTTGCAACATAGGCTTTTTGAAAGCTCACATCGGTCCCAAAAGGTGATTCCGTGCAGTGACCGAAAAATCACCTTTCGGGGCCAGTTAACGCCATGACAGTGATAGAATTCATGAGGAGGGGTCCCAAAAACCCCATGTTGAAAATTTGGTGCTAAAATTCCAAAAAATGCCTGAGATATGCATCAAAGTTGAAAACAACCCATTTATTCCATTTTTCAGCTTACTGGCATTTCCTCAGTTCGCGGTCGGCTTTGAAGAGTGCAAACGTGTTCCCAGTCCACTGAAGATCATCATGCCGGGACTCTGGAGGTAAGTATGGGGTGAGGGGGGGGTGTGCGAGGCAGGGTGTGCAGTGGGTGGGTGCGGGTTGTGGGGGCAGGAGACTGCCGAGGACCTTTTCCTTCTTTTTAGGTAAAAAAAAAAAAAAATGACATTGCAAGACTGTTTTTTTATTTTACAGGGGAATGTGGCACGCTGGAGTGGGCTCCCAGCATGCCAACGGAGTCTTCTGTTTGGGGTGGGCAGCTGTAGCCGACGGGGGATTGAGCATCCCTGTTGGCACACAAGAAAGAGGGGAGGCGGTGTTATATTATGCCGACAGGGATTGGGCACCCCCATCGGCACTCAACAAGGTGGGGCTGTTACATTGTGCCGATGGAGATAGGGCACCCCCTTCAGCAGACAACAAAAGAGTGTGGGGTGACATTACGCTGACAGGGATTGGGCAGACCATCGGCAAACAACCAAAGTGGGGGGGTTACATAATGCCGACAGGAGTGGGCTCCCCGTCGGCAACATACAGTGTGGGGCACATGCTGCCGAGGGGGATTGGGCACCCCCTCGGCGAGGGGTTTAATATTGTTTGTGAATACGGCGGCAAGCCACTGCCATGTTCATAAACAGTATCACTGTTTCAGGGTCCGCCCTGCAATGACGGGTCGCTCCCTCATTGCAGCGAATGGCTGACGCTGCAATGACGAAGCGGCCCCTGATTGCAGTGGCTAATTTTTTACAAGTTGGTGGCATGCTGGCTGAACTAGTGTCAGCAGCAGCATGCCACGGCATTGGGGGAAGTGGGACAAGCCTTTAAAGGCTGTGGGGGCATTGACCACAGCAGTGCCGTGCCTCCACAACCTGCTTGTGGAGAAAGCTGCCGCAACATGTTTCTTGCGCATGCGCGCAATCAACATAAAAATTATTTATTCCTTTGTGCAAAAACCACCAATGTTTTCAGTTTATACCATGTGAAGTATTATTAATCCTGCAGAGATCACTTTTTACATTGAATATACCATGTTCTGTGTTGTCACCATTCTGAATTCCCAAACTGAATAAAGGCAGGACAAGGCTAAGTGCACTCACTGATGTCCCCGTCTGCTGGTTTCATCATCAATTCCTCATTTTCACCTTGTTCCTCAAGGGGGACATTTTCAGCCCATGTCATATTTCTATTCGCTGTGGTCTGCCTAGGTTTAGTAGCTTGTTCAATATCCCAGTCTTAACAGCTTACAGGAAAGGTGGTGACAGCCAAATTTGGTGTTTCTGTTGGGTTGAGAGTTGATTTTTTTTAAATGCAGTCTGTTCATGAACAGAGAGGACTCATGGGGGTGTGGACTCAATGTTGCTGATGTCTCTGGAGGAAGGCTGCCAGATGCCATTGCTCAGTTGCTCAAGTACTGTCCCATCCAGCACACTAACCCTGAGGTAGGGGTGACAAACTGACAGTGGTAGAAAAATGTCAGTGTGTGTGTGTGTGTGCGCGCATGTATGTGCGTGTGCGTGTGTGTATGTGTATGTGCGCGTGTGTGTGTATGTGTGTGCGCATGTATGTGCGTGTGCGTGTGTGTATGTGTGTGTGTGTGTATGTGTATGTGCGCGTGCGTGTGTTTATGTGTATGTGCGCGTGTGTGTATGTGTGTGTGCATGTGTGTGTGTGTATGCGCATGTATATGCGTGTGCGTGATGTGTATGTGTATGCGCGTATGTATGTGTGTGTGTGCATATGTATGATGTGTGTGTGTGCATGTATGTGCGTATGCGTGTGTGTATATGTTGTATATGTGTGTGTGTATGTGTGTGTGCATGTATATGCGTGCATATGTATGCATGTGTGTATGTATTATGTATGCTGATGTATGTGTGTGTGCGCATGTATATACGTGTGTATGTATGTATATGTGTATGCATATATATGCGTGTGTATATGTGTGTATATGTGTATGTATGCATGTATATGCGTATGCGTGTGTGTGTATGTGTATGTGCATATGTGTGTATATGTGTGTATGCATGTATATGCATGCGTGTGTGTGTATGTGTGTGTGCATGTGTGTGTGTGTGTGTGTGCATGTATGTGTGTGTGTGTATGTGTGTATGTGTGGTGTATGCGTGTGTGTATATGCGTATGCGTGTATGTATATGTATGTGCGTGTATGTGTGCGTGTGTATGTATGTGTATGTGCATGTGTGATATGTGTGTATGCATGTATGTGTGTGTGCGTGTGTGTATGTGTGTATGCGCATGTGTATGTGTGTATGTGCATGTGTGTGTGTGTGTGTGTATGTGTGTGTACATGTGTGTGATGTGTGTGTGCGCATATATATGTGTGTGCGTATGTGTATATGTGTGTGTGATGTGTGTGTGTGTGCTGTATATATGTATGCGTGTGTGTATGTGTGTGTGTGTGTGTGATGTGTGTGTGTATGTGTGTGTGTGCATGTGTGATGTGTGTGTGTGTGCATGTGTATGCGTGTGTGTATGTGTGTGCGTGTGTATGTGCGTGTGCGTGTGTGGATATGGTATGCGTGTGTGTATGTGTATGTGCATGTGATCGTGTGTGTATGTGTGGCGATGTGTATGTGCGGCGTGTGTGTATGTGTGTGTCTTGCGTGTGTGTGTATGTGTGCGTGTGTGTGTATGTATTGCGTGTGTGTGTGTGTATGTGTGCGTGTGCATGTGTGATGTGTGTGTGTGTGCATGTGTGTATGTGCGCGTGTGTGTATGTGTGTGTTGTGCATGTATGTGCGTGTGTGTATGTGTGTGTGCGTGTGTGTGTATGTGTGTGCATGTATGTGGAATGTATGGTGTGTGTGTGTGTGTGTGCATGTGTGTATGTGTGTGTGCATGTATGCGTGTGTGTATGTGTATGTATGTGTGTAATGCGTGTGTATGTGTGTGTGTGTGCGTGTGTGTATATGCGTGTGTGTGTATGTGTGTGCGCGTGTGTGATGTGTGCGTGTGTGTGTACATGTGATGTTCACATGCATGCCTAGTCTCACCATGCCACTCCCCAGTTCAGGAATGCAGAATGGTGTCAGGACAGACCATGATGAATGCAATGTAAGACGTGATTTCTACAGGGTTAGGTTACTGAAGCTTTACACAGTCCAGATTGAAAGTGGTGGTGGCTTTTTGAACAGATGAATAAATGTATCTTTTACATGAATCGCAGTGAACATCGTATTCATCTGAGATATCATACAGTACCTGTAGGAGTGCTGTTCTTTTTACACTGGAGTACTTCCAATTACAAAGTGATTGTGTACTTGGGACGCTGTGGCACTGTCGCAAAGCTCTGTTGACTAAGGGTGGGACACAACTGGTTTTCTGCTGCATTGTCCTTTTCCCTATTAAGAAGCCCAGAACAACATGCAGCAGACTAGGTGGGGCTTGACCAGGGCCTTGAACAGTGTCCAGAACACTCCCTTGCTCTGCTGGTCACCTCCTTTTTGACATCATGCCAAGTCTGGGCCAGCTTGGAAACAAAACATGAGCAAAACCAACACACTCCACTTAGGTTTGTTTGTAGAGACATTTTATTTGTTTGTTTATTTTTTATCAGCAATCTTCAAAGTTCCATCAGGTTACTCAGCGGTTGAATAGAGAAGACTGTATGTAAAATGTTATCTTACTTAAATATTGTTCCTGCAAGTTTTGGCCAGGGTTCCGGGGATTGTATTTTGTGAGTGTTTTTTCAAGAAATGGGCTGAACAAAAAAAACATACCTCACATAAGGATAGGTGTACCGAAGGGTAAGCTACCGAATCGGTTGGTGTGGGAGAAGTTATGTCAATAAACACCTGCTCTTTAATATAATATGGGGCCAGCGATTGGAGAGCGGGGGGTACCACTGGACACCAGGGAATTTTAATAGAATACAGGGCTTGGGCCTGGTGGTGCTGAGGGTTGAGGCACTGGACGCCACACCTCGCGCCACGCCGGTGACCCGGGTTCGGGAATGGACTCAGGGTGCTGGAGGCTGGCTGGGGAAGGAGAGGATCGAGCATCTGGAGGACTGCTCTCCTCTTCTGGGGTGGGATAGGTGGCAAGCCTCGCTCTGTAGTGGAGACCGGGGGCCCTACAAGTAGTGGCACAAGAGGGACAAAACCAGAAAAACTGAAACGGCTCTAATGGCCACTGGATGATGGCTGCCATTCTCCGTTACCACTGGAGTCCTCCGAGGAGCCCTCTCTTGGCCTCAGCTGCATCCCGGACCTACTTAGAGTGCGCTGGTATGCCCGCCCTGGTGCCTTCCCCCTCAGAGGAGGGGGATCCACCCACCACAAGGGTTACGCCGGGATACTTCAGGGTCAGCTGCAATGTGGGACTGAGGAGTGGCTCGAGAGGGGACAGTCGGGGTGAGTCGGGAAACATGGCGGCCCGAAGGAGTGGGGGTCATTGGGGATGTAGGTGGAAAAACATCATACAAAATAAAGAATACAGGGCTGGGGATCATAGAGTGCCACTGGACACCAGGGAATTTAATATAATATGGGGCCGGGACTGAGGGTGGGGGTGTCACTGGACACCAGGGACTGATGTATTTTAACAGAGATGGGGACTGGAGGACGGGGGAGCCAGTAGACACCAAGGAATGGGTTTTACTTCATGGGGACAGATGATCAGAGTGTGGGGGCCGATCGCAGGGGCGCAAACCCTGCCACAGCTTCCCATGCAAATGAGACCATACTGGGCATGCATTTGGCCCCTTAGTGCCTTGCATACCCTATGAGTTCATTTGCATGGTGCCAGCTGAACATCACGCCAGAAGCTCCCAGCACTAACAGGTCTGGGGGCGCGGTTCAGTGCACTTCGATATGGGCTGTATGACGCCCAGGCCCATGTCGGGGCAGCACTGCTCGACTTTGCGCTGCCCTGACAAGGCCCTATATTCAGTCGGATAGCGCCGGTGTGCTATCCAACTGAATATCGCATCCTTTGCACTCTGCTTTTGCCCATTTTCCAATATCGTGCCCCTGAACTGAGTAGGCAGGTAAGGATGGGGGATCCATGGCTTCATTTCTTGCTGCGGTTAGGCCCTGGTTTAGGCTCAGTAGTCAAACATTACAAATGAAAATGAAGGCCCAGGGCTTCCAGCTATGGCCTGGAGATTCACCAGCAGGGATGAGAAAAGAGGGAGGCACACGATATCACTGAATGGAGGAAAAGTCAAGGGAAACAGCCAGAAGAATTACTTCATGGCATGAGCAGTAGGTATTTGAACAAGATCTCACAGCAGCTGCTATCATTCAACGAATAATATTGCAGCAAATACAGCAGAACACTTGCAAAGTGCGTGCAGGGTTTTGTGCATTTGGTACCGTTTTTTGGCAGAGTGCTGCACCGATTTTTGTGTGCCAACCATCCACTGTTTTTCATTACTATAGCAGCCAGAACAAGCTGCCCCTCCCCACCCCCACCCACCATCTCCATGAGCATATCACACATACACACACAGCTGAAGCAGAACCACAAGTTTCACAGGTCAGTGTCTGCAACGGATTGCCTCATCAACTTTAAAATCAACAGGGGGTCACGCAAGTCCACCACCCTGTAAGTAATTACTCAGCTTGTGCAGGTCCTGCCGCTCATTGGACAAGCCCCCCAGACCCTGGAAGTCCCCTCCCCCCAAATTGTGGACTTTTATTAGTTGATTCGTTTTACAATTAGCAATGTCACATTCTTATTTATTTATATATATATATATATATATATATATATGTGTGTATCTCATAGGAGAGCAAATACATTTGCAGATAAAAATGTGTTTTTTTTAACCTGTCAACATAGCTACTAGTAAAATAACATTGAAATATCGTGTCATTTTACTAGTAGTGTCAATGTTATTTTACTAGGAGCTATGTTATTCGAATCCCATGATACACACTGAATATTCAGTAAGGTGTCTTACTATATAGAGAATTACAGCAGACCTCGAGAGCGAAGCTGAAGAGGTCCAAAGTAATCAGAAGCCTGAGGTGGCAGCACAGGCTGTTTGGACATGTTGGTGGCAAACCAGTACTTTTTTATAGTGTATAATTTTTTTGTTTTATTTTATTTTTAAAAATCGAAGTGTTTTCACAGCACTCCGTGGCAGCAGTGAATGTGCCAGCGGTTTCGGTTCAGAACTTGAACTGACTGCTGTGCGTGTGACAGCGCTGTGAAAAACACCAGCTGCTTTGAGGATTTCCAATCATCTGGAACACTGTTGTGCCACAGAAGGGAACAACCGTGTTCCATGACCTTTGAACTGTGGTACAACAAGGTTTCAGCTGGCATTGAAATTCATGCAGAACACACCCTCACTATACTCTAAGACTGTTATTCAGTGTTGACTGTCGATGGCATTGCTGCCTTGCACTCGTTGCTGTGCTTGGATTAGCCACTCATTACAAGGGAGCAATAACAGCAGCAATCTAAATTCTAAAGTAACTAACTCTCACATTATAGCAGCAGTGCAACGAATCTGAACAAAATGTGACTCTACCTTTTTTCAGTATAAAAGATTCCAGGCCTCTTCCAGTTTTATTTGGTGGTACATTTTTCTAACTCCACCAAAATTTTAGTATTTTATAAATGTTTTCATTTTCCCCCTCTTTCTTAGCATCGGAGGTACCTAGACAAGTACGTTTGACGGGTATGATAACATTTTTAGTAATTGCAGCTGAAAAAGCTAGCTTTTTGGAAAAACACATTATAGAATATTCTATGTATAATAACTGGTCAGCAGTTTCTCTCAATGTACTGACCAGGTTGATATTTTCCATAGCAACCAGCTGGTTGTTATGACATTCATGAGCCATGCCAGTCAAATTATGCTGCTGCCTCATTGGCCAACATTCTGTATGTGGGCGGGGCCAAACCTTCTCACAAACTGCTGGAGAAAAATTGCTGGCTGGTTATTATAAAAAATAAAAGATGGGGAGGGTGTTTCATATGAGAATTTAATGCACACCCTCGTTGTGGGATGCTTTGATAAACTATGTAGCATCCCACAACTCGGGTGTGCATTAAATTCTCATATCAAACTCTTCCCCATCCATTATTCTCTATTTATACAATGGAAGTGATGAATAACTGCATGATAAAATGTGTTATTTCTTCTGGTAATTCCACTGCGGTGGAAGTAACATTATTTCCACTGCAGCTCAAGTTATTGCCACTACAGTCTCATCACAATCTTTCAGACGAGACATTAAACCGAGGTCCCATCTGCCTGGATTGGTGGTAGTTCAGGTGGATGTTAAAAATCCCATGGCACTTCTCGAAAAGTGTAGGGGAATTACCCCGGTGCCCTGGCCAAATTTTCCCCATCCACTAAAAATACCACCAACAGCTTAATCTGGTTCAAGGTCAGCTGGCATTCATCTGTATCCCCCTCCCCCCTGGTCGTGCTTGAAAATAGGCAGAATTTGTCTAGTGCACTTATCCAGTCAACAAAAACTAACTAACTATTGCAAGACAGAACCCATGGTTTAACTAGGACATTCCATGGAGCATCCAGGAATACGTGTTGTATTCTGTCTGGAATGTTACCAACAATGCAGCCTAGCGCTCGTGGCTTCACTACACTCTGCCACTAGGTGGCACTGTTGCCAACATCCCAGACTGAATAAAAAGCTTAGCCCTGGATGCCCTGTAGCGTATATATGGGATATGTGACGAGGCGCTGTAACCTATCAGAAATATCTTCATGAGTTGGCTTTGACCCCAGTAATGAGGTTTCACTGCGGTCAAAGCCAACAAATGAATATATTTCTGATATGTTACAGTGCCCCGCCACATATTTGATGCATACAGTAGGAGCGGGGAAAAAAGTGCAGGGTTTTAAATAATTGATTAGCAGTTTTTTTCTTTGGACAATACTAACTGTACAGAAAGCATTTACATGGGTTTTCTAGAAGTGTTATGTTTGTCAAACACATTGAGGCAAGTACTATGCATTTTCACAATGTTTTAGAACTTTTATGAGCAAAACGCTAATCAATTTTTAGAGTTAAATAAAACCCTGAAGTGGCATGACAGGTGTGGTGTTTCGGCGTAAAAATGTTTTTCTTGAACACCGTATTTTATCTTTTTGTTAGGGGGACTACTTGTGAGTCCACATTTTAAGTCTCCACTTTTTTTTTCACAACTCTAAAGTTGCTAGGTGACAGGGCTTGAGTAAGCTAGCTGCAGGTATCTGATTGGCTTTTTGAAATTAATTGTTCTTACGTTTGTAATTGGTTGTGTTGAGCGTGGTTTCCATGGTGCTCACTCGGCATTGCTCATTTGCATAGCGGCCAACCTCAAACACACTAAGAAATATCTGTTTTATTACAAATTTAAAACTTATCTGTTAGCATGTGGTGAATTGTGTTTTGTGCTGTATTGTTGATAACTGACAGTTTTACTACACGTTCACTGAAACTGCGGATTTGTGCGATCGATCTGATAGGCGCTGACTGAAACTGACAGAAAGTCACTGTTTACTGAACTTTCACTGAAACCATGGACTTGTCAGATCATTTTGTCAGACCCTGACTGAAAGCGATGAAGTGTCACTGTTTGCTAGACTTTCACTGAAACTGCCGACTTGCGTGATTGCTGTCAGGCGCTGACTGAAACTGACAGAAAGTATCACTGTTGGAAGAAAAAAAAAGGGTAAACAGAGATGCGGTTTAAACTTGCCTCATGCCTGTACTGTTCCAGTGTAGGACCAGCTTGTCAGTCATAGCTGGGCTGCACTATGACGACAGTGACTATCGAGATATCCACTGTGACAACAGTATCTTATTTATCTTTAGAAGATTTCTCTGTTACTGTCATCACTAACACAGATATCATGTTTATCTTGCCACTTTTTTCCTACTCCTATTGTATGTACCTATATATACTACAACAGTGGTGACTACATTGGGTAAATAAATCATGCTATTTTGGGATACTTTTTTTATTTACATTTAAACATCGAAACATAGAATTTGACGGCAGATAAGGACCACTTGGCCCACCCAGTCTGCCCATTTCCCCTACCTACTGGATAAGCTGCAAATCCTAGTTAACCAGCAGCCTACTTCTTTCTACCCCCCACCCCCTAGAATTGCTTTATGACTGTCCCATGCATTCTTGAATTCCATCACTGTTTTTGACTCCACAACCTCCTCCGGAAGGCCGTTCCATGCATCCACAATCCTCTCTGTGAAAAATACTTCCTTACATTACCTTTGAGCTGCCCCCTCTATCTTCAAATTGTGCCCCCTTGTTCTTGCACACCTCTTTTGAAAGATGCTACCCTCTTGGACTTTGTTGATTCCCTTGAGGTACTTGAAAGTTTCTATCATGTCCCCCCCCCTCTCTGTTTAAAACATTTTATTTATTTATTTAAAAGTTGATAACTGAGAAAAGCACCATGAACTGAAACTTGTTTCTAGGTACGACCCAGGGGAGGGAAACAAAGGGAGAAAAAAAGGCACAAAATGGCAGCATAAAAATACACAGAAGATCACCACATCAATCAGGGTTACAGACCCAATACAACAGTTACAAAGCCACACAACAGTTGCAATAATATAAAGAACAGACGAGAGTCAGATACTCCAATTGGGGGGGTTAGGTTATATAAGCCCTCCAAAACCAGTTTTTTTATAACAACATCTAGTGTTAGCAGCACAGCTATTTAATCTGTTTATGAACTTTTGTATCTGTGTCTTACATTTAAGCAATAGGGGATGACAGAGAATGTGTTATGCTGGGATAATGGGCCACCTCAGGTGGGTTGAAGCATGAGGTGAAGTTGTGTGCTTCCACCATCTGAGAAGGGCCATTAGCCCACCATAACACACCCCCTAGAGTGCCTTACTGTGATTATGCACTGGGTCTTTTCAGTAAATTGAATACATTTTTAAGCATACTTTTGTTGAACTGCTTTCAGCCTGGCTGTTGTGCTGGGATAATAGCCTAGCTGAAAGTACCTCTTGGCCAATTAGGAGCTAGCATTCTTTCTATCCATTCCATAATACATTGTAAGGCACTCTGGGTTTTACACAAGGGTGCATAATAAAACGTACTTACCGACTGGAGCTGTGCAGAATGCAGAATTCCATCAGAAGAATTTGCACAAAATGGCAATTTCACTTCCAAAATGCTTTTTGGAATTTTTCTTTTAAGTCTGTGGAATTCTGAAAAGCATTTCTTTGTAAACTGGGGAATCATTTTCCACGGATCATATAAACAGTGGAATATTATTCTGAGGATGGCGGAAAAACAATCTGCAGATTATGTAAACTGCAGATTACTAATCCGCGAAAACCATTTGTCTTTTGAAATGTCAGAATTTTGCTACTGGATGAATTCTGCGGAATTAGGCTGACTATTCCAAAATTCTGCAGAACTCCATTCTGTCGGAATTTGAAAACTCTGAACAGTACTACTGCCTTCCATATTGTCACCCTCAAGACAGGGCAGCTGGGTACAGCACCTGGGTGCCTCTCTGACATGTACACTTCTACAGTTCAGTGGGCGTACGCAGCCAGACTGTGGAGTAATGTTCTTGCCAACAGTGTTGCTGGTCAGGTGGCTAGCTGTATGATTGAGCTGTTTGACTGTTATACTTGGATGCTTTAGCCATTCACACTCTCTGTCCATTGTGAGACTACCGCCCTCTCAGGGTCCCATGAAGGCAAAGGAACCCTATTGAGGAGGGTTCCACCCCAGAGGTACCCAAGAACATAATGCCTTCAGGTTAAAGGTACATTAGGAAAGAGCCCAAGGAAAGAGGCAAGCCACTGGAGAAGGAAGAGGGGAGGATGGTGGGAGCAAAGAAACACAGCTTCCAATTGAGGATGGAGGACGCTGGTTTCAATAGCCCGGTGGGGTGGCTGGTTGCTCCAGCCCATTGAACTGCCAGCATAGCCTTTTAATTGTTGAAATAAGACAAACTGAGCTAGGTTATAAAGTAACAAACTAGTCAAAAAACTTACAAATCCCAAAATGGAGCACTCCGTCTTTATTATCTTTATTTTACCATGTTTAGGCCAGGAAAGACACATTGTTGAGGTTTGTTTCCAGGTGTGTCCTGGGAGCCCAGGGAAGTTAAGTGACTTGCTCACGGTCGCATAGTATGCAAGTGGTGACTGCAGGATTCAAACCCAGTTCTCCAGATTTGTTTATTTATTTATGTCTTTGGTAACCAGGTAGGTGCACTGATCCACTGGACCATTTTCAGACACGACCCGGGCCACAGATGTGGCTGCAAAATAACATAGTCAACAGAGAAGATGCACAAAAATAGCAGTAGTACAGAGTAACACATATAATACAATACATACAATATAATACAAGATTTGGTAATGGACCTCCAGATGAGATAATTAACATGTGATGGAGACAAAGCAGGACTGCAGACATAGTTTCAGTATTCAAGGTCTATCTAAGATGCCTACCTGCTGTAACAGTGGGCAGTAGGCTAAATTAATAGGTGCATGGAAGTTTACATAGAGCATACAAGCTATGCAAGCTGACAGTGATCTAGGATAATTAGGCGCTTAGATTTGAGAAATATCAAAACAGTGGATCAGTAGTACTGCAAAGGGGTAAGAACAGATTAGGAGAGCAGAGAGTGCCATGAGGTACAATGCAGGTAGAGAAGGCTAGGGGGCAACAGGGAGATGAGTTGGAGGAAGGGGAGGGGCCCCAAAAGGTGGCACAGCAGGTTCTGGCGCCACGATGGCCCACACCCACTGGTGTTACCTTGGGGGAAATTGATGCTGGCAGAGAAAGCTAAGGGACAAACAGAGTGGGAAAGGCCACAAATGTAGGGCGATGGAGTTGTCCCAACAGCTCACCAGGTCCTAGCGTCTTGACAGCCCGCTCCCTCAGGTATTGTCTTGGGGGCAGTTACAGCCTGACCCAACTAGAAGCCAGTTGCACAGATTGGTTTTGAAGGACAGATGGGTGGCAGAGGAACAGATGGATGCAGGTAATTTATTCCACAGGGTGGGGGCAGGAACTGAGAAAGCTCGACTGCCCATGACAGAAGATATACGTGGCACTTCGAGTGGGGGAACAGAGCTTACCCTGAAGCTCCTAGGTACCACTCTGTCTATGAGAAGAGAAGAGTATGGTGATGACTGGTGGCTCCTGAGAGAGTCTGTAATTAGGCAACCCATGGTATAGTCAAAGCAACCCTGTAATGGGAGCCATCCAAGAGACTGGTACAGAGCACAGTGGTGAAAGGAGTAAGGAGCTTGAAGCACAAAGCGGCATATGGAATTGTAAGTGGAGTTTAAATGGATGCGCAATGAGGAGGACATGAGAGAGTAGACAGGGGAGCAGTAGTCTAGCAGGGGCAGAAGACTGCCTAGCGCGATGGCAAGGCGAGCTTCCATGGATAGTAGTTGCTTTAGCCTGTATGCAGCACCAAGTCTTTGGTGGATTTTCCACGCGGTGTTGTTGATGTATTCCACAAAAGTAAGAGGGGGTCGAGGGTAACACCAAGGTATTTGAAAATGGGGACAATGTCAAGCGGGGGGACCTGCAGGAGTGTGAACCAGGAGGGATGAGTTGGTTTTGGCAGCCTTGGTCAGGAAGGGTTTGGAGCCAAAGAGCATAGTCTTAGTCTTCTTATTGAGTGTCAGTTTGTTGGAGAGGAACCAGTTGTGAACAGCACTGTAGTTGACAGAGAGGGTGGATAAGAAAGATTCAAGCGAGTTTTCACTATGGTAAAGGACTAAATCATCAGTATAGAGGAGTGAATTACAGGTGAGGCTATCTGCTGGGAGCATGTTTATAAACATGGAAAAAAGCAAAGGGTCAAATATTGAGCCCTGGGGGATGCCAGTACCAATAGGTAAAGTGGAAGAGTGTACTTTGCCTATGATGACAGTCTGGGATCTTCTAGACAATGTTAGATGAGCAACCAAAACTGCGAAGACTGGAGTTAAGAAGTTGGTGGTCAACTAGGTCAGACGCCTTGGATAGATCCACAGAAACTGCACCTGTGGCCTTCCCCTTGTCCATATTTCTAAGTATGTGGTCTGCAAAAAGTGTCAAGGCAGAAGAGGTACTATGATGTTTGCAAAAACCATGTTGGAGGGGGCATAGGAGGTTGGGCTTTTTCAGGTGTTCAGATAACTGGTAATGAATGATTTTTTTCAAGTAATTTGCTGAGATGAGGGAGGAGAGAGATGGGCCTGTAGTTTTCTGGTGCAAGTCGGCCACCGATTTTGAAAATAGGGATAACGTGTGCAAGTCCCCAGAAGTCTGACACAGTTGAAGAAGAGAGGGTAAGGTTGAAAATGAAAGTAAGGGATTTGACAATGGTGGAGGAAATCAGTTTTAGGAAAGCCAGGTAAAGACCATCACTGCCGGGGCTACTTCTGCCCGGCAGGACCTTCAGGAGTTTGGTAGTGACTCTCTGGCTAATGACCTTAAAATAAAAGGAGGGTGGGGAGGCGGGATTAGTGTGAGAAGGAGAGCAGTTCTGGCTATGTTCCCTCCAATGGGTGGTTGAGGGGGGGAGTCTATTGAGATAGGCGGATAGGTCGGTGAACATGGTGTTGAACGTGTCCACAATTTTAGAGGGATCTGAGATGTTACCCAAGTGGGGGGTTTGATCTGGGTAATCTGGTTACCTGCACGAGGGTTTAATATAGAACCAATGGCGGCCCAGAAATTACAAGGGTTCCTGAGGGAGCTACTCTGTTGCAAGAGGTAGTACTTGCATTTTAACGATTTGGCTGCCTGTTTACATACATTGCAATGTTGCCTATAGGCATTCCAAAGATGGGGGGTGGGGAATGCCTTGTAGGCTTTCCATTTGCGGTCCCTTTCTTTCATTTACATCAGAAGTTCCTTTGATACCCATTGCGTGCAGCCTCCTCTGACCCTTCTGGTAGTGAGGGGGAAATGCTTGTCCTGTAATTTGTAGAGGATATTAGTGAGATAAGTGACTGCAGTCGAGATGTTATTTTGCAGGTAGAGGACGGACCAGTCAGCAGTCATTGCATCCCTAATAACTGTATCGGGATCCTGGTGGTTGAATTTCCTGAAAGACAGGAATTTGGGGGGGTGGACATTTGTACTCGTTGGTTATGATTATAAACATGGGAGCATGGTCACTTATGGAGTCAGACATAGTGCCAGCCTGGCAGACCAACTCTAACCTATTAGTGGTGATCCAGTCAAGAGCTGAGTGTTTAAGTGAGTGAAGATTGTGCCCAGTAGTGGAGGAGATTATTTGCTCCAAGCTATGTGCCTTCAGTAAATTGGCATATACAGGCACAGAGTCACCTGGCCAGTTGAGATTAAAATCCCCAGTTATTATGGTATCTCTAGGGGGTGAGATGCACCCAAGCCCATCCAAAAAGCAGGATAGGCCCTGGATGCCCCCAGTGGGAGGGTTGTAGCAGCATCCAAGGTATCATTTTTTTGTGTTACCCAGGATGATCTTGGCAAGGAGTCACTCACTAGTTGAGGAGAGGGGCTACGAAGCCAGTGCAGGAGGCAGATATATGATCCTGCACATAGTGCCACACCCCTGCCCCTCTTCTTGCCCGGTCTGCCTAGGCATAGAAGGGAATAGCCAGGAAGAGGATATAAGGTGCCCGAATGACATGGTTTTAGCCAGGTCTCGGAGAGGCCTAGCACGTGGGGCTTGTACATGGTCACTCACGCCTCAAGTTCAGTGAACTTTACTGGGAGGTTACATATATTCCTGTGCGCAATTTTAAGGCCTGCAATTCTTGCCCAAGATGCATCAGAGGAGTTGATATGCATGTCAGCAGGGCCTGGGTTGCTTTCCACATCTCTTGCAAGGAGGAGGCAGGAAAAGAGGGGAGTGGTTGGGGGGGCCCACAAAGTGCACCATACGGAAAGGGAATGCACAAAGCAGCCCAGTAAGCACTTCTCATAGTTTGATAGTATGACAAGGATTGTGAAGTAATGGGACATTAACTCATGGGAAATCACAGAGTTTAGGGTGATGGGGGGTGGACGAGTAGACGAAAATTGGTTTAGGCATGACTTGTCTGCAGCTAGTATTGATGCACAAACATGTCTGGTAATTAATAGTTTGGTCAATAATATAGCTAGTAGTAAGACCAGGGAGGTATTCATTTTGTGCAACCCTGTGGGCGAGATTGCTTTTAAAAGGGGCGGTAAGAGAGTGGATAAAGTCAGGTATTGAAGACAGAGATGCCAGTAGCCATAAGAATGTGCAGCAGTGGAGCCACCAATCGGCTGCTAGGCTGAGGAGATGGGCGGAGCAAGGGTCTATTTAATACTGTGGGGGGGGTGAAAAATTAAGTTCAGAACACAGCACAGAAAGAGATTTCCCCAAGATCAGGGAGCAGGGAGCACCAGGAGTTGGAAATTCAGCCAAGGAGCAGAAACTGCCAATCAGTGCTTGGCTCCCCCACAGGGCATCCAGTCAAAACAGCGGCATTCAAAACCGCAAGTTTCAGAGGTTTGGTGCATACCTGAATCTGTCCAGAGGTCGGTTGGGCAGTCTGTTAGCTGCGGCCGGCTCGGAGAGCACTGGGGCCACAGCAGCAGCAGCTTGGGAAGCCCGCAGATGGGCTGTCTGAGTCTGTCCAGGGGTCAGTCAGGTGGTCTGTTAGCTGCAGCCAGCTTGGAGAGCACCAGGGCTGCAGCGGCAGCTTGGGAAGCCTGCAAATGGGCTGTCTGAATCTGTCCAGGGGTCAGTAGGGCGATCTGTTAGCTGCAGACAGCTTGGAGAGCACCGGGGCCACAGTGGCAGCTTGGGAAGCCTGCAGATGGGCTGTCTGAATCTGTCCAGGGGTCGTTCGGATGGTCTGTTAGCTGCAGCTGGCTCAGAGAGCACCAGGACTGCAGCGGCAGCTTGGGAAGCCCGCAGATGGGCTGTCTGAATCTGTCCAGGGGTCAGTCGGGTGGTCTGTTAGCTGCAGACAGCTTGGAGAGCACCGGGGCCACAGTGGCAGCTTGGGAAGCCTGCAGATGGGCTGTCTGAATCTGTCCAGGGGTCGTTCGGATGGTCTGTTAGCTGCAGCTGGCTCAGAGAGCACCAGGACTGCAGCGGCAGCTTGGGAAGCCCGCAGATGGGCTGTCTGAATCTGTTCAGGGGTCAGTCGGGTGGTCTGTTAGCTGCGGCCAGCTTGGAGTGCACCAGGGCCACAGTGGCAGCTTGGGAAGCCCACAGATGGGCTGTCTGAATCTGTCCAGAGGTCGGTTGGGCAGTCTGTTAGCTGCGGCTGGCTCAGAGAAGACCAGGGCCACAGCGGCAGCTTGGGAAGCCTGCAGATGGTCTGTCTGAATCTGTCCAGGGGTCGGTTGGCAGTCTGTTAGCTGTGGCCAGCTCAGAGAGTGCTGGGGCCGCAGTGGCAACTTGGGAAGCCTGCAGATGGGCTGTCTGTTTGAAGCTCAGTGCTGTTAACCATTATGCTATACTGCCTCCCCTAGCTCAAGTACGAGAGGCACAGTCAACAGAGGGGGGAGACTGAGGGGTTATCATCAATGACAAGCTAAACAAAGTGCAGATGCAATAAAGCATATGAGAGGGCCAGCGGCATGCTAGAATGCATAGTAAGGGGCATCACAAGCCGCAGGAAGAAGGTGATCCTGCCTTTATATAGAGTGAAATCCAATTGTCTACTGTCTGCTGTCCTTAACTCAACACTGTGTTTTAAGTCTCTCTCCTGCCGCTGCCCCTGCACAAATATGAACCATTCCCAGTTGAAACCATCATGAACTGTTCATGAATGTTCATCAGTAATTCATGAACATCTCATGAATTCAGCTGATGAAATGAAACTTCCAGTAGAGCCAACCTCCGAGATAAAAAATCTTAAAGGGGAAGTAAACATTGCTGGAGTCACTCAAATTGTGAAAGTCCATGAAAAGATCTTTCAAACTAGGTATTGCGCTTACCAGTGGGTGTCAGAAGTCTTGAGATATGAATATCTAAATAATCTGCAAACCAAAACAAGGCAGCAGCCATTTCATTTAATCTGAAAACAGAAAGTGATGTCATTGAGGAGTAAGCTGTAGGTTGTTAATTACAACTTGCCCCTCAGTGATATCACTTTCTGTCTCAAGAGTCCATGAAATGGCAGCTGCCTTGTTTTGAGTTACCGGTGATTTAGATATTATTATTTCAGGACTCTTGACACCTACAAGGAAGCGCAATACCTCGTTTGAAAGATCTTTTCATGAACTTTCACAGTTCGAGTGACCCCTGCAATGTTTATGTCCTGGGAGTAGTCAAATCCAATCAGAGCAATCAACAGAAAGCAAGACAGACTGGAAATAGAGGCCCACTCACCAATAGTATGGACATAGTATATTCACATTTATTTAGTTCTCCAAAACAAAAACACAGTGCTTAGCAATATCACTGATGCTTCAGAGCTGACCCCCTTCATCAGTGTTACACTGGCATTTGTCTAAAAGATATGAAACATTACTGAATTCTCATCTATTAAATCAAATAGGATAAAATAAGTTGAGATGTTACATAAGAAACCAATTCAACTTACTTAGATAAGTATGTAACTTAATC
Organism: Neoceratodus forsteri; assembly: GCA_016271365.2. Classification (NCBI taxonomy): domain Eukaryota; kingdom Metazoa; phylum Chordata; order Ceratodontiformes; family Ceratodontidae; genus Neoceratodus; species Neoceratodus forsteri. The sequence continues at coordinate 63,853,440 of JADMNL010000036.1, read as the reverse complement.
AAATGCACATCTTTTCCATGGCTATCCACGTGTTAGCAAGAGAAGTATATTTGTTTAAACATATCTTGCATGTTAATAAAAAGCAAAAAAGGGGAAGACATTTTTTTATAGACAAATACCTCAACATTTTCTTTTTGTTTGGAAACCAGTAACTAATTTCCTGAGTAAAAAAAATAGCAAAGTAACTATATATCACATTTTCATTCAAGTCAATAAAAATGAATTATAAAGAGAACAAATTTCACTGTAAATTTAAATTCCATAAGTGCCACTAAACAGATAAACTATTTTACATTATAGTATATGGGTACTGCCTATTGTCCATGGATTTCAGCAACTGCTGAAATCTTGTTGTAGTACAGTTCAAAGGTCAAAAAAGTTGTACTATCGATGTGACATCACATCGATAGACTAACTTTTACCATGACCTTCCGCCTGATTGCCCAGACGTGGCTCTCAAGAAAAAAAAAAAACATGGCGCGATTTAGCGAAGCCATCGAAAGCAGCCAAGCTATCGACTTTGAAGTTGGGAGTCACGACACGGAGAGCCATACATGGCTCCCTTTCTGAACACACTTTTTTTCTCCACGATTTTAAAACTGTGCAGAGGAGAAACTGACAAGTCGGACGGAGCGGGAACATGAGCGAGCAGGAGACCAGACGGAACAGGAGCAACGCGTGCGTACAGCAAGTAACGAAAAAAACAAACAATGTAAAACAAAAAAAAAAACCCATATACTATATAAAACAGTGGATGGGTGAACATCCACAACTAAGGCTGCGTTCCCATCTCGGGCAGTTGATGACATCAGCTAGACCTCTCGAGCTTCGCTCTCGAGGTCTCTGTGATGTCATCAACTTCCTCGATGGAAACACAGCCTTGTTGTGGATGTTCACCCATCCACTATTCTATATATCTTAATCTGTGAACACCTTGATTCACATCTTGTGCCTGTGAAAAGACGTGACTAATGTTTTAAAACATCTCAAGTTTATGTCAATGCCATATGTTTACTGCAACATCTTTCCATTTATTCACAGATTCTCTCTTACAAGAAAGATTGCGGCGATGCAGCACGACCCCCTGCTCTCTGTAATAGGAAAGGCAGTGTGCTCGCTCAAACCTCAACTTTATAGAGTGTTCAGGTATCTAGAATCGGGCATCCCTGTGCATGTACTCGGGTGACGCCAGTGCATCACATGGCCCATGCTCGATCATAAGGGAGCGCTACCAGAGGAAGTTGTTAGCACAAAATCCTATAGCTTCAACAGAGGGTGGAATGAGGTAAAAGGGCTGGTATAGGCGATCCGGGAGGGGGTAGGCAGAGTGGCATGTAACCCAAAGGAGCATGTGACTTAAAATTGGGCAGACTTAAGATACTGCAAGGCTCTCTTCTGCTGGCCAATTTCTATGTCCTATGTAGTCCAGGGCAGTTTGCACTATGCTCTGGATAAGTCAAACAGTGTTAAATGGACCCCCTGCTTTAACCACAAAGGCCGCATGGTTCCTGCCTGTGCTATGCACTAAAGTGTTCCACAGCCTGTCTTTAATTAAATAACACAAACACATATGGGTCTATTCTCTAAGCCTAGCTGGCTGTACTCCATCAGAGCTCTCAATCCATTCTGCCCACTATCCGCCAAAGCAGTAGCCATGAAACAAACCGCAGATGTTTTTAAAGCTGTGGATAGCAGGGAGAATACAGTGGTGGGCTGCAGAGCAAAAAGAAAGCATTCTTATATATGCAGGAGCGTGTCTGCACTTGGCTCATTGAGACGGATAAAAAAAGATGGATGCTTCCAGTTACCGATTTAGTATGCTCATGTTTTCTAATTGAAAAAGAATTTGAGTTATTCCACTGGGGACATTTAAAAGTGTGGGAGAAAGAATAAAAAGCATTAATTCTAGTGGGGAAACCGAAGTAATAAAAGGAGCCCCCCAAAAACCTTCCCTTGGCTCCCGAAGACGGAAGTGCTGAAAATGGCTCCTCTTGCACTGTTTAAAATAAGCATTATGAAGAAGCCAGCAAATCAAGGCCATTCGGTCTAGCAAGTCTGCTCGTTTTCCAGGGTCCTCAGCTTACACTACTGACCCTGCCTCCCCCTCCCCGGTCCTCCCTTCCTCTCCATCTGCCCCCCATGCCCAAGGACTAAACTGTCAGATCTGCGAGATACTGTATTGGGGGAGTGACTAGCACTTACACTATCAGAACATACCAGTTCCATTTCACTCAGGTTGTTTGGCCCAGTGGTGAGGAGGTGACCTGGATTCAAGCCTGGATTTAATTGGAGTCCTTTCCCAAAACTGTCAGGGACTGAGTGTGTTATGAAAGTAAGGCACTTAGTTATCATGGAGTTTTTCTTTTGTTTAAAAAATGTTATGAAATTTCAGACTGGCCCACCAGTGCTATGGTAATGTTACCACTTGTGGCTCCAACAACCTGGGTTTGGCAGCAAACTTGGGGTGTCAGAGGGTTGGCTGGGGGGGGGAGGATCGGGCATCCATGGGACTGTTCTATTTTGGGGAGGGAGAGTCACGTAACCCAGCATGCACCTGGACCCTAGCAGTGGATAGGGGTTAGGGCAGTTCGGGTTACCAGCGTGGTGGAAGGAGCAGCTGATGTCAACTCAAGTCATCCAGGAGTGTGTGACATGCATCATGATGTCATTGCATGTCAACAAAAGTCATGCAGGAGTGCGTGAGGTGCATCATGATGCTGCATGTCAACTCAAGTCATGCAGGAGTGTGTGATGTACATCATGATGTCATTGCATGTCAAAAGTCATGCAAGAGTGCGTGAGGTGCATCATGATATCATTGCAAGTCAATACAAGTCATGCAAGAGTGCATGACATGCATCATGATGTAATTGCATGTCAGCACAAGTCATGCAGGAGTGCGTGACGTGCATCATGATGTCAGTGCATGTCAACACAAGTCGCCGGCCCATCGGCGCAGCGGTTGGATTTCCGCTCAGACGCCGCGACCTGGTTCGGAATGGACTCGGGTCGCTGAGGGTCAAGCTGGGGAGAAGGATCGAGCGCCCACGGGCTGCTCTCCTTCGGGGAGGACGGACAGTGTCCGAGCCTCAGCGACCTCTGGCGGAGGCCGGGATATCGCAAAACCGACCGGCGCTCGCTGACTTGGAGGCGGGGCAGACGTTCGACGTCATTGCACGTCCCCGCCTCCCAGGAAACCAGGGAAAATGGACGGCTGCCGACCGCCCTACATGAAGTCCGCCACGGCTTCGATTAGCCCCCCAGGCCAGCTTCCCCGACCAATTCTGGTCTCTGCAGGGTGTTTGGGTCCGCACCTGCAGCTCCACCGCGGGGGGTAACCACGGGTATCGGGAGCCGTACGATCTGGGGGTGAAGTCAGGTCCGTGACCGGGCAGAATTACCGGAGGTCGGCAGCTAGGAAGGGGATAAAGAAGAAAAAAAAAAAAAAAAATGTCAACACAAGTCATGCAGGAGTGTGTGAGGTGCATCATGGTGTCATTGCATGTCCGTTTCCCCCAAGGGGAGAAAATGGGAAATCCAGGCCGGCAGGATGACTGGTCACTCGCAGGTTCTGCACCCAATGATGTGGGCTGTCAACACAGAAATGGATCCTGTTCGTTTGGGGGTTGGTGACTCCCGAGGGTGGGGGGGAGTAAACTCTGGAGACAGATGCATCCGGTAAGTCCCAGGAGAAATCAAGGTGGCGGGACTGAGGTGGCTGGAGAATGGGGGCTCGCACCGAAGGGATAAAAAGATTAAAAAAAAAAAAAGTATTACATTTCTTGCACACATCACAATATGAGCAAAGTAGTAATAACAGAAACCACATACCAGATCAAATCAACAAAAGACAGCATAAACAGAATCATCACAGTGAAACAAACTTGCCTAGACGGCAATGCTTAAACTGGTAATTTTTTTTTTTTGTATATTTTCTTATCTCCTCTGCGGCTGGGGGGTGTTACCGATGGTTCCCCCCCAGTCCGGCCTGACCAACATCCCCAAGTCCGCCCCCCATCCCAAGCTCAACCCCCTTACCTTCTAACCAACACAGCGATCTGTTTGCCGTGGTGGGCATGCGACCACTGCCACAGGATCCAAGGGGGTTTTCCCAGTGCAGGGGGAGCATCCAGGCAGAAACTGGCGGGGGCTGCTCGTCCAGCCATCATATAGCCCGCAAGGATTTTCTCTGTTTTCCCTCCCATACGTCTGTGGCATGCAATGACGCCAAGGGACCAGAGCGCGCGCGCTACCGCATGCGCCCCCTCCCAGTGTCTGCCACAGCACGTCCCTCAAGTTCTGCCCCTGAACTGCCATACCCCCCAGCCACCGCTAGGAGCCGGCAAGACAGCGAGGCATTCCCACTTCCACCCCCGGAGAAGGAGAGCAGTCTAACGGATGCTCGATCCTTCTCCACCCCCGCCGACCCCCGATGGCCCAGGCTCATTCCCGAACCCGGGTCGCCGGCGTAGCGCTAGGTGTGGCGTCCAGCGCCTCAACCCTCAGCGCCACTGGGCCGGCCATAAACTGGTAATTTTAATAGTCAAGATCAAGCTGCAACATTTATACATAACAATTTCCCCATTTAAAAAATAGTCTGTCACATTGGAAAGTTGATCAAATGGCTTGTACAGTAGGGCACAAAACTTGATTTCTAAATGTATCGGCTCATACCATTTCATTATAGTTCCCCAAAGAGAGGTGATGGCTGAAAATACTCACATTGTCTATTTTTCAGTCAGTATTTTCTGCTCCTGACCTGCCCCATCTGGACTGGTCCCCTGAGTTCCCTCACCCGACATTACTGGGACTTACCTGCTCCAGTTTCCTTCCAGAGGATATTGTCAAAGATGCCCAGTCGCCAATGCCTGGCCTGCAGGGCATCAGGCCATCATCCACTCTGTGTCTTTCTTGCATATTTTCATCCCATGGGGTCCCAAGCATGCGATGGTGCACTCTGTGTGCTCCGCCTCTGTGGAGATGACCCCAGTGTCTGACTGTGGGATCCCTTTGGCTGTGTGCAGTCTTGCTGCACTGCTGTCCACATTCCTCCAGGTGGCAGCAAACCAGCGTGATATGCTAGCCCACCTTCTGAGGCAGGAGAGCTGTCCAAGGGAGGAGGTGGGGAGGACATGATAGAGACTTATAAGTAAGTCATGGGGAGTGAATGAGGTACAGGAGGGGATTATTTTTCAGAGGCAAAGGTGCATGAGAACAAAGGGGCATGCAATGAAGCTGGAAAGGGGGACATTTAGGAGGGATGTGTGAGGAAATACTACTTCGTTGAAAGAATGGTGGATACCTGGAACAGTCTTCCAGCGGAGGTGGTGAGGGCAAAGATAGTGATGGGCTTCATGAACATGCATGAAACAGGCACAAAGGCATGTTTGTTGGGAAGTGGGGGGAGGCAGTCGGAGATCAGGTAGGGTCTATGGGAAACAGTATAGGCAAAGATAAATGGGCAGATTGGGTGGGCCAAGTGTTCCTTATCTGCCAACAAATTCTATGGTTCTATGTTTCCAAGAGATGACAATCCTCCCTCCCCTGGCCAGCTCCCAAGTGCCCTGAGTCTGTTCTAGAACCTGGGTAACCAGCGTAGCAAGCAGCATTGGGTTTCTGCTCCTTCCGCTCACTACTTCCCCAATCTGCTTTGGTGACAACACTCTGTTTCTTGCACTCTTACTATGTGCTACCGTATCTTTTTTCTTCTTGCTCTTCTTTCTTATCATTTTTCTTTGGTGGATACACGTGAATGGTTTCTAATCAGTTGTTGGGAGGGCTTGGTCTGACTGGTGCCCACGCACCCCCTGCTGGCTGCCCAGGTAGTGGCACTGGTATAGGCACCTGAGGCAACTGCTCGCAAGCCTGGCTTCTGCCCACTGGGAAAGGTGTAGTCACGACAGAAACAAACCAAGGCAGCACTGTCGGAAAATCCAGAGACCTTAATGAAGATCGCAGTGCAGTAAGTGCGGTTCCTTGTGCAATTTATTAGTGAGTCGAACAGTGACAAAACGAAGATGCCAGCAGAAGGCAGCCTCAGCACTTTGGCTGCAACTGGTCTTTGCCACAGCAGCAATAACATTTGGGGAGGAGGGCTGGGGGAAATGTGGGAAACAGGAGAAAGGATTGTTATAAAATGGCTAAAACAGACAGAAGAATTTGATCGTCTAATGAACATTCTAGCCTGTGTAATTGTCTCACCATAATTACATGAGAGTGGGACATTTACCCTAGCCAGTAAAAACTATCCTGCATCCCCCCCCTTTTCTTAATGTACATCTCTACTTCTACTGATGTATTTCTTTACTTTTATATTTAAAACTCATTTTATAAGTGCAATAGCACACTCAGGGATGCGTAATAATGACCAATAATCGCACTTTTCAGCTGTGTTTAAAGGCGGTCAGCTGTGCTGGGTACCTAACAGCCCATCTGAGATGCTCTGTCATCTTTTATTACCTACTTATAGCAAAATTCATGCCCTTAAAGGTTGGGAAATACAAAACTGGGATCCCTAAACATGTTTGCAGAGTGTGATGAAAGACTAACTTACACTGAAAAAAAAGGTGCACTTCACGGGAGGACAGGGTGCTACCCAACAGGAGATGTCTTGCACAGCAAAAAGGAGACTTAACTAGACAGAGACAGTCCAGCCCAGTGACACTGAGGGTTGAGGCACTGGACACCAAACCTCACGCCACACCGGCGAGCCGGGTTCAGGAACGAGCCAGGGCTGCCTTGGGGTCAGCAGGGGAAGGAAGGGATTGAGCGTCCGGAGGACAGCTCTCCCTTCCCTGAGGAGGGTTCCGGGGATGCACCACTCTGTAGCGGCACCTGGCGGCAGTCGGGTGCAGCACAGATAGTGTTGATGCATGCACAGCAGGGGAGGAGCTTGGCGGGCAGCGGCACGCTGTGCCTAGCCGTCATTGCATGTTCAAGCTCCTTGGGGACCAAAAAACAGCACAGAAGAGCCCTCTGGAAGCTTCAGTGGGATGATGGAGATCCCCGTGGCATGCCCACATCCCAACACCAGCCCAGCACACCCAGGACTCCCCACAACTGACCCGGCAACAAGGTAAGGTCCCTCTAATTCCAGAAAGTGCCACCAAGAGAGGGCAGGCCTTTTCCCGGGGAGTGATCCAGGGGGCAGAACCTGCCAAGTTGCTTGGAGGGGAGCCTGGGGGAAGCAAGGGTTCAGGTAGGGAGTGAGAAGCACAGCCAAGTGGGTACTCCTGAAAGATGCCTGGGTTCCAGAGTGAGAAACAGAATTGGGAAAAAAACCAAAAACTAGGCAGAAACATGGCATATTGAATTTCATGCTGACCTTAAAGGGCACCTAACATCACAGGAGAAACTTTGGGAAAACATCATATGGCAATACCTTATGTACTCATATAAGTAGAATTTTTTTAGTACGAATGATAGGCACTTCAGAAACGGGACTTGACTTATACATGAGGTCGCCTTATCTGCGAGGTTAACTTATATGCGTAGCTTCCATGGCTATTTAAACATTTCTTTTTCCAGTATGCTTTCAGTCAGTGGCTACACACACACACACACACACACACACACACAACTCAAACTCACATACGGGCAGCTCTTTCTGCCACGAGTGCCATCCTTTGTCTGCATTCTTCCTGGGAGCAGTCAGTGCTGCATCAAACTGGAGGAGGTAATCGCACTGAGTGAAAACTGGGAGCAGCATGTAAGAAATAGCTGGAAGCAGTGCCATGGTTGTGGACTGGCAGAGAATTTAGTGGATTCACCTGCTGTATGATGACATACTGGCAGAGTGGTGCTATGGAGGTTTTGGGGAGCACTTATTATGGGGGTTGACCAATGGAAGGCTATGGGTTCAAACTCCACACCAGGCATTTGAGGTAAAATTCCAATGCTGACACTGAAGTGCAGCATGCGGGGGATGCAGCACTCCTGAGGTGCCATCTTTCGGATGAGATGTTAAAGCGAGGTCCCGTGTGCCTGTTCTGGTGGCTGTTCAGGTGGATGTCAAAGATCCCATGGCACTTCTCAAAAAAAGTAGGGGAGTTTTCCCCTTTGTCCTGGTCACATTTCCCCCAATCAATAAAAAAATACCACCAACAGCTTAATCTGGTTCAGTTTCAGTTTTTTACCATCTGCATCTCCCCCTACCCCGGGACGAGGCTAAAAATAAGCATAATCGTCTAGCCCTCTTTTCCCGGTCAACAAAAAACTAAATCAATAGAATATTACAGCCATGTCTGTAAATGTACTAAAATTCACAATGAAAGGAGGAGGTTGACTTATATGTGAGATCTACTTGTATGCAAGTATATATGGTACATTTGGGCTGACAATTACATGGGTTTGAGTAGTGACTGACCAATCAGAGTCCAGGATTGTTCTAATACATTTTATAATGGTCGGTAATCCTCAAGGAAACGGTGTGGAGGGGAGTGTAGAGGTGGCTTGACTGTGGGTGTTTGCCTGCTGAGGGGTGCTCTGTCCTGGTCCCAGTCCTCAACCTGGTGGTGTGCTGCGGTGCCGTTGTCAGTGGGCGGCTGCGCCTGTGGCACTTCTGACCCACGACATGGCGACTGGAGAGCCGTTGGGGCAATGGCAGGGTCTGGGGAGAGGAAGGTGGTCCGAGGGAAGCCCACAAGCTTGTAACACCTTGGTTCTGAAGTGAAACAAAGTGACACTATCCCTGGATTATTCTCTCCAGTTGGGGGTTGCAATTGGAGTCTGGACTGCAGCTGTTTCATCGTTGCTGTGTTATTGTTGCTTCCCTTGACCTGCAGCAAATGAGGGGAGAGCCGTAAGTTGCTGCATGAGCTGTTTCATTCTGTTTGCGCCTCTGACTCTAACATTATATTTAAAAACTAAAATGGTGCAGGGTCTGCAAGAGAAGCCGTATGAGGAGAGACTAAAGGAGCTTAATATGTATACCCTTGAGGAAAGAAGGGAGAGGGGGGACATGATAGAAACTTTCAAGTACCTCAAGGGAATCAACAGAGTCCAAGAGGGTAGCATCTTTCAGAAAGAGACTTGCAAGAACAAGGGACACAATTTAAAGATAGAAGGAGGGCGGTTCAGGGGCAATGTGAGAAATATTATTTCACAGAGAGGGTAGTGGATGCATGGAACAGCCTTCCTGAGGAAGTTGTGGGGTCTAAAACTGTGGGAGAATTCAAGAATGCATGGGACAGACATAAGGCAATTCTTGTGGGGGGCAGGAAGATATAGGCTGTTGGTTAACTAGGATCTGCGGCCTATCCTGTAGGTAGGGAAATGGGCAGACTAGATGGGCCTAGCGGTCCTTATCTGCCGTCAAAGTCTATGTTTCTATGTAAAAAGCAGTCTTGGACTATATTACCTGAGAAATGTGGTCAGCTTTTGGTTTTCTGCATGGTGGTGAGAACCCATGGAGGACTGATTACTGGCATTTAGTTTTCATAAATCTCAAGCCCGGAATTTACAAAGACTGAGGTTTAAAAAAAAAAAAAAAAAATTTAAATTTTACTCTGCTGACCTTAGGAGTGAGAGTCCTCTGGGTCTATTAAATGGACAGTTGTTTGGCCCTAGGAGGTGGGCGCTCCATGGACTAAAACTTCATTTATGTGGTTTCTTCATTGACTGGGCTATACTTATGTTATCTGTTTTTAATATTTGAAGTATCTGCAGTGTAATTAAGCTTATAACTTTTATGTTTATGTAGTTTATGTATATTTTTGGACAGAATCATTTATTTTTAGTTTGTTATTGTTTATAGTTTGTATCTTATATTTAGTTGGGTTTGGGTGGAATTAAGTTAATTTAGTGTGTATTTATTATTTTAAGAATGTATTGGGGAGGCCAGATGATGGCCAGGCAGTATTCCCCCACCAGGCTCAGGGATCTACGCCACTTTAACTGCCCTTGTTTGCCGACTGAGATCTATAGATGCTGTCAATCCTTGGGGATTGCTAGGAGGCACAGGAAAGGGGTGAGAACTGGGCCTGGTGGGGGAATGGAGAGGGGGGACAGATTGGGGTGGTAGGGACCAGGCGACGCCCTTGGGTGAAATAGAGCCAGGACAGTGGTAATCCCTGCCTTGTCTCCATACCCAAGGGTCCAGTAATTAATACTGGTCAGGAGTTGAGGTTTTCCCCAGCATCTCATCTGACCTGGGCGGTGCTATGCAATGCCAGGTCCATCAAAAACAAGATGGCCATTATAGCTGATCTTGTTGATACAGTGGATCTGGCTTGTATCACCGAGACCTAGCTGGATGAAAATACAGGCCCAGTATTGGCTTCTGCAGTGCCGTATGGGTTCTCGGTGATCCACCGCCTGAAGTTGGATTGAAGGGATGGGGGTGTAGCCATCTTTTTTAAGACCGAGCTGGGCCTTGTGGATGTTCCAGTGGGGACCACCAGATCCTTTGAGTGTATTATGGGAGAGGGTGTAGGTGGCAGGATACTCCTCATTTACTGTCCACCAGGAGATGGGGGTTTATTCCTGCAGGAGATTGCGGACTTCATCATCGATATGGTATTGGAGTCTCCCAGATGGATAATTCTGGGAGACTTCAATGCCTGGGTTGACGATGAACTCTTGCAATTTGGTCACAATCTCCTCCACCTTATGACAACGCTGGGCCTCACACAGATGTTTACCTCCTCTACCCATACAGGAGGTCACTCATTGGACCTGCTGCTCCTTCTGGGAATGGAGATCTCTGATTTGGGGGTAGAACCAGTCAATTGGTCTGACCATCACACCACAGGGTTCAGCTTCAAGCCCCCCCCCCGATTGGATCTACCCCTTCAGAGATGGTCCGGTGCCGCCCTTTAAGGGAAGCTACCCCAGAAGGTCTATCGGTGGTTCTGGACCTATCGGGATTGCTGGGTGAAAGCACAAGTCCAGGGGATCTTGTACTAGCCTATAATAAGACAGTGGGAGATGCCCTGGACTTGATTGCTCCTGTTCGTGTTCGACCACTCACTCTTCGCCCAAGGAGCCCTTGGTATGATGGGTCCTTGAGGAGTTGAGGTGAGTTAGTCAAAGGCTGGAGAGAGAGCTTAGCAGAAGTCTGGCCTGGATGCTAACAGGCTTAGATTGGTAGAACATTATAATGGCTATCAATCAGAAATCACCCTTAAGAAGGCAGAGTTCCTGTTCAAGGAGATTTCTGCTACGCAGAATCGACCAGCTCAACTCTTCTGAACCATTAACAGACTGTGCAATCCAATCTGTCTCCATTCCGGAAGAGTTTTTTCACAGAATAAGTGTGGTGAGCTAGCTCGGTTCTTCACAGATAAGGTTGCCAGCATCAGGTCCGGAATCGGCCCGGCTCTCTCTATGTGGGGTTTCGGAGGTTGGTGGGAGGTGGCGAGCACTCGGTCTGTCTGGATAGATTTCAGCCGACTGGAATTCATGGACATTGTGAAGATTGTCCAGACTTTGCGCCCAACCTGTTGTAGTTTGAATCCGGGCCCTACCCCCCTCTTAGTGGGGTGTGTAAATGTTATCTGCCCGATCCTAGCTGAAACTGTATGGAGATCCTTGGAAGAGGGGATCTTTCTGGATCCCTTAAAGGAGGCGTCATGCGACCACTCCTTAAAAAGCCTTCCTTGGATCCCATTGATCCAGCTAACTACCAACCTGTCTCTAACCTTCTCTTTGTGGGAAAGGTTATTGAGAAGGTGGTTGCACTGCAGCTGGATGGTCACCTTGTAACTCACAATGTCTATGAAACCCCTCAGTCTGGCTTTAGGAAAAGGCATAGCACAGAGACTGCCCTTGTTCGGGTACTAAATGACCTAATGGTGAGGGATCAAAAGGCTCATACCATCTTGGTCCTTCTTGATCTCTCAGGAGCTTTTAACACTGTGAACCATGGAGTGCTTTTGGAGACCCTGGGGTTCCTTTGTGGATTGTCGGGTACAGTCCTCAATTGGTTTCGATCTTTTCTCGCAGGCAGATCTCAGAGGGTGGACACTGGAATTTATTCCTCTGATGCCCTCCCTCTGTCCTGTGGTATGCTGCAGGGCTCCATATTGGTGCCCAAGTTGTTCGCAGTGTACATGCTACCATTGGGAGATATCATCAGGTGATACAGCTTGAGTTTTCACTGCTATGCAGATGATACTCAGCTGTATATGTCCTTTGTGCCTGGACAGGTTGATGCTATCTCTGTGCTAAATAATTGCCTTTCCGAGATCAACGACTGGATGGGCACTAGCTGGCTGAGATTAAATCCGGATAAGACTGAGGTGTTGGTTGTGGACCCGGGTCACCCGGGGGTGGGTTGAGGCAATGTCAGACCTATGGCTTGATTATCCAGCTCAAGACCAGATCGGGTGCGGAACCGGGAGTTATTTTTGATGATGCTTTGACCCTAAAATCTCAGGTGTCCGCTGTAGTCAAATCCTCTTTTTACCATCTGAGGAATATTGCCCGGGTGAAACACCTGGTTCCGACGGGTGACCTTCCAACATTGGTTCATGCCTTCACCACTACCCGTCTTGACTACTGTAATGCCCTCTACCTAGGGCTGTCTGGGGTTGATATCTGCTGCTTGCAGCTGGTGCAGAACGCTGCAGCGAAGCTGCTGACAGGTACCTCTAGCTCCAGTCACATAACGCCTGTGCTGCACTGACTGCACTGGCTGCTGGTTCAGTGGTGGATCACCTATAAGTTAGGCTTGCTTAACTTTAAAGCCCTACATGAACAGGGACCTGACTACCTGAAAGATCTCCTGACTTCCTACACCCCTAATCGTCCTCTCCGATCCGCCGATGAGGGATTGCTAGAGATTCCCAGGGTTCTTCTTAAAACATCTGGAGAATGTGCGTTTTCTTTTGCAGCACCAACACTGTGGAATTCTCTACCTCATCGGTTGAGAGAATGCCTGACCGTCAGTAGTTTTCAATCTATGCTTAAAACTTATTTATTTTCGCTTGCCTTCCCAGAATAAATTATTTTTAAATAATGATGCTGCTCTCTGTTTTTATATTTGTTTCTATATTTATTGTAACAATGTGTGTAGTGCCTTGATATTGAAAGGCGTTATACAAATAAAGAGTGATTCATAGGTATCATAGGTATTTCAGAGCTAGTAGACCATAGTCCATAATGCTCGCAATTTTTAATTATATCCCATTATGCATTTGTGATGTAAATAGGTATCCAAGTATTTTTTAAAGGTAGTCATATTCTCACTCAATACTATTTCCATAGGAAGACTATTCCAAATTTTACAGACTCTAACAGTGAACTAATTACTTCTTTTTTTGGTTTTCCACTGTTCAATTTTCAATTGTAAAGGATGTGCCCTAGTTAAATGAATTGTTTCCCTCAATTCAAGCCCTAAAACTTCCCAAAGATGATCATCATATAATGCCTTAAATACCAGGCATAAATCACCCCTCATTCTGCGATATTCCAAAGAGTACAGCCCTAGATTCTGGAGTCTGGCATTATAGTCTAAGTTAATGACCTCTTTGATTTTTTTAATTGCTCTATGTTGTATTTTTTCCAGTGATTTAATGGAGCCTTTGTCTCCCGGTGCCCAAAATTGGGCACAATATTCCAAATGGGGCCTCACCAGTGATGAATACAATGGGAGTAACACATCTTTACTTTTGCTGCTGATGTGTTTATTGATGCAATGTAACACACCTGCTGCCTTCTTAATAACAGTGTGGCAGTGAAGTTTGGAACGGAGATCATTAGATATTCTTGTACCTAGATCACGCTCATCATCCGCAGCTCTTGATGTTTTCCCTCCTAAAGTATATTTAGCCCGAGTGTTTTTATTACCAAAATGCATCACAGCACATTCATCCGCATTGAAGGACAACTGCTTCAGGGTAGCCCAATTTAGCATCTCATTTAGGGCATACTGGAGGGTAATTATGTCACCATTATTTTTTAATTGGATATCCTAAGCGTGTATCGTCGGCAAATTTAGTTAACCAAACATTCGTCAAGGTTTTTAATGATGCAATATATATATTAAACAAACATGGACCTAAAACAGAGCCCTGAGGAACCCCACTGGTCACAATATCCCAGTCTGAGAAAAAACCTTTAATACACACTCTCTGGGTGCGGCCTTTTAGCCATGATTCCACCCAACATGTTATATTTCCTCCTATTCCAAGACTAATCATGTCCTCTATAAGCTGACCATGCAGAACTTTATCAAATGCCTTGGAAAAATCTAGAAATATGACATCCGCTGCCTCACCCCTATCCAATGCCCCACTAACTCCGTTATAGAAACTCAACAGGTTAGTCTGGCATGATCTAGCCTTAACAAAACCATGTTGGGTAGGGTCAAATTCAATTTTGTTACATAGATGTTCCTTTATGACTCCTTCTAACATTTTACCCAATGTAGATGTCAGGCTAATGGGTCTATAATTTGACACCTCCTGTCTAGAACCCTTTTTATAAATTCGAACTACGGTCGCTTGTCTCCAGACATCAATAACTTGTCCTTCATGTAAGGATTTGTTAAATAGGGCAGCAATAGGACCAGAGAGAGGGACAGCCAATTCTTTGAGGATGCGGGGATGTAAACCATCTGGTCCAGCTGATTTGATTGATTGATTGATAATTGTATTTTGCTTCCTCCCCCTTTTTTCCCTTTATAACTATGGATATTAAATGAGAACTCAAGAAACTGTATTCTACAATGCTTAATGGCCCCCATCCCCAATTGGACAAAAAATACACATGGAATCCCTTGCACCTAGAGTTACTCTTGCAACCCCAATTTCTAATTATTGGGTTTCTCTCTAGTGCTGCCTGCAGGATCTGAGCAAGATCCAGTGGATCCAACCCCCATCTAACCAACCCTCTACATTGCATCCCTGGTTGGATTTTAGGGGTCCAAGTCCAGATGGGGTCAGAAGTCTTGACCTGAGGATCAGAGCTGACCTTCAGATAGTTGTGATCTGGCTATCAGATCTGATGGTATCCATTCTTGGTATCTGAGGAGATTGGATCCATGGTCAGATGGCATCCATATCTAATGGCATCCGTCATCTGGTGAAAATGGGGACATCCGCTGGTATCGGACCCTGGTGGATGCTATCCGAACACCACTATTTATCTCAGCTGCTGCTGTGCTGCATTTTTCTCGGCTGAGGCTGGCACCATATGATAACCCTCTCTTGGTGACAGCAGGAGCTGGGCATTGCCCAGGGAGACCCTCTGTTTATAGGAGTATGTTGGACTGCTCACCAGAGGGATCCCCTCTATTCAACATACACTGTACATGTTCCCCAACTGTGGGGGTGTGGACATAGCTCAGACCTCTATTCTAACAGGAAAAAATCACACTACAAGGTAATTTTAGCAGTAGTCACACTTTACTGATATATTTTCATTTACACACATGGGATTATAGTCTCCGGATATTCTGCTGGCTAGCACTGTTCAGACAGGTTTGATCCTGATGAGTCAACACATTAGGGTCCTTTTGTACCCTCCTCTCAACAGGTGCCACATGACCTCTCCTATTCCTTTTCTTTACACACCCATGGGTGAAGTTATATTTTCGGTCAGGGCCTGTTCTACTCTGCATAACTGTACCAATTTCTTCCACTATGCTACTAGTTTTGAGTTTATATGTTCACATACACATTCTGTGACACCATACTGCTTGGTATGTGGGAGATGCAGGAGGCACCCCACTGTAGGGACATCTCACTCGGGCTTCAGTTCACTGGCAGGCATTCCAGGGGTTCCCTGATCCTGAGGGCAGCTGCTATGTTGCCAGGCCAGTCGTCCCACTGAAGCCCAGAGGCCACCCTTGCACTGAATGCCTCACATGAACATCTCCTCACTCACCAGCAGGTGTGCTGGGCAGCTAGGCTAGACACAGTGCAACAGAGTGTACTCCAACCTGCTCACTGGCAGCAGCTGGCAATCACACAAGCCCCTCTGTCTGAGACAGTAGCTCTTGTTCCCATCCGAACTGGGGAGCTCCTGTGCTCTGTGTAAGCATACAGTATCTCCTACCTCAAAGTGCACCTCTGTCTCTTTCATCAGGCCTCTCTCTCCATCAGCAGTTGGCCAGAAGAATTCCTCAAGCACAGGGTGGCAAACGCCCCCTAAAGGTGACCACTCTTCAGTGGGACCCTCCCGGCACCACAAGTCTGCCAAGGACTCCCCTTGAAGAAAAGATCCTCAGGGTTCCCACACCCTCCCGGTCTACCCCCTACATATTCCCACGAATTACCAGTGATCTGCACTAAATGCCCCAAATCCCTTTCCTGGAATCTCTACTGCTGTCTTGGGCCTGTCCCTGGAGGCTATCAGGCAACTGCACATTGATATGGATTCATCTCAAAGGCTGTTTCCATTGACAGCTATGAGGTGTGAGGTGTGGAGTCCTTGCCACCTCAGGGCAGCTGGCAAGTGCCAAACTGGCAAGAAAACCTCAAGGGCGTCCTGGCGCCTTTCTTGCAGGCCCAAGCCCCACCTTTTTATTTCATTAAGGCAGAGCCACTATCAATCAGTAGGATCTGGGTCTAGTAGCCATTCCAGTACCTGTGAAGTTATTTTCTGGTGCTCCATGTACTCTGTGTCCCCCTGCCTTGGCATCAGGTTGAGCGGCCAGCTCTGCTCATGCTATGCAAACAAGGAACAAAGCACTCCATAAGGCTGTTGTGATTCTGGGAGACTTCCTGGAGAGCAGTCTGGGGAAGCGTCCATGGTGGAGCAGTGGAAACATGGCGTACGAGGGATGTTTGAGTGATTGCAAGAAAGACAGCAGAACTCATTAATCTGGGGGGGTGATCACAGCAGGAAGTCACTGATTAAAGAGCTGGATGGGAGACAGCAGCATGGGTTTCACAGACATGATCCTGAAGAGAGGCCCCAGGTGAGGCAACAGCATCCTCATCCTTTCAAGCTGCTTCTGCTCCTGAGTGGCATGGAGGATGTCATGTATTTCATTTATTTAATTTATTTATGACAATTTTGGATAACACCTTTGAGCAAACAGTGCTCTTTTACAAAGGTTGAACATCATGGACAGTGGACAAGTATAGACAAGAAAAGGCAGGTAGATAACAGTCAATACAATTACAGTACATGAGCTGCCAGTGGCTTTGTCAAGATAAGACAAAAGAATTAGTAACAGGTAAAACATTACAGAATGCATGAGCTGTCAAAGGCTTTGTCAGGTGATTTTATTTATTTATTTATTTGAGAGATTTACCAGATGAGCATTCTGAGCGGGGACCGCTCATTTCCAGATGCGACCTGGGGGTTACATAGATCAGGCAACAGATACAGTAAACAGTAAAGCAGATGCGACCTGGGGGTTACATAGGTCAGACAACAGATACAGTAACAGTAAAACACAATACATCAGATACAGTAAAACAGTAAACACAGTGCATCGGTGTTACATAGGTCTAAGTAGCTAACAGTATTCATAGACATAGTTAAAGTACAGCGTGGGAAGACAATAGACAGCGGTTCAGAGGCAAAGATTATTTGGTAGTTAGATCTACGGTAGCAATTACAAGCAGCAGAGTAGTGGGACCTCAGGAGTGTTTTGAGAGCCCAGTGGAGTCTGAATGCCTGATGTATGCGGGTAGCTCATTTCACAGTTTTGGTGACGATGCATAAAGGCCATTTGGCCCTTAAGTCTTTATGAAAAGTACATGGAGCTTTTTGGATCGTAAGCTCTGAGGCGGGTAGGCAGGGAAGCTTGGGCTGATAGAGCACTGCTGAGGTGGGGGATGGTATTTGACCAGAACTTGTAGACAAGGTTAGTGCAATGTTGTTTTGCGGCGAGACTCTAAGGATGGGAAGGACAGGGCTGTACAGGTCACAGTGATGGGTGGTAGGAGGGCAGTCAAGGCGAATGGCAGAATGAGTGATAGAGGGGGTCCAGTCCTGCCAATGTGGATGGGGGGGCACTGCTGTAGACCACGTCCCCGTAGTCAAAAATGGGAAGAATCATTTTGAGGACTAGCTCCTGCCTAACATGGGTGGGAAGGGAGCCTTTGTGACGGTGCAGTGCTCCTAGCCTAGGGTGGAGTTTTCTCTGCAGTGAGATTCGATGTGGGCATGAAAGTCGAGATGTTGATCTAGCCAATTCCTAGGTACCTGAA
Source organism: Neoceratodus forsteri (assembly GCA_016271365.2). NCBI lineage: Eukaryota > Metazoa > Chordata > Ceratodontiformes > Ceratodontidae > Neoceratodus > Neoceratodus forsteri. The sequence continues at coordinate 63,835,333 of JADMNL010000036.1, read as the reverse complement.
GGTGCAGGAATCTAGGATTGAGCCATCCAGGGTGTGGAAGGCAGAGGGGGCTGAGGCGGGATAATTTGGGATGGGTGCCGAAGGTCATGGAGATGGTTTTCTTGGCATTTAGGATAAGCTGGTTGGACCTGAGCCGTGTTTGTATGGCATCAAAATCCCGTTGTAGAGATACAATTGTGTCATCGGTAGAGGGGCCAGAGGTGTACAGTACTGTATCATCTGCGTACATTTGCAGCGCAGAGTTAGAGCAGACTTGAGGCAGATCGTTTAAGAATATAGAGAAAAGTAGGAGACCCAGTGATCTAACAAGTGCATGAGAGGGCCAGAGGTAGTTGGGGAGAGGATAAGGTAGTAGGGGACAGGCAAGAACCAAGGGGGTGGGGGACTGGAGGGATAAGGTAGGAGGTGAAGGAGAGGAGTAGGTGGTAGGTGGTGGTCATTGCCTGAAAGATGGAAGGCAGCATGCAGTGAGCCAGTGGCAGTTTGGTTAGATTCAGAAATGGGATCTGTCTTCTACAAACATTAATTCTGCATTTTGCTGGTCTAACCTTGTTTCAATCAGGGAGACCTTTTTACGGGGTTTGCACCACATATTTGGCGCAACCCGCTGTAAAAAGGGTGAAGTGTTGCAAATGTGCATGACCTTGAGAACAGGGTGCAGGTGCATCAAAGGTGTTGGTGGCTGGGTTGGCAGACTTGGTGCAAGCTGCGTCTCCCTTTGAGAATCGGGCCCATACTCTTTTGCGCAGATTTTAAAGATTTTCTTTTTAAATATATGTGAGTCAGTTGTGGTGAGCTCTGTGTAGTGACATGTCAATCAGAATATAGCACCAGTTGAATCATTTTCTACACACGTACCTCCCATACAAACAGCCATTGATTTGTATACCCATGCTGCTTTGTGCTGGGTTTACAGCTTTTAATTGTATGTGTGTTTACATAAACTACACAAACTGAAGAGTTACTGCCTTCTTATGTTTGCATCAAATATACTGTTATTCTTTCTTATTAGCATTTAAATGATGTTACCTCTTTCTATTCACTACAACAAAAAAGAGAGGCGTTCAAGTGTATCTGCTCTCAGGGAGGTAAAGAACGAATATATGCCCAACCTTGTGGTGACAGAGAATCATCAGCAAATTGGGTGTTTTTTTTTTTTTTTTTTTTAACATTAAGGTCTGATGTCTGCGTTATTGTTAGTTGGCTATATTTAGAGGTTGTTATGAAATGGCTTTGAGAATCCTAAGCAGATAACGTGATTGTTACTTAATTCACGTATTTAAGAAACAGTTGGTGACCTACATTCCCCAAGCTAGTAGTGACCTAATGACCAAACTGCTGTTTCTGTAGCAGCGCAGTCTGTTTCTTAATTACTAAGCAGAATGCAACCTGTACAGGGAACTCTCTGACTGCAGTGTCTCCCTCAGAAGACTTGCTAATTACTGAGCTGCATACTATCTGTGCAGGTATTCTAATCAGGCATTCTAAAAGCAAGGGGGGTCTGCACTAAACATATGAACACACAAAAAAGCCAGCAGAAGAAGGCCTCCCATTTTATGTAAATATTTTAATAACCCTTTAACAGCAGACTTTTCAAAGATAGAAGATATGCAAACAAATCAAGTAGCCAAAGAGATGGAAATCTGTTGAGCAGAATGTATAAAAACTATAATTCAGCCAACTGGCATTACAAAAAGCAAAGCAAATGATAAATGGAATACAGAAATTAAAATGCAACTCTCTGATCAGCTGTGGCAAAACTTACGTATAGCCGCAGATAAAATATATATATCAGCCAGAAATAAGTCAATTCAAATAAAAATTATATATAGGGCATATTTTACTCTGGTAAACATAGCCAGACTAAATAAGAACAGTAATTCCTGGTGTTGGCATGGCTGTGGCGAAGAAGCCAACTTAGTACATTGTTTATGGAGTTGCCTGAAGATGTAAGATTGAAAAGAACCAAATTAATTCTGGAAACTATTTTAAATATTGAAATAGAGTTGAAGCCAGATGTATTTTTATTTAACAATTTGCCAAAAATTCAAAAAGAATACCACAATATAAATAGTTTTTCATTGGGAACTATGGCCACTAAATGTCTCAGATTAGATAAATGAAGCACAAGTCCTATTCCTAGTTCTGAGGGGGAAGATTGTGGAATATACTAAGAGAAACACTGTATCATGAAAAAATGTGGTGGGACATCAGGAATGAACAAGATACATTAGGCAATAGCTGCAAAGATATTGAAGAAAACCTCCCTCAGCTTCTGAAAGTTTAAGTTGTTTTTCTAGAAGAATCCCAGAGTATATAATATAACAAAAACGAAAATAATAGTATTATCTAAATTGTATAAAAAGGTGACCCTTTTGGCTTGTTTTGATGTTTTTGTTTTATTATGTGACATATGTGCGACATTGGACATGGAACTTATGTATTCATGGAATATGTATGAAAGAAATAAAATATTCATTTAAAAAAAGAAAGGCCCCTGTTCTGTCAAGTCTGCTCGATGCTGAGCTCATGCAGCTTGTGTCACCTTTATCCTCCCCTTCACCAAATTCCACCCCATCTCAAAACCCCCAACTGTTTTCTGGCTCACCACCTCCTCTGGCAGTCCATTGCCCCTTGCAATCACCCTTTCTGTGAAGAAGTGCCTCCTGCCTTCCTTCCTGAAATGTCCTCCTGCCAACTTGCAACTGTTTCTCCTTGTGTTCCTGTTTTCTCCGAACCTAAAGAGATCCCCAAGATTGACCACTGAGTTAGACTCTGCAGTGAGTTGAAACTCACATAGAGAACTGAGGTTCTGAAATAACAGTGAGAGTCATAGAATCAGGATGAGATTAAACACTGGGCAGAAGGAGCAGGTGCCTAGAGCTCTGAGTATGAGAGGGGTCCCCAGAAGCAGAACAATTAAAAAAACAATTTTTAGTGGCTGTACTTGCCAGCCACAGTTCATTTTTTTTCAGGGGGAGTCAGAGAAGCAGAACCGGAGATGCTCAGGAGTGAGTGAAAGTGAAAGGATTATACTGCCATGTGTGCTACTCGAGCACAATTCACCCTTTCACTTTTCAGACATCTCCCCCTCTGCATGGTGATGATGGTCCAACTGCTTTACTCCTCCAGCAGACCCATCTCATCATGATTCTTCAGCTACACGTATGCACTGAGTTTGTGTGGCCATCACTCACACTCCCCCTTCCTGACCCGCCCTCCCACTCCGGAATTTAAATAGCCATGCAGCTGACTTACCCAGTCACCCTGACCCATGGTCATCACCTGTAAACAAGCTTTCAGCTTAGTGTGCTACTCCTGGTTAAACAATCTGGAAAAAAAATGGACTCCTAGGCTGTCCCAATCTGCCTTTACCATACTTACTGCGGTGGGGGGGGAAGGGCTGGGAACCAAACCCAGACATCCACTGTCCACCTGTACTGCGGTACTCCCAAACCATTGCAGCAGCAGACAGTAGCAGTGGTGGCTGGCCAGGGTCGCTTTGATGACAGCAACTTTGGCACACTGACAATGTGCTAGTCATCAGTCTCCTGACTGACACTATCAGATGCTCCCTCTCAGACTACAGAGCATGGGCTTATGTGGCAGGCACTGGCAGCAGCGTGATGAGGCATCACTAGTAGAGTAGTAGAGGAGTGAAAGTTATAACGGCACTCGGCAGGTATCCTTCAAGTTAAAATATTTAAACTGTAAGTCAGATTACACAAGCCAGGGTCAGCGTCATCATTGTGAGGGTCCAGTAAAGTGTTCTAGCCCTGCTTGAAAAAACTGTAAAAAATCAATCAATTAAAAGTCTTCCGAGACTGAAATTCCATAGTCAGTCACTAGTAGGTCTACTGACTCATGGAGTCATCAAGTGATCTTGTCCATTGGTCAGACAAGAGCCACCAGGCCAGGAAGAGTGAGTGTGTCGTAGACCATCCACCGCCAACCTGGCCTGCAGGAGTGACAGCACACAGGACACAGCGACTGACATGGAGTGGAGGAGGGCAAGTGGCTGCTACTCTTTAATCCATCCAGGTGTAACCCCTAGGTGGCGCTGTCCTAAAGGCTACTACCCTTGCCTGTGTGACTAGGCGCAGGTTGAGGGGCCTGAGCTCATTGAGCGGGCACTTCCACCCAGAAGAATGGTTCTGGGGTAGAGGAGCTGCTGTTGGTATAGCCCCCCGGGATGCTGTAACCCCCCACCTACCCCTCTAGTGGCCTAAACAGTATAGCAGCAAAACATTCACATGTACCATATGGCAATAATGACTTGCTCACACCCCTTGCACTTACCACCAGGGCTGGATCCTCTGCAGCTGCCCTGGAGACCCCCTGTAAAGTAAGACCTGTAATGCAACAGTTCAATGGCAGTACAACACCCCCACCAAAAAGGTACACATTAGCCAGGTTAAATGCAAAAAGAACAAAATCTGATTTAGTCAGGGGGAAGTGAACAGGTGTGGGGCATGAATATAGCAGACGACTGACAGATCTGATTAATTCAGGCTGAACATGCGTGCACAGTGAGTCCCTTGTATACAGTCACATAACCCTGGGTACCCAGTTGTTAAGCAGGCTAGCCTGAAGCGATACCCGCGGTAGGCTGGTGTTGCAGCTATGGTTGGGGCCCTCAGGAGAGAAAACAATTAGCATGCAAATTAACTCAGAATTTGTAATCCGGAGCCGGATGGCTCAGTTCGTTGTAATAAACCCAAGCAAATAAATCAGATGACACAGAATGATTGCAGTTCTGTTGCAGGGAGCTACCCTGTTTGGTACTCATGCTACCCAGATCAGGAGGCAGGACTGACAAGATGAAGACCTCTGGATGGAGTTCTGGTTTGCCGGGGGAAGCAGGGCCCACACGACTCACCGAGGTGGTCGCTACCTGTTCGATGGTGTTACGCAGGGAGCTGAATCCCCGAGCGGGTCTTTCATCAGAAAATGTCTCTCTCTGCGATGGGAGCGGCAGTTTAGGCTGAGATGGGAGCAGCAGTTTAGGCTGAGTTGGCAGGGCCCAGACCAGAACAGGCAGTTCGGATTTAGTCCATGTGAGTGCTGGAGCAGCTTCCAGCTAGCATAACACACTTGAAGGTGGGGAACCAAATCGCGACCCACACAGCACATTCAGCACACTTATAAGCAACACAACTTTTACTCACAGTTCAGGTAAAGTCCGGTTGCAATTTAGCAAAAGTTCTGCGCAAACCTCTCAACCCGTGACTCACTTCGGTACCTAGCAGGCCGATCACTTCTGGAGCAAGTGTTCGGTCCCAAATTCACGCAATGATCACTCTCTTTCTCTTCAGGCTTCAGATCTCAAACAATGGAATTAGATTTAAGTCCAACTTTCACATTCACAGGATTTCTTACTGGAAGATGTGACAGGCAGGCCAACGCAGCCTTCTTGCCGATTCTGCTGTGCTCCTACGCAGGAGCAGCTGCTCGATGGCTCGAGCTGTTCACTCTCCAAATTCCAGCTCACAACTGACTCTGCTGCAGGCAATTCTGGGGATTTCCTCTGAGATCCAAGAGGTTTGACTGGCTGACGGAACTGTCTGTCACAGCAAGGGCTCCCCCTCCAGGTCCATTTAGGCGCCAAATCTTAAAAACTACAATTCCTACAGATTTCAATCCCACAAGACCACTGGGGACAGTCTCCATTTTAGGTCCCCTGAGGTTTGATTGGTCCAACTCTGGCAGTCCTGAACCAAAATGGTGGCTCTTATGCAAAAAGTCCAAGCTGCAAGAGAAGGCAGGTTAAACAAACTTCTATATTATTATTAATAAGGCAGATAAACAGCAAATGAACACAGTTCCTAACAGAGCTCCTTCTGCATATATAGAGACTGCAGAATGGAGCAGAAATACCATTCACCTGTCCGGTCACGAGCCCTAAACTACTCGGACCCAGCCCAGACTAATTTCTAGCATAGCATAATGACTCTCTTAACGAGACAGGCAGGGAGGCTTTCTATAGCACTCCCATGCAGACACATACAGCTACTGCAGACACAGGACACCATCCTGGCACTGGGTATTAGGCAACCCAGGAAGACATCTCAGTAAACCCCAATTTGTAGTGGGCGGGTTACACAGGATTTTCCAATTGTGGGTCATCATCACTCACGGAGGTAAGTATAAAGAAAGCACCTGTTACCTATTTGTTTCAAACATTCTAAACTTCATTTACCACCCCAAGAAAGGGCATTTAGAGTACCAGGAAACCACTCCAAATTCATTTTTTGGCATTAAAACCTTTCAGCTTTTGAGGGGCCTAGGCAGTCCCCAAACCCCTGGACTATTTGTGAAGTCACAGGGAGACCCACCATTACACGTCACCCATGGCCACGGAAGATCCCAATCCAGCCCTGCTTAGAACACTACAGGCTGATACGCAGCAGAGGAAAGCAGGACGGGATATCTGCCTGCAGCTTGAACGAGCTCTCCTTCAAAGAAAAAGTAAAGAGTAAAGTGATCTGCCAGCGTTCTAGAGACACGAGCTAGGAGGGGAGAGTCAGCCTGGGAATAGATGGAGAACAAACACCTGAGCCAGTAAGGATAGTGCTAATATAGGCCATCTCTCCATTTCTTTAAAATAAATGTCTTCACTTTTCATTGGTTTAACAGTTCAGTAGTTTAAAAATGCTTATCCTGTAGGTAGGGAAATGGGCAGACTAGGTGGGCCAAGTGGTCCTTATCTGCTGTCAAAGTCTATGTTTCTATGTAACGTAGTAGGAACTGCTTCAATGCATGGATGTACTCTAGTCAATTTCTTCAGGTTTTCTGTAGTTTTTTTTTTGTTTGTTTGTTTCTTTTTATTCTTTGGTAACCAGATAAGACTCACTAGACACAAGTGCCTATTTTCAGGGGTGACCCAGGAGCACTGGAGAGGGTTTAGTGACTTCCTCAGAGTCACACAGCAAGCAACTGGAGGTTGTGGGAATCAAACCCAGGTCTGTTGGATGTACCAAGCTCATTCAAAGCTCATTACTCTAACCTCTAGGCTATACTACCAGCCAGCTTAAAACTTTTCTATTTCTAATATTTCATCAATATATTTCCATTTTACAAGTGCAATAAGCCACTGCCAGGCATCGGTGTATGCTGAATTAATGCATACCCCGGCTATGTAAAGCACTTGTCTGTTGGCCTCGTGCCTTGCTGCACATTTGGGGTGTGCCTAAATTCAGCATACACCCATGCTCTTTCATGGCTTATTGCCAACTTAGTGCCAGGACTGAAGAACAGTATAGAATTTAAATGTATGTAGTACTTATTTATGTAGTATTTATGCAGTAGGGAAAAGGGGCAGACTGGATGGGCCTAGTAGTTCTTTTTTGCCAGCAAATTCTATGTACTGCTCATGCACTGCATCCCAAAGTGCTTTACAACCAATTTATGTACACAGGATAACATGGCTGAGCTGCCACATCTCACTTCCCGTGGGGGCCTGCTTGTGTTTAGGACTGCTTGATGCCATTCAGTACCACTGGAACTTTGTTTATCTCTTACCTTCAAGGGACTCTGTGATTTGTAATTTCCTCCCTTTTGGGTGTCTTCATTTTGAGTGCCCCAGCTGCCAGGAAGTCTTCTAGTTTAAAGCAGAAATTCACAAGGAGAAGCAATGCTGGAGAAGGCCACTAATTAGCAGGAAGAGATCAGTCAAAAAGCTAGATTGCCCATTCTTTGGTCTGCTGGAGATTCATAAAACAGGCCACATAGCCAAAGGGCTTCTTACCCCTGGCATTTTGCCTTGCTCTGTGGCTTCATTGGGGGGGGGCTGTTTTAAAGCCCTTGTTTGGTAGGGGGTGGGGATAGGAGAGAGAGACTGTGTACCCCTCCCACATTTTTTGAGGGATTTAACTTTATGCCCCTATCTAGAGTGTCTTATATTTTTAAGCTGTTCTCTCTGTCCTAGAAAGTAGTCTGTGTTTGTGGAAAAGGAGTGGAACAGATTCAGTTCCCATGGATTTAGAACTTGGAAGACGACAAAAGCCCCGTTAGTAGCTAGCTATAAGGGATATTCCATAGGGCATCCAGGAATTTGCTTTTTAGTTCCTTTGTTATGTTGCCAACAATGATGCCTAGCATTGAGTGGCAGAGCAAAGCGGCCCTTACACCCCTGGGGTGAGCATAAAAATCCTTTAAGCCACAGCCTGTCATGGCTTATTCCTTATATTTAACATGGGTAAGCACACAGAAGCCACCCGATTGGCTAAAAGTCAAGTGCAAGTATGTAATTAATTATCCGTCCATAATTACACTACTGTACTTGTATAGCCTGTGCACCAGGTTTGGTCACAAAATCAATCTGCGTCAACTGGAACTACGTTTTTGTTTTTTCCTCATATTTCATACTGAAAACATATTTTTTTATTACCAAAAAAATCATTATATTGGATAAAAATTAGCATCAGTAGTTGTAATTAAATGTTTAATAACCTTTTTTAAGGTGTTTTACATATATCTCTGTATATACAGAGCATGCACTTTAATATTCCTTATATAAGCTATAATATGGAAGTGATGGCTTGATAATATCTGCAGGTATTTTGCTGTTTTTGACGTGTTTTAAATAACAAAGGTGTTAATATTTCTCTTTACTAGCAATGTTTTTAAAAAATGAAAATACTTTGCTTATTTATTCTGGTATTCATGTCTCATGTCATAATACTGCAGTTTATTTGTGCACGTCATTTTTTGGATGTATAAGTACACCTTCAACACCAGATGGCGCTTTATCCTTGAAAACGTGCCCTTACTAGGCATGAAACATTGGAGGGGTAGGTAGGGGTGCAGCACTGCCTAAATGTTTCAAATAAACATTTTTTATCATCCTACATTCTGTTGAGAATTTTGTTGGTCAGGATCTGTTGAGGCCCGACTGCAAGGCGATGTCTTGCTCCTGGCGTTATGTTACTGCACCCAGGTGACCCGGGGGAGCTGCGTGGGCAGAAATTCTCAACCTTACACTGGAGGAAGAAATGCAGCCACCACTTTGATGTAGGATGGTGATACATAACAACATCTCATCATGCGTTGTGCACTCCGCTCTGCCTCTTTGCAGGTGACACAAAGATCTGCTCAAGGGTAGAAGAAGAAGAAGCAGAATCAGCATTTATATAGTGTTTTCTTCACATTATATCCCAAAGTGCGTTACAAGCAATGCTACACTGGTAGTAAAGTGACTGAACGTGTAGTGGCAGCCGTTTTTTAAATCAACACACACATAGCCTTGAACAATTGCATAAACCAGTTTTATGGGAAGGGGAATGTTGGCTAGGTCACCAGGGAAAATCCCCTGCTCTTGCGAAAAGTTCCTTGGTTTCTTCTACTTCCACCTGGGCACCTATAGGACAGCACCAGAGATGTGTGGAGACCTCGGTTTACTGTCTCATCTGAAGGATGGCACACCCTGACAGTATAGCACCCCCCAGTACTGCACTCGGGTGCCAGCATTTAAGGTATGAGCCCAATCCTGGCATAGGACTAGAACCCATGACTTACTGGCCCAGAGGCAGATGTGCTACCAACCGAGCTACGCTCACATGGAGGAAGGGAAGGAGAAGGAAACTAATGGAAGATCTGGACAGGTTGGAGACCAGGTCCAAACTTTGGCAGCTGAACGTTAACAATACAAACTGTAAAGTGATGCACATTGGGAATAGGAACCCAAGGATGCAGTACGGAATGGGAGGGACTGATAGCATTATGGAAGAAAAGCATTTAGGGGTGATGATATCAGAGACCCTAAAAACATATGCACATTGCAACAGGACAGTGAGAAAAGCAAACAGAAGGCTGGGATGCAGAAGGAGGGGGATAAGCAGTAGAAGCCCGGAGGTGATCCTTTTTCTGCACAGATCACTAATGTGATCACACCTGGACTACTGCGCAAGGTACTGGAGCCCGCACCTGAGGAAAGACTGACATCTCAGCTTGTTTACACATGGAATGGGGTGAGAGGCCCAACAACCCCAAGGTACACCCCAATGCCTGTTGGTGTGCGGAGGGTGGGGATGGTGGGGTGCTAGGGTTGGTAACCCTAACACTGAATTTCCAGTCTTTTTTTGCTGTAATAGAAACCCTAACTGATGCATTAATGGAGTTTTTGCAATATATATATATATATATATATATATACACACAGTATATATATATATATATATATATATATATATATATATATATATATCGTTGCAAGAAACATTGTTAATGCACCAGTTAGAGTTAAAAGACAAAAGTGGGAAATTAGATGTTAGGGTTGAGCCTCAAACCCCTCACCACCCCAACCCTCCATCCTCCACAGACCAACAGACACCGGTGTGTGCCATGGGGTCATCAGGCCTAACTCTCACCCCATTCCATGTGTAAACAGGTTGACATGCTACAGTAAAGGAGAATGGAGCGAGAGTTAGACTTCACAACCCCAGGGCACACCCTGGCATCTGTCGGTCTATGGAGGTGGGGTGGGGGAGTTAGGGGCTCAATCCTAACATCTCATTTCCCCACTTTTGTCACTTTAACCCTAACTGATGCATTAACAACGTTTTTTGCAATGAATTTCCTTACTTTTTGAAAAAGTGTAATATAACTAATAAATGGTACGTGTTGGTGGGAGCGCTGGGCCCACCAAGCTGCCCAATTGTGCATAATGACATGCGTCTGTGGGAGTATGGGCTCTCCGGGCCTTGTGCTCCCACTTACATATAACTACATAGCCATACAGCATCCCTATAGGGCAAAGAACACTTGTAACACTAATTTGGCAATATCTCAGCAACTATAGCAGCTATGAAGAAAATTCAAGTGTCGTCGTAATCATGACAGCAAGACCTCCATGTGAGATAAGTCAACAAAATCCGTATCTCGCATCATTTACAAGATACGGGCACCGAAAAGCGCTGAGAAAGGCACCCTTGGAACACATTTTTTGCCAATATCTCTGTAGCTGTAGTAAGTAGGAAAATAATTCCACTGCTGGTGTAATCTATTATTTCCAGACTTGTTTCTGCAAGTTAGATCTAAGCTGTGAGTAGCGAAAAATCCGCATCTCACTTCATTTTCGAGATACGGGCGCTGAAAGGTGTCACGGGCACCGCAATCTTATCGTATGGGAAATTTCTCAACTTTGGAACACTGTAACTTTGGACACATTGAATGTTATGATACCAAACCACAAAAAGGCACATCTGTGGGACAATGGCTTGCCACCCTGCAAATGTCATTCCAAAAGCCCCAACCATTTTGTTGCAGGGGGATGGCAAAGATTTGCAGTCTTTGGACAAATTACTTTAGCAAATTGCGACAGTTCTGCAAAAAACAGCACAACACTTCATGTTTGCTAAAGTGTCACGGCCGTTTCTGCCACAATTTGCAAAAGTACTGGGGCTCCGAGTTTTAAAACGGCATTCCTTGGGTCCCCCCAAAAAAATAGAGAGAAGTCATCTGACCAGACTAGGTAAACCCAACAGTCAGTGTTCACCTAGGGGTCCCAAATTCATCTCCAGGCAGTTTCTCTCTCACCCTAACTGAAAACAAGATGGCAGCTGCACTAAAGTAAAACGGCCATTAGAGAAAGTAAAATGTACTGGCGGCAGCTTTCGAGAGACGCATATATTTTTTTCCCCATTGACTATAATGGGAAACTTGTTTTTTGAATAACTTTTGAATGGTTTAATATTTTTTCACCAAATCTTCAAAAAGCACATCAGTGACCCAGACTGAATCTTCCCTGAAGATTTCAGACCAAACAGACAAATTGTGTGGGCTGTAGGCATGATCAAAGAAACATGCAAAAAGTCAATTTTTTGCACTTTTTGGTGTTCTGCAGCTCCGCAACCCTCATCCAACCATAACGCAACTTGCCAGGTCCAGAGAGCTATGGTACCAGCCTGCACTTGCAAAATTTCAGGCAAATCCATTGTACGGTGGCAAAGTTATTAATGTGCAAAATTTTGGGTTTAACATTAAAGTGCTTACTCAACTCTATACTGGTCTAACCATGCCAGTATTATTTATATATATATATATATATACACATATACATACATATATATAAATAAAATCAGTGAGAAAAATCCGTAGAAATACTTTCACCTGAGTGGGCAAAACACACCACATGACTGTGCATTATCCCAGGACGACTGCACGTCTACATTTCAATCTATTTTTCACCCCATCTAAAACAATTTTGACCATTCTATAAGACAGATGATCCACTACAGGTCGTGCAGTTGTGCTCCGATACACGCATGCCTTGAGTGATTGAATGCATTCGGCCTGTGGCCTTGTGCCTCACAATACACACCAAGGCTTGCATATATCAGGACCCCTTTCACAGCCGTTCTGATGCCAATCCCTGGCAAGGGCCAGCTGTCTTCCCTAGTGAAGACAAAGTAAAAGTAATTATTAAGGATGGCAGCCTTTTGCATGTCCTCCTGTATAAGCCTATCCCCCTCAGCCTAATGATTCCCGCTCCCCTCTTCTTTTTTGCCCTAATATACCAGAAGAACTGTTTTTCTCCACCCTTGACCTCTTTGCAATATGCAGCTGTGTGTTTCCTTTTGCTTTCATAGCCGCCCTCTTTGTCCCCTTACTTCTCAGTAAGTATTCTCACCATTCTTCTTTTCCTGCTTTTCTTTGTACCCGAGGAAGGCCTTTTTTTTGGCCCTCACTGCTTCCCTGACCTTTGCCAAAAACCATAATGGTCTCATGTACTTGTTCATTTTGGTTACCGTTCTCATGCATAATAACTCAGATGCCTCAAGAATGACTCCCTTTATTGCCCCCATCTCTGTTCTACACCTCATAGGTAACAGAGGTAAGTTCGGAACAGAGAAGGCATTAGTAAAGGAATAATGCCCGACAGGGAGGGTGTTAAGCTGGGATAACATCCCACCTCGGGTGGTTGGGCCCGAGGCCACCGGCCGAGGGCGTCCAACACCCGAGAAGGGATGTTATCCCAGCATAACACCCACCCTGGAGGGCAATTATTCCTATTATACAATGGCTTGTTGTTATATATAAAATAAAAAATAATTTTAAAGAATGTTTTTATCAGTGTGGAAAAATATTTTTGTTTCTTAAGAGGAGATGGAAAAAAGGGCTCGTCAGGATCCTCCATAGCAGCCATAATGATGACAGTAGGCCTGTGAACAGCAGGGAGGTTATGCCAGGATAACATCCCTGCTGTGATGGCCAACTGACCAATCAGAGCCCAGGATTCTTTCTTGCCATTGTATAATCAATTTTCTCGCCTCATATTTAAAGATACCCAGTAACACTATTGCTTATAAAATGAATATCACATTTCTTTTTAAAATATGTCATGTTACTACATCCCACAACGTCATCACCTCCTATGCTATCTATCCTAACTAACTTGTCCCAGATCAGCTTCCTCAACCTGCTGAAGTCTGTCCTTCTGAAATCAGGGACCTCAGCTTTTGGTTGGGGTTTTCCGGTCCCAAGCGCCAGCTCGAACGAAATGGAGTTGTGGTCGTTGTATCCTAATGGTTCCCCAACTCTTACGGTTCATACCACCTCTGAGTTGGTGAGTACCACATCAAGAATGCCCTCCTGCCTGGTGGGTTCCTTAACTAGCTGTACTGGTAGACAGTCCTGGAATGTGTCCAGCAAGGCTTGCCTTCTGGTATCCCTGACCCAACATCCCAATCAGTGTCCGGCAGGTTCAAATCACTCACTACCACTACTCCTCCCCCTCTTTCTAGTTCTTCCCCAAGCTCTCTGTACCCTTTCTTTCTCTTTCCCTGGTGGTCTACAGATCACCCCCAAGCATAGTTTCTGGCCTGAGGCCGCCATGAGCTGAACCCACAGCGATTCTGTCTCCCCATTACTACACCTGATGCACCCATCTCCTGCAACCTCAGTGCCATCCTTGGCATAAAGAGCTCCACCTCACCCTCTACCTTTTCCTGAATCTCTTCTGAATGGTAAGTACTCAGGGGCTGTCAGGTTCCGGTCATTATTTCCTGAGGAACACAATTTTTCAGCACCGCCAACCATTAAGTAACAGCCGAGACCATGAATATGCACTCCCTGAATACGCTGTGTATGCGAAACTGGTAGGAGGTGGTCAGGCACTCCATGCTCCTGTACGAGGTATGCTGCACATTGCTGCATCCTGAATAAATGTGTGGATTTTTCTACGTATTCATGGTCTGGGCTGTTACTTATGGATGGTGATGCTGGAAAATTGTGCTTTTTATGTGTTGCTGATTCCTAGCACACCTTAGCTCTGGGGTGGTGGTCCTTGATTTTTGACTTATTATTTTCTGAGGCCCATGTTTCTGTGACAGCCGCAAGACCCATGTCAGAATCTGCCATCTTTGCCTAGAGGCTCCTGGTGTTAAGGCAGACCCCCTTCCATCTAACTCCTGAACCCTTTTTGCTGTTTATCTGTCTTTCTCCCTTGTTTTTCCCTGGTCCTCTTAGCTTCTTGCATTTCATGGTGATTGCACACTTTGTTTTCCACCTCTCTGATGTCCATTCTCCTAGCGCAGTTTTGACCTCAACTCTATTTTTACCCACTCTGCTGCTACAAGTCCTCTAATATGGGGGAGTACTAGCAAGGTCCCTCTTTCTCTCAACTGTCACCATGATTCCCTCAGTCCCAGTCCCCCACAGTCAGTTTAATTATCCAATATAGATGTCAAACTTCTGCCCTAGTGCACTGTCCCCTTTTCTAGTCAGGTGGGGTGTGTCACCCTTGAAGAGCCTCCTGCCTCAGAAGTCCCCCCCCAGTCCCCATAGAGTGGTACTCCTTCTCTTGATACCATCCCTTAAGTTCCTTTACCTCATCCCTCCTTAGACTATCATTCTTCCGCTCCCTGCCCCACAAAGGGAGAACCTCGGAAAAGGTCAGGGAGGCTGAGTTTGCTGACAGTCTGTACTCCCAGGCTACGAAAGTTCCACATCACCAGCTCCACTAACTGGCTCACCTGATCATTGATACCCAGGTGTACCAGCATCCTGACCTCCTCCAACTCCCTCTCCACTATCCTCCCTTTCCTGTCTAAATCCCAGAAGGCTGATGATCCAGGAAGGCACCTGACCATCCCCCTCCTGTCCAACTTCTTTCTCACCACCAGGTTAAGGCCAACTGATAGAAGCATGGAAACATAGAATTTGACAGAAGATAAGGACCACTTGGCCCACCTAGTCTGCCCATGTTCCCTACCTACTGTCACACCGTAGACCCTGCTTGATCTCTGGCTTTACCTCCCCTTCCTTGCCTCTAAGGTTCCTTTATACATATCCCGTGCCTTCTTAAATCCCATTACAGTTTTTGCTCCCACCACCTCCTCAGGAAGGCTGTTCCAGGCATCCACCACCCTTTCTGTGAAGAAGTGTTTCTTTACACTTCCCATGATTCTAGCCCCCCTCTAGCTTCATCGCATGACCCCTTGTTCTTGTGCATCCTTTTTTCTGAAAAAGGCTCCCCTCTTGAACCTTATTTATACCCTTGAGGTATTTGAAAGTCTCTTATCATATACCCCCTCTCCCTCCATTGCTCCAGTCTGTACATATCGAGGTCCTTCAGTCTCTCTCTTCATAGGGCTTTTGATGCAAATCCCGCACCATTTTAGTTGCCCTCCTCTGTGTTCTGATGAACTCTGAAAAAGAAGCAAGTCTTAATAAGAAGTTATAATAGATCATAACGCTAAAGTGTGGCAAAGAGCTTTTAACTGTGATGGAAAAAACATTTAACAATGCTTCAGATAGGGCTAGAGTGATACACAGCATAGAACACACTGAGTGATTCTGGACTTGTATTAGGGGGAGTGGCCAGCACTAAGAGCCCTGCATCTGGGTCTGGGTCTGGGTCTGGTCCTGGTTTACACTTTGTTTGCAAAAACATTTATTTTTTTGTTTATTGTTTGCTGCGGTACAGTAGATTGTATCAGACTAGATCTGCTGACTTACAGGCCAACATTTTCGTGGCTGCGGGTCCCAGAGGCCCATGCAGTTGTCTTTGGAGGAGGGCTGTAGCGGTGTGAGATTTGGAGGTTTGGGGTGTATGCTGGGGCTTTTAGAGACTCCTATCAGATGTTTGCTGGTCCCATGGTTCTCCTGGGGCTAAGTGACTGTGTTTGGCCCAGGAAGGACAGTGGGACTAGGAAATAAAACAACATAGCATGTGGAAACTCTAGTGTGCACTGCGAGCTGTTGGGTCTCCTGCTGCTGCGGCCCTCATCTGGTGTCAGCTGTGGGGGTTTTGGGATTTGTGGTTGCCGGGGGTGTCAGCTTGCAAGTCAGTACCATAATTTACTGTATGGTAACTTACTGTCTTGTCAGTATATTCTGTGCATTATTGTCTTGCTTTGACATACTTATTTCCCTTCTATGTATTTTATACTCTGTATTTTGTATCTGCTCTTTTCTCCTCTCTTCCCCTCCCTCCAAGATGCATCTGGAAATGAGCTGATACCAGCTCAGTATGTCTTTCCTAATAAAACCTTAGAAAGAAAGAAATACATACATTAATGACTGCACAGCCTGCAGTGGATTATGTTACATATATTTAAGCAATAAGACACGACAGGGTGTGGTATATCATGGGATATCATCACACCTTAGGTGGTTGGGCATGAGGCCGCAGGCCGAGTGCGTCCAACCACCCGAGAAGTGACGATATCCCATGATATACCACACCCTGGAGTGGCTTATTGCTATTATAAACTGAGTTTCGAGTTTAAAAAAAAAATAAAAGAAACAGGTTTTAAAACCTTTTATGAATGAGTTTTTGGGTGGTATAGGAGTACATTTTGAAAAAATAGTTCTCAGACAGTAGTGAGCAAGTAGGCGGGAGAGGCCGGAACTTTTTCTAAGCTGTGATGATGTAGCCCGATATCATCACGGCTTCAAAGAGCTCTAGGCCAATCAGATTCCTCTGTTTACAATCCTCAGTTCATAAATATATTTATACAATGGGGTGAGCAAATAACTCATTGAATAAAAACATGTATTCTCACTGCAGTGGAATAACCACTGTGATAACATCACCACAGTGAAAATAAATGGATTTATTTCCACTGTGGTGATGTCACCTTCATTTATTTTCATTGTGGTGATGTCATCAAACCAAAAAACAGTAGAAAACACACTCCTATTGTATAAATCAGATACATGATGTGCACAGTGACCTCTGGATAGCCGCCACTCGTGAATATTCAGAGGTCACTCTAAAGGAGTGAAAATATTTTCCATATCACACTCGTGCCCATCATGTATCCCATATATGTACATAAACACACACACATATGGGGTACACCATAGCCTGATTCAAAAATATGCAGTTTATCTTCATTGGCAAGGGGCAGGGCCATCACTCATGAGTAGCAGAGCCACAAGAGAGCTGTGAAGTCCTGTTCCCTGACAAGTGAGGACAAATGCCATATTCTGAGTGAAGCCACTGTGTGTCCAATTTATTCCAAGGGTGGGACATTCAAAAGGGTTGCGCATGGCGCAGCAGGGTTGTGCCTTGCGCAACCCACCAATGCACCCCAGCGTGATATTCAAAGGGGCAAGTTGCGCTGCGCGACTCCAGATGTGCTGGGGTGCATTGGTAATGTATGCGGTCCAAGTGTGGGGTGCGTGCCCATGCATATGCGGCACATCCCAATATTCAGCCTGGGATGTGCGGCACATATGCTGGCACAACCCCTCATTGCGCCACTCAGGGAGGTGCAAAGTTGTGCCTGGGAAAACCAGGAGCAAGTCCTGGCCACCCACAGGTGAGCTGCCATATTGCAGGGTGCAACATGGCAGCCGCCAGCCATGGGTGGCCAACCGCCAACCCAGAACACTGTCCACTAGCCCCCTGCCCTGGGAGTATTGTGCCCCCCCGCCCGATCATGGGCGTATGTAAATATTATCCCTGGTGGTCCAGTGGACCACTCTCTATCGCCCGATCATGGGCATATGTAAATATTATCCCAGGTGGTCCAGTGGACCACTCTGTATTGCCCGATCATGGGCATATGTTAAAATTATCTCTGGTGGTCCAGTGGAACCCCACAGCAGCCGATCACAGGCGGAAATCGCAAATGCACCCTTGGTGGTCCAGTGGTACCCCTCCCCACCCACCCACTGTGGTTCCCTGCTACCCAGCACCCCCAGTCAGCGGTGGGTGCGCTCCCACCTGCATGCAGGGGTGTAGCTAAGGGATTTAAAATTTGTACAGAGTAGCCACACTGCACCCCCCATGTCAAGCCCCGCCCCCCAGTCCACACTTGAGCCCCACCCCGGTCCACTCGAGCTGCCGCCCCAGTCCACACTGTTATTCTTATACACCTCCATCACACTCTGTGTCAGACTCACAGACTGGCTTTTGGTTACAATGTAACATTGTGACAAGGCTCAGTACTACATACATGGCAACAAGACTGGCTTTTGGTTACAATATTGCATTGTGACAAGCCTCTGTACCACATCAAGGTAGCCAGTTCCACAGAGGTGCATTCATGCCAGTGCCTGTGCTCATACACTATCCACTCACTCAAGCTGAATCACCACACCAAAATAAGTCAAGTAGTCAAATCAAACTCAATCGTAACATCCCATCAGCAGTGTACCCTTACCAATTACATGAAAATGACAGTAACTTGTTACATTACTTACCATATAAGATGGTGTGTAAGCTAGATGGTGCTCTGAACCTAAACCAGAACACCAAAACCAATCACCTTAACCACCTAACCCGTTCACACTAACTATCCCAGTACCTCAGACTTTGTTACTTCAACATTTACAATGTAAAATGCAACTATGAAACATGCCAAGATGCAACACCAACAGAATAAACACAAAAAGGCCCACAATACAGGTGGGCCAGAGAGAATTTAGTACAGGAAACACGATGCAAAGACAGAGTGACATACTCACCCACACACGTGGGGCCACAAGTACAATCTATAGACATGGTACAGAGACAGAGCTAACAAACATGATTACAACTACAACTCAAATACATAAACCCAATAAGGTAACAAGGAGGTAGGAGACTACAGGTACAGGTAACTAAGGGAGAGCAGGATCAGTGAACAAACCAGGTGTGTGTCAGGAAACAGGCAGGGAGGAGAGTAAACAGTGCTGTAGGGCAGCATGGAACTAGTGGGTGAGGAGAGGGGGAGGAACACAACCTGGGGGACAACCCCGGTGGAGTAAGGCTCGAACTGCAGGGAAAGAACTGCCTAATCCAGTTGCATGCCCGGGAACAGGTCAAAAAATAGCGTTTGGACTTCAAGATGTTACAAATGAGGAGCCTGTCAGAGTAGGCTGGGAAGTGCTATGGTGGGCACAGGCTGAATAGAGCTAGTGGGAGAGGTGTTGAGCAGCTGCTAAAGTGAAGAGAGCAGAGTCCGAATCATGCTTATGGGAGAGGAGTCAGGTGGCCGCTAGTGCCAGCAGTTAGTTGGCACAAAGACAGGTGGCGGCAGCTTTGAGGAACTTCAGAGGGGCGTTTGAAGCCGGGTGGGAAGGGGAGCTCAGACTGGGGCAGGGAGGGAGTTCCAGAGTTTGGGGCCTAGGGACCTTGCAAACCAAAGTTGAACTGGACCTATGTTGATAGCCAGGGTGCAGTGTTTGAAGGGTGGGGCAAGGGCGGGGGAGGCAAGCAGTACGGACTATATTATCCACCATGTGGTAGGCTAATACAGATTTGTCTAAACACCCTGTAAACAATCACAGTTGCATGTCAGTGGCTCAGTAGGTAGCATACTTGCCTCTGAGGCCGGGAGATCAGAGGGCTGTGGGTTCAGTTCCCACATCTGGCACTTGGGTTAATATCCCTGTACTGACACTGTAGTGCAGCATGAAAGGGGTGCTGCACTTCTGAGGTGCCGTCTTTTGGATGAGACATTAAATTGAGGTCCCATCTGCCTGGATTGGTGGTAGTTCAGGCAGATGTTTAAGATCCATGGCACTTATCGAAAGAGCAGGAATTTCCCGGTGTCCTGGCCAAATTCCCTCATTCACTTAAATTACCTCCAACAATCTGGTTTAATGTCAGTTTGCATTCCTCTGTATCCCCTCCTCAGGTAGCGCCTTACCGGTCAACAAAAACTAACTAAATAAATAAAACACAAACACACACACACACACACACCACACACACACACACACACACAGCCAGTCTACCTCCACAGGCACAGCCAGTCAGACCAAGCCCATTCCCCATACAGATATCTCCCACCAAACCAGCCATACCACCCCCACCACACCACCCCATCCAGAAATGTTGCAAATAATAAACACACACTACAGACAGAGACAGCCTCAAGCCACATCCAAAAATAGGACACAGAAAACTAAGAATAAGACTCATCTGTCCAGTCCACCCCACCCATGGCTGCAGGCTGCTGCAACAAGAAAAATTCAAACATATTATCCATACACACATATATACACACACACACACACACACAATAATCCCCTGCCCCACAGTCACACACAATAGCTGTACTCAAAAGCCTCCATATTACACTAGTTCAGCTGCAATACTATAAAAAAAATAGATTGGCAATTTGGCACAAACCTTGGTCAGAAAGGAGGAGGAGAGTTGATGGTCAGTGTCTTTCACTCTGACTGACGGTCGGTCTAGGAATCTAGCTCCCTCTACTGTGCAGTGTTCTAAGCCTGAACCTGTCCTGGACAAGAGTGAAACAGCTCTTTTTTTTTTTTTGTTAGCAGCCAGCAAGCCAGCAGCCAACTACTTCCAGTCCAGACAGTTCTCAATGCAGCAGCGCTAAGCACTAGGCACTGGCCTGGGTATCTCTCGACTAGCAGCTGATTGCAGAAAATGTGCACTCTGATGCGACTCTACTCTCCCTGGCCGAAGAAGCAACGGCAAAAATCCAACTCGGTGAAACCAGCGGTGTCGCTGGCAGCTGCTGAGCTCCAGTCACTAGTCTGCGGCTGTCTTTCAAATCTGGAATTCCTCTGTGGTCTGAAAACTGGGAAGAGCTGCACAAGAAGGGGACCCTTTATTGTGCTCCTCGGACCTGAGTGGGACCGAAAGTTCAGGTCCGAGGCGGAGGTCAACAGCGGACTGAGTGGCACCCTATCATTGGTCTGACGGGCACACACACGTCACTACCTGTGTGACGTTCTTAACTGCTCGGTCCATGCTATAGGGAAGGAACTTTAAACGTAGCAGGAAGAAGAAATGGCAATGTTCTTGCGGAGGAGCATGGTAGATGAGTCAGTGGCACTTCTGCTGCTGCTCCAGGTGTGGAAATGAACCGCGATTCACGATGTGGGACTCGGGGAGGCAGTGGGCACAGACTGGGATTCAGCTCAGCCAGACCAGGATTCGGACTGGAGTCGGACTCAGGACCAGAGACGGAGAGAGTGAGAGGTAATACCCCGCTTTAGTCATTTTAGGATTTCTTCTAGCAGCTGAGCCATACAGTAAAAAAAAAAACGGGTCTGGCTAGGCAGGCATTAATTTACTTAACGTTACGGCGTTGGCACCCCCCAATACAGAAAAATGTACGCTATTGCGTACACTGCGTACGCCTGCCGACGCCCTTGCCTGCATGCCGCCTGGCCGCCCGCCAACTGACAGTGTACAGTACTGTCAGTACACCTATCGGTCCACTGCATGGGCCAATGGGCGTACAGACCATTCTGTACTATAGAAACATAGAAACATAGAAGTTGACGACAGATAAGGACCGCAAGGCCCATCCAGTCTGCCCATTTCTTTTCTACCTTATAAATGTGCCATTGGCCTTTGCTCTGTCAGTGGCCTATCTATTCATAGTCATTTGTATTGCTCCCTTATGCCTATCCCATGCCTGTTTGAAGCTCTGCACTGTATTCATAGCCACCACTTCTTGTGGTAAGCCATTCCATGCATCCACCACCCTTTCTGTGAAAAATAATTTCCTCACATTCCCCCTTAATCGGCCTCCCTCTAATCTCATGCTGTGTCCTCTTGTCCTGCTATTTTTCTTATATTTAAACATGTTCGACTCTTTCACCTTGTTTATGCCCTTAAGGTGTTTGAATGCTTCGATCATATCACCTCTCTCCCTCCTTTGCTCAAGGGTATACATATTGAGCTCCGTTAATCTGTCCTCATATGTCTTCTGATGCAGTCCCTGCACCATTTTGGTTGCCCTTCTCTGGACTGCCTCAATTTGGTTAATGTCCTTGTGAAGGTGTGGCCTCCAATACTGCATGAGTACTCCAGATGGGGCTAACCAGTGTATCTTGTACAGAGGATTATTACCTCCCTCTTACGACTTGTGATACCCACTAATACACCCCTAACACCCCTAGCCTTACCTACTGCTTTAGAGGTCTGCTTGGATGATTTTAGGTCATCAGTGATGATGATGCCCAAGTCTCTTTCTTCCTTTGTGACTGCTAGCAACTCTCCTCCCAGCCTATAGGTGGCTTCAGGGTTTCTCTTCCCTATATGCATGATTTTGCACTTCTTTGCATTAAATCCCAGTTGCCACTCTTCTGACCATTCTGCTAGTTTATCCAGATCTCTTCTCATTCTGCCCACCCCATCTGGATCATCTACTCTGTTACACAGGCTCGATATGTCAATGAACACATTCATTCACATATCTGGGGGGATCTGGGGGTTAAGGGGCTAGCCACGTATAGGGGGGGCGTTCCTCCCCGGAGTAGGATGTCAGGGGCTTCAGGCTGGATGGGCAGAGCTGACACACCAAGAGACCATGCCAGAGAGAGGCCACTGGTGAGGGAGAATAAATAGAGTTTAAAAAAAAAATGATGGGGGTGTAGGTTCTGTTGCTCAGCATTTCTCAAATGAGGCCAACATGGCCACCACCAGAATAATGTGATATAGTCACAAAGGCTGCTAGACTTTCAATCAAAAATGCCATGGAATGGTCAATTTCTTACCCTGATAAATCATCAAAGATAAACGTCAAGGGATTAGGCCAGTGGTTTGTTCTGTACTGTATTAGAAGTTTGATATATAAAGAGGTTTGAGGCGAAGAAATAAAAGTGAGAGTATCGATACATGCTGGTGGCTTTACTTTGAGGCCATTGGGATTTTGGAGACTTGAGGACCACTGCCGTTGCCAACCTGTCTTTGGAAGACCCCCTGCTGCAACTGTGTGAAATTTTCAGATTCCACTGCCAATGGAGTCCTGGGGAATTTCAGACATTCTGCCTAATTCCATGTGTAACCCCCATGTTACCCGGGGTTACAAGAATCCCACTTAGATCTAGTGGCAGGCAGGGGAAAGGTGGCTTGTGAAACACCAGTTAAATGGATTTCACACTGTCTCACTCTGTCCTCAGTCTCAGCTGAGCTGGAGGGATGACATCATATAGAATTTTCGCAGCAGCATAAGCCACTTTGGAATGTTGCAGCAGGGAGTTAGTTAGAATGTTGGGAGGTTTTGAATTGAGTCAGTAGCAGTCTAGTAGGAGACTCAGTGGAGAGAGGAGGTGCACTGCAGTGTGCAGTCCCTCAGAGCCCTCAGCTCTGATCAGAGCTACCAGTTGTAGTGGGTGTGTGTTCTCGCCCCAGAGAAGGACACAGAAGAACACTTGTGAAGTGGTTGAGACCATCTCCCAGTTGTTCTAGGGCCCCATCCCTGAGAGGGATGGGGGAACCAGACCAGCTCTTCAGGGGCAATCCCCTGGCCCTGCTGGAAAAAGAGAAGCTGCCTAAGAAGATTTGTGCTGAGGCACCGAGAAGAATGTTTGTGTTTCCTGTGAGAAGCCTGTGGGCACCTGCAAACCAGGGCGAGTCAGCTCTGCCAGAGAGCCTATGTTTCACCAAGACTCTTGTGTTAAGTATCTGGTACTGTGGGTCAGGAAAGGACAGCCAAGTACAGTACTTAAGTTGTGTATAGCTTGACATGCCTCTAATCAGTGGTGGTCTACAGGGATGGACATAGCCACTTTAAAGAACATTACAAGTTAGGACACTATTTTCAAGAGACTGTAGATTGTTAAGTGTGATATACATTTCGAGATAGCAATCTACAACCAGAGAGGTTCAAATGGAAAGGTGTTGATTCCAAATGAATGGCTGGGTATAGGTTTGGGAGCAAGAGGTGGGAGACCCCCCATCTGGAGTAACCAGATTTACCTCTATGGGTTCAGTTTGGGCACCTTTTGCTTTCTCCCGGGCACTTGGCCAGTGTTTGCAGAAAGTACCCGGACATGGGATTAGATGGAAGATTTCCCTTTATGGAGCCAGTGTGTGCTCATGGGTGGTAGGGGAAGCCACCAATAAATGTCCATGCCATATGGAAAGTAGTCCCAGTGCTGGCCGGATGTGCCGCGCCAGGGAAATCCAGAGAAGAGTACAAGTTCGGGCTGACAGCCCAGTGTGTTTCAGAACCTGAGGGTTACAGTGCGTAAGAAGATGTGTTCTAGTCTCCATATATCTGCATTACCAGGGAGTGTAGCCCCATGGGGGCCCATCTATCCTTTATTATTCTGCTGCTGTTGTGAATAAAAGCCACACTCTAGAATCCCACTCTTGGTTTGGACATTACAGTTATTACTTCCTGTGTCCAGAGTTACTTGGATGCACCTGTGCAGAGGTTTCAAACCTAGCCAAAATGCAGAGCAACAGTTTTCTCCCCAAACCCAGGCAACCAGGTAGTGGGTTACATAATGGAGGCACCACACAGCGTTAATAAAACAAAAAAATAACATCAACCCTATGCCAGGCTGGTTACACATGGAATTCTGAAATTCCAAACACAGAATGTTTTTTTGATTTAAACTTACCGGAACCTACATAAACTGCAGACTCCTTTTCCATAGACCATGGAATACATAATCCATGGGATATTATTCCGCACTTTACATAGAAATGCTTTTCAGAATTCAGAGGAATTAAAAAAAAGAAATTTCAAAAAGCATTTCAGAAGCAAAGCTGCCATTCTGCATGAATTCCAAGGGTAGAATTCTGCATTCTGCGCGGTCCTAGCCTATGCCAAACCCAGCTGTCTCTCTGTCTGAAAGGCAATTGCCTTGCCTTCGAGTGCATTAGCTTGCACAGCACTGGCCAATCAGAATGCTGGGCCTTGAAAACATTCCATTGCTCAACCTTAATTCAAAATGGATACCACAGAGAGAATGAGTTAACCAACAGTGGGTTTCATTCTTCAGAGCTGTCAGCATCTTCAGTCTACAGGCACTAAATGCATCCCAACAACCCTAGAAAACTAAAATGAAATCAATCCTGATTTAATGTGTCAGGTTCTTTTATCCATCCTCATGGAATTGTGCTGGAGACTGCAGCAAAGAGCAACCTGAGTGTTGCTGACTCTTATAACACTAGAAGCATGTGCCGAAAGTCTACAAACTAAAATGAGCTTCTCTCTCTCTCTCTCTTGGGGGGCTGACTCCAGCCAAAAGATGCTGAGTGCTGTGTGTTTCATGTCCTGTATGATACAAGTGAGTCTTGTGAGCCCCCCTTGTCAGTGACACCTCATAACTCACCCTGAGTGGGAGCAGCAAACATGGGGTTCAGATGTCAAGTATGTGTAATCTCCTCGAGGGAAACCCTGTTAGTGAAGTGTGCTGCAAAAATATGGGTCAGTCTTTTCACACAAGGCCAGCAGAGGCTGGAAAGGAAATTTTGCAGATTTGGGTGCTGTTGGGTTTAAAGTGTGTGTATGTGTGTGTGTATCTGGAGGATAAGTGTACTAAGGCCTATAACTGGTTCTGAATTGCCTAAATTAACCCAACATGTAGAGCTATATGGAATGTGAAAGTCTGACAGCGCAATTCGTATGGAATGGCAATTCAGCTTCAGAAATGCTGTTCAGGATTTCCTTTTTAATTCTGCAAACTCTGAAAAGCATTTCTATGTAAACTATGGAACGATATTCTGTGGATTGCGTAATCCACAGAATATGATTCCACGGTTTGCGGAAAATGAATATGTGGTTTTATATAAACTGTGAATCACTAATCTGCCCTTAAAAAAAAAAACTGCTTTCGGAATTCCGCTTCTGATGGAATTAGGCAGAATTTCCAAAACTCCACAGAATTCTGATGGAAGAGGATTTAAAAATTCTACACAGCTCTATAAGCCATGTTTGGGGGTGTTTCCTTCCCCACTATATGACCCCTGCACTTTTTTTAAACTACACCCTCGTATCTTTTAAATGTTGTTTCCATGTCAACAGACAACTCTTTTCCTGTAGCCATTAGGGATACACATGTCTGTCTTAGTTTGTTTTCACCATTCATGCTAATCCTCTGTAACTGTCCTATGGGGTCTGCCTTTTATGGTTGTTGAAATCTCATTGTCCATGAGAGTTGCATTAACATATGAGAACATG
Organism: Neoceratodus forsteri; assembly: GCA_016271365.2. Classification (NCBI taxonomy): domain Eukaryota; kingdom Metazoa; phylum Chordata; order Ceratodontiformes; family Ceratodontidae; genus Neoceratodus; species Neoceratodus forsteri. The sequence goes on along the minus strand of JADMNL010000036.1, from coordinate 63,808,997 downwards.
ATGTCAGCTCTTCCATTTATATAATATATCTTTATGCTGAAAGTATATGTATCTCTCTCTCTAGAAACACACACATTGAATGCAATATAAAGGGAAAAATCCTGCAGTACAACTCAGTTTGCGAAACTAGCTGAAGGTTAATGTGGTATCTTGCACCTTGCTGCAACATATTTTTTTTTTAACTCTGATTAATCAGACAGGTATACTGTGTAGTCTAAAGGGTGCTGAAACATCATGGTCTTGTATGTTACTGCAACTCGCAGGGACAATGAGATCTCAGCAACCAGCAAATGGAGCCCCCGCCAGGATAGTTACAGGGACTAGCATGAACAGGAAAACAAACTAAAGCAATTACACATACTAACATTCGAAAAATGCCAGTAGATAACCAGACCGTATGGTCTATTGAGTCTGCTCAAGTGTGCAACTATCTGTTAATTACTCTGCAGCTGTCTTCCCCATCTCTGTACAGTAGTGACCTTCCCCCTGACCCTGTCCCACCCCTTATTAAAACTGCTTACCGACTTTAAGGTTATCGCCTCCTCTGGTTGGACGTTCCACCCAGCCACCACCCTTTTTACGTGGAGTAGTGTCTTCTCATTTCTCTCCTGAATCTTCCCCCTTCCAATTTCAGACCCTAACAGCTTATATATAACCCTAGCTGCTACATGAAAAGGAAACAAATAACATTTACAAGACATGAGGCTGTAGTTTTCCTGTAAAGTGACTGAGTACCATTTGCCTGTCTGGTGTCAACAGGTACGGGATGACAGGGAGTTAGTTTCATTCATTTACATACTCAAGATTATTGACAGGATTGAACCATCAGAGATGATTGATCTGGTGTTGTGATGCAGGACATAGGGATACGCTCCTAAGCCTCTGGGCTGGTAAATTCAGGGGTAACATTAAGAGGCCCTTTTTCTCCCAGACAGTGGTGAACCCATGGAACAACCCACCACCAGGGACAATGGATATGAAGACAGTAGAGGCTCAGGGTGGAATTAGAGGGTACCCTGGGTTGTAAAGTGGAAGCCCTATCAATCAGTACATAGAAACATAGACAAATGGAATTTGTTGTCAGAAAAGAACTGCTTGGCCCACCCAGTCAGCTGGGAGAATGAACACGATGGTCCAGCAGTCTAGATTTCACAAATTCCCTAATAGGATAAAAATAATAACAACATTCACCACAGAGAAATAAAATTAAACATTTCCAGATTGTACCTGCTGAACATTCTCGTGCTGCTGGGAACAGCTGTCTACCCCTCTCCCCCTAAACAGTTACAGAGGGGGACCTTGTTCTATCTTTCCACTAGTTAACCTTTTCTTTTTTTTCAGATTTACCATTAGAGAGCACAGCTGGATGGACAGACAAAAACTGTAAAAACCGGACCATACAAACTCTGCCCAGGCTAGATTATTTATTTGCTTTTGGTAACCAGGTAAGCACACTAGACAGCTAGTGCCTATTTTCAGGTGCGACCCAGGAGAGTTACAAGGTGTCCACGAAACAAATACAGAGTCAGCGTTACAAACCGGAGCAACATGCTCCAACAGTGGGTAAAACAGCATAAGGTACATACAGGCTCAAAGAAGCATCGTGGTGGGGTGTAAAAACAACAAGACATAACCAAGGAATTTAGAACAACAGTACATAGCATAGCAATTAGAATAAATGCAACTCAACAGTAGGGCAGTAAGTACCTAGCAGGGGTACCGGGTGAAGGTAATAGGGCTGTGAGATTGGTCCATCAATGTCCGGCAGTCCTGATTTACCTCAGCAGGAACTGACAAGGTCTAAAGTATAAGAGTTTGTTTTTATGCAACATGTTTTCAGTGATAAAAAAAAATGGAATGCCCAGAAATGATAAGTTTGGAATAATTTCTGCTAACTCCAACTGGGAATTTTTTGGTTTTACAGAAAATCTTGGTAAATGAAAACAATATTTATTATGCAACCGCCCCCACTACCCACCCCAGGACCTCTCCCCCAAATTAGGCATTTAAGCCATTAAAATATTTTTTTACTAACCTGACTTCTGTAATATTTAATTCTGTATGCCCGATCCAGTATAAACAATGCCAGAGCAGTGCGGCATGATTTCGCTTTCACAGCGCAAGTCCATGCCACTCCACTCTTTGAAGTGATACAGTGGAGCGGTGGAGAGCTACTCTGTGAGTGTGAAATGGCACCACGTGCTCAAGCATTAGTTACATTGGAGCAGGCACACAAAATAAAATGTTACAGCAGTCGGGTTAGCAAAACATTATTTTAATGACTTAAAAGCCTAGTTGGGGGATATCCTTTGGGGGGTTTACAATAAATATTGTTTTCATTTAAAGAAAGATGCTCAGGGCACCATGGAAAGGAAAATGTGTGCTCTAATGTTTATAAGTCTGATGACACTCTTCACTGAACAACACAGATTACTACAATTAATTTTTGCTTTAAAGTATCAGTGTAGAATGCAAGAGAGCAGAAAGTCCCCTCTGCACGTGAGACAGCGGTGTTCTGTGGGATCCTTCCTTTCCTCATACTGTGAGGCTTGGCTCCCTCCTCACCAGCTGTGAAGAGGAGTTCCTTATCCTCTGCAGCAGGGTATCCGGAAGACGTGGAGGCTTGCCCCTTCCCCTCCCTCTTGAGGCAGGCCGATTAGCTGTGAAGCACTTACACTGCAGAGTGCCATTCCTTCCACTAGGCAGTGCTGCTGGCTTACAGACCCACAGCATCCTTTCTTTATGTGCCTTTCCAAGTTCAGGAAGGAGCTGTGTATGTACACATCCCCTTACACGACATGCTCCTGAAAACCTACATCCATATTTCCAAATTTTATTTTCTTCCAACCAGAATCATAGAAACACAGAAAATGTTGGCAGATAAAGGTGGATTTGACCCATCTAGTCTGCCCAAGCTTGCCTAGTCACGGGACTGTGCCCCATCAGTCCTCATCAAATGGGAGAAACCTATAATATTTGAAAATAGGCCCCTGTTCATCAGTGGCCATTTATTACAATGCAATGAATGAATCTTTCATTCACATTACCATCTATTATTGAAACTGAACCTCTTCTTGCAGGATATAAGTCTCTGTTAACGCTGATTTTTAGCCATGCTGGTATCTGTCGGTGGTACATTACTTGTTCCTGTACTGATTTGTCTGGCTGTGTAGACTGTTTGATGTATTTTTGAAGATCGTTTTGATCTTCTCTGTGTCCCACTGTGTTTTGTACTTATTTCAGTATTTACCTGTTGTAATTTGACTCTGTACGATTGCCTTTTACATTGTATAGTTTGTATGGAATTTAGCTGTTTCTATGTAAATATTTATTTATTAAATTTTGGTGACCAGGTAGGCCCAGGTACGTATATTTTCAGCCTGAAATAATGCTGCAATAAAGTTTACCTACCTACCTTGCCTACCTAGCTATCTTACTTATCTTACCTATCTACCTACCTCCCTCCCAATCCGTCTGGCTTACCTTACCTGCCTACCTTCTTACCTTCCTTACCTACCTACCTACATTACCTACCTCACCTATCTACATTAACTAACTAGCTACCTAAGTACCTTGCCTACCTACCTTGCTTATCTACCTACTTACTTTACCTACCTACAAGCCTACTTTCCTTCCTCACCTACCTACCTCACCTATCTACATTGCCTACCTACCTAACCTACCTTATTTTATGTACCTTCCTTACCTACTTCCTACCATTACTACCTTGCCTACCTACTTAACCTTCCTTACCTACATATTTACCTAGCTTCCTTATCTACCTAACCATATTTACCATATCTACTTTCTTTTCCTTCCTACCTATCTACTTTACCTACCTATATACATCTATACCTTGCCTACCTACCTACTGCCTTTTCCTCTTGGCCCGTCATAGAAATTACCAGTTGCTGCCCACTGACACTCTGAATCTTCACATTGCTGTCATCTGTGCATACTTACTCTTGTCCTGCTGTAATGATTCTATATTTATTTAGAACTTAGTAACTTCTGCATACATATGCTCCTGGCCACCCTCTCTGCTTCTCCAAGGTGGGCTTCTTGGAGGTCGCCAGATCCAGGTTTAAGTTGCCTGAAGATAGAGCATTTGTAGTTGTGGCACCCAGTGAATGGACTACACTGTCACATTATCTTAGAGAGGCCCCCTCTTTGGCATATTTTAAAGGGGGGCCTTAAGTACCACCCTTTAAGCCTGGCCTACCACCTTTAGGTGCTGGTTGTCATGTTCGGAGTATAAATTTATAATGCTGTGGGGATGTTTTACCAACTTTGACATTTTGCGGTTAGGATTATTGTCAGGCTTGTATTCTGTATGTATGGCTGCTGTTAATCTGTGTTTTTTGTAAGGAACCCAAAGCTTGTGGTAAAGGATGCCATATAAATTCTTTTACAACTACTACTCCTCCTAACTGTCAGAGGCACACTAACTGCACCATGGCTCAGTTTCAGGTATGACTGGGGGTAGAAGGGTACAAGTGGGGTGGGAAGGTACAGTAAAAGAAAATGACACCTGCATGTTTATGCTTTGGTGTGAAAAATGGCTATGTTCAAAGTTTAGATGAAAAATATTGATAATTAGCAAAGTTATGAGTGAACGCTGAAATATTTCAATGTTCACCCATAACTTGGTTGTTTTACCATATTTTTACATCAAATGTTCAGTATAGCCTTCTTACTACCCCGCCTCATGAACCCAGTAGGTGAAAATGTTCAAATTCCAGCTGAAACATCAGTTTGCACCACAGGTGCAAAAAATTTTGGCCAGGATTTGAAAAATGACAGCTGTCACGTTCGTGATGTGGTGTGAAAAAATGGTTGTTGAAAAACTGGGGTCAAAGTATTATAAATTGCTAAAGTTATTTTTGAGTATTGAAAAATTACAACATACCTTCATAACTTTGTTGTTGTTTTTTTTATATATTTTGATCCCAAATTTTCAACATTTTTTATTTAATTGGATCTAGGATTACAAGTACCTTTGAGCCAAAGCTCTCTTACAAAGGTTCCACGTCAAGGATAAACATACAACAAGGTTACAACATTGAATTAACAGTAACGCAATTCTTGTACAGCAGTGCTATTGTCTGTATGTAGAGAAGAGAGAGGGAGGAGGGTAGATGCAGCCAGAGGCATTTGTCAGAAAAAGTGGGAAGGAGAGATGGAGGAGAAGAGAGGGGGTGGGATGAGGGGGTAGAATAAGTGCGGCAAAAAGGGGCATGGAGAGACTAAAAAGGCGGTAAGAAGACCTGGGTTTTTATGTTGTTCCCTCAGGAGTATGGGAGCAACATAGCTTTCTTATGACCCCAATTCATGATCCCAGTAGGTGAAAATATTCAAATCCCAGCCGGAACATCATTTTGCACCACAACTGCAAAAACACATTTCAGCCAGGATTTGAAAAATGACAGCTATCACATTCATGAGGTGGTGTGAAAAAATGACTGTGTTAAAAATTCAGAGTCAAAATATTGAAGATTACCGAAGTTATGAGTAAACGACAGTTTCAACCTACGCTCATAACTTTGTTGTTTTTTAATATTTTTACCCCAATTTTTTAACATCGACTTCTCATGACCCCACCTCATGAACAAGGGTGGTGAAAATGTTCAAATACCTCCTGAAAGGTGATTTCATACAGTGACTGCAAAATCACCTTTCTGGTTGGATTTGAAAAATGTCACCACCCTTGCTCATGAGGTGGGGTCCCAAAAAAGCCATTTTGAAAAATTGGTGTAAACATATTCAAAAATGATAAAGTTATGAATAAATGTTCAAACTGCACTGAAATTCATTAAATTGGACTCACCCTATTTTCTCGTATTGCAGTCGCCAGTTCCAGTAGCAAGATGTGTGTTGAATCAGAGAACAGCTAGTGTGGTTGTGAAGGCAGACTGTGGCCTGCGAATGTCAGTGTGAGTGGGAGCTGGAGAACTTACCAGGAGTGCTCAATGAAAACTAAAACGGGTTGCCACCGGGGGGAGTCAGTGCAAGTAGGAACACAGGTGCAGTTAATGACCGAATGTGCATAACAACATATAGCCGCTGTTTTCTGCACAGAATAAGCCCTAACCACATACTATACTTAAATATTTACTGTTGTACACTGCAAGGTGTCACCAGATTCCTTTTCCTTCACTGACAATAGCTTATGGGTGCAGAGTGATGGTTAAAACCGTTTTTTACATTAAACAAAAAGGTACTGAAAGTTCTGAAAAGGCTTAGATGAGTATAACATTTTTTTTATGGTTTACCAGAACTTTTCAGTACCCGAGAACCTTTTGTGATTCTTCCATCCCTAAATCCTATTGTAAGTCTGCTGGTGTTTCTAGAAATTTTGGGGCAAGCAGTTTGACTGCTACCCTAACATGGTTTTCAAATCAACCCTGGTCGACCTTGAAAAAGGGACTGTAATTGTCTCAGTGGTCTTACCCAATTACCAAAACTCAAATAAATAAATAAATGTCAAGAAGCAACCAAACTGCACATAGAAAAGTTTAGACTATCAATGTTTTTTATTGCTCATTTTAGTTTTTTTTTTTTTTTTTTTTTAACAGATGAAGTAGTGATGCTTGGATAGTATCCACCAACGTCAGAGTCTGCCACCAGATACCACCTGTTTTTGGATTTTGGATGTTATCGGATATTGATGGCAGCTGACCATGGATCCAATCACTTTGGATCCCATGTATGGCTCCGATCAGAACTACAGGATCTGATAATGAGATCCCATGAGCTTCCAACTCTTCTAAGGGTTGAATCCAAAATCTGACCTTGCATCCTAACATCTGACCTCACATCCTCAAAAATCCAACTGGGGATCTGAAATCCTTGCTTGTTTAGATTGCGTTTGGACTGGCGATACAGCGAGGCTATCCATTGGAGGACTTCCAGATTCCAAAAGGCACTATCCAAACACTGCTAAAATGAAACCTCTGGGAATTGTCTTTTTATTTTCTTTTTTAACATCTAACTTTTCATTAAAAATTCAGAACATGCAAAACATAACAACAAGTCTGTTTGTTTTCACAAGTAACTTGGTTACAAAGAGGCTGTCCATTCACACTTCTGTTACATGTTGCTTCCCATCCCTTAAAGGGGATGGGAAGCAACATTTCCCCAAGTCATATTTGTAGGGAAGGCAGGACACTCGCTCACCCACTTGTGTTTATTAATTTGTTTATTGCCCTAAATTTCAGGGCACTTGGCGAGTAAGGCAGTCCCCCTCACAAACACACTGGTCAACAGACTGAAATTTAGAAAAAAAAGGAATAGGCATGCATGAGGCTATAATAAAAGAGGTATAAAGTGAAAGTCTCTGCTACCTTTGGCCCTCATTGTTTTATAGTGTATGGTGGAATGCGATTGTGTATGGAAATCCATACGCTGAAAATACTTGTTCTGCTGCAGTAGTGACGTCCTCACTAACGCCGAACGACTTTTCGTTCTGCGTTAGTGAGGATGTCATAATACAAGGGGCTACAGCAGACATCCTGATTCGTCCCTTGATGTGTGACAGGGGCGCACGAGTGTGCTGGGCAGCGGCAGTTGTGAATCGATGGCCTCGGCAGAACCGAGTGAAAATACGGAAAAGTGAGTCTCTTTTTGTCTTTTTTCGGGCACCATACACTATAAAGAACAGTGTGTGGTTACCCATACACTACAAGGCTATTCTTTCACCTCGTAGATACAATGCCGACTTGGAGACCTCTCGAGCTTCGCTCTCGAGGTCATCAGTCGGCATTGTATCCACTCGGTGGAAGAATAGCCTTGTAGTGTGTGGGTAACCATACATTATCCTATACATTTGTTTATTTTATCATTACTAGGAAGACCTTTGAGCACAGGTGCTCTTTTTCAAAGGTTCCACATCAGGGAAAGTTAAAATAGTGACAGAACAGGCAGATAACCATGAAACATTACACTGGGTATCAAAAGTTCAGAGCAGCTTACAATGAGTCATTACAGAGGTCAACAAAGAGAGCAAGTGCAAAATGTAGGTTTACATAGCATACATACAGAAATGCAAGGGTATAACCAGAGAGTAGACTGATCAACAGGTACACGCTTAGGCACAGGGTCACCGTCATTAGGTACAAGAATCACGAGCCTGTGCACATTGTACACTTTTAAACTGGCTCAGTTTAGTCATAGTATAGAGCATGCTAGGAAGGTGATTATGAGCAGAATTGCATTTGAAATGGGAATTTAAAAGCAAAGAGTGCATGAACACAACCTTTACAAAGTGATGAACAAGTCACAAAACGTTAGAAATTCAAAGTGTCCTGAAATTTATGGCAATAAATAATCAGCACAAGTGAGTAATCATAATCGAGGATGGAGGCTGTTGAAAAGAGGGCTACAAAGATGGTACAAGGTCTACTTCAAATGTCCCATGAAGATAGGCTAAAGGAATTAAACATGTACACTCAGGGAGAGGAGGGAGAGGGGGGATATGATCAAGACCTTTAAAAACCTCATGGGGTGATTAAGGTACAAGTGTGGGGGTGTATTTTTGAGAAGAAAGAGTGCTCCAGAACAAGGGGCCACGATACGAAGCTAATGGGGGGTAAGTTTAGCAGAGATGTGAGGAACTACTTCTTCACAGAAAGGGTAGTGGAAGCCTGGAATGGTCTTCCAGTGGAGGTGGTGCAGGCAAAAACAGTGGTGGGATTCAAAAAAGCCTGGGATCAGCACAAGGGAATCAAAAGAGATATGTAAGGGGGTGGCAGAGAAAGTGGCATAGACCTGGAGGGGGTTAAAGTTTAAGTAATGCAACAAAAAAGGGCAGACTGGATGGGCCATGTGGCCCCTATCTGCCGTCAGCTTCTGTGTTTCTAAATTTCCCCGACAGTTTGAACTAGCCAAGGGTTAACTCATCCACATTCTGAGCACTGGAAACCTGGGCCTCCACTCCTTTAACTTTTTCAAAGTAACAGTTGCTCACTCTCTTCTCTTTCTCTGTATGCCTCTCCCTTTTTGTGTTTCCCATCTCTCTGCTCTTTAAAACCTGCTCTGTGTCATTTTGGGCTATGATATGTGCTTCAACCTGTGACATCATCAGCAGTGACAACTCCCGTGTCAATTGGTTACCAGGGCAATGGCGAGGCACAACAGCTGTTAGCCAGCACACAGATATACAGTATATTGTTTAGGGATCGTAGAACCGGTTCGTATAAGTTCAGAACCAGGCAGAACCTATGTCATGTTCTATAAAACAACCATATCAGAACCTTTGTTTCAGGTTCTAATAAGGTTCTGATAATTTTTAAAACACTGATTTTGGAGCTGAGTATACTCCCCCAGCCCATCTTTTATCTAGGAGGAAGGCTGGTGGAGGTGGCAGAATCACCCACAAAAAGAGGGCACAGGTACTGTAGTGCCACTCCAAGCTGTTTTTAGATTCCTTTTCCTCCCTGAGGATACCTTAAAGGTGGGTAATGACGGTTAAAACAGTTTTTGTACTGTAAACTAAAAGGTTTAGAAAGTTCCACTGAGGCTTTGATAACTATCAGAACTTCTTATGGCCCATCAGATCCTTTTAGAACTGCAGAACCTCTTGTAGTTCTTCAGTCCCTAATACTGGTGCTGTGGGAAAAGCGCTGCATCACACTGCCATCCGATGCCTGATACTGCCCTTGTATGGGGCTCCCGCACTGATGGAAATGGAGCAGTTCTTCCAGGTGCTAAATTGCCTTTAAAGCAGTAATGTATGCAAGTAGCTTATCCGTGTCAGGAGCCGCTGATGGACTGTAGTCGATGATGTCACTCACTGGTTGGTGCCCTTCTAATGGCGTCTAATAGTAGGGGAAGGGATTGGGGAGCTACATATACAGAGCAGGTTTGAAAGACAAGGGAAACTGAAAAAAGAGACATGTGGAGAACAGGGGTAAGCACATATGAAGTAAGAATATTAGGATGCTTTCCTTATCATTTGTACTGGCAGTGCAAATTATTTTCTGTATTTCTATTGGTTTTGGTTATCAAAACCAGCTGCAGATTAATTTGGGATATTTATTTATTTATTAGATAATTTGTTTTTACAACCTTTGAGTCATGTACTCATTTACAAAGGCACCTCGTTGCAGGGAGGGGGGTAGACAGAGTTACATAGTGTGGTTGCAACAGTGAGAACAGTACAGGTGCAGAACATTAAACATACAGTACACATAGGTTACATAATAATGTTACTTATAATAGGTTACAGTCATATACAGGGTACCCAAGGGTTACTTAGGGGCAGCCCTGGACATACCCAGATAGTACCTGGAGAGGGGGAGGTAGGGATGGGGGGAGGGGCGGGAGGAGGGAGAGGATAGGCTGTCCGGAGGACATTGTCAAGTCAGGAAGGCCTGAAAGGAGGATCCCACGGTGGGATTAATTAGGTGCAACTAAAGTAACGAGCGTTGAAGAGATGGTTCTGGAGGGCGATTTTGAAGGGACCAATTTTGGCAATGTCTGTGATGCAGGGTGGGAGGGATTTGACCCAAGCAGGGGCTCAGTAATGGAAGGGCCTCTGGGCTAGCGAGGTCTTGGTTCTGGGCACCAGAAAGGTGGCCTTGACAGAGCTACGGGTGGCAACAGACGAAGGCGCACGCCATAGGGAAGCAGAGACCCGGGGGGAGAGCCCTAGAAGAGATTTTTTGGTGAGTAGGCAGGTCTGGTAGTGCAGATGCTCCTCAAAGGTGAGCAGGTTGGCAGTGGAGTAGAGCAGGCAAGTGTGAGTGTGGCTAGGGGCTCCGGTCAGGAGCCTGCAGGCCTTATTGATTGAGAGCTGGATTTTAGACAAGGCGGTATTGTCTGCCGCACTGTAAATAGGCAAGCCATAGTCCACTAGCAACAGGATGGAAGAGGTGATGGCCTGCCGGAGGGCAACTTGGGGGGAGGCAATCTCTATGATGGTATAGTAGGCCTATCCGAGAATTTATGACGGAGAACAGGGCATTGATGTGGGTGTTGAAGGTGAGAGCCGAGTCAAAAGTGGTGCCTAGATATTTGTAAGTGGTCACTTGCTCCTGCGGGTGCAGAGTGCTGAGGAGAATAAAGAGGGGGGCATTCTTGGCCTTGTTTTGGTGATGGGAGAAGAGCATTGACTTAGTCTTGTTTAGGTTAATGACAAGTCAGTGGTCAAGGAACCACTTTTCAGCTTGGTTGTAGGTGTGCTGGAGGGATACCTGGAGAAAAGCGGGATTGGGGTGAGCGGCAAAGAGAACTGCATTGTCTGCATAGAGGAGCATTTTTCCTGTGCAGGAGCTGGGGAGAGTGTTGAGGTAGAGGCTGAAAAGTAGAGGGCCCAGAATGGAGCCCTGGGGTACCCCGGAACGAATGGGCCGGGTATTGGACAGGGAGCCATTTATCTTCACATGCTGGTATTTAGCAGAGAGGTAACTGGAGAACCAGGCAAGGGGACCAGCAGAAAAGCCAAGTTGGTGGAGGGAGTTGAGCAGGAGGGGGTGACAAACAGTGTCAAAAGCCTTGGAGAGCAGGGATTTATTTAACTCTAAAAATTGATCAGCGTTTTGCTCATAAAAGTGTTAAATCTTTGTGAAAATGCATAGCTCTTGCCTCACTGTGATTAACAATCACAGCACTTCTAGAAAATCTATATAAATACTTTCTGTACAGTTAGTATAGTCCCAAGAAAAAAACTGCTAATCAATTATTTAAAACCCTGGAGAGGTCTATGAACACTGTGCTGGCAAGGTTGCCAGAGTCAAGAGCAAAGTGCAGGTACTGAGAGAACTCCAGGAGAGCAATAGTGGTACTGTGTCCTGGGTGCAAACCATGTTCTTCTAGGCACATTGGGCCGGATATTCAAAAGGGTTGCGCCATGCGCAATAGGGTTGCGCATGCGCAAGTCCAAAAGTGCGCCATTCTGCGATATTCAGCAGGAGGCAGTTGCGCCACTGAAAACAGGCTGAGCAACAGCGCAATGCAAATGAAGGCATGTGCAACCAAAGGGGGTGGATCCATGCATAAAGAACGCAATGCGATATTCAAAGACTTGCGCAATGCGCAAGAGCTGAACAGCCGGAAGTTGCGCCCCAGCGGGAAATGAGCCAAAATAAAAAGGCTCAAGGAAGAGGCACAAGAACACGACAGGGAAGACACATGAGGCAGAGAGACAGAGAAGGCCAGAGTAACATACAGTGCAGGCCAGGGAGTGCACAGGACAGAAGAGGGGTAAGGGAAGGTGTATGGGGCCACAGAGTGCAGAGGCCAGTAGGTGTACCAGGTGCAGTGGAGGTAGCAGTCAGGACAGCGGGGGTAACAGAGCAACATCAGCCGGGGGTCACAAGCCAGGAGATGGACAGTGCCAGCTTCCACATGGAAGCTGTAATGAGGGGGGTGAGAATGCATGCTGCAGGGGGACGTGGCAGTGGAAGGGCCCGTCGGTGGTACGCCCCCAACAGGCAGTACCATGCCCACATCAGCTTTGAGCTGTACACAGATGTAGAGATCGTGGGCCGGTACCGCCTGAACAGGGCAATACTGAGATGGCTCTGTGAGCTGTGCAGTGATGTGATGCAGGCACCCTCACGACAGAGTCACGCTCTGTCGGTGGAGACCAAGGTGACAGCCTGCATGTGCCTGCTCGCCACGGGCACCTTCCAGAGGCTGACAGGGGACACCACAGGCATCACACAGTCGGCCACGTCACGCATCCTCACCCAATTCCTCAGCGCACTGCTGCCACATGCTGCGGAGCACATCCATTTCCCCAGCACCGCGGCAGAGCATACAGCAAACATGCAGGAGTTCCACAAGGTAGCACGTATGCCTGGCATGCTAGGAGCCATAGACTGCACCCATGTGGCCATTCGCACGCCACCTGGCCCTGATGGGGCTGCATATAGGAACAGGAAGGGCTATTCCAGTGTCAACTGCCAGGTGGTGTGTGATGCCACTGGGCGCATAATCAATGTCTGTGCCACACAACCTGGCGGAGCACATGATGCCTTTATATGGTATCAATCCGAACTGTGCCATCGATTCGAGAGTGGGGACATCCCCACAGGCCATCTAGTGGGTGAGTACGCATGTAGGAATTGCAAACGTGGGGCAAGGGTGGGAATGCCACAGGTGCTATGGTAGTGGCACACAGGGATATTGGCAATATGGACCTGAACATGATACTCATCTCCTGCATCTCCACACAGGTGACAGCGGATAACACTCCGTCCCTGGCTGTTCACACCATACCGCGCCCCATGACCCCATCGCAGCATGCTATAATGAGGCGATGCCGCCACACGCAACATCATCGAACAGGTGTTTGGGGATGCTCAGGGCACGCTTCCGATGCCTAGACACCTCCGGCGCCGCGCCACAGCACAGCCCTCAAAGGCCTGTGGGATATTCCTGGCCTGTTGTATCCTGCACAACATGGCCAAAGACTGTGGATAGCCATTCAGGCTGAGGAGGGGCAGCAATGGGGACACCAGCGTGTGCCGGTGATGATGGTGATGAGCAGCCCCGGACGGTGGGACCCCGACAGATCCAGCAGGCCCAGCTGCACGGGACACCATCACGGAGGAGCATTATGCATGACACAGGTAAGTCAAGGGCCATGTGCAACCAACACTGTCCTGGCGCAACCCACAGGCACACAGAGTAACACACCAGGGTGCATGACGGCAAGGGGTGGAAGGACCAGGCACACAAACACACCATCAGGGAGGGGCGAACAGTCATATGGACACACACACACCAGGCACACAGTGCACATGGGCAGGTGCACAGCAGAGCAGGAACAGACATGGCAAACACACAGATCCACAGACCACCCCCACCACCTGTACTGTCCAAGTACGTGTATCAGATGCTGGGCACCCTTGCACCTTGGTGTACAGTACAATGCAGGCATCATCATGCACACGCACCTGTGGACAGCAGTCGGGATGGAGTGCAGGTGGTCCGTATGTTGGCATGATGTGCAGGCACCCACTGCGCACTGCCCACCATGACGCACAGTGCATACAGGGCAGCATCAGACAGGGCCCGCACTGGGAGACAGGTCAGTCATGTTGCACCGCTCCACCGGCCACCGCGGATGCGAGCGGCCCCGCCGTGACCCAACAGCACTGGCAGGCTGAGCAGGGGCCACATGGGGTGGCACCGATGGACCACCAGAGGTCCCACTGCGCAATCGCGACCTTGTCCGCAGTGGAGTCTGTAGTATGCCAAACATACCTGCACCAGGGGTGCTCGGGATGCCCACAGCAGAACCTGGCATCGACAGGCTTGGTATCGCACAACGCCGGGAATGGGGAGTGGAGAGCGTACTATGAGGGGTGCGCAGTACAGGGGCACCTGCTTGTGTGCCCAATGCAGCCACGACAGCGACCAATGCCTGGGTCTGCTCATCAATGGCGGCGTCACATCCATCCGCATATGGACCATCTCTGGTGGTCCAGAGCACAGTCCCTGCTGTGCCGCTCCACAGCCACGCACAGTGCCTCCACGGACGCTGTGCCGCCTTTGCTGCTGTACTGATTCCCGCAGCAGGCGGGTGTGTTCTCAAATGGGTACTCTGCCACAACGCATCCTGTCCCCAGGGTATGGAAGGTCCTGATGCTCAACATCCCTTGAGGGTGGGTGCTGTTCACCAGGACCAGGAATGGGCATATAGGCGGCGGTGGGCTTGTGTCACCGCTGGACACTGTACCCCCAGACCTGGTGGTGAATGCTGCTGCTGCCCTCCAACCGCACAGCCCCAGGGACCACTGCTCCACTGCTGTGGCCGCAACAGTGCCAGACACCTGCACAGCCACCGTGCTGTCCCACCGGTGCTGACAGGCACAGCCTGGACCGTGCCGACATGCTGGCACACACGCTGGAACCAGCTAGCCCAGGGCACGCGGTGGCCTGCTGTGTGTCCGCTATGGGGACACACATGTCACTGCCCATTGCAGTCCTTGCATCATCAATGGTGCAGGTACGTGCTACAGGCACAGTCACAGCATGCTGGCATGCTTGCATGCCAGACTGCTGAGACACAGGCTGTGCAACCCCTACACCCGACTCACCGACACCAGAGTTGGCAGCCCGGCGTACATGCTGGTGCAGTGCATGCTGGCTGGTGACAGAGGTGGATGGACCCTCCTCCATGTCCAGCAGGTCTTCCTCACTGCCTGGACCCACCACCACCATCCCCTGAAGACGAACAGGATCTGTAACAGAAAGAGAGGACATGTGAGTGCATGTGAACAACCTCCCCCCCCCCAACACCACCACCATGTCATACCGTGCAGTGATGGGCTTCCACCTGTCTGGAATCCACCTCCTGGTACACCCTCATTGATGCAGCCAGTCGGTCCTCAGCCGGCGTCAGCTCCACCACCGCTGGCTGGCCCCCACCTGTGCCAGCACGTGCCACCCTGAGGGCTGCCACCCCTGAGGGCTGCCACCTTCTCCTTCACCCTCCTGCGGTCTGTCCCCATCTTCTTTTTGCATTCCTGCACAGAGCGCTGGTGGCTTCCATGCAGGTTCACTGCCCGAGCTACCCCCTCCCATGCAGCCACACGGGCTTGAGGGGTGCCCCGCCGTCCACTCAGTAGTGGCTCCTCCTCCAGGTAGGCCTGGAAGAGGGCCTCTGTCTCCGCCGTGGTGAAGTTGGGC
Source organism: Neoceratodus forsteri (assembly GCA_016271365.2). Taxonomy (NCBI): domain Eukaryota; kingdom Metazoa; phylum Chordata; order Ceratodontiformes; family Ceratodontidae; genus Neoceratodus; species Neoceratodus forsteri. The sequence continues at coordinate 63,793,358 of JADMNL010000036.1, read as the reverse complement.
CTCCTCCTCCACCCACCATCCTCACCCTCACCTTGGCTCTGCTCGGTCATGTCGATCTGTATGGGTGGAAGTGGACATCTGTCTCTGTGCAGTCTACAGCGTTATCCCATGACCATTGTCCAGAACATCACACAGCATGCAACCCACCTCTCACCTGCAGTAACCGAATCCGGCCAGCGCAGCCCAATGTCGCATATTTATAGCGCAATGCATGCAAATTAGAGTGGAGCAACTGTACGAGATGCAATCGTGCTACGCGCCTTTGAATGGCTGATCAGATGATTTGCATGTGTCGGTTGAATATCGCGCTGCGCTGGCGCTTGGCGCACACGGTTGAGCCGGCTGGAGCCAATGGCGCAGATCTGTGACTGTGTGGTACACTGCATTGTGCATGCCCAGGTAGCTTACGCAGGCGCCTGCCGCCGCTGATGACGTGCTGTGCGCGATCGGGCAATTCAGGCCATGGCCACCATTGTGCCAGTGGCGCTACAGCACTGGGCACCATATGGCGCTGTGGCACTACTGCGCAATAGTCCACTGTGGCACTGGCACGCAGGTGACCAGTCGCTCAGGATGCGTAGACGTCAGATGGCGCTGTGCGTGGCCTTGCGCTATAGATCCCTGACCTGGTGTCCGACCTTGCTTCTGGCGCTGTTCGGCTGCCAGTGTACGGCTCTGTTGCGCTGTTTGGTGACAGCGCTATGTGAACCGATGGCGCTATACGAACAGCGCGATTGGAACCTATGGTGGTCTATTGCGCAACATTTCCACGTGGGGTTGCTGCGCTGTGGGGCGCCATATTGTATGCTGTACTACCATAGTTATGGCACTCAGGAGAGCTCCCCAGTGGAGTCAGTTGGAGGTGGCCAACCTGGTGGCAGTGGTTGAGCCCCACTTTGGGGCACTGTTTGGGGATCAGCCCCTCACCATGGCCCGCACCCACGTGTGGCTGCAGGTGGCCACTGAACTGGAGAGGGTCACAGGGCGGTGCCGGTCTGCTGACCAGTGCAGGCACAGATATAGTGACCTCTGCAGGAGGGAGCCGGACGTGCTGCAACGCCTCAGGTCACGTGCCAGGAGGGGCGTTGTGCCTAGGCCAGGTGGGTGTACCATCTATGCACCTGTATTCTCCGTAGGGGTGTGACTGTGTTTTGGTGGCGGTGCATGGGGGATGGCTCTGCCATGGTTGGCTGTGTCAGTGTGTGCAGGTGTGAGATGCATGGGTCTGGCTGTGTGGGCAGGCACACTCACTGGGGCAGGGGGCAGTCTGCTTTGGGGTCACACTAATGTTTTTCTCAACATTTGTCACCCACAGGCCTGGCGGAGAGGATGCAGGCCCAGGCTGAGGAGGGCCGTGGCGGGGCCCAGGTAGCAGCCGGAGGAGGCGTGATGGGTGGGCCACAGCGGCAGCAGCAGCAGCAGCCACAGCTGCTTGATGAGTGTGAGTATCATTACATCATGGATGCTATTGCATGCTGGAGGGGGTGGGCATGACCACCAGCCAGGGACAACACAACCATGCACGACACAGGCGACAGTCATCACTGTCCAGTGTCACTGCACGTCTGTGTGTGCATCACTGGTGGTCCATGCATGCACTGGGCACATGGCTGTGGAACTGGCATCCCACCACATTGCCACGTCACTTGACAGCCTTGTTTGTGCAGCGATGGACATGGGCAGTGTGTGTGTGCAGTGGTGCACATAGCTGGTGCTGCCTGGTTGGGCGTGTCGTGTGCATGGTCACTGTGGGTGGGTGCATACCATCACAGGTGCGGGGCACTAGGCTATATGCCTTGCAAGATGGGTGGTGTTCAGGGTTGTGGACAGTCACAGCCATTGACTGTGTTCCCTTTTCCTAGGTCTCAGCATCCTACGGCGGATGGACTGTGCCCTCCAGTGGCTGACGTAGGTGTCAGTCGCTACACACGACCTCCTCAGAGACATGCAGCGCCATGGGGTCAGGCGACACCGGAGGAGCCAGGAACATCAACAGGCAGCAGGAGACCAGCCTGCCAGGCACTGAATGCGCTTCCCCTTCCCACTTCACTCCATCCCTCCCACCCTGCCTTCCTCTCCCAGTTGTTCACCCCTACCCCTTACCCCCCCTTGTCTTGTACATATATGTATATAGTTATGTTATTGGTCTTGGTGTTGTACATATCTTTTTCCAATATATATGTATATTTTGTTATGAATACTGTGGTGGTCTCTGATTTGCAGCTGGCTATGGTAGCTCAGTTGCAGTGGTGTGCATGGCATCTGGGGTGGTATGGTCCTGGGTGTGTGTGTGTGTGTGTGTGTGCGTGTGCATGGGGAGGTGTCTGCTGTGTGGGAGTGACTTTCAGTTGGTCTTGCCATCTGCTGCCGCCAATGCTGGGTGCCCAGGGTGGGTCTGGCTTGTATGGTTCTGTGCTACACGAGGTTGCAGTGTGCCGGGGGGGATGCATGGTGTTTACTGCAGTGACAGTCACTGCACATGGGTGGTGTCATGGGATCACAGTGCAGGTGTGCTGTGCAGAAGGGGGCTGATGTGCACTGTGGTTGTGACCCTGTGTGTGGCAGTCTCAGCCTGCCAGTGGGTGTGCTAAGCGACATGGCCCTGCTGTGCTTTGTTGGCTTGTCCCCATGGGCCGGTGGATCATCCATCCCTCCCCAGTGATGCTGTGCTTGGGGTGGGGTGTATTGTTAGTTCTGCAGTGTGTTCCTGTGCCCATGTGTGGCATGGCTGGTGGGCCCCAGCCTGTCTCCTGGTTGTGCAGTTCCATTGCTCTGCTGGGGGTTCTGCTGGCGCTATGGCACCTCTGGACTGCTCAGCTGGGCTAGCCTTTTGTGCTATGGCGCATCATTTCTGCTCAGCTTCCTTCCTGGTTGCGCTATGGCACAGTTTGTGCGATATTCAGACGTTGGCTGCTTGCGCAGTTTGTCTTGCTCCATGTTTGAATATCGCGTCTGTTGCGCATATGCGCAATTGACTTGTGCTTGCTCCTGCTGTTGCTCACTTTTTGGGCGCAGTTTGAATACCCGGCCCATTATGTCATACTTGGCCAGGTACTCCAAGAGTTGAATAGACACTATTTTTTCTGTGGCTTTAGAGAGCGGGGGGAGGATAGAGATTGGACGGTAGTTGTTAGGCGCGGACCGATCTCCACTCTTATGTATAGGGGTGATTTCGGTTGATTTCCAAGCACTGGGAAACTGACCGAGGTATATAGACCAGTTTAGTAGGTCTGTAAGGGGGACTAGGATGGCATCCAAGACCAGGCAGAGGATCCTGGAGTCTAGGGGGTCACAGTTGGGGTTTTGCTTCCAAGGGCTTTTAGGGGGTGCGGCCTGGCTATGTGGGGGGATATAGTGTGCAGGTAGAAAGGAGGGCAATCCAAGGCAGGGGGGATATAGGAGGGGATTGAGTCAAAAAAGTTGTTTGGGAGGATAGAGCTTAGGTCAGAGAAGGTAGTTTTCAGGCAATCAGCTATGTGAGGTGGGTCTGTAGTGACAGTGCCATCGATGGACAGCTGGGATGGTGGGGGGTGGGTCTTCCCATTAAGCTCTTTCATGCTGTCCAAGAAAGTCTGGGCAGAACCTCGGGTGGATGCGAGGGTAATGTGATAGCGCTCTGCCTTGGCCCATCTAATAACCCAGGTGCACTGATTACGCGCCGCATTGTAGGCTTGTCTATCAGCCAACTTGCCTGATTCAATAGCGATGTGCCAGAGATTATTCCTATGCTTAAGTTTTTGGATAACGGATGGGGAGATCCATGTGGCATTTTGTTTTTTAGTACAGATTCTGGTGTGGGGGGCAAAAAGTTCACAGGCCTTGCTGAAGGCATTGGTGAAGAGGTCTAGGGCAGAGTCAGTATCAGGGGCGTGACAGATGGGGGACCATTCCAGCTGTGCTAGATGCAATTTTAGCTTTCTGAGAGCCCCAGGGCATAGACGCTGGTGCAAGGTGGTGTGGGACACAGGTTTCGGTATGGAGGATGACCAGAGACAGAGGACAGGTGAATAATCACTAAGTGAGTTGGGGAGGACGTTGATAACCCGGATTTTATGACGGCGGTTTGATAGTATTACATCTAGGAAGGTGCTGGAGCCACTTGTCTGGTTGAATCTAGTGGGCTGGGTGACTAACTGGGACACGTCCAGGGCAGTGAAGGAGTCCCTAGTATGGGAGGCAGTGGTACCAAACCAATTGACGTTAAGGTCACCAAGGATGAGTTGCTCAGCTTTGTGTGGTAGGGAGGTGAGGTAGTGGATGAGAGACTGGACCACTGGGTTCTGGTTCCTCGGGGGTATGTAGGAGACCATGAGGAAGAGTGGTCCCCCTGGCAGGGTCAGGGGTCATTTTTAGAGTGAGGGCTTGGGCACCATAGTCAAGCCTGAGGGCAGGGAGTGCATGGCTTATAAGGGTGTCCCACATGTAGATTGCACACCCACCGCCACATTTACCAACTCGGTCTTCCCTGAACAGGGTGTATCCAGGGAGGGAAATAACGGAGTCAGGGGTTGTTTTGGAGAGCCGGGTCTCTACTAAGGCAATAATATCGGGTTGGTGTTGTACAACCCAGCACAGGAGTGTGGCGGATTTCTTTAGAAGGCTGCATATGTTCAGTGATGCAACACGGAGACCGGCTCCAGAGTGGAGTATGGGAAGACTAGTTGGCATAGGTCTAGGGTTTGGGTGTATATTCCTGGAGAGCAGTAGGCGCAGAGAGATTAATCTAATTAGGGGACGGTGGCAACAAGGACCCTGAGTGTGATGCCGATGTGAGGTCCTGATAGTAGGGGTGCAGGGGATGGGTAAGGCACAGAGGGTAGGTATGGGAAGGAAGAGGTGGGTCCAGGATGGGTCCAGGAGGGCAGAGGGAGCAGTGGTGTTGGTAGGTGGTGGATACAGAAGAGTTGGGGGTGTCCAGGTGGGAGGGGGCAGAGCTGTTTGGGGGCAGCTTAGGGAAGAAATGCTCGGGGTGGAGGGCAGGGGCACAGGATGGGGGTGGTCTGAGCCAGAAGGGTAAACATGAGCAGGCCTAGTAGGAGAGCGATGGTGCCCACTGTTATGTAGTAGGTAGCTGGAGGTAAAACTGGGCCAGCAGTGGTGTGCCAGCAGTGAAGTTAGCCAAAGCACGGGGCAATTTTGGTAAAACACCTGGAAAGAGTCACTGCAATATTGCTTTACTGCGTGGGGGTGGCAATGACACTAGTTCTAATTTCGTGATATCATTGAAAATTCAGCTAAGGCAAAGGTGCCAGCTACTGGGATGGTTTGGCTGTGACTGGGTATGTCACCATAGGCAGTGGAAGTGTAAGAATTGAAAGGGTATATAGTCAAATTAGGGTGACGTCCCTAACAATAGGGCAGGTTACAGCAGTAATTGAGAGGAGTTAACTGGAGCGGCTGGAGAAAAACTTGAGAGCAAATGTGCAACCATGTGGGTGAGAGTGCTTTAAAAAGGGGTGGTAAGAAAGTGGGTCAAGTCAGGTATTGAAGACAGGGAGGCCAATGGCCATAAAAATGTGCAGCAGTGGAGTAATCAGTCGGCTGCTAGGCTGAGGAAAGGGGCGGAGCAAGGATCTATTTAATACTTTGAGGAGGTGGGGTGGTTGCCGAAAGAATTCAGTCCAGAACACAGCACAGAAAAAGAGATTTTCCCGAGATCAGGAAGCTCCAGGAGTTGGAAAATCAGCTGAGGAGCAGAAACTGCCAGTCAGTGCCTGGCTCCTGCACTGGACGTCCAGTCAAAACAGCGGCATTCAAAACTATGAGTTTTGGAGGTCCGGTGCATACATGAATCTCTCCGGGGGTCAGTCGGGCAGTCTGCTAGCTGCGGCCGGCTCAGAGAGTGCTGGGGCCACAGCAGCAGCTTGGGAAGCCCGCAGATGGGATGGGCCATCTGTGGAACAAGAGGGGAAAGACAGAGGATTACATACAGCTAGAGTACAATAGCAAACTCAGTGGGGGCAGCCAATGGGAAAAGACAAAGCATGAGGTAAAGAGGTGGCAAATGCAGGGCAATTATTTAGAGATAGAAGAGGAGTTAGGGCCAAGTTCTGCAGGGTTTATTCAGAAGAAGCCCAAAATGTCTGAGTTTTCTTTTTTATACTTTCTTTTTTTAGCTCCCCTGGGTCTGACCTAGGAACCCCCCACCATCATCCTCAGTGTCTCTTTTTCCCTGCCCATGAAACACCTGGGGTCCGACACTCCATTCCTGCCTTCGCTCACTCCTAACTCTGGCCCCATGGCAGGTAACCTGTGGCTTGTGCCCCGCAAGTAGGACCTCAGAAGGGGGACCAGGCCTCCGAGGAGATACTTCACTCGACAAACCGGGATGGCAGAGGAAGGAGCCATCGTGGAGGATGCAGGCCAGGAAGCTTAGGTAGATGTGGTGGAATGAGGGAATTTCATCTTCCCCAAGTTCACCCCTTATTTTTTGCCCTGTAGCCCCCCACCTTATCTTACTTACAGGGAAATCTGCTGTGAAAATGACATTATGCATTTCAGGGTCATCAAGAAAAAGTGAGCACCTCCCCTCCTTCAGAACTCATCTGCCAGCCCTGCTCTGGGCAACACCAAGTGAGTGGGAGCGCGCCAATGTAAGGCCTCTCCATAAAAGAGCACCGTTACTCCTGTCCTGACATCCTCTTCCCCTGGACCATAAGGGGGCGATTCTGCAATGGAAGGAGGTGCCCTCCAGAGGCAGGAGGTATCCAAGCAGATGTCAGAACCCTGCCTTACCAGTTGGAACCAGACACCCCTGACTCAGGACATGAATGTGTTTCTGCTTTTTTAACTTTGCTTTTTCTGAAAGTGTCAATTTGCAGACATCACTCTGTACACCAGTCCCTGTTCTAATTTTGCACTCTGAAATGTTTTGCAATTCCATTCTTAAGAAAGACACAAATATACTGCACCGCATTTGTACCGCTCAACCTTTTGTCACTGAAATATGAGACCCTGGCCCTCAAAATGTGGAAAATTATGGGACCCAGGTTGTCAGAACCCATTGAAGTTCTGGGTTCTGGTTTTCATCTAGAACTTTGCAAATAGTTCCAGGGTTCCAGTAAGGAGGGCTGGGGGGATACTGGGATGCATAGGGAGAGGCATCACCAGTAAAAAACAGGAAGTTGTTATCTCTCTGTACAGAGAGCTGGTGAGACCCCATCTGGAGTACTGCGTGCAGTTCTGGAGACCCAATCTCCGCAAGGACATAGACAAGAAGGAAGCTGTCCAGAGGAGGGCAACTAAAATGGTGCAGGGTCTGCACTGGAAGACATATGAAGAGAGACTAAAGGAGCTTAATATGTATAGCCTCAAGGAAAGGGGGGGCATGATAGAAACTTTCAAGTACCTCAAGGGAATCAACAAAGTCCAAGAGGGTAGCATCTTTCAGAAAAGAGGTGTGCAAGAACAAGGGGGCACAATTTGAAGATGGGGGAGCGGCTCAGAGGTAATGTAAAGAAGTATTTTTTCACAGAGAGGGTTGTGGATGCATGGAACAGCCTTTTGGAGGAGGTTGTGGAGTCAAACACAGTGGTGGAATTCAAGCATGCATGGGACAGTCATAAGGCAATTCTAGGGGGTGGGGGTAGGAAGAAGTAGGCTGCTGGTTAACTAGGATCTGCAGCTTATCCATTAGGTAGGGAAATGGGCAGACTAGGTGGGCCAAGCGGTCCTTATCTGCCGTCAAATTCTATGTTTCTATGTTTCTTTAAAACTCAAACTCTTTTATACTGTGTATATATAGGACTGAAGAGAAAGAACAGGTCAACTACTGAGAGGTCGTGGGGAGCGCCCGGGCCTCAGGCGGACAGGACCAGCCAGGTGAGCCCCATGACCTTGCTGGAGAGAGTCCCGTGTGGAAGGGTGAACAAATAAAGTCAACAAAAACACAAACAAAAAAAAGATACTGAGAGGAGAAAAAAACATAAAACCCCTACCCAGTGCCCTCTCAGCACAGCAACAATATTATTTCACTGCATATGCAGAAAAGAGACCCACATTGTGCTTTTCAAAATGCAAATGTCAAGTGACACAGTTCCTGAGAATGTCTCGCTCTACAACATTTTAGGATGTAATTCCCAATAATCAGTTTTCCAGGCTGGCATCTCCTGTTTTTAAAGTGTTTGAACAAAAAAGCATGATAAAATGGGTCTCCAAATATTGTTAGAGGAGAACTGACTTGAATCTGCAAGCCTGTGTTTTCTGTAGAAGCTGCATTACTAATATTGGTTCACATTCTGTTTTTGTTTCATCTGTACGGGCGCCTTAGTAAATTCACTGAGTGTTTGTGCTTTACACTCTGGTGGGCAGTACCATTTCAGAACTGTATGATGTACATTACGTCCTTGTTACAGAACTTAGTGTTTTCACAATGCATTCATGTTCTGCTGTGGAACTCGGTGGCCTGAAGGGGACATAAACTACATTATACAGTTCTAAAATGGCACTTGCCAGTAGAGTATAAATCAGAAACATGCACTGAGTTTACTAAAAGACCAGTAAAGATGTAACAATATCAAAAATGGATCAGATATATGAAAAAAGCATCTACTAGGAAAAATTACTTACAGATTCAGCACAGTTCTTCTTTAAACTCAATTGGCTGAAGGCCATCTTCACCTGTGTTGTTATCTCAGCACAACAACACTGGATAAAGATCCGGCAGCCTGTTTACAATAAAATCAATACTAACCACACATCACTGATTGCCATCGCAAACATGTCTGCCACCTTTACTCACTAAAAACCTTCAACTAGGCCCTAAAATAAAACTGCCTTAAATTAAAAATAAAATAATGAAATGGTATTTGCCCCCAATTCTCTTCTTACACATACATACATAATAATTTCATAAGTTTTATATGAGTCATCAGGTCAATAAACCTGTCATTAACTCACCACTATTTAGTGGAAAAAATACATTTCTTTTCCCCCATATACATGTCCAGAGCCTTTTTAAATAGGTATATTGTGTCACAAGCTACTACCCCAGCAGGAAGGCTATTCCAAATTGATATGCTTCTCTGGTTGAACCAATTAGCTCTTTTATGCATCCTAGGTACTTGCCCCTTGAGCTGCAGTTTGTGCGCTCTTGTGGTTTTATTTTTAAATTTCTTACTTAACCCAAAGCTCTCACAGAGTGCTTCATCTTTTAATGCCTTATATACCAGGCAGAGATTTCCTCTTATGCTCCAGTAATGTAGAGAATACAAATTTAATACTCCTAATCTATCCTGATAGGATGTATTTTTCAAGGAGAAATTTTTTTGTTGCACGTCTCTGGACTCCATCAAGTAATTTTTGACTTATTTCACTCTGCGGAGCACAGAAAGTAGAATTGTACTCCAAGTTGGGTCTTACCAGGGATGTATACAGGGGCATAATCACCTCTGGCTCCCTACTTTTAATATTTTTTAATGTAGTGGCTAGGATCCTATTGCCTTTTTGAGCTGCTTTTTTTGCATTGGTATCAAACTTGAGGTCATTTGTAATCATCACCCCCAGATCTCTCTCCTCTATTGTATCTTGTAAAATTGTATTATTCAGAGTATACTGATAGTTATCGTTATTTTTCCCCAGGTGCATAATCCTACACATCCCCTCACTGAAGCTCAGTCTGTTCCCTTTTGTCCATGTTTCCAGTTCATCCAGATCCTTTTGTATTTTAATGGCTGAATCTGTATTATTTATAATTACACCTGCTTTACTGTCATCATATTTGACTAACCATGAGCGTTCATAAGTTTGCACAGTAGATATAAATATATTAAATAATGTTGGTCCCAGGACTGAACCCTGGGGAACACAACTTGTCACCTCTCCCCTGGCTAAGAAATGTCCCAGTATTCCCACACTCTGCCTCCTATTACAAAGCCAGGATTCTATCCAGCAAACTATACAAGGCTGTATACCCATTTGCAAAAGTAAATTTATCAGTAAGGTTTGTGTTACAGTGTCAAATGCTTTGGAATAATCATGATCTATAATATCTACTGGAAGTCCCTTGTCCAAGGCGGCACTGACTGATTCATAAAAGTGAAGATGACTGGTTTGGCAAGATCTTCCTCGTACAAATCCATACTGTGTGATGTCCTGTATACCCTGTTCTGTAATATATACATTATTTGCTTCTGGATTAGACCGTCTAACATTTTTCCTGGGACAGAGGTGAGACTTATTGGATGATAATTTCCAACTTCCTGGTTTTCTCCTCCCTTGTGAATTGGGGTAACGACTGTCTGCCTCCATTCGTCTAGTACCACCCCTTCATTTACGGAGGCACTGAACAATTGTCATCGGCCCTGCGAGTTCATCCACCAATAATTTTAATAACATGGGGTGTATGTCGTCTGGTCCTGGTGACTTGTTATTCTTAAGTTCAAGTATTCTATCCCTCACTTCCTGCACAATTATTTCTGATGCACCTTTTATTCTGTTATGATCTTATTTTACCACCTTCTCTTTAGGTAGGAAAGTACTTAAAAAATACTTATTAAATTCTGTAGCCATTTCCAAGGGTGAATTAATAACTTTGTTCCCTGACTTTAATGACCCCATTTTGGGGCAATTACCTCTTAGTGTGCCTATATAACTGTAAAATTGTTTACTATTATGTTTAATATTTTTTGCCAGTTTGCTTTCTGCTTCTTTTTTGCTTTTGTTTATAATCTTTTTACATTTATTTGCTTGTGCTCTGTACTTCTTCCAATTTATATCTGTCTCCTCTGTCTTATATTTTCTGTATAATCTTTTTTTTCCTTATGTTTTTCTTTATGTTTATATTAAACCATGTTGGCAATCTGTTTTTTTTTTTGTTTGTATTTTCTACGCAATGGTGTGTAATTATTTATACAATACTCAAGTTTATTTTTAAGTATGCCCCATATTTGCTGTAACCTTTTGTTGTTCGTGTCTGTTGTCCAGTCCCACTCTATTTTTTCTTAGCCTTTACATCTGCTTTCTCATAACACCTGATTGTAGTCATTCCTTCCACTGATTCCCATGTGGTTTTTATAGTAAACATTATCATATTATGATCTGTACCAGCTAAGGGTTCTAATATTATTATTTCCTCAATGTTTTCTGGCAGTGAAGCAAGAATTAAATCCAAAATATTTTTGTGTCTTGTATTGTTCTTCATCAACTGTTGCCAGCTTTTATATATGATTACATCTATGAAATTATATTCTATTGTAGATGTACCTTCTAATTTATCCCAATTTATACTGGGAAGATTAAAATCATCTAACAGTATAAATTCACCCTCTACATCTACTAATTGCAATGCCTGTATAAATGTGTTATTTTCCTCCATTGTCAGTCCTGGTACCCTATATCATACTGCCAATGTTATATAATGTGTTTTCAACTTAATTCTAATCCACATAAGTTCCACATCACTGACCCTTATGTTCTATGGTGTCATTTCCTCTTCTTGTAAGTTGTTATTGACGTTGATCGCCACACCGCCACCTTTGCTATATTTTCTACATTTATGATGCCTGTGGTATCAAAAATAAAATAAATAAATAAATAAAAATGTAATTCCCCCAGTCTCACTCTTTATGCCAGGTCTCTGTGATAACACATATATCTATGTTATGTTTATCAAGCTCAAACATAAATTTTTCTTTTTTGTTATTCAAGCTTCTTGCATTTAGGTATAGGACCTTGAGTTGCTGTTGACTAACATCCGATTTCCCCCAGTTTGTTGCTCATGTTTTCAGTTGTTTTGCTTGAATTTCTTTTTTTGTTTGAGACTTTTCTTTTACCCTTCGTCTTCTATAGACACTTGTTTGTAGTTTAAAGCCTTCCTGATTTCATACAGAAACAGGTTTCCCAACAAGTTACTACCAGCCCTACTGAGATGCAGTCTATCATAACTATAGCACTTCAGACAATCTATAAATTGTTCCCATGTTCTTATACATGCTATTCCTTTTGTGAGACACCAGTTCCTGAGCCATTGTTCATTTTGTTTTGTTTTATTGACTGTCATTTCATTTGCCCTTAAATGTGATAACATTTCTGAAAAAATGACCTCACGCCCATGTGTTTGTAATCTGTGATACATTTCTTCATATGCGGTGAATATGTTTTCAACTGAGTGGTGATCTACATCATTACTTCCAATGTGAAGCAAAACTATTTAGTCAGAGGGAATTTGTTTAATCAGATCTGTCACAATTGATAATACATCTCTAACCCCAGCCCCTGGAAAACAACTGCTGATGACACTTGATTTAGCCAGTGTTGTTGTTGTTGTGGTCTGTATATCTGATTATTGAATCTCCTAGTATATATATACATTTATCTTATTTCTGTTCTCTGAATTACTATCTGCTACTTCCATGCTGTCAATTACATTCTCTTTCTCTAGTGTTAAGGATGTTCTAAAATTGTTTCATGTGTTAAGCTCATTATGTTCCAGACCGTTATGCTGTATTTGTTTCTCTTTAACTGTTGCCATCCATCCATCCTCATCATTAGTTAAGGAATAATACATGACAGGGTGTGTGTCATGCTGGGATAGCATGCACTAGGGGGGGCTGAGCACGAGGGCTGCAGGCGATGGCGTTATCCAGCATGACACACACCCCGGAGTGCATTATTCCTATTCTACAATGGCTTATTGTTTATATAGAAAATAAAAAAATAATTTTAAAGAATGTTTTTATTAGTGTGGAAAAATATTTTTGTTTCTTAACAGGAGATGGAAAAAAGAAAAGAAATAAAAGCCTGACAATAGAGCTTTGGTGTTGTGCTGGGATAACGACACGGGTTCAGCCCCAGATTGACCAATCACAGTCCAAGATTCTTTCTTGCCATTGTTTAATACTTTTTATTTCTTGTGCAATTACGTATCTGCACAGTGGGATACAGGGACGATGGCCATTATCGTCTTTTACACCACACACACTTAGATCTCATTTGCCACATTTTCTATATCGGTGACCTCATTTGCAGGACTATCTATTGTTTGCCTTAGGGGTGTGTACCTATTTTGGGTTGGTACAGCAAAGTTCATTGCTCTTCTGCCTTTTTTTTTTGTGAAGCTTGTTCCTTTCTTTATTTCCTTCTTGCCTTTCCTCCATAATTTCCCTCTGCCTCGTACCACCATTTTCATTATTTGGGTTCATGTGTCTTATACATTCCTCATCTGTATTTCTATATGAGGGTTTTTGGATACATTTTAGTTCCATCTCCAGTCCCAGTATTTTGGATTTAAGCTGTTTCATTTCTCGACACTGCAGGCATATAAACTGCTCATCCAATTCTAATTTCAGCTACACTAAACTTCTGACATGAAGAGCATTTTGTGGCTATTTCCCCAGTGTTCATGGTGACTTGGTCAGATGCCATACTTTCTTACTTTATTGTGCACTTACTCCCTTAATACTTATCTTTTGCCGGCTGATGGCACTGAGGGTTGAGGCAGTGGACACCACACCTCACGCTACACCTGTGACCTGGGTTCGGGAGCAAGCTTGGGCGCTGGGGGTCAGCAGGGGATGGTTGAGGATGAGTGCCCTCATGATGCTCTCCTCCCTGGGAAGGAAAGGTGGGTTGCTCCGGCATGCCAGCAACCCCTGGTGGAGACCAGGGGCGCTGCAGTATGCCAAGGAAGCACGTAACTAGTGTGGCCGGCACCAGCAGGTTGCTGTGCGCCAGTGCATTGATGTGCACCATACAAGGGGAGGTGGGTTGGGGTAACACACAGAAAAAGGGGAAAAAACAGCACCATGGACAGGCGACAGCACCTGTCCCCCATGCTCTTCACCGGGCCAATCCCAACTGGCCTTTCAGTTCCTCAGGCCAAGCTCTGCCCTGCAGTCAGAGTCTGACTTGCAAGAGCACCCAAGAGGAGGGGCGACCCACCCCGGGCGGGTTAAACCAGGGATGTTGGCTACAGGGATGGGGACGAGAGAGGAGGCACAGATCGGGAGGGCCGCAGGCAGGACTCAGGACTCAGGACTAGGATGCCAGAGAGAGGTTCCACGGGGCCGTGACCAGAGGGAAATAAAGTAAAAAAAAAAAATACCTATCTTTCTGCTGGCCAGGGATTGCACACCTCTTCCCCTCCTGATGCCTACAGCTGCCGCTGGATTCTGCCCGCGTTGCCTCTGCAGTGCACTCGCCTCCACTCACTATGGTTGTTGCCTTTATAACATGCGAGGCGGAAGCAGGAAGTCCTCCCTATGGCCAGTTGCTAGGCAACCACACATACTGTTACCTCCCGGCTTCTGCTTCACCGGGTAAATCACTTTTAAAAAAGTGATACAGACCAATGCTGAGCAGTGAACCTGCCACAACAGATGCTTTGTCACAGACTCTCATATCTCCTAGCTGTCAGAGAGTGGGGGTCACATGACACAACTGGTACACTTTACCAGAGGCTCGCCCCTAGAGCCTTGTGTTACTAAAACAAAGGGCTCATGCACCCAAAAATAAAACAAATCTGTGGCTTCTCTCTGTTCCCTTCAGGTGGAGCCTGCTCTTTGCGCCTATCCTATTATAAATAAAAAGAAAAAAAAGTACTACAGGACTTACGGTTGTAACTTCTGATGTTTTTTTCCTAACCAGGAATAATCCCCCTCCTGTCTTCACCGGCATTCCCGGGAAACCTCTGCTGTTTAATGTGCAACAGATAAAATAGATGCCCTAGTTCCTTCTGAGGCCTTCTGCTGTGTGAATTAACATTCTGCCAGTAGAACTGAGCAGAGATTTGAATTCTTGTATTCCATTGGTAGTAAACAGTCTGTCTATTGTATGTTTGTAAGAGTGGTCTTATGCGCATTCTTAGGGTATGAGAACAGTGAACTGAAGGTGAGTGGTACAGATACCCTAAGGATGTGAGACCACTCTTACAACCATAAGAGTGGTATCAGCAGCACTACTAATATATTATTGATCAAAAAGTATCAATAATACATTAAAAATGTTGAAAAACCTACATCAAACATAGAAACATAGAATCTGACGGCAGATAATGATCGCTTGGCCCAACCAGTCTGTCCATTTTTCCCCTGCCTACACCATTACCGCAAGTGCCGCAAACTGTACATGACCTACAGCTCTTTCTCCTTCCTCCCTTCCTTCCCACTATGATTCCCTTGTGCTTATCCCATGTATTCTTGAACCCCACCAATTTTCATTCCCACCACCTTCACTGGAAGGCTGTTCCAGGTATCCACCACCCTTTCTGTGAAGACTTACTTCCTCACATGTCTCCCGAATCTACCAGCTTCTCAGCATGTCCCCTTGTTCTTGAGCACCTTTTTGTCTGAGAAATACTTCCCTCCCGTACCTTATTTACCCCCCATGAGGTATTTAATGGTCTTTATCATATCCCCCCTCTCCCTCATCTCTTCTAGGGTGTACATATTGAGGTTCTTCAGTCTCCCCTCGTAGGGCTTTTGATGCATTAGAACTCAAACTTACTGGTTCTAAAGGGGTTCTAATTTTTTTAGAACTAATTCTGATAACCCTAGTGGGACCCTGCTCCTCAGCGTCTGGGACACAAAATAAACACGGACATACAAGCTCAAAACACCGTAGAAACTAATGCCTATATTTTTGCAGAGTTACATTTCAATGAAGCATCATAGATACTATCAATGTGTGCTTTAAAGAGCCCTTGACAGCATTAGGAAAACATTGAAAAAAGTAAGATTTATATTCAAGTCCTTCCATTTTCTTTATTACTTCATATATTTTCATTAATTCGCTCCCCATTTTCTTTATTACTGAAAGCAGTTGCATGAAAACAAGAGCCCTGTTCCTTAAACTATATCTGCTTTGGCTGCTTCTCTACACATGACATCACAATCCCCTGTTTATGACATCATATTTAACTCCACAGCGACATATTTTGATGTTATAAACCGAATTATGAAGTCAGGTGCAGGCAGGGAGTCACAGCTAAAAGGGAAGATATACTGTAGTCATACAGTAACCCTTAGAAATAAGGAAATAAGGGTTATAATTACAAATTAAAATACGAAATATCAGCTACATTTATGCCTGAATGTTACATTTTTTCGAAGTTGTCTCAACTGTGTCAGGGGCTCTTTAATATGTAAATTTAAAGCACCTGCTTTGTGTGGGACTCACCTGTTCCATGTGTGACGTATGAGGGACAGAGCAGTTCTGAGGGGTAAAATAAGGGAAATAGTTTACCTCATAATGTAGGAAAGGATTGAGAGATATAATAGCATTGTCCTGGGAAAATATCAGCTTGATATGTTGGGCATGCAGGATTCAAACCATATGATCCTCAGCTTGCTATGGGCCACATAAATTAGATGCATCACTGTTTTGTGACAAACTTAAGGACTTTTAAAGCAGCAGTGCTACGAAATTGGGGAAAAATGTGACTCTCCCTTTTTTTCACTATAAAGGAGTTCAGCAATCTTTCAGTTTTATTTGGAGGTACAAACTATCTAGTTCTACCAAATTGCAAGTAGTGTATTTTATAAATGTTTTAATTTGGCTTTTTTCCCTCAGGAAAAAAAAAAAAGATGGCCACCACATTTGGCTCAAAAATAGCATTGTAGTGCTGGCAAGGGTTAGGATGAAGAAATTACCAAGAAAAAAAAATGCACGTTGTGCAAGATGGGAGATCCCTAGAAATGTAGATTTGACAGGTATGTTAATATTTTATTAATTGTAGCTGAAGATAGCTTTTTGAGTTATCATTTTTCGTTGCTCTGCTGCTTTAAAAATGAGTTGAGGGATTTCTCTAGTGCAGAATATTTGTGCATGTGTTATAATTAGGCAGTGTGATACCATAATTGGTTTGTGCAGCTTGCTGCCTGAAACCTCTTGCCCCAGGTCATAGTCAGAAAACGGGACTATTAGTCTCATTATAAAGCACGACATAATTTTTGGCCAATCAGGATTGTTTATTTCCAAACATTCCAGGTACTCTTCTTTTTTTTTTTCACAAGAGGTTGTCTCCTGCCAACAGTTCTAAAATTCTACAGCTCTAAGTTCAGTTACCATAGTCCATTTCTTCACAGAGGGCTTTCTCTAACTTTTCGACAAAGTTAAACAGTTTTATTTGAAGTTAAAGTTGCACGTTTTAAACAGAACTCTTCAACATGATTAATAACTTGTATATATATGCACAGCCCCTGTGTCTCTTATGGTTATCAGAATCCAGTTGTAGAAATGAAAGGAAAAGTGTGACTCCTACCGGGATTCGAACCCAGGGACCTTGCCATTCCGTGGCATGCTCTTTTATCAGATGGTTATCTGAGTTTCTTCTCAAGTCCTCTGTGTGCCAGTGGTGCTCTGTTTTGCAGTTCTCTCACCCAACAAACTTAAGAATGCACTCTTACAACCACAAGAGACACAGTAAGTGTACACACATAAATATATGCTCTATTTGTTTTGGTTGCTAATAAAAGAAAAATACACTGAAGAAGGAATCTTGATTGACCTGTATTTGGTAAATGCATTGTAATAAACACAATATAAAATCAAACCTTTCATAGAGTAATGATCCACCTTGTAGGTAGTATGTAATTACCACACATTCTCAGACCACACTGTCAGTGTGGCACAGTTGGTTTCACATCTGCCACTGGGCAGAAGGTCGTGGGTTCTAGCCCTATGCCAGGATTGGGCTCATAACATGAATGCTGGCACCTGAGTGCAGTGCTATGGGGATGCTGCGCTGTAGGGTTGTGTAGTTATTCAGATGAGCTGTTATACCTTAAAGGGGTATGGTCAGCGCAAATGACTCCACACTCAAGTGTGGGGCTGGTCCCAATGTGCACTTTGTGGACAAATGCATTTTGGTTTACTTACTGTTTGCTGTGGTATAGTAGAGTATATCACACTAATTTTACTTAGTTGTAGGCTGACATCTTCTGTTACTACAAATCCCAGAATCCTGTGCAGCTGAAATCAGAACAGTAGGTAGCAGTGGGAGATTCAATAGCCTGCAGTGTATGTTAGAGCTTTTATAATCTCCGATCAGATGTTTTCAGGGACTGATTTTTTCCAGGGGGCTTTATCCAGTCCTCTGTGACTTTACATAGCACGTGGAGGACAGCAGGACCAGCAAACAAAAGACTGCAACTTATATAAACTCTAAGATGCACTGCAGGCTACTGAATCTTCTCACCGCTGCCTACTACTCTAATTCTCAGCTGCGAGGGATTCTGGGATTTGTAGCAACAGAAGATGAAAGCCTACAACTAAGCAAAATGAGTCTGATACAATGTACTATACTTCAGTAATCAGTATGCAAACCAGAATGTTTTTGCACAAAGAGTACACATTGGGAACAGCTGCACACCTGCGTGTGGGTCCCTTTGTGGTGAATGTTCCCCTTTAAACCAATGTCCCCGGCTGTCTGGTCTGGTGGTTGTTTAGGTGGGTGTTAAAGATCCTAAGGCACTTCTTGAAAAGGGTAGGTGAATTTCCCCCTGGCGTACTGGCCAAATTTGCCCCATTTACTGAAAATACCAACAACAGCTTAATCTTGTTCAGTTTCACTTAGTTTCCAGGTTGCATCTATATTGTCCACCCCCTCTCCCCTGAGATGAGGCAGAAAACAGGCAATAGAGTTTAGCCCTCCTTTCCCAGTAAACAAAACTAAAAAAAATAAATTCATTAATGAATTAAGTCACAGCAAGACTGATTGGGAGGGAGGGTGAGGTAAGAGCAGTACATCGGGCTAATGGACTGCTGGGCAGGGGTTGGCGGGGCATGGTCGATCAGATGTGTGAGTTTTGACTTGTCTCAGTGACACAGTGACAAGGAAGGTTTGAGGATTGATCTGCCTCTTGGCTGATTTCACCTTGTTATGGCATCTCGGAAAATGAAGAAACAATAACTAAAGGATTTCTGGCCCGGGGATGGAGGTGAAGTGGAATGCAGAGCTTGTCTGTTGGTGTACAGTATTTGTATATGCCTGAGTGTACTGTATGTGTGTACGTCTGAGTGCACTGTATTTGTACTGCATGCATCTGTGTCTGTGTAATAAACGTACCTTTTTTTCCCACGTGTGAGGATATGGCCCCTGATAAGGTGGTGTTGAATCCAAAAGTGGGTTACAAAGAGTGGATCCTCACTAGTGGGAATAAGTAGGCAATAAATACGGCGTGACTGACAGACTGTGGGTTACCTAAGCAATAAGGTAAAACAGGAAAAGTAATTATGGGTCAATAATTGCATGCCTTGAGTAGATACATACTGTAGGTACCCACAGTAGGTGTTTACAGACAAAAAGACTCACGGTCCTTCCAGTCTGCTTGGTTTCTACTGTACCTATGCCCATACCAGTCTGGCACTAGTTAGGCCTCTAGCGGATCAGTCATCTCACCACTTGGACTAACCTCTCCACCCCCCACCCCATAATTCTCAACAGTCCCATGTATTTATACAAGCCAATCTTGAAACTGCTGATCACGACTTTACATTGACCAGCTCCTCTGGCAGATGTTTCCACTTTTCTACCACCCTCTCGGTGAAGAAGTATTTCCTGATGTGCCTTCCAGAGTTCTTCCTGCCAGCTTATATTTGTGGCCCCTTGTGATGGACACTTCACAAAGCTTAAACAGTTGCTGACAAGCTGGCCCAGTGGCATGGAAGACTGAGGTGTTGGGCGCCTTACCTTCCGCCATGCTGTCAACCCATGTTTAGGAGTGAGCTTGGGATGTAGACATTCCTCATGGCTTAGCCCATCAGTTGTGTCATCAGGGGCTGACCTTGGGGGACTCTGGGAAAAGGAGTACTCAGTCATGGTGGGCGGGGGAGGGGGGTGTCACAGGATCAACTAGATAATAAATTACACTGCAACTAAGTAAGTTACTATAAAAAAAATATTTACTATTGCGGATTGCTAGATCGGGACCTCAAAGTCTTTCAGTATTCCTCCTGGGGAGCTGAGAGTTGCCCTTTAAAAAAGCTTCTATTGGGAAACATGACTTACAGGCCCAGCGCAGTTCTCCTTTAAGCCCACGGATCAGAGGAGGTGTGCAGTAGCTGAGAGGAGCAGTGATGGGCCCAAGAGTCTGCTCGCCTGTCCCACCACAGCAAAGCATTGTGGGGGAAAAGCAGCTGCTGATTATCCATGCCATTCATACCTCTAAGGTACTTGAAGGTTTTGATCACGTCTCCCCTCTCTCTCATGGCCTCCAGCAAATACATATCGAGGTTGACCAGTCTTTCCTCATAGGTACTCCCCAGCTGGCCCAGAGTTATTTTAGTTGCCCTCATATTGGGCTTTTAGCGTGTGGAGTTTGAGCCCTGTGTCTTCTGGGATGTTAGTACTAAGTTTAAATTCTATGGGCAGGATTTTTAACGCAAAGGACACAGCACTTCCATTTGTATTTCAGACATGCGCCGCATTCAGGCAAATGCATCAGCATGCTTGCAGCTTATTTACAAACATCACAATGCATTTGCAGTAATTCAGGCAGTTTACGGCATTCTGCTGCAACTGCGGGAATTGCATCCATTTTCCGGGCACAAGTGAGGAATTCCATCCGGGGAATTAGGATGACTTTTCGTGGTCTAACTCCTGGGACAGATTTCGGCACTCGTGTCTGAAAAACAAATGAAAGTCTCTGAAAGTCTCCCCTCATGGCTCTAATATAATATAGCAAGGTCTCTGCACTGTTTACATGGTTTCTTTTCTGTTTTGCAGGCAGTCGGATCAATCCTTCCCTAACAGTGCACTTAAGCACACACAAAAGCATATCTAACTTGTCTTTTGTCTGGTCAATTGTCTGGGTTTTGGGTTTGTTTTGTATTAGCCTTAGGTCACTGGGACTAGATACCCCTCAGTTTCTTTACCTTACAGGAGCCAGTTGCCACAGCTGTAGAGAGGTGAGAGAGAAATTAAGGGAACCCCAACTAAAAGAAAGACTGCTAGTTTATCTTGAATCCAGTGGGCTACAAGATCACAGGCAGCATGGATTCATGGGGGGAAGGCAGTCATGCTAAACTAATCTGATAGAATTATTTGACTGGGTGCCCAGAGAAATAGACCAGGGAAGGGCAGTGGATGTGACTTATCTGGACTTTAGTAACGCCTTTGACACTGTGCTGCACAGGAGGCTGATGACGAAACTGAGCAGCCTAGGGGTGGGATCCAAAGGGGTTAATTGGGCTAGAAACTGGTTAATGGATAAGAGACAGAGGATGATGGTTAACGACACTCACTGTAATGATGGGAGAGTGACCCGCAGGGTGCTGCAGGGCTCAGTACTGGGACTGGTCTTTTTCAACGTCTTAATAAGTGACATGGAGAAGCACTGGAAGGGAAGGTATGCCTTTTTGCAGAGGATACCAAAATCTGCAATAGGGTGGACACTCAGCAGGGTGTGGAGAGAAGGCGCTGGGATCTTGGAAAACTTGAGGAGTAGTCAAGACCATGGTAATTGGGGTGCAATGCCAAAAAGTGCAAAATCATGCACCTAGGGCAAAGGAACCCAGGAACTAAGTATATGATGGGGGGTAGTGACAGTCACTGAACAGGAAAGGTACCTTGAAGTTGTATCTGATGACCTCAAAGTGGTAGGGCAGTGTGACAAAGCAGTGAGTAGTGGGATGCTAGGGTGCATAGGGAGGGTAGCTCCAACAGAGAGAGGGAGGCTTTGTTACTATTGTATCGCTTGTTGGTGAGATCCCACCAAGAGTAATGTGTATAGTTTTGGAGGCCTCACCTCAGAAAGGACATTAGGCATGGTGAAAGCAGTTCAGAGGAGGGCAACTCAAATGATGCAGGGGTTGCATGAGAAACCCTACCAGGGGAGAGTGTGGGATCTCAACATGTATACCCTGGAAGAGAGGAGATCAAGAGGTAACATGATAGAGACCTCCAAGTACCTCACAAGGGTGAACAAGGTGCAGGAGTGGAGTCTCTTTCAAATTTGTAAGAGCACCAGGACCACAGGGCATGTGATGAAGCTGAGGGGGGGGGGAGTTAAAGAGATGTGAGGAAAGACTTCTGTACCAAAAGGGTGGTGGATGCCTGGAATGGAATCCAGCAGAAGTGATGGAGGCAATAACAGTGGGGGCTTCAAGCATGGGATAAACATAGAGGTATATTAGAAAACAGGCAGGGAGGTGGAAGGGTCGATGGAGACCAGTTAGGGTCTGTGGAGACAGATTAGTCAGGCAACATCTGAGCAGACTGTGTGGGCCAAGTGGTCCTTTTCTGCTGATAAATTCTATGTTTCATTTACATCAATTCCAGGTAGTCCATGTCCTTTCTCAGGTGAGGGCTCCAGAACTGTGCACAGTTATTCCAGGTGCGGCCTCACTAAGGACCTGTACAGGAGTAGGATCACCTCCTTCCGTCTACTTGAGAAGGCCTTACCTGTGCAGCCCAGCATTCTGTTATCTATCCCATGCACCTGGTTTCACTGGGCTGAAAGTTTGAGACTGCCGCTGATTACAAGTGTGCCGTTAGGCTTGAGACATAACGGAGTACCTTTAAATGCACCTATGAAGTGTGATTATTGGTCATAATTATGTGTCTCTAATGGGTCTTATTGCCTTATGAAATGACTTTAAAAAAAACAGAGACATACCTTCAAAACTGTATGGGGTGGGTTAAATAAGAGATTGTTTTTTATTAGGCAGGAAGTCCCACCCCCATGTAATTATGGTGAAAGCTGGAGTGATCATTACTCTAATTCTTCTGCCATTTTATAACCTACTGCACATTAAACACACCCCACTGTGATGGGTCCAAGGTGAAGCCGAGGGCCATCAACAAGCAGTATGTTAAATGTAGGCCGTTTAATGTAGTCTGACTGCTGGGTCTTCCAGAATTCGCAGTGAACAGTCAGTCCAGATGGACATACCAAGATGACTGCCAGCAGACTTGAGGGCCTAGGGGTTGACACTGTACCAGGGCAACCAAGAGTTATGAGAGAGAATGAGAGGCTTGATGGGACGAGCTGGTGAATGGCAGAAGAACAGGACAGTTTAGGTTCCAAGATATGTGGCACTGGTATTTAGTGGCATTCAATGCTGAATTTGTTGTGACAGCCAGATCTTGTGCCACTTCACCATCAACCTTATCATGTCAATGCCAGCACTGTATTTCACAGTGCTGTTTGGTACTGGGCTGTAAATGCCAAGCACGCTGCCTGCCTAAGGAGCAGGGAAGCTGTTGTATACACTTTTTTGGCCATAGTATTCAGTTTCCTAGAATTCATCTCAGGAGGCTGAGCAGAGAAGGGTACCTTAGCTTTCTCACAGCCAGCTGCTTGGACCACTCTTTCATGATTAGGATGGGGGTACAGGTATCTCTCCCCCCCCACCCCATCTGTCCACCTCCTATTTCTTTTCAACTTTTTTATCTATGCCAGCAGCTGAATTAGGCGCTGACATGATTTTTGAAGTAGCCTTTTGAGTGATTTGTGTATGAGGACTAGCATCCTTCTATTAGGAGCTACCCCATCATATCTATTAAATCTGCTTCCTCCTCACCATCCAATGTTTCATGAGAGGGATGTTGACGGTGCTCAACATCTGATAAAACAGGAGTATGAGATAGAATCCTTTGTAGGCCTAGGAGGGGAGCCAAAGTCTTGTTCAGTTCAACCATTGGGTTCTATACATTCATCTTCCTCCTCCTCCTCCTCCACAAGTGGGTAGTCTGGGGCCTGTCTGGAGTCAAGGATATCTTGTATGGTGAGAGACTGTCATGTTTTTCAGGTTTAGGTACAATCATTCTTGTTTCAAAGGCCAGTACTAGTATTCTGTTTAGCAGGCTGTACTGTGCATAGTTTAGGTATTATGTTTTTTGAAGACTCTTCTGCAGGTTGAGGCACTGTTAAAGAGGGTGTTTATTGGTTAATTTATTAGGTAATTAGTTGTAGTTAGTGTGATCCCATAGGGCTGTATATACCGTAGGTATATAGTTTTAATTAGTGTAGGTATATAGTTTCAATACTCTTATTAGTGTAAGTATATAGATTTTTTTTACTGTTTTATTAGTGTAAGGAAATACTTATAATTGATAATTTACTTACAGGTATGGGGAAATAAATGATGGCCTTTTGTGTGTAAGCATATACAAGAATGGCTGACGGTGCTTAATTGTATCAATCTATTTGAACAGGCATACTAGCCACTGTATTAGTATATATTTTTTAGTGCTGTAATGTTTTATATACAGGTACAATAATTATTTATAAGGTCACTCTCAATTGTTAACTATAAATAAAATGAAATGAAAATAATGTGTTCAGACAGATATATTTATGTCTAAATCCATGTGTAGAGGAAAGCAGGTGAAACTGATCTGAACAGATGACTTTTCCTAACCAGTTCAATATACGTGCAACCCATAATTCTAATTCATCAGCCATGTTCCCTTTTGGAACAGATGAACTCTTCACTAATCCAGGTACTTATTCCTCCATCCCCCGCACAGTATATCAAAGTACAGGCCAGATGGGGAGCCAAGCTGACCCCCCAATGGGACTCTGAAACTGAGGGATTGAATATCCTTCGTTAAACAAAAAAGTACAAATTTGAATGGAGCGCAGCCATCCCCTGCATAAGACAGCCTTTCCTCTTGAGGTCATGTTCTACAGAAGGATTGGGTATCCTACGATAATTCAGTTAAGCTTGCTATAAAAATCTAACTATTGGAAAAACATTATTTGTGCCAGGCAGTTTTCCCTATACATACGAGTTTAGTTCAAGGCATTTTCTCCCTGCGGTGCCTAATGTCATATGTGGTTATGATTAGAAGTGTCATTACTGAACTGAGTGGTATGTTTAACAATTTGAGGATGACTAACTGAAGATATTTTGGAATGCGAACCCACATGCTTGTTGATATTGTGGCTGGGGGGGGGGCATAGAGTCCGGCTGAACCTATGGAAGGAAAAAACTCCCCAGTTCTAAGTAGAACCAATAAAACAAAGTTAAAAAAAATCTCAGTTTTGAACTTTTTGTATCCTGTAAAGTACATAGATCTCTGTATTAAAGACCTGTCAGTGACATGCTAATTACTGATTTGCATTTTGAAGCACCCCAGCTCTTTGTTTTTTTAACAGGTATCATCTTTCTGTTCTAAATTTTAGAACCAGTTTGGTTCTAGGGGATTCATTTTTTCCAGAACTGGTTCCGCCCACCTTTGGTAGGCCTCTAACTGTACCCTGACATTAATTATCTCTGGTCAGCCCACCTCTGTGACTCAGGCTTCCACTCCTAGTTACAGGAGTAGTAATACAGAAAGAAATCAACATGGGCAGGAATCTAGTTTTATGTAGTTCGTTTCGTACAGACTATATCCCAATGTTGCTTGACAATCCATGAAAGGGGTTGGGGGTATGTTGCTGTCATTAGATACACAGGGAGAGCCAAACAGCAAAGAGGTACTGTAGATTAGAGATAGATTAAGTACTGATAGATTAAGTGACTTGATCTGGGTCACATCCTAAAACAGTGGCAGCTGTAACATTCAAACCTAGGTCTCCATGTTCACAGCTCCATGTCCTAATCAGTAAGAGAAGCGAGGGAGGAAGCTATCTCTAAGTAGGCCATCCTAATTTAATCACACTAGGGCACCAAGCACCAGTACAGGGGTCAGTGACAGAGGCTGTCACTGCCCAGGGGCCAGCACAGGGATCAGTAATAGAGGCTGTCACTGGCCAAGGACCAGTCCAGGGGTAAGTGACAGAGGCTGTCACTCACCAAGGACCAGCACAGGGATCAGCAACAGAGGCTGTCACTGGCCAAGGACCAGCACAGGGTTCAGCAACAGAGGCTGTCACTCACCAAGGACCAGTACAGAGATCAGTGACTGAGGTTGTCACTGCCTAAGGATCAGCACAGGGATCAGCAACAGAGGCTGTCACTGGCCAAGGACCAGCACAGGGTTCAGCAACAGAGGCTGTCACTGGCCAAGGACCAGCACAGGGTTCAGCAACAGAGGCTGTCACTTGCCAAGGACCAGCACAGGGTTCAGCAACAGAGGTTGTCACTGGCCAAGGACCAGCACACGGTTCAGCAACAGAGGCTGTCACTGGCCAAGGACCAGCACAGGGTTCAGCAACAGAGGCTGTCACTGGCCAAGGACCAGCACAGGGTTCAGCAACAGAGGCTGTCACTGGCCAGGACCAGCACAGGGTTCAGCAGCAGAGGCTGTCACTGGCCAAGGACCAGCACAGGGTTCAGCAACAGAGGCTATCACTGGCCAAGGACCAGCACAGGGTTCAGCAACAGAGGCTGTCACCGGCCAAGGACCAGCACAGGGTTCAGCAACAAAGGCTGTCACTCACCAAGGACCAGTACAGAGATCAGTGACTGAGGTTGTCACTGCCTAAGGACCAGCACCCAGATCAGCAACAGAGGCTGTCACTGGCCAAGGACCAGCACAGGGTTCAGCAACAGAGGCTGTCACTGGCCAAGGACCAGCACACAGTTCAGCAACAGAGGCTGTCACTGGCCAAGGACCAGCACAGGGTTCAGCAACAGAGGCTGTCACTGGCCAAGGACCAGCACAGGGTTCAGCAACAGAGGCTGTCACTGGCCAAGGACCAGCACAGGGTTCAGCAACAGAGGCTATCACTGGCCAAGGACCAGCACAGGGTTCAGCAACAGAGGCTGTCACTGGCCAAGGACCAGCACAGGGTTCAGCAGCAGAGGCTGTCACTGGCCAAGGACCAGCACAGGGTTCAGCAACAGAGGCTATCACTGGCCAAGGACCAGCACAGGGTTCAGCAACAGAGGCTGTCACTGGCCAAGGACCAGCAAAGGGTTCAGCAACAAAGGCTGTCACTCACCAAGGACCAGTACAGAGATAAGTGACTGAGGTTGTCACTGCCCAAGGACCAGCACACAGATCAGCAACAGAGGCTGTCACTGGCCAAGGACCAGCACAGGGTTCAGCAACAGAGGCTGTCACTTGCCAAGGACCAGCACAGGGTTCAGCAACAGAGGCTGTCACTAGCCAAGGACCAGCACACGGTTCAGCAACAGAGGCTGTCACTGGCCAAGGACCAGCACAGGGTTCAGCAACAGAGGCTGTCACTAGCCTAGAACCAGCACAGGGTTCAGCAACAGAGGCTGTCACTCACCAAGGACCAGTACAGAGATCAGTGACTGAGGTTGTCACTGCCTAAGGACAGCACAGGGATCAGCAGCAGAGGCTGTCACTGGCCAAGAACCAGCACAGAGATCAATGACTGAGGCTGTCACTGACCAAGTACCAGCACAGAAACCAGCAACAGAGGCTGTCACTGGCCAAGGACCAGCACAGAAATCGGTGACAGATGCTGTCACTGATCAAGGACCAGCACAGGGGTCAGAGACTGAGGCTATCAGTGGCTAAGGACCACCACAGGGATCAGTAACAGAAAGTGTCACTGGCCAGGGACTAGCACAGGGATTAGTAACAGAGGCTGTCACTGGCCAAGTACCAGCACAGGGATTAGCAACGGAGGCTGTCACTCACTAAGGACCAGCACAGGGCTCAGCAACAGAGGCTGTCACTGGCCAAGGACTAGCACAGGGATTTGCAACGGAGGCTCTCACTGACCAAGGACCAGCACAGGGATCAGTGACAGAGAGGGTGTCACTGGCTAAGGACCAGCACAGGGATTAGTAACAGAGGCTGTCACTGACTAAGGACCAGCATGGGTCAGCAACAGAAACTGTTACTGGCCAAGGACCAACACGGGGTCAGTGACACAGGCTGTCAATGTCTAAGGACCAGCACAGGGATTAGTAACAGAGGCTGTCAATGTCTAAGGACCAGCACAGTGGTCAGCGACAGAGGCTGTCACTGGCCAAGGACCAGCACAGGGTTCAGCAACAGAGGCTGTCACTGGCCAAGGACCAGCACAGGGTTCAGCAACAGAGGCTGTCACTGGCCAAGGACCAGCACAGGGTTCAGCAACAGAGGCTGTCACTGGCCAAGGACCAGCACAGGGTTCAGCAACAGAGGCTGTCACTGGCCAAGGACCAGCACAGAGACCAGCAACGGAGGCTGTCACTGGCCAAGGACCAGCACAGAGATCAATGACAGATGCTGTCACTGATCAAGGACTAGCACAGGGGTCAGAGACTGAGGCTATCAGTGGTTATGAACCAGCAAAGGGATTAGCAACAGAGGCTGTCACTGGCCAAGTACCAGCACAGGGATTAGCAACAGAGGCTGTCACTGGCCAAGGACCAGCAACGGAGGCTGTCACTGGCCAAGGACCAGCACAGAGATCAATGACAGATGCTGTCACTGATCAAGGACTAGCACAGGGGTCAGAGACTGAGGCTATCAGTGGTTAAGGACCAGCAAAGGGATTAGCAACAGAGGCTGTCACTGGCCAAGTACCAGCATAGGGATTAGCAACAGAGGCTGTCACTGGCCAAAGACCAGCACAGAGATTAACAACAGAGGCTGTCACTGGCCAAAGACCAGCACAGAGATCAGCAACAGAGGCTGTCACTCACTAAGGACCAGCACAGGGCTCAGCAACAGAGGCTGTCACTGGCCAAGGACTAGCACAGGGATTTGCAATGGAGGCTCTCACTGACCAAGGACCAGCACAGGGATCAGTGACAGAGAGGGTGTCACTGGCTAAGGACCAGCACAGGGATTAGTAACAGAGGCTGTCACTGACTAAGGACCAGCATGGGTCAGCAACAGAAACCGTTACTGGCCAAGGACCAACACGGGGTGAGTGACACAGGCTGTCAATGTCTAAGGACCAGCACAGGGATTAGTAACAGAGGCTGTCAATGTCTAAGGACCAGCACAGTGGTCAGCGACAGAGGCTGTCACTGGCCAAGGACCAGCACACGGTTCAGCAACAGAGGCTGTCACTGGCCAAGGACCAGCACAGGGTTCAGCAACAGAGGCTGTCACTGGCCAAGGACCAGCACAGGGTTCAGCAGCAGAGGCTGTCACTGGCCAAGGACCAGCACAGGGTTCAGCAACAGAGGCTGTCACTGGCCAAGGACCAGCACACGGTTCAGCAACTGAGGCTGTCACTGGCCAAGGACCAGCACAGGGTTCAGCAAAAGAGGCTGTCACTGGCCAAGGACCAGCACAGGGTTCAGCAACATGGGCTGTCACTCACCAAGGACTAGTACAGAGATCAGTGACTGAGGTTGTCACTGCCTAAGGACCAGCACAGGGATCAGTGACAGAGGCTGTCACTAGCTAAGGACCAGCACAGGGATTAGCAACAGAGACTGTCACTGGTCAAGGACCAGCACAGGGGTTAGCAACAGAGGCTGTCACGGGCTAAGAACTAGCACAAGGGTCAGCAACAGAGGCTGTCTCTGGCCAAGGACCAGCACAGGGGTCAGCAACAGAGGCTG
Source organism: Neoceratodus forsteri (assembly GCA_016271365.2). NCBI lineage: Eukaryota > Metazoa > Chordata > Ceratodontiformes > Ceratodontidae > Neoceratodus > Neoceratodus forsteri. Next base: position 63,764,048 of record JADMNL010000036.1, on the reverse strand, counting down.
TCACTGTCCAAGGACCTGCACAGGGACCTGGAACAGAGGCTGTCTCTGGCCAAGGACCAGCACAGGGATTAATGGCAGAGGCTGTCACTGATCAAGGACCAGCACAGGCGTCAGCAACAGAGGCTGCCACTCATCAAGGACCAGCACAGAGGTCAGCAACAGAGGCTGTCACTGGCCAAGGACCAGCACAGGGGTCAGCAACAGAGGCTGTCACTGGCCAAGAACCAGCACAGGGACCAGCAACAGAGGCTGTCACTGGCCAAGGACCAGCAAAGGGGTCAGCAACAGAGGCTGTCACTGGCCAAGAACCAGCACAGGGACCAGCAACAGAGGCTATCACTGGCTAAGGACCAGCACAGGGATCAGCAACAGAGGCTGTCCCTAGCTAAGGACCAGCACTGGGATTAGCAACAGAGACTGTCACTGACCAGGGACCAGCACAGGGATCAGTGACAGAGGCTGTCCCTGGCTAAGGACCAGCACAGGGATTAGCAACAGAGGCTGTCACTGACCAAGGACCAGCACAGGTCAGCAATAGAGGTTGTCCCTGGCTAAGGACCAACACAGAGATCAGTGACAGAGGCTGTCACTGGCAAAGAACCAGCACAGGGGTCAGCAACAGAGGCTGTCACTGGGCAAGGACCAGCAGCAGAGGCTGTCACTGGCCAAGAACCAGCACAGGAGTCAGCAATGGAGGCTGTCACTGGCCAAGTACCAGTACAGGTATCAGTGCCAGAGGCTGTCACTGGCCAAGGACCAAACCAGGAATCTGGAGCAGAGGCACTGACTCACCAAGGACCAGAAGAGGAATCAATAGCAGAGGTATTCACTCACCAAGGACCAGCACAAATATTAGCACCAGAGTCTGTCACTCACAAAGGACCTACACAGAACTTAGTAACAGAAGCAGTCACTGCCCAAGGACCTGCACAGGAATTACTGGTAGCGGTAGTCACTCACCAAATAAATGTTCCTCACCCTTACCTCTCTCAATCCCTCCAAGTCCAACTTCAGTGGTTTGGACCTCAGACTCCTACCTATCTCAGCCCCAGTCATTGCCTACCTGCTAGCTCACATCACAAACTTCTCCTTCTCCTTCTGCACTTTTCCCCAGGCCTGGAAAGTTGCTAAGGTACCCCCCTACATAAAAGGGGGAGACCCCTCTCCCCTGGCAACTTCTGGCCCATCTCCCTCCTTCCCTCCCTTACCAATCTCCAGGAATCCCTCATCTACTCCAGACTTGCTAACTTCCTCCACTTCTCTGATTTCCTTTCACCTTTCCAGTCTGGCTTTAGAAAGCACCACTCTACTGTACCCTCCTACTGCAAGTTACTAACTCCATCCTTACTGGGATGGATCAGGGCCACATCACCTCAGCTGTGTTTATCGATCTGGCCAAAGCTTTTGACTCTTTGTATCACCCTCTCCTCCAGTTATCTACACGTCTGACCCTATGGCTTCTGCTGTGACCAGGCTTCTCCAGCAGGACTTCAACAACATCCTACACTGGTTCCAAGATAATCAGCTCAAGCTGAACACCAAAAAGGCAGTGACCATGAATTTCAGTTCCTCCCAGAAACTGGCCAGGCTATCATCCCCCCCCATTTTCACCACTCTTGATGGTACCCTCTTGGAGGCGGTCCCTGTGTGCAAGTACCTAGGAGTTTGGCTGGACAGGGAGCTTGATTTCTCCATCCATATAGATGTCATTCACACCAAACCCCACCCCAAACTGTGCACCCTATTCTGCAACAAAGACTGCCTCCCCCAACAGGTCCAAAAGGAACTAGTAACCAAAATGGTGCTCCCAGTCTTAGTTCATGTGGATATAGTCTACAGTGTTGTCCCTCCTTCTCCTCCCTAGCCAGACTGAATACTTTATACAATGTATTCTGCCATTTCACCCCCGACTCTCTCATCACTGCTCCCTCTACTCTTCCCTCTCCACTCCCCCCAGCTGTCATATCACCAGGTTCACTGTGCCACCTTCATTGCCAAATATTGGTTTGGGTCGCTCCCCTCCTATCTCTCTCTCTCTTCCCTGCTATCCCCTGCTTCCAGTTCTTCCTACTCACTTTGGTCCAGGGATTCCCGCACCTTCTCCATCCCCCACCCTCACTCTTCAGCTGGCCAAGCAGCCTTCTCCTATCGCCTCCCCTCCTTCTGGAACCTGCTCCTCTCTCCCCTCCACCTAGCCGCCTCTCTCTCTCTCTGCCTTTAGACTTCCCCTGCGGCAACTACATGCACCCTCCTGTTTCTGCCTACCTCCCTAATCCTATACCCAATCCCCATTTCTGTCCTCAAACCACTGTGCTTCATGCACTGTTCACTCTTGCCTGCCGCAGGAATGTTGTTGTGCTCACTGCTGTACAATTGCTGCATCTTTAATGCCAGTGTACTCTACCGTTGCCCTTGTGTACACCATAATTTAGTATGCTGTTGCGGTCACATTCTTGTATGCTTATCTGGAGTTGGGGTCCCGTTCTGGAGACCTCACCTACACACAGTCATAGAAGGGATGGAAAGGGTTGGAGAAGGGCAACCAAGATAGTGCACGGTATGCACAGAACACCCTATGCAGTGAGACAGGGGAACTGGATCTGTATCCTCTGGAGACTAGAAGAAAGCGAGGGAGGGACACGACACAAATGTTTAAGTACATGAAGGGGATAAACAGGGTGAAGGAGGGGAGCTTATTTACAAGGAAAGCAGGTGTTAAAACTAGGGGTCATAGTCTAAGATTGGTAGGTGGATTGTTTAAGGGCAATGTGAGGGGGCGTTACTTCACTGAGAGGGTGGTGGATACCTGGAACAGACTACCAGAAGAGGTGGTGGGGGCTGAAATGGTGGAGGGGTTCAAAAGGGCATGAGACAGACATATGGAGCTGGGCAGGGGGAGGAGAGGGATGTCTCTGGATAAAGGGGATGAGTGTGGGGGGGTAAGAGGCAGACTCGATGGGCCAATGGGTCCTTTTCTGCCACCAGATTTCTATGATTCTACTTGCTCACTGCTGTTACCATGATGTAGCATTTTGCATCAACTACTTTTGGAATATCTTCTATGTATACCAGTGGTATTTATTATGCTGTTTTCTGACTTGTATTTTGTATACTGTATTTACCTTTGTCCTTGTTTCTCCCCTTTTCCCCTTCCCTAGGTTACACACCTGGAATCAAGACTAGGCTCAGTGTGCCTTTCCCGGTTACTATTAAATAAATCAATAAATAAAGATTAGGACAGGGAGAGCAGCCCTCCACCTAGCTCCTCTGATCAGCTGTTTGGTGTTTGTTGGGTGGCTGCCACAAGGAAAAACATTGGGGGGGGGACAATACCGGAGATGAATATATGTCAGAGTTTAACAAGTTTTGTTGTGGACGTTTGGGCTGTCAAACAGTTTTGGCCTCAATCCAACAGTCTTTTTAAGTGACTGCACTGAGTATATTCATAGCACAATTAAAATGAAATATTCAACACACTTAAGTTTTTTTTCAGAACCGTTTTTATTGCCTTTTTCTAACGTTGGTGCTGTAGGTGTATATACACTATGCATAACCATCTGAACTCCAGTTTCTTAGTTCTGTGCTTTAACTGCTGTCCTTTACTGCTGCCCTCATGCTGCCATACCCGATGACAGTGATGATGACCTGTAAAGGACATCTGCAGATGCCAGATGGTGGCATGTCTGGTTGCTGTGGCTATCATGTGTGCTTGAATATGTGTTTATGGTCTGTTTGTGTGTTCATGTGTGGACACAGATGTAAGATGCACGCTTGCCTGTTTGGGTGTATATCTGTGTGTGTGTGTTATGTGTATCTGCCCATTCATCCATGTGTATAGAGTGTGCTGTAAGTATGTGCCCAGCAGTGTGTAGTGCATGTATGTCCTGTACATTATGGGTACTGTATAAAGGGAGTGTACTGGTGTGTGTCTGTGTGCCTGCATGTTTGTGTATATTTGTAGTGCATGCAGTAAGCCTGTACCATGTGTGTAAACATGCATAGGTATGTGTGTGTAATATACCTGTACAGACCGGTATCCTGTATGTGGTAAATCTGTGCATGTCATGTAGGTATGCCAGCATGTTTGGGGGCACATGAGTAATCAGCTTGCATATGTGATGTGTGCATACTTGTGTGTGGGTGTGGGTAGCATGCATAGATGAGGGTTGTATGTATATGCTTGGGCAAGGATATCTGGTCTGAGAATGTATGTGTAGTGTGTGCATATGTGTTTAGTTTGCATGCCATCATACTGCATGTAGGCATCTGTTTATATGTATATGTGTCTTGGTTGTGTATGTGCTTCTGCAAGAGTGTTGTATGCATGCATAAGTGTGCAATGTACATGTTGTATGCATTCACATGTAGTTGTGTAATGATTTGTGCATGCAAGTGTAGATGTGTATGTGTGCATGCAACTGTATGCATGCCAGTGTAGACACGTGTGATGTGTGCATGCAAGAGTAGATGTGTGTGATGTATGTATGTATGCAAGTGTAGATATGTGTGTGATGTGTGCATGCAAGTGTAGACGTGTGTGGTGATGTATGCATGCAAGTGTAGACATGTGTGATGTGTGCTGGCAAGTGTAGACATGTGTGGTGTGCACATGCAAGTGTAGACATGTGTGATGTGTACATGCAAGTGTAGACGTGTGGTGTGGTGATGTATTCATGCAAGTGTAGACATGTGTGATTATGTGTACTGGCATGTATAGACATGCGTGATGTGCACATGCAAGTGTAGATGTGTGTGATGTGTGCATGCAAGTGCAGACATGTGTGGTGATGTATGCATGCAAATGTAGACGTGTGTGATGTGTGCATGCAAGTGTAGATGTGTATGATGTATGCATTCAAGTGTAGATATGTGTATGCAAGTGTAGACATCTGTGGTGATGTACGCATGCAAGTTTAGATGTGTGATGATGTGTTCTGGCAAGTATAGACATGTGTGATGTGTGTATGGATGTGTAGATGTGTGATGTGTGCATGCAAGTGTGGACATGTGTGGTGATGTATGCATGCAAATGTAGATGTGTAAGATGTGTGCATACAAGTGTAAGCGTGTGATGTGTACATGCAAGTGTAGATGTGTGTGGTGATGTATGCATGCAAGTGTAGATGTGTTATGATGTGTGTTGGCAAGTGTAGACATGTGCAGTGGGCACATGCACATGTAGATGTATGTGATGATGTGTACAGGCAAGTAGAGTGTGTGTGTGTGTGTGTGTGTGCATGCACCATGCATGCATGCAAGTGTAGACATGTATGTGATGTATGCATGCAAGTGTAAACGTGTGTGATGATGTGTGCAGGTAGATATGTGTGTGATGTATGCATGCAAGTGCAGATGTGTGTGATGTGTGCATGTAAGTATAGAAGTATGTGTGAATGCAAGTGTAGACAAGCATGATGTGTGCATGCAAGTGTAGACATGTGTATGTTATGTGTTCATGCAAGTGTAGATGTGTGTGATGTGCACATGCAAGTATAGACGTGTGATGATGTGTGCATGCAAGTGTAGATGTGGGTGATGATGCGAGCATGCACATGTAGACGTGTTTAATGATGTGTGCATGCCAAGTGTAGATGTGTGTGTGTGATGTGCGCATGCATGTGTAGATGTGTGTGATGTGTACATGCAAATGTAGACATATGTGATGTGCACATGCAAGGGTAGACGTGTGATGTGTGCATGCAGGTGTAGACGTGTGTGTGTGTGTATGATGTGTTCATGCAAGTGTAGGCATGTGTGTGATGTACATGTGATGATGTATATATGTATGCATGTCAATGCAGTTAGATGTGTGTGACAAAGTGTATGCAAGTGTAGACATGTGTGATGTGTGCATGCAAGTGTAGATGTCTGTGGTGATGTACACATGCAAGTTTAGATGTGTGATGTGTTCTGGCAAGTATAGACGTGTGATGTGTGTATGGATGTGCAGACATGTGTGATGTGTGCATGCAAGTGTGGACAGGTGTGGTGATGTATGCATGCAAATGTAGATGTGTACATGCAAGTGTAAACATGTGTGATGTGTACATGTAAGTGTAGATGTGTGCGGTGATGTATGCATGCAAGTGTAGACGTGTGATGTGTGTTGGCAAGTGTAGACATGTGCAATGGGCACATGCACATGTAGATGTGTGTGACGATGTGTGCAGGCAAGTAGGGTGTGTGCACTGCGTGCGTACTGCAATGTGAACATGTATGTGATGTATGCATACAAGTGTAGACACGTGTGATCATGTGTGCAGGTAGATATGTGTGTGATGTATGCATGCAAGTGCAGACGTGTGTGATGTGCGCATGTAAGTATTGAAGTATGTGTGAATGCAAGTGTAGACAAGCATGATGTATGCATGCAAGTGTAGACATGTGTATATGATGTGTTCATGCAAGTGTAGATGTGTGTGATGTGTACATGCAAGTGTAGATCTGTGCAGGATGTGTGCATGCAAGTGTAGATGTGTGTGATGTGCACATGCAAGTATAGACGTGTGAATGCAAGCGTAGATGTGTGTGTGTGTGTGATGTGCGCATGCAAGTGTAGACGTACGTGATGTGTGCATGCAAGGGTAGACATATGTGATGTGTGCATGATGCAGGTGTAGACGTGTGTGTGATGTGTTCATGCAAGTGTAGGCATGTGTGATGTACGTGTGAACATATATATGTGTGTGTGATGTGTGCATGCATGTGTAGACATGTGTGATGTGTGCATGCAAGTGTAGATGTGCGTGATGATGTGTGCAGGCAAGTGTAGGTGTGTGTGTGTGATGTGTGCATGCAAGTATAGACGTATGTGATGTGCACATGCAAGGGTAGACATGTGTGATGTGCGCTTGCAGGTGTAGACGTGTGTGATGTGCTCATGCAAATGTAGGCGTGTGTGATGTACGTGTGAACATATAGATATGTGTGTGATGTGTGCGTGCATGTGTAGACATATGTGTGATGTGCGCATGCAAGTGTAGATGTGCGTGATTATGTGTGCAGGCAAGTGTAGATATGTGTGTGTGTGTGTGTGTGCAGGCAAGTGTGTGGGTCTGCATGTGTATCTGTTTCTCTCCATGCGTCTTTGTAAGTGTGCATGCATGTGTGTGTGTCTCCATGTGCCTTTGTGTGTGTGCTGCATATGTGTGTCTCTATGCATCTTTGTGCATGTACATGCATATGTGTGTGTATCCCTGTGTCTTTCTGTGTGTCTTCATGTGTTTTTGAATGTGTGTTTGCATGCATGTGTCTCCATGGATCTTTGTGTGTGTATATGCATGTATGTGTGAGTGTCTCCATGTGTCTTTGTGTGCATGCGTGTGCATCTGCATGTGTCTTTGTGTGTGTGCATTCATATCTGTGTGTCTCCATGTGACTTTGTGTGTGTGTGCGTCAGCATATGTACGTAGGTGTTTTCATGTGTTTTGTGTGTGTGTGTCTACATGTGTCTTTGTGTGTGTGCATGCATTTGTGTGTGGGTGTCTCCGTGCGTGTGTGTGTTCATGCATGTGTGTTTCTGTGTGTGTGTGTGTCTTTGTGTCTGTGTCTCCATATGGTTCTGTGTGTGCATATGTGTGTGTGCATTGGTGTGTGTTTATGTGTGTGTCTCCATGTGCCTTTGCGTGTGAGCATGCATGCATGTCTGTGTGTCTGTCTCCATGTGCCTTTGTGTGTGTGTGCCTCCATGTGTCTTTGTGTGTGATCGCATCTGTGTTCTCATGTCATTGTATGTGTACACGCATATGTGAGTGTCTCAATGTGTCTGTGTGTATGCATGTGTGTGTTCCATGTGTCTTTGTGTGTGTGCATGCATGTGTATGTCTCCATGTGTATTTGTGTGTATGCATATATGTGTGTGTGTCTCCTTGTGTCTGTGTGTGCATTTGTGCATACATGTGATTGTATTTCAGTGTGTCTGTGTGTGTGCATGCATATCTCCATGTGTCTTTGTCTGTGTGTGTGTGCGTAAATGTGTGTAGGTGTTTCAATATGTGTGTGTCTCCATGTGTCTTTGTGTGTTTGCATGCATATGTGTGTGGGTGTCCCCATGTGTTTTTGTGTGCGTGTGTGCATGCATTGTGTTTCCATGTGTGTGGGTCTCCATGTGTCTTTGTGTGTGTGTGCATACATATGTGTGTGGGTGTCCCCATATATTTGTGTGTGTGTGTATATATAGTGTGTGTTTCCATGTGTGTCTCCATGTGCCTTTGTGTGTAAACATGCATGCCTATTCGTGTGTCTGTCTCCATGTGTCTTTGTGTGTGCATGCATGTTTGTGTGCCTCCATGTGTCTGTGTGTATGCATGTGTCTTTTTGTGTGTGCATGCATATGTGATTGTGTCTCTATATGTCTTTGTATGTATACATGCATATGTGTGTGTTTCCATGTATCTGTGTGTATGCATGTGTGTTCCATGTGTCTTTGTGTGTGCATGCATGCATATGTGTGTGTCTCCATGTGTGTTTGTGTGCATGCATGTGTTTGTATCTCCATGTGTCTTTGTGTGTGTGCATGCGTGTGTCTCCATGTGTCTTTGTGTGTATGCATATGTGTGTGTGTCTCTGTGTCTTAGTGTGTGTGCGTGTCTCCATGTACCTTTGTATGTTTGCATGCATGTGTGTGTCTCATGTCTCTTTGTGTGTGCATGCATATGTGTGTGTCTATGTGTCGTGTGTGTATGCATATGTGTCTCCATGTGTCTTTGTGTGCATGAATGCATATATGTGTGTGTCTGTGTGTGTTTCCATGTGTCTTTGTATATGCATGCATGTGTGTGGGTGTCCCCATATGTGTGTGTATGTGTGTGTGTGCGTGTCTCCATGTGCCTTTGTGTGTGATTATGCATGCATGTTTGTGTGTCTGCCTCCATGTGTCTTTGTGTATGTACGCATGCATGTCTCTATGTGTCTTTTTGTATGTGCATGCATATGTGATTGTCTCTGTGTCTTTGTATGTGTGTGTCTCCATGTGTCTGTGTGTATGCATGTGTGTGTTCCATGTGTCTGTGTATGTGTGCATGCATGTGTGTCTCCATGTGTATTTGTGTGTGCATGTACTGTATGCATGTGTGATTGTGTCTCCATGTGTCTCTGTGTGCATGCATGTGTGTATATCTCCATGTGTCTGTGTGTATGCATATGTGTGTGTCTCCATATGTCTGTGTGTGTGTGTGTGTCTCCATGTGCCTTTGTGTGTGTGGGTGTGCACGCATATGTGTGTATCTTCATGTCTACTTGTGTGTGTGCATGCATATGTGTGTCTTTATGTGTCTTTGTGTGTGTATGTATATTTTTGTCTCCATGTGTCTTTGTGTGCATGTATGCATATATGTATGTGTCCGTGTGCATGTGTATGTCTCCATGTGTCTTTGTGTGTGCATGCATATGTGTGTGGGTGTCCTCACATGTTTTTGTGTGTGCGTGTGTGTGTCTCCATGTGCCTTTGTGTGTGAGCATGCATGCATGTTTGTGTCTGTCTCCATGTGTCTTTGTATGTGTGTGTATGCATATGTGTGTGCCTCCATGTGTCCTTGTGTGTGTGTGCGCATGCGTGTGTCTCCATGTGTCTTTTGGTGTGTGCATGCATATGTGATTGTCTCTATATGTCTTTGTATGTGTGTATGCATATGTGTGTCTCCATGTGTCTGTGTGTGTGTGCATGTGTATGTTCCACGTCTTTATATGTGTACATGCATGTATGCCTCCATTTGTCTTTGTGTGTGCATGCGTGCATCTCAATGTATATTTGTGTGTGCATGTATGCATATGTATGTTTCTCCATGTGTCTTTGTGTGCATGCATGTGTATCTCCATGTGTCTGTGTGCATGCATATGTGTCTCCATGTGTCTTTGTGTGTGTGCGTGTGTTTCCATGTGCCTTTGTGTGTGTGCATGCATGTCTTCATGTCTCTTTGTGTGTGTCTTTGTGTGTGTGTGTGTGTGTGCATATGCTTGTACATTTGTGTGTCTCCATGTGTCGTGTGTGTGTGTGTGCGTGTGCATGTGAGTGTCTCCATGTGTCTTTGTGTATGTGTCTCTGTGTGTGTGTCCATATGTCTTTGGGTGTGTGCATACAAGCGTGTCTTCATGTCTTTGTGTGTGTACATGCATATGTGTGTGGGTGTCTCCATGTGTTTTTGTGTGTGTACATATGTGTATCTCCATGAGTCTTTGCGTGTTTGTGTGTCTCTCCATATGTCTTTGGGTGTGTGCATACATGTGTGTGTGTGTCTCCTTGTGACTTTGTATGTTCATATGTGTGTATGTGTGTGTGTGTCTATGCATGTGGAGTACTGTGCCAGAACATTTACACATTTAGTTCGCCAATTTGACTACACAGTTAGTTCCGTGCATTGTTAAGTTCACACCTTTTCAATCTGTAACCCACTGTGGGAGAGCAGAACAAATGAGCAGCCTCCCTTTCTGCAGCAAGATTCAAGGTTCACTCCCGGGTCACCATACACTTCCGCCTGATTACGGCAAGAGACTAGCCATTTCTCTTCGGTAATATGGAAAATGGATCACCAGCACCGCATTAGAGCTTCCCTCTGCTCGAAGGTGAAAAATGCCTTCTCCTAATGTCTTTGCATTTCAGAGAGCAGGGAACAGAGATGATGGGATTGTTAGTAAGTAAGAAAGACATCCATTTTCATTCGGCGTGTTTTTGTCATTCCTCCTTTAGCAATTTAAAACAGATCTGACCTTTGTGAGGATCCCGAAATGGAGACACTGCGTCAGCCCTGAAACCCACAGGAGCTACCGAGCCATGCAGAGGCTCTAAAGTGGGAATCATTCAGGTTTCTATAGTGAGAAAAACACCTGATTTTTATTATCAGTTTTCAAGATCCTCATTTCCTGCCCCCCCCCCCAAGACAGTAGGTGAGCTCTTGCAACAGGAGGCTATTCCCTTGGACTCTGTTGAGCTGGTTGTTTAGCAACCCCCTCCACCCCATAGAAACTGGTCTACCTCTAAAGACAGCAAGAGGGCGCACAGCATATTCTATAGACTTTCAGAATCACATTGCTGAAAACAAAGAGCTTCTGAGCACATGTACAATGCAAGGGTGGCCCCTTTTGGCCTTTTCCCAATAAAGTCCAATCATTTATTTCTCTGTATACCTATCAATAAAAGTGTCAAAGTACACACAACACCTATTTACCAATTAAAAGTTTATACCACACTAATTAAAAGCATAAACCACACCAATTAAAAGTATATACAGTACCCACAATATTTTATTTAGTTTTTGTTGACCAAGTAAGTGCACTAGACAAATCCTGCCTATTTTCAGGCATGACCCGGGGAAGGGGGATACAGATGAATGTCAATTTACCTTGAACCAGATTAAGCTGTTGGTGGTATTTTTAGTGAATGAGGGAAATCTGGCCAGGACACCGGGGAAATTTCCCTACTCTCTTTTGATAAGTGCCGTGGGATCTTTAACATCCACCTGGACTACCACCAATCCAGGCAGATGGGACCTTGGTTTAATGTCTCTTCCGAAAGACGGCACCTCAGAAGTGCAGCACCCCTCTCATGCTGCACTACAGTGTCAGTACTGGGATATCAACCCAAGTGCCAGATGTGGGAACTGACCCCACAGCCCTCTGATCTCCCAGCCTCAGAGGCGAATATGCTACCTACTGAGCCACTGACACTCACTATACTATACTGACACTATACACAATATATATAGTACCACACTAATAACACTAAATTAGTTAACCAGTTAACACATCAGTTAACATACCTAACAAACTATGTAACCAGTTCCCACACCAGTTAAAACACTTACCCCAGCACACACTGAAATGAGTCCCAACCCGCAAATACCCTCTCCAGATCAAATAAAAAATAATGCTAAATAAAGCCTCACAGCTGAGACATGGGCAACACAAAACCATGAGTGGGAATTACAAGTATCAGGGTACACTATGTTCAGGAGGGATAGGGTCAGGGAATGGAGGGAGCAGGTGTGGCGTTATACATTACGGAGGGCATTCTAGCCTCAGTAATCCTGGAAGTCAGTGAGGACAAGAGGATGGAGACAGTGTGGGTTCAGGTGGTTGCGGGGGGAGGGAGGGTGATTATGGTCAGAGTGGTAGACAGGCCTCAATCACAGAAGAAGAATGCAGGCAACGAGCTACAGGAAGAGATCAAAAGGATAGCAGAACTGGTGGAGGGGCTGAGTTGGGGGTAATTTAATTTGCCCGACATAGACTGGAACATCCCAGCAGTGGTGAGTGCTAGGAGCCAGCCTCGGGTGGAAAGGATAAGGATGCATCCCTGAGCCTGAGGGTCACAGACCTCACTAGTGAGGGGAGAATTCTGGGTCTGGTCCTGCCTAACAGATAGCCTGGGTGAGGTCCGAGTAGGAGAATCATTTTGTGACCAGCAACCACAGAACAGCGTGGGTCGCAGTTAAACTTAAAGCAGATTGAGTCCACTCCAGAACTAAAGTCCTGAACTTCAGAGGGGCAAATTTTGGGAAGATAAGGGTGGTGCTGGGGGAGACATTGTGAGATGTGTCAGCAATGGTAGGAGCAGACAGCAGATGGAACATGATAAAATGAGAATTCTAGTGGTGACAAGTGTCTGCGCTAGGATGACAGAGAAGGGTAAAACGAGGAGGGAACCAACTATGGTTTTCAAAGGGGCAGCAGAGGCAGTGAGGGGGGAAAAAATAATGCATTTTGTAGATACAAATCAAGTCAAACATAGGAGGGGGGTACATCTGGAAAAGATGAGGGCAGCGAGACAGGCAAAGGCAGAGGCTGAGCTGAGGCTAGCAAAGTGGGTTAAAAAAGGGGACAAGACATCATACATGGTGGCTGTGATTTTTTGGAACATAGGACCCCACAAGGGGGTCTGGCGTGCAATGACATAATGTACTGAGCGGGTCTGAGCCTTCAGCAGCTCGCACAAAAAGCATACTAAATAAAAGAAAAGGGGGAGGCAAGGCTTTTTGTGTTATATACAGGAGCAGTACAAGCTAAGGAAGGAGTAGTCAGGCTACAGAAGGGGATGGGGGAAGGATGGGTGGAGGATAACAAGGATAAAGTGCACTGAAGCATAACATAGAAACACAAAATTTGATGGCAGATAAGGACCGCCTCGCCTATCCATTCTGCCCATTTCTCCCTACCTACACTATTATTGCAAACAGTGCCTGATCTACAGTGCTTTATCCCCCCCCCACTTCCTTTCCACTACAATTCCCTTGTGCTTATCCCAGGCACTCTTGTACCCCACCACGTCCACTAGAAGGCCGTGAACAATTACTAATGTTCACTGTTTATGGCTGAGGATGGAGGCCTGCTGCCAACTGCAACAGGAGGAGAGGATCACTGGCAGGTACCAACATGGACACCATCATGGAGAAGGGGCTGTTGAAGGGCCTACAGGCACTGAAGGTGAAAAAAATCAGTGGTCCCAGATAGGGTGCTCCTGAGAGTGTTGAAGGAGATGAAGCAGGTCACGGCTGGACCACTTGCGAACCTCTTCAGTTGCTCTCTGGAGATGAGGGTTGTGCTGGAGGTTCAGAGGCCAGTGAACATGGTTCTTCTGCACAAGAGTGGGAGCCAAGACAAACCAAGCAACTACAGACCAGTCAGTCTGACATCAATAGTGAGAAAACTACTGGAGACTATAATTGAGAAAAGGGTGGTGAAGTTCCTTGAGGCCAATGGCCTGCCTGCATTATTCCAGATGACCCAGATTTACAAGTGGAAGGTTGTGCAAAATGAATCTGACAGGATTCCTAGATTGGGTGACAAAGGCCATGGATAGGGGTCAGGCAGGTTTTGGGTGACAAAGGCCATGGATAGGGGTCAGGCAGTTTTTGGGTGACAAAGGCCATGGATAGGGGTCAGGCAGTTTTTGGGTGACACAGGCCATGGATAGGGGTCAGGCAGTTGGGTGACAAAGGCCATGGATAGGAGTCAGGCAGTTGATGCCTTGTACCTAGACAGCCTTCAACTCGGTCCCACACAGGAGACTGATAAAGAAGTCTGGCTACCGGGGGGGGGGCAAGATTACAAGGTGGATAAAAAAACTGTCTGAATGGGAGGAAACAGAGTGTGGTCTTCAATGGAGAACTCACAGGGAAAAGGGAAGTCATGGGTGGGGTGCCCCAGGGATTGGTTCTAGGACCAGTCCTCTTTAAAATATTTATTTCTGATATGGGGGGTTCAGGGAAAGATATGCCTTTCTGCACGTGACACAAAGATCTGTGGAAAAGTGGACATCAAGAATGGGACAAGAGCCATAAAGGAAGATCTGGAAAATCTGTAGAGGATATCAAGGGTGTGGCAGATGAAATATAACGTGAAAATGGCAAGGGAATGCCTAGAACCCGAGAACTGAGTATAGCATGAATGGGGTGGTAGTGGAGAGGTTGGCAGAGGAAAGGGACCTCGGAGTGTTAACAACACATCTGTCGGCAGGTTAGTTACCCCTGCATATAAACTCATAGTGATTTTCTGCAAAATTTAAAACATTTCTACACCCAAAATGTTAAAGAAGTATGAAATTATATATATATATATATAAAAATTAAGCCCTACAGCTTTGATGAAGGGACACCAGTAGCACTGAAACATCAGCTTTGAATGAAACATTATAATTTATTACCAGGGCACTGAAATAAGAGCAGTACATTTTTACTGGGCTGTTGCATGCGGTAGGGCTATGCGCAGGGGCAAACGGGATGCTGGGGTGCATTGGGAGAGACATCACTAGCAGAAGGCGAGAGATAATACAGCCCCTGGTTCACCCTCACTTGTACTGATTGATTGAGATTTTCAGAGAGTACCTTTGAGCACAAGTGCTCATTTGCAAAGATTCCACATCAATGGCATAGTAAGAAAGAAAGCAATGCAAGTAATTTCAGAGGAACGTCGTTGAGTTGGCTACAGTGCACACAAGACAATGTTAAATAGCTACAGACTTGTACAAATAATGACACTTGGAGTATTGTGTGCAAGTCTGGAGCCCGCACTTGAGGAAGGACAGGGACAGGTAAGAGATGGTGCAGAGACGAGCTGCCAAAATGATAACAGGGCAACAGGGTAGGTCCAGCAGGGAGCGCTTGGAGGATGTAAGCATGTACACGCTGGAGGACAGGAGAAAGAAGGGGGACAAGGCTGAGACATTCCAGTGCCTCCATGGAATAAACAAGGTGGAGAGCAGAGAGCTGTTCACAATGAGTGGTAACATGGGTACCAGGGGTGACTCCCTAAAACTGAGGGGGGATTCAGGAAGGATGTCAGAAGGTAATTTTTTACAGAAAGAGTGGTGATAGACTGGAACAAACTTCCAAAAGAGGTACTCGGGACTGAAACAGTGGGAGGGGTCAAACGGGCATGAGGCAGACACGTGGAGATAGTGCATAAGGGAGCAGACTTTGGCAGAGTAGGGTGGACAGAGGGGGCGCTGTCCCAGAATTAGACAGGCTTGGACAGACTGGATGGCCCTCTAGGCCTTTTATCTGCTGTCGTTTTCTATGCTTCTATGCCTGATACTTTACAGATGGTATATGACCCAATGGCATCATGAGTAGTGAGGCCACTAGTGATGTCACAGGGGTCACACATCACAAGTAAAATATCAGACTTATGTTTATTAGCCCCATGCCATGTTTGATTTACGCCGTGGCATCAGTCTTACATGGTGAAAAGGTTCCTGGAGCTGATGTGTCTAGAAAGCTACATAGAAATTGATGGCAGATAAGGACCGATAGACCCACTTTCCCTACCTACTGCAAAAGCCGCAGACTTTACTTGATCTCCAGCTTTACCTCCTCGTTCCTATTGTTAGGGTTTCCCTATGCCTGTCCCATGCATTCTTTAATTCCCCCAATGTGTTGGCCCGAACCACCTCCACTGGGAGTCTATTCCATGCATCCACCACCCTTTCCATGAAGAAACACTTCCTCACGTTACCCCTTAGTCTACCCCCTTCCAACTTCATGTCTTGCCCCCTCATTCTTGAACATCTTATTTTCTGAAAGATGCTACTCTCTGGTACCATTTATGCCCTTTAGATATGTGTAGGTTTCTATCATATCTCCCCTGTCTCTCCTCTCCTCCAGGGTATACACATTGAGGTCTACCCGTCTCTCCTCATATGACTTTTGGTGCAGGCCCTGCATCATCTTTGTTGCTCTTCTTTAAACTACCTCCACCCTATGTCCTTATGGAGATGCAGCCTCCAGAACTGGACACAGTACTCCAAATGACACCTCACCAATGATCTGTACAGTGGCATCACCACCTCTTTTCGTCTGCTGGTGATACCTCTCCCTATGCACCCCAGCATCCCACTGGCTCTCCCCACAGCCTTGGTACATTGTTTGGACACCTTTAGGTCATCAGATATGATTACCCCCAAATCCCTTTCCTGTTGGGTGACTGTCAGTATCTCCCCCCCCCATCATGTAATCCTCCCATGGGTTCTTGCGCCCCAAATGCATGATTTTGTACTTTTTCACATTGAATCTCAGCTGCCACACTCTAGACCATTCCTCCAGTTTACCTAGATCCCTCCTCATTTTTTCCACCCCTCCCAGAGTGTCCACCCTGTTACAGATCTTAGTGTCATTAGCATTGACGCACACCTTCCCTTCCAGCCCCTCCACAATGTCACTTATGAAGATACTTAACAGGACTTGCCCAGAACTGATCCCTGAGCTACCCTGCTGGTCACCCTCCTTTCCTCAGATTGAGCTCCATTTACCACCGCCCTCTATCTTCTATCAGTCAGCAAGTTTCTAGCCTAGTTTACCACCTTGTGACCCACTCCCAGGCTGCCCAGCTTGTTCACAAGTCTTCTATGTGGAATGGTATCGAAGGCCTTACTGAAATCCAGGTAGGCCACATCTACCATTCCCCCGATCCACTTCCCTAGTCACCCAGTCAAAGAAACCAATTACATTTATTTGACATGACCTTTCTGCTGTGAATCCATGCACTACAGTTGAAGGACAGATACTGGAATACTCAAAGCAGCCACCAATGCATACATCAGGGCTTTAGTACCTCAATCCCCCTTGCAGGCACAATCTTAATGGTTGAATTAACATACCAGAGCCTTCATAAAAACTGGTGGCCCTCTCGTGTCAGGCAGGCATTTTCTGACAGGTCTGTGCCCCACCCCAAGACGGTGCTCCATGGGAGCACTAATAGCTCATGATAATGACACATGACTGACCCTTCTTATACAGTTCTTATTGTACCCTTCTAAGGACTCCCACATCCTCCCTTCTTACTGCTTCGTGTGTCTCCTCCCCGCTGCCCCATCTTGCCAGTACAGTGAAAGAATTGTGCAGTGGTACAGGCTAAGGGGTGTGAACCCTACCCACCACCCCACCAAGATCCAACCATTCTGCCTCTGCTTAGGTATTCTCTGGGGGAGCGGTGGCAGACTTGGTGGCCCCTGGGTGGGGCAAAAGGCTCTCTGCAGCCTTGCCAGTTTGGCCCAGAGTCCAGCCATCTCCACCCTCAAATCAGAGAGGTGAGTGAAAATTGGGAAGTACCCCATTCACCAGAACGTGTCCACAAAAGTCTGTGGCTCTATACACCTTACAGGTAGCATGTAATGTGAGCGAGTCAAAGTGAGCAACTCAGTTTGACCACCCGTATGAGTAGCAAGTGTGAACGTATAGTGAGGATTGTGATTTAGTGAGTGTACCAGTGAGCTACACCAGCTGCAGCAGGCTATGGGGCTATGTTCGGCCAAGCAGTTCTGAGCTGGCCATTTTGTGTAGTGGCTTCAGTCACTGCCTCTGGAGTTGGTGGACCTGGGCTCGGGTCTGGCTGTGGTGGATTTTTTATTTTTTCTTCCTTCCCATGTGTCCACCCCCCGGAGTTGATTATAATAAAGTGCAAATGCGAGGCTTACGCTTGGAAGAGGCTGGCAGAATAACCCCCGCATAAACATGTTAATTTAATTGCTGCCATTGAGAAAATAAGTGACTGTTGCTGTTTGTGGTGGTCACTGTAATTTTGGTTGCCATTTTCACGTCGGGGGATACCTGCTTCACTTTATTTGCTTTTGGTGTAACCCCTGCACCTTTTTAGTTGCCCTCTGGACTGCCTCCACTCTGTCTGTGTCCTTTCTGAGGCATGGCCTCCAGAACTGTACACAGTACTCCAGGTGGAGTCTCACCAGTGAGCAATACAGTGGAAACATCACCTTTCTTCTCCTGCTGGAGAAACCTCTTCCTATGCATCCCAGCATCCCACTGACTCCACCCTGTGCTTTGTCACATACTGCCCTGCCACTTTGGGGTCATCAGATATGACAACCCCAAGGTCCCGTTCCTGTGCTTAGTGACTGACAGTACCACCCCCATTCTAAGCTCTGCTCTTGTGCTCCTATGTCATAGGTACATCAATTTGCATTTTTTGGCACTGAACCCCAACTGCCATGCTTTTGACCACCTTTAACAGTATTTCCATTATTTTCCCCACCACTGAGATAAGGCTTACCAGCCTATAGTTACTAGCCTTTTCCCTGCTGTCACCCTTATAAAGAGGCACCACGTCTGCTCTCCATCAGTCCTCCTTAACCATGCCCTATTCCAGTGACCTGTTGCAAAAGGCCATCAGCAGGGCAGCCAGCACCCCCCCCCGACTTCTTTCAGTATACTTGGGTGTATCCTGTCTGGTTCCATAGCCTTGTCCACTTTCAAAGCTGCAAGTCCATTCAGGACTTTTCCCTCTGAAAATGGACTTGCGTCCACCTCCCATCCCCGTTTGTTCCTGTGGATCACTGGTGGTCTGTCTCCTCTTCCCCCCTTTCACTGTGAAGACTGAGCAGACGTCTCTGTTCAGGATGTCTACTTTTTCTTGCTCCTCTTCTGCACAGTCTCCCTTCTGCCGCCCTCCTTATCCTCACTCTCCCTCCCCCTCCCCTTGCTTTCCTCTTCTTGCTCATGTACCTGAACAGTCTTATCCCCATTTGCTACGACTCTGGCTATCCTTTCCTCTCTGCTTTTGCTCCCTTCACTGCCTTGCATGCTTTCCCCTGTTTTACATGGTTCACCTCCCTTTCTTCCTCCCCTTGCCTTTCCTTATACCTCCTGAATGCCACCCTTTTTTCCTTCACCACTGTGGCCACTTGCCTAGAATACCAGTCTTTTTTATGTTTGCTTGTGCGCATGCACAAGAAACATTATGTGGCAGCTTAGGAGAGAAGCGGGTTGTGGAGATGCGACACTGTGGCGGCCAATGCTGGCACTGCATTGTTGGGCTTGGCAGTGTTCGACCAATGCAGGGCCAGTGTCCTGATGACACGGGTTCTGCAGAGTGCAACCAAGTTGTAATGATTTCACTGCTGTAACCAGGGGACGCCTCATCATTGCAGCGTCAGCCATTCCGCTGCAATGAGCGAGCGATCTGTCATTGCAGGGCGGTACCTGCCTGGTGCAACCAGGACCCTGGCGGATGTATGTCTCTGCCTCAGAGGTGCATAGAAAGGCGATGGGGTTGCCCAATCCCCCTGTCAGCATGCCCTTCACCCAGTTCATTTGCTGACGGGGGAGCCCACTCTCCGTTGGCATAATGCCCCCTCATTTCAGTTATGTGCAGAGGGGGTGCCCAATCCCCCTCGGCATCATGCGCCCCCCCCACACTTCTGTGCTGACAGGGGGCCCAAATCCCCATTGGCTTCAGTCCCCCTTCCCAGTTCCAGTTGCCGATGGGGGAGCCCAATCACCCCTCGGCATCATGCGCTCCCCCCCATTTCTGTGCCGACAGGGGGCCCATTCCCCGTCGGCTTCGGTCTCCCTCCCCACAAATGCAGGTGGTACACTGGGAGTCCACCCCAGTGTACCAAACAACACCTGTGAAAAAAGAAAACCAACCCGCATTGTCCCTTTGAGTTTTTTTCCCTGTAAAACGAGAAAACGGTCCCTCGAAGTGTTCCAGTGCCCCTCTCCCAACCTGCGCCCACCCTCTGCGTACACTACCTCCCCACACCCCGTGCACTACCGGAGCCCAAACGACGATCTTCAGTGGACCGGGAACACGTCTGCACTCTTCAAAGCCAACCGCGAACTGAAGAAATGCCGGTAAGCTGTATAATGGCATAAATAGAGTTTTTTCAACGTTGGTGCATATCTTGGGCATTTTTTGGGAATTTGGGCACCAAATTTTCAACATGGGGTTACCGGGACCCCTCCTCATGAATTCAGTCACAGTCGTCGCATTATTCAGTCTCAAAAGGTGATTTTGCGGTCACTGCACAGAATCACCTTTCGGGACCTATTAACAAAACAACAGTGCCACTGTTCATGAGGTGGGCTCTCAACAAGCCTATGTTGCAAATTTGGTGAAAAATCCAAAAAATGACTGTTTTACGAGCATGTGTTGCGCAGTTTCCACACACGCTCATAACTTTGTGAATTTGTAATATTTCAATTCCAGATTTTCAGCATTTCCATTTTCCCACACCTCCTTGTGAACAGTACAGCTGTCATTTTAAACATCCTCGCTGAAGTGTGTTTTCGCACTTCTGGCGCAAAATAGCGCAGTCACGGTGGGAAATCGGTGTTCAGGACTGTTTAAAAAAATGACAGTGGCACTGTTCATGAGCAAAGGTCCTAAAATGCCTATGTTGAAAATTTGGTGACAAAAGTCTATAAAATGACTGTGTTACAAGCGTGCATTGCGCGGTTTCCATGCACACTTGTGCCTTCGAAAATTTGTAATATTTTCATGCCAGATTTTCAACACTGGCATTTTTTCACACCTCCTTATGAACAGTACCGCTGTCAATTTTCACATCCTGGCCAAAATGTGTTTGCACCCTTCTGGCGCAGAATAGCGCTGTCACTGTGGAAAATTAGTGTTTTGGACAGATTAAGAACGAGTGAGTGAGAGAGGGGGAGTGAGCGAGCTCAATGGAGTTCTGTCAGGACTGCTGCGGATTTCTTTGTGGGCAGAAAAAGGCACCAACACAGGCAGGAGCCCAGTCTGCAGCACCAGGAGAAACAGAACGAGCGAGTGGGAGAGGGGGAGTGAGCGAGCTCAATGGAGTTCTGTCGGGACTGCTGTGGACTTCTTTGTGGGCAGAAAAAGGCACCAATGCAGGCAGGAGCCCAGTACAAAAGGACAGCCTGCAGCACTGGGAGAAACAGAATGAGCGAGTGAGAGAGGGGCAGTGAGTGAGCTCAACGGAGCTGTGTCGGGACTGCTGCAGATTTCTTTGTGGGCAGAAAAAGGCATCAATGCAGGCAGGGGCCCAGTACAAAAGAGCAGCCTGCAGCACTGGGAGAAACAGGAACGAGCAAGTCAGAGAAGGGGAGTGAGCGAGCCCAACGGAGCTCAGTCGGGACTTTAGAGTTCCCACCCTCCCGCCAGGGTCCTGTGTGGTCCTATATTACAGCAGGGTCTCTGGGGTGGAGACAAAGCAATGACTGGATACTTTTAGGATTACTGTAATAATACAGATTTAGATGTTCTGTTTATTTCTCTAACTGAGCTAAGTACTGTACTGAGCTATACTGTTAGGACTGCTGTAATAATACATATTTATTTGTTCTGTTTATTTCTCTAACTAAGCTGAGTAATACTTGGAGTGCAATAGGATTTCTAACTGGACTAAGTGAAACTATATGACGGCTGAGAACAAAAAGTATGGTATCTGAGGGGTGAAAAACGGACAAGGAGGCTGTAGGATTGCTACAGTAATACAGTAGTATCTAATGGATGAGATTTGAGACTGAATTAACCTGATCGGCAAGGGGTCAGTAGGGGGACTAGTGGGAGGGACAGGAACTTGAGTAAACAGGGGCCTAACAGTTGTAGTAGGGTACAGAAACTGGGAGTAAGAGCCCGTACCATAAGATGGGGGCCAAAATGGGGCAGGTGCCACATGTCAATAGGGCAGGCATCTTTGGAAGGGTGGTGGGGTGTACAGGGTGTGGGTCTGCCATGATCCTGGACTGGGCTTGGAGGATGGGGGGGTGTATGGTCTGTAGATGACTGGCTAGTTTGAGGGAGGAACTATGGAGGTTAGGGAGGAGTCTAAGTGGCAGGGCAGATGAGTATGGTAGGCATCCTGGCGGGGGGGGGGATAGGGGTTGGCAAAGGGGGACGGGGGAAGAACAACGAGGGACTGAAACCAATCCCAGAATCAGAGGCACTAGCAGAAAAGAGAGGAGAAGGGAGGGGGTGCCCGAGGCGAGGGGAGGCCTCCTGATGGGGAGGAAGAGACCACGAGCAGTACCAGGGCAGAGAGCAGATGGCTGCGGGTAGGGAGGTACCAGGAGTGGGACCAGAGGGGGCATGGAGGAAACAAGTAGGAGGGGGAAACTGATAGGGGGAAGAGATGTTGGAAGGGTATCGACTAGGAATAGATTTGAGCCTCTGCTATGGAAGAGAGAGAGGGGGACAGGAACTTACTGGGGGGAAGGACAAGCGGGGCATGAGAGGGATGGCACAGGTAGGGGAAGAGATAGCGAAGATGAAAGGGTAGAAGGGGGCTAGTAAGGAAGGCGGGGTGGTGACTGGAGGAGAGAAGGCTACAGGAAGGGGGAAGGATGGGAGGGGCATCACTATCGGGGTCGAAGGGAATGGGGGCTCTAAATCGACAACAGCAGGGATAGGAGAGGGGTTGGAAATCAGCAGGGGAGGAGGGAACGTCGACATGGGAAGCCCAGTAGGAAGCAGTCAGACAGGGAAGGGGTTCAAGGGGGATGGGAGGAATAAGGCAGAGAAAAGGGGTGAGGCAGAAGTAGGGGGTGCAGATACAGAAGTCACAGAGGGTGCAGCTGCCGGGGATAAGGGGCAGGGAAGATCAAATACTGGGGTGGTGGAAGGGGCATTAGAGGAAAAGGGGTAGGGACAGGGCCTACTCATCCTGGGGATTCTATGCTGAAGGGGGGTGAGATGGGGGGCGGAAGGGGGAAACTGGCCGTGTTTGGGTTGAAGCTATGCTGGGTTGACTGTAGGAGAGGCAGGGCAGGCACTGCTCAAGTGTGCAGCGAGGGGGAAGGAAGAAACCTCATTTAGTGTTGCATGTGGGTAGAAACGACTTGGCGGGGAAGACTGTGGAAGTAGTGAGGGGGAGTTTCAAGGAGTTGGCAGTGTGAGGGGTGGAAGTCGGTGGCATTCTCAGAGGCACTCCTGGTACCATGTGCAAGCATGGGGAGGAAGGGTAGGATCGAGGAGTTCAACAAGTGGCTGAGGGATTGGTGCCACACCAAAAATTGTGGGTTAGTGACTAACTGGGGTAGGGTCTGGGGGAATAGTGACTTGTACACGGGGGACATGCTACACTTGAACAGGGAGGGGAGGGGAGTATCAAAGGTGGGATTAGAGGGGTATATCTCTACTAAGGTGGATTTAAACTAGTGTGGGGGTGGCCAAAAGACTGAGGTTGGTAGAAAGGTCCGGACAGAGGCGCCTAATGAGCTCACACCCCTAGATATAGGTAAAGGTGGAGGCGTAGTAACCCCGGGAGGGGGCGGCAGAATGGTCTGAGTATAATACAGAAGGCACCACCACCTGGTAAGAATAAGAAGGAGAAAGGGTGCAGACTACCGGGAGGAGGGACACAGGCCAAGGAGAAGAGTGAGGAGAAGGAGGGGTACGGGTGGAAGGTGGTCTCTCTCAATGCAAGAAGCCTGGGGAACAAAACTGCAGAGCTTCAGGCACTCCTTTCAGAGGGGAAGGTGGACAATCCTGCAGTGACAGAAACTTGGGCCACAGAATACCATGATTGGGACTTGGCAATCCCGGGATACAGGATATACAGGAGGGACCGGGGGTTAGAATGGGGGGGTTGCACTCTGTGTGAGGGAAGGGATCAAATGCATAAGGGACCAGGGAGAAGAAGAGGAGAGGACAGAGGTGCAGCTCCTGGACTCCAAGGGCAGAACGCTGAGGCTGGGAATGGTGTGCAGACCACCAGCCCAATCCAGAGAACTGGATGGGGACTTCACAAAGCAGATAAGGAGGGTGTGTAGAAGGGGGAGTGTGGTGATAATGGGGATATTAACCTACCAGGGGTTGACTGGAGCACCCTGGCCACTCGCAGTACCAGGGAGCTGGTGCTCCTTGATGCATTCCAGGACAGCTTTCTAACACAATTGGTAAGTGGGCCTACAAGGCTTGGTAGCACTCTGGACCTAGTACTGGCAAATGGGGAGGTGGTGAAGGAGGTAAGGGTGGAGGACCCACTAGCAAGTAGCAACCACCAAACAGTGTGGCACGTTCTCGTGCTGGTCAGGGAGACAGGAAGCATGGGCAGTAGCGTGGTGGACTTTGGGAGGATGGGAGCAATACTGCAAGGGAGACTCCAGGATATAAGGCCAGGGATGGATGCAGAACAAAAGTGGGGAGTCATAAAGACTGGTCTAACAGAGGCCACAGGAGCCTGCACCAGGGCCAGGAGTAAGAAGAGCAGAGCCAAGAAACCATGCTGCCTGAACAAGGAAGTGCTGTAAGGGGTGAGGGCAAAGAGGGCTGCATACTGGCAGTACAGGAGAACAGAGAAGGGAGAGGATAAAGAAACCAACGGGAGTTGGTCAAGGGAGGTGGCCAGGAAGGTGAAAAGAGCTAAGGCCTCCAGGGAATTAAGGTTAGCACAGGGCATAAAGGGAAGGGAAAAATACTTTTTTGGGTATGTCAGGAAAAAGAGGAACTGCAGGGAACATATTATGAGGATAAAGCGGGGAAGGGATTGGGTGGAAAGGGGAGGAGCAAGTGGAAATTCTAAATGAGTACTTCTGCTCTGTTTTCACTAAGGAAAGAGATGGTCCACTACCAGCATGGGCGGGGGGGGGGAGGAGGTGATGGACAAAGTGATCACAGGGAGTAGGGTGTTAGAGGGGCTGAGTGCAGCAAAGGTGGACAAGACATCAAGTCCCAATGGCATCCACCCCAGGGTGCTGAGGGAGATGGCAGAGCTCTTGGTTGAGCCGCTGGCAGATCTGTTTGACACCTTCCTGGAAACGGGGTGTGTGCCCCAGGACTGTAGGGTGGCCCATGTGGTGCCCATACGCAAGAGTGGGCCTAGAGAGGAGCCAGGAAATTATCAGACGGTCAGTCTCACGTCCATAGTGGGTAAGCTTATGGAGGCAATACTGAAGGAGAGGCTGTTGGCATTCCTAGAGAGTAATGACCTCCAAGATGGGCAGCAACACGGGTTTGTCTCAGGGAGGTCTTGTCAAACCAACTTAATAGAGTATTATGACCGGGTGACAAGGAAGTTGGACAGGGACCATGCGGTACATGTCCTGTACTTGGACTTCAGTAAGGCCTTTGATACAGTGTCTCATGGGAGACTGGGGGGGAAGCTGACGGCAGTGGGGGTGAGAAAAAAGCTGACTAAATGGATAGAGAACTGGTTACAGGGAAGGGTGCAAAGGGTGGTGGTGGTGGGGAGCTCTCAGCATCCAGAGCAGTGACAAGCAGGGTGTCTCAGGGGTCAGTGCTGGGCACGTTGCTATTTGGTCTCTTTATCTCCGATACAGCACACAGAGCGGGAAGCAAAGTTAGTCTGTTCACAGAGGATACCAAATTGGGGGCGGTGGTGGATGAAGAGGACAGATGGGAAAAACTGCAGGGGGACCTAACCAAACTAGAGACATGGTCGGTGGAGTGGCAGCTAGGATTTAATGCAAAGAAGTGTAAGGTGATGCACTTCAGGGCTAAGAACCAGAAGAGGGACTATTGGTTGGGGATTACAGAGGAGGAGAAGGACCTAGGGGTGTTGGTAACTGGGAGCATTAACAACTCGGCCCAGTGCAGGAGAGCAGCAGCGAAGGCAAACAGGATGCTGGGGTGCATTGCAAGGGGGTTCTCATCCAGGGACAGGGATGTGATCCTACCGCTCTACAGATCATTGGTCAGACCACACCTGGAGTTCTGTGTGCAATACTGGAGGCCATACCTGAGGAGAGATATAAAGTTACTGCAGGGGGTGCAAAGGTGGGAAACAAAATTGTTAAAGTTGATGGAAGGAAAGGCATATGAAGTTAGGCTGAAGGAGCTGAACATGTACACACTGGAGGAGAGGAGGAATGGGGGGATACGACTGAATCGTTTAAATACCTGAGAGAGTAAATAAACCTAGCACTGAGGGGGTGTTTAAACTGAGGAGTGGAAGAGAGACGAGGGAGCACGGCCTAAGGTTGGAAGGGGAACGTTTCAAGAGGGAAATGAGGAGGCACTACTTCACTGAGAGGGTGGTGTCTAGTTGGAATGCACTGCCAGAGGGGGTGGTAACATGTAGGACAGTCAATAGCTTTAAGAAGGAGTGGGATAAAGTAAAAGGAAGAGTTAGGGGGCAGGGGCTGGGATAAGCGGGGGAGGAACTGAGGGGGAGGAGGCTGGGGCACCTGCAATCAAGGCTGCTAGCTGCACACTCGAGTAGACTTAGACCAATTGGTCTATTCTGCTGGCAGATTCGTATGTTCATATGTATGTTCGTATGTAAAATCACAGTGACTCTGTTCATGAGCAGAGGTCCTAAAATGCCTATGTTGAAAATTTGGTGACAAATGTCCATAAAATGACTGTGTTACAAGTGTGCATTGTGCAGTTTCCACGCACCTCCGTAACTTCACAAATTTGTAGTATTTTCACTCCAGATTTTCAACCCTGGCATTTTTTTTGACCTCCTTATGAACAGTACAGCTGTCATTTTTCACATCCTGCCCAAAAAATGCATTTGCACATCTGGCGCAGAATAGCACAGTTGCTGTAGAAAATCAATGTTTGGGACAGATTAAGAAAATCATACTGACAGTTCATTAACAGAGGTCACAAAATGCCTATGTTGAACTTTTGGTGAAATAATTCCACTAAATGACTGTTACGCACATGCTTTGCGCAGTTTCCATGTACGCTCAGAAGTTCGAGCATTTTTAATATTTTCACTACAGATTTTCAGCATTGCCATCTCTTCACACCCCCCCTATGAATGGTATAGCTGTCATTCTTCACATCCTGCCCCATCTGTGTGTTCGTATATCTGGCACACAATGGCACGGTCACTGTGGGAACTCAAAGTTCAGGACACATTCACAAAATCACAGTGCCACTGTTCATGAGAAGAAACCCAAATGCTTTCATGAGGTGGGGGTCACAAAAAGGCTGTGTTGAAAATCTGTAGTGCAAATACCAACAAACGCCCGGGGCATTAGGGTTTCTAACCATAACATCCCACCCTGTACAGACTGACAGGCATCGGGGTGTGCCTTTGGATTGCCGACTGTAATGCTCATGCCATTCCACCCCCCCCCCACCCTGCAGCCAGTGACAGGCATTGAGGTGTGCCTTGGACTCTTCAGCCCCAGAGTTCACCCCATTCTCCTATATTGCACCCATTCCAGCGTATGTCCTTATGGAGTGGCGTGACTGTAAAGCCGAACACCCCAAGGCACACCTCAACACTTGTCAGTGTCGGCAGGACAGGGTGAGGTGAAATGGCATAATCGTTATGGGCAACAACCCAAATGCACACCCCAATGCCTGTCCATCTCTGCCGGGTGGAGGTGGGGTTGGTGTGAAGTTCACTACTTCATAGCCATTCCTACTCTGCATCTGTCTAACTCCTGCATTTCCAATGGTAATACCAGCAAGCAAACATTCGGCATTGACAAATGCTTGTTTCCTTTTGATTTTACTCATTTCCTTCACGCAGAGGTTAGCTGTCTTAATTATGCCCTCC
This sequence comes from Neoceratodus forsteri, assembly GCA_016271365.2. Lineage (NCBI taxonomy): Eukaryota > Metazoa > Chordata > Ceratodontiformes > Ceratodontidae > Neoceratodus > Neoceratodus forsteri. Next base: position 63,736,363 of record JADMNL010000036.1, on the reverse strand, counting down.
CTTATAGAAATATACAAAGTGTCAGTAGATCAGGACTGTAAGATCCATCTAGTCTGCCCATAAGCCTATCCTTGTTTGCAGCCTCTGACCCTACTTGATCAATGGCTTTCTCCTTTCCTTCCCACTTCTAGGATTCCCTTATGCCTGCCCCATGCATGTTTAAATCCACCCACTGTGTTTGCCCCCACTACCACCTGTGGCAGACTGTTCCATGTATCCAGCACCCTTTCTGTGAAGAAAAACTTCCTCAGATCTCCCCTTATCCTGCCACCTTCCACTCTCGTATCATGCCTCCTTGTTCTTGCACTCCTCCAATATTGAAAGATGTCGCCCCGCCGCACCTTGTTTATGTCCTTAGGCTAATTGAAGGTTTCTATCATGCCTCCCCGCTCCTTCCTTTCTTCTAGTGAGTACATATTAAGGTCTTTCAATCTCTCCCCATATGTTTTCTGGTGCACGCCCTGTACCATCTTTGTCACCCTTCTCTGTTCCTCTACCCTTTGCTGGCATCCCCCACCCCAGGCACTTTCTGAGGCAGTCTCCCTTTTCCTTAAAATCCACCCTCTTAAAGTCCAGGACCCTTGTACTTGTGTGGTTTGCCTGTGCTCATTGTAATGTTTAACCACACTGTACTCTGATCATTGGTACTTAGGAGACTGCCCACTGTGACATCTGCAATGCTGCCCATTTTAGCTAGTAAAAGTCTATAAATGTAATTTTAATCATAAAACAAAGAAATGGTAATTTTTTTTTTTTTTTTACTGGGGGCACTTCTGTGACTCCTGTGTTAAACAAATGGCAACCACACAACTCAGTGTGTATTTCCATCTCAGAGTTGAGATGATAACATGGACATCTGGAGCATTGTTCTTAAGGTTCATATGCTGTGATCGCAGCCCCTCGATGGAAAGGCAGCCTTGCTGCGTGTGGTTGCCCATACATTGTTCTCTGTATTGTACTTGCGGTTCCCACAGATTTTGGAATCATTGCTCAGTGTTATGATTTGATACTGGTGCTGTGTGGAATATTCAGATTTTAACAAAATGGACTTCTGCAGAATTTCAGAAAGTTCCATCTAATTCCAGGGAATTCCATCAGTTGCAAAATTCCAGGATTTTAGTAGCAGAATGGTATCCATGGATTAGTAATCCGCTCTTTACATAAACTTTTTTTCTACAGTCTGTGGAAAATGATTCCGCAGTTTACGTTTGCGTAGAAAAGCTTTTCGCAATTCTGCAGAATTCAAAAAGAAATCCCCGAAAATCATTTCAGAAGCGGAATTGCAATTCCGCAAGAATTCTGTCAGCAGAATTTCACATACTAACATTTTTACGAGCGTCGTGACTTGTATTTACTTCAACTGCCTTTGAGTGCCTTGTAAATGCTCCATCAATGGCGTGATTACCGCTCTTCATCACCATCCCCAGCTACGCTGCCGTCATTAGCTGACAGTAAGAAAAATACAAATAACGCACTGCTGGTCGGGTAGGTGTGCTGATCTGTTAATGTATTTGCTTCCCAGTGCCCCCTCCAATTCATGGATCAGGTGTTAATAGAGACTTTCTTATTATGAATTGCCTTTTGGGGCATGGTAGGGGGAGTCAAGCAAGAGAGGGTGGGAATCATTATAAAGACGCATTGGCTCCTTGCACAGTAATATAGTAAACCAGTAATCTAGAGTGCTAGTAGTGATGAAACCAGCAGTTAAAAATTGCTATTTAAGTTTTAAAAGTAGCTAATCATTACTTTTGATATCTGAAATATTTTTCTTTTTCCTATTTCTTGTAAGAAAGTTTTCTGCCTGATAGTTGCTATGATGTCAAGAGCGGTATTTTACCTGGTGGCTGAGAGATCTAGTTCATACATACATACTGTCGACAGATAAGGACCTCTTGGCCCACCCAATTTGCCCTGTCTGTTCTCCTTAACACAGTACCTCATCAGCAGCAGTTTGACCTCACTCGCTGTGACATCACAGGCAAACAGTCGGGTAGCAGGTGAGTTGTGATGTCACAGTCAGTGAGGCCACAATACTGATGAGGTTTGATAGGGACTAGAACTGTCAGCCTCCAGGTAGAGTACTGTTGCATACACCACACCAAACACTGTCATGTAGAAAAACTTCTTATTGGCAAGAGGGAAAAGAAAAAGTACTTAAAATATAAGTAATAGTTATCTACTTATAGTATTTTCAGGCAGTGTACTAGCTCTTTAAAGTTGGATGGACTCTAAGTTTGTCATGTAAGCAATCTGCTTTATAAGCAAGTTAGAATAAGTATCAAATCACACACAACCCCACAATGCAAGGCATTATGGGACATATATGCAAATCACCATGAACAATTAGGCTGGTTCTGCTTTAAGCAGGAATGCATGATGTCAAAGGGCGTCTCATACGATCTGCAAAGAGTGAGAACAGAAGACACAGACATGTGTTTCGTCCTACACAGAACTCATCGGTGTCTCACCCCAGGGAAAAATGAACCCACCCTTCTGTGGTCTTACTGGTTTGGGTCATAGTGGGCCCAAAATAAGAACACATGCTCAAAAGACAAAGAACCTTTGTGCTGAGGTTCTTTGTCTTTTTAGGATGAATAAGTATGCTGCGTACTCTGCCCTTTCTACTACCTAGGGTATCCAGGGATTCCCTTGGTAAGCAGAAATTTGTTCAAATGTACCCTAAAGGCCTGTTTTCATGCCCACTCTCTCCTCTGATAGGCTGTTCTGTTTCCACCACCCTTTGTGAGAAAAAGTGCTTCCTAATATCCCTGAATTTACTACCTCTGAGTCGTCCCTTCCTCCCTTTTTCCCTACCTCCTTTTTTTCTCTCCCCTCTCACGGCTCAATCTTCTTCACCCACCCCTCCCCCTTCATTCCCTCTTTCCTCCACACCACGACTCTGTCCCGTCCCCAAGTCCCAAAAACCCTATTTCTCCTCCCCACCCTCCATCTTCTCCATGCCTCCTGCCTTGCCCACATCCCTGTCCCTCTTTCTCCCCCACGCTTTCCTCTGAGGCTCCTCCCCTCATAGCTCCTCACCTCCCCTCTTCCTCTGCTATACTCCCCTCTCCCCGTCCGTCCCCTAACCTTCATCCACTATAGGCTCTCTAAATCGTTGGTTCCCCTTCCCTCCTTCCCCCTCTCTCCCCCACTACACCTTTGCTCTAATTTAGCAATGCCTTTACTTATTTTGACAAGGTGATGCTGTGACTGTTAAATTCTCTGCACTGTGCACTCTCAGGCCTACCCTGTTTTTTCACAATTTCGTAACACGCTTGTACTTGGAATCATACTGTAATGTAAACACCTTGATTTGTAACCTCTGCTTTATTGTTGTAGTTTATCCTTGTTTCAACATGGAACCTTTGTAAAAGAACCCCTGGTTCAAAGGTATTTGCGATCCTAGCTATCAGTAAATAAATAAACAAACAAAACAGGGCGTGTCCCTGTATCCTTTTGGAGTACACCGGATAAAACATTGCATTTCCATCTTGTCGATTCCATTGAGTATGTGAAAAACTGAGATTCACGTCCACCTCTCAGTCCCTTTTGTCATGGAAACAGACAATGATGTCAGAAAAAGACCACAGGTCCATCCTGTTTGAGCAGAGTTCCATATCTGCCCCAGGACCTATTGCCCATGCAGGGTTTTATCCCTCCCCATCCACCCCCAGCTCCCCTCCCTACTACTACCGACCTAAGTAAGAACCAAACCCTTCAGTCTGTCCCAGCCATGCTTGAAACTAGTGATGCTCGGATAGTGCCCCAGTGGATCCGACTGTGCTCCATCAGATGGCGGCACTATCTGGGCGAGATCCGACCTGGGAACTGGCCAAATTTGTAAGTTGGATCCCACGTTATCCAACACCAGATCCAGGGATCGATCTGGCATTGGATAATGCGGGATCTGACCTGGATCCAGGATGTTGAATCCATGGTTGGATAGCTGCTCTATTCAATGGATCCACTATCCTGCCAAAATGGCAGGTATCTGGTGGATCTAGATTGCTCGTGATACTATCCGAGCAACACTACTTGAAACCATTTAGTTAGTTAATTCATTTTTGTTGGCTGGGAAAGGAGGACTAGACAATTCTACCTATTTTCAGCCTCGCCCCGTGGGAGGGGGATACAGATGGATGCCAGCGGACACTGAATGGTGGTATTTTAGTGAATGGGGGAAATTTGGCCAGGACACTGGGGAAATTCCCTGACCCTATTAGTCGATTGGTCACTTTGATTTATTAAAAGAGCAACTGTAAGTGGTATAGAAATATCACCCTCATAGAACTCAATCGAGCGCGTACATGCAGCCTTCGTTTTGTGACATCACAAAGCAGGGCTGGGTGGGCCGGTGTGGGGGCGTGGCTTTGGTATCGGGAAGTAGGTCTGTTTTTCTCTGTGTGGTACAAAAATGAAATTATGGGGGATATAACTTTTTTTTAAACTGGAACATTTCATGAACTGATTGCTGCAAACAACTCCTGGCCAGGTCAGTTGTCAACTATGCTTGGGGAGCAGCTACTAAAAGCTACTCTTTCATCTCTACATTTTCACACAACGCATATGGATTTTTCTTGTTCTCAATTCTATTTTGCTAAATATATGACCATATTGTGAAATCCAAACTTCTATACAAAGAAAAATAATAATAATAATGAATTCATAACCTTCCATATCTTATTTTTTTACTTCCAGTTTATGTACATATATGTGATTCTCCTGCCTTTTATTCAGTCCAAAAATGTATAATTATATCAACTCTGAATGCAGGGCTAATGGGTGTACTAGTAAAAGATTTACATTTTACTGTAACATACATTTTAATGGACATCATGCAGAAATGTGTGACTCAACAGCACTAACAAGGATTTTATAACGCAGTTGAGAAGTGTCAGTGGCTCAGCAGGTAGCACACTCGCCTCTGAGGCTGGGAGATCAGTAGGCTGTGGGTTCTATCCCTACACGAGGGACTTGGGTTAAATCCCAATACTGACACTGTAGTGCAGCATGACGGGGGTGCTGCACTCCTGAGGTGCCGTCTTTTGGAAGAGACATTAAACCGAAGTCCCATCTGCCTGTTCTGGTGGTAGTTCAGGTGGATGTTAAAGATCCCATGGCACTTCTTGAAAAGAGTAGGGGAATTTCCCTGGTGCAACGGCCAAATTTCCTCCATTCACGAAAAATACCACCAACTGCTTAATCTGGTTCAAGGTCAGTTGGCATTCATCTGTATCCCCCTCCCCCGGGTCGTGCCTGAAAATAGGCAGGATTTGTCTAGTGCACTTACCCAGTCAACAAAAACTAAATAAATAAAAATAAATAAATAACAGCGGAATTCAGACTGTCTCTTCATTTACACGCAACATGCTCTGTAATGTTCCAAATCTGATGCGCTAATAAACCTGATGAAGTAAGAGCTTCTGTTCCTAGTCACCACCTCTATCAGGGTTCTCTACCTTTTCTATATCATAAAATCCTAACAATGAAATTTGGTGGTTCTCAGACATACAGTGACTCCCCTAACTGGAGGCATTGGGCCAGATTCTCGAAGGGCTGAGAACAGCACAAGCCCTGGGTCGCTGAACACATGGTGCACGAGTTTGCAGCACTTCCCAGCTGGCAATCAGGATTCTTGATCCCCTGCAAAAAGTTAGACCAACTTTTTCTAATCTAGCTTGTGGCAGTCTCAGGTATCCTTTTTACGCGGCTTTTGCCAAATATTTGGGGCACGCTGGCGTAAATTGAAAAAAATTGTCATAAATGTGCCCGATCTTCTTGAATCAGGCGCAGTGTGTGGCAAAGATTTTGGTGCAGCTGTGCCGACCACCAGCTTTGACACAGGGTTGTCACCCTTCACGAATCCAGCCACTCTGCTCTTTTTTGAATCATTGACACTTGGTCAGAAATTCTCAATCGTAATTCCCGTTTAGCCTGTCCAGTGTAAAACTTGTCACGCTGGTATTTGATCAAGCACACTGCATGTGTAGTACCCCAGGTAATGAACTGTTTAAGTTTCTTTCACTGGGTAATAAATCTCAGTAGTACGATAATACATGTTACTACACTGGGCACTTTGCCCATGTGGATAGTTGCGTACTGGTGGTAGCCAAAGCTAAATCCTGTCAGCGCTGTTGTATCCGACTTGAAGGTGAAACGCACCAATTTAGCTTCAAGTGTTTGACTATGTTTTGCCACCACCAGTTGAGAGTTTGAAAAAGTTCGTTCTCCTTTTCAGTGTTTTCAAAATATGCCAGGTTTTATGAATGATAATCTGACCAAATGCTGTGTTGTATGGTGCTGAAAAGACAACGCCCTCTGGCGGATCATTCGTCACGTTGTCTCTCGGTAAACTTTCTCTTGAGCTTGAAGTAGCTCTTTTTCTTGGCTCTAGTTACCACCTCTCTGTCACAGCCCCTTCTAAGGAATCTCTCTGGCAGCTCCCCTGCTTCACGGGATCAGCTGGTTTTACTACAGCAAGCGCACAAGTGCTTTCATTCATGACAAGGCAGCCAGCCCTGGGGCAAGGTGGGTTGAGCCAGTCGCCTTCACGACTCCCCGAGTTTACTTGTAATAGAACTGGGTGCTGCTATGTGGGAGTAGGGTGGTGCTGTGCCAGGGTGGAGGGGGACGTAAATTACATTTTTTAAGTGCAAACGAGCACTGTATTTTAAGTCAGTCAGCAGCCAGCCATGGAGTCAAGCGGGTTGAGCTGGTCGCCCATTGGGGACATTAAATAAAAGAAGAACTTGTGGGTGCAGTGGGGGGAGGAGGGTGGCATTGATCTTTTAATAGAGAGTGGGGGGGTGGGGTTTATATTTTATTTGGTTTGGGGCTGAGGGAGTGGGCTCTTTCTTTTTCTTTTGTCAATGGCTGAGTACACTTTCCTGAATACGAATAGTGCCCTATTCGGGAAGGGCTTCCGAATATTCAGGAGCCCTACTATTCAGGCAATACTAAAGGAATAATGCCTGACAGGGTGGGTGTTATGCTGGGATAACATTCCACCTCGGGTGGTTGGGTCTGAGGCCACTGGCCGAGGGTGTCTAACACCCGAGAGGATGTTATCGACCTCTTATACCACCCTGAAGGCGATATTCTAATATACAATGGCTTGTTATATATAAAAATAAAAAATAATTTTAAAGAATGTTTTTATTAGTGTGGAAAAATATTTTTGTTTCTTAAGAGGAGATGCAGAAAAAGAGAGGATCAATAATGATGGCACTAGACCTGTGAACAGCAGGGATGTTATGCCAGGATAACATCCCTGCTGTGATGGCCAACTGACCAATCAGAGCACAAGATTCTTTCTTGCCATTGTATAAGTAAGCAATAAGACACGATGGGGTGTGCATTAAACAGTTCTAATGCACGGCTAGGGGGACGTAGTGAGGCCCGAGGCCACAGGCCAAGTGCATCCAGTCCCCTAGCCGTGCATTAGAACTGTATGCACAACCCCAGAGTGGCTTATTGCGCTTATAAAATGGGCCTGTGCATTCTAAATGGGAGTTCTAGTTTTTGCTGTGCGCTAGACACATTTAATGTACGGTTAACAACCAATCAGATTGTTTGAAATCCTTTGCCCATTGTATAATATTCATCAACTGTGCCGCCCTAGTGGAGATGAGATGAAACATTATTATTTCTATTTACTATGCTTTTTTGTGTGCTCCTAACGTCGGGACTTTCTGCCCTGGTCATGGTCCTTGCCGCCCTCCACTCCCACATGGATAAAAACTCCCCGGTTGTCCCCTTGGCTTATCCCCCAGGGCAGGGCCATGGCACGGACCAAGGCGCCATGGACATAAGTCTGGGGAGCCAGCTGGGAGCTGATGAAGGCGCAGCGAGGTGGGCATCATGGAGATGCTGGCGATGGTGTTTTCTTTTCCCCATATAGGCTTGGGAGCGGGGACGTGCAATGATGACCTGCATCTGCCCCGGCCCCAGACGTCCAGATGCCGGCTGCCTGTGGTGCCCCTGGCCTCCACCAGGGGTCCCTCTATGCACCGGACATTCTCCCTGCCCTCCCCCCGGAGAAGGAAAGCAGTCCATGGGACGGTCCATCCTTCTCCCCCCGCCGGCCCTCCGACGACCCGGGTCCATTCCCAAACCCAGGTCGCCGACGTCGCAAGTGGAAATCCAACCGCTGCGCCGACGGGCCAGCGAGATGACACATTATTATAAACAAGCTGGGAAATACATTTTCAAGAGTAACCAAACGTGCAGATAAAATCAAAGTAACAAATTTGTCTGTACCAGTGTTGTATTTGGCTACACTGAAGTCTTGTTCACGTCTTCCTGTAGTTTATTTCCAGACTCAAACAAGACCACATACCTGACCAGCTCAGTGTCATTCGCAAACTTAACCAACCTGCTTGAGACCCCCCACCCCACCCCAGCTTCCACATCGTTAATAAAATGTTGAACAACAGAGGTCCTAGCACTGATCCCTGAGGGACACCGCTGAGTACTCCTCTTCACTTGGAGTAGTACCCCTCAAACACAACCCTCTGCTTCCTGCCCCCTAGCCAGTCGCCCGTCCACCATGTGCATGCACAGTATGTACACAATCACACAGGTGTGCTTTGACCAGATGCTTATCATGCATCACCATGTTGAAGGCCTTGTTGAACTCTAAATAGACTACATCTACAGTGCAGCCCATCCACCTCCCTGGTTACCCCCTCAGAGAAGGTGATGAGGTTGGTGTGGCATGATCGGACGGACCCTCATGAAGCCATGCTAAGAAGGGGATGAGAATCTTTGCTGCAGCCAGTGCTCTATTATTCTATAAATGAACATGGCTTCCAGGACCGTGCCCAACATAGAGGATTGTGTATGAGCAAGCATACACAACAAGGCAGTTGTGATCGAGAGGTTTCTGTGGTAACCAGAGACCTCAAGAGCATAGCTCGAGAGGTCCGTTACCACGGAAACCTCGAGATCTAACAACTGCCTTGTGTATGCTTGCTCATACACAATCTTTTATAGTGTATGGGCAAGCATAATCAGCCTCCGTGATCCCCAAACAAGTCTATCTCTTAAAATAAGGCTTACTTAGGGATGTGTAGCAGCGCATGCGACTTCCACATTGCCGTGGAGCGCTCAATTGCGCCTGGCGTCACGTCGATCTTGTTGTGCTGCACGGTGATGTACTCAGTGCAGCACAACAGACAAATGGCACTGAGGCAAGCACAACAATGCTGTTGGGAGCATGGATTTCCATGCTCAACAGCATTCTACCGTACCCGATATTGAAGTCCGGCTGTTAAAGGTTCCAAGGTCTGATCTTACCACTCTTAGTACCAACTTACTTAAATGCAGTCTGTACTGTGTATCCCTTAGTAGTCTTGTTAACCCCTTCATTTCAGTGCTCAGCACGCACAAGTTCCCTATCTTTTATCATTTTCTACATTCATTTAATAGCAAGCCTCCCCTCAACTTTCCCTCTTCTAAGCTAGACAGCTGCAGTGTTTCTAGTCTCTCCTTGTATGTCCCAGTCCCCCAAATAGTCTTTGTTGCACTCCTCTGTACCCTCCTCATTCTCGCCATATCCTTCTCCTGGTCTGGGGCCCAGAATTTGCTGCAGTGTTCCAAGTGTATTTAAAAATTCATAGATGAAGAGGATTTGCAGGGGGTAATTGCTTTTATTTGGTTGGTACAGAGCACGCAGCTGGTCTTCTGGAGAATTTCCAAGTGCACCTCTGGAAAGTGAGTTTTCAGTGGCATCCAGATCTACTCCATTTAAAGCTGATGGCTGAGGCACATGGAAGTCAAGTGGCTTACTCAAGGTTATGCAAGGAGACAGAAGCTGGCGTGGTAATTCGAACCCCGATCTCCTTCCTCTCAGTTTTGTGCTGCAGCCATTGGACAGCCCTGCCTTTAGCACTGTTGTGAATTTCTGCAGCCCTGGAAGCCAGAACGATCTAAAGTCTGGGTACTGTCAGCCCAGGTAACAGATGTCAGCACCGCAGTTGGCACACTGCAGGAATCTACATTTGCAAATACTTGGCGCTGCTGCTGCTGAATCAGTTACTACAGAGGACAGCTAATGTGCCTTCTGTGGAAGCAACAGGGCTGGGGAAACAGTGCCAGCACAACTCGCTAAGTGCTGGCTAGTCCTGCACATGGCAAGGTAACCCTACCCTTGTGAAGACAAAAAAATTCTAGAGGCAACGATAGAAATTACGAACAGGTGTTTGAAATGTAATGAAGTCCTGGCGCTGGGAACTGGAGATTTAACTGTGTCCTACTGGTAAAGGTCGAGGTTCTTTCCATCTAACGATAGTCTTTTCAGAGCAGGTCCTCCTGGTACTGTTCTCTGGGCTTTAAAGGAGTACCAGGTCCTGTAACCTGTGAGCCAGTTGTTGGTGTAGAAAGCTTTGCATTCTGTTACTGTTCCATTTCGAATTGCCTATTAGTAAATTTCGTGTGCATTTCTGATTTACTCCCTGATGGTAAGAACCAGTTTGGAACCGAGTAAAGTAGTTTATGTACTTATAATTAACGGTCTGCCTTTTTTCCCATAGGGGAAGCTGGTGTAATTTGCCGTAATAAAGGAGTGCTGATTATGGCAAACGCGCATGGTTTCCCTCACTCTGCGCAGACGCCTGCCGCACTTCCTCTGTTCCTGACTGCTCTCCACTTGCCTTCTCCCCTAACAGCAAGGAAGCACTGAACTGCCACTCGGACTCAGCGGTAAGTTTCTTTAAGAAACAATGTACCACAATCTTGTTTTTCAGATGCCAACAAAAATACGAAAAAAACCTTTTAAATAACTAAAGAAAAATTGAATGCAACCGGGAACCGCGCACTGTGACCTAACTGGACCGCGGCCGCACAGCAACTTCATTTTATTTTATATAATTGCTGAGGCAAAAAGGAAACCCAGCAATTATATAAATAAAATATGGGGTGAGGTATGTAACTGAGCGTTATACACACCCTCGGTTAGATGCTTTATAAACCCCGAGAGCGAAGCTCTCAGGGTCTATGTACCATCTAACCTCTCGGTTGTGTGTAAACTTCTCGTTACACACGCCACCCCACACTTTATTCTATTTGTTAACTTTGTACATTATCGTCACTGTGCAACTGCATGCTACTGTACAAGTCGTGGTACCTAAAGTGCTTTGGTTGTCAGCATTATTTTTTTAATTTTTGACTTTATTCTTGGTTCTCATTATTGTTGTAAATTGGATTTAAAAACCTAGAAGCATTTATTTATTTTTTGTTGACTGGGAAAGGAAGGAAGGCTAGACAATTCTGCCTATTTTCAGCCTCGTCCTGGGAGAGGGAGGAAGATACAAACAGTAAGCAACTGAAGCTGAACCAGATTAAGCTGTTGGTATTTTTAGTGAATGGGGAAAATTTGGGCAGAACACCAGGGAAATTCCATTCTTTCCGAGAAGTGCCATGTGATCATTAACATCCACCTGAACAACCACCAGAACAAGGAGACAGGACCTTGGTTTAACCTATCATCTGAAAGACAGCACCTCAGAAACATAGAATTTGATGGCAGATAAGGACTGCGTGGCCCACCCAGTCTGCCCATTTCCCTACCTAACGGATAAGCTGCAGATCCTAGTTAACCAACAGCCTACTTCCTCCTACCCCCCACTAGAATTGCCTTATGTCTGTCCCATGCATTCTTGAATTCCTCCACTGTTTTTGACTCTACGACCTCCTCAGGAAGGCTGTTCCATGTATCCACAACTCACTCTGTGAAGAAATACTTCCTCACATTACCTCTGAGCCGTCCCCCCTCTATCTTCAAATTGTGCCCCCTTGTTTTTGCACATCTCTTTTTCAGAAAGATGCTACCCTCTTGGACTTTGTTGATTCCCTTGAGGTATTTGAAAGTTTCTATCATGTCCCCCCCCCGGTCCTCTTCTTGAGGCTATACATCTTTAGTTCCTTTAGTCTTTCTTCATATGTCTTCTGATGCAGACCCTGCATCATTTTGGTTGCCCTCTTCTGGACAGCCTCCACCCTATGTCTTTGCGGAGATGAGGTCTTCATAACTGTACACAGTACTCCAGATGTGGTCTTACCAACTGTCTGTACAGAAGACCAACAACTTCCTGTTTTCTACTGGTGATGTCTCTCCCTATACATCCCAGTATCCCCCCAGCCCTCCTTACTGCCTTCTCACATTGCTGGCCCACCTTTAGGTCATCTGATATGACTACCCCCAGGTCCCTTTCCATTTTTGTTGTTGTCAGTATCTCACCCCATTGTGTACTCTTCCCCTGGGTTTTTGTTTCCCAGGTGCATTACTTTGCACTTCTTTGCATTGAATCTAAGCTGCCATACATTTGACCATTCCTCCAACCTTGTCAAGTCCCTTTTCATCCTTTCCACCCCACCTTGTGTATCAACCCTGTTGCAGATCTTTGTGTCATCTGCAAAGAGACATACTTTCCTTCAGCCCTCTGCAATGTCACTTATAAAGACATTAAAAGGACTGGCCCCAGTACTGAACCCTGCGGTACCCCACTAGTAACCCTTCTTTCTTCACTGTGGACTCCATTTACTATTACCCGCTGTGTTCTGTTGTCCAACCAGTGTTTTAACCAGGCTACCACCCTAGGACCCACTCCCAGGCTGGCTAATTTGTTTATTAATCTTTTGTGTGGGACTGTATCGAATGTCTTGCTAAAGTCTAGGTAGGCCATGTCCACAGCCCCTCCCTGGTCTACTGCTTTGATCACCCAGTCAAAGAAATCAATTAAATCTGTCTGACATGACCTTCCTGCTGTGAATCCATGCTGCCTTGGGTCCTGTGCCCCACTGGCCTCTAGGTACTCAACAATTCTTTCCTTCAGAAGTGACTCCATCATTTTCCCTACAACTGAGGTCAAACTGACAGGTCTGTAGTTTCCTGCCTCTGTCTTGCTCCCACTTTTGTGAAGGGGAATCACATCCGCCCTCCTCCAGTCCTCAGGTATCACCCCATCCTCCCATGATTTATTAAAAAGGGTAGTCAGTGGTGTTACTAGTTCTTCCCTTAGTTCTTTTAAAATTCTGGGGTGAATTCCATCAGGCCCCATTGCTTTATCCACCTTCAGTTTTAAGAGATCTTTCAAAACCTTTTCTCTGTGAAAGGACTGATATCAACCCCCCATCCAGAGTGCTTCTTTTGACCGAATTAGGTATTTCCCCCTGCTTTTCCATTGTGAATATTGAGCAGAAGTATTCGTTCAGTATCCCTGCTTTTTCACTGTCGTTCTCTGCCCAACCATCTTCCTCTTTGTTCAGCCTCAGTATCCCTGCCTTAGTCTTTCTTTGCTCCCTAATGTACCTATAAAAGGTTTTATCCCCCTTCTTAACCAAGTTGGCTGTCTTTTCCTCAGTTTGGGCCTTTGCTATTCTGACTGCCTTACCCACTTCCTTCTGTTTTAACTGGTACGGTTCTCTGTCCTGCTCCTTCTGTGTTTCCTTATACTTCCTGAATGCTATCTTTTTTTCCCTTACCTTCCCCGCCACTTCTTTTGAGAACCATAGTGTTTTTCTTTCGTTTTGATTTATTTGCTTCACACAAAGACTTGTTGCCTCTGTGATGGCGGTTTTGATGTTTCCCCATTGTTGCTCCACCCCACCTTCTTGCCTGTTTGCTAGTGCTTTTCTGAGGCACTCTCCCATTTTGTCAAAATCAGCCCTCATGAAGTCCAGTGTCAAAATCAGCCCTCCTGAAGTCCAGGAGTGCGGCATCCCCTCTCATGATGCATTACAGTATCAGTATTGGGATTTTACCCCAGCTGCCTGGTGTGGGGCTTGAACTCACAACTTTCCAATCTTCCGGTCTCAGAGGCGGGTGTACAACCTGCTGAGCCACTGACACTGCAAACATAGACAATGTTGGCAAAAAAAGACCATTGCTTCATCCAGTCAGCTCTGTTAACCATTATGTTACCCTGAAACCTATTTTCTAGATGGAGCTTTTACATTCACCCCTCCTTTTCCCTTTATTACTGCTGCCCTCCCCCCAGTAATTACTAAGCCCTTAAAAGTGTCCCAACTGTACCCAAAGCCATTAATGGTTTCTGCATTCGCCACCTCTGCTGGCTGTTTTGCTGTCTGAAAACATGAGGTAACCCTTTGGGCCTGCTCTCAATGGGCACTATATGTTGGCAGCTTACCAGGAAGTCAGGTGGGCAAGAGCGACCACTAGATGTCAGTGAAGCGCTGGGTTGGGGCATGGTATGGTTGAGGGTGCCACTCGACACTGGGGCACAAACGTAGATGCCCTTCAGGCCTGGGACTGAGTAGGGTGGGACTTGCATAAGACAGGAGAGGGGTGAGATGATTTTGGATGTGGAGGAACTTTGTTAGATTAGGGGCTTCTACAGAGTAAGTGGCACATCTTCTGGCGGGGTGGTAGGAACATCTGGTGCACTGGGAGGGGGAGGTAGGGACCCTAGCAGCAAATCAGTATTGATATTGTAAGCGGCACCATATGTCAGTTACGGAACCAATGTACCCACTTGATTGGATGACAGTGGCTGGTATTCCTGGTCAATTAGTAACCGGCAGCAAAATTGAAAAATTACCATTGGCAGTTGAAAACTGACCCAGCCCTAGTACAAGCTAAATGAAATGGTCTGAGGTGGGAAAATGGTATTCCATAGTCATGGGAATGACTGGCCTCATGTATTCTGCACGAAGTTCTCTCAGACCATGAACTTACCTCACAATAAACCAGATGTTTTAACTTAGCAATCGTTTCCTGGACAAAGTCAGCCTGCCTGTCCCTCTCATCAGCTGTTAGTTATCAAGAACAAATGCAAAACACAAGCACTGCAACAGGAAACCTCTATCCTTGTTTCAGACTCTGAGATACCTAGGCCCTTTCCCAGCAATCTTCCTGTGCTCAGGAGAGCTAGCAGGCAGCTGCTACACAATGTAAATCTCATCTGTGCATCAGAGCCTAGGAGACTGTGCTCATGCACCAGTGCTAGAAGATTGTGTTCGTCTCCAAGCCAGGGCCTTCCAGTCACAAGACATCCTAACACCCGTTTTGCCTGCTAAAAAAAACTCCCAATGCTCCACTATACACTGCAACACATAACTGTTGTGTAAAACAACAACCTCTGCGCACATCAAAGGCAGGTGAAAAACGGATGAAACCTCACTCTGGAGGCACTACATAGGGGTGTTTAACCAGGGCATCTGTGGTCGACATCTCCGTTTGTTATTTAAAAAAATGCTAGGTTTTTCACCTGCCTTTGGTGTGCGCTGATTTTGTTTTACTCAGTTGCACCTTTAGGGATTTAGGTGTGGAGTTTCTCCATTTCTATAATAGCTCTTAAGTGTGACTGGTGTGCTTGTCATGGGCTAAGCACCGTCATGTGTGGCTTGCATGGGGTCAACCTTTAGTCCACATCTTTACCAGTTGGGCATCTGCAAGAATGCCTTTGCAAATTCAAAATTAATTAACCAGGCCTGGCTTGATGGTCCTGGGCAAACAGTGCTATCTACCTACCAGACAACCTGAGTTCTTGGCATGGACCTGACTCTCAGCTCTGACACAAGGAAGTTTTAGGAGCCATTCAGAGGCAGCCTTACTGGCTTAGGGTGGGGGGTGCTCCCCCGACTAAAACAGCACCTTCTTTGACAAAAAATGTGAGTAGCCTGACATTGAGGGTTACTCATCAATGTTGTCCCCACCTCCCACTCCCAACAGCGTGGGAAGGCCTTCAGAGGGAAGTTTTTTTTGGGGGCAAGACACTTGGGGCCAGCTGTAGACTGATGGCCATGGGTACTCCCAAGTGAGGCCTCAGATTTCCGGGTAATCTTTGCAGTTACGTTGCCTAGTTTTGAACCTGGGAGGTTGCTGGGGTGACTACAAAATGGATGTGACCAGCGCAAAAACAGTACGAATATCTAACTAAAAAATAAATCATTTACTCCAGCTAGCCCAGCTGAGATACAATACATGTGTACTAATCACAGCAGTTCTGGACAGACTTTAGGAATGCATGATAGGGTAAGTCTAACATGGGCGCCAAAGGCAATCTTATGGAGAATAACCCCATAATCAAGAAGGGAAATAATGTGCTCTTTAGTACTATTTATTTTTTTTCAGATGTTACATGCCCTACATTATCCAACTCAGATGCAACATTAAGTGGTAGTCTTGCCAACTCTACAGGTTCAGAATGCTTGAAGCAGAGGGAGGTCAAGTGACTTGCTCAAGGTCACAAAATGAGTGAAGAGCAGTGGCACCATTCTGACCTGAGGTCTCCAGGTTCTTCATTATGTACTTTAACCATCAGGCCATACTGTACAAAATGGCTCAACAGTACTGCGGTGCCCCTACTTCTTCCTATGTCAGTGGCTCAGTAGGTAGCACACTTGCCTCTGAGGTCGGGAGATCAGAGTGCTGTGGGTTCAGTGCCCACATCTGGCACGTGGGTTAATATCCCAGTACTGTAGTACATGAGAGGGATGCTGCACTTCTGAGGTGCTGTCTTTCGGATGAGACGTTAAACCGAGGTCCTATCTGCCTGGATTGGTGGTAGTTCAGGTGGATGTTAAAGATCCCCTGGCACTTATCGAAAAGAGTAGGGGAATTTCCTGGTGTCCTGGCCAAAATTTCCCTCATTCACTAAAAATACTACCAACAGCTTAATCTGGTTCAAGGTCAGTTGGCATTCATCTGTATCTCCCTCCCCCGGGTCGTGCCTGAAAATAGGCAGGATTTGTCTAGTATACTTACCCAGTCAACAAAAACTAAATAAAATAAAAATACCGGTGACCTGGGTTTGGGAACAGACTTGCAACACTCAGGGGCCTGGGGGGGGGAGGAATTGAGCATCCCATGGACAGATCTTCTCCCTCAGGGAGGAGGGGACTCCATGTCCCGCTCAGTGACTGGTATGTGGTAGAAGCCAGGTGGCAGTGTAGCAGATGTTTGATACAGGGGGAAGGTCCGCAGACATACTCCAACACATACGCATACACATCATTGTATGTTTACACCCTTATTGGGTGGAGCATATGTAGGAGAAGTTCCCTGAAATCACAGGAGACAGTGCTGGAACCTCCTGCCGGTCCACACTCAACCGACAGGTCAGGCCACCTATCACACCATGCTGATTCAGATATTTCGACTCACCCTTGGAAAAATACTAATTTTAGCAATTTCTGGTTTCAGTTCTGCTTTCGATATTCATGCAGAATTGGGGGTTTTCTACTTCTGTGGACTTGTGAGATACTGCCCCCACATTTCTGCTGGCAGAATTTGTCTTCTGCTGTTTGGAATGTGTGGAAATCTGCATTCAGATGGAAGACATGGGTACAATTCTGTTTTCCACTTGCAGAATTCTGCAGTCGCACCAAATTCCTTATAATGCTCCAGTTTGTGGTGAAATTCTGGGTAACACAGAAACATAAAATTTGTTAGCAGACAAGGACCGCTTGGCCCACGTAGTCTGTCCATTTTTTTCTTGCCTATATTGTCACCTCAGACCCTACCTGATCCCTGGCTAACCCCCCCTTGCTTTCCAAGATATATTTATGCCTATCCCATGCATGCTCAAAGCCCACCACTGTTTTCGCCCCCCACTTCTGCTTGAAGACTGTTCAAGATGTCCACCATTCTTTCAGTGAAGTACTTTTTCACATCACTCCCAAATGCCCCCCTTCCAGCTTCACTGCATGCCTTGTTCTTCTGCACCTTCTCGTTTGCAAAATGTCCCCCTTCTGTACCTTATTCACCCCATGAGGTATTTATAGGTCTCTATCATGCCCCCCTTCCAGAGTGTACATACTGAGATCCCTCAGTTTCTCCTCATAGTGTTTCTGATGCAGCCCCTGCACCATTTTAGCTGCCCTCCACTGGACAGCCCTTACCCTGTCTATGTCGTTCCTGATATGTGGTCCCCAGAAATGGACACATTACTTCAGTTCTGGAGACCACATCTCAGGAAGGACATAGACAGGGTAGAGGCCGTCCAGAGGAGGGCAGCTAAAATTGCCCAGTAAGACAGACATGAGTTTCACACAGCCTTAATCTCTCCTCCTTTATGAGGACAGAAAAGGAGCACTACTTTGCACCAGCTTATAATATTCCTGTTTTCAGAAATGATGATAATTATTTATTCTAAACTACTCTAACAGCGATAACCTTATGAGGTGCAACATCTTGTTTTCCTGAAGGTCCCAGGGAAGACAGCAGCAGTCAACAGACTAACATAGTCCAGCAGGAATATTTACATATGAGCTAAAATATACACCGGAAAATAACTCCTGTAAAGGTAAGTATATCCAAACAGTAATTGAAGCAAGCTAACAACGTGGGATCCCAGCAAACACACAGCATGAACACTGTTATGGACCATGGCGGGCTATTCATACCCCGCCCTTCAAATGATCCTTATTTAACAGTACCTGAATAAAGTCCTTGATGTGGAGCCTTCGTAAACGAGCTCTGAGGTCAAAGGCTGTATCCAAAAAATTAAGATAAATAAATAAAGGTTGATGGGAAAAACTGGGTTTTGCATAATTTTCCTTTTATGAACATCATTCTGTACAGTTCTTAGTGTTACTGACCCCTTGTAGTCGAGGGCAATGAGGCTCTCCACCTTGGGGAGGGGGGCTGTCAGAGTTCATCAGAGTTGTAAAACGTAGTGGGACACAACTGGTGTGAGGTTGGAAGGGCACCCATTAGCACACTGGCTCAGTAACATGAATGTCTGCACAGTATTAGAGTCGAGCAGCAAGGCATTAAGAATCAGCAGCAGACTTCATCTTCTTGGGAACACGTCTGCAAGCGAATTTAGCTCTGGAGTACAGCTATGTGGAATTCCACCAGAAAATTCAAGCAGAATGGCAGTTCCTCTTCCAAAAATGCTTTCTGGAATTTCATTTTTAATTCCACAGAATTCCAAAATGCAAACCACAGAAAACGATGATGTAATCTGTGAAATATTACTCCGCAGTTTGTCGAAAATGAATCCGTGGTTCATGTAACCGATGAATACTAGTCCATGATTTATGTAAATCATAGATTACTAATATGCAGTTTTAAAAAAATGCATGCTGCTTTCCGAAATTCAGAATTCTACTTCTGACAGAATTTCACAGAATTAGGTGGAATTTCCAAAATTCAGCACCGTTCCAGCTGGAGAGGAATTGCTGTACCTATTGAAACTTTGGATTCTGCCCTCCCAGTAGGTCTTTTCACCATCGTGTTACTGAATTAAGAGATAATGCACGACAGGGTATGTGTCATGCTGGGATAACATCACGCCTTGGGTGGCTGGGTATGAGGTCACAGGCCAAGTGCGTCCAACACCCAAGAAGTGATGTTATCCCAGCACAACACATACCTTGGAGTGCATTATTGCTATTATACAATGGTTCATTTAAAGAGAGAATAAAAATTTGAATAAAAGCTGTTTAAAAATATATGTTGTTTACATTTTTTGTGCATGTGGAAACTTATTTTGTAAAAAACATTTTCCTTTTACTGTTTGTCCAGAAGGTGGAGCTGTTCTCTCTGAGTTTTGTTTTATTAATGGATTGCCTTTTTTGTGTGCCACTGCCCCTCCCCAACATGCCTCTCTTGCCACCCCCTCGCAAGAAAAGCTGGTTTTCTGTTTAAGGTACTGTGTTTTGCTGGTACCTCAACCTCCCCCCCCCAACCCATTTAATTTTTTAAACCATGTGTGAGGAAACAACTTAAACTTCGGAGAAAGAGCAAAGAGTGGGCTGCCAGTTCCCGTTAATGGAAAGCGATCAGCTGAGTCACCCATTTGACTTGTAGTTTAGAAATGAATCTACCCTGGGATCTGGAAAGCAGGAATCTCTTGGTGCGGTGCCGTGGAGAGTGCACGCGCGCATGGTGAAACACGCGGCTTCACTTAATACAGACAGTCTGAAGCCATGGTTCTGGGAGTTTTAAACAATGCAGTTTGCCTTTTTTTGCCGTTTTTGGAGACAAGGCTTGAAATTTCAGGAAGGGCAGTGTGGCTAAATATAGTTTTGATAGCACTTTTTTTGCCAAGTCAAGCGGTGACTCTGAAGCACATGAACAGCAATAATGGTCAGCGCGGTTCAGTGAAGCTGCTCAGTTCGGAGAAAAAACAGGCATGAAAATGAAATTTATTTTGTGTCCTGTAATGTTATTTATGGAATTACTGTTTGGGGGTTGGTGACATATTTCGGGGGTGGGCTGAAGTCCTTTAAGTGCAGTTCGGAGTGCTGGTAACTTGTCGAGGGGACACATGAATTGTGAGTGTGTTATGCAGTCATGTGTATGCCTGGACTTCATACAGTGATGTTATGCTGCAATAACATCGCTGTCCCAGGCACACACTGACCAGTCAGAGTCCAGGATTCTTTCTTGCCATTGTACAATTAAGCAATAAGGCACAAGGTGGTATATCATGGGATATCATCACGGCTCGGGTGGCCACAGGTCGAGTGCATCCAACCACCCGAGAAGTGACGATATTCCATGATATACTACACCCTGGAGTGACTTAATGCTATTATGAACCGAGCTTGAAGTTTTATAAATAAAAAAAATAAACAGGTTTTAAAATATTTTATGAATGAGCTTTTGGGTGGTGTAGGAGTACATTTTGAAAAAATAGTTCTCAGACAGTAGAGAGCAAAGAGGCTGGTAGTGCCGGAACTTTTTTAAGCCATGATGATGTAGCCCGATATCATGGCTTCAAAGAGCTCTTGGCCAATCAGATTCCTCTATTTATGATCCTCAGTTCATAATCTGGATTTTAAAACAGATGTACATTTAAATGCCATCCTGTCTACTGGTTAAACAGTTAAAGAGCTAGTGTACTGCCTGAAATTAATATAACCTTCAAAAATGGTGAACTGTTATTTCTTATATCTAAAGTACTTTTTACTTTCCCCTGTGCTAATTACAAGGTTTTCTGCCTGACAATACTTCGTGTAATATGTGGAACAGTACTCTGCCAGGAGGTTGACTTAGCTAGCTAGTCCTCCTCACACATCATCAGCCCTATGACCTCACTGTCTGTAACATCACAACTGACCAAGAAGAGCCACTTATCTGCTGCAAGATTGTCTGTTTGTGATGTCACAATGTGTGAGATCACAATACTGATGAGGTATGAAGAAGGATAGAGCTAAATGGGGCCAGATTAAGGCATAGACCAACAAGGCCCAGGCCTAGGGACCTTACCTTCTTGGGGGGGGGGCCTGAATGGATCATCCTGGCTACAGAAAGCAGGTTCAGTCTATCTTGTAACCATTCCTATCTGGGACACTTCAGCTTAATCCCTGTAACAAAGCACAACTGTTTCAGACAGTACCTATTAACACCTCATTTCAGGAGGGCAGACTCTAATAAGATGCGGATATGTCTCAAGAATACCCTGGCAGGAAGGGACGAATGGGGGGGAGAGGGTTGAGGAGCAGTGGGTCCATCTGAAAGGAGCCATAGTGGAGGCGACAAACCTTTGCATTAGGCAAGAAGTAAACAATAGAAAGAGAAAACCACTATGGTTCTCAAAGGAAGTGGCCAGGAAGGTAAGAGCAAACAAGATGGCTTTCAGGAAATACAAAGAAATGCAGAAGGAGAAGGACTGGGTAGTGTGCCTGGATAAACAGAAGGAGGCAGGGAAAGCAGTTAGGAGCACAAAGGCACAAATGGAAGAAAACATAGCACAGGAGGTAAAAAAAGAGACATGACTTTTTATAGTTTAGTGAAAGGAGGAAAAACAGGGGTGAGATTATAGCTTAAAGGGAAAGAAGGGGAGTGTGTGGAAGAGGACCTGGAAAAAGCATCAGTACTGAACAAATATTTTTGTTCTGTATTCACAGAAGTAGGAGAAGGTGAGGGACCACAGTTAGGCAACATGAGCAAATATGGGAGGGAGGTGGACACCAGTCCATTTATGGAAGAGAGAATCCTAAAAGAATTCACAAAACTGATAGTGGGCAAGGCAATGGAACCGGATGGGATACATCCTAGACTATTAAGGGAACTACAGGAGGTGTTGGCAGCACCAGTGGCAGCCCTGTACAATGAGTCACTTGATATGGGAGTGGTTCCAGAGGACTGAAGGAGGGCAGATGTAGTCCCTCTTCACAAAAGTGGGAGTGGTGGGGGGGGAGGCTGGAAACTATAGATCAACCTCACCTCAACAGTGGGGGAAAATTATGGAATCACTACTTAAAGAAAAGATTGTGGAACACCTTGAATCCAGAGGAGCAGAGGATCTGAGACAGCATGGATTCACAACGGGAAGGTCATGTCAAACAAATATAATTGGTTTCTTTGACTGGTTGACCAGGGAAGTGGATCGGGGGAATGGTAGATGTGGCCTACCTGGATTTCAGTAAGGCCTTCGATACCATTCCACATAGAAGACTTGTGTACAAGCTGGGCAGCCTGGAAGTGGGTCACAAGGTGGTAAACTGGGTTAGGAACTGGTTGAGCGACAGAAGACAGAGGATGGTGATAAATAGAGCTCAGTCTGAGGAAAGGAGGGTGACCAGTGGGGTGCCTCAGGGATCAGTTCTGGAGCCAGTCCTGTTCAATGTCTTCATAAGTGACATTGCAGAGGGGCTTGGGGGGAAGGTGTGCATCAATGCTAATGACACTAAGATCAGTAGCAGGGAGGACACTCCAGGAGGGGTTGAAAAAATGAGGAGGGACCTAGGTAAACTGGAGGAATAGTCTACAGTGTGGCAGCTGAGATTCAATGTGAAAAAGTGCAAAGTCGTGCATTTGGGGCACAAGAACCCAGGGGAGGATTGCATAATGGGGGGCCGGGGGGGGAAGATACTGACGGTCACCAAACAGGAAAGTGATTTGGGAGTAATCATATCTGATGACCTACAGGTAGCCAAACAATGTGCAAAGGCTGTGGGGAGAGACAGTGGGATGCTGGGGTGCGTAGAAAGAGGTATCACCAGCAGAAGAAAGGAGGTGGTGCTGCCACTGTACAGATCATTGGAGAGGCTTCATTTGGAGTACTGTGTCCAGTTCTGGAGGCTGCATCTTCATAAGGACATAGACAGGGTGGTGGCAGTTCGAAGAAGGACAAAAAAGATGGTGCAGGGCCTGCACCAAAACTCATATGAGGAGAGACTGGGAAACCTCAATATGTATACTCTGGAGGACACAAGAGACAGGGGAGATATCTAAAGGGTATAAATGGGATGCGGCAGGGTAGCATCTTTTAAAAAAGGAGATGTTCAGGAATGAGGGCACATGACATGAGGTTGGAAGGGGTAGACTAAGAGGTAATGTGAGGAAGTACTTCTTCATGGAAAGGTGGGTGGATGCATGGAATAGACTCCCAGCGGAAGTGGTGGGGGAAAAAACACAGTGGCGGAATTCAAAAATGCACAAGACAGGCATAGGGGAACACTAGTGATAAGAACGAGAAGATAAAGCTGGAGATCAAAGAGGATCTGCGTTTTTTGCAGTAGGTAGGTAAAATCGACAGACTGGATGGGCCCAGCAGTCCTTATCTGCTGTCAATTTCTGTGTTTCATTGTAATTCCCTCCTCAGGAGAGGGCTTACCTGGACTGCCGCTGCCGCCCTCCTGAGGTCCCACACTGCTGTTGCTGCCAGCTCCCTCCAGCTCAACCACACGTGTGTGGCATGTAGTGAGAGACAATGTGGCAGGGCTGACGTTTTGGGTGCCTTCTGCTACCTTTGCTGTGACGGCTGCAGCCACATTCTTCAGCTTCAGTCCCCCAATTCTGGCAGTGGGGACCAGAGGCACAAGATGCCTCTTCTTTCCGATGCCTCCTGCACCACGCCACAGACTGCAGCCGACATGGGTGCACTTACTGCAGGGACTCCTCCCCAGTGCTTTCCACTCCGCCCAAATCTGCCAGCATACCCGACTTCAAACCCACTGCACAGGCTGACTGAATAGCAGCCCAGGACAGGTGGCTTCAATCCTTGGGACAATATACCAATTGGGGGCACAGAACTAAATAAACCAAAAGATAAAATGAAAACAAAAAAAGCACTCAATACCAAACTTGTAAACTTACAGGTTCTTTATCGATGCAGTGAAGGAGCCAGTAACAGCTGCTCCATCCGAGAGCCTCCGCTCTACCTGTCCTTTGCACCCGGGAGATATGACTCGGTCGATGTGCTAAATGAATGCTTGGCCCGAGATCTGGGCTTGGATGTCGTCGAACTGGCTGGGACTTAATCCGGGGAAGACCGAGGTGCTGGTGGTTGAGCCGGGTTGAAGGGGAGGAGTGGGAGCCTCTGGCAATAGGTTGGGGCTTTTTATTGGCCCAACTGAACGGGAGGCCTCCGCAAAGGTAAAGAATTTGGGTGTTGTCCCGGATAACGAGCGGTCACTTGATGCTCAGGTGTCGGCTATTGTCTGGACCGGGTTTTGCCATCTCCAGAACACTGTCTGAATTAAGTCCCTTATTCCCCCTGACAACCTGGCCATGCTGATACACGCTTTCATCACCTTGAGGCTTGATTACTGTAACGCACTCTACCGCGGGGTCAGAGGAGGCATGATGCGGCGCCTGCAGCTTTTGCAGAATGCAGCAGCCCGGTTGTTGACTGGACACTTGAGGTTTAGTCATATTACACTGGTGCTGCGCAAACTGCATTGGCTGCTGGTGCACTGGCACGTTACAATTTAAGTAGGTCTTTTGACCTACAAGGCCCTCCACGGTTGGGTCCGGGCTGTCTAAAGGAGTTCTTGCATCCCTACACCCCATCTTGCTCTCTCAGGTCAGCTGGAGAGGCCATTCTGGAGGTCCCCAGGGCTAGACTAAAATCTTCCGGGTACCGGGCATTTGAAGTGGCAGCCCCGGTCTTCTGGAATTCACTGCCAGGGTACCTCTGGGAGGCACCTTCTGTAGAGATCTTTAAAAAACATTTGAAGACCTTCCTGTTTGAGCAGGCCTTCGGGATCTGGGATAGTTATTCTGAGACCATCCCACAGTCTGTAAATTAGTCTGTTTTTAGATTTTTAGCGGGTTGAGGAATAATTTTAAGTATTGTATGCTGACTGTCCTGTACTGTTGTTTCTGTATATTTGTATATCCTTGTTGTAAGGGCATGTCCTGAACCTGTGGGGAAGGGTGCCCAATATAAACTCTACTACTGCTACTCAACATTTTGCAGTGGTGCAGCTTGTCAACAAATGTTGAAGATCTTGGGACGATTAGCTGATTGTTACTGCCTCCTTCACTGCAGCTGAATGTGTTTTTTTGTTTTCGTTTCAGTTTCAAAGTAAAACAACGCACCAGGTTCTCTGAGCTGCTCTTTCCTTTTGCACTAAAATAAGAGATGTTAGCATACGAGGCTCCTTCGGTACATGACTGCAACCATGATTGCAACTCTTAACCCTGCTGGCCAACCAATGAGAGGGCTAGAAAGTCCAGCAGGAGATTGCAAGGGTGTGGGGAGAATGATGGAATCGGACCTTCCCTAATGGACTGCCGGGCTCAGGAAGCCAATCAAAAGGCAGAGGGACTGACAAACAGCCTGCCTGATGAATCAGACTCTGAACTGGGGAAGAATTTCTAGACTTTCAGGAGCTCATGGCAGTCCTGCTGGGACTCCAAGCAGGGCAGACCTGTATCCACTGATAGTGATCAGGGGCCTAGCCAGGTCTGCTCCTGTGAGTCCTCCCTAGTGCCTACGCCTCTGCAAATTTGTGAGCCTTCTCCAGGATGCAGTCTGCAAATACTGTAAGATTTCCTCCTGGGCTCAGCCAACTGCGAGGAAAGCTGAGAGGTTGTGCCAGACAGGCACAGGGAAGTCTGAAAAAGACCCTGAGGCATTCAGAATTCCCACCGGTGAGACCAAGTGAAAGGCCTAGCCAGGCCAACAATCTCACAAGCCCTCACCAGGGTTCATTCTGCAAACTCACTGTGAGCCTTATCCTGGGCTTACATTGCTCAGAGACTGTGCTAAGGGAAAGCCCCTGTGTAGTGAAAGCTGTGAAGCTGTACGAGATGAGCACCTGTTGGAAGAAACCACTGAGAGTCTTTGCCTGTGGAGCACTGCTGCATACCGAAACTGCTGAGCTGTATAGAGCAGAGACAGAGATCTGCATCCTACCCAGGTTGCTTCTCAGCCAGGTAAGGGGCCTACTAGCCCTTATCTAATGGGGGTGTATCGGGGAACAGGGAGCTATGGGTCACGTGATTTGAGTATGTGGGTACTCTTGATATGGAGTGGAGTCGGACTGTGAGGGTTGCTTCTAAGATCTGGGTTTCTTGGGAATTGGGAAATTGCTGCATAGTGCTCCTATGAATGAGAGCTGAGCCAGAAAGGTTGTGCTGCTGCAGAATGTCCGAGAGAATCTGAAGTGCTTCATCCCCAGGCCACTGGGCCATTCCCGACAGCTGCCCACCGTGTTGCTGTGTCACAGTCACGTGAGTGCTGGCATTGCTGACTGGGGTCTTTGTACTTTTCCAGTTTTGGATTACAATTACTGCGTCTGGATTACAAGTTGGTTTTCAAGCATTTCCTCTTTGGATTTCAAGTTCTTTTAACTGTGCTAGCACACTATGGTATGTTGGGGGGGGGTGTTGAATTGCAAGCTTTCTGATTTTTATAAAGTGCACCTACAGTAATGGCACCAAAAGGAAAGCTCCTCCCCTTCCAGATAGGTTGGTGGTGTAAATGGGCTCAGTATAGGTGCCATGGGCAAGAACCCCCCCCTTCCCCTTTTACAGCAGTTGTGGGAGCCAAAGTCAAGTCCAGGGATCTAAATAAAAAATCCATTCTACCCCCAAAGCAAGCAGCGTGAGCCAGGTCATCTTTGGAAAGTCCAGCCCATGCTGGACTGTTGTGGCAGGAATCAGCATTTCTAAGGACTCAGTGTCCCGAATGCTGGACACATTTTGAAGGTACCGGGGGAAGTGGCCGTTAGTTTTAAGCTAACCGACTGGGCAGTGAAACACCCAGGGGACTGCTTTCAGGCACCCCAAAAGAAAAGTTCAGCTGGGAGTGCTTTCAGGCACACAGAAAAGGAAAAGAAGACATATGCTAGCCGTGGTTAGAGGGAAGAGACGGGATGCAGGTTAGTAGCTGAGATTAAAAAGGCTTAGCTGCTGTCCTGCTCTTGTCCCTCAGTGCAGGTGTCAGGTCCCAGTTGTTGCGGCAGTCCATGAGGCTGTTGGCAGCCCCAGTAGTGGTAGCATGGCCACGGTGTAGGCTCCGTTTGTTGTTTTGTCCATCATAAGAAAAAAAAGTAAAGTTTCCTCTGGGCTGCCACAGTGTTGAGCAGGCGGCCACATCCTCGTGTCGTGTTTTGGCAGAGAAGCAACCCGTGAGGCCCCCGAAGACATCCTCCCTACCATCTGTCTCCAGCCTGCAGTACACATTCCTCCTGCCCCCCCTTTATTTCTTCTCCCCAGGTCGGGGCAGTGAGTCAGCAGCACCGCCTGTGGGCAGATGCTGTCCACAGACTAAATAAAAAAAATAATTTATTTGGACACTAAGGACAGCTGGGCAGGGGCAAGGAAAAGTCCCAGAGTAAAGGAAACATAGAAACATAGACTTTGACGGCAGATAAGGACCGCTTGGCCCACCTAGTCTGCCCATTTCCCTACCTACAGGATAGGCCGCAGATCCTAGTTAACCAACAGCCTATTTCTTCCTACCCCCCCCCAACAAGAACTGTCTTATGTCTGTCCCATGCATTCTTGAATTCTCCCCCAGTTTTAGACCCCACAACCTCCTCAGAAAGGCTATTCCATGCATCCACTACCCTCTCTGTGAAATAATACTTCCTCACATTGCCCCTGAACCGCCCCCCCTTCTATCTTTAAGGACCGCCGGAGGGCAGGTTTAAGCTAATTTATTCAAAATGATTAAAATCAGGATCCATAAGGGAGTATATAGCAGGGGAGGCCCTAGGCAATGTTAAGCTCCCGGAGGCAGAGCTTAGGGCAGGGCAGACCTTATTTGGTTTTATAAATATTTAAGAGTACACTCCATAGGGCTACAGTAGACTATATAGCAGGGGCATTCCTGCTTAGTTTAAAGACTTAACCACATTAAAGTGGGGCTAGTTAAAGCAAGCAAGGCTGCACGTGGGGTGGGTGTTCCCTGGGTCCTCCCACCTCTGGCCTGCACACAGAGGTGGTTGAGAGTTGGAGTGGGCTAGAAGCCCAGTAAGAAGGGCAAATAAAGTGAGGGATTCTGTTGGGGCTGGGTAACTAGGGCACCCACCCAGGGTATTTTATAGGAGCCCAATGGACAACGCTCCTGCTATTATACTGAAATGTTGAATCATGCCGATTGCCCCAGAACTGTATCAAGTGCCCTGGAACTGTGTCAGCTGCCCCAGCACTGTGTTAAATGCCCTGGGACTGCATTAATTGCCCTGGAACTGTGCTAATTGCCCTGGAATTATATAAGATGCCCCGAAAACTGTCAATTGCCCCAGAACTGTATCAATTGCCCTGGACCTGTGTCAATTGCCTTAGAACTGTGCAAATTGCCCTGGAATTATATTAATTGCCCCTAAAACTGTTAATTGCCTTGGAACTGTATCAGTTGCCCTGGAACTGTGCCAATTGCCTTGAAACTACATTAATTGCCCTGGAACTGCATCCATTGCCCTGCAATTGTGTCTATAGCCCCAAAACTATATTAAATGCCTTGGAATTGTTTTAACTGCCCCAGGATTATACTATATGCTCTCAAACTGAGTTCCTTGCTTCAGAACTGTGCTAATTGACCCAAAGTTGTATTGTGTGCCTCTGGTCTGCACTGAACTGCTGCTGATTTCTGCACCCTGGACACTGAACTGCAGAAACTTCTTCCATTGCTGTTGTGAAGGAACTGTTATGTTTTCCAAACCGTGGGTGGCTGTTCAAGCTACAGAGTAGTTAGGCCAGACCCTCTTCATCTGATCTTCTGTGCTACATCCCTACCCCAGTAAGGAATAGTGAAGTAAGATTAGGAGCCGACCCAGATCAATAGTGAGGGCTCCGACACATAGTGGGGGTGGGATTTTTTTTTGTTTCAGTACGACGAAAGCTGCAAGATCGAGGACAATGAAAGCTGCAAAATACCTGTGTTGCCAAATTCCTGAGTTTTCTGGTGACCCTAATCGTCGGTCTGAACTGATCCCCTACCGACACCCAGAGGGTCCTGTGTATGAGAAACCTGTTTCCCTGGTGATCAGTGGTCTTCCACGATCTTCCACTGATCGAGAAATCCTTCGTGTTTCCAGCCTGGCTGTCTGGAATGACCTTTACTTGGCACTTTCCTGTCTGTGTGTTTCCAGCCTGGTGGTCTGGGACGACCTTTACCAGGTCTCAAGATTATCTGTTACGGCTAAGGAGCCTCCTCTGCTGGTTCCCGCCTTGGAATAAAGAGCTATCGTTTTCCTGGAAAAGTTTCATGCTTAGTCCTTTCTTGGTGCATTCATTCCTGAAGCCCTACACACACACATGCACTCCTCCTTCTAATAAGTCCCTTCACAGCTACAATGAGGGTTAACCCAAAAAGTGATTTAATAACCCCTGGCCAGGGTGGTAGTAGTAACAATAGTGTCAGTAGTAATAGCAGTAGTAATGTTGAGTTCTTAGAAGCTTTAGAGTTCAGGGTCACTTCGTACAGTAGTATCACAGAGCTTATAGGAGGCAGACATTTATCCTAGGAGGCAGTATAGCACAGTGGGTTAAGGCTCTGAGCTGTAGATCTGAAGACCTGGGTTTGAATCCCACAGCTGCCTATGTGCATACTGTGTGATCCTGAGCAAGTCACATAACTTCCTCGTGCTCCCAGGTTGCATCTGGAAACAAGTTTCGGCTCAGTGTGCTACTCCTGGTTAAACAATGTTCCTTTTCCCTTATAGTACAATAGAATACCACAGAGTATATGTAACCCCCACCTCCCTCTATTTTGTCTAGGGGTCCTGATGGCATAAATGCGAAGGGGGGGGCATAGAACCTGAGTACCTCCAGGAAATAGCCAGGGGTGTAGCCAGGGATTTCAGAGCTGCACACCAAGTGGACTCACTGCAACCCCCCCTTGTTAGGGTGAGCTACTCTTCCCCGGTGTAGCCAGATGTACACCAGGTCCATGTTTGTTGCCTCATTTGGCACAATAAATACAACTTTTGTATCTCATGACATTGGTTGTTGCCATGCATGGGTAAATACAAATGCCATGCATTGTTCCCTAAGACACCCACATAACCAGCCCAGAGCCTGTAAAGTTGTATTGTCCTTGGGATGCAAAGAAAGTATTAGTGACCAGTTCTTCTAGTTTTGACTCCTATGAATAAAATTACAGAAAGGTTCAGCATTTTCTTTGTTAGTTTTAATGGACAAAGGAAGCAGTTTAGAGCCTATTTGCTACCCCCTTAAATAAAATTGTACACCATGGAGTGCTTGGAGTATGCCTGCCTACACCCATGGAAATAGCACACAGATTTAAAAATGAAATGCAGGCCTTACCTGGCAGATGGCAATTCAACATTAAGAAGGCCCTCTCTTACCAGGCTGATGCTGACTCAAACGCCACTGCCCACCTCTGGAATGGCTCAAGTAGGAAGGAGAGGCAATGAAAATCTTCTTTGGGGGAATGATGGAGTTAGTTCATTAAATAACCCAGCACAAACCAGGTAAAGGAAACTACAGGAACATTTAATTTAAGATACCAGCGATTTAAATAAAATAAATACATGGAGCAGCTTCATGGGCTCAAAGAAATATGGGAATTGACAGGAACAGAGGGTACTGAAGGACCAGGACAGCTAGATCACACAGGCCTAGAAAATAGATCAGGACAGGCTCCACTCATAGCTCTGCAAGCTGGAATCAAAACTCACACCTACCACACACGTGTACCAGAATTCACTATACCATACCACAGGGGAGAGCCTAACTCCCCTCCACCTCCGGACCTTATAGGAACTGGGGCCTGATGCAGCCTAAATTCCCCTTCCACGGCTGCTCTGAATCTTTTTTTTTTTTTCAGAATCCCCTACCAGGTGCTGATTCCCTCCTCAGTGCCAGGTTGAGTGGTGACCTGGAAACACAGCAGAGTTTAGCAAACGTCTCCCACCTTCTGTTACAACTCCCACCCCACCCCCGCACTTCTTCATGGGTCTGACATGGGTCCTGCCCCAGACACAGACACAAACCCGATAAATTGAATCCCAGAGTGCAGGCCCTCCAACCTTACCTCCAGCATCGTGCCACATGGGAAATGACCTCCTTGAAGTTGCCACCTGCAAGGGGCCCTGCCACCACGACAGCCACACTGCCATTCCTAAATGTTTTTTTTAGGACAAGGTGCCTCAGCCTTCAGATGATATAGACCTTTTTTCTATCTCCTATCTCCCACCCACCGGTAATGGCGAAGGCTCCCCTGACCCCAACGATCACCAACTCTTGCCACCGTCCCCAATGGAGAATCACATCACGCACTGCCGCTCTCCAGGCCGGTACCTTGTGGGTTGGGGGGTTTAAGACCCGGCCACACTTGCTCTGCCAGTCCAGCTGACTGCCTCTCTCCTCTCCCAGAACTTATAAAGTGGGCAGAAATGCTGCCCCTAGGGGCAAAACACAGAAAATGCCCAATCTAAACCTAAAAAGGGAGGGGGGGCAACCGGGATAGTAAGCCCACCCTGAGTGGGGGGCTTACATATAGAGTTAATCGAAACTGTGAGTGAATGTAGAAATCTTAACATTTCCTTACAGCGTACGTACTGTCAAAGTAAAGTGCCCCCAGTGTGCCTGTTATAGTACCATCTATGGTGATCAGGGGTCACCCCTGCACTTATCCTGGAATAAAAATGGTTTGCTGCATTTGAAATTGTTGTCTGCCTCTCCTTGCAACCCATTCCACCTTCAGTTCTCAGTAGAACAAATCAAACCCAGAGTCCTTTGTAAGTGATGAAAGGTTGTGCGCACTACAAGTCGGGCTTCTACACACCCTTGGAAAAACCCAGGCAGAGTAGCTACCAGGCCTGTGCCAGGACTCTAGTGTAATTCTTCATTGGCTATTGTGTCATACTTGAAATTATAGCCTTATTACTGGTACCAGCTGAAGAGTTCACCACACCCTGTGTAGAATAATTCCTGTTTGTACCCCTTGATTGGGCAGGTGCTCCATAGACTGTGTGGGATTTGAGAGGGTGGTGGTGACCCACAGTACAGTGGCTCCAAGGGCGCACTGCTATAGAGTGGGAGTGTTCAGGGTGACTTGCAACTGTCTAACTCCTTTTCTTCCAGCTTCCAGGCCTGTATTCTTAAATAAAAGCACTGCTAATTTGTTGAACTTTACTTCTGTGTATACGCCCAGTTTGTATAACCAGATTGAAGTGTTTATTGATGAAGATAACAATATCCTTAGTGGTCCCCAGGGGGTGGTCCAGCGCAGTGTAGGGAGGTGGGTAGGTACTGCATCCCAGCGGGTGGTACTGCATACAACTTCTGGCTCACTTATTCTCTCTGGATGGAGGTACCTTGCTATTTCTTGTTTGTTCTGGGATGAACCCCCCCCCACCGTCAAGGAAAGAACAAACCCAACCCCCCAAGTGGGCCCTGTACAGTCACCAGGCAGCGGTGTAAACCCAGACATGGTGACCTGGGGGGGGGGGTCTTATTATTAAGATATCAGCACCTCTGTGTTACTTTCCCAGCAGCCATCTGCCCCACCTGAAAAGTAAATCTAATTTTTCTGCAGTCGCTGTGGTGTCAGCTTCAATACAATGAACTTTTTAGCAGTCTTAAAAGACAAGCCCATTTCCTACCTCCAGTAGCCAGTCTCACAGGGACGTCAGTACTGCTGCAGCTACTTTATTCATTTCTTTCTGCTTGCTGTTGCCAGCCCGGAGCTGGACTTTGGCACCCCAGCCATTGCTGGGGCCCCAAACTCAAAAGGGTTCCCCTCCCAGTCTGACCCTGTGCAAAGTATCAGTCTTCAAGATTTTTTTTTTTTATAATTTAGATGTCTTACTGCATGCACCCTGTTAAAACAGCACACAAGGGGAATCGGTGAGCTGTGCTGAAGTGTTGAAAAGGCATCATAATGACATAAAGATGCCTACCATACTAGAGGGGTAGGGGCCCCCATGACTAACCTTTCTGGTGGTCGCTAAAAACAAACGTCTGCCTTTGTGCCAGCCTGCTTGACTTTAAACTCCACAGTGCCTTAATACTTTATCCTTTAGTAATTTACAAGGGGTTATTTAACATGTTAGGTTTATGTGGGGATATGCAGTTCATGTTCCCCTATGGAAAGAAATCATTTTCTAAGCCTGATACGGATCAAATCGATGGATTTAAGAGACTGAAAAAAATCTGGTGACTTAGCTGGTGCCTGCTGCCATTTTTGTTGTAAAATAGAGCACGGAGCAGGGGACAAAAGGATACAGCAGTCCTCCAAGGACCGCTGTATCCCCATAGAACTGTACACCATGTACTTCTGGCACTGGTTTGTGCCAGTTTACACCCAGCAAAATGAGGGGTCTCTTGGGATAGTGGAGAGGGGCGATTGGGCCATGAGGATGCCAACGTGGTTGTGCAGAGGAGGGTGAATAGTTGCCAGTGCTGCTGTTAGGCCTTCACCCTCTCCAGCAACCCTATACACTGCATATATCGGCCATGAATCGGGCCGATGCCCACCCCCGGTCCCGCTTCTTCCAGCCCCCACATAGCATCACTTGTGGTTATGGATCAGGAACAGACAGAACACACATCCATGTACATGGATACCATGGAGTGCCCCACATATGCGCATTGTGAGAAAGGGCACTCCACAGCACTGCAGGCCCCTCGCATGTGTGGAAGGGCTGGGAGCCTTCTGTGTACTGGGCCCCTAAGGGGCATGACCCTGTGTGTGGGGGAGCCTAGGAATTTTCTTGGGCCTAGAGCCTCTGATAACCTAAATCTGGGCCTGCAGCCTCCAGGAAGAGTGCTGTTCCATGCATCATACCTAGTACTGTCAAGTACATGATCGAATGAAAAAAGAAAACTAAAACGTAACAACTGAATACTTTTAAAAATTAATAAAATGTTCTTCCCACTATCTTTGGTGGTAGCAGCTCTTTAAATCTGTGATAAAATAAACTGGATCCAAGGTTCAGACTCTAACTACTGCTGTGAACATTCTATTTTGTGGCTGAAGATGTTTTGGAACCTACCTTTTACCTTTCAGCCCTGTACCACTCATCCTGCTTACTGCTGCTTGTGTAGTCACCCACGATCTGGAGGTCAAGTTAGAGCACAGTTAGGGATGTAAAGCCTGCCCTCGCAGTAAACAAGTTGTAGTTGCATTAGTTCCTGTAGACTTGGGAAAAGGTTTGCACATGCGCTGGGAACAACTCAGTGCTATCCACCTTCTTCACCCAGCGGAGGTACTTGAATGCCTCAATTCTGTCTGTAGCCCACCCCTTCCCAGTGTCTAGGGGTAGAATTTATTTATTTATTAGAATTTTGGTAACCTGGTGGGCTCACTGAGACAGAACATTCCCTTTTCAGGAGTGCCCTGGGGAAGTAAGGCTAACAATGGGAGGAACAGAGATGCAATAAAATAGTAACACATAGTAAGTGAACGCAGACACTTTTACAAAACAGACATACATACAATCATAGCAAAAATGTCAAAGATAATTGTCCAGTGGGGATGGGGGACCACAGCAGAAACACAGAGATGACTTGCATTTAGAATTTCGGGAACTGGGGTGCTGAAGTACTCCACGGGGGACAGGGCTGCAAAGCAAAGTTGGTTAACTGCAACACACAAGAGGCAACAAACGGAGAGAGAAACCAGTGAAACAGCAATAAAAGGATCCTTCAGTGGAAGCTGATAACTCCATGGAGCTTAGACAGACTATTCCACTGGGGAAAAGTAGGGCTACAGACCCAGCGGCCCTTCAAATTAGTATCTAAATATTGTCCATGAGTCCAGGTGCAGTATCCATCTTCCGAGGGGCGTCTTGCTGATGACCAGTAAATTTAGGCAGCACACTGTCCCACATAATGCACATTGCCATATCACGGTAATCATGGCACAGTCCTCTTGCCTCAGTAAATCCCTCATCAAACCTCCTCTCACTGTTCCTTCAGCCTGGACCACTGTGTCTCACTGACCTCTAAACTCAGGAAAGCATGTGCCCCTCCAGACCACTACCTCTTACACTCCCCGTCTGGGCGACTGCCCTTTAGAATATGGCTGGCAAGTCCCCATGAACCCATTTGACTCCCAATCTTCCCATAACTTCTTGCTCCTCGAGCCGCCGCACCAGGGCCGTACGTATTCCCTTCGGGCCCCGGCTCTCATCCAGTACTGACAGGGCTCCTCTCACAGCATGAACCTGAACTCCCCAAGGGCTCTACACAATGGGAATGGATCCCCACCTTGGACATAAAGTCCCATTATCATCTCACTCTCTCTCTCTCTGACGCAGGTTCGAGCACCACTCTTGGCCACTTGATCCATGGCTCCAATGGGCATCAGGTTCTCCCCACCCAGGGATCTCTCTCCATCTCTCTATGGCTTCCGGCATATCCCTTTATCAGTTTAGGCTGCCTATAAACCTGAAACCCAGAATGGCACTCAGGAGCGGGCAGTGACCCCCACTCCTCTCACCACCACCACCTCTCTCTCTCTCTCTCTCTCTCTCTCTCTCTCTCTCTTCCCACCTGCGTGCTCCTGCACCAGCCAGGAAAAGCACACCCCCAGGGTACTCCCCACCAATTGCAAACATTCCCCCAGAGGCAGTTGAGTTAATCCTTGGAAGGGTCGGGGCACAAGGCCCATAACTTTACCCAATGTAACCTAGTGCACTACCTGACGCTCACACCCCAGAGAGGGGTTACATGTCTCCCCTCTCCCTCTTGTCCTCCAGTATGTACATATTGAGAGTCAGCTAATACTCTTTGTAAGATCACCCTTGTTGGCCCTGTATCATTTTGGTAGCTCTTCTCTTCACTTTGTCAGTAAAAGCAGTCTGTCCAATTCAGTAGCCAGCCAGGCTTGAGAATGAGGAGTTCTAGGTTTGAATCCCACCAGAACACCTTACTCCATGGGGGACCTGTGGCAAGTTTATGTTCTTGACTGTGACAGTACACTCCCTATCTGCCACAGCGTCTACTGCTCACTAGAAATGAGAAAGCTCAGGGGAGACATAATCCTGGTTTTTGGAATGTTAATGAGGAGAGATACGGTGACGTATATGCGGATGTTTAAGTTGGTGAGTGCAAGACGACCTAGAGGACTTGCCCTCAAATGGAAGGGTTGGGGGAAGAACAAGGGGAAACATTAGAAAGCATTACTATACTTCACACAGAAGGTGGAATAGCCTACCTGGTGAGGTTGTACCTAGGACTGTTCAGCTTTCAAAGCAGAACTAGACAGATTCCTGAGGGAGAATTGAACTGAGGGTTACATAGCATAAGTAAGAGGGTTACACTTTAAGTGTCCGTTTCTATGTAACTAATCATTAATTACATACAACAAGGGTAATTGCACTGCAGTTACATGTTTGTTGCATGCAACTGTAGTGTAGTTAAAAGGGCAACATTCAGCTGTTCAAGCTGGATGTGTGCCTGTACTCAAACTGCTTATAGCTACTGCCATGCAACAGGAGGAATGGATAAGATAGTCCCCGAGTCCCTTCCATTACATTACTGAGTCAGTTGACCTCCCTGTGTTTCAGTCTTTCTAGCTATAAAACCGGGAAGATGGACCCCTCTGGAAACGAGATTTTGCATCTCAGCTGGGCAAATAAACTGATAAATAGTTAACTATTTAATTAAAAGATCTACCAGTGTCCACTGCACTTTGTGATTGGGTCTCAGAAGTGACATCCGAACCCGGCCGAACTTCAGAACCGCATATACTGCGACGCCTACTATTAGCGACATATGTACTGCTGAAAAAACATGAGCACTTTGGCACAGCGATAATTAAATGATGTTTGAGCAGTGCAAGGGTGCAGAGCCTCACTCCTGTTCTTCAGTCTCCAGGGTAACAGCTGTAGACTGACATAGGGAACAAGAGCCCCCCCCTCCTTCCCGACCTCTCCGTGAACCAGACTGTGGGGTCAAAGGTCGATGACTTGGAGCTAGCCGAGTGACAGTGAGAAATGAGGGTGCCTTGCTCAGCTCTGAAGGATGGGCTGGGTGATCATAGTCTGGAAGCAACTGCAGCAGGGAATTACAGTTTAATTTAATTGCAATTTTCTGTGTGTGTGTGTGTGTGTGTGTGTGTGTGTGTGTCTTGCATGTGTTACTGTAGCCAAATATTTTCAAAGGAAATGTTCATAGATTCAGTCTTCCATGGTCATAGCCTTAAAGGAGAAATGTATTAATCATGCACACCTATTTTTCTATAGAAGCAGTTTTCAAATATTGAACAAAATGGTTATATTAAATGCACGCTGAAAATAGAGTTAAAAATCCATGTTTCGACCTTAGATCTTCTTCAGGAAATATCTAAAAAAGGAAAAAAACAAAGTTAGTGTGGTTCACATTCTCTTTTGGTCCATCTTTACTTAGTAAACTTCAGTAAATTCAGGGGTGCTTTCGATTTACACACCGTACATAAGGACCTTTTTCAAACTGTATGATGTAGTTTATAGCCTTCTTTGGCTCTTTTATTGTTCTGTCACAATGCATCCCTGTTCTGCTATTGAACTCTGTAGTTGAAAAGGACATAAACTACATCATACAGTTCTGAACCAATACTGACCAGCAATGTGCAAATCAGACACACCCGCTGAGTTCACCAAAATGCTAATAAAGACTGAATGACAATAGAAATGGGTACAGTATTAACAACCCTGCTTCTCTAGGAAAAAATTACACACAGCTTCGGTGGTGCAGCGCTCCTGAAAAGGCGACTCGCCACCAATTTTGAGATCTGATTTGGAATTAACAAGAAAAAGGAAAAAAGCAAGAATGCTAAAGGGGGAATCCTGTTATTGTGTTTAGACCTCTGTATTATAATGCTAGTGCAGTGGGGATGTTTAACATCGACTGGCATGTGCATCGCTGAGCTGCAGTCAGCGTAGGGCTGCATTTCCCCAGCTGGTCTCAATGTGCACCTTGCAGAAGTCCATCTCCAAGCCGGGACAACAGCAGCAAAAACCCATGACTGGATTTTGGAGACCTCCCATTCAGGCATGAAACGGAGCTGTGGGGATCAGGCTGGCGCTGTCAGGCACTGTGCCCACGCATGGATTTTAAACAAATGGCAGCTCACTTAGATGGTAATAATCAGGCTTCTTCGACTCTTCCACCAGTGCCGATTTTTAATTTTTTCTGCCAAATAGCACCCAAACCATCACAAATGAGGGGGTCTAACCAACTGCAGGAGCTAACAGAAATCTGAAGGCATTATGAAAGCAAAGGAATGCAAGAGCATGTATTTATATATAATGACCCTCTATAATTACAACTGGATTTACACTGCTGTTAAGACACTGTAATAACCCACTGAATTCCACACTAACTTGATAGCGGGTTACTACAGCATTTTCCTCCTCACACTGTCACTTCATTGAACCATGAAAAAAATACAATGGCTTGAGACGGGCCTTTCACTTAGTGTCCCCCCAACAAAGCCCTACTGATACACTTACCTGTCCGTCATCAGTGCAACCATCTCTCTCGCTCTCTCTCTCTCGATCACAGCAGCAGCCACCTGAAACATTTATTCACTCTGCACCTAGGTTGTATTCTTCAGCTGAAAGAAAATAAATGGAATTCTGTCTGTAATACCAACTTTCTCAATGTCTTTGACACGTGCACCAATTACTATTTAAAAATGTCTGTGCAAGGTTTGTGGTATGAGGATTTTCCACACACCCTCGGGTGTGTTTAAAATCCCCATAAAACACACCTGCACAGGCATTATTCTCTATATAATTACTGGTTAGAGTATTTAATGACCGGGTCCACTTTCAAATGCTGTAATAACTGGCTTTCACTGTAATACATGGCCAGTTATTAAGGCACAGCTTTCACTCAAAGTCATTCTAGTAAATAAAGCACTATTTCCTCTCACACTTCAAAGCCACTTAAATAAATCTCTGTTTTCTCTCTCGTAGGTGTCTGTTCTGACTGGAAAAAAAAGCTGTAACCATACAAGCACCACAAACTTGCAGAACACCCACACAGGAAAGTACAGTTACGTAAGAACTTACCGTAACAGTAGATCTTCGGGAGAGGCTCTTGCAGTAGGTAATTACACATAGGACTGATGCTGGCAGACATTAGGACTCCATGGAAAACTGGGAGTGACCGTCCTTGTGCGGGAGCTGGGCACCGCACGAGTCACACTTATTCTTGTGCTCGGAGGGTATAGGGGACGACATACACCACTGAAAAGCTGACTAAAAGTCGAAATAAATTGAGAAAAAAAGCAGCGGTGAACTACCGACGACAGACTGCTGAGCAGTGAACTTTGCAGCGGCTATCACGCGAGCTAACGGCAGGAAAGAACTGGAAGAGCAGGCGTGGGGGACCGCCCCTTTATACTGGCGTCGTTATAACGTCGGGTCATCTGATCGGGCGGTCCTCTCCGCCAGAGATCAAGGCCAGAAATTTTTTCGTGGGTCCTGACGCCTGCCGGCATCAGTCCTATATGTAATTACCTACTGCAAGAGCCCTCTTGAAGTAAGATAGTCAGTTTATGTAGAAGTGGACTTGCTTTTCTGTTTTTATTTTTTTTTTTCATTTGATTCTGCTTATGTTCCCTGAAGGGCTGTGCCCCTGTCCTCCAGCTTCCCCAGCCCAATCACCCTCCTAGATCCAGGATTTAACTTTACTTTATACATGTCCATGGCATGCCCCCCCCCATGAGGCCACTGGGATGGGGCCATTCCCAATGGAGAGGAGGGTCCAGCTGGAGTGGTGCCTGGTCAGCAGGTGTGGAGCCTGTGGGATGCCAGAATTGTCCAGCATCTAGCCCTATTCTTTTCCCTGGTTTCCAACCCAAGGATGTCTCTTAAGCTGATGTCATAATAGGCTCAACCCCAACCATGCCTGATCCACCCCCAATCTGCTGTCCCCCATTGCACCTCTCCCTGTAGTCACCCGAGGGGCACTGTGGTAGCGGGGAACAGGGGCTCTTCTCCCTGGAGAAAAAGAGCAGCTGGCCCTCCAGTGTTCTGGGTGTGCTTCTGAACCTGGGTCTCCAGTGTCATGAGTGGCAGCACTGCTGCTACACCAGGGGGCCAGCTGTGGACTTGTGTTCCATTTTGTTGTCTGTTTCTTGGTAGTCACCTCTGTGTCTGTCGCATTATCAGTCATAAAAGTGAATATCTTCCGGTTCCTATTTTTTTCCCAGCAATCACAAAACAAGCAACTATATTACATTCTTATTTATAATGAGGTATAAAATCAATAAAGGAGATGTTTTTCCACCTAAGATGTATCTTGTTTATCTTTTCTTTTTCACTTGTGATAGTTCATAGTTAATGTTGCTATCGTAGGATTATTGTTGTTATATCTTGTAAGTTATTTACTTATTATCCTAATAAAAATTTTATAGACAAAAAAAAAACTATATCACATTCTCTCTGGGGTGTGGACATTATTCATGTTTTTTAGACACCTACAGTGTGTGATACCATCACAAACCCCTCGTGCCTTGCACTCGTGGTTTATGTGGCATGACACAACTCAGGTGTGTAAAAAACAACTCATAATGTGAAACACCCCACATATTGTTCTGTATGCACAGTCCCTTTCCAAATGTTCACCCTCCCCAACAATACCATAATTAATGTATCATATTTAAAGATTACATATGAAAATCATAATACTATACATAGAAAATATATTAAAACTTATCACATTTGCTCAATTAAATGCTGTACTGATCCAGTAAGTTTTTGAGCTTTTCTTAAATAATGTGGCCCAAGTTTCTGGATGAAGTGTATGTCCAGATTTGGCCAAAAAAATTCTTACTTTACGCATACCCCTCCCCCAGCCAAAGTCTGTCTGTCAGTCTTTCGTGACGCAGCTGAGATCTCAGACATTAGGGACATTCCATAAATAGGGGTACCAATGTACCAAATACTTAGTGCATAAATTGTACCAAAAAAATTAAATAACCACTGCAGTAATTATCAATGAGTTTAAAAGGTGGCCACAAGTGTAGACACATTACATAATTTGAAGACCAGGTGCACCCATTTTATTTGTTTTAAAAGTCCAGCTCAGAAATGCCATAGATTTCTTTCAGGAAAATGTGACGTGCAAGACCACAATATGTTCCATTGCTTTTGTTCCAACATCTTTGTAGTTACACTCAAATAAAGCTATTTTGAAAACTACCTCTGGTGCTGCGTTGTGTTTTGTTAATGTAAGCATTTTCATCCTGGTTTTAAATGCATATACAATTTCTGGTCCATTCAAACTTTATGCAACGTGTATAACCATCTGGTGTCCTTGCAAGTACATTTTTCTAGATGCTCCCCAAAACTTCAGCAAAAGAATCCAGATTTTTTTTGTGGGGAGGGTTTTTTTGAGATGGGTTTTTAAAAGTGTTGTGGGACTTTGGTGAGCGAGATGTCCAGGCAACTGTTTTTTTAACTTAAAACATTGTGTGGTGTCCATTATTACACGGACAACATTCTTTGGTGTCCACTGTCCCATGAGCAGCTTTTAAGGTGTTTTTCTATAGTCTCTGTTGGGGAGTTATATCACAGCATGGTCTCTTTTTTTTCACTCTCTGATCACAGTGTCTTGAAATGCTTAGGAAAGAAAAGTAACTTTTTTTTAACTTAAAAAATTGTGTGGTGTCCATTAGTGTATGTGCAATGCTGTGTAGTGCCCACTGTTAGACATCCGACTTTGTTTAGTGTTCACTGTTACATGCACTTGATGAATGTGCTTTTTCTTACGTCTCTGTTAGGAATTTATCTCACAACATGGTTGCTTCTTCACTTGTGGGTCACAGTGCTTTAAAAAGCTTATCAAAATTGGTCTACTGTGGATTTGAAAAGTTGACCTTCATGTCACACTCTAGTAATCCTTTTCCGTGCACGAAGCCACTATGTCATGAAGTCCCAGTGGTTGCTGAACCTGACTGTAGTGCAGCCCCAGTCCCAATCCCATAATCCCAATCCCATAACTCCAGTCCCAATCCTGGATCTCCATTCTAGTCCCCGTCCTGGTCCCAGGGATGGAGACAATGGAAATAAACGTGTGTATCACCTGAGAAGGAGTTAATGGAAGCCTGTGCAGTGTTTGGGATAGAGTCCAGCACTGATGACTCCTACTTTTCATCTGCCTCACACACCCAAACCTTCTAC
The DNA here is from genome assembly GCA_016271365.2 of Neoceratodus forsteri. Taxonomy (NCBI): domain Eukaryota; kingdom Metazoa; phylum Chordata; order Ceratodontiformes; family Ceratodontidae; genus Neoceratodus; species Neoceratodus forsteri. The sequence goes on along the minus strand of JADMNL010000036.1, from coordinate 63,694,120 downwards.
TCCTCCCTATCAGACAGCTCCTTAGCCATAGCATTAATTTACTCTACAACTTGGAGTGGCACACTAAGCTGAAAGCTTGTTTACAGGTGCGACCTGGGAGCACAGAGAAGTTAAGTGACTTGCTCAGGGTCACACAGTATGCAAGTGGGGGCTGTGGGATTCAAACCCAGGTCACCAGATTTGCAGCTCTGGTCCTTAAACCACTGCACAATACTGCCTCCCAACTATCACGCCATCTCAAACCTTGTCTGCTCTCAGCTCTTCATACTCATCTTTAAGAACCTGCATGACAAATTCCAGTTGGGGTTTTGCTCTGGTCACAGTATCGAGATTTCTCTGGCCGGTGGGGATAATACCTTACCCATCACCAGTGACAAAGGAGCTTTCTCCTTACTCATTTTTCTTGACCTCAGCTGACACACTGTTCTTTGTTGTGTTGCCAGTAATTGCATCCCCTCTCTTAAATCCCTATCATTTGCTGTCCCTTAGGGCTGTATTTTGGGCTCACTCCATTTCTCCATTTACCTTCTACCAGTTGAACATCTGATCTTATAATTAAGCATGGGTATTACTTCCATTCTGACAGCTGTACATGACATTGACTCTTTCCAGGACACTGCACTATCCTCCTTGTCCACCCGTCTCCCAATTTTTGATACATGGCTAAGGACTAGCCTCCTCCAGCTCAGTGTCCAAAGATATAAATGAAGTCCTACTCTTCGACACAACATTCTATCATATGGCATACTGTGGTTGTCTGGGAGAGAGTCAGTGTAAACATATGACTAGTACAGGATTGAATCATTTGAGATCTGTAGATAGCTGGGAATTGAATCAGTGGAAAAGCATAAAATGCCTGGGGTATGATGATTACTAGACAGTCTGTGATGGAGCCAAACCAGAAAGAACAAAAGTTGAATAACATTACAATAGCCGGTGCTGAAGCATGATTGCTGGTGAGTGTGGGCAGGGGTGTTCTGGATATTTGGCACCCTTCTCTCTCTCCCCATCTCATCTCAAGCAGTCCATCATGCACTGTCTCCCTCTCCATACCAATGCCAAATGCACCCTGGTGTCCAGTGGCAACCCCATCACTCTCCCCATGCAAGTAAAGCACTCTCTAGGGGTTTGGTGACACGCCCTTGTTCGGTGGTGCAGTGTTCACAGGCTGTATCATGGTTACCCCTGATGCCATGGGCTCTCCCAACATGTAGCCCCCCCTTCCCTTTGCTTAGACCAAAGCAAAGTATTGATAAGGGCAGATTAAGGCTTAGGCCAATAAGGCCCATGCCTAGGGTCCCTGCATACCAGGATGCCCCAGCTCTGAGTGGATCATCCTTGCTGCAGGATGCAGACTCGGCCAGTCTAATTTGTAATAATTCTTGTCTGGGACACAGCACTGCTGTTCCAGAACACATCAACACCTCATTAACCAGTTAACACCCCTGAGTTACATACCTGGCCAGCTGCCTGACCTGGAAAGGAAATTTGCCTGCAGTGGCTGTGGCAACAGGTTCAATGTAATAAACTTTCAGACAATATTAAAAGAAGAGCCCCATTTCCTAGATATAGTAGCCAATCTGGGGGAGATGTTAGCACTGCTGCCGCCGCTTTATTAATTTCTTTCTGCTTGCTTTTTCCCGCACATACCTGGCATTAGGCACCCTCAGTCCCAGCAGCTGCTGGGGTCCGCAACTCAAAGGGCTTTCAGTCTGACCCACACCAAGTTAGCAGTCTTAAAGATTTAAAAGCTTTTTTTAATTGCTATTTAGATGTCTTATTTTACCCTGTTGAAACAGCACACAAGAAGGTCGGTGAGCTGGGCAGAAGCTTCCAAAATGGTATCACAATGACATGAAAATGCCTACCAGAGTTGAGGGGGTAGAGGCCTCCATGACTAGCCTTGCTGGGGGCTCCCAAAAACGTAAAGGCTGCCTTTGTGCCAGCTTCCTTAAAGGGGCGCTGACAGCTTTTGCTAACTTTTTTTTAAAGTGCTATATAACCTGGTGCCTCTTGCCATCTAAATGACGGCATGTATGGTCACTGAGTTACATAGCTATAGCAATGCAATATTTTTATTAAAAATGTATGTTGTGTGACCCAACCTTTACTCACGCCGTCACTCCTCCTGCACGTCCTCAAATGAATATGGCATTGGAGTGCTAGTAAACTCATTCATATGCAAATTTAATTTTTTTTTCCAAGCCATACGGTTGTAATACAGAAAATCAAACTATGAGGTACACTGAGCTGGCCAATGTAATTTTTTTTGTTAAACAAGCTCTATAAGATATTGAAACTTGGCTTTGAAAAGTAAAGCCATGTCTCCGGGCATGCTCACCATGTTGCCTTGAGTGCAGTAGGGATGGGAGAACCAGTTTGGATAAGTTCAGAACCACCCAGAACCTATGCCATTTTTTGTAAAAGAACCTTATTAGAACCCCTTTTCAGGTTCTAATAAGGTTCTGATAACTTTCATAACATTGATATTGGTGCGTAATACACTCCCCGAGCAGGTCTGTATCTAGTACGAAGGCTGACGGTGGTAGCAGAAAGACCCAAAAGGAGGTTGGAGGTAGTGCAGTACCACTCCAAGATGGTTTCAGATTCCTTTCCCTTGACTGAAAATAAAAACTAAAAGGTTCTGAAAGTTCTGATAAGGCTCAGCTAACTATCAGAACCTTTTATGGCTTACAGAAGCTTATAGACCCTTGGAACATTTTGTGGTCCTCCCATCCCTGGAGCTCAGCAATCATCACATCTTGGATCTGAGTCCTGATAATAAGGTCCAGTCAGAACCCTCTGGGGTTCTCCCAGAATTATGACAAGTCTGCAGTACCAGCAGTACTAAGCTGCAGCCAGAACTAGCATATGCTCTGGCATAGACAACCTCACAAACTTATACAGCAGTTGTTAATGCCATGGTACTGAGAATCCTGGTGAGGAGAGGGATATATAAGATAAAAAAAAACAATGGTGAAAAGATACTGATGCCTCGTTTCTCTTCGGAACCCTGAAGGTCTGCCTCAGGATGTATTTCTGTTCCACTGTTCCATTGCAATGGCCCACCATCAGCCCAGCTGTTATGCCTGCTGAGTGGGGGCTCATAGGAATAACTCTGAAAATTATGTTTTACAATTTTAAATTTAGTTTGTTTTTGTTGACACAGAAACGTGCTATCCTGGTTTGGTGTGTCAACGCACACCAAGTTCCCTTGGGCAAGGTCCAATAATTTAAGTTCAGCAGCCTCCCTGCGTGTGCAGAGCCAACATCGACAGTTAAACTGTGTGTGTGTGTGTGTGTTTAGGGAGCGCTATACTCTCAATGGACAACACCAGTCTTGTATTTGCTTTCATTAGATTTATTGATGAATTACAGAGGCCACAAACTCAATATTTCGCATATCTATATGCTTCTCCAGGAGTGTGCTCATAGACTTTCTAAGTGATGTGCTTGCCAGCTCACTGATGTAATTAAACTTCTGGATAATTCAGTTCTCATTTAATCAAGAATTGGTGTTGAGTTCTGGACAAAGTACGTTTGTTGTTTTCATTTATGTGCCCCAAACAATCGGTTGCCTTTTCTAATGCACGATGGACCCCATCAGACGCCAATTTCCCAATGGATACAGAAACGTTGGCTAGGAACTATTTCCTGTTTTCAGCCTCATGCTGGGGGAAGGGAGGAGAAGGAGACTACAGATGCAAACCAACTAATATTTAATACAGTTAAGCTGTTGGAGTTTTTTTTTTCTTGTTTTTTTTGTTTTAGTAAAATTGTGAGAAAGTGCAAATTTTCTGGGTTAGCTCTGATTTGAGCCAACATTAAATTGCTTTTCTGTCCAAGTGTCAAGCCATGACAGTCTGTTGGGGTTAGGGCCCAGCACAGTGATGGGCTGATGGCCATAGATTGAGCTTTTAGAAACATAGACAAGGACAACAGAAAAAGACCAGAGGTCCATCCAGTCTGCCCAAGTTCCCTATAATCCCTGGAACCTACTGTTCCTCCAGGGTACTAACCCTCTCTGTCCCTCTCCTTGGTCCTGTCTCCCCCGGTAACCATTATTCCCTTCATTATGTCCCAGCCCTGCTTGAATCCTCTGTTTTTGTGCCCACCACTTCGGCCAACAGACTGTTCCAAGGTTCCACTTTCTGTAAAGTAGTTGTAACCCCTGGGTGGCGCTATCCCAAGTGCTACACCCCTGCAGCACTACCCTGGACATAGGTTGAGGGGGGCTGGGATCGCTATTAACATTTTTTTTTAAAACCCTTGTGTAGTGCCTCCACTCAGGGTGCTTTATGTGGGTGAGATGGTACTGAGTGTAGCCCCCTGAGCTGCTACACCACCCACGGTGACCAGTTACCTTCCCCAGACATGACGCAATGCACAGTTCCCCACATTTCAACATTTTGAATTAAAGGCTCTCTCTAATAATATGCTCACACCAGACCTTTAAACAAGTAACAAGATATTTATTTCAGGGGTAATATAGGAGCTAGGAAGGGGAAACAGGAGGAGTAGAGGTTATCTTATCCTATTTACAAAATGTACAAAGATTATTTGGTTTTGCTGGTGAACCCTCCAGCTGGGTGGCTACATATTAATAGGCGGACATAAATCACATTTTACCAATCGACTTACGACATCCAGTGCCCTGGCTATCTAGCTGCGGACAAATCAGATGTTGATCATAATTATATTAATGCCCACACTGGTACCAGTCACAGATACAGCAGAAACCCTGCAATCTCATACCATACTGGTTAAACAGATACCACAGTCCGAGATGTTGCAGGCCTGGTGTGAGTTGCAGCTGGTCGAGGTGGCCGGCTATTGATTTGAGTGTGGGGGCAACTTGAAAACGGATTCCAGTAAAACTACAGAGTGCTATTTACAACAACAGCAGGGATTGCCCTGCACTCTAGCAGACATAGCAGGGTTTGCCCTGCACTTGCAGACTTCCGAACATTCCAGGACAAGCTATGTGGATCTTACATCCAGAACATTCAGCACAATATTTGAAAGTCCCATCCAATGCAATGAGGGTGACACTTTTGTCAAGCATCCTATATGCAATTTAAACAATATCACATCCAGTACTTTATACACCAAGAAGGCATCCATTCAGTATAGACAGACAGCGACACTTTCATCACGCATCCCATACTTTTGTTTCAGGCAGTCACATCCAGTACATTCTATATACCAAGAACATTATCCACAAGCAGAGTCTTATCCAGCACATCTAGACATTGTACACTTATCCCAAGTGCTCTCAGATGAAATTCTGGTCAGACACAGGTAAATTCTCTTCGGGGTACCTTAGACATAATATGCTCTAGGGCCTCCTGTCTCATGAAGTGGCAAACACGGCTTGACAGTCAGCTCCACGATGGCAGGACTCTAACCCATAGTTACACAACTTGCAACACATTTACATGATTCACTAAGCCCAGCATCTTGCTGCATCTGCAACTTAGCCATTCGGGCCACAGAAAAGATGCATCCATTTACTTGAACTAGGCAGTCTCTTATGGGGTTAGTAGCCCAGACTGATAGCTTCAATACTTTAGACTTAACATCACATATTTCCTAGCGGGGCTTGGGGCTCCCAAGATTACTTGCTCAGCTTCTCCTTCGAAGCGGGGGTATGAGGGTACTCACTCAGGTCCTCCACGGGTTTCTTCTGCAATCGAAGGCATCCTGAAGACTTCTTCAGCTCTCTCACCGCTGAGTTACTCGGTCAGCACTCTCACCACTGCATGATGTCATCTGGTCTGGTCAGCGCTGCTGGACATCTGATGTTCGGTCCACATCTTTCCCCGACGTGGGATGGAGGGCTAGCCTCTGGAGGACAGTACTGGCAACCTCCAGACTAGCTGTTGCAGAAAGCACAATTACTATAACTGGTAAACTTTAAACTGAAGAAAATAATAAATTCCCCCTGAAGACTGAAGGGGCTTGGATTAAATGGCCCAGGCCTGCTGGCATGGCTGGGGCCTGACCTTCCAGCAGGCTGTAGCCTGCTCTGGCTGCTCTCTCTCTAATCTCTGAATCTCCAGACAAACTGGCAACACTGTCTCTTTATAGAGCTCCTAGCTCACCTCCTGATTGGCAGAAGAGATGGGGTGACAGGTCTCTGTATGGCTGAGGGACCTGTCAATTAGAACACTCAAGGCACAACTGGGTTGTAGACTTGGTGCCTAAAATAATATCCCTGTAAGTCCCCCATGAGCACTTGGGTGTTTACCCATGAGATGCAGTGAATGTCCCATAAGTCCTGGCTTTCTATTGCTGGCATTCCTGTTGGCTGTGCTGCTGGCAATGGCTGCTTAACCCACTGTCCCTCATAGCAGATTAGATACAGTCCTGAACAATGTCCTGGTGCAGCCAGAAAGAAATAATTATTTGCCCCAAATGCCCCACAGTTCTGTAGCTTAAAGGCTGTACTTGCAGTCGCTGCACAGATGAAGAATGTGGCTCCTTTACTTTTTCTGTCGCTACTCCACTTAGCAAGCTCCCCCTGCAGCAGCTGACAGGTTGACATACAAGAGTCCCAGATACTGGAATTGCCAGGGAAACAACATTAATTTTAACTTTAAACACTTTCCTCCACTTGTACAGTATATTCCCAATATGCAGCAACAAGTTAAAACACTTAAATTCTTTACTTTTCGGCCACAGCCGAACATAGCTACCCCGGAGGCAGCCAGACACTTGGTTATTGTTTATTGTTTATTCAGATGACTGGGGACCTTCTCAGGCATACTCAAATCAGCCCGGGACAAAACTCCTTTAATTCTCATCTGAGCGGTCCCCTAGCAGGCTGTCCGTGGTCACTGGGTCCCAAATAGGTGGAAGGGATCCCAGGACCCACAGCACAGTCCCCAAGGCGGCCGCAAAACAAGTGGTTTCACATCAACGGCGCTTTGCCTGCCAACGCGAGTCCCGCTGCCTTGGAGGCAGCACTTTCACAGTGGGAGCTTGCGGTCAGCGTTTTAAGTTCTGAGGGGCTGGATTTTCATTCAGGCAGCTGGGCAGGCAAACGGAGAGGCAAACAGGACCTGGGGTAACCAGAAAAATTAGGGGCCAAATCGGGAGATGCCCGAGAGACAGCGGGAGAAGGGCAGAGCAAAACGGGCTAAGATAAACCCAAGCAGGCATTTCTTGGAACCCCCTATTTGCAAGGGGGTTACACTGTACTTACTCAAATCTCTCCTTAAAATACTTAGGTCTAACATTGGACCATTGCCTTACCTTCAAGTACCATGTGGATCAGGTCACCAAGACCATACACCGCAAACTTGGTACTCTGTACCGGCTAAAAGGCCAGCTCATCCCTGAGCCCAAGACCTCAATCGCCACAAGTGTCCTCCTCCCCACCCTGACTTACGCTGCTCCAATCTTACAGGGCATGGCCAAGCAGGAGGTCGCCAAGATGCAAATCCTGTATAACATGGTAGCCCGGTTTGCTACCCAGGACCACTCGCGGAGGCACCATTGTGACACACTTGCCCAGCTACGCTGGCCCTCGCTGATCTCTCATCTCCCCCTGCTCTGCTTGACCTTCAAGCTACTCAGCCCTTCAGCTCCACCCAGCATCGCTGGAACTATTGCACTCAAACATAACCCCAGGAGCCTACGGACATCTGGATGTACACTGCTTGAAGTTCCCAGAGTCAGGACTAACACTGGCGGCAGGTCATTCTCCTACTCAGCCCCCTACCTGTGGAACAAACTTCCCACCCCTAGTGCAGGAAGCCTCCTCACTGATGAATTTCCGCACCAGACTCAAAGCCTATATGTCTGATACTAGCACTTGTCATTGCCACGGCTCATGATCCCCCCCCCCCACTGCTTCTATCCTAATATCCAAATCCTCCAAGCACCTTATCAGGTTCCACGGTGCTTCCTCCAGGCTTAGCACCACAGCTAACTTTTCACTGAACCATGCCAGTAGTAAACATGAGCTTACCATGTAAAATTAAATTTCTTCTGCACCTTTTGTTAATTCTACTGTCAACATATTTGTAAGGACTGATGCATGATGATAACCATGGCTGTAACCTGCTCACACACCTGAAACTACTCTGAAACCCAAGTCTTTCTCTGTATGAAAATATGTATTGTTATCCCGGGTCGCCCCTGAAAAAGGGATCTTCGAGGGTCAGTGGGCCTACCTGGTCACCAAATTTTAAATAAACAAATAAATTCCTCATAGGATCTGCCCTGCTGGCCCTGAATCATTTTTGTTACTCTGTGCTGCACTGTCTCCAACCTATCCTTATCCTTTCTGAGATGAGGACTCCAGAACTGGGTGCAGTACTCTAGGTGAGGCCTCACCAGGGATCTGTAGACGGGAAGTATTACCTCCTTTCTACATCCCAGCATCCTGTTAGCCTTGCTATTGGCCTTGCTGCACTGACTCGATTGCTTAAGTGAGTTGCTAATGATAACTCCCAGATCTCATTCCTCAGCTGTAGTGCTAAGTCTCTCTCCTCATATCCAGTACTCTGTCTTGGGGTTCTTTTTCTCGAGGTGCATTACCTTGTACTTTCTAGCATTGAATTTTAACTGCCAGACCTTTGACCACCCTTCTAGCTTTTGTAGGTCTCTCTGTATTTCCCTTATTCCCTTGTCACTATCCACTCTCCCACATAGTTGTGTGCCATCTGCAAAGAGACGCAACCTGCCCTGGATTCCTTCTCCAATGTCACTAACGAACATGTTGAATAGGACTAGACCCAGGGCCGATCCCTGTGGAACCCTGCTCATAACCTCCCTCTCCATTGATTTAACCCCATTGACCACCACCCTCTGTTGCCTCCCCTCTAGCCAGTTACCCACCCAGTTCACAACTGGCTTAGCTGCACCCAGGTCTTCAATCTTCTTGAGCAATCATTTGTGAGGTACTGAGTCAAAAGCCTTGCTGAAGTCACAGTAATGGAGATCTAAAGTGTGGCCCTTGTCTAATTCCTTTGTCACCCAGTCAAAGAAAACTATCTGGTTAGCCTAACAAGATCTTCCTGCCACAAAACCGAGCTGTTTACTATCTTGGAGCATGTTGCTCTCCAGGTGGTCTATGAGGTTCTCTTTGATTAGTGACTCCATCAGCTTCCCTACTATAAAGGTTAGACTGACAGACCTGTAGTTCTCTGATTGCCCCTTATCCCCTCCTTTATGAAGCAATACAACGTCTGCCACCTTCCAATCCCTTGGAACTTCCCCAAACTTTAAGTAAGCTGTTGAACAGACACAGCAGTGGTTCATCCAGCTCTGCTGCTAGTTCCCTGAGTATCCTCAGATGCAACCCATCTGGTCCCATGGCCTTATCTATCTTAAGGGCAGCCAGCCCTTTCAGAACCCTTTCACTAGTGAACAATGGCTGTCTCATTTCCGGAATTTTCTTAGTGGCCACTTTGATGACACTCTTTTCTGTCTTTTAGACGTAGAAAACACATAATTTGGTGAAATGTCATGGCAAATGCTCATACTGTTTTTAAGTACCCCTAAACATTTTTTGTTCAAACTGGCACTTGGTAGTTAAATGAAACATTACTTTATAACTTGTCATGAGCAGTATTTTGTTAAGAATGTTAATGCATCCATATCTATATATATATATATATATATATATATATATATATATATATATATATATACACACATATACACATATATATATATATATATATATATTGATATACACACACACACACAATACCAGTGGGTATAAGGCTTTTATTTTCTTGGGTTGGGGAGCTGGAGTGAAAATAAATCATTTATTTCGACTTTCACTCCAGCTTAGACAGCAATGGATATTTCCACTCCAGCTCCATACTGTTCTGAACAAAATCTTCCTTTATACCTAACATTCTGTCCAGGCCTGCCAGCAACGTAGCAATCGCCGATGTTTAAATGGCACATACCATGAGCAACATGAAAATAAATTATTTATTTTGAAGGGCTGGTTATGACCACCACAGACTTCTTTCGTGGCTTTGCCTCTCGTAAGGTCAACAGAGGTCACAACAAGCCCTTCAAAATAAAATTATTTATTTTTCATGCAGCCCATGGCATTTTCCTGATACATATATATATATATATATATATATATATATATATATTTCACAAAACACTTCATTAATGCACCAGTTAGGATAACATTAATGCCATAAAATTACGGAAATGTGGTCTTAGAGTTTCCGGCCCTAACTCCCCACTCCCACGTAGCAAAAGGAACAAACAATAGGGTTTGGGGTCTCAGGAGTCTTGGTGAATCAGTGGTGAGATGTAACTTGGGGTTGTCAACCCTAATGCCCACCCCATTCCCTGAGCAAACAATGCCAAGTATAATGTATTTTCTTTCAACAGGACCCGCAGGGTCCTGTATGAAGAAAGCTACAACAAACTGTGTTGCCAATATGAGGCGAGACATACTTCTCTACCTCTAAAGAATGCATTACTATGAGCCACTGGTTTGGAGCTGTACCTTGTACTTCAGACTGGAGGCTACAGGCTGAGGGGAAGGTGGGCATTAAGGTTGACAAACCCCAAGGAAGATCCCACCACTGATTCGCCAAGACGCTGGAGACTCAAAACCCTAATGTTTGTTCCTTTTGCTGCTTGAGGGGGTGGGGCAAGATGTGTCTTCAGTCGGAGAGTGGATCAGGTGAGCGAGGTGTGTGGGAGCTGTGGTGTGGGATAGTGTGTACTGAGTGGAAGGTTGGGGTGGTGGGTCGGGTGTTGGGGCAGATCATTGAGGGACCATTTTCCATTTTACAGGTTAAAAAACATTGAGGGACTGTTTTCTTTATTTCAAGGATATTTCTACACTGGGGATTAGGTGCTCCAGTGTTGGACTCATGTTCGGTGGCACCAGGGGTGGGCACCCTAGTGCCCCACCTACATAAGGGGAATGGGGGCAGGCGACCTGGAGGAGAGGGGTGTAAAGAGAAGCAGTACTGGGTTTGGGCACCCTGGTCCACTTAGATATTAAATAAACATCTATCAAGATTCGGAAGAGGGGGAGGGTGACCTGGAGGGGAGGAGGTGAAAGAATTGATACCAGGGGTGGGCACCCTATTCTGCTTGACAGATAGAGAGATAGACCAAAAGACAGACAGACAGAGAGAAAGAGCTACAGTCAGGGACAGAGAGACAGAAAAGGGGAGCAGCTGCTTTGCTGTTACTGCAACCCGCAGCACAACTTCCAGCTGCAGCTACAGAACTCAAAAAAATCCCACTGTTCTTATACCTAGAACAAGAGTCACTGGCTCCTCTCATTAAGCTGGGCACCCTGGATTTTGGGGTAGCCATAAAAGGTGTTTGTAGCAACTTTTTTAAAAAACAAACAGCAGAATGCAGCTAAATAGGACAGGGTTAGGTCTTTGTTATTTAAAAATAGATCAGTTTTATGTATCTTTAATGTTTGTGAATTGAAAAGGAGAAAAAAATGGCAGCCATCGTGATCAGTATTTGTTTCAGTATGAGAGGTAAAATTATGAAAATAAGCAGGTGCAAAAGTTTTTACTAGTCGAACTTGAACATTAACTCAAAAATCATTATAACTCCAAAACGGTATCATATTTTTTCAACAAACATTTGAAAGACACGCCCTTGGCACAGACCCCTTCAAACCTGAAAATTACATGAAAAAAATCTACACCATCTAGTCTGTAGGTGAGAGCAAAAAATACTGCTAAGTATTGGGTTTTTTTTTTCATTTATTTGGTGCTCCATATCTCGAAAATCATGCAAGATGCTGTCAAGAAACTTGTCATATCTTGAGACTCTGACAGTCTGACCATGCATGCCAAATTTTGGGCTATTTCGTCAAGCAATGCCAAAGTTATTAAGGTGCAAAAATTGGGGTTTAACATTGACTAGCCAACTCGACCCCAACTATAGGGGTGCTACTGCACCCCTCTAATGTATCCAACACTTGTAAGGATATTTTTTGGCACTTATCGGTGATATTTTTGCTCCCTCTGGACCTAGCATGAGAATATCGAAATATTCTCACTGATGGTCACCATGAGCAAAAATATTCTCACTGTAGGTACTGATTGGTAGGAGCCAGTAGCATGAACAGCAGAGTTCTAATTTTAGAACTCAGATCTTCACTTGTGTGCTGGCCCCCACCAACTACTTTCATTTTATCCCAAGCTCACTGACAGCACTTTCATTTTCTCTCCCCTTTAGATTTTATCTTCCTCGCCCTAAAATAGCACCCAAAACACTGTCTTTCGCCATAAATAAATCAACAGTGAATCCTTTCTGCCCACCAGAAATCTACCTGTTATCGATGCTGCAATGAAAATCGGACCTCCTGACACATCACGAAGTCCTGCTCTGACCACCAGTTTCCTAATGCTCTTCCCAACATCCAATGTCCACTGCACAGTTTCTGTAAATGCCACACCTGCTCGCAGTAACCGCCCATGCATTTTCCTGAGACACAGCACTCTTGGTCTTTCTAATGGGCTGCCGCACTGCCGCATGCATAATCATCACCTGCAGCCGCATGCATAACTGTCACCTGCATCATGCACCAGTTGGCCATCCGAAGACAGCACTACAGATGCAAAAATACATTCTAGTGAAACAAAAAAAAGGGTGTAACAAAAAAGAAAAAGCTAGCAGAGGAAACACGCCTTGGATAAATAGAATATGCCATGGCCCCATAGAAATATCGCAGATATTTTTCACAAGTGCTGTTTGACCTTTGACATCATGAGTGATGGAGCACACAACAGGCAAGGGTTAAAGTTGATCAGAATATCACTACTATCTCACTGGCTGTTGTGAAGATAGTAGTGATATCTTGCAAATTGATATGTCACAGTGGAATACTGAACCAATCAGGGAGCAGCTTTAACAATGCTGATGACATCACACTAGCCATGTGCAGCACTGACACCATCAGAAGTGAGATGCTTTGAAGGGCACAGTTTATATTTTGTACTTTTTTTCCTTTTTTAACTTTTTACCATTTCTATCATAAAACCATAACAACACAAGTTGTACAAATCAAATATGAGATGAGTGAGAGCGAGATAGTAAAAATATCTTCACTCGCTATATTCGACCTCTTCTGACTGCACTCATCCTTTGCCACATGTGAGGTCAAAAGGGGAGTGAAGCGACGCAGCTCAAAAGGGGCAGTGCTTGCTAAGACAAGGCAGCCAGCTTGACGCAAACATGTAGCAAAAAAGGAAGCAGCACAAGGTGTGTTTCTGCAAAAAGGTTTACTATATTACCACAGTAACTATTTATTTTTGCATTTATCTAAAATGTTGGCACTCATTTTATAGCTGCCTTGTTCAATGAGAAAAATCAAGCATTTAAATAAATGTAAAATGTTTAGAGATATGTAGCTTAAATCGTGTTAGAGAGCAGTCCGAGTTTTAGATATGCACTTTAGTGGTGATTTGTCTTCTTTGTAAATTGATTTAATGAAATAAGATTGATTTTGATTGGTCTTCACCTCATTTCATATTTATGATATATGCTATTAAGGTATGTAACTTCTCACTGGCACCATCCCCAATGAAGCCTCATTTAAGGAGAACCGTAATATTCATAAATTACCTATCCCCGCAAGCCTTACCCCCCAATTAGGGGTTTCGCAAATAGAGCGCCCTTTTCAGTGAAGTTGAACTTACTTTATTTCATTTTTGTAAAGTCCGGCGTTTGGCAAAATGGCCCATGCTCTGTGGTGCCATTTTGTGACAAAGTGCGGCGCTGCACCGCTTGACTCTGGTACACTTGTATTGGAGCCGAGCAGTGCGGCGCCGCACTTAGTCACGAAATGGCACCACAGTGCATGCACCATTTTGCTGAACGCTGGACTTTACAAAAATTAAATAAAGTAAGTTAAACTTCACTGAAAAGGGCGCTCTATTTGCGAAACCCCTAATCGGGGGGGGAGGGCAATTTGAATAATACAGTTCTCCTTTAAGAGTTGAAGCGATGGGCATCTACCAAGCTGTCTGTAGTACTGCTTTGTGTTGTATTTCTGTGTGTCCACTTTGGAGTTACTGTTGTAACACAGTAAACTTTTTTGCAGACACACACCTTGTGCTGCTTCCTTTTTTGCCACACGAGGTCAGGAGGTCAACTATAGCTTGTGAAGGTACTTCTAGTATTTCACTCTCACCCATGTCATATCTTTTCTATATACATGGGATATGATATGGGTGAGAGCGAGAGAGTAGAACTATCTTCACAAGCTATTCTCGACCTCCTGACCTCACGAGTGGCAAAGCCAGAAGAGGTCGAGTATAACAAGTGAAGATATTTCCACTATCTCTCTCTCACCCAAATCATATTTGATTTGTACAACACATGTTTAGGTGGTTTTGTGATAGACGTGATGAAACGTTACAAAAGGAAAAAAGTACAAAATGTAAACTGTACCCCTCTGATCAATGGCTCCGCATAAAAGAAGCAAATCAATACATCACAGATCAATACAATCAGTACAGATGCAAACTCGTACTTATATTCATTCTAGGAATATTCCCAGAACATGTTGACTTGAGAATACACCACAAAATGTGGGTATGCCATGCCTCATTGAATGTTAAATGAATTATCTTAAAACACTGTAAAAACCCCCTCGAACCCTCACTACAAGAATAGTATAATCAGATGGATTTCATTTCCAACAACGAGAGAATTTATTACTCTGTACAGGATAAGCTAGACACGTACTACAAGATATCGACTCCTTTCATGATACTGAGATAAAAAAAGGAGGGATGATTTAAGGGATGTTATTGTTATTATCTCACGTTAACCAATGTATTCGATAGCAAGTCCTTTTTTTACGTGTGTTCCTGAATTACTAGACTCAGGGCCAGATATTCAAAACTTTGTGCTGAGCGCAAACAGTTTGCGCAGGTTTAGCGTGGGCTTGCTATATTCAAAAGGCCAAATAGCGCAAACTGCATTAGCGCCGGGAAAAATCATAATGTATGCAAGGAGCAAAACTGAATGGGTGTGTACATGAATACAGGCACAATGCTACACTCAGTGACTAGCACCGCGCAAAGTGGTTTTTCGTGACTTAGCCCGACACTTAGCATGGTGCACATTACCGCCCAGGAAAAGGTAGTCTTAACCCTGGGCAATCAGCTTTGCACGACATTTTGGCATTGCATGGTGTTTGTGTGGCTTTGCGCGACCCTAACAAATAAATATGACACATAGACAAAACCAGACATAAAGGACATGTGCTGCTCACTGATGGCATCACAATGATGCCATCATCTGCCACCAGTCCCAGCCATGCCAGGCAGTAAGTGGTGACCCTGCCGCCAGTGGACAGCATGGCAGTGTGGCCATACAGCACACACCTGCGGACCACTCTTCTGTGGACACCAACAGATGCTGGTACACACATGCAGCACTGTGGGCATGGAGGATGTTGAGGGGAGAGTGTACAGGTGGCAGGCTGTGCCACAGACCAGGTGTGGCCACAAGGCTGGGACACATCACGCAGTGCACATGGGCCAGTATTGGGGATACCCCAACACCAGTGTGCCTTTCTGATAATATATGCCCCCCCCAGCCACCCACACTGCTGTACAACTGCCACAGCACACAAAGCTGGACATTTATATGTCACTGTGAGCATCCCATGCCAGAGGTGCAGCATTTGTGGGTCACACAACAGCGTAACAGTAATGTTCACTGTCAGTAAACACCTGCATGTTGGGCCTGTCACTGTGTATAGTGCAGTCACCATCGCTGCCCTACACACCATAGGCAGTGCTATGTCCACACACTACTGGCCCCCTTGCTACTGTAGTGTCTGCTGTGCACTGTAGCATGACCTACAGAGTGACAGTTGCATGCAGCACCGCCACCATGTGTGCCTATGCTGTGTTGTCCCCTGGGGTACATTATTCTATGCTATGTTGCACTGTTTACATGTAGCCTACAGCTATCATCATGCACTGCCAGACAAACCTACAGGTGGAGCTCTGGTCGGACCTGGCCAGCCTCTGTACTTCCAGACTGACCTACAGATGGAGCTGTGGGACCCTGCAGTAACGCTGGGCAAACTGCATGCAAAGCAGGGCATAATGAGATGCTAATCTGGATGTTTGCCCACAGACTACCTAAATAGGCTCATTTGCATGTCACTTTTGAATATGGCAAAGTTTAGAACCGGGCAAACGGTTTAGCTCTGCGTTAAACCCATGCAAACGTGTTAGCGATGCGCAAACAGTTCGGGGAATATTTTACAGGTTTGCACACTGTACCTTCACATGCGCTGCTGCCTGCAGCTGTACTGGGTCCACGCAATTGCTGGCACACATATTGGCCACATAGTTCTCTACCTACCTTCACATCGCTGTGCATTGTGTTGCTGTTGTGGTTTGCACTTCCTGTTTACCATATTCAGTGCTGTCTTATTCCAGGGCTAAGTCTGCCCTGCCCTCCCAGCCCAGTTTGCCCGGCCTCATTCCCATGCTATATCTGGAAGCTGTTTGCCCTGAGCTTTTCCTTTTCAATATAGCTTGCTTTTTGCTCTGGGCTAAGTTTGCCCGCCGGGCAGTGCTAATTTAGCCCCAGGGCAAAGTTTTGAATATCTGGCCCTTAGAGACATATATACCTTTTTTCTTAATATAAAATGCTTAGAGTCTTAAACGTTTCATAATCGTTATTATAATTGCTAATGTAAATTATATAATTCCGAAGTGTGTCCATGAATGTACTCCTGAGAAATACATCTGTATATATCTATTTTTTTTTTATACTCCCAGACCGCAGGCATCCTTCAGGAGTGCCCACTCGGATACAGCTGTATATTTTAAAGTTTGAATATAAATAAAAATTATTATGGAAAAAATACAGATGCAAACCAGAAAGCAACTAAGTCTGCAAAGTGTCTCACATCTTCTGGCTTCAGTGCTGTACATGGCTAGTGTGATGTCATCAGCATTAGTAAAGCTGCTGTCCGATTGGTTCAGTATTCCATTGGGACATACCCTGCTTTGCAAGATAGCAGTTCTATCTTAGAATATGTGAGACAGCTGTACTATCTCGTAAGTTGGTCATAAGATAGTAGTTTTATCTTGGCTAATCCAGACCCACACCTGTTGTATAAATACATATTTATGCCATACACGTGAGGGTAAATGTTGGCACATGTCAGTGATATTTTTGCCACTGTGGTGACCTAGAGTAAGAATATCACAACGTTCTCACTCTAGGTCCATAGTGGCAAAAGTATTCTCACTGTAGCCCTGGACTGGTCGGAGTCGGCAGTGCGAACAGTACTGTTCTGCTTTTAGTACTCAACTGCTCAGTAGTACGCTGGCCCCCGCAAACTAGTTTTGTTTTAGCGATTGGAAACTGTTTGCCACCTTGCTTGAAGTATATTAAATAAAAACCTAAACCAAATCATATACCAATAAAGACTTTGTTACCACACACCGGCCAAAATTACACCTCCTGCCCACTCTCTCTGTAGCGTACCTTCCTCTGCAGCACAAGCACGCACTGTACTTCTACGACCGGCAGTCAGTTACTGGCAAAGAGTCATCACAGGTCCACTGCAACTCGGGCTGTAGCCACTCCTACCCTGTATGCAATGGTCCACTCGCGACCACTGCTCAGATCCATGCTAGGGGACTCATAGTCCCTGGGGGGGGGGGATCATGGGATTGAGGGTCGAGGAACCAGGGGAAGGGGGAGACAACCCACCAATACAGTAGATTGGTGAGGTGACTTAGTATAGTATGGGCAGACTTGATGCCCCCTTGGTATCCTTCTGCCGTCAGATTCTACATTTCTAAGTATGTTATAGGGGCTCTTACCTTCACCACACACTGCATATACCTTGCCAAGGACTTACAAGTGATACGATGTCCTGCTGACTGCCCCCACAGGTCTTACTGTAGATCCAGGTGAGTGGGAGGATACAGAATCTGGGAATGACTGAGATTGAGGAACCAAGGAGTAAAGGATGACTTCACAGTGATGACAGGGACAACTAATATTAGGTAAAGGTTCTGGTTTATTGATTCTAACATGCTTGGCTCATTCACTTAAGTAAACAGTAATAAACACATGCGGTGCATTCCACCTACAGTATGTGCCTCCTGTTGTTTTGCCTATTTCAGTCATACTGGATGCCCAAAAGTGCTATTTCCTGATTCACGCTACTAGGGATCTATTGCATTTTAAAAGCTTAATAATAAATATTCACTTAAATAAATCAAATTTATTTGTAAAAAAGTGCATTTCCAAACTTGTTCAATGCGCTTGAACAATAATTTAAAACATCAACAAACACTGCTATATTAATTGAAACCATACTTCAAATAAAACTTATAATTACTTAAAATTCATCCTATTCCTGATAGCTTCTATAAACCATATAAACACTAAAGGCAGTCGGGGGAAAAAAGCAAGACTAAATAAATAAGTTTTCAGTGCACTCTTAAAACTCTCGACAGTCAGACGCTCCCTCAACCATCGACGCAGAAAGTTCCACAGAGTAGGGGCCACAAAAGCAAAAGAGAGGGCCCATGATGTTTTAAGTCAAACCCTGGGATCCTCCAGCAATCCCTCGTCGGAGGAGCAGAGTGGGGGGGCAAAGAACACAGGTGATTTTGCAAGTAATAACTACACGTTTAACTAAATAGTGATACTCATAATAAAGACACACTTCAATAAATACTCACTGAAATAAAAAGTAATAAATACACCTAAATAGTGATAAATACACACTTAAAATGGCAATAAATAGGTAGTAAAATAAATAGTAGTAAACATTTAAACAATAATAAATGCACATCATAGTAATCAATGCGCATTTACCTAAATAGTAATACTCATACCAAATACCCACTTCAATAAATATTAATAGGCCGGCCCAGAGGCGCTGAGGATTGAGGCGCTGGACGCCACACCTCGCGCTACGCCGGCGACATGGGTTCGGGAACGAGCTCAGGTCGTCGTGGGTCGGCAGGGGAGGACTAGGACCAAGCATCGGGAGAGAGCTCTCCTAGTCCTTGGGTGGGCTGGGGAACCTACACCACGCTGCGGTGGCCCCTGGGGATGCCTGGAGGTACTGCATGTGACAGTGTGCCTGGAGGGGGGAGCGTAGCGGACGTTGGCAAGAATGTGCACAGATGTCCCTATACATCCGCACTCCCAATGGGAGAAATAGTGGAAAATGGCTGGGCGCGACTGAGCAGCTTGATGGCCGCACCCTGCCTTACCGGGAGGACTTGCGTGGAATCGCACTGGGGGGTTCAGAGCCGATCTGGCTGAATAGGGTATGGGGAGACCCTCCAGCAGACTGGCGACGGCCGTGCTGTATCCCCCATCATGTGAGTGAGCCTGGCGCTCTCCCGGCAGGCAGGGCTGGCAGCTGGATGCCCCCGCTGGTAGTTGCCACAGCAGGCGAATAAATATGATGAAAAAAAAATAATATATATATTAATAAATACACAATGAAATTAGTAATAAATGCTCATTTAATTAAATAATACTCATAATAAATATCTACTTCAATAAACAGCAATAAATACACAATTAAATTAGTAATAAACATTTAACTAAATAGTAACACTCAAATACTCAAATAGTAATACACACACCTAAGCAATGCTAAATAGACACTAAAATAGCAATAAATACAAAGTAAAATAAATAGTAATAAATACACATATAAACAGTAATAAATACACACTTAAAATAAAATTTCATTTTTTTATTCTACAATTTTTGGCCAGGAAAGATACACTAAGCTGAGGCCTGTTTCCGGGTGTGTCCTGGGAACACAGGGAAGTTAAGTGACTTGCTCACAGTCACACACAGTATGCAGGGGGGATTCAAACCCAGTTGTCCAGATTTACTGCTCAGTACTCTTACACAGAAACATTTATTTATTTATTTGCTTTTGGTAACAGGGTAAGTGCACTAGACAGAACTGCCTATTTTCAGGCACGACCCAGGACAGTACAAATCAAGGAACAGGTAAAAAACAATTACATATACAGTGTTGTACAACAGGAGATTCCAAACAGTTATACAGAGGTGCAAGTTACATGGTACGTAGAGGAGGTACATATCACATGGTATAATAGGAACAAAACAGACAAAAAGGCTCAATTTACTGTTAATAATGCACAAAACATGACAGTGCTGTTTGTAAGTCAGTAAGGAGACAATTCCCAGGCAGAGACAGGGAACAAAGTGTGTAGCTGCCGCTGAGGAAGAGAGGGGATGGGAGGAATCAAGAGGCCACGGGGAAAGTCAAGTGCAGGACAATGATAGATTTGCATGTATTGTGAGGCCAGAGACATTTGCAAATGTCAGGGGAGGTGAGGTAATTGGAGAGGCCTTTCTTGAAAGTGGGGTGGGATTTGGAGTGCCCGAGATCAAGTGGGAGAGAGTTCCAAAATTTGGGGGCATAGAAGGAGATGGCAAGTTCGCCCATCCTGGTACAGCATTTTGGGACAGATAACAGAGCTAAAGACATGGAACGAAGGGAACGAGGGCAATCCATGGAGATGAGCATTGCAGCGAGTGTGGAGGGGACAGAAGAATAAATAATATTGTCAGTCAGACAACCTAATGAATAAGCCCAACACGAGGAAGGAGACAACCAGCGGAGGTCAGAGTAGAGAGTACAGTGGTGCTTGAGAAGAGGAGCAGATAGCGCAAATCTACAGACATTGTTGTAGGCAACGTCCCGCATTTGCAAGAGGCTTGCCTGTGCCATAGCAAAGACAGGCAGAGCGTAGCAGATTCCAGGGAGGAGAAGGCCTTGGGCAACAGAGATCCTGGTGGCAGGGGTCAGAAACTGACGGATTCAGTAAGCCATACCAGTTTTAGCATTGACTGATTTGCAGACAGCTTTGACATGCAGAGAGAAGTTAAGAGATGGATCCAGCGTGACCCCTAGGTATTTGAAGGACTGAGTTACTTCCACAAGGGAGCCATCAAGACATGAAACCTGGAGAGATGGAGTTGAAGTGACAGATTTCCTTTGTGACCCAAAGAGCATAGCCTGGGTCTTGGCAGCATTTAGCACTAGGCGGTGGGACATAAGCCAAGTTTGGATACGAAGAAGATCAGAGGAGAGGTGGGAGTTAATTTCATGAATAGAGCTGGAGGAGACATAGAGAACCAAGTCATCGGCATAGAGTAAGGAGAGACTGTGGGGGGGCACCAAAGGTAGATTATTGATGAACAAAAAAAAGAGCAGGGGCCCAAGTATGAAACCTTGTGGGATGCCCGAACGAAGCAGGGCAGGGGCAGAGAGAACTTTATGACAGGAGACAGACTGGGAGCAGCTCCTCAGATAGCTGGCAAACCAGGCAAGTGTGGATTGGGAGGCGCCAATAGAGCCTAGTTGATGCAGGAGCAGGCTGTGGTTAACCGAGTCAAACGCCTTTGACATGTCAACTAAAACAGCCCCAGTGAGTTGGCCTTGGTCCATAGCAGATTTGATGTCACTGGTGAATTGCACTAGGGCTGTCGTGGTGCTGTGGTTTGGCCTAAAGCCATGCTGAGCGGGAGATTGCAGGTTAAAGCTGGCAATGAAGTTAGACACCTGGTGATGGATAAGCTTCTCCAGGAGTTTACTGAGGGTCGGCAGGAGCGCAATAGGATGGCAATTTGTTAGGTTTTTTGGATCACTGCTTTTGAAGACTGGGATAACCCTGGCATTTTTCCAGGTGAGTGGAACAGTACCCGAGCTAATGGAGAGGTTGAACAATCGCATGATGGGGGTGGCAAGAAAAGACGCATCTAATTTGAGAATTCTGGGTTCCAGTCCATCAGGACCTGCGCTGCCGTGGGGAGACATCATGTTAAGAGCTCGTAGGAAATCCAGCCTGGAGACCAGGTGAAGAATCAGGGAAGGATGGGGGAGGTCAGGGAGGGAAGATGTGGCGAGGGGGGGACCGTCAGCATCAAAACTAGGGAGGGTGGTAAAGTGTGAGCTGAAAACATTAGCTATGGTATTAGGGTTATTACAGGAGACGTTATTTATTAGAAAGTCATGGGGGTTTGGGACATTGAGCGTCCCATTACGTGGTTTATTTGTGCCCAGTACCTTTTTGAGTTATTAGAGGTGGCGTGAAGAAGGCCTCTATAGTAATTGCTTTTGGCAGTCCATAGCGCTTTCTTACAAGAGTTATGAAGGGAGCGATATGGGATGAAGTCAGAGAGCAGGGAGGAGGTTTTCCATCTGGTTCAGAGTTTGTTCCATGCTTTAAGCATACGTAGAAGAGGGCTAGTTAACCATTTGGTAGGCAGGCCCTGTACCCTACACCTGCTAGAAGGAATGTGCTTGGACTGCAAGGAGCACAGAGAGTTGGTAAAGTATTCTATAGCCAAGTCAATGTTATTTGTCACTAATATGGGGGACCAGTCGACATGCTGAAGATCCCTGAGAAAAGCTGAGGTGTTGAGGGCAGTGAAGTCAGACATGGAGATGATTTTGGGTGGGGGGGGCCTGGCATCTCAGACACAGGTGACAGGTGAATGGTCGCTAATGGAGTCTGGTAGCATGGTCACCGAAGAGATTCTGTCCAGCCTCTTGGTCAGTACCCAGTCGAGGAGGGTGTGACTATTACCATCGCTGGAATGTTGTATAGGCACTGAGACAAGCTGGGTTACGTTGGCCTTGCTTATATTAGAGTCAAGGACAGGGAGGTTTGGGCTGAGCCAACTCTGACTGAAGTCACCTAGACAAATTACTTTGTTGTTTTTGGTGGCCTGGGGGAGAAAAGCCAGAAACTCCTCGAGCCCACGTTTGCAGGAAACTGGAGGCATGTACAGTAGGTGCAAACAATGTGCAGTTCTTTTGAGTCACCCAGCAGAAGCAGTGCATGAAGTACCTCACAGGACACAAGGGAGGGGCATGGTAGTAAAGTTAGGTTTGGATGAGACTTGTAAAATAGTGCCAGACCACCACCTCTTTTTGATGCGGGCTGATCAACCCGGAACAAGCTGCATCCGGGGAGGGAACACAGAGAGTTGGGGAGAGAAGGCTTAAGCCAGGATTCAGAAATTACAAGGAGAGCAGGCCTTTGAGTGGTGGTCCAAGCTACAAGTTCTGCATGATTAGCCACCAAGCTTCTTATATTAAGGTGGGCAATTTTTAGTCCTCTGGAACGGGGCCCAGGGGAAGAACTGACCGAGTAGTGAGGGAGCCCTGCAGTCACGGGGCCAGGGTTAGTTTCCACGTCACCTGCCAAAGATAAGGAGAGGACAATAATCCAGGTAGCAGCAATCAAAAAGGTAAGGATGGTCCTAGCTTTGGAGATGCATTTAGATGTGCTGTAAGACCTAGTCAGGCAGAGAATCAGTTTTGGGCACACCAGGTAAATGCAAGCAGCTCCCTCTGAATTGCAGTGAAATTTAATTGGGCTACTGCACCACAAGGTGCCAAGTTCAAAAGTTTCGGTGCACACAGTGCACTCAGGGATCCTCTGTGTCCGTACCTGTGAGGCAAATTCCAGTGGCGAGTTGTCCTTGGCTGGGCTGGGGAGGGCTGCAGAAGCAAGCCCTCAGACCCTGGAAAGGAAAGGAGACAGAGGGGTTAGCCTTTTAAATAGGGAAGGGAAATCAAAGTTAAAACAGAAACAAAGAGAGAGAGTAGGGGGAGGAGTTGCATTACAGAGCAAGTTCTGAGGGGGAAGGAAAGTTCTAGTGGCAGGGAGATCGAATTTGTAACTAAGTAGGGAAAGCACAACCATACAATTAAACATAGAAATTGATGGCAGATAAGGACCACTTGGCCCACCTAGTCTGCCCATTTTCCCTACCTGCTGCAATACTGTAAATGCTACTTAATCTCCGGCTTTTACCCTCTCTTTCCTGTTGCTAGAGTTCCATTGTGCCTATCCCATGCATTCTTGAATTCCCCTACCATTTTTGCCCCAGAGAGGGTGCCCTAAGAGGCTGTTCCATGCATCCACCCTTTCTGTGAAAAAATACTTCCTCACGTTACCCAAGTCTATCCCCCCCAGCCTCATATCAGGACCTCTTGTTCTTAAACATCGTTTTCTGCTGAAAGATGCAACCGTCTGGTACCTTATTTATGCCCTTGAGGTATTTGAAGGTCTCTATCATATGCCCCCTCTCTCTCTTCTCTTCCAGGGTATACATACTGAAGTCCTCTAGTCTCTCCTTATATGACTTTTGGTGCAGACCCTGCACCATTTGTGTTGCCCTTCTCTGAACTGTCTCTACTCTGTCTAGATGCGGCCTCCAGAACAGGACACAGTACTCCAGATGGGGTCTCCCAATTATTTGTACAGTGGCATCATCACCTCTTTTTATGCTGGTGATACCTCTCCCTATGCACCCCAGCATCCTGCTGGCTCTCCCCAGTCTTTTCACAGTGCTTGGTCACTTTTAGGTCATCAGATATGATTTCCTCCAGGTCCCTTTCCTGTTTGGTGGTCGTCAGTACCCCCCCAATCATTTACGGTGAGCCGACCACACATCGAAACATCTATGGTGAAATCCCCCACAGCGACAATTTCAACAGGTTTTGAAATTGTTGCTGTGGGGGACCTGAGGTGAAATTTCACCCTTTCACTGTGTCACCCCCCCCCCCAGAGAAACACTTCAATGTCAAACAGGTAAAATTTCTCCTGTCTACACTGGGGCTCTCGCTGTGCTGAACTTTGACAACGGTGTTGTCAAAATTCGGCATAGATAAATCATCATTTACTCCTCTCCTGGGTTTCTGTGTCCCAAGTGCATGATTTTATACTTCTTTGCACTGAATCTTAGCTGCCATACTCTTGACCACTCCTCAAGCCTGCTTAGGTCCCTCCTCATCCCCACCCCCCAGAGTGTCAACCCTGTTGCAGATCTTAGCGTCATCTGCAAAGAGGCATACCTTGCCTTCTAGCCCCTCTGCAATGTCGCTTATGAAGACATTAAAGAGGACTGGCCCCAGAACTGATCCTTGTGATACCCCGCTGGTCACCCTCCTCTCCTTGGAATGAACTCTGTTTACCAGCACCCTCTGTGTTCTATCCATTAACCAATTTCTGACCCAGTATACCACCTTGGGACCCACTCCCAGGCTGCCCGGCTTGTTTACAAGCCTCCTCTATGGACCGGTGTTGAAAGTCTTGCTGAAATCTAGGTAGGTCACATCCACTACCCCTCCCTGATCTAATTCAAAATCTATCGGATTTGTTTGACATGACCTTCCCACTGTGAGTCCATGCTGCCTAGGATCCTGTGATCTGCAGGATTCAAGATATACCACAATCCTTTCCTTTAGCATGGATTTCATTAATTTCTCCACAACCGAGGTCAGGCTGACTGGCCTGTAATTGCCAGCCTCCTTCCTGCTCCCACTTTTCTGAAGATGGACTACATCTGCCCTCCTCCAGTCCTTTGGAACCACTCCTGTTTCCAGTGATTTGTTGAACAGGGCTGTTAGTGGTGCTGCGAGCACCTGTCAAAGCTCCTTTAATATTCTTGGATGTATCCCATCTGGCCTCATTGCCTTGTCCACTCTCAGTTTTGCAAGTTCCTTTAGGACTCTCTCCTCCGTAAATGGACTGGTGTCCACCTCCCTTCCATCGATGCTCCTGGCACTTAACTGAGGTCCCACACCTTCTCTTTCTTCTGTGACTCCTGATCCCATGGATCACTGCCGTTCTGTTAACCAAAATGAAAGCCAGGGACAATCTTTGGTACCATGGTACCATGCTCAGGCTTCAGGAAACCCTGCCAATAAGCAATGCTATAAAGCGACTAGGAATACTTGTCCCCAGGAAATTCACAGGGCCAAAAAAAAACCTACTACCAAAATGAGCTCACGAACTCCTGGGGAGACAGCTGGAATTTCTGGCAGAAAATCAAGGACCTTATGGGTAAGTCACACAAAGTGTCCCCTGCTAAGGTAGTTATAAATGACACCCCTCTGCAGGGCCCTTATCCCATAGCTGAAGCATTCAACTCAGCATTTACAGATCTCAGTAAGATCCTACCACCTGACTCCTTCGATGTGGTCAGCTCCAATGACACCCCGGATACTACTGCCCCCCCTTTCCCACATCCCCCCATTCTATTTCAGGAGACTCGCACTCACTGAAGTGAATAAATATCTGCTTAGAATCCTAAGTAAATCCAGGTACAGCAGTGACAACTTGGATATGAAACTTCTATACCTAATACTTGATATCATGCTAAAACCTCTCCCCACCCTTCTCAACCTCTCCTCGTCACCTAATCAGTTCCCTAAGCAGTCCAAGGCTGCAGTTGTCACACCAGTGCACAAAAATGGTGACAGATCGCTAGTCTCAAACTACCGACCTATCTCGATTCTTCCCCCCTTCTCCAAAGTGCTTGAGAGAGCAGTGGCTGACCCACTCACTTGAATTTCTCAACAAATACGGTATCCAATGCCCCCAGCAGCACAGTTTCTGTCCGGCACATAGTACTACTGCAGCACTTCCGGAATACACAGATTTTATTCACAAAGCCTTAAATCGCGGTCTTATAGTTGGGTCAATTTATATTGATTTGACCAAGGCTTTTGATACTGTGAATCACATCCTCCCCTCTTCCATCGCATTCTGGTTCAAAAGCTATCTTGGAAATTGAACACAGCAAGTTAAAATTGATAGCTGTGTCTCAAGCTGTCTGCCAGTACGCTCTGGTGTCCCACAGGGGACCATCCTTGGGCCACTGCTGTTTAGCCTGTACCTAAACACCCTACCCAGTGCCTGTGAGAACACTGTGCTTTACGCGGATGATGCCATACTTTTCTCTAGCCACACAGACCTACTCGCCCCTCACTAGTGACCTGCAGTGAAATGTCACAAACGTAGAAACTTGGTTTGCAAACCACAAAATATTAATTAACTACACAAAGACTAAGACAAAGCTCTTTGTCAGTCCCTAAAACAGATATAAATCTTCACCCCTATCTACAATAACACCAGGCAACTCCTAGAGATGGTGCAAGAATTTAAATACCTAGGTATTACGCTGGACAGCTCCTTCTCCTATACCCTACATGTTAATCATATCTCCAATATTGTCAACAGCAGACTTGGGGTCCTCTACAAACACATACGCTGCCTCACACCAGTGGCTCTAAGGCTTGCAGTCACCAGCGCCGTATTGTCTGACATTGATAATGGCCTACTAATCACCATGGCAAAGTGCCAATGGACCCAACAGTGGCTGGAGTCAGGTACTGCTTGCAGGGGGCTTTGCCCTCTGCACCCCCCAGACTTTTAGATTCCTAACTCCGGGTGGGGGGGGGTGCAGATGTTGGGAGAGAGCATCCGAACCTGGGAGTCAATTCATTCATTCATTGCTCCCACAACCTGTTCGACACTGTGGGTGTCGAATGGGTTGAGTCACTGTGGGGGATTCCTTGCAACATTGTTGCTGTTACAACAGTATATGATATGAGGGATGCCAGTTGGGTGGGGGTTCACGGAGAACCAGGGGCAGAAATGGGGTATATTCCCACCTAACCTGAAAGCAGAGACAGAGTTTTTTTTTACTTTTTATTTATTGAGTTTATGTAGACACATGATAGATAAGCCATCTTACAGTTACAAAATTGGGTACATTCAGTATAAAATATTACAGGCTGAAATGAAGCCCAACACACAGTGATAATACACTGTCTATTTGGTCAGAAAAATGGCAGACAAATCATTTAGACAGTTATACAATAGCTAGGAGGAGGGTCTCTTTCTATGGTACTTCTGTATGTTTATGTGCGTCCACCCTGGGTCCGAATAGGTTCAGGTGGGCAGCTTTCTTATGATGGACTGATCCGGCTTGGGCACCTCCCCCACCCATACAGAGACAAGGGTTTGTTAAGGTCCAGTCCCACTACCCCAGTCTATGGAACTAGGTCCGAGTGAGCTGAGGCAATGTGTAAGAACCAGGTAGTCCATCTGTTCATCAACACTGTTAATGTGTTTTGTAGTCTGGCCGTTAAGCTTTTATATATCACAGACTATATTTTCCCAGTTGGAAATGCTAGGTGATTCTGGTTTAAGCCATAACCGAGTAATTGCTTTCTTGGCTGCCCCAAGCAATATGTTAAGTAAATAGATTGCTTGTGTATCTCAAAAATGTTTAAGGTAATGTAGTAATAAAGCTATCTGAGGGGTTAATGAACCTAAATTAGGGGATATCTCTTGTAAGTGCTGGTCTACCTATTCTTAAAATGAGGAGAGGACTGGACAGGACCACAAAATGTGTAAATGCGTAGCCACCTCACACTCGCACCTCTGCCAACAGGATGAATCATCTCGGCTGGAGAATTTGGCGATAATTTGAGGGGTGCAGAAGTATCAAGCTGCTATTTTCCAGGAGAATTCTCTCCAGATGTACAAGTTAGTGATTTTATGCTGGCGTCTCCAGATGTGGACCCAGTCCTTCGGGCTGAGGTCAAGCATCAACTCCGCTTCCCAGTTAAATTGGGTGAGATCCATAATGTTAGTTGGGGCATTTTACAGTGCTTTATAAAATTGTGATATCAAGTGTTGTTGTATATGCACTTCCAATACTTGAAATAATAAAGGGCCTAGTGGATGGACTGGTTGGTCTGAGATATCCGTTCCCAATTCTGTAGCTAAGTAGTGGCGGATCTGCAAGTATCTGAAGAAATCACGGTGCGGCAATGAGAACTCTACCTGTAGTTGTTAGAAGTTTTTAAGTATACCTTGTTCATAAAACTGGCAAGAATGTGCCAGTCCTTTATCCTGCCAATTTCTAAAAGTTGGGTCTGTGAGAGCTGGTGCAAATTTCGGATTATTTTAGCAGGGATTCCCATCCATTTAGCTAAGCAGATATTTTCTTTAGGAGTGAGGAATTTCCTCCAGCAGTGGAAGAGGGTTTCCGTAAATATAGAGCTTCTGTCTTTCAGTGCAGGTACCCCGGGCTGGAATATTTGTGTGTAATCCAATGGTACGTCTGACATGGCTCTTCCTAATGTTCTCCAGACAGGGGAATGATCTGGTGGGAGGGACCATTTGCACATGGGTATAAGAATAGAAGCTGTAAGATACTTGGAAAGATTTGGAAGGGACAAACCCCACTTTTCCTATGGGAGTTGTAGTCGGCGCGCAGCTATGTATGGTCTACCCCTCTGCCATAAGAAGTTTTCTATAGCCTTGTCCCATCTACTTAATTCCCATTGGGAAGGGCGGAGTGGGATACTTTGCATTATATAGAGTAACTTAGGGAGCACATTCATTTGTATGGACTGCACCCTTGCCAGAATTGAGATTGGTAGTTGAGACCCATCTGTGGAGAACAGCCTGAACTTGAAGAAACAATGGTTCTTAGTTTAAGCTAAGTAAATCAGAGAGAGAAGCAGGGATTCTAATTCCCAAATAGGTTAGGTGTGGTCTATGCCATTTAAGTGTATACTTATTCAATAAAAGTGGAGATGGGACAAATTACAAGGCTAAAGCCTCAGATTTCCCGATTTATTTTATAGCCCGTTAGTTGCTCTATGATAGGTAAAATTTTAGATAGGGTAGCCAGCGACTCCTCTGGGCCAGTGGTGAACAAAAGTAAGCCATCAGCATTCTAAGCCAACTTATGCTGTACACCCTTGACGGTATAACCAGACAAACCCTCCTTTTGCCTAAGGAATTGGGCTATGGGCTATACATCTAGCGCAAAAAGGTAGAAGGATAGAGGGCATCCTTGACAGGTGCCTCTATGAAGTAAGAATCGTGATGAATGGGTGCCATTAATTTTGATGACTGCCTCCTGGGCAGTGTATATGCCCTTGATTGTGTCTAACACTTCCTGTGGGAAGGCAAATTTGGACAACGTGGAGTGGAGGAAATCTCATGAGACCATGTTGACTGCCTTCTGGGCACCTAGACTTAATAAAAGTAAAGGAGAGTTCATGATCTGTGCGTGGTTCTTGAGGAATAGTGTTTGTTTGATGTTGTCCATGGTCTGACGGGATTTAATGAATCCAGATTGATCGGGGTGTATGATAACCAGGAAGATCTAATCTATGAGCAATAATGCTTGTGTATATCTTGTAGTCTTGATTAAGTACTGATAATGGGCGATATGAATCGCACAGCTGAGGGGGTTTCTGGGACTTCAATATAGTGGATATTGTTGCTTGCCTCCGTGAGATTGGGAATGTCACTGTGTTATGGCTGGCCTGGAATGCCTCTAGTAAAGGGTTTTAATGAACTCCCACGTTCCCTTATAGAATTCGGCTCCATAACCGTCAGGGCCTGGGCTTTTCCTGTTTTTTAGGTTTTTGATGGTGCTTTGTAATTCATGAAATAAGATCTGAGAAATGAGGTTCCCGCTGGAGGGGAGAGAGGGTCTTAAGTTTTATTTGCGGCAAGAATTCAGTTATTCATTGTGGGTCAGTCGGTGTGGGATTGGAGTACAAAGTTTGGTAATATTCTTGGACGGCATTTAAAATGTGCTGGGTACTATATCTATATTGACTCGTCTTTGGGTCCTTTATTTTTTTTTTTAAATATAATTTTTATTGAGTTTATACAAACGCGATACACATTTCATTTAATCAATGAAAGAATGTGTGAGCATCTCTAATATCCTTCCTTGATCACGAGACAATTATACGTTGACAGTATGTCCATTCTCTAATGGTTCAGTTTTGAATTCAAGGGACATCTTCACAGATCACTTATTATTAGGACTTTGCATCATTATATCCTTACAGTGTACATACAACTCCCCCTCCTTCTCAGTGAGAGCAATGCTCCACGGCCCACTCTGCACCTTTATGCTCAAGGCACAAAAGATGCATCAATCTGCATCATATACAGCACCCATCTTTGTCATTTGTCATGAAATGTTTCAAATTTATCTTGTATGGCTGCTGTAAATTTTTCCATCTGATAGATAGATAACACAATTTTTGCCCACTCTTCCATTGTAGGAACTATTTTGGACAACCATCGCTTGGTTATGGCCTTTTTGGCTGCTAGTAGGTATATGGGCAACAGGGTGCGTCTCCAGGGCAGGTTGTGATATGGCATGATAGACATCAGTACCATCTCTACCGTCAAGTCCACTCCCTCCCCCAAGCATTCATGTACGGCTAACTGGAATGTGTACCAAAATGGGGTCAGCCATGAGCATTCCTAAAATATATGGCCCAGGTCAGCTATCCTACAATTGCAACTATACTCACAATGACCGTAGTTTTGAGGTAAATATTTAACTAGCACTGCTGGTGCACGGAAAAATCGATATTGGCATTTCCACGCATATTTGCTCCACACATGCGATAGAGCAACTTTAATCACTGATACAACATCAGCCTGCCAGGCCTCTGGAGTTACCGAAACCTGCAGATCAGTATTCCTTTTCTGGAGCACTGACGTGGTATTGTCTCCCAGTATTTCTCGTAGTATTTTATGTATGCGTCCAATCACATCCCCCTAAATTACCACTAAGAGTGTCTGTTATTATGCTCATTAAGGGCGGTCGAGGGTTTGGAAGACAAGTTTTTAGTTACACTTTGGTTTGGGATGTACGTTCTTAACTGCAGAAAATGGAAATGATCCCTTAGTGGAAGATCATATGTTGCGTCCAGTTCTTCGTAGGAAGCTATTTAAGTATTTGATATATATAATGAAGCTCTAGCTGTGTCCATCTTTTGAAGGCCAGATCTTGGGATGATGAGGTGAAGTTTTCATCTTTTGATATTAATTGTAAATAGTAAAAAGTTTCTGCAAATTTTGGATGATATTTTACTGAATTCCATATCTTGAGAAGCTTTCCTGTTAGTTTTGAAAGATGTTTAAGGGGCCTGGAGTTGCCTCTTGTTGAAAATAATATTGACTGGACATCATATAAGTCATTACGGGCAAACTCTATATCTTTCCAGGGCGCTGTACATAGGGGAGTAATCCATTGTAATATAATTCTGAGGAAGCTCGCTTTGGCGTACCACTCCAGTCTGGGTAGGTTAACACCTCCTGAGTCCATGGATAATTGCAACACTGAAAACCACACTCTTGGGTGTTGCCCTCCACAAATGAAGTTAGAAATATGTTTATCCCACGCTTTAAAATAAAAGCATTGGGGGAAGGGGCTAAATTAGCAAAGTTTGCAGTATATATATAGAAGTCGGGGAAGAACATTCATTCTAGCAATCTCAATTTTCTGAAAAAATGGTAGATGAAGATTGCCCCATTTTTCAAAATCTTGTTGTATCTGCACAATCGGACACTGTCCTATCAAAAGCCATGACCCTGCTTAACAAAACTGGTTGTTTGTGTTAGTCTCTAATACTCGAATGCGTCACTGGCAAGCTTTATTCCTCAGTTGGCTGGCTGACCTTTGAACAGAGACGTCAATACTATGGCGACATAATGTAAGCAAACATTTGAAACATGCAAGTCCCTTTACTGTTGCTGGATTTATTTGCTATAACGAACAGTCCTACCAATCACTCTACCAGATCTAAATACTGTAATATTATTTTCTTAACTCATTTTACGGGAAACACAGAAACATGGACTTTGATGGCAGATAAGGACCGCTTGGCCCACTCAGTCTGCCCATTTCCCTACCTATTGGATAAGCTGCAGATTCTAGTTAACCGACAGCATACTACTTCCTAACCTGCACCATAATTGCCTTATGTCTATCTCATGTATTCTGGAATTCCACCACTGTTTTTTACCCCATGACCTCCTCAGTTAGGCCATTCCATACGTCCACTACCCTTTCCATGAAAGAATACTTCCTCATGTTGCCCCTGAGCCATCCCTCCTCTATCTTCAAATTGTGTCCCCCTGTTCTTGCACATTTCTTTTTCTGAAAGATGCTACCCTCTTGGAATTTGTTGATTCCCTTGAGGTACTTGAAGGTTTCTATCATGCCCCCCCCTTTCCTCAAGGGTATACATATTAAGCTCCTTTAGTCTCTCTTCATATGGCTCCCGGTGCAGACCCTGCACCATTTTAGTGCCCTCTCTGGACTGCCTCCATCCTGTCTATGTCCTTGCGGAGATGGGGTCTCCAGAACTGCACGCAGTACTCCAGATGGGGTCTCACCAACTGTCTGTACAGAGGGATAACAACTTCCTGTTTTCTACTGGTGATACCTCTCCCTATACTTCCCAGTATCCCCCCAGCCCTCCTTACTGCCTTCTCACATTGCTTACTTACCTTTATGTCATCTGACATGACTATCCCCAGGTCCCTCTCCATTTTGTTGTTGTTAATACCACCCCACTCCCCACTGTGTACGCTTCCCTTGGGTTTTTGTTTCCCAGGTGCATTACTTTGCACTTCTTTGCACAGAATCTAAGCTGCCTTACTTTTGACCATTCTTCCAACCTTGCCGAGAACACTGCAAGGCCAAGGGTAATTTGCATTTTATGCTGCAAAATTCTGGAACTCCATTCCATCTGAATATTCTTCCTCATTAACTCAATGTGGCTACAAGGAGTCATTGAAAGCATTCCTATTAGATACTACATCATGCACACGTTTTTAAATGCCTGGGCCATTTAGATTTTTTTTTTATTGTACCATATAATGTTTTATTGACCTGCGGATAACTGTATTTATGTACCGACTGTGACCTGGATCACCATAGAAAAAGTCCACTTGTTGCCCAAGGATCTTCCTAGAAATACAGTAACTGAATAAATAAATAGCAGATATTCATAACCATTACACGGGGCATTACCTCATAACTGAAAGATCAGATTTATCTATTGACAGAAATCCAGTCCGGTTGAATTATATTAATCGTAAATTAGAATGCCCTTCACAAACCAAAATCAGTAAGACCTTGTGATTTACACCCATGCTCACTTAAAGGACCTTGCAAACTAGCTGTCTGCCCCACCTCCTCACTATAAACCATAATAAGTCTTTGGATACAGGTGTTGTGCTCAGGGCTTCCACCAAGCCGCTTCGACACTGAAGTGGTTGAAGCCCTCTACAGCGACAGGCGAAATACCGACATTCGGTATTTCACCCGTCAGAAACCAACTGTGTTTTTTTAAGGCTACAACCTCATACTCTCTGGGCGGGGGTTTGCCCTCTACCCCCTATTACAAATATAATCAACACCAAGTTGGAGTTGATTGTGAAGGAGTGAAACATCAGGGAAACCGGCGCCAGTGTGCACTGGGATCCTTACAGCGACAACTTCGAATCTGTCTGAAACTGTCGCTGTAATGGGTTTCGCTGTGGTAACGTGATATGGCACTCAGGAAAAGGAGAGATGCAGTTTTATTTTTATTTATAACTTTTGACCAGGAAAGGCACACTGAGCTGCAATAGCTTGTTTCCAGGTGTGTTCTAAGGGGTGGGTTTCCTGGACCTGTTTAATATGTTAGCTAAATATAAGAACATATGAATGTGCCAGCAGAAACAGACCATCCGGTCTATTTATGACTGCTCGAGTGTGCAGCTAGCACCCTTAGTTTGCAGCTGCCCCTCCCCCCTCCCCATTGTCATCCTACCGCCGCCCCCACCTCCCACCCTCACTCTCCCCTGCTCCCTGTCCCATGCCTTGTTAAAGCTGCTCACAGATTTGCAAGATACCACCCATTCTGGTAATGCGTTCCATTTTGCTACCACGCTCTCTGTGAAACAGTGTCTCATTTCTCTCCTAAATCTTCCCCTCTCTATTCTTAGCTTGTGCCCCCTGGTGTCCCTTCCCCTCCTTAGCTTAAAGATCCCATCTGCCCCATCCTTATTGATTCCCCTTAGATACTTGAATATCTCTATCATGTCCCCCCTGTCCCTTCTATCCTCCAGGGTGTAGATATGCAGGTCTCCCAGCCTGCTCTCATAGTCTCTCCCCTCCATTCCACATATCATCTTTACTGCCCTCCTCTACACCCCCTCCAGTAACCTGATATCACGCTTTAGGTATGGCCTCCAAAACTGCACACAATACTCCAAGTGCGGCCTTGCCAGTGACCTGTAGAGGGGCAAAATTACCTCTCTTTGCCTGGATGAAAAACCCCTTACTATGCACCCCAGCATTTTGTTTGCTTTTGCAGCCACTCTCCTGCACTGGGCAGTATTGTTCATGGTCCCTGTTATCATTACACCTAGGTCCTTCTCTTCAGTGATCCCCAGCTTAACCCCACCCAGCCAGTATTCTCTCCTTGGGTTCTTCACCCCAAAATACGTAATCTTATACTTCTTTGCATTGAACCCCAGCTGCCAACTCTCTGATGACTCCTCTAGCTTGCTTAGGTCCCCCTACAGCTGCTTCCATCCCTCCTCTCCATCCACCACTGTTCCCATTTTGGTGTTGTCTGCAAACAGACCTACCTTGCTCACCACCCTGTGCGCAATGTCTGATACGAAGAGCCCAAATAATACTGGTCCCAGCACAGAGCCCTGTGGCACTGCACTCGTCACCGGCTTCAGAGTTGAGAGCTCCCCTCCCACCACCATCACCCGTTGCAGCCTCCCACTCAGCCAGCTTGTAATCCAGTTCGTCATTTCTGCCCCACCCCTATACCAGTTAGCTTCCCCCCAGGCCACCCATGAAGCACAGAATCGAAGACCTTGCTGAAGTCCAAGTAAAGAACATCCACCGCATGACCCTTATCCAGCTCACCTGTCACTCAGTCATAATATTGTATTAGGTTGGTTTGACAGGACTTCCCTGAAATGAACCCATGCTGCTTTACATCCTGGAGGCCGTTGTCCTCCAGATACGATGCCAGTCTTTCCTTTAGTATTGTTTCCATGAGTTTGCGCACTATAGAGGTGAGACTTACCAGACGATAATTACCCGGTCCATCCCTTGGTCTGCTCTTGTGTAACGGCACTACATGTGCCATCCTCCAGTCCAGTGGCATACATCCAGACTCCAGTGAGGTGCAGTACAGATCTGCCAGTGGCTCCGCCAATGCCTCCGCCATCTCCCTCAGCACTCTGGGGTGGGTACCATCTGGCCCTGGTGCCATGTCTACCCTCAGTCCCTCTAGGACTCTACCTCCCTCAATCCTTCCATCTGTTGCCTCCTCTCCCCCTGTCCCCACCCTCTCAGCCCATGCTGATAGCAGTCCCCACTTTTCTTCCGTGAACACTGAGCAAAAGTATTCATTCAGTGCTTCTGCCTGTTCCTCCCCCTTTTCTGTCCACTACCAACCCTTTTTTATCCTTACTATTGTCTCTTTGCACTCCCCTTTCTCCCTGATGTATTTGAAAAAGTATTTCTGCCCCCTTAATTCCCTGTGCTAATCTCAGCTCCCTCTGGGCCTTGGCTTCTCTCACTTTTCTGGTCACCTCCCTGGACCATCTTGCATACTCCTCCCTGTCCTCTTCCTTCCCATCCTCCTATACCTCTGGTGCACCTCTCGGTTTGCCCTCACCACCTCCACTACCTCGCTGTTCAACCAGCATGGTTTCCTTGCTCTGCTCCTCTTACTCTGTGTCTTGGTGCAGGCTTCCATTGCCTCTGTAATCTCCCATTTAATAATATCCCATTTCTGCTCTACGTTCATTTCCTGCCTTATGCCCTCCAGTTTCCCTTTCAGTACTTCCCACATCCTCCCAAAGTCTGCCCCCCTGAAGTTTACCACCTGGGTTACTGAGTTCTCTGGCCCCCCGCACATCGTGATATTAAACCACACCATTTGGTGATCACTGTTGGCTAGTGGGTCCTCCATCCTTATTTCCCTTACTGCCGCCCCATTCAGCAATACCAGATCTAAAGTGTTCTTTAGCCCAGTAGGTCCACTGTCCAACTGCATCAGGAGACCCTCCTGGATCGTATCCAGGAGCACTTGCTCCCTAGCACTAGAGGTGACCAGAATGCTCCAGTCTACCCCCGGCAAGTTGAAATTCCCCATGATGACCACCTTCCCTTTTCTACATACCTTCCTGATGTGTCCTGCTAATTCCATGTCAAGCTCTTCAGACTGGGACGGCGGCCTGTATACCACCCCAAACTTCAGTTTCCTACTCCTTGAGTCTAGGAGCTGCAGCCAGATTGCCTCTGTTCTCCTTTCCTCCCCCTTGTCCCTTGTGCATGTGATCCCGTCCCTCACATAGACTGCCATCCCACATCCCCTCCCCTCCTCATGGTCCTTCCTGTATAATTTGTACCCTGGGATTGCCAGATCCCAGTCCTGGTGCTCAGCTGCCCATGTTTTTGTGACAGCCGCAATATCCACCCTCCACACTGCCAAGAGTGCCTGTAGCTCAGCTGATTTTTTGCCTAAGCTTCTCGCGTTCAGTGAGACCACCCTCCATCTCCTCCCTTCTACTCCCTCTCTTTTTGGCTACCATGAATCCTTCCCTGCTATCCTGGGGGGTAGGCTGTGACTCCACTCTATCAGATCCCTGCCTACCTGCTGTCCACTTGCACCCCCTAACTAGTTTAAATCCACCTTTGTCACAACATACCTCCCCAGTCTTTGTCTTAAAACCTCATTCCCCTTCCCTCTCAGGTGCAGTCTATCCCTTGCAAACAGATTGTTATTATCCCAGGTACTGCCCCAGCCGCTCACAACTCCATACCCCTTAGTTTGACATTATTCTACCAACCATACGTTCAACTCCCTAATCCTCTCCTTTCTCACTGTGCTTGCGCAGGGTACTGGGAGCACCTCCAAGAAGGCCACAGACTCCCCAGTCTCCTCGTACAACCTTCCCACTTCCTCAAACCTCTCCCTTGTTACCGCCACCATTTCCCCCGCTGGGTCATTTGTCCCCCACATGCACCAAAATGTGCGGTTTCCTCCTACCCCTCCTTGCGCACCTTAGGATTGCCTGTCCTGCCTTGTCTGCCTTTAGTCCCGGTAATATGGGATATGTACACCCTGGAGGAGACGATGGAGGGGGGGATATGACAGAGACCTTTAAATACCTCACAGGGGTTAATAAGCTGCAGGAGGGGGTATTTTTCAGAAAAAATATGCTCCTAGAGCAAGGGGACATGCTATGAAGCTGGAAGAGGGTTAATTCAGAAGTGATATGAGGAAGTACTTCTTTAAAGAAAGGGTGGTGGATGCCTGGAACAGCCTTCCAGCAGAGGTGATGGGGCAAAACAGTGGTGGGGTTCAAAAATGCCTGGGACAGGCACAAGGGAATTGTAGGGGTAAGCTGGGGGGGGTGGCGCTATAGATCAAGAATGGTCTGCAGCAAAAATAAAGGTAAAAAAATGGGAAGACTGGGTGGGCCCAGCTGCCTTTATCTGCAGTCACATTCTATTTTTCGGTTTTATTAACAGGGAAAATGTTGACCATGACATCAGTGAAACTCTCCTACTGATCTTTGATACGTGCCATGGGATCTTTAACTTCCACCTGGGCAGTGACAAGTGATGGGCAAAAGGAGCCTTGGTTTAACGTCTTATCCAAGGGACAGCACCCCAAAAGTGCAGCACCCCACTTACGCTGCATTATAGTGTCCACTGTGGGCATTATCCCACTTTACCTGGTGTGGGTCTAGACCCACGACCTTTGGAACTACTGGCCCCAGAGGCAAGCGTGCCGCCTCCTGAGCCACCGACACTGCAATAATAGTTCCTGTCCATAAAAAGAGACTGAATCAGAGACCAAAATTCACCCCTGTTAGTCTGACCTCAGTGGTGGAGAAGATTCTGCAATCCCATATTAGTAAGATGATAAATGCACTCAACCAAAAAAAAGCCTTGAAGACATCATTCAGCACACAAATGTTTCAAGGGGAGCGCATGTTGAGAAATTTGCAACTGTTTTAATTATTTTTGTATTTTATTTTAGATTTTTTGCTGGGAAAGACACATTAATCTGAAGCTTGTTTCCTGGTGAGCCAGTTAGTTATTCTTTAGATAACCTGACTCCAGTAGGTAGCATTGACCTCAACTGCAGTAATGCTTTTGATCTGGGTCCACATGCAGAACTGATTAAACAATTATTCAGCAGGTCTGGCTAGGCTAGACGATAGGAAACAGAGGGTAAGAGTAAATGGTTACACTTCAAGTGAGGACAGTGTCACAACTGGAATCCCCCACAGGGGGTCCATACTGTGTCGAACTGTAAGAGTTTATAGCAACAACATGAACAAGGAGACTGAAAACTGGGCCTTTAAATCTGAAGATGGTACTAAATGTGGGGAAACTGTACTATCCACCGATCACATAGTCTAAAAGAGTCTAGAGGGATTATGATAGGGTCTCTAGCTGGGCTGTAATATGGGGAATCTGTTTTGTGAAGACAGAAGTATACTTATACACTTGGGAAGTAGAAATAAGGCCAAGGATTACTATCTGAATGGTGCAAAATGCAAGGAAACCACTGAGGCAAAGGACCAGGGGGACTCCTAGTAACAAAGGACTTCAGATTCCATTCCCAATGTGACCAAACTTCAGCCAAGGTTAGACAAACAATGGTGTCCATCAGGAAATGCATCATCAAGATGATGTGTCCCTTTGTATACATCCCTGGTAAGGCCACACCTGTGCTATTGTTAGTGGATTCAAACCACCAGAATGGACCTGGCCAGACTCGGGAGGGTGCAGACAGGGGTAACTAAGGGTACATTTACATATACACTGAGTTTTGGCACCATTATAGCCAGGGATTCAGTTCATTTATTTCTAGTGGAAGCCGAAAGTTTCTATTAGTCAAAATCTGGAAGCCATTCCAAATTTTTGGAAGCAAAAATACTTTCCAAATCCCACATTCTGGAAATCATTATTAGAGGAAGAACCAGTTCATGGGTGTTAATATAAATAAATATTAGTGGTAAAATATAATTCCTTTTGAGAAAAAATCCATCATTTCTTGACTCCCATTGCTGGAATTTTGGAAACCATACATTGGAAGTCAATAACCTCCTCCCCCTTTATTTTGGAAGTTTTTATCTTATTTTTGGAAGTCAAATACTCCCAAAATGGAGTTAACTGAATCCCTGATCACAACAACTGTGTGTGAAGTGTACGGTTGTTGTCATTTCCAGTGCATCTACACCCAGGCGCTGTGGAGTGGTGCTGAAGCTGTGATGAATGTATTAGCCTGGTTCCCCCCATTCCCCTTTGTGTTTTATTTGTGCACCTCTGCTGGCTTCCTACACCACATGTGCAGCACTTCAGGCGACATAGACCATTCACACAAGGACTTAATGGCATGTTTACATAGCCACAATTGCAATAAAGCAACCCGACTGCTCAGGTTGCTGCAGTGCAAATGCGGCCACGTGAATGCGTACCTGATTATGGTAAGCTGTTCCCTGCTCCTCTCACCAAGCCACTGCCCAGCTGGGGACACATTGCAGAATGAGCGCTGTAAGTGGCTGTGTGCACAGGCTGCACCGCTCACTCCGACACACAGTCTATGGTCACTGCATCCTTCTGCCCAGCTCCCACACTTACGGCCCCTCTCCAGCGTGGCTTGCATCGATGCTGAGAGGGGCCATGTAAACTTAACGCAGACTGAGGTTGGAGGTCCACACAGCACCGGAGCTGCCAAAAGAATCACCGTAGAGCAGCCATATAAACATGGCTTAAAACTCCTGCACTGTTTCATCTCCCCACCAATGCAGAATTTCACATGAGTGGAAATGGATCAGTTTGCAACACTTCCAAATGCGTTTACATTTATCCTCTGGGAGCATAACAGCTACTCCCATCTGCACCACTCATATCTGTGCAAAATGTCCAGTGTAGATTGTGGAAGGATTGTGGGATAACAGAGGGACCAGACACCGAACTTCAAGTTCAACACACAAGCTCTGTGTGATATTTATTCAAAATACAGAAATAACCTTCAGCAGTGGCATATTCCTTCTTCAGTACATCAGTTTACAGCAACAGACTATGTATGGCTTTTCTCTGCACTTAGCCAGCACCTACTGACACTGATTTCTGATCTAACCACTTTTCAGTGAAAACCCTTCATCCCTCTGTGGGCCCCGTTTGCTTGGGCAGTGGGGGCTCAAAAAGGAAAAAACAAAACAAGCTAAAAACAAAGAACCTCAGTGCAGAATCACAGAAAAAATGGTTACCCCAAAGGGCATTGGCAACAAATCAAGTTTC
This sequence comes from Neoceratodus forsteri, assembly GCA_016271365.2. Taxonomy (NCBI): domain Eukaryota; kingdom Metazoa; phylum Chordata; order Ceratodontiformes; family Ceratodontidae; genus Neoceratodus; species Neoceratodus forsteri. The sequence goes on along the minus strand of JADMNL010000036.1, from coordinate 63,653,113 downwards.
AAAGAAATACAACATCATACATACTTCCATAATGCAAAGCATCATGGGATATATGCAACTCACTGTGAAATTTCAGACTTCTTCAGTTTACAGCAATTTACATGCATTTTAAATAGCATAACTAACTTAATTTCTATAATAGTCACATACTACTTTTTGCCTTTATCAAAAACACCTAGTGCCATGGTATTTTCAACATTTACAGGTTTCATAAACACAAGGTATATACAGCAAGGTATTTTATGACATAGTGCTATTACATACTAAATCCAACAACGACAAACACAACCTGTTTTACATACGTTTGGAGGTCACCACAATAACCTCCCTGTATGAGGACCTGAGAGGGAAAAGGAAAATTAAAGAGGACACTATAGCATAGTCAAGAAAGGGAAGGGGGTGCCCATAGGTGGCCAACCTTATGTACTAGAAATAGTAAAGGATAGATTAGGCTAAGAAAATAGAAGAACTGTTGCAACAGATTTAAGGAAAGGTCAGTCCTCAAGAGTGGCAGGAGCTCCCTGTCACATAGATATGCCATATAATTTACAATGTATGGTCTACAGCCTCCAACAGGTTTACCTGGTTCAATATCAGTTGGTTTGCATGTCTGCCCCCTCCCGAGGCTGAGACAGGAAGTATTTCTTAGCCCTCCTGTCCTCGGTAATTGGAGATAAGGCCCTCTGGTCCTTTGGCTTACCCCTTTGATTCTCTCTTAGTCATTCCTAATAACATTGAACATCAACAGCCAATCACCTTGCTCTAGACCATATTTCACCAATCACTGGCCTCTGTACACTGGGCATTCTGCACAACAAATCAACAAACAAACAAATAAATAGGGAACATGATAGACAGAGCAGAGATCAACAGTCTAAGTCTGTTTACCTTAGGAAAGAGAAGACTGCAAGGTGATTGGCTGTTGATGTTCAGTGCTATTAGGAATGACAAACTTAGACAGAATCCCAGCTTAACACTCAGAGGGGTAAGCTGAAGGACCAGAGGGCATAGTCTCCCATTATCGAGCAATTTTTGCACTCAGTGAATGAAGGTAAATGGAAGGCAACACCGCAATATTAAGTAGAACTGGAAGATACTGAAACTTTTAGAGACTCACCACGATGAGCCCCTGCACCATACATATGGGTGCCTCGCCGCCAAAGGATCACGATATGATGGAAATCCCCGAAAAGTGTTTTTCTCATAAAAAAGTTATAGCCCTCTTAAAATTGTGCACACCAGGTCCCATGGACTTCCCAGTTTTTTACTGCTGGCCACGCTCCGCCCCACGCTCACGGAAGTGATGATGAGATACCAGTGAGTGTGCGGGGGAGCTGCTCCATTATACTCCATGGGTGGATAATTTTCAGTGTGTTTTCAGTAATATAATGACCTCTTAGCAATGAAACGTGGGCATCAATCGACTAACAAGGGCCTTGTTAGTTGATCAGTGCCCACGTTTTACTGCCAAGTGGCCATTATATTACTAAAAACAGACTGAAAATTATCCACCCATTGAGTATAATGAAGTGGCTCAACCATGCTCTCACTGGCATCTCATCACACCCGAGAGCGCGTGGGGCGGAGCGTGGCTAGCAGTAAAATAACAGGAAGTCCTTGGGACCTGGTGTGCATAATTTTAAGAGAGATATAACTTTTTATGAGAAAAACACTTTTCGAGGATTTCCACCATATCGTGATCCTTTGGCAGTAAGACACCTGTATGTATGGTGCAGGGGCTTCCAGTTGGATCTTGGTGGGTCTCTTTAATAAAGGGTTTGGATTTCTGGGAGACTGGGAATTTGCCAGGTTACTATCGGGAGAGCTTAGAAACAAAACAGGAATGCAAACACCAACAGAAGGCACATAATTTATTAAGTGCTGAAAGACTTAAAGCAAACTCCTGTGCATATTGTCTCCCAAACTGGAGGCTTCCTTGGGAGAGGAGAGCCATGACAGAAACTCAGAAGTTCCCAATGGGTATAGATAGGGTAAATTGAGAGGACCTGCTTGTTAGAAATAGTGATGTACTCACGAGGGGCACGACTGGAGACTGGTGGGAGGTAAACTCAAGAAGGAAGTGAGGACGTTCTTCTAAAACTGAAAGGGTGGTGGAGCCTTGGAACTGATTACTGGCTGAGGTCGTGGGGGAAGGACCCCTTGACAGGTTCAAACATGGATGGGATGGGGCCAAGGCAGTCATAGTCCTACTTAGGGAAACCAAGGAGGGGGAAGAACCAGAAGAAGGGGTAGGGGTGAATAACCCACCATAGTACTAGGTCAGGGGTAAGGCAGTAATAACTATAGGCAGATTTGGTGGGCCGACAAACTCCTTCTGCTTTCAGATTCTGTGTATCAGTTACTGAGACGTCAGGGGGCAGTCATGATGAACCATCAAACAGAGCACCGTGAGAAAATAGCAAACCATCGAGAACCCGCAGTCGCAGAGTAACACTGCACCACACTTCAGCATGTAACAATTAAAGTGCTTTATTGCAAAAAAGAAGAAGCGGGTGAACAGACAGTCCACACACCACCATGGCCCCAGTGCTTCCAGTAACAAACTCTTCGACAGGGGACGTGACAGTCATGATGAGTCTAGCTGTCTACGTTCATCCTCACCACCACAGTATGTACATCAGCTTAGCCCTTCTGTTCCCCTAATCTTTTTAGTTCCTTTGTGCTGTAACCCCGCGATTGCTGCAGCACCTGTTTTGTGCCACAGCACCCAGAATTATATACAGTACTCCAAGTGCAAATCATTGATGTCATTGTAAATATACAGGTATATGTGAACAGGCGCCTCCATCAGCACTCTCATACTGTAGGGCTGCAGATGGGCTACCGTTTAACCCTCACCTCAATCCAGTCGGTGTGTGTACGCCCGATATGTGTCTTGTCCGGTGCCTCAGTGTTTTCATCTCTTTCTCATGGGTTCATGCTGCTTAACACTTGCCATCCCAGACCCAGATGGAGTGAGCAGGTGAGGGGGTGGTGTGAGCAGGTAAGCTACAGAATGAGAGGGTCAGAGTGAAACATGCTCACAGCTAGGGAGATGGGGAAGAGGCAACATTTCCCAGAAGACTAGGAACTATGATAAACTGGATGAAAGAAAACTGTTCACATTTTATTTTGCTATTTGTTTAGCCAGGACAGCCCGACTAAGATAGCACATCTCGTTTTCAGTGGGGTCCTGCTTTTATACCCACCACCACAGCTGTACACTTGTAAGCTATTTAATAACTTATCTGTGAATATTAGCACAGATACTCCACCCCGAACTTTAAATTTAAAGTACTGACTTATTTATCAAACTCTACTAAATGCAGTTCTCTCCAATAATGTCTGCAGTTGTAATCTGCTTATTATCTTCTACCAAACTGTATTTTCTTTCTTGTATGTATTTATTTATTTTTATTTATTTAGTTTGTGCTAATCCAGAAAGGAGGGTTAGGCAAGTTTGCCTATTCTTAGCCTCATCCTGAGGGCGGGGGAAGGGGGGATACAGATGGAAGCCAACTGAAACTAGAACCAGATTAAGCTGTTGGTGGTGTTTTTAGTGAACTGGGGACATTTTTGTCCAGGACACTGGGAAAATTCCCCTACTTTCGAGGAGGGCCATGGGATCTTTAGTCACTTTTACATGGAGCTCTAGTCGGTAGCGCTGCGGTTTCCAACCACTCGCTCTGCTCCGTCTGCACTGCTGCCATTTCCTTAGACACACAGCAGCCCTGCTGCAGTCTTGTGGCTCTTCCGGCATTTTTGCCATGTTTCTGGCGGGCCCAGAACCCAAAACCTGCCTGTTGGGCTGCATCGGTGTGAGCGCTGCACTCGGATTACACAGCAGCACCAGGTGGCACAAAATGCACTGGCGAACCAAGAAAAACAGGGAACGTCAGGACAGCGAATGCTCCCCTTGGATGTGGTGCAGCTCACTTGTAGATGACAACAAAGGCAACATTCCAGTTGCTGTGCAGCGCTCACTGCAGTGCAGAGCCCATCATGTAAAAGGGGATTTTAACATCCACCTGAACAACCACCAAGGCAGGCAGACAGGACCTCAGGTTAATCTCTCATCCAAAAGATGGTACCTCAGGAGTGAGGCACCTCCCTAATGCTGCACTACAGTGTCAGTATTTTGGATGCTACCCCAAGTTCCTTGTGTGGGGCTAGAACCCACAACCTTTTCTTTTTTAATTAGTCTATGAATCCCAAGTGTGGCTGAAAACAGACCTTTGGTCTTGTGCACTCACCTGGGAAAATAAATAACATTAAACTGAGTTAGGAGGACTGAAGCCATGGGAGGTTAAGTGACTTGCTCAAGGTCACACAGTGAGTTAATTGGCTTTGGTGGGATTTGAACCTGGGTTATCTGGTTCCCAAACGTGTGCCTTAGCAGGAAATATCAGTGTGGATATTCCAATGAATGGACTACCACAACTCACATCTTAGTGGTCAAGGTACCATCAGGCTACTGGGTCACTGAGCATATTATACTCTGTGCTGTCTATGTATGTTTATTTACACTTGCAGTATATAAGAGGGTGAGCTCCAAAAATGTGAAGGTCTCTGTAGCCTCTCGGTGACCCCAATTATGTCAATCGGAGGTCCTGTTGGCTTCACCTGATGGTGTCAGCGGGAGATGGATGGCCAGTTTCCACAAACAGCCCTTAATGACAGCCTGCCAGTTACCGTCTGCTCCGACAGCCCTAACGAGGCGAAGATTAAACACTGAGCATAGGGGTCAGCAGAAAGACGAATAGCAAGGTGTCCATCCACTTATGAGAGGCGGTTCCCTTCTTAGAGGTCGCTGATCAATGCTATCGACCAACACTCCCTGAGTCCAGAGCAAGCTGGATTACAAGGAGATTCCTTTTGGTATGTAGGGACACTCTCAAGTCACTTCAACCTTACAAGTCCTTTGTAATACAAATCAGGGGATGAATTCTCCATAAGACACAGAATTCATTTCCTTGGCTTCTTTTTTTCACAGTCTTTTTAAAACAAGAAAACTCTCTCTCTCCCATATATTTATTTATAGGACACCAGTGGAGATAAAAATGAGAAGATAAGTGATATATTTGCATCTAACCTCAACTTATCATGCTGTCTTGTTAGTGTTGTTATAATTTATAGCTTGAAGGTCAGGTACAGAACAATGGACTACTGAACCAATCACAGAGCATCTATCACAATTCTGATGACGTCACAATAGCACTGTCTAGCTCCGACACCAGGAGTGAAAATCAAAGAAAAACCATTGCATCTTCAAACAGCTGATTTTTAATTTATAACTAATAAACTGATGTTGCATAAATTGAATATTTTTATTTATTTGAAAAATCAGAAAATAAGCTTTGAGTCACAGACTCTCTTACAAAGGCTGCTCGTCTCAATACAATGGTCTGACTCAAAATACACAGTTATCATCACTTCGAAGGGGCAGGACTTCATAACTCCCTTGTGAGTTATGGTCCGTCTCCGCCCAATGAAGACAGATTGCCTATATAGGAGCCAGGCTAAATCACATACCTATATGATGCATGGTTTGGCCTTTTTCCCCAGTAGGAAAACTGCAAGTTTACCAGGCCGTAATACATACTAGTTATATTTAGAATACATACTAATTATCAATTGTGACATCATTGATCCAATAATCTGTCAATTATGACATCATAAACCGGCAACTTTTTCAAAAATGTCCTACCTCCATCTCAAACCAGACTTTTGTGAAAAATGTTTTCTCAGCATATTGGGTTCACCCTTTCCCAGACACCACTGAAAGGCAAAACACCACATTACATAGAAACATAGACTTTGATGGCAGATAAGGACTGCTTGGCCCACCTAGTCTGACCATTTCCCTACCTACAGGATAAGCTGCAGATCTTAGTTAACCAACAGCCTATTTCTTCCTACCCCCCACAAAAATTGCCGTATGTCTGCCCCATGCATTCTTGAATTCTCCCACAGTTTTAGACCCCACATCCTCCTCGGGAAGGCTGTTCCATATGTCAGCCACCCTCTCTGTGAAAAAATACTTCCTCATATTGCCCCTGAACTGCCCCCACCCCGATCTTCAAATTGTGTCCCCTTGTTCTTGCACATTTCTTTTTCTGAAAGATGCAACCCTCTTGGACTTTGTTAATTCAACTGAGGTACTTAAAAGTTTCTATCATGTCCCCCCTCTCCCTCCTTTCATCAATGGTATACATATTAAGCTCATTTAGTCTCTCCTTGTATGGCTTCTCTTGCAGACCCTGCACCATTTTAGTTGCCCTCATCTGGACTGCCTCTATCCTGTCTATGCAGAGATGAGTTCTCCAGAACTGGATGCAGTACTCCAGATGGGGTCTCACCAACTGTCTGTACAGAGGGATAACAACTTCCTGTTTTCTGCTGGTGATGCCTCTCCCTATATATCCCAGTATCCCCCCAGCCCTCCCTACTGCCTTCTTACATTGTTTGCAAACCTTAAGGTCATCTGATATGAGTACCCCCAGGTCCCTTTCCATTTTTGTTTTGTTACTACCTCCCCCCCATTGTGTAATCTTCCCCATGGTTTTTGTTTCCCAGGTGCATTATTTTGCACTTCTTCGCATTGAATCCAAGCTGCCATACTTCTAACCGTTCCTCCAACCTTGCCAAATCCCTTCTCATCCTTTCCACGCCTCCTCGTGTATCAACCCTGTTGCAGATCTTTGTGTCATCTGCAAAGAAGCATACTTTTCCTTCCAGTCCCTCTGCCATGTCACTGATAAAGACATTAAAAAGGACTGGACCCAGTACTGAACCCTGCGGTACCCCACTAGTAACCCCTCTTTCTTCAGAGTGGACTCCATTTACAATTACCTTCTGTGTCTTGCTGTCCAGCCAGTGTTTTACCCAGGCTACCACCCTGGGACCCACTCCCAGGCTGGTTAATTTGACTATTAATCTTTTGTGTGGGACTGTGTCAAATGCTTTGCTAAAGTCTAGGTAGGCCATGTCCACAGCCCCTCCCTGGTCTACTACTTTGGTCACCCAGTCAAAGAAATCTATTAGATTCGTCTGACATGACCATCCCGCTGTGAACCCGTGCTACGTTGGGTCCTGTGCCCCATTGGCCTCAAGGTACGGAACAATTCTTTCCTTCAGAAGTGATTCCATCATTTTCCCTACCACAGAGGTCAAACTGACAGGTCTGTAGTTTTCTGCCTCTCTCTTGGTCCCACTTTTGTGAAGGGGAACCATATCTGCCTTCCTCCAGTCCTCAGGTACCACACCATCCTCCCATGATTTGTTAAAAAGGGTAGTCAGTGGGTGGTGTCACTAGTTCTCCCCTTAATTATTTTAGAATTATGGGGTGAATCCCGTCAGGCCCCATTGCTTTGTCTACCTTCAGTTTCAGGAGTTCTTTCAGAACTCTTTCTTCTGTGAAAGGACTGGGATCAACCCCCCTATCCAGAGTGCTTCTGTTAACTAGATTAGGCACCTCCCCCTCCTCCTCTTTTGGAAGTACTGAGCAGAAGTATTCATTCAGTATCCCTGCTTTTTCACTGTCCCTCTCTGCCCACCCGCCAAGAAACTGTTACGGTCCCAGAGCCAGACTATGATACAAACAAGACATTCTTTTTTTTTTTGTAACTCTATTTCTCCTCCTTTGGCAGGTCACCCTTATCGTCTGCCAACTCTACCGGTCTTAGGGTCTTTTGGGATCTGAAGGTGCCAAGCGTGCCCCAGCAAATCCCCTGAGCCGGTCTGGAGGCATCATCCTTGGTGGCCCCCACTGTTTCCTCCGTTTTCACCCCACGGTCCTATACCTGAGACCCTGGATGTGGTATTGCATGCGCATGGAGGTAGCTCTGGTGCCAGTCTCTTCAACCCTCCCTCGGCCTAACGCCGGCAATCCTCGGAGTGGGGCTGCCACTCCGGCCTCCACCAGGGGGCGGCCAAGCTCCAAGGACACCTGTTCCTTGCTCCCGAGGCAGAGGGCTGCCAGCTGGCAACCGCTCTCTTCCCCCCCCCCCCGCTGACCTCCAATGACCCAGGCTCGTTCCTGAACCCAGGTTGCCAGTGTGGCGTGAGGTGTGGTGTCCAACGCCGCACCCTCTGCACCACCGGGCTGGCCAAACAAGACTTTCTTGACAGTTTGGCTTCACCCACCTCCCACCACCACCCCCAGCTCGGTTCAAAAATAAGATGTCTCATTTAAGAAACATTTCTGATATCAGATCCCCTGCCCCCACCATCACCACACAGAGAATAAAGTATGGGCAACCAAACACAACAAAACTATGTTTCCATCGATGGCTGAGATGACATTGAGAGGTCTCTATGATGTCATCTCACCTCAAGAGGGAAACATCAGCTTGTTGTGCATGGTTGCCCATACATTATTTTGCACAGTGTTTGGTAAGCAATCACACATAGCAGGGCATGCAGTTGTTGGGTAATTACTGCACGCTCCCCCCACTCCATGGCTTGGAGGCACGAGGCATTAGCCAAGTGCCCTTCAACCACGGGTGGGGGGGGGGAATGCGATAATTACCTAATAACCACAAGCCCTGAAGTGTGTTATTGTGTTTATAAAATGGTACCAAAATAACAAAAGGAACACAAGAGCACAACAATCTTTAAATTAAGAGTAAATAAATCATGATTGGTAAATCGGTTCTCACACTAAGCAGTTAGGTCTTGCCCCATCAAAGAGGTCAAATTGGCTGCCAGGTAAGTCACTTATGTTGTTAGTTGAACCTTTTATTGTTTTTCACAATTGTCACAGTTACTGAGAATTCTGAAGCAGTGTAGTTCCAAGAATTGTAAGGCACCACTTTACAGATGTGCACGGTTATTGGTCAGTTACCGCACAGGTCTGGACAGCTATAGTGACCAATCAAATCACTGGATTTTATTTTTTGCCTCTTTTATAATTTTTAATAATTTACTTTCCTTCTGAATATTCTTGAACTGTGGTCAAATAAACAGAGAAGAGCATATAAAAGGATATTAATAAAATCATTTAATGTGATTTAAAGTTATAACTACGTGAGCTGGCAACATTTATAGCAGTTATCTCTTAAGAAACCCATTCATGCGGAATATTTTCAGTCACTGCTGATATCTTCATTATGATTCTTCAGTGCAGGTAAGCATGAGGAATCTTAACAGACACGGGATTCTATGCTGTTGTAACAAAGTAGTGACATCACAGCTGTGGCACACAACATGTGGCAGTGTATGACTCTCTAGAAACAGCAACACCGAACCATACACTATACACACAATCAAAATAAAAAAAGGGTTGCGCTATTCTTCCAGTTTTAAATATCACACCCTTTGACTTGTGGACGTGGCCAAAAACCCAGAAGTTGCCCTCGGCTGGAGACTGACTCTTGAATCTCAGGTGGTAGCTGCAGTTTGGGCTGGGTTTTTCCATTTACAGGAGATTTTGTCACCTCCCCTAAAGTAATGTGTAATTATGCAAGCACCTGGATGTCCTGATTAAGCAAACAGTGTAGAAAAATATCTATATTTTTTTTGTTTTACTATTTACAGCCTTTATAAGAAGGCTTTGTATCTGGTTGATCCTGCAGATCCCTGCCTGTCATAACACACAACTCTAACTCCCTGGACTCAATTCTCAAAGGCCGATGCAGGCTTGCGACAAGCCTGCATCAAATTTATTTGTTGAAAATGTTTTACCAGGAAAGGCACACTGAGCAAAAATAAGATGCTCGTCTCACGGTGCGACCTGGGGGGGGGGGCTACAGATGAGGCAAGTAAACATATAAATGGTTGAGCTTAACAATAATACAATTCAGAGACAGAGCATAGGTGGCAGGGATTACAATTGAGCATATACATAGGGAGAACAGAAAAGTACGCCACAATATCAAACAATAACCGAGTAAACAGAATCTTGGTTACACAGCGAGTTAGGAACAGAGCTGAACATGAACAATAGGGTTTGGAATACAAAACATGGTACACATTGAGGCAGCGTGAGGTACATAAGTGCAAGTTTCATAACAGGGGTAAAGACAGCAGAGCTTGAATGCCCGTGGCAGAAGATTACGCTAAAGGGAGATGTAACAGGTTGAACGGGGGGGAATAGGAGAGCAAGATGGGGTAGGGAAAGGAGGGAGTAGGGGTGATGAGCTGTGAAGGGGAGGTTAGGTGAGAAGGGGATGGGGAGTGCAGGCTGAAGGGAAGGGGAGGAGAAATTGACATGGGGGGAGTGAGTAAGAGAGTGTAAGTGTGTATGGCAGATATAGGCCAGACAATTAGGCGATAGCTGGGCATGGTCAGGTGCAGGAACGGGGAAGGGGAGGTAAAGGGGGGGAGGTCAGGGGCAGCAGCAGTTGGGGGTAAGGAAGTTAGAGAGGGCATAGGAAAGGGAGAGTTTGGATGAAGAATGGCGGATCTGGGTGGGCAGGTCATTCCAGAGTTTAGGGAAGAGGTAGGAGAAAGCAGATTGGCCGGTGGAGGTCTTTCGATGGGGGATGAATAGCAGCCTAGCATCAGCAGACCTGAGGGTGTGCGAGGGTGGAGGTTGGGAGGATCGGGTGGACGCGAGGTAGGGAGCCGAGCCAGACGTTAGAAATGAATTTAGCGCAATGAATTAGGCGCCGGTTACTTAGAGAAGGCAGGGACAGGGAACGATAAAGCATGCAGTGGTGTGTACGAGGGGGGGCACCGAGGGCAAAGCGGCAGAATGCATTGAAGAGGGGGGGTCTAATCTGGCTAGGGTGATCTGTGCAGCGGAGCTGTAAACTATATCACAGTAATCAGAGGAGGGTAGAATCATTTTCTGGACAATTTCGCGTCTGACAGGAAGTGGAGACTAGTGGTTTCTATAGAGGCATCAAGTTTGGGCGTAATTTTGAGACGATGGCATCCACGGTGAAGAGAAGGAGAGGTAACGGTTCAGCTAAACCCTAGGTACCTGAAGGCGGGTATTTCTTGAGGATGGTGTTATTTAGGTGTGGAATCTCAGAGGGGAGTTGAGTTTGGATAGCCGCTGTCTGGTACCGAAAGTCATGGAGTTGGTCTTCTTAGCATTTGGGGGAGTTGGTTGCTGTTGAACCAGTGCTGGATTTTGTTGAAGTCGGTTTGAAGTTTGGAGGTGATTTCTTCGTGGGTCCGGCCAGAGGTGAAGAGGACAGTATTGTCTGCATACATGTGAATAGCGGAAGAAGAGCACGAGTTAGGCAGGTCATTTAGCAGGATGGAGAAGAGGATGGGGCCGAGAACTGAGCCTTGGGGGACGCCAGTGGTGATTGGGGGGGGGAGATGTGGTCAGCTATTTTGGTGGATTGGGTTCTATTTAGGAGGTAGGCCCTGAACCAGTTTGTGGCTGAATTGGCTAACCCAGCTCCAGAAAGGCAGTATAGTAGAAGAGAATGGGATAAAGTGTCGAAGGCTTTTGCTAGGTCTATGAAAATAGCAGCAGTGATTAGCCCCTTGTCCATCCCAGTGAGGATATGGTCTGTGAGTCGTAGCAGGGAGGAGGTGGTGGAGTGGTGCTTTCTGAACCAGGACTGGAAGGGGGTGAAGAAGTTAGTTTCTGAGAGGAATTGGGAGAGTTGGGATAGCACTAGGTGTTCCTGGAGTTTAGCGAGGGTTGGGAGGGAGGAGATAGGGCGGTAATTGGATCTAGAGGTAGGGTCACTGCCTTTAGGGAGGGGTAGAACAATGGCGTGCTTCCAGTCAGAGGGGAGTGACTTGGTAGTGAAAGAAAGGTTTAGTAGGGCTGCGAGGGGGGTAGCGATGGCGGGAGCAGATAGGAAGAGAAGTTTGTTATCAAGACTGTCGGGGGATTTACCTTTGGAGGGGTTTAGGGTGCGGAGGGCGTCTAGGGTTTCAGTGGGGGAAATGGGTCTAAAGGAGAAGGAGTTCGTACCAGATGGATGGGGGAAGGAAGACTGAGGAGATGGAGTGGTTGTGTGTGGGAAGGAGTCAAGGAGGGACAGGGCGCAAGTAGTGAAGTAGGAATTGAACTCGGAGGCTACCTTCTGGGGATCAGAAAGGAGAGACCCTTGGACCAGGAGAAGAGGTGGAGGGCTAGCTGTTTTGGGGGAGAAAAGGGAGTTAATGGCTTTCCAGAATTTGGATGGGCTGCCGACGTTAGCATTAAGTGTGTTATTAAAATATTCCGACTTAGCTAGACGGATGGCCTTGGTGCATCTATTGCGGTGCATGCGGTAGGAGGTATGGTTGTCTGGGAGGAGAGAGGATTTATAGATTCACCAGGCCTTATCAAGGGCTTGTTGGCAGGCAACCAGCTCGGGGGTTATCAACGGTAGGTGAGAACCGTGGACTCTAGTCTCATGATAAGGCATGTTTATCCTAGACGGAGAGGAAAGTATTCTGAAAGTGCGTAAGGGCCGAATCCATATTTGAGCGGTTTGAGCTTGGGACCCAATTAGAGTGGTAAAGGTCGTCCAAAAGGGGGGAGAGGTTGAAGGATTTATATGAGCACTGGAATATAAATTTGGGAGGGGATTTAGCTCTGTGGATTTTGAGGACTACGTAGATTAGGTGATGGTCACTGATGGAATCGGGGAGAAGGCCTGAGCTGACGACATGGTGAGGGTGGGAAGTAAGCGCCCAGTCGAGGAGTGAGTGATTGCCAGACTTAAAGTTTGAGCGAGTGGGTTCCGTGATGGTTTGGGTTAGGTTAAGGGCAGTTAGCTCAGTTTGGGTTTTGTTTAGAGTGGGTGCTAGCCGATTGTGGTTAAAATCACCCATAACATAAAGTTCACCCGACTGGGCAAGAGAAGAGAGCTGTCCCAGCAGATCAGTGACTATTGTTGTTGGCGTGCCTGGACAGCAGTAAATACCAGCCACAAAGATAGGTAATGGGAAGGGACAGTTTCACCAGCAGAAGTTTGTAAGCTTTGGGTACAGTTTTAGTAAAGGAGCTAGTGAAGTGGAGGGTTGATCTGATGTAGATAGCCACCCCACTGCCTCTGGTGGGCTGGTCTTGCCGTATGATATTGAACCCAGGAATAGCGAGATTTTTATCAGGTAGGCTGTGGTTTAGCCAGGTCTCAGATAGGATGATAATATCAGGGGTGTAATGATTGGCAAGGACTTGGAGCTGATCGAGCTTAGGTGCTAGGCTACAAATATTTAGATGGAGGAGACGCAGGCCTCGGGGGAAGTAGCTAGGATGGGGGCTGGAGTTTGTGCTGGACAAGGGGTTTGAATAGAGGTGGCCTGGGCTTTGAGCAGAGGTTGGGCCGGGGTTAGGGTGAATATCCCCGGCTGCCAGTAGGAGTAGAGCAATGGTAAAGTGGCAGCGTAGTGAATGAAGGGGCTGGGATTTGGCTAACTGGAGGATTGGGGCAGTAGTAGTGGGGGCAGTGTGGATGGAGTAGGTGCAGGAGACAGATAGAGAGGCCCGAAGGCAACCGAAGGAATAGACTGGGAAGGAAGGGGGAGTGGGGTAGTGGGACCAGGAGATGGCTGGGAGGGAAGCAGTGGATTTAAAGGGGGCTAAAGAAGGGTGTGACAGAATAGTCGGTGGAGGGGGTGGTGAAGGGTAGGAACATGGAGGGGGGGTGGATGTGGGGAGGGATAGTAAAATGGAGGTGAACAGTAGTGCCAGAGATGAAGCGGGAGTCATTTTGCCAGATTTGGGGAAGAGGAGGCCGGTCATAATACCTTAATATCTCGAGGAGAGTTACAAGTGTCTTGATAGCCTCTCCAAGAGCGTAGATACCACTTTGGAGTAGTGGTACTGTCACAGACTCTGGTGGACAGGGTGCAGGGTTCAAGACCCTGGTAGGTCAGAGGGGCTTAGGCTATGCTGAGTGCCAGGATCCAGATACTAGATGGCTTGTAGCAGGCTATGTTTGGGACAGAAAATGAGGTTGAAATAGTGACTCCTAGTGGGCACTGGGGGTAGGTGGCTGGCTGGAAGAGGGTTGGACAATTTGACTAGGGAGGGGCGAAGGGTTAGCCTGATGACAGGCAAGGGAGGGGTGTGGGTAGAGGCAAGAGTGTGAGAAGCGAGAGAAGTAACCTAAGCAGGTAGAGAGGTAGCCAGAAGTGTGAGGGTAATACAGGTATAGGGGAGAGAGGAGGAAGGACAGAGGGTCCCTCTGGTGGCTAGCAGGTATAACCTACAAATGGAAAAGTGGGGACTTAGTTAAAATGAGTAACAGGAAGTGATGTCATTAGAAATAGCCTATAAAGGAAATGCTGAGCCAGGGTGGGTGGGGCAGTTGATGTGCACAGCGTGTTGACGGGCTATCACCCCTCACAAGGGTGCTGCAGTTTGGAGGTAGTTTATTACCTCCTAGCGCCTGCGTGTTCTTTGCTCCAGGAGGCAGCTCTTGCTGGGGGGAAGGGGCCGGCTGGTAGCTCTCTGGTCTGCCAGTGACCTGGGTTCAGAAATGAACCGAGGTCTCTAGGGGCCAGCTGGAGGAGGAGGCTTGAGCATCCCGGATGACACTCCGAAATCCAGCGATTCGTCGAACATGTTGACACACCTTGTGCCCGATTCTCAAAAGTTGTGCGCATTTGCAACCCTTTACCCCTTTTATGATGGCTTGCACCAAATATGTGGTACACACCCTGTAAAAAGGTTCCGTGTTTGATGCAAAGTTAGACCAGCAAAAAGCTGGACTGACTCGAGGCATGTGGTGTACGGGATCGAGAATCCCAGCTGCCAGACAAGAAATGCCGTGCACCCCATGTGCAATCTGTTCAGCGCACCCGGGACTTGAGGTATTCCGACACCTTTGAGAATCGAGTCCCCTGTGTTCATCTTTCCCAGTCAGGGCATTTTCCATTTTTCGGTCCTAGTCCCACAGGATGCTAGTTGTGAAAGTGTCAGTGGCTCAGTAGGTAGCACACTCGCCTCTGAGGCCGGGAGATCAGAGGGCTGTGGGTTCAGTTCCCACATCTGGCACTTGGGTTAATATCCCAGTACTGACACTGTAGTGCAGAATGAAAGGGGTGCTGCACTTATGAGGTGCCGTCTTTCGGATGAGACGTTAAACCGAGGTCCCATCTGCCTGGATTGGTGGTAGTTCAGGTGTATGTTAAAGAGCCCATGGCACTTCTCGAAAAGAGCAGGGGAATTTCCCCGGTGTAATGGCCAAATTTCCCTCATTCACTAAAAATTCCACCAACAGCTTAATCTGGTGCAAGGTCAGTTGGCATTCATCTGTATCCCCCTCCTCCGGGTCGTGCCTGAAAATAGGCAGGATTTGTCTAGTGCACTTACCCGGTCAACAAAAATGAACTAAACTAACTGAAGTACATGTGCACGTGCATTACCCAGCACCACCCCCCCGCATCCCCTCCTCCACATAGGTGCTCCTGACTGCACTGTCACCTGTGGTCACCCAGGTGGCAGTATCACAGCACCGCAGGCTGGTCTCCCTCCCTGAGGAGGGGGAGAGTGGCCTCTGGGATGCTTAATCCTCCTCCCCCCAAGCTGGCTCACTGATGGCAGCATCGCAGCGGAGCAGGGTGCTCTCCATCCCCCAAGGGGGAGAGTGTCATCCAGGACGCTCAAGCCTCCTCCTCCGGCTGGCCCCTAGAGACCTCGGTTCATTTCTGAACCCAGGTCACTGGCACTGCATGCCATAGTTCTTCTGCTCTGATGACCAGCCAAGGAAAAAATCCTGTTTTTAACATTTTTCTGTAATAACAAAGGGAAGGTCCTGAAATTCCAGTCTGGAGGAATTTTGCGTAACTGAGTTCTGCTAATGCTAAAAGTGATTTTTTTTAATCCTGTTGCTT
Source organism: Neoceratodus forsteri (assembly GCA_016271365.2). Lineage (NCBI taxonomy): Eukaryota > Metazoa > Chordata > Ceratodontiformes > Ceratodontidae > Neoceratodus > Neoceratodus forsteri. The sequence continues at coordinate 63,637,372 of JADMNL010000036.1, read as the reverse complement.
TTTTTCCTTGCCCCAGATCCTCTCATCTGTCTAATAACCTCAGAACTCCATCTCCACTAGCCCCCAGCCTTTGTCTTCCATGGGTTACCCTCCATGGCAGGGTGGTGGGGGGAGTACTGGATTCTTCCTTCCCCCTCAACGAGGCACACATCTGGTTGGGCCAGGGTATCCATGGCCCTGGGGCCCAAGCATACAAGTCTTTACTCTGGACTGGGACAGGTTTTTCCCCAGTTCAGAAATGCCCCTTACTGCCCTAATGCCTCACATATAGCAGGAAACAGTTGCATTCCTCTCCGGTACAGCACTGCCACCAATGCAAATAAATCAGGCTGCAAACTCGCTTCAGTTTTGTGCTGAGGAATTTATTGAAAGCTGAATAGCAAACACAGCCGTGACAGTACCGAACAATGGTCTACTACAGCTACAGGTGCCCTGACGCTTTGCTCAGGTGGCACCTCATGCAGGCCCCCTGACAAAATTCCACCTGGAAGAAGCATGGGGACCCTGTAGCTGATGTATTTTTTGCTTACTTTTATTGTAGTATAATATTAGACTAATTTTGCTTACTTTCAGGCTGACATTTTCTGTAATTACAAATCCCAGAATCCCTTGCAGCTGTAATCAGAGCAGGGTTGCAGCAGTGGGAGACTCAGTAGCCTGCAGTGCGTGTTAGAGCTTTTATAAGCTTCAATCAGATGTTTGCTGGCTCTGCTGTTCGGCCGGGGCTAAGTCCGGGGCTGGCAGTATAGCCTAGAGGTTAGAGTAAAGAGCTGTGAATGAGCTTGGTCCATCCAGCAGACCTGGGTTTGATTCCCACAACCTCAACTTGCATATGGTGTGACTCTGAGCAAGTCATTTAACCTCCCCAGTGCTCCCAGGCGCGCCCCTGAAAACAGGCACTTGTGCCTTGTGGGCCTTAACTCATTACCAAATACTAAAAAAGTACAGTCCTCTGTGACAATACTTAGCACCGGGAGGGCAGCGGGACCAGCAAACAAAAGAGTAGAGCTTATATAAAGTCTAACATGCACTGCAAGCTGTTGAATCTTCCACTGCTGCAGTCCTGCTCTGATTTCAGCTGCAGGGGATTCTGGGATTTGTAGTTACAGAAAATGTCTGTGTGGAAGTCAATAGAATCAGTCTAATACAATCTGCTATACTGCAGTAAACAGTAAGTAAAAAAAAAAAGGTTTTGCACACAAATTGCAAAGTGGGACTAGCCCCACACTTGGGTGCGGAACTCTTGGTGCTAACTGTTCCCCTTTAAAGACCAAGGGCTGGAGTTGCACGGAATTGTGTCACTATTTTACTGCAATGGTGCTATCTGTGACATGACTTTTAGACCACATAAAACGTTATCCAACTTCATGTCACACAGTGCCACGAATAGCGCATCAGAAATGACGCATGCGCCATTTCTCTGCCGTAAGGTGAGCAAAGTGTCACCAATCCTTCAAAATGTTTGAAAATCGCATACAAATGTTTTCTTGCATTTGTAGGGATGCAACTGCGGCACAGCAACTGCCACAAGACCTATGTGCAATGTTTTGAAAATCCAGGCCATAGTGCATTGTCTGAAATTAATATTAACCTTCAAAAGTAGTGAACAATTACTTCTTATATCTGCAGTAATTTTTCCCTTTTTCCTTTTGCTAAGTAGAGGATTTTCTACCTCACAATAAATGGCGTGTTGCATGGAACAGTACTCTAGCTGGAGGTTGACATAACTGGTTCTGTTCCTCCTCGTGTATCATCAGTCCTATGACTTCTCTGTTTGTGACATCAGAACTGACAAAGAGCCAATCACCTGCTGCAGATCATTCACTTGCGATGTCACTCACAATAAGAGAGGTGGCTGTGCTTGTGGTGTAAGAAGAGGACTAAAACTAAACATACAGTCTCCAGCTTAAGTACTACTATTTGCATCACACAAACAGTACATGTTTATATGAACAGTTACTGTGATTCTTATGGTTTAACAGTGCTGCAGAGCATAGCTATGTCTGCCTCTGTGGCACGTCTTTAAAAAGGGTTCCAGAATGTTTAATTTGCTGCCATTTGAAAAGGATGGGACTGTAAACTGGCCCCAAGGAGATGGCTAAACGATCACTTTTCCTTGCTGACTCCGCCCCCACACTCTGACATTTTGTGATGTCTGTACAGGTGTGGGAGTGTGCGGGTGCCTGCATCCTAGAAGTCTATGGGCTAGCTTTTTAAGAACTTTTTCTTAATATTTTAGACAATCGCTGGTGAATATGAAAGCCAGTGGACAACTAACAAGGCATATTGCTAGTTGAGCACTGGCTTTGATTTTTACGGACTGCCTGTGGAATAATGTAAATCCTTTAAAAAACCAGCCCCTAGACTTTAATTGCACATACCCTTGTGCTTGCCCTATTGTAAAGACATCACAAAACACTGGAGTATGGGGGCGGGTCCAGCAACCTGCAAAGTGATAGGGATCACTTGACCAGTTCCTCGGGACAGTTTATGATCCCTTCCTTCTCAAATGCCAACGAATTAAAAATTCTGGAACCCTTTTTAAAGGGCTCTCACATCAGTATTATAGAAAACTGCTTCTACAGGAACAAATGACTTACTGATTTGGTGCAATTCACAGATAATAAAATGTTTTTGTTATATCCAAGGAAGTCAGCTCATAGGCAAAGTGGCATCATTGGGAATGAACCCCAGCTGTTGGGGGGGGTGTTAGGATTTAGTGTCCCAGGGAGGATGCTGTCTTCCTTTGAAGAAGGAAAGGTGTGGCCTCTACAGCAATACTGGCACCCGGGTGACTACGGGTGGCAGTGTAGTAAAAATATGGTGAAAGGGAGTACACTGGCTGGGCACCACCATCAGCAGACTTGGCATGTGCGCATGTAACCCTTTGCATGCTGGTGTTCTTAAGGTTAAAGAGAGAAACATGGAAGAGCTCCAGAGCTTGTAGGAGGATGTCAGGACACTCCTGGACCACACCACAGCAACTAGCCATCCTCACCATGGGGTTTGCCATTGGTGAAACAACTCCCAATAGGTCTGGCAATTACGAGGAACCTGCCTCGTGGGGGGAAGGAGTACTAGGGGACAGTGGGGTGGTAAATGCCCAGAAAATTGTAGATAGGGGCAGCTCTGTCCCCCAAACAGTAAAAATGACTATATTAGAGGAAAGTTAAGATGTAGCCAGAAGAAGGAGACCACCTGGCCTATCTTGTCTGCCTGATTTGTATTGGGGTTTTAAAGCAATTTACCAAGTTAAGAAACTGCTTCCTCTGTAAGGAATCTTGCTCTTGTGAAAAACCTACCCAATAGGTATTCACAAATGTAATGTGCCACCTATTTGGCTGGGAAGGGATCAGATTTTTGCCCCAGAGATCATTCAGCTGATCGCTTCCAGGTGCTGGCCTCATCCCGTGCTGGCAAACTCTCTGATCTGCACACACGGACGTGCGTGGACACATTAACAGGTCAATCGGTAATTAAGCGCTGGCTTTAATTACCCTCCCAATGCTATTTAATATAAGGAAATCTGCTTTGAAAAGTCACCCAACTGACAATAATGGAGTGCGCACTCACATACCTCCCTGTGCATATATCACAGAGTATGGAAGCAGTGGGGGGGGGGTGAGGATTTGGCTGAACAGCCCCTCGAGGCAAAGATACAATCCCCCCCCCCACTTGAACAGTGGGCACATTAAAATTATAAAAACCTGCTGGGTAGGTTTAATCAAGGGTCAGCTTCCTCAAAGAGGAAGCAGTTGCTAAAACAAAACAAACAAAAAAAACTGACAAATGGCTTTAAGGAAAGAGTGAGATTACAAAGCACAGGACCTCTGAGGGGACAATATGAGGCTTACCTGCAAAAAGACTAAATGACTATTTCAGCTCAGTATTCACTAAAACAGTCAGGCGACAAAGGATGTTTGCAGCATGACAGATATAACATCTGACTTACTTGCTGTACAACCAGTGGACAAATAAATGTGAATAAAATGTAAGGACCAGATGGTTTGCATGCAAGGATTCTCAAGTGATGGTACTTGGGTAGTGCCGTTTGGGATCCGAGTGACCACCGATCGATAGTCCCGCTATTCATCTCTAAATCCAAGCTCTATCAGATCAAGCTAGGATTTGGATCCCCAGTTGTTTTTTTGAGGATCTGAGCTCAGATTTTAGATCTGAGGGTCAGATTTTTGGATTTGACCCCGGGGTACATGGGATCCAGTGGGATCTGAGAACTGGATGACTCAGATTTAACAGACAGCTCTCATCTTGAAGACATTGATGTGGAGCAAAACCTCAAGCAGATCTGATTGTATCTTATGGTTCCGACTGGATCCATATTTGGGATCTCAGGTGACTGGATCCATAGTCAGATGCCATCAATATCCGATCGCATCCAATATCTGAAAAAATTGGTGTTATCCAGTGGTACAGTAACCAAGTTTGGCAAATACTATCCGAGCATCACTGTTACCAAGGAGTTTAAAGAGCCCCTGACACCATTGTGACATCTTTGCAAAAATGTAATGTTTAGCACTAGCGAGTTTATATTTTATTGTTATTTCTGTATTTCTCGTTCTTTTTTATCACTAAGGACATCTGCATGTAAACAGGATCACTACCCTATCTGTTCTGGCTGTTTGCCTACATATGACATCACAGTTCTGTTTATGACATTACAGTCTGTTGTTGTGGGGATAATTATGATGCCATAAACAGGGGATTCTTTATTTTATTTATTGCTTTATTTAAAAGTTGGTAACTGGGAAAAGCACCATGACCAGAAGTTTGTTTCCAGGTGCAACCTGGATTATGATGTCAAATGTAGAATAGTGGAAAGAGCAGATAAAGTCTATGGAACAGTAAGCCTCTTTCGTACAGCTGTCCTTGGTAATAAAGAAGAAAGTAAATAATTATAGAAAATACATGAAATACAAACTGAAGTGTCTAACTCTCACATTTTTTCTAAGTTTTTATAACGGTGTCAGAGGCTCTTTAAGGATGTGATACCAGGTACTATATCTCCTAGGTAAAGGTCCGGAATGTACCTAAAAGATTGGCATCATCAGGACATTGCTTAGGGTGACCTAACATCCATAGCAGGGATGAAGATAATACATTTTTTCGCAGTGGGCCGGGCACAGGAGAGGGCACGTTTGAAAAATGAAAAATGACATATCTCAGTTCAGGAATTAAAGCAAATGAAAAGTAAAATGTATACATTTAATGTTTTTTGCCAGAAATCTTCATTGCCGAACAAAAAAACTACATGTAGACTGATAATTACTGCTGTTCTTACTTTTTATCACACAAATGCGGAACACGATGTATGTGAATCAAACAGTGTAGGCCCAATATCATAGAATGGAAATAGAAGCTCATAACTTTGTGGAGAGGAACATTTTCATGCTCATAAAATGTTCTGCTGAGTGTCCAACTGGAATTTAAAGGCAATAGGAAATTATTTTACATAGTTAACTGCCCTCCCAGCTTCCTTTCCGTGCCAGTCATGTATTCTGATATGCTCCTACCAATTTTTGATAAATAAATAATTAGCTTTGAGGTGCCTTCAGACCTAGCTAGAGTTCCAATCTCCTCACCAGTTACTGCTTTCATTTTGTATTTCTACCACATTCCATGATGTCAGTTACACCATTCCAGGCTAGTCATCAGAATTTTTTTTAGTTGTTTAACCAGGAGTAGCACACTAAGCTGAAAACTTTTTTACAGGAGCATCCTGGGAGCACAAGAAGGTTAAGTGACTTGCTCAGGGTCACACAGTATGCAAGTGGAAGCTGTGGGATTCAAACCTAAATCTGGTCTGCTGGATGTCACCACATTTGCAGCTCAGCGCCTTAAACCACTGCACTATACAGCCTCCCTAGAATGGCCTGGAATGGTGAAACTACTATCATGAAATGGGCGCAATGTCAAGGCCGCGTGGTCAATAACAGCGTGGCCAATAACTGCACTGTGCAGTCAGCGCTAAACCACGTAGTCCAAAACCACGCTAGCTTAGATATACTAACTCTGAAACCGCATGGCACTGTTATGACTGCCAGGATTTTGACTGCACGTATTAGCTGTTGCGGTGGTGACCAGACACCCATACAAGGTTCAAGCAGTACAAAAAGAGAGCAGCAACTGCTGAGAAGAGAGGGATTCAGGGTATAGTAACAAGGGCAAGACAAATAGGTTACTAATTTAACAGAAAAGGTCCAGACTTATCAGAATATTAGACAGACACTAAAAGGAAAACATGAGCGCATCTAGAGGTAAAAATGCCCTATTTCCTTGGGTATGAATTTGTACTTTAATATCTCAGTACACAATAGAGAGAGCTCCTTCTCCATATGGAACATGGGGTTTCTGAGCGGCAACTGGGAATGTCCTCATGATGAGAGACAGTTCAGAGAGATGTGCAGCATAGAATCTCGCTGCCTGTTCTGTACCCTGTACTGATATGTTTAACGGGTCGCTTCTGAAAAATTTAGTTCTTTTTCAAGGATATCTCTTTCAGCAGGTTACACCTTAGGGACTACAGCTGCCAGGCACCAGGACCACATGGAAACATTTTTGCTATCAGTCTTCCTGGGACCACCCACAGTGACATCATCATGCCAACGTCCTGTCTATACAGCCATGGGTTGGCCCACGCCCTCCTCAGTTCTTTTCCTGTCATTGACCTTCACACTTCAGATTCCACGGAGCATCACTGCATCAGTCGACTGCTATTCTTATAGAAATTTCACTTCTTTTATTTTTCTCATCCTAGTTTCTAATCACATTATCCCCTAAAGTGATTCTCCCTTTCATTCTTTTTATATCTGGTTCCAATAACCTCTTCTGTCACTGCAGCTGCAGGCAGATTTTCAACAAGAATGATCATGAGGCCTCATCTGCCAGCCTCGGCGCTGACCAATGATGTCGAATCTGTGAGATCTGCTGTGGCTTCAACCAAACAACATGGCGCGCTTGTCTCAAAGAGCTGAAGGTCTTCTGATGGAGTACAAGATTGCTGCCCTGAAAAGGGGCTTCAGACCAGGAGCTCCTCTGCTTCCCCGGCCCTGTCCATGGGCTCTCATGCAGCAAAGGCCTGGGACAAGTTGTCGGGAAGGCACCGCCACTGGGAGAAGGATAAGTCCTGCCGAGCGTGCTCTTGGTCGCCGCTTCCATCGCTGACTACCACAGGGTTGTCGACCGGACGACCGGCGTCCTCTGCTCGCCGCCACACCCAACTGCTACAGGATCAGCCTTGGCGGCTTTCCTGCCAGATCTCCTCTGCCCGCATTGGGTCGCTGGGCGGCCTTCCTTTACTCCCTCCAATGATCTCTACTACCTCCCTCACCTTTTCAGCCATGGGAGGGACTCTGCAGTCCAGCCCACTGGTCTCCCTTCTTCTGATGCTGGCCCTTCATTGCCATGGTTTTTTTTTTGCCCCGCCGATGAGACCGACCCTGCTGAATGCCCCCACCCAAACAGGGGACACAGTTCGGCGTGACGCCAGCCTGAGTGTTGCTGGGCATGGTCGCGGGTTGTTGGGCTTCAGTCCTTTTCTGCTCGACACCCCAGACCATTCCTATGATGTTGAGGATGCAGAACCCTCAGTTATTGTCTCAGCCTGCCCCCATCACGTCATTACTTTAGCCCTCTCTGCTATCACTGGGATCTCAATGTCCCCCATCAATGTCATAGGGCCACCTGTCGACACCAGTGACCATCAACATTCAGACCCTGCTTTCCTTAGTATAGGTCTTTATGCAGAGGTTTGCCTCACCTCAGGGCCCATCACTGGTGGGGCCTTCTCGGCCACCTTCGATGTCGTCTCACCATGCAGTACCATGACCAGCCCCCTCCAGGTCATTTACGTCCTTGACACCCATCTTGCAGCCAGTGGACAAAGATGATTACCATCCTGACTACCTGCTCCCTGACAAAGAGGACAAGGCAGTTGAGGCAGCCAGGGCCTGGTCTCCCTCCAGCAACTCCACTGTTTCTTCAGAGGGAGAGGGCTCGGCTAATTATACCCCAAGGTCCTCTCCAGATGACCCCTGCTTCATAGCTGTCATGTGGCAACGACAGGCCGCCATGGGGTTTGACACTGTGGAATCTCTGGAAAATGGCCATGTCTTCGGCCCAGTCCCTTCCAGAGAGCCCTGAAAAACAGGAGTTGCTTAAGGCTGTCCAGATAGGTGCAGACATGGGCAAGCACCTTTACTGGCCACTTACAATGCCCAAATGCCTTCACCAATGCCTCTGTAGTGGGTATTTGCCTGAGGAGACACTCCTGGCTCAGGGTGTCTGGTTTAGCCTCAGATATCCAACAGTCCATCCTGAATGGACTGAATTTTTGACTGGGTGACTAGGAGGTGGATCAGGGAGGGCAGTGGACATGGCCTATCTGGACTTCAGCAAGGCCTTTGACACTGTGCCACATAGAAGACTATTACACAAACTGGGGAATATGGGTGTGGGCAGGACAGTAGTGTGGTGGGTAGGTAATTGGCTGGGTGGCAGGACACAGAGGGTGGTGGTAAATGGCTGTCACTCCACAGAGAGAAGAGTGACCAGTGGGGCGCCACAGGGATCAGTGCTGGGACAGGTCCTATTCAACGTCTTCATCAGTGACATTGCGCAGGACCTAGAAGGAAGAATTTCCCTGTTCACTGATGACACAAAGCTCTGTAACAGAATGGACACGCCAGAGGGTGTAAAGAGAATGAAGAGGGACCTGCAGAAGCTTGAAGAATGGTCAAGGGTTTGGCAGTTGAAATTCAACGAAAGAAGTGCAAGATAATGTATATGGGGCACAAAACCCTGGAACAACATATCATTTGTGGGGGGTGAGGATATAGCATGTACCTAGCAGGAAAAGGGACCTTGGGGTTATCATCTCTGATGACCTCAATGTAGGGAAACAGTGCAAAAAGACAGCAGGTAACGCAAATAGGATGCTGGGATGCATAGGCAGGGGCATCACCAGCAGGAAAAGGGAGGTCATAGTTCCACTATACAAGACACTAGTGAGGCCCCACCTGGAGTACAGTGTACAGTTCTGGAGACCTTACTTACGTAAGGACATAGGGTAGAGAAGGTTCAGAGGAGGACAACAAAGATGGTACAGGGATTGCATCACAAGTCCTGTGAGAACAGGCTGAAGGACTTGAATATGTACTTCCTGGAGGAAAGGAGGGAGAGAGGGATATGATAGAGACATACAAGTACCTTACAGGGAGGAACAGAGTGCAGGGAGTCTATTTTCCAGCAAAATGATGCTCCAGGACTAGAGGGCATGGGATGAAGTTGGAGGGAGGGTGATTCAGAGGAAATATGAGGAAGAATTTCTTCACAGAAAGGGTGGTGGACAAGTGGACACCCTGCCAGAGGAAGTGGTGGGGGCTGAAACAATCACAGGACTTAAGAATGCATGGGATAGACATAAGGGAATTCTGGAAGTATGAGGAAAGGGGCAACAGACTTCTAGAAAAACATAAAGGCAACTTACAAGCTCAAATGGGCAGAATGGGTGGGCGGTAGGCCCTTATCTGCCAACAGTATCTATGTGTCTATGAATGCTCCCTTTAGGGGATACAAGCTTTTCGTGGCAGATGTGCAGGATGTCCTTAATGACATGCAGGCCTTGGGGCAAACCCTTCAGTCCATCCATTCCCTCTACCACACCAACCAGAAAGATGGGTGGAGGTGTCCTTCAGCGTGCACCCACTGACCTAGGACAGTGCCAGACAGCTGACCAAACGTAAAGCTGGAGCGACCTACCTAGCCCCTCCTCCTCCACAGTGAAATCCTCAAGGGATGGAGGAGCAGCTCCAGCTGCAGGCTCAGCCTCAGCTTGACTCTGCCCTGACCCTCTCCATCTAGATTCCCAGGATGTGGTGGTGGTGGGTGAGTCATTGTGGCAGGAGATCACAACAGACACCTGGGTACTACAACTTATAGAACAAGGCCATGCTTTAGAGTTTGCAGAGGTGCATCCACACTTCCTTCCAAGGCCCTCCACTTACCCTCCGGACCATGTACCCATGTTACTAGAGGAGCTCCAGACATTGTTGCAAAAAAGAGTCAAAGAACTTATACCCGTGTCTCAATGGAACACAGGGTTCTACTCCCACTTCTTCCTCATTCCCAAATCCATGGGGAACTTGAGGCCCGTCCTGGACCTGTGAGAACTGAACTACTACATCCAGTACAAGAGGTTCAGGATGGTCACCCTTCCAGGTCTGTTACCCTGGCATGGGGTCATAATGTCCCAAGATACAATGCTGCAGCAATATACCATGCTGTCAATACAGCGCGATATATTGCCAGCGACATTTCTTTGTTTTGAGGGGGGGTCCTCCCCACACCCCCCCGTTATGAGGGCTGTGTCCCCGAATTCCCAGAACTAAAATAATCAACTCGGGGGCACTGGACACTTAAACTGCACAAAGTACGAATAACATTCCATGCGCCTGTGAACGGGATTCGATACCGTCCACAGACGCACCACCTCCACTGCTGTCTGTGGTTCATCCTGTCAAGCCACGGCAGCTGCTCAGCAGACCCTCCTCCCAGAAGAGGACTTGTCCTCAGCCAGAGAACAGTGACATGGTGCACAACTCCGCATAGACCAGCTAGTGGTTTTGCACCCTGTTGCTATTCCCACCAGCGCCTTACATCGGTGGATTGATCTAGTAGATGTTAACCCTGCTCAGAAAGGGAGACTGGCTCTGCTCCCTGGATATGCAGGATGCATACCTGCACATCAAGGTCAGCCTTTCACACAGGAAGTACCTCAGGTTCCTCTTCCAAAGGGAGCAGTGTCAGTTCAGGGTCCTCCCCTTTGGCTTGTCTTCTGTTCTTTGGGTTTTACCAAATGCCTATCAGTGGTGGCAGCGACCCTCAGGAGAGAGAGACTTTATGTCTTCCTTTATCTGGACAACTGGTTGCTCAAGGCTCAGTCCAGGGAGCAACTGTCTCTTACCTGGCATGTACCTTGCAGTTGTTCAGCCAGATCGGCATCACAGTCAACCTACTCAAGTCAGTGTTGACACTGGGTCAGCGGCTTCAATACATAGGAACCATTCAGGACACAGCCCAGGGCTTCACCTTCCTGCCTCCAGACAGGGTGGAGTGCCTGATAGTGCAAGCCCAGGGACTCTTACACAGCCAGGACATACCTCAGTCTGCTGGACCTAATGGCTGCAGCCATTCCCATGGTTCCCCTTTCAAGACTGCATATGTGCATCCCTCAATTAACTTCAACAGTATAGTGGGACCAATGAACCGATTATTTGAAGAAGACAGTTCTGGTCTGTCCGCCAGTAAAGACGGTTCTCCTGTGATGGATGGAACCCAGTTTCATTTACTCAAGGGGGTTCCTTTCCTCATACCCCTCCTTCATCAGATCCTCACCACGGATGCCTCAGGAATGGGATGGGGTACACATCTCGGTCCTTACCAAACTCCGGGAAAGTGGGCTCTGCTTGAAGTTTTGCTCCATATCAGTGTCCTCAAGATGAGAGCTGTCCTTCATGACCTGCAGGCCTTCCAGTGCCACCTGTCCCTGGGCCACCTGCTAGTGCAGAAGGAGAATATCAGTGTGGTACACTACATCAACAAGCAAGGAGGCACACACTCATACCTCCTGTGTAGGGAAGCAATGAGAGTTTCATACTGGGCTCTGGACCACAGTATCGAACTGTCGGCCATTCATGTTCCTGGTATCCAAAATGCCTGGCAGATGAGCTCAACAGGTGGCAGTCAAAATGCACATGTAACCCCCTGCAAATGGGGGTTCCCAAAAGACTTCAGGAGCTTGCTTGAATGCTCCAAGCCTGAATGGTGTTTGCGATTAAGCCATTTATCAGTGAGTGTTTTAGAACCTCTGGTACTGTCTCTTTAAGAGCTGTCTGCTTGCAGACATAATTAGTTTGTATGGGGGACTTGTGTTTCTTTGATTGAGTACCACTCAAGCTGCTGCCAATTCACCCATTTTTGCAGTCACTAGAGTGCAAAGGGAACCTGTCTGAAAGATGTAACTGATTGCCAGAAATCATTTACAGTAATAATAAAATTACAGTTTGTCTAACCTGCTTTCTTTGCAGTCAGAACTGTCTGCCTAGTTCCCATTCTGGTTTTGAACTGCTGAACTGGACCAATCAGTGTGGGGTAAACTAGCTCTAAAATAGTGCCTTGGACGAATCAGAACTTGGGACTCATAATCTGAGCCAGCCACAAGAGGATTGTATGGGCAGTGACTCTGGGAGATGTAGATTTAGACTTGGTGCCTTTTTGGACCAACAGCAGCAGTCTATTGTGAGTGACAGCCAATCCAGTCAAGAACTGGGAGGAACTCAAAGGAAGTGCCCGTTTTGTCTGTTGGGAGTTTCAGTTTGAGATCTGAAAGTGAAGGGAAAGAAACCCTGTGCTCCTTCAGTGCACAGTTTCAGTCCAAAACGTGTGCAAGGCCCAGAGTTCGGTCTGCAGCTTGTGTAACAGCTTGTTAGGACTGAATCCGTCCTGTGAAAAGAATCAAAGGATCTCTGAAGAGTAGAAACCAGGCTCACCCTGTAGAAGACTGAAGAAATTGTTGAATTACACTCGGTCTGTAGGAACTGAATCTGCTGTGTGTTCTCCTGGTTATTGTGCAGTAATAGCGATTGGATACAGATGCAGCCTGCCTGGTATAGTGCTTTTTTTTTACCATATAAATGTGTGAGGAGTCTCTTGAGATCAAAAGTAGCCTCCTGACATTGAAGGACCATATCTTCTTTGGAGGTCGTGAGTACTAATTGGGTCGCTTCCTGTTGAATTGCCCCATTAAATCCAAATGGAATTACTGTACTGCTGACTGTTTAATTTTCCTTTTCTCTGTGTGAAAGGGCCCCTACCAGCTGCCACGGTTTGGACTAGCCACTAGGGCCTGGGTACCCAGGGACAGTAACTGGTAAGGGATAGGCCTGTGCACAGAGCCATAGGTAGATAGTAAAGTGATAAGCTAATTAACCTGATTTCCCCTGTCCTTGTTATATCCCCTAAATAAATCAGAGCTGTTTGTTTCAACAAAGTTATACTGCCTGAGGTATTTGTCTATGTTAAAGTACTGTACTGTGATTGCTGTGCACTGTATCTTATTTTACAGGATGTCCCGTGCCTGAACCAGCCTTGGGTAAGTGTATACTGTGAAGGTAATTCTGCTATATTGTGTGGGCCACTAGTGGGAAGAAAGGGGGTTGCAGTGTCAGAGGGCTGTGACCAAGTAAGTTTAACTATTGCAAACCCTGACCTCTGGGTGGGCACCCGCCATTGGATCCAGGCCCCTCAACCTGTTAGTGGCAAATCAGGCAGGGTAGTAGCCCCTGGGATAGCGCCATCTAGGGGTTACATCTTGGAGGCTCACGCTGGGATTGTGTGTGTCCTCTAGTGGCCATATTTACAAACCACTGTTAAGGGAAAAAATAAATAAATAAATAAATGGGTACCCGACAGAAGTGGCTGTGCACCGCTGGTGGAGTGGTGTACTGGGAGGAGATCGACCCCCAAAATGCTATGCTTATCCTGGACATCCCCCTGGGTATCAATACGGACACTGTGCAGGGAGTACTTTCCAAGGTGGAAGGTTTACAAAATCCTGTGGTGGTGGGTCGGCACGCTAATCTGCTCACCCACACTTTCCTGGCCCTAGTAGAGTTTAAGGATCCCATAGATAGCTCCAAAGTACACAGACCATTACCCCAGAGGGAGCCCTCACTGCTTGAGAGTGATAACTAAGGACAGTAAAGACCCGGGGGAATGAGCCCCACCACTATCTGAAACTTTGAGGAGAAATTTGCAAATGGTTGCTGGGAGAAGGGAAAACTGTGGAGGACTTGAAGAAACTATTCTTGCCACCTGGGGTGTTCTCTCCCCAACACCCTCTCCTGCTCCAGTACCAGTAATGGTGGCTGAACCAATGCAGACTCCTATTTCTGCACCTGCCATTAGTCCACGACTCTTACCGAAGGTTGAGGATCTTTCTGGCACCCTCCCCACCCCAAGGGAGGATGACTGGGGACCTGGATAGACTATGTTGCCCCCCAAGTGCTAGAATGGCAATGCTCGGAAGTCAAAGCGAAAGAGGGTTATGAGAGCCTCCGAGGTCCTGCCCTGGCTACCATCCGTGCTAAGCGGGCCAGTAACCCTGAAGCGACTGCACAAGCCTATCTTGAGGCCTTGGAGAATGTGTATGGGCCCAGATTCTGATGAGGACCTATGGTGGAGAGTAAGAAATGCACAACAGTACCAAGGGGAGTTGTTGTCTGTGTGTCTCTCGGCTGGAAAATTGTTGCAAGAATGCCTCAGAAAGGGTAGTTTGCCAGCGATTGAACTGGACCGAACCAGACTGGACAGAATCCTAAGTTCCCCCTTCTCAGAACTGCTGTTGCTTCCAGTTACGCCTGGCAAATCGACTGGAATCCCCACCTCCTATGATGAGTTAATGAGAGAAATTGAGGAGTTGAGAAAAGGCGACTCGGGAGGACCTGCACCAATAGCTGTGGCTATGACCCGAGTGACTGAGGGTGGCCATCAAGTGAAGTTCAGGGGCAGAGGTTGGCAGTCAATGAGTGCTCTGATAAGGAAAAAGATATGCCACAATGGGGCGAACTGTTGAGAGAGATCCGGGAATTCAAAAACAGTCCCTTTATGAAGGCCACGCCTGCAAGTACGGGCCCCGACCTATATCCGACTGCATCTGCTATGGGGGTGGGGATACCCACCCATGTATCTCCTGCTGATAACAGCTCCGAACTCGATTCCTTGACCATGGAAGTGGAGAAACTGACGAGATGTCTCCAAATGCTTATCACGTCGAGACAGAGATGGCACCAAGGTTTCCAGTTTAGTAATACCCCGCCCTGGCTCCCAGTGTGGCACTCGGCCAACTCAAACTCCAAAAGTATGTTTTGCTATATAATTGTGGGAGGATGGGCACATGAAAGGGAATGCCAATCCCCAAAAGACACTGACAAAGTTGCATATAGGCTACAAGGAGAGCTTGAGAACAAATCAGTGGTTAAGAGGTGCAAGAGAAATGGTCAGTGAGGGCACTCAAAATGCTAATTCACGTCCTCTTTGTGGCAAGGTCAGTTGCCCAGGCCCCCCACTACGCCTCTCCAGACTGGTCCAGAATAGTGGGTCCCTCCATGGAGACCACTGTAAAGGTAAATGGAGTGTCTACAAGAGCTGTATTAGACAGTGGCTCCCAAGTGACAATTATGTTTCCAAGATTGGTATCAGAAGCATTTGTCAGACGTACCTTACAACCATTAGAAGGACTGCATGTATGGGGGTTAAGTGAGAAGGCCTACCCTATTCTGGGTATATCCAATTTGGCTGTCTTTCCCACCTCCGTGGCTGGAGTGGCGAACAAGTAGAGACCCTAGCCTTAGTGTGTTCCCCACTGGACTGTATGATGGTGTCCTTTTGTTGATTGGAACAAATGCTCATATGTTCAGAGAAGCTGGCACATTGTGTTATGAAAACAGGGTCAAAGACTAGTAGAGCTTTAAGAGTTCGGCTTTAATTAAGAAGGCCTATGAGGCACAGAGAGATGCTGAAAATATAGAACCAGAGGAACCGGTCGGAATTGTATGGAAGAAGGATCCTGAGTCTCTGATCCTGGCACCAAATGCCACAGTGTACCTTACAGGAGAGGTCCGTATCAGAAAGGATGTTAAGAATAAAATATTAATGTTGGATGCACCAGGCGTGGAAAATTGCCAGAGGGACTGCTGGTCAGGTTTAGTATTTTGCCCGCTAGAGCCCATGCTTATGCCAGAAGGGTAATGGTCCAAGTTCATAATGTGTCTGAAAGGAGACATTCGAGTAAATAGAGGTTGCATCCTGGCTAATATGCATTGTGCAACACTGCAGTGCTACCCAGCAGCAAGAGTTCAAGGAAGAATGACAGAGTAGCATACACAACATTTGATTCGGCAACTCCCGCTGCCAGCTGAATGAAAGTGAGGATCAAGAGAAGCTTGCCCAGAGAGACCAGGTGTTTTCTTTAAAGGAATGGGACGTGGATGCGTGCAAGAGCTGAGCACAATATCCGGCTGCATGACGAAAAAGACCATTTCGTGAGAGGTCTCGACGCCTGGCACCTGCTGATATAGATGATGTGAGACGGCATCTGCAAGAAGATGTTAGCTGTTGTGTAATACAAGAATCCAGAAGCCTTATGCTTCCCCCATTGTGGTAGTGAGGAAAAAGAATGGGACAGTAAGGATGTGCTGGATTATCGCACCTTAAACCGCGGACTATCCCTGATCAGTACACAATGCCCCGATTCAGGATGCTTGGACTGCCTAAGCGGGAGCAAGTGGTTCTTGTGCTGGATCTCCGAGTGGGTACTACCAGATCCCGATGGCCCCAGAGGACCGTGAGAAGACAGCCTTTATCTGTCCGCTTGGCTTCTATGAATTCATGAGGATGCCTCAAAGGATTTCTGGGTGCCCCAGCCACTTTTCAACGATTGATGGAGCGTGCAGTGGGGACATGAACTTACTAGAGTGCCTGGTATACCTAGATGATGTTATTGTGTTTGGCAGCTCACTGGAGGAACATGAGAGCAGATTATTTAAGGTATTGATCGACTGGAGGACTTTGGCCTTAAACTGTCCATTGATAAGTGTCAATTCTTTCAAACATCAGTAAAGTATGTGGGACACATAGTATCCACCGAGAATAGAGACCGACCCAAGTAAAGTTGAGGCCTTGACCACCTGGCCACAGCCCAAAAATCTAAAAGAACTGCAAAGATTCTGGGATTCTGGTTATTATCGGGCGTTCATCAAGGACTATTCAAGATGATCCGCCTTTACTTAACTCTACTAAGGGTATCCCACCCACAAAAATACCAAAGTCAGCGTCCTCAAGACTGAAAGAGTGTATTTTCATCCGAGTGAAGTATTTGGGGCCCGCTGGACTCCTGATTGTGAGACTGCTTTTCATGAGATCATATATCAACTTACCCATGCTCCAGTGCTGGCCTATGCCGATCCAAGAAACCTTACGTCCTGCACACTGATGCTAGCTTGCAAGGGTTGGGGCTGTGTTGTACCAAGAGCACGAGAATGGCCTGAGACCAGTGGCCTTTGCCAGTAGAAGCCTGACCCCATCCGAAAAGAACTATCCTGTACATAAGTTAGAGTTCCTAGCTTTGAAGTGGGCTATTGTTGACCAATTCCATGAGTACTTGTATGGGGCTAAAATACTAGTAAAACTGACAATAATCCTTTGACCTATGTGCAGACCTCAGCTAAGTTGGATGCCACTGGCCACAGGTGGCTTTCTGCATTATCTACATATGACTATGCTCTCGAATACCGAGCAGGTCTGAACCACATAGATGCTGATGCTCTCTCCGAGGCCTGTTCCCCAGAATGATTAGGTCCGATTGGCAGAACCTGACATTCGGGCACTCTGCCGGAAGTTTGACAGGGAGGAACAAATGTCCACGGACGAGGGACTGCATGGTGGATTGCTTGGGACCCTCTGAGAATTGCATACCTGCTTGTTGCCACTTTTCTGCAATAGACATTGGTGCACTGCCTCAGCTGGACAATGACAGTATTCATGGGCTCAATCCCCGATCCTATGATCAAATCAGCTTTAGAAGCCCTCTATGCAGGAAAAGATGTGTCCAAATTACGCCCACTGATTTGAGAACTGCACTGTTATACAAAGAAGGTCCTAAGTTGAAACTGATCAATAAACTGTTATATGAGAACAGTAGACAGAGGGGGACAAGCAGACAAACAACAACTGGTGCTGCCCACTGCCTTTCGAGACTCAGTATTGAGGTCCTTTGCACAACCACATGGGGCACCTTGGTATAGACAGAACACTTGACTTGGTGAGATCCAGATTCTATTGGCCTAAGATGGGGCTGATGGAGCAACACACATTTAACTTGTAGTCGCTGCTTACAGAGGAAAGCTTTGCCCCAGAGGGCTGCCCCTTGTTAACATAACCACCAGTGCACCCTGGAGCTGGTCTGTATTGATTTTCTGAGTTTGAGTCAGATCAAAGAAATATCAGTAATGTGCTGGTGGTCACTGACCATTTCACGAGATATGCCCAAGCTTTCCCCACCAAAGACCAGAAAGCATCCACTGTAGCCAAAGTACTGTAGAAAACTTTTTGTTCACTATGGGGCTCCACAAAGAATCCATTCTGATCAAGGAGGAGACTTTGAAGTCGTCTGATCAAAGAGATGCTTTCTCTGTGGGGTGAGAAAGTCCAGAACCACTCCTTACCACCCCAGGGGGACCCACAGCCTGAACGTTTCAACGCACTTTGCTAAGATATGCTAGGCACCCTGCACCCAAAGGACAAGCCTAGATGGAGCCAACAAATTAGCACCTGGTACATGCTTATAACTGCACCAAAGTGATGCCACTGGGTTCTCCCCTACGCCTGATGTTTGGAAGCGGAAGCTACGGTAGATAGATGTGTGTGTTTTGGGGTCTCTCCTGATGGGTTCAAGCTGACAACTATTTACAGTATGTGCAAAAGTAAAGGCCCAGCTAACTCATGCATCACAACTGGCTCAAACCATGGCTGCCAAGAAATCTGGCCAACAAAGAAAGGTATGATAAAAGTTGAAAGCACAGGAACTCCAGGAGGAGATCGGGTATTGCTAAGAAATCTGGGACTGCATGGCAAACACAAGATTGCTGACAGATGGCACCATCTCCCCACATTGTAGTGGGCAAACTAGATGATCTGCCAGTGTACAAAGTAAGGCCTGAGAACAATTCAAAAGATGTAAAACAATGCATAGAAATCATTTACTACCCATTGGACAAATCCTGATTGAGTCTGAGCCCCAGAAGATGCCCTCTGGACCAGTGACTAGAGCTGCTAAGAAAAGATCAAGGAAGTCTGCACCTACAGAAGCAGAGTTAAAGTGTTCCCTGCACAAGTCCAGTTGAGCATGACTGTCAGTCCATATCAGAAGAAAGTGAGAGTGACTTTGAATACTATCCTTCTTACGAACTGAGTCAATTGTTTGGGCAATCCCTAGTCAATACTGGAGACAAAGCTGGGCCTTCTGGACTGTCTATGCCCTCAGCTTCATCCCTGGAGCCAATGCTCCCAGAAAGTGAAGTGCAAAGCATCAGATCAGATGAAATGGAATCATTGTGCATGGTTGAACTGTTTGAGCTTTCAGGAGGAAAATGATAGATTGGGGCAGACTGGTGATACACCCGAACAAGAAGAGTATTTTGAGTGCCCTGACAGTCCACTGCCAGTGTCTGAAAGCTCTCCATGAGCCAAATGTTGTGGACTCAGAAACTGTAACTCCTGGAGCTGAAAGTGCCCCAAGTTCTAGCCCTCTACCCCATGGAGACTCCCTGACAAGTGAGAACAATGCTGAAAATGAGGCTCAGGTGCAGAGACTGTAACAGCTCCCCTAGAAAGACTGGTCGAGCTGTAAAGCCTGTGGTGCACCTCATTATGATTCCCTGGGCCGCCAGTGGACCTGCCTCTCAATGTTGTCCATAAAGGAGTGTATGTGTCCCCGAGCTCATTGCCCAAACTGAGCGTTAGTGCTAACTCAAGTTACTTGTGTTGCCCTCTAAGTATGGTGCCTTGCCCCGTCCAGCCCCAAGGTAACTGATAGGAAGGTCCCTCTCTTCAGGTTTCATGTACAAGAGGTAATAACTTGAGTTATGGTACAATGTGTGTGTTATACTGTGTAAAGAGTGACGTGCTGCAATGTTTCAGAAATGGTTCTTGGTAAAATGATGTATTGACTGATGATTACATGTGAGCCTAATGCAAATGTATATGGTTGCAGTTGGAAACTTGTAGGGTACTTGTTGCCTGACGTCAAGCTTTCCCAGGCTAGGAAGGGTGTGTAACTCTGCAAATGGGGTTCCCAAAGACTTCCAGGAGCTTGCTTGAATGCTCCAAGCCTGAATGGTGTTTGGCGTTAAGCTCATTTATCAGTGAGTGTTTTAGAACCTCTGGTACTGTCTCTTTAAGAGCTGTCTGCTTGCAGACATAATTAGTTTGTATGGGGACTGTGTGTTTCTTTGATTGAGTACCACTCAAGCTGCTGCAATTCACCCCATTTTGCAGTCACTAGGAGTCAAAGGGAACCTGTCTGAAAAGATGTAACTGATTGCCAGAAATCATTTACAGTAATAATAAAATTACAGTTTGTCTAACCTGCTTTCTTTGCAGTCAGAACTGTCTGCCTAGTTCCCCATTCTGGTTTTGAACTGCTGAACTGGACCAATCAGTGTGGGGTAAACTAGCTCTAAAATGATGCCTTGACGAATCAGAACTTGGGACTCATAATCTGAGCCAGCCACAAGAGGATTGTATGGGCAGTGACTCTGGAGATGTAGTTTAGACTTCGTGCCTTTTGGACCAACAGCAGCAGTCTATTGTGAGTGACAGCCAATCCAGTCAAGAACTGGGAGGAACTCAAAGGAAGTGCCCGGTTTTGTCTGTTGGGAGTTTCAGTTTGAGATCTGAAAGTGAAGGGGAAAGAAACCCTGTGCTCCTTCAGTGCACAGTTTCAGTCAAAAAACGTGTGCAAGGCCCAGAGTTCCGGTCTGCAGCTTGTGTAACAGCTTGTTAGGACTGAATCCGTCCTGTGAAAAGAATCAAAGGATCTCTGAAGAGTAGAAACCAGGCTCACCCTGTAGAAGACTGAAGAAATTGTTGAATTACACTCGGTCTGTCAGGAACTGAATCTGCTGTGTGTTCTCCTGGTTATTGTGCAGTAATTGCGATTGGGATACAGATGCAGCCTGCCTGGTATAGTGCTTTCTTTTTACCATATAAATGTGTGAGGAGTCTCTTGGAGATCAAAAGTAGCCCTGCTGACTTGAAGGACCATATCTTCTTTGGAGGTCGTGAGTACTGAGTTAGTCGCTCCTGTTGAATGCCACATTAAATCCAAATGGAATTACTGTACTGCTGACTGTTTAATTTTCCTTTTCTCTGTGTGGAAAGGGCCCCTACCAGCTGCCACGGTTTGGACTAGCCACTAGGGCCTGGGTACCCAGGGACAGTAACTGGTAGGGATAGGCCTGTGCACAGAGCCATAGGTAGATAGTAAAGTGATAAGCTAATTAACCTGATTTCCTGTCCTTGTTATATCCCCTAAATAAATCAGAGCTGTTTGTTTCAACAAAGTTATACTGCCTGAGGTATTTGTCTATGTTAAAGTACTGTACTGTGATTGTTGCACTGTATCTTATTTTACAGGATGTCCCGGTGCCTGAACCAGCCTTGGGGTAAGTGTATACTGTGAAGGTAATTCTGCTATATTGTGTGGGCCACTAGTGGGAAGAAGGGGTTGCAGTGTCCCAGAGGGCTGTGACCAAGTAAGTTTAACTATTGCAAACCCTGACCTCTGGGTGGAGGCACCACATTGATCCAGGCCCCTCAACCTGTTAGTGGCAAATCAGGCAGGGGTAGTAGCTCCTGGATAGCGCCATCTAGGGGTTACACACAAATGGCAACTACTCATCTTGGTGGTAGAAGACCTGTTGGACAGGTAGGATTGCCCAGAGCTGGACCTTTTTGCGTCCCCACATAACACAAAACTGATGCTTTTTTGCTTTCTTGGTCCAGGGCCTAGAGTTTTCTGGCAAGACATATTCTCCCTCTCTTGGAAAGGGAGGTTCCTCTATGCTTTCCCTCCTTTACCTCTGATTCAGAGAGTGCTAATCAAGCTCCAGATGGAGGGTGTCACTCTGATTCTGGTGGCACCCTATTGGCCCTTACAACCTTTGGTTCCCACTGCTTCAGCAATTAGCATTGGAGCCTCCTATGCCCCTTCCCCACTGCCCAGGCTTGCTGTCACAGAAACGGGGAACCCTGGTCCATCTCAACCTCCGTCCTTCCATCTGCATGCCTGGCTCTAAGACATAGCACATTGCCAGATTTGTTGTCTCCTCTAAAGTGGCTGATGTCCTGGTGGCTGCTAGAAAGCCTTCCACCAGAGTAGCTTACTCCATGAAATGGAAGTGATTTGTTTTGTGGGTGGCTTCCCATCAACTGGAACCCTTCACCTGCCCAGTGAACCAAATTCTAGAGCACTTGCTGTCCCTGTCAGATGCTGGACTAAAGTACTCTTCCTTAAAATATATCTACCCCTTCGCAAAGAGCCACTAGAAGCTCTTCCACAGCCTCCTTTCAGGTTCCCCACTATAGGACCTCCCTCAGGCAGCGTGCTTTCCAGTATAGGGCCCCCCTTTGGCTAAACTCCCTTCCGGCTGCTACCTCAGTTGCATCCAAACTTGGCCCTTTCAAATCTTTTCTTCGGGAACATATTTCCTCCAGCACCTGTGATTGCTTCTAACCTCTCCCCTGCCTACCCTATTTCCATTTCTCTAGTCGTGTATCTTCTCTCCCTGGCTCTCACTTCCTGACTCTCCTTCCCACCTTTCCTCTCACACTTCCTCCTCTCCTCAGTATCCTCTCCAAACCTACTATTCCCTTCCCTCCTTGTCCTAGCTCTGACTGGTACTATATTACCTGACTTTGATTTTATTCCTTGCTCGTACTGATTACTTACAAAATGTATAATGTATTTTCCTGACCTGGATAGTTTTTATTTGGTGTTCTCTGTTTTTGTCTTATTTGTACCAGCCATGATTGTTATTTCCTGTATTCCTTATTGTACCTCCCCGACATGGAGCCTTTGCAAAAGAGTCTCTGATGCACAGGTTTTCTAATTACAGTTCAATTAATAAAATAAATAACAAGCATTTGTCTGCCATATCAGCCTTCCATGTGCCCAGCAAGGGTCGTACAGCAGCCCAGTTCGACGTGGTCAGTACCTTGCTAAGGCACCCTACACCTGAAGCCTCCAATCCATAGCCAGACTCGGCCTGAGACTCGAATTTTGTTTTGGAGAAGCTTACTTTGACTCCTTTTGAGCCTGTCGCAACTTGGGAGCTACGCTTTCTTTCATAGAATGCATTATTCTTATTTGCTATTACTTCTGATCAAAGGATTTCAGAGCTCTCATGTGTGAGCGGCCTTATTTGATTTTTCACAAAGACAGGGTGTCTCTGCATACTGACTCTAAGTTTTTGCCAAAGGTGGTGTCTGAATTTACTTTGAATCAGACCATCCACTTACCTGCTTGTTATCCGGAGCATACCAATCCAGGGGAAGCATTGCTCCATACTTTAGATGTACACAGAATACTTAAATATTATGCTCATCGTATGAAGAACTGAAGGAAGTTCTCCCAACTGGACACCCAATCTCCGCAAAGACATAGACAGGATGGAAGCTGTCCAGAGGAGGGCAACTAAAATGGTGCAGGGTCTGCACCGGGAGGCATATGAAGAGAGACTTAAGGAGCTTAATATATATAGCCTCGAGGAACGGAGGGAGAGGGGGGACATGATAGAAACGTTCAAGTACCTCAAGGGAATCAACAAAGTCCAAGAGGGTAGCATCTTTCAGAAAAAGAGATGTGCAAGAACAAGGGGGCACAATTTGAAGATAGAAGAGGGGGCAGTTCAGAGTAATTTAAGGAAGTATTTTTCACAGAGAGAGGGTTGTGGATGTATGGAGCGGCCTTCTGGAGGAGGTTGTGGAGTCAAAAACAGTGGTGGAATCTTACGGCTGGGAAGAGTCATAAGGCAATTCTAGGGGGTTGGGGTAGAAAGAAGTAGGCTGCTGGTTAACTAGGATCTGCAACTTATCCATCAGGTAGGGAAATGGGCAAACTGGGTGGGCCAAGCGGTCCTTATCTGCCATCAAATTCTATGTTTCTATGTAACTGTTTGTCTTATTCACCCCTGGGACAGAGGGTGTACCCATCTCTAAACAGTGCTTGTCCAAATGGCTGGCCAACTGTATTATTTTCTGTTATAGGAACTATGTTAAGGAACTTCCTGGGGCTGTCAAGGGCCACTGTACCAGAGGTATGGCCACTTCCGTTGCCTGTTTCAGAGGGGTCTATGCAGCTGAGATTTGTGCTGCGGCATCTTGGAGTACTGGTCACACTTTCACAAGGCACTACAGCCTGGACATTGCCTCAAGAAAGAGGGCAAAGTTTGGTCTAGTTGTGTTGCAAGGTCTTCTTTCATAGGCCGTTGCCTTCGAGCCACCTGGACTGTTCTCCTCTGCAGTACTGCTTGGGACTCATTCCTAAGGTGTGACCTTCTGCAAGAGAGACTCTCGAAGAAGATAGAACAGTTATGTAAAAACTTACTGTAACAGTAGATCTTTGCAGGACTCTCTTGCAGCAGATCATGCTGTCCCACCCACCTTCCCCCTCGCTTCTGGAGTCCTCCTTTCCTGTCCTCTCTTTTGCAGGATGGTAAACCTTCTGCATTCCACCCTCTTTCAGGTGGATTTCTCTGTCTCTCCCTTGGTTCCCTTGGGAGCTCATCCTCAGTGGCTGGCCTCTAGCAGAGAACTGAGGAGGATGTGGGGCCACCCACTGCTACATAGGCAGGATGTCAGTATGATTACATCGGCGTAGGTGGCCCCAGGAAGACTGCTACCAAAAATATTTCCATGTGGTCCTGGTGGCTATTGTTCCTAAGGTGTGACCCAAGAGATTCTCTCAAAGATCTACTGTTACAGTAAGTTCTTACATAACTGGACTCTATATACAGCAGATCATCTTGCTCTCCAGTATATAAAATAAAACTCAAATGAAATCAAAAGAATGTGAGGATAATCATTAGTATTTACTGCTGATGCAGTCACTCACAGTTACTGTACTGCGTGCACCTTGGATTTAGCAAAATCTGGAATGCACCTGGAAACAGAATGCACCCAGAACCAGGTTTCTTGAACCAGAATGCAGCCAGGGGTTCCAGAACCAAAACCCACCAAGTGAATGGGCAGACTGGATGGGTCTTGTGGTCCTTATCTGCCGTCAACTTCTATGTTTCTAAGTTCAGGTTGCATTCTGGGTCATGACCTGACAACAATTTTATATGTTAATACATCCCTTGAAGCCAGCCATTCATTGCTGTATAAGAGTGGTTCGCGCCTTCAGCTGGAATGAGAACCGCTGACGCAAGCTGAGCTGTGCTGGCTCCAGCTGAAGGCAAGTGAAACCACCTGATACAGCGACGAGTGGTGATGGGACACACATTAATATATTCTTGATTGAGAGTGATCAATAATATAGTTAAAAAAAAAAAAAAAACTGTTTCCGGAACTAGCCCGTTTCTAGGGCATCTGCCCGTGAGATGCTCTTCACAGAATAGGGGAGGGAGTAGCACTGATAGTTAAAAATGGCATCGGTATAGGAGGGGTGGAGGAGGCAGAGGGGGCGTTGAAGCAATTTGGGTCACCCTGCAAACGCAAGGGGGTAAGAGAGTAAAACTAGGGGTGGTATACAGACCCCCCGTGCTGGTGGAGGCTCTGGAAGAGAGTCTGGTGGCGAATGTTATGGGTCACTGTAGATTGGGGAAGGGAAGGGTAGTGGTGATGGGGGACCTAAACATGCCAGGAACAGACTGGGAGGATATGACATCCCCAGTGGTGAAGGAGCAGAGGTTGTTGGATGTCTTCCAGGACACGTTCCTGACCCAGCAGGTCAGCAGGTGGGGGAGCCGACTGGGGAGGCCAGAACACTGGATGTAGTCCTGGTGGACAGTGACCAGATTAGGGGCCTGAAGGAGAGGGACCTGTTGACAGGGAGTGATCATGCCACAGTCTGGTTTTTCCTGGACCTGAGGGTGAGGAAAGCCGACAAAAGACGGTGGAATTGACTCTTAGGGGTGCGGATTTCAGAGGATGGAAGGATCCCAAGGGGCATTTGATGAGATAAGGCCAGGCATGGATGCTGGCAGTAGGAGGGAGATCATTAGGAGGGGGGTACATGAGGCTACCAGGTCCTGTGCAAGAGAGAGGCACAAATTTGGTAAGGCCAGAAAACTCCTGTTGGTGGACCCGGGAGGTTCAGGAGGCGGTGAGGGAAAAGAAGGCGGCCCATAGGTGCTTCAAGTGCTCAAGGAGTGAAAAGGATCAGGGGGAGTATGAGTGGATGGCCAGGAGGGCCACCAGGGTGGTGAGAGTGGCTAAGGCTAGGAAGGAGCAGATCTTGACCAGGGAGATCAGATGGGGGGACAAGGGGTTCTTTAGATACACTGGGGGAAAAGGAAAGTGAGGAGGCAGATCAGCACGATTAGGATGGGGAGGGGTGGGCAGAGGATGCGGGGAGCAGGCCGAGGTACTAAACAAGTACTTTGCCTCAGTTTTTACCAGGGAGGATTGGGAGGTGTGAAACTGGTGGAGGGGGCTGGACCCTTAGAGATCGGGAGCCCTGAAGTGTCTACGGAGTGGGAAGGGCCATCACCGTCAGGTTGGGGGATGACAGTACAGAGAGCAAAGGGGGAGGGCATGGAGATGAAATCCTGGTAGAGAGAGTGAAGGAGGCCCTCAGGTCCCTTAGGATGGAGAAAGCACCAGGGTCAGATGAAACACATTCCAGGGTGCAGATGGAACTGGCCGATGTCCTGGCGGCCCCCCGGTGGAACTTTTCAACATCTCTCTGAGGACGGGGTGGGTACCCCAAGACTGGAGGGTGGCCCATATCGTGCCGATCCACAAGGGAAGATCAAGGGAGGAAGAAGGGAACTGCAGGCCCGTTAGCCTGACGTCGGTGGTGGGCAAGGTGATGGAGGGTACTGTCAAGGAAAGGCTAAGGGGTACTGAGAAAATGGGGTACCTGGACGATAGACAGCATGGCTTCGTCCCAGGAAGATCGTGTCAGACAAACCTTGTGGCTTATATGATCATGCGGAGAGTGCCCTGGACTAGGTAGGCCGATGGACATCCTCTTTCTAGATTTCAGCAAGGCACTTGATTTGGTACTCATGGTGGCCTGCTGGCTAAGCTGAGGGAAATGGGGTGGGGATGCAGATGATCAGATGGATAAGACATTGGCCTCGGAGCATATTCAGAGGGTGGTAGTTGGGAGGACAGTCTCATCTCCAAGGAAAATCATTAGTGAAGTTCCTAGAGATCAGTCCTAGGGCCCTTCCTGTTTAATGCCTATGTCTCCCACATAAGGAAGGGTGTCAGGAGGAAATGAGGCTCTTTATGGATCACCAAAGCTGGGAGGGTGGATGGGAAGGAGGGGAGAGGGCTTTGCAGGAGAACCTGGAGGCTCTGGAAAGGTGGTTGAGGAAGTGGAAACTGAAGTTCATTGCAGGGAAATGCAGGGTTCTGCACCTGGGGCCAGAAACTCAGCCCAAGTGTATACCGGGGAGAACACACAACACTCGAAGGGTGAGAGGGACCTGGAGGTGGTGATGGATGTCAGAATGAACAACTCTGAGACTTGTGGGTGGGCAGCGGCCAAAGCCAATAGGATGCTGGGATGCGAGCTAGAGGATTACCCAGAAGGAGGGAAGTGATCCTTCTGTACAACAAGCTTGGCTAGGCCGCACCTCGAGTACTGTGTGCAGTTTTGGAGACCGCACTTAAAAGGGACATTGCACTCCTGGAGAGGGTGCAGAGGAGGGCAACCAAAATAATCTGGGGCTTGGGGGAAAGGACCTATGGGGAGAGGCTCGAGGAGCTCAACACGTACACCCTGGAGTAGGGGAGGGACAGGGGGACATGAGAGAGGTCTTCAAGTACATAAAGGGGATTAATAAGGGAGGCTCAGTGCTCCAAAGGAAAGAGGGGGAGGCAACTAGAGGGCACGGTGGAAGCTAGAGGGGGAGGCTCAGGGGGAGAGGAGGAGGAGATGTTATTTTACTGAGAGGGTGGTGGAACCATGGAATGTGAAGCCTAAGGGACTGGTGGAGGCAGAGTCTGTGGAGGGGTTAAGAGGCTGGGACAGGTATGGGGGAGGTGAAGCTGATGAAGTCGATTTCAAGGGAACATCTTGGGCTGGAGATAGAGAATCCCAAGGTGGGGGGGGACAGCAGTCGGCGCCAGTATGGGGGCTGACTATCGGGCAGACATGAAAGACCATTAGGCCCCCTCTGCTGGCGCTTAGCACGTTAGAATAAAAGTATCTCACACGCAGGGAAAGGAGTGTCTGATTGGTCAGGACACCCCTCGATCTATAATAAATAAATAAATTGCTATGGTTCCAGACCCCTGGTCACTGGTGCATTCTTGTTCTGGAACCACTCTGGATTTTACCCATCAGCTCTGCAGGTTACGCCCTGCAAGGTGAATGCTCCAATCTAGTATGCAGAGAGCCCGACCCTCTGTGCGCGAGAAAAGCGGTACTTTTGACAGCCGTGACCCAACTGCTGACAGACGGACGGATGAGAGCTGGATGGGAACATAAAAAAAAGGACCTACTTAACTCTGAAGCCTGTCAACTGACTCAGCGGAGAAGCTTGCTTGGGACGAGGGCCATAACTCCGTCTGATCGGAAGCCAAGGAGAAATGTAAAATAAAGTCCCTGAATGTTATTTATTAATGAAAGAGCCATTAGAAATGTAAAACTTCTACAGTGAAGATGACTGATGGCTACAGAATAAATGGGACCAGGATGACATTATTTGATTAAATGAAATATGAAATTAAAATTGAACATTTGGGAAATGATAAAGTATAATAGTCTTGGAGATTTACTTTTAAGGGCAATGATTTCAGGAATCTTTGGCAGGAAATATTAAAATAATTAAATAACAAAAAAGAAGAGTCTGTTAAGCAAATTACGTTAAGTGGTGTGCAAGCCTTTAGATCAGGTTTTGAAGTCTGGTTGCCATAAAACATCAGTCAGCTCCACAGTGCCTTGTTGGACGACTGGTGTATTGTTAGCTCTGCCATGCTGGACAGTTAGATTGGCTTTCCATGCCTTTTCATGACAAAACAAGTGACCTCCCATTTGCTCAGCACCTGCAACCAAACTAATTTCACACCTCCCCCGTCATGGGGGGTTAAGATGCAGCATGGCGAGCTCCCCTGTTTCTTGAAGATATCAGTACACCACCGCTTTTAGAGATTCTGCCCCCCTAACATAACGGAGTGCCATTGTCCACGCTGTTTTTCCGTACACATTTTTACCCCAACCGGCCACCTGTCAGCCTTCTTCTGGTCCTTTAGACAACTGCCCAGCTCAGGGCTTAACGGAGAACTGCCTTGAACCCGTACAAACCATTTTTCCCTAGTAGAACACTTTAAGTACTGATTCCAATCTGCTATTGTTACATCTTTACATGCCTTTTAGTGATGGCAGTGGATGTTTCTGGTTTACACTTTGGTGCCAAGTGAAACTGGCCAGAAGAATTTTCAGATTCTGCTTCCACCGGAATTCTGGTGATTTTCAGAAATTCTGACTAATTTTATGGAATTTTTCAGAAGTAGAATCTTGAAATTCTGAAAAGCAGAATTTTGAATGCTTAGCTAGTAATCATGTCATAAACTGCCGGTTTATTTATTTTCTCAAACCGCAGCAGAATAATATTCGGAAGTGGAATTGCCATTCCACCGACTTCCGCTGGCAGTATTCTACATTCTGTGCCACTGGTGGTAAGTGCCATTTCAGAACTATATGATGCAGTTTATGTCCCTTGCAACCATAGACCTCTGCAGTAGATCATGGATGGATTGTGATAAGGTAAGAGGAAGGCCATAAACTACATCATAGAGTTGTAAATGGTCCTTACCAGTAGATTCGGTTAACTAAACAGCCTGTATAGATATATAGAATAACAAATCCTTTGTTAAGAATGAGCAGATTTTCAACACAAAGTTGGACTGATGACATCAGCAACATGAGAGTAAAGTGGCAGGCTGGCAGTATAGCCTAGAGGTTAGAGTAATGAGCTGTGAACGAGCTTGGTACATCCAGCAGACCAGACCTGGGTTTGATTCTCACAACCTCCACTTGCATACTGTGTGACTCTGAGCAAGTCACTTAATTGCTCAGTGCTCCCAGGTCACACCTGAAAACAGGCACTTGTGTCTAGTGGGCCTTACCCGAATACCAAAGACTAAAATAAATAAATAGAAAGTGTGTCATTTGTCTCCACACCCGTTGTATACTTTTTTTTTTCGCCCCAAACTCTGGTGTCGATTCCCAGGGATATACCCTGCTCAGGTTAAGGCCACCATTTAGATGGCATCCGCACACTTTTTTTTGTTTTTATTTTATTTAAACTTTGTTAACCAAGTAAGAGCACTGGACAAAAGTCCTTTTTCAGGCCTGTTCGACACAGAATGCATAAACAACAAATGTATCAAAATAATCAAATATTGACAACAAAAACAAACAAAAAAATAGTGTGACAAAAAAAGCACAATACATCATGAGAAACATTTACAAACATTCTTGGACATTAAATATTTTTTTAAATTAAACTTAAAGACCTCGGAGACATATAAACATGTAACCTGCCCGATAGAGCATTCCAAAAAGTGAGGCTGCCTTTTATATCGCTTGAATCCACTTTCCTTCCTATTTTTGGTGTGAGCAATACCTGTCGGGCGTGGCACATGTGGCTAACCCCTGAGGAAGGAGAACATTTCCTGGCCAGCCTGCAGATGTTGCTATGGCACTGCAACCCACCGTCAACCCTCCCCACCCAAGGGACACTGCATCTCAGAAACTGCCCCAACCTGGCCCGTGTCCCCACGCGGCGACCTGAGTCCGTTCCCAAACTTGGGTCACTGCATGGCAGCGCGACGCACTGCCACTGGGCAGGCTATCACAGTGGCCCTGACGCTCTGAGTTTTCTCTCAGTTTTGTGTAGCCCCTGTAGTCATCCTGACAACTGCAAGATGCAGTACTTCGTAGTGCGTATGCAGGCCCCCCCCCCATGAGGGAGCCATCTCTCTTGCCCACCAGGAACATCACTGCTTTAGCTGAACCTGAGGTCCTCTTTCCTGATGATGGGTCACTCTGTACTCAACAGCCCTTCCCAGCCCTGGTTGCTCACTCCCACCTGCAGGCCACCAGCACGGAAGCATAACGCACTTCCACTAGTCAATCAGGTGGTGCAGTAGCGAATGCTGTTATTTCAAATGCGTATTCAAGTCTGTATAGTGGTCAACTCATGAGTGCAGTGGTAGCACTAACGCTGGCGAAGCTGGTGACCTGAGTATGGGAATGACCACAGGTCATCGGGGGCAGCTGGGGAGGCGCTCTTCTCCTTCGGGAAGAGAGGGTCACTGTCCCCCACTGCTATACTGCCACCTGGGTGACCACAGGTGGCAATGCAGTCGTGGGTGTAGTGGGAAGGCAGAACACAGGCCAAGATCTGGTGCGGTAGTGTGCACGCACCCCTTGGATCTCGAGTGCCTGCATCCTCAGGAGGGGAAGAAATGGAAAAAGGACCCTGCAGCCAGCCTGAAGATGGCCTCTGATGAACCAAAGCAAGACTGAAACCAGAACTCTCAGGAGCCAGCCGAACAAAGACTAACTTGCAGGTTGGAGGGGGGAGCTCCTTCCTTCCCTGCCTGATGGGGACTTATTCTGAGGCAGCATGGAGGTAGGATACCTGTAGGGGGCTGGAATTAGACTTAGCAGTGGCATTTTAAATAACCTTGAGGGTTAGGTCTGACTGTGGTGTAGGTGGTGTGAATCAGCGCATTTTCAGAGACATGTAACCCTAGATGGCGCTATCCCAGGGGCTACTACCCCTGCCTGATTTGCCACTAACAGGTTGAGGGCCTGGATCCAATGGCGGTGCCTCCACCCAGAGGTCAGGGTTTGCAATAGTTAAACTAACTTGGTCACAGCCCTCTGGGACACTGCAACCCCTTTCTTCCCACTAGTGGCCCACACAATATATCAGAATTACCTTCACAGTATACACTTACCCCCAGGTCTGGTTCCGCACTGGGACCTCCTGTGAAATGAGATACAGTGCAACAATCACAGTACAGTACTTTAACATAGACAAATACCTCAGGCAGTATAACTTTGCTGAAACAAGCAGCTCTGATTTATTTAGGGGATATAACAAGGACAGGGAAATCAGGTTAATTAGCTTATCACTCTAATAATCTACCTATGGCTCTGTGCACAGGCCTATCCCTATCAGTTACTGTCCCTGGGTACCCAAGCCCTAGTGGCTAGTCCAAACCGTGGCAGCTGGTAGGGCCCTTTCACACAGAGAAAAGGAGAATTAAACAGTCAGCAGTACAGTAATTCCATTTGGATTTAATGTGGCAATTCAACAGGGAGCGACCCTGAATTAGTACTCACGACCTCCAAATAAGATAGGGTCCTTCAATGTCAGCAGGGCTCACTTGAGGTACACAAACCTCTTCACACATCCATATAAAAAAGCACTATACCAGGCAGGCTGCATCTGTATCCCGATCGCAATTACTGCACAATACCGGGAGAACACACAGCAGATTCAGTTCCTGACAGACCGAGTGTACTTTCAGCAATTCCTCCAGTCTTCTACAGGGTGAGCCTGGTTTCTACTCTTCAGAGATCCTTTGATTCTTTTCACAGGACGGATTCAGTCCTAACAAGCTGCAGACCGAACTCTGGGCCTTACACACGTTTTGACTAAAACTGCACACTGAAAAGCACAGGGCTCCTTCCTTCTTCACTGCCAAAGCTCAACTGAAACTCCAACCGACAAAACCGGCACTTCCTTTGAGTTCCTCACAGTTCTTGACTGGATTGGCTGTCACTCACAATAGACTGCTGCTGTTGGTCCAAAAAGGCACTGAAGTCTAAACTACATCTCCCAGAGTCACTGCCCATACAATCCTCTTGTGGCTGGCTCAGATTATGAGTCCAAGTTCTGATTCGTCCAAGGCACCATTTTAGAGCTAGCTTACCCCACACTGATTGGTCCAGTTCAGCAGTTCAAAACTAGAATGGGGAACTAGCAGACATAGTTCTGACTGCAAAGAAAGCAGGTTAGACAAACTGTAATTTCATTATTACTCTAAATAATTTCTGGCAAACAGTTACATCTTTCAGATAGGTTCCTTGCACTCCTAGTGACTGCAAAAATGAAGTGAATTGGCAGCAGCTCGAGTGGTACTCAGAGAAGCACACAGTCCCCCCATACAACTAATTATGTCTGCAAGCAGACAGCTCTTAAAGAGACAGTACCAGAGGCTCTAAAAACACTCACTGATAAATGGCTTAAATGCCAAACACTATTCAGGCTTGGAGCATTCAAGCAAGCTCCTGGAAGTCTTTTGGGAACCCCCATTTGCAGGGGGGTTACAGACAGACATGCTAAGTTTAGGAGGGACAGAGGAAGTTTCTAAGGCAAAATCAGGGATGTCACTGAAAATCAGGGACAGTTTATTTATTTGAAAATGTTTCGCCAGGAAAGACAACAAGAGCTGCAAACAGCTCATTTCCAGAAAGCATCCTGGGGGAGGAGGTTACACACGTGGGGAGAGCAAAAATCAATTGCAAGCAATATATGTAAAATGCAACACAATTACAATACGTTACAAGCATGACAACGAGTAGAACAAAGAGCAACGGTATTGTAAGGATACAACATACAGGGTTAGCAGATACCATAACCACAAGGGAATTAACAGTGAACAGGGAAGGTGCAGACCGGGAGAAGGAGTACACCTTAAGTGCTGGAAGTGGCAAGTTGAGTACAGGATACCAAGTGCTAAGTTTGCCTGATAGGATGGCAGTGAAATAGAGAGGGAGAGAGAATGGCGAAGGGAGTGGGAGAGGAAAAGAGGGATGGTAGAGAGGTAAGCGAGATTAAGATCCTTTCAGGATGCTGAGAACCCATAAGAGGACAGAGCTTAGCAAGGACGGAGAGAGAGAGAGAGAGGAGGAAGGGAGAATTGGGGGTGGGGTGGCAGATTTTCCATGATCCTATCAATGGTATCTGTCTTTTGGTGTACTTTATATATTTCTGATTAAAGAAGACATTAGTTTGTATTACTTTTTCTGATATCCTGACCCTGGGTCTACCATACATTTTCCCACTTTACTGTTTACAGTTGTTCATTTGGGTTCTTGAATATCTTCTATGGCTGGAAAAGTGGAAGGCTGTGGTTATAGCCCATCCCTGCAGCTTGGGGTAAAATCCCAATACTGACACTGTAGTGCAGCATGGGGGGGATGCTGCACTCCTGAGGTGCTGTCTTGCAGATGAGCTGTTACAGCAAGGCCTGTCTGCCTGGTCTGGTGGTGGTTCAGGTGGATGTTAACGGTCCAATGGCACAGCACACCTGGTGGCATGGAGGGCTGAGGCCTTGGACCCCGACCTCCTACCACATTGGCGACTTGGGTTCGGAAATGGACCAGGGTCATTCCGGGTGGCCAGCTGGGTGAGGGAGGACTGAGCACCCCAAGGATGACTCTCCTCCTTTGGGGATGGGGGGGGAGAGGGTCCCTGCGTCCCGTCACTTGCCTGCCACCAAGCAGAGGCTGGGAGGTAGCACGGTGAGAGCAGAAGATGTGGGAGGGAATTTGTTGATGCAGCCTGTATTTGCATCAATAGCACATGCACACTTCTGTCCTGCAGACACCTGAGGAACAAAACAGAGAAAAAGCCCTGGCTCGCTCGACATCCCACCTAGGCACCACATAACCCTAACAGCAGGAACAAGGAAGCAGCTGTGCTCCTTGTTGGAAACACTAACATGGTATTAACTCTTAATAGCTTTTATTTACAAACTGCTGGACATCCAAGTACCGTGAATGTGCTGGTGATGCAAGACAAGATAATAGCCAGGTGTTCCAATGCTTCTATCACATAGATTTTCATCGGGGCTGACGTGGCAGGCCCCCACCAAACGTGGCTCTGTGGATGTGGTGAGTAACCTGTAAGTGCACAAGACGGGTCTGTGTCCGGGCTGGAGGGATGCCGGTACAGGGACCAAGGAGGAAACTGACTAAAAAGAAAAAAAAGATCCTGCAGCACTTCTCAAAACAGATGAGGAATTTCCTGGCCAAATCTCCTCCCATTCGCTAGGATACCACCAATGGCTTAACCTGATACTCTGCTGAATCTCCCAATTCTAATCAGTTTAAGAGATCTTTGCCATCTCCCTTGCAGTCCAATGCAACTGTAGTCGTTAATCTGTTTTATTCGGTTTCTCTCTGTGCATATCAACCGCTTTTACATGGCATGCATGTGCACTACAGCAGGCAGTACACAGCACTACTTATTCCTCTTTTGTTGTGTATAGGAAGCCACGTTGCATCCCAAATGGCTCAAGCTGATCCGGCGTTCCCGTTTTCCTGGGTTCGCCGTTGCATTTTAGTGTTTTGCACCACTCAGTGTGGCTGTGTACATGCTCGAAAGCACTCACACTGATCTAGTAGACAGTCTCTTGAGACCCTCCCATACCCGATCGGTGGCTCCTTTGTGCAATGCTGTAACCGAGTTTTGCTAAATATAAGTTAAGGTAGTGGGAAGAAAGCTGAACTCAGTAAGCTAGTTATTTTTCCAAAATGAGGGCTAAAAGGTACTGAAAGGATACCAAGTGGAGCCGTTCATGCACTTGCATATTAATATCCCTATTAGTATGCATACGTGCCTGTCCAGTCTCACTGCTCCACTTTCGGAGCCCTTTCAAAGTACTTTTTAACTCTAGTTTTGGAAAAATAACTAGTATACCGAATTCAGCTTTCTTCCCACTACCTTAACATATACAGGTATTTAGCTGAACTCGGTTATGGAATGTTACATGAAACACTCCCCCCCCACCTCCTGGATACACACACTGAAGTAAGACATCTTGGCCCCGCATTTCAGGCTCCTGGCTGGGCGGAAAAACAGCAGAATCGCCGGAATAGCCAGGATACTGGTATACTCCACTGCAGTGTACAAGTGGAGGGTAGCAGTTCAGATGGAGTGGAGTGAGCGGTGGAGAACTGTTAAGATTTATTTAGCCTCCGTCTGAAAGGGGCTATCCTGTGACTTTTTATACAATGATCTGTATGTTTTGTTTTTTCAGAACTGTATGTAGTTGTTCTGTCTTAAGTGCTTTCAGCCTGACTCGACTGCATTTCCTCTGGAACTGCTAGTTGTACTTGTAATGTTTTTTGTGACCATGCATTTGACAGGGAAATCAAAGGTAAACTCCGAAGTTTTCAGTAAATAAATAAAACCTGATTCAATATGTCAGTTTGCATCTGTACACCCTCCAGTCACAGAAAACAATGCGGTTGTTGAGAGTTAAAAAGACTGACAGCTGCAGGGAAAATAACAGTCCTGCAGGGGAATAACAGGGCTGTAGGGTGAATAACATGTTTTTGCCCTGTAGGGAAACTGCATGCTTGATAAATACTTTTAGTCCCTTATGTTGTTTATCCGTCCCTGGGATAAACAGGGGCTATTCTGTAGGCGCTACGAATATGCTTTCTGTTCCATCTGGAGTATTGCCAATAATGCTACAAGCAACGAAGTGGTGAAGACGGCAATGGTATAAACAGAATTATAAATCATGATATCATTCTTAGCCAATCAAGACTGTCTATTTCTAAACATTCCAAACACTCCTATAACAATAAGAGGGTCTCTCACTCGAACAGTTCTAAAATTCTGAAGTTCTAAGTCAGTTTAGTTGGCACAGCCCATTTCTTACTCAGGGGTGTCACAAATTTTCTACAAAGTTAAACATTTTGATTTTTAATTCAAGTGCCTTTAAATAAAAAAAAAAAAAAAAAAAAAGAAATCTTCGTCATGATTTATAATACGTTTACTGTATATAGAAACATAGAGAATGTTGTCAGAAAAGACCGGGGGTCCATCCAGTCTGCTCGGTTTTATTCTCCTCTAACCTGTGACCTATTGTCTAGGGAGGGCTGTTGCCCCTGAGCCTGCCACACCCTGCCTTACTCCTACCCCACTAAGACACTATTAAGCCCTTTACTCTGTACCAGTCATGCCTGAACCCATTAATGTTTCTTGCTCTCAGCACCTCTGCTGGTAGGCTGTTCCACGGCTCAACCACTCTCTCAGGAAAGTAATACATTCTTGCATCCCTCCTGAATCTCCTCTGCATCAGCTTACATTCACATCCACTTGTTTTTGACCCTCCATTCCTACTAAATAGTTCCTCGCAGCTTACCTTGTTTGTTCCTTTCAGAAACTTGAAGGTCTCTGTCATGTCGCTCCTCTCCCCTGTGGCCTCCAGTGAGTACCTGTTTAGGGCCCTGAGCTGATCCTCATAGGTTCTGCCCTGTTTGCCCTGAATCATTGTGGTTACTCGGCGGTGCACCATCTCCAGCCTGTCTCCATCTTTCCTCAAGTGAGGACTTCAGAACTGGGTACAATACTGCAGATGGGTCTCACCAGTGAGTCCAGACAGAGGTAGTATTACTCTTTCCTCCTGCTATTAAAACCCCTTCCAATGCACCACAACATCCTGGTTGCCTCACTGTAGCCCTTGTTACACTGGCTAGTTTGGAGTCATAGATGCGATAGTAGAGCCAAT
This sequence comes from Neoceratodus forsteri, assembly GCA_016271365.2. Taxonomy (NCBI): domain Eukaryota; kingdom Metazoa; phylum Chordata; order Ceratodontiformes; family Ceratodontidae; genus Neoceratodus; species Neoceratodus forsteri. The sequence goes on along the minus strand of JADMNL010000036.1, from coordinate 63,600,013 downwards.
TACTCACTTCTTTAACATGTCGCTAAACAGTGGAATTATCCCAAAGGACTGGAAAACAGCCAAGGTAGACCCAATCCATAAAAAGGGCTACAAATGTGGCACCTAATTATAGACCAATCAGTAGAACTGCTATCTTAGGGAAACGACTCGTGCTACCTATTAAAACATTACTAAGTAAGCGGACCAGTGGCGTGGAGGGCTGGGCATCCTCCTTACCTCCTGCCATGCTGGCGAAACATTTTCACGGTGTGAGCAGGTGGCGAGAGTTGGCGGGGAGGAGAGATTGAGCGTCTGAGGACAGCTCTCCTCTCCCGAGAGATGGTGGGGACACAGGCCGACACCTGCCTTACCCTAACGGTGGCTGGGGCTGGCATGCCAGGTCCCATAATGTGGGGGTGGAGGTGGAGCAGTTGCCTGATGTACAGTGTGCGGACACACACGCTGGGCGTCACTGGCGGCATTGCATGCTCACAGTCACAACAAGAAAATTGGAAAATGGTTCCCGCTGCAGCAGGATGATGATAGTCCCCCGCCCCCATAGCACCGCCCCAAGAGGACACCTCCCAAGCTGGATCCGTGCTGGTGGGTCGAGTAGCTCCCCACCTCCTGCCACGAAGGGTAAGTTGTGGGGGTGACGGGGAGGGGGGTCTGATGCTCAGAGACGGCAGGGGAGGACGTCAGAGATGGCCGACAGGAACTGGGGAAGAAACAGTAACCAAAAAAAAAAATTACTAAGTAAAAGGAAGAAAGGATAAATTGAACCGTGGACTCCAGAACAAATATTGTAACTAGAGGTCATACAAAACAGCTAAGAGAAAATTATTTTAAAACAAATATGAGAGCCGGCCTGGTGGTGCTGGAAGTTGAGGTGCTGGTTGCTACACCTCCACGTCATGCTAGCGACCAGTTCGGTGAATGAGCCAGGCACAGGGGCAAGAAAGGATCGAGTGTCTGGAGGACTGCTCTCCTCTCGGGAGGGAGGGTTTGTCATTCCACCCACTGACTGCCCTCTGTTGGTGGCTGACGGGTAGTACGGATTGGGAGGAACGTATTGACGCCTTGCTTGGTAGGGGAGGTGGGCGGGAGAAAGGTGGAAAAGAGCCTGGCAGGCTCCGTGATGGTCTGCCACTCCCGGCTCCATCCCGGCATCTTGATTGGGTCTTTGGGGGAGAGTGAGCAACCTCCTCCTCCTGACCCCATGCAGGGAGTAGCTCGGAGACTTCAGGACAATAGAAGCGGGAGCAGGGACGGATAGAGTGAGTCCCTCCGTCCAGGAGGGCCATAGCCGCTGCCAGAGCTCCAGGTGGAAAAATACAAATAAATAAATAAAACAAATATTTTTTTTACACAGCGAGTGGTCAGTTTTGGAATCAACTGCCACAATGTATAACAGACAGTAATAACACTGATACTTTCAAAAAATCTGGATGAGTATGTAATAAAGAAAGAAACAGTAGGTTATTATTAGGAGACAGTTTCAAATGGACTATGTCTTCTGCTGTCTCAATAAAACCAAGTTAAACCAAATTTATTTTAGGGAATCACTTACGATGACCCCAGGTCCTTCTCCTTTGAAGTAGTGGCCAGCTTAACTAACCCCTCCTATCTAGGTTTCCTTTTTGGGTTCTTTTCCCTATGGGTATCACCTTGCACCTTCTGGCATTGCATTTCAACCTCCAGATCTTGGACCACCTCTTTGAAGGTCCCTCTGCAGCTCCCTCACCCCTCCTTGCTGCCTACCCTGCCACAGAGGATAGTGTCATCTGTGAGGGACACATCTTCCCTCTATTCCTTCTCTATGCCACTGATAAACATATTAGAAGAAAGGGCTGGTCCAAGGAGAGACCCCTGCATCAGGAGAGAGTAAGGTGTCTTGAGGCAGGTCTTATAAAACAGCAGTGAATGTGCCGTCCTGCTGGCATAGTGAGAACATTGTTGTGCTTGCGACACTGACGACCTGGGCTTGAGAACAAGCCTGAGTCATCAGAGGGCTGGCCGGGAGAGGTGAGCTGAGAATCCCAGAGGATGCTCTGCACCTCAGGGAGGGAGGGAGGGGTTCAGAATACACTGCATTACGCTACCTGGGTGACCACAGATGGTGGTGTCGCAGCCGAGGAATTAGGAGAGGATGCCAAAGCGCTGCAGCACATGAGAACCCCATATGTGCGTGTGCGCTGAGAGGTTGGCATCCTAGGGGCTTGGGACTAGAACAGCAGAAAATCCCCAACTATAGCAGGAGGATGTATGCCCCTCACTGCACGTCCCACACAGCCGACCGCGGCTCTCTCTCCAAAGTGTACCTATCCAGTCTCTGTCAGGGATAGGGTTCACCCCCGACAGCCCTGCCCTGGGGGGCAAGCAAGGGTGCATCAGAGTCGAGGTAACTCCTGGGGAAGGTGGGGGCTGGGGCTGGGTGAGGGGGTCAGGACCAATGGGGCCGGTCGGTTAGCAGGGGTAAAAGTGTACTAAATATTGAAAAAAGAGTGGTAAATGCTGGTGGCCTACAATCTACTATCCAGTAAGGACTGACAGTGTTAATAAATAATAATAATAATTTTATTTGTAGTGCGCCTTTCAAAAACCAAGGCACAAAACAATAGGTTAAAACAACACTTAGGACACTAAATAAACGAATTAAAACATAATAAAATAAGATAACAGCATACAGAATCATATTAAGTCAAGTGGGTAGGCTTGATTCCACAAATAGGTCTTAAGAGCCCGTTTAAATCCCTCCATGGTTGCGCACTCACGTAGCTGATGGGGTAGCGAATTCCAAAGGACTTGGGCCGCGTACATAAATGCACGAGCCCCATAGGATTTTAGGGAAATCTTTGGGATCTCTAGCAACCCCTCCTCAGCCAAGCGGAGTGATCGCCCCAGGCAGTAAGGAACCAGAAGCTCTTTCAGGTAGTCCGGGCCCTATCCATGTAGGTCCTTATAAGTCAGAAGTCCGACTTTAAAGGCGATCTGCCACTGCACTGGCAGCCAGTGCAGATCGCGCAGCACCGGAGAAATATGACATGAACAAAGAGTTCCTGTCAGTAACCAGGCTGCAGCGTTCTGCACTAGCTGGAGGCCGCGGATATCAACCCCTGGTAGCCTTAGGTAAAGGGAATTGCAATAATCCAGGCACGAGGACACAATGGCGTGGAACAACGTAGAGAGAGATCGTTGGATGGAACAAGGTGTTTAACCCTGGAGATGTTCCTCAGATGATAAAAAGGATTTGACGACTGCCGACACCTCGATCGAGTGTCAGCCCCTGTCAAAATCATCCCATGTTTCGCACCTGCTCGGGAGGTAAGGAGTGGCACACCCTCAAGATAAAGTCCGAGGTGAACCTGCCCCAACCTCTCTATCTGGCGCCTGGTCCACGCATCAACACCTCAGTCTTTTCCGAGTTCAACCTCAGCCAGCTCGAATTCATCCAGTCCAAGATTTCAAATAGGCAGTTAAATGCCGAGAGCTCTATCCTGGTCAGGAGCAAAGAAAGGTAGGCTGAGTATCATCAACATAGCAGTGAAACCTCAGACCATACCTTCCTACAATGTCTCCGAGGGGAAGCATGTACACTGCGAACAACATGGGGGACAATACCGAACCCTGAGGAACCCCACATGACAGAGAGACTGGGTCAGAAGAATAAGTCCCCAACACCACCCTCTGAGTTCTGCCAGTGAGGAAAGATGTAAACCAACTTGAGGACTGTACCTCACAGGCCACAGATGAACCTCAGGCGACTGAGAAGCACACCATGGTCCACAGTGTCAAATGCTGATGAGAGGTCTAGCAGAACCAAGATGGAGTGGTTCTTCTGATCTCTTGCCATCAGGAGATCATTGAGCACCCAAACCAGTGCTGTCTCAGTACTATGCCTCTTACGAAACCGGATTGAGAGGTTCATAGATATGGATGGTCAAGTGGTTCTCCAGTTGTAGGGCCACTACTTTCTTAATCGCCCCAATAAAGGGAAGGTTAGAGATTGGTCTGTAGTTAGCAGGACAGTCTGGGTCCAAAGAAGCTTTCTTCAGGAGGTGTCACCACCACCTCCTTCAGGGAGCTAGGGAACTCACCTGTCTCCAAGGAGCACCAGACTATCCATGCAAGGACCAGGCCAATGATATCACTACAACCCATAATCAGGATAGTTGGTCCGGATCCAAACTACAGCATGCAGGGTGCATACTTCCATAGCAATCTTAATTTTCACTAGTGGGCCCAGCAATCCAGGTGACAGTTCATTTCCAGGAGACAAAGTGGGTTCAGTCACTCTAACTGAGCTGTTCACTCTCAGAGCTTCAGGGTGCTTCCTTATTGGGCTTCACTGTTTCCCTGCTACTTTTGCTGTCTCTACCACTTCTGGTCACCCAGCTGCTGATTCTTAGGTTTGACCCATCCTCGTGTGAAATGGCCATCTTCCTCACATTGGTAGCGGAAGAGTCCATCCCTGGGCAGAGTTGAGGGTTGGGGTATTGCCCATAGTGCAGAAGAAGGATACAGTGCATGACCTTGGCCAGGTGGCATAGAGGAGACTCATAGGTTTGCTGACTGTGCCATCTGTAACATTTTTATACGCTCTGTCGTTCTTTCAGCTGTGCCGCCATGTCTGAGGCATCAAACTGGTCTCACCTGGTAGATAAAGAATTTTAACTAATGCCCCCTTGAAGGAAAGGATCGTAATTTGCTCCCAGAAGGCTAGCAGCATGATTCCATCCATTCGCTGTTAGCCTGCTTCACCCCTGTACTCAAGACGTTTTGTTACATCAGTATAGGAGAGCGAGGGTGCACTCCATTCAGCTTTATGGAGTGTTTTTCAGTGCCTTTTTATTATTTTAAATGGCCTTTTGGTAAAAAACGATGCCAGGGTTCAGCAAACAACAGCCTTGGTAGTTGATACCTGGCTTCAGTTTTACCAGAACACCTTCTAAAAAAAAAAGCATTGAAAAAGACACTCAAATAGTTCAATAGCCCACACCATGCTTTCCCTATACTGACATCACTAAATGTCTTAGCAGTAGAGCGAAGTAGGCTAACAGGGAAGTGGAATAGATGATACGGCCGGACCCTCGGGGGGGGGGGGATTGGATTACAATCCTCTCCCTTCCAAAGGGAGCATTAGTAAAAATTCTGAATTTGTCGCCGAGGAACTCTGTACAGGTAAGGGAACTTTCTGTTTGTTTTGGACAAAAAAGAATGGCATAGGTGCACTTTAAGCATGGCAAGGTAGTCCCAAACTGTGCAGTTAGGCTGGCGTGCAGTGATCTAATGACACTGGGGAATGGGAGAAGAGCAAAGACATTGGGGGAAGGGAGAACAGCCTCAAAAGAAGTGCCTCGAACATTCTAAATGACGGTTGCGATCTCTCTCTCTGGAACTGCTCTGTGTTGATCCCCACTGGACGTGACACTGGGGGGACGGTGAGGTGGCTGGCAGAGACCAGAATGGAAGCAAAGATGGTGACTCAAGGGCCGAATAGCTATATGGGAATGAAAGGGTCAATTGGATATGACTTCCTTCCTCAGGGGGTAGGTGAGTCATAAGTCCTGTTGCTTGGCTCTCTGAGGCAGCATGCAGAGAACGGCTTGCTGAGATGGGAGCGGTAGAGGGCAGGACTGCTGCCCAGAGCAGTGTGTGTGTGTGTGTGCATGTCCTCATCACACAGCATCAAGGACATAGACAGGATGGAGGCAGTTCAGGGGAGGGCAACTAAAATGGTGCAGGGTCTGCAAGAGAAGCCATACAAGGAGAGACTAAGTAAGCATTAATCCACGATGAAGGTGACATCTAATTATTATTAGTTAATGCATGGTTGGGGCCATTGTGGCACGAGGTCGCAGGCCGAGTGCCACGATGACCCAACCATGCATTAACTCCCATTAGATGCCACCTCGAGTGGATTAATGTGCTTGTAATATGGTGTCAGATTGCTGTACATCTCAGACATATCTTTGTACTGCTGTTATACAATAAACAATGAGAGGAATGAAATTATTCACTTGTATTTAATGTTACTTTCAAAACTGTGCATGAACCTCTGTTACATACATATATGTTTATTTTTTTTTGCATACTACTACAATTAAGTGTTTGTTAATAATTGGTATACATTTTTTACAATTTCTAACAGCTGTTTCTTTGCTATTGTTCTTAGGAGGACTCCAATGTTCCTGTATTACTAGTTCTCCGTGTAGCTCTCTCTCTCATTTGCATACAAGTATGGTTGTTTGCTGATCGCGATTTGTATTGTTTACCTGGTACGATTCTCTACTAGTCGGTCAATTCCACTGCTGAGCTTTATGTACTGTCTTATGTCTTCTCTCTCTCGCTACTGCTGGATAATTACACTTTACTGTGCCGTAGACTGTAAAGTTGGTAAAATTAAATGCGCTTCCGATTCTTCCATCTGTTACTGTGTGTTTGGCTGACTTGAATCCCGTGTCACTCACTGCTTCTCCACCACGTTCATGAATTGTGTCTCTCTGCTGCTGTCTGTTCTGTAGTTGTCACTATTTTAATTTCTGATATTTGGCAAGTTTTCCCTGCTTCTCGAAATGAAACATTATTTTTCCCCATTTCTAGCTTCTTCCACTTCCCTCGCTCTATTTTTTTGCCCTGTGTCTCTCTCAGATTGTCCTACTTGTCCTCTACCCTACTTACGTGCTCTTTTACAACTTGCTCTCTTGCATTTCTTAGCTTGCCATTTTTGATACACTGCTCGTTTTCCTCCCGTGGCTACTTCATGTACTTCACAAGCAACACGGCATCATCGTCTCATAATGCCATGTTGCTCTTGTACCACCTGACCCTCTTGCACCAATCGTGTTTCTTACTTGGACAGTTCATATTTTTGCCATGTTACAAAGGAGCTTAATATGTATACCCTTGAGGAAAGGAGGGAGAGGGGGGACATGATAGAAACTTTTAAGTACCTCAGTGGAATCAACAAAGTCCAAGATGGTAGCATCTTTCAGAAAAAGAGATTTGCAAGAACAAGGGGACACAATTTGAAGATAGAGGGGGGGATGGCTCAGGGGCAATGTGAGGAAGTGTTTTTTCATAGAAAGGGTGGTGGACGCATGGTAAAGTCTTCCTGAAGAGGTTGTGGGTTGTAAAACTGTGGGAGAATTCAAGAATGCATGGGACAGACATAAGGCAATTCTTGTGGGGGGTAGGAAGAAATAGGCTGTTGGTTAACTAGGATCTGCAGCGTATTCTGTAGGTAGGGAAATGGGCAGACTAGGTGGGCCAAGCGGGCCTTATCTGTCCTCAAAGTCTATGTTTCATGTCAGTGAATGACTGGGAAGGAAGGGAGGGAGGAATACTTAGATACCTATATAATGCCAGCAGAAAAAGGCCCACAGCCCATCCAGTCTGCCTACCCTATCTAATTACTCTGCACTGGCCTTAGTGATCCACGCCCCCTTTCTTTCTGCCCCCCCTTCTAACTAATCCCATATGCCTGTCCCATCCCTGTTTGAAGCTGCTCACTGATTTTGCCTGTACCACTCCCTCTGTCAGCTTGTTCCACTTGCCCACCACTCTCTGTGAAAAAAGTGACTATGGGGGCCTTTAAATCTCCCTCCTGCAAGCTTCTGTGAGGAAGCAATCACTGACAGCACCGGATGATGGCTGTTATGTATCCCCAAGTCACCGTGGCCTGTTTCCTCTGCTGCCCCTTCCCTCAATGTCCTTCCTCCACTCCATACTTCTAAAGCATACTTATACTCTTTCCTTACCCGACTATAGGACATATAAGAGGCAGTATAGCACAGCGGTTTAGGGCTCTGAGTTGCAAACCTGGAGACCTTGGTTTGAATCCCACAGCCCCCACTTGCATACTGTGTGACCTTGAGCAAGTCTCTTAACTTTCTTGTGCTCCCAAGTCGCACCTGGAAACAAGCTTTGGCTTAGTGTTCCTTTCCTGGTTAAATGATTTCCCTTCCCCCTGAGGAAGGGCCCCCCGTGGGGCTAGTGATGAACTTGGGTTGCATACAAGATCTCAGAAGGACACCAAGAAGTGGGTGGGAAACCAGTAAGAAGCAAAGTCCTGTCAGCAGTTGGAGCATCAATGGACTCAAAGAAGTGGCAGCAGGGAGAGCTGCAGAAGTAAGGACATAACCAGAAGGGAAAAATAAAAAAAAACACGTAAATACAAAATTCTCAATATATGTTATTTTTCCAAATTATGTAGCAAGGCTGAGATGCAACATCTTGTTTTCAGTGAGGTCCTGCTCCTGTCCCTTTACAACTGGTGGAGTAGAGCACTGGGAGGTTTAGGACCTGCTCAAGGTCACACAGCGAGGATGTAGCTTTGGTGGGGTTTGAACCATCCTGGTTCCAAGCCTGTGTTCTAGCTACAAAACTGTACTGCCTTTCTATGCTCATTAGAGAGTGAGGACTAGACTGGAGCTGCTGTAACTGTGATGTCACAGTTATCCAAGTGCATATCAAGCTAACAAAAGAAAAAGGTGAGAGCATGGACCTGTGTATGAGGCTGACTCGAGGTAAGGTATGTTGCACATAGTCTGAAAACAGGGCTCACAAACTATTTTTCACGGGGCTAATGGGGCGGGGGGACAATCATCGTCAGAGAGCTGATGCAGGCAGTCTCTGGTGGTGCAGGGGTGCCAGGCGCTTAGGTTGAAAAATGTTTGTTCTAAGTAAGCTCGCGCGTGTGCGTGTGTGTCTTTTTCTAGGATAGGGAAATGTGAGCAAAAAAAAAATACATAAAACAGGACAACTACCTGTGCAGAGAGTGCGAGACGATGACGAGGTGACTTTTGGGTTTGACCTTGTTTATTGTTGAATGAGGTTTTTACATACCGCACACTGGATGTGTTCCACTGCTGCTTGACCTTTTGCGTTTTGCGGTAACCATGGTTACATGTGACTTGTTTTCCACGGTCACAGCACACAAACACACTCCAAAGAGCAAGTGAGATAAATCATCCGGTGGAAATAATCAATCCAAGTGAGTATCAATCGACAGGCAGGCAAGTGGCTGAAAATCAGTAAAACCTAGAACTACGCTGTCCTTTCTCCGCTGATCACCTGCTCCCCACCCAAAAAATAATAATCATGGAACCGAGTAGTAAAGATCATCAAAAATGTAACTTCTTAAAATGAAAAGGATACTGACATAGGTTTGGGGGAGGGCTAATTTTAATATTGTGCTGCAAGTTTATACGTTTCAGGCTCTTTCTCCTCTTTTTAATACATTTTTAACCTCCCCAGTTTCTGCTGTATTCCATCACAGCACCTTCTATCCTGTTGTTCTGTCATGCCTCTCCCTCCTGTGAGTGGGAGACTTAATCATGGCGTCCTCCACTCACCACTTCGAATGCCCTATGTCACAGCTGTGGGTGGGGCTGAAATCCAGTGCAACGTGTGACGTCAGGTACTAGGGGCAGATCATGGGTCACTTCTGACGCCCATGTTGATGCTCCACCTGACATGAGGGGGGTTGAGCATCACAAGAAGCAGTACCACACCTTACATGACTCCCTTTACCCCCAGGTCACCAGGGAGCAGTCATGTAGCATTTTTTGCCATAACCCCTTCACGGAGGCATCATGTGTCCCTTGGGGACTGCGCTCTGAGCCTCCACCGGCTGACTGGAAACCTCGAGCCAGGAAGAGACATGATTACAAGTCCCCTGTGTAAAGGGAGAATGCGTGTTCCACAGGGCCTTCCATTTGGCATTCTTTTATTTTTAGTATATAGTAGTAGTGAATAGGTATATTTCAAACTGAAGGAAAGATACTTTGAGCCAGTGGATTCTTTGCAATGACACTGTCAAGATTACATCTGGAAACACACTTCAGTAACTAGTAAAAGGTGGGATCTATCATTACAGAATACCATCAGTATCATCCAATGACCCCTCCCCACCACCATTCCAATACAATTTGGTAGAATTACTGGTACCTAAGTAAAGTGGGGTCATAGTATAAAAGGGACACTTTTACAGCAGCAATGTACAACGTGATAATAACAGCACAATTACAGGTGCTAATAATTAACGGCAGCAAGGTACAGCATGATAATAGTAAAATTACAGAACATGACGAAAGATCTGATTGGGGGTGTCAATCTACCCCACCAGTGGAAAGAAGTGCAGTGACAGTGGAGAAATAAAACTAGGGGAAAGGAAGGGGAGACGCAGGCAGGGGCCCTAACACAAGGACAGTAGGGGCTCCAAGCCAGGAGGAAGAAAGCAGGAGCAGGTGGGTTGGGAGGAGTTTCATCTGGTACCTGAGAGTCAAGGAGGGCAGAGGCGTAGGGAAGGGTAGCTGGTTCCAGAGTATGGGAAGTCTGTAGAGGGCAGAATGGCCAGCACAGGAGTAGGGGGTGAGGAGTGGCAAGAGTACAATGACCCCTGGAGCGGAGGGCACATGAGGCGGGGGTACTAGAGAGAGGAGTGAGGAGAGGTAGAAGGGAGAGGAACCAAGCCAGTATTTGAATAAGGTACAATAAGCCTTGTGATGTGAGGGTAGAGGGAGGATGGATAAAGAGGAGCAAAGGGAGCAGGGGTGAGTGCGGGGGGGGAGTTAGTGGCAAAGTGGCAAAAGGCATTATAGAGGGTACGCACTCTGGCAAGGGAAGTGGTTGGGGGCCATGCCAAAGATCATATCCATGTAGTCAAAGACAGGGAGCACCATTTTGGTGATAAGCTGTCCGCAGACATACGGAGATAAGCAGCCTCTGGTGCAGTGCAAGACACCGAGCCTGCAGCGGAGTTTTGCATGGATACATTGATGCGGCCTGAGGAGTCGCATTTAAAGTCAACCACACACAAAATACTTGAAGAATTCACGGCTTTCGGGGATCAATCCAATGTGGAGAGAGCAGGAAGGGTTAGGAGTTGGACAGTTTCTAGCTGGAACCAAAGGTCATGGACACCATTTTGTAGTGTTGACCCTAAGCTGGTTGGATTGGAACCAATGCAGAAAGTTGTGGTAGTCCTGCTGGACCAAGTCTTCCACAGCAACAGTGGAGGGACCAGAGAGTGAAGATGACTGTGTCATCCACCTACATGTAGTATGTAGTTGGCAAGGCAGAGGTAGGTTTTTGAAGAAAATGGAGAAGAGTATGATGCAGGATGGATCCTTGAGGGACCGCAGTCTGGATGGGAAGAGGCAGTAATAAGATGCCTCAAGCTGTACCAACTGCTGATGACCTGTGAGGTAAGAATAGAACCAATCAACAGCGGAGTGGGAGGTGAAGCCAGCAGAGTTCAGCTTATCCAGGAGGAGGAGCTTATGGGACATCAAGTGAAGGCTTTGCCCAGACTGATGAAGATGGGAGCTGTGATGTGCCCCATATCCATCCTGGGGAGAACAAAATTAGCGGCATGCAGCAGGGAGGAAACAGTGGAATGTGCTTCTGGAAGCCAGACTGGAAGTGTGATAAGACTGTAACCCTAATGTTACAAGAGTTAGTATTTTCTCTTTTTTTATTTTCTATTTTTTCTGCATGCTCCAGCTAGGCCCTATCAAGCTGTATTCAATGCCACCACCCAGGCCCACCCTTTACCCTCTTACCTTGCATCTGCATCATCATCCACCTATTTTCCCCTCAGATAGGACAGAGAGTCAGAGCACCTCTCTGATTTTCTAAATCAAAAGAGCATGTGCACATGAGAGAAGCAGGGAATCTTTTGAGTGCCACAGAAGCCATCATTCTGTGGCTGTACCAAGAATTTACCTCTGTGTTTCCCTCCGCCCATGGGACACCTCAGCTTGGACCTCATGGGAGGCACAGGCACACTGAACATGCCAGCTCACCAGTGTCAAGAGGTGTTCCCCGCCCCATGGATGTCCCCAACTGTTACATGTGGTCACCCAGGTGGCAGTATCACAGTGGGACACACCGCTCTCCTTCCTCGGAGGAGAAGAAAATCCACTGGAATGCTCTGTCTTTCTCCCAATGGCCAGCTCTCAATGGCCTGTGCTCATTCCTGAACTAGGATCACCACTGTCACACACAGTAGGCCTGCTGGTGCACTGACAGACCATCCCAAAGTTAGCTTTCTCTAAAGGGAATTACTTTGAAAGGAGATACATTTGGAACCGGAGGGGTTTGGAACTTCGGATCCAAATCACAGTCAAAATATACTGGCCAAAAAATAGTGTGCTGAAACATATTTCTACTATACAGAAAATAGAGTATCATCACGGGGGCACTGGGACTTCCCAGACATAGATATAATTAGAGTAATTTATCCAGTGGTTACTGTACATGAACATGGTTTGCACATAGTAACGGCAGACAGACCTGCCACACACACATATGTGTGTGTGTGTGTATATATATATATATATGTGTATATATATATATATATTTTTTTTTTTAGTTTTTGTTTACCGGGTAAGTGCACTGGACAAGAATGTTGCCTATTTTCAGGCACAACCCAGGAGAATTACAAACAATGGAACATTGTACAGACAGGAAATACAATGGGCATATCACAACAGGAATTAAGCAAAATTTGAACAACAAAGCAGTGTTTACAACTGGAACAAAGACAGTTAAAATGGCAAGAAGACCAGAAAAATACATTAATTAAGTGCACTAGACAGGAATGCTAACTATTTTCAGGCAACAACCAGTGAGGGTGGCATGCAGGAGTACAGTATCCAAGTCACAAACTGATTTATGCAGCAATGGGTCCACAAGACAGTCTATTCAGTGGGTCAAATAACATTTTGATATAATACTTAGGAGGCAGTCCTCAGGCAGGTGATCAAGTGCAGATATGAGAGTAAGTGCCAGTTAGAGAAGCAGGTATAGCAACTAGTTGGGAGGCACAAGAATGTCAGAGCAGGAGCAAATATCAAGTCCCTAAGGAAGGATCGAAGACCCTTTTTAAAAGCTTGGTGGGATTTGGAGAGTTTGACATTTAGAGGAAGGGAGTTCCAAATTTTGGGTGCAGATATCGCAAAGAAAAGTTCCCCTTTTTGTTGAACTTCTAGGAATTTCAAGAGGAGATTATTCAGAAGATCTCGGGGGGGGCGGGTAAGCTAGAGTGGGATGGTATAACATACTGCAAAGGGACTCTGGAGCTCCAGTTTTGACTATGTTATCAATCAGACAGCCAGCACTATAGAGGCGATGCGAGGATGGGGACAGCCAGCCTGGACAGGAGTAGAGTTGACAGCGACGATTTAGTCTGGGTGCACAGAGTGCAAATCGGCATATGCTATTGTAGCATGTGCTCCATTTTTAGAAAGCACCTTTGCTCATCAACATAGGCCATAGAGCCATATGTAAGACAAGGAGGGAGTATACCTTGTGCTATAGCAAGCCTGGCAGCAGAACTGAGGGAGGACCTGATTTTATAGGCCAGCCCCAGTTTTATGATAACTGTCTTACACGTGGCTGCAGTGTGAAGGGTGAAATCAAGAGATGGGTCAAGTGTGATCCCGAGATGCCTGAATGAGTTGACTGTCTCCAGGGGGGAGACTTCCAGGTCCTGGATTGAGAGGGCAGAGGTACAGGATTTGATTCTAGGTGAGGAGCCATAAAGCATGGCCACCGTTTTCTTAGAGTTCAGACGAAGCTTGTTTAGTAGCAGCCATGCTTATAGACAGTTAAAATCAGATTGAATATTGACATTTATGGAGGGCAGGTCTTCAGCACTTGAGTAAAGTACCATGTCATCCGCACAGGATCATATATACATATACAGAGAGAGTTATAGTATCTGAGGACCTCAAGGTGGCAGGGCAGTGTAATAAAGTAGTAGGAAGGCTACTGGAATGCTGGGTGCATAGGGAGGGTTTTCTCCAGTGGCAGGTGATTTTGGACACCACAGCTCAAAATGAACATAAAGTAGAGGTGGTCCAGAGGAGTGCAACTAAAATGGTACATGGTTTGCACGAGAAGCCCTATGAAAGGAGACTGCAAGACATTAACATGTATACCCTTGCAGAGTTTGCAATCCCCAGCACACCCTAGAATAAAGTAGAGAGAGAGGGGAAATAACAGAGATCTAATAGTACCTCAATAGAGTGAATAAGATACAAGTGGGGAGTCTCTTTCAAAGGTGTTATCCGATATACATCAATAAATAAATAAATGAGAACAGGCACCAGAACCAGAGGGCACGCAATGAAGATGGAGGGGAAATTCAAGATTGATGTGAGAAAATATATTTTCATTGAAGGGGTAGTAGATGCCTGGGACAGATTGCAAGTGGAAGCGGTGGGCGCCAAAATAGTGAGGGGCATCAAACATGCATGAGATATACATAAGGGTCATATTAAGGTTACCAATGACTGGTTCGCAGACTACAACAACAAAAAGCAAGTCACAGGTGCCATCTTTCTTGACCTTAGCAAGGTTTTGACACTGTCAACCACAACCTTGTTCTGCGTAGTCTCTCAAACCTAGGTGCCTCTGCCTCAACAGTACAATGGTTACTAGCTTACCTCTCAGGCAGAATACAAGAAACCAAAGCCGATGGTCTCCTCTCAGACCCCTTCCCATCACAAGGGTGTTCCCCAAGGCTCAATTCTTAGTACTACACTTTTCTCACTATACATTAATACCCTAGACTAACATCGTCAATTCAAGCTACATTTTTCATGGATGACACCATTCTCTATACATCAAAACCGACCCTGGCGAAGTTTGTGAGAAGCTGCAAGCGGATTTCCACAGCTGACAAAATCTCATCAACTTTAAACTGCTCTAAATGCAAAAAAAAAAATGAAAGACATGTTCTTTACACCCAACAGCAAATCTACCCCCCGCAAATTCAAAGCAGGCTGCTACAGTAACCACCTTAGGTGAAACTATAGAGGAGGTTGACACATTTAAATACCTAGGACTATGGATCGACAGCAAGCTCTCTTTCAACACTCACATAGAGAATCTTGCTAACAAACTAAAAATCAGACTAGGGTTCTTCTTTAGAAACAGGGCACTCTTTCCCCTTATGGCCAGGTTAAGACTCATCCAACAACATTCCTTCCTCTCCTTGACTATGGCGACATACTCTGTAACTGCACATCAGCAGCCAATCTGCATAAACTCAATGTTCTGTACCACAGTGCACTCAGTTTTGCTACCAATGCCCCCCTACCGAACTCACCACTGTGACCTTTCTGCAATTGTAGGCGGACAGCCCTGTCTATTAGGCATTTGATACACCATGGTATGTGGACACTCAATATATGCCTAAACAAACTCCCAGGGTATATTTCCTCCCTTATCCATATCGCCCATAGTACCTACTCCCTTAGGAAATCAGCCTATATCCACCTGGACACACCTATGACATGTACCTCCTTTGGTAAAAGCGTTGTCTTCTATGCCCTTCCTGCAGCCTGGAACAGACTTCAGGTGGTCCTCCAGCTTACCAGCACTGTCTCGCTAAACTTCTTCAAATCCCTAGCCACAAGAGAACTTAAAGAAGTATGCAACTGCTTGAGGACCTAGCCTCCTCTCTTCTCACCAACCACCCACTCTTTTACCCCACACCTTGTCCCTCCTCGCTTGAGAAGCACCTTGTGGATCAAGGGAAATGGAAAGGCATAGAAGGGCCCGGGTCCACCGCGCCTCGAGAAGGCATCCCCTGCAGCGAGACCTGCTGAGAGGCGGGCAGAGCAGTCTCAGCTTCACATTCTCCCTGGAGGCAAACGGGTCTACCTGGGCGTGCCCCAGTGGGAGAACAGATCTTAGTACTACCTCTGACAGGAGAGACCACTCATGGGGCGCAGCCCCTATCTGGCTTAGGGCATGGCCAGAGTGTTGGAGGCTCCTGCCACATGGATGGCAAGGAGATCCGGCCTCCAGGCTGCGCACGAGTGACCAAATGTGGAGAGCTTCCCTGCACAGAGGTGTGGAGCGTGTCCTGCCTTGGCGGTTTAGGCAGTACATGGTCGTGGTATTGTCCGTCTGGACCTGAACCACTTGACCCCGTAGAAATGGAATGAAGGCGGTGAGGGCTAGATGAACCGCTCAAAGCTCCAGCAGGTTGATGTGGCATTGGGACTGCCGAGGGGACCAGAGGCCGTGCGCTCTGTGCTCCCCCAGATGGGCACCCCAACCCATCAAACAGGCATTGGTCGCTAGAGAGACCATCGTCTCGGAGCAGACGAATGGGATGCCCTCCTGCAGATGTGCTGGAACGGTCCACCACTGGAGAGCGTTCCACATCCCCTGGGTCACTGTCACTAGCTGATCCAGAGGATCGAAGTGCTGTGACCATTGGCTGGCCAGCCCCCATTGAAGGGGACGCATGTACCAATGGGCCCAACGGATCACGCTGGTGCAAACCACCATGAGGCTCAGGAGGCACAGGAAGTCCCGGGCAGGGCGCAGTTGCCCAACCTGAAATGATTGGGCAAAGGAGGAAAGAACCTCAGCTCTGTCTGCCGGGAGCCGTGTTCTGGCTCGTAGAGAGTCGAGCTCTGCCCCGATGAATTGGATCACCTGCTTTGGCACGAGTTCCGACTTGGCCTCGTTGATGAGGAGGCCAACCTGAGAGCAAACCTGGAGGGCCAGATCTCTGGACTGCTCCACCACCGTTCTGAAGGGGGCTGCAATCAGCCAGTCATCCAGGTAGGGGTACACCCGGACTCTTCGGTGCTGCAGGAATGCTGTCACCACTGCCATGCATTTGGTAAAGACCCTGGGAGCTAGGAAAGGCCGAAGTACATGGCACGGAACTCATAGAGGGATCCCTCTGCCCTGAAGCGGAGGAGTCTCTGGTGGGACGGACAGATTGGGACATGAAAGAACGTGTCCTGGAGGTCCAGAGAACAGAACCACATGCCTCGTTCCAAAGATGGAATTATCTGAGCCAGAGTGACCATCCTGAAGGTCCGAGACCTTAGGAACCTATTCTGGTCATGCAGGTCAAGAATGGGGCACCAGCCCCCCCATCCATTTTGGGACCAGGAAGTACCTGGACACAAGCCCTGGGCCTGGAGGAGGATCCGCCACCTTCCTGATCACCTCTTTTTCGAGGAGCAGGGTGATATCAGCTCGGCGAGCCGACAGAGAGGCTGTGGACCCTATAGCCTCCCGAGGGGCGATGGCCGCGGGGCCTGCTCGAACTCCAGGGACAGGCCCTTTCCTACCACCTCCAACACCCAGTGGTCCATGGTGATAGCGGACCAGGCGGAAAGGAAGTGGCAGAGCCGTCCCCCCGTGAGGGAACCCAGGGGGGAGTGACGAGGCTGGGGACGACACCCCTCAACCCGTCACTGGGCAGGCTTGGAGGAGGGACCGGTCGAGGGACCTCCTGGGCCTTTTCCTCCCTGCTTCCTATTAGCGGAAGCCACAGGCTTGGCTTTGGGGTGCCAAGCGAGAGCCTGCTGGCCCTGATGCTGGTGCTGTTGGGCCGGACGTGCCGCAGGCGCAGAAGGGCGAAAGGACTTATACGAACATACGAAATTTGCCAGCAGATAAAGGCCTAGAGGTCTATCAAGTCTGCTCGAATGTGCAGCTAGCACCCCTTAATCTGCAGCTGCCCCTCCCTTCCACCCTTCCCCTTCATTAACCCTCCCTTGTCCTGTCCCATCCTCGTTTGAAGCAGTCCACTGTTCTACTGCATACCACTTCTGCAAGTAAGACATTCCACCCAGCCACCACTCTCTCTGTAAAAGTGTCTCCTCATCTCCCTCCTGAACCTTCCTCGCTCCAGTCTCATATCATGGTCCCTGGTGGCCCTCCCTCCTTACTTTGAACAGCCCCTCTGTACCGGTCTTGTTTATTCCTTTTATGTATTTAAAGGTTTCAATCATGTTACCCCTGTCTCTCCTCTCCTCCAGCGAGTACATGTTCAACTCCTTCAACCTCCTCTCGTATGATAAGTCCCCCAGACCCTTGATCATCTTTGTCGCCCTGCGCTGCACCCCTCCAGTACTTAATGTCCCTCTTCAGATCACGGACGCCAGTACTGCGCAGTACTCAGATGTGGTCTAACTGACCTATACAGTGGCAGAATCACCTCCTCCTCCTCGAGGATATACCCTTGCAATACAGCCCAGCATTTTGTTGGCCTTGCAACTGCCTTATGTTGTTGTTGTCGACGGCCCTTGTCCTTGTGGGCGAAGTGACCGAGTCAGAGTGGCACTGGACTTTTGATCCGCTGAGGTGACTTTCCACTCCAGGGCCGAAGAGGTCAGTCCCCAGGAAGGGGACATCCTCCAGTTTATGCTGGCTATCCACCATGATGGTGGATATCCTCAGCCATGCTCTGCGGCGCATGGCCACTGCGGCCACAAATGATCTGGCACAGGAGTCTACAATGTCCAGAGCCATTTGGAGCTGCTGTTTTGCCACTGCCCTTCCCTGGTCCCGTACCTGCTTGACCATGGTCTGCAGGTCGGCCGGGAGATGAGGGATCATCTCATCCAGGGAGCCCATGAGGGCATGGGAGAAGTGTGCCATCAGCACGGCCGAGCTGGCCTGGAGGAGGCCAAGGGAGGACGCAGCGTACACTTTGAGCCCAGCATAGTCCAGCTTTTTGGACTCATTGTCCAGGGGCTTATCCACATCCCTAGCATTCCCGGAGCGCCGGAAAACGCTAGTGGTGACCAACCCCTTGGCAGAGGGGTGTTCCGAAAAACCGGACAAAGAGCCGGTAGGGACTGCATACTTCCTGGCCATACTGGCCGAAGGCACAGGACAGGAAGCCGGCTGCTGCCAAAGCTCCAAGGCTGGGCCAACAATGGCTTCAGCCACCAGAATGGCTTCTGTGGGGGAATCCCCTCGGTCCAGTATTTCCATCAGAAGATGCTTGGCCACTTGGATCGGCTTGAGCTGCATCCCGGTGGACTCGAGATGAGCGAAGCAAACCCATGAAGGACGATGGGCTTTCATCCATCGACTGGCCCCTGGAGGACTCCAGGTTAATGGGCCTGGAGAACAGGGAGGAGTCGTCGTCAGACTCCGAGGAGTCTGTGAAGAGCTGCCTAGGGCCTGAGCCACCTCTACCTGCCAAGGATGGTCGGGAGTGAGGGTGACTGACAACCTGTGGGGCAGACCCTGACCCGACCGAGAGTCCTTGGTTGGTGCCCCCGATTTCGGTTGTGGAGGCGCAGTTTCCGCCATAATCGGTGAGGCAGCTGGTTTCGGCTGAACGGCTGGCCCAGGCTTGGGCACCTCGACTACAGCAAGGGGTTGTTTCGGCCATTCGGGTGACAGCCACTTGATGGCCGGGGAAGACGATGGCATCAGCTTGTTCCCAGATAGAAGTAACTGCTGCCACATCAGGTCCTCGTAGTGTCGACGCAACTTGCGCCGAAGCCTCTCCTCTTCCAAGGAGGAAGACGAGGACGAGCGGCAGCGCCGCTTACTTTGGTGCCAAGACCGAGACTGCCGATGTTGGCGGGATCGGCTGGACCGAGATGATGTCCGAGACTGAGACCAAGATCCTCGGTGTTTCCGAGGATGGGTCTGGGAAGGGGTGGGGGACACCCGTTCTTCCCTCGGCTCGGAAGCCTTGACCGGGGACTCTGGCACAGGAGGCGCAGGCAAGTCCTCGGTCTCCACCGGGGAAACCGGTGAAGAAGGGTTGTCGGCTTCACCAGTCGACAGCCCACCCGATGGGTTGAGAAAAATCTTGACCGCTTCGACGGGTGTCTCAGCCGGCTGACCTGACGGGGACACCGTGAAGCCAGCGACTTTAGCTGCAACCTCGACCGAAGTCGAGTGTTGACTGTCCGGGGAAGGGGACCTCTCCCGCTCCCACGAACATCAACGATGGGACTTACCTTTCGAGTCCTTCTTTTTGGACCGAAAAGAATGTCCCGATGGCCCCTCTCCCTTCGTGGAAAGGGATTGGCAAAGCTCCTTAAAAGAAGATGAGTAGGAGGAACCCAAAGAAAGCGGGATAAATGCCACAACCGAGGAAGAGGATGATGCGGCCTGTCCCGCCTCCTCCTCGAGGGCGATCATCTGCTCGAGTTGCTCAGCCAAGCCAGCCGCAGCGGTCACCACTCAATGGGCCTCCTTTGACTTCACCGGTAGGTAGCGCTTCTCGGGGTGCCCAAGCTGTAACCGGGCAGCGCGGTCTTCCAGGACATTGGCTGAAAATGAATGGCATAACTTGCAGGCCTGTGTGTCATGGTCTAGGCCGAGGCAGTAGACGCACATGGAGTGTGGATCCGTCCTGGACATTTTCTGCCCATATGGGCACCGCCGAAATCGGGAGTCGATTTGTCCATCGCAGCCACAAGGGAGTAATTTGACTGAAGTCTTGAAAATTTAAGAATAAGTTTGGTGAACCAAGAATTAGGATCCAGTCTATACGCAGGAGCATTAGGGAGGGAACCTGAGCTAGCGGTAAGGAAGATTCAGGCGTCATGGGGTGGAGCCAAGAGTTTTTTACCACCGGGTGGGTGGGAGGAGCCAGCTGAAGACCTTCCGGCAAGATTTAAAGCGGCAAGGAACCTGTCAGACAGTGTGGATGAACAACATATCCATGTCCCTAGAAGATCTACTTTTACAGTAAGTAATCTATACAACATTGGTACTCATAATAAGGCATAGGTGCCATTATGCATCTCCCAGACATTTCCTGTGGTCCCCAACTAGCTCCCAGACAGCCTGCACTATAAAACTGGGACACAGGTGAAGGACATTAGACTAAATTCAGCATTTCTATGGGGATATCAATTTTATGTAAATAATTACATTATGTGATCACGCACAGCGTAGGTTCGTCACCTACTCACTGTTATATACAGTTCTGTGTTACGCTACTTGTGCCATGTGTTTGCTGTTGATTTAGGGTTGTTTGTCACTTTGTTTGAGTTGGGGGGCACACCCCCGTGTCTTTTTTAACATGGGGAGGCAAAGCCCCACAACTCAAACTAAAAAAATAACCCATAGCTGTGTTACACTGCTACTTGTGCTGTATGTTTGCTGTCCATTTAGGGTTTATCACTCTGTCTGAGTTGAGGGACTCTGCCCCCTACCCCCCTGTGTCTTTTGTAACATGTGGGTGTGGGGGGGTGAAGCCCCCAAACTCAAATAAAATAAAAGAATTAACAGACAGAGCACTCCCTAAGTGTAAGGTAGACGTGTGCGTCATGTAAATAATTACGTTACATGATCACACACATCACCTACTCAATTATGCCACCCCTCGCACCCACCACTGTGAGCTTTACCGTTGTGGCCTCCCTCCCTTGACAGCGGCACCTACTCCACAGTGTTAAATCTGCTTCTAACCTCTGGCTCAGGTCCCTTCCACCTATCTCGCCTCCTCTCTATCATCTCCTCCAACCCCGTCCCATGCCCTTAGGTCTGCTGACTCCCGACTGAGTAATCCCTCGCCCGTCAGACCAATGCATGCCAGTCAGCCTTCTCCTACCATCTCCCGAAGCTCTGGAATGACCTGTCGGTCCAAATCTGTCACTCGTCCTCTAGGCATTCCCTATCCTCTGCCCTGACAAACTTCTACACGGTAAACTGTTCATGTATCTGATCTCCTCTTCCCCCACTCTTACTTACTACCCCCCCCACTGCTTCCCCCTAGATCCCATGTGGCCTGACCAGCGGCTTTAGCAATCGGCTATAAATGGTGGCTTATATCCACCGACCTCCACACTTACCCCCTACTGCACTTCTAGCCTTGTCTCTCTGTCTACTGCGTTACCCGTAGATAGTGGCTGTCACCACTGCATTGTGTAAACATAATCCAGGTCATAACCTAATTCCATGTTCTTCCAAGGCTGACAACTTAGTATTGTTTAAACCTAACCCATGTTGTATCACTTTTTGATGTAGCCTCCCCCTAACAAGTATGGTTGTTGTAAATCCCTGTACAATGTTACTCTCACTCCTTGCACTAATTTGCAACTCAAATTCCACGTGACAATGTATGCAATGTTACTCGTATTTCATGTTCCAATGTGTAACTCAATTCCATGTATCATGTACTCATCTGCTCTCCTCTGTAACCCCCACAAGGTCACACTGTGAGATGAGCATCTTGTTAGTCAGTGTGCCTTTCCTGGTGAAACATTTCAATAAATAAATAAATTACCGTAGCGTTTCAGTACGTAAGTGGCAGTAGCCCAATGTCTTCCACCAATGCCAATAGGTAAATTTCAGAACGCTGTTGCCCCCTGGCAGGAAGCGGAGGCAAAAAATCAGAAATATACACACAAGGGGGGGGGGGCACAAATTAAAAAAAGATGAGTGAGAGGAGCGTTAAGACTACAAGTGGATTGAAAAGGGCACAAAAGATACAAAAAGGAAAAGTCCACTCCCCCCCAAAAAAAAAAAACTACAGGTTGCCTGGCGTGGCCCTTGGAAGACTCATGCCTAGAAACTGGCCCTGCATGAAAACTTGGTGAGTACCACTGCTGTACTGTTCATGTTTAATTTGTTTTTTTAACTTTCTTTATGTTCATTCTTCTCTGGCCCCTTAAAGGACTCTCTCCAGTGTGGTCTCTAGGACCGGCCAACTGCCACGCTGCCTGACGTCTCGCCATACCTAGCTTCCATCCCAGGAACCTCCCCTTACCAACTCCCCAACCCCCCCCGGCTCGGAGCCTGGCACTCTATCTAGAATCTAGTAGAGTGGCTGGAGCGAGGAGGAGATCGGAGGTTAGCTGGGGCAGACCCGGCGCTGAGCGTGGGAGCTGACCGTTGGACCCACCTTCGCCTTCCCAGGTGCCTGGGATTTTTTCCTTTTTTGTGGTCCCGGAGGTGCAAACGTGCAATGACATCCAGCACGTGTCAGGCGTGCTCCCACACCCACATGCAGGACATCTGCCTATGCATTCATACACTGTGAACGTGCTCCACTATTTGCACTGCTTCCAGTCTCCTCTGGGAGCTGTAGGTACTGCGGGAAGCACACCCACCCTCCCAGGAGAGGAAAGCAGTCCATCAGATGCTCAGTCCTCTCTTTCCCGGCCAACCCTCTGCGACACAAGTCCGCTCCCAAACACAGGTTGCCGGCGTGGCGCGAGGTAAGGCTAGCGCCTCAACCCTCAGTGCCACCGTGCCGGCTTGCACTGTTCATGTTAAACATAGCTATTTTTTACATTTGGACTATTTCTCCATGACAACAGAATATGTATCATGTATGTAAATGTACTTGTTTTGTTTGTTTTTAAATTGTTGTAGAGTGTCCATTTTACAAGCACAATAACACACTTCAGGGCGTGTGTTTAAAGGCATTTAACAAACAGTGCACCCAGGGAGTGCATATTCCTCACCAACTGCACAACCTGTCATGTGTTATTGCTTACTTATGGTGGTTGCGTTGGATCAATACAATGTCGCGCGTTGTTTTGTGAGTGCTTAGAACATGGTTCAAGATGGTCTCCACCACTGCTTCTCTCTGAAGGGATGAAGTTGGTCCCATTTCATGACTATACATGACAAAGTACGCATGGAGCCAGATCTCCTTCACTACCCAAGGCACAGCACAAGAGATTTAGCTTTGTATATCAGTACAACTAACCTAGCCATATTTCTAATACCCTTTGAACTACTAACAAACTTACATATACACACACACACGCAGCAGGTAGGCTAAGGCAGACAGCCAAGCTAAGTCAGTCACCCCTCCCTGAAAAAAATAAGTTTGTTATATTTAGATAATGCATTTGCTATCCAATGGGATCTGATGGATAGCCCATCTGTTAACTGACTCTGGATCTGAGATCCTATCCGACCCCATTTAGAATTAGGATTTGAGGTCAGAAATTGTGATCCGAGGTCAGATAGTGAATCTGAGCTCAGATAGTGGGATCCAAGGTAAGACATCTGCCTGTGTTCCTGGATAGTCACATCAGAAAGTTGGTAGCCTACTGGACCCTAGGTAATTGGATCCAGTAGTCCGATACCAATAGCATCCAATGCTGTCCAGCATCTGAGAAAATCTAAATCCATTGGATTACTATCCAAGGAGCACTACAACAAACCTGATGCAACTGACTCAGCTCTACCACTTTGCTGCAAAGAAAAAAAACACACAACTTCCACTTTGTCTTTAAAACCATTTTAAAACAGAGAACAATGCCGTCTTGTACTTGGTCAGACAGCAGATCAAAATTTAATCAACGCCACTCCAGTGTGAAGCAAAAATGAGCAAACCCAGCTCTGCTGCTTAATAACAAGAAGAATCACAAGTAACACTCACTCACATATTTCCTGCAGCTCTTCCACTGGAGCAGTTTGGCGTTTTCTACAGAGGCAAAGCAGAGCTCCCTGCACTGTGACTGCTTCTCGGGAGCAGTTACTGGACATTGCCATAGGAGGGGGCTAGGCATAAGAGAAACAGTCACTCTGCTGCATGATGCTTAAATGAATTAGCATATATAAGGGTCTGACTCATCCCAGTTTTGGGTGCGCAGGGAATTTATCAGTCAGTTAGTTGTACATTAATTGGTTGAAGGCTTTAACAAACCACTAAGCAGTTTAAAAAGGTCAAGGTTCATGCTGCTGCCCTTTTGAAATTCTGCTTTTCCTCATCCCTGAAGGCTGTCGTTTCACTGACCCCCAGGCAATCTCCCAGTCCCAGTGCTGGTCGCATCTAGCTAGACTGGCGTGGGATGTAAGTGCACAGCGGGTCATGTGCTTTGCCACTGGAGTATTTTACCTGCATTTTCAACCGATTCTTACACCACCTGCTGGCACCGTAGCATGCCCATTGCATCCCCAGTGACACAGTGGTGAACGAGGAGTGTCTTCTCCCCCTCTTCACCTGCCCCAAGGGTCACTGATGGAGCATCAATGGATGATGCCTCCTACCAGAGCAGGAAGCGAGGTTTCTGGCAGAAAATGCTGCCATTGGCTGCCTGATCGCAGGAAACCCAGACTGTCTCCCATACCCGGGCTGCCCGTGCAGTAACACGATGCACCACTGCTGGGCCATCGTGGTGGCCTGCCACTGCTCTGTCATTTTCATAGAGCCATTTCTCCTCCACTGCTAATCCTCCCAAACTTCCGCTTGGGGCTGTTGGCCTTGGTGGTGTCCCAGCTCCGTCTGCCACTCCCCAGCCATCCCTCCAGCGGGGTTCCTGTAGTCCACAAGCACAAGAGTGCCAGCAACTCGCATTATATGTGTAACCCCTGCAAATGGGGGTTCCCAAAAGACTTCCAGGAGCTTGCTTGAATGCTCCAAGTCTGAATGGTGTTTGGCGTTTAAGCCATTTATCAGTGAGTGTTTTTAGAGCCTCTGGTACTGTCTCTTTAAGAGCTGTCTGCTTGCAGACATAATTAGTTGTATGGGGGACTGTGTGCTTCTCTGTTTGAGTACCACTCGAGCTGCTGCCAATTCACTCCATTTTGCAGTCACTAGGAGTGCAAAGGGAACCTATCTGAAAGATGTAACTGTTTGCCAGAAATCATTTACAGTAATAATGAAATTACAGTTTGTCTAGCCTGCTTTCTTTGCAGTCAGAACTGTGTCTGCCTAGTTCCCCATTCTGGTTTTGAACTGCTGAACTGGACCAATCAGTGTGGGGTAAGCTAGCTCTAAAATGGTGCCTTGACGAATCAGAACTTGGACTCATAATCTGAGCCAGCCACAAGAGGATTATATGGGCAGTGACTCTGGGAGATGTAGTTTAGACTTGCCTTTTTGGACCAACAGCAGCAGTCTATTGTGAGTGACAGCCAATCCAGTCAAGAACTGGGAGGAACTCAAAGGAAGTGCCGGTTTTGTCTGTTAGAGTTTCAGTTTAGATCTGGCAGTGAAGGGAAAAGAAACCCTGTGCTCCTTCAGTGCACAGTTTCAGTCAAAAAGCGTGTAAGGCCCAGAGTTCCGGTCTGCAGCTTGTGTAACTGCTTGTTAGGACTGAATCCGTCCTGTGAAAAGAATCAAAGGATCTCTGAAGAGTAGAAACCAGGCTCACCCTGTAGAAGACTGGAGAAATTGTTGAATTGCACTCAGTCTGTCAGGAACTGAATCTGCTGTGTGTTCTCCGGTATTGTGCAGTAATTAAGATCGGGATAGAAGCAGCCTGCCTGGTATAGTACTTTCTTTTTTTTACCATATAAATGTGTGAAGAGTCTCGTGGAGCTCAAGAGTAGCCCTGCTGACGTTGAAGGACCCTATCTTGTTTGGAGGTCGTGAGTACTAATTCAGAGTCGCTCCCTGTTGAATTATCACATTAAATCCAAATGGAATCACTGTACTGCTGACTGTTTAAACTAATTTTCTTTTTCACTGTGTGAAAGGGCCCTAGCTGCCACGGTTTGGACTAGCCACTAGGGCTTGGGTACCCAGGGACAGTAACTGGTAGGGATAGGCCTGTGCACAGAGCCATAGGTAGATAGTAAAGTGATAAGCTAATTAACCTGATTTCCCCTGTCCTTGTTATATCCCCTAAATAAATCAGAGCTGCTTGTTTCAGCAAAGTTATACTTCCTGAGGTATTTGTCTATGTTAAAGTACTGTACTGTGATTGTTGCACTGTATCTTATTTCACAGGAGGTCCCAGTGCGGAACTAGTCCTGGGGTAAGTGTATACTGTGAAGGTAATTCTGATATATTGTGTGGGCCACTAGTGGGAAGAAAGGGGGGTTGCAGTGTCCCAGAGGGCTGTGACCAAGTTAGTTTAACTATTGCAAACCCTGACCTCTGGGTGGAGGCACCCGCCATTGGATCCAGGCCCTTCAACCTGTTAGTGGCAAATCAGGCAGGGGTAGTAGCCCCTGGGATAGCGCCATCTAGGGGTTACATATGACTTCATAGTCTGTCTGCCTAGGTTTTCTCCAGTGGCTCTCCCTCCACCCACATGGTGCATGAATCTGACAATCGGCCATGTGCACACTTTCTGGCTGTCTAGCTGGGGCCATGGCAGCTAAAACTCTCATTAACTATGGGCTGTGCTTCTCCCAGCATTTTGCCACCTGATCCCAGCTTCCAAGTCTGTTTCAAAAACCTGGATCACCAGTGCAACAGTGAAATGGGTTACACTGGGTAACTGGGCAGTCAACACCTGGGGCTAGATTCACACAAACTGCAATGAACAGTGCAAAGCAAAGGGGTCAAGGTTGCTATTCACAGTCGGATAAGGCACCTGCACTATCAGAATGTGAACAGGGCCAGGACGAGTCAGCTTAACCCACTGCATCCCCAATGACACAGTGGTGAGCGAGTGTCTTCTCCCCTCTTCACCTGCCCCAAGGGTCACTGCTGAAGCAACAATGGGTGATGCCTCCTACCTGAGCAGGAAGCGAGGCTTCTGGCAGAAAACACTGCCATTGGCTGCCTGATCGCAGGAAACCCAGACTGTCTCCCATACCTGGGTTGCCCGTGCAGTAACACGAAGCACCACTGCTGGGCCATCGTGGTGGCCTGCCACTGCTCTGTCATTTTCATAGAGCCATTTCTCCTCCACTGCTAATCCTCCCAGACTTCCGCTTGGGGCTGTTGGCCTTGGTGGTGTCCCAGCTCCGTCTGCCACTCCCCAGCCATCCCTCCAGCGGAGGTTCCTGTGGTCCACAGCACAAGAGTGCTAGCAACTCGCATTTATATGACAACATAGTCTGTCTGCCTAGGTTTTCTCCAGCGGCTCTCCCTCCACCCACATGGTGCATGAATCTGACAATCAGCCATGTGCACACTTTCTGGCTGTCTAGCTGGGGCCATGGCAGCTAAAACTCTAATTAATTATGGGTTGTGCTTCTCCAGCATTCTGCCACCTGATCCCAGCTTCCAAGTCTGTTTCAAAACCTGGATCACCGGTGCAACAGTGAAATGGGTTACACTGGGTAACTGGAGTTAACACCTGGGGCTAGATTCACACAAAACTGCAAAGCACAGTGCAAAAGCAAAAAGAGTCAAGGTTGCTATTCACAGTTGGATAAGGCACTACGCTATCAGAATGCGAACAGGGCCAGGACGAGTCAGCGCTAACCCCATTACTGCTACTACAAACCCCACTAGCACTGCCCTCCACATACAACCAGGAGTATGGTCTGCGTGATGGCAGCAGGTGCGCTATTTGGAATTACAGAAGCAGCCATGTAAATGAGCCCATTGGGCATGCAAGGAGCTAGGTGGCTATTTGCATGCTCATTAGGACCTATTTACATAAGCTGCACTGAATTCAGTGTGCTAACCCTCCCCGGGTCCAGTGGTCCCTCACCACCACACACACACACACACACACAGACACGATCATCGGCCCAGTAATATAGTAAAGGTTGCCTGGTGGCTAGCGGTCCTTCCCCCACTCATTCACCCACCCAATATAAGAAAATTGTTTCCCTGGTGGCTAGCAGTCCCTCCCCCCACCAAATCACCCACCCGATTTAAGAAAATAGTTTCCCTGGTATCTAGTGATCCCTTCCCCCACCCAATCCCATGCCCAGTAAAAATATATTATTTCCCTGGTATCTACTGCCACCCCCCCACATGAATGATCACTGGCCCGATGTGCTAAAATGACCATTCCCTGGTGTCTAGTGGCCCCCCCATCATGATCCCCTGTATATTAACATGATACCCTTCCCTGGTGTCTAGCGGACCCCCATCCCTATCTCTGATCCTCTGTATCATAATGATATCCATTTCCTGGTGTCTAGCAGATCTCCCACCCCAGCAGATAGTACCCCACCACCCCACTGCCCCCACCCTACCCCAAGCCGGCTGACTGGCACGAGCCTCTTCACTCTCACCACATGGCGGCCACCAACTGAGCTGTCAAGGAGCACATACTGTATACAGTACATGCTCATTGATTGACAGACAGTAGCTGCCAATCAATGAACACGTACTGTATACAGTGCACTCATTGACTGACAGACAGTAGCTGTCAATCAATGAACACGTGCCATATGCAGTACGTGCTCCTTGATAGGCCCAGTCGGTGTCTGGCAGTGGTGGAGAGTGAAAGCAGTAAGTAGTCACTGGCTCGGGTTGGAATGTGGGGGAGAAGCAGTGGGGCACTAGCTGCTGGATGTGGGGTCCACTAGACTTCAGGGAATGGATACCATTATGAAACAGGGGATTGGGGATAGGGAAGGGGATCTGCTAGACACCAGAGAAACGGTCACTGTATGTCGGGCACAAGATCAGCAAGGGGGAGCGACCACTAGCCACCAAGGTAACTATTTTCTTATATCGGGTGGGTGATTAGGTGGGGGGGGAGGACCACTAGCCACCAGGGAAAATATTTTCTTATACTGGATGAGTGATTGGGTTGGGGAAGGACTGCTAGCCACCAGAGAACCTTTCTTATATTATCAGACCCAGCGGTCACGGGGGATTGCTGCAGTACCTCCGCCAACCACTAGGGTTGCACGGGATTAAGGCAAGGTCACAGCCATCGGTATTTGCTATGTGTAAGGGGACCCCGCAAAAGGCCCTTGCGAGGAGCAAATTCTTTGTGTATCAGACTGCGCTGATATGCAGGTCCCCTCCCTCCCTCTCATTTGAACTATCACTCCCTCCACACTTTGCTCTGGTGCAAACCCGATTTGAGCATACAAACCAGGATTTGTGAATACCAACTTGGTGCAAAACCTGGTTTGTTCATGCAAACCCGGGTCTGCGCTGGGGCAAAGTTCTATGAGTCTAGCCCCTGCTCTTTAAGTTCTGATGATGAGTCCACAGCATCCATGAGAAGACAATAGTTTCGCTTGAAAACTGACCATTTCAAAAATGCTGTCGGGCACACTCCAAGTTGTTGTGCACATTCCAAACCAGATTCAGCTGTATTCCTGCTTGCCCTGTCACCTGCTGCACTGTTAACACAACACCTCTTCACTCAAACCAAAAACAGAAGGCATGACACCAGAGGGCTTCTGAAAAAACAGAAAAACTTAATTCATTCAAAACCATGTGCCACAAAAAAACTGAAATATGGGCAACCGTACAAAAATTGCTGTGTGTTTCCATCTTGGGGTTGAGATAAAAGCTCAGACCTCTCAAGCGTAGCTCTCCAGGTCTATATACTGTTATCTCAACCCCTTGATGGAAACACTGCCCATTTGTGTACGGTCGGCACACATTATTCTATATATAATTACTGGTGACCCCCTTCATCACACTGTTAACAGGGCCTGTCAAACACCGCAATAACCAGAAAACGGTTATTATGGCGTTCTCAGAACTTTATTTTAACTGTCCTGTCAGTTGCAGTCATTGCTCTACCTCATTGGTTTTTATTCTCTGTGTGGGCGAGGCTGAACAGTTCCACAAACATGGTGGCTGCCTTTGTCGCTAAGTGACAAGCCGCCAGTACGAGATTCGTTGGTCCCTCCTGACCTTCTCATTATTTCTTTTTATTATTTATCTGGTTAATCCTTTTTTTTTTTTTAAGACTCTGTTTATACTCCTCCTGTGGACCCCCCCAACTCTCTCTCTAGTGGGGCACTCGACCCATCTGATCCCGACCACATGAAATCCCCAGCCTACTTATTGGATGGCAGGCAGCTCTTCTCACTCACCCCTGGTCCAATGACCCCCTGGATGTAAGCCCCCCAAGGTGGGCCCGCCAACTCCTACTGGCGACCTTTCTGAATATCTATTGGGTGGTCAGGACTCTGCATAGGGAGCATCTGGGGTAGACTGGAGGATCTGGTGTTGGGTGTGGTAGTTGGTCCCTGACCCACCTTCATTTACTAGGGCTTCAGGGATTTTCCTTGTTCAATGTTTCCCAGCACGACGTCCAATGACACCCTGCATGCAGCGTGTTCCTACCCGCCCATTAGTAAGGTGTCCGCGCTGCTCCACCCATGTATGTGCACCCGCAGGTTGCAGCAGCTCCCAGCCACCGCCAGGGAGCCACTTGAACTGCGGCAAGTGACCCAACCTCCCCAGGAAAGGAGAGCAGTCCTCCAGACACTCAATCCTTTCCTGCCCCTGCTGACCCCCGACAGCTAGGGTCCACTCCTGAACCCAGGTCACCGACATGGCATGAGGTGTGGTGTCCAGCGCCTCAACCCTCAGTGCCACTGGGCTGGCTGGTTGATCCTACTTTGACAGTTAAAAACTTGTATCTGGTTGAGCCTGCTATTCCTCGGCTCGGGGATATGCCTGCAAGTAGGAAAGTGGTAATGGCTGACTGCCAATAGCTATTTAAGCACGATTGCTAGTTCACATTGTAAGTAAAAAAGAAAAGAAAGAATAAAACGTAGGTACTGGAGAGTCAGTTAGTGAGAGAGAGAGAGTGTGAGTGAGTGTGTGTGTGTGTGTGTGTGTGTGTGTGTGTGAGTGAGTGAGTGTGTGTGTGTGTGAGTGAGTGAGTGTGAGTGTGTGTGTGTGTGTGTGTGCGTGCGTGTGTAGCAGAGGGACTGAGTAAGAGGCAGCAGAGATTTCAGTATCATTGTCTCCCTGTACCAGTAATTATAAAAAAAATAAAGGATGGGCAAGTGTGGTCTTATAGATTTTTTTTTTTTTTTACACCCTCAGTGTGTGATGACCTCATAAACCTCTCAAGGTTTATGGGACATCACACACCTCGGGTGTGTAAACAAATCCATAACACACAGTTGCCTATCTATTATTCTCTATATAGTATGTTCAAAACACAGAGTTTCCACATATTGGCTGCAGACTCTGTGAAGCTGTTCTAATCTTCCTTATTCAGACATTTTGACTGCTCCTCTTGGTGTATCCAGGCTGTCCCAGAGAGAGTAACCTTCATGTTAGGGACTTGTTGAAAACCTGGCCACTGGAACTAGACTGGAACAGATTGGTAAAAGTCAAATCAGCCATTCTAGCTGCACTGGGCTGCATAAGTGGTGCAAACTTTGCCGGTCTGGCTTTTACTGCTCCGGTTTGATCCAGTTCTAGTAGTCTGGTTTTCACCAAGTCACAGGAATGGGTTTAAACCAGACTTCTGGCACTGAACCAGGCCAGATAGGTAAAAGTCAGACCAGAAAAATTCATGCAAGTTGCACCCGGTCCAGCAGACCAACTGGTCTGGCTTTACCAATTTGGTCCGGTTCGGTTTCAATGGTCCAATCTTCACTCATGCCCTGTGCTGTGCAGCAGAGTTGGGGGGGGGAAACAGCAGTCCAGATGAGAGTAGGGATTGCCAAACCAAGCAAGGAAATGGGCAGACTAGGTGGACCACTTGGTCCTTATCTGCCGTCATATTCTATGTTTCTATGTTTTCATAAAGACTTTCCACAGCTTTCCATGCAAGCTTAACCAAGGATGCAAATGATGGCGTTTAACTTTTTATTAAAAACACCATAACATAAACAGACACAGATGTCATCAGGTCCAGGGAGTGGTGATGCAAATGCACTACTGAAAGTGATGTTAGGCTGTGGTTTTAAAATGCGTTTGCTTTCCTTGGCATCCTTTTCATTGCAGGCCTGTTAAGGTGAGGGGCCGTACGTTGGTGAATGCAGCCATTACTCGTTTTCTTGTTTGCTGCTGGTGTGCTCATGCATAGCACCTACATGGCAGCCACAACCCTCATACAGGAAGAATGCTCAGTAGTGCTGGTGCATCTCAATGCCAACCTGCTGGGCGTGAAGGAATGCAGCCTTCTCTCCTCCATTCTGCTATCAACTGGAAACTCATCCCAGGCTTGTGAGGCACCCTGCTGTTACCGTGGGAGACATTTCCATTCTCCATATACTCAATACTAGGGTAGAGGCGCTTTCCTCTCACTCCACTAGTCATTGTGATTCTCCCTTCTGGTACCCATTAGTGATGTCCGTTTACAAGCATATTGTCATCCGCTCTCCCGAATTCTTCTACTCTGCTCTTAGTGGACCTGAACTCCAGCTTGGTTGATGCATTTCCCAGTGGCATCGTCCTGTTCTGTTTGTTTATTATTTCTTTCTTTCTTCACATGCTTTAGCCAGGCAGGCTTACTGAGCCCCAACTCAATTCCAGGGGCGACCTGGGGAGAGGGAGGAAGGTATAGAGGAATCAAGGCAGTGGGAAAATACAATACAAATAATGAAAACACAAATGATATGATACATTAAGAAATACACAAAATGAGGTAAAATAAATTATCAAATGGGTAAGAAATATCCAGGAGTCTGGTAATAGAGACTCCAAGCCATGATGTCATCCCACACTTTAATGCAAAAAACAAATAAAAAATGCATTTTTGTTAGCATTGTTACCATTTATTAACAGCAATAATGCACTCCAGAATTTGTGTTATCATTTGGGATAGCGTCACCTCCTGGGTGCTTGAATGCCCTCGCCCTGCGACCTCATGACCCAATGCATGCAAGGTGTGCAGTTATCCCATGATAACACGCACCCTGTCATGTTATATTGCTTACATAAACGGGCAGGATGGCGCTCTGGTCCTCCATAGACCCTGCACTATCATCTGGGCTCCTTCTTCAGACTGTAGATTGTGCTTCTGATGGATCTGGCTAGCCCTAATGACCCCACCATGGGGGTTAATCCTCTCGCCAGAGAGAGAGAACGAGCCCCAGAGAAGGTGGATGATGGGGCTGGCAGGAGCTGGACCGCTGGGGGATATTAGGCATCCAGTAGGAGAAACACCTTAACTAAAAAAATAAATAGATAATAAGTGCATCAGAAAGCAATTATTAAGCAGCAGTGCATAACACAGGGACATAATATACAGAATAATGGATGGGTAGGGGTTTATAATGAGAATTTCACCCCTGACATGTGGGATGCCACATAAACCCCGAGAGCAAAGCTTGAGGGGTTTATAAAGACATCTTACACTGAGGGTGTGTGTAAAATGTGAGTTTTACACACTCCTACATGGACTTTATTTTATATAATTGCTGGGGATCATTTTTTTCGTCACAGCAATTATATAAAATAACGACATCCCTACAGAGCTGCGAACCAGTCGGGTTTCTGTGTGGTCCATATCTCAAGATAAAAACCTTTACTGTTTTTTTTTGTGTTGTTTTTTGTTACAGGCAGCTAAGTTTAAAGGTTGCAGTAGCATTTGTTTAAGCCAGTTATTTATTTATTTTTTAAATTAACCTACCGCTGACTTTGAGTACAGCAAACTGTGTAGCGCTGGAGAATGGCGGCCAGCACCGAGGATTGAGATGTGCGAAATGCACAACTTTCGTTCCGTGAGAAATATTTCACGAAATTGTGTATTTCGTGAAATATTTCCAGGTGCAAAATCTGAAATTCCGGCCGAAATTGTAATTTCACCCATGAAATCGTGCATTTCACCCATGAAATGCAGAATTTCACCATGACTAGCAGAACTTTTGCCACTCTCTGGTGAAATTCCACCACTTGTGAAATTAGGTGATTCTGCCAGTGGAATGGAATTTCGACCTACCCATGAAACTCACGGGCAAAATGTGGAATTTATGAAACGCTTCTCATAGCAAAATTTGTGATTTTGCCAGAATTTCACCAGTGAAATTACATTTCGCTGCAACACTAACCGAGGAATGGAAGAACGGTGGCTGCGCATGCTATGAACAAGGGAAACCCGGCGAGTGTTCACTGTTATAACCAGCTGGTTATAAAGGCAAATTACAACCTTGTTTCCCTTAGGGAAAATACGATCACCAGTAATTATATTTATTTATTTACCCAGGATAACCTAGCCGAGATGCAACATCCCACGTCCAGTGGGGTCCTGCTTCTAATCATTTCCGCAGCTGGGTGGACTGTGACTTGCCTAAGTGGCACAGTGAGTTGCTTGGATCTAGCGGCACTTGAACCTGCAATCTTCCAGTTCTAAGTTAGTGTTCTCAGCTGCCAGGGAGGGATGTTAAAAGATTCTGTTACTGATGTGTCACTTCTTCACTGAAGATGCAGACTTCTAAGGGGCTGCTATGACCACTGAGTTGACAGGAAGGCAGTCCTGAAGAGCTAAACCCCATTTAATTTTAACAAGCTTATGCCTTGATATACAAAATTATACATATACATATAATGCAAAGCGTCATGGGATGTATATGCAAATTACTGTGAACATTTAGACCGATTCTGCTGTAAGCAGGATATGTTTGTTTTGCTGTTAGGTTATGCTGGATAACTCACAACCTGCTCCTTCCAGAAGAATGACAGTCTCCACCACCATTTTGGCCGCGAGGCATTCCTCTTCCACTTAGTTCCCAACGCACCTCAAAGCCAGCCAGATAAGAGCTGTTGACACTGTCTACATTGAAAATCCCAGGCCTCTCTGGACAGACACTGACACATAACCACAGTTCTTCGCACACTGATCAGCTACAGCTGTTGAAGGAAACAATATGGGAACTAATGCTAAATGAAAATAATTTCACTGGTAAGCTACTCCAACAGCCTTTATAGTATTGGACCTTGGTGAGATTTGAACTCAGACCAGATCCTTCAGGAGCTGGGCTGTGAAAATACAACTCAGAAGGGATTTTTTCCTAAGCTATTCTTCACGCTATTTCTACCCTGTCTGTTACAGCACACTACAGATTGATTCCCGCTTTGCAAACAGTGTTATTTGGCTATTAAAAATACATTATGTTTAGCGGCAGACCCGATAAAAAGCAGAAAACCTATTAGCTGTCACGTGATGGTAAGAGCCTGATGACAAACGGGTCTCATATTGCTGATAACCTGAGGTTTCATGGCTCTGATGTTGATTTCTAGCCTCAGGGGAACCAAAGAAAAAGGTCTCAAAACATGTCAGGCCTCCTCTCCACTCTCATCTTCACTCAGTTCAAAGTTCAGACCAGTCCCTGGTGGCGGAGCATTTTTCTGATTTCCTCCAGACAGATGAGTTTAAGTGATTCGATTAGCTCTAATTTTTTTTTTTTTGCGGACTCTGCTACTGGGTAAGAGTTAGTGTTTCAGCTCTGCTGTTTCTGTACCACTCTTATACACTAATCCAGTGCGGCAGATGTCACCATCTCTCTAGAATACTATGACATCAGACACCACAGTTCTCACACACTGCAACACAATGATACCAGACATCATCATCCTTGTACAATAATATTGTGACACCATACATCATCATCCTTGTACCTTAGTACAGTGACAGCAGACAACGCTGCCTTCATACTCCAGTACAGCGACACCAGACACCACCATCCCCATACTATAATACAATAATACTGTAATAGTACCGAACATCATCGTCCTCGTACTGTACTACAGTGACAGCACACAGCGCCATTCTCATACTCTAATATGATGACCCCAGACACCACCGGCCTCATACCATAATACAATCATACTGTGACCGAATCACATATCATCATCCTTATAGTGTACTACAGTGACACCAGACGCCACCATCCTCAAACTGTAAATACAGCGACAGCAGACACCACCATCCTCATACTGTAAATACAGTGACACCAGACACCACCATCCTGTTACTGTAAATACAGTGACATCAGACACCACCATCCTCATACTGTACATACAGTGACACCAGACACCACCATCCTCATACTGTAAATACAGTGACACCAGACACCACCATCCTGTTACTGTAAATACAGTGACATCAGACACCACCATCCTCATACTGTAAATACAGTGACACCAGACACCACCATCCTCTTACTGTAAATACAGTGACACCAGACACCACCATTCTCTTAGTATAATACAGCGATAACAGACATCATCATCCTCATACTGGGCCAGATTCATGACGGGGTGTAGGGTATGCGCGAAATGTGTGTACCCCGCCCACAGAGCTGTGCACCCGTGGACAGGTGCACCGGTACCTGCATTCACAAATGCCAGCCACCTGTCCGCGGCCCCACCTCCCTGGCGTGCAGGTCCACACAGGGTGGGCATGGGAGGAGTCACAGACCCAGCCGGGCATCCAATCTGATGCCCGGCATGGGTTTGCCAGTGGATCCCTTGCATCGAGGGGCACACACTGGCAGCATGCCCAGAGGATGTCTGAGGGCTGGTGGCTGTGGCGGGTGGCAGAGGTGCAATGCCGCTGGCCCTCGCCGTCGGCACCAATGCAGTGCCCTGTGACAGAGGGGATGGGGGCATGCCTGCAGACAGGGGGTGGAGGGACACATCCTCCTGTAGCGGGGAGGGGTGCTGGCATGCGGTGCTGCTGGTGTGGGTGGGCGGCAGCCATGCCTGGTGCCCCTGTGAGGGGTAAGGGTGTCGTGGGTGTTGGGGGGGATGCAGCACACACTGTTGCATGCAGGGGTGGGTGGGTGGCGGCAGGTGGCTGTGACCTGTGGCCCTTGTGGTTTGATGGGCTGCTCGCCCAGTCCTGCGGGGTGTGCATGGGGCACATAGAGGGTTTGCAGCTGGGTCTCCCTGGCGTACGCCGTGACCCCCTATGCACCCACACAGCCAGCACTACATGCTTTAGTGCATGGTGCGTAGTGCCAGCCCACCCCTTGCGCATTGCTCATCACATGGCCGGGGGATTGGGTGCATATTTCCTGCACGTCTCCCCTTCATGCATCCTGCATGTTGGCGCAGTTGGTGCAGGGAGGCTACTTGCTCCAGATACACGTGTATAGCCACTCTGCACCACTCGTGCATAGGGCCCACTGTGAATAAAGTGACACCAGACACCACCATCCTCTTAGTATAATACAGCTGTACCAGACACCACCGCCCTCTTACTATAATACAGTTTGTGACCTCTCACCTTGACTACTGCAATGCCCTCTACCTGGGGCTACCGGGGGTTGATATCCACCAATTGCAGCTGGTGCAGAATGCGGCAGCCAGGCTGTTGACTGGCTTTATCAAAATCTAGCCATGTCTATCCTGTGCTCCGTGAGCTGCACTAGCTGCTTGTATATTGGCGGATTACCTTCAAGGTCAAGTTAGTGACCGGGCAGGGGCTGTGTTACCTCCAAGATCTTCTTCATCCCTATTGCCCCCTATGTTCACTCTAGTCCTCTGATGAAAGATTGCTACAGGTTCCCGGGGTCTGTTTGAAGACCTCTCGTGCTCATTCTTTTGTGTTTGCTGCACCGACCCTGTGGAATTCTCTACCTCATCGGATTAGAGAATGCCTGACTGTCGAGGGTTTTAAATCTGCCCTAAACACGTATTTATTTACTCTGACTTTCCCTGGTTGATCAAACCAGATTTGTAGTTGTTATCCTATTTTAGGATTTTTGCTTTATTACTCTGTATATGTTTTAATTGGTTTTATATATATGTACAACACTATGATCTTGTTTGGAATAGTGTTTAATAAAGATTGCTTGCTTGCTACAATGCAACCAGACACCACCATCCTCCTACTGTAAATACAGTGACTCCAGACACCATCATCCTCATACTGTCAATACAGCGACACCAGACACCACCATCCTCATACTGTAAATACAGTGACACCAGACACCACCGTCCTCATACTGTAAATACAGTGACACCAGACACCACCATCCTCATACTGTAAATACAGTGACACCAGACACCACCATCCTCTTACTGTCAATACAGCGACATCAGACACCACCATCCTCATACTGTAAATACAGTGACACCAGACACCACCATCCTTTTACTGTCAATACAGCGATACCAGACACCATCATCCTCATACTGTAAATAGTGACTCCATACACCACCATCCTCTTACTGTCAATACAGCGACACCAGACACCACCATCATCATACTGTAAATAAAGCGACACCAGGCACCACCATCCTCTTACCTCAATACAGCAACAGCAGACACCAGCATCCTCTTACTATATTACAGCGACACCAGACACCACCATCCTCAACTGTAATACAGCAAAACCAGACACCAGCATCCTCTTACTATAATACACCAAACCAGACACACAGTCCTCTAAGTATAATACAGCGACACCAGACACCATCATCCTATACTGTAAATAATATAGTGACACAGACACCACCATCCTCTTACTATAATACAGCGGCACTAGACACCACCATCCTGTTAGTATAATACAACAACATCAGACATCGATCATCCTAATACTGTAAATAAAGCAACACCAGTCACCACCATCCTCTTACTATAATACAGTGACACCAGACACCACTATCATCCTCCTACTGTAAATACAGCAATGCCACCATCCTCTTACTATAATACAGCTGCACAGACACTGCCATCCTTTTCCTGTAATGCAGTGACACCAGACACTACCATCCTCTTACTATAATACAGCAACACCAGACACCACCATCCTCATACTGTCAATACAGTGACACCAGACACCACCATCCTTACTGTCAATACAGCGATACATGACACCATCATCATCATACTATAATTCAGCTATACCAGACACCACCATCCTCATACCATAATACAGTGACACCAGACACCACCGTCCATACAGTAATACAGCAATACCAGACACCACCATCATCAGACTGTAAATCAGCAACAGCAGACACAACCATCCTCTTACTATATTACAGACACAAGACAGACACCACCATCCTCTTACTATACATACAGCGACACCAGGCACCACCATCCTCGTATTGTAAATACAGAAACACCAGACACCGCTATCCTCTTACTATAATACAGTGACACCAGACACCATCATCATACTGTAAATACGACACCAGACACTACCATCCTCTTACTATTATACAGCGACTCCACATACCACCACCCTCATACAATAATACAGCTGCACCAGACACGCCACCTCTTTACTATAATATGCAGTGACACCAGACACTACCATCCTGTTACTATAAATACAACAACACCAGGCACCATCCTGAAACGGCAAATACAGTGACACAAGGCACTGCCATCTTCATACTGTAAATACAGCAACACCAGACACCGCCATCCTCATACTGTAAATAATATAGTGACACAGACACCACCATCCTCTTACTATAATACAGCGACACTAGACACCACCATCCTGTTAGTATAATAAAGCAACATCAGACATTGTCATCCTCATACTGTAAATAAAGCAACACCAGTCACCACCATCCTCCTACTATACAGCGACACCAGATACACCACCATCATCCTCCTACTGTAAACAGCAATGCTACCATCATCTTACTATAATACAGCTGCACCAGACATTGCCATCCTTTTCCTGTAATACAGCGACACCAGACACCACCATCCTCATACTGTCAATACAGTGACACCATTCACCACCATCCTCTTACTGTCAATACAGCGATACCGGACACCATCATCATCATACTATAATTCAGCTATACCAGACACCACCATCCTCAAACTATAATTCAGCTACATCAGACACCACCGTCCTCATACTATAATTCAGCTACACCAGACACAACCATCCTCTTACTATATTACAGACACAAGACAGACACCACCATCCTCTTACTATACATACAGCGACACCAGGCACCACCATCCTCGTATTGTAAATACAGAAACACCAGATACCACCATCCTCATACTATAATTCAGCTACACCAGACACCACCATCCTCATACCATAATACAGTGACACCAGACACCACCGTCATACAGTAAATACAGCAATACCAGACACCACTGTCATCAGACTGTAAATACAGCAACAGCAGACACAACCATCCTCTTACTATATTACAGACACAAGACAGACACCACCATCCTCTTACTGTACATACAGCGACACCAGGCACCACCATCCTCGTATTGTAAATACAGAAACACCAGACACCGTCATCCTCTTACTATAATACAGTGACACCAGACACCATCCTCATACTGTAAATACGACACCAGACACCACCATCCTCTTACTATATTACAGACACAAGACAGACACCACTATTCTCTTTACTATACATATAGCGACACTAGGCACCACCATCTCGAGTAAATACAGAAACACAGGCACCATCATCCTCTTACTATAATACAGTGACACCAGACACCATCATCATACTGTAAACACGACACCAGACACCACCATCTTCTTACTATTATACAGCGACTCCACATACCACCACCCCTCATACAATAATACAGCTGCACCAGACACCGCCAATCTTCTTACTATAATGCAGTGACACCAGAAACTACCATCCTGTTACTATAAATACAGCAACACCAGGCACCATCCTGAAACTGCAAATACAGCAACACCAGGCACCATCCTGAAACTGCAAATACAGTGACACAAGGCACTGCCATCTTCATACTGTAAATACAGCAACACCAGACACCACCATCCTGTTAGTATAATACAGTCACACCAGACACCGTCATTCTCATACTATAAATACAGTGACGCCACCATCCTCTTACTATAATACAGCGACACCAGACACTACCATCCTCTTACTATAAATACTGCAACACCAGACATCATCGTCCTCAAACTGTAAATACAGCAACAGCAGACACCACCATCCTCAAACTGTAAATACAGCTACACCTGGCATTGCCATCCTTGTACTGTAAATACAGCAACAGAGAGACACATCCTCTTAAGATAATACAACACCAGGCACTACCGTCTTCTTACTATATCACAGAGACACAGACGCTACCATCCTCTTACTGTAAATACAGCGACACCAGACACCACCATCCTCATACTACAATACAGTGACACCAGACACCACCATCTTGATACTGTAAATATTGCAACAGTGACACCAGACACCACCATTCTCTTACTATATCACAGAGACACAGACACTACCATCCTCTTACTATATCACAGACACACACACTACCATCCTCTTACTATAAATACAGCGACACCAGACACCACCATCCTCATACTGTAAATACAGTGACACCAGACACCACCATCCTCTTACTGTCAATACAGCGACACCAGACACCGCCATCCTCGTACTGTAATTCAGCAATACCGGATGCCACCATCCTTATACTATAATACAGCAACACCAGACACCACCATCCTGTTAGTATAATATAGTGACACCATCATCCTCATACTGTACATACAGCAATGCCACCATCCTCTTACTATAATACAGCTGCACCAGACATTGCCATCCTCTTCCTGTAATACAGCGACACCAGACACTACCATCCTCTTACTATATAATACAGTGACACTAGACACCAGCATCCTCAGATTGTAAATACAGAAACACCAGACACCATCGTCTCTTACTATAAGTACTGCAACACCAAACACCAGCATCATCATACAGTAAATATTGCAACACCAGACATCACTGTCCTCAAACTGTAAATACAGCAACTGCAGACACACCATCCTCAAACTGTAAATACAGTGACACCAGGCATTGCCATCATCGTACTGTAAATACAGCAACACCAGACATCACCGTCCTCAAACTGCAAATACAAGCAACAGCAGACACCACCATCCTCAAACTGTAAATACAGTGACACCAGACACCATCCTCTTACTGTAAATACGACACCAGACACCACCATTCTCTTACTATACATACAGCGACACCAGGCACCACCATCCTCGTATTGTAAATACAGAAACACCAGACACCATCATCCTCTTACTATAATACAGTGACACCAGACACCATCCTCATACTGTAAATACGACACCAGACACCACCATCCTCTTACTATATTACTGACACAAGACAGACACCACCATTCTCTTTCTATACATACAGCGACACCAGGCACCACCATCCTCGTATTGTAAATACAGAAACACCAGACACCATCATCCTCTTACTATAATACAGTGACACCAGACACCATCATCATACTGTAAATACGACACCAGACACCACCATCTTCTTACTATTATACAGCGACTCCACATACCACCACCCTCATACAATAATACAGCTGCACCAGACACCGCCACCCTCTTACTATAATGCAGTGACACCAGAAACTGCCATCCTGTTATTATAAATACAGCAACACTAGGCACCATCCTGAAACTGCAAATACAGCAACACCAGGCACCATCCTGAAACTGCAAATACAGTGACACAAGGCACTGCCATCCTCATGCTGTAAATACAGCAACACCAGACACCACCATCCTGTTAGTATAATACAGTCACACCAGACACCGTCATCCTCATACTGTAAATACAGCGACGCCACCATCCTCTTACTATAGTACAGCGACACCAGACACTACCATCCTCTTACTATAAATACTGCAACACCAGACATCATCGTCCTCAAACTGTAAATACAGCAACAGCAGACACCACCATCCTCAAACTGTAAATACAGCTACACCTGGCATTGCCATCCTTGTACTGTAAATACAGCAACAGAGAGACACATCCTCTTAAGATAATACAACACCAGGCACTACCGTCCTCTTACTATATCACAGACACACACACTACCATTCTCTTACTATAAATACAGCGACACCAGACACCACCATCCTCATACTGTAAATACAGTGACACCAGACACCACCATCCTCTTACTGTCAATACAGCGACACCAGACACCGCCATCTTCGTACTGTAATTCAGCAATACCGGACGCCACCATCCTTATACTATAATACAGCGACACCAGACACCACCATCCTGTTAGTATAATATAGTGACACCATCATCCTCATACTGTAAATACAGCGATGCCACCATCCTCTTACTATAATACAGCTGCACCAGACATTGCCATCCTCTTCCTGTAATACAGCGACACCAGACACTACCATCCTCTTACTATATAATACAGTGACACTAGACACCAGCATCCTCGTATTGTAAATACAGAAACACCAGACACCATTGTCCTCTTACTATAAGTACTGCAACACCAAACACCAGCAGCGTCATACAGTAAATATTGCAACACCAGACATCACTGTCCTCAGACTGTAAATACAGCAACTGCAGACACCACCATCCTCAAACTGTAAATACAGTGACACCAGGCATTGCCATCATCGTACTGTAAATACAGCAACACCAGACATCACCGTCCTCAAACTGCAAATACAGCAACTGCAGACACCACCATCCTCAAACTGTAAATACAGTGACACCAGACACCATCCTCTTACTGTAAATACGACACCAGACACCACCATCCTCAAACTGTAAATACAGTGACACCAGGCATTGCCATCCTTGTACTGTAAATACACCAGACATCACCGTCCTCAAACTGTAAATACAGCAACAGCAGACACCACCATCCTCAAACTGTAAATACAGCAACACCAGGCATTGCCATCCTCGTACTGTAAATACAGCAACAGCAGACACCACCATCCTCTTACTATATTACAGAGACACAGACACCACTATCCTCTTACTATAATACAGCGACACCAAACACTACCATCCTCTTACTATAACTACAGCAGCAGCACCAGACACCACCATCCTCCTACTATAATACAGCATCACCAGACACCACCATCCTCATATTGTAAATAGTGACACCAGACACCACCATCCTCATGGTGTAAGTAGTGACACCAGAGACCACATCCTCATACTGTAAATACAGCAACAGCAGGCACCACCATCCTCATACTGTATGTAAGTCCCCCCAAATGGGCTTACCTATTGGGGCTACGGCCCTTCAACCCTCTGCATGGTGTCCGTAGAGTGGCCGTGGTGGGGCTCAAGCCTGGGTGCTCCTCCATGCTTCGCAGCTGCAGCCATAGTGAATTCGGGACCTTGACCCAAGTACTAAGTGAGTCCAAGGTCCGATTAATGTTCCCTTGCCTCTGAGCACCCTGGGGAGG
The DNA here is from genome assembly GCA_016271365.2 of Neoceratodus forsteri. Classification (NCBI taxonomy): domain Eukaryota; kingdom Metazoa; phylum Chordata; order Ceratodontiformes; family Ceratodontidae; genus Neoceratodus; species Neoceratodus forsteri. The sequence goes on along the minus strand of JADMNL010000036.1, from coordinate 63,555,517 downwards.
CTGGAGCGGTTACGGTAATTTAGAAAAAATAGTCTGCTCATTCGTAAGTAAAAAATATGGCGCCCATGTGCCCCATGCATATGCTGCCACCAGGAGAAAATTTAAGGGAGCCATTGCTCCATTTTTGGTCCCGGCCATGTGGCCAATGAAATAAATGCATGTTCCTGGCTCCAGAGGCAGTAGAGGAGCATGAAACTCACTGGGATAACGACCGGAAGACTCTATGTTGTAAATACAGGCTGGACTGTTCTGGTCCCTGAATGGTGACAAGATGGCAGCCCCCATAAAAGACTACAAAATGGGGGACTGCTGGGAAGAGAAACGGCCATCACTGAACAACCCTGGGAAGTCAGCAGCCAATCAAGAGAGGGCTGCCATAAAGTTATAAATAGAACTGCTTTGTAGCCAAAGCGGAGCAGAAGTGTGTCGTGTGAGGGGACTGGCTGTGTGGGCTCCTGAGCCCAAATCTTTTCATTCCTGCTTCTGCTGAAATTTAGCCATCAACTAAAGAGAAAAGGCTACAAGTTGTGTGCTGGAGGAAGAGATACTGAGTTGTGTTTGCTGAAAGAAGACGTTTGCTCCCTGTTTGAATGAATCTGCTGGACACTGCTTCTAAGCCTGAAAGCTAGTTTGACCTGTATCTATATACTGAACTGCTTTGCCCCCTCAACTGAGAAATATTTTGTGTGAGTGGAAAATCTAGCAAGGGGAGTGACGGTAAGTGCTGTGGCCAGTGACTGAAAAAAGAGGCCCAACATTGCTTGGTAAGAAGATGCCCAGTGGGAGAGTGCTGGGGCTGAAGTACTGAGCAAGTGACCAGCTATGCTGTGTGACCAAAGGTGCAACCGAGTGGTTTGGGGGGGCCTCCTCCTTCCTTGTTCCCCCAGACCGAAGAAGGAAGCCAACCAGTGGGAAAGGACATTGACAGGCCTGCCTAAGTGAAGTCTGTCTATAAAGGCCCATTGGTGAAGTTGGCAAAGTCAGGCAGGTGAAGATCATCATGCCTCGACTTTCGTCCCGCTTCAAGGCTTTCAACCTGAGTACACCACCAACGGAAACACCCCACGGTACTGTGCAACTCAACCGCCTCCACGCCCCTGTGTGAACCGCAGAACTGTGAGTACCCCAAGTTATGGCTTGGGAATTTATTAGACAGCTAGTTTAGTTAGGTGTCAGGGGGGCAGACTTGGAAAAGATCTATGCGTAACCCCAGGTTCTGACAAAGCAAAGAGTTCAAGTTTGGAAGCGTTTAATTGTTATTTGGGTCCCGACACAAGACCCCAGACCTGCATCACCACCTCAGTGAGGAACCCACCGTTCAGGGACTTTCTGGGTGCACCCAGTGGTGGGAGGAGGGAGTTGCTATGGGGAAAAGTGATTGTCTAACAAAAGTGTGGAGGTGTTTGACATTCTCCTCCTTCTTTCCCCCTTCCCAAATAAATAAGTTCATTGTTTGCATTTTAACCACTGTCACTGTGATTTACTGCAATAGAGTTGCTGGAGCTGGGGGATTGCTACTGTGTGGGGGAAACTATTATTGTATAGGGAAAGTGTTCAGTGGGGCAGCTTACTTATTTTCCTGGGGGGTAGTAACCTGTTATTTGTTCAGCAGGTATCCCTTGCCACCTCAACCAGGTGGGCACCGCGCAATAGTTGCTGACCACTGTGGAGCCCAGGCGGCCCCCCCAGGTGTTGTGCCGAGTCGACCCAAGGGCCCCAGAGCAGGCTAGGTGAGTGAAAGGGCTGTCACATGTAAATACAGCAACACCAGACACCACCATCCTCTTACAGCAACACTGACCAGACAATGCACTTCTTATATTGTAATACAGCAACATCTGACATTGCCATCCTTGCATTGTAATACAGCAACAGCACACACTATCATCATACTGTAATATAGAAACACCATCATCCTTTTAATGTAATATATAGCAACGCCCAACACCACTATCCTCATTTTAACACACTAACACACAACACCACTATCTTCATACTATAATACAGTGACACCTAAAACCATTGGCCTCTTACCATAGTACAACAACACCCTACAGCGCTATCCTTGTACTGTGATCGAGCAACACCTAACACCATCACCCTTGCACTGCAATACAGCAATAACCAACACCATCATCCTTGTACTGTAATACAGCAACAGCCAACATTGCCTTCCTCCTACTTTAATTCAGGGTCACCCAATACTATCATCCTTGCAATGAAATACAGAGATGCCCAACTCCGCTGTCTTAGTATTATATTGTACAGCAACACCCAGCACCGCCATTTTTATACTATGATACAGAGAAAACCTAACATCATTGACCTCATAATTTAATACAGCACAAATCTGCCATCTACATAATAAAATACAGCAACACCTTACACTGCTACCCTCATACTGTAATCCAGCAATATCCAACACCACTGTCCTCGTAATGCAATACGGCAACACCAGAAATTGCCCTCCAGATACTGTAATACAGTGACACTCAACACTATCACCATCATACTGTGGTACAGTGCCAATTACACTGCTGTACCTACTGTAATACAATGACCACCAACACTGCCATTGTCGAATTGTAATACAACACCACCCAAACACTGCCTTCCTGACACTTTAATACAGCAACACCCAACACCATTGTCATCATACTGTAATACAGCAACCCTAACATCTCCACTCTCGTTTGCAAAACAACATCCAGCAGCATTGTCTTCAGGCTGTAGTGCAACAACATCTAACACTGCCATCCTCGTACTGTGTTACAGCAATACCCAACACCATCATCCTTATGCTATACAGCAACACCCAACACTGTCTTCCTCATACTTTAATGCAGCAACACCCAACACTGCCTTCCTCATACAGCAACACCAAACACCATTGTCATTATACTCTAATTCAGAAACACCTAACGTCTCCTTTCTCATACTGTGATAAACACCAAACATCATTTTCATACTGTAGTGCAGTAACATCCAACACTACCTTCCTCATAATTTAATAGAGCTACATCCAACACCATTGTCATCATACTGTAATATAGCAACACCTAACAACTCCATTCCCATACTGTAATACAACACCCAACATCATCAACATACTGTAGTGCAACACCCAACACTGCAGTCCTCACACTGTATTACAGCAACACCTAACACCGCTGTCCTCATACTGCATTACAGCAACACCCAACACTGACATCCTCATACTGTAATACCCAACACCAGCTTTGTCATATTGTAATAAAGCACCACCTGACACCACCATCCTCATACTGAAACACAGGAACACCCAACACAACCATTCTCAAACGGTGATATCCAGCACCATTGTCCTCATATTGTAATACAGCACCACCCAACACAGCTTTTCTGAACTGTTGCAACACCAAAGACTACTATCCTTGTACTATAATATAACCCCACCCAACATCACCATCCTTGTACTGTAATACAGTGACGACCAACACCAATGTCATGATACTGTAATACAGCACCACCCAACACAGCTTTTCTGAAACTGTAATACTGCAACACCAAATACTACTATCTATGTACTATAATACAACTCCACCCAACACCACCACCCTTGTACTGTAATACAGTGATAACCAACACCAACGTCATGATACTGTAATACAGCAACACCCAACACAGCTTTTCTGAAACTGTAATTCTGCAACACCAAATACTATCTATGTACTATAATACAACCCCACCCAAAACCACCACCCTTGTACTGTAATAACAGTGATAACCAACACCAACGTCATGATACTGTAATACAGCAACAACATTGCCATATTTATATTGTAATACAGGAACACCCATCACCATTGTTCTTGTACTGTAATACAGTAACACCCATCACTGTTGTCTTCATATTGTATAATACAGCAACACTCAACACCCGTTATCTTTGTACTATAAAACAGGGGCATCCAATAACATTGTCACCATACTATAATACAGCAACATCAAACACTGCCATTTTTATACTATAATACAATCACCCCAACACCATTGTCACCAAACTGTACTACAGCAGCACTCAACACTGCCATCCATACTGTAAAACAGGGACACCCAACATCATTGTCACCATACTGTAATACAGCAACACCCAACACTGCCATCTGATACTGTAATACAATCACATTCAACACCATCATAATTGTACTATAATACAGTGACACTCAACACTGTGATTCTCATGCTGTAAGATAGCAACATCCAACACCATTTTCATTGCACTTTAATTGAGCAACACCAAACACTGCTATCCTCATTCGGTAATGCAGCAACACTCAACACCATCCTTTTCATACTGTAATACAGCAACACCAACACTGCCAGCCTCACACTGTTATGCAATCACCCCAACACCATTGTCACCAAACTGCACTACAGTAGCATTCAACACTGCCATCCTCATACTGTAAAACAGGGACACCCAACACCATTGTCAACACATTGTAATACAGAAACACCCAACACTGCCATCCTGGTACTGTAATACAATTACATCCAACACCATCATAACTCTACTATAATAACTGGTTATCGTTTTTCCCATTGGAAACCAGGTTAAAATTCCATCGTTATAACCAGCTGGTTATAACGATGGACCACCTGGTTTCTCATTACACTGGGCATGCACCAGCTCCCGCTCGTCCTTGCAGTAGCCGGCAGCCGGAGCTTCTTCTTCTTGCCGTCCTGCTCCTCAAGCCTATGCAGTTCCCTGAAGTAGGAGACGGGGTAAGTTAGTTTTAAACAAAATATTGTGGCACAGCGTTTGTTCTCAGGGGCAAAAACCTCCAAAACAACACACTGCTCTTCTGGGCCGTGCCCATGAACCCCGCTGAAACCCCAATGGTCCGCAGCTCGGCTCCGTGAAGAAATGCATTTATTTTGTATAACTGCCATGGTGAAAAAATGATCCCCAGCAATTATACAAAATAAAGGATGAGTAGGGGTTAAAAACTCAGATTTTACCCACCCCCTCAGGGTGGTATGGCTAAATAAACCCCTCGAGCTTTGCTGTTGGGGTTTATGTGGCATCCCACCCCTCAGTGGGGGTGTAAAATCCTCGTTAAGACTTCGTACTCATCCATTACTCTCTATATAATACAATGACAGTCAACACTGATTCTTATGCTGTAATACAGCAACATCTAATACCATTTTTATTACACTGTAATATAGCAACACCAAACACTGCTATCCTCATTCTGTAATGCAGCAACACCCAACACCATCTTTCTCATACTGTAATCAATCTGAAGCATACCTTTTGTGAACTGGACCCAGTATAGCAGTTTCTTAATGAGGATGCATTGACTCTGTTGGCCCAGGTGTTTGCCTTGATTGTTCGGTGCTCCTTAGGTCAGGGTGTCTTTCCAGATGCCTTGAAGGAGGCTCTGGTAAGACCCTTTTAAAAACCTTCTTTGGACCCAGAGATCAGGGCAAATTACCGTCCATCTCCAATGTCCCATTTTGGGGAAGATTGTTGAGAAGGTGGTATCGCTTCAGTTGGAGGAACATCTCATGACTCACGAGTTGTACGATCCCTTCCAGTCGGCTTTTCGGGCCAGACATAGCACTGAAACTGCATTAGTTCGGGTGCAGAATGACCTCCTCAGGGCTAGAGACCGAGGGGACAGGACAATTCCTGTTCTCCTCAATCTCTCTTCAGCATTTGATACTGTGGACCATTGTGTGTTGCTTCTCCGCCAGAGGGAGTTGTGTGGACTCACCGGTATTGTCATCAATTGGATTGAGTCCTTTCTCACCAATAGGAGGCAACAGGTTGTGATGGGTAATTTCTCATCTACACCCTGCCTCCTTTTGTGTGGAGTCCCTCAGGGTTCGGTATTGGCCCCAATGTTGTTGAGTATATATGCTGCCCTAGAGGATCATTAGGAAGTATGGTCTGAGTTTTCATTGCTATGCCGATGATACTCAGCTATACTTAATCCTTTGCCCCAGGAACATCAAACACAGTGGATGTGTTAAATATCTGTCTGGCAGAGATTAATGACGGGATGGCCTCCAGCTGCTATGACTGAACCCTGACAAGACTGAGGTATTGGTAGTGGAGTCGAACAGAGTTCGTGATGGGATGGCCTCTGACTCTGCAGCTGGACTTGTGCTAGGAGCTGCGTCATTGATGGCCTCCCCTTGGGTGTGAAATCTTGGTGTGATTCTTGACAGGAACCTGTCCATGGAGGTTCAAATATCTTCTGTGGTTCGTTCCTGTTTTTTCCATCTTAGAAACATTGCCAGGATTAAGCCTCTTGTTCCGTCTCTGGACCTCCCTACCTTGATACATGCCTTAGTCACTTCTAGGCTTGACTACTGTAGTGCCCTCTATCTCGGGGTCTCTGGGGGTTCTCTTTGCAGACTGCAGCTAGTGCAAAATGCTGCCACCCGGCTTTGACCGGGCAAAGCAAATTTGTCATATCACACCTGTATTGCGTGAATTGCACTGGCTGCCTATCAGATGGAGAGTGCTCTTCAAGGTGGGTTTTCTCACCTATAAGGCCCTACACGGCAGGGCCCTGAGTTACCTGTCAGATCTCCTGGTACTTTCCACCTCTGTCCGTAATCTCCGCTCCTCTAGTGGTAGCCTCCTAACTGTTCCAAGAAGCGAGACTAAAGTCTGAGGGGACTGAGCTTTAGCGTCGCCGCTCCGCTTTTGGAACTCCTTACCAACTGCAGTCAGGAGGCCCCACTATAACTGCCTTTAAGGCCCGCCTGAAGACTTTCCTATTTTTGCAAATGTTTGGAGTGTAATGCTGATTATCTGTATGTATTAATTTTAATTTATATATTTATCGGTATGAAATGCTGTAAAGTTTTGTCGGCGCCTAGAGCCTCCGGGATTGGGCATCTTTTTAAATAAATTTGCCTTTGCCTAATACAGCAACACCCAACACCATCATCATCGTTCTGTAACACAGCAACGATACACCTCCATCCTCATTCTGTACTAGAGGGGAAAAAGGTATTCAAAAGATGTAGTGACCTGGGCAAGAGGGAACATTTAAGGGGACAGACTGGGAACAAGTTATAGCTCCCTCTATGTGTAGGTCTCTGGTTTGAATCTGACCCAGGTCAGTAGCGTTCAAAATGTGTCACTGTATAGTGCTTATTTGGTAGCCTATGTGAAATGCAATGCGGGCAGTAGCAGGTCAGCTCCTTGTGGAAACAAACAAAAGGAACAGACACGCCAAGTACAGCAGCCAGAAGTGCACCCTCTGGAAGAGGTTAGCTCCAACAAATGTCCCTGTGAAACAAGGAGAAGGACATGCAGAGAAAAGGAACATTGAAGTCACGCAGATAAAAACAAGCATTTGTCAATGCCGAATGTTGCTTGCTTGTATGTGCTGTTTAGGTATTTGGAAGTGACAGTTTCATGCCTTCCTCCCAAGACATCCACTGTGTCTTTCCATTCAGTATTCACAGAAGAGTGGGAGGGGCAAGGGCCACAGCAGTACAGCAGTTGCCAAGGGGGTGAAGAGGTGGACGAAAGAGTCCTGCAGGAGCTCACTAAATTGAAGGCAGACAAAGCGATGGAACCAGATGGCATACGGCCAAGGATATTAACAGAACTGCGAAGGGAGATAGCAGTACCTCTGGCAGCCATGTTCACTGAGTCATTCAACATGAGTGAATTGGAGGAGGGAACATGTGGTCCTTCTACACAAGTCCGACAGCAGAGAGGAGGCAGGGAACAATAGGCCATTCAGCCTCACCTCAGTAGTGGGGAAGATCATGGAGACATTGCTTAAAGAAAGGATAGTGGGGCATCTAGAGGCCATCGGAACCCAGGACCATAGACAACATGGAATCACAGTGGGGACATCATGTCAGATAAATCTGGTTGATTTATTTGACTGGGTGACAAGGAAGTGAATCAGGGTGGGGCAGCGACAACGCTTTCCTTGATTTCAGCAAAGCCTTTGACACCATCCATGTAGGAGGCTGATAAACTAGCTGGGTAGGCTGGACATGGGGAAAGGGTGGTAAACTGGGTTAGAAACTGGCTAACAGACAGGAGGCAGAGAGTGGTGGTAAATGGTATGCAGTCTGAGGAGAGGGGCAACCAGTGGGTGCTGCAGGGATCGGTCCTGGGGCCAGTTCTGTTCAATGTCTCCATTAGTAATATTGCAGAACATCTGAAGGAATTTTTCACCAAATTTTCAACATAGCCATTTAAGACCTCTGCTCATGAACAGTGTCACTGTGATTTTCTTAATTTATCATATACGTTGATTTACGCTTTACCGACTGCGCCATTATGCTTGCTACATGAGCAGAAACACATTTTGAGTGAGATGTGAAAAATGACAGCTGTACTACTCATAAGAAGGTGTGGTAAAATGGCAATGTTGAAAATCTGGAGTGAAAATATTGAAAATTCGCGAACTTACGAGCGTGCGTAGGAACTGTACAACGCACGCTCGTAAAACAGTCACTTTTTGGAATTTTTTCACCAAATTTTCAACATAGTCGTTTTAAGACCTTGCTCATGAACAGTGTCACTGTGATTTTCTTAATTTATCCATACATTGATTTGCTTTTACGACTGCGCCATTAATGCGCTACATGAAGTGAAACACATTTTGAGTGAGATGTGAAAAATGACAGCTGTACTATTTATAAGAAGGTGTGGCAAAATGGCAATGTTGGAAATCTGGAGTAAAATATTGAAAATTTCGAACTTCAGGCGTGCTTAGGAACTGTAGAGCATGCACAGTAAAACAGTCATTTTAGAATTTTTCACCACATTTTCAACATAGCCATTTTAAGACCTCTGCTCATGAACAAGTGTCACTGTGATTTTCTTAATTTGTCCCGTGTTGATCTGCTTTTACCGACTAGCCATTGTGTGCTACATGGGTGGAAACACATTTTGGGTGAGATGTGAAAAATGACAGCTGTACTACTCATAAGAAGGTGTGGTAAAATGGTAATGTTGAAAATCTGAGTAAAAAATGTGTGAAATTCAGCGAACTTACGAGCCTGCATAGGAACTGCATAGCACCACGCTAAATAAAACAGTCATTTTTGGAATTTTGGCACAAATTTTCAACATGGGGTTTTGGGACCCCTTCTCATGAATGATGTCACTGTCATGGGGGTATTCGGCCGAAGGGTGATTTCGCGATCACTGTGCGGTCACTCGCGGAAATCACCCTTTGAGCTCAGGCTCTTGCTCGCCATGACAGTGACATCATTCATCGAAGAGTCCCAAAACCCCATGTTGAATAATTGAAAACTCCAAAAATACCTGAGATATGCAACAAAGTTGAAACCCACCTATCTAGCCCATTATACAGCTTACTGGCATTTCCTCAGTTACGATCGGCTTTGAAGAGTGCAGGCGTGTTCCCGGTCCACGAATCGTCGCGCCGAGGTCCGGAGGAGAAGTATGGGGTGAGGGTTGGGTGTGGGGAGGCTGGGTGCGCCGTGTGTGGAGTGCGGGTTGTGGGAGGGGTTGGGAGGCACGCTGCGGACACGTTTTAGTTTACAGGTTTAAAAAAAAAAAATGACTCGTGTGGCGTTTGCCACGCTGGGGTGGGCTCAGGCGTGCTGGGCAGTGGGGCGTTCAGCTAGCGGAGATTGGGCATCCCGTGGCCATGGCATTTGTTGCCACGCTGGGGTGGGCTCCCGCGTGGCTGAGATGAGGCGTTCAGCCGACGGGGATTGGGCACCCCGTCGGCAAAGACAAGCTTGCCCGCTGGTGGGCTCCCAGCGTGGCACCTCTGAGGGGGACGCAGCTCAGCCAGCGGGATTGGGCACCCGTTGGCGCTATACAGTGCGTCGCGAGGCGCATGCCTGCGTGTGTCTGTGGGGAAGCTGCGGCGTGAGCAGCGATATCTTATCGGTGCTCACTGAGCGTAACTCCCCTTTCAACTGTATGCCACTGCATTTTGGGCGTGTCATAGACAGCTCCAAAATGCATTATTCAGGGCAGCGCCTGCCAGCACACTGACTGAATTGGAGGAGGAGGTGACACACCTCCGAAATCTCCGATGATGGCACTATGTTTCTTGCACATGCGTGCAAGCAACATAAAAACAGCACGAGGAAGAGCTGCTGCCCAAAGCGCTGGGAATGTTTGGCTGGGAAACTCTCTTTTGTACTTGAGCAATTAGCACTTTAATGGAAGCTAATTTAAGCTTTTATCTGACTTCAGTGTCTCCTTTCCATGAGTGCCTTCTCCTAGGGCCTTGTGGGTGAGGTTCACATCCAAACATCACCACCACAACTGGCAGTTATCAACAAAAATTTGGCAGCCTCACATGAGAGCTCAAGAATTCAAAGTACTGGATGATGGGCGACCTCTCACCCACTAATAGTGATTTCCTACATTTTGCAGGGTTGAGCTTCGTTGGTGGGGATCATGGTTTTTTTTTGAAAACCTGTTTTTGTTTTTTAATGTTTCCTGCTTTTAAGGACCAGCGGCAGGAGATCCTGTGGCTGTGTGGGTGACCTGGGTTTGTGAAGAGGCAAGGCAAGGCAAATTTTATTTTCAGGCACCCAATCCCGGAGGCTCTGGGGGCATACAATCAAGTATCAGAACAATTAAAACACAATAAATAAGATATAAACATCCCAAGGAACACTTAAAATCAAAACACTAAAATAAGGGTCTAAATTGTCAGCAGAAATTTTTAAAGTGCCATTATGCAAATGTCTCCGAGATATTGTCTAAAAGACAGTGCCTGGGAATCCCGGCTGAATGATAAGGTCTTGAGGCAGGCTTTGAATGCCTTAACTGAAGGGCCTCCCTTAGTGATGGAGGAAGCGAATTCCATAGGACGGGCCAGCGACACTAAAGGCTCTGTCGCCGGCAGTTTTTAACCTCATCCTGGGAATCGCAAGGAGCCCCCTGCAGGAGGATCGGAGGGAGCAGAGCGGGGCAGCAGGTGTTAGGTCAGATAGCCTCATGGGTTCCCTTGTTCACAGGAGCAGAGGATGGTGGACACATGGCAGATAGGATGTGCATTCTCTCGGGGTGGGGGGGGCACTAAACCTCTTCAGGCTCCGAAATAAACACACAGGTCGCCACACCCACAGAAATAAATGGCAAAGATGCCAAAATAGTTATAACTGCTTGATGTTCATTTCTGCAACACTGAGAGGCAGTAAAGAGCCCTGGCACTCAGTCTGCAATATGAGTTTTCATTAAGGGACCTCCACAGAGTGGCTATCATTAGTATTCTTTGTTGTTTTGAATACCCATTGTTTAAAGGTACACTGTCAGCTTTTAGCTGTCTTTTTACCCTCCTTTAAAACGTTACTTGCACATCTCTGTCAGTGGCTCAGTAGGTCACACACTCGCCTCTGAGGCCGGGAGATCAGAGGGCTGTGGGTTCAGTTCCCACATCTGGCACTTGGGTTAATATCCCAGTACTGACACTGTAGTGCAGCGTAAGAGGGGTGCTGCACTTCTGAGGTGCCGTCTTTCGGATGAGACGTTAAACCGAGGTCCCATCTTCCTGGATTGGTGGTAGTTCAGGTGGATGTTAAAGATCCCATGGCACTTATGTCGAAAGGTGAGAATTTCTCCGGTGTCTAGCCAAATTTCCTCATTCACTAAAAAAAAAAAAAAAAACACCACCAACAGCGTAATCTGGTTCAACGTCAGTTGCCATTCATCTGTATCCCCCTTCCCGGGTCGTGCCTGAAAATAGGCAGGATTTGTCTAGTGCACTTACCCGGTCAACAAAAACTAAATAAATAAATTCTACATTGCATACAAGGTGTTTCTTTTACAGAAAACAAGCACTTACAGAGGCCTTTGCTATATTTATATTACTCACCATCTCAGTTATCCTGGGCAGACTACCCGCTCCTACGTGTGCACTACTAAGATGGTTATAAAGCCCATGTAAACTCATGCATGGAAAACTTTCAGCTCTTTTGAGTGTCAGCCAAAATTATTTTCCAACAGACAGTCTCCTGAGCACAACAAAGTCATTCTGCTGCCAAAACGAGTGTTCTAACATATTTAATTCTGTTTTTGAAATTTAGTGCCGTGACCGCAGACATGTGCATGGATTGTAAAGCACTTTGGGATATAGTGTGCGTGAAAGCTATATAAAATCAAATTCCTTTCTTCTGCTTTTCTTACAGGTTGATCAGTGAAAACAGACAGCCATATTGCAAGTAAATTTCTGCCTCTGAAGGGGTTGAACCTGCAGCCATTCATCAGCAGGGCTAGTGGCTTGGGAAATCCACTAACCACACGTGCCCAGACCAGCTTACTTACTGAAATACTACCTCCTCTAATACTAGCCAGCAGGGCCAGTTAAAGAAACATTTTACTGGCACAGTACAAAATCGCCAGCATTTGGCAGGTGCGTTAGCTGGTTTCAGACCCTATCACTGTAATATGAGGATTCCTTTTACAGAATCTCTACAATAGTCACCAAAAAGTGTCAGTGGCTCAGTAGGTAGCACACTCGCCTCTGTGGCCAGGAGATCAGAGGGCTGTGGGTTCAGTTCCCACATCTGGCACTTGGGTTAATATCCCAGTACTGACACTGTAGTGCAGCATGAGAGGGGTGCTGCACTTCTGAGGTAACGTCTTTCGGATGAGACATTAAACTGAGGTCCCATCTGCCTGGATTGGTGGTAGTTCAGGTGGATGTTAAAGATCCCATGGCAGTTATCGAAAAGAGTAGGGGAATTTCCCCAGTGTACTGGCCAAATTTCCCTCATTCACTAAAAATACCACCAACAGCTTAATCTGGTTCAAGGTCAGTTGGAATTCATCTGTATCCCCCTCCCTCAGGTCGTGCCTGAAAATAGGCAGGATTTGTCTAGTGCACTTATCCGGTTAACAAAACTAAATAAAATAAATAAATAAATACATCAGGGCAAGAAAGTCGATCAGAAAAAGCAGACTGTTTGTGGGATTTGCCAACTGTTTACTGCAATGGATTTTTGAAAATCACTGCCTGCATCAAGAAATGCAATCCCTTTTCAATATATTGGCACATTCTCCTCCCCCTACCAGAATATATTCTAATGAGACTGTTTTGTGACATGGAGCTGAGTCGGTAAAATCCCAAACAAATGTCGCCCTGTGTCACTGTATCTAAAATCTATCGGTCCTGTCAATACATTTACCTTCATACTTATCCCTGGCAGACAGACCTTGCAGGCAGTAAGTCTTTGATTATCTTCTGTTAGCACCCTTTGCAAACTGTGTGAGAGGCCTTTCGGCACCATGCAATTCTGCTTAAAGTTGGACCAGCATAACATTCTGTGGTGATTTGCATATGCAGCCCATGATGCCTTGCATTGTGGGGGCATGTGTGATTTTGTATTTTCTTTGATTATCTTGTTGGATAAACACCTCCCCCCCCCCCATCTCTTTTTTGCAAAACAAGTACATTAGAGCATTGTTAGATTCCAAAGTCACAAAAGAGGGACTGTGGCATTAGGGTTTTTCAACTAAATCCACCCTCTGCCAGCCCCTAGCCTCAGTCATGACCCAAGAGGCAAGCTACAGGTCTGTGACTGTGCCCAGAGGTCTGCTGCTTAAAACTACAGCTCCAGAGCTCTGCCCCACAGGTTTGCTGCTTCAGACTAGAGGTCCAAAGTTGCGCCTTGCTGCTTCAAACTACGGGTCCGCTGCTGTGCCTCATGGCATGGGTCTGCTGCTCAAACTACAGGGTCCAGAGCTGTGCAGATATATAAAAAGCAGCGATTCACACAGGAGAAAACTTCAGAGCAAGTATAAAGCTTAAATACAAATTTATTGAGACATACAACGGTTCCCCAGTGCATTGAGGGCAAAGACCTCTTCATCAGGAGCTGTGCCTCTCAAGTCTGTCACTTCAAACTACAGGTCCAGAGCTGCAGCCCATTGGTCTGCTGCATCAGACTACAAGTCTGGAGCTGCACCCCATATATCTGCTGCTTCAAACTACAGCCCGTAGCTGCAACCCACAGATCTGTTTTAAAACTACAGGTCCAGAACTGCACCCTACAGGTCTGCTGCTTCAAACTACAGGTCCGGAGCTGTGCCCCACAAGTCTGCTGCTTCAAACTACAGGTATGGAACTGTGGCCTACAGGATTGCTGCTTCAAACTACAGGTCCACAGCTGCTCCCCACAGGTCTCACTACAGGTTCAGAGCTGTGCCCCACAGGTTTGATGCTTCAAACTACGGTCTGGATCTGCACCCCACAGGTCTGCTGCTTCAAACTACAGGTCCAGAGCTGCACCCCACAGGTCTGCTGTGTCAAACTACAGGTCTAGAGCTGTGCCCCACAAGCCTGCTGCTTCAAACTACAGGTCGGGAGCTATGCCCCACAGGTCTGCTGCTTCAAACTACATCTCCAGACTGTGCTGCTGGGAGCCCGAGCGATATGGCCGAGGGTCTTTAGAACTCCGTAATCCAGCTCTTAAAAACTCAGTTCTTCGAACATAAATCGCGGTTAAATTTGGGTTTGAACATTAAAATATTGTTACGGAAGTTCCGATTTGTTAAAATGCCGCATCCTCGGAGAGAGAGAAAGGGAAAGGAGCAAGTTCTAAAAATGTTTCGGAAGCTTCCACCATGTGGGCGGCACAGGCCCGAGACCAAGAGCAGCTGGAGGAGACCTCAACGGAGACGCTGCAAACCTTAGGGGCTAAATTAAATGTCCTAATCAAATCGGTTACCGGTCTTTCAAATAAATCTGATGCCCCAACTCATTGGGTCACAGCTGGGAGACCCAGATAAACACAGTTACCACCACATACTTAGTGGCTATGGGAACAGCAGTCAAGACTATAAAAGAAACTCTCCTTGCGGTCTCAATTAGAGACCTTGAAACAGCGAGATCCCACAATTTGTGCACCAGTTCCCGGAGGCTCGAGGGAGATCATCTTTTGATGTTCCTTAGAAACTGGTTTCCTCAGCAATTGGGTGTGGAGGTACTCCCAGAAGTTCAGCGCTTTCAAAAAGCGTATCACATCACTCCTAGGGGCCGCTCTGAAAACCCTGAAACCCCTAGGACAGTGGTGGTGGTAACAGATGCAGTGGGTTTGAGAGATCGCTTGCTAGCCTTGGCCAGAGTAAAGAGATCCTTGCTGCAGGATGGTCAGCAGATAAAGATGTTCCCCAATTTGAGCTATGCCACGAGGCAGAAACGTAAGGGCTTTGAAGGGGTCCGAGCACTGCTGCGGGAGGCCGGGGTTTCGCACGGCTTGATCTTCCCAGCGCATCTACGAATTGCCCACCAAGGGAAAATATTTGTCTTCACGGACACCGCAGATGCCATGAAATTGGCCCAGAGGAACACTCAGGATCGTATCCGTCGGGCGTCAGTAGGATGAGTCGGTCTCTGAAGAGGATGACCTAACATGACGTACCACTGTAAATGTGCTGTAATGAGTCAGGTACTTTTGAGGGCAGATTTACCTTAATTAAAATTGTCTATTAAACTTTCTGTTCCAGCGGACTATTTAAAACAGACTGCCCCGGAATTCCGATACGGAATCTTCTTTTGGCAGCTTGCGTTACACTTATACCAATACATAATTGTAGCCTGTTGCTGCATAATGAAACACTCCTTCTGAGTATGTGGTATAAGAGCATTTTTACTGTTCAATTGTTTGAAAAATATTACCCTGCTGAAATATTTGTTTGATTATGTTATAATGGATCTCACTTTGTTCGGGGATGTAGCCGAATGGGTTGGGGCTTGTAAGACCTACGGAGATGAAGTAAGAGCTTTTGCTTTAAGGTAAGCACCATTTTGGTGTTATAACTAAGAGATTACATGGTGGATACAAATTATCATACCCTCTGGTAGGGTTAGGAACTGGAGACTTTGTGAAGAACATTGTTTTAAAGTATCACCGTGCTGCTCATGGGTTCTGTAATAGCCTTTTCGATATAGTCTGTTTTATCTCACTTTCAGAATTACCCCCCACTGATGCATCTGGTAACTTTCAATGTTCACATTGAGTGTATTAAGACGGGTGTCGCTCTCATGCTTATTAATCTGAATGTCAGATTGATTGTTAGGAAAGTAATTGTGTGTTTCTGTGAAAACAATAAACATAAAGTTTAAAAACAAACAAAAAAAACTACATCTCCAGAACTGCGCCCCACGGATCTGCTGCTTCAAATTACAGGTCAGGAGCTGTGCCCCACAGGTCTGTTGCTGCAAACTACAGCTCCAGAATTGCACCCCACGGGTCTGCTGCTTCAAACTACAGGTCTGTAACCGTGCCCCACAGGTCTGAAGCTGTGCCCCACAAGTCTGCTGCTTCAAACTACAGGTCCAGAGCTGTGGCTCACAAGACTGCTGCTTCAAACTACAGCTCCAGAACTGCGCCCCATGGGACTCCTGCATCAAATTACAGGTCCGCAACTGTGCCCCACAGGTCTCACTACAGGTCTGGAGCTCTGCCCCAAAAGTCTGCTGCTGCAAACTACAGCACCAGAACTGCGCCCCATGGGTCTGCTGTGTCAAATTACAGGTCTGCAGCTTTGCGTCACAGGTCTCACTACAGGTCCGGAGTTGTGCCCCGCAGGTCTGATGCTTCAAACTACAGGTCTGGAGATGCGCCCCACAGGTCTGCTGCTTCAATCTATGGGTCCAGAGCTGTGCCCCACAGGTCTGCTGCTTCAAACTACAGGTCCAGATCTGCACTCCACAGGTCTGCTGCTTCAAACTACAGGTCAGGAGCTGTGCCCCACAGGTCTGCTGCTTCAAACTTACAGATCCACAGCTGCAACCCTCAGGTCTGCTGCTGCAAACTACAGTTCTAGAGCTGTGCCCCACGGGTCTGATGCATCAAACTACAGGTCGAGAGCTGCACCCCACAGGTCTGCTGCTTCAAACTACAGGTTCAGAGCTGTGCCCCACAGGTATGTTGCATCAAACTTCAGGTCCAGAGCTGCACCCCTCAGGTCTGCTGCTTCAAACTACAGGCATGCTGTGTGTCATGGTATGGGTCTGCTGCCTCAAACTACGGGTCCAGAGCTGTGCCCCACAGGTCTCACTACAGTTCCAGAGTTGTGCCCCACAGGTCTTCCCTATGACATGATGTTGCCCTCTCACGCCCTTTTCCCCTTCCTTTTGACTTTTACATTCACCATGAGCCACCAATGCCCTCTTTTAGGCAAACTACAGGTCTGGAGCTGTGCCACAGGTCGGCTGCTTCAAGTACAGGTCTGGATCTGTGCCCCAGAGGTCTGCTGCTTCAAACAACAGGTCCAGATCTTCACCCCACAGGTCTGCTGCTTCAAACTACAGATCTGGAGCTGTGCCTTACAGGTCTGCTGCTTCAAACTACAGATCCAGAACTGCACCCCTCAGGCCTGCTCTTCAAACTACAGGTCCAGAGTTGTGCCCCACAGGTCTGATGCATCAAACTACAGGTCCAGAGCTGCACCCCACAGGTCTGCTTCTTCAAACTGCAGGTCCAGAGCTGCACCCCGAGGTCTGCTGCTTCAAACTACAGGCCTATTGCTGTGTGTCATGGCATGGCTCTGCTACCTCAAACACGGGTCCAGAGCTGTGCCCCACAGGTCTCACTACAGTTCCAGAGTTGTGCCCCATAGGTCTGATACTTCAAACTACAGGTGGTCTGGAGCTGTGCCCACAGGTCTGATGCTTCAAACTACAGGTCTGGAGCTGTGCCCACAGGTCTGCTCCTTCAAACTACAGGTCCGAGCTGTGCCCAGAGGTCTGCTGCTTCAAACTACAGGTCTGGAGCTGTGCCCAGAGGTCTGCTGCTTCAAACTACAGGTCTGGAGCTGTGCCCACAGGTCTCGCCTTCAAACTACAGGTCGGAGCTGTGCCCCAGAGGTCTGCTGCTTCAAACTACAGGTCTGGTGCTGTGCCCACAGGTCTGCTCCTTCAAATTACTGGTCTGGAGCTGCACCTAACAGGTCTGCTGCTTCAAATTACAGGTCCAGAGCTACATCCCACAGGTCTGCTGCTTTAATCTACGGATCCGGAGCTGCACTCCCCAGGTCTGCTGCTTCAACTCCAGGTCTGGAGCTGCACCCCACGGGTCTGCTGCTTCAAATTACAGGTCCAGAGCTGTGCCCCACGGATCTGCTGCTTTAAACTACTGGTCCAGAGTTGCACCCCACAGATCTGCTGCTTCAAACTACATGTCCAAAGCTGCACCCCACAGATCAGCTGCTTCAAACTACGTGTCCAAAGCTGCACCCCACAGATCTGCTGCTTCAACGTACAGGTCCAGAGCTGCACCCCACAGGTTTATTGATCCACGTAGGGCCTGCAGCTTCAGTGATAAATTTTTTAGTGCCCTGTGTGAAGTACACAATCACGTATAACTTTCTGGTCGAGTTCGGGGTTGACTCAAGTTACAAGTGATTTGCTTCATGCAGGGCCCAGAGATGTGCATCATGGGTGTATCTGTATTCCTTGTGCTATGTTATATATTTAAGATGTTAAAACATATGTTTCAAATCTAAATTGTGCTTTGGCATTCAATTCACTGGGGTCCATGGGGGTGGACAGAGTTAGGGTTCTAAAAACCCTAACGTCACATTACTTTACTTTTGTCACTCTAAGAACCCCAAACTTGTGCTTCAGCATACATTTTTTGCAATGAATTTTATTTCTTTTACGTAGACAGCCATTAGCTTATTTTGCATATGGCCCCATATAAAAACAGCTGCAGCATCACCGCCTTGCACCAGACTTATGTGAATTTGCCAATTGACTACAGTTGCATCACCTAACACATTCTGCGGGACACTCATGAAACGATTTGCTTAATAGCGTGCACTGTGACAGACCTGTTGGCCACTCATGAAGCAGTTGCATAGGCAGCGATTTCAGCTGCATGTTCACAGATATGGCAATATGAAGTTATCCAGAATGTTCTGGTTTTGAGACTCCGTAAGCTGTCTTTCACAAAAGTGGTTTTGTGAGTCACAAAACCAGGTTCACAGTGATGAAAGCAGGGCCTAATTTCATTAACATTTTAAAAACTATTTTTTTAACAAACAACACTTGAAAAAATCAACATTATACCCTATACTGTTGGCAACATATTTCCGACTTAATTTAATAACAATTTTTTTTTGTTTTTCATGCACAGAGTTTTCTGTTCTAGTCCCCACTTTCGTGATCAGCTAAGGCTCACAAAAGTGAGTTTGGGTCACTCACGAAAACAGGTTCACAAGTCACAAAAGCAGGGTCTGTTTTTGTGAGCTGCAACAGACTAATTTCATTAATATTTTAAAAACCACTGACTTTTTAGGAATAAAAACATGTGAAGAGTCAACCTTACATCCTAAACTTCTGGCCACTTACATTTCAGACTTTAATTCCTGCACATTTTCTTGTTTTTGATGCACAGAGGTCTCTCTAGTTTTTTCCACTTTCATTACTGCTAAGGCTTACAAAACCACCATGAGACTTATCTCACGAAAGCGGTTTCTGACTCATGAAACTGACATATGTCAGTTTTGTAAAAAAAAAAAATCAAGTACTGAAAAATGTGTGAAAAAAATGAATTGTGCATGCATGAAAACTGCATTTTATTTTCTTAATACTGTAAAACCTACAAATATTTCAGTAAAGCCACCTAACAAGGAATCACCCTTGTCAGAGGGAGATCCCCTCAAAAATGACACGCAGACTCTAGTATAGTGGGCGCTTGATTGGCAATTAATTTATTTCCTTTACAAAATCACCCTTCAACATAAACACCACAAATCATCATTTTGTTTACAATATATACATTCTCCAAGCCATTTTCTTATACACTTAATAAGTCCAGTTTATTCTGTAAAACTCAGTCCCAACTTGTATTAGATTGCTCTTCTTTTGACTAAATCTTCTCGGGTCTGGATGTGTGGACCAACCCTTCTGCTTAATATGAACCAAATTAGTTCCTCCAACTGGAGTCCGGTGCACAAAACCCAATCCTCCAGTTCTTTCGACTTTCTTCGTCATAAATAGCGTCACGGCTGGGTGTGCTTGACCCCAGCCTGTGCCTGATTCCCCACCCCTACCCCCATCTATAACCCCACCTTTTTGCCGACCTTTCCTGCCTTTTGGCTCTCTACCCCTCCACCTGTCTCCCCGGCTGAACTGGCTGCCCTATGACATGATGTTGCCCTCTCACAGCAACCCTTTTCCCCTTCCCTTTTGACTTTTACATTCACCATGAGCCACCAATGCCCTCTTTTGACAGCCCTTATTCCATCATCCACTCCTGCGCCTTAGGCCACTCCACCGCTCTGTCACACCTTAGCCGCCCTCTTCTGGTGACCCTATTCCTTCCCTTTCCTCTTCCTTCCTCTACCCTTTGTGCCTGCCCTCTCCCCCATCCCTAACATCCTTGTCTTACTATCCTGCTCCTACAACCTTCTCCCAGGGTGGGTGAGTGGGTATAATCTATGTGAATCCCAGCAAAGAAGGGGGATCTGTGTCCTGCTTTCATTCATACTCACCTCATGACCCTTGCCTCGGCCCCTCACCTTGTGCAATCCTGGGTCAAACTCCCACTTTGTCGTTCGACTCCCACCTGAAGTCATAGTACCTCCCTCTACCTGCCATACTGATGTGACCCCTCCCACCTGCCCTCCTACCCCACCCCTTCTCTGAATCTAGCTTCCCCACCTAGCCAATCTACACCCTCCCCCATCAATTTCCAGAATCCCCTGACAATTCAGGTTGCCTTTTAGTGGCAACCATTTTGTGCAAACACTAACAAACCATGAAGTTTTATGTTACAACTCAGTCATTTTTGTGCTATTAGTAGGAAAACAAAGTCTTGAAAATCATATTTTATGCATCTTCATCCTCTGGCACTTTCAAAATGCCAACTGACAATAACTAAATTTAAAAGATCCAGAGTTCTATGCGCAACTGTGGACATACTGATTTCAAGTTATTCCATCCAGGGACAGCAGTGCTATTAAAAGTGCAAAAGCATGAAGGGCTGAACATAGAAATGCTTTCTCAACCTAAGTACAGTGGTGCTACTGCTGCAATCATATAATACAAGGTATTACCCCAGCATATATAGCATGGCTGAGATGCAACATCACATTTCCAGTGGGGGTCCTGCACGGCCTATACTCCTCATTACCACGGGACTGGGCATGGCGACATCCCTGTGCAGAATGACGCTGTCAGCATCGTTGTATCTTCTCAATTGCCAGAATGAAGTGTGAATTTCATAGAAAGGCCTTTGCATTTAAAGCAACAGCCACCTGGCACAAACTCCCTCTCCATCTGAGGAACGCTTCTAGTTTCTAAGTGTTTGAGTTCAAGTCTTTCCAGCCACACTAGAACTCCTTGTGTGTCAGTCCCGACTGTCCTTCTCCTTCTCCCTGTCCGTGGTGATTATCTTCCATGGCGATGCCCGTGCTGTTTGTTTGCTGGGATCCCGTTTTGTTAACTAGCTTTGATTACAGTTCGGGGGGCACTTACCTTTACTGCTTTTCTTTTCGGTGTATATTTTAGCCTGTATGTGATTAGCCCTGCTTTACTATCTTAACCTGTTGACAGCTGGTAGTCTCACTGGGACCCCCATGAAAACGAGATGCTGGATCTCATGGGCATATCCTGGTTGGAGTAACTTCCAATAAAAAAAAATAAACTGTACTACATTTGCAAGACGATGCACAACATCCATGCATCTAACTACTAAATGCATGTATCCACACGCGGGGCTCCACATGTGTTGTACCTACCTTTGGGGGGTTCAACGACATGCCAGTAGCCTCCGTTGCCATTCCTGTAGCCATAGCCCAGTGGGGTTTGGGTGTCCAGGATGCAGGGTCAGGCTCACAGGGGCTCCTGTTTCAGAACTGTCCTCTTCATCCCCCACCCCACCCACCCACAATGTCCACCCTGTGCTGTGCACATTGCTTATGTGTGCTCAGAGGCTCCCCATGCACTTTGCATATCCATGAAATTTAGTGCTGGGTTTGAGGCTTTTCATTATACATGTGTTTACAGAAACCCCCCACACACTGGAAAGTATCTACCTTGTTGTATGGTTTATGCGTCCTACAGTACATATTACTCTATTTTGTTACCAGCATTTAAATAACTTCACCTTCTTCTCTCACTCACTCACTGCAACATTTAAAAAAATGTATCTTTCAGGCAGCTACAACTGCAATAACTGCTTTATATTATGGTGTTCACATTGTGGGGAAACAAATTACTAGCAGTTGGGGAATCGTAAATTGTGACCCTAGATTCCCAGATGCTGACTGTAGTTGCTGACTGCTTTAATCATTGCCAGAATTCACCAGTTTCTTGAAGCTGAAGGTGTGTGTTTTAGGAAGACTAATGTTACCTCTTCATTTGCATGGTCTGGCTACGGTGTGGACTGTATAGTGACTTGGTCCTTGGCACATATCCATATGACTGGTTCTTGGATCCACCACCTGTACTGCCTGGACTGAAAAGTAGTATAGAATTTGGCTGACCCCCTGGCATAAGGGGTAGCACTACCGCTTGCAAAGATGACAAGCTGAGTTTGGGAACAGGCTCGGATTGTCGCGGGCCGGGGAGGGGTCAAGCATCCTAGAGGATGTTCTCCGTCCCAGAGAGGGAGAACTGCCTGCTTTTCTGCTATACTGTCACCTGGGTGACCACAGATGGCAGTGCAGTTGGGAGAGATTCGTAGGGAGGCAGGCCCTCGGCTGGTGCCATGCACGCTTGTGCACCCTCTTTGCCGACATCCTAGGGAAAGGGATACAAAAGCATAAAATACCACAGTCGGCAGAATGACGCTGGCTGCCCATAGGCCCTGCACCTGGCTACGGAGGTGCCTCTTCCACACACCCGATCTATTCTGTGGCAGAGATTGGGGTTCCCTCCGCTGCCCCGCCAGAAGTGGTTAAGCTCTGGGGAGCTATGGAGGGTGAAGTGAAGTCCTGGGAGATGCCAGAGTGATAGGGCTGAGGTGGATGAAGATGGCAGCCAACCAGAGATGATGGGACATAAACAGCAGTAGCTGCAAAAAAAAAAAAAAGGACTATAGTATGTTTATGTGGTACTGTTCGTGCACTTTACCCCAAAGTGCTTTACAACCAATTTATGTACACAGCATAGCATAGCTGAGATGCTACATCTCATTACCAGCGGGGTCCTGCTTCTGCTTAGGACAGCTTGATGCTTCCCAGTAACACTGGTACTTTGTTTTTTGACACCCTCATCTTTAAACCCCACCCTTTGTGTAGCCTCCTTCCTCTGCCATTATAAATGCTCCAACCAGTGACGTCATTGGTTAAAATCAGTCCGTGCCTCCTGACACTGCTACCACTACCCACATGGGCTGTTACATTAATGAACACGGATCAGCACCCCAATGTGCTCAGTTTGCACTGAAGTAGCAACCTGAGCAAGTAGTAGTTATCAGCGAGGAGCCACTGACAGATTCCAAATGAGGAGAGCACTGGTTGTAGTACTTAGGATGGTGCAGTTGAGGAATACACAAAACTGGGTTTAAGGACAAACGAGACAGAAAAACAAAAGAGAACGGGGTCAGTAAACATGAACTAGAATGTTAGTGTTTCTATTCCCATTTAAGTAGATAGTATAACAGAGTGATACAATAATGAGATTTACACACGCACGGACCAAGCACTTCTTACATGTAGGCATGTTATATACTGGTTTTGGTGTTTGTGACATCCACAAAAATGGCAGATTTCGCTGTTTGTTCGTTTTTTAATCGCTTTTTCTCATTTCTGGTTCTGCCTGATGGCACCCCCGCCCGTCACCAACCTTCCCATAGATTTAGTGGTTATCCATGACTTACCCAGGACCATGTAATTGTTGGTGACCTGCTCGTCAGTCATGCGTGAGCTTATGGGCAATGTCGAGGCGTAGGGTGCAGACCGAGCTTTTCCTCCATCTCTGTTTTTTCTCCCAGCGGTGCCAGCGGAGTAATGACGCGTGTCTGTAATGCCACGTATGAGTGCCAGGGTGTCTGCTGGCCAACCCTCCTGTTTTTGTGCTTCCCAGTTGTGCTCCTACATAGTTTCCACCAGGTGGCAGCAATGCATCGGAGTAGCGCCCACCCCCACCCGAGGAATGAAAGCAGTCCTTGGGATGTAATCCTTCCTCCACTGGTGGCCCGCAAAGGCCCACGTTAATTTCCAAATGCGGGTCACCAGCATCAAGAGAGTGCTACTGCTGGGCTCACGGGCTCATGCAGAGCCTTGTGAAAAATATCTTTGTATGGAAATAATTTATTTAAAAAAAAACACACTCTAAAAATCACTGTTTAATAATGCTGGCTGAGCCCTGCCTGGTGGGGCTAACTATAGCTCATTGTGCTATGGGTGTGGGCGAGTCAGGTTCACATTCAAGCCTGGGCTCAGCGTCTGCAGACAACGGGGAAGTGGACTGCTAACCCGGCTCCTCAAGCACCTCCTGCTGGGGTTGATGGGGTAGCCTTCCCATTGTGGCTGATTTCTTGATGACCTCCGCTCACTCCCCTACCCCTCCCCTACTGCAGAACAGGCATCAGAGTAGCCAGCATAGCATAATGGGAAGTGTGTAGGGCATGTGCAGGGTGAATGCTACTAATGGCTGTGCGTGAGGGATGGCCCTGGGATGAAAGTCACAGTGTACCCTCCACTCCTGTTGAGTGGACATATGTCCACACCTGAGCTCTGTCTCCCCAGCTAGGCCCCACCATGGAAACACCCACATACCCACGTGGTGCTTGAGAGAGACGGGACTTGGATGGAGGCATGTAGGCACAGGGCCAGTATCCAGACAGGTGCTGTAGCTTCTAGTAGGGTCAGGCTGAAGTCCAAGAGGAGGACAGTACAGACGGGTAAGAGGAGACACAGGGGCTAAAAATGTAAATTAAAAATTAAAACAACTAATAGAGAAGAAAATACCTCCTTTTGGTGGGGTTTTGATTGATAACACACAGTATCCCTGATTCCATTAACAGCCTCGTCCCCAGCTGCATCTCTGTGATTCGTGTCTGTGTGTGTGTGTGTGTGTGTGTGTGTGTGTGTCCATCCTTAATGTTTTTGCGCATTAGGGTTCCATGCACGCAGACACACCAAGTGATCAGAAACAATATTTCCTTCCCAACATAAAGCCAGCTTCCATGAGGACAGTCTGAATTACCATCTGTACTTATTGCTGATCACTGGGAAAAAAATGGCAGGCCTCTCTGAATGAATTTTTAAACAAACAAGCCTTCTTCTCTCTCTCTCTCTCTCACACTCTCTCCAAACCCCCCACCCCACCCCCAACCATTCCACTTCACTGGGCAGGGCTCATCTGAAAAATATGAAGAACCCCAGATGAAGCCTGGGTCTAAATTGAAAGCGACAGGCAGGCTGCCAGCCGAGGCGTATAAGTAAGTGGATGTCAGTTTCTTAACTTACTCTGCTATTAAGCGGAGGGTTCACCGGCAGGAGTAGCGTGATTGATCATGCCTCTGAATGAGCGTTGGATTGGCTGAGAGTGCTGGACTCCACTGGCTGTCTGCTCTCTGTATGTGTGCATGTGTGTGTGTGTTTGTCTTTTAATATCACTGACTGAGCTGCAGCGAAACAAAGATATCTCGGAGGCAGGCAGCATCCATCTGCTGGCACTGTTTTAATCAAGTTGACAGGGTAGGAGGTGGGGTGGCTTAAGGTTGACAAAACACAATCTGCAGCAGGGCTACACTGAGAGATCTGCCCAATGTTGGTGTTTCAACTGATTCCAACTATATTTCTTCACAGTACACGCTTAGTAGATCCACCCTTCCACCTCTACCGCCATATGGCCCCGTTTGGAAGCATTTTGCCCGCTGCAGAAAGTAACAGCTCTACAGCTGCAATGAGGACATTTCCAAACAGCTTCAGTGTAGCTCAGAGTTAAAGCTTAACAGTGCACTTCAGTTCAATAAAAATACATATCTAACCTTCAGGGCCTAAACTCATCTATGAACAGAGTCACAGAATACTGTAACAGTTTGAATTCTTAAGTACACTGATGGATTGAGTGCTTAGCTTGTTTTGCACCTAATGTGTATTTTAGTCAGTTTCCCAGTGTAGTGGTGTAGTCTCACGTTAGAAGCTACAGTGGTGCCTGCTAGGAACTGACACCTGATCCTGCAGAATTGTGTAGGAAACAGTGCAATTCAGTGGCTGTTGTCCTGCAGGAAATTGTGACACACTATGCCCAGTGTATCTGATCCTGGCAGACACCGCTGTGCAGGAATAACAAGGGACCGTACAATGACTACTCAGCTTTTTAATTTTATAGAGAGGATCAATAGAAAAATACAGAATTTTATAACCTGAAGAGAAGCCTGGGATCCCAGGGTATCAGCTAGACTCCCAGAGTACCACAGAATAGACTTGGACCCCTGGCTACCCATGAGAATTGCAGGGTAACATAACACAGTACTGCAGAGGTGGAAATGACTTAGGATCCCCCGTTTCCACTCTCCGTGTGGCATGGTGGCCACCATACAGTACTTCCCTCTGAGTGCTGCTGACACACATTAACTGCCAGAGTGTTACCCCTACTCATGCGGTGTGACCCTCAGTGCCATTCTTCTTTAGGAATCTGTCCAGTATTGTGTTTCCCCTATTCATACTGTGTATCCCTCAATGCTATTACCCTTGGGGAATCTACCTCTTTCCCCCTACTCACGCTGTGAGACCCTCAATGCTATTACCCTTGGGGAATCTACCTGTTACCACTACTCGTATGTGTGACCAATGCTATTACCCTTTGGGAATCTACCTGTTTCTACTCATGGTGTGACCTAATGCTATTACCCTTGGGGAATCTACCTGTTAACCTTACTCATGCGGTGTGACCCTCAATGCTATTACCCTTTGAGGAATCTACCTGTTCCCTCACTGCTGTGTGACCCTCAATGCTATTACCCTTGGGAATCTACCTGTTTCCTACTCATGCTGTGACCTCAATGCTATTACCCTTGGAGAATCTACCTGTTACCCCTAACTCATGCTGTGTGACCCTCAATGCTATTACCATTGAGGAATGTACCTGTTTCCCCTACTCATGTTGTGTGACCCTCAATGCTATTACCCTTGGGGAATCTACCTGTTACCACTACTCATGCGGTGTGACCCTCAATGCTATTACCCTTGGGGATGCTACCTGTTTCCCATACTCATGCTGTGTGACCCTCAATGCTATTACCCTTGGGGAATCTACCTGTTACCCCCACTCACGCTGTGTGACCCTCAATGCTATTATCCTTGGGGAATCTACCTGTTTCCCCTACTCACGTTGTGTAACCCTCAATGCTATTACCCTTGGGGAATCTACCTGTTACCCCTAACTCATGCAGTGTGACCCTCAATGCTATTACCCTTGGGGAATCTGTTACCCCTACTCATGCAGTGTGACCCTCAATGCTATTACCCTTGGGGAATCTACCTGTTACCCCTACTCATGCGGTGTGACCCTCAATGCTATCACCCTTGGGGAATCTACCTGTTTCCCCTACTCATGCTGTGTGACCCTCAATGCTATTACCCTTGGGGAATCTACCTGTTACCCCTAACTCATGCTGTGTGACCCTCAATACTATTACCCTTGGGGAATCCACCTTTTACCCCTACTCATGCGGTGTGACCCTCAATGCTATTACCCTTGGGGACTCTACCTGTTACCCCTACTCATGCGGTGTGACCCTAAATGCTATTACCCTTGGGGAATCTACCTGTTACCCCTAACTCACGCTGTGTAAACCTCAATGCTATTACCCTTGGGGAATCTACCTGTTACCCCCTACTCACGCTGTGTGACCCTCAGTGCTATTACCCTTGGAGAATCCACCTGTTACCCCTAACTCACGCTGTGTAATCCTCAATGCTATTACCCTTGGGGAATCTACCTGTTACCCCCCACTCACGCTCTGTGACCCTCAATGCTGTTACCCTTGGGGAAGCTACCTGTTTCCCCTCACGCTGTGTGACCCTTAATGCTATTACCTTTGGGAATCTACCTGTTTCCATACTCATGCTGTGTAACCCTCAATGCTATTACCCTTGGGAATCTACCTGTTACCCTACTCATGCTGTGTGACCTCAATGCTGTTACCCTTGGGGAAGCTACCTGTTACCCATACTCACGCTGTGTAACCCTCAGTGCCATTCTCCTTTAGAAATCTGTCTAGTTCGCCAGCCCAGTGGCACTGAGGTTGAGCGCTGGATGCCACACCTCGTGCTACACTGAGCCTGGGTTGGGAACAAGCCGGGTTGTCAGGGGTCGGCCGGGAGGAGTGGATTGAGCATCTGCTGACTGCTCTCCTCTCCCTGAGGGAATGTTCAAGGCTCGCACCACGCTGCAGTTGCCCCCGATGGAGATCAGGGGTTCCACAGTCGTGGTGCATCTAGAGAGAGGAGTACAGCACACGTCGGCACACAGTGCCCGGACATCACTGCACGTCCATACTCCTAGGGGGACGAAAGAACATGGTGGAAAATGGCGGTCGGTCGTGGCGATTTGATGGCCATGCCTCTGCACACCCTCAGACCCATATGGAATCGCGCCTGGGTATTAGATCCGGGCCCGGTGGCTGGGATTGGGGGTTCCCCCTGTGGACACTGTACATTCTATCCCTGTGTGAATGAGCCGTCGGAGGTTGCATGGGGTGCAGAGGACAGCGGCCGGACAATGACAGACTGAGCTGCAGGGAGTAAAAAGAATGTTGTGATGATAAAAAATAAAAATATAAAAAAAAGAAATCTGTCTAGTTCTGTGCTATCCTCACTCATGCTGTATAACCTCGGCACCATTCTCCTTCAGGAATCTGTCTAGTCCTGTGTTGCCTCATGTTGTGTAAACCTCAGTGTCATTTTCCTTTAGGAATCTGTCTATTCCTGTATTACCCTACTCATGCTGTGTAACCCTCAATGCCATTCTCACTCAGCAGTCTGTCTAGTCCTGTTACCCCTACTCATGCTGTGTGACCCTCAGTGCTATTACCTTTGGGGAATCTACCTGTTACCCCTACTCATGCTGTGTAGCCCTCAATGCTACTACTCTTGGGAATCTGCCTGTTAACCCCTACTCATGCGGTGTGACCCCTCAATACTGTATGAGGATCTACCTGTTTCTCACCATGCTGTGCAACCCTCAATGCTGTTACCCTTGGGGAATCTACCTGTTATCCCCTACTCATGCTGTGTGACCCTAAATGCTATACCCTTGGGAATCTACCTGTTACCCCTAACTCACGCGGGTGTGACCTCAATGCTATTACCCTTGAGAATCTACCTGTACCCCTACTCATGCGGTGTGACCTCAATGCACTGTACCCAGCAGGTAATCTACCTGTTACCCTAACTCACACTGTATAACCCTCAATACTATTACCCTTTGGGAATCTACCTGTTACCCCCTAACTCACGCTCTGTGACCCTCAATGCTGTTACCCTTGGGGAAGCTACCTGTTTCCCCTCACGCTGTGTGACCCTTAATGCTATTACCCTTTGGGAATCTACCTGTTTCCGCTTACTCACGCTGTGTAACCCTAATGCTAGTAACCTTTGGGGAATCTACCTGTTTCCCCACTCAAGCTGTGTGACCTCAATGCTGTTACCCTTGGGGAAGCTACCTGTTACCCATACTCACGCTGTGTAACCCTCAGTGCCATTCTCCTTTAGAAATCTGTCTAGTTCGCCAGCCCAGTGGCACTGAGGTTGAGCGCTGGATGCCACACCTCGTGCTACACTGGCGCCTGGGTTGGGAACAAGCCGGGTTGTCAGGGGTCGGCCGGGAGAATGGATTGAGCATCTGCTGACTGCTCTCCCTGGGGAGAATGTTTCAAGGCTCACCGCCGCTGCAGTTGCCCCGATGGAGATCAGGGGTTCCACAGTCGCTGTGCATCTAGAGAGAGGAGTACAGCACACGTCGGCACACAGTGCCCAGACGTCACTGCACGTCCATACTCCTGGGGGACGAAAGAACATGGCTGAAAATGGCGGTCAGTCATAGTGGTTTGATGGCCATGCCTCTGCACACCCTCGGACCCATATGGAATCGTGCCTGGGTATTAGATCCGGGGCCGGTGGCCGGGATTGGGGGTCCCCACTGTGGACACTGTGCATGCTATCCCTGTGTGAATGAGCCATCGGAGGTTGCATGGGGTGCAGAGGACAGCAGCCTGACGATGACAGACTGAGCTGCAGGGAGTAGAAAGAATGTTGTGATGATAAAAATAAAATAAAAAAAAATAAATCTGTCTAGTTCTGTGTTATCCTCACTCATGCTGTATAACCCTCGGCACCATTCTCCTTCAGGAATCTGTCTAGTCCTGTGTTGCCCTACTCATGTTGTATAACCCTCAGTGTCATTTTCCTTTAGGAATCTGTCTATTCCTGTATTACCCTACTCATGCTGTGTAACCCTCAATGCCATTCTCACTCAGGAGTCTGTCTATTCCTGTTACCCCTACTCATGCTGTGTAACCCTCAATGCTATTACCCTTGGGGAATCTACCTGTTAACCCTACTCATGCGGTGTGACCCTCAATGCTATTACCCTTGGGGAATCTACCTGTTAACCCTACTCATGCGGTGTGACCCTCAATGCTATTATCCTTGGGGAATCTACCTGTTTCCCCTACTCATGCTGTGCGACCCTCAATGCTATTACCCTTGGGGAATCTGCCTGTTTCCCCTACTCATGCTGTGTGACCCTCAATGCTATTACCCTTGCGGGCAATGCTATTCCTACTTGGGGAATCTACCTGTTACCGCTAACTCATGCGGTGTGACCCTCAATGCTATTACCCTTGGGGAATCTGTGAGCCCTACTCATGCGGTGTGACCCTCAATGCTATTACCCTTGGGGAATCTACCTGTTACCCCTACTCATGCGGTATGACCCTTAATGCTATTACCCTTGGGGAATCTACCTGTTTCCTCT
This sequence comes from Neoceratodus forsteri, assembly GCA_016271365.2. Taxonomy (NCBI): domain Eukaryota; kingdom Metazoa; phylum Chordata; order Ceratodontiformes; family Ceratodontidae; genus Neoceratodus; species Neoceratodus forsteri. The sequence continues at coordinate 63,524,603 of JADMNL010000036.1, read as the reverse complement.
ACTCATGCTGTGTGACCCTCAGTGCTATTACGTTTGGGGAATCTACCTGTTACCCCTACTCATGCGGTGTGACCCTTAATGCTATTACCCTTGGGGAATCTACCTGTTACTCCTACTCATGAGGTGTGACCCTCAATGCTATTACCTTGGGGAATCTACCTGTTATCCCTAACTCATGCTTTGTGACCCCAATGCTATTACCCTGGGGAATCAGCCTGTTACCCCTAACTCACGCTGTGTAACCCTCAATGCTATTACCCTTGGGAATCTACCTGTTACCCCTACTCACGCTGTAAACCTCAATGCTATTACCCTTGGGGAATCTACCTGTTACCCCCTACTCACGCTGTGTGACCCTCAATGCTATTACCCTTGGGGAATCTACCTGTTACCCCTACTCATGCTGTGTGACCCTCAATGCTATTACCCTTGGGGAATCTACCTGTTTCCCCTACTCATGCTGTGTGACCCTCAATGCTATTACCCTTTGGGAATCTACCTGTTTCCCCTACTCATGCTGTGTGACCCTCAATGCTATTACCCTTGGGGAATCTACCTGTTCCCCTACTCATGCTGTGTGACCCTCAATGCTATTACCCTTGGGGAATCTACCTGTTTCCCTACTCATGCTGTGTGACCCTCAATGCTATTACCCTTGGGGAATCTACCTGTTACCCCTACTCACGCTGTGTAACCTTCAATGCTATTCTCCTTTAGAAATCTGTCTAGTTCGCTGGCCCAGTGGCACTGAGGGTTGAGCGCTGGATGCCACACTCGTGCTACACTGGTGACCGGGTTCGGGAACAAGCCGGGTTGTCAGGAGTCGACCGGGAAGAGGGTGGATTGAGCATCTGCCGACTGCTCTCCTCTCCCAGGGAGGTTCAAGGCTCGCCGCTGCAGTTGCCCCCGATGGAGATCAGGGGTTCCATAGTCGCGGTGCATCTAGAAAGAGGAGTACAGCACGCCGCGCCACAGTGCCCAGACTTCACTGCACGTCCATACCCTAGGAGGACGAAAGAACATGGCGGAAAATAGCAGCAGTCGGTCGTGGCAGTTTGATGGCCATGCCTCTGCACACCCTCGGACCCATATGGAATCGCACCTGGGTATAGATCCGGGCCGGTGGCTGGGATTGGGGGTCCCCACTGTGACACTGTGCATGCTATCCCTGTGTGAATGATCCGTCGGAGGTTGCATGGGTGCAGAGGACAGTGGCCTGACGATGACAGACTGAGCTGCAGGAGAGAAAGAATGTCGGATGATAAAAATAAAAATAAAAAAGAAATCTGTCTAGTTCTGTGTCATCCTCACTCATGCTGTATAACCCTCGGCACCATTCTCCTCAGGAATCTGTCTAGTCCTGTGTTGCCCTACTCATGTTGTATAACCCTCAGTGTCATTTTCCTTTAGGAATCTGTCTATCCCATATTACCCTACTCATGCTGTGTAACCTCAATGCCATTCTCCTCAGGAGTCTGTCTAGTCCTGTTATCCCTACTCATGCTGTGTAACCCTCAAGGCCATTCTCCCTCAGGAGTCTGTCTCGTCCTGTGTAACCCCTACTCATGCTGTATAACCTTCACTGCCATTCAGTATTCCGGCTAGTCCTATGTTACCCCTACTCATGCTGTGTAACCCTCTGTGCCAGTCACCCTCAGGAACCTAGCCAAGCCCAGTGTTTCCCCTACTCATACTCTTTAACCCTCAGTGCCATTCTCCCTCAGGAATTCGTCTAGTCCTGTGTAACCCCTACTCATGCTGTGTAACCGTCAGTGCCATTCTCTTGAGAAGCTGTCTACTCCTATGTACTCACGCAGTGTAACCTTCAATGCCACTCCCCCTCAGTAATCTGTCTAATCCTCTGTTACCCCTACTCATGTTGTGTAACCCTCAAGCCATTCTCCCTCAGGAACCTAGTCAAGCCCTGTATTTCCCCTACCCATGCCCTTTAACCCTCAGTGTCATTCTCCCTCAGAAATTTGTGTTACCCTTACTCATGCTGTGTAACCTGTGTAATGTGGATTCTTTCATGAGCAGGACAAAAACAGGGTAAAACAATAACAGTTTGGTGCTTCCACCGGGTGTAGCAGCACAACAGGGTACTAGCTTGAACCCTAAACCACCCTCTAGGAATATTTAGTTTACACTTTCTGTACATTTTTGAATAACCTCCCAAACAACAACAGGAATACCCATCACCCCAAAGGTAAAATGCATAAATGAACAACGTATTAGTATTTAAAAGGGAGATGTAAGGAAAGAACAAGGGGACATGAGGAAAAAACAACAGCAATAGGATCATCCTTTTACTCCATGTAATCTCTGTAATTTACCCCCCTTCCCCGGCAGTCCCAGTCCTAGAAATGGAGGTACATCCAGTTTATATCCCCAAAGGCCTTAGCGACAGCTCTTGAGTTGTGGTGGGTGCCTCACTGAGTTGTTGGTAGTTAAGCAGAGTGATGTAAACTTAAAGTTGGTGCACTTTTAGACAATCAAAAACAGGAACACAATTTTAGCTCTAACTGTAGGAATTAAAGGGTCCCTTATTTGTAATTCAAACAGAGCTGGGCTGGATGACTGAGCAGATCTTCTGCCTGGGCCTGTCCTGAAGGTAGCCCAGTACTGTCCAGGACTTACACGCTTCCCAACTAACTTACTAAAGCTGCACTGTTTTCCCCGTAGGAGTTGTAAAGTACTGCAAAATCAGAACTCTTCTAGTTTAGGAGTGTGAAATATACGCTGTACATAGCAATTTACTGTTTGAGTCTGCTGCAGTGGAGGGAAGGGGTCTGGATGTCATAACAGACAAGGGGCTAAAATATGATGAGCAGCGCACAGCTGCTGTAAAGAAGGCTGGGAGAATATTGGGAAGTGTTTAAAGGGAGTGACCAGCACAGCAAAGGAAGTAATCCTACTACTTTACAAGGCTCTAGTCAGCCCCATCTGGAGTACTGTGTGCAGTTTTCTGAGCTCCCAGTACAAAAAGAACATTATTGGTAGTGGAAAGAGTACAACACAGGGCCACCGAAATTATCAGGGTGGGGAGAATTAAAGCTGTGAGGAGAGGCTGGTGGCCCTTAACATGTTGAACCTGGAGGAAAGGAAGCTGGGTGGGGGGTGCGAAGGGACGTAATGGGGCTGGCAGTGTAGCTTAGTGGTTAGAGTAACGAGCTGTGAATGAGTCTTGGTACATCCAGCAGATGTGGGTTTGATTCCCTACAACCTCCACTTGCATACTGTGTGACTCTGAGCAAGTCACTTAACATCCCCAGTGCTCCCAGGTCACCCCTGAAAACAGGCACGTATGCCTAGTGGGCCTTACCCAGTTACTAAAAGAATAAAATAAAAATAAAATAATCTCAGTGTTCTGTATGTTAAAGAGTACCGACAGGGTTGAAAAGACAGAAGTATTTGATCTGTTGTGCTCCACCGAGACACAGGGACACTCCATTAAGCTCAAAGGTGGAACATTTAGGGGTAACTTTAGGAGGCACTTCTTCTCCTAGAGGGCAGTGAACCTATTTAACAGCCTACAAGCAGAGACTATGGACATGAGGACCACAGGCCTTGAAGGTAAGTCTGGACAGCTTTCAGCTTACTAATCACCAGGTACGATGGGCAGTATACCGTCTTGCTACTCCTTCCTACCCTAGTTCATTATCCCCCCACCCTATTTTAGCCACACTGTACAAATGTATATGGTTATGATATATATTCTGAGTATTGTATTGTTGTTATTATGTTGCATTGTTTTTGTTCTGTATTGATGTAACCCTGTCACTATAAAACAGCGGTGTATTCTTGACCTGCCCAGGTCCACCGTGTAAATTAGTTCTCTCAATGGTGTTTCACCTGGTAACATAAAGACTGATTGATTGATTGAATAGGGTAGGTGGAAAATCCTTATAATTTAGTACTTGTCTGCACAACATGCTTGTATTTCCTTCTTATGAAGCGGGGGGCAGGGGTGGACTCAAGAATCAGACTGGCCAGGAGATTTCAGGTCAGCCAGCGGCTGTGCATATTTAGCTTGAGTATCGGTGTGTGTAATGGAGGAGCAGTAGTAGCAGTTGTAGATTTTATTTATTTAAGGTGCCTTTCCTGAAGGCTCATTTATGCCCTTACAACATAAACCATCATTAACATCACAATAAAATCAAGTAATACATCTGACATCAACAAAATTATAAATATAATAGTCCAGTCTATATGGCACCATGCAATTCTGCTTAAAGTTGAGCCAGTCCAAATTCTCTCATGGGGATTTGCATATGTTTCCCATAAAGCTTTGCATTATTGGGGTATGTGCAGTTGTGTTTTCTTTAAAATTTGGCTGTATGACCAATATCCTCTGGGATAACCCATGCCTCGGGGCATTTGCTCTGGGGTTCTTTTGTAGTTTCCTTCTCTAGTTTGGGGTCCCCATGGGCCAAGCAAATAACATCCCCCTTAAGGGGTGGCTGGCTCCCTCTCCCTGGGCTAAAACATAGATATGGCACACTGATGAGTCCAAATGAGGATGAAACATGTGTATGTGTCTGCTGTTCTTAGCTTTTGCTGATTGAACTGTGAGGCCTTCACTCATGCAATACTGCTTAAAGTTGAGCCAGTCCAAATTCTCTTACGGGATTTGCATATATTTCCCATGATGTTTTGCATTATTGGGTTACGTGCAATTGCGTTTTCTTTAAAATCTGGCTGTATGGCCAATATTGTCCGGGATAACCCATGCCTCAGGGCATTTGCTCTGGGTTTTTTTTTTTTTTGCAGTCTATATTACATTCCCTGTATTCTGAAACCAATAACTAACTATGTTAATCACCTAAGGCTTGTTGAATTAAAAACGTTTTTAATCCTCTTTTAAATATCTCAACATTTGGGGGGGGTGGCAGTTACAGCAAAGACCATGCGGGCCCCCAGTTACTTGTGTATGCTGAGAGTCAAGACTGTATCACTGAAAATAAGGCAGGGTGAGGAAGAATGAGCCCCTCTGCCTATGATGTTCGCTGCTAGATGAGTTTTTGTAATAAACATAATTTAGGAGTTGCCCCAGAGAACAAACAAAGGAGGGATTAAGACAAGACATGAAATCAGACACTGGCAAACCCTGGCGTGCCTCTATCACACCTTCCTGCATGATCCTTGCCCCATGTAACTGGTCAGTGGTGTGCAGGGGAGCGGTGAGCACAGGCAGCGGGCTCTTCAAAAAACAGTTTTTACCAAAGCTCGATTCCCTTTCTTGAAATACTTCCTTTGGTTGTGTGTCTGCACCAGAGATCGACAGGTGACGAATGGTTAAGACAGACCCAACTGCCGAGCTGAATCTGAATGAGTCAATGAGTCCAGCTCTTCTCCTGACCCAGCCACCTGAGCACAGCCAGTCAGAGAAGGACAGGCTGAGCGAGCAACATGCCCAGAGTTCCCCACTCCCCCAAACCGAATAAAGCAGCTGGTGGTGTGGTCAGTGGTGTCTGCCTGATCAGTACTATATTATAAGGTAAGACTTCACGTTCCCGAACCCTGCCATTTTGTTTTTCTTTGCTAAAGACTGGTCCAGTCTAGTTTGTTTTCCATTTCCACCTCACCTAACCACCCCCCCCCCCCAGTCCTGATTCTAGTTTGTAATTAATCCAATGGCAAGTTAGACTATTGCAGTTGTTTGGGGTTTTTTTGCATTTTTTTAGCTATTGCAGCTCCTGGTTGGTTGCTGCCATTTCTTTAGACCACCTACTTACTCGTCTGCCCCCAACCCCATTTAATTTCCCTACCTTCCTAGGACTCTGTCCCGATCCCCTTCCAGTAAGTGTCACACCGTTGCTGTTCCTGCTACCCTCCCTAGGTGCTCTCCAGCTGGGAACAGAGGAAGTAAGGAGTCCCCCCCCACCCATCGTGAAGTGACCTGTTCTTCTCCTCTCTTAGATGTGACTGAGATGGGACCTGTGGCACCGTCCTGAATATGGAGCAAGCAGAGGCCAGCTGGACAGTACAATCCGGATTCGGGTCTCATGAATAAGCAGTCAGTCCTGAGACAGGAGTTGTAACTAGCCCTAGCAGCCTCCCGGTAAAGTTACTGTTCACTCGACGACAGCACCAGGTCCAGTCTAGCAGGACAGACTGACTCGTGTGTGCAGTGCAGGGTTTTAAATAGCGGTATCTCACATCTTCATCAAAAAGTGTGATGCATTCTGTGACCCTCCCCCCTTCCCCACCCATCACCGACACTCCCCACACAAGGTACCTCATTAGTTTAGAATGCCGCCCAGTCTCACCGGGCCGTGGCCCGAACGGCACTTGTCACTCCCAGTAGTGCTTTGCGGCGTTCGCAGTGCACTACTGGGAGCGACAAGTGCCGTTTGGGCCGCAGCAGGGAGACTGAGGATACTACAGCCAGCACTACTAGGTGGCTAAATTAACTAACACAGTTAACTACGAGCGACTGCCAGCGTTTATTTTGGGGCCGCGGCAGTGAGACTGGGCGGCGTTCTAAATTAATGAGGTACCTTGTGTGGGTGAGTGTTGGTGGGGACATGGGTGGGGGGACAATTCTGGTAAAGTGGATTCGGGGGCTACAGAGTACCTCTCCCTGATCATGAGGGATGTCCCTTAATTCACCCCCTCAAAACTGATTTGTTCTTCCTCTGTCCTTACAGAAAAGATGCTTGCTGCCAACACAGAGAAGTTGTTGTAAATTCAGACTTAAGGCAGAAATATATCTTTATTTAGTTTTTGTTGACGGGTAAGTGCACTAGACAAGTCCTGCCTATTTTCAGGCACAACCTGGGGGAGGGGGATACAGATGAATGCCAACTGACCTCGAACTAGATTAAGCTGTTGGTGGTATTTTTAGTGAATGAGAGAAATTTGGCCAGGACACCGGGGAAATTCCCCTACTCTTTTCGATAAGTGCCATGGGATCTTTAACATCCACCTGAACTACCACCAATCCAAGCAGATGGGACCTCGGTTTAACGTCTCATCCGAAAGACGGCACCTCACAAGTGCAGCACCTCTCTCATGCTGCACTACAGTGTCCGTACTGGGATATTAACCCAAGTGCCAGATGTGGGAACTGAACCCACAGCCCTCTGATCTCCCAGCCTAAGAGGTGAGTGTGCTACCTACTGAGCCACTGACACTGCATAACATGTCAGAAATAAAAACAAGTAAAGACAATGGGTTAGTAGCAATGGTATTAGTAGCCTCTGGGACGGGTTCTTTGTTGATCCTCAACGAAGATTATTTAAAGTCTTTTGGAACCCCTCTTGACCTGTGATGCTCTGGGACGGCCACCTAAGGCGAGAGAGATGAGCAAGATTCAGAAGCAAGGGTCTTGAACAGAGAGTGACGGGGTGAGTCCAGCAACAACACTGGTAATTATATAGGCTTGATGAATGAGGGCATGCCAGCAGGGACTTGTCTGCTTATGTTGTTTTTTTCTTTTGGTCTTTCTAAAGCTACCAGGGTTGCTAAAATATATGTGTGTGTGTGATTTGCTGGGGGGTTGCTAAACCAAGAGGTGGTCTGCTGTTGCTCTAGATTGACTGCGGTAAACGGGATTATGTTTTGTCTTATTTGTCTGAAGGGGGACCCATTCCACCCATGTCGCTTTTCCGCCCACTGGCCCATCCAGGTTGTGGGCACCTTTAGTCCACCTTTCAGTAGCCAGTCGCCAGTAGATCCAGTGCTGCATGATGGTCCCAATACTCCTATCACCTTCAGGCCCAAATACTGGCATTGAGCACTCAGGCCCCAGTAGTGCACCCCACATAACATTACTGGGGTGAGAATGCTGTCATTCGGGCCACATGATGGGAGGATCTGGGTTGTCATGCACCATTGGCTATATTATAAACTTAAACTGGCTTGGGTGACTGGCTACTGGATAGTAGTATTCATGGGCAGATGGGAAGTCTAGGCTGAGAATGGGCAGGGGTGGGCGCACCTGCTGGTCTCAACTTACTTTTTCCTTTTAATGCTTAGTCTGGGAAGGTGACTGCTGTAAACGTCAGTGTCTGGAAGGGAGAGAAGGCTTACAGTACAGTGGGGCAGCTGAGATGGGTGGGGGTATTGTTGCTGGCCAGGCAGTCAGGGATTTCACTTTAAGGCTAGAGAGAGAGAGACATACTGCTTGGGTGGGGAAGATGGATACAAGGCAGATAAAGCTGGCACTGGCCTGAACCCACACTTTTAGTAGCTTTCAGAGAAAGGGAAAACGTGCACAGCAAAAAGGAGTTTACCTGAGACATGCAGATCCTTTATCTGAAGTGCAACATGCATCACAGTGGGTACAGTAATCCCACAGATTTAGAAAGACACACTCTCTCAGCTGATATCCATTCAGAGCAGCATCACAGTGGGTACAGTAATCTCACAGATTTAGAAAGGCACACTCTCAGCTGATATCCATTCAGAGCAGCATCACAGTGGGTACAGTAATCCCACAGATTTAGAAAGACACACTCTCAGCTGATATCCATTCAGAGCAGCATCACAGTGGGTACAGTAATCCCACAGATTTAGAAAGGCACACTCTCTCAGCTGATATCCATTCAGAGCATCACAGTCTAGATGTCACCGAGCATGCCATATTTAAAATTGAGAATTTTCTTTGAGTATAGTGGAGGCAAATATTTCTTGAGCTCGATCAAGGAGTTCTGGTTGGAGAAGAGTCATCATCAGGACTTCCTACACCGTGAAGCCCTTTTTATGGTTGCAGTGGGTGTAGCCCTGCAGACGTGTTGCGATTAACAGTAGAAAAAGGGAGCTTACTGGATACTGAACATGCGCTTTCAAATTGGAGGTGGACAGCAATCCCTGTGCATCCACCGGACTACTTTGTCAGCCGGTGGCAGAACGGAACATGGCACCGTATGCAAGATGGCTGCTGGAGCCCAGTGCACACGTGCGAGTTGTTGCGTATACGCACTGAACACCAGTGGCAGCAGAACAGAACACGACACAGTCGGCTGTGTCCAAGATGGCTGAAGGAGCCACGTGCACATGCGGGAGTTGTCACGCATGCGCACTGAACCCAGAGGCCATCTTGCACATGGCAGAGAGTGTCGTGTTCAACCGAGACCTCAGCTGCAGCCATACCAGTTCTGGCCAGAGTTTGTTTTAATGTGTTCTTATTGAAGCCATGTCTCTTCCCCATTCTGCCTATTGTACAGTTGTATTCAGATGCATGTAATTCGCCTTATATGGAATTTGCTGAGTAATTCTCCTGGGTCATGCCTGAAAATTGGCACTGTTTGCCCAGTGCACGTACCTGGCTAACAAAAACTAAATAAGTAAAGCAATGCTCTCTATCTCTCTGTCTCTCTCTTTCTATATATATGTATTATTTTATTTTTATTTATTTGTTTTCAGAAACAACCTTTGAGCCAAGGCTCTTTTACAAAGGTTCCACGTCATGTGAACAGGATAGACATACAATCAAGAAGGATACAGAGTTATTTAGACATCTGAAAGACTTCACAATGCATAGACTTTATATTAAGCTGATATTAGTACTGTAAAAGTGCAGTGATACTTGCGGCTTGACAAAGGGCAAGGCAGGACAGGATTAGAGGTAGGAGGGGGGGGGCCCTAGAAAAGTGGGCACAGAGGCAGAACCTGAGGTCAGGGCAGGTGATGTCTCTTCCTGGGGTGCAGGGGAGGAGGAGGTGAGGCAAGGAGGGGAGGGAAACAGGAGCTTCCCCTGTTAGTGATTCAGAGGCATTGTCAAGGCATGTGTGGGAAGGAGGGGTTGGCATGCATAGAGAGTAAGATGAGGGGCTGGGAGTTGTAGCAGGGGTCCGGTGGCAGTCCCTTGAGGTGGGTGGGGTGGGAGGGTAGTGGGCAGACCCCTGTGAAGTTTGAAGTGATACTGATGGTCAGGTGGCCAGGAGGACAGGCAGTGGCCACCAGTTAGAGGCATTGCTGTGAGACGGGTGGCCAGGAGGGCAGCCAGTACAAACTGTGTGGGAGGTATGCAGGGGGACTGGGAGGGGACAAGGTGGTAGGGTCAGAGGAGGAGGGCATCAGGTGGAGTTAGGAGGAGAGGTTTGTGCATGACAGAGGGTGGAGAAGTGGGGAGGGGGATGTAGAGGAGGTAAGCAAGGGAGGTAGTCGTGGCTGGGGTGGCTGGGGGAGGGCAGGGGAGTGGTGTGGGCGGTGTAGAGGGAGGGTAAGCAAGGGGTAGTAGGCGCTGGGGTGGCTGGGAGGCGGGGAGGGTGTGTGGGCAGTGTAGAAGAGGTAAGCAAGGGAGGTAGTAGAGGCTGGGAGGGCAGGGGAGGGTGTGTGGGCAGTGTAGAAGAGATAAGCAGGGAGGTAGTAGAGGCTGGGAGGGCAGGGAGGTGTGTGGGCAGTGTAGAAGAGATAAGCAAGGGAGGTAATAGAGGCTGGGAGGGCAGGGGAGGGGTGTGGGGCAGTGTAGAGGAGGTAAGCAAGGGAGGTAGTAGAGGCTGGGGTGGCTGGGAGAGGGCAGGGGAGGGTGTGGGGGCAGTGTAGAGGAGATAAGCAAGGGAGGTAGTAGAGGCTGGGGTGGCTGGGGAGGGAGTGGGGGCAGTGTAGAGGAGATAAGCAAGGGAGGTAGTAGAGGCTGGGGAGGGCAGGGAGGAGTGTGGGCAGTGTAGAGGAGATAAGCAGGGAGGTAGTAGAGGCTGGGTGGCTGGGGAGGGCAGGGAGGGGTGTGTAGGCAGTGTAGAGGAGACAAGCAAGGAGGTAGTAGAGGCTGGGGAGGGCAGGGAGGGGTGTAGGGCAGTGTAGAGGAGATAAGCAAGGGAGGTAGTAGAGGCTGGGGTGGCTGGGGAGGAGTGTTGGGGCAGTGTAGAGGAGATAAGCAAGGGAGGTAGTAGAGGCTGGGGAGGGCAGGGGAGGGTGTGGGCAGTGTAGAGGAGATAAGCAAGGGAGGTAGTAGAGGCTGGGGTGGCTGGGGAGGGCAGGGGAGGGGTGTGTAGACGGTGTAGAGGAGATAAGCAAGGAGGTAGTAGAGGCTGGGAGGGCAGGGAGGGGTGTGTAGGCAGTGTAGGGAGATAAGCAAGGGAGGTAGTAGAGGCTGGGGAGGCTGGGGAGGGGGGGAGGGGTGTGTGGGCAGTGTAGAGAGATAAGCAAGGGAGGTAGTAGGCTGGGGTGGCTGGGAGGGCAGGAGGTGGTGTGTGGGCAGTAGAGGAGGTAAGCAAGGAAGGTAGTAGGCGCTGGGGTGGCTGGGAGGGCGGGGGAGGGGTGTGGGCAGTGTGGGAGGTAAGCAAGGGAGGTAGTAGACGCTGGGGTGGCTGGGGAGGTGGGGGAGGGTGTGTGGGCAGTGTGGGAGGTAAGCAAGGAGGTAGTAGGCGCTGGGGTGGCTGGGGAGGTGGGGAGGGGTGTGGGCAGTGTGGGAAGTGGCAAGAGGTGGTAGAGGCTGGGGTGGCTGGGAGGGAGTGTTGGGGCAGTGTAGAGGAGATAAGCAAGGGAGGTAGTAGAGGCTGGGAGGGCAGGGGAGGGTGTGGGCAGTGTGGGGAGATAAGCAAGGGAGGTAGTAGAGGCTGGGGTGGCTGGGGAGGAGTGTTGGGGCAGTGTAGGGAGATAAGCAAGGGAGGTAGTAGAGGCTGGGAGGGCAGGGGAGGGTGTGGGCAGTGTGGGGAGATAAGCAAGGGAGGTAGTAGAGGCTGGGGTGGCTGGGAGGGCAGGGGAGGGTGTGTGGCAGTGTAGAGGAGATAAGCAAGGGAGGTAGTAGAGGCTGGGGAGGCTGGGGAGGCAGGGAGGGTGTGTAGGCAGTGTAGAGGAGATAAGCAAGGGAGGTAGTAGAGGCTGGGGGTGGCTGGGAGGGTGTTGGGGCAGTGTAGAGGAGATAAGCAAGGGAGGTAGTAGAGGCTGGGAGGGCAGGGAGGGATGTGGGCAGTGTAGGGAGATAAGCAAGGAGGTAGTAGAGGCTGGGGTGGCTGGGGAGGGCAGGGGAGGGTGTGTAGACAGTGTAGAGGAGATAAGCAAGGGAGGTAGTAGAGGCTGGGGAGGGCAGGGGAGGTGTGTGGGCAGTGTAGAGGAGATAAGCAAGGGAGGTAGTAGAGGCTGGGGAGGCTGGGAGGGTGGGGAGGTGTGTGGGCAGTGTAGGGGAGATAAGCAAGGAGGTAGTAGGAGCTGGGGTGGCTGGGGAGGCAGGAGAGTGGTGTGTGGGCAGTGTAGAGGAGTAAGCAAGGAAGGTAGTGAGCTGGGGTGGCTGGGGAGGGCGGGGAGGGGTGTGTGGGCAGTGTAGGGGAGGTAAGCAAGGAGGTAGTAGAGCTGGGGTGGCTGGGGAGGGTGGGGGAGGGTGTGTGGCAGTGTAGAGGAGGTAAGCAAGGGAGGTAGTAGAGGCTGGGAGGGCAGGGGAGGGGTGTGTGGGCAGTGTGAAGAGATAAGCAAGGGAGGTAGTAGAGGCTGGGAGGGCAGGGGAGGAGTGGGGCAGTGTAGAGGAGATAAGCAGGGAGGTAGTAGAGGCTGGGGTGGCTGGGAGAGCAGGAGGGGTGTGTAGGCAGTGTAGGGAGATAAGCAAGGAGGTAGTAGAGGCTGGGGAGGCTGGGAGAGAGCAGGGAGGGGTGTGTAGGCAGTGTGAGGAGATAAGCAAGGAGGTAGTAGAGGCTGGGGAGGCGGGAGGATGTGTGTGGGCAGTGTGAGGAGATAAGCAAGGAGGTAGTAGAGGCTGGGGTGGCTGGGGAGGGCAGGGGAGGGAGTGTGAGGCAGTGTAGAGGAGATAAGCAAGGGAGGTAGAGGCTGGGAGGGCGGGGAGGTGTGTGGGGTGTAGAGGAGGTAAGCAAGGAGGTAGTAGAGGCTGGGGATGTGGAGAGCAGGAGGGTGTGTAAGTGAGAGGAGGATAAGCAAGGGAGGTAGTAGAGGCTGGGGTGGCTGGGGAGGGCAGGGAGGGGTGTGTAGGCAGTGTAGAGGAGATAAGCAAGGGAGGTAGTAGAGGCTGGGAGGGGGGGAGGTGTGGGCAGTGTAGAGATAAGCAAGGAGGTAGTAGAGGCTGGGAGTGGCTGGGGAGGCAGGGAGGGAGTGTGGGGGCAGTGTAGAGGAGATAGCAAGGAGGTAGTAGAGGCTGGGGGGTGGGGGAGGTGTGTAAGGTGTAGAGATAAGCAAGGAGGTAGTAGAGGCTGGGAGGTGGGGAGGTGGTGGGCAGTGTAGAGGAGGTAAAGGTGGAGTAGAGGCTGGGGAGGGCAGGGAGGGTGTGTGGGCAGTGTAGAGGAGGTAAGCAAGGAGGTAGTAGAGGCTGGGGTGGCTGGGGAGGGCAGGGGAGGGGTGTGGAGGCAGTGTAGAGGAGATAAGCAAGGGAGGTAGTAGAGGCTGGGAGGGCGGGAGGGTGTGGGCAGTGTGGGGAGGTAAGCAAGGAGGTAGTAGAGGCTGGGGTGGCTGGGAGGGCAGGAGGGGTGTGTGGGGCAGTGTGGGAGATAAGCAAGGGAGGTAGGAGGCTGGGAGGCAGGGAGGGGTGTGTGGGCAGTGTAGAGGAGATAAGCAAGGGAGGTAGTAGAGGCTGGGGTGGCTGGGGAGGGCAGGGGAGGGTGTGTGGGCAGTGTAGAGGAGGTAAGCAAGGAGGTAGTAGGGCTGGGGTGGCTGGGGAGGGCAGGGAGGGTGTGTGGGGCAGTGTAGAGGAGGTAAGCAAGGAGGTAGAGGCTGGGGAGGCTGGGAGGCGGAGGGTGTGTGGGCAGTGTAGAGGGAGATAAGCAAGGGAGGTAGTAGAGGCTGGGGAGGCTGGGGGAGGGTGTGTGGGCAGTGTGGGGAGGTAAGCAAGGAGGTAGTAGAGGAGGAGTAAGGAGGTGTAGAGGCTGGGAGGGCAGGGAGGGGTGTGTAGGGGCAGTGTGAGGAGGTAAGCAAGGAGGTGTAGAGGCTGGGGTGGCTGGGGCAGGGGAGGGTGTGGGGGCAGTGTAGAGGAGATAAGCAAGGAGGTAGTAGAGGCTGGGGAGGCGGGAGGGTGTGTGGGCAGTGTAGAGGAGATAAGCAAGGAGGTAGTCGAGGCTGGGGTGGCTGGGGAGGGCAGGGGAGGGGTGTGTAGGGGCAGTGTAGAGGAGATAAGCAAGGAGGTAGTGGAGGCTGGGAGGGCAGGGAGGGGTGTGTGGGCAGTGTGAGAGAGGAAGCAAGGGAGGTAGTAGAGGCTGGGGAGGCGGGAGGGGTGTGTGGGCAGTGTAGAGGAGATAAGCAAGGAGGTAGTAGAGGCTGGGGAGGCGGGAGGGGAGTGGGGGCAGTGAGAGGAGGTAAGCAAGGGAGGTAGTAGAGCTGGGGTGGCTGGGGAGGCGGGGAGGGTGTGTGGGCAGTGTAGAGGAGGTAAGCAAGGGAGGTAGTAGAGGCTGGGAGGGCGGGAGGGGTGTGTGGGGGCAGTGTGGGAGATAAGCAAGGGAGGTAGTAGGCTGGGGAGGGCAGGAGGGGTGTGTAGGCAGTGTAGAGGAGGTAAGCAGGGAGGTAGTAGAGGCTGGGGAGGGCGGGGGAGGGGTGTGTGGGCAGTGTAGAGGAGATAAGCAAGGGAGGTAGTCGAGGCTGGGGAAGTAAGAACTGGGGAACTGTCTTGTGCTAATGGAAGTTGCTGCCTCTGTCTTGTGCTAATAATAGTGACTGCCAGCCGAGCTGGGCCAGGGCATCCAGAGGGCTAAATCAGCTGTTGGGGAAACAGGTGCACGCAGAGCTGGAGGTCAGATAGTGCTTAATGTCTAATTTGAAACTGAATAGGCTAGTGGAGTTACGAATGGTTTCGGGTACCTCACTGATCCATAGTGGGGCTCTATAGGAGTCTGAGAGCTGCGCGTCAGAATGGCACCATGATAGCCCACTGTGTTCTACCTCTGGTTCTGTACTCTGAGCCTGGTAGGGAGAAGATGCCAGCTACGCATGGGGAAGCTTTCCCAAACAATGCTTTTTTGCCTAGGAGGCATATGAGGAATTTAACCCTGCATCCAAGGGACAGAAGGGGTGTCAGTACATATAGGGAACAGGTGTGGGTCAGTCGATCGGCATTCAGGATAAGCCTGCAGGCCTTGTTGAGAGCTATATGTATCCTCTTGAGCACAGAGTGTGATGCTGCCCCGTATACAACCAGGCTGTAGTCAATGGTGGAGAGGATAGACCTTGTTATGGACAGGCAGAGGGCTGTCGTGGTAAGGTATTTTCTGTGCCTGTGTAGCACACCTAGCTTGGTGTTTACTGCCTTGATCACCAGGTCAACGTGTTGAGTGTAGGATAAGGTGTCGTCCCCCTGGTTGACCCCAAACTATTCACACTCTTGTGGTGTGTGTTACTTTAATAGACTGAGATAAAATGAGATTTCAGGCTGGTTTCGCAGCAGTCTTTGTCAAAACACACATGTACGAAACGCGTTAGGCCTGGCACACAGCCAGACAGGAACAGAGATGCTCGAGTGACGTCTAGTCTGCAATGCCGATATAAAGTTAGAGACTTGCCTTTTTAAACTGTGATGTGTGTTGTACTTCAAATAAAGGAATCGGAGCTGACTCGGTGGTGTAGAGGGTTAAGACACAGTAATGCACATTACCTGTCCCACGCCGGTGACCCGAGTTCAGGAACAAGCTTGGGTTGCCTGGAGTCCGCCAGAGGAAGGGCTGGAAAAGGATCGAGCAGCCACCTGGCAGCTCTTCTTTCCTGGATTGGAGCGGTAAGCCATCCCTGCTTTTGGCTGCCACTGGATAAAGCCCAGTTTTAGCACTGATGTTCAGGTGGCTGGTGGGACACTGGGTGGAACGGGCTGGCGGTTCTGGAGGCGCATGCGGTCTCAACTCACATACACCATCCATGTTTGATGTGGCCTAGGAAAGGCAAAACTTAGGAGGAAATGGGTAGCGGACCAAGCTTCATGAAGCCCTGCCCACGGTGCGCACTTGCCTCCCTGCCACTCTGGCAGAGGTAGAAGGAGGAATGGAATGGAGAGTTAGCAGGCTGGCCAACAGCACCTGGGGACAGGGTTGAACAAGCCACCCAGTCCAGCCCAGGAGTATAATAACCTTTATTAAAAAATAATAATAAAATAAGGAATTGGCATGTATCAGGCAAACTCCTTTTGTTATGCACATCTTTCTTTCTCTGAAAGCTGCTAAAAGTGTGGTCTCAGGCCAATGCTGGCTTTATTTTCCTTGTATCCACCTTCCCACCCAGGCAGTATGATGCTCTGTAGACTTAAAATATACTACTACACTGCCGGCCTGGTGCCACTGGAGGTTGAGGTACTGGACACCACACCTTGAGTCATGCTGGTGACCTGGGTTTGGGAATAAGCCCGGGCCGTGAGGAGTCGGTCGGAGGGAGAAAGCACTGAGCATCCGGAAGACTACTCTCCTCTCTCGGGGAGGGATGGATTGTCATCCCACCTGCTGATCACCCTTTGGTGGGGGCTGGGGGGCAATACAGGATGGGAGGCACATGATCGGGCGTGGCATATGGGTGCCCTCACGTGTGCATGCTCATGCCAGATGCCGTGGAGAAGGGGGGGGACAAAGAAAAGAGAAAAAATGGTGGCCAGGGGCTCCATGACCCCCTTTCCTGCGTCTCACCAGTCCACTGCCTGCCCCGAATTTGGATTGTAGTCAGGGAAGGGGAGCTCCCTTCCTAGTCCTGCCACAGGGGAGTAGTCTGTGGGGGGGTCTAGAGGTGGGTTGGGTGGCAGTTGGGCTTGCGGGCTGGTGATATGGGGCTGAGATATTGCCCCTGGTCACCTGTGGAGTATAAAGTGTGCGTGTGTGTGTGTGTGTAAATACATATATATATATATATATATTTTCATGGCAAAAAACAGTTTAATGCATCAGTTAGGGTTAAAGCAACAAAAGTGAGAAATTAAATGTTAGGTTGAGCCCCTAACCCACACACACACACACAACCCACACATCCTCAGACATGGCAGCTGAGGGTGTGCCATGGGGTTGTAGTGGCCCAGCTCACCCCATTCCATGTATAAGCAGGTTGACATGCTATAGTAAAGCAGAATGGGGTGAGATACCTCACGATCCCATGGCACACCCCGGTGTCTGTCAGTCTGTGGAAGGTGGGTTGTGTGTGTGTGGGGGGGGGTTAGGGGCTTAACATTTCATTTTCTCACTTTTGTTGCTTTAACCCTAATTAATGCATTAAATGCAGTTTTTTTGCCGTGAATTCTCTTACTTTTTGAAAAGTGAAATATAACTAGTAAAACAAAATATATTGGTGGGAGCGTGGGGCATGAACCACCAAGTTGCCCATTTCTGCATAACAATATGCATAGCTACAGAGCCATACAGCAGCCCTAATGGACAAGAAACCCTTGTAACACTAATTTGCCGATATGTCAGGAACCATAGCAGGTAGAAAAAAATTAAAGTGTCGTCGTAATCATCACAGCGAGTATTGTATGTGACAACATAACAATCAAACCTGTATTTTACATCATTTCTGAGATACAGGCACTGAAATGCACTGGACAGGCACTCTTTCAACCCTTGTGACACTAATTTGACAATATCTCATGAACCGTGTAACCCACGGAAAAAATTCCATAGCAGGATATTGTATGGTTTCAAATTTTGTTCCAGGGGCATAAATCACCTATAGGTGATCTAAGCCGCCAGTAGCGAAAACTCTGTACCTCTCTTCGTTTTTGAGACATGGGCGCCGGAAGGCATGATAAACCCCGCAATGTAATCCCATGGGGAAAATCTTAACTTCGTGATGGCATATCTATGGAACCACTTAATTCCCCAACACCTAAACAGCATAATTCACACCTGACGGGCATCCTCTCAACACCCTGTAAATTTTAAGTAAAAAGACCAAACCATTAATGAGCTATGCAATTTTAAAGTTTTTACACCTTTAAAAATTCTTCTTTCGTGAGATAGCAAATCCTGAGCTATCAGATCAGTTCTAATCCGCGAGCAAGCAAAATCCTAGTCCATGAGGGGACATCTGGTCGCGCCATCAGGGCCATCTAGTCATCCCCAGGGACATCTGGTCACGAAATTCCAGCTACAGTATCTGGTCGTCCCCTGACGGATAAAGCTTGCGGACCAGGATCGTCTCGCGGACCAGGATTATGTAAACTCACAAACTAGGATTGTTAGTGAGTCACAAAAGAGACATTTAAAATTTTTTAAAAGCTATTTTTTGACAACAATGAACCAAACCAAAGGCATGGCTTTGTAGTGGGCATCACCCTGAACAAAACCCATGCCTCATCTGGCCCAAAAGTCACCCATAGACAAAGCTATGACATTTTGTTTGGCTGAAAAAACTGAAAACAAGATGGCGGCTTGCGGACAAAGAATTTTTCTGACAGACTAGGATTTTACTTCATGAGGTAGCAAAATCCTTGACCATGAGACCATTCTTAGTTTGCAAAAAATACATATAAATTTTGAAGTGCACTGAGCATGCTCAGAACTTAAAACTGATAAATTTAATAACTTTTGAACAAATTAATATTTTTTTACCAAACCAATGCTGGATTGTTCTTTGAACCAAACTCTTTCTATGTTCCAAATTTCAGACCAAAAGACCATATAGTGTGGTCGCAGCGCCATGGGCAAAAAACACATCAAGACTGGCAAAAAGTGGATTTGTTAGCATTTCGCTGAGCAGAAACCATATGTCCAACCAAAACGCAACTTGGTAAATCAAGAGATCCACCACACCAGACCTCGCATTCCAAATTCCGTGCAAATCTGTTGAATGGTTGCAAAGTTATCAACATGCAAAATTTGAAATTTAACATTAAAGTGCTTACTCAGCCCTAACTATAGGGGCACGACCCCACCTCTATAAGATATATATGTAACCTCTAGATGGCGCTATCCAGGGGCTACTACCCCTGCCTGATTTGCCACCAACAGGTTGAGGGCCTGGATCCGATGGCAGGTGCCTCAACCCAGAGGTCAGGGTTTGCAATAGTTAAACTAACTTGGTCACAGCCCTCTGGGACACTGCAACCCCTTTCTTTCCACTAGTGGCCCACAGTATATCAGAATTACCTTCACAGTATACACTTACCCCAGGACTAGTTCAGGCACTGGGACCCCTGTAAAATAAGAAGATACAGTGCAACAATCATAGTACAATGCTTTAACATGCACAAATACCTCAGGCAGTATAACTTTGCTGAAAGCAGCTCTGATTTATTTAGGGGATATAACAAGGACAGGGGAAATCAGGTTAATTAGCTTATCACTTTACATCATCTACCTATGGCTCTGTGCACAGGCCTATCCCACCAGATACTGTCCCTGGTACCCAAGCCCTAGTGGCTAGTCCAAACCATGGCAGCTGGTAGGGCCCTTTCACACAGAGAAAAGAAAAATTAGTTAAACAGTCAGCAGTACAGTAATTCCATTTGGATTCAATGTGGCAATTCAACAGGGAGCGACCCTGAATTAGTACTCACGACCTCCAAACAAGATAGGGTCCTTCAAGCGTCAGCAGAGGTACTCTTGAGCTCCACAAGACTCCTCACACATTTATATGACAAACTGCAACAGGCAAAGTCCTTTAATGGTGGCAGGATTCACTGAGCTACACAAGCCTCTCACACATTTATATGGTAAACAGTAACAGGCAAAAGTCCTTTAATGGCAGCAGGATTCACTTGAGCTACAAAGCCTCCTCACACATTTATATGGTAAACAGTCAGGCAAAAGTCCTTTAATGGCAGCAGGATTCACTTGAGCTACACAAGCCTCCTCACACATTTATATGGTAAACAGTAACAGGCAAAAGTAGTCCTTTAATGGCAGCAGGATTCACTTGAGCTACACAAGCCTCCTCACACATTTATATGGTAAAAAGAAAGCATTATACCAGGCAGGCTGCTTCTCTATCCGATCGCACTACTGCACAATACCCGGAGAACACACAGCAAATTCAGTTCCTGACAGACCGACATAATTCAGCAATTTCTCCAGTCTTCTACAGGGTGAGCCTGGTTTCTATTCTTCAGATATCCTTTGATTCTCTTCACAGGACGGATTCAGTCCTAACAAGCAGTTACACAAGCTGCAGACCGGAACTTCGGGGCCTTACCGCGTTTCCCGACTAAAACTGCACACGAAAAAGCACAGGGCTCCTTCCTCTTCACTGCCAGAGCTCAACTGAACTCCAGCAGACAAAACCAGGCACTTCCTTTGAGTTCCTCCCAGTTCTTGGCTGGATTGGCTGTCACTCACAATAGACTGCCCCTGTTGGTACAAAAGGCGCAAGTCAAACTACATCTCCCAGAGTCACTGCCCATACAATCCTCTTGTGGCTGGCTCAGATTACGAGTCCAAGTTCTGATTCGTCCAAGGCACCATTTTAGAGCTACCTTAACCCACACTGATTGGTCCAGTTCAGCAGTTCAAAACTAGAATGGGGAACTAGGCAAACACAGTTCTGACTGCAAAGAAAACAGGTTAGACAAACTGTATTTTCATTATTACTCTAAATGATTTCTGGCAAACAGTTACATCTTTCAGATAGGTTCCCTTTGCACTCCTAGTGACTGCAAAAATGGAGTGAATTGGCAGCAGCTCGAGTGGTACTCAAGCAGAGAAACACACAGTCCCCCCATACAAACTAATTATGTCTGCAAGCAGACAGCTCTTAAAGAGACAGTACCAGAGGCTCTAAAAACACTCACAGATAAATGGCTTAAACGCCAAACACCATTCAGGCTTGGAGCATTCAAGCAAGCTCCTGGAAGTCTTTTGGGAACCCCCATTTGCAGGGGGGTTACATATACATACATACACATGCACACACTACACTGCCACATGGGATAGCCTGGACTATGTGTTATTTAGTCCTTTAAACTGGGATAGGAGGGCTAGATTATGCTGCCTATTTGAGCCTCATTCTGGGGGAGGGTGCAACCAACTGAACCTAAATCAGATTAAGTTGTTGGCGGTATTTTAATGAAAGAGGAAAATTTGTCCTACTCTTCTTTGAGGTGTGCCGTGTGATCTTTACCTCCCCTGAGAAACCACTAGAAGGAAGACAGGACCTTGGTTTAATGTCTCTTCCAATTGACTGCATGCCCTGATAGTACAGTAACCACTTAGTACTGCAGTCGGTGCCAGCATTTAATGCTATGAGGCCCAATTCTGATGTGGGACTAGAACCCATGACCTTCTGGCCCAGAGGTGGATGTTTTACCAACTGAGCCATGCTGATGCCTGTCTTGGTCCTGGCTTCCGTACCTGAGCTGGTAAGTGTTGATCATGATCCAAAGGCACCATGCTCTGACCTTTGAGGGGGGTGATGTATTCTCTTCTGTCACAGTGCATTCAGTGGTGGGAAGCCAATCATCTGTAGAAAAAGAGATGGAAGGATGCAACGAAAGAGAGGCTGTAGATGCTTGCCTGAAACCATAGTTGTCCACAGTCCACCCACCTGCTGGAGGATGACAGCTTTGCTACCAATGCCCTTATGACTAGGGTAGGGGCGGAGTTTGCTGTCATTAGGTCATTTGTAAAGTCTGTAAAAGAGCACGTGGGAGGGATTGGAGTAAGTGTTTAAATTAGGGAGCAGAAGGTCCAGCAGTAGGAGGAAAATGGACCCAACAAAGGCGTGCCAGGCTGACCCGACAGCATCCAGTGGTAGCACATTCGAGGTGTCCGTGTGTCCTACAGTTCATGGGGTGGGTGTGCTAATGGGGGTGGGTGGGAGGTGGGTGAAGCATAAAAAAGAGAAGTAATCACATTGACACTGCTGCTGTGCACATTTTATATTTTAATATTTATATGTCACAACAGGACATTATTGACATCAAAATGATCAACACTGGTCCCAATGCAGGCTGAGCTGAACCAGTTGTTTTGCACAGTAAAAGGAATTTAAATAGAAAATTTGAGAATAATGCATAACGTGTTATGAATTTTTTTAACACAACTGAAGTATGTAATATATATTGATATATAAACTTCATAAACACAATCACTCATGTTTTTATTTTGTATAATTCGCACAAGAAGTTGAACACCTAACACCAACGCTTCACTGCATAAGTTTTTAAATCCATTGTGGGAAACAGTGCTCTCCTGTCCAAAGTATAAAACAAACGGCGTCTTTTCATTTACCCTACACAGTTAGTATCTCTTTATCCTCCGTTAAGAAGTGCAGTCGACCCGTGAAACATTTTAAAATGGTGCAGCATTTTAACATACCGAGCCCAGCAGCCAGATGGCAGTGAGGTGAGTGAAGAGATACTGTTTTGTTTTTTTTGTACTTTGGACATGAGTATGGTTTCCTACTTTGCATTTCAAAATATAGACAATGAAGCACAAATGCTACAAACACCAGTAATTGGGTACAACGTTATGTAACCCCTCACCCCTGCCTTTCTAGCAAAACGACAGGTGGCATGCTGTTGAAGCTGACAGCAGTACCTGGTGGGGACTGGGTTTGGGGAGGATGAGGTTACTCGGCACAGAGGGCCTAGGTTTGGCTACTCTGCACAGGGGCAGCCAAGTAAATCTGAACACAGGAAGCAATAACTGTAATGTCCAATACTAGGAATGGGATTCTACAGTGTGGCTTTTATTCACATCCAAGCTGAACCAACAAAGCATAGACAGACTCCACGGGCTACATTCCTGGTAATGCAGATTAGAGACAACAGAACACTTTATCACCATTTCCAGCCCTCGACTCTAATCCCACCAGGCACACAGCCGGACTTGCACGCAGCTTTGGGAATACAGCCCGACTTGTACACTACTTAGTTTTCCCCACTGGCCTGGCTCCCCTTCGGCCACTTTGATCCAGGGTCCATTTGAGGAATGAACCAATTATCAATTCGGGTCCATTTGAGGAATGAACCAATTATCCTGTTGTGGCTCCCCAAACCACACTAGAGTCTTGACTCCTAGAGAGAATTTTCCTTACAATCCCATGTCTGGGTACTTTCCCCATCACTGGCCAAGTGCCTGAGGCAAAGTAGAAATCTACAGAAGAAATCTGTAGAGGTGGACCTGGTCACTAAATATGGGGGGCCACCCACCTCCAGCTCCCGCAGCCCATACCCGGCCATTTCTCTGAAAACTGAACAATTCCTTTACTGACTTTTAAATGTAGATTCTGGGTAGATGTCTGTCACATCTCCTCTACATAACATTTGCATCCCAACAAACTCTGGACTTGAACCTACTTTTAACTTGCTTAGCCCATTACTCTAGGCTTCCAAATATTTAGCAGTTCAATCCCCACATTGTCACACAAGTCTCAGGGTGAAAAACATAGGCCCTTTTAGCCAGAGCAGACACTCACCCTCACGTTGCAGGTGCCCCACAGGCGACTCACAAATCTTCTTGTTCTCCCAAATAAACACTGGAACACATAGGCACCTTTTCCTTCACAAGCAGAACTAGGGGGTTGTCCCAGGAATCTGCAGGGAACCCTTTTCTGCCCCCCTGGGAGGGAGGGGGCACTGAGACCCGAAAACAGTGGTCTCCACCACTTCAATAATCTTCTGTGTCTCTCTTTAAGGTGGAGACACACACCCGGAAGCTCCCAACTTCACACTCACTCACTGAAGACTGACTGACAACACTGACTTCAAAACTTCACAACGTTCTATCTAACTCCCTTTGCTGCAGATTCCAATGTGGCTCATGCAGCTGCGATAGTTCTATTGGTGATGTCATCCCTCAGTCTCAGCTGAGACTGAGAACAGAGTGAGACACTGTGAAACCCATTTAACTGGAGTTTCACGAGCTGCCTTCCCTGCCTACCACAAGGTCTTACTGGGATTCTTGTAGCCCTGGGTAACAAGGGGGTACACTTATACCCTGTTATTACAGCATTTGATCGCACTGATAATATAGAGGATAATGTATGGAGATTCATCGGTAACCATGCTGTAATTGCTTTGAGAGGTTTCTGTGACAACTTTGTAAACCTTGAGAACAAAGCTCGAGAGGTTTTAATTGTCACGGTAACTCCTTTATAGCGCATTTCAGCGAGGTTACTGGATGAATTCCTACATTATTTTTTATAGTGTATGGGGCAAAAAATGGCAGCAAATGAGCACCTGTTTGACCGAAAAGAGCCCTTACTTTGCTGTTTCCCCGATGCCCACCCTCTCTCTGTAAGGGCCAGCTCTCACCACCTTGGCCCGTTTGTTCTGAGCTGCTACTTAAAATGCGCATTGCATAGATAGCTCAG
Source organism: Neoceratodus forsteri (assembly GCA_016271365.2). Lineage (NCBI taxonomy): Eukaryota > Metazoa > Chordata > Ceratodontiformes > Ceratodontidae > Neoceratodus > Neoceratodus forsteri. Next base: position 63,500,513 of record JADMNL010000036.1, on the reverse strand, counting down.
GTAATGATCCCATCACTATAATGTACTCAAGGCGTTAACAACCCTGATGTCATAGCGATGGGATACAAGAAAATAATCTTGCCGTTTTAGTGGTAATAAGGGCACACCATATATTATTCGTTTGTTGAATAATTATTATTACCAGTTATTATGTTACATTTAAGTAAATATAATTTATTCAGGGAAGATGCCTGCTGGACTGGTTGGAGAAGGTGTGAATGAGGGCTGAGAAGGCTTTAGAGCTAAAACGAACAGCAATGGCACTTCTCATCTTTTTTTTATACTTGTTTATTGACAGAAGCAACTTGGACCAAGTACATTGTATTTCAATAAAGATAACACCCATCTGACATACATTGTTGTCCATACCTAAACATTGTTTGTTTCATTACAGAATCATGTAATTTGTTCACAATATAAGTAAATGTGTTGTATTTCTCAGATTACTTATATGTTTTAAGCTTTTAAATGCTCTACCAAAATATCAAATTGATCCTTTATCAGAAAATTGAAAAGGAGGAAAAGGACTCTTATTACTACATTATAAGTTACAAGGAAAAAAAGTAAAGTGGGAGAGTAAGAAATCATTATCAAACTGTTACTGTCAAGCAATTTCATTTAAAAATTATGTATATAATTTACCAAAGCCCATCTCCGGAGATAATGAAGAAAGGAGGGAGGGGGGAGAGGGAAGGCAGCACTAACAGTTTCCATCAATTTCTTTCTATTTTTATTTTTGGAAGAAGCCTCCATTTAATGTTCAGGTTATATGAATATCCTGTTGCGCTTTACTTTGATATAGGTCCCATTTATTCCATCTGTTGTTAAACTTTTCATTTTGATAGTTTATGGAATGGGTTATCCTTCCCATCTGCTGAATTTGGGCCACTATTGTTAGCCACTCTTGTAACGTTGGAGGCTTTTGTTGTAGCCAATTTTTTGTTAGTGCTTTCATAGCAGCTATTGTTAAGATGGCCCATAGACAGTGTGTCTTTTTACCCCCTACTCCCTCCGGATAGAGGCCTAAGATACAATGCTCTGAGGCTATGTCAGTTGAGGGTGTGAATAGTTCGTGTAAGTGTCTACGAATTTGTGACCAGAAATTCTGAATCTCACTACAGAACCAAAAAATATGTGACTGATCAGCAGAGGTACTGCCACAGTTCCTCCAGCATCTCCCTTGAGATAATAAACCCACCCTGTTTAGCTTCATTGGAGTGTAAAATTACCTAATTCTGAGCTTCCAGGTAAACTCTTGCCAACTCGGGGAAGAGGTTGTTTTCCATGTATTTCTGAATATCTTTACCCAGGTTTGGGAGTTTAAAGTAGTTTTCAATTCTATTGCCCATTTTTGCTGAATCTTTTGAATATTATTGCCCCTGTCTGCCACTAAATTATTATATAGCATAGTTATTGCTCCTTTGCCATGCGAACTACCCCATATGGCTTCAAATACTTGAAGAAAGGGTCTCTCGTCCTGCCAAGTTGCCATTTGTCTCTTTTTGGCAGTTATGAAATCCCTTATTTGGTAATAATATATGCAGTCTGCCCTGTTCCAGTTATTTCTGGTCATAAATCTTTTTTTTGTTTTGTTACTGTGCTTCGTATCCTCATCACCCAGGGGTCTGACATTGACCAGGCCCTGCACACCCAGTCTCATCTCCCATCTTCTCTGGGACTCACCTTTATTGCCTGGTCCTCCCTAGTCTGCCCCCAAAGCAGGACCATCTGGGAGTGGGTACCATTTCTCAAATTACAGTGCAGTCAGCGGTGGGTGCCTTAGTCAGAGGTGCAGGACCCATGGTGTGAAGGTGGCATCACGCTACTTCATCCAGTGGTGTTTCCTTCCTCTTCTGAGAACACCTGCCACTTAGTGAGTGTGTGTGTGTTCAAAACTCTTGCGTCTCACTATTAAAGTGTTCTCCTTGCCTGCATTTCTTTTCTTTGGATGTTTCTGGTTTTGGTTGATGTGGAAACTGTGTTGAGGTGCATCTAACAGTAGCAATAGAACTACAAAAGCATCCTAGTTAAAGGAAGGCCGATGTTTGAAAATTTTTGGAAAATGAGCATTTTATTACTATTGAAATTGTCCCAGAGACTTCTTTGTGTATGATGCTGTTTACACACAGTTCTTGATGATAAGATGATATGAGCTGGCAGGATAACCTAGAGGTTAGAGGAACGAGATGTGAACGAGCTCGATACATCCAGCAGACCAGACCTGAGTTTGATTCTCACAACCTCCACTTGCATACTGTGTGGCTCTGGGCAAGTCCTTAACTGCCCAGTGCTCCCAGGTCACCCTTGAAAACAGGCACTTGTGCCTAGCGGCCTTACCCGTTACCACAGATTGAAATAAAAATCCATAATATGCATCACTTTATGTTGGGGGTGATGATATTATTAGTCTGGAACATCTGGCATATTAAATTTCTGAAAACAAAGGTTATTGAAATAGTATATCTTGTACGTGGTCTAAGGCTGCCTTGGCTAACATCTTTTTGCCACTAAAATGGTGGACCTCTTCAGAATGGCATTGTTTTTCTGTTTATGGGTGGGATTTTGAAGATTTGATGCACAAGGTATATTTAGAAACAGAATTGCTCAGAATGGTCTTTATTCATTGTGTAAAACTAGGAGTTTGACAAGCACTGAAAAGATGGTACAGGAGTTCAAACAGGTAACAGATTGCTTTTATCCCCTAAAGGTCATTATTCTTTGCATTTGTAACCACTTGTTACCTATGTGAATATGTGCTGGTTGCTTCTGGCTATGGTGAACATCTGTTCACGCAGACAGAATATGAATTTCACATGTACGTGCAAGATGAGGCAAAGCATATCACTGTACATTGTAATATTCTGACTGTTGCAACATATTTGAAATTTGAGGTCCCTGGGATCTTGGCTGAGGTGTAAGTAACCAGACATGAACCTTCCTTGAGCAAGGATGTTACCCCAGTTGATAGTAGTTTGGAACATAATGGCCTTTATTAGTGCTGTGCGGAATTCTGCCAGTGAAATTAGTGCAGAATGACTTTTGGAATAATATTCCACACAACAGCATTTTTTTTCCGTGGAAAATCATTCTAAAAATTTCTGCGAAAATATTGAGATCTGCGAATAAAATTCTGCAGAACTGTTGAAGAAAAACTCATTCCATGTTTTTCTGCCATGGAATTCTATCATTCCATTTCAAATTTCAGCAGAATTTAGAAAATTCAATGAAATCGTGTTCCACGTAATCTGAAAATTCCACAAGCACTAGTCTTTTCCCTGCCATCAGATCATATTTATTTGACTTTATATCTTAAGGTGACTAAGTACAGTTGTATCGCAAGCAGTAACATACAACGAGGTGTGGGTTATCGCTGATAAACACGCATGGGTGTGTGTATTAGACACGAGGCACTGCGCCAGTGCCTTATTCACCTAAGGTGCTCTTATCGAATGATAACCACCTGAGTGTGATATTGCACTTATAAAATAGGCCCTAAGTAAGCATTTAATAAAAATAAAATAGTAAAAACACAGGAAAATAGTTTAAATTGAGGTTTTATTAAAAATAGTGCAAAGTAATACCCGACAGAATTGGGCGGGTATTGGGCAATACCGGACCGCCCAGGGCGGAGGAGGACCTTATAGCCCCTGGAAGGTCCAGTATTGTCCATACCGCCCACCCTGGAGGGTATTATTGCTTGCACTGTCCCTATTAAAACCTCAATTTAAAAATATTTCCCCATGTTTTTTACTCTTTTTATTTTTTATTAAATGCTTTATAGGCCCATTTTATAAGTGCAATAACACACTACTATTGCGCTTAGAAAATGGGCAGCTGTATTACATATGTTTTAAAAATATATATTTTTATGTTTAAATGTTAAGACTCTTAGCTGTTTCAATTATTCTGTGATCAAATAGTTCCTCCGCCTGGTCCTACTGTGTAGTTTTCAATTTGGAATTGGTTGCCATGTCTCCCCCCCCCCCCACACACACACACTGAGTGAGGGCTTAAGATTGCTTTTGTTTAACATTTTATTCAGTGTTTTTTGGTTTCCCCATTGGTTCCACTGGAACTGAAAAGCAGCTGCCGCCTGGTTTAATGCATAGCTGGAGACCCGCAAGTGTCTAGCACTAACTTTGTAACATGTCAGATAAGAACAGGGAGAGCGGTGAAGAAAATGCTAGGGATAGAAGAAAATCAAAGCAGGAGAAAGGTACATTTAGCAGTCCTGCTTGTGTGTCCTAGTTTGCCTACTGTAATACTGCGAGTGTTAGCAGAGGAAGGTGCAGCGTGTAACTTGTGAGCGCCGCGGGAAATGGTGATTTTTATTACTATGCATCTCCCTTCACTTGGGTAAACCAATAACAGATGCTTTTATATTAAAACAGATGAAACTGTTTGCGGTCTCAGAGTACTTTCAGTACTGATGCTGTGTTCTTATGGAAGAGGCGTGATCGCGAAAGTAGGACGAGTTGAACAACCTGAAGGATGCACAAAATGCTCATCGTGGTGTCTGCCACCAGTTTCACTTTATTTTTAACTTCATTTATTTGGGAACTGATTGGTCGGTTTAACTTATCTGGAGGTCGCTACTTTGTAAAATGTGGCGGTGGCTGAATAGTGTGGTACAGGAACCGTCGGGACTCTGCATGCTACTCTTGACCGTTGAGTGATGCGTTGTCAGCTTGGGGCTTAAAATTTAGCAGACAACTTTATGGATCGAGATACAGATATTGAATCTACACAGTTTTTTGCCACGGTAGTACTACCTATAATGTATTTTTTGACATGTTAGGCTTTCACTTGATTCAGCTTACAAATGTTGTATATGGGGCGTGGATGTTAAAGGCTGTGTACCAACTAGCTGACTGGACAGTATGGAAAAAAATGGCGGTGTGACGTGGTTTAACATTCCATGGCACTACAATATGTGTAAACAGGTACTTACATCGGCACTTTTAAAAGCAGGGCTCTGTTGTCTGTTATGAAGTGGCTTGTAGCAAAGCAGCATTCTGATTGACTGCTACGAGTGTGCTAATATGTCTAACACCATGGGAAAAAGATCACGCTGTGCTGTGCCAGACGGGCACTGTTCTTCCCATTCTGCCAGTGTTCCAAATTAGAATGTCCAAAAAATAAAAGCTGCCATCTTTTTTTTGTGCTAGCTGCAGTAGGCAAAAGTAAAGCTAAGAAGCAACCTCCGTTTTCACAGAAACATATCCTTTAATTCCTGCTGCACACGACAGACAAACGCCAACAAAACTGCTGCGTATTCAAATCTCTCCCCTGTCTGCCCGCTCGCTTGCCGTCCTCAACAGCCGGTCTGCCAGCCGCTCGCTAGTTCCTGTGTTTATCCTCACTTTTTAATTTTTTTACTAAATAAAGTATTCCTTTTAAAAAATCCCAGCCATAATCTCCCTCCACCCCTTCCTGCCCACTCGCTCGCTGACTCTCTTCAACGGCTCACTGGCTGTCCTCCTCAGTGTCCGATCACTACTTTCGCTGACGTAGCTGTTCAGCTATACTAATTGTTATCTCTTTTTTTCAGACATGCAGCCCACATTGTCACCTAACAGCTTTGCGATTCCCCTGCCAGCAGCTCGCTAGTTCCTTTATCTATCCTCACTTGGCTCACTGGCTCTTTCTCCATGGAGGTTGTTTCCCGTGTCATGGAAACAGTACTGGCGTTGCCTCCCTTACACTGCCTGCTGCCAAAAGCATAAATATAAATAAACAAGGCCGCCTTGTAAATATCAGCGTACACTCGACACTAACAGGCTGCACAATGTTCAGGTTTACTTTTACAAGTACTGCTCTAAATAAAGTTTACAATCTTTTACAATTTAAAACAAATGTTACATTTACTTAACTACAGATGGAACTATTTTTTCCAGCGCAGTGATTTTTCCTCAAATAAACTTAAATTTATTTAATATAAAAGTTGTAGACTCATTATTTATGTTTTAAAAATCCACTGACCATTTCATAAGCACAGTAAGCCACTCCAGGGTGTGTGTTAGACACTTTAACATACGGCTAGGAGGCTGGATGCACTCGGCCAATGGCCTCGTGCCTCACTATGCCTCCTAGCCGTGTGTTAAAGTGTCTGACACACACCCCCTGTCGTGTCTTATTGCTTACATAGATGAGCACTTTGGGAGGCCTATCAGCCAGTCAGAGCCAGAGGATTTTTTTGACCATTTTCTAAGGTAAAATAGTCCCTCTGTTTTTGTATTTTCTGTGGTGTGTGATGTCCACTACATGTTATGTCCTCCCCACCACACACACACACACACACACACACACACGCAGGTTGTGTTGCAAATGTTCATACGGTACACTGTTAATACAGCAGAGGACAGATGATATTTCTAATTTTATTTCAAAGATTTCTGTCCATAGTTAAGATGACTGCTGAACAGTTACTTCCATTTTTTCAGTGAACTTTTGAGATCGCGGTCTGCACTGTGAGCAGATTTCCCGACAAGATTTATTTTTGTATGGTGTCTAACTTTCTTTTGTTTAGGGAAGTTAAATGTAAGACAGCTCTTACTACGTAGAGGTAAAAGTTGGCTGAGTAGAGCGCTGAGGACCAACTTCCGCTTTTGCAGTCCACTTTGGAGAGCGCTGTGGAGTTTCGAGATCATGGTCCAGTTTTGGTGGGCGAGGTTGAGTGCCACAGTGATAACACCAGAAACGGATCAGGTGACAGAGATGGTTACTGTTTTTTTTTGTGTGTGTTAACGAAGGTTAGGAGGAGCGGGCTGTGATTTCAAAGCCGTGTCCTGGCGGGGGGAATCAGTTGAGCTTGCAGTCGGTTGCTTCCAGTTTGTTTACGGATTTATCAGAAAAGCTGGGGTTATACAGTGAGGTAACTTTTAAAATATATATTTTCTGTGGCGTGGAACTGGTCCAAAATGAGGCTTTGCTCGCGGGGAGGGGGCCTACGGTGTGCTCTTCTGGGTGCTTTTAGTTGCTGGTGAACCGCTTCAGTGAGCTCTGCCAGTCAGTGTTTGTGTTTACTGTTGGCAGAACTAGTGAGCAATTTTTGATATTATTGGGCTCATGAGTAGCAGTAAGTGCTGTCTGGCTACTATATCTTCTGCTAAGAACACAGCTCAGAAGATGTAGTAGCCAGTCGGATTGCTGGATTTCCAAGGTTCATTTCATAAACTGTATTTTTCTGGCTGTTGGTTGTGTATTTGTACTATAAGACCATACGTAACATTGATTCTTATATTTACCATGTATGTGCGCCACACACACACACACGCGCGCGCGCACACACACACTTTATTTGATTTAGACATCCTAAAGAGGTTTGTAACCTGGCAAACTTTGTTATGTTGAAACACAGCATCCCAGTAGGTGGAAAGGCAACCCATGATGCAAAATGAAACGGGTATTAATCCCCTAGTAATGCCCGCTTCATTTTGCAGTACTCTAAATCTCCACATTGGAATCGCTAGCTGAACAACACTTGCAATATATTTCTCCCACCCACCTGCCCAGCGGTCACTGTTGTATCCCTGCATATCAGCAGACTGCAGAAGTACCGCCGTATACGCAATCGGGGAAATCAAAATGCACAGTAAGCTGCCAGAATCGTAATCAAGATGCACAATTGAACATTACCTTTGATCGCTAGTTATGTCCTTAGCAGAAGAAATCACTGTGTTGTAGCCATATTTGCTTGTGTTTTTTTGACAGTATGTTAATAAGCGGTCCCAGAAATGCCATTCACCCGAAGTAGCGCTGAAATGCACAAATAACGAGGACGTTAGCAATATGAACAGTAGTTTGTTGTCAAATGTATTATCATGTGGTACTGCTCCACATTTGTATGTTCTAGTGTTGGAACAATTATATGTAGAGCCCCAATATTAAACGACATTGCCTGAGTAAAAAATGAACTACAAACATTAAAAAACAATTGGAAGCAATACAAACGTGCAAACGTGCATCTCTCTGTTTCTTTCTAAACGGTACTATGTCTTATAAATTTTTGTAGTGCTTGCCATGTTATGAGTGCATTAATGTGCTCAGAGTAGGGCTCTGTTAGGGAATTAATGCCCGGTTGGTGGTTGGAGGCACTGGGCCGTAGAGCCTTCCTCTGTCATGCATTAATGCTTACATAGTCCTACTGTGGTTTAACAAAATAAAAATAAAACTCCAGACACAGAAACACGTTTGATAACGTTACTATATGATTGTGATCAAGTGACATATAAAATAAACGTCCAACAGAAATGTTAAAATGCAGCAGGCCCAATGATGCGGAGGGTTGAGGGGCTGGAACGCCACACCACGTGCCACACCGGCAACCCAGGTTCAGGAATGAGCCAGGGCCGCTGAGGGTCGGCGGGGACAAGAGAGGATGGAGCATCCAGATGACTGCTGTCCTCTCTCAGGGAGGGAGGGCATGTCGTCCCTCCTGTCGATCACCCTCTAGTGGGGGCTGGGGGGGTGATGCAGGCTTGGGAGGCAAGGAGCCAGCGTGGCGTGCGCGTGCCCCCACATGCATATGTGGCTCATTGCATGTTGGAGGGGCACAGAAAACTGAAAAAATGGTGGCTGGGGGCTTTATAAGATCCCCGACCTCGTCCTGCTGAGGCAGCCTCTCCCAGATTTAGATTGTTCTCAGGAAGGGTGTCTCTCCTTCCAGCTTCACCACGGGGTGTAATCCGTGGGGTCTCGGGTGGCGGTCGGGCTGGTGGGCGGGTTGAGCGATGAATTCCTGCCCCCAGTGTGCACGGGGCGGTAAAAATACAGGGATTAAAAAAAAAAAAAAAGAAATGTTAAAATGCAGGTACTTTCTAGAGATAGGAAAAGATTAGGATGGATGGCTTGATTGTTTGATGATAACCAGAAAGGCTCTTGTGCCAAAGTCCCACTTTCAAGAGTGTCGCGGGGCAAATTCATGCCACACAATACAATGAGATGATGCAGTACGATACAATACGGCACTTACTTCACTGAAAACAATGTATATGATGCCAGTTTAGGATACCACAGTATTAAACATGGCATAGCACGCTAGTTCTTCAGCCTTAAATTCCTGTGGCTTCATAATGTGCCCACTAGAACCTACTGGTGGACTCACCATTATTTGTTTAACCCCTAACCCACCTGGCGAGATTATTTTTTCACAGTATACAACAAACCAGCATCCCAATGTCTTCATAAGAATTGACCTTCTCTGTCTTCAGGCAGAACATTGCTGTTTCCAATCACATTTTGTTTAACTGGGGCTCCCAGTAGCATTGTAAACACATTGCGCTGGGGGCCACATGGGCCTTCTTGAAAAGTCTTGGCATAGCGGACATTGCACTGCAAACTATTTCCTGAAAGTAGGCCTTTTTGGTACCTAGTTAGAACAGCGCTCCCTTAACAGTGCATGTTAAGTACAGCGCTGGAGAAAGAACGAAACAAGGACAGCGACAGGGGTATGATAACTAACGGCAGTTACCACTACTCCTGTGGCGTCATGCCACAGGGAGTGACTGGAGGAAAAGAAGAGCTGGAAAAAGTTGGTGGCTGGCTGGCTGAGCTGCTTCTGTGGTGGAAAGGGCTAAGGCATAGAGCAGTTCAGCCAGTGTGGATCTGGAGACCAGGGTTCTGTTCCTGGTCTCGAGTTTCTGTCTGTGGGACGGGTGTACATAATTTTTCCAAGTCCAATCTCACAGACTCCTCCCCACAACCGAGTTACTACTTTCCTCCATGATCCAACTCCCCCTCAGAGTTGATTATTTCTGGGGGTCAGAGGCCCCCTGTGAAAACATGATTTATTCTTTTGGTCTGTGGCCGTGGTAGCGGTCCACGATGTGTTTTAACTGGGCGCTGTTGTTGCAGGCGCAGTTGTTGCTGTGCTGTTCTTGTATTCATGCTTCAAACCTAGTGCCTGCATCTTTATCTGTTTGCATCCTGGTATCTCACAAGAATGGTGTTCAGGAAGGGAAAGAGTAGGGAAATCATAGTTCTCAACACCTAGAGGTGCCTTGCTGGGGCGTTGAGCTTAACCGTTGATTTTATTTTAAAGGGGACCTCTCAGCTCCCCTGCAGTAATGCTGCGGGACTATGAGGTCCTGATTTAGCAAAATGCAATGTAATACTGGCAGACGGGGTGGGGTCGCAAGATCAATTAATTAAAAAACTACACTACTTTTAACTAAGTGACTTGAAAAACTATGACATCGTGTTTTGCTAAATCAGGACCACATGTTCCCTAAGCATTGCTGCCGGGGAGGGAAGCTGAAAGTTCATGGCTTGCAGCATTTCTGTAGGGTAGCTGGGAGATCACCATAAATCAATAGGACTAAAACCTCTGAAATGGTCAGGTATTATAACTCTAATACCGGTAATGGAATAGCTTTATTGTTTAAAATTCAGGCTACAGTTCGTACGCTAGGGCATGCTGCTGTTAGTAAAATTCAGGCTACAGTTTGTACACTGGGGCATAGCACGGTCGGTACCAAGGCCCCCATGGCCCAATTTCCAGGTGAGCCCTTTGCTACCCAGTCTGACCCGATGGACCTAGTGTCCCTTCCAGCCTTAAACTGCTATATTACTACGTGTGCCAGCACTAAATTTATGGCATATTCTGTGCAGCTGGAGGCGCAGATTAAGATAGACTCAGTTCTTCCCATCACCACAGTGCTTTGCTACTGGTGTTAGCCACCGCAAGACAAACCAGTTAAATCATAATACAGTACAACAATAATCCTGCCGGCACTCACCACATCCCAATGGGGTAAAAATGCACTCACAGATTTTTTGCGCAATACGTATTTATTCTCCCCTTGTACCAATGGCCCCTGCCAAGAACCCCTCCCCCCAAATCACTCTCTTTTCTAGTCTTCCCTTCTTCTTGGCATGTTTGCAACAATGTATTCTTATAAGAAAAACAGAAACATAGAATTTGTCAGCAGAAAAGGACCACTTGGCCCACCCAGTATGCCCAGTGTTTTTCCTGTCTGTTATGTCCCAGTAGACCCTAACTGGTCTCTGGTACCGCCCTTTTATTTACTAGTATTCCCCTATGTCTATCCCATGCATGTTTGAAATCCCCCACAGTTTTTGCCCCTACCTCATGTGGCAGGCTGTTCTAGATGACCACCACTCTTTCAGTGAAGTAATATTTCCTCTCATCTCTCTTAAACGTCCCTTCTTCTGGCTTTGTTGCATGCCTTGTCCTTCTGTTGCACTTTTTCATTTGAAACAAGCTCCCCACCTGTACCATGTTCACCCCTGTGAGATACCTGTAGGTCTGTATCATGTCCTCTCTATCCCTCCTCTCCTCCAGGGGTGTCATATTGAGATCCACCATGACTCTCTCGTATGGTTTATTATGCAATCCATGTACCATTTTAGTTGCCCTCCTCTGGACTGCCTCTACCCTGTCCCTGTCTTTTCTGAGATGCGGCCTCCAGAACTGTCCACAATATTCCAAGTGGGGTCTAACCAATGATGTATACAGTGGTAATATCACCGCCCTCCTTCTGCTTGTGATCCCTCTATGTGCCCCCACATCCTGTTGGCCCTGCCCGCTGCCCTGCGACTTTGAGGTCATTATATATTACAAACCCTAGGGCTCTTTCTTTCTTAGTGAGTGGCAGTACTCCCCTCCCCCCCATTTCCCCAGGTGTATGATTTTACACTTTATGACATTAAATGGATATAATACATGTTCAAAAATATAATACGTTCTCTAGCTTCTTAAAAATTAAATAGTACTGAAGCACTGTGTAACTTGAAATTAACACTATTTTTGTACTCCTGTATGACAGCATGTATTTTTAAGGATCATGTCTATCCCCATATTAATTATGAGATTTCATAATTATCTATAATATTAGAAATGCTTGACATAACAAATAGAAGTTCTCTTTGGGTGACCTTTTAATCTCACCTTAGCACTGCCACTTTAACTATGTATTGCATTTGCTTTGTATACTATAAAAGGATATGGTTACTGGGGGGGCACATATTCTTTGACAAAGCCCCGAAGGAGGTGAAACATCGGGCACCTTTGTACCTAACTGCTGTTGCTATACCTCATGTTGGAGAGTGTACCTTAATAAAGGGAGATAAGGCCCAAGAAGAATTTGTGAGCACATTTTTATGTTCGCACGTGGCATCTTGCAGCAGACATTTTGCTAAGAGTGGGTTTGAGAGGTGTGACACTTTCAGTGCAATGCAGAGTGGTCTGCAAAGGCTCATCAGTGTCACACCAATGCGTCAACCAGGCTGGTGAAGACAGTGTTCCGGCTTGCTGGGTGGAAATTTCATATAGTTTAAAGGGCAAGTTGACCCAATCACAGGAGGCTCTTTCCTTTGGTCTACATAACACCACCAGCAAGCGCAGCTGATCTGTCATGATCAGTCTGCTGAAAACTGTCCTTCATAGTTTTTTTTATTTTTGGGTGAATTACACCCTGTAAAAGAGAAAACTGTCCATTGATGTCTGTTGCTGCCACCGCCTTAACTGTCCCCCACCCCCAAGCACCAAGCCCGACCCATGTTAATATTCTGGCATGGGGGTGCCCAATCCCCATGCCGTCTGCTGTTCCTCACCCTGCCTGTTGTGATTCTGTGACACTGGGAAGCTCACCCCCAGTGCCGTCAAACATAACACTGACACTGGGGGTACCTAATCCTCAGTGTCTCTACCTGAAATAAAGAAAACCGTCTCTCGCAGTTTTTTTTAGTTCACTCGCAGAAAACAAAACCATCTACTGATGTCTGTTGCTGCCGCTGCTGTAACTGCCCCCCCCCCAAGTTCAACCCACGCATGTTAATATTCTGGCACAGGATTTGCCAATCCCCGATGCCTGTTGCTATCCCTTCACCATGCCCGTTTGCTTCTGCGACACTGCAGAGCCACCCCCCAGTGCTGCCAAACATAACACCAACATTGGGGTGTCCATTCCCTCAAGTGTCTGCCAATTGAAATAAATAAAATCATCCTCTCAAGTTTTTAACATGCACCCTGTAAAAAGCAATCCGTCATTGATGTCTGTTGCTGCTGCTGCTGTTACTGTCCCCACCGCTCCACCCACTCAGCACCACCACCCCACCACCCCCAAGCCCTTGCACCTACGGGGTCAAATGCCGTAATCCTCTCGGACCACAGAAATGCCTTCACTCTTCAGCACCAGACCACGAACTGAGGAAATCAGCAATGCAGTTCAATGTATTTCAATAGGGTTTAAGCGTGTCGTCATAACTGACTCATTTTTGAATTTTTTGCCCCAAATTATCAACATGTCTCTTTTGGGGCCCTCACCATGAATAATGGCAGTGAAATTAGACATATCTGTCCTGAAAGGTGATTTTGTGATCGCTGCGCAAAATCAGCAGACCCACTGAAAATGAGACATTTCATCTCATCTGCTCTATCCTGGGTAAATATATAGTAAAAATGTGTACATGCAAGACCCAGTTACAGCAGCAATACCGCAGCGAATATTCAGCATTGACAAATGCTTGTTTTCTCTGGACTTGTGTGTTTTGTCCTTGGCAAGCTTGGACGAATCTAAAGGGTTGATAAGTGGTAGAGTACTGGGAAGGTATTCTTGTGGCCTGTGTTAAATTTACAGCTAGTACACATTAGGTTTTGTCCCACTGAAAGCCAGGTGTGGTGGCCACAGCGTCATGCATCAGACACGGTTATATAGATGGATGTGGCAGAAGCAGGCCCACCAGCTGCCATGTCTGAATGGCACTCCCACCCAACACTGAGCCCCCATTTCTGCACTAGATCTGTATGAAGGGAATCGGGGCCCCCACTGTGGGATAAGGGGTGAGGTCCCAGGAGCACTGGTGGGGATTCTGTCAAGCTCTGCTTATTGAATCCTTACGACTAAAATGGTCCCCCCAAAGCTATCACCTACGTGGCATCCAGATCTCTTGAAATTTCTAAAATTTGTGAGGTCAGTCCCTCCCTCCTTGCTATCAGAGCTCTGGATGGAGTGTGACTGTTGGAAACTATTGCACTTGATCATGGCAGGCAAAATAGCTGCCTGAAAGATGGTTATGGCTCCCAAACATTTTCGCGACTTATCTCATCAGCCTCTCACTATACCTCCTGAGTGGTTCATTCAAATTGGCAAACTTGTGGGGAACTTCAAGTGGAAGGAATGTGACCTAGGTATAGCAGTAACTAATTATGAGCACACTGGTCTGTGGGGGGTTACCCTGGATCACTGGGTATGTATGGACATTTTAGCAGCCCAAACTCTACAGTGGCTTGCTCTTCCTGCAACAGGCAGGCCGCAGTGGTCAGCATGGAACAAACCCTACACAACCAGCTCTCACCAGCACTCCTTATTTACTCCCACTCCCAAAGATCTTAAAACACACCCACAATAAAGCCTCTATATGTTACTGGTTCAGACTGCATAAATGGCTGGGCCCAGATCCTAAATCTGTGCCCTATACACTCCTTTTGGGGCAACCCAGAGATCCGTGTAGGCAATAAAACCTTGGACTGGCCTTCTTGGCAGAGCAAAGGCAACATCATGCTTCAGGACCTACTAGGTGGGTGCAAACTGACTGTGGATACCTCCTCAGCACTACAGAATGAGTGGGACATTCCTTGCACCGATTTCTGGCATTACCTACAGGTACGTAATGTTATGCAGCATCTCATTCGACTCTGCAAAAACGTACACCCCCCCACCCCCTCTATACCACACTGGCTACTACAAAAATGAGGCCTAGCAGACAAGATACACTGTGAATTAGAGATGGTGGACTAGATTCTCAAAAGACGTGGGAACTAAGTCCCACGCCACAGCCACGGCCATAGCACAAAACCTCTGCACCTGCGGAGTTTCATATTTTCAGCAGGTGCAGCTGAGGGGGATGTTATGCCCTGGTCCCACCAGGCGAATATTTTGCAGCATAGCTGGTAACTAAAAATGCAGCCGCAAGCTGGTCTCTAAAGTCAGTCATAAACCAGCTCCATCGCTTTCAAACTGTGGCTCCAAATGGAGACTCACTTGTGCCATTTTTTTTTTCCGCAGCTGTGGCACTTCCAGGGGCTTTGAATACCACACCCTGTATCCCCAATCAGTCAAGCCTGTCCCAAAGGCAAATGGGCCAAGATGCTAAGCCATTCGGTCTCTGAGGAAGAACAGAAGACTAGCTGGACTTTCTGTCACAAGGCCTTTAAATACTGCGGTAGCAGATTGATCCAGAATACAATTATGCACTCCTGGTACAGGACTGTATCCCATCAAGTTGCCGACTACATTTGGCACATAATTAGGTGCTGCAACAAGGGCGACAGTGACGGGGTGATCTTGATTTTTAGATCGTCCTTACTCATGTCACCTTTGTAACGGCCACAAGGTTTCTGCCCCATTGAAGGCATGCCCACCCCGAGGTGGTTATATTTAGTTTTGGGGTGCAGGGGCAAAGCCCCCACAATAGCTGACTGTTTCCAGGAGGGCGCTTTGGCACTGTAACTCCCTAGGAGGCGTGTGCCTGGCACTGTAATGTCAGGCGGCATGTTGCCTGCGTCGTAATCAACATCGGGCAACATGTTTGTCATTGCAACATGGGTGAGCTATACAGGACACCATCTATACTACAGAAGCTGAAGATACTTCCCAGTGATCAATGCTGGAGGTGTGGCACCAGTGGCTGAGACCTGCTGCATATCCGGAGGGCTTGCCTACTCATTACACCATTCTGGACCCAGGTTGTCAACTGGGCAAGACTGTTCTTCACTGCCAGGTCCCGATGTCCCTGGGACTTCCACTACTTGGCCTAGTTTTGAGGCTCCAAGTATACCCTGAGCATGGCACAGATGGCTGGCACAACTTAGCATGCAGGCAAAGTGGCTTCTTCTGTATCACTGGCGTACACCAGTGATACCGTCCTATCAGGAGCTCTTGGCAGGCCTTGCTCAGACTGCTTCCTTAGACCAGCTTGTCCCATTTAGCTGCTGACACGCTTTTAATATTCTTTATTTTTTATTGTTTTTTATATAGTTACACATATGACAGCAGGAGTTCATCTATACAGTATTGCTCTTTTGTCTTACAATACATGGAATGTTCTTCGGGATGGCAATTCATGTTTCTACAACATCATTCTGTTATACATAAAATGACACTAGATCAAAATTCATTTCCTACAAAAATTGGTTACTTTCAAATAGCTCTATCAGGGAACAAATGCTTCATCCAGAGGCGAGATATAGAAAACTCATGGCCTCCATTGGAGCTCAAATTGTGACATCCTTCCAGCTCTAGAAGCTACTATTCTCTCTAGATAACATATCTCAGTCATCAATGAATGCCAGCGAGAGAGTGGGTACTTTGGCTGTTCGCCATAGGCGAGTTATAACCTTTTTAGCTGCTGCCAGAGTACAAGTACAGAAGCACAGAAGTGTGGACATATAAAAGACTTTGAACTCTGTTTTTGGGTAAAACGAGGGTACTGATTAATGGGTTTTAAAGTGACTGGCCAATTTCTGTGGTTTTAGGTGGTAAGCTCCTCTCCCCGCAGTGGTGAGAGTACTGTGGGTGGGGTAGAAAAAAAAAATAATACGTTTTGATAATCTGACAGCACTAAATTTGTTAATAGATTTTGTATTTATATTATGATTTTTTAGTGTTGTATTTTCAGTTTTATTTGAATTTTGTTTTATATAAGTTGAGTAGGGTTTATTATTGTTAATTGTGGTGTGAATTATGTGCTGGAACGATAATAAGACAGTCGGGTATTATTCCCCCTCTATGCTCAGGGACCTCCGTCCTTTCTCCTGTCCCCCTTTGTCACTGGGAGTCTATAGAAAGTGTAGGGCTCTGGGGATTGTGAGAGGGAGACGGAGGGTTGGTGCTGGGCTTGGGGAATGGAAAGGAGCGCGGATAGGGATAGTGGGGTCAAGGAGGCCCTGGGGCGAAATGGGCACAGGAGAGGGATCTCCTGTCTTGTGTCCATACCCAAGGGTTCTGATCAGGATCAGCAGGTAGGGTGGTCATCATTGAGGTTAATCCTACTCGGGTGGTGTTGTGCAATGCCAGGTCTATTAAAAACAAGACGGCTGTTATAGCCGATCTTGTTGGGTCATCTGACCTGGCGTGCATCACCGAGACTTGGCTGGATGAAAATGCTGGGCCAGTTTTAGCCGCAGCAGTTCCAGCTGGGTACTCGGTGATACACTGCCCGAGGCAGGATCGTAGGGGCGGGGGTGTTGCCATATGTTTTAAGTCAGAACTGGGCCTGGTGGAGGTACCGGCCGGAGTCACCAGATCCTTTGAGTGTATTCTGGGCGAGGGTGTGGGGTGCAGGATACTTCTCGTATGCACATCCACCAGGTGACAAAAATGTTTTTCCTGCAGGAAGTCGCAGACTTCATTGTCGACCTGACGTTGGAGTCCCCCAGATGGTTGGTTCTGGGGGACTTCAATGTTGGTCGACGATGAATTCTCGATTTGGTCAAGACTTCCTCCAGTTGATGATATCATTGGGCTTCACAGTTTGTTTCCTCCTCGACCCATATTGGTGGACACTCATTGGACCTGGTGTTCCTTCTGGGGATGGGGATATCCGACTTGGTGGTGGAACCGTCGGATGGTCTGACCATCACCCCATTAGGTTCAGTTTTGAGGCCACCCTGTTAGGTCAGCCCCTTTGAGATGGTGATCCGACACCGCCTAAGGGTGTATCCCCAGATGACCTGATGGCGGTATTGGACCTATCAGGCCTACCGATAGATTGCTTAGACCCAGGTGACCTGGTACATGCTTATAATGAGGCAGTGACAGGGCCTGGATTTATTGCACCAGTTTGTGTTCGTCCTCCCTCACTCGCCCAGGTCTCCTTGGTTTGATGAGACCATGAGGGAGCTGAGGAGGGTTGACGAAGGCTGGAGAGGCTGGCGGAGGTCCAGTCTTGATGATGACAGGCTTAGTTTGATGGACCATTATGTGGCTTATCAATCCATCTCTCGTAAGAAGGCAGAATTCCTGTCCAGAGAGATAGCGGCTGCACAGAATAGACCAGCTCAGCTCTTTCGACTGTGGACAGACTGTGCAATCCAGTCTGTCTTCAGCCAGAAGAGCCTTATCTCAAGAATGGTGTGATGAACTTGCTTCTTCTTTGCAGATAAGGTTGTCAAAATCAGATCGGATATCCGCTCTTCCCTCCCAATGGGGAGCGACGGTGGTCGGCAGGAGATGTCAAACACCCAGTTTAGATGGTCTGACTTAAGCCTTCCCACAGTCGATGATGTTGTGATGATCATTTGAGCGCTGCGACCGACTAACTGTGATTTGGACCCTGGCCCCACACGCCTCTTAGTGGGTTGTGTGGATAAAATCGGCCTAGTCCTGGCTTTGATAGTCTGGAAGTCTTTGGAGAGGGGGATCTTTCCAGATCCCCTTAAAGAGGCTATAGTTAAGCCTCTATTAAAGAAGCTCTCCTTAGATCCAGATTGTCTAGCAAATTACAGACCAGTCTCTAACTTACCCTTTGTGGGTAAAGTTATTGAGAAAGTGGTCGCAGTGCAGTTGGAGGATCATCTGACCAACAACAATATCTACGATTCTCTCCAGTCTGGATTTAGGAAAAGGCATAGTACCGAGACAGCGTTTGTTCGGGTACTAAATTACCTCTTAATAGCAAGAGATCGTAGGACCCGATCCATCTTGGTACTACTCAATCTCTCTCTGCAGCGTTGACACTGTTGACCATGGTGTGCTGTTAGAATGTTTGTGGTCTATCTGTGGACTATCTGATACGGTCCTCAGATGGTTTCGATCTTACTCGAGGGTAGGACTCAGAGAGTGGTGTCAGGAATTTTTCTCGGCATCAGTCTTCCTATCCTGCGAGTACCGTAGGGTTCTATCTTAGCACCTATGTTGTTTGCGTGCGTATATGCTGCCGTTAGGAGTGATTATTAGACTTATACGGTTTGGGTTTTCATTGATGCAGATGATACCCAGCTGTATATGTCTTTTGTGCCCGCCAGGATGCTGCCTTGTCGGTATTTAATAACTGCCTTGCAGAAATCCAAGACTGGATGAATGGGGAGTTGGCTGAGGTTAAACCTGGAGAAACTGAGGTGTTGGTCGGACAAAGGCCAGCTGTGGGGTCTGCCAGATGGATCACCCTCAGGCTTATGGCTTGAGGTGTTCAGCTGACGACCTCAGATCAGGTGCGAATCTTGGCGTAATAATTGACTAGCCGCCTGACGCTTTAAATCTCAGGTGTCAGCGGTGGTCAAAACTTCCTTCCATCTGAGGAATATTGCCAGGGTGAAGCACCTGGTTCCTCCAGAGGATCTTCCAACGTTGATCCACGCCTGCTACCTCCGTCTTGACTACTGTAACTCCCTATACCTAGGGCTATCGGGGTTGAACTCGCTGTCTGCAGCTAGTGCAGAATGCGGCAGTTAGGTTGTTGACTGGATCTTCTAGATCCAGCCATATAATGCCTGTGCTGTCTGGACTGCACTGGCTGCCAGTGTTTTGGCGAATCACCTTCAAGGTCGGTTTGCTGACCTATAAAGCCCTACATGATCTGGGACCTACCGACCTGAAAGAGCTCCTTTGCCCCTACTGTCCCTCCTGCCCCCTCCGATCCATTGACGAGGGATTGCTAGAGATTCCCAGGGTTCATTTGAAAACATCAGGTGCTAGATCGTTTAGTTTTATGGCACCGACCCTGTGGAATTCTCTACCTCGTCAGGTGCGAAATTGCCCGACCGTCCTTAGTTTTAAAGGAGCTTTGAAGACCCACCTTTTTAGCATAGCTTTTAATGATTTATATTAGTTTTAATTCTATTGTATTTATTGTTTTATGAAACTGTACAGGCGCTTTGGTTTTAAGAAAAGCGCCTTTTAAAAATAAAGTTGAATTGAATTGAATTGAAAAAGTATAACTTACTTCTACTTGGTGGAACTTTTCCATCTTCCCCAATATAAAGCAGAATCATCTGACTGGATAATTGAATTTCTGGTCCCACAATATTCTGTATGCTCTTTTCTATATTTAACCAGTATTGGGTAACTTTCGGACAGGCGGAAAAAGTATGTGTTATATTTGCCATTTTTTCTCCACACTCTCTTCAACAAAGGCCATGCCTCATACTGTAGATACAAATTTAGCAATTTTGTCAGGAGTTTAAAAATATCTACTACGACATTTCCATATATATTCTGACCAATATGATGACTGTGATACTCTCATCGAGTGAGGAATAGGTTCCAACCATTTCTCATAAGTTATCTGAGTCCCTAATTCTCTATTCCATCTCTCCAAGATATCCTCAGTGGATTCCTTCCAAAAGTCTCTTATTGCTTTATATATTTGTCCAATTAAATGAATTTGTTCCCTGCCTTTTATAGCATCCCTTAAAAGGGACATCAGTATAGGTATGAGAGAGGGCAGAGTATTTAATGCTAATTCTTTCTGTATAAATGTCCGAATCTGTAAATATCTATAACGTTGTGTATGGGGGGAATTGATATTTTGCCTGCAGTGTGGCAAAAGGCAGTACTCCATTTACATCCAGATATTGATACAACAAAAGTAAACCTTTTTTCTGCTATTCTTGATGGACCCGAACAGCACCCATATCCAAAGATACACTTTCTGTACCGATTAGTTTAAAATAACCAAAAACTTCAGTTAATGTAGTAGACGCCCTTAGCTCATACCAAGTCTTTAACGTATAATGGGTTCCAAATAAGAAGTTTTGTAACTGTGGATAAGAATTTTTGGGGCAAATATATTAGGATAATGTTTACAAGATCATTTAGTATAAATTAGTAAATTTCCATGGTTTCTCTACCTGAGGGTTCAGCCATGTCATCACTATTTTACATGTTACTGCCTTATGGTAATCTTTAAGGTTTGGAAGATTACAACCCCCCTTTGCCACTGGTAACTGTAACAGAGACCATCTGATCCTTGGCTGCTGCCCAGCCCATATAAACCTCGAAAAAATTCTAGCCCAGGATGCGAAGTAGAATTGTGATGGAATAATCGGTAAAGTCTGGCAATAATATAATATCTTAGGAAACAAGGTCATCCGAATAGCTTGTATTCGAGCTGAAAAAGAGAATACCTGATGTGTCCAGTTCCCAACTAAATTCTCTATCTCTATCGACAGAGGCTCTAAATTAAACAGTTCCAAATGTTCCAGTTTCTGGGGAATATTTATACCCAAATATTTAATCTTATTATTTCTCCATTTCAGAGGGATCTGGTTCTTCAGAGATCTGAGGGGTGAAATTTAAAGATAATAACTCTATCTTTTGTATATTTATTTTGTATCTGGCTATTTCTGAAAACTTAGCTATCACTTGTAGGGTAGCAGGAATGGACTTTTCAGGTTCTAGGAGTGTTAATAAAACGTCATCTGCATATAATGATATGGTAAAATCCCTCCCTCCTAAAGGGAACCCCTGAATATTAGGATGTTGCCTTATGGCTTCAGTCAATGGCTCAATGTTTATGGCAAACAGTAAGGGGGAAAGTGGGCAGCCCTGCCTAGTTCCTCTTCCCAGCTGTAACATTGAAGATAACTGTCCATTCACTTTAACATATGCCTTCTGAGAGGTATAAATTCTCTGCATCATGCTAAAGAATTCCCCAGGGAATCCAAACTTGCATAAAGTTTCCCATAAAAAAGGCCAACTGACGCGATCAAAAGCTTTGTCTGCGTCGAGGCTGAGCAACACTGCCTGTATCTGTCTCTGATTTAAGTGGTCCAACAAATGGAACGTTCTGTGTATATTATCTGTGGTTTCTCTGGCTCGAGTGAACCCAGATTGATCTGAATTAATCAAACAGGGTAACAGTTCCTCCAGTCTATGTGCCCATATGGACATAAATAACTTGTAGTCCATGTTTAATATGGATATTGGCCTATATGAAGTAGTTAATTCTGTGGTTTGCCTACTTTTAAGATAGGGTGAAATATTAGTGTAATCCCATGACGGAGGAGGGGAACCCTCCTGTTGAATTTCTAAAAGGCCTTTAGTAGTAAAGGAGTCAGTTGGTTACTAAAAGTCTTGTACCACTCGGACGGAAATACATCTGGGCCTGGGGTTTTAATGATTTACTTTCTTTTATGGCACTTTGACTTCCTGTGATCTGATAGGGGCTTTTAATCTGGTTTCCATTTCCTTAGTTAGCTTTTTAATGTAAGGGGTAAAACAAATTCCTCAACTTTGTTAAATTCTGGACCTTGTGGTTTCTCATATAGCTGCCTATAATATTTCTGGAACAGTTGCAATGTCTGCTGTGAGTTAAGAGCTCTTGTTTTCTCTCGGATCCACTAAATGTGTTATGATTGTGGCTGTCCTATGTCCCCTAAGCCTCCGGCTAAATTTCCCCTTCTGGCCTCCCTCATACCTATATGTTTTCAAGTAAAATAGCGCTGTTGTGTTTTTCGTCTAAATGTTTCTGGAGCTCAGCCTTTGTCTGATTAATCTGGGCTTGGGCCTCTGTGGTACTAGGAATAAACTTTATTTGCATTTCTTTAGTTTCTCATGTAGTTTACCACATCGTGTTTCCCAATATCTCTTCTTGTATGCTGAATAAGCTGCTGACACTCTTAATAACTTTAATCCCTGTTTATTTACTTTATTTGATTTTTGGTAACGGTGGGCCCACTGAGACAAGATCCCTTTTCAGGGGCGACCTGGGAGGAGGACAAGGGAGCAAAGGAAGTGTACGTAAACACTCAACAAGAACAAGTAAAAGGGGGTGTTCACAAACACTTCTGCTGGCAGCCCTTCTTCTCATATCTGCACCCCAGGAGAGGTCCTGGCTGAGGTCCCAGCCACCCACGTCCACAATAATCACAACAGTCCAGGTGGAAGAGTCCTGTGTGATGACATACTGCTACTGTTGTTATCTCTGATTAGTTGAACTGAGTTTGTATAGTTATGAGTTTTACCAGCATATTGTAAAGTTTACAAGGGGAGAACTCACCCGCTGCAGTTCACTGACATTTAGACAGGACAACTACTGAGCAAGAAAGTGCCAGTATTCCTGTTTATGATTTCACCTAGAGTATTGTCTCCAACCTATGCACTCGCATAACACAGCTATTGGACCTGCTGTACGTGAAAAGACGTGTGGCAACAACAATTCTGACTGAAAAAAGTTTGTTCATCACTGTTGGGATGGGGAGTTAGTACTGGCAGGGATTAAGGTAAGACAGTCCTCCATGGGTCAAAAATTAAAGTTAAATGCTTTTGAGACAGTGAGATCTAGTGGCTGGAGAGCAGCCTTGGAAATCAGGAGGCACAGATTCCGAATCCCATCAGAGTAATTCACTCAGGGTGACCAGCAAGTCAATTGAACTTGTCATGCTCTGGTCTATCAGGCTCTAAAACTGGGTAAGCTGGCTCCAGGCCCAAGCGTTAAGGTTCCCACTTGGCACAATGATGACCCAGGCTTGTACCCCAGGTTTGCACCCCAAACCGGGGATGATTGGAGCAGAGATTGACGGTGAGGGCTGGCAGCATCTGCATGGATGTTTTCCATCCGGTGAGGGAATGGCACTCGTTGGTTCTAGTGAGGCTGCTGGTGGTGGCCCAGTAGAGGTGCACTTGGCAGTGTTAGTAACCACACGCTGCCAGGCACAACCCCCCTCCCCCCAAGACACTGCAACATACAGCCATGATGTGGGAGATGGGCAAAAGGGATGGGAGAACACGGGAAAAGGCCCACTTCCAGTGCACCAGATAAGGACTCTCTGTGTCCCCCTCAAGCCACCCAACACCTCAGCCCACCATCTTTGCCCCATCCATAACCCTTAACATCCCAAAGCACTTCCTCCCTGGTTCTGAAACTAGACTTTTGTGGACTGAGTTAGTAATTTCTCCATGAGGCAATTTTCTTCAGGGCGTACCTCTGATAGCTGGAGGTGATTGGCTGCGTAATTAATGGATGGGCTTCTTAGTTTATAGGGAGGAGCTGGCAAGGAATTCCTGAAATGCTGCCCAGTTTAGAAAGCATTTTCCACTGTGCTTGGCCAGCAGAAGGTAACCCTCTATGCTAAGACTGGATGGGACGGCCTCATGCTTAGAAGAATCTGGTTCACATCCTTAATGGGACTGACATTGCCAAGGATTCTGTCCAGATACTGTACGGGAGCCCCATGAATGAAGTACTGCTGTCCTCACAAAGAGTGCCCAGTTAGTAATTACACAGCATTAGTGGGCCTTGCCAAGAGCTTGGCCAGCTGTCCTACTGCCAGAGTTCCAAGACAACAACCATGACTTTCTGATGCAGGAGACCAAGTGGATGTTACCCTTGGGGGGGGGGAGGTTGTTACCATCACTAAGGAAAAAAATTCAGAAAAATGTTGCTTTTCCTGTGGTTTCAATTGTGGGGATTTGCACAGCATGGCTGGATTTGCAAGGTGGTTACCCCATGGCATGGACAAAGCTGTGTCCATGGTGCATACAGGGTTACAGTATGTCACAGGGGCTACTCCAGTCATGATCTGACTATAAAGTAATTCCATACATCCAAAATTGGAAGCCTTCCTGATGTTTTTGGAAGCAAAAATAATCCCCTGCTTACATTTTGGAACAGAAATGTTTTGATAATTATGAGTGTTTATCTTGTAGTTGAGGGGGTCTTTGTTCACTGTGTACCAAGGTCCGTATTCTGGAGTCTCAGGTAAGCATTCCCAGGTTTCCCCAGCTGAGGGACT
This sequence comes from Neoceratodus forsteri, assembly GCA_016271365.2. Classification (NCBI taxonomy): domain Eukaryota; kingdom Metazoa; phylum Chordata; order Ceratodontiformes; family Ceratodontidae; genus Neoceratodus; species Neoceratodus forsteri. Next base: position 63,475,816 of record JADMNL010000036.1, on the reverse strand, counting down.
GGTGGGAAGGAGTAGCGAGTTCCTTGCCAGGGTACAAAACGGGGAGTACCTCAGGGGTAGGCATGTCCATTGGGGGTGACAGTGATAGTGGAGGTTTAGGAGTGACAGCTCAGCCAGGCTGCTAGTGGCTCCCTGGTTGGAACAGGCAGTCTTCAGGGGGTCCAGAGCCAGGCCCAGGTCAGGGAGCCAGTGGGAGCCTAGGCAACCCACCAGTCATTCCAAGGATCCAGGAATGGGTCCAGGTGCCAGATGGCCTGTTGGTGTGTCTCTCTGGGGATGAGAAGCTGAACTCACAATCAGTAATACATAGGTGGTTTAGAATAGAAGAGTAATAGTCCGTAAAGTTTGCCCTGATATTCCAATAATGATTTACTCAGCCCTTATAGAGCTTTTACCCACCCTATGCTTCCTTTTGTTCCAAATAACTCCCTTGACAATAGCCCATTAGGTTTTGAACCCTGAGTTCCAGCAGCACTGATCACATATGAACATACTAGATTCATAGATTAAGTACGAGTTCAGTGAACCAGGGTCCATTAATGAACTTGCCACCACTTAGTGGTGGAATAAATATTTTTGATTCCCCATAAACCTATCTAGTCGTTTTTTTAAATGTGTCCATGGTATTACTATTGACTATGTCTTTTGGCCAGGTATTCCATCTATTAATAACTCTTTGTGTGAAGAATTTACTTCTTCTTCTTCTTGTTGCTAAACGATCACCAAGTAATTTCAATCCATGTGATCTGGTCTGCTCTGTACCAGTGTGTCTAGTTAGGCCAATATTACTTAATTCATGTAGATTATGTATGTACTTGAAATTCAAGCACATATCACCCCTGATACTTCAGTAATGGTTTGAGTATAGATTTAGCATTTCCAGTCTTATACCATAATTAAAGTTTGAGCATTGCCTGATATTTTTTGTAAGTCTTCTCTGGACTTTTTCTAGCAATTTCTTAGATTTAACATCCTGTGGTGCATAGAATTGTCACAATATTCCATGTGTGGGCGTACCAGAGTAGTATAGAATGGAAGAATTATGGTTTTATCTCTACTGTTAATATTCCTTAATATACAGTACATCCTGTAATCTTTTGACATTTCTTAACAACCTCATTGTTATGTCTAATGAAGGACAGGTCATTGATGATTAACACCCCAAGATCTTTCTCTTCAACCTCTGTTAATTTAATATTCTCGATAGTGTGTGTATACATAGGGTTTTTCTTCCCAAAATGCATAACCTTGCACTTAGAGATGTTGAAATCCATTTTATTTGTTTTTGCCCAGATAGCTATTTTATCTTTTTTCTGAAACATCTTAGCGTCATTTAATGATGTTACATAACTTCCTACCTTACAATCGTGTGCATATTTGCAGATCCAGATGTTATTTGTTGGTTGTAAGGTAGATATCGAATGTTAAAAAGGATTGGGCCTAAAACTGAGGCCTGAGGGACTCACTAGTAACTTGGCCAAGTCTAGAGTAGTGTCCCTTAACTGACACTCTCTGAGTTCTGTTTGTCAGCCAGGACTCAACCCATTGAAATATTTTTTGTGTGTACTTTCAACTTACACAATTGTTCCAATAGTACTGCTTATGAGACTTTATCACAAGCCTTAGCGTAATCCAAGAACACTACATCCACTGGTATGTTGGTGTCCAGTGCTGCGCTAACTGGTTCAAAGAAATGCAGGAGGTTGGTTAAACAAGACCTACTGGAAACAGAGCCATGTTGTGTAATATCCCTGTTGCCTGTACTTTCTATGTGTGTTATTAATTGTTTAACTAATAATCTCTCCATAATTTTACCCAGTGCCGATGTTAGGCGATTGGTCTATAATTAACTACCATGGGCCTTGTTTCCGTTTTTAAATATTGGAGTCACAAAGGCTGTTTTCCATTCTTTTAGCGCTTTGCCTTCTGATAGAGACATATTAAATAGTAGCCCAGCAAGTTATTAAACTAACTTTTTAAGAATAGATTTGTTATACCATCTGGTCCTGGGGCACTTGGATGCCTTTAAATAATGGATACAATTTATAATTTCTTTAATGTTAAAAGAACAGGAGGTGTTATAGATTCAGGGATCTGTAATGACACACTATCCTTTGTGTTGTATACACTAATGAAATCATCATTCAAAGTATTTGCCATATCTATTTCGTTATTGATAATTCCGGTAGGTGTATGAAAGGGGCCTATGAATGTTTGCTTGGATTTTAGTGACCCGACATAGGAAAATAATTATTTTTTGTTATCTTTTACTTGTTCGACTAACTTTTTTTCCAGATTAGTTTTAGATTTCTTAATTCTTAGCCTGCTGACAGAATTAGAACGTATAGGAATTCTGAACTGATATATCAGTCTGCAGCCCTGCAAGGGTTAATAATCCTTTTCATTTCCCTGGCTAATTGTTTAAACTTCATCCAGTTTGAACTGTAAGCAAGAATTTATAGTTGTTATAATATTTGTGTTTCTTTCTTATTAGTTTTTTTTAATTTTGGGGTTCCACCAGAGAGGAATTCTTTTTTTAATTTTGATATTTACTTCTTGTAGGTACCCAGTTCTTAATGCAGTAACTTATCTGTTTATGACACAGTGCCCATATAGTTTTTAGATCTTTTCCCACTAGTTCCTGTTTCCAATTCCAAGATTTTAAGTAATGTTTTATACTGTTGTAATCTGCATTTTTGAACTCTTTAAACTCGGTTTTACCTTTGGTAAGTTGTTGTTTAATTGCATACTCATAATAAATTTACCGTGGTGCCATACCTGAACTGATGAATATGGTTGTATGCTCTCTTTAATATTGTATGCCCTTGTATAACATGTTTAATATGTATGTACTCTCCCGACATGGAACCTTTGTAAAGAGCCTTGGCTCAAAGGTAATTGTAATCCTAGATCTAAATAAACAAATAAACAAATACATTATATTGTGGTCACTGTCTGCCAAAGGTTGTAATTTTTATATTACTAATTTTTTCTGGTATGTTAGTAAGTACCAGATCCAATATATTAATATTTCTCTGTAGTTGGTTTAGATTTAATAGTGCTAATATTTCCATAAAGCCTTTTTCCACAGAATTAGTACCTGAATAAGTTTTCCAACCAATACCTGGGAAATTAAGATCACCCATCAAAACAGTCTCTCCTATTATATCTGTTCTTTCTAATGCTGTCAGAAGTAAATACTAGCATACAGCTGAGCCAGCAGAAAATGACCTTGCGGTCTATCATGTCTGCCTGAGTTTGCAGAGCCTTCAGTATCTGCTGAGGGATCTGTCTGCCCTCTCCGCTATACATTCCGTTCCTCCCTTCCCCCCACATCCACCCCTTCCATGCAACTTTCCCTTTTACTGTGTCCCATCATCTCTTAAAACTGTCCACAGTCTTCAGGGAGACAACTTCTTCCAGCAACTCGTTCCATCTCGCCACCACCCTCTCAGTGAAAAAGCATCTCCTCATTTCCTTCTTGAATCTTCTCCCCACCAGACTGAGGCAGTGCCCGTTAGTGGTCCTAAGCACACTTTATTGAAATCCCTAAGGTATTTAAAGGTTTCGATCATCTCCTCGCCACATTATCGGGCAGACTGTTCCACCTGTCCACCACCCGCTGTGAGAGAAAGCACGCTCTGACATCCCTCCTGTATTTCTCCTTCCAGTTTAAGTCCATTGTTTGTGGGTGGTGAAGCTAGCAACCAGTGGGAGGGATGCCCTGAAGAGAAGCTCCAACTCAGCTTACGGTTTTGCATCCGTAAAAGCTTCTAATTTTAAATTTCTGCTGAATAAGCAGGACTGATAGATTTTCTAAAATCCTACATGGCAGTGTAAAATCTCACTTTCATATGATGGCGGGGCCTCAGCGGCAGGAGTCACCCAACTAAAGAGGGAAGAACACTGAGTCAGAAGCTGCAGGAGTAGGCCAGAGGTAGCAGAGCTGAGTCACTGGAGTGGAGTCTGTGAGAGGTGCTCACAAATGTGGCCTTACTACAGGCCATACACTAACTTGACAGTAAAGTGGATTCTTTTAATAACAGAATCACAAATGTAGAGACTCGCATGGACTTGATCACCACTGAATCTACAGCGGCACAGGACTCTGCCAATAAAACAGCCACCGAATTTCCTGATTAAAGGAATAAACTTTTGTGTCCTCCTCGAGCAGCTGGAGAACAGATCATGGATATCTAACCTAGGGCTTCTGGGCATTGCAGAGGATAGGGGGAACAGATCCAGCTAAATTCATGGTGGGACTACTGAAAAATTGTTGGACATTAACATTGGGGATGGTCTTTACAAAGTGTACTGTATTAAGGTTCATCGACAACTTGTAAAGCTGCCTCAGCGCAGAACACTGCTGCTGATAATGCATGGCCTCACGTGCAGGACACGGTGTTGCATGCTGCTAAGAACAGAGACCCGCTATCTGTGGATGATGGACCAACAATATATATCTTCCAGACCTCAGCTATTTTTGATGTGCCAGCACCAAAGAGCTTTCAGTTCTCTCGCTGGCTTTCGATCTCTCGAACCTCCTATGCATTTCAACTCCTTATAAACTGAGGGTCCTGTACTCTGGTAGAGTTTATACTTTGACCCTCAAGAGGCTGGGAAAAGGTTGGAGTTGATAAGGAATGGCTTTGTAATCAGTCAAAATGAACAGGGCTTTGACGCCAAGGTTGACAGTGTATTTATGTATCTTTAACAGCTATTATGAGTTACGAGCCAGGTGATGACTCCGGGCAGCGTTGCTAAGTGCAGCCAATGATAGCTTGTTCAGTAGTCTGCTTTAAAATGTTTTTGCAGTGTGTTATGAGGAAAATGCCTGGGTTTGTTGATTAAGTAGCCTGTTAGGCCTCCAAATGCGATGTGGATCTCTGTTAGATGAATGATGTATGAAATGAAGGTAAGCAGTTGGTAGGAACCATCTGCAGATGGAGGGAAGCCTCTGTGGCAAATATGGTGACAACCACGGGTGATTTATCTACGCTTATGCATGCACAATGGCGCGTTGTCTTCATAGAGCCTTTTACTGCTCGCTTCAGTCGCGAAGTACCTCAAAGATTACAACACTACATCCTATTCCTAGATGCTAATTAAAATGGCGTTTTACCACTGCAAAGTTACTGTTAGTTTAAGATACTTCAATACACAGCACCAATATTACGAAGTCTACTGTTTTTACACTGTAATGCCTTTGGTGTTTAGACTAGTATGATTTGTATGTCCTGCCTAACCGTTTAAATCCTAGGTAGTTGGAGGTAGTATGAAGCTGTACTGTGAAATGTTGTTTCAAAATGTGACGCAAGTTGAGGGAGCCTTTGTGACTTGTTTCTGATTTTTGTGGGGCTGCTTTTTGTACCTGTCATAGGTTTCATTCACAGCTATTGGACTTTATCACCACGAGATGGTGGCGTAGAAGTGCTGTTGCACTGCCTTCTATTATTGGACTTTCTAAGCTATGAGGATCAATAGTTCATCTTAAAGACACTTCTTATTGGTTTTATGTGTCACTTTTGCCAGACCCCCTCCTATGCAGGGCTGGATTAACCATTCCAGAAGGGGCAGCTGCCCAGGGCCTCAAGTATGAGGGGGCCTCCAGAGGCAGTGCCATTTATTTTCTTCTTTATTTAGCACCTGTGCTGCTGTGCTTGCCAGCTAAACTTAATATTTATTTTTTCTTTTTGCCAGGTGGAACCAAGCTCCCCGGAGCCACCAAGGAGCACACGTGAAAGGGGAGAGTGTGATTCACCCTTTTACTTTCACCTGCACTCTTCGGCTGCATGCAGTATGAAAAAATCATTAAGGACCAGAGAGAGATACCAGCCTGCAGGCAGACTTAGACATAGAAACATAGACTTTGACGGCAGAAAAGGACCACTTGGCCCACCCAGTCTGCCCATTTCCCTACCTACTGGATAAGCTGCAGATTCTAGTTAACCAACAGCCTGCTTCCTGCAACCCCGCACTATAATTGCTTTGTGTCTGTCCCAAGCATGTTTGAATTCCCCCACTGTTTTAGACCTAACGACCTCCTCAGGAAGGCTGTTCCATGTATCCACCACTCTCTCCGTGAAAAAGAATTTCCTCACACTACACCTGAGCCGTCCCTCTATCTTTTAAACTGTGCCCTTGTTCTTACACATCTCTTTTCTGAAAGATGCTACCTCCTGACTTTGTCGATTCCCTGAGGTACTTGAACGTTTCTATCATGTCCCCCTGTCCCTCCTTTCATCAAGGGTATACATATTAAGCTCTCTCAGTCTCTCTTCATATGGTTTCTGATGTAGACCCTGCACCATTTTAGTTGCCTCCTCTGGACTGCTTCCATCCTGTCTATGTCCTTATGAGATGAGGTCTCCAAAACTGCACACAGTACTCCAGATGGGGTCTCACCAACTGTCTGTATAGAGGGATAATCACTTCCTTTTTCTACTTGTGATGCCTTTGTATGCATCCCAGTATCCCCTGGCTCTCCTTACTGACTTCTCACATTGCTTACCCACCTTTAGGTCATCTGATATGACTACTTCCAGGTCCTTCCATTTTGTTGTTGTTAGTACCTCCCTGCTATTGTGTACTCTTTTCCTGGGTTTTGTTTCCAGGTGCATTACTTGCACTTCTTTGCATTGAATCTAAGTTGCCATTGTCTGACCATTCCTCCAACCTTGCCAAGTCCTTCTCATCTTTTCTACCCCTCTTGTGTATCAACTTGTTACAGATCTTTGTGTCATCTGCAAAGAGGCATGCCTTTCCCTCCAGGCCCTCTGCAATGTCACTTATAAAGATGTTAAAGAGGATTGGACCCAGTATTGAGCTCTGAGGTACTCCACTAGTAACCCCCCTTTCTTCGGAATGTGTTCCATTCACTATTACCTTCTGTGTCCTGTTGTGCAGCCAGTTTGCTCATCAGGCTACCACCCTGGGACCCACTCCCAGGCTGGCTAACTTGATTATTAATCTTTAGTGGACTGTGTCAAATGCCTTGCTAAAGTCTAGGTAGGCCATATCCACAGCCCTCCTTGGTCTATTACTTTGGTCACCCAGTCAAAGAAATCAATTAGATTAGTCTGACATGACCTTCCTGCTGTAAATCCATGTTGCTTTGGGTCCTGTGCCCGCTGGCCTCTAGGTGCTCAACAATTCTTTCTTTCAGAAGTGATTCCATCATTTTCCTACCACTGAGGTCAAACTTACAGGTCTGTAGTTTCCTGCTTCTGCCTTGCTCCTACTTTTGTAAAGAAGAATCACATCTGCCTCCTCCAGTCCTCAGGTACCACCCCATCCTGCCATGATTTGTTAAAAGTGTGGTCAGTGGTGTCACTAGGTCCCCCTTAGTTCTTTTAGGATTCTGTGGGTGAATCCCACAAGCCCCATTGCTTTGTCCACCTTTGAGTTTTAGGAGTTCTTTCAGGACTCTTTCTTCTGTGAATGGACTGGTAACAACCCCTACCCAGAGTGCTTCTATTGTCTGGTTTAGGTAACTGCTCCTCATCTTCTTTTGTGAATACTGAGCAAAGTATTCATTCAGTATCTCTGCCTTTTCACTGTCTCCTCTGCCCACCTCCCTCTCCTTTATTAATCTTCACTATCCTCCCTTAACCTTTCTATGCTCCCCTAATGTACCTATAAAGGTTTTATCCTTTTGACCGAGTTGGCTATTTTTATCTCGGTTTGTGCCTTTGCCATTCTGACTGCCTTTCCTACTTCTTTCTGCTTTAATTGATACAGTTCCCTGTCATGCTCCTCTGTGATTCCTTATACTTTTTGAATGCAGCCTTTTTCTCCTTAACCTTCCCTAGCCTCTTTTGAGAACCATAGTGGTTTTTACCTCTTCTTGTTTTCTTTATTTGTTTTTACAAAGACTTGTTGCCTCTATGATGGCAGTTTTGATTTTCTCCATTGTTCTTCCACCCTCCTATTTGGCCATTTGCTAGTGCATTCTTCAGGTGTTCACCCATTTTGACAAAGTCAGCCCTTCTAAAGTCCAGTATCCTTGTTTTTGTATGGCTTATCTCCATGGTTGTGCTCATTGTGAGCACACTGTGCAGTGGTCGCTTGTTCCCAGATGTCTACTGACTTCTAAATTTGTGATCCTCTCTCCATTTGAGAGTACCAGGTCTAGTATTGCTCCTCCCGAGTGGGTTCCAGCACTAGCTGTCTAAGTCTGCCCTGCAGGAACATCGAGAATGACCCTGCTCTTGGATGTGGCTGCAGTACATGTCCTCCAGTTAACATCTGGTATATTCAGGTACCCCATCAACAGTATCTCCCCTTTTTCAGCCATTTTGAGAATGTCCTCTATCATTTTCTTGTCCATTTCCTCCCCTTGAGACGGGGGTCTGTATACAACCCCTGTGCGGATTGCGATGCCATTCCCCATCTCTAAGGTAACCCAGAGTGCCTCTTGTCCTCCCCCTTTACTTTTTAGTTCTGTAGCTTTGATCCCTTCCCTTATGTATAGAGCTACTCCACCTCCTCTTTTGCCTTCCCTGTCCCTTCTGTAGATTGTGTACCCTGGTATGTTGACATCCCATTCATGGTTCTCGGTGTACCATGTTTCTGTGACTGCCACAATATCCAATTGTTCATCTTCCATCAAAGCTACTAGCTCAGAAAGCTTGTTTCCCAGACTACGGGCATTAGTAGTCATTGCCCTCCATTTAATGTTGGCTTCATCAGGTGTGGGCAGCATAAACCCCGGGGGGGGTGGAACGGGGGAACTAGTGCTGGTTATTTGTCATTTCTGTCCCCTCATTTGATCTCCAGAGTTCCAGACCCAGCCCATTTTTTTATGTGGTACTCTTCCCCGTCGCTGTTGCAAGGTGTCTGTCATGTGAACAGATAGCATCACCACTAAGACATGGCACCGTGTTCGGTATCGGCTGATTACTAAATAAACATGAGGAGCATACAGATGCCAAGTTCCGGGGCTAAACTGAGGAGAAAACACAGCCGTTCTTAGCTAAGGCTTAATTGCTGTCTTTTTGACCAAAAGAGATGCAAAGGACTTGCAGGGGAACTTATCTATATCTGTCAATCAATCAATCAGTATCTTTATTTTGCCATGCGGTACACCATTGAGACAAGCTCATTTACAAGATGGACCTTCGAGCAGTACAATGGCCAGTAGGGCCATGAGGCTAGGCCCATAAAAAGACATTTATAAGGACAGCATAACAGCCATACAAGCATAAACAAGGTAGAAACTGCATGGAATATGTGGCAGGCTGGGAGACAATAACAAACCAAATACATAAACGTTTATGAAAGACAATAATACAACACATATGAATAAAGATTACATGGTTTCATTCGTGAGATGTACAGGCAAGTAGGATGTAGCTTATACAATTCGGTACATTTTGATATAACTGTGAGATACATTATTATAAGCAGTAAGTCCAAGGGCGTTATGCCATGAAACTGTAGGATGACAGATCAATTTGAATTAAGTACAGCATGCTCGGGTGTGCAGCCTACTCATGTTAGAGTTAAGAGGACTGAAAAACACTGAGCTTGCTGGATAGAGGCGGCACTGGAGGAAGGGGATAAGATAGAGAATAAAGTATGGGTCTGGGTGTGTAACGAGAATTTACACACACCCGAGGGGTTTGATGCTACATAAACCCCGAGAATGAAGCTCAAGGGTTTATGCATAGCATCTAACCCTGAGGGTGTGTGTAAATTCGAGTTTACACACACCCAGAGTCATACTTTATTTTATATAATTGCCGAGATGTCCTTTTCCCCCACAGCAACTATATAAAATAAAAAAAGACGTTGTTGTGCTACCGCGGCAGTCTGCTTAGCTGTGAGCGCGTGCTCTAGGTTTGTCGGTCGTTCGCTTTTTTTTTTTTTATTTCATTTTGAGGGTATTTCCCTCATTTTGAGTCATTTCTGTGTGCCAGCACTTACCGGAGTTAAAAGTAGAGGTCCAGAGGGGGAAAGATGAGGTGGACAGTGGCTGGGAGGAAGAGTGTGAAAGGTGAGGGCGCCTGCGAAGTGTGAGGGAAACCGGGCACGTGTTCACCATTATAGGTGCTCCTTTATAACAGTGAATTATGCCACAGTTTCCCAATGGGAAAAAGGACATGCCGGTTATTATATAGAAAATACATATGGGCAGTCAAGCAGTAGTAGTGGCAAGACAGAGTAGAAAAGAAATAAGGGAGAAGGGTACACATGGGCAGGTGAGGGCTATCAGGAAGGGGAAGGGAAGGGATATAGAAGAGAGTGAGGCTGGGGGGGGTTGGATGTAGACAGGAGGAGATGTAAGTGTCCGAAAGCCTAGAAACCTGCGTAAATACCCATGGTTAGGCATTTGTTGTTGACTTATGATGACAGCAGAGGTTTGCACAAACTCAGCAGAAGATCCTTTCTGGTGTCAGTAATAAAGCAAATGTTAAATGTACTGTTGCAAGACAAAAGCACAGTGAAAACATATTCCTGCTGTGCACATTTTGTGCTGATATCTGTTGAATGTTAAATATAGAGTTGCGATGTTCAGTTTTTAGATGAAACCTAATTGATGTAACTTTTTTTTTGTTCATGTAGTATTAGTCTCGGTATAAGCAAGTGTCGTGCACTACGCTGTTCAGCAAAGTACCTGAAGCATTTTGTGCATTTTATAGATGGGTACACTGCAAATCTGAAATAAGCTTTATAATATAGCATTTTAAAAGGTTATTGATCTGTCCTTGTTTCCTCCAACTTACGCAGTCATTTTAACCAACATTTAAAACATCGCCACTAGTTTACATTTTGTGTAGACGTTGCTGCTAGTTTACATTTTGGGTGGATGTCGCTGCTAGTTTGCATTTTGTGTGGATGTTGCTGCTAGTTTACATTTTGTGTGGACGTCGCTGCTAGTTTGCATTTTGTGTGGACGTCGCTGCTAGTTTACATTTTGTGTAGACGTCGCTGCTAGTTTGCATTTTGTGTGGATGTTGCTGCTAGTTTACATTTTGTGTAGATGTCGTTGCTAGTTTACATTTTGTGTGGATGTTGCTGCTAGTTTACATTTTGGGTGGACGTTGCTGCTAGTTTGCATTTTGTATGGACTTGTATTTTATTGCACGGCAAGCACCTCGGGAGTGGGTTCTGGAGGTACTGGGGGTCTGCACATCCAAAAGTCATGTCGTGAGTCTGATGTGCCAGTATTCATTGTCAGTCGTAGCATGAATACTGGGACCCCAGGCTCACTGTATTAATTTAGCAGTTTTAGATTTCACAACCTTATATAGTTTAGGTTAGTCTGACAACCCCCGGAAGGGTCAGAGTCACCCAACAGGCTAAGGCTGCCTGTCTGGTCAGTCTCTGGTTGGCAATCTTTCTGTCTGCCCTTTCTGCACAGTAAGTTTTGGTAATAAATAAAAAACTTTTTACACTAATTGACTGGCCTTGGAGTGCATATTCAATTTTGTTTTGCTTATGTAGTTTATGTCAGATTGCGCGGGGGGGGGGGGAAAACAGTGTGTGTGTGTGTGTGTGTGTGTGTGTATGAAGCAACCCCAAGAACGAGATTTTGAACCCTGTTTTTAACCCAGAGTTTTTGGCCGGAATACGGGCCCCCCCAGGTGCTAATGAGCCCCCATATTGAGTGGGGGCTGGGAAGCGGGCAGATGCAAATGCTGGGTGACAAACTGATAGCCCAATCAGTGTGATTCCAGAGGGAGTCTGTATGGTTGGCTCAAGGCAGGGAGAGGACCTATTCACGTTGGGGCATGGAATCAAGATGGCCCTGCAAGGCAGAGTTTGGGCCTAAGATCCAGGCTGAGACCAGTGGGCAGCCCAGCAGAGATCGAGAATAGGGTTGAGGATCACTCCTATGATCAGCCTACAGGTAGGTCTGGGCAGATCTCTTAGCATGTCACAAGAGTAGGTCCTGTGATAGACCCCACATGATCCCATCCCTACATCCTGTGTGTGAAGCAACCCCAAGAACTAGACTTTGAACCTTGTTTTGAGCCCAGAGTTCTTGGCTGGAATTCAGGTGCCCCACTGGATGCTCACCCAGGTAGTGGTATTGCTGCGGAATTTGCTACCCTTCTCTCAGGAGGAAGAGGACAGACTCTAGGATGATCAGTCTTTCTCCCCTGACTAACTAATCTTCCAGTGTTCTGGACATGTTCTTGAATCCTGGTTGACAGTAACTCGTGTTTTAATGAATTATGAACCCATTCTTGGTTAACAAAAGTGAACGATCGGACAGAATTAGAATTATCGTGAGTCTAATCTTGCTTGATTGTGTGGTTTTCTGAATATATTTCACCCATGTCTGGGCAGCCTGTGCGATTTCTGACACTCAGTGTAAACGTACAGTAGCCATACAATTTCCAGTATTTTAATCTTCATTTCACACCCCAGCAGACCAGACCTGGGTTTGAATCCCACAGCGTCCACTTGCATACTGTGTAACCCTGAGCAAGTCACTTAACCTCCTTGTGCTCCCAGGTCACTCCTGTAAAAAAGCTTTCAGCTTAGTGTGCTATATCTGGTTAAACAACTAAATAAAAAAAAAAAAAAAAAAAAAAGAAAGGGCTTCTGAGTAGCTGGAAACCCCGGCAAATGCATTTTTAGGCATTAAAAACCCTTTAGGTTTTGGGGGCTGAGCCCTGCTTCTATGATGTACCAAACGATGAACAGTGAAATTTCTCCTATGGTGATGTTATTTTAGTTATCCTGTACTTTGAACCTAAATGTTTTTAAAGCTTTGTGTATTGCAGAAAACTGAATCAAAATAACATTTAAGATTGTTGGTTGTGCTCTTTTTTAAGTAAAATTTTAAGGGGGGGCAGACTTTAACAAGATGGTACCAGGCGACCGCGATTGAGTTCTTTCAAAAAGGGTGACTCAATCATGGTGCTTTTGCACAGGGCTACCTGGCAGGGAGGGCAACCGGATAAGGGGTTTGGCAACTATAGTGACAGGATGTTGCTATGTATACACACCTGGGGGCCACACCATATGACAGCGGAAGGGGAGGAGGGTTTGTGGGGGTGTACGTGGCAGTGGCTGCCGAGCCGCCTGTATGTGGGTGGTAGGCTGGGGCTGGTAGGTGCCAAGTTCTGGTTCTGGGTGCACTCATTTTTGCACTGGGTCATTTTTTTTGTTTGTTTTTTAATTTTGCACCCCCCAACATGCACCCCCCTGAAGCTGAGAATCCTTTAGTAGGAGGGTGCAAGGGCCAAGCACCCTGTGGGGGGGGGGGAGCAGGGGGCACAGCCCCCACATAAAAAATGGAACACCTACATTTCGGGTGCCATCTTACTCTTTGTTGCAAGTCTGCATCATTAAAATTCATTGTCGGTGATGTAGACTGGCCCAAATGGCGATCGCTATTATGCGGTCACCGTTATTACATGGAACCAACAAGATAGGGGAAATTCTGAAAAATCATCTAGAGGGAATCCAGCCAACTGTGGATGCCAATCAAAAGTGGGATATTATTAAAGCAGGGTTGGCAGAGGCTACTGGGACATGTACTAGGGCACAAAGTAAGAAGGAAAGGGCAAAGAAGCCCAGTTAGCTGACCCAGGAGGTAATAGAGGGGGGTGAGGGCCAAGATGAAAGATTTCAGAGATTCAAGAGATCAGGAAGGAGGGATGACAGGGAGGAGTATACGAAGAAGTCCAGGGAGGTTACCAGACTAGTCAGAGTCACCAAGGCATCCAGAGAGCTGAGGCTGGCACAGGGTATTAAGGGTGGAGGGAAGGACTTCTTCAGATACATTAGTGAAAGAAGGAAGAACAGAGACTAGATAGTGAGAATTAAGAAGGACGGGGGGTGGGTAGAGAAGGGGGAGGAGCAGGCAGAGGCACTCAGTGAGTACTTCTGCTCTGTATTCAGAGAAGGGGGGGCAGATACCTCATGGGAGTGGTGGGGTGGGCAGGAGGGGAGGGAGTGACAGATGGAGAAATTACAGAGGACAGGGTACTGGAAGGACTGAGGGCACTGGGAGTGGACAAGGCACCAGGACCTGATGGCATTCATCCTAGAGTGTCAAGGAACTGGCAGGGTGCTTGGCAGGACCACTGGCTGACCTGTTCAATACCTCTCCGGACACAGGATGCATGCCACAAGATTGGAGGTTGGCCCATGTGGTGCCCATTCACAGAGGTGACCAAAGGATGATCCAGGTAACTACAGACCAGTGGGCCTCACATCAATTTTGGGAAAGCTCATGGGGACAATTCTTAAAGAAAGGCTGGTGACATTTTTGGAGGACAGTAGTCTCCAGGATGGGCGACAACATGGGTTTGTCTCGGGCAGATCCTGCCAGACAAACCAGATCGAGTACTATGATTGGGTGACTAGGGAACTGGACAAGGGCCATGCAGTGGATGTCCTGTACCTTGAGGTCAGCAAGGCCTTCGATTCCATGCCACATGGGAGGCTAGGGAGGAAGCTGAAATATGTAGGGTGGGTACCAAGATGATCAAATGGATCACTAACTGGATGAAGGGCAGGCAGCAAAGGGTGGTGGTGGAGGGGAAACTCTCATCACCAAGAGCAGTAACAAGCGTGGTGCCACAGGGATCGGTACTGGGACCAGTGCTGTTTGGGATATTCATAGCAGATATCTCACATGGGACCCAGAGTAAGATCAGTCTGTTCGCAGATGATACCAAGATGGGAACTGTGGTGGATGACATCGAGGGGTGGAGGAGACTGCAGGAAGACCTGACTAAACTACAGGAGTGGTTGAAAATATGGCAGATGGGGTTCAGTGCCAAGAAGTGCATAGTGCTACACTTCAGAGCTAAGAACAAGAGGAGGAGCTATCACCTGGGAGGGGTACAGTTGGGGAGCAGAGAGGAGAAAAAGGACTTGGGGTGATTATAACGGGGAATATGAACAACTCGGCTTACTGCAAGAAGTCAGCAGTGAAAGCCAACAAGATGCTGGGCTGTATAGTGAGGGGACTCTCCTCTAGAAGTAGTGAGGTGATCCTTCCCCTGTACAGGTCACTTGCCAGGCCGCACCTGGAATACTGCGTGCAGTACTGGTGCCTGTTCCTGAAATACAACATCAGATTGTTAAAGGGGGTGCAGCGCAGAGCAACTAAGATGATCCAGGGTTTGGAAGGGAAATCCTATGAGGAAAGGTTGAACATGCTTAACATATATTCCCTGGCAGAAAGAAGGGAGAGGGGAGATATGATTGAGACCTTTAAGTACCTGAAGGGGATAAACAAGACTAATACAGAACAGATATTCCGGATCAGAAGGGGGGATACAAGAGGGTATCAACTGAGGTTGGGGGGAATTCAAGAGGGAAATAAGGAGACAGTTTTCACTGAACGGGTGGTAGGCAAGTGGAACACCACCTGAGGAGGTGGTTTCTGTAGGACGGTGGGCTGTTTCAAGAGGAGATGGGACAGAGTGGGGGGGATGACTGTGAGGGGGGGAGGAAAGGATGGGGCAGCTGCAAGCTGAGGGGCTAGCTGCACAATTGAGCAGACTGGACAGACCGTGAGGCCTGTCTCTGCTGGCATTTTCATACATCCGTATGTTAAATAACTCTGTGAAGTCCATCCTATAATGACTTTTCTGTAGCCCTCCGCTGGATAGTTTCTAACATTTCCCTGTCCTTTTGCAGGTGAGGGTTTCAAAATTGCATGCAGCATCCCAGGTGTAGTCTAACCAGTGATCTGTACAGCGTTTCGGGGAATGGATCAAGGTCTCCCTTCCCCCATGGGCATGAGAAGCTGGAGCTCATAATTTGGTGCTGCCCCCGATATCAGTGTTGGTATCAGCTGTGGAAACATCTATAGGGCTCAGCACAAACTCACACCTCTGATATTGCAACTTTCAGCATTATACTGCTAATATTGCAGATACTTTGCTGCTCAGCCTTTCCAGCGCCAAGTACTTATCCCCAAACCCAGTAGCTAGGGGACTGATGACCACTTAAACATAAGAAGCGGCCACTTCAAACTATGTTTAAGGTGCCTCAAAGCCATTACATTTTTGGACCTACCCAATATATGAAATGGCCACCAACACATTAGATCTAGCTACTGAGAAATGTCTGGTCCTGTTCCCAAACATTAATTTATTTTTTTTTATCCGGGTATTAAATAAGCCGAAGAAATTGATTAGCAAGTTTTATATGTGAAAGTGCTAATCAGCTGTAAAAATGTATAGCACTTGGCACAGAATGGTTAGCAAACATTTTTACAAAAATTTATATAATTTATTGTCTACTGTGACCATGGACGCACTGAAAAAATGATTAGTCTACTGCTAAGCATTTCTGGAAATGGTTAACATTACCCCCTGTTTTGCGTAGCATTTTTCTGTGCTATACCAGCTATTAATAATACCTTGGTTTATATGCTGTTCTAGGAAAGAATAGCTGCTTTGCTGTCCTGTGGCCATGGCCAACGTGATTGTCCCCACCTAGTTCCTCAGTGTCCACTGTTGCACCCCGCTGATTTGCATCAAATGACGACTCTCTCTCTCAGGTTGCTTACCAACACAGCTGTGTAAATAGGTTTCACTTTTGAAAAGTCAACCAACCATGTCTTGGAGAGAATGAAAAAGAAGGCTTGCCACTCAGGTAGACAATTTCCACCTCACAGGAGAGGCACACCATTACTAACTGGGCTTGTAACTAGGGTTTCAGTGATGGAAGTATTTGACTTCCAAAAATTATGTAAGCCCTTCTACAAATTACGGGGAGGAAGTATTTGGCATTCAAATTGGAGGGGGGGGGTGGAGATGAAAGAAAATTAGAGTAGGTGACTTCCAATTTTGGAGGCGTGAAAATCACAATAGCTTATGTTTCTGAACAAAAGTTTATTTTACCAGTAATATTATCTCTGAACTTACACAATTTTAACTCCTGACAACTTTAACTTCCAGAACGTGGGACTCGGGAAGTACTAGTAATTGGATTTCCAGGAAACTGAAATGACATCCAAAGTTGGAGTCGTGAGAGTTTTTGACTTCCAAGGAAGAATAATTAACAGAACCCATGCTTGTAACCAACTTCAGTAAAGTCACACGGACACCCAGTTGGTTGCCACCTTTGATTAAAATTGATTGGACTTTGTATGTAATCTAGTTCTGTCTAAAGAGATTTAGATAGAAAGTAATAAGGAAAACTTTGTCACATATAATATTCTAACATGAATCTGCTGATATTTCATTTTTTATAATTATCCCCCTTCCCATTCTTTATTACTGAGGTGGTTGCATGAAAATAGGGTATGAGTGAATCAGGGTCCAATCCTCATAATGTTGTACACCCATGGACAGGTGCCTGCACGTACTGGTGGAGCGGGGAGGTCCTACTCTGCACTTAAGAAGACCTCTGCACATCCACAGAGATGGCTGCGTGCCTCTTCAGCAGCAGATCCCCAGCTGTCTGCATTTGTACGTGCTTGAATGAGGTCAGGGTGGGCACAGGGGGGGGGGTGGGTATATGCTTGATTTCAGTAATGAACTTTGTGATGCTGAGAGCTGGCATGGGGGCAAAATCTGTATAGCCCGAGGGGCTTCTGTAACACTTACATAGCACCTTTGCCCGGCCACAGGACTGTCCTTGGCACTGGATCAGCTGTCTGCATCTGTCCCGAGTGCTCTGTGCAGGTATGGAGGAATGGGAGACATTCCAACACCAGCCGGTACAACCAAAGAATGCACTGTGGTCCGGGTAGAGATCCTTGGAGGACTGCCATATCCCAGCAGCCCCTGCTCTGTGTTGGGTTGGGGATCCCCTATGGCACTGGCATGGACATCCGACTGGGTGCCCAGTGTCCAGAACAGTTCCTCCCTCCTGCCACCCCTAGTGCTGACAAGCATTGAGGCATACAGGCATGCGGCTGGGATACACTAACGCACGTATCCCAGGCTGCTTTGTGGATTGGACCTTCTAACTTTATCGCATTTTCCTAATTTTCCCTCCGCTGATGTCATAATCCTCTCTGTGTGGGCGCACACTCATTTTCGGGGCAACAGATTATGATGTTACAAACACAGAATTATGATGCCAGTGGAGGGAATTGCAGGAGGAAGAGTAGGAGATAACGTCAGAGAAACAGACTTCCTGTTTCCTTAGTGATGAAGAATCAGAGGAAAAAATGCAGAAAGTTAGTGAGATATAAGCTGAATTGTGTCTCAGTATTATATTCTAAAAAAATACAATTTCAACTTTTTTTTTTTTACTTCGTGTGCTTTATGGCACCTGGATGCCCCTGCCCCCCCAACAACACTACCTCGGACCCAACCACTGTCATGCCTACGCAGTGGTCCTCCTGGCTTACCTCCCAGGGTTGTTACCCCATGGATGCCAGCGCTCGGCGTCTGAGAGTGTAGCCTCGGATCGGCTGTGCAGTGGCTACAATGCGAGGCAGCTAGCATCCAGCTTATCAGGCAACTTTTTTTCTGGCGGTGACTGTGAGAGGCGTGGCATGCAATGATGCTGCAGTGTGAGAGTGCCATGCGGCTCGCACGCCTCTCATTCACAGCCTTGCCTCTGATGGCAGTGTGTCCTGTGGTCACCCAGATGCACTGTACCAGAGACGTAACTCCCCTCACCCCCAGAGGTGGAAAGTATGCAAAGACCGCTCAATCCACCTCCCCTCCCACCCAGCCAGCCCTCTAACAACTCTGGTCCATTCCCAAATCCAGGTCGCCAGCGTCACAAGCGGTAGCACTTTTGCTGTGCCAGCAATCCGGCAACTTATTTTAATTTTTATTTTTTGGTAACTGGGTAAGGCCCACTGGGAACAATGCCCATTTAAAGGTCAATCCAGGAGCACAGGGAAATTAAGTGACTTGCCCAGCCACACACAGTATGCAAGTGGAGGTTATGGGACTCAAACCCAGGTTCACTAGATGTACCCAGCTCATTCACAGCTCATTGCTCTAACCTTTAGGCTATACTGACAGCATATACATGGCTGCCCCCATCGACAAACAGGGCCCACTTCTGAACCCCATTCACTGACACCATGAGCAGTAGCTATATTTTTGCGCTGACAGGTCAGCTTCTTGTTTTTATGTTGGTGTGTGTGTGGTTCAAGATGAGAATGGGGAGCTAAATACAGAAAATATACGGGATAGAAGCAGGATCTTGTTAAAGATTTATGTTTTTCCAACTTTTACTTAGGATGTCACTTGTCAGGTGGTCTTAAAAATGAACAATGCTGTTAAACCTCTGGGAATTTTTGACATGAAAACATGCTTGGGAGTTGATCACGATTAAACCAGATTCTAGTTTGGCTCCCTTTCTCCCTATCTTTCCTTTCTCCTCTCCGGTCCCTCTTACCTCCTACCCGCTACGTAGCACTGTTTTCCGTTCCCTTTCTACTCCTACAGGAACTCTATTGCTGGCCAAGCTGGCTTCTCATAGCATTTCCCTAAACTCTGTTCCTCTCTTCCCCACCTATCCACTCTGCCTCTTCCACCTTTTCCCTTCAATCTCTTCTCTGTGACTTACATATATATCTGTCTCTGTCTCTCTCCTGCAACTCTTTCTGACCTCGTACCTTGCGACTGTCCCCTTTCCCCCTCCCACTGGCTGTTTCTGCCCTGTTTTGCTCTGGTGTCCACCCTCCCAACTTACACACCCCAGCTGGGTTTATTACACTGCTCCTGTCTTTTGTTTGCTGGTCCCACTGTCCTCCCTGGGCTATGTACAGTCACACAGGACTGCACTTAATCCCGGGAGTAAAGCGGACCCGGAAAACATCTGATCGGAGATTACAAAAACTCTTTGACATGCACTGCAGGCTATTGAATTTCCCACTGCTGCAGTCCCCTCTAATGTCAGCTGCAGCAGATTTTGGGATTTGTAGTGAAAGAAGATTTCAGCCTAGAAATAAACAATGTTAGTCTGATATAATCTACTATACTGCAGTAAACGGTAAGCAAACCTACATGTTTTATGTACTTTTTATTGTTTTACATAATGTATTTTCCTCCCCCCCCCCCCGGATGCATCTGGAAATGAGCTGTTATCAGTTCAGTGCGCCTTTCTTAGTTAATCTTTTAAAATTAATAAAACATAGGGATATTCTATAGGGCATCCAGGAATAAGCTTTTTATTTAGTCTGGAATGCTGCTAACAATGTTGGCTAGCAATGAGTGGCTGAGCGTAGTGAAGAACTCTTGTAATTTGGGTATCGTGCATTTGTATCTGTGGATGCCGAGGCCTGTGCTTCTGCACACATAAGCAGTGTTGTGATTTTAGTATTGTGGATTTTTAGCCGCAGCCAGACGTGAGTGTGTATGTCTTGCAGCGTGCATACCACAGTTACAAATTCATGAAGGTAACACGTCACAGCTACTGCATTTGTGTCATCTGGAAACAGTTGTATGTTGTTTATCTTACCCGATAATGGCTGTAAGTGGTTGCTTGTGCGATCTTGTCCTTTTGCTGCTTGAGTGGGGGTGGGGGAGAGTTAGGGTTGGAAACCCTAACACCACATTTCCCTACCTTTGTGGTGGTAAGCTGAACTCCAACTTGTGCATTAATGCAATTTTTTGCAATGAATTTTCTTTCGATTTGAGATAGTGCAGTCATATCCTCATTCACACAGTTCTGGGCCCTGCACCAAGGGAAGAGTTTGTCTCCCGGTGGAAGTAAAGGGCCTTCGGGCCCTGCACTTCCATGTGCAACAGATGTCAAGAATTTGTGGGGTTGTCTGGTGGGCTGAGGAAGTGCAGGGCCCTCAGGCCCTATGTATTGGGGGATGGATGATTAGGAGGGCAGGGGGTTAGTAAAGCAGTACTGGGGATGGACACCCTGGTCTGCTCATCCACAACTTTCAGGAAGAACAAGGGAAGACTGACTGAGCTGGGAGGGGGAGGGAGTATAGTTAAAAGAATCAAACATCAGGAACAACAAGGGAGAGTTGGCTCAGCTGGGAGGGGGAGGGATCATGTAAATGTAAGTTTTTGGGTGCGAGCCGAAAGACAAAATTCCCTGCTGTGCACCACCTGTGTGCAACCAGGGAATTCTCGACTCATGACCTGAAAATGGCTCCTCTTACTAAGCTGGGCACCCAGGATTTTGGGGTGCCCAGAAAACATATTTCTACACCTAATAAAAAAAAACCACCAGAAGCTAGCTAAACCAGTCCAGTTTAGCTAGGTTCAGATGTCTGTTTTTTTTTTTAATAAATAATTTTTAGGTATTCTCCATGTTTTTAGTTTTTTTTTTTTTAAAGAGTGTGGCTGCCAGGACCTAATTTTTTTTCTCACAACCCGTAAAACACTAATTTTGCGAAAGGTCGATGCTTGTGAAAGGCAATATTGCCTTTGCACTAGAGTGTTATCCTAAAACTCTACTAAGAATGCTGAGAAAAAAAAAAACTTTAAATCCTTATAACTGTGGAACAGATTAATATTTTTCACAAAACCTTTGAAAGGCACTACCTTGGTACAGGCCCCTTCTACCCTGAAAATTTTAGAAAAAAGTTCTGTACCTTCTAGGCTGTAGGTGACAGCAAAAATTGTGTAATAAGCATACAAAGAGTCTTTTCTGTATAAATGACATTTGGATCTCAGACACCGCATGAACTACCATCATGAAATTTCCCATGTCTTGAGAACTTGCCTCCTGGGCAATGCATGCATAATCTGGGGCAATTTAAATGAGCAACGCCAAAGTTATTAAGGTGCAAAGTTAGGGGTTTAACACTGAACACTGTACTCAATCCTAATTATACTAGCGCTACCTCACCAGTACAATATACACAGAATAATACATGGTGGGAGTATGTAACCAGAACTTTACACATACACCCGAGGTGTGGGATTTTACATAAACCCCTAGGATGAAGCCCGAGGGGTTTATAAAATATCCTGACACTGAGGGTGTGTGTATAAAATTTGGTTTTACACACACCACGCATGTTTTTATTTTATTTAATTACTGCCTCATCATTTTTTGGCTACACTCAGTGCCAGCTGACAGTCGAACTGTGATTCCATTTTTTCTGTCAGGACAACACTTTGTTACAGTTTTTTTTACTGTGGGAGTTGAATTGGCGGCATTGTAAACAGTTCTGTGAGCTGGCGCGGAGTGTAGCACGAGCTAGATTGACAGGTAGTGATTATAACCGCCAGGATAAAATGCAGAATATCAACCAAGCAGTTGTGATGTGGAATAAAAAGTATGGTTATCCATGTATAAAAAATGATGGCCAGTAATTAAATATATGTATGTACAGCATGCACCACTTATACCATCCATGCGTAATCCTGAAGGCTGCTTATAGTGGACAAATCCTGGATGCCAAAAACCATGTCTGATAGGGCTCCTTTATAATTCCACTGGCTGTAGCAAATTAGTGACATCTACTACACCAGACACCTGAGACCCAGTAATACCTTCACAACTGCTGTCAGGTAGCCTGCCTGACACTTCTTGAGGCTAGCAGACCGCAGCTGTGGAGGTGTTCATGGATCTCCTTACACTACCTGACCGCTGCTAAGCTAACTTGTGAGGTGCTAAGCTGTCCCCTTTGCTTCCTCTTTTTGTCCCTTTGCTCCTCTTCAGGATGATCCATCCAGAACAGCTGAGCAACTGAAAGTTAAAATATAAACCCCCCCGTTAGTTTTTTGATTTAACTTACTGGGTTACATTGCAACAGCATTTGCGCGCTCGTGCTCTCTCTCTCTCTCATAGCCCTTCTAAAGCTCCATTGCTCTGCCTTCTGCATAACTAAAAGAATTGCTGAAGGCCACGTTATTGGCTGTCATGTTTCTCTTTTACAAAGGATACCAGTATGTTAAATCTCTCTGTACTTACGAGTTGGATGGTGATGGCCACATTGAACTTGCTCTTAGAATTTCAGTACAGTATTTTATAGTTGCAAGCGGACTTATTGGTGCATGGGTTTACCGGTGGATTTGATTTAAATTGTGAGCGTCAGCTTAGATTTACAGTGCTGTGAGGCTGCAGGCACGTTGGCTCTACTAACTTAAAATTAGTACCATTTTTTGTCTTACTCATATCACCCATTCCACCGTTAACAGCAGCTACTAGTGAGTACAATTGCTAATTTTGATATAACGGACACCTCTTGCAGGTCTGCTGGCACAGCGATAGCACTACCACTTGCAAGGCCGATGATCTGGGTTTGGACACAAGCCCAAGGTGTTGGAGGGCCGTCCAGGGGGAGGAGGAGGATCGAGCATCTGCAGGACCACTCTCCTCCTCCAAGGAGGAGGGTGGGTAAGAGCTTGGTGCTTGACTGGACCCTAGTGGAAGCCTGGGGACAGGCAGCCTGAACTGAAGAAGTGGGAAGATGTGGTAGTGGTCGGTGCATGCGCCTTGATGTCAGCGCATGCCATGTCTCCCAGGGGAGAAATATGGAAAAATTCTGGTCATGCAGGATGACCACCAGCCTCCACAGGCCCTTCACCCAGCAACTCTGGTGCCCCCGGAAATCTGGAACCAGACCTGGCAGGTCGAGGGACTTCCTGCCACCCTGCCATGGAAGGCAAACCATGGGGGACTCTGGGAAAAGTAAGCCCTGGGGGAAGCTGGGGTCATGGGGTTGGGGGACCAGAGGGAAGGAGGACCCGCCAGGATGGGGGAAGCATTAAAAAAAAAATGGGTACCTCTTACACTGGACAAATCACTATCAGCTAAACATGTCCGGCATAAGCGGCACATATTGTATGTGTGTGTGTGTGTGTGTGTATATGTATATATATATATATATATATATATATATATATATATATATATATTGTGTGTGTGTGTATGTGTGCCATACCTGTGAGGATAAAAATAAATACAGCCTATAACAGTGATATTTTTTGCCACTATGGACCTAGAGTTTTCATATACATATATTGCAAAAAACCTTGCTAATGCACCAGTTAGGGTAGCTTAACACCACAAAAGTAGAGAAACATGGCATTAGGGTTTCCTATCCTAACTCCCAATCCCCATCTCCAAGCAACAAAAGGAAAAAAAAAACATTAGGGTCTTGGATCTCCAGGGTCTTCGCAAATCAGTGGCAGGGTCTTCCTTGGTGTTGTCAAACCTCATGCTCACCCCTTTCCACAGCCCGTAGCCTCCTGTCCAAAGCACAGGGTAAAGTAGCAAGTCAGTATCTCGTAGTGATACACTCTTCAAAGATAGAGAAGTATGTCTCACCACATGTAGCCAACACAATTTGTTGCAGCTTTCTTCATGCAGAGCCTGCAGGAGATCATTTGTGACGTTTGTTCAGGGAATGGGGTGGGCATTAGGGTTGATAACCCCTAGGAAGACCCCACCACTAATTCGTGAAGACTCCTGAGATCCAAATCCTAACATTTTTTTCCTATTGCTTCTTGGCGGGTGGGGAGTTAGGGCTGGAAACCCAAATGCCACATTTTCCTACTTTTGTGGCGTTAGGTTACCCTAACTGGTGCATTAACGAAGTTTTTTGCAAAGATTTTCCTTTCTTTTTGAGACAGTGGAATTGTATCCTCATTTAGGTGCTGATGCACAGGGCCCTTTGGGCCCTCAACCAAGGGAAGACTCCATCCGT
This sequence comes from Neoceratodus forsteri, assembly GCA_016271365.2. Taxonomy (NCBI): domain Eukaryota; kingdom Metazoa; phylum Chordata; order Ceratodontiformes; family Ceratodontidae; genus Neoceratodus; species Neoceratodus forsteri. The sequence goes on along the minus strand of JADMNL010000036.1, from coordinate 63,451,299 downwards.
TTACAGAAGTGCGGGGTCTGGCACATCCCCCCCAACCAGGGAATACAAACTAAAATTACCAAAGTTACGTGCGTGCGTATAAACCTTTAAACAAACGCTCATAACTTTGTCATTTTTACATATTTTGATATTTTGACTCCAAATTTTCAACATAATGTTCTTATGACCCCACCTTATGAATAAGGGTGGTGAAAAGTTTCAAATCCTGCCTAAAAGGTGTTTCACCACGTGACTTTGACATTGCCTTCTGGGCCTGATTTTCATAATTCCACCACCACTGGTCATGAAGTGAAGTCCCAAAAAGGCCATGTTGAAAATGTGGAGTCAAAATATGAAAAAATTACAAAGTTATGCATCACAGTTAAAAATCCCATTGAAATACACTGAACATCACTTACCTTAGTTTACATAAAATACATGTTATAAATAACGTGGCAAATAACGTGTCACAAATTGCATGTCACAATACTGTTCACATTTTTCAGTAAACTCAAAAATCCTTGTCGACCCGGTGGCGCTGAGGGTTGAGGCGCTGGACACCACACCTTGTGCCACGCCGCGACCCGGGTTCAGAAACGAGCCCAGGCAGCCAGGGGTCGGCGGGGGGAAGAGACTGAGCATCCGGAGGACTGCTGTCTCTTCTCTGGGGAGGGTTGGGGTGACGACCACTCAAGGAGTGACCTCTGACGGAGGCTGGAGGGGGCCGAAAGTAGCGTTGTGGTGTATGCCAGGGGGGTGGAACCATGGCAGTACATTGCCTTGGCAGCTGGGCTCCACAGGGGCGTTCCTTAAGTAAAATACCTCCCTCTGATACTCGATGGCGCCTCCCACTCAACAACCACCACCACACTCCCAGAAGTTGGGCATGGCTATCTCCTCACCCCGTCTCCTCCCCAGCCTGATCTCAACCCTATAATAAAGAGCGCCCTGGGTGGGGGTGGCCCTTCCCCAGAAGGTAGACCCTGGGGATGCCTGATGCCACGGGGGGAGAGAGGAAACAAGTCGGAGTCACGCAGGGAGGTAGAGTCTAGGACTGGGTGGTCGCCGGAAAGAGTTTGGTGGAAGGAAAAAAAATAGAGTTCGGAAAAAAAAAATGTTATAACTCTTAAACCGTATAATATTTTTTTCGGAAAACCTTCCAAAGGCACATCCTTGGCACAGGCCCCTTCAACCTTGAAAATTTCATGAAAGCATGTTTCATGAAAACAGCACAGCACCATCTAGGCTGTAGGTGACAGCAAAACATACACAGTGTTAAGTACAGGCATTTTCTTTTTCATTTTTTTGGTACTCTGTATCTCAGAAAGCGAACAAGATACCATTGCAAATCTTTTCATGTCTTGTGAATCTGATAGCCTGACTATGCATGCCAAATTTGCAGCTATTTCGTCAATTGACTCCAAATTTATTAAGGTGGAAAAATTGGGGTTTAACATTAAACAGCCTCCTCAACCCTAACTATAGGAATGCTAGTGCCTCGCACCCGAAATCTATATATAATTCTTTTATTATTAAATTCCTTCACCCTGTAAGTTTCAGAAAATCAGCTTTTCCTTTTAACATGCCATAAAAGATGACAGGCTGGGCCCCAGATTTTAATGTTAAACCTAAGGATCAGAGGTGTAGGGTAAACAGTCAGGAACAGCCTGGTACTGGCACTGAACCTGACACAAGACTTATTTTTCAATACTTTCTTTACAAAAAAAGATTATTTTAAAAGATAACAGATACAACGTGCAATACAGTTAGTATACAGGTACAGTTAATCTGTGTACAGCAATCCAGTTTATATAGGTATCGTCTTGTAGATAAGTACTGGTCTTGCTGTAAGCACGTGCTTTTATACTTACAGAACATCTCTTAGAAAGAAGATGTGAGGAAACAGTCCTGTCCACAGTCAGCATATCTGGGATAAGAATGAAATCCACAGCCAGGGGCTGCGATAGACGAGGTAATAGAGGTGAAGAATGGAAGCAGAGAGCAGGAAAAGAGAGAGAAAACAGCGTAGTTAACAACATATAGAATAGTGTATGGTTGCTCATACACAACAAGGCTATGTTGCCATCGAGGGGATATGATGACGTCACACGGACCTCAAGAGCGGAGCTCGAGAGGTCCGTGACGGAATCACTTCTGATGGCAATAATGTTTTTGTTAGCTTGGGCAACTACATACTATTTTATAGTATATGGTTCCCCAAACTGTTGGCCGTTTAACTTTTGACAAGGTTCATGCCTTGTGAATACTGTCCCGCTCGCTCGCTCCTGGTCCATGCTGCAGTCCCCATCCAGTTCCAACACCGAAGATACCGGTGCTTCACTGCTTCCTGCGGTCCTGCTCTTTTCTGAGCCAGAGGATTGATGGCAAAAAAAAAAAAAACATGGCAAACTGATAGTTTGGCAACACGGAGTCGAGTATGGCAGTCCGTGTCCCAACTATCTGAGTGAATGGCACTACCGACTTATCGTTAGGCACCGCTGCCATTTTAGAGCACATTTTTTTTGATCAGCTCTGTTTTCAGCCAATCATGTAGCAGCTCAAGGCTTAAAAGTTGTTGTACTATCGATCTGACGTCAGAACGATAGTACAACAACTTTTTTGACCTTTGAACTGTCCTACAACAACATTTGGGAAGCCATTGTTTTCCATCTAAAATAAGCCCTAACCATTTACTGTATCAACATTACAACAACTTCTGCTCTCTGCAGTCATTTGCCTTGCATCACTCTAGTAATGACTGAAGATACGTGTGCTTTTTTCACATCTGTGTATTTCATTTAAACTGTCTACATGAGGATCACATTAATACTCGGGGACAAGGGAAGTGTGGGGGGGTAGTTGGCTTTCTAATAGATGTTTGTCCAACTTGTATCTAGGGTGGGTGGGCTAATTTATACATATCAGATTCCGGTATATAATGCCTCAGGCCTGCTATTTGAACAGAGGCTGCTCATAAAGGAGAACTGTGCTGAACCTGTAAGTCATTTCTTCCAGTAGAAGCTGTTTTTAAGCACTGGATAAAATTCTGATATTGTTTCATCTATACAGGCTTCTAGTAACTTCAGTGGGTGTTTCTGCTTTATAGTCTGGTGGGAAGTACTATTTTAGAACTCTATGTTACATGTGGTTTATGTCCGTCTCAGCCATACAGTTCTACAGCAGAACATGGATGCATCATGCCAACAATAGACGAGTAGAAAAGGGACATAAACTGTATTATACGTAGGGTTGTCAGAACCCTCTGAAGTTCTGGGTTCTAGTTCTAGTCTAGAACTTTTGAAAAAGTTCTAGGGTTCTAATCTTTTTTAGAACTTTTTAGAACTCGAACCTGATTTTTTTAACTGTGCTGCCAGTAATGCAGATAATAGTGAAATACATGTGAAATTGAGTACATGCTGCCAATGATGAAGTAAAACAGAAATGCACATGAAACGGAGGACAAAGAGAAATACAATATTTCAGTACAAGGGGAGAGAGAAATGATCGTGTGTGACTTTGATATATTAGGTACAGTGCAACAATCAAAGGGCACACAGCAGGATGATGGCCAGTATGCCACGTAGAAGTCACAGACTCACTGGGCACCGTGAAGCAGTGAAATGGCACACAGCAGTATGATGGTGCATAGGAGACGGAGTCACACAACACAGTGACACACAGATATATATTTTTTCTTTGTAATGAGTAAGGGATTTTCCCATCTCTCCTCCCAACAGGAAAATATTTCTGGCATGTATTTAAAGATGCCACACAACTGGGTGCTGCGCTGCACATGGTCACACACACTGGTGGGTAGGGTACAGTACAGGATGATGGACTGACCGTCCGCCACACAACACAGTGAAGGGGATTTTTCTGTCTCTCTTCCCAACAGGGAAATATTTCTGGCCTGTATTTAAGGATACTACACAACTGGCTGCTGTGCTACACAGTGCACATGGTCACACACACCGGTGGGTAGGATACAGTGCCGTCAAAGAAAGGGCACACAGTAGGATGATGGGCTGGCCAGGCACAGTGTGCCAAGTAGGAGTCACAGGTACAGTATAGCAAAGTGCACACAGCAGGATGATGACCTGTACTGTAAACACAGACCCCCAAGGCTCCCAGTCAGTTGAGTCTACAGTCCCCTCTGCCTGCCTACACCCCTACTCCCGTCACATCAAACCATTGTGCCAACTGCCATTTTTGCCACTGCCTGGCTGCTCCAGTTCACTGATCCCCCTGTAATTTCTGCCACACAGAAAAAATGCCTTGCTTCCACACCACTACCAGTACCTGCCTTTAATCAAAGTGTGCATTATTTTTCCCAAAAAAGACACCAAAAATGGAGTGCAACATGCCTGTTCTGCTACTCATCCAGCTCCATCTACTCCGATAATTTCCTGCTGCACAACTGAAGGTTTGAGTCACAGGACTCAACTATACACTTTGGGCTGCTTGCTTGAGTGTACACTACAGTAACCAATATAATTAACACACTAATTAACTAGTCCTCCCAGCCCTCCATCCCAGCTGTCAGTCTGTCCAGAGGAGTAATTGGTGTAAAGGTTGGGGGGGGGCAACTACACTCTCAACAAGCCTCGGATCACGAGTGCTGTATTACCCACCAGAAAGTAAATTATCTGTGTTATTTCTGATTTTGCACAACAATTACTGTTAATTCATTTTAACATAGAAACATAGACTTTGATTGCAGATGAGGACCGTTTGACTCAACCAGTCTACCCATTTTTCTGTACCTACTTTGTCACTGTAGACCCTACTTGATCTACAGCTCTTTCTCCCTCCCCCCTTCTTTTCCATAATGACTCCCTTGTGCCATTCCACCCACATGCAGGGTAAAGGTGATTTTTTTTGTTAAATTTAAGTTTGGTAACCACTCTAGGTTAACCATATACCCCCCTCTTCCCCCCAGCCAGCGGCCCCTACCAAAGCAGACATACAGTCAGGCTCAGGTGGCACACAGGAGAGATGCTAGACAGCACAGCATTTTAAATCAGACACTGACTGTAGACAGTACAGTAGACACGCCCAACACAGCACAGCAGAACAGCCCATCAACAAACATAAACACCACCTACCCTTGCCTTCCAGACTACAGCTATGTTAGTTCAAGTTCAGCAGTTCTGTTCTGTTTTGCTAATTACTGTGCCCATCACTACCTGTTAGTGCCACTGACCCACTCCAGAGGCCAGACATAACAGGAAGAGAGAATACCTTGCAGACTGCAGCAGGCTTGTATTCCCGGGCACTCCCTGACTGGTGCCAGATCAAATGGCCAGTAATATGTGGCTCTTGCCAGCTTAGAACTGCCTTGTGCAAACTGAAATACCCTTGCTCCCACCACCTCCTCCTCTGCTTATTGCTTTGCCTTGGTTTTGTCCATACAACATAGTGAGCATACACCCCCCCCGGCATGATGATGTGGCTGGCTGCCCCCCCAATCACTACTCACTCCCATCCACCACACTGCAGCACCACCAGTCAGTCCTACCTCTCAGTTCGTTGTTGTTGCTTTCAGCAGCAGCCTCCACCTCGAACCTCCAGCAGGCCATATTCCTTTGTTATTTCCCTTCCAAAAGTCCAGCTGACAGCCTCCAGTTAGTTCCACAAGCTACAGACTCAGCCTGATCGACGCCTCAACCAAACTGACCCCGGAGTCACCACTGGCAATCCCCAGCCCCACAGTGCTTGAGCCCAGGCCATGAGGACGCCTACGACTGACCCCAGCACTGGCAAGCAAACCAGCAGCCCGGCCTTGGCAGGTGAACATGGTAACAGCATTCAGTTTTAAAAAGGCAGGACAGTCTGCAGTCACAGGAGGAGCAGAACTGAAGCACCAAACACACGTCAACACTAGTACCACAGTTCTCTTGATGCCAGCTGTCAGTCTCCCGCCCGCTCATCCGGACTCCTCACTATTGGCGGCGATACGCGCTTACACTACTTCTGCATCCGCAGTGTGGTCCATCACGTTCCTCCCTCCCTCCTACAAGTCACTCCTGCTCCTCCCGGTTCCAGCCAGGCCATCTTGTGCAGCAATGCCCCCCCTGCTCTATCTAGCTGCCATATTTCGCCGCACACTCTTGTGTCTCTCCATCCCAGGGACCACTGGTGAAACCCGCCACCCTCCCCCGTAGAGCAAGCTCCCAAGTCAGTCCCTCCTAGCCCATCAGCAGGCAGCAGCAAGAGGGTTGAATATTGACAGTGGCAAATGTGCTTCCTTAATTGTTGAGGAATTTGTGCCCCTTTTCTCCTATAATTACTCCCTGAATCTGTCCCTCCCAATGTCTCCGTCCATTTCTCCCCAGGAAATAGCAGGTAGTGGCACGGTGGTGCTGTTTAAATAATAAAAAAAGAAAAGTCGAACTCTTTTGCGAACCCTCTAGTGTTCGAGTTCTAAATTTGAACTCGAACACCAGGGTTCGAGGAGGGTTCGAATCTTTCCCAAACAGGTTCTGACAACCCTAATTATACGGTTCTAAAATGACTGTTACCAGCAGCATGTAAATCAGAAACACCCGCTAAGATAACTAAAAATCCTGGATAGCTACAGCGATAACAGGATTTGAACCAGTATTTTAAAAAACAGCCTGAGCTCGGAAAACTGACTTAGAGATTCAGCGCAGTTCTCCTTTATAAAGGGTTCCCATTATCTGTAGGATGTGAGATATGAGAGCAGGCAGTTCTCCCCCACACCTCCGCGGAAGCCACCTGCTGCAGACTGCAGGCACGGAGTGCTCAGACTTGGAACAATGCTTCCTGGTGCTGCAACAGCGGTGGCTGCCCCACACCCCCCCAATCTGGCTGAGCATTTCATTTAATTGGGCTCTACCCATGTGATCTATGACGTCAGTGCCGGCAGCCCGGCAGGATTATTTCCACCTCCCCAAGTAGCAACCTGCAGTTTATATGTCTTGTCCACTAGGTGGTGATGCAATTCACCCCTACTTGTGGTAACATTAAACTCGTCCCCCCGGCCCCCTAGCCCTTAGAGTCCTCTTCCCACTTCCCCTCCATTTCTGGATAATCATACTACTATTCTGCATTGATCACTCCCTTGTGGGTCTCGATCCTGTGACCCCATGCATGGACAAATAGCAGATAGCTGGTTAATCCCCTGGGCCATCCTGCCTGTAAGAATTTCTCCACCCCTATTCAGATGTTCACCCTATCAGATCACCAGTCACATGACCAGGGCTCTAGATAAGATTTTTTGGGATGAGTACCTGTACACCTTATTCTGAAAGTGAGGTGAGTAAAATGAAATTCAGATGTGTACAAATGTCTTGCTAGCGTGGACTGAGGAGTACATTTATTTAAAAAAATTTAGTTTTTTTTCTAGATAAGAATTTCAGGTGCCAACAATGCTCCAAATAATGTTAGCGGGTAGGAATTTACTCACCAGTTTTACAACATAGTGAGTAAAACAAATGTGGGATGCATACGAGTGCTGTAAATCTGGCAAAAAACGGTTCCTTTTGAATCACCAGTTACGTTATGAAGCGGTATTCTTTGGTGTGGAGTATTTACAAACGCTGGGTGAGTACTGGTATACATTAAAAAAAATTTCTGAAGAGTATTTCTTAAAATGAGGTGAGTAAAATAGGCCAGTACACACCTCATCTGGAGCCCTGCACATGACGTAGTACTTACAACGCTACAGATCCTTCCACTACATCCCCCCAGTACTTACAGCACTACATATCCATCCACTACACACCTTTATTTCCACTCCGTGACTATGACCCCACTTTGTCATTAGCCTGTTATAGCGGTTGGCCACTAGGGACACTCTAATGTTCACTGCAGCGTCCTATCTTCAGATCCCTAGTGTTGCAGACTAGGTGGGCCAAGCGGTCCTTATCTGCCGTCAAATTCTATGTTTCTGTGTAGCCTGCCAAGCACCAGTTCACTACAAGTTGACTCTATTAGTTTATCCTTTGCATACTAAAGCGCTGTCTCTTCTTCTCTTAATCTTTCAGCATATCCTCTTCTACCCCTTCTCTCCACTGTCCTTTCCCTCTCTCACCTCATCTCTCCACACTCCTTCCCTCTCTCCCTAAACTTTTCCTGCCCCTTACTGCCCTCCCTGTTTCTCGCTCCCCCTACTCCTCATCACGCCCATCTTCTCCCTTGTCCTCACCTCCTTCTTCCTCCACCCTCTCACACCTCCCTTCTCCCACTCCTCCGATTCACGCCATGCTCCTTCTTATCCCCACTATACTCTGCCTTCTGTTCACCCTAACATCCTTCCATCCCTCCCTCCCACCTCCCTTCCAGCCTCACAAACCCCTGTCCCCTGCCCTTGCTCCTCCTCCCCCGCTCACTCATCTTCATGTCCCCCCCAAATCCACTCCCCCTGGCACCCAAATGCATCCATCCTGGTGAAACTTTTCAAATAAATAAATACATTATGAAGACTGGCTTTCAAGGCACCAACATGCGTGACCGAGCCATAAGCAAGAGATGGGAGGAGACCGCCCTAGCTAGGGAATGGCTGTTCTGGCTGAGGGAGTTAGAGCTTAGCTAGTTTTATACACGATTCCAATTTTGGCATTAACGGATTAGCAGGTGGCGGAAATCTGCTGATCGTAGTCAGGTGCTACATGAAGGCAGAACAGGATTTTACAGTAAGCCTGGACAAATGTCTGTTTCCCACAGGGAATTATGGATACCTTAGGTGGGGGATCTCTTTCTCTGGGTTCCAGTTACATTACCTAAGCTGCTGTTATAAAGAACTTATGACTTAAAATACGTTGAAAATACTAATTTGCAGACAGTTTTTGGCGTTTGAGTGCTTCCATCATGCATCCATTGTTCTCACTGAACTGTTTTTAAATCAGCACTGGTATTTACTTGTGGTGCAGCTCCCCAACCCTATTTGCAACCTGTACCTTAGGTAATAAAGTGGGCGGGGAAGCCCTTTAAATTAACACGTTTGCATAGCATGCTTACTCACACCTGCTTATTAAACAAGGGTGTGGGAAGGGTGGACTTGAATGACCTGGAGTTCCTTCTGATCTTCAATTACTGATGCTATTTATTTGACTATCCCTTATTTATCCTGAAAATGTATCCTTAATTTTTAAATGTATCCAAGATCTCTATCATGATTATCTAAGTAACTTGTTAACCCTGGCCAGCACACTGCCTTTCTAGGTACCTACTCAAAATCCCCCGAACATGTGAAAATATTAGAAATAAAGCTTTCACCATCACTGCTCTGACCGGGACAAAATGCAGTCTGCTCCCAGATAATATCAAAGCTTCCAGAACTGTTAGAAGGGCCATGCACAACTACCTCACCAACCATACCTCTCAACTGCCCCTGATTTTCAGGGTTGTCCTTGATTTTGCATTACAGATTTCCTCTGTCTCTTCTAAATTTGGCATTTTTGCCACCGAGAAGTAGAGATTTGAATCCTAAAATCATACCAGACAATAGTTTTCCAGTCTAGTTCTCCATCAGAAAATGCTTTTGTCACTAAACCACGTTAGCTTTTATGAACTGATATTACCCCTTTTTTAAGCTATGTCCCTAATGTTGATCATATGTTGCTGATTTTGTTCATGTGTCTCTGATTTTGTTCATGTGTTGCTGATTTTGTTCATGTGTCCCTGATTTTGGTCATGTGTCGCTGATTTTGGTCATGTGTCTCTGATTTTGGTCATGTGTTGCTGATTTTGGTCATGTGTCTCTGATTTTGATCATGTGTTGCTGATTTTTTCCCTGATTTTTGATACGGGGGTTGAGAGGTATGTCACCAACCTCTGCAGTTGCTGATCCCACACCCATTAAACTGGCTACACGTCAATTCACTCTGGGCAGCCAGTCGTGCAGCAATGTGTTCCATCACACAAGCTCCGGCGTCAATTGGTCTCTATGACACTTTGTCCCTGGACAATTCAGACCCCACATAAATAATATAAAATAAACTCCAGGTGGGTGCAATCCACCCACCACATGAGGTAATGTGCTCAAGGGTAGTAGAAGAGGAAGTCATACTGTAATTTTATTTGGAGTACAGTACAAGATCTAGTGGGAGGGAACTGTCTGGGAACGAACTGTCATAGGGACTGACTGATGCCGGAGCTAATGCGATGAAGCGCCGCGATGAACTGCCCAGAGCAAAATGACATGTCCCCCATTAAACCAGTCACATTCTTTTTTATTTTCCTACTATTTATTCTCCTCGGCAGAGCGGCCCTACACAATCCCCGGCCGCCGGCCCTGCACCCCCAGACCTGGTCGTGTGTGTGGATCACGCAAACCCACTCTCCCCAGTGGCTGGCCATTATCGCCACGCACTCAACTCGGTACCGCCTCTCAGGTCTCTCTCCGGCGCGCAAGGCGCGATATCAGCCGCCAAGATCAGCCTCTGCATTTTCCGCTTTTTCTCCCAATGGAGAGCCGGACGTGCAATGGCATCCAAGCATGCTGGCGCCTTGCACTCTCCCCCTTGCTGTTGCATGCCACTTGGCAAGTGCGGCTGGCCTCCGCCGGTCGCCGCTACAGGGCAATGCAAGCCCCACTACCCACCCCAGAGAGAGGAGAGCTGTCGTCGGACGCTCAATCCTCCCTCTCCCCTGCCAGCCCCTGGCGGCCAGAGTCCGTTCCCGAACCCGGGTCACCGGCGTAGCACGAGGTGTGGCATCCAGTGCCTCAACCCTCAGTGCCACTGGGCCAAACCAATCACTTTCTGTCTTGCTATCCCCTCCCAGTATTGCTTCCCCTTACAACTAAATCTTCTTTACTACTCACCACTGTATTGTACCCTGGCGCTAGTACATATAGTATTGAAAATATATTTATATATAGCTGTATTTTATTCTGTCCTTTGAGTGCGTGTGCAATGACAAATTTGTTGTATATATTGGCACTTTATCCTGTTCTTTGATTGTAAACAACATAACCTTATCCTAACACGTAATACTCTGTTAGTGTAATGTCCATTCCCCTCCCCACCCCATACCTGCTTGATAAACAGAAGCAGCCTCTAAATGAGGCTATACTGGGGTGCAAAATTCTAATTGAATAAATACTTTTTTTCTAATAATTCCAATACGAATTATCAGTTTATTTGCAGTTACATGGCAGAAACGTTAATGGGGCATAACACTACCTTTAGTCGCTTAGGCCTCAATGTACAGTTGAGTTGGCATACGTATCACTGACGAACAGTCAGCCGCGTGCCCATGTAGCTCTGCAGTTGGGTGCTGATCCACACTGGACAGCACCTACAGTACCCAGCTGCTCCTGTCCACACAACATCATGTAGGCGCAAGGAGGTCTGGGATGGATGTGGGACGGACACTGAGCTTCCAGGCTGGCAACCAAGACGATCCCCTGCTCCATGTAAGCAGGGGATTGTGGGATACTGCAGTCCACCTGGACTGCCACAGCCTCATTTTCACCAGTTTGGTATTTTTTTATAAAAGGAAATGCTATCACCTTGTTCCCCTGCCCCTCCGTGCTGTATTAGAGGGTTGGTGGAAACTGCAGGAGGGCCAATTCTGGTGAGTCTCACCTGAGGGGCAAGAAAGTCTTGATGTAGCCGCTATGACTTCCTGGAGGCCTCCTCAGCACACAATCAGTGCCATAAATAGCTGCATCTGCCCCTAACAGCCTCCGACCCAACTGGCTGTATAGATCTGCTGTTCTGGTCAGAAACACCATCTACAGGTGGCGGGGGGGGGGATTTTCTTTCGAGAATACTTATAGGCCACCATAGCTGCAGAAGGGGGCCTCTGCACATCCTACATAAAAATGAAAATCTGATCTACATAGGTGGCTGGGATATGCTCAAACTGAGTGTGTCCCAGCCAGGTCTCTGCACACCCTGATGTCAGTCCACACAGGATGGCATTCACACTCCCACCAACCATGCCCTGCGGTTGCAGATATGTGTGTTGGGACAGGGGCCAGGAGGGGTGAATGGTGCTGTCCCAGACTATGGGCATCCAGTCGAATGCCAGTGCCAATGCCAGGCTATCAGTGAATCCCTGCATGTGCAGAGCATGATGGGATATGGCAGTTCTCCAAGGACTGCTCTTTCGCCATCGAGATGCTTTTAGAATGTTTAAGATCTCACACCGGTGCTGGCTGGTGCTTGTACTGCCCCCAGCCCACCACTGAAGCTCCTAGGGCTGGTTGAGGGGGGCCAGTCCGGCCCAGAATAGACTGTTGTGGCTAAGTGGAGCCTAGTGCCTAGATGCCATGTACATAGCCCCTAGCATCTGCCTCCTCCACTGACTCTCCACAATGCAGAGACTGCTTTTAGGATGTGGTGCATATCCATACCCCCTCCCCCCCCCACTGACAGCCTGCATAGACACATGCACAGACCGGAATCAGTTATCAGTTGCTAAGGGTGTGAACGTATGATAGATGCCACAGAGTTCCCCATCAATGTGCATTATTCACCTAGGGAGTTCTCTGTGGCTTTCTCCATCTCTCTGCATGTGCAGAAGGGTTGGGAACCTGTTGCACATTGGGACCTTACTGGTTACAGTACATAGCTGTGAACCAGAATATTAGATGTTACAACTTTCAATTACCTGCAGATTTCACCAGAGTGCTGATGCATAGTGATATGGAGTCGGAATTGAAAACGTTCACCACAAGGAGTTACAGCAGCAGTATTTGTTTAAGCAATAATGCCTGACAGGGTGTGTGTCGTGCTGGGATAATGTCATGCCTCAGGTGGTTGGGCACGAGGCCTCAGGCCGAGTGCATCCAATACCTGAGCGTGACGTTATCCCAAACGACACACACCCTGGAGGGCATTATTGCTATTATACAATGGCTTGTTGTTATACAGAATAAAACAAATCATTTTAAAGATGTTTTTGTGTGGAAAAATATTTTTGTTTTTTAAGAGAAGACGCAAACAATCAAGCAAATGCAAACCAAACAAAAAAATCATCTGCAGGTTCACAGTGAGGCTGAGACTAGAGCTGTGATGTTATGCTGGGATAACATCATGGGTCCAGCCCAAGACTGACCAATCAGAGTCCAGAATTTTTTCTTGACATTGTATAATAGTCGGCAAAACATGTCATCTAGTTTTTTTATCATTAATATATTTCTGACATATTTAGATTCATCATCAATATATTTTTATTTCTCTCAAGATGTTTCTAAAAACAGCTTTTACCACTAATTGTGTAATAAGTGACTCAAGTCATTAAAGATGGCCGTCACTAGCCATTCTTAAAAATCCCTTCCCTCTGCGTTACATTTTAACTTTACACACTGGATGCATAATGTGGCTGTATTAGGAGGGGGCTAGCACACATTTCTGATGGCAAACAGCGCAACACCACACTAAAATGTTTAATTTATTCATAATGGGTGTGGTCAGAGAGCAGGGACATTTGAAAACTTTGAAGCCCTATATCTCAGTTCAGGAGGGAAATACACTGAAGAGAAATAAGAATACACTGATGATTTTGCCAGAAATACTTTATTGCTAACAAAAAAAAACTGTATGATGGCATTTTTGTTTGCTAACAAATGTGGCAGTTTTAAGATAAAAGCATCACGTTACAGTGAAAATTATGAACCTACACATTTTTGTGTCATTTTTGATTATCTTTTGTTTCAGCCTTGTAAGGTGCCCATTTTCCTTGTATCGTCTGCGACACCATTTATTTGAAATTATTAAAAAAACTCCTTTTAATCTGGCTACCCCTAGTTTTTAATCTTATCAGTATTTTCAGCTATTTTTGAACGCCCATTTACGTCACATCACTTGTCTTGTGACTAACTTGTTTGGCTTCTTTGTGTCCCCTTCTCACGTGGACCCCCTGCAAATGAGATTAACTGCCCAGGAGAAACCTAGCTGGTTTGTGAGAAATCAACTTGAACTTGAAACGGGATGTCAGGAACAGAATGTGCATTTGCATAACTCCTCCGCCTCATTAGATAGGCAGATGTTTGTCAAGCCAGGCTCAGGAAAAGCGTGGTGAAAAACACATGCCAAATAGCAGGGTAAATATAAATGCATCCTGTAGGGAAAAGGGCTAGGCCAAAGAGAATTTGTTAGGAAAAATGGTCGAGAAACATTTAGGTGCACTTACTTGCACATGTCTACATAGCCAAACTGATGCATAGGGAGTGATACAGTTTATTTGCATATAACGAGCCCTTGTTCTGCATGTATTTCCACCTCAGCTGAAATGTTGCTATACCACAGTTCAAAGGTCATGGAACATCATTGTACCCTTCTGTGGCACAATAACATTCCAGCTGATCAGAAATCCTCGCGTGCCACCCATTGGTTTTTTTTTAAAACACCACTGCCACACGCTCAGTAAGGTGCAGGAGAAAATAAAATGCAGTAAGATGCAAGAGCAGCAACCAAACAGCAGTACATAGTCTGATGATGTCCTGTGTTGGAAATGGGAAAAAAAAAAAAAAATCACTGGACCATACCCGATGGATCTGGTGACATTTATTACATGTTGCCTTTTTACACTTTATTTAATAGTCCATTTTATGCCATTAGGGGCTACATTTCGCACAGCAGCAGTCCTTCCACATTTTGCTCTTGGAACTGAGTAACTGCATGGATCAGAGCTGTATCGCCCATGCCATCTTGGTGGATTTGGCCAAAGCCTTCGACACTGTAGCCTAGTCCCTTCTCCTTGACACGCTTGCAGCAGCAGGGCTTACCATCCCCGCCACTAACTGGTTCCGTTCCTATCCTGTGGGTAGGACTCAGTCAGAATAGGTGACTCCCTATCCCCCCCGCCCTCCCCATCAGGACTGGAGTCCCTAAAGGTTCTGTCCTCGACCCATTACTCTTTTCGGTCTTCCTAAATTACCTCCTCACTGCCTGCTCCTCTACATCCATACATATGCAGCAGACGGCCCTGTTCTTTTTGCCTATGATGTGATGACCAGACTCCAGCTGGACTTCAACGAAGTGCAACTCTCCGCTCAAATCAACTGACCCTCAACACCAAGAAAACGGTCTCCATGACCTTTGGCACCAGGCAAAGGTTCTCTAGGCTTATTGCTCCATCATTCTTCCACATCCTGGACGGGTCCAAGATCGAGGATGTTACCTCCTTCAGGTACCTTGGGGTCTGATTTGACCGGCACCTCTTTTTTCTAGGCATGTGGATGCCATCCACAAAAAACTGCACCCCAAACTAGTTGCTCTGTACCAAAACCATGGTTGCATCACCTTGCTGGCCCACCGAGCCACTCTCCACAAAATGATTCTCCCAATCTTCGACTATGATTACGTAGTCTATAATGCAGCTCCCAAGTCCACCCTAGCCAGACTGGACACCCTCTTTCACTCTTTCTGTTGATTGGCTTTAGACTGTTCACCCCCCCCACCCACCACTGTGACATTTATGCCTCTCCCCACCCAAAGCCAGACACTTTGCCCACCATTCCTCCTTTGCCCTGAAATACTGGCTTGGTTCTCTCCTCTCCTACCTCAACTCTATCCTCTCCTTCCCTCCCACTCCCTTCACAACTCTGGCTACTGGTCCCTCACTTTCCCTTCTAGGTCAGCCACTGCTGGCCAGCCTCTTCCTCCTACCGCTTTCCTAAACTTTGGAACTCATTTCCCTTATCCATCCACTCTGCCCTCTCCCTTAGATCTCTATCCTGTCTTCTTCTTTACTTCTTCTCCCCCTCCTGCAGTTGCACCAGGCCCCCCCTCTGCTCCACTACTCTATCCTCACCCTTTCTCCCATCGCTCCTCCCCCAGCCCCCTCTGCTTCCCCCTCTCCTAAATTTAGCTCCCCTTCCTTGCAATCTCCTTGTAACTCCCTCCACTTCCACTAGATGCTTTGTCACCAATTGGCAGCATTGTCTGCTGTACCCCCCTTTACCCCATCATCTCCGATCTCCTTTCGCCTTCTTTGTATACTTGCTGTACAGCCCCCAACCCCTACCCTCCAGATATTCACAATGCACTTTATTTCTTACTGTATTGCATCCTCTGCTGCTACATACTTAACTTCTAAAAAACTGTAATTGTATTAGTTACTGATTGTTATCTGTAATTGTATCTGATTGTATTTGTACGTTGATTATTTTCTCGTTCACCCCCCAGGAGGCATCTGGTAAAAAGCTGCTACTCAGCTCGGTAATACTTTCCTGGTGAAACTTTTGGAATAAAGGAACAAATACATTTTACTGCCAGAACTGAGTTCCTCTGAACCCCATCCCACCAACCAAATTTGCACCACTGGCTGATGCTAACCGCCCTTTGCACCACTGGCAGATGTCAGTAGAAATGTTCTGCAAAGAAAACAAAAGTCTTCTTAAATTGATCTAAAAAAAAAACTGCATGTGCAAAATAAATGTTTTGAATACCTGGCCCACAACGTTATACCGTCTGGCAAGCACAGAAAAGACGAGCCTGCAGCAGCGAGTTCAGGCAAGAGAAACAGATACGAAACTCGACACTTCCTGGACGGAGTCCAGCAGCAGCTCACATCTGGAGACAACCTAGCACAATACAAGCCGGTCTAATTATAGCATCCAAGATTTACAACTATTACTTACAACTGCTGATCTTATCCCCGAGTCCTGTTTTATGACCCCCTCCTCCTCTGCAGACTGCGTTGGTGGAGGAGGAGGAGCAGGAGGACGAGGGAGAGCCCTTATAAATGGGAGATCGCATCGCCCTCCTCGGCCGGCGCTCCGGGCGGCAGATTCCACAGGGCGTTCCCCTCCTTCAGCAATAGATGGCGCTCTCGCTACAATCCACACGCTCGCCAGTGCTGTGAGCAAGAGAAAAAGGCTTCTTTCAACTCCCAGACAACACGGTCGCGCAGCAATACCTCTCTCAGCTCTTGCTGATTTTTAGGGATGCCCATGATTTTGCATTATAATTTTCTCCCTTCTTTCTATTTTTTTTTTAAATTCTTTGGTAACCAGGTAAAGCCCACTAGACACAAGTTCCTGTTGTAAGGGGCGACCTGGATGACTTGCTCAGAGTCACACAGTATGCAAGTAGAGATTGTGGGAATCAAACCCAGGTGCGCTGGATGTACCAAGCTCATTGCATTTGTCATTGCTGTCAGTAAGGAGTAAGGATATGAATCATAAAATAATGTCAGCCATTAGTGTTACAGGGTAGTTCCAAGAGCTAAGCAGCATGTACACAGCTTCTAGAGCGATACTTCATTTTTCAGATGTGTCCCTAATTTTGGTAATTTGTCCCTGATTTTTCAAGCCTTGTCCCTGATTTGTGTAGCAGAAGGTTGAGAGCTAGACAGCATACCACCTTCCTGCATTGTAAATGGGAAAAAGGAACACATTCCTCTCAACCTTTCCCCCACTGAAATTTGGGACCCTATTTTCATTTCATTTATGTATTTCTCCAGAAAAAGGCTCCATGGAGCAAGCTCATTTTCAAGGAGGTCCTGGTTAGGACAGCATACACAAGTCAGAAAACAACAATATGTAGGACAGAGTAATACATACCTGTTGAGCAGTCCCTCATAATGTGGAACACATCATCAAATATGAAGATAAAAGACCAGAACACTGTGGAAACCACATTTGTGTAAAATATAATCATGGTTTACCAAATTAAAATATTATGAATTTCTACTTTACAAGCCTGAGTTTATAGGTGCCTACATGTGTGGGTACCTTTCCTGGGGGGATGACTGAGGGCAGATCACTTTTTAGGGAGAATATAAGGGACATTATTAGAGAGGTACAGGCTATGTCTTAAAAAATGTTGACATTAGCTCAGTATGGCTGTCATAATGTGTGCGGTTTAGTGTGAAAAGCACTTTCTGAAGAAGAACTAGACTATACAACACTGAAGCCTGTCATCATTTTGTGCTATGAACCCCTGCTTTTCAGCACGAGAAATGCCAGATTAGGAAGGACTGTGAAAAAATGCTGAGGCAAAATCAGAGATGTCTGAAGAGCATGGACAGTGAAAGATATGATACATAACACTGTGTATTTATAGCCGCCCTGAAAACCTCCATCTGTGTTATTGCAGCCAAGCTGTGACTGTGATTATCAATGGAATCAACAAAAGTACAGTGATGGCTTTGCTTGGGGGTGGTTGGGGTGCAGCCTGGGACCCAGATAAATATCTGGGTTCTTTGATGATGATTTTGGGAAATTAAAGTGGTGCCATAAATGGTGGTGGTGGGGGGGGTTTAAACAAAATGAGCAAACTCAGAGAAGTTGAACAACATGCTATCCTCTTCCCCAACCCCCTATTTTTGTATGTATGACAACAGCAGGCAGAGTTATACAGCTCATACCCTTATTTTTATAAACTTTAATTTTTATTAAAGCTTTGCAGAACAATTAATTACATCTCAAAGAGTCAATATTGCAAGCTCAGTACATTATAGATGTATACGCTATACAATCTCTCATTACACAAAAAAAAATATTCTATCTTGGAGCAGCTCATACCCTTTGATTTTAGCACTGTACAGGTCTGATCATGATTACCTCTATCAGGTGGGTGAGGGGATCAGATGTCCTAAGGAAATTCTGAGTACTGCAGTCCCCAGGCCGTGGCTGGTGGTGTACAGTAGCTTAGAGGTTGGAGTAGCAAGCTGCAAATGAGTTTGGTACTTGGTACATCCAGCAGGCCTGGGTTTGATTCCCATGACCTCCACTTGCATACTGTGTAACTCTGAGCAAGTCACTTAACCTCCCCAATGCTGCTGGATCACACCTGAAAACAGGCACTTGTGTCTAGTGGGCATTACCCGGTCACCAAAGACTAATAATAAAATAAATCTTGAGCTACTGTGTGTGGGGCATAGTCAGGCAGTCCTGGAGGAGGACACCTATCAATCAGTCAAATCTTTATTTATCCAGACGAACATCATTGAGCAATGCTCATTTGCAAGATGGACCTGGGTAGGTCAAGGTTAGATACACATAACAGGGAACCATATCTATATTTATAAAATGGGTAGGCTGTTCCAGCCAATCAGAAACGTTCCTCAGCGTGCATGAAATCTGTTCCATGCATGGGTAAAAAAAAGAGTTGGCAGTAAAAAGGCCAAGATTCTTGTGCCATAGAATGTTGGCATTTTTACTGGCAGTCATCTTTTCTTTACTCACTCCGGTGCGGGGGCAAAAAAAAAACAATCAAAAAACACACAAGCTGCTTTTATGAACAGCAATGCTGAGAGAGAGAGAGAGAGAGAGAGAGAGCACGCGAGAGTACCCACTCAAGTGCGGGGGCCAAAAAGAGAGAGAGCGGCGACCGTGATAATTGATTTACCTTTGGTAGTATTTGCAGGTGTAAATGGTTGTTTCCCATCACTGCCCTTTTTACTAATCAACGTGAAGAAATATCCACAGTTTCCCCACCACTGTACACCATGATTTACCTTCTAAACTGCTATTGGGTACCGACGGATGTCCGTGAAAGCGCCACCCTCACTCTGAGTTAGGTTGTTCCCCTGGCTGAGCTAGAGTAGAATTTCTTCCTGTGGTAGCAGTTTTCACGCTTTAAAAAAATGAATTTGACTTTGTGTTCACCTTCCCTCCGTGTTTCTTGGGAAGATATTCTTGTTTTTAACATCGTAAGAAAATGAGTGGAGATACCCAGCTGAGTACTGGATGACCTCTGCAGGTAAACAATAACATTCGCTCCTCCGGCACTACACTATAGTACGAATTTACAGTAGCTATTTACAGTAACGAATTTACAGTGAATTAAATGGAGTGCCCCCTTCCCCTGTTTTTTATTTCTCTACATGTTCTCTTAATTACTAACTTTGTCCAGTACAGACATGACATCATAATGACGTCATTATGTGGTAGGTGGAAGGACTATTTTATGTTAAATCAGCATAACTAAATGCTGTTTATCACATTAAAATTATTTTTTTAACTGCAAAATGTTTTTGTTTTTTTTTAAAAGCAGCCCATTTTATAAGCGCAATAAGACACTCCAGGGCTGTGCATGGAACAGATTTTACCGCCGACGCCATACAAAGAGAGACTGCCATGCCCTTGCCCTTATTACACCCTGGCCGTGCGGTAAAATCTGTTCCATGCGCACCCTGTCATGTCTTATTGCTTACATATATATACAATAGACAAGATAATACAAGAAAAACACATAATATTCGAGGCATCATAACATAACACATAAGGACATATAGCATATTTCATATACAGGTTGCAATAATACATTACATCACAGATTGTAGAGGTAAGTAATAAACACAGTTAAAGTAACGAGATGTGAAATAACTGCTCTTTGTATAAACCAGGATATATGCCAAATTAGGATAGGGAGGGAGGGAATACCAGGAAGACAGAAGTAGACTGGAGGAAGGGGACTATGCAGACTGCATGACTGGAATCCTGTGTGGACACCCTGTTCTCTAGAGAGGGCCTTCCCAGACTTGAGTGGAATGGAATGGAAAGGAATCTGGTTGTATGTAGTGCCTTTCATACAAACGATATTACTTTTTTTTTTTAACTCTTATTTTATGCTCCTATTATCACCAGCCCCTTAGACTTCCTCTCCAGTGTGGTCTCTCAGTCCAGCCTTGTCCCACCCAGCTTGAGATCTTCCATGGTCTAGTCTTCCATTCCTGGGTTGCTCTTCCGACTCCCAGCTCTGAGTTCCCCAGAGTGGGAACAACCTAACTCCTCCAGTGCTCTATCTAGAATCTAGAGGAGCAGCTGGGGAGAGGAGAAGACATGAAAAACAGCTAGGATGAATCAAATCAAATCAGCTTTATTTATATAGCGCCTTTCACAACCAAGGTGCTGTACATAACAACATATACATAAATAGATTAAAACAACATTATAATATATCAACTATATTTAAATAAAAGCTAAACTAAATAAATATGTTTTTAAACCAATTTTAAAACTATCGACAGTTGGGCATTCTCTCAACCAATGAGGTAGAGAATTCCACAGGGTTGGTGCTGAAAAAGCAAAAGCATGTGAACCTGATGTTTTCAGTCGAACCCTGGGAATCTCTAGCAATCCCTCATTGGCAGAATGGAGAGGACAGAGGGGCAGTAGGGAATCAGATCTTTCAGGTAGCCGGGTCTCTGGTCGTGTAGGGCTTTAAAGGTTAGTAGACCAACCTTAAAGGTGATCCGCCACCTAACAGGCAGCCAGTGCAGTTCGCAGAGCACAGGTGTAATATGACTGGTACTAGATGTCCCAGTCAAAAGCCTGGCTGTTGCATTCTGCACTAGCTGCAGGCGGCGGATATCAAACTCAGGTAGCCCTAGGTAAAGGGAATTGCAGTAATCAAGGCAGGTAGTGACAAAGGCATGGACCAATGTTGGAAGATCGCCCAACGGAACCAGGTGTTTCACCTGGGTGATATTCCTCAGATGGTAAACAAAGGATTTGACGACAGCTGATACCTGAGATTTTAAGGTCAGCCCCTCATCAAAAATAACGCCCAGATTACGCACCTGATCGGAGGTAGGGAGCGGCATACCACCAAGTAACAGACCTGAGAGTTGTCCAACTCCCAAACCCACCCCGGGCGACCTGGGTCCACTACCAATACCTCAGTCTTATCCAGATTCAGTCTTAGCCAGCTGGAACTCATGCAAAGTCTGATCTCAGCAAGGCAGTTGTTTAGCACGGAGAGTGCATCACCCTGGCCGAGGAGAAAGGACAAATACAGCTGGGTATCATCTGCATAGCAGTGAAAACCCAGGCTGTATCGCCTAATGATTTCTCCCAATGGTAGCATATACACTGCAAACAGCATGGGAGCCAAAATGGAACCCTGCGGTACCCCACAAGGCAAGGAATGAGCACCAGAGGAATATATTCCAGTGGCAACTCTGAGACCTGCCTGTGAGGTAAGAATGAAACCACTTGAGGACTGTACCAGACAGCCCACAATAAACCTGCAGGTGCTCCAGTAGCACACCATGGTCTACAGTGTCAAATGCAGCAGATAGATCGAGAAGGACCAGAATGGTACATGCCTTTCGATCTCTAGCCATTAGGAGATCACTCAATACCCGGACAGGGGCAGTCTCCGTGCTGTGCTTCTTCCTAAAACCAGACTGGAGAGTATCATAGACATTGTGAGTCATAAGATGATCATCCAGTTGCAGCGTAACCGCCTTTTCAATAACCTTACCAACAAATGGCAGGTTAGAGATAGGCCAGTAGTTAGCTAGACAATCTGGATCCAAGGAGGTTTTTTTAAGGAGTGGTCGAACGACCACCTCCTTGAGGGTGTTGGGAAAGACCCCACTCTCCAAGGACTTCCAGACAATGTCAGCAAGGATTGGGCAGATAACTTCTACCCATCCAACTAAGAGGGGTGTAAGGCCCCGGATCCAAACTACAACTAGTTGGGTGCAATGTCTGGGTGATCTTTACAATGTCACTAAACTCCAGCCGGCAAAAGTCTGACCAGTCAGACCGAGTACATGCCACTTCCCGCCGATCACCACAGTCCCCCAAAGGAGAGGTCAGACCAATGCCAGACATGATGCTGGCAACCTTATCTGCAAAAAACTGAGTGAACTCCTCGCATCTTGGCTGAGAAAAAGCTTCTTTAGGCTGGAGACAGACTGGATTGCACAGTCTGTCCACAGTCTGAAAAATCTGAGCCGGTCGGTTCTGTGCAGCAAAAATCTCCCCGGACAGGAATTCTGCCTTCTTACGGGTGACTTCTGATTGATAGTTGTCATAATATGCCATCAGCCTAAGCCTGTCAGCATCATTGCCGGACCTCCGCCAGAATCCGACGAAGGGCATGGGGGTTGGCTTCTGGACCCAGCTTTGCCTGTCTGGGTTCCGGGTCCATTTTCCACTCTTTCTGTGGTCCCAGGGGTGCAGTCGTGTAATGACATCCAGCGCCGTGTGGGCACACTTCCGCACCCACCTGCAGGATGTCTGCCGCTGCCCCCATACCCCTGTAACATGCACTACATCAGTCGTAAGCTCCTAGTCACCACTAGGAGCCACCAGAACTGCACAGTGCATCCAGCCCTCCCCCTGGGAAAGAAGAGCTGCCTGCTGTCAGCTCAGTCCAAGTCCATGCCCCCCCCCAGCTGACCCCCGGCTGCCCAAGCTCACTGCTGAACCCGGGTCACCGGCTTGGGACCAGGTGTAGCATGCAGCCCCTCTACAAACTATATTACTTTACTGTAAGGTTTGCTGGACCTGTTTGCAGCACTACTTAGTCAGACTCCACCATATTCACCACTTTTCTTGGGTCAGCAAAGGCAGTTAGACAACTGTGGACACTGGCTAGTCTTCTTGCACATAAAATACCGGTGAAAGAAAGCAAGGTTTGTTACAGTGGCATTCATACTCACTGTATCCTTGTCAGAAAGACTGTTTTACTGGTCATGAGTGGTTGAAATAGTCCTGTAGGGTATGATGGAACTTTTTTTTTATCATTTAAATTTTTATTGAAATATTCAATATAAAAACAAAATTTGCCGTGAAACAATAAAAAAAATTAATTACACCCAACTATCTCTATTTACATAGAAACATACATAGAAACATAGAAGTTGACGGCAGATAAGTACCGCAAGTCCCATCCTGTCTGCCCATTTTTTCTACCTTATGAATGTGCCATAGGTCTTTGCTCTGTCAGTGACCTATCTATTCATACTCATCTGTTTTGCTCCCTTATGCCTATCCCATGCCTGTTTGAAGCCCTGCACTGTATTCATATCCACCACTTCATGAGGTAGGCCGTTCCATGCATCCACCACCCTTTTTGTCAAAAATAACTTCCTCGCATTACCCCTTAATCGGCCTCCCTCTAATCTCATGCTGTGTCGTCTTGTCCTGCTATTTTTCTTATACTGAAACATGTTAGACTCTTTCACTTTGTTAATGCCCTTAAGATGTTTGAATGTTTCGATCATATCACCTCTCTCCCTCTTTTGCTCTAGGGTATACATATTGACCTCCATTAATCTGTCCTCATATGTTTTCTGATGCAGTCCCTGCACCATTTTGGTTGCCCTTTTCTGGACTGCCTCCATTTTGTTAATGTCTTTGTGCAGGTGCGGCCTCCAGTACTGCATGCAGTACTCCAGATGGGGCCTAACAGTGTCTTGTAAAGAGGGATTATTACCTCCTTACACGACTTGCGATACCCATACTAATACACCCTGACATCCCTCTAGCCTTACCTACTGCTTTAGTGGTCTGCTTGGATGATTTCATGTCATCGGTGATGATGATGCCCAAGTCTCTTTCTTCCCTTGTGATTGCCAGCAACTCCCCTCCCAGTCTATAGGTGGCTTCAGGGTTTCTCTTCCCTTTGTGCATGATCTTGCACTTCTTTGCATTAAACATCAGTTGCTAATCTTGTGACCATTTTGCCAGTTTATCCAGATCGCTTCTCATTCTGCCCACCCCATCTGGATCATCTACTCTGTTGCAGATCTTGGTATCATCTGCAAACAGACAAACCTTACCCTCTAGTCCATCTGCAATGTCACTGATGAAGATATTGAAGAGGACTGGCCCCAGGACTGATTCCTGAAGTACCCCACTTGTGACTTACATCTCTTCTGACTGTATACCACAAAAGGGCCACGACACCCTATCAAAAGCCTTCTCGGCATCAAGCCCAAGAAAGACTAAAGGTATTTCTCTTTTTATCACATATTCAGTTAGAAGTAGTACTCTGCGTACTGCATTGTGTGCTTGATGTCTCCTAATAAATACTACCTGATCTAGGTCATTGAGCTGGGGTACAAAATTTTCTATTCTATGGGCTAGAATTGACATAAAAATGTTGTGGTCGCAGTTTAGTTTTGAAATCGGGCGGTAAGAGGACATCAAAGTACTATCTTTTCCAGGCTTTGGGATTGCCACAATTTCAGCATATCTCCAAGAAGTTAACTTAAGGATAGCTTTTATTTCCTCTCCTGTAATGGGCTGAAGGAGGTATTCTGCTTGCTGGGTGGAGAGCCGTGGCAGTGGAGAGGCTTGTAGATATTCGGCTATCTGTTGGGGGGAGGGGGGGGATTCTTCCGAGTATAAAGTGCGGTAAAAGTCAGCCATAGCCTGCCTAATCTCTCTAGGCTGCAGCAGTAAACGTTTAGTCTTATGGTCATATATTTTGGTGACCATCACCCTCTGTCTGGCACCTCTCAGTCGCCTAGCCAAATGTCTGGCTCCCCTGGAGCCTCCTTCTCGTGAATGGAGTTTTAAATAGTATAGTTGCTGTTCAATTTTTTGATCAGCTAACCTCTGAAGTTTTTGTTTAACAGCCAATAGTTGAGGTTTGACTGATAGGCCTCGTAGGTAGAGTTGCTTTTGTAGTTTAGCTAGAGTATCCTCCCATTCTTTCCCTAGGATTTCCCTCTTTCTTTTTTGATGGGCCGAGTATTTTATAATCCCCCATAGTACAGATTTAAGTGTATCCCACTCAATAGGCACTGATATGTGAGAAGAGGTATTTTCCCTTATTATGAGTGGGATCTGCTTTTTAATCATTAGTAGAAACTCTGGATCTTGGAGAAGAAGCAAATTCAATCTCCAAAATGCCTGTTTTTTTTGGTCTGGTAACCTCAATTTTTAAAACTAAAGGGGAATGGTCCGACAAAATCGAGGTCTCAATGGAAATATCCTTAATTGATTCCAAATGCTCCACAGATGACAGAAAATAGTCCAATTGTGCCGATATGTTTGTTTTTGAGGCATAATGTGTATAAACCCTAATAGAGGGGAACAAAAATGTCTCCAAATATCTATCAGACCTAGGGTAGGGAGAGTACGCCTCAAATATTTTTTGAAGTGCCGAGGCCCTGTATCTAGAGGGAGTGGAAGTGTCTAGATTCATATTTAATGTTATATTGAGATCCCCTTCAATTATCCAATGACCCTCAGCCATCAATAGAAATTCATCAAAGAATCTTTGCACCCTTTGAGGTGTGCAACCTGGAGGGAAGTACACTGATGCAAGAGTAACCTGCTTTGAATAAAGTTGGCCCACCACAGTTGTATAGTTCCCCTCATTATCCGTGAGTTGCTTCTGGATCTGAAAATGTACCCCATGTGGTACCAAGATTGCAGTGCCCTGCCTTCTCCCTGATGTATGCGAGGAGGCAATAACCTCTTGGAGCCCCAACGACTTAAAGTTAGAATGTTCAGTATGTGATAAGTGCGCCTCCTGCAGCAGGATGATGTCCGCTTTAGTTTTCTTAAAGTAGTTAAATAATCGCTTACGCTTTATCGGGTTGTGCACACCATTAACATTAAATGACAGAATACATGAAGTGTCAGCCATTATCAATATCAAGCAGTGTACATTTCCCCAGGCACTCACCTCTCGCCTCTCCTCCTTTGTTTCCCAACTGCTTCATATCCAAGAAATTGGATGAATCATAAGTTATGTCATTACACTTCTGCTTCCATATCCCTTTTTGAATGTTATTACTTAATTTTTCCCTGTCACTATTAACTATTTCATATAGAAAGTGTTGAACTAGTGTGGCATATAAAAAGTTACATAACAATAGCTGCCTTGTCAACAGAGCTAGGCATAGATTAAGGAAGTAAATAAAACATTGAAAAAACATTTTAAGCATGTTGCTCTTTCGAACAATATTAACATTTAATCCATGACTGAAGATCAATACTCCAACAAAAACACTTCCAAGGTAGGGGAAATTGGTTTCCATTTCCCTGTGTGAGCTGAGAAAGCCTTGGTGTAGTTGAGCTTCATCTCAGATCGGGGGTTAGGTCCAAGGTAACGAGTTGCCCGGGCCCCCTCCGAGCCTATTAGGCTCTAAAATAAATCAGTAAAGTTAAGGAAAAAACTCAAAAGGGTCACCTGGGTGAAAAACACCCCGTAGTAGAAAATGGTGGTCAGAGAGCTCATTAGTCCACATCCTCTAACCCCCCCCCCATCTTTATTAATCAGTTACTTAAATTAAACCAATTATGGGCTGAAATATAGCTAAATAGGTAGCTAAAACAGCATACCGTTAAAATAAGAGATTGGCCATCAGAGTACAGTATGCTCTCAAGAAAAATGACATCCAAATAAACCACGTGTACTTATGCTTGTATGCAAAAAAAAAAAAAAGTCACAGACGTCCTGTAACGTTCCTCAGTTTATGCTGTTTAAATCTAGGAAAGCCCAACTCTCTCAGTGTCCAGCAGATGCCTTGTACTCAGTAGTGCAGAACGTTGCGACATGGATCAGTATTCAAGTTAGGGTGTATGGGGCGATCCAGAAGCTGTCTCTCGAAAAGGCAACATGCAAGCAAAAGTCTCCCCAAACTAGGGGGGGTAAGCTGTGTGGTACTCACTCGGACTAGGATCGGGATGCTTAGAAACAATAGAGTCATCCCAGCCTCCTCGTCCTCCTGCCCCCCCCCCAAAAACACACCCTCGGTTTGTTACCTCAGTCTTAGGCGTGTGTGCTTGCAATTGTAGATAACTCTTGTTGTTCAAGTGTTTTTCAGGGTCGCACTTTCTCTTCTAAATTCAGCCAGACACCTTGTGGGGTCTGCAGCAGTGGGTGGATGTATTCTCCCTCGTCTCCTTGATCGGCGCTTCTCTGTGGGTGTTCTGCCATCTCGGTGGTTGGGGAGGCAAAGTGCGTGTTCTCTCTGGGAAGATGATACCTTTAACCAACAGCGCCTCTCTTGCTTCAGCAGCTGAAGAATATTCTTGTTTCCCTTCAGGCAGAAAGACCACCAACTTAGCTGGATAAGGCATGGAAAATCTTATTCCTTGAGCTTTCAGCGTAGGTAGTAGGGGAAGGTAGCTCTATGTAGCTTCATGGTATGGGGTGCATAGTTGTGGTCCATATAATATCTGGTTTGACCGCAGTAGATCTTTTGCTTTCGCCATGCGGTCAGCAACACTGGCTCCTTAACTGCATAATTGTTGAAGAGGACGATGATTGAGTGTGGGCTGGCATTTGGTGAAGTGGGCTTAGGAGCAAGGGCCCTATGAACACGTTAGATGTCTAAAGGCATGGCGTCTGGGAGATCGAGGGTTTTTTGGAGCAAATTTATGGTAAACTCTTTTATTTTCCCTCCTTCTGCTCCCTCTGGTATGCAGTAAAGACGTATATTTTTATGCCGCGCTCTGTTTTCCACATCTTCCTGATGGGCAGCTAGTATTTCTTGTTGATCCTGTAATTGTTTAATTAAAGTCTCCATGTCGTCCACTCTGTTTTCAGTAGCAGTCAGCTGGCGCTCGGTATCGTCATCTCGCTGCTCCAAAGAGGTAATATCCTTCCTCATTTCACCATATAGACTTTTTATAATCTGCTTGAAATGCACATAGTTCATGATAAATCGTATCTAATTTTATCTTTTTGTTGGATTTACCCTTAGGTGTGCACGAGGCAGTAGTTTTAGCTAGAGTCTGGGCCTGCTGTACCAATGTAGAATCTGACTCGTAGGCCTCCACTTCAGGTCTTTCAGCATCCAGTATGAAATCATCCATCTTTCGAGTCTTCAGTGGTTCCGATCCTTTAGTCCCCCTCTTGTTCATTTTTTTTAGCGTTTCTGATCATTTTGAATTATAATATTAGAGGGGGATTAGACAAGGTGGTTGAGTCAGCAAGCTCCCTAAACAGCCATTCCACTCGGGGGCGGAACCGGAAGTCACCACTCTCTGTTTCTGCCCGCCAACCAGTTTGCCACCCAATTGACCAACTTCTGACCCAACGCGAACCTACCCAGCTTATTAATCAGTCTTCTATGTGGAGCAGTATCGAAAGCTTTGCTGAAGTCAAGGTTGGCGACATCCGCTGCACTCCCTTGGTCCACCACTCTGGTTACCCAGTCAAAGAAATCTATGAGATTAGTTTGACAGGACCTTCCTGTTGTAAACCCATGCTGTCTTGGATCCTGTGCGCCTATGGATTTTGGGTGTTGCACTATCTTTTCCTTAAGGTGTGCCTCCATAATCTTGCCCACTATTGAGGTAAGACTGACTGGTCTGTAGTTCTGTGCCTCCTCCCTGCTATGACTTTTGTGGCGCGGGATCACATGAGCCCTTCTTCAGTCTTCTGGGACCTCTCCTGTGCTTAGAGACTCACTAAACAGTTCTGATAATGACTCTGCTAGTTCCACCCTTAGCTCCTTTAGTACCCTGGGATGTATGCTATCAGGTCCTATTTCCTTGTCCACCCTGAACTTAGTGAGCTCTTGTAGGAACCTTTCTTTTGTAAAGGGACTTGTGCACACCTCCCTCTCCCTGTGTCCATAGTGCTGAGCTGTGGGCCCTACTCTACCTTCTCCTCAGTAAATACTGAGTAGAATATCTATTTAGGATAGATGTCTTTCCTTGGTCCTCCTCCACACACTCCCACTTATCCTCTTTAATTTTAGCAATACAATACCCTCTCTGGACTTTCTCCTTTCACTAATGTATCTATAGAAAGTCTTGTCCCCTTCTTTTACTGTTTGTGCTAGTGTTTCCTTGGTTTGGGCCTTTGCCTACCTTACTGCCTTCCCTGCTTCCCTTAGGGGAGTTTGGTATGCCTCCCTATCTACGTCCCACTGTGTTCCCTTATATACTTGTTATACTTAATAAAACAACTGTTAATATAACTATTTAATCATATTACATAAAGAAGAATACATGACAAATGGAATTCAGTAACAGCAGAGAACTGTTGTGCAAAGTTTATAGGTTATAGCTATCAGTCATCTATGGTTTATGATGGAGCATTATGAACATAAAGAATAATGTATGGGCAACCATGTAGAACAAGGCTGTGTTTCTATCAGGGAGTTCTGATAATATCACTGGGACCTTGAGAGTGAAGCTCTAGTGGTCCCTGATGGTAGCAGAGCTCCAAGATGGAAATACAGCTGAGCTGTGTATGGTTGCCCATGTCTTGTGTTATGTAGTATATGGGTTCAAACACAAAATAAAAAAAAAATGCTGCTTTTTTTCTTCCCAAGAGACCTTGAGTTAAATTTTTTTATTTGGGGGACAAAAGCGCAACAGAACTACAATTCCATCTCAGGATTCTGATGACATCAAGACTACTTGAACATCACTCTTGTGGTTTGTGATGTTATCAGAATCCCTTGATAGAATCACAGTGTTTTAAATAATTGATTAGCAGTTTTTTTCTTGGGCAATACTAACTATACAGAAAGTATTTATGTAGGTTTTCTAGAAGTGTTATGTTTGTTAAATACAGTGAGGCAGGCCCGGTGGTACAGAGGGCCGAGGCGCTGGATGCCATGCCTCGAACCACACCGGCGACCCAGGTTTGGGAACGGACTCGGGTGCCGAGGGTCGGCAGGGGAAGGGGTAAGATTGAGTGTCCATAGGACTGCTTTCCTCCCCTTGGGAGGGTTAGGGATGCATGATCACTCTGCAGCGGCCCCCAGTGGAGACCAGGGGTACAACAGAGGGATCACATGAAGGAGAACATCAGAAAACGGAACTACCGCTCACTGGCTGCTGGATGACGGCTCTCTGTCCCCGGTTTCCTCCAGTGCCTTCCCGGGGCCTCCTTCTCCACAGCAGCATCCCGGGCCCTAAGAAGAGTGTGCTGGGGTCATCCCTCTCCCCCCGGTGCCTTCCCCCTCAGAGGAGGGGAGCCCGTGGCGAAGGGATACGCCGGGATATCCCGGGGATCGGCTGTGATATGAGGAGTAAGAGGAGGGCTGGGTTAGGACAGGAGGGGCTATCGGGAGACGTGCAGAGCCTGAAGGAGTGGGGGCCTGCGAGCATGAGGAGGGCAGAAAAAGAATATACAAAAAAAAAAAAAAACACAGTGAGGCAAGTACTATGCATTTTCACAATGTTTTAGAACTTTTATGAGCAAAACGCTAATCAATTTTAAGAGTTAAATAAAACCCTGGAATCCCAGCTCTGTTGTGCATGTTTCCTAATGCACTAATCATCAGATGGGGGTGGCGGATTTGACTCTCATGGTCTGCAATGTCATCAGAATCCTGTGATGGAGTTGCAGCAGTTCTTTTGCGCCCGTTTCCCCATTCACTATTTTACATTTGGCATGCCCAGGAAAGGCAAGGCTGAGGAGGCAGTGTGGTCCATTGGTTAGATCAGTGGTTTGGGAACCTGGAGATCACAGGTTTAAACCCACTGTGTAACCTTAGGCAAGTCACTTAACCTCCCAGTGTGCCAGTCCACCCAGCTGTGGAAACGGATAAAAGCAGGACTCCACTGGGAGCACGACCTTGTATCCCAGCTGGAATATGCTGTGTAAAATTGTAAAATCAAATAAAGTTAAATAAATTATTTTCCAGTTTCCTAAAGAAAAAATTACAATTTGTATTGACATTATTCAGATATCCACCCCCCACCAAAAAAAAAGGAATTTCAAGACATCTCATTCATTATTTCTGAGTACATATGCATGAAAAGAAGCTCATTGTCCCTCAGAGCCTGGCCCACTTAGCTGACTAGAATACGCTCGATTCAGGCACATCCTGGCAGTGGCATTCCACGTCTGGATGCACCTCCACATGGAATGGAATTCAAAGCCCCCTACCCACTGTGCTCTGCCACTTTGGAGAGTTGGCAGTGGGGGGAGGGGCAGCTTTGCCAGACCATACTGGCCACTTAGGGGTTCCCTAACTCCGCACAGAGCAGGGAATGGTGGGATAGAGCAGTCCTCCAAGGATTACTGTATTCCCGCCAGAATGTGATACTAGTTAAAAACATCAGTGGATTGTGCCAGTATTGCCCACAGCCCTTCATAGAGGCTCGATGGCTTGGGACTAGAAGAGGGGCCAGGACCGGTTTTAGCCCTTGTGGTGCCCCAAGCTGAAATATTCGTGGTGCCCCCTTCACTGGTCCTACCACTCCTCTCCCTTTTGCCCCACCCTACATCCAAAAAGTGGTAAATATGCTACAAACACAAACGTGGCGACAATCTTGTTTTTTTTTTTTTATATTAGCACATTTTACTTTTCAGGTGAGGGGAGGAGATGACTGGAGATCGAGTAGAGTCTGCAGTGGCACAGTAGGCAGGGAAACTGGGCAGACTAGGTGGGCCAAGAGGTCCTTATCTGCCAACAATTTCTATGTTTCTACGTTTTCATGCTCGTCTCTTCTTGTATCTTTTAATTTAGTGTGCCCCTTCTGTGCTGGCACCCCAAACGGCCGCTTGGTTTGCTTGTGCCTATTCACCACGAGATTGGACCCTGAGGTCCCAGGTCAGGCCAGGTGAAGGAGGTGTGCATAGCCACTAATGCATTCCTTAAGGTTTTGTATCCTCTACCCCCTGTACTAGGCCTCCACACTGTGCAACTCTGTTGCTGAATGGGAAAATGTCCCCCCCCCCGGCCTACTCTCAGGCCAGTCACTTCCATAGCCACATGCACACCTCGTAATGGTTATGGAGAGGTCAGCAGCCTGGGCTGTGCATGAGTGGTGGTCCTCACATGTACGAATCAGGACCTCTGTGTACCACAAGCCCACATATATGCCCCTCTTCAGGTGAAGAAGTGGGTGCGGGCCTTTTGTGGACCAGACCCTTATACGTCATCCGCTCCTGTCACTTTACCTGTTATTAAGTCACAGTCCTCAGCTTGTGAGATCCGAATCATTTCCATGGCAACAGGCTGTGACATCATAAGAAGGGAATTATTACTTCATGGCATGTATAAGCAACGTGAACAGGTGAAGTGTAAAGGGAAAAGGGTGCCTTCAGCAATAATAAGTGGAAAGTCCTGCTGGCTCCGGTGATGCTGGTTAGGGGTGCACTGCACTACCACATGGGGACCCAGGTCTCTGCCAAGTCTGACTCCCCATCCTGATTCAGTGGGGTCTCTAACTTGATGTGGAGGCATCGTACGTTGATGCCAATGGAAGGTTGAGTAGTGTCCTACTCTTGAGTACCACCTGCAGGTGGGAAGTGGGGCTGCCTTGATGCTGAGGGTGACCATGCAGCATCAGTAGTTTCTCACCTACAGATCAGTGCCACAGGTGCCCACTGCCTACAAGTCGGGGAGGTGGAAGGGCCAGAAAACTAAGGGGAAAAAATGCAGAACACGAGAGCGAAGAGCCAGGTGCTGGCCATCCCAATGCTGCCGAAAGCCTCTGGCTCCCCTCCACTCTGACCTTCCCAACCAAAGCTGACCTTCAGTGGCTGGCAGTGTGTAAGCCAGTTCTCAGGGTCCTACTATGGCAGGGGGAAGTCTCAGGACAACTCGTAGATCTGGAGCAGACCTGGGCAGGATGGAGGCTGTGCACGTGTTAGCCTGATGTATGCAAAGCATTGCATGTAACGCCTAACCTATTAAATAGAAAGGAAAACATGTTAAAATAAATAGAAGAATTTGGTTCATCTGTGCTCTGCTGACACCAACTGTGAAATCTGTGCTAAAAACTAGCAAATCTCTTTAAGCTCAGAGGGAGTGTAAAAGAAAGTGAGAAGAGATTATTACTCAAGACTACACAAGTGGCAGTGGTGGGATTCAAACCTCAGTCTCCTCTCCAGGCTCACATCACTGTACTGTACTTATACTGCTTCTCACTTGATTGCTACATGGCATTCGCTAAGAGCCTCCCCTTCCCCATCCTTGAGGCTGGAAAGTGTGATGCTGGAATGAACTGGACTGGAGCCCACAACAGTCTGGGCTGTGAGCCCACAACCTTGATTACAAGCCCATGTTTATCACACTTCCTGGTACTCCCCAGAAAACCATGAAGCCTGGAGCTCTACAGCTGATGAGATCTAAACAGAAACTGTTGGGACAGGAACACACTTCTACATAGCTTAGTTTCAAACCACAATCCTACCCCCGATACGAGGAAATAAAAAGTTATTTTTCTTGTGACTTGACTCCCATTTTAAAACTTTTTTAATACTCTGTCCACCACAAGCAAATTGTTCTTGCAGGATCCTAACCCGCACCCATAAATCAAGTCTCCATGTCTAAGTGCCATGATTGCTATCCGCAGGGCTTCGGCAACACTTTGAATCTCAGACTTGCAGACAGGTCACTTTGTACGACTTCCAAGATTTCTGCATGTGATACTACACAACAGCAGCCTGATTTCCTTTGGGATACAAGCCACCACCTGGTCTCAGCTTCACTGGGGCTGTTTCAGGAGGGATTGTGGTAGTACCCCTTGAAAAAAACTCATCCTGATGGTGGGATGCCTGAAAGTAATCTGACTGTACAAAAACAGAACAAACTTGACTCATTTTGGATTTGCAGTTTATGTAATTAGTTGCAGACCTCCCAGCTTGCGTCTACTGTACATGTATTTTCTGTCCATTGCAAACCAGGCTAACAGCCCCCAAACTTTACTAGCCCACTGGTAATTTCCTATGGATTAATGACCAGATGGAGCCACTTCTCACGAGCCACACGGAAATGACCTGCTTCCGGGTTGTTATTGTGATTCACTAAAAATACCATCCATTTCATTTGGCTTCCACTGGTGCCCCCTCAACCCCTGACAAGGCTGAAAACAGGCAGAATTGCCTAGTTCTTCTTTCCTGGTTTAAAAAAAAAATTGAATAAAATAAAATTACAAGTGTAATTGCAATAACAATCTTGGTGTTTTTTTGTTGTTGTTGTTGCAGCTGATGTTTTGAGTGCAGTAGAGGAAACAGTGCAGCGCGAGGATGTCTCACGTAACATATTACTGGCAAGCAATGTGGATTGGCAGCTGTATCGGTCATTCCTTTTTGCAGCTTAATTTTCTGCTCCTGAGCTGCCCCAGCTGTCCCTCTTATGATGGCCCCTTGCTTCATTACCTACCTTAATTCCCCTCCACTCACCTAGGACAACTATGGGGTAGGTGGGTGCCACAGATAGCTGTGCAGAGCTTGCAAGGATGCCATCATCATCCTCCTGCAGGCTGAAGAGATGTTCCTCCTGTTTTCTTCCTACTCGAGTCTCCTTGTAGACACATGCGCACATGCTTCTGCATGGCACCCTATTGGCATCTGTGTCAGGGTCCTTCAGTGTGTGACATCCACTGCTATACTGCCCAGCATGCACTTGGTGTCAGCGTGCAACGGCACGCACTGTCCTCCTTCCAGGAAGGAGGAGGAGGACAAGGAGAGCTGTCTGTTGGACACCCAAACCTCCCTTCTTGGCTGGCCTCCTAGTGATCCAAGTCAGTTTTCGGAAGCAAGCTCACTGGCATAGCAAGCAATAGCTCTTTTGTTGTGATACTGGGCTGGCTAGATCAGTAATTTCTAAAAGATTAATGAACAATGCTGTAGCCAAGCAGGAGTCTTGCTAGGCTCATGAATATTCAGTTGCATTTGCAGTTATTATTATTATTGGGTTTCCACAGTTCAAAGGGTGGCTGAGTGGCCCCCTTCCCAGCCAGCTCCAAAAGTTAGCCGGTAGGAGATGTGTGAATTGGAGCTGGACACCTCTTTGTCACAACATACTCAGACTGTAGTGCCTCACCTTCACAATACACTCCTTCCATAGCACCTCACCTTCACAATGCACCTTCACAATGCACACAGCCTCTAGCACCTCACCTTCACAACACACTCCTTCCATAGCACCTCACCTTCACAATGCACACCGTCTCTAGCATCTCACCTTCACAGCACCCTCCTTCTCTAGTGCCATACCTTCACAACACACTTGGCCTCCAGCACATCACATTTACAGCTCACAGTCTGTAGCAGCTCACCTTCCCAACACACTTGGCTTCTAGCGCCTCACATTCACAACATACTCTGCCTCTAATGCCTCATCTTCACAACACACTTGGCCTCTATAGTGTCACCTTCACAACACACTCAATTCCTAGTGCCTCACCCTCACAACACACTCAACCTTTAACAGCTCACCTTCACAACACATTCTAATTCTAGCACCTTATATGTCATGCCTCACCTTGACAACAAACTCAGCTTCTGGTGCCTAACCCTCACAAGACACCCTGCCTCTAGTGGCTCACCTTCACAACACACTCTTTCTTTAGCGCCTCACATTTACAACACACTTGGTCTCTAGCACCCAGCTTCACAACACACTCTTTCTCTAGCACCTCACTTTCACAGTGCACTTGACCTGTAGTGCCTCACATCCGCAACACACTCAGTCTCCAGTACCCTACCTTCACAACACACTCAGTTTATGGTGCCTCACCCTCACAACACACTTAGCCTCTAACACCTCACCTTCACAACACACTCAACCTCTAACACCTCACCTTTACAACATACTTAGCCTCTACTGCCTCAGCCTGACAACACATTCAGCCTCTAACACCT
This sequence comes from Neoceratodus forsteri, assembly GCA_016271365.2. Lineage (NCBI taxonomy): Eukaryota > Metazoa > Chordata > Ceratodontiformes > Ceratodontidae > Neoceratodus > Neoceratodus forsteri. Next base: position 63,415,129 of record JADMNL010000036.1, on the reverse strand, counting down.
CACTTTCACAACACATTCTGCTTCTGTTGCCTCACCTTCATAACACAGCTTCTAACACCTCACCTTCACAATGCACTCTGCCTCTACTGCCCTACCTTCATAACACACTATTTCTCTAGCACTTAACCTTTTGTGCCTCACTTTAATAACAAACTTGGCCTCTAGTGCCTAACCTTCACAGCACACTTGGCATCTAGTGCATCACCTTCAGAACACACTTGGCCTCCAATGCTTCATTCTCTTAACACATTACTTTCACAACACACTTTGCCTCTGTTGCCTCACCTTCATAACATACTCGCTAGCACCTTACCTTTTGTGCCTTGCTTTTACAACAAACTTGGCCCCCAGCACCTAACCCTCACAACATACTCAGCTTGTAGTGCTCACCTTCACAACACACTTATTATCTAGCATGGTGATGAGGCATTAGAGGCCAAGTATGTTGTGAAGGTAGGGTGCTACTAGCACCTTACATTCACAACACACTCCGCCTCTAGTGCATCATCTGCACAACACACTTGGCTTCTAGGGCCTCTCCTTCACAACACACTCAGCATCTAGATCTTCACCTTCACAACACAATCAGCTTCCACCACACTTTCACAATTTATTTATTTATTTATTGAAAAGTTTCACCAGGTAAGGTACACTGAACAACAAGTTGCTCGTCTCCTGGTACGACCTGGGGGAAAGGGTGATGGGAGTTGCATAGTAACATTGAGCACGCACAAATTAAACAATGGCATAAAAAACATAGGTTATGAGTGAACAACACCTTAGCAAGCAGAACAAATAATTGCAGGGTAGAGTAGAGTAGATTAAAGTCCTGTAGCTAAGAACTAGTGGTATGACGGAATCACAGGTAAACTTCACAGCAAGTAGGACCAATGGACTTACAGACTTCAGACTAAAATAGCACAGAGCAAGCAAGTGAGGGTGGGATAGCAAAGTGGTAGAGAAGTGAGCCAGAGCCAGGGCTAGGTCAGCCGGTTAAGGAGATAGACCAGTAGAGAGAGAGAGAGAGAGAGAGAGAGAGAGAGAGAGATGGTATGACGCAACCATACACAACTGGAGCTGGAATAGGCTCTGAAACTATAAGTGCATTGAATTGGTTGTGGTTGTAGTTAGGCAAGCAGGGCATCAGACAGGGTGTGAGACAAGAAAGGAGGGGGGGAGCTAGGGGCAGGTGCAGTTTACAGAGAGGAAATTATGTTGCACTTGACTTAATGAGCCAGACGAGGAAGAGGATCGGAGTTGTGTAGGAAGAACATTCCACAGTTTAGGGAGATGATAGGAGGAGGAGGTCTGTCCACTAGAGGTGGCTCTCCAGGGAACAGTCAGAGTTCTGTGGTCGTGGGATCCTAGAAGTCAAGAGAGAGTGGAAACTGGGGGGGGGGTTAGAGAATTTAGATAGGGAGGGTAACAAACCAGTACTTAGTGATGTAGATGCCTATTTGTTAGGGAAGGGAAGGCTAAAGCTCGGTACAAGTGACAGTGATGGGTCAGGGGGAGGTGCATCCAGGGCAAACTGACAGAAGGAGTTGAAAAGAGTATCCAAGTTAGCTAAGGAGGTGGCAGGAGCAGAGCGATAGATGATATCACAATAGTCAAAAATCGGGAGGATAATTTTTGGATCAATTCACATCTTGCCTGGGGCGGGAGGCAGGAGCAGTTTCTATATAAGGTGCTGAGTTTGGGGTGTAGCTTTTTTATTATGGCATCTATGTGGGCTGAGAAAGTGAGATGTTGATCCAACCAAACGCCCAGATACCTGAACGACTCGGTGGCAATTATGGTTGCCCCATTGAGGGTAGTAAAAGAGGGGGCAGATTGGAGCCTTGACAGTTTCTGACACATGTCAAATGTCATGGAAACAGTTTTCTTGGCATTTAGGAAGAGTTGGTGAGACTGAAACCAGCTCTGGACATTATAGAAATCACGTTGGAGCCTGGAGGCGACATCCGTGGGTGAGGACCGTGAGGAGAAAAGAACCATATCATCAGCATACATATGTATAGAAGACGAGGTACAGACAGATGGCAGGTCATTTAGAAAATTGGAGAAGAGAATTGGGCCAAGTATGGACCCTTGAGGGACACCAGAGCATAGGGGTAGACGAGGGGAGATGTAGTCAGATATTTTTATAGAATGTGAGCGATCATTAAGGTATGCACTGAACCATTTTATGGCATGTTCAGACAGCCCGGCAGATGAGAAGGAGCGGAGCAAGAGGGAATGGGATAAGGTGTCCAAAGCTTTAGCAAGAACAATAGAAATGGCAGTGGTGATGTGACCGCAGTCTATGCCTGTCAGGATTGCATCAGTGATACGGAGTAGCGAGGTAGTAGTGGAGTGATGTTTATGGAACCCAGCTTGATATGGGTGAAGAACTTAATGTCAGAGAGGTACGAGGATAGTTGATCTAGGTGCACTAGATGTTCTTGTAGTTTGGCTAACGTCAGGGAGTGATAGAGGGAAGTAGTTCTCGGGGGAGAAGGAGTTGCCACCCTTTGGGAGAGGGTGGATGATTGCATGTTTCCAATCAAGGGGAATTTCCACCAATTGAAACGAGAGATTGAGAAGGGGAGTCAGCGGGGGAGCAATGGCAGAGGCAGACAGGTTTAGTAACTTTGGGTCCAGTCCATCGGGGGAGTTACCTTTGCTCAGGTTAAGGGCTTCCAAGGCCGTCAGCATGTCAGCTGTCAGGATTTTAGAGAAAGAAAAACCGAGAGGTGGGGCTGGTGGATGCCTAGTAGATGCAGAGGCTGACTGGTTTATGGTTGGGAGGGAGCCTAGCAGGGCAGAAGCGCATGAGGTAAAATGCGAGTTGAAAGCTACGGCAACACTAGAGTGGTCAGAGATGACAGTATTATTTATTTGGAGGATGGGGGAGGGAGGGTGAGCCTGTGGGGAGACAAGAGAGTGAATTACCTTCCAGAATTTGGATGGGTTGTTTATATTAGAGTTAAAGGTAGAGCTGAAGTACTCAGCCTTGACCAAACGAGTGGCTTTAGTGCATTTGTTTCTGAGGACGCGGTAGGCCTCGTAATCTTTAAGAAGCATAGTACTTTTATGGAGCTTCCAGGCAGCATCACGCGCCCTTTGGCAAGCAATGAGTTCTGGAGAGATCCAGGGGAGGTGGTTTCCACGGACACAAACCCGGCGTAACGGTGCATGTTGATTCCAGACTTCAAGGAATCGGTCTCTGAAGTATTTGGCTGTGACATCTAGGTTGCTGGCAGCAGATGGGTGCCCAGTTAGTGTTGGCCAATTCGTAAAGAAGCGGGGCAATGTTCAGGGATTTGTAAGAACGGATTTGTAAAGTTTTATAGGGGACTTTGACTTTGTGAACTCTGCGCACCAGGAAAGTCATGCAGTGGTCACTGAAGGCATCTGCTAGGGTACCCGATTTAATGACCCTATGGGTGTGAGTGGTAAGGGCCCAGTCGATGAGGGAGTGGTCTTATGGTTTAGCCTAGTCGGATCTTGGATAATTTGGGTTAGGTTGAGCACATGTAGTGCATTTAGCACTTTGCTAGGTATGGTAGACCAGTTTATGTTGAAGTCGCTCATAATGTATAATTCACCAGCAGAAGAGTGGCTAGCTAAGGTGGCTAAGCGGTCAGTAGCAATTTTGGGTTTAGAGCCAGGATGGCAGTAGGCACCTGCTACAAAGATGGGTTTGGAGAAGGGGAGAGAGATTTGCAACAGCAAAGCCTCGTGGGCTTTAGGTTTAGCACTAGAAAAGACAGAAGTGAATTGGATGGAAAAGGAGACATAGATAGCTATTCCGCCTCCTCGCCCAAGCCGGTCCTGTCGCGATATGGTGAAGCCAGGGAGAGTCAGAGACGAGTTGCTGATTTTGTTATTTAGCCAGGATTCGGAAATTATAATTATGTCTGGGTTGAGCAGAGCCACCAGTGGCTGTAGCAAGTCTACTTTAGGGAGGAGGCTACGTATATTGATATGTAGTATTTTAAGGCCATTTGGAAGAGCTGTGAGATGTGGTTCAGGCCTGTCCGCAGGAAATGGTTGAGCTGGGCCAGAGTTGGGGTTTATATCACCAGCCAATAAGAGTAGGAGGGCAATAATAATATAATGCAGTTTTGCACTCTTGAACCAGGAGGGGTTACGTAAGTGACTGGAGCTGGGGCATTGACTAATAGCTAGGGGGGGCCATGGGCTAAACAGCCATATAAGAGTAAAGTATATAGGCAGCTGGGCAAGAGAAGGGCAGGGGCGAATGGGTGAGTGAGTCCAGGAACTAGTAATGGGAGAGGAGGAGTTAGGCTGAATGTACGCATGAAAAGGGATATTGTTAGGTTTCTGCTGAGGAAGTGAGGGATTATGGGGTGGGGGGGAGGACAAGTGCTGCGAGAACCAGAATAATGAGATATATACAGTCGAGGGCAACATCTTGGTTAAATTATATGATAACTTTTTATTTAGTAGCCGGAGTGTTATAGGCCACAGGATGAACCGGTATAACTGGTTAGCCAGCCAAATAGAATAAGCCCGAGGACACTGGAGTGGTGTGGGGGGTAGTGGTCAGAGAGGGAGAGGCTAAAACAGAAAAAATTAGATGTATTGTCTCTGGGAGTCAGCTGAGCAGGAGGTTTCTGAAAGAACCAATGAAAATAGAGTCAGTACGAGGAAGGAGGGCATATGTGTATTTAAAGGAGGCCTAGGAGAGAATGGGGGGAGCTGAAAATCACAGCAAGAGATATAGTAGCTGGCTCAAGCTCTGAGCTGTTAGTCCAAGCTTGAAAAGGTGCACCAATCAGGTAAGCCGTGCTGGTCAGCTGACCAATCAGGTACCAGTGACTAAGGAGCTGAAGCCAATCATAGCACCACCGGTGCGCGCTTGAGGCAACAGTAAATACCTAGGAAGCTGGTCGGGGGGTGGGTTCCAGGAGGGCGGCAGGAGCTGTAGGGTCCCGTCGGTGGCGACCGAGAAGGCGCCACATTTCCATTGGCAAAAGCGCCGCTCAGGCTAACGGCAGATCTGGGGAGGAAGGAGAAAGTTAAGTCAAATATAAGTTAAGGAATGAGAAAAAAAAAAAAAGTAATCGGAGGGGCGGGAGACTGGCGGCAGACTGACCGTGGAGGGTGGAGGTGAAGGCGAGAGAACAAAGAAATGTAAGTGGAGTGGGCAAGGCTGGGCTGCAACAAGACAAAAGGAGTGAAGGCAGAGAGAATTAATTTTGGAGAATAGATTTAAGCGGGGGGGTCAAGTGGGAGCAGGCTTGTGGCTACAACAGGAGATGGGAAGACATAACGGCTGAGGTGGAGGTGGAGAAAAAGCACAGAGGGAAAACAAAAACAAAAAAAAATATAAACAAGTAGAGCAGGGGGAGGATAGGAGGATAGGTAATCGAGAGGGAAGAACGGGCAGGCTGAGGGTACCCGTGCTGAGGCTATGATGTGAAAGCTAGGCAGTAAGCAGGCATGCACAATTTGGCTAGGCAAAATTAACACATTGATGGTAGGTAAAAATTACATCCAGACTTCAGCTATCAAAAAAACAAGCATCATTTAGCAAGCACAGGCAGGCATTAGCATTAAGATCGAAAATCACAGCAAGAGATGTAGTAGCTGGCTAAGGCTCTGAGCTGTTAGTCCAAGCTTGAAAAGGCGCGCCAATCGGGTGAGCCGTGCTGGCCGGATGACCAGTCGGGTGCCAGTGCCTAAGGAGCTGAAGCCAATTGTAGCACCGCCGGTGCTCACTTGAGGCAGTGGTGAATACCTGGGAAGCTGGTCCGGAGCGGGTTCCAGGAGGGCGGCAGGAGCTGTAGGGTCCCATCGGTGGCGGCCGAGAAGGCGCTGCCTTTCCATTGGCAAAAGTGCTGCTCGGGCTCACGGCAGATCTGGGGGAGGAAGGAGAAAGTTAGGCCAAATATAAGTTAAGGAGTAAGAAAAAAAAAAGAATTTAATCAGAGGGGCCGGAGACTGGTGGCACACTGACCGTGGGGGGGTGGAGATGAAGGTGAGAGAACAAAGAAATGTAAGTGGAGTAGGCAGGGCTGGGCTGCAACGAGACAAAAGGAGTGAAGGCAGAGATAATTCATTTTGGAGAATAGCTTTAAAGGAGACGTCCACCCAGAATGTGCAAAAACATATGTTATGTAGAGTGTTTTGTTATGTATGTTAAGTCCTAATGTGTCCTTCCCTTTGTCTGCTATTAGGAGTTTTTCCTAAATTAGCCTGCTAGCTGTATGGTAGTTTTATGACCCCTGGGGATCTCCATCACAAATAGGTTTATTGGTGTTCTTTCTCTTACGATGCACCCTGGTTCATGTGACAGTGATGTAGCTACGTCCTTAGATTTAGCAGGGTCTGTCACAGCTCAGCCACAAAGGTAATACTTCTTTCAGAGAAGTCACACTGCTAGATTTTGGGTGAGTGTAATCATTATTATTTTTTGATATTAGTACCTTGCCCTGCTACGTAATAACCAATAAGGTGATGTTCAATTTTTGCTACTTAGTACTGGAGCAAAAACTGAAAGTGACTGAGAGGAATAAACAGTGACATGATTCAAACACACACACTCACACACACACACACACACACACACACACACACACACACACACACACACACACACAGCAGAACATAGCAGGACAAGGTACTGATATCAAAAAATAATAATGATTTCACTCATCCAAAATCTAGCAGTGTGTCTTCTCTGGAAGAAGTATTACCTTTGTGGCTGAGCTGTGACAGACCCTGTAAAAAGACAATGGCTTCCTGCAGGGGCAATTAGACGTCACACCAAAGGGCACTCTGGGAAGACTATCTGGGTCAAGAGGCCATAAAAGAAACCAGAATGGCAACCTCCAAGGGCAATAAAACAGTTAGGGAAAGTTAGAAAAAACAACTCTCACAGCCAGAGGAAAAGAAAACACTGGGAACTGGTTAGAACACAGGAAAAAAGACTACTACATATCTTTTTCTGATTTTAACATGAAGTTTTCCTTTAAGTGGGGGGGGGGGTCAAGTGTGAGCAGTGTGAACAATACACTTGCCCTTAAGCACCTGACCTTCACAGCACACTCAGCCTCTAGCACCTCACCTTCACAGCAAACTCAGCCTCTAGAGCTTCACCCTCACAACACAGCCTCTAACACCTCACATGCTTGGTCTCTATTGCCTCACCTTAACAGCACACCCTTTCTGGAGACCTCACCTTCAAAACACAATCTGCCTTTATAGCCTCACCTTTACAGCACACTACCTTAGATTCACAACACACTCGGCCTCTATTGCCTCATCTTCACAACGCATTCAGCCTTTAGTGCCTCACCACTCACAACACTTGGCCCATGGCATCTCAACTTCACAACACACTAAGCCTCTAGTATCGTACTTTCACACACACTCTGCCTCTAGCCTTTAAATGTGCAGTTTCTACACCACTGAGCTAACTTGTTGACTTTTGTTACTTATTTTTATGCAGTCGCATGGACCTGAAATGGGATCTCATATTCTCCCCGTCGGACCCAACTAAGACTGTTTTTGCTGGGGGCACCTTATGAGGCAGTGACTCAACAAAGATGATGGTGCTCTGCTATGGATGCGTGAGTTCCGGACCCCTTCATTTTCCTCTCTTGAATCTTCCTCCCCAAAAGGAAACTGTTGTATTACACCTAGTCCCCAACTGTGATAGACTGACATACAACTCTCTGTATTGTTATGTCTAATGTTACTCACTGAGAGGCCAATAGGGATGCTGTAGCAGCAGGTGGACTAAGTGTGTTACCTATGCAGCACTTCTTGAACTCTGTTCTGAAACAGATTCCCAGTGTCAGAACTGGGCCCAGGTCTCAGGACACCACAGAGCCAGTGCAGTTATCATAGTACTGGGTTGGTCAGCTCTGTATTCATTTATAGACCTACACTCCATCAATACACTGCCAGCATTTAGCACTCTTAATATTAGCCAGTAGCTGATGACTAGGAGGCAGTGTGGTCTGCTGGTTACAGCACCAGCTTGGGAACCAAGAGATCAGAGGTTCAAACCCCACTTGAGCCAAATACTCACTGTATGACCCTGAGCAAGTCACTTAAACTCTGAGTGCTCCAGTCCACCCAGCATTGGAACTGGGTAGATGCAGGACCCCACTGGAAACAAGACATCACATTTAATAGCTGGGTGATCCCAGGTTAGAAAATTGTGGAAAGAAGGAAGGAAGGAACGAAATGGAAAAAATAAAATAAACTGGAAAACTAACCACTAACTTTTAGGTATTGAGAACTTTATGAAACACTAGCCCTAGAGATGTGAAGCGGACTAGTCAGAGCTGGTGCAGGAAGGGATCTTACGTGTCGTAAATTCACTTTTGCTTCCAGGAATGCAAACTCTCATAGTTCAGTGACCCATCCTTTATAGTTATAGTAGCCCAGAGCCAGTAACTTATGACTTCAGAAAATGCTGCAAGAAGCTAGAATGAGGAAACTCTTGTCTGCTACAACTACTAAACTCTGCTTTAATTTTTTTTCTTTTTTATATCTGTCTGTACTTGATGCTATACAGAATAAGAATGTGATTTATACAAGCCCAAAGGATTACTGATAAGGCTCAATCTGACTTAGAATATACAAATACAGTTTGTAATTTAATATGTATCCAAATGTTTTCTAATGTTGTTCTAACAAGTGTTGTAAGATTGTAATGTATGTACACTTTTTTACTGTAAAAAAAAATTATTTTATTTTTCCTTCTTGTGTTTCTCTGCTATAGCTGCTAAGCCATCATAACCTTACTTATCTGCATGCCCCCTCTCCCCCGCCCAGTCACCCAATATCTCCGTGACTAACCATTGATTTAGCCCAAGTGGCAGGGTAGGAGGGGCTTCCCCTGCCCCACCGAGGCAGAATTTAGTTGGTTGCCTTGTCAGTAATGCCAGACCTGCAGGGGGCTGTCCTTAATCTCATCCGGTGAGGGGATTTTTCCTCCATGCTTTTCTGTGCCTGGGACATTCAACATGCAATGACCAGAACATTCAGAAAACATACTGAGAGAGGGCCATAATACAGAGAGATCATGTTTGGTGAATTCTGTAGCAACCTTGAACAAGAATAATAGCGAAATGAAACCAAAATAATTTATTAATTAATATGGTTTATTGATAATACATTCATAACAGCTACAACGTAAATATGTTAAAAAGATACACTGTGTAGCTGTAATTTACAGCTATGCTATGATCCTGGCAAGGCTTTGGATGGATTACAATTAGCTGAAATAAGAAACAGCATGGACTTCAAAAAAAAAAAAAGAGACTAACCAGAAACAAAAGAATTCAAGAAAGTCTTATCTTTCAGTCTGATCACACTTGAGGCTGATACCTCTAACACCACTTTAAATTACCTAGATTCCTGTAAAGGGTTTGAAGAGCCACTGATGCCTTTAGAAGAACTTTTAAAAACATAATATTTGCACACAAAGCAGCTTGTATTCTTCATTAGCTCTGTAGTTCTTATCCCCATGATTTATTAATGAGGCCATATGCATGAAAACAGGATAATGGTTTCTTGAGAGTTCCCCAGCTCCTGTTGTTTCTTCCCAACCTGATGTCATAATACTGTGCCTATGACATCGCAGTTATTCCCATGGCAACACTCTGTGATGTCACAACATAGCATCATGACATCAAGTTAGGAATGAGTTATAAAGGCAGAGGGACTCAAAGGGCTAAATATTTTGTTTTTGTGGGAATTTCTTTAGTCATAAATAATGGAGATGAGAACTCTATAAAAGATGGACAAAATACAAGCCGGATTGTGTCCAAGTATTATGTTTTCTAATATTTTCCAAAGATGTCCACTGCTGTTTAAGTAGACCCCTCTAAACATAAGACTAAACTGAAAACTGGAAATGTTTTATACAGTTTTACTGTGGATTATAAGGCTAATCAATTATTCTCGAGGCAGCAGTGTCTCTGATAGGCTGCTGAATCAATCATTAATGTCGGTGCATGACTGATCCAGTTGCCAGACACACGACAGTGCCTCACACTACCGCGGGTATCCGAGCATGCCGGGACCACACACATCAATTCAGTTGTCAGCCGAGTTGTGACCCAACGGTGCCACAGCACAGCACTGTAAAGAAAATGTGCAGCAGTAAAAGCAGCGGCGTCACAAAGTGAAAGTGATGTTCTTTTTAAACATGTCAGTCCAAAACAGGAGCTTTGCCCTGCTGACAGAGTTGACAGCAGAGGTATTTCTTTATTCTGCAAGGTGCATACTACAGTAGCAGTGGTCTCAGCTCAGCAGCACCCATTTCCTAACTCTTTAGAAAATTCACAGAGCAGACCAGTATCATAAAAAAAATGCTCTTTTTGTTTTAAAGAGAAGGCGACAGATAATCACCAAACCCTTGCAGCCACACTGTGCTTTAGAATTGCTTGGCAGCAGCACGCAGACAAAATGGGTACATAGTGGGGTGGATAGGGCATGACTTGTAATGTGGAGAGGAATAGAAGACTAGCTACAGGTGCATGCTTTTGAGAAGTACGTCAGTAAGAATGATCTGAGAGAGTACAAGGAGGAAGAGAGATGGGTGGGGAGAGGGAAGCTGTATTTCACAGATTTGGAAGGCTTTTAAAAGATACCTCCATTTACTTCAAACATGAAGTAATAAAAATAATTTAATCGCAGAATGTCACAGCGCATTGATGCAGGATGTCAAATTGGGAAGTGGAAAGGGTCAGGCTGCCAGCTCTTCTGAACAAGGAAACGCTCCCTACCCTCCCTAAAACTGCACACAGAAAAATTACAGAACAACCCTGCCTGTCGTACCTACAGGCTCAGACATGGTTTTTAGCGTGTTCAGAACATTTTGTTAGCCACTGATTTTAGTACTTTTTAAAAGTATATGTTTATTATTATCAACATGCTAATTTAAGGTTGGAAAGGACTCGTGGTTCATCTGATCTGCCCTCTGCCAGCTCCTCATGTACAGGGACCAGCAAGTATGCTGTACAAAGGTGTACTTTTTTATAAATCATAGAGGTGCCCCACCCAGCCTACTACCCAGGTGCACCCAGTGATTCCTTTGCTAAGAAAAAATTGTCTACATTTACCTTCGTGGCCTGTATTGTCTTCATATCCACTGTCTCCACTAGTAGGCTGGTCCACATGTTTACCACCCTCTGTTTGAAGAACTGCCTTTTGGAAGGCTAAAACCTGTAGTTCAAGGGGGCAGTGCAACTGACCATGCCCTCTTTTTGCCCGCCCCATCCTGTCTCCCCCTGGAGCCTCTTCCCCATACCTTTTTCATTCTCCTTCCTGGTGGTTGCCTGTTTCTGCTCTGCCCGCCCAGCTCAGGCTGGCCTCCACTCCTTGCCTCTCCCTTTCTTCGAGGCTTTCCACCCTGTCGCCTCCTGGCCACTGCTCCATTGCCCCACCTGGCACTTCTGGGTGTGCTGTCTCCTGCAGCGCTTGAGCTTCCTGTCCCCATGGTCGGCTGGGTCTGCTCTCTCCCCACTCCTTTGTCTGCTTGTCTCCCTGCCTGCCTTTTATGTACTCTTTTGGGGTTTCCTCCTCTTCCAAACGGCTTCCCTGCTTCTGGATTCCGATGTCCTCCTCCAGGTACAGGACTCCTGCATTGTTACCGTTTTTGTTTACTTCTCTGTCCTAACCCCAGCAGTACTGCCTGGTGACCGCTCCAAAACCTGCCTAATGGGACAGTGGGGATTACTATACATTCCCTGCATTCCACCTCCTTGCTGCCCATGGGCCTATTTCTCCAGTACTCATATGTTCTCAAGTTGTTAGCCCTGCCTGTATCTTCCCTGTTACTAGCCAGGATTGCCTGCTATTTACCGTACTCCAGGGCATCTCAGCTGAGCTGCAGCTTCTGATATTTATTTGAACTATGTATTTAGCTGCTTGGTGTGGTGGTGTCCTGTTTGTGGCTTCTTTGTTTTTCTTACGGCGGGGGACTGAGTCGTTGTAGCGGGCATCGTGGCCCCAAGCAGTGGGAGCAGCTTCATAATTGTTGTATATTTTATCAGCCACAGGCTCGCTGGCCTCCTACTGCTGCTCCGCATAGCCTTTATGGCACTACGCAACCAGCAATTCCTGGCAACTCTCTACCTAAAGACAGCTGGCTTTACCCAGCCTTCTACCATCCCTTCCCTACTATTATGCACCTGGTTTACACAGTCATCCCAGCCGTCCTGTCCGTTGCACTACCAGTAACGCCCTCCCCTTTCCTTACTGGCAGCATATCATGCTGACTCACTTCAAATCACATAACCTAGCATCCTGGCTTTGCAGCCTCCTCCTACCTACCCAGATTCACAGCCTCCCCCTCTCCAACCGTCAGACCCAGGCTTCGCCCGGCCTCGCTGTTCTTTCCCTCATAACATACAGTTCAATTCACTCCTAATTTGACTTCTTAATGGACTTGGTCGGCATGCATTCCTGTGGTTGACAAATGCTATTTGCCTTAACCAGACCCACGAGAGGGTCCACAGCGCTCAGTCTGACCTACATACAGGTCTCTCCATGTCTGCTATCGCCCTTCATGACCCACGTGCGGGTCCCATGCTGCATTACGACTAACTAATGCTACAGTACGTCTACCTTCACCACCTTTTGGAGTCATGCTGACCGTATCCATTACTTTCAGGACTCAGGGCTAGCCCTGTGGCAGATGGTCTCTCTCTGCACCCCGAAGTCCACATCTTGAGCATGCGAAGCTTTGGGCATGGTCCTTCCCACCTGGCCCATAGTTGGAAATGTCCTCGCTCTGGGTGGACCCTCAGTTGTCAACCATACCGACGGCGCCTCTCGATGTAACATTTAAGACTTCAGCAGTGAAGGGGTGGGACTGTCATTAAAAGGACCCCTTTAGCTGCCTGAGTGGGTTTGGACGTACCCTTTAAAGCTATTCTCCCTACAACCACCTCTGGTTCACTTGGTTTGTTTTTAGATCAATAGGCTGGCTGAGCACCTCGGTGGCTGCCACTCTCCTTCCTCACCTTGGAGGTTGGCACCGAGATGCCCCGGTGTTGCAGAGCTCACGCGCAACCCTGCAAAGCATTCCAGTTAGAAGGATAGAGTGTGAGTGTTCCCTGAAACTGCAGTTCCCTTGGATTGATCTACTAAATTGCAGTAGCAGAGCCGTGACTAAACAAAGCTGTCCCAAAGCCTGAAGGGAAGGCAACCTAGGCCTTGGATCCCCAGAGGTTTTCTCCTCAAAGGGGTTTTTTCCTCTCTTCTCCTCTCCTCTCCTCTGTGCCAATGGTCATAATACTAGATAGGCGTAGTTGTAGTACCTAGGTCACTTTAATTAGGTTCCATTGTTGGATGGAGTTGGGTGGCTGCCCCGTAATTGTCCTTTCTACCCCTTTGGCTGTTTTCTCTCTCCTTAGGAAGCCAGCCTTCACGCCTTACAGCCAGACCTCTGAGTGGGTCACTATACACCTGTCATTTCCTGCCTACTTTGCTCAAACAATTCTACCAACTGAACCCATGTTACCAACTGACCTATGTACAGGTCTTCCACCTCAATACGTGTTCACCACCTTGTATGCTTTGTTCGACACTCTTTCTGGGCTTCTTCCTAAGGTACCTTTAGCCAAGGGAATCACTCCTGCAGTACCTCTAGGGGTGGAACCCTCCTCTAGGGTTCCTTGCCTTCGTTCCCCTACAGGGTGGTATATCCCACTGATAGAGAGGCAAACAGCCAAAGATTATCTACTTTACACAAGCACAAAACCAGTTGCACAGGCACATTGAATTGGAGGGCTAAATCCTGTAGTTCAAGGGGGCGGTGCAACTGGCCACACCCCCGGTTGGCTCATTTAAGGGCTAGTCTCCCCACTCCACAGATGAATGTTTTTTTCCTTGTCCCTCCATCCACCCCTCCTCCTCCAGCAGCACACCTTTCTCTCCTGTGGGCTTCTTTCTAAGGTACCTTTAGCCAAGGGAATCACTCCTGTGGCGCCTCTAGGGGTGACACCCTCCTCTAGGGTTCCTTGCCTTCGTACCCCTACAGGGTGGTATATCCTACAGATAGAGAGGCGAACAGCCAAAGATTATCTACATTACACAAGCACGAAACCAGTTGCACAGGCACACTGAACTAATAATACCCCTACATTTACCACCTCTGAACTTCAGGATGTTTCACCACATCCTGCTGGAGCACACCCAGTCAATCGTCTCCGTCTGTTCGATCTTGTCGACCCCCTGGGGTATATGGAAGACTGAGATCATATCCCCCAAGAACCTCCTTTTCTGAATGTCTAAAAGCGTACAAGAAGGTCTTCACCTGGAACAACAAGCATGTGTGAATGGCAGTAGGGATTCAAGGTCTCAGTTTTAGACACTGAATGGCGCTGGGGTGAAGCTATGGACAAACATAATGTTACATGCTATGTTCCCAAGATATTTCAGTGCATGCTGTAAAGAATTCAGTGATTCTATTCAGTGATTCTAATGTCTATCTATGTCCTGTAATAATTTGTACTATGTGTGGCAGTATCTCTGCCCTTATACAAGCATTGTTATAGCTGTTTTTTTACTGTATCATGCTGTTTCTCCAATGTTGCCATGTATGTATACTGTATGTTTTGTGCTCTCCCGGGTCGTTCCTGAAAATAGGCATACTACTTGTCTAGTGTACTTACCCAGTAAACAAAAGCTAAATAAATAAATAAATTAGTGTGCAGTAAATATAATTCATTTAAAGGGGAACAGTCAGCACCATGGGCCCCAAACCCAAGTGTGGGGTTGGTCCCAATGTGCGCTTTGTGTGTAAAAACATTTGGGTTACTTACTGCTTGTATCAGACTAATTCTGCTGACTTCTAGGCTGACATATTCTGTAACTACAAATCCCAGAATCCCCTGCAGCTGACATCAGAGGAGGCTGCAACAGTGGGAAAAAATGGCACGGGGTCATTCCACCGCACGTCAAAACAACATGGCTAAAAATGCCGCAGCAAAACAGCGTCGGACAAAAACAGAGATGGGCAAAACACTGACCTGTTCTGCACTTCGCCCGTGAAAACAATGAGGTCTTCATGTTTTTGCAGGGCTTGCTTCCCCCCAGAACTTAACTAACTGAGGTCGGGGACTTCAGTGATGGGAGAAACTCTGGGGGGGTAGTTTTTTTTAAATCGTGGCAAAAGTTGTAGCGGGGGGGGCGAGCCACAGTCCCAGGTCTCCCAACTGCACCAAGTGCTGGTGGCTTAACCACTCCCTCCATGGGAGTGGCTTTTCCAGGCACCCAGCACACGGCAACTCCTCCACCCTCCCATTCTGTATGCAGCAACAGGAGTAGCGGTGTTCCCCTACCGCTGTTCTACCCCTGTTGCTGTAAACCCAAGTGCTCACTATACAGCTCGATTAATACCACGATGTGTTACATGCGTGGTATTGACCCGGTACTGGGAAAAACACTAGCCTGCAATGCAGGTTAGAGTTTATATAAGCCTTGATCTTTAGTACGTTGGTCATGCTGTCCTCTCAGGGCAAAGTACAGTCACAGAGAACTGTACTTGGCCCCAGGACGAAAAGTAGACCTGGAAAACATGTGATCAGCGCTCATAAAAGCTCTAACAGGCACTGCAGGCTATTGCATCTCTCAGTGCTGCAGTCCTGCTCTGACATCGGCTGCAAGGGGTTTTGGGATTTATAGTTACAGATGTCAGCCTAGAAGTAATCAAAATTAGTTTGATACAATATACTATACTACAATTAACAATAAGTAAACCAAAATGATTTTGCACACAAAGCGCACATCGGGACCAGCCTCACACGTACATGTGGGGCCTTTCATGCTGACTGTTCCCCTTTAGTACCTACCGATGCCAAGTCAAAATACCTGCAGGCAGGTAACATCCACGTGAGCAGGTATTCTGACATAGACACCCGTATGTGTCAGTATTTCAAAGCAGCAGCATGTTATGGTGAAAGTTCTGACTCACACCTTTTTATTCTATTTTAAAGCACCCTTGTTCTCCTGTCTTGTTAAGATACCCCCTTTCCCTGTTTTGAGTCTGCTGTGTACTTTTTCTTTTACAATGGAAATAAGAACAGAAGTGTTCCTTCTAGTATGCCATCCCTACTTTTCATCACTATTCTTCTCTGTTTTCGAGCACTAAGGCCCTTTCCACACTACCCCTCTGTAACGTTACAGAGTGCCCAAACTGTTACCACAACGGTTTGCGTTTACACCTGTAACGTTACAGAGTGCCTAAACTGTTACCACAACGGTTTGCGTTTACACCTGTAACGTTACAGAGTGCCCAAACCGTTACCACAACGGTTTGCGTTTACACCTGTAACGTTACAGAGTGCCCAAACCGTTACCACAACGGTTTGCGTTTACACCTGTAACGTTACAGAGTGCCCAAACCGTTACCACAACGGTTTGCGTTTACACCTGTAACGTTACAGAGTGCCCAAACTGTTACCACAACGGTTTGCGTTTACACCTGTAACGTTACAGAGTGCCCAAACCGTTACCACAACGGTTTGCGTTTACACCTGTAACGTTACAGGTGCCTAAACTGTTACCACAACGGTTTGCGTTTACACCTGTAACGTTACAGAGTGCCAAAACTGTTACCACAACGGTTTGCGTTTACACCTATAACGTTACAGAAGGCGTTTTCGTAACCGTTGTTGAAACCACATATGAGGTGGTTTCAACAACGGTTATGAAACCGGTTATGCCTCGGTAACGTTACCGGGTGTAATGTGGACACCTGGCAGCCAGTCCCTAAGCGCGGAGCGAGCTGCATTGGCGGATTGGGTGTCACGAACGGTTGCCCGGCTCCCGAAGTGTGGACTGGCCATGCCAGTCCCGTAACGGACACCGCGGCAGTGTGGACACACTGCACCACTCCCCGGTTGTAACGGTTTCTATCCGTTACAGGGTCTGAGCGGTGCAGTGTGGACGGGGCCTTATTGTCCATGAGGTCAGGCAGCAGTGTCTGTTGTGTCCTAGTTCACTTAAGTCACAAGAAAAGTGATTTAAACAGTGAGTGTTCAGATACAGCTGGAAATAATGAAGATATAAAGACAGGCCCTTGTAACCCACCTACCAGAACACAGCCAGAAACAAACAGTCAGAGGGCCCTTCCTGGTTAAAAATTTAAATTAATAATTTAAAAAAAATGATCAGTGTTTAAAGAATTTACATAAACAGGTTGAATACAACAAATAAATTCTTGTAAACCATAGAGATTTTTTGTCAAAACTGCGTGCTGAATAATTACATGGCCTCATTTTGTCCATTTATTCTGGCTGTTTCCAGTGGAGAGTCATGTGCCCCCCACGATGGATGGAGAAATTGCATTATTAGAAATAATTGAGCTGGAAGTATGAAGCCTCGCATTACCAAAACCTCAAGGGGCAAATATAGTGCTGTTAACAGATTGCTGCATTCCCGGTGGCTAACCTTGCACGTACTAGGAACTTGGTGTTGCATTATGCATGCATGCATCTGAAACTAAACTGAAATTCGCCAATGTAAGAAGGGAAAGACACTGATAATTTAAAGGGGAACATTTGTGAACAGTACCCATCAGAGTTGTAATGTCCATGAAAAGATCTTTTAAATGAGGTATTGGGCTCCTCTCAAGCTGGCAGCAGTCCAGAGCTGTTGATGACTATGTCTGCCCCATACTGATACTACATCACCGCCATTTTTAGAATCCTGTGATGTCACTGATGATCAGGCTGTGCTTGACTACAATGTGGTTAACCAGAGCCTGATCGTCAGTGACATGAGAAGGTTCTAAAAATGGTGGCAATGTAGTACCGATAAGAGGCAGACAAAGTCATCAGTATCTCTGGACTGCTGTCAGCTACAGGTAAACCTGATACCTCATTTAAAAAGCTTTTCATGGACTTTCAAACTACTGAGGGGCATGGTTCATGAATGTTCCCTTTTAAAGGAAAACTGTCCAAATTATACCCTCTGGTTTAGCTTTATACACTAAGGGCCAGATATTCAAAACTTTGCCCCGGGGCTAAATTAACACTGCCCGGTGGGCAAACTTAGCCCAGAGCACAAAGCAAGCTATATTCAAAAGGAATAGCCCAGGGCAAACAGCTTCTGAATATAGCATGGGAATGAGGCCGGGTAAACTGGGCTGTGAGTGCAGGGCAAACTTAGCCCTGGATTAAGACAGCTCTGAATATAGCAACCAGGAAGTGCAGACCACAACAGCAACACAGTGCACAGCGACATGAAGGTAGGTAGAGGTGAACTATGTGGCTAATGTGTGTGCCAGCAAATGTGTGGACCCAGTACAGCTGCAGGCAGCAGTGCATGTGAAAGTACAGTGTTCAGAACTGTATAATATTCCCCGAACTGTTTGCGCAGCACTAACACGTTTGCGCGGGTTTAATGCAGGGCTAAACCGTTAGCCCGGTGCAAACACGTTTGCCCAGCGCTAAACTTTGCCATATTCAAAAGTGACATGCGAATGAGCCTGCTTAGGTAGTCTCTGGGCAAACAGCCAGATTAGCATCTCATTGTGCCCTGATTTGCAAGCAGTTTGCCCAGTGTTACTGCAGGGTCCTGCAGCGCCATCTGTAGGTCAGTCTGGAAGTACAGGGGATGGCCAGGTCCAGCCGCAGCTCCACCTGTAGGTCAGTCTGGCAGTGCATGATGATAGCTGCAGGCTACATGTAAACAGTACAGCATAGCATAGAATAATGTACCCCAGGGGACAGGACACCATAGGCACAGGTGGTGGTGGTGCTGCATGCAACTGGCACACTGTAGGTCATGCTACAGTGCCCAGCAGACACTACAGTAGCAAGGGGGCCAGTAGTGTGTGGACACAGCACTGCCTATGGTGTGTAGGGCAGTGATGATGACTGCACTATACACAGTGACAGGCCCAACATGCAGGTGTTTACTGACAGTGGACATTACTGTTATGCTGTTGTGTGACCCACAGATGCTGCACTTCTGGCATGGGATGCTCACAGTGACAAATACATGTCTGGCTTTGTGTGCTGTGGCAGTTGTATAGCTGTGTAGGATGTGGCCAGGGGGGGCATATATTATCAGAAAGGCACACTGGTGTTGGGGTATTCCCAATACTGGCCCATGTGCACTGCGTGATGTGTCCAAAAATTGTGGCCACACCTGGTCTGTGGCACAGCCTGGTCACCCGTACACTCTCCCCTCAACATCCTCCATGTCCACAGTGCTGTATGTGTGTGCTGGCATCTGTTGGCATCCACAGAAGAGTGGCCTGCAGGTGTGTGCTGTATGGCCACATTGCCATGCTGTCCACTGGCGGCAGGGTCACCACTTACTGCCTGGCATGGCTGGGACTGGCAGCAGATGATGGCATCATTGTGATGCCATCAGTGAGCAGCATGTTTCGTCTCTGTCTGGCTTTGTCTATGTGTCATATTTATTTGTTAGGGTCGCATAAAGCCGCGCAAAAGCCACGCACAGCCATGTCGTGCAAAGCTGACTGCCCAGGGTTAAGACTGCCTTTTCCTGGGTGGTAATGTGCACCATGCTAAGTGTCGCGCTAAGTCACACAAAACCATTTTGCATGGTGCTAGTCGCTGAATATAGCATTGCGCCTGTATTCATGTACACACACCCTCAGTTTGCCTGTTGCATACATTATGATTTTGCCCGGCGCTGATGCAGTTTGCACGTGCTATTTGGCCTTTTGAATATAGCAAACCCATGCTAATCCCACGCTAAACCTGCACAAATGTTTTTTGTCCGGCGCAAAGTTTTGAATATCTGACCCTAAAAGTGGCATTTTTCTCGCATCGCAGCTGAGTTTATTTTGTTTGCGAAAAGTCCATGACCCGGAAGTATGGCGGATGTTGGGGGGTACTCCATCAACTGAAATTGAAACGAACGGTGCGGCGCTGCACCATTACAGTTAATGGAGCCCCACCAGTGTCTGCTATACTTCTGGGTCGCGGACTTTTTGCAAATAAAATAAACTCAGTTGCGGTGTGAGAAAAATGCTGCTTTTAGTGTATCACTAAAAATACCACCAACAGCTTAATCTGGTTCAAGGTCAGTTGGCATTCATCTGTATTCCCCCCCTCTCGAGTCATGCCTGAAAATGGGCAGGATTTGTCTAGTGCACTTAGCCGGTCAACAAAAACTAAATAAATAAATAAATAAAAACCGGAGGGTAAGCCTTTCAGGGGCAGGAGCCCCCTTCGTTGGACAGTTTTCCTTTAATAAAACAAACAAGGCCGCACACGTACCTGAAAAGCTAACAGAGCCACATTATAAATATGGGTTAAGGAAAATTAAAACCAGGGATTTCAATTACCAAGAATAAGGGCAAGATATGGAAAGTTAAAGAGTAGCTGACGCCTTTGGGAAAACTTTGAAAAACATAACAGCTGGAGATAATTCAGCCGATATTTGATACGTCGTTTATATATTTCTCCTCTTGATTATGTATTACTGAAGAAATTCTCACAAATATTAGAACATATCCCTCAGAGTTCATCTGCCTGTGCCGCTTACTCCGTACTTGAAACCGTAATGCTCTGTTGTGACATCACAGTGTGTTGCCATGGGTATAACTGTGATGTCACAAGCAGAGTATTATGACATCAGGTTGGGAGGAAGCAATAGGAGTGGATGAACCCTCAGGGAACAACTTTCATGTTTTCATGCATGTGATCTTAGCAATAAATAACAGGGAGAAGAAATACAGAGCGAATGAGAAGTATAAGCTTCTAGTGCCTGTAGTGCTAGGGCAGTGAGATAATCACGAATACCCTCTGTGATCGTACAAAAGTCTTGGGGGAGTCAGTGGGGGAATTCAAACATGCATGGGACAGACATAAGACAATTATAGTGGTGGGGTTGCAGGAAGTAGGCTGCTGGTTAACTAGAATCTGCATCTTATCCAGTAGGTAGGGAAATGGGCAGACTGGGTGGGCCAAGTGGTCCTTATCTGCCGTCAAAGTCTATATTTCTAAGCTGCTTTGTGTCCAAATATCATGTTTTTCAAAGTTCTTCTCAAGGCGTCGGGGGCTCTTTAACTTTTCAGTACAGTGTATCAAAGTCCTGGAATTCATTGTCTGTTCGTTCATGTTCCTCATTACCATGCAAGGCCTTTTCTACAGCGTTAGAACAGGAATTGCAAACCAGATGTATATAGATAATATAAAATGATGTTTCTTACGTACACACCTCTCATGTATGTAAATGTACTGTTTTTTTCTGTGTTGTGATTAATTTTTACCTTGTTATTAATTAATTACTCCTGCAATCCATCTTCCTAGGACAAGTTTGAAAAAAAGGCTTGCCCTATTAGTCCATAGCTTGCATACAAGTAAAGGTTTTTACTATCATGGCTACTACATGTGTATCTAAAAGTCCTCCAGCTCATAAATATCCATGAGCCCATCTGCAGTCCTGTAGGTCCCCTAGTGATGACGTGACATGGGTGTAGCGCTAGGGCAGTGAGATAATCATGAATACCCTCTGTGATCGTACAAAAGTCTTGGTCGTGATGTTGCCTGGAAAGTATGTCACCCACCTTCAGATGGCTCTTGTGGGCCATCTAGTAACCTGCGCACAGAGCCGGGCAAGCCAGTAATTTTTGATCTAGAGCCTCATCAGAGCTGAACCAAGGGGCTGGTTTGACTCCTTGAGCCAAAACATGTCTGTTTTAGGCTGTTCTCGAGTAAACAATACTGACACTGCCCCTCATGAGTTGTGTAAAAGTCCTGCAACAGCAGTAACCTCTCAGGCTGACAAAAATGCTTAATTTAGTCAAATGCCTTGGCTTGATCTTGTCTCACTACTGCTCATAGAAGTCGAGCCGAGCCAGAGCCAGGAACTAGGCGCGAGCCAAGCTCAAGATTGTTTTGGCTTGTTTCCCTGTACGTGCATAGTAGAGTCCCAGGATTCACCCATGCCACTGCGACAATCAATTTTGCGATGTAAAACAGCGCACAAGCAATCTGCTGACAGCAGTTATGCTGCTATGACAGTATGCCATCCAGCACTATGAGTGACCTGCCTGTGCCCATGCCATATTGCTGGGGGCTTTGCCCCCCGCCCTCCATCTAGTTATATAAACAACTCCAAGTCATGGAGTATTGGAGATAGGGTCGTGACTCCAATGCCCAAAACAGAACACGCCAAAAAATCAAAGTCGCAAATGAAGCTTGCGGCAGAATTCCTTCGCGAACATCACAGCACCAATAATGAGTCACCGTAATAACGGGATACTGTGTCCCAGTTAGGTGTGGAGTCATTTGGGGATATCTGCCAGGATTCTATGTGCACTCCATCAGTTAAGAAGGCAATGTTCCCCATGTGTGCCATGTAGCCCATGACCTAACAATCCTGGATGCTATGCCCCTGCATGTGGGTATGTGACTAAGATTTAAACAAAGTTGGTGGCAGGACTCCGGAGGAATGGGAGGCACTGTCCAGTGCAATGGGGAACAGCGCTATGCCTAGGATGGACAATGCACACAGTTAACCTAAATTAGCTGGAACATGTGGGGCTGCAGTAAGCCTCCTACAGCATGGAAAAACAGGTGCACCTTCAGGACCTAAACAATTGGCAGGGATCTCATACTTTTCTGTATCAGGAGGCCCAGGCTTGACCTACCACCCCTTTCCAGCCCCCCACTCAGGAAACTGATTACATTTTTTCATGGAAACTGCATTTTGGGGGGATTTGTTAATGTAAAATTTCTATTTGTTGTAGGTCTGTTTCTTGTTTGTTTTTTTCCAAGTTTTTTTGAGAAGCATAAGAAAGATAATACAGAAAAACAACAGTTCAATATAACGTGAAACATAATTAAACTCATCAAATAATTTGATTATGCTAATGAACCCCTGGTGAAATCCACCAAACCAGCGAGGATACCAAAGGAAGCCAGCAGATCATTAGTTTTAAAACATGGAATGAAAATTTGCATCATATTAATAATACTCTACATGTGAGTTTCACAAGCCTCGGAATAAATACATTGGTCCGTACGGTACTTACAGAATCTTTCATCTAATGAAGCTTCCCCTAGGCAAAAGCACAAAGTTGTCCGATGATCCATCTTGTTAACCACCCCGAAAAATAAGGGGGAATAGGAGATCTCAGATGAGTGGCTATCAGATATCATTTTTATCTTCATGAGTGGTCAGTGACCTCTCGACCCTCATGAGTGGGGAAGCCATGAGTGCGGGTGTGAGAAGTCACTGACCATGAATGAAGATAAAAATTATATTTGACAGCCACCTATGAGATGTCTGGTTTATACAATCTACTTTAGCACTTCAAAAAAGATTGCAGAAATTGCAGTTGTGGCGAGTTTTGGCAGAGTGTGAGGCATAAAGCTCAGTGCTGGTATAGAGTGACATATCCCACTACCAAGATAAACAAGATGATGTACCCTACTAGCAAGATAAAATAATATAATAACTGGTCAGCAATTTCTCTCAATGTACTGACCAGGTTGATTTTTTCCATAACAACCGGCTGGTTGTTATGACATTCATGAGCCATGCCAGTCAAACTATGCTGCTGCCTCATTGGCCAACATTCTGTATGTGGGCGGGGCCAAACAGTCTCACAAACTGCTGGAGAAAAAATGCTGGCCTGTTATAATAAAAATGAAAGATGGAGAGGGTGTTTCATATGAGAATTTAATGCACACTGTGAGGATGCTTTGATAAACCCTCAGAGCATCCTGCCAAACTCAGGTGTTCATTAAATTCTCATATCAAACCCTTCCCCTTCCATTATTCTCTATGTATCTACCTAGCTAGAGTTTTGTGCCTTTTATAGCATTTTTTTTATGAAAAAACACTACTGTATATTGTATAAAATGTTTTATTATATAGTTACTAATAATGAATCAGCCTGGACCTGACTGAGTCTAGTAAACTTCAAACATGGTTTCAGCTCTCAGTGCCACTCTTGACATCGGTTTGGTGTGCCAAAAGAATTTTTACTCCTCAGATGGCTGTTTTACATTCTCTCCTTCCTTTTCAGACATCTAACATAGTAATGTAACTGACCAGTTCCTGGGGTTACTAGAATCCCATCCGTTTTAGATCAGGCAGATAGCCTGGGCAGTCAGGGGGTTTAAAAGCTCTCTGTAAAACATTACATCACCATCTGCTCAGCCCTGCTGAGGCAGGGGATGATGTCATGGAGTCTGGAACTCTCGCAGCAACATAAACCACACTGTGCCTACAGCTGTTTTGAGCTGCGAGTCAGTTTTGAAGTCAGAGTTCGAATGGAGAGTTCTACAGCAAGTGGTGCTCTGCCCAGAGATCACTTGCTAGAGGGAAGAACCCTCATTTGTTATTTTTCTGCCATAGCATAGCAAGCAGCGGCCGGTTTCTTGGGAAATGGTGGCTACCAGATCCTGTGAAGCCTCAAGGGAGTGAAGATTTTTCACAGAAAAGAGGAATGGGACTGAAGGATCAGTGAGTACTTTGGGGCAACCCCCAAAAGACTGTAAGAGCTATCAGAATTGTCCAGAATGTAGAGACTGTGTGCGTACTGTTTACAAGATACGGATTTTGTGTGAGATCTGAGGATTTCAAGTGTTCTTTGCAAGTGTCCTGAGGGGTACAAGATGTAGCAAGTACAATATTTGAATGGGGATGGCTGGCACCTTGTCAGATACAGGTATTCAGGACCCGGGCACAATGTTTGTGCAGTAGGATGTCTCTTGTAGCCCCTGTATGGCTAGGGAATGCTGTTTTCCTAAAAGTAATGACAGAGAGAGCCTAGTGAACGATCCCCCTCATTCCAGGTCCCAAGGAGACCTAACTGGTTACGAAAGGAATGGTATAAGGTGTTAACTTAAGTCACCTAGTGGTGCTTGAAATAGTCCATGATTCCCTGCATAGGGCTGGACGTTCGTGGAAAATGTTCTTTTGGTAAGTCCAGATTTCCCTGCGTAGGACTGCACATCTGTGGGAAATGTTCATGTAAGATGTCACGTACTGCCTGCAAGAGGTTTGTGGAATGTTTAAGCCTGATACAAAATGTGTCATCTCTGTCTGTACAGCTTCAAGCCCTGGGGGCTCCACCATTTCTGTTAACACTTTGTCAGGAATAAAACCCATACAGTAATATCCCAAATTTCTGGTTATGGATAATCCATCGCTGAGTGACTTTGTGATGTTATTGGGGTCCCACAGATAGGGGACACACAGTTGCCCTGGCACGTCTCTCCCTGACCTGGGTAAAACAGAAATGTTGTTTTGTGCTCTACCCCCTGACCTCTGAGATGCCCGAGCCAGGCATTTCCCTAATGCTAGGAGTAATACCTTCTTTTCTGCCAAGAGTGGTTGTTGCCTTATCTGAGGAACAAAAAAGGGGGGGAGGGGTTGGGGTTGCAATAACATACCAATTTAAGGGATGGAAGGGACTTTAAGTACATCATGCCATCACTCCCCCATTCACATGCAGGGATGAAATAAGTAAGCTGTGCAAACACATACCACTTTATAGGGATTTTGTACCCACACTACTACCCAGGGTACCCAGTGATTCCCTACCCACTCTACTACCTAGGGCACCCAGTGATTCCCTACCCAATCTACTGCCCAAGGTACCCAGTGATTTCCAACCCACTCTGTTACCCAGGGTACCCAGTGATTCCCTACCCACTCTACTACCCAGGGTACCCAGTGATTCCCTACCCACTCTATTGCCCAGGGTACCCAGTTATTCCCTACCCACTCTACTACCCAGGGCACCCAGTGATTCCCTACCCACTCTATTACCCAGTGATTCCCTACCCACTCTACTACCCAAGGTACCCAGTGATTCCCAACCCACTCTGTTAGCCAGGGTACCCAGTGATTCCCTACCCACTCTACTACCCAGGGTACCCAGTGGTTCCCTATCCACTCTGTTACCCAGGGTACCCAGTTATTCCCTAGCCACTCTACTACCCAGGGCACCCAGTGATTCCCTACCCACTCTACTACCCAGGGTACCCAGTGATTCCCTACCCACTCTATTGCCCAGGGTACCCAGTTATTCCCTACCCACTCTACTACCCAGGGCACCCAGTGATTCCCTACCACTCTACTCCCCAAGGTACCCAGTGATTCCCAACCCACTTGGTTACCCAGGGTACCCAGTGATTCCCTACCCACTCTACTACCCAGGGTACTCAGTGGTTCCCTATCCACTCTGTTACCCAGGGTACCCAGTTATTCTCTAGCCACTCTACTACCCAGGGCACCCAGTGATTCCCTACCCACTCTACTACCCAGGGTACCCAGTGATTCCCTACCCACTCTACTACCCAGGGTACCCAGTGATTCTCAACCACTCTACCACCCAGGGCACCCAGTCACTGCCACCACCTACTACCCAGGCACCCAGTGATTCCCTACCCACTCTATTTCCCAGGGTACCCAGTTATTCCCTACCCATTCTACTACCCAGGGCACCCAGTGATTACCTACCTCACCTATTACCCAGTGATTCCCTACCCACTCTACTACCCAGGGTACCCAGTGATTCCCTACCCACTCTACTACCCAGGGTACCCAGTGATTCCCTCCCACTCTACTACCCAGGGTACCCAGTGATTCCCTACCCACTCTACTGCCCAGGGTACCCAGTGATTCCCTATCCACTCTACTGCCCAGGGTACCCAGTGATTCCCTACCCACTCTATTACCCAGGGTACCCAGTGATTCCCTATCCACTCTATTGCCCAGGGTACCCAGTGATTCTCTACCCACTCTACTACCCAGTGGTTCCCTACCCACTCTGTTACCCAGGGTACCCAGTTATTCCCTACCCACTCTACTACCCAGGGCACCCAGTGATTCCCTACCCACTCTACTACCCAGGGTACCCAGTGATTCCCTACTCACTCTACTACCCAGGGCACCCAGTAATTCCCTACCCACTCTACTACCCAGGGTACCCAGTGATTTCCTACCCACTCTACTCCCCAAGGTACCCAGTGATTCCCAACCCACCCGGTTACCCAGTGATTCCCTACCCACTCTACTACCCAGGGTACCCAGTGGTTCCCTATCCACTCTGTTACCCAGGGTACCCAGTTATTCCCTAGCCACTCTACTACCCAGGGCACCCAGTGATTCCCTACCCACTCTACTACCCAGGGTACCCAGTGATTCCCTACCCACTCTACTACCCAGGGTACCCAGTGATTCCCTACCCACTCTACTACCCAGGGCACCCAGTGAATCCGCTACCCACTCTACTACCCAGGGTACCCAGTGATTCCCTACCCACTCTATTGCCCAGGGTACCCAGTTATTCCCTACCCACTCTACTACCCAGGGCACCCAGTGATTCCCTACCCACTCTATTACCCAGTGATTCCCTACCCACTCTACTACCCAGTGATTCCCTCCCATTCTACTACCCGGGGTACCCAGTGATTCCCTACCCACTCTACTGCCCAGGGTACCCAGTGATTCCCTACCCACTCTACTGCCCAGGGTACCCAGTGATTCCCTACCCACTCTATTACCCAGGGTACCCAGTGATTCCCTACCCACTCTACTACCCAGGGTACCCAGTGATTCCCTACCCACTCTATTGCCCAGGGTACCCAGTGATTCCCTACCCACTCTACTGCCCAGGGTACCCAGTGATTCTCTACCCACTCTACTACCCAGTGATTCCCTACCCACTCTACTACCCAGGATACCCAGTGATTCCCTACTCACTCTACTACCCAGTGATTCCCTACCCACTCTATTACCCAGCGTACCCAGTGATTCCCTACCCACTCTACTGCCCAGGGTACCCAGTGGTTCCCTACCCACTCTACTACCAAGGGTACCCAGTGATTCCCTACCCACTCTACTATCCAGGGTACCCAGTGATCCCCTACCCACTCTACTACCCAGGGTACCCAGTGATTCCCTACCCACTCTACTGCCCAGCATACCCAGTGATTCCCTCCCACTCTACTACCCAGGGTACCCAGTGATTCCCTACCCACTCTACTGCCCAGGGTATCCAGTGATTCCCTACCCACTCTACTACCCAGGGTACCCAGTGATTCCCTACCCACTCTACTACCCAGGGTACCCAGTGATTCCCTACCCACTCTACTACCCAGGGCACCCAGTGATTCCCTACCCACTCCACTACCCAGCATACCCAGTGATTCCCTACCCACTCTACTACCCAGGGCACCCAGTGATTTCCCCTACCCACTCGACTGCCCAGCATACCCAGTGATTCCCTACCCAGTGTACTCAGTTTTGGGTTTGGACAGTCATCCTTATGTGGCTTTTGTAGCTGTTGTTCACTGTAGTATTTCTGACTCCTGCATCTCTCCCCCCCCAATAAAAAAATAAAATTGGCAGAGATTTTTTATTTTCATTGATTTGTTTTATACCGGTAGGCATGTGAGCAGTAATGCCAGTTTTCACTAGCGACCAGTTAGATCACATATTACAAAATTCAGAATACAGTATACAAACAAACTTGCATTAATACAAAATACAGACAGTTTTAACATATATAAGACTGACTTAATAAAAACTCTAAGTTCATTTTAAAAAGCAGAAATCCTGGGAGAATCAGCATTGTGCCCACATGTGCTGTTTTTTACCCAGGGTTTTGTTTTGTGCACTAGCTGCTGTTAATGACTCTTTATCCTCCTAGTCCAGGGGTAGCAGGTCAGCCTTGTCCACATTCCCCTGAGCTGGCCACCATCTCCCACGAATGTCCAAAAGCCTCCAATGAATGTTCTGTCAGAGTGAGGCCAGAGGGAGGAGGGCCGTCCCCTCCTCCATGCACATATCCAGAGCGGACTGAGGCTTGGTCCTCGGTGATGTCGTGGACCCAGGCAGATCAGGCAGGGCTTCAGGAGGCCCCCGACTTCTTTTCCACTTTTTCTCCCTGCCCCTGATGTAGGAAGTATAGCGTGTGCATGGAGGCGCTCATGCAGAAAATTCTTTGGCTCCCTCCCATCATGCCACCTGTGCTGCACTATCACTAAGCCTCCACCTGGTGGCAGTCATAGGACGGGCTAACATACCTCCCTTCCCTGGGTGAGAGAGGAGAGCAGACCATTGGACTCTTGAGCCTCTCCTGCCCTGGCGGCATGAGCTTGTTCCAGAACTTGGGTCGCTGGCATGGAAAATGTAAGGGGCAGACAGCGCCTCAGCCTTTTACACCACTGAGCTGACACTAACCGCTGTTTTGATAGAGTCGGTAGTTTAGAATGAGGCGGACAGATGGCCCAAGTAAGCTGTGACTCCCTAAGGTTGTAGCAATGCACTTTTTATGCCCTCCTCTTCTGTTGTGCATGTTTAACAGAAACACAGGCGGTTTTATATGACCGGTGTAGTGAGAGAGCCATCCAAGAAGCGTGTTGTGTGGCGAGATGCAGAGATGGGCAGGAGTCCTATTTGTTGCCAAACGCGCTGTCTCCTGCTCAGTCCTCCATCCCCCATTCTTGACGCACGACACAGAAAGATAGAAACTGATGGCAGATTAGGGCCACTGGAGCCATCCAGTCTGCCCATTTTTATTTATTTATTTATGACATTTTGATAACTGGGTGAGCCCACTGAGACCAGCGGTCCCTTTTTCAGGAGCAACCCGGAATTAATTACAGTCAGTACAAGACATTACAGAACTACATAAATCAGAAAAGAATACATCATTATCTTCATTTCTGCTGCAGCTACTTGATCTACTGCACCGGAAGCAGACCGCACATAGTGAGGGACCAGACTGTGCCAGTAGTAGTTAGGAAACTGGTGTTGTTTAAAATAAACACTCTTCTCAGCTGAAACAAGTACAGAGTTGTGGCTTGATGGAGGTAATGAAGAAGCACTAGGGAGTCTGTCTGCGGGTGGCAAATAGAAATCGTGAGTGCATGGCCGGCAGGCAGTGACAGACTGGTGCTCCTGTTAAAAAAAAATCCTGTGCTGAGAACAGCTGGCATGTTAGGAAACTAAAATTGAAGTGCAGAGGGAAAGTGTTTTAAAACTGCCTCGTAAGGGGGAATTGCCAGGGAGGGGTACAGGTACTGTGGGGGGGGGGGATAAATAAGGGCGAGCACAATTAAGGCAACCAACTTTGCTCTCTGGAGGTCCATATGCTAGTATCACTACCCCTGGAAGGAAATGCAGGCTCGTTGTGTATGGTCACCTATATATTATTTCTTAATATGCAAGTATTGTTTATTGTCTGTAACTGTACGTTTATTACCTCCTAGCTGCATATATACCATTGTAATTCATACTACTTTTTCACTCTGTATTATAGTTGTCACCACTGTTGTTTTCTCCTGTACTGCCCTACTTGACCTTGCAAATGAGCCTTACTAAACGGAACTTTTGCTGGTAAAACAAAATAAATGAAATATATTGATTGAGATGCTTGTTAAGTTTCTATGAGAAAGACATTTCTCCTTTTTCCAGTGAATTATTTAGTATCTTTAAGATGATTTTCTTGTTCTTTTCTTCCAAGCATACCTCTCAACCTTTTGTCCCCCAGATGTGGAACATTGCCTGTCAGAATGTGGAAAACATGGGCAAAATGTGGAACACTTAATCAAATATTTACCTAAGAAGTTCAAAACACAGTTAACATGTTGCATATATGTTCAGAAAGTCTGTTATTAACTGAATGATATATTTTTTGCATCACTTGCTATGGATTTTTGCTTTAAAATGTTGGCTTTGAATGTGGAACAAGTCCTCACAATGTGGAACAGGGAGCTTTTGTGAAGTAAAATGAGGAACATTCCTCGTAATGTGGTACAGTTGAGAGGTATGCTTCCAAGTTCCAAGCTTGACTTTGTCCTCGCACACAAATGTATGTTGCTGTATCCTGTCTGCAGATGTTTTAATTATGTGTGAGGTTATTATGCCGGGTGTTATGCCTACATCTGGCGCCACTTGGTCTCTGGTCTTGGAACTACGTCTCCCACAATCCTCCCCAACTCACTGAGTAGTTGTTCCTACGCGATTGCGGAATTGTCCGCACAAAACTAGGAAACCACGGGTCTGGGGAGTCCTTGCTTGGAACTACAGTTCCCACAATGCTGCGCGGAAAGGAGGCGGGGTCGGAGTATTTCCGGAATCCACTGTTAAAGGGCCGGGGAGCTGCAGGTAAGGCGTGGGTGCAGGGTTAGCGGGGGTGTGCGGTACCTGTGGTTCGGCTGCTCGCGGATTGGCTTATGCTGGAGGGCCAGTAGTGCACGCGGGGTCGGTGGGTGCAGTTGGGTTTCCATCGGGGAAGGTGTGTTGTACCCTGCGCCGCTCCTCCCCCAGTAGTGCAAAGCCTCACTGCTGTTGCAGGCTGCCTGCTTTGTGGGGCTTGGACCTTCCCTGTCGTGCGTGGCCCTGGCAGCAGAGTATTTGGGACGGGGAGACATGGTAACCGCTGAAGCACCAACACCTGCCTGGCAGCCTGGCCAGCAGCCCTCGATCTCTAGAGCAGGCGTGCAAAACTAGTTCAGTTCCTGCAACCTCTTCTGACCAAGGCAGGAACAAAGATATTCAGACAAGTGGCAGGGCTTTTGCTTTAAATTAGGAGAATGAGAGAGGGGACGGATTGCAGACACGTGCTTTAATAGATTTTGGGAAAAGGTTGGGAACTCTGCCATCCAAAGCAGGGGCAAACGCATAAATGAGTGGAATTGGAAATCTTGCAAGCTCATGTCGTGTGTTTAATTAGTAGGCTAGCCTGGCTGAAATACTGTTTTACCCTCGAATCCTGCTTCTACCTAATTTGACTGCTGGGATGGGAGCCTGGAGGTACACCCTTTAACGGCCCTTGCTTTTTGCCTCAAAATTTACCTCTGTCTTTCCAAAAATATGTGTTTCGTACAGTAGTGACTGTGTGCACAAAACATCAGAGTTAGGGGCTTGTTCTTTAGAAAAAGTATGTTACACTAAGCCTCTTGTCCTACTAATTTCCTGAGTTGATGCCACCAATTTTCAAGATGTGCCCCCGATTTTGGTCGTATGCCCCTGATTTGTGTAAGCCTTGTCCCTGATTTAATCTGTACTAGTCAGTGAGCAGATCGGTACTGCGATTAAAAGAATATGTATCGTCTGGCTGCAGCAGTGACCGTGAAACCTGTTATCTCCATGTTCCAGAGAGTTCATTCTCCAGAAAATAACCCCAGAATGCATTCTTTCTGACTTAAGGGTGGTAGATGCATGGAATAGCCTTCCACGGAGGTGGTAGGAGCAAGCACAGTGGAAGGATTTAAATCTACATGGGACAAGCATAAGAGAACCCTAGGAGTGGGAAGGAGAGGAGAAAGCCATTGATCAACTAGGGGGGCCGCAAACAAGGGTAGGACTTTCGGGCAGACTGCATGGGCCTAGCTGTCCATATCTGCTGACAGTTTCTATGTTTCTGTGAAGCAGTGGGTTGAGAGGTATGCCTGGGGGGGTGGAAGTGTTTGTTCATTCAAACTCCTTTGTGGCCCTCAGTGAGCCAGTGGCAACTGTGGTGCAATGGAAACTTGTGATCATGTGTTTTTACAGGAGTTCTGTAACACTAGCCCATACCTCAGTTATGTGATGACAGTCTCAGTTGGGGAGGTGACACAGTAATGTACACTGTAATTTAATGTCGGAAGGGAGTCTCACGCTGTCATGCTATTCCTCCTCCCCTCCGCTTCATAAGCAGGAATGAAATACACTGGGGAGACCGGGTGGGCCAAGTGGTCCTTTTCTGCCTTCAAATTCTGTGTTTCAGATAAGTATGCCCTGCAACTGTATACTAATGTATTGGGATTCCCCAAGTTTGAACCCGACAACTGCCACTTGTTGTGTGACCCTGATCAAGTCACTTAACTTCCACGATGGCTGCTGCCATTTGCTTATGGATTGTCAAACACTTTTAAGATACAGTGTGTATGAACAGCACTACTACGTAAAAACAGATTCCTTCCCTCTGAATTCTTCATGAAACTATTTCACAGAGTAGTTTCACCTTCATTTCCCTGAGCCTCACGAGGATTCATGAAAGATTCCTTCATGTGAAATGCACTGAAGCTTTGTAGGAGTGCCGTGGATTTCCACATGTAACCCACCCCCAGTGCCCCCCCCTTTGTCTAACTAGCAGGGCTGTTCCTCTCACCACATGGTGCCAAAGAGGGGGATGGGGGTTGTCACTACAAACAGTTTACAGTACATCTACTTCTGAGCCTGCCATACACAGACAGGCAAACCAAATCTTGCAACTACCTGGCACACACCTGGTGGGACCATTTACCATCGCCATCAACCTAGGTCCCGCGGAGAAAACGTTTGCTCACAGTTATGCTAGGTTTGCACTTCTGGACAGGGGCACCCAAGTAAATCCAGACACAGTGGAAGCAATAACAGTACTGTCCAAACCAGGTTGGGATTCTAGAGTGTGGCTTTTATTCACATACTCGGAGAATAATCACAAAGCGAAGATGGACCCCCACAGGGCTACTCCTACTGGTAATGCAGATTACTGAGGTACAGACTTCCTGAATTTCCATTTAGTATAGGCATACCGAACACACACAGCGAACTCTCTGGTTTTGAATTACACAGCAAACACTCTGGTTCTGAATTAGGAGGTTGGCACTCACGGCCAGTTCTAGGAGACCTTCTCATATTTCATGAGGAATTACTGGTGGTACCCTCGACTACCAAAAAGCACATACAGGTTCAAAGAAAATCCAGCCCATGTCTGGATTAACTATTTTCTTCAGGCACTGGCCAAATGCACTGAAAGAAAACACAGGTGCCCAAACTGAACCAGGAGAGGTAAACTGGTTGCTCGAGATGGGGGTCACCACCTTTTGCTTCCAAATTTATACTCTGCCATTCATCTGGTTAATAACACCCTCCCAGAAAACTTATAGATTCCATCTTGAAATGTTTTTCACACTTAACATACTACATTACACACCTCTGAGGTGTCAGAAAGTTAAACGTTCTGTAATTGGCACTGTCTCTTCACTAGACCCCAACTTTAGCAGATACTTTTAAACAGAAAACAGTCTAGGTGACAGGAACCCTTTGACAGGGAAAATTCACCACAAGGAATGCAGGTGCTCCAGGGCTTTTCCGCACAGAAGTCACAGGTACTCACAGAACAGTTGAATCTCGGGCAGCTTCAGCACAGTCCAGACTGGACCAGGGCATTGCCCCTGAATCCTGGAACCCACACCATCCCTCCTGGGATAGGGCAAAGGAAAACCCACTCGGAACGGTTTCCACCACTTCAGCGTCTGTCATCTATGTTCTTCTTCTAGGGTGAGAACAAACTACCCAAAACACAGTGGTAGCTCTCTGACAGAGCTGAGGGGAAGAGATGCACTACCTGCAATCTCCTCCACTGACTCCAACTGCAGACTCTCTCATTGTAACTGAACATTCCAAAGCTAACTCCCTGCAGCTAGCTTGAGTGTGGCTTATGCTGCTGCGACAGTTCCATGACAACATCATTCTTCAGCTCATCTGAGACTGAAACCAGAGAATGGCCGTGTGAAATCCATTTAACTGCCATTTCACTAGCTGCCTCTCCCTGCCTGCCACCGATTCTAATGGGATTCTAGTAACCCCTGGGAACAAGGGTTTACACACATTACTAACATACTATTTGCCAGCAGATTAGGCCTTACGGTCTATCGAGTCTGCTCGAACTTTAGATCCTTAGTTGGGTGCCGAGACCCTCCCATCCCTTGTGCTCCAGAAACCCATATCATCCATCCCCACCCCCCTGGGACAGGACATCATCTGATACATCCACTTTCTGTGTCTGTCCCATCCTCTCTTGAAGCCCTCCACTGTGGATCTCTGAACTAGCTCACCAGGCAGTGCATTCCAAGGGTCCACCACCCTCTCAGTGAAAAACCTCCTCCTCTTTTCCCCCCTTACCCTTCCACCTTCCAACTTCAAACCATGCCCTCTGGTGATACCTCCCTGCTTTAGTCTAAAGATCCCCTCCATGTTTACCCTATTTATTCCCTTGAGGTACTTGAAGACCTCAATCATGTCCCCCTGTCTCTCCTCTCCTCCAGTGAAAACAGGCAGAGCTCCTTAAGTCTGTCCTCATACATCAAATCCCCTAGCCCTCGTATCATCTTTGTTGCCCTCCTCTGTACCCTCTCTAGGAGCTGTATGTCCCTCTTTAAGTGTGGTCTCCAGTACTGTACACAGTACTCAAGATGTGGTCTAACCAGTCCATTGTACAGCGGCAGAATCACTTCCTTGCTCCTAGAGGTCAGATATTCAAACTGCACTATTTTGTGGCGCAAGACCTTGCGCTGCACAAAATAGTTGCGCAGGGGTGTGGCCGGAGCGATAGTCAAAGGAGTTGCGCTATTGAGCAACTCCTTTGAATATCACCCCCGGCCACAGCCACTGTGCATGGCGCAGTGGAACTTGCGCCACCGCAAGTGGTCAGAGTGGAGCATTCAACTTGCGGTGGCGCAAGTACCATTGCGCCATGTGCAAATTTCCGATATTCAAAAGGTGACATGCAAATGGAGCCATAATTCAGGCAAGGTGCGGGGGG
Organism: Neoceratodus forsteri; assembly: GCA_016271365.2. Taxonomy (NCBI): domain Eukaryota; kingdom Metazoa; phylum Chordata; order Ceratodontiformes; family Ceratodontidae; genus Neoceratodus; species Neoceratodus forsteri. Next base: position 63,379,626 of record JADMNL010000036.1, on the reverse strand, counting down.
GCCATTTGCATCTGTTTATGGTGTCATTTGCATGCCATTAGCATGCAGGTGCGCCGATCCCCGAGGACTTGCGCCTTGCGCCCTGCCAGGCAGCAGCCATCGGGGACTGACGCCCCCTGCAGCCCGATTGGGCAAATGTGTCAAGCCCCCTCCCCGACTGGCCCGATCGCGGGCATAAGCTTCATCCCCACCAGTCCGCTCGCTGAGCAGCAAAGTGTTCTCCCGAACATATCCCTGGTGGTCGATAAGCCCGATCGTGGGCTGAAGAGTGTCGCCCAGCGTATCCCTGGTGGTCCAGTGGACCGATAAGCTCTGTGAGCTGGAAGTGTTAAACCCCGAGCGTATCCTGGTGGTCCGGTGGACCCGATAAGCCCGATCGCGGGCTGCATAATGCGGCGAAACCTCCCTGCCCCAAGAACCATATCCCTGGTGATCTAGTGTCCCCACCCACCCACGAGCCCCACCACCCGCTCCCTCCCCGCGGCGGGGCGGCAGCATCACCCGCCTGCCGCCCGCGCCCGCCAGCTGACTGCCGGTAGGGCTTCCGCCCATTGGTGCAGGCAAGACAGTGGGCGGGCACCGCCCTGATGGCTCTTGCTTGCGCAATGGGCGTGCAGCTCTGAGCAGTCAGTCAGGCGGGGACGGCAGGCGGGTGGGATGCTACCGCCGCCGGCTGCGGGGGAGGCGGGTGCTGAGGCTTCATGGGTGGGTGGGGTGGGGACACTAGATCACCAGGATAATGGTCTTGGGTGGGGGTTCGCCATTATGCAGCCCGCGATCGGGCTTATTGGTCCACTGGACCACCAGGGATACGCTCGGGGTTTAACACTCTCCAGCCCGCGATCGGGCTTATCGTCCACTGGACCACCAGGGATATGTCTGGGAACACTTTGCGCCCGCGATCGGGCTGGTGGGGAGGGGGGATGTGTGCTATGCCCCTATCGGGCCAGTCGGGTGGGGTGGGGATGTTTTACACTTTTGCCCGCGATCGGCCATGGGGGGCACAGGAAGCAGGTTGAGGGCCAGCACAGGTGGCAGCTGCTGTGTTGTGCCTGCAATGCGGCAGCTCACCTGTGGGTGGCCCTCGACTTACTCCTCTTTTTTTTGGCTCAAAGTTGTGCAGGCGCAGGTTGGGGTTGCTTGCCATCTCTGCACAGCCCGGCTGAATATCGGCTGTGCAGTTTATGCATGGCTCCTCCCTCCAGTTCAGCATGCATTCATTTGCATTGCGCTGTTGCTCAGCATGTTTTCAGTGGCGAACTGCCTCCTGCTGAATATCGCAGAATGGCTTAATTTCTCGACTTGCACAGGTTGAACTCATTGCGCATGGCGCAACCCTTTTGAATATCTGGGCCATTATCTTTTCTGGTCACTTATGATTGTAAGGAGCTAAAAAGGAGGATGCCCGTTAGTAGCTGCAGTTCAATTATAATACGTGAGTTTTGGCATTTTAAAAACAATGAATTTAACAGAGTTTATACTTATAACCACCCCATCTGGTAAACTATTCTGTGCATTTATTACTCCTTGTGTATAGAAGAACTTCCGCTCTGTGGTGTTGAATCTAGTGGGTCTTAACTGCAGCAGGTGACCTTTAGTACACTAGGATGTGTCTTTGAGTTTCTGGTTTAGTTCATTTAGTAGATGGGGATCCTGCATAACATCATACAGGAATAGCGTATCCCTTCTAATTGTGTGCTGTTTATCAATTTCAAGTCCGCCAGGCATTCATCATAACACTTTATGTTTAAGATTGTCAGTCATTTTGGTTGCCCTGTGTTGCACTCTTTCAGTACCTTTTTCATCTTTTTATATAGGTGCCACACATGAATACCATGATCTAGTATTTTTATTTATTTATTTATTAGTAGGATTATAAATGCCTTTGAACCAAGGGTTCTTTTACAAAGGTTCTGCGTCACCAATGGGTGCAAGCAAAACAGTGGTAAGATACAATACAAGGTCAGGAGGTTGACAGAAGCAAGCAGTGAGTGGTAAGATACAATACAGGTCAGGAGGTTAACTTAGTAGCAAAAGACGGCACAGGTGTATAGACTAGCACAGTAACAACAATCAGTGGCAAATAACAATGCACGATTAACAGTACGAGTGTATATACAGCAAGACACAGATGCAAATGAAAACCATCCTGGGGTGACATAAGTGGAGCAAGGTGGGGGGATACGAGGGGAAGGGGTGGGAAAAGGGGTACGCAGTCAAGGATTTGACACTGTCGTAAGTGCAAGAACAGAAAGATAAGTGCTAGGTAGTCTGGAGTGGAGCAACAAGAGATAGGGTGATAGGGAGGGGGAGACAGGAGGAGAGGAGAGGAGCAGGAGAGGGGGTGGAACGGTAGGTGGGAGGTGAGGGGGTAGAATGATAGGTACGGGTGGGAGAGAGACGGGGAGTAGCAGGGGATGGAGGGTCAGAGAGAAGTGGGGAGCATAGCAAGGGAGGAGAGAAGAGGAGGGAGAGGTAAAACAAAGCCACAGGCCTAGGCAGAGCAGTCACATCTGCTGAGGTCAGTGGGGTGCTGACGGAGTTTACGTTTGAATGGGCTAAGCTTATTTTCAGCTGCAGTTTCAGGGGAAAGGTTGTTTAGCAGCAGGGGGGCCCTGGTGTGGAAAGCACGTTGAGCCTGGTTGGTATGGCAGAATGGAACGATAAACGTTGGTTTGAGGGAACTGCACGTAAAATGTGCAGTGACTGCGGGCAACATTAAGGCATGAGTTGCAGGGGGTGTGAGGTTAAGACAAATTTTCCTAGCCAGTAGGCAGGTTTGGTAGGCAAATCTACTATTTAGATTGAGCCAGTTGGATTGCTTGTAGAGATCACAGGTATGCGTATGCTTCCCTGCGTCAGTGAGAAGTCTACAGCATTTGTTAAGGGCTGTCTTGACCCGTTTTAGGGTGGTATCAACGGCAACCCCATAGAAGACAAGCCCGTAATCAATGACGAATAAGACTCAGGTAGTTATGGCTGCGCGCATATCTTCTTTGGTAAGACAGCGATAGTGTTAGAGGACCCCAGTTCTTGAATTGACTGATTTTGAGATGTGTTGAACATGTGAGCTGAAAGACCTCGTGCAATCAAGGGTAATACCAAGATATTTAAACTGCTGCATGTGCACAAGTGGCTGTTCAAGTTCATTATGTATGGTGAAGTTTATGGATCTGTATTTGCTGTGAGAGCTATGGAACAGCATGGACTTTGTTTTTTTGTAATTCATCAACAGCTTATGTAATTTAATGTCGGAAGGGAGTCTCGCGCTGTCATGCTATTCCTCCTCCCCTCCGCTTTATAAGCAGGAATGAAATACACTGGGGAGGGCCAAGTGGTCCTTTTCTGCCTTCAAATTCTGTGTACGGGCCTCATATTTATAGGCTCAGCACACTGAGCTGATTGGCGCTTCCCGGATAAACACAAGAGGAGGTAGGTAAAAACTTCCTAGAACTTGATAGGCAAGATACACTAGAGCTGAGATCGTTGCACTAAGGGAGATCACCGGGGGGGGAATGGAAAAAAAAAAAACTAATAGGGACTATAATTGGGGTAGAGGGCTAATCACAGGACACAGGGTCTAAGGAGGTGTAATACAGCAGAACAGGAAGATGCAAGGAGTGGTGCAGTGCTCTGGGTGTGGGGCAGCAGTCTTCAGGAGAATGTTCTGGGTACTGTGGTGCTGCCCCATATGCAGTCACCTCTCTGGGCTGAGGGTGGAGGTAGCCAGTCTCCGGGCCGAGCTGGCAGGAGTACTGGAGACCTTCGCCCCCACCCAGAGGCCACCATGTCCCCAGCCACTGCCACAGTGGTTGCCCATGCAGGGGGCTGGATGAACTACGGTGGGCTCAGGGAGGTTGAGGGTTGGGGATCAGAGGCACGTCCTCCATCCGCTCCAACTTAGGAACTCCTATGTTGTCCTGGATGAGCAGGAAAATCCCAGAAGGGAACCAGAGGTTGCGACCAGGGAGGATGTGCGGGGTCCTCCAGGAGGGAGACCCAGGGGCCGGAGGAAGAGGACCCCAAGGGAAGAGGAAGCTACTCCTGGTAGGGGACTCAATTGTCCAGGGAATGGATTTGAGCACGGGTAGCAAGGAGAAGGAGATTAAGTGCCTTCCTGGAGGCACAGCTCGGAGGGTGGGGCAGTGGATCCAGAGGATCGCTAACGGTAGCTAGGAGAGGGGGGCTGGAGGTTGTTGGCCACCTGGGGACAACTGACCCAGCCAGGGATGAGGCAAGCATGGAGCAGGTGCAGGAGGACTTCAGGGAGTTGGGAGGACATCTGGGGAAGGTAGCAAGCTCCGTGACATTCTCAGAGGCACTGCTGGTCGACGGCAGTGGGGAGACTAGGAATCTGCATCAGAAGTTTTAACACTTGGTTGGAGGGCTGGTGCAGGGAAAAGGGATATGGCTTCATTAGGGACTGGGGACCACCTGGAACAATGTAGGCCTGTACAGGGGCGACAGCCTACATCCATCCAGCAAGGGGATGGTGGTCCTCAATGAACAGTTTAAATGCATTTTTGACAAGCGTTTAAACTCAAGGGGGGCCGATGGGAGTAGGGAGACTTGAGCAGCCCACTCCCACAGGTTAGAGCAGACAGAAGCAAGGAACAGGAGGTTAAAATGTTGACAGGTACACCTGAATCCGTTCTAAAGGGAATGGTGGAGGAAGGGAGGCAGCAAAAGAGGGAAACCAGGGTTGGAGGGAAGAAACGAGGGCCAAAGAGGGAATAGAAGGAGGGCATGCAGTAAAACATGGAAGGCCGTGATTACAAATGCCCTCAGCCTGGGAAATAAATTCCCAGACCTGGTAGCCTTGATGGTGGAAGCTGACCTGAATATAGTGGCAATAACTGACATGTGGTACACTGCAAATCATGACTGGGATATCAGTGTACCAGGTTATGCTTCTATCTGGGGGATAGGGAGAATAAAATGGGGGCCCAGTATGACAAGGAATAAAGGCAGCTGCAGTACAGGATAGATTGGGGAGTCCAAGGCACTGTGGGTCACCCTTGCCAGGCAGTGGCACAGCAATCCACACAGGGGTGATCTGCAGGCCTGTAGTGCAGGGGGAGGAGGTGGAGGTGGCTAGGAAGCCAGTGGATGAAATCACGAGATGGCAATGAAAGGGGACGTGCTACTGCTGGGTGATTTTTAATATGCCAGACGTGAATTGGATCATCCCGGCAGCTGCTTCAGCCAGGAGCCGAGACTTGGACTTCCTGCAGGGGGGCAGGCCTCAAGCAGCTAGTGCTAGAACCCACCAGGGACAGAATGATACTGGACCTAGTACTGACCAATTGGGAGAGAATCACAGATGTCTCCCCTTCCAGCTCCCATTTGGAGCTGTGAGCCACTGCCGACAGATGGAGGAGCCTGCCGATGGAACACCAAGCCAGGTAGTGGACTGCAGAAGGCTTCGGCTGTTGTTTTGGGCACTGTGTTAGCCCGTCACTGCTCTCCTCCAGTGAGTACATGTTCGGCTCCTTTAGCCTACTCTCATACAGTAAGTTCTCCAATTCCTGGATTATCTTGGTTGCTCTGCGCTGCACCCCTTCCAGTAATTTAATGTCCCTTTTCAGGTACAGGCACTAGTACTGCATGCAGTATTCGAGATGAGGGCTAACTAATGAGCTATACAATGGCAGAATCACCTTCCCCCTCCTCAACGTTATTGCCCTTGTGATGTAACCCAGCTTTTTGCTGACCCCTGCTGCTGCCTTCCTACACTGTGCCGAGCTGTTCATTGATCCTATGATGACCACCCCCAGATCCTTCTCCTCGGTCTCCACCAGCTGTACTCCCCCCAGTTAGTAGTTTCTTCTTGGAATTTTGCCCCAAAATGCAGTACCTTACACTTTTTGGCATTGAACCCCAGCTGCCAAGTATCCGACCAGGTCTCCAGCTTTTTCAAATCTTCCTGCAAACTCTGCCACCCCTCTGTCATCCACCTCCGCCCCTATCTTGGTGTCATCGGCAAACAGGCTGATCCTGCTCTTGATGCCCATGCAAATGTCTGCAATAAATATCCCAAATAACACTGGTCCCAGCACTGAGTCCTGTGGAACCCCACTCGTTACTGCCCTTGGGGATGAGGGTTCCCCTTCCACCACTATCCTCTGCTGCTTTCCCTGCAGCCAGTTTGTCACCCATCTCACCATTTTTGCTCCTGCCCCTGTGCCTTCAAGTTTTATTCCAAGTCTCCCATGCAGCACTGAATCGAATGCCTTGCTGAAGTCCACGTACAGGACATCCACTGCATGGCCCTTGTCCATCTGCCTAGTTACCCAATCATAGTAATCTACCAGGTTGGTTTGGCAGGTTCTGCCTGCTACAGAGCCATGCTGTCTACTGTTCTGCAGCCCACTGAACTCCAGCAGGGACACTACCCCTCTTTCAGGATAGTTTCCATTAGCTTCCCCACGATGGACATGAGGCTCACCGGTCTATAGTTCCCTGGTTCATCTTTGGGGCAACTCTTATGAAGGAGAACCACGTGAGCCAACCTTCAATCCTTGGGTACGCATCCAGAATTCAATGAGGCATTGAATAGGCCTGCCAAGGGCCCCGCCAGGATCTCTGCTAGCTCAATCAGTACCCTGGAGTGAATGCCATCTGGCTGTGGTGCCTTGTCCACCCTCAGCGCTCTCAAGCCCTCCAGCACTCTTACCTTCTGTGATCACCCCATCTGTTACTCTCTCCCCAGCCTTTACTGCCCCCCCCTTGGGTAGCACTCCCCATCTTTTTCGTAAATACTGAGCAGAAGTAGCCATTGAGTGCTCCTGCCTTTTCTCCCCTTCTCTACCCATCGCCCGTCCTTCTTAATCCTTACTATCTGTTGTGTACAGCTCCTTTTCTCCCTAATGTACCTGAAGAAGCTCTTCTCCAACTCCTTAATGCCTTGTGCCAACCTGAGCTCTTTGGTGGCTTTTGCTGTTCTTACTGCCCCTGTCACCTCCCTTGCCTCCTGTAGGTACTCCTCCCAATCTCCCACCCCCCATCCCTGATTTCCTGCATCTCCTAAAAGCCACCCTTTTTCTCCTCATCTTTTCCACAACCCCCCCCACACTCATCCAGCTTGGCCTTTTGCACTGATCTGTTTTACTCCGAGTCCTGCTACTGGAACTGGTAGCCTCTAGTATGCTGTTCTTATTGAGCTCCCATCTCTGGTCCTTGTCCATACTTGGCTAGATCCTGACCAGGTACCCACTCACTACCTCTCCCATCTTTGCAAAATCCACCCACCTGAAATCCAGCACCATTGCATTGGGTGCCACCCCCTCTTTGCCCATAATCAACCTGAACCATACTGAGTGATGGCCACTCCCCACTAGTGGTTTGTCCACCTTGATATCCCTCACAGACTCCCCATTTGTGAGCACTAGGTTGAGGGGTCCCCTCCCCCCGGTTGGTTCGCTGACCACCTGTGGCAGGAAGCTTTCCTGAAAGGTGTCCAGCAGTACCTGCTCCCTTTTATTGCTGGTGGCTGGGGTTCCCCAGTCTACCCCCGGCAGGCTGAACTCCCCCACAACCACCGCACTTCCCTTCCCGCATGCCCTTCTGATCTGCCTGGCAAGTTCCCTGTCCAGCTCCTCTGTCTGGGAGGGTGGCCAGTGTAAACAAGTTGCTCTCACTCTAAAGTGTGCCCTTCTCCAGGGCAAACAAAGGGACCGTTTCAGCAGCCCGCATCGTTTCTGGGGGAAGGATCACCTCCTTGCGTAACCCTCGAGCTTGCAACCTTACTATCCACCTGGATACTGTATCTGGCCAGTTGACTGAACCCATTGAATTTGCCGAGGCCCTCAATGAAAAGTTCACAAACCTGTCTGCCCTCCTAAACAAGCTGCCACCCCTGCAGACCACTACTCCTGGACCTGATCCCTCTGAGCATCCCCTGCCCCAACTCCTGGTCATCCATCTGTACCTTTGTTCTACTTCTGGGCCATCACCCTCCAAGGACACTGCCAAGCTACTAAAGAGCTTGCCCAACTGTGGCAGCCCAGGTAGTGATGGTTTCTTCCCTGCACTGCTCAGACTTGTACTCCCAGCCATCCTAAAACCACTTACCTCTTTCACTTAGCCTTGGCCACTTCCTCAATACCCAATACCTGAAAACATGACAAGGTTGTCCCGATTGTTTTTAAACTGGTGACCCACTATCCACTGACCACTATCGGCCTATATCCATGGTCCCACACCTCAGTAAGCTCCTGGAGAGGATTTTTCACAGACAACTGGCTGATCACATCAACACCTACAACCTAATGTCTGGACTGCAACATGGTTTCCGTAAATATCACTCTGCCACATCTGCCTTGGCCCTGTTCACCAACCACATACATTGGAACATGGACCTTGGGAAAGCAACAGGTGCTGGCTTCGTCGACCTGTGTAAAGCATCTGACTTGGTCGACCACACCCTCTTGCTTACCTCCCTCCAAAACCTTGGTGTCTCCTGGGGTGACTGGTGGTTCCAAAGTTACCTCACTGACAGATCGCAGTCAGTATGTATAGGGTTTTCCTCCTCCCCCCTCCACACACTCCCAGTCACTACTGGTGTGCCTCAGGGCTCCATCCTTGGCCCTTTACATTTCTCCCTGCTTATTAACTCCCTTCCTTCCAACTGCTTTGCGTGCGATGCCCTGCTATATGCGGATGACCTTGTTCTCTTCTCCAGTGACAAGGCTGTTGAAGACATATTCATGGCCTTATCCTGTAGCTACACTGCTGCCCACACCTGCTTCCAGTCACACCGCCTACTTGTAAATGCCAAAAAAACTAAGTCCATGCTGTTTGCATCTAAACCCTTTTTCTCTAAGGTTGCCAAGACCAGGCGTGCTCTTTCAGTTACTTCACCAGATGGCACCATACACCATAGTTGAAAATGTAGAAACTTTCAAATACCTGGGTGTAATCCTTAACCTATCACTATCTTATAATGATCATATCACCTCTGTTATCCATCGTGTTAACCAGAAACTTGGTGCAGCTTATCGAGTCAGGCCTTTCCTGACTAGGGAAGTCCGTGTAGCCTTACTACATATCCTGGACTATTGCGCCTCCATTTTCTCGTGAGCATCCTCAGCCATGCGAGTGCGTGTCTGCTCGACGTACAACATTATCTGTCGTTTCTCCTTCCTAGCCCCTTATTCTACCCACCACTGTCACCTTTACCAATCCCTAGGCAGGCTACCACTCCCATCACAGGTTTGACTATGCACTTGGCTGCATCCTGGATGATCCCATCAGGCATGGTGAAGCTCCCCATGCATGTCCCTCCTCAAGAACAGAGTGCCCTCGAGATGCTTGCGTGCATCCACGGATTTCCAAAGTCTCCACCGCTGTGGGGTCAAAAGCATTATCCATAGCTGCTCCTACCCTCTGGAACAGTCTTCCTGCACCCATCTACTCTCTGGAAGCTCGCTCTACTTTCAGGGTTCGTCTCAAATCCTGGCTGTTTGATGAGGCCAAATGCCACTGCTCACCTGGCTAATCCCCCCCTCCCCTCTATCTATTGTATCTGTCCCAGTCCGTACGTGCTCGTGTACCCCAACTGTTTTGTTTGTGTTTCTAAGGTCCTGCACCTGTTTTTCACCTGTCACTTATTCTGCTAAACGTGATGTACAGCTAGTTTCTGGAGCTTACTGATTTTTGCACTTCTTGTTTAACTGTTGTCTTGCTTGCTTGCTACTATATAATCTACTTTGTGGCCTCTCAGTTGCTGCTCTTGTGTATTTCATTTTGTACACCACTGATGTCTGTATATTTTGTGTTTTTCATTTGGTACACCACTGATGTCTGTATATTCACAGCTTGTATTTATTGTACTGTATGTTTGTATTGCCACCTTTGTGGCCCAGATCGTGCCTGAAAACAGTCCCATGGATCAGCGCACTTACCTGGTTACCAAAGACTTAAATAAATAAATAAATGTCCAGGTAGAAGGCGACCTGGGGTCCAGCGACCCACACATTGTGTGGTTTAACATGGGTACAGGTTTGCAGTCAAGCCACACAAAGGCAGTGGTCTTAGATTTCAGGAGGGTGGACTTTGCTAAGATGGGGATATGTATTAAAGAAGCCCTGGCGAGGAGGGAGGTGGGGGGGGGAGTTGAGGAGCAGTGGGCACACCTAAAAGGAGCCCTAGTGGAGGTGACAAACCAGTGCATCAGGCTGAGAAACAAAGGCAGGAGGAGGAGGAGGAAATGACTGTTGTTCTTAAAAGCGGTAGAGTAAGCAAGGGCCAAAAGGTTTGGTTTCAGAAAATATAAGGAGACACAGAAGGAAGAGAATAGGGTGGTGTACCTACTACCTAAATTGTCTGAAGGAAGCGTGGAAAGCTGCTAGGAGTGTAAAGGTGTAAACAAAGGAAAGATTAGCACAGACGATGAAGAAATGAGACAAGGCATTCTATAGGTCCATCGGTGAGAGAAGGAAGTCCAAGGGTGGGATTGTAAGGCTCAAAGAGGATGAGGGGGAGTGTGTGGAGGGAGACCTGGAAAAGGCAGAAATACTGAATAAGAACTTCTGTTCGGTATTCACTGAAGAAGGGGAGGGACAGTGACCACAGCTGGGCAGCAGATACAAAGGGGGGGGAGAGAGGTGAACACCAGTCCATTCACAGAAGAGTGTCTTGGCAGCTGTGTTCAGTGAGTCGCTCAACACAGGGGTGGTTCCAGAAGACTGGAGGAGGGCACATGTAGTTCCTCTTCACAAAAATGGTAGCGGGGAGGCGGTGGGAAACTATAGGCCCGTCAGCCTCACCTCAGTAGTGGGTAAGATTATGGAGGCACTGCTTAAGGAAAGGATTGTGGGACTCATGATAGAAAACTTCATGTATCCTAAAGGCATTAACAAGGTGCAAGTGGGTGACATCTTTCAATATAGGAGAAGTATAAAAACGAAGGGGACATAATATGAGATTGGAGGGGGGCAGATAAGGGGAAATGTGAGGACATTTTTTCATAGAAAGGGTGGTGGGTGGATGGAACAGTCTGCCACAGGAGGTTGTGGGAGCAAGCACAGTGGGGCAATTTAAACGTGCACAGGACAGGCATAAGGGAACTCTAGAGGTGGGAAGGAGAGGCTAAAGCCAGTAGCCAAGCAGGGTCAGAGGCTGCCAATAAAGGTAGGGTATAAGGGCAGACTGGATGGGCCTAGTGGTCCTTATCTGCCGTCAAGTTTTTATGTTTCTGTATTTGATGTATACAAAGGCATCAGAACGTCATGCTGTCTGCTTGTTATAGTCCTTGTGATACATCCCAGAACTATATTTGCCTTGGATATTACATCAATACGTTGGCCATTGAGTGCAATTTACTGTTTAGTGTTACTCCGAGGTCCCTCTCGTTGTTTGTTTAAGTTTGGTATTATTCAGTGTATGCTGATGTGGTAGTGCAATGCTGCCCAATTGGAAGAAACTACATTTATCTAGATTAAACCTCACCCCCCAATGAAAAGCCCACTTGCTGATTGTGTTTAGATCCTTCTAAATGCTCGAAATATTCTCTGTGTTGTTACCTCCTCAATTTTGCATCATCATCTGTGTATTTTTTGCTCCAGTTCATGACCTGTTTGTTTGTATCAGAAATAAAAATCTGAAATATTACTGGTCCTAAAACAGATTACTGGGGGACTCCAGTTGTGAAAGGTGTTTCTTTTGATAAATAGCCATGTATTGACATGAACTTGCCAGAAGATAAAGGACTTACTGTTGTATCTGATCTGATAGTGTGCAGTTCCCAAGGTGTTTACAGAGGGAATTGCCCCCCTCCCCATTTCCTTCATGCCCCTCCGCCCCGCCCCAAGCTGTCCACTGGTTTATTAGGGACTCTACCTCCTGTGGTAGTGCACACCATTTGGCCACCACCGTCTCTGTGAACAAGTACCTCCAGATATCCCTCCTGAACCTTCTCCCCCACCGACTTTAGAGTGTGCCCCTTAGGGGTCTTGTTCCCATTAAGGCTGAAGGAGGCCCTTAATGCTCCCCCTGTTCTATACCCTTAAGGTATTTGAAGATCTCAGTTATGCCCCCGGTCCCTTGTTTCCTCGAGAGAGGACATGTTGAGCCCCCTGGGCCTCTCCCCATAGGTGTTGCCCTGCTGGCCCTGCATCATCTTGGCTGCCCTTTTCTGGACCGTTTCCAGCAAGTTGACATCCTCCCTTAGATATGGACACCAATACTGCACTCTGTATTCTTAGATGCAGTCTTACCAGCGATCTGTATAGTGTCAGAATGTCCTCTGCCTTCCTGGTGTTAGTTCCCCTGGCTGTGTTGCCCAGCATCTGATTTGCTTTGGCTGCTGCTTTCTTGCAGTGTGCCGAGTGTTTAAGGTCACTCGTCATAATTACTCCCAGATCATTTTCTTCCCCTGACCTGGTTACCTGCATACCACACAACTAGTATTTGGTTCCTCCTGGGTTCATTGCCCCAAGTGCATAACTTTACACTTTTTAGTGTTAAACTCCAGTTGCCAAATGCCAGACCACTTTTCTAGCCTAGCCAGGTTCTGCCTGAGTTCTGTCTCCCCTCTTCCATGTCTGCTGTCCCACGTAGGTTGGTGTCATTCGTGAACAGGCATATTCTACCCTTGATCCCATCCGCAGTGTCACTTATGAAGATGTTAAACAGCACCAGTCCAAACACCGAGCCTTGTGGGACCTTGTGGGAAGAACAAGGGGGCACAATTTGAAGATAGAAGGGGGGCGGCTCAGAGGTAATTTAAGGAAGTATTTTTTTCACAGAGAGGGTTGTGGATGCATGGAACAGCCTTCCAGAGGAGGTTGTGGAGTCAAAAACAGTGGTGGAATTCAAGCATGCATGGGACAGTCATAAGGCAATTCTAGGGGGTGGGGGTAGGAAGAAGTAGGCTGCTGGTTAACTAGGATCTGCAGCTTATCCATCAGGTAGGGAAATGGGCAGACTGGGTGGGCCAAGCAGTCCTTATCTGCCGTCAAATTCTGTGTTTCTATGACCTAGCTTCTGAGGATCCCCTTCCCTGGCTGCCTCCTTTTGGCATCTGTCCTGCAACCAGCTCCTGATACATCCTACAAGCTTAGCCCCCACCCCCAAGTCTTCCAGCTTTCTGACCAGTCTCCTGTGAGCCACAGAGTTGAAGGCCTTGCTGAAATCCAGATACAGGACATCAACTGCTTGGCCTTTGTCCACTGTCCTAGTGACCAAGTCAAACAAGTTGGTTAGTTTGGCAGGACCTCCCTGACACTAACCCAATGCTACCTCATGTCCTGGAGCCCATTTTTCCTCCAGAAAGCTCACCAGTCTCTCTTTCAGGATGGTTTCCATCGGTTTGCCAATTATTGAGGTCAGGCTTACTGGCCTATAGTTCCCCGGTTCCTCCTTCGGCCCACTCTTATTGAGAAGCACCACATACACAGGTACTCAGTCCTGGGCACGATTGCCAACTCCAGACAGGTATTGAACAGGTCTGCCAGGGGACCCACCAACACCTCTGCCAGTTTTCTTAGGACCCTTGGGTGCGTGCCATCAGGCCCTGGTAATTTATCCACCTGTAATACCCCCTCAGTTTGTGTTACACTGTCCTTAACATACCTCTCCCTATTCCACCCCTTGCTCCCTTTTGGCACCGAACCATCCTTCCCCTAGTGAACACTGAAGAGACATACTCATTCAGTTCCTCCACCTTTTCCTCATTACCCTCTGCCCAGCTCCCCTCCTTTTTTAATCTATCTCATCCTTTATGTCCCCTTTCCCCAGAAAAAGGCCTTCTCACCAGCTTTCACTCCCTGTGCTGACTATGCCTTCCTTGTAGCCGTTGCCTTTCTAACTGCTCTGCTCGCTGCTCTTGACTTAACAGAGTAATCCTTGCTGTTCTCCTCCTTCAGAGTACTTTTGAAAGGCTGCCCTCTTGTCCCCTAATGCTTTTGGCACATCCTTGCCGAGCCAGCTGGGCTTATTGGACTTATCTCTCTTAACTTTTGATTGTGACACACTCACTGCTTGCCTCCGTCAGTCCCATCTTTATTATGGCCCATTTTGGTTCCACATTTATCCCCATTCTGATCCTAGCAAGGTATTCTGTCAGAATTTCTCCCATCCTTCCAGAGTCTGCCCTCCAAGCCTCATCTTGGTCATGACCTTGCCTCTGCCCATGTCCAGGTGGAACCTCATCGTGTGGTGGTCACTACCTGGAGGCAGTGCTTCCAATCTCACACCCTAGTCACATTACATTGCCTAGTAATTTAAGACTGGAAGGGACCCTAGGTGTGCCCTTCATCTTTCTTTATTAGCAGAGAATATGAAATATGCTGTGCAGACATAGTAGTAACATAGTAATTTATGGTTGGAAGGGACTCTAGGGCCCTGTCCACACTACCACCCAAAAATCTGTAACGTTTCCAAAACGGTTCAAACAGGTAACATTACAGTGCATCTACATTATCTCTAAACCATTATGGAAACCGTTGCAGTCCGTCCACACACGGGGCGAAATGTGACCGTTACAGTCGTCTCCCTGTCCCACAATGCAGTTTGTGCTGCACTGAGGGCAATGCTGGAGCTACACGCTTGCGCGTCCACACTACAACCAGTAACGTTACAGAGGCATAACCAATTTCAAAACCACCTCATAAGTGGTTTCTGTAATGGTTTTGAAAATGCCTTCTATAACGTTACCAGGTTACGGTAATGTTTTGAACTCTCTGTAACATTACAGAGGGTTTTTTCTGGTGTAGTGTGGACAGGGCCTAGGTCACTCATGTCCACCACCCCACTTCATAAACTGGGATAAAGTAAGTATCCTGTACAGTTTTATTTAGTTAGCTTTTTTGAGTGAGAAAGGAGGATAGGCAGTTCTACCTATTTTCAGCCTCGTCCTTGGGATAGGGGGTACAGGTGCAAACTGACATATACTGAATCAGGTTAGCTGTAAAACTTATAATTGTTAGGGATGCTCTACACTCTTTAATATCTAGGGCACCCTGTGATTCCCTTAGTAAGCAGAAATGCTTCCAGGCGTATCTTCAAGGCCTGCGTTGTCATCATGCCCACTGTCTCCACTGGTAGGCTGTTTCATAGAGTCACCACCCTTGGGGAGAAAAAGTACCTCCTAACGTTATCCCTGACTTTACCACCCCCTGAGCTTCAGGGCACATGCCCCTGTGTCCTGAGATGCAGGTCACCAGATCAGACATCTCTGACTGTTTGAGCTTGTCGATACCTTGTGTATGTGAAAGACTGTGATCACGTATGCTGTTGGCCTCCTTTTCTCCAGGGTAAACCTTTTAAGGGCCTCTAGCCTTTCTTAGCTTTTATCCCAGTGATAGAAACATAGGAAAATAGATTTTTTGGGCAGATGAAGACCAAGGGCCCTTCCAGTTTGCCCAAAAAGAGAGGCCTACTTAACCTGCTGACCTACTGCCTTAAAGAGGTATTTAGCCCTAAAGCCTGCCCCACCCCACCTTAAAGCCTACCCCACCCCACCCTGTGATCCTTGTGGTGGCCCTACATTGCCTTCTCTTGACTGCCTCAATGTCCCTTGTGTAGTGATGAGCCCCAAACTGCAGGCAGTACTCCAGGTGGGGCCTAACCAGGGCCGTGTAAAGTAACAAGATTACTTTCCCTGCTCAGTTGGTCCCCCCCCCCCATTTGATGAACCCCAGCATTCTGCTGACACTGTAGACTGGCTGAACGCTGCTTTTCCAGCTTTAGCCCTTTATTACGATTGTCTGTTGTGGCCTCCAGGTCCTTTTCCTCCTGAACTGCAGAAAGAGGAAGCCACACGGTATGTAGGTACTACCTCTGTTTACTGCCCCAGGTGTAGCATCTTGCATTTGGCTACATTACATCTGAGTTTCCAGGAGTCGGCCCGATGACTCTGCTTGCTTAGAGCCTCCTGAGGTTTGTCCCCATCCTCAAGGAAGCCCACTACCCTGGCACGTTTGGTGTCATCTGCTAGCTCATGTAGCCTGCTGAAGCCTCAGCTTCCAGATCACTGGTGATGTTGAACAGCAGCGGCCCCCACTCTGATCCTAGAGGGATGCCACCGAGTACTCCTCTCCCCTCCGAGTGGTGCCCATCCGCTGCCACCCTCTTTCTACCCGCACCTGCCAGTTAGTAAGCCACCTTATGTATGTCTTTGTGTATCCCCCTTTGGTTTACTTTGCTGAGAGGCGTTACAGAAGTCTGGACAGGCTATGTCCACGGCCCTGGTCACCTGCCTGGTCACCCCCTCAAAGGAGGTGATCAGTTGGTTTGGTCTGCCCTCCATAAAGCCATGCAGCGAGGGGGAATGAACCCTGACCTTAACCAAGCGCACTATTATTCTCTCTCTCTAATATAGCCTCCAGGACCTTGTCAGACTGACTGGCCTGTAGTTGCCTGGGTCTGGACTTGCACCCTTCTTAAAGATGGGGACCCCACTGACCACTTTCCAGTTGTCTGGTACTTAGGGTCACCACCTTTTAAGAAGCCCAATGTGGGACATTTCTTACCGAAACATGATTTTTTGCAGGACAGTACGTAACCTTGACCAGCGCAACAGACTTGTTTTCTCTAGATAATCAGAATTAAGGCTAAGCATTGTAGTTTCTTGGTTGCTTCTATGGTTTCATATCATTTTAATGTATTTTAGTTAAAGTACTATAGTTTTCTACAAGATTTAGTGCAAAGTTAGACCATATTTCTTCTACTGAAAAGTCAGGACATGTAGTATTTTCATGTTTTTTGCAGGACACAGCTGCCCAAATCAGGACTGTCCTGCGAAACTCAGGACAGGTGGTAACCCTACTGGTACCACATCTGTCTGGACAGGCACCTGAAAGATTACTACAAGTGGCCCTAGCAGTTGTTCTCTTAGCTAGACTATAAACCTAGGGTGCATCTTGTCCACCCCTTGGGACTCTCCTGCCTTGATGATTGCCAGGTGGTCGGCTACCAGGACAGACAGGATGTCCACTTACTGCACTGCGGCTGCCCCCCTTTCAGCTGCTTCTGTGTCCTTTTTGTACTGAGAATCCCAGAACTGCACACAGTGCTATTAATGGGACCTGACCAAGGCCCTTGTGAAGTGGCAGGAGTACTCCCCCGCCCCGTGCTGGTGACCCTCCTCTTGATGTAACACAGCATTCTTATAACCCTCTTGAAAGAAGACATTCCATGCTTGTTTTGCTTCAGCTCCTAGTCTGTTATGACCTCCCCCGGGTCCCTTTTCCTCCTCCACTGAAGGAAGGGGAGCCCCACACATGCATAGGCCCTGCCTCTGCTCTTCCTCCCCAAGGGTAGCAGCATCTTGCTTTGGGCTACAGTGAGTCTGAAGGTACATCTACACTTGTCTGTCTGCCCTGCTAAGCAGATCAGTATGGACATGTCCAGGAATGGTGCAGAGGCACTCTGATGCCCGCATTGTTTTCACTATGTGGGGGCAGGGAGCAAAAAAACATTCTCCCCACCACTTGCAGCGAAGCCTTTCAGGGGAGGCAGTCAACACTAAGAAGGAGCTGGAGGGTAATTAAATTAAAACAAATGTTAGTTCCAAGTGAGAGAAAGGGGGAGCCTGCAGAGAGCTGTGTAGGAGGTAGCTTTATTAAACAAACTGTAGTGGAACCATGTGGGAGAAGGTGGGGGAGCCAGCAGAGGGAGGAGCCAGCCGAATGTAGGGAAAAAAAAACAAACAAGGAAATGAGGCAGCTGCCAGCAACACTCCACATCCTATGTGTGTTGAAAATGGTGGCTGCAGCACACTGGAACTGTAAAGCCAGCCAAAAAACCGCTTAATGTTAATACCCCTTTAGATTCCCATCTGACCAGTGGCCCAACTTGTTTTCTGTGGGGGTCCTGATTCCACTTAATAATGAAGGGGGGTGGGTGGAGTGACTCGCATGCAAGTTAAATGAGTTTCTTAATGTCACATAAGTGGCTCTGATGGAATTTGAACCCAGACCTCTGGGATAACATGCTTGTGCTCCAACCTCTTCTGCTGCCTCCCTTGGTTATGAACACAAGAGAAAGACACTGTACCATGCTTTCAAGGGGAGCAGTCAGCACTAGGAGCTAATAGGGCTGGTCCCAATGTGCACTTTGTGTGCAGAAGCATTTTGCTGCTTGTTTACTGCAGTACTAGATTGTTTCAGGCTGATTCCGCCCCTTGCCCTGTACTACAAAAGTCATGGATTTTTTTTTCTTTCTCCGGTCTCCTCTGAGCGTAAACCTTACTGCCATCATTCCAGCTGCGTAACAAGGGCAGCAACAAGCGTGAGCTTCCGTCCGTCCACCCGTTTGCACTGGGCCTTACTTTGCACTTGAAACTTTATGCCATGTAAACATACAGTGTCTTGTAATTTGTACACTGTATCTGGCACTGTTTATGCCTGTAACATGTTCGCTTGTCATCAGAAGTTTTGCAGGACACCATTGTAAACGAGCTCTTCTCAATATTTTTTCCATCCTGAAAACAAACAAGAAGGGGGACTCACCAGGGGCACGAGGAAGCTGGAAGGGGAAGTCATGGGGGCGCAGGAGACACTTCTTCACCGAGCGGTGGTGGAACCATGGAACGTGACTGCCCAGGAGTCTGGTGGAAGAGACTACAGTGGAGGGATTCAAGAAAGGTTGGGACAGGTACAGGGGGAAACTGAGGCCAGGGAAACCACCTATGGGGCTCGGGGGTGGAGGAGCGAGCTCCCAGTGGGGGGGGGGGGGCTAGCTTCTGAGCAGACACGATGGATCATGAGGCCTGTTCTGTTGGCTTTTGCTATGATACTATGATTCCGCTGACTCCCAAGCTGACATTTACTTTAGCCAAAAATCTAAGACTCCTCTGCAGCTGATGGCAGAACGGGCGGTGTTGGAATTACAGGGGAGCTTGCCAGGGCTTGGCCCCCCTCCCACTCTGAAGTAAGCCTGGGTAGCTCAGGCATCAGTGCCATTGACTTATAATGGGAAGGGGGATCAATTTAAAAATAAGACCCTCATAACCCCCCCCCCAGCTCCTAGAGCTTATAAAGTGTAATTCTGTCACTGGGAGTAGGGTTGCAGCGGAGTAAAGTTCAGCAACCTGCAGTTCCTGTTAAGAGTTTATATAAGCTCTGATCTTTTGTTTGCTGTTCCTGCTGTCCTCCGGGCTAAGTACAGTCACAGTGGACTGCATTAACTCCGGGAGAACAGTGGGACCGGCTTACCAGAGTTCTAACATGCACTGCAGGCTATTGAATCTCCCAGTGCTGCAGCCCACCTCTGCCATCGGCTGCAGGGGATTCTGGGATTTCTGGTTACAGCACGTCAGCTTGGGACTCGACAGAATCGGCCTGATACAATCTACCAAACAGTTCCGGAAGCGGCCCACACTCAAGAGCTAATGGTAAGTCCAAGGATATTCTAATTTACTGTAAAAATATCTTTATTGTGACAGAAATCCATACGTAGAAAGGTAAAAATAGAATTTGTCGGCAGAAATGGACTGCGTGGCACACCTAATCTGTGCAGGTGGTCCCTACTTAGTCTGCCTCCGCAGACCCTAACTTGTCTCTTGTGACCATCCCGTCTCCTTGCCTGTTTACTAATATTGCCCTGTGTCTATCCCACACATGCTTAAAGCCCCCTGCCTTTTTCACCTCCACCACTCTTGCTAGCAGTCTGTTCTGGGCATCCACCACTCTTTCAGTGAATTAGTACTTCCTCAAATCCCGATTAACCCCTCCCCCCAACCTTCATTGCATGCCCTCTGGTGCGTTTTCTCATTTGATAGATACTCCCCTTCTGCACTCTGTCCACTTCCGGGAGGTATTTTGTTGATCTCAGTCATGTCTGCTGTCGCTTTCCTTTTTTCCAGGGTGTACATGTTGAGATCCCTCACTCTCTTGTTGTAGGGTGTTTGCAACCCCTGCGTCATTTCAGTTGCCCGCCACTGGACTGCCCCAACCCTGTCTTTGTCCTTTCCGAGTTGTGGCCTCCTCTGTGTTTCTAAACAGAACTAATGCACACTACTTTTAAAATGAAAAAGGCAAATAAGTGCTCAGATACACAGAAGACCGTTCCTCCAGGGGAGTGGACGACAGGTCATGTTGGTTGCGACCACCCCCACTTGAACTTAAATAGCAATTGTAGGGATTAGCTGTGGAATGCCTAACCAGCAGATCTGGAAAAAAGATGGAGAGAAATTCATTGCGGTAAAGTTAATTTACTGACAATTAATTGCTGTTATACAATACAGCAAAAAAGAACAAAATAAGAGACGGTTATAAATTTGAACATTCATACTAATAATGAGACCCAAACTTAGACTATGTCTATTGTAGAAGTAAGACCTTTTTACAGATGTAGAGGTATTACAAAAAAGGCTTAAGATCCCAATCGTCTTTCAGAGCCTGAGGTTCAAGACTCTTTAAACCAAAAATCCAATATGTTTCTCATTGTAGAAGACGGCTGAGCCTGTTGCCTCCCATTTTGTACACAGTGACTCACTCCCTCAAGACCCATGAACTTTAACAAGTTTTCATTACCACCATGTGTCTTCTTGAAATGGACACTGACGGGGGTCATGGCAAGAGAGTTGTTAATATTGCGAATGTGCTCCTGTGTCCTTTCATGTAGTGTCCTGATGGTGCGTCCCACATAGATCATGTTGCAGAGGAAACCACAGGACATCAACTACAAAATTACTGCTACTGTTTATGAATTGCCTAATCTCCACAGCCCTGTTCACTGTTTTCAATTTAAGTACTTTGTTCTGTACACACCAGGCACTAAGTAAAATGTTCTTTTTTGCATCCAGAGCGCAAACTGTGACCCGCCCCACAGTTGAGAGTGGGGCTCTTCTTACTGACTGTTAAAACAGTAATGAATGAAAAGTCTGTCATCTGTGCAGCATTAACAACCAGTTGGGGCAACGTGTGGCTCGAGGTGCAGCTGAGGGTCACCTCCCTTCAGTCGGTTGTTAGTCCAAAGAGATGACTGGCTTCGAGGTTTCTATTGTGATTGTATTTTATTAATTTATTTAAAAGTTGATAACTGGAAAAGCGCACTGAGCCAAGGCTTGTTTCCAGGTGCAACCCAGGGACACAAACAGGGTAAACACATAGGCCCAGATATTCAGAATTTGCGCCAAAGGTCGGTGCAAGTCTGGTGCAGCACAAGTCAGATGCACGGTGGCCCAGCGTGTGCCATATTCAGCAGTTGCGCATGATGAACTGTGCCAGCGCAACATGACTGAATATGGCACAGTTGTGCCATTGCGAAACCAGAGATGCGCCAGCACAACCACGGAAGCGCTGAGCAAAGCCAAGCAACAACAGTGGGGGGCAGTGCAGAGGAAACTGACCCAGGGACACAGCTGGGAAGTACAGTGACAATGGCCACAGGACCATGCCAGCAGGGCACACCAGTGCACGCACAGGCACAGTGCAGG
This sequence comes from Neoceratodus forsteri, assembly GCA_016271365.2. Lineage (NCBI taxonomy): Eukaryota > Metazoa > Chordata > Ceratodontiformes > Ceratodontidae > Neoceratodus > Neoceratodus forsteri. Next base: position 63,358,241 of record JADMNL010000036.1, on the reverse strand, counting down.
GTGGAAGAACAGACCACAAGTGATGGAGCACAGCCACCCACAGTGGTGCCGTGCACCACAGCACCCATAGGCAGTCCACTGCTGGTGGACAGGTGCATGCCCAGGAACTGGTACACAGAACACAGACGTGGCACGGCCAGTAGGTGACAGGAGGGGAGGATGGCCACCACAGGGCTGCCAATAGCACCCACCGCCACGCTGCAATAGACATCCTCCCCAAGGACCATGGAGCCAAACATACCCAGGCCATACATTTATTTATTTATTGAAATGTTTCACCAGGAGGGCACACTGAACAACAAGTTGGTTGTCTCACGGTGCGACCTGGGGGGAGGGGTTACATAGGGTTGTGAAGGATGATCAGTTATAATAGTATGTGGGTAGTACAAACAATGCAACAGTTGGAACACAAGGTATTGTACAATAAACAGTAGTGGAACATTGGGTAAATTACAATACATGTCCAAAATCATACAAAAGAACATATAAACATGCAAAACAGTAATAATGTGATAGAACCATGTATAGTGCATGAGTGTACCAGGAGCAGGCTCGAGGTAGTATGCAAGTGCTGTTGGAGTAAAAAGGATGGGGTTAGGTTGTGCACACTGGTGACCCAGAAGGGCAGGTGGAGAAGAGAGGGGGGAGAGGCAAGAACTGAATATGAGGAGCAGGAGTGTAGCCAGGGATTTCAGATCTGCACACCAAGTGGACTCACTTCTACCCTGCCCCCCCCGGGTGCAGCCAAACAATATACAAATGTACACCAGGACCGTGTTTGTTGCCTCATTCGGCACAATAATACAACTTTTGTATCTCATGACAATGGTTGTTGTCATGCATGGGTAAATACAAATGCCATGCATTGCTCCCTAAGGCATCCACATACCAGCCCAGAGCCTGTAAAGTTGTATTGTCCTTGGGATGCAAAGACAGTATTAGTGACCAGTCTTTCTAGTTTTGACGCCTATGAATAACATTACAGAAAGGTTCAGCATTTTCTTTGTTAGTTTTCATGGAAAAAGGAAGCAGTTCCGAGCCTGTTTGCTACCCCCCTTAAATAAAATTGCACACCATGGAGTACTTGGAGTATGCCTGGCTACACCCATGATGAGGAGAAGGGGTAGCCATTTCCTGATTTCCCCCTTCAGGATGTTGAGAACCCTGCCGGGGGGGGGGGGGTCATGGTAGGAAGGCAGAAACTGGGGACAGGTATTAAGGTGGGTTAAAGCAGGAACAGTTGAGGGAAAGGTAATTGTGTAGGGCAGAGGTAAGGGAGTAGTTGAAGGAGGAGTGTCTTATTTCAGGGGGGAGGGAATTCCAGATTCCAGACGCACACAGACAGCCCACGTGCTGGGCAGTGAAGGAAGCTGGACCCAGGCAGAGTGGCAGCACACATGGGACTGGGTACCCAGCAGGGGATGCAGACACCCCCCCCCCCAGCGGGAGGACAGGACCAGGAGGGGGATTATGGCAGTGTGGCAACACCATGCACACACCGCTGCCCACCCCTGACCACAGCCCCATGGCTATCCTGAAGCCACATGGCACATCCACCAAACCAAACATGATATTGCACGTTCTGGTGCGTGCCTCGTTGTATCATTCCTCTGCTGGGGACGCCGGTCGCCGGTAGGGTGTGAGCAGCCAGGGCCTCAGCGGGTACTCACTGTCACCTGTGTGGAGATTGACATGATTGACATGGTCAGCTGTCTACTATGCAGTTCTGTAACCCTTGCCCTGTCCCTGGCACACCCACCACCATGGCCTCCCTGCCATCCCCACTCCAGGTCTGCAATGCCACTCTCCCCGGGCCTGTGCCATACTCACCCACTAGGTGGCCCGTGGGGATGTCCCCACGTTGAAACCTGTGGCACAGCATAGAGCTGTGCCAGATGAATGCATCGTGTGCACTCCTAGGGTGTGTAGTGCAGACATTGATGATACACCCTGTGGCATCGCACACAACCTGGCAGTCGATGGTCGGGAATCCCTTCCTGTTGATGTACCCAGTGCTCTCGGGGCCATATGGCATGCGGATGCCTATGTGGGTGCAGTCAATGGCCTCAAACATGCTAGGCATGCATTCAACCCTGTGGAAGGCCTGCGTGTTTGCTGCACGCTCCGCCTGTGTGCTGGGGAAATGTATGTACTCCGAAGCACGTGGCAGCAGGGCGTTGAGGAACTGTGTGAGGAGGCGGGATGTGGCTGACTGGGTGATACCCATGGTGTCCCCTGTTGGTTGTTGGAAGGTGCCTGTGGCGAGCAGGCACATGACAGAGGTCACCTTGGTCTCCACGGACATGGCATGGCTACATCTGGTGGGCACCTGCATCTCCTCACTGCACAGCTTGCAGAGCTGCCTCAGAATGGCTCTGTTCAGGTGGTACCAGCCCATGATATCTGTGTCGCTATCGTTCTCGTATGTGATGCAGGCACGGTACCACCTGTGTCGGGCATACCGCCGCCGGGCCTTTCGGCGACCACGTGGCTGTTCCTCCTGCCTCCTCACACTCCTCATTACCGCCTCCATCAGGAATGGTGCACTCTCCATCCCTCCTTCTCCTTGTGTGTTCTCCTGGGCTTTTCGATGCCTGTCTGTGGCCCTGGTGCCCTGTTTCTGAGTGTGTATGTCTCTCTCTCCCTCTCCCACTCCACCTCTCTGTCTCTCTCTCTCTGTCTCCCTCTGTGTTTGTTGCCCTGTCTGTCTCTCGCTCTCTCTTGGCGCAACTGCTGTCTGTATGTTTGAGCCCTGTTTTTATAGGAACAAGTGTGGTCGACGCATCTTGGATTTGCTCCAGACTTGCGCCTTGACTTCCCGATTGAATATCCTGTTGTGCTGCATATTCGTGGGAACGCCCCCTGCACTTGCACTGCATACGTTATCATTGCGCATTGGCGCAGTGGGATTTGTGCTGCACCACGGCTCCCTCTGAATATCGCTCGGTGGTGCATCTTCAGACATGCACCGGCACATCTCAGTTGCGCCATGCGCAAGTGCTCTCAATATCCAGGCCATAGTAAACAGGGTTGATGCAAATGCAAAACGGTACAAATGAGAAAATAATATACAAGCACCGTACAGATGAAAAATAATATACAAGCATTAGAAGCGTAGGGTAACATGACAATATTGGCTGCACAGTTATGAAGTATACAGACATAGAAACATAGAAGTTGACGGCAGAAAAGGACCGCAAGACCGTTCCAGTCTGCCCATTTTACCAAAGCACAGTTAGTGTAATGGGAAGTCAAACCTTGAGGTCTGAGACACCTTTAGAATAACGCCCCTGGTAGAATGGAGTGGGGAGGGTGCCAGAGGGGGACAGATTGTAAGTCTAATCCCAATAACAACTTTCGTTTTTGCTATTTTTCATTAGTTTCATGTAAGTTTTAGCTGTGTGGCATTAGCCGTGCATGCCACAAAGTGTCTGTTGGCAGCTGGATTGGTCATTTCTAAGATGTTTATGACTGATTCAGTAGCCAATCAGGAGCCTTGCTAGGCTCATGAATAATTAGCTAGACTTATAATCCCCTTTAAGCGTGTCCCTATCAGGGAAAAGCAGTTCCATATCAGAGAGACTGCAGAGACCGTAAGGTCTTCTTCCGCTTGCAGATTTCTGTTTCCGTGTTTTTTTTACCACAAATGCAAAACGTTTAGATTCTCTCATGCACAGTATTATATTTAAGTCTAACAGGCTTCCTAGGTATAACATTGGGCAGTGTGGCCAGCAGTTTTTAATTATATTTTATTTTACCATGGTCAAATTTGTTGAGGCAAGACTGCCGTTTTTCTTGTGAAACAAGACACTCTTGCTTCAAGTGCTTCTACTTCATTTACTCTGTGACCTTAAAGAGCTCCGGATGCCATTGAGACAGCTTAAGCAAAATGTAATATTTAGAAACAAACCAGCTCATGTTTCATTTTTCCCATGATTGTCACCTTTACGTCTTTATTTCTAAGAACATTTACATAAAGACTGGATCTCCGCCTTGTCCACAGTGGCCGCTTGTCTGTCTATGCCTAACATCACAGTTCTGTTCATGACATCAGCATTTTCTTGATAGATAAGTGTGATGTCAGAAACGGGATTATACTGTCAGGACAAGCAACCAGATAGTCGAGGGGACAGTTATCTTGTTTTTATGTCACGGTCCTCAGATATAAAGAGAAAGGGGGATGCACTGCAGAAAATATATGAAATATAAACCAAATTGTGTTTAAAGCTGACATTTTTCAAAGTTTTCCCAATGGTGTCAGGGGCTGTTTAAGGGCATGTCAGTGCTGTAGTCCCTCAGTGGTGTAAAACTGGGGGCGGAAGTAAGCCTCTTTTCTGAAAATGAGGTACTGCTTCTCATTTGGGCTGTCCCAGGTAACCAGCAGGTTAAAAAAAATAAAAAGAAATGACATTGTTATACCCCTTTTCTCCTAGTTAAAGCAGCAGTGCACAGTACAGTGAAAATTAACAGTGTCAGTGGCTCAGTAAGTTGCACGCTCACTACCTTTTTTTTTTTTTTTAGTTGTTTAACCAGGAGTAGCACACTAAGCTGAAAGCTTTTTTACAGGTGCAACCTGGGAGCACAGGGAAGTTAAGTGACTTGCTCAGGGTCACACAGTATGCAAGTGGAAGCTGTGGGATTCAAACCCAGGTCTGGTCTGCTGGATGTCACCAGATTTGCAGCTCAGAGCCTTAAATCACTGCGCTGTACTGTCTTCTGATGAAGGGTGTGGGTTCTAGTCCCACACCAAGAACCTGGGGTAAATCCCAATACTGACACTGTTGTGCAGCATGAGGGGGGTTACACTCCCGAGGTGCTGCCTTTCAGAAGAGATGTTAAACTGGGGTCTTGTCTGCTTGTTCTGGTGGTTCAGGTGGACCTTAACGATCCCATAACACTTCTCGAAGACAGTAGGGGAATTTTTCTGGTGTCCTGGCCAAATATGATAGAATTTGACAGCAGAAGGACACCCCATTCACTAGAAATGTCGCCAACAGCTTAACCTGATTCGGTATGTCTGTTTGCATGTGTATGTCGCCTCTCCCCGCCCGGGACAAGGCTGAAAATGGGCAGAATTGGCTAGCTCTTCTTTCCCAGGCAAAACAAAAATATTCCTTTTTAGATTCTCTTACCTTCTGTCTCACATGATACCCTTCTTTTTTATTTATTTAATTTTGTTGACCCAGTAGGCCCACTGGGACTAGAAGTCCCTTTTCGGGGTGGGGGGGAGGATACAGATGGTAAGCAACTGAAATTGAACCAGATTAAGCTGTTGGTGGTATTTTAGTGAATGGGGGAAATTTGGCCAGGACACCGGGAAAATCCCCTACTCTTTTCAATAAGTGCCATGGGATCTTTAGCATCCACCTGAACTATCACCAATCCAGGCAGATGGGACCTCAGTTTGATGTCTCATCTGAAAGACAGCACCTCAGAAGTGCAGCCCCCCCCCACCCAAACACCAGTTCAGTTCTCTCCTATCTATCCTGGTGTCCAGTGGTTCCACTCACTGACCGCTCATATGATGGCTGGCTGAAGAGGTGCGAAGAGGGCTGTGTCAGTTACCGTATCGGGTATCGCAGTTCACCGCAGGACACCTGGATGGGGGGGGGGGTTGTTAGGCAGGATGGTAGTCTGTGAATGGGCAGGACGGGGAGGGACACTGGACAACTGAATACTTTTACTTTCATCAGTGAGCGTTCAGGGGAACCACTGGGCACCAGGGATAGATAAGAGAGAACGGAATGGCTGTTCAGGGGTGGAGGCTGCCACTAGACTCTAAAGATAACAAGACGGTGTTTGGAAGGGGTGTTTTGGGGGGTATGGGGTGTCACTAGACACCAGGGATAACGAGACCGATTGGAACAGGTGGTCGAGGGGTGGGGGGTGCCACTAGACACCAGAGATGATGAAACAGTGATCGGAACGGGTGTTTGGGGGCTGGGGGAGTGGCACTAGATACCAGGAATAACGAGACAGTGATCAGTGGGGGTGTTCGGGGAATACAGGTGCCACTAGACACCAGGGATAATGAGCTTGTGGCTGGAATAGATGCTTGGGGAGTGAGGGTGCCACAAAACACAGGGGATAATGATACAGTGATCAGACCGGGTGTTTTTTGGGGGGGGGGTTGCCAGGGAACTCAACTGCAGGATGGGCGCTAATGGGCTGCTGCATGCATGCAAATGAGCCCATAATGAGCATGCAAATGAGCCCATAATGAGCATGCAACTGGACCCTTAGTGTGTTGCATGCTCACAGGGCTCATTTGTATGTTGTGGCTGAATATAACCCACAGAGGTCTTGGTGCTATCCATTTCGGGAAGCGCTATTCCCTGTGGGCTGTAAACAGTGTAGGTCCATGTCAGGGCAGTGGTGCAGTTTGACTTGGCGCTAACATGGTTCGATATTGCGTTGGATAGTGCTGGTCCACTATCTGACTGAATATAGCAACCCCTAGGTCAGGCAGTAGCACGAGTGCAGCCCAGGTATTTGCACTGCGCTTGTGCTTTTTTTATTTTTTTTTTATTGAGCTGTTTGGTCCCCGTCGTCACATCCCACTTTACCTGATGATGGGGACACATGAGCAGAGTTGGCAGGTGGCCCCAGCCACTCCCCCCTCAGTGGGGCTCGATCTGAGTCCCTGCTTCCCATGCCTAGCCCTTCAGCAGTCCCCCCATGGTCCCCGTGGCTGGGCGGGCGTTGGCGTTCCCGGGAGACCAACATCTACTAACTGGGGTGGACCTGCAGGGTCGTCATGGAGCCTGCTGGCTCCAATTTTTCTTAGTTTTCTCCCCACCTCTTGCTGCGGGTGCCTGTACACATGTGGAGGCACGCACTCGCAGTGACCCACAGCACCCTCCCTATCCTAGTCGTGCCCAACTGCACTACCCCCAGACCTCCACTCAGGGGCAGCCTTGCAGCGGGAATGTCTGAGTCCCTGTCCGAGAGGGGAGAGCTGCCCAACGGCTGCTCAATCCATTCCCCCCCCCCACTGACCCCAACAGGTTGGGCTCGTTCCTGAACCCGGGTTGCTGTCATGGCGTCCAGCGCTTCAACCCTCAGCGCCACCGGGACAACTCTCACTTGTGCTCCTTTTTCAGTGTTGGGACCTGGGTGTTACAATGACTACTGATGAAAACCTAGGTACAACCATAGTAATTAATCATTCATTCATTTATTTACTTATTTAGGAGTGCTCATTTTAATATTTCAAATGTGAAAAAATAATAAAGCTGACTCAAAATGCGGAAAAGGGTATCATACAAGAGTGGCGATAGGGGGTAATCTAAAATAGAATTTAAAAAAAAAAGTATAGGTTAGAATCCTCACCATGACATGCAGTGCTGCTATACGCGTCATAGGTTTGCCGTAAAACACGCAAGAGCCTTAGGAGGTGCCCTGATCAGAAGGCAAGGGTGATTATACAAGCATTCCAAGGATGAGGAAGTGTGAAGGACTTCAGGATAAACAAAAGGGGAAAGCAGTTTGGAGTTTCAGGAGGTGTCAAGACAGGAAGAGGAGTATGATGACTACAGGCTTGACCGAAGGATCAAAGCAGAGGAAACAAGAACAAACAAACCCAGCATGTTGGTTTCTATTATCTAGAAGAAGGAGCACCATCAAACCTCAGGAAACCGCAGTCAAATGATACATGGTAGTTTACTCACTTGGTAAAGGTGATTGTGTTACTGTATATCCGTTGCACTCCCACTTTTCCACCATAGGGTTATGTACGCCTGATAGGCTGCTGATGCACATGTGACCTAGGGTCAAATTACAAATCCTCCTCCAAGCCCCTTCTGTAGTCTGCAGTTCCTCAGTTTCGATACTTCCAGAGCTGTGAAATAAATGTGTTATTCTTCCTGCACAGACAGTCTAAGAGGCTACTGTGAGTTTCAATCATGTATCTTTATTTACTGATTAGTTAACAGATCTGAATCTGTCTGTTTCTATAGTTCTGTACTTGTCTATATTGTTACAGTTCCAATCTTACTAGTACTGTAAGCTGTCCTGGAGGCTTTTATATTATATATTGTGTGTATATATATATATAGATATAGATATACCGGAGTGCCCTGGATATACAGTAACACAATCACCTTTACCAGGTGAGTGAACTACCGTTGTGTCGTCTGTATATCCGTGGCGCTTCCACTTTTCCACCATAGGGTCTGTAAAAAGCAGTACCTCTTAATTAGGGTTGGGGGGAGCCGCCCAAGGTTGCTGTTAACAGTACTTTGTGTCCAAATGTATTATGTTTTGGATGGTCTGTGTCCAGTCTGTAATGTTTGGTGAAAGTGTGAATGGATGACCAGGTTGCAGCTGCGCATATTTCTTGCTCTGTAGCCGTGTTTCTCTCAGCCCAGGATGTTGCTACTGCCCTGGTTGAATGAGCTTTTATTCCCATGGGCGGTAGCTTGTGACTTGCCTTGTAAGCTTCTGTTATGGCTCTCTTGATCCAAGTAGCGATGGTGCTCTTTGCCACCAGAGAGCCTTTCCTGTGTCATGAGGATATAACAAATAGTCTTTCGGAGCTTCTGAGTGATGCTGTCCTCTTTATGGATGCCTGGAGAGCTGTCTTGACATCCAATTTGTGAAGGGTTGTGGCCTGCTCATTTGTCAGCTCTTCAAAGAATGTTTGGAGTTTGATGGTTTGACTCATGTGAAATATGGTGTTGATCTTTGGAATAAAGGAAGGGACCGTCCTTAGTATGGCTCCTTGTTCCGTAAATGTAGTGAATGGCTCTTTGCAGGACAGAGCTGTCAGCTCGCCGATTCTGCGCGCGGAGCATATTGCTACCAGTAAGGCTGTTTTCAGGCCTAGCCAGTGTAGTTCAATGTTTAAGATTGGTTCAAATGGTGTCTCTGGTAATGCATTCAGTACCAAGGTGAGATCCCATGGGGGCACGGTCACTCTGATTCTGGGGTGTAAGTTGCCTGCCGCCTTGAGGAAGCGGATAATGTCTGGGTGCGATCCCGGGCAGATCCCTCCTATGGGCCCAGTCGCTGCCCCTATTGCCGATATTTGCACTCTTAGGGTCACGGCCGCTAGGCCCTTGTCCAAGTCCTGCTGTAAGTACATCAGTATGTCTGATATTAACACTGATTGGGGCCAAATGTTCCTTGAATTGCACCAGGATGAAAAGATTGACCACTGTCTTGAGTAGGTCGAATTGGTGGAACTTCGATGTGATTTCATCATGGTGTCTATGACTGTGTCGTGGTAACCTGCTTTCAGCAGTCTCTCCCTTTCAGAAGCCAGGCCGTGAGCTTGAGGTTGTCCGGATTTGGATGAGTGATTGACCCTTGAATTAGTGTGTCTGGGCATGTTGGCAGGGTCATTCTGTCCATGGCCATGGCTATGACTGTTGCGAACCACGACCCCCTCTGCCAGTAAGGTGTTATGAGTATTGTGATCCTCCTTGAGTGGCGGGATCTTTGCTAAGACCTGTGTTAACAGAGGTAGTGGGGGCAATACATATGCGTAATCATGAGTCCATGGGATTGACAGTGCGTCCACTCCTATTGATTGCGGTTCCTTGAACCTGGAGTAGAATCTGTGTGAATGAGTGTTCTTGCTGGTTGCCATAAGATCCATGGTTATTGTGCCCCATTTCCTCTGTATTGCTTTGAACACTTGTGGATGGAGCTGCCATTCCCCGGGGTTTATTTGTTCGCAGCTTAGCCAGTCTGCTGTTGTGTTCAGCTTGCCTGCTAGGTGAATGGCTGTGATGTGACTGAGATTGTGCTGTGACCATGTCATAATGGAGAACGTTTCTCGCTGTAGAGCCAAACTCTTGGTGCCCCCTTGTTTGGTAACGTAGGCCACTGTCGCTCTGTTGTCTGACCGTATCAGTATGGACTTCTGTGTAATTTGTGTTCTGAAAGCTAGCAAGGCATTGTATACCGCTTTCATCTCCAGCACATTGATCGACATTTTCTTCTCTCTGATAGACCATTGGCCCTGGGCTGATTTGTAGCCCATGGCTGCCCCCCATCCCCAAAGGCTGGCGCCCGTTTCGATGGCTGCCTCGTGAGATATCTCCAGGGGTTGTCCTTTGGACAAATGTTTTGGGTCTGTCCACCACCTTAGTGATGCCTTGACTTTGTCCGTCCTTTTTTTTTTGTTGCATGTTCTCTTGTGACAGGGACCTGTACTGCAGTAGTAACGTCTGTAGGGGTCTCATGTTCCACCTCACCCAGGGGAGATGAGGTCTGTACACGATGACGTGCACCCTAGTAGTTGAGAGACCTGTACCATGGTTGGCTCTGTGGTGTGTAGTAGTTGATTTGTCAGCCTGGAAATGCTGTCTATTTGCGTTTGTGTTGGCTTTACTAGGCCTGTTCGTGTGTCTATCCTTGCCCCAGGTGCTCTATGCATTGAGATGTGATTAAGCAACTCTTCTCCGTGTTTATCACCCAGCCATGTTCCTCCAACACCTGTACCGTTCTTGTGATTGCTTTTTGTGAATCTTGGTAGAATCTTGTCCTGATGAGCCAATCGTCGAGGTAGGGAGTGATGTGTACTCCCTCCTCTCTTAGCTTTGCCGCTAGGACCACTGAAACCGTTGTGAACACTCTTGGCGCTGATGCAAGGCCAAACGGAAGTGTTTTGTATTGGTAATGTTGTCCCAGGATTTGGAACCTGAGATATTTTCTGTGCGCCGGGCGCATGGGTATGTGGAGGTAAGCGTCCTTGAGGTCTGTTGATGTGAGGAAGTCTCCCTCTCTGATCGACCTGATTGTTGATTTTATGGTCTCCATCTTGAATCTTTTTGTGATATGAACCTGTTTACATATTTGAGGCCCAAGACTGGTCAGAAGTCTCTGGTCTTCTTTGGAACCAGGAAGAAAATTGAATATATCCCCTTGCCTAGTTCGTCCTGAGGTACCTTTTGTATGACCCTTGATGCGAGTAATGTTCCCAGAATGTCTTGGATATGACTTATTGGGCATTTTTTCTTTGACGCTGGTGATACCACTAGTCTGTTCTTGTGAGGTGTGTGTGCCAGAATTCTGTTGCATATCCTTGGGTCACCACTTCGTTTACCCATCTGTCTGATGATGAATCTGCCCATGTCTGACTGAACTGTTGTAACCTCCCCCCTATCGGTGGGGAGCATGCAGCCGGATACCGGGTTAGGGTGGTTTGTGGTTGCAGTGCCTTGGTGTAGTCCTTGATTAGGTCTCCTGGTACATCTACCCCTCTGGCTAGAAAACCTCCCTCTAAAGGTGGTCCCCCTTCCTCTGTAAGGGGTGTGCCCCTTATGTTGGTAATTGTATCTGTGTTGCGTCGTACTCTTTCTGTCACGAAAGGTGTTTTGTCTTCTATCTGGGTGTGAATGAAAGGACTGAGATCTCCCTCTGTTAGATGGTAGGTACCCCATGTCCTTGTCACTCTCCTCATCTGCTCCCCGGCTCCGGTGTTTAAGGAACTCTTGGAGTCCGTCGCTGACAACTCTGTCGCCCTTAAAGGGTAGCTTGAGCAGTCGAGCCTTAGACTTATTATCCGGGTTCCATAGTTTCAGCCATAAGTTTCTTCTCGCTTTATTGGCCACGGCCACTGTCCTGGTGCTCATCTTAAGTGCATCCACTGACATGTCTCCTGTATATCTAGCTGTTTGTAGAGCTTGATCCAGTAGTATGGTGTCTTGTGATTTTGGTGTGAGGGCCTTGGCAATTTCTTCCAGCCACCTAATTTGGGCTCTTGCCGCGTGGATAGCAGTCATGGCTGTTTTGACCGATTGACCTGTCGTTTCATGCATTTTTTTGAGTAGATCCTCTATCTTTTTGTCTACTGTGTCCCTTAGTGCAGCTGTGCCTTCTGCGGGAAGGACCGTTCTCTTGTTGAGTTCTGCTATCTTTGGGTCAATCTTAGGTGCCGTGCACCAGATTTTGAGGTTTTCCTCCTGCAAGTGGTATAGTTTGTCTAGATATCTCTTTTCTGGTAATCTAGCCGGGTCCGACGCCTCCCTCTCCTTCGTGATAATATCTTGTATACAGTAGTTGGGCATACTGGAAAGAAGTGTTCGACCCTAGGAGGTGGCTGGAGCATTGGGTCCAGCTCGTTATCTGGTGGGGGTGATGGTTGCTTGAATCCTAACGTGTTACGTATAGAGAGAACCAAGTCGGTAATGTTCTCTGATGTGAATAGCCTTCAGGCAATAGAGGTGACTTCAGGCGTGGATGGCCCTGGAGGCTTCTCTGAATCTGAGCTGTGCTCCGAGCCCTGATCACTGTCGTGGTGTGAATGGTGTGAACGAGTGTCGTCTGGCTCATCCTCCTCGATTCCATCCATACGATTGTCGTCGTTTTCCCCCGTCTCTCTTGTGGGGGAGAAGTCCCTCAGCTGGTTGCTTCTTGGTCTTCCTGTAAGATTTGGGGGGGGCTGTAGTGGACGAGGTCCCTGGTAGTGGCTTAGGATTAGCAAATCTGGACATCCGCTCCAAGACCTGGAGCATAAAATTTTGTTGGCTCTCCATCATGGCTGCTGTAGCCCTCTGGAGTGCCACCGTTGCCGGGTAAGTGTGCCAAGAAGTACTTGCACCTGTCTTGCTGGTGTGGTGGGCATCCCTTAAGTTGTCCTGGTTATCCAACTCGCATGCAGGACATAATGGGCCCTTCTTTTGGGGCAGTAGAGGTACCTCACATGACTGGCATTCCCTTCCTGCTGACATCTGGAAGACAGCAAGCGAAGGAATTGTTAGTTTAATTTTGGAATGTTCCCCCTTTCTCTTTTTTTTTTTTTTTTGTAATATATGCCTGTCAAGGAGGAATTTGGCAGAGCAGTCAATGACTGGGATCCCCCCCTTTGGTGGGAAAACATATGATCAATAATGAATAGTGTTGGCCCGTTAATTGTCAGTGCCTTGGTGGGCTTGTCCCTTTAAGAGGCTCAATGCCTGTAAATTGCTATAGCTTTGTGGGCTGTCCCTTTAAGAGGCTCCTATGCCTGGATAGTGGGAAGGGGATCATTAAGGCTCTGTTCCCCCTTTTTTAATTGTTTGGGGCTCCCTTGCTAGCAGCAGCTGCTCTGCTGTTATTTCCTTTTTGTTAATGAGCACGATTGCGAAACGGATCACTATCGTGCATGCATGAGCACTCCATGTGTGTGTGTGCACTTGCCCCTCTTAAAGATGGTGTAGCGGGGCATAACACATGCGCGAATGCCGGAGATGTGCCACGCATGCGCAGAGGCTCTACGGAGCATGCGCATCATCCTAGTCGATCAAGATGGTGAAGGAACGAGCAGGGAGGTCGGAAACTCCATCTTTAATTTTTGACCCCATAGGAGTCGCATGGCCCCGCGTCTGAACCACACCCGCGATTGGGACCAGGTCAGCTGAGTCCTGTATAATACTTGCCCTAGAATAGCGTGAGCCAGCGCCAACAGTAAGACATATGTGGTGGAGGGGGTTTGGAAGGCTCTCTTTAGCTTTTAAAGCCGGATTTTTGTTTGTTTCAGCAAAGGGGGGCAGAGGCACGGTGCACCATTGTCTCGCTACGTGAGGGAGACGATGGACTGGCTCCCCTATGGCCAATTTAATTCAGGGGAGCCTTACCACAGATTTTGGATGTTGTGCCTCCCTCTGAGGCAGTTGCTGGTCAGGGACTGCCTAGAGAGCTAAACCGGATATCCTCGCTTATGAGGGAGGAGTCCTGCTGGTGGTCCATTCAAACTTAGCTGGCTCATGCTTAACCTAGGATTGCTAGCATTTGACTACTAATTATTTCTTGTGAAATAACGTGACGCCCATGACACAAAGCATTTTCTGATGACTTAATGCCAGATCCTGTGCTCTGTTCCTTCGCTATATAGATACTCTCCATAACCAGCATAAATTATGTCTGTCTGTCTTTTAAACAACATTTCTAGCCTATGCCTGTATTATACGCAATACTTTATACTGTCTGTGCATGCAGCTATTTCTTTGTAATTACCTTTTCCTTGTTGATATACTGGAGCTTGGGACAGTGATGCAGCCTCTCAGATGCACAAGTTAAAACTGAGGAACTGCAGACTACAGAAGGGGCTTGGAGGAGGGTTCGTAGTTTGACCCTAGGTCACATGTGCATCAGCAGCCTATCAGGCGTACATAACTCTGTGGTGGAAAAGTGGGAGTGCCATGGATATACAGACAACACAATTATTGGCAAGCCAAGGAAGTGATCAGGAGGGTTAGGGGACTGGGATGACGACCTGAAGGCATTGTTGAGAGCATGCTTTGTAAGGAATAACAAACTAGAGCATGTTAAGCCTAGCTCAGCCTACAAAAGCTGAAGTACTGTATTAAACTTCGAAAACTGTTGGGCATACTGAAAAGTTTAGGCTCCATCACTGTGTAGAAGGGATATGGAAGCAGTAACACGCAATAAGGCATGCAAAAAGTAAGGTAAATCTCTGCATGCCCAGGGTGTGCTCATGTTGTGTGGCGATTTAGCTTGGGAGATGGTTATTGCACCCACAAATGGTCCCTTATTAAAACCTTCTTTTTTTAAATACTGCTATTTTTATTTTTGTTCAAAAATGGGCTGCTCTGATTCCGTGCTTTGGAATCAGAGTAATCGGATTCTGACCCGATTTTCAGAATTAGGATTTTTGGAAATGCAGTCTAGAAATCCTAATTCCGAAATGTAAGGCTAATACACATTTTTGCATAGAAACTTGTGATTCAGATTATAATTTTTATTTATTTATTTATTTAATAACCGGGTAAGTACGTTGGTCTCAGCGACCATTTTCAGGCACGACTTGGGCATTTTGAGGTCCTTTTTGGAATTGGATTCAGACTGGGAAATTCCTGTCTGATCTGATCGGAATTGACCAATTCCAAGCATCCCTTTTCAAAATACTAACATACTAAAAAGCCAGCAGAATAGGCCAAATGGTCTGTCTTGTCTGCTTGAAAGCCAGCAACCTAATGGCTGCTCGCCTTACCACCCCCTCTAGCTCCCAATAGGATCTTCTTTAGTTTGTTTCCCCTTGTACCTGTCCCACCCCTTCTTGAATCCCTCCACTGTGCCCTCCTCCACCAGCCTCCCAGGCAATGCATTCCACGGCTCCACCACCCTCTCAGTGAAGAAATGCTTCCCACGCTCCCCTGCGTAGTTTTCCCCTCTCCAGTTTCCACTCATGGCCCTGGTCCCCCCCCCCCACCTTCTTTAGCTTAAAAAGCTTCTTGGCTGCACTCCTGTTTATTCCTTTTAGATACTTGAAAACCTCTATCATATCTCCCTTGTCCCTCCTCTCCTCCAGTGAGTAAAGCCCCTCACATATTCTAGTTACAGCGAGAAAGTTGCTCCACCACAACAACCTGTGCCTGGTAATAGTGTTTATAACAAGTAACAAAAGGAATACTGGCACTAGGTTTCGGGATCACTCAGTAGCAAACTTTATTTCATACAAAATACATTCTGTGTGCACAAACATCTCTGACCGATTGCTGAAGAAATAATGGGTGGTTTAAATAATTTTTATATGCTGTAAACAAGTCCTACTTTAAAGCTTTGGAATGGGTGTTACTATGACAACCCACAAGCAGGCGTTACTTAATACACAGCACTTACAGTCGTGGCCAAAAATATTGGCGCCCTTGCAGTTTTTTCTAATAATGCACCATTCCTTCCAGAAAATTGTTGAAATTAAAAAATATTTTGGTAGCCACATATGTATTTCTTTGGTTTGCAGTGGAATAAAACACAAAAAGCAGAAAAATGTACTAAGTCTTCGCTTATTCCACACAGAAATCCTCAAATGGCCCGGACAAAATTATTGGCATCTTTTAGAAGTAGTTAGAAATAATTAGATTTCAAGCAGGTGATTCTCCTTCACTTTGGAATTGAACTCACCTGTGGTGAGTTGCAGGTGCCTGCAATATAAAAATCACTCATTCAGTCAGTTTGAATAGAGAAAAGAACTCATTCTCCTGTTTTGTGTCACTGTGTGTACCGCAATGAGCATGGAGAAAAGAAAGACAGCCAGAGAATTGTCTGAGGAGGTCAGACAGAAGATTGTAGCCAAGCATGGACAATCTCAAGGCTACAAATCAATCTCCAGAGACCTTGATGTTCCTGTTTCCACCGTACGTAATGTTATCAGGATGTTTAAGGCCCATGGCACTGTAGCCAGCCTCCCTGGACGTGGCCGCAAGAGAAAATGTGATCGAAGATTGCAGCGCAGGATTGTTCGAATGGTGGAGAAAGCACCTCGAACAACTGCCAAGCAGATTCAAGCTGACCTTCAGACACAAGGTACGACAGTTTCAACTCGCACCATCCGTCGCCAACTCAGTGAAAGGGGGTTATATGGTAGGAGGCCCAGGAGGACCCCACTGCTGAGAGAGAGACATAAGAAAGCTCGACTGGGGTTTGCAAAACACACCTGAACAAGCCAAAATCCTTCTGGGAGAATGTCCTGTGGACAGATGAGCCCAAATTAGAGCTTTTTGGTAAAGCACATCATCTCTATGTTTACAGAAAAAAAAATGAAGCCTTCAAAGAAAAGAACACCTTCCCTACAGTCAAACATGGAGGAGGGTCAGTGATGTTTTGGGGTTGCTGCGCTGCCTCTGGCACTGGGTGCCTTGAACGTGTGCATGGCATCATGAAATCTGGAGATTACCAGGCCATTTTGGAGTGCAATGTTTAACCCAGTGTCAGAAAGCTGGGTCTCCGTCGACGGTCATGGGTCTTCCAGCAGGACAGTGACCCCAAACACACTTCAAAAGCACCCAGGAATGGTTCAAGACAAGAGCTTGGACTGTTCTGCAGTGGCCAGCAATGAGTCCAGATCTAAACCCATTGAAAACCTGTGGAGAGATCTGAAAACAGCAGTTGGGAGAAGGCACCCTTTAAATCTGGGAGAACTGGAGCAGTCTGCACAAGAAGAGTGGGCCAAACTGCCAGTAGAGAGGTGCAGGAAGCTCATCCATGGCTATAGGAAGCGGTTGACTGCAGTTATTTTGACCAAAGACTGTGCTACCAAATATTAAGTCTAGGGTGTCAATAATTTTGTCAATGCCATTTCTTTTCATTTTCTAATTTAAAAGTATATATTGAATTCTGAATCAAAAACAAAGGTTCTGTAATATTAACAGAGAAATAAAGAATTGTGGAGACCAAATACTGTACTGTTAATTTCAACTTATGTGTAGAGGAAATTGTGAGTTATTTGAAAAAGTGCAAAGGCGCCAATATTTTGGGCCACGACTGTATAGTAACAACATGCAGTCTGATTGGTCATGAATTGTTTTTAAATACCTGAGCTGGAGAGCCTCCTGTGTCCCTTTGACGTAGTCAGGAGTGGAACCGATTAGGGATGTTTATGCACCGCAGAATGTATTTTGTATGAAATAAAGTTTGGTACTGAGTGACCCTGCAACCTAGTGGCGGTATTCTTTCACATATTCATGACCTAGAAAAAATTTATTTCCTTAAAAATAGAAAAAAGAATGACTTTACAATTATGTTTTAATGTGATTAATGTCTTATTGTGATTTAATTTTGTAATTTTAGTTACAAAAGAGTTGAACATTCTTGTATCCAATGTAATTTTGTAATCACTGTTTGTATTTTGCTGTATTTGTGTTGTTTGCTGTTGATGTGAAGCCTTTGTAAATGAGCTTATAGCTCAAAGGTATTAATCCGAGAACTGAATAAATAAATAGATAAAAATAAATAAATGTTGTACCGTATAGCATTTTATTCTCCCAGGACCGGCTGCTGGCGACCTCCCAGTCTCATTTGCCGCTGCCTCCGAAGAAGCAGTTCCGCAGAGGTGCATACTGCACAGGACACGAACGCCAGTAGCCATCATCTTAAAATTTCTGTTGGTGTGCCCCAAATAGGGCTATTGTAATTAAAGATTCCTGAAGTGTAGGGGGAGGGTAATGAACAAAATTACTGAAATCTTAAAACTAAAACTGATTAGTCAGTTAGGTTATGATAGCGTTTTTTTTTGGGGGGGGGGGTTATGGCATAAAGTGTACTGTGTTTTATTCATAATGGTAGGAAATGGGATACCTGTTGAACTTTAACTGGTGAGATACAGGTGCCCTGCAGAACTCCCAGACTGGTGGGAAATGGGGTATGCTACAGAACTCCCAGACTGATGGGAAATGGGGCACGCCGTGGCACTTTGATTGGTGGGACACGGATACCCTGAGGAACTCCCAGACTGGCAGGAAACAGGGCACCCTGCAGAACTTTCAGACTGGTGGGACACAAGTACCTTGAGGAACTCCCAGATTAGCGGGAAACAGGGCGCCCTGCAGAACTCCCAGACTGGTGGGACAAGCGGTGTCCTGTGGAAATTCAAAACTGGTGACATGCAGTGTGCCCTGTGGAACCACCAGACTCATGGGATACGGGGCGCCTTGTAGCATCCCAGACTGATGGGACACGGGTTGGACCTGGCTACTTAAATGGCCACTTTCCGATTCCCTACCCCCACCCCAGATAACTAGAACCATTTCAGAGCAGTCTCAGAGAAACCTAAGTGATGAAATTCAATTACTATCCCATGATTTATGGTGGCCGAGTCTTTTGAAATGACTCCTTACATCTTACTTTGTTCAAAAGCAGTCAAGAGTTTGGCTGCGAGTCCTGATGCTGAATGTAGCATAATGCACTGGCCTGAAGCCATGCAATTGCCAAAGGCAGTGAAATAGAGATGTTCTTTTTGGAGAGAGAGATCAGAAGGAGGTCGCAGAATTTCTATGTTGTTTCTAGCTTATTTTCCCAAGATAGCCCAAGTGAGATATATTTATTTATTGAAACTTTCAGAGAATACCTTTGAGCAAGTGCCCTTTTACAAAGATTCCATGTCCATATCAGAGATTACAAAGCCATGTAACAAATGCAGGAAGCGAGTACTACTGAAATGAAGTTGAACAAGTACAGATAAAAAGGCTGGGATTGGTTGCATATGATTTTACAATAAAGCAGGAAGACAGAATCCGTGTAGAACAAGCACAGTACTGGCACATGGCCTCCGAGCCAGCGTCTGACACAGTTCAAAGTGTATACTGGGAGGGATTGTAATTGAGATGGTTAGTAGTTACAGTTACATTGAACTGTTAGAGTTGCCCATAATGCGCTCTTAAACTGGTCAAACTTAGGTTGACTGAGCAAGGTATTGAGCAGTTCATTTAACCAGTCAACTGCCCTAACTGTGAATGAGCACTTGTCCAGCTGAGTATGACAGAAAAGCAGTTCAAGGGCATTCCAAGCCGCGATCCTGGTGGTGTAGATATTGGTAACAGGGTGGAAGCAGTGAGTTGGGGGGGGATTAGGTACAGGAGTGCTTTCTTGGCTAGCAGACATATCTGGAACCTACTTCTGCTGGGTGGGGGTATGCAGTTTTTTGATGTGTATAGGGTGCAGCTGTAGATGAACCATCTTGTTTCCAGTAGGGTCCAACATCTTCCCAGTTTTAAAGCTGGCTAGACTGGAACATTGTAAGCCCTAAGGGACTTGCTTAGTGGCACATATTGAATAAGATGCTTGCTGTATTTGAACCTGTGTTGCTGGGTTCCCCTCCCAAACTTATGCTCTGACTATTAAAGTACATTGTGTCCTAATAGTTAATGGCTGAAGTCTCCACTTCAAGGGCAGGGACAAAGGCTGATGAGGGATGAGGATTTTTATCTGCACAATACAGGTGTCTTTTGTGACTGGATTATAGAATAATTTTTTAGAACACCATGATCGTTTCCCCTTTCAGCCTTCTATAAGCGCAGTAATTTGGGAAGGTCTTGTCTCTCCTTGTAGCTCTTCTGTAGTGGAACCTTCCCCTTCAGTAGTGGCAGCACTGTTTATCTTAACAGAACAAAACAGTGGATTACCTTTTTTCCCCATAGGTTTTTTCCCCCCACACTACGTCTTCCATCAGCTGGCCCTGGCAATCACCCATCCCATAGACTTAACAAAAGCCTTCGACACCGTCAACCACACCCTCTTACTGGCCCAGCTTCAAAGCCTGGGGGTGGCTCCGAGACTACCTGTCCCTCAGGTCACAATGGGTAAAAATAGGACAAACAGTGTCTGACCCCAGGGAAGTCACGCTGGGGGTCCCCCAGGGATCCATCTTGGGACCACTGCTCTTCAGCCTGTTCCTAAATAATCTCCCTCAAGCCTGTGATGCCAAGATAATCCTATATGTGGACAACGCTGTCATCCTCCATAGCAACTCTCGAACTGCGCCACTCCAAGCAGCACTTCAGCACTCCTTCAGTAAAATAGAAGACTGGTTCTGCGAACACAAACTTCTGCTCAATTACAAAAAAAACCAAGACCATGCTCCTATCCAGCTCCCAGCTCAAGAAAAGATTCCCCAGCATAAACATCACCAACAATGTACTCACCCCCCTTGGAACAGGTACACTCCTTCAAATACCTTGGAGTCACCCTGGATGACACCTTATCCTACACTCAACATATCGACCAGGTGGTCAAGACAGTCAACACCAAGCTTGGTGTGCTTTACAGGCACAGAAAACACCTTACCATGGCAACCATCCGCTTATCAGTCACGAGCTCCATCCTCTCCACCATTGACTACGGCCTGGTTGTCTACAGTGCAGCAACAGCCTCTGTGCTCAAGAGGGTGCACGTAACTCTCAACAAGGTCTGCAGGCTCATCCTGAATGGCAATTGAATGACCCACACCTGTTCCCTTTACAAACAGACACACCTGCTGTCTCTTGGGTGCAGGACTAAATTCCTCACATGCCTCCTAGGCAAAAAAGCATTACTAGGGGAAAGCACCCCCCCCCCAGTGTGCAGGCATCTTCTCCCTCCCAGACTCAGAATATATAACCAGAAACAGAACACAGAGGGCCCTCGTGGTGCCATTTCGATGCACAGCTCTTGGACAGCGCACCTTCTCCTACAGAGCCCCTCTCTGGCTTAACAAGGTACCCAAGTCCATTTGGAACTCCACTAGCCTGTCTGGCTTCAAATGAGACCTTAAGCACTACCTGACGTCCAGCTCTGTATGCACCTGCTTCTCCAACAGCTGATAGACTCTGGATGACACGGCCTGGCTCTGCTAACAGCAACTATTCTCAGCACAAGACCGAAGCCACCCTCCCACACGCTCTTTGACAATGCCTCTGAATCGCTCTAAGGGGCTGCTCCTGTACACCCCCCCCCCCATCTCCACGCTAGGATGGGTCTCTGCCTCCCCAGCCTCAGCCCTGCCTCCTTGACCGCTTTTACTAGAGGCCCCCTTCCCACCAAAATCCTGTCCTTACTGACCCTCTGCCCACCCTAACCTATCCTCCAGTGCCTCTGCACCTTACCTGCACTTGTAATCAACTAAAGTTGATGTCCATATGCTGTATAGTGTTTTAAATGTCTAAGAAACTCCGTAACCTTTTCCTGATTGTTGTGCTGTTCAGTGTCTCAAATGTCCTAAAACTCTGTAACCTTCTTGATTGAATGTCTATACTCTGTTCACATGACATGGAACCTTTGTAAAAGAGCCTCGGCTCAAAGGATATTTTCCGAATACCAAATAAATAAATCCCCGTTGTCTTATAACTGGTTGCTCCTATCTCCCCATCCCCAGCATGGCTTTTCCCACATGGTGAGACTCCTGGAAGCCACCCCCCCCCCCCAAAGAGCACAGGATTCAGATTGTTAACCTATGTGGCTGGCTTAGGCTAACATGCAGCTGTGTCCACTGCATTTTTAAATTCCTTTTACCCCTTTTTGTGTCCCTTTCTCCTGTCCACTCCTGACAGTGGGGTTTCTGTGGTTGGACCCTTGCTGTGTATGGAAGGGTGACTGAACAGCTGCTTTCACAGCTAGAATTAATTAATGCTGCTCCATGATTGGTTGGCAGTGGGTGTGCAACTGCCGGGGAAGCCCTCCCCCCTACCTGCGAGCTACGCGCTACACCTCTGTGATGTACCCCTGCTGTCAACCTTGGTGTGTGATTCTGGGATTGCATGCAAATCAGGTGTCTCTGGTGGCAGCGCATTTCACTCCTACTCCACTGGTGGAAGTGTATCCCACTGCTGCTCCAGTGGTGGCAGCGCATCCCACTGCTGTTCTGCTGGTGGCAGTGCATCCCACTGCTGTTCTGCTGGTGGCAGTGCATCCCACAGCTGTTCTACTGGTGGCAACGCATCCCACAGCTGTTCTGCTGGTGGCAGCGCATCCCACTGCTATTCTACAGGTGGCAGTGCATCCCACTGCTGTTCTGCTGGTGGCAGCGCATCTCACGGTTGTTCTGCTGGTGGCAGCTCATCTCGCGGCTGTTCTGCTGGTGGCAGCACATCCCGCTGCTGTTCTAACGGGAGGCAGTGCATCGAACTGCTGTTTTGCTGGTGGCAGTGCATCCTGTTTTTGCTCTACTGGTGGCATTGAATCCCGCTGCTGCTTCACGGTTAGCAGCACGCCCCACTGCTAATCCATTGGTGGCAGTGTATCCCACTATTGTTCCACTGGTGACAGTGAATCCCACTGCTGCTCCGCTGGTGGCAGTGAAACCCACTGCTGCTCTGCTGGTGGCAGCATAGCCCTCTGCTAATCTACTGGTGGCAGCGTATCTTTCTGTTGTTCACTGGTGGCAGTGAATCCCACTACTGCTCCACTGGTGGCAGTGAATCCCACTAGTGGCAGTGAATCCCACTATTGATCCACCGGTAGTAGTGCATTCTTCTCCTGCTCCACTGGTGGCAGTGCATCCCACTAGGGATCCACTAGTAGCTGTGCATCCCACTTCGGATTCACTATTGGCAGCACATCCTAGTGCTGCTCCACTGGTGACAGAGCATCCCACTACTAATCCACTGGTGGCAGTGCATCCCACTACTGCTTTATTAGTGGCAGCACATCCCACTTCTACTCCACTGGATGCAGCATATCACACTGCTGATCCACTGGTGGCAGCACATCCTTCTGATGCCTCACTGGCAGCAGTGCATTCCTCTTCTGCTGCACTGGTGGCAGTGCATACCATTGCTTCGTCACTAATGACTGCACAACCCACTACTAATCCACTGGTGGCAGCGCATCCCACTACTGCTCTACTAGTGGCAGCACACCCCACTTCTGCTCTACTGGATGCAGCATATCACACTGCTGATCCACTGGTGGCAGCACATCCTTCTGATGCCTCACTGGCGGCAGTGCATTCCTCTGCTGATGCACTGGTGGCAGTGTATACCATTGCTTCTTCACTAGTGACTGCGCAACCCACTACTAATCCACTGGTGACAGCGCATCCCACTACTACTCTACTAGTGGCAGCACACCCCACGTCTTCTCCACTGGATGCAGCATATCATGCTGCTGATCCACTGGTGGTAGCACATCCTTCTGATGCCTCACTGGCGGCAGTGCATTCCTCTGCTGCTGCACTGGTGGCAGTGTATACCATTGCTTCTTCACTAGTGACCACGCAACCCACTGCTAATCCAGTGGTGGCAGCGCATCCCACTGCTCCTCAGCTGGGCCAGTGTTTCAGCTTTAATTTGAAATCTGCAAAGCCCTAAGTGTCTGTGCCAAATCCTGTTTATGCTGCACTTGAGAAACACCAGCTTAGCCTATGTGTAGGAATTTCTTGCTGTGGGGGGGTCTGGTTCACCTCATAGGGGTATGGGTTAGTAATCCAGTTGTGACTCTCCCTTTGGTTTCTTTAGAGAATGCTGGCATGGAGAAGGAGAGGGTACTTCCCTCTCTTGGCGTACCATTAGAAATGAATGCGCTGTTGGAGAGCCAGAGTGTGGCATCCCGATTTCTCCAAGTGGAGCTAAGCCTGAACCTGCGACTCAAGGAACTTTGTTTCTCAAATCCCGTCCAGTACATCTACAACCCACTGGAGTATGCCTGGGAGACCCATCGGTGCTACGTGGACAAATACTGTCAGTCCAGTAAGGAGGTGCTGTTCCTAGGGATGAACCCAGGACCATTTGGGATGGCGCAGACTGGGGTGAGTCTTTTTAACTCTGCTCTGTGGTGCAATGCATACCAGTTATTATAAATCTTGACATGATTCTTAACCAATCAGGATTGTTTAAGATTTCAGTTGCTATTATAACCTTTATAAATCACGACCTCATTCTTAGGTAGCAAGACCTCAAGGTGGTGAGACAGTGTGACAAGGCAATAGTAGGTAGGGCCAGTGAGATGCTGGGGTACATAGGGATGGGTATCACCAGTAAAAGGAGAGGGTTGGCGTTACTACTGTATTGATCATTAGTGAGACCCGACCTGGAGCACTGTGTCCAGTGCTGCAGACCACATATTGGGAAGGACATAGACAAGGAGGAGACCATGCAGAGGAGAGCGGCTAAAATGGTGCAGGGGCTGCATCAGAAGCCCTATGTGGCGAGATTGAAGGACCTCAGTATGTACACCTTGGCAGAGAAAAGATAGAGGGAGATATGATAAGAGACCTATAAATACCTCACGGGGATGAACAAAATACAGGAGGGGAGTATTTTTCAGAGAAAAAGATGCACAAGAACAAAGGGACATGCAATGAATCTAGAAGGGGGAACTTTAGGAGAGATGTAAGGAAGTACTTTTTTACTGAAAGAGTGGTGGACTCCTGGAATGATCTTCCAGTGCAGGTGGTGGGGGTGAAAACAGTGGTGGGCTTCAGGCATGCACGGGAGGGGCCGGCCCAGTGGTGCTGAGGGTTGAGGTGCTGGACGCCACACCTTGCGCCACGCCGGCGACCTGGATTTGGGAACGAGCTCAGGTTGCTGGGGGTCAGCAGGGGAAGGAGAGGATTGAGCATCCAGAGGAAAGCTCTCCTCTCCCAGGAGGGACAGGGGTCCCTGTACGGCGCTCGGCTGCTGTCTGGCGGAAGCCGGAGATACAGCAAGTGTGAAGGAGCAGAAGGGGGAGTGGCAGATGTCGGAATCAACGCCTTGACATCAGGGCAGTGGCCGCTTCACAGAAAAAAGGGAAAATGCATCTTGGCTCCGGTGGTGACGGAGCACCGTAGCTTGCCCCTGATTTGCGGCCGCCCACCTGGCACCCGACCAACCGCTACTGCATTGTTGGGTGTTGGGCCCTAAATCCCGCCGGGGGTAAACCGAGCTACATGGAAGATGGAGGACTGACCAGGTTGGAGCAGACTGGAGGGGGATGACTTCTTGGTGCTCCCAAGGAGACCGGAGCCGAGGTGGAGGAGGAGGAATAAAATAAGAAAATAACAAAAAAAAGCATGCATGGGAGAGGCACAAGGTACCCTTTGTTGGGAAGCGAGGGGAGAGGTAGGAACTGAAGACCAGGCAGGGTCTGTGGTGACAGTATAGGCAGGGACAGATGGGCAGACTGGGTGGGCCAAGTTGTCCTTATCTGCTGTCAAATTCTGTGTTTCTAAGTTTAACCAATTAAGATAATGTATTTCTAAACATTCCAGGAACTCTTACAACCATAGGAGGGTGTCTCATGCACATAGTTCTAAACTTCTCAAGTTCCCTGTTCATTTGGCACAGTCCGTTTCCAACAAAGGGGATACTTTAATATTTTACAAAATAAAACCTTTTGATTTTAAATTACATTTTTGTTAGACAAAGGTGTTAACATGACTTATAATAGGTTTGTATGTACAGTTACTGTGTCTGTTTTGGTTATAAGAGCTTCTTCTTAAGTTCTTTGTGTGCCAGAACCGCACAGCTTTGATTTGCAATTCTCTCTCTCTCTCTCCCAAAGAGCTTAAGAAAACACTCTTATGACCATAATAGTCACAGTAGCTGTACGTATAAACATATATACATAAGAGGGTGTCATCTCAGGTAAACCATTCTAAAATTCTGAAGTTCTAAGCGCAGGTGGCACAGACCATCTCTCTGTAAGGTCGCCCTCCCTGAAGTTAGGGGTACATGGATGGAACAGTCGTTCAGGAGGGGCATCACACAAAGAAACTGAAAAACCACGTACTTGACCACCCATGCCTGTGGTGACTTCTGAGGCTTCATTGACATTCGGCAGGGCAAATGGAGCTGCAGCGTGAAGGAGTGAGCAGTATTTGTAAACATAACAAAGGCAGATGTCTAGCCAAGGTGTTAAATTCTCACACTTCTGGTCACATATTGCAGCTGGCACAGTCTGTTTTCTGTCTACTAGTCACAGAGGGTGAACATTTCCTCGTACTCTGGGTTGGCTTTAAGTCCAGTGGGATACTTTTACTTGCACATACTGGCCTCAGTGGAGGCATTAGAACCTTTGGAGTCCACCACATACAGGCAGCAACGGATCGGGACTATCTGGGCATCTTCTAGACCATTTTTCCCTTTAATTCACATTTTTCAGACTTCAAAGATCCACACTGACAATGTATAGCACTACCCGATTCTGTGAGGGACTTCTGAACACCCACCGTCTTCCCACAGAGTCTGTTCCTTTACAGTTCTGTCACAACTTTTCCCCTTCTAAAACCAGGACATTTCACCCACCTGGGCATCCCATCTGGTGCCTACTGGCACTGCACAGACCGCTTGGGGCAGTACTGCCTGCCTTTAAATGAAGGTAAATTTCTGTTTTCTGGCAGGAATTCTGTAATTTTCAGTCACTGTTCCTCACTTGGGGAGGGAGGGCACGGCTGAGTGCCACACCAGTCGCTTTAAATGTAAAATAGAGTGAACATCATCTCAGATCCTTTGCCCATAGAACCCCCGGGACCTACTTCTTCTCAGGCAGACCACTGTTCCTTTAAATGTCTTTTTTTCTCTCCTGCAGAAGAGGGGGCTCTCTTTGATGGAAGCCACCACGAACGAGTACTTTTCTCGATGCCAGGCTCTATAGAGAAATGTTCAGGACAATAGGAGCTGGCACTGAGTGTCAGGCACTAGCACCTGCCAACTGACAGTCGCTACTCCCTGCCCTTCAGCACAGACACCTTTCTTTGGAATGCCAGGTCACACCAGCTGACTCAGTCCTCCAAGGGCATAGAAAACTGGCACAACCTAGAGGTCAGTAGACACTCTTAAAGGTGTGTTACATAAGTCCTGAGGGGAGCTACATCTCATAAAGCTGATTCTCTAATATTTTGCAAAGTAACACATTTTAATATAAAATTTAAATTCCATTTTTTTTTTAAACAGAGGCCTTTAAAGAGCAGCTGGTATGGCTCGGACAGAAAACTCATTCCAGGGAGTTGCTGCCCGATAAGTTAAATGAGATGCATTTAAAAAAATGTTGAAAACAGTGTAAAGGTATTAATTTTACCTTCGTTTGCCTGGCTCGTAACTTCTGTGTACAAGCTGAATGATTGCTGAGCGCTGCAGCACTACCCCTGAAAAACAGCACTCCGATGACCCGAGGTAGGGAACGGGGATGCAGGCGCTCTGTGTAGTTACTAACAGGATAGGGGGCGGTGAGCTGTCTAAATGTACTAAGATTATGTAGCCCCATACGTGTAGAACTTCAGCAAAGAAAATATTAGTACATTTAGACAGCCCCCCTTCCCCGATCGTATTAGTTACTACATAGAGTGCCTGCAGCGCCATTCCCTACCTCATGTCATAAAAATGTGCTGTTTTTTTGGGGAGAGTGGGCCTGTAGCACTTGGCGGTTGCTCGGCTCCTACGCTTTAGTTACGAGCTGGGCAAACTAAGGTCAAATTAATACCTTTACACTGTTTAAAAAAATTGTTAAATGCATCTCATTTAACTTATTGGGCAGGCAAATCCCAGGAAGGAGTTGCCGGGCCAAATGGTAAAACGTGTCAGTTGCTTTTTAAAGGGAAGGGATACTGTCAACCCACTTAGGCCTAAAATTGTCCCTAGTTTAAAACCACATTTTATGATCGCTCGCATGCTGTACAATTTGCTGATGTCATTGGTTCATTAAATTCTGCTTCCTTTTTCTTTTCAAGGGTGAAAAACAGGTTGCCCACAGTACTGGTGTTAACAAAACCGTGTTTACGGTTCTTGATCAACACCTAGTGCAACTTTCCTGGACTTGAGAACACCCCCAACACAGACTAGTCCCTCATGCTACGGGGGGGAGAGACTACTGCATCATGAGTGGCTGCACTGTTCTGGGTGTTCTATTCAGGCAGTATGCAATAAGGGTAGATCAAGGATTTGAAACAAAACATGGTTGCTGCGACTACACCATTTGCATGTATATCAGTTTTAACAAGAGAGAAAGCAGATAAAACAACCAACAAGTAACTTTAGAGAAGGTAAGCAAGCATGAATTGTGAGTTTTCAACTAACAATAATGTGATGCCAAAAAGATTTTCAGTGTCCCTTTAACATGATACGAGTTTCTTCTCAGGTTCTTAGTGTTCTGCTTTGTTTCACAATTTTCTCACCTAGAGAACTTAAAGAGCTAGTGTACTGCCTGGAAGCTGCCTGCAATTAATTGTAACTTTCAGATGTAGTCAGCTATCACTTCTTTTATCTCAAGCATTTATTCTTTTCTGTTTGGTAGTTAGGATATTTTCTACCTGGCAGTACTAGGGTGATGTGTGGAGCAGCACTCCTATCTGGAGGAAAAAAAAGTCAGTTCTGTTCCTCCCACTACATCAACATTGAAACCACACTGACTATGACATCACTAGTAACCAATGAGAACCATTTCTCACTGCCAGGTTTCACTTTCATGAAGCAGCAAGGATTGGCTCTCCTGGTTACTGATGTCTAATTGATGCATTTTGATTGGTAGCTTGTGAAAGTTACTGCTCAGGCTTTAAGGTGTGGTGCCTCAAGGTGTTTGGTCTCATTTCTGAGGATGTGGTGTGAGGGTACAGAACTGACTTTTTTTCCCCTCCAGACAGAGCCCTGCTGCTGCTCCACACATCACCCCAGTACTGCCAGGTGGAACATCTTCTAATTAGCAAACAGAAAATAAAAAAATACTTCAGATACTGGAAGTGATAGCTGACTGCTTCTGAAAATTACTATTAATTCCAAACAGTACACTAGCTCTTTAAGAATGCACTTGTATGACCGTAAGAGACACAGACACTGTAGATATAGAGTAATGTATGGGGCATTGTACATTGAGTTTGTTTTTCACACACACAGGGTGTGTAATACCACATAAACCACGAGTGGTTTGTGATAGTAATATACACTGAGGATGTGTGAAACAAAAAAAAAAAAATGAGTGTTAATGCCTCATGCTTTATTTTATGTAACTGTTGGTATAAAAGTGTGTGGGGGGGGGGGAAGCAGTTAGGAGCAGGAAGATTGACGTGTGGGAGTGCGAGAGGGAAGCCGACACCTTATACTTTGCAAGTCAGGTTGCCATCTGCCTGCTTCAGTATTTTCATCTGAGCAGTTTTTGAAAGTATACTCTTTTGATGTGTTTTTATTAAGTTTGGATGCATCTATTTCTGTGTACAGGGTGGGGGTTCTCCTTGGTTAACAGACGCAGGGATGACGTGTAAGCTCCGCGACTGGATCAAGAAACAAGTTTAAAAAAAAAACTTAAGATGTTTCTCAGCTTGCAATAGCTGTTTTTTTAAAAGTATGAGTGATCTACATGTTAGTGATTGGTAGAAGACTTAGTGATTGTAACTAAGCTCTCTGTATTTACTGATGTTTCATTTTGTACTGTTGACTGGCTGACACTCATACCATAACAAGTGGCTGGTTATTACAGAATGGAACCTGGTTATTATGGCGTTAGAAAGTGGTGTCCATCCAGTAAATAAATGGGCTCACCAGTATTAATACTTATTTAGAAATGGGCTTAAGAAATCCTGAACTGTGATTGGCCACGAACTCTTTCTGGGCATACATTTGTTTTTCAACAGTGCCCACCAAAAAACAAGTGCCACTTGGCACTGCTGCATTACTAAACACATATTACTGCGCCCACTTCCAGTTTTAGAAATTACTTGGCAGCCATTTTTTCTCTCACTTAGTGTGCGAGCCCACCACCCCACTCAGCTGCTACTGTCAACAGTGCCCCAACTGCCACGCTACCCACAGAAGTTAATGCAATATGCAACATGAACAAAGAATTTGTTTTAAAATAAACTGCCACTATAAACATGGCTGTTCTTGTAGCGCTAGTCTTGCACTTTTTCCCCATTTGCCCTGACTGTTTTCCCTGGTCAGAAACCTCCAACAAAAGAAGCTTCAATATTTAAAAAAAAAAAAAAAAAGTAACTTGGCACCTCTGTGTTTCTTTTCCGTTGCCTGATCACACGCAGCTGCCCTGCCTGATCCTGATACAGTCCTTGGCGACTGTGACCCTCTTCCCCCATTGTATTCATATAGAGAAAACGGGGCACAGAGGTAATGGAGCAGGCAGTGAGGACTTCATATAGGTAGAACAGAGCATGGGGGGTTGGGTGAGAACTTCCTCTCCACAAAACAGACTGCGGGGAGGGGAGGTTGAAGAGAACTGCTACCACTGCAATAAGTGTTTAAAAAAAAAAAAAAAAAAAAAACTAGCAAACTCTATACTGCTATCTACTGGCAGGTATACCATTGGAGGGACTACTTTGCAAAACCAAAGATTTAGAATAGATTTTTGCTCTTTTTGTTTCCTACATTTTTTTTCATTTTATTTTTTAAACCCTATATAAAAATGTCACATGTAGCCATTTTCTAGGTGCAGTAGTACCCGCCAGGGTGGACAGCATGGGCTTTACTGGATCTTCCAGGGGCCATAAGGCCCTCTGCCTGCAGCATCAGGCCTCAATATGCCCCTGGGCAGTCCAGTATTGCCCAGTAACACCCATCTCTTCAGGTGTTATTGATTACATAACAGATGCATCTTTGCACCAAGCTATTGTCTGTTATATCTAGAGGGGGCAGTCTTTCTGTGTTAGGTGTGTCTGTGTGTAGGCAGGGGCTCAAAATGAATGAGAACATGTTGTAAAACGGCATGTCTTTATTCATCGTGTTTATTTTAAAGTCATTTTACTGTCAGGGAACATTAGCTTTTATAAGCCCATTTACTGCTGAAGGTAATAAGTAAGTAGTAAATCTTACGACTGGCTGGTGAAGTTCCAGGACAGTAAGAACAAAGGCATTTGTTACCAAGAGTGTTTCATAGAAATGTGAACTCTTTTTCATTTAGTGAATTTAATTAACTAAAGAAAGTTGACCCTGCCTGTGGGGATAAATCTTTAGCTTCTCCATCTCAATTCTATACCTGCCAGCTCTACCCCTCAGCTGTGTAGTCCCATCTAATAAAAGCACTAGAAACACTCAGAAAAGCTTTATAATGTCTGTTGTAAGCAAAGTTTCTGCCCATTATGGCCAGACAGAAATGTATTGGATTTAATACATTTGATTTGGGAAATTAATTTTTGTCCCTTATAACTCACGTGTGTTATAGCAGTGTCTGCTATAAGTGGAATGCCCTGTGCTACAGATGGAGGGGGTGCAGTTCTTTCTGTTTCTTTGTTGTAGGTTCCGGGATGCCAAGGCTTGTGGCAGTAGAAGCGCAGCTCCCTGTCACTCCTCTCAGTGGCCCTTGCCTTGGAAATCATTGGACAGATGGCCTGCATTGCTGAGATGGTTTACAGCAATGGTAGTCTCAGCTGACAAGAAGCTTTCAGAAGTACACAACGTAAAAAAAAAAAAAATTCAAAAGGAATCCAAGATTTTAATGTCGAACCTCATTTTGTGAGTCAGATTCCCGTTCACCAAGGAAAGAAACAGCCACCTCAGGAGGGACAGAGGGAATATTTGAGACAAAATCCGAGGCCAGTCAGTACGTTCTGGATGATGATCTGTACAAAGCTAGAGTTAAAAGGGGGCAGGGCAGTAGTGAGGGGGGAATTCAGTTAACCATGGGCTCCACAGTGGGCATCCAGCAGTGAATAAAGATGGTAGAGGGCACCACTACTCATGCTGATGCAGCCAGGATGGGAAACTATCCCCAGCCTCCCCTCTAGCTCCGCCACTGGGGCAGGGGTGTAGCCGGGATTTGGGACCGGGGGTGGGAGGACACACCAAAGACATTTATTTTTCTACTTCATAAGTTTTATTAAAATGTCTTAAAACAGTACAGTAACGGAATGCTCCTTGGACATAAAAAAATCTATATAATACAAATGTAATATAACATAAATACAATAATTAAATACAGATAGTACCTCACGTATCAAACTCTAATGTAGAAGTAATTAACTTCTGAAACTCTAATAAAATAAGCTATCGCTTCTTCATTTAATAAGCATATAGATTGTAAATAAGGAACAGGAAACGGTATGATTGTATTGGCTGTCTAAACATCAAATCAACAAAATGTATTTGCACATTTTATCATCAGATCCTTGTATCAGATTTAGAAAGGTGTTCCAGGTTTGTTCAGAAAGGTTCACCTTCCATATAGCTCAAGAACTCGGTCTTTCATTTTCTGCTAGTTGCCCTGTGTAGTGGACCCATTCCAGCTCAAGCTAGCTCTAAAGTGCCCCTCCATTTGTCAATATTTAGTCTTGGTGTACAAAAAAACGTTTTCATGGAAGCATAATGGGAGTGGGTTTCTGAGCTCCCAGAACCCCCTCCATCCTGGTACATATATAAACAGTGCACAATCGCACCATAGTTTGAAAGCCGTTGTAAAGCTTTTTTAAATAAGGTATTGGGTTACCTGTAGCTACGTAAGGCAAGGCAGCCTTCATTTCTAAGGTGACCTATCCAGTAGGCTCAGGGCACTAAGCAAGGGAACCAGAACAGCATATTAAAATACAACATTAATTAATAAATAAGGCTTGATAGAAATGATGGGTATTTGAAAGACCCTTAAAGTACACAGAGGTGAACGTGCGAAAGGCGGCAATGTATTTGCAGTAAGTGCCTCAAAACTGAGAAACTGCACGGCTATGTACCTTCATCCCATGTAAGTGTGCTCCAGACCCATTTAGCCATATTGTAAACTGGGAACAAACAAGGGAGGACAATAAATTGTGTTTGTCATTGTTAACTGACTTGCTGGAATTTGTGTGTTCCAAAACATGGAACTCATGAGTCAGAACTCCTTCAGATGCAGAGCAGCGTCATTCTGGAGCTCCATCCAGTTCTCTTTCAGAGCAGTCCCTACCTCCACAGCGTTCACTGGCAAGCTGAAAGTACATCTCCAACAGTCTCATGTTTGTACCTGCTTTGCATAACTTAGCAAATCCCTGTTGATTTAATGAGCAGCGCCGAATGCCTTTTGCACCATGTTGCTTTATTTCCTATCATGATACTTATGTGCTTGTACCTTGCGCCACTGTTCCGATGTGTACTCTTCTGTACCCGGGTCGTGCCTGAAGAAGGCACCTCGGCCCTAGTGCATCCATGCGGAGATCAAAATAAAGAAATAAAATGTGTTTACTGTCTGGTATAAAAGGGCAACAGTCAGTGCTAACAGCCCCACACTTGGTCCCAGTTTGCACTTTGTGCGCAAAATATACATTTATATCTTTTTAAAATTGCTGTTTGCTGCAGTATAATAGATTCTATCAGGCTGGGTCTGCTGACTTCCAAGCTGACATTTTCTGTAACTACAAACCCCAGAATCCCTTGCAGGTGGCGTCAGTGGAGGGCTGCAGCAGTGGGACTTTTTTCAGTAGCCTGCAGTGCATCTTAGAGTGTTTATAAACTTTACTCTTTTGTTTTCTAGTCCTGCTGTCCTCCTGGGACTAAGTAGTCACTCTTAGTGCTGACTGTTCCCCTTTAAAGAGAACCTTTCTCAGTGCTACAGAGTAAAAAGAGGACTCTGCCTTACTTCCATGGGAGCTCCTTTTAGAATTTTACTGCAAACCCCCCAAGGATGGGAAGGGATCGTAATTTGCCCCCGAGGGGCTAGCCACATGATCCCTTTCCACTTCCTTATTGCTGGCTCCACCCCGGTGCTCCGATGTTTTGTGATGCAGCTGTATGGAGAGTGTGGAGGTGCGCTCCATGCCAGTGTATGTAGCGTGGTTTTCAGAAGCTGTTTTCGGACATATAACTAGACGTTTGGTTAAATCAGCGCCTCAGTTCAACTAACATGAGTCTTGTTAGTTGAACCCTGGCTCTGATTTTAACAGATGTCTAGTTGAATGTCTGAAAACAACATTTGAGATCAACTTCATGTGGGAGCGCACCTCAGCCTCCCTATAGTTGCATCAATACAAAGTGTCAGAGCATGGCGGTGGAGCCAGCAGTGAGGAAGTGGAAAGGAATTGTGCAACCATCCCCTAGGGCTTTTTTAATTTTAAAATGCTGATGGCACAAGTGGTTAGCGAGAAGCCCGTTACAGTGGCTCAGCGTGTGAGGTATCATTACAGTAAAAAGAGTATCCCACGTGCAACTGAAGGGAAGGTTGTGACTGGTCGGTGACACACCTGCTATCTATAATTCTATTACCTGTCTAGTTTGTAGGCATGCACAGTGATTGCCTCTATTGCACCCTCCTAATTTCTTCAGGGTGTAAATGAAGGTACTTCGGTCCGGTGTGAGAACCTTCTTGACTCCATTGTAAAGGTCATGACCCAACTCGTGTAAAGCATCCTGGAATTTTATGATGTTTTAGTGCTAAAGCCTGCAGTTGTTATACTGTATTAGTCAGTGCTGTTGCTGTCCTCTGCAGTCCCTATGTTCTTGTCTTACGCAGGCCATGAAACTTTTCAAGGCATGTTAAGTTTATTTATTTAATTGGTAACCGAGAAAGGCGCACTGAGCTGAGGCTCGTTTCCAGGTGTGACCCAGGGAGCAGGAAGAAACAATTACAATACCAAGGGAGACAAAAAATGTATACATAAAGGCATACGTACAAAGAATACAATATGTGAGAACAGTAACATTTATAGTACAAATAAGCAGTAGCAACCAAAGGAAAGTGCAATTTTACAACAAAATTAGCCAGGTACACAGGCGGAAAACACTAGATAGGGTGCTGCGACAAGTGGGTAAATAAACTAGTTGACACACTGGTGGTGGGCAGTGGGAGAGAAGGAGGGTAAGGAGGCTGAGGGGCAGCAGCAGGTAGTAACGGGAGTGGGGGTCTAAGTAATAGCTTGAGGACCAGGAGAGAGAGGTGAAACAAATGGGGGAGTTGATTCCAGAGAGCAATGGGAGAAAGCTGACTGGCCAGCTGAGGAGTGGGGTTGGGGGAAGGCGAAGGAACAGGAATAGCTGGAGCGCAGCGAGTAAGAGGTAGGAGTGCCAGGGGAAATAATAAGCGTCCTGCTATTTTCTGTATTTTAAGGTGTATCTGAGTTGGAAAACGTGCTTTTAGAAAATACAGGGGCTTCACAAGACATGTTATCAGAAGTGAATGAGAGTATACCTTCTTCTGGCTTGTGCAGGTACGCATCAGCATCTCCCATGATGCCTTGCATGAGTGGGGTCATGACCTTTGGAATGGAGACAAACAGATTTTCATACCAGGGTAAAACAGAGTGAAGCAACCTCATTTATATTTAAATTAGGATGAAATTAGGGGGATGCAAGAGAGGGAATCATTGTTCATGCCTGCAAACTACACAGATATACGGAAAATAGGTTGAGAAGACTTCCTCTTTAAAGGGGCTTTTAAACTATGATGGGTACAGATTACAAATGCCCCCCTTTAAAGTACTGACCTTTGGTGGTTTCGAGCTTTTACATGGCAATTTTAATGACTGTAAACCTTTTGGTTCCATTTTTGGTTAGGTGCCCCTAAAAAAGATGGCTGTCTGGCAGACAGTGTTTGTAGACATCCAGTCCACTAGGTGATGCTAAAGCATCTGTAGGATTTATTTTTCTTGTTCAGTACCGTTCCAGAACTCAACCAGCAGTGGGAGCATCCAGCACCGCCAGACCAGGCTTTCAACAGTAGCACAGCGACCCGTACCGCACTGTGCGCTGCTAACTCTGCCAAAAGCCACACTCCTCAGCGGGAAACCTGTCCTTGGCCTTTTGGGGTTTGCGGTACTGTGTGACCATTTTCAGTTCTACAAATGCAGCTGTAAAATGGCAGATGGATAGATTGGGTACTGAACAATCCAGACCATGGCAGTTTCTCAGTGTAATTACACGGTGGTAGGACTTCTTACCGAGTTTAACAAATCTCTTACTTTAAACTAGAAATACAGTTTTTAATGCATTCCTGTACTTTTATTTTTAAAAGCCATTTTATAAGTGCAGTAAGATACTTCAGTGGCGTATAATTATGGGCCGCAATAGTATTTCTTGGTTTCGTTTTAAGGCATTCAGCTGAGCATTGTGTCTGACAATTCTGAGGCTTTCTTTTACTGGCCTGTTACCATACAGGCTGTTGTGTTTTGTTGCTTATTTAAAAAGCACATAGCCACTCTTTTTTTGGTTATAATTTTAAAATGTATTTACCCAGGATATCCAAGTTGAAAGGCAACATCTCATTTCCACTGTGGTCTTGCTTCTACCCATCTTCTACAGCTGGGAGGTTAAGTGACTTGCCCAAGGTTACCCAGTGAGATTTGTGGCTCCCGTGGGATTTAAACCTGTGATTTCCTGGTTCCCAAGCCAGTGCTCTAAGCTCTAGCCCACACTGCTCATAGGATATCATTTTATAAACATGCACTACTCCTTCATTACCAGTTATTGTATTGGGAGACAGGGTGGCCTAGTCGCTAGAGCATTAGAGCATCAGCCTTGGAAACAGTAGACTGCAGATTGAAACTCCACTTGAGTCAGCTACTCACAGTGTGACCTTGGGCAAGTTACTCTACTTCTCAGTGTTCTAGCCCTTTCAACTGCAGAAATTGATAGAAGAAGGACCCCACTAGAAACGAGATATTGTGTATCAGCTGGGCTATCCTGGGCAAATAAATTGTAACCAAAAAAAAAAATAAAAATGTCTAATCATTCATGAGGCCAGCATGTTTTGAGATTGGCTACTGTACCAGGTGTTAATCTCTTCAAAATGCTTGTTACAGCTCAGAAATCTGCAGCATGCGTTTATTAATGCCAAAGCGCAGGTTCACTTTAAAGCTGCTGGTTTCTCTCGCAGAGCAGACGTATCACAAAATGCTCTTTTTCCATCACAAAGAACTCTAAAAGCTAAAAACAAAAAAAAGTTAGATATGCACTAGCTTTCTGAAAATCAGAGAGACAAATGAGCGGCTGCATACCACACAAAGCGACTTCATGACATCGTCGCTTCTCATGATTTGGCGAACTAAGTAGTCTGTTGCAATGAAAAAATGGACAAATGTAAGTAAAAAAAAAAAATACGGGCGTTAGGCATATAGTTGTAATAGTGTGCTTATAACCCGGTATTTACAGGTTCATACTGCAAATTGGGGTTAGTGACTCCCAGCTTCACTGTTTCCAGTTGGCACTCCAAAGCCAGGCGTTAATCCCCTGAATATGCTGGTTGTGTGGGCATTATTGCTTAATTAGAAATTGGGATTGAAAAATAAAGCATGCTGATTGGCTAAAAGCCCATGCCAGGCATGCATTTATTTTTCAATAATGACCACTGAAAAACTACCACCACTTCGAGGTGCCCCATTGCTTACAGTATGCTTGGGCACCCTAAATATTCACTATCGCCAACCACCATTTTTTTCCCCCTCGCTAAGCAACCCATAATTTGGCAGCCAGGCCAATCTCCCCCATTTGTTTTCCCCATGACAGCATCTTCCAGAAATAACTAAGCAGCGTTAATTTGAAAAAAGCAGCTGGGCTGCACAAGTATGACCTAACTTCACATTGAAAGATGTATGAACATACAAACATACGAAATTGTCAGTAGATACAGGCCATTCGGTCTATCTAGTCTGCTCGAGTGTGCAGCATTTAGTCCATTAGACTGCAGCTGCCCCCTTCCTTCATATGCCCCCATCTTGCACCCTCCTGATTTGTACCCTCCCTGAATCTGCCCCACCCTCTTGAAGCCCCCAACACTCTGCAGCGATTCAACTTCCTTTGATAGAGCGTTCCACCCTGCCACCACCCTGTGAAGTAGTTCCTCCTCCGTTCCCTATTGAACCTGCCCCCTTCCTGCTTCATAGTGTCCCCTGGTTTCCCTTCCGCCTTCAGACTGAACATATACCTGGTGTCTACTCTGTTCAAACCCTTCAAGTACTTGAAGGTCTCAGTCATATCCCCTCTCTCCCTTCTTTCCTCCAAGGTACACATATTGAGCTCTCAGTCTCTCCTCTTATGGTCTGTCCCCCAACTCCAGGATCATTTTTGTTGCCCTGTGCTGTACCCGCCTCCAGTAGTTTGATGTCCCTTTTCAAGTAGGGGCGCCAGAATTGCACGCAGTACTCTAGGTGCAGTCTCACCAGGGACCTGTACAGGGGCAAGATGACCTCCCCACTCCTGGAAGTAATCCTCCTTGCTGTGCAACCTAGCATCCAGTTTGCCTTCGCTGCTGCCTTCCTGCACTGAGCAGAGTGGTTCATCTCCCTTGTTACCAGCACTCCCAGATCCTTCTCCTCCTTGGATTTTGTTAACAGGACACCCTCCAGCCAGTAATTGTGTCCTGGGTTCTTGCCTCCTAAACGCATCACTTTGCACTTCTTGGCTGCCAAGTGTGAGACCACTGAAACCAAGCTGCCAAGTATGAGACCATTCCTCCAGTTTTGCCAAATCCTCATGAAGTACTTTTGCCCCCCGTCTGCCTTGGAACATCGGTAGCTGCGGTACTGATACTGTGCACGAGAGAGTGGGACTTTCTTGGTTTTCCATGCTGCAGATGGGCGTTCATCTCCGTCTGGAAAGCCAAAATCCACTGCTATCATGTACACTAGTTGTAGCGAAGCCACCGCTGTCTCTTTCCTCTGAAGGCAGTTCCCTTGTAAAGGGGCTCCTAAATGCTATAATATATCCCACAATATTTTAAACAAAAGTGTCTGCATACCAAAATAACTTCCACAATGTTACCTGTAGACAAAAAAGAAAAACTGCCTCCCCAACCATGCTCACTGTCCCAAACCATGCACAGCATTACATACCACTGCCCCAGTATTAAAAGAAACACTGGCAGTGTTGAAATGCACAGAACAGAAAATATGTATATACTGTCAAAAAAAATGTAACCTAAACCAAGTTGGGGGGGGGGGAAGAAAAAAAGTTGCATGAGGATGACGGAGGGTGGGATAAAGAAATAGTAACTCTGCTGTGGGACAGTAACTGCATACAACCAGCTTTTTTCTTTGTGAACTAGAGTCTCCAGTAGGACAAAAGTCCATCACTGCAATGCAGGTGGAGGAACTATTTTATTACGCTTATTTTAGAGTAATTTTTCATTAACAAGTTTTTTATTTTTTTTTTAAAGTGCCCATTTTCTAAGTGCAATAAAACCCTCCAGGGTTGGTGTTATGGGACATAACTGATCTTCCAGGGGCTATAAGGCCCTCTGCCTGTGGCATCGGGCCTCATTATACCCCTTGGTGGTCCGTTATATCCCAGTAATGCCCACCCTGTCTGGTATTGTTGCTTATCTGGTGAATATCTTATAAAACTCAGTGTACAAGCTGGTCCAGTGGCATGGAGGGCTAAGGATCTAACGCCTTACCTCCTGCTGTGCCGACAACCTAGGTTAGGGAATGGACATGGGTCACTCTGAGTTGGAGAGGACTGAAGGTCCGAGAGACAGCTCTCCTCTTCCAGAATGGGTGGGGAGGCATGTTTGCCTGACCTTAGATTGCCAACAGGTGGAGGCCTGGTAATGTTGCAGCACGGGTGGCAAAATAGGGAGGGTGCTTAGAGAGCGCCAGATGGGTGCGCCTCAACACACGAGTCTGATGTTCTACAGTGAGGGGCAATGGAGAAAATAGAAAAACAGAATGTTGCGAGCTTAATAAAGCCCAGCCTACCTGTCACTGAGCCTGCAGCACCACCACCCGGGGCTCACCGTTGGTCTGCCTCGCATTACTACATGGGGGGGAAGGATGGTCCTCCCTCCTGCGGCCCTGCCATGAGGGGGACTTGTGGAAGAACTCTGACCACGGTGAGTACCATGGAAAGCAGGAGCTATCTCAGGGAGGTGGGGATATATATATATATATATATATATATATATATATATATATATATATGTATATGTGTGTGTGTGTGTGTGTGTGTATATATATATATATATATATATATATATATATATATTTATCCTGCAAATTGTGGCTCTCCTGCTGGTGCAGAGTCTTCTGTTCATGGCCAGCTCTTAAATTTGTGCTTCTCCCTCTCTCCCCAGCCGAGTTCCAGCTCTTCAAGGGCTCCCTGCCCCACAGGCACAGGCTCTCGGACACCAGGCGGTCGGCGCTTCCACAGCCTCCGAGACCTCAAGCCTGGACTCCACAAGCTGAAAGGTACGACAAAGGACGCTAACCAATCGGAAAGCGAGCGCTCATCTCTGATTGGCTCCTGCAGTCTGCTTCTGTTTTCTCTCTTCAAAATCCAGCCAAAATTGAACTTGCTCACTGAACATTTTTTTAAAAAAGCTGTATTTACTTGATTCCTTTTGTTTAAAGTTTAATTTCTACCAATGTTTAGAGTGTAAATGGCTAAGATTTAAGTGATTCAGCTCCTCTCTGAAACTTGTAATTGCACTAGACTTCAGGCGCCAAGGGAATATGCATCCTTTTGTCCTGCAAATTGTGGCTCTCCTGCTGATGCAGACAGTCTTTTGTCCATGGCCAGCTCTTAAATTTGTTCTTCTCCCTCTCTTCCCCAGCTGAGTTCCAGCTTTTCAAGGGCTCCCTGCCCCACAGGCGCAGGCTCTCGGACAGCGGGCTGCCGGTGCTTCCACAGCCGCCACCCGAGACCTCAAGCCCGGACTCCACAAGCTGAAAGTTATGGCAGAAGCCACTAATTTTGCAACCCACCCGTCCATTCCCCGCCCCTCCACTTATTAAATACACTGTTTCCCCACCCACTTCTAAAAACACGCCTACGAACGTCCTAGTCGTCCTCTCCAATTCTTTGGTTGTCCATTTAGGAACGCCCCTAAGTTAGCTGGCCGATATCACGGACGCCTTCTCTTGAGGCTCCTTTGCCCTAATCTGTAGTATACGTTCCTCCCATTCTGTACAGAATGAGGGGCCTGGATAGCACATTTACGAAGGGTTCCTCATTAATATCGTTATTGATCATCCTCTGTTATTTACAGGTGGCAATTTATCCTCAGAAGCCTGTGCATGCAGAACCTGACCCCTCAAAAATCTATTCCCCATACACTGATCTACCCACCAGTTGTTTATGTGCCGTGCAGTTAGTACTACTGTCAGAGTACAACCTGGAAACCTATCGTGTAGGTACTCATACCGAGCAGCCTCCTCAAGATAGTCCTTCTGTTCCATACTGTATTCGTCACCCTCTGTACATCTTGGTCAGGGTATTGCTTCACCTAGCACTAGGGCGGTACACCCTTTCGGGTGGTGATAGGCGCACACATCATGTTAAGAAGCTTAAGTGTACCAGGGTCAAGCTTCTCAAACTAACATTAGCTGCCTTAACGAAGATGATGCTACTTTTACTGATATGCTCGGGTAACATTGAACTAAACCCTGATCCCATCTCTCCCCTCACTTTTCCGTTGGATACGGCCACCCTCAACAGAATGAGCTTTTGGTATGTCAGTGTCTGCAGCCTCTTAAAAAAAGTTCACTATGGTTCAGGCGTGGATCAGCTATACCCAACCTGATGTCCTGGTAATTTATGAATCCTGGCTCAGGCAAGCTTCCCAGGACAGTGAGATAACATCCCTTCCTACCAGTTATTCAGAGCTGATAGACCCACTAGGGGAGGTAGAGTGGCTATATATGTTAAGGAAAGATTTGCAGTGTCTTGCATGGATTCAAGCTCTGTTAAAGACGAGTTTAGAATGTCTGACACTCAAGATTGAATTGTCCTCTTCTCTGGCCATTAGAGTGATCGGTTGCTATAGACTGCCATCTGCGGGAACTCTACTCCTACCTCAACTTGGTAACATCATTGAGAAAGGCATTCTCAAAACTATCATACTCGGGGACTGTAACTTTGACTGGCTCTCCAAGGCTGCTTCACCTCTAAACACCTTTTGTGACGCTCGTTGGTTAGCACAGTTAATCCAAGAACCCACACATCCTAATAAAAAGAACCCGTGTAACAGCTCACTGTTGGATGTCATATTAGTTGATAAGCCGCATCTTTACACACATGCTGGTACTTTCTTCGCCAATGTCAGTGACCATTGCTTTATTGCCACAGTTAGGTCACTTCATCACATAGGCCTTGCAACTAAATTCATCACCAAAAGGACACGACGTAACTTTGATGTGGTCGCCTATGCATATGAACTGGGACATTCACCACGATGGCAAGATTTCTACCTAGCCACAGAGATCAACATGGCTTATGATATCTTTAATGAGATTCTAGTAGGAGCCCTAGACGCACATGCCCCGACAGTAAAAATAAGAGTAAAAAGCAAAACTTGTCGTTGATTCACACCTGAACTGAAAATCGCCCTGCTAGGCAGGGAAAAGTTGTGGAAAAAGGCGTGACAGACGAGACTGGTGCCAATGTAGGAAGGCACGTAACGCATGCACGGAAATGATCAGAGATGCCAAAGCATCATTCTACCTTAAGGAGTTGGACTCTGCTGCAAAGTGCTCCTCTAAATACTGGAGGACAATTAAGGATATGTCCAGTCATACACCAGGTAACACCTTGCCACCAAAAATTACGTCTGAAGGGAAAATCATATATGATAAATAGGGGATCTTGGAAGCTTTCAACAATCATTTTGCCACAGCTGGACTGGCCTTTGACAATTCCCCTGCAGCCCTGGCCCGCTTTAAAGTAAGTGTGCTTTGTGTGGACACCATTGCCCCGGTTCCTGACGACTTCTTCCAACCTGTACTGTTGAAGGAGGTCGAAGATCTGATACTTCGGTTGGATGTGAAAAAGAGTGTTGGAGCTGACTCTTTGGATCCCTGCTTTATAAAAATTGCGTATCACGTCCTTGCTGTCCCTATCACACATCTGTTTAATTTATCATTGACCCAAGGGTCCCTGCCCATCATTTGGAAAACTGCCCATGTTATCCCATTGTTCAAATCTGGGGATACCTGCGACCTAAATAACTATAGACCGATCTCCTTACTGCCAGTTTTGTCTAAGCTACTGGAAAAAGTTGTCAGCAATCAACTTAAAGCATATCTGGAAGTTAACAACTTACTAAACCCCATGCAGTCGGGTTTTAGGTCTAAGCATAGCACTATCTCGGCCCTTGCCAAAGTAACTAACGATTGGTACAGTAACCTTGACAGCAGAAACTTTGTCTGTGCAGTATTCCTAGATCTTAGCAAGGCCTTTGATACTGTGAACCATAGCCTGCTAATCTCTACTCTGAATAGTATCGGCCTTGACCTAGCATGCTTGCAATGGTTTACGGAGTACCTGGTAGGACGGCCGCAACAAATCAAAGTTGAGGGGGAGCTCTCCCCTCTCAAACCTATGCTCGGGGGAGTGTCACAAGGATCCATTCTTGGTCCATTGCTCTTCATAATCTATATCAACAGTATCAATGTGGGCATCAACAGGGCAAAAATA
Source organism: Neoceratodus forsteri (assembly GCA_016271365.2). Taxonomy (NCBI): domain Eukaryota; kingdom Metazoa; phylum Chordata; order Ceratodontiformes; family Ceratodontidae; genus Neoceratodus; species Neoceratodus forsteri. Next base: position 63,314,826 of record JADMNL010000036.1, on the reverse strand, counting down.
CATCTGTTTGCTGATGACACAGAGGTTTGCTTAAGTCGTCCAACTGCTGAAGCTGCCTGTGCAGACCTACAGGAAGAATTTGACCTGCTTCATCTTCAGCTACTCCATAAAAAGCTTCTCTTAAATCTGAAAAAGAGAAAGGCAATGTTGTTCACACCTTATAGCCGTATGACTAATCCTGCCAGCTCTGGGACACTGCCTCTGATCACCACAATTCTAGGAGAGAAATTGGATTTTATCCCCAGGTTTAAATACTTAGGAGTGTGGCTAGACCAGAACCTTACATTCTCTGAGCATGTTGAAGATCTGGCTAAGAAGCTAAGGCAGAGATTGGGTCTGTTCTACAGAATTAGTCAGTTCCTCACTTGTGATACCAAATGGAGACTAGTCAATTTTACTTTTCTCTCCCTAATCGACTATGGTGATTTTCTATGCAGTCACTGTCTTAAAGCCTCGCTTATTAAGCTGGACACGCTGTTTCACAGAGCCATCAGTTGCAATACCGGTCTTCTGCTCTCTACCCATCACTGCCTATTGTACAAAGCTGTAGGATGGTCTTCGCTTACATTCAGGTGTGAAAGAAACGCAATCCTTTGGACCTACAGAGCTATCTTAAGAAGGCTCCTACATTACATTACTGAATGTCTTCCCATAAGTGAGCTGGGACCTTACGGCCTAAGGAGTACATCATATATCTCTCTGTGCATCCCTAAAGCTTCCACCTGCTTTGGCAGAATAGCCTTTAGCTTCTTGTTGATGACCCTGTGGAACAAAATGCAAAAACTACTGAAACCAAGTTACCTCCATAGTGTTAACGCTTTCAAGGCATTTTATGCCCAAGGTGTGTGTGAACGCTGCAACTGTCACCCCGGCTCCTAATCATTAACTACTGGTAGCTCGCTCCTCAGAGTTTGGCCTTAAATATGACCGGCCTTACCCCAGGTCATTTCGTGCATGTTTATTAATCCTTATGTATTCATTACTTTCAGTCCCTGTACCCCTCTTGCACATTACAGGCAAGTCTCTCTAAGACATTTGAACCCAAAGCGTAAAATTTATACACCCTGGGTGGTTGCACCTTCACAAGCCGCCTTCCGAGACCACTTGCCCTGTCTCTTCTCCAACAAATTACCGCTAAGGCCGCCAACCAATCGGATCACGAGCGCCTCCCCGCCCATGCTCCTGATTGGCTCCTGCAGTTCTCTTCGATGATCCTTCCAATGCCAGTGAAAAAATGTAATGGTCTGCCATACTCCACTAATACAGCTGTAACTGCCTCAGCCTGACCGATGTAATCCTTGCACACCGCTAAAGTGTTTTGTCAGAAGTATGAGTGATTAAGCCCCCTTTTGAGTCGTTGACCGTGACTGGCCACAGGAGCCTCAGTGTATCCATTCCGTCCCATGGCCCGACAGTATGTTGAACCTGGACAGCTAGCAATAGCACCAAGCCCTGGATTAAATATGTGGTAGGTGCTGTTCCACCCATGCCCAGTACCTTGTTCACACCACCCTCCGTTAAGACACGGTACAGCCACCCACAGCCCCAATGTAAGCGCTCCGTGGGGATGCTGTGTTTGTACCTAGCAGGCTGCCTACATCCTGCCTCCTCCAAGCATAACTACACCTGCTTTACTCATTTGTGAACCTGTCGAGGAAAAAGCTGTATCACTTACTTCTGTCTGTCTTAATAGCGATACCTGGGTCTAGGTTGTCCTTTCTCTACTATGGAAATTACTGTATCAATATCCATCTCTGTTCCCACTGCTCACTGGTCTTATCGCTGCTCTACAATCAACTGTAAAGTTATGTGCGTGTGTTTCCTGATTTGCACTTCCACTATGTTTTATTACCATTGTAAATATTGATGCCTGTTTTGTAATATAATCTGGACTTAACCAGGTCCATCTTACAAATGAGCTTGCTCAATGATGTTCGCCTGGATAAAGATTTAATTGATTGATTGATATATATGGAAAAAACTCAACTCATTCTTACTTTTCAGTACTTGGAGAGAGAAATCCATTGTACATACTGTTATGCAGTCATTTCATAAAAGTGTATAGAAAACATTTTTTTTAAATAGAAAAACAAAAAAATTATAGTCATCATTCTGGCAAGTCCCCAAATAAAGACAGAGAGATACAAGTGGTATTACGGGTTGTGCAAGACAAAAAACAAAGATCGATAGCTAAATTAATGGGTTAACAACAATTAATACAGTAGACAGAGGCAAGCTGGTATAATAAATCAATTAATTCACATTTTTAAATAAGATGGAAATTAGATAATGTTGCAGATTAGCCACTACTTAGCAGTTAAAACACAATGAGAATGAAATAATGTTACCTCAGTGGGAACTGAAAAAAATAATTCCGGGGGCCTGGGTTTAGTTCTCACTTACTGTAGGTCACATTTTTTCATTACAAATGTTTAAATAAAGAAGTTAAAGTCATCTAGGCAGGCAGAACTATCTTTTTTATTTTTATTTCACAATATGTCACACAATTAGCTGTTTTGGGCAAATCGTAGCCTGGAAACAGCAGCATTCCAAAACACATGTAATCAGCATAATATGATTTTAAAAAGCTGCTGACGCCTGAGGTAAAACTTCAAGAAACATAATAGTGAGACAGAAGTTAGTTTGTATTTCATATTCGGAAATGGGCTTCTTATTTCCTGGTCTCTGGTTGGCTGACGCCCATGCCAAGGAGGTACATTAAGTATCAGTGGAGACCGGGAAATAAGAAGTTCCAGCCTGCCCTGTCTTAGTACCAAACTGGTACCATTGTGGCAGTTTTGATTTTAAAAGTTACGAGCTGCCTTTTTTTCCTCGTTTGCTAAGCAAGAGCAGCAGCTTAGTCAGGACCACCTCACACAGAGAACTGAACTCCACTATCAGTTGTTTAGAATGTCATAAACAGTTTTTTTAAAAACATAAATAACTTTCCTTACTCCATTCTTCGCGGCTGCCAGCTCGGTTAATTACATCATCGTCCTCCAGTCACCCAACCGCTTTACCTTCTGCCACACACCAGTAGCGCACCTCCATTTGCGGGCATGGAAACCAAGAAAGTACCGCCGGTCTGATGCTCGAGAGGGCACTAAACTAGAGTGGAGCGGTGAGGACTTCCAGTGGAGCAGAGGGCTAACCTAAATGGAGGCAAGGGTTTCCTCTCGACAGAAGTAAAAACAGACATTGAGGGGGGCAAGGCTCAGGACCTAACTAAGAAAACAAAAAACAACTATCAAACACTGCAGTGCCCTCTACTGGCAGCTGTGCCAGTAGAGGGACTACTTTACCAAAAATTGACAAAAACACAATTTTTAGTAGTTTCTTATGCCAGTATTTTATTTTTGTAAATCTTACAAAAAATGACAAGTAGCCCATTTTCTAAGCACAGAAATACCCTCTAGGATGAGCAGTATGGGCTGTACCGGACCTTCCAGGGGCTATAAGGCCCTCTGCCTACAGCGTCGGTCCTTATTACATCCCTGGGCGGTCCAGTATAGCCCAGTACTGCTCACTTTGTTGGGTATTATGGCTTGCTTGCTTATCGTCTATAGATTTCCACTTCCCAACTAAAACCGAGGAAATTTGCACAAAAATAGGATCTTTATCCCTGAGCATTCATCTGCCTCGCAACCTGTCCCCCATTTAAAGTCCTAATCCTTTGTTGTGACATCACACTCTGTTGCTATGGGAGTGGATGTGATGTCACAAGCAGATGATTATGACATCGGGTGGAGGATATGCAGCAGGAGCTGAGGACCTTTAAGAAGTCAGAATCCTGGTTTCATGCAAATTACCTCAGTAGGTCTTGCCCATTGGTGCAGCTGTAGGGCAACATGTCACAGTGCCAGTGACCCAGATTCAGGAAAGAGCTGGGGGGTTGGCCTGGGAAGAAGGAATCGAGGGTCCCAGTGAGAGTTCTTCTCTCTCGGGGATGGGAGGAACGGTGTCTCACTGCTTGACTGCCACATGCTCCCTGGCAGGTGGTAGTGTATGTGTGCCTGCGTGCACATCATTGCATGACGGCGTCCTGGGGAGAATACCGGAGGGAAACCTCGGTCTTGCCCAGCATGCATCCGCGCCACAGGCCATGGCACTGTCAGCATGGCAGGCCACCCACAACCATGTGTGGTTCTGGAAAAGTGATGGCTAATCATCTATGAGAAGGTTGGTGATGGTGCTGGGGGGATGCCGTAGGGCCAGGGGACAGAGGCGCAGAAGCACATAACTAAAAAAAAGGTGATGACTGCCATAATAAAGAATGAGGGAGAAATACAAAACAAATTTGAAAAAGAAGCTGAATTGTGTCTGAATGTTATGTTTTTCAGTGTGCTTCGGGAGGCACCAACTGCTTTTTAAATCACCCCATTAAGTTTTTCAGCGAATTAAAGCTGACGAGAGTCAGTCAAGAAGTCTTATGGAAACATAGATCTGACGGCAGAAGGAGACCAATGGTACATCGAGCCTGCCTTTTCTATTGTACCCTTGGCGCAGGTAGTCCCCAGGCTAAAATAATAAAATTTTGAGGTGAAGTGGAATCCAAAGACTCTGATGAAGAGTCTCTTGAATGTTTTTCTGAGTCCTGCTGCTTTTTTTTTTTCTTATGAAGGCGGCATAAAAAATGTATACTTTATAAGTCACATGCCTTGCAGGGAAGGGAAAATAAATGTAGCACTCCTCCCTTACTATTTATTCCTGAGAAGAAGTTTGGAAATTCTTTAAAAAGGGAGTCTGGCCTGCCGGCCCACTGGCGCTGAGGGTTGAAGCTCTGGACGCCACACCTCCCTCCACACCGGCGGCCCGGGTTCGGGAACGAACTCGGGCCGCTTAGAGGCCGGCTGGGGAGGCAAGGATTGTGCGTCACAGCTCTCCTTCCTCGGGGTAGGGAGGATCTGTGCTGTGAATGGCACAGCTAGGGGGGCTCGCCCGCACCCAGGGTGCTTGGTTGCCTCTGTGGAGGTGGAGACAGCTGCTGCACCCATTTCATGGTGCGCGGGTGCAGAGGGGCGAAAAGGAGAAAAAGCCCTGGTGGCAGGATGACGCCCGACTCCCCGCAGGCACCGCTTCTAGGCTGGACATAAGGTAAGCCCTGGTAATTCCGTGGGTCGGAGCTGGGGTGGGTCGGGCAGAAGGGGCTGTCAGGGGGAGGCATAGAAACAGCAGCCGTGATTAAAGAAACAAAAGTGAGTCTGGCCAAAATCAGAATTTGGATCAGCATATCCCCAGTCAGCCTCATGCCAAAAATGAGATCTCTAAGTTACTTTGTTTAAAAGTTACAAGTCATTTTGTAACCCTAAATGTACTGCCTGTTCAGAAAAGCCAGTTTCAGTAAAGAGCTACTGATGATCTCACAACCAGAACTCACAGCCTAGTCCTTCTTGCAAACTACCTTACAAGACCCAGCCTAAGTCGTTTCTACTCCATTCTCCCTAACTGCTCCATACCCAGTCCTTGCTGTTTCTACCCACTCTCAGCTCTCTGTCACTACCTCTCCCGTCTTACTGCTCCATCTCCCCAACTGCTGCACAACCCATCCTGCTGTTTCTACCCACTCACAGGTCTCTTTCTCTACCTCTGCCATCTTTCCTTGCTCCACTCTGTACATGTGTCCCCTTCCCTACCTAGTCTTTCCCCTCCTTGCCCTCCTTGCCCTCCCCCCCCCTTTTCTCTCTCCCAGGCCCATGCCACCCCGTCCCTTACCCACAATCTACCTTGCCACTGCCAGCCGCACCCTGGGTACACTCCACCACCTGCACAGTCCTACACATGGGTCCCTACTCAACAATACCTGGCTGCTTCATAACAGTACCTTAGTTGGTCTCTGTGCCAACCTATCCATATTGTATCACATTGCGTATCATCAGGGCTGCCATCTGGAATCCACCCACTGCCCGTAGAGTAAAAAGAAACACAAGTCTACATTACTGGACCTGCGCCTCTGCTTATTGAAGCTTCTCCTACTGATATCAGGGAATGTCCACCCAAACCCTGATCCTAGCTGTTCCAGCACCTTGAAAAAGGCAGGAACTCTTACCATTGCAACCCTTAACATCTGCAGCCTTCTGCCTAAGCTTGATGCACTGCAAGCCTTCACCAGCCAGCATAATCCAGACATCCTGCAATTGTCGAAACATGGCTGACACCTAAAGTCCCGGATCTGGCTATCACCCTGCAGGGCTACAACATTTTCAGGCTGGATCGTATTTCCAAAAAGGGAGGTGGCTGCGCTATCTTCATTGAGGATACTCTCCTGGGACGCCCTATGTCAACTCCTGTGCCTGTCTCCTCTGCTCAGCTCCTACCCATAAAGATCCTACTTGGTCCCAATCAAAAAGCCCTCACCATCGTCACCGTTTATATTCCACCTCAGAAACAAGATCTTGGCATCAAAGAACTCCTTAACTTCGTCAGCTCACAACCCTCTGGCTCTGAACACATCTTTCTTGGTAACTTCAATATTAACTGGCTCGCATCTGATGTCTGCACTTATAAGGATGCCATTACAGCTGGCAACCTCTCACAACTGGTTACTTCACCTACTAGGCTTAATTACAAAACTGGCACCGGCACACTGCTGGACTGGGTTCTCACCAATCACCCCTCCAGGATCTCCAGTCCCTCCGTTCTTCCGGACTCTCTCGGTGACCACTCCCTGATTCTATGTGAATGAAACATAGAAACATAGAAGTTGACGGCAGATAAGGACCGCAAGGCCCATCCAGTCTGCCCATTTCTTTTTCTACCTTATAAATGTGCCATCGGCCTTTGCTCTGTCAGTGGCCTGTCTATTCATAGTCATTTGTATTGCTCCCTTATGCCTATCCCATGCCTGTTTGAAGCCCTGCACTGTATTCATAGCCACCACTTCTTGTGGTAAGCCATTCCATGCATCCACCACCCTTTCTGTGAAAAAAATTTCCTCACATTCCCCTTAATCGGCCTCCCTCTAATCTCATGCTGTGTCCTCTTGTCCTGCTATTTTCTTATATTTAAACATGTTAGACTCTTTCACCTTGTTTATGCCCTTAAGGTGTTTGAATGCCTCGATCATATCACCTCTCTCCCTCCTTTGCTCAAGGGTATACATATTGAGCTCGTTAATCTGTCCTCATATGTCTTCTGATGCAGTCCCTGCACCATTTGGTTGCCCTTCTCTGGACTGCCTCAATTTGGTTAATGTCCTTGTGAAGGTGTGGCCTCCAATACTGCCGCAGTACTCCAGATGGGGCCTAGCCAGTGTCTTGTACAGAGGATTAATACCTCCCTCTCGACTTGTGATACCCTACTAATACACCCTAACACCCCCTAGCCTTACCTACTGCTTTAGAGGTCTGCTTGGATGATTTTAGGTCATCAGTGATGATGATGCCCAAGTCTCTTTCTTCCTTGTGACTGCTAGCAACTCCCTCCCAGCCTATAGGTGGCTTCAGGGTTTCTCTTCCTATGTGCATGATTTTGCACTTCTTTGCATTAAATCCCAGTTGCCACTCTTCTGACCATTCTGCTAGTTTATCCAGATCTCTTCTCATTCTGCCCACCCCATCTGGATCATCTACTCTGTTGCAGATCTTGGTGTCATCTGCAAACAGACAAGCCTTACCCTCTAGTCCATCTGCAAGGTCACTAATGAAGATGTTGAAGAGTACTGGCCCCAGGACTGATCCCTGAGGTACCCCAGTTGTGACTTGCATCTCTTCTGACTGTATACCATTTACCACCACTCTCTGTTTTCTGCCCGTCAACCAGTTTGCCACCCAGTTGACCAACTTCCCACCCGAGCCTACCCAGCTTATTTATCAATCTTCTATGTGGAACCGTGTCAAAAGCTTTGCTGGAAGTCAAGGTAGGCGACATCAACTGCTCCCCTTGGTCCACCACTCTGGTTACCCAGTCAAAGAAATCTATGAGATTAGTTTGACAGGACCTTCCTTTGTAAACCCATGCTGTCTTGGATCCTGCCCTATGGATTCCAGGTGTTGCACTATCCTTTCCTTAAGAGTGCCTCCATAATCTTGCCCACTACTGAGGTAAGACTGACCGTCTGTAGTTCCCGCCTCCTCCTGCTACCACTCTTGTGGAGCGGGATCACATGAGCCCTTCTCCAGTCTTCTGGGACCTCTCTGTGCTCAGAGACTCACTAAACAATTCTGCTAATGGCTCTGCTAGTTCCTCCTTTAGCTCCTTAAGTACCCTGGGATGTATGCCATCAGGTCCCATTGCCTTATCCACCTTGAGCTTAGCAAGCTCTTGTAGGACTCTTTCTTTTGTGAAGGAGTAGTGCTCACCTCCCTCCCCTGTGTCCATGATGCTAAGCTGTGGGCCCTGTCCTACCTTCTCTTCAGTAAATACTGAGCAAAAGTATCTATTTAGGATAGATGCCTTTACAGGGTCCTCCTCCTCACATGCTCCATTTTCTCCATTAAGCTTAGCATCCCCTCTGGACTTTCTCCTTTCACTAATGTATCTATAGAAAGTCTTGTCACCTTCTTTACTGTTAGTGCTAGTGTTTCCTTAGTTTGGGACTTTGCCTGCCTTACTGCCTTACCTGCTTCCCTTAGGGCAGTTTGGTATGCCTCCCTATCTTCATCCGCTGTGTTCCTTATATTTCCTGAAGGCCAGCCTTTTGGCTCTGACCTTTTCTGCTACTGTATTTGAGAACCAAAGTGGTTTCCTTCTTCTTTTGCACTTCCTTTTCTGTCTAACACAATGGGATGTTGCTTCAAGTATTGCATCCTTAATGCTTGCCCACTTTGCCTGTACCCCCTCACCTGTGTTTCTTTTTGCCAGGGCTAGCTTAACTCTGTTGGCCATCTTATCAAAGTCAGCTCCTCTGAAGTCCCATATTTTTGCCTTGGAATGGATGATTTAGATGTAGTAGCCAAATTGAACCATACCATGTGATGGTCACTGGTTCCAGGTGACCTTCTACCGGAGATCTGTGATCCCTTCTTTGTTAGTCAGTACTAGATCTAGGATAGCCCTGTCTCTTGTGGGTTGCTGTACCAGTTGTTTGAGGCCCTCCTGCAGGAACCCACTATGAGTCTAGTTCTGGCAGATGTTCCTGCTGGTATTGACCAATCTGTATCCGGCATGTTTAAGTCTCCCATTATCAGAACCTCCCCTTTAGCTGTCATGTTTTGTATATCTTCTAACAGTAATGTGTCTATGTCTTCCCTCTGGTCTGGGGGCCTGTAGACAACCCCAGTTCTTATGGCTGTCCCATTTCCTGTTTCCAGGGTGACCCACAGTTCTTCTGGCTCCTTATGTGTATTCTGAATTTCTGTAGCTTTGATATTTTCATTAACATACAGGGCCACTCCTCCCCCTTTTGCACCTCGGTCTCTTCTGAACAATACATAGCCAGGTACTGAAGTCTCCCAAGTGTGGTTACTGGTAAACCACGTCTCACTAATTGCTACTATGTCCAGTTTAGCCAATGACATTATTGCCTGCAGGTCTGGGATCTTATTTCCCAGGCTGTGAGCAGTTGTGTACATGATTTTCCATTGGCCAGATTTTGGTGTGTTAGTTGTTGGGTGAAGTTTGGCATTACCCCTGTGCGTCGTATGGGGAGACAAACCTTTTTTCTTACCTGGTGATGCAAATGAACGGCAAACCTGCTGAATTCCTGTTTGACCACTAGCTGAGGGGGGAAGGGTGTTCTTCCTATTCGACGGGCTAATAAGTTTCAGAAACCACCCCCTTTAATCATAACCAGGAGAGTCCTTCCACGTGGGAAACTTATTCATCTCAAACAGCACCTATCCCTTCAAGACAGGTTGCCTATCTACAATGCATCAGATGTTAACGTAGCCCTTGATTACTTCATAACCACCTTCAACAAGGCCTGTAACCTCTTTGCTCCCACTAAAAAATGGAAAGCAAAAGCCCTTTGTAACCCCTGGATAACTGCGGAACTCCTTTCACAGCTGAAATCTAGGGACCACCTATGAGCAGTGGCTAAAGTCACAGGCAAACAATCTGATATCCAAAAATACAAACATGCCCATAATGCCTACATCAAATCCATTCGTCTCACGAAAAAGTTTATATTATAAGGACGTCCTCACCAACACCTGGGGAAAAGGCCGTGCTTTCTGGGACAGTATCAAGGACATCACTGAGAAACAATCAAAGTCCCCTCCGGCAGTGTTAATTGTAGATGGGTCCACTACTCTTGATCCTGTGGTCATTGCTAACACCTTCAACATGGCTTTTACTGACCTCAGCTGTGTTCTTCCGCCTGATTTTTTTCTGGTTATTGACACCCCCTCAAGCACTCCCTGTGCTTCTTCCAAACAGCCACACTTCTACTTCAGGGAGATTAAGAAGAGTGAAGCCCGCCGCTACGTCGCCTCGGCCATCTCTAAATCTAGAACTAGCAGTGATACTCTAGACCTCAAGCTACTATCACTTTCACTGGATGTGATCCTTTGTCCCCTCACTAAAATTCTTAACCTCTCCCTCAACAGTAGTACATTCCCCGAAATCTGGAAAACTGCCACAGTGACCCCTGTCCACAAAAATGGGGATAAGACCAGCCACGCAAACTATTGCCACATCTCCATATTGCCACCTGTCTCCAAGGCCCTTGAGTGTATTGTTGCAGCCCAGCTCACTGACTACTTGGTCAAATACAATATTCTATGCCCCCAGCAACATGGTTTTAGATAAGGGCATAGTACCACTACTTCCCAACTCGAATTCACTGGCAAAGTACACAGCTCCCTTGATAAAGGTCTTCTCACTGGGGCTGTTTTCATTGACCTATCGAAGGCTTTCGACACGGTGCATCATCAGCTACTGTTTGACCAGTTACTTATTACTGGCCTTGCGGCTGACTCAGCCCTCTGGTTCAGAAGTTACCTTGAAAACCGCTCTCAAAAAGTAAAAATCGCCAGTGTTCTGTCACATACCTTGCCTGTATGCTCTGGAGTCCCCCAGGGAACCATACTGGGCCCACTCCTTTTCTGCCTGTTCTTAAACTCCCTACCTCAGTCCAGCTCGGAACAAATCATCCTGTACGCGGATGATACTGTTGTCTTCTCCACGCATCAGGACCCTGCACCACTCCAACTCAGCCTACAGCTTGGATTCAGTGCCGTTGAAACTTGGTTCTCCAATCACAAACTGGTCCTGAATCGCAGGAAAACCAAGCCCATGCTCTTCTGTAGTTCTCATAGCCGTCACAGGCATCACCCCCTCGCCTTCTCCACCAAACAGGGATCCATCCTCAAACAAGTATCCTCCTTCAAATGTCTAGGCATTTTGCTCGACCCCAAGCTCTCCTACTCTGCTCATTTTGACAGCATGGCCAAAGCTGCCAGTACACAACTTGGATTGCTCTACAAGCACGGGCAACATCTCACCCCAGAGGCCCTGAAGATTGCCGTCCAGAGCTCGGTGGTGTCAGTTATTGATTATGGCCTCATTATCTATGGTTCTGCCTCAACATCCACTTTCTGTCGCTTAACAACTGCCCTAAACAAAGCTTGCCAACTCACAACTGGTGCCCACCGTCTCACCCACACCTGTTCCTTCTATGCACAAACCGGTTGGCTCCAACTCTTGAACCGGATAAAGTAGCTCACCTGTGTCATGGCAAGAAAAATCAACCTTGGCTTAACTCCTCCTGTTGTTTCTGCCTTACTACATCAGACCACTAACCAGCGGAACACCAGGAGTTCAATAACTCAGAATCTACAGGTCCCTACTCGGGGCCAAAGCTCCTTCGCCTACAGGGCTCCTCTATGGCTGAATGGCCTCAGTGACACCATTACCTCAGCTGCTGCTCTAGGTCTTTTTAAAACCAGGCTCCGGGCTCATCTCACTGCCTCTAGCTCCTGTGACTGCCTCACCTAGCTCATGACCTACACAGCACCAGCCTACCGCAAAGCCACTTGGCCCCCTCCCAGTCTCCTTCCCCACACTCCTGAGGTGACAACTTAAAAACCCAGGTCTTCTTACTGCCTTTTAGTCTCTCCATGCCCCTTTTGCCGCACTTATTCTACCCCCCTCACCCCACCTCCTCTTCTCCTCCATCTCTCCTTCCCACTTTTTTCGACAAATGCTTCTGGCTGCATCTACCATCCTTCCTCTCTTCTCTCTACAGACAGACAGTAGCGCTGCTATACAAGAATTGTGTTACTGTTAATGTTAATTCAGTGTTGTAACCTTGTTGTATGTTTATCCTTGACGTGGAACCTTTGTAAAACAGCCTTGGCTCAAAGGTACTTGTAATCCTAGATCTAATATAAAGAAGACTTATTTCTCTCACATTACATAAAACTGCAGTGGTATTAAACATCTGGAAAAGGAAAGCTGACAATGGGTGAGTCAGAGCATGCATTTCCATAATGTGTAGATGCAAGGTACAGTACTTTAGAATGTGACGGGGGATTGGAATACAGCGGCAAACATGGCTTTAGAATGACAAAAATATGTGCAATTTTTATAATAGTGGAGGAATGAGATTTCAAATTGTCACCAGACTGCAACTGTGGAAGGCAGCAGTGACACAATCTCAGAAAGTAGGTGGGACACACAATTTTGGAAAGTGGCAGGGATGCTAAAATTCTTAATTCGGCGGTGTCATATACATAGATACATACATAGATACATAGACAGTGTCGGCAGATAAGGGCCTATGGCCCACCCAGTCTGCCCATTTGAGCTTGTAAGTTCAGTTTGTTTTCCTAGAAGTTTGTTGCCCCTTATCTCTGACCTCCAGAATTCCTTTATGTCTGTCCCATGCATCCTTAAATCCCGTGATTGTTTCAGCCCCCACCACTTCCTCTGGCAGGGTGTTCCACTTGTCCACCACCCATTCTGTGAAGAAATTCTTTCTCATGTTTCCTCTGAATCATCCTCCCTCCAACTTCATCCCATGCTCTCTAGTCCTGGAACATCTTTTTCGCTTAAAAATAGTGTTTTCCTGCACCCCGTTCCTCCCTGTAAGATACTTGTATGTCTCTATCATATCCCCTCTCTCCCTCCTCTCCTCCAGGATATAGTTTTAGAATGTGGCAGAGGTACACAGTTTTGAAATGTGGGAGACACATAGTTGTGGAAGGTGGTAGGGATATGTAATTTCGCAATGTGTCTTGGATGGATTAATTTGGCATGTGTTGTAGTGATACAGAATTTCAAAACGAAGTTGGTATGGTTGATTTCAGATTGTGGTGGCAACATTCAATTTCAGAATGTGGCATGGACACGCAGTCTCAGAAAGTGGCAGTGATGCAGTTTCAGAATCTGGTAGCCACGTGGAATTCCAGAATGAGGCAGGGATGCATAATTTTAGAATGTAACTTGAGCATGCAATTTTTGAATGTGGCAGTGACACTGTTCTTCGGAATGTGGTGGGGATGTGCAGTTTTGGAATATGGTGGGAATGCACATTTTCAGAATGTGGCAGTGACAGGCCATACACACAGTTTCAGAATGTGGCAGGCAGGTACAATTTTAGAATGGAGAAGAGACATGCAGTTTCAGAATGTGGCAATGATGCACAATTTCAGAATGTGCCAGTGATGCTCAGTTTTGGAATGTGGTGGTGACACAGATTTCAGAATGTGATAATGATGCGCAATTTCGGAATGTGGCCATGACGCACAAATTCAGAATGTGGCAGTGACATGCAGTTTCAGAATGTGACAGATGCACAGTTTCAGAATGTGGCTGATGTGCAATTTCAGAATGTGACAGATGCACAGTTTCAGAATGTGGCTGATGTGCAATTTCAGAATGTGGCGATAACACGCAGTTTCGGAATGTGGTGGTGATGCTGACGACAGTTTTGGAATGTGGTGATGACACACAGTTTCAGAATGTGGCGGTGCCACATAATTTCGGAATGTGTCAGTGCCATGTGACATCAGAATGTGTCAGTGCCACACGACTTCAGAATTTGTTGGTGCCACATGACTTCAGAATGCATTGGTGCCATCCAACTTCAGAATGTGTTGGTGCCGTGCGAGTTCAGAATGTGTCGATGCTGCATGACTTCAGAATGTGGCGGTGCCGCGTGATTTTGAAATGTGGTGGTGCCGCGTGACTTCAAAATGTGGCTGTATCGCGTGACTCCAGAATGTGGCGGTGCCATGTGACTCTGGAATGTGGCAGTGTCGCACAACTCTGGAATGTGGTGGTGACTCACTACTCTGGAATGTGGTGGTGACCCACGACTCCGGAATGTGGTGGTGACGCACAACTTTGGAATGCGGTGATGACCATGACTTTGGAATATGGTGGTGACGTACAACTTTGGAATGCAGCGGTGACCTTGACTTTGAAATGTGGTGGTGATGCACAACTTTGGAATGTGCTGGTGACGCGCGTGACATCGGAATGTGGTAGTGATGCACAGCTTCGGAATGTGGTGGTGACGCATGGCTTCGGAATGTGGCAGTGATGCACAATTTCAGAATGTGGTGGTGACGCAGAGTTTTGGAATACAGCAGTGATGCTCAGTTTCAGAATTTGACAGTGATGCACAATTTTGGAATGTGGCAGTGACGCGCAGTTTCAGAATGTGGTGGTGATACACAGTTTCAGGATGTGGTAGTGACACCGTTTTGGAATGTGGTGACAGTTTCAGAATGTGGCAGTGAAACACAACCTTGGAAACGTGTTGTGGATGTGCAATTGTGGAATGTGGCGAGGCTGTGCTATTTTGGAATATGGCTGGGACGCACAATGTTAGATTGTGGTGGGGATGTGATGCTCAATTTTAAAATGTGGTGGAAGCATACAATTCTGGAATGTGGCAAGGACAAGCAATTTTAAAATGGTGTGTCCTGCCCGTACTTCGACAGTGTACATCCTTACTTATATGTTATATTCCAGAATTGCCAGTCCCCACTAAATTCTTTGATGTGTGTCCCTGTCACATTCTGAGATTGAGTGTCCCACCACACTATGAGATGGCATATCCTTGCCACATGCTGAGATTACATGTCCCCCCCCCCCAAAAAAAAAAAACATTCTGAAATTGTGCACCACTTGGATAAGCTGTACTTTGGTTCAGCGCTGCATTCCAAAACCACCTCCTGATGCATTCTAAAGTACAGCAGCATGCATCAGAACATTCTGGAAATACAAGCATTGCAGGCAACCCTGTGTCAGTTTTTGTTTTTTTAAAATAAATACTACAGCTACAGTTTTGATATCTTTGAAGAAATAGTCCTGTAAGGTTGCTGACAGGAAGGGAGGACTAGCCTGCGAGTTCTGGTTGTGACGTCATCAGTGGCTTTTCACTGAAACTGGCTTTTTTTTGAACAGAGAGTGAAAACAGTGTTACAAAATAGCTCATAACTTTAAAACGAGGTAACGTATAAACCCAATTTTTGGTATGAGATTTATTGGGAGTAGGCTGATTCTAATTCTGCAATGTAGTACTTTTGACCAGACTCCCTCTTTAAAACTTGGCTTGTTTGCCGTTGCCCTTCCAGGGTAATTTTTGCTTTGGTTGTTATGCTGTGAGGTTTTTGTCTTTTAAACTGCTTTTCTATTTTGGGCCGTCTGTAACCGAAACAAATGAGATCACACGGCCGAACCCCCGAGTACAGATGAGACACACTGATAAGTCCTAAGAAGCACATTACAGATGTCTGTGTCAACTGATTTGAGCCTTTGCATGTTGTTGGTAAGCCCTTTTGGCACCATTCAGCCCAGCTTAGAGCCAAAAATGTAGGAGTGTGTGAATAATGATATTTCACAAATAAAAAAGGTGTACAAAATAAGTGATCCTTTTTATCAAACATCGCTTTATTTTACAAATATTCACTGAATACTTCTGAGGGTATTAGGCAATATGCAGAATTCCAGTTTTGGGGCCAAATTAGTCATATCTATCTATCTGTCTGTTGGTCTATCTGTTTATAAAACAA
This sequence comes from Neoceratodus forsteri, assembly GCA_016271365.2. Classification (NCBI taxonomy): domain Eukaryota; kingdom Metazoa; phylum Chordata; order Ceratodontiformes; family Ceratodontidae; genus Neoceratodus; species Neoceratodus forsteri. Next base: position 63,298,924 of record JADMNL010000036.1, on the reverse strand, counting down.
GCTGAGGACGGGCACAAAAACACCAGAAACAGTAATTATATACCCTGAAACGTGATACTGTAGTGCATATAACTATACACTTCCTCCCACAGCTACACACCCTGATATTCTCCCCAGCACCACGTCCCCATAAATTAAACAAAGCACACAACTTCCTCCAAACTTTAGCCTCCCAAATCCTCTCCCCTCCTTGCTAAACTTAACCTCCCAGAATGTCCCAGAAACGTTCTTAGTTGTGTAATCCCACTTCCCCAAAACCATTTCGTATCCCAGCCCTTGCCTCCATCCAGATAATAATGCGCTAGCTTTCCCCATCTCACATAGCACCCACATTCCTCCTCATGATGCTGTCCCATCAGCGCAGCAATAGCACTACCGCTTACGACGCTGACGGACCTGAGTTCAGGAACGAGCTTGATTAGTCAGCGGGTTAGCCAGGTGGAGGAGGAGGATGAGGCGCCCAGAGGACTGCACTCCTCCAGGGAAGGGAATGGCAATGGGCAGCCATACTGCCCCCAGTGATGGCTGGGAGACAGTTCACCAGGGCAATGGAGGAGCGGCAGGCATCTGATGTGTAATGCACAAGAGTGTGCGTTGCACCCATGCTACCCATGCTTCTCCGAGCTATTGGGGGGGGGGCTAGGAACAGAGGAAAAGACATCCCAAGTGGCAGGATCATTGCTGTTTTCTTCAAGCCCTGACCCGGCAACTCGGGTAACGGAGCTGATCCCTGCTCCAGCGGGTTGAGCACGCCTCCCCGCCCCTCTGCCGCAGGGGTCAAGCCATGGGAGCTCAGATCAGTACGCCATAAAGAATCCGGGGTGACAGGGCTAGGGAGAGGCAGATGTGAAGGTGGCCACACCAAGGGGTATAAAAGGATCAGCTGAAAACAGATTCCTTCACTTGGGTACAAGGATTTAAAGCAGTATAGTCTTGCCTGTCTGGTTTAAAACTACGAATACTCTCTTGTCACTCATTCAGATGCAGCTGGTTATGGATAGGTGGGTGTGTAAGGAGGACTGTGCTGGTTGCCAGCTCGTTGGTCGGACTAGCAGGCGGTGGGCAGGTATAGTTTAAATAAGCACACCCAAGGGGAGCTGGGATGCTGAGTGGAGTGTGGAAGATGGGTCATTTATCGGGACTGTGGGTGGAGATCAGAGTCTGGATACTGAATGAGTCAGAGAAAGTGAGGATTAATTACAACAAAACATTTTGGGAGCTGTGTGGGGAAAGGGTGGGATTTGGCAGACTAAGTGAGTGCAGGAGAAGGGTGATATGTAATTTTCATGTACTGGGTTTGTGAGGAAAGGATGGAAGATGGCCTGGGGTGTAGTGAGGATGGTTGTTGGGGGGGGGGGGGGTGTAAAAATTGTTTAAGTGCATTTTCCGGCATTTTCCACTATACTTGGCAGTAGGCCCTGTGGTTGAGTGATATAACATTTTGCTGGCAGAGCGGACTTCTTTGTAACAAATTTTATTTAGGGCAACTACATGCATGGAAATGAGAAACACTCTATTACTCTGTTATCCCTCATGCAGTAATTGCCATTATCAAAACTGGAAGTCAGTAATCCAGAAGATTTCTGTTGGTCATTGGTATTTTGTACAGGCACAGACAAAAGTTACAGAAGCATATCTCACTTTAGGTGCTTTTACGCAGAGGTGAATACAAGGGAATGAAGATTACCTGTGTGCCACCATTGTACTCTGTTCCATTTGTGGTTCACTTTACACTGAAGGTATCCCCCCTTCCCCATCTCCATTTTCAATATTTTGTGTTTCAGCTCCCCCACAGAGTGTAGTGCCCTATTGCTATTTTACACAGCCAGACGAGACGGAACACATTGGGATGAACCATGGAAGGCAGAGATTGCGGTTTGGCTGAAGCGTTCACCAGGGGAACGGAACAGATGCATGTTACACACAGGGGATGTAACGGTATGCTGTTTCTGTAACAGTCATTCTATTACAGAAACCTGTGTGTAAAAGCGCCTTTTGATTCAACGCATCAAGTGGTGGTAGGTTCAGGTCAAGGAATACTAGCCACTAAACATGTTCTGGGTATAGATGCCAGAACCTATTGGCGAAGGGTGGCAGCAGGCCCCCCACTTTTGTCCAAGAACATTCAATGTACCCACTTAATGCATGCTGGGTCAGTAGGGAAGCAGTCATGTTCTCTTGTGTTATTACTACAGGCCCCCCCTACTCTTTTCGCCATGTTCCAGCACCCCTGGGTCTGGGTATAGTCAGGAATGGTGTATTTCAACAGTATCTCCTGCCGTGCTGAATAGGTGTTTTCTGAAGGCATAATAGTGGAGTGGGAGTGGGAGATGTACTTGTGTGCCAGTTCAGACAGTGCCAGTGATAATGTGATCCTTCTGACACCAGTATGTCAGCAGCTCTACAGAAAACTGAGCAATAACCTCAGAAAAGGATGCCCTCAAAATATGCTCTGCATACGTGGACTGTGAGTCACTACACCTGTGTTCTGCGATTTGTGAGACACTGAAATGTGGCCAGTTCTCTGTCACATTTTGCTTGCTCTCCTGTTGAGGTCTGTTGTCTGGCGGTGGGTGTGCTCGATGCTCTGCCCCATGTTTAGTCTTCCTGGTTGCCAAGGCCATTTCTCTCGTGGTGTTTGTGAACTCCATTGTAAGCTGCTGCTGCTGGTACTCTGTTTACGCAGTGTCAGTGGCTCAGTAGGTAGCACACTCAGCTCTGAGGCCGGGAGATCAGAGGGCTGTGGGTTCAGTTCCCACATCTGGCACTTGGGTTAATATCCCAATACTGACACTGTAGTGCAGCATGAGAGGGGTGCTGCACTTCTGAGGTGCCGTCTCTCGGATGAGACGTTAAACCAAGGTCCCATCTGCCTCGATTGGTGGTAGTTCAGGTGGATGTTAGAGAGCCCATGGCACTTATCGAAAAGAGTAGGGGAATTTTCCCGGTGTCCTGGCCAAATTTCCCTCATTCACTAAAAAAAAAAAAAAATACCAACAACAGCTTAATCTGGTTCAATTTCAGTTGTTTACCATCTGTATCCCCCGTTCGCCCTGAAAAGGGACTTCTAGGCCCAGTGGGCTTACCAGGTCAACAAAATTCAACAAACAAACAAACACACAGTGATCCTGCACTGTAAGGTGTAAAACTGTGCATGTAAACCAGCAGTCTGTCCTAGAGGCAAGAGGCATTCACTGCTGCTTGAAACCAGCCCAGAGCTGCTCTGAGGAGGAGGAGGAGTGCAGGGATCACCTGACTGAGAAAAATAGATTCAGAGCTCAGGTCACTGGTGCTGTCATGCACATGGGTGCAGGAACGAGGGGGTGGGACAGCATGGCCATGGCCCCGCCACTTTGACCCTTACAAAAATGAAAATAAAAATTTATTATTACTATATATATATATATATATATATATATATATATATATATATAGAAATATTTTCCAGTCTACTTGTTTTATAATATATTGTAGTGTATTGGTAAATTCAGTATATTTTAAAATTTGTAAATATATTGCAATATAGTTTAAATATACAACTTATTGCTACTTTAGTATACTACATATGTTGCAAAATATATTGATTAAATACTCCTGTATATTTGTTTTTGATTACCAGGTGGGTGCACTAGACATGGATTGAAATAAGAATAGTAAATATATGTTACTGGTATATTGCCAATATATGTATAAATGTATTTTTGATACATTTCAAATGACGTTGCCTGTATTTACAAATATATGTAATATATGTGTGCAGTAGCTATTAATTTAAATATTAACTTAACCAGACAAAAACAAAGGTAATTAATTATGATTTAATATACCCTTATCTGTACAACTGGAGTTTCATCTTGTTAGTAGCCACGGATATATTTACATTGGAATTATTTGTTTTATAGTGCAGCTTTAACACAAACATACATTTTATACATTTATACTTGCACATAGGACCTGCCTCACAAGCTCATGCTTACTAAGGGCTCAGGTCGGTGTTTATACCACTCCATTTTGTTTCCCTTTTAAGTCAGGGTGACATGCATTTTAAAGGCACAGTCCTTCCTAAAATTAACGTCCTGCAAACAGTAGCATACAGCAACATGTACTTGCTTTATATCTTGTAGCATTCCTTTTAGTCTGTAAGCTAATATTGTCAATTCAGAATTATTTTAAAAATAGAAATTATTGTGATTTTGGCTGATAAACTATTTTTTTTTGAAATATGCAAATTAGTTATGCAGATGTATATATGGGACCACATTATGCATTTACACAAATATATGTAATGTAACGTATACAAAAAATACAGTATATATTTTGTAATACACTTAATAATATATTTTAGTCCATGTATTTCTAAATAGATTGACATTCTTTCAAGCAATGCATGAGGCAGAAATACATTATTTATTTATTTGCTTTTAATAACCGGGTGGGTATGCTAGGCATGACAATGCCCATTTTCAGGCACGACCCGGGAGAGAACAGTTTGAAACAAAATCTTAGTACATACATAGGGGTGCACGGGACGCAGCACATGCAGAAAACAGAGCAACAGAACAGGGTAAAACAAGTTTAACAGGTAATACAGCAACAAATACTGAATATACAGGTAATGCATTTCAAACACTTTGAGATATACAGGTAGAGCGAAATAGTTTTGAGAATATACGGCAGTGCTAAGGAGATGGTGTACATTAAACAAGACAGTAAAGGCAAGTCTGAAACAGTAAAACAGTAAGACAGTTTAAGTGCCTGGTTGAGGTAGGTGAAAGAGCACAAGGAGAAGCAGGAGGAGTGGTGGAAGGCTGGAGAAAAGGGATTGGAGAGCCTTAGAAGGGTTGAAACCAGAAAAGAGAGACAGAACATGTGAAAAAAAGGGTGTGTTTGTGTAGGATAGGTGGGAAAGGTGTATGAGAAGTGTATCAGCTTGGTGACTGGTCTAAGGCGGATTGAAGCAGGTACAGGGGCTGGCTACTCGCAGATGTTCACGGTGCAGTTGTTTGAAACTGGCATGGGAGGTTGCTTGACTGATTGAGTAGAGTAGGGAGTTCCAGTATGTTGGGGCCACATGAGAGAAAGCTTGTGCACCCATATTTGTTCTACATCTTGGGATGTGAAGAGGAGCTTTATCAGTGGATCGTAGTCCATAGGAGAGAGGTTGTGCGTGTAGCAGAGGGGCAAGGAATAGGGGGAGACCTGATCTGGTGATGCAGTCAATTTGAGCGCCAAGAGACTGAAGTCGGTGGGTAGAGGGACTAGGCCATTTGAGGTCAGCATAGAGCTGGCAGTGGTGTTTGTAGCATGGGGATGCAGAGGCGTAGTGGCAGATGTTGTTATAAGTGGTGTCCCATTTATGAAGGGAGGATTCTGAGGCAGTTTGGAAGATGACTGAGCCATAGGCCAGAGCTGGGAGCAGGAAACCTTGCGCCACTGCTAGTCTGGTCGAGGGGGTGAGGGCATAGCTAGTTCTGTAGGCACTACCTAGCTTGGCATTTACAGACTTACAGACAGTAGTTATATGCAAGTCAAAGTCAAGAGATTCATCCAGTGTGACTCCTAGATATTTAAAGGATGTGGCGTTGACCAGAGGGGAGCCATCCGTAGTTCGGATACGTATGGCAGGGTGGTTCATTCTAAGCTTGGCAGGCGAGCCACAGAGCATGGAGTGTGTCTTTGGAGTGTTGAGAACAAGTTTGTTCTTTGTAAGCCAGGATTGAATATCTGCGAAATCAGAGGCAAGAGGGAGGGTTTTGTCGTCGGTCTTCCTAGCACTGTGGTAAATAACTAGGTCATCAGCGTAAAGCAGAGACGAGCAGTTTCGTGCTAGGAGAGGTAAGTCATTTATGAAAATTGAGAAAAGCAGGGGTCCAAGTATGGAGCCTTGGGGTACTCCAACTTGTATAGGGAGGAGATCCGATATGGCTGAGTTAAAGACTACTGCCTGTTTCCTGTCAGATAAGTAGCTCTTGAACCAGGCTACCACGTCAGGGGAGAAGCCTAGGGAGCAGAGTTTATCAAGAAGAAGGGCATGGTTTACCAGGTTGAACGCCCTTGTTAGATCAATGAAAATTGCACCAGTCAAGAGGCCTGAGTCCATGGAGGTATAGATGTCATTTGTAAATTTCAGAAGAGTGGTAGAGGTGCTGTGGCCTTTTCGGAAACCATGCTGTGAGCCAGATAGAAGGTTATGTTTCTGAAGATATTCAGTTGCTTGGGTGGCCACTAGCTTTTCGAGAAATTTACTGGGCATTGAGAGAATAGCATAGTGCGGTAGTTCTTGTTTTCCTTGAGGTTTCCTTTTTTGGGAATTGGAGTGACTTTGGCTATTTCCCAGATGTCGGGAACTGCGCCATGACATAGGGAAAGGTTGAAGATTTTGGCTAGGGGAGAGGCAATGAGCGGGGCAACTGTTTTCAAAAGCCTAGGTTCTAGACCATCAGACCCTAGGCTGTAGCAGGTATTTACGCGCGGAGAGCAGTAGATTTAGTACTTCTGCCCTGGTGATGCTCTGGAACCTAAATAGGGGATGCTTAATTAGAGGTTCAGTTTAGGTTGAGGCGGTACTGGTTGTCTGGAAAGATGTCAGGTAGCTAGTGAGATCCGAATAATGCTGATTGAAGGAGTTTGCTATGGTCTCCAGGTTATTGCAGTGAATACCATTTAGAAGCATGTCACTGGTTTGGGCCCTGGAATTGGCACCAAGGAGTGTTTTTATGGTAGACCAGAACTTTTTAGCGTTGTCGGCAGCCTTTGTTAGCAGGTCTCTGCAGAAAATGCTCTTTGCTAGGCGAATATTTCTTTTACATAAGTTTCTCTGAGATCGATACTGGTAGTTGTCGTTTGGTAACCCTGTTGTTTTGAAATGACGCCATAGTTTGTCTCTGGTTCTTAATTGCGTAAGCAGATCTTTTGTTAGCTATTTAGTCTGTGTTCCGCGAATCCGACGAGTGACACGGGGGGCATGGGTGTCTTGAAGCAGGCTGAAGTGAGCCATGAAGTAGTCAGGTGCCGCCTGGGCATTTGTAGAGGAGTAGATGGGGGACCAGTCAATCAAGGAGGGATCATGAATAAATTGGGTGAGGCTGAAATGGGCCATGTTGCGGAAAGTAATTAGTTTGGGAGGAGGTGATGGTTTGTTTGCAGCATGCCAGATGCAAAAAATAGGGGAATGATCACTCATGGCATCTGCAAGGGTGCCTGCACTTATTATGCTGTCTGGGCGGTTTGTAAGGACCCAGTCAATGATGGTGCTAGTCCGAGGGGGAGTCATGACCCCAGTAGGGTCTGTGATAAGCTGGTGAAGGTTGTTACCTTGTATCATTGTATGTGCGGATAGGTTAGATTTACTAGCCCAGTTTAGGTTGAAATCCCCCAGAATAAGGACTTCATTATGGCTGATGGTGCTGTTAATTTGGGAGAGGAGTTTGTTGAGACCTCTGCAACCACCAGTGAGAGGGTTGTAGGCACAGACGATGTGTAGTTTCTTTGAGCCTAGTTGTAAGGTTGCATGGATTGCTCCGCAAGTTAGTAGTGTTTAGTTTAGTTTAGTTTATTAGTCTAGGAATTAATACCTTTGAGCCAGGGCTCTTTTACAAAGGTTCCACGTCACAAAGAACATTTAACAAAGCACGATACACATTATAGGTAAAACCAGACAGGAAAGTTACATCATAAATTTGCTATTAACAGTTTAAGGCAGTAACGTTTTTAAGTTTCATAGAAAAACAAGCTATAACAGGTTCAAGCGAGTAGACAATTTCGAGGTTAAGGAAACTTCCAGGGAGAGGGTGATCATTAGGCGTCAAAAGGAGGCTAGAGAGGAGGGAAAGGTGGTGAGCGGGAGAGTAAGAGAGAGAGAGAGGGGACAGGAAAAAAGGGGGGGAGTGAGTTTGGGTGGGAGACAGGAAGTAGTAGAGGTACCAGAGGTTCATTAGTCAGGAGGAAGAGGCCTCAGATGTGAGGATGGACATGAGGAGTAGTAGTCTTTATCTAGCGCAATCACAGTTGCTAGTGGTGGTGAGGTGGGCATAGAGCATGGATTTGAAAGCTTCAGCGAGGTTGAGGATAGAGTAAGGTGGACTAAGCGCATTGAACCATGTCGGGGCCCTTTATCGCGAAAGATCTTTGTCCCTGTGCAGTCCGGCATCTCAGAACCAGGAAAGGTTGGCGTTCAGATCTGGTGGAGGGTCGTGAGCCAGGATTCAGTCGGATGGGTTTTGAATACATAATGGAGTCAGTCCCAAGATAGATTTTTTGCCATTGTGCAGGTGAGATAAATAAGGCGATTTGATAGGTTCAACCAGCCTGATTCATAGTACAGATCCTGCGTGTGAGTCAGTCTTTGAGCCCCGTGAGGAGCTGGCAGGCCTTATTTAGAGTGATTGAGATCGCCTTAGAGCAGTGGAGGTAGCTGAGCCATAAATAATAAGGCCATAGTCAATGATTGAGATTATGGAACTCTGTATAGCTATTCTCAATGCCGCTTTTGATTTAGAAATTGATGATTACGGAATAGTATTCCAAGGCATTGGTTCACTGTTTTTCGCAGTGTTGTCAATGTGGGTTGCAAAAGGTGAGTCCTTGGTCAAAAGTGATGCCAAGGTATTTGAAAGTATTTACTTGGTCCAGTGTAATTCCGCAGAGGTTTGTATGGTGAGTGGAGTATGCCTATTTTTTGTTTTGGTGATTGGAGAAGAGCATGGCTTTTGTTTTATTGTGGTTTAGCACAAGTTTACTATCCAGGAACCACCTTTCAACACTAGAAAGCAAGTTGCAGGCTTTTCGTAGGGAGTTTGGATCCTTGTGGGAAGAGAATTACAGCATCATCAGCGTATAAGATTATTTTCTCCTGGCAGATATCTGGGAGGGAGTTAAGGAACAGGCTAAAGAGGGCGGTCCAGAATTGATCCCTGTGGTACACCGAGAGAACTGGTTTGAAGTCAGAGAGTTCATTAGAATTTTTACAGCCTGTGACGATTGGACAGGTAACTTTTTACCCAAGCACAAGGACCTTCGGCCAGGCCTAGGCTAGAAAGTAGGGAGCTAAGTAGGCCATGATGGACTGTGTCGAAAGCTTTTGTAAGATCGATAAAGACTGCACCTGTTTGGCACCCTTTGTCCAGGGCTGAGTGGACTTCTCCAGAGAAATCAAGTAAGGCTGCTGTTGTACTATGTCCTTTCCTAAAGCCGTGCTGTTGATTACAGAGTAGATTGTATTTGTCCAGGTAATCAGAGAGTTGGTCTGCCACTATTCGTTCAAGTGCTTTGGAGAGGAGGGAGTATTGATATTGGTCAATAGTTTCCTGTTGAGGTTTTGTCCCCCCCCTTTGTGCACTGGCGTAACTATGGCAGATTTCCATTTGTTGGGAAATTGACTTTGGCAAAGTGACAGATTAAGAATTTTTGCAAGGGTGAATTACTTCATCCAGGGTGAGAACAGGATTTTTAGATCTAGCGTGTCACTACTTGTTCTGGATTTGGAGCAGGCCTTTCTTATGTACTTGTGTGCTTCGTGCACTTTGATTTTCTTGAAGTAAAATTGTGGTTTGTCACGAGGGGTGTTTTGTGATACTAGGCTAGGCACAGGTAAGTCCAAGAAGAAATCTGGGGGGAGGACCCCACTAAGGTCTGTGAATGTCTTATTAAGCGCATCTGCAGTAGACTTTGGGTCAAGAGTGGTGGATCCATCAACTTTCATAATGGTAGGTGACGATTTTGATTGTTTACCCATTATGTTTCCATATTGTCCCAAAAAGCTCTTCCATCACCCAGGTGGATTCAAGGGCATTTTGAAATAGGCGCTCTTCATTTGCCTAATTTGTGAGGTACATCTATTTCGTGCCTGCTTGTATTTTAGGGTGTCATGAGGTGAGCCTGTGTCTCTGGCAACTGCCCAGAGGTGGCAATACATTGAGGGATATCACCAAATGTGGTTTGTAAAAAATGGCTACGACACCTCCACGCTTTGCTGATGGCCTATCCTGTCTGAGGATATTGTAGTTGGGTAGATTACAGAGGGTATCAGTGGTGAAAGGTTTTAACCAGGTTTCGGATAGGCAGAGTATATCCGGCTGATAAAGAGCAAGCCATGCCTCAAGTTCTGTTTTATTACGGAGAAGGCTCCTAATGTTCATGTGTACAATGCAGAGGCTCTTTGAATTGCTTCAGGTTGCATCAAGGCAAGATAGATTACTTTGAGGTCCTGGGTTTAGCTCAATATCCCCGGCTAATATTAATGCTAAGAGTGCCAGGTACCATAACTTACGGTGGATGAAGGGTATAGGCAGTTTGAGGTGTAACGTGGATTTACGTAGCGTGTAGGATAGATGATAGATGAAATTATGGGGGATGAGTAGTGGGGAGGAGTCATGGAGCCAGCATGCTAGCGTGCGCAAAGCACAGAGCGACAAGTCATCAGGGTGGGTGAAATGATGGTATATGGTTGCACGGAAGTAAAATATAGGTAGCCACACAAGGCAGGAGAAAATAATAGTGACCATCAGAAGTGTAGTGCTGGGTCTATTTCCCATGCTTAAATTATTTAAGAGGATCATTTGGGGTGGGGGTAAGGGGAGAGTGTTTGGCAGAGTGGCATAGTTTGTGAAAGAGTTTGCAGGGAAATTGGAGTATTTAACCAGATAAACAGTGATTTCCAATACGCCCTCTAGCTTCCAACTATGATAACCTACAAATGGTGAAGTGAGGAGATAGTTAATTTTGCCACTGGGTGTGTTATGGGCGTGGTTTGAGTCTTACTGCCATATAAAGCTAGAAACCAGACAGGGTAGGTGTGGTTGGGGGTGGGTGGGGAGCAGTCGCCCGGCGACTGCGAGAAACTTTAACAAATCCACCAGCTGTATTCAGACCCAATTCGTTATAACTGGCGCTCGGCAGCAAGCGGGAGAGAAACAGACTCTAATTTCCTCAGAGCGCAGGTACAGTTTTCTAGTTTCCTCAGAGCGCAGGTAAAGTTTTTGAGCTCTTTTAAATCGGGCAGCCGCTTGCGGGAAGAAAAGGTGCCAAGGTTTGAACAAAGAATTACCTTCTCAAAAACGGCGGCTGGAATCGTCGGAGAGAGCTCTGGGCAGAGGAGCCCTCCACACTGAAACAGTCACCTGCTCCTCAAAACGGCCGGCTGGAATCGGCGGGGGCTCCTGGGCAGAGGCCTCCACACTGAAACAGTCGCCTGCTGAGGAGAAAGAAATGAGGGTGAGCAGCTTCTTATATAGGGCAAGAGGAAAGGAAAAACAGAAAAAACAGGGGAAGGGTAATATGAAAAGGTGGGGTTGGGGAAGACAGAGCAGAAATGAGGTAGAAGATGGAAGAAAGGGCACAGATATCAGTGAGAGGCAGTAACTCTAACTCACTCTAACAGAATGAAATGTGGCTCTCTTTGCACATTAAGTTTAAATATTTACTGGGCATATTAGAAGCAGTGTAAGCATCGATTTCAATATAGCATATCGCGTCTATACTGTTAAGGTGACCACAGTATTGCTGCAGGAGTGCAAAAAGTAGTATGTGGTTATGTTTCATGTAGCAGCAACACACCCTTTTAAGTTAATTCAGATTAGTTCTACAAGCAGCACCCGTCCACCAGCTCGCTATTCCAGACCCAATTCGTTACAACTGGCGCTTCGGGCAGCAAGCGGGAGAGAAACAGACTCTAATTTCCTCAGAGCACAGGTACAGTTTTCTAGTTTCCTTAGAGCTCAGGTAAAGATTTTGAGCTCTTTTAAATCGGGCAGCCGCTTGCGGGAAGAAAAGGCGCCAAGGTTTAACAAAGAAATTACCTTCTCAAGAACTGCGGCTGGAATCAGCCGGGGGCTCCTGGGCAGAGGAGCCCTTCACACTGAAACAGTCGCCTTCTCAAAAGCGGCCGACTGGAATCGCTTGGGGGGGCCCTTGGGCAGAGGAGGTCCTCCACACTGAAACAGTCGCTTCTCAAAACGCCAGCTGGAATGGTTGGTGGGGGAGCTCCTGGGCAGAGGGCCCTCCACACTGAAACAGTCACCTGCTTCTCAAAAGCGGCTGGCTGGAATCGGGGGGCTCCTGGGCAGAGGAGCCCGCCACACTGAAACAGTCGCCTTCTCAAAACGGCCAGCTGGAATCGTCGGGGGCCCTGGGCAGAGGAGCCTCCACACTGAAACAGTCGCCTGCTTCTCAAAACGCCAGCTGGAATGGTCGGGTGGGTGGGGGGCTCCTGGGCAGAGGGCCCTCCACACTGAAACAGTCGCCTGCATTTCTGAAATCTATTGTTTAATATATTTAATCAATTCAATGTATTGACATACTTAACATATTATAATTTTCAACATATTGAAATAATTTCATTTGTGTAATAAAATATATGCTTTCAATATGTTTAACATACATTATATCATTTACAATTTTCTAAACATATATTGTTTCAGTATATGCTCAAATATACTATATATTATATTTAATTGAGTCAATGTATTTCTCGGTATAGTGACGTATTTTTGCCTACTGTGAGTTAGAAATATATTATGTCAGTATATTTAAAAATATATTTCATAACATATTGCATAATATATTACATTGGGAAAGTGTGTTTCTCAATGTATTGACATACATTAATGCATATTTTTTGATATTTTTTATTTATTTAGTTTTTGTTGTCCGGGTAAGTGCACTAGACAAATCCTGCCTATTTTCAGGCACGACCCGGGGGAGGGGGATACAGATGAATGCCAACTGACCTTGAACCAGATTAAGCTATATTGCAATATATTCTATTTTCTTAAAGGGATAAATGGTAGGGTCTGGCCCGATCAATTTTTGCAGTATGTTAAAGAGCAACTATCGTGCTGTTTATCGAACTCCCCCCCCCCCCCCGAGAAGCATAAGGAACCCTTACCTGCCCCAAATCAAATCTTCAGTAATTTTCTTTGTATAGTGCCCCAATTTAGGAAAGGAAGGGATCGATTTTTGCTCCGTGGAGCTCCACCACGCTGATCTCTTCCACTTCCCTGTACCTCTGCACCGCACACTCCGATCCACTCCATGCTACTACATTTCGTGACTTCAGTGTATGAGGAGCATGGGAGCGAGCGTCCATTGCAGTGAATGGGGCTATGTTTAAAAGTTTAAATTTCATAGTTTAGATGGCAAGTTGGAATAAGTCATGGCTACTGCTTAACTAACAAGACCTTAGTAGTAGCACGGGACGGATCGGGGGTGGAGTGCAGTGCAGAGAACACAAGGAGATGGAAGAGATCGTGTGGCCGGGCTCTGACACAAAATACAATCCTTCCCTTCCTAAATTGGGGCACTAAATAAAATTACTGAAAGATTTGATTTGGGGGCAGGTAAGGGTTCTTTGTGCTTCTCGGGGCGGGTGGGTCAAAAGTTGCTCTTTAATTCTAGGGAGGACTGTGCCTTTAAAATGCAGCATGTGCAATAAACAGTGTTAGTTTACTAATTGCTCCCTTTCTGGCTAGCAGGGTGTCAAGAGAATTCTGAAAATGAAGTATGCCTTCCCTCCTTTGGTTTCTTCTGGAACCGCTCGGGGGTGGGGTTGGTGGTACTGTGGGAGAGGGGCCTTCACTGTGATTACACTAGCAACTGATCCGGGTGTAGTCACAAACCTATTGCTGAGATCTTTTGGGGGGGGGTGCAGCTTCCTTCCTGATGCATTATATCTCAGCTCCCTTTTCTCCCTCGGGGGAGTGGCTTAAGAATTTGGAAGATGCTTAGTACATTACCTCCAGGAAAATGTTTCCCTGGAGATCATATCTAGCATCCTCTGTGGTCCTTCATGAAGAGATTATGGCATATGCATCTGCACTGCACTGCACCAGGGAAGGGAGGCAAAATTATGGGAGCTGCAGGATGCATTGCGAAGACTGCAGCTCTTTTACATGCAGGGTGATTCATCCATCTACCCTCACTCGGCCACAAAGGCTCAGCTACAAGTGCTTCTGGATCAGAAAGAGCAACAGGCACTATTCTGTCTTAGGCATCGTTACTATGAGGGTGACTGACATGGAGCCCGTAACCTCACCCGTTTCCTGAGGATGGCCAGGCAACAAGCCTGTATTCCGAAGCTCCAGTACTCTGGTAACTTCTTTAGGTACATTGGAGAGAGGAGGAGGGCACAGCATGGGATTGGGAGGATAAGGGGGGAAAGTGGAACATTACTGGAAGGGAATTTCGAAAAAGCAGAGGCATTAAATAGCTATTTCGCCTCAATCTTCATGGAGGAAAGAGAGGGCAGTGGACCAGGACGGGCTGGGGAGGGTGACAGCCACAGGCAGGTGGGTATGGCAGAATTTACAGCTGAAGGAGTAAGGAAAGAGCTGGGTAGACTTAGGGTGGTCAAGGCAATGGGGCCTGATGGAATACACCCAAGGGTTCTCAAGGAGGTGAAGGATGAACTGGCGCCACATCTGGTGAGGCTGTTTAACTTGTCCTTGGTCACAGGGGTGGTGCTAATGGACTGGAAGAGGGCAGAGGTGGTCACACTACATAAGAGGGGGCAGAAGGACGAGGTCAGAAACTACCGTCCCATTAGTCTTACGTCGGTGGTGGGGAAGGTAATGGAAACACTACTTAAGATCAGGTTGATAGAATACTTGGAGATGAATGGCATGCAGGATGACAGGCAGCATGGCTTCACCAAGGGAAGGTCCTGTCAGACTAACATGATAGTTTTTCAATGGGGTGACACAGATAGTGGACCAGGGAGGAGCGGTGGACATGGCCTATCTGGATTTCAATAAGGCCTTCAACACTGTTCCGCATGGTGGAATGTTGCATAAGCTGGACAGACTAGGGGTGGACCTCAGGATCACCAGGTGGGTGGAAAACTGGTTGAAGGGAAGGAGTCAGGCGGTGGTGATAAATGGGACACATTCCAGGGAACAGGCGGTGACCAGTGCGGTGCCACAGGGGTCAGTGCTAGGACCAATACTTTTTAGCATCTATGTTAGTGACCTAGCGGAGGGTCTGGAGGGACAGGTGTGCCTGTTCACAGACGATACAAAGGTCTGCAGTAGGGTGGATTCACCTAGTGGGGTGCAAGCCATGAGGCGGGATCTGGAGAGGCTGGAAAGGTGGTGTGACACCTGGAAATTGAAGTTTAATGCACAAAAGTGCTCGCTGATGCACCTGGGGAGGAGGAGGAATAGGAGGGAAACTTACTTCCTTGGGGGGGTGGTGATTAAGGAGAAGGAAACGGAAAGGGACCTGGGGATTATGGTATCGCATGACCTCAGGGTGGGCAGCCAGTGTAGCAGGGCGGTGGGAAAGGCAAATGGAATGTTGACCTGCATTGCGAGGGGTTTTAATAGCGGGAAGAGGGAGGTGCTAATGCTGTTGTACAGAACCATGGTCAGGCCACATCTGAAGTATGGGGTGCAGTTCTGGAGGCCTCACCTACGAAGAGATGTTGAGTTGATGGAAAGGGTATAGAGAAGGGCAACCAAAATGGTACGAAGGATGCAGGATATACCATATGAGAGAAGATTGAAAGGGCTGAGTTTGTACCCTCTGGAGACTAGGAGGGAGAGGGGGGACATGACTGAGACCTTTAAGTATCCGAAGGGAATAAATAAGGTGGAGGGTGATAGCTTGTTCAAATTGAAGAAGGGAGTGAACACGAGGGGACATAGCCTCAAACTGGAAGGTGGGCAATACAGAGGTAATGACAGGGGGCAGTTTTTCACGGAGAGAGTGGTGGAGGCCTGGAACAAGCTGCTGGAGGAGGTAATGGCTTCTGAAATGGTGGAGGGGTTCTAGAGGGCTTGGGATAGATGCAGGGGGTTGGGAAAAGAGGGTGGAAGCATAACAGAAGGGAGGGAGGTAGGGTGTTGGGCAGACTAGATGGGCCGTGGGGCCTTTCTCTGCCGTCACATTTCTGTGTATCTGTGTACTCTCATACAGGGCGTATAGAATTTCATGATGCAGAAATGCAGAGTATTTTGTAGACTTCTGTATTCCAGAAGGCTCACTTCCTTCTAAAGAGCACCTTCATACTTACTTGCAAAATGTTCGCCTTCCTATACTTAAAGAGGACCAACTTCTGAGTTTCTCACCGCTATTACCTAGGAAGACTTAATGGTGGGGATAGCACAGTCCAGATCTGATAAATGCCCCAGCCCAGACGGGTTCCCGTCAGAATTTTACAAGTCACCTCCTTTAAGAGACATATTGACCCCTCTCCTGACGAAAGTTTTTCTGGATCTGCAAGAAGGCGCCCTTTCATGGCAGTATGACACCATTTCAGCTTTGCCAAAGCCAGGTCAAGATCCCTGTTATCCCAGCTTCCTATCACCCGTTTTCTGTTGAAAATGATGATTATAAGTTATTTGGACAACCTACTATGTGGGCCTTCTCCTGTCCTTGCTGGACATGGATCAGGCTGGGTTTGTGCAGAAAGGACAGGTGCACAACAGTGTTTGCAGAACTTTGGTGCCTCTGGGCCGTGCTTGCTGGTGTTCGATACCCCTGGTCCAGGCTCGCTTGGACACGGAGAAGGCCTTCAATAGGGTCTCATGGCCTTTTACTTTGGTTCACTCTTAAGGCCTTTGGGTTTCTGACACTGTTCTCACCATGCTTCACAGTCTTTATGATAAACCCCAAGCCTGTGTTAGGGTTAATGGCTCCCTTTCTTCCCTATTTTCTCTGGGGAGGGCAACACGTAAGGGGTGCCTCCTCTCACCTATTTTATTTGTGCTTTGTATTGAACCCTTAGCATCCCTCATTCGGCAATCTTCTGTGGTTCAGGGGGTCCCACTGGGTGGCAGGGACTATTAAATAGTTCTGCTCATGGATCATATTTTACTAACAGTGACTGAACCCGCAATTTCTCTACCCACGCCTGAGACCTCCTGGAAAAACAGGAAGACATCTCTCAGTTTTGTTAAAACACTAGTAAGACAGAGATCCTTAACATTGTATAACTACACTCCTCTGACCACCTTAAAATTGAGGCCAATTATCTGATGGAAATAACAAAAGGACGCAGTCGTCTAAACGCTAGATTGCAGAAATCGACCATCTGACATAAATTAGAGTTTACAGAAATCATGAAAGCGTTCTTACTGATTCTTGACTTTATTTCAGTGCTTATAACGTATATTCGCAACTGTAGCAAATCGGAGTGATGAGGCGACAGAATACTTCTGTTACTCAAAACAAAAAAATTTGTAGATTCCACTATGGTGCTTGCCTGAAGTATGTTCAAGATGAGCTCTGAGAAGGTGTTGCTGAAATGATCAGCTGTTCCTGTACGTCATCACGCACGTGTGCTGTCTCCAACTGGCCATCATTATTTATTAAACAGTAATCAAATTCGGCCCCCATTGATTTAGGTGGGGCATGACCCCGTACTCTCTCTTGCTCCACATCATTACGTACCTGAACATGGGGGTGTGCCAGAGGAATCGGGAACTGAAGGGATTGGCCTCCCACCTTGTTGGGGCCAAACTATGACCCCTTCTGTCTAAATACAGGCACAGACTAAAATACTGAAAATGGGACAGAATAAATTTTGCTGACATAAGGTACAACGTAATTTAAGTAAGACAGGAGTTGAATACAGTTGTTAAATCCCTTTAAAGCACAGCGGACAAAATTAAAAATGAGCAGGAAGGGCCAGGCCTTCGTGGGGGTGCATCATTGAAAATGACACAAAAAGCTGCTGCCAGTTGGTATGTGTGGAGGAGGGGAGTTATTCCACAGATTACAGATTTGGTAGAGAAAAAAACTGAAGTTCTAGGGACATGGATATGTTCTTCATCCACACTGTCTGGCAGGTATCCTTGCCGCTTTAAATCTTGCCGGAAGGTCTTCAAGCTGGCTCCTCCCACCCACCCGGGTGGTAAAACTCTCGGCTCCGCCCCATGACGCCAGATCTTCCTTACCGCTTGGAAGCTCAGGTTCCCTCCTTAACGCTCTGCGTATAAGACTGGTTCCTAATTCTTCGATTTTCCGAATTTAAAAGTTTTTTGCTTAAAAGACTTCGGTCTTCTATCCCTCGCGGCTGCGATGGACAAATCGACTCCCGGTTTTCAGCAGTGCCCTTGGGCAGAAGATGTCTCGGACGGATCCGCACTCCACGTGTGTGTACTGTTTAGGCCTTGAGCACGACCGCGGCTATGAGACTCAGGCTCTTCCTTTCAGCCACGCCTCGAAGACTGTGCCGCCCGTTTACAACTAGGGCGCCCTGAGAAACGTTTTCCTCCAGTAAAGTCAACAGAGGCCTGGTCGGCGGTCTCCGGCGGTGGGCTCGGCGGATCAGCTAGAGCAGATGATCGCCCTCGAAGAGGAGGTGGCGCGGGCCGCTTCTTCCTCGACCGCGGAATTTATTCCGCTCTCCCTGGGTTCCTCTTACACAGCTTCCTTTAATGAGCTTTGTCTGTCCCTCTCCACTAGTGGAGAGGGACCAACGTCTGCTGGACCTTCTTCTCGGTCCAAGAAGAAAGACAAGGGTAAGTCTCTTCGTCGACGCTCTTGGGAGCGGGAAAGGTCCCTCTCCCCGAGTTGTCGGCCATCGACTTCGGTCGATCGTTCGGCTTCGGCCACTGGTCTCACGGTGTCCCCGTCAGGTCAGTTGACCGAGACTCCCGTCGACGCAGTCGAGATCTTTCTCGACCCGTTGGACAGGTTATCGACCGGCGAAGCCGAAAATTCCCTCTCCCCGGTTCCCCGGTGGGAGTTGAGGATCCCGTGGGCTTGCCAGTGCCTCGGTTCTGGAGCCTTGGGTGTTCCCTCTGAGCCGAGGAGGGCGGTTCCACCACTCCCTCCGCACCGTCCTCGGGCGAGGTTCTCGGTCTCGGACTTCTTCATGGTCCAGCCGATCCCGCCATCATAGGCGGTCTCGGTCTTGGCACCGCGGTAAGCGGCGCCACCGCTCGTCCTCTTCCTCCTCCTCGGATGAGGGGAGGCTTTGACGCAAGTTGCGTCGACGATAAGAGGACCTCATGTGGCAACAGCTCCTTCTGACCGGGAACAAGCCAGCACTGTCGCCTTCCCCGGCCATTAAGTGGCTGTCACCGGAGCGGCCGAAACAACCCCTCGTTTTACCCGAGGAGCCTATTCCCAGGCCAGTTGTTTGGCCAAAACCAGCTGCCCCACCGATTCGGGTGGAACCTCCGCCTCCACAGCCGCTGTTTGGGTCTCCGACCAAGAACTCTCGGTCGGCTCAGGGTCTGCCCCATAGGCTGTCGGTCACCCTCACTCCCAAACGCCCTTGGCAGGTGGAGGGTGGCTCAGGCCCGAGGCAGCTCTTTGCGGACTCTTCTGGAGTCCGGCAGCGATTCCTCCTTTTCTCCAAGCAAGTGGACTTGGAGTCCTCTGGAGGTCAGTCGCTGGGCGACGATACCGTCCCTTCCTGGGGTTGCTCAGACTCACTCGGAATCCACCGGGATGCAGCTCGAGCCCGTATCCAAGTGGGCCAAGTATCCCCTCACGGAGATATTGGACGAGGGATTCCCCTCGGAGGCCTTCCCTGTGGCTGAGGCCATTGTGGGCCCGGCCTTGAGCTCTGGCAGCGCCTGCTTCCTGCCTCGCCTTGCCAGGATGGCCAGGAAGTATGCGGTCCCACCGTTCCCTGTCGGTTTCTTGGAACATCCCTCGGCCGAGGGTTATTCAACAGTGTTTTCCGCGTGCGAGAAATGCTGGGACGTGGACAAACCTCCCAACAAGGAGTCCAAGAAATTGGACTATGCCAGGCGAAAAAGTCTACACTGCATCCTCCCTTGGCCTTCGTCAGGCCAGCTCGGCCGTACTGATGGCACATTTTTATCACGCCCTGTTGGGCTCCCTGGGCCGGTGGTTCCTCATCTCCTGGCTGACCTGCAGACCACGGTTAAGCAGGTGCGGGACTAGGGCAGGGCAGTGGCCAAGCAGCAACTTCAGACTGCTGGACATCGGTGATTCATCGCCAGGTCGGCGCGGCTGCAGTGGCTATCGTCGTCGGGCATGGCTGAGGATATCCACCTTCACAGCGGATACCCAGCACAAATTGGCGATGTCTCCTTCCTGGGGACCGACCTCTTCAGCCCTGGAGTGGAAGGCCACCTCCAGAGGATCGAAAAGTCCAGTGCCACCTTGGACTCTGTCTCATCCGCTCAGAGGGACAAGGGCCGTAGACCTCAACCCAAGCCCTTTCGTCCGTCTGCGCCCCCGGCACACCCGGCCCAGCAACACCAGAGCCAGCAGGCTCGCGCTTGGCATCCCAAACCCAAGTCTGAGGCTTCCTCCTCCAGGAAGCAGGGAGGTAAAGGCCCAGGTGGTCCCTCGGCTGGTCCCTCCTCCAAGCCTGCACAGTGATGGGTTGAGGGGTGTCGCCCCCAACCTCGTCACCTCACCCCAGGTTCCCCCCATGGGGGGACGGCTCCGTTACTTCCTTTCCGCCTGGTCTGCTATTACCACAGACAGGTGGATATTGGAGGTGGTAGGAAAGGGCCTGCCTCTGGAGTTCGAGCAGGCCCCACCCTTCAGAGCCGTCGCACCTCGGGGGGCCTCAGGGTTCGAAGCCTCGCTGTCAGCTCGCCGAGCCGACATCGCTCTCCTCCTCGAGAAGGAGGTGATAAGAGAGATGGCGGACCTTCCCTCAAACCTGGGGTTCGTGTCCAGGTACTTCCTGGTTCCAAAACGGATGGGGGGCTGGCGCCCCATTCTCGACCTACATGACCTAAACAAGTTCCTAAGGTCTTGAACCTTCAGGATGGTCACTCTGGCTCAGATAATACCATCCTAGGAACACGGCATGTGGTTCTGCTCTCTGGACCTGCAGGGCCAGCGTTCTTTCACGTCTCTATCCGTCCATCACACCAGAGGTTCCTTTGCTTCGAGTGGAGGGATCCTTTTCGAGTTCAAGCCATGCCTTAGCTTATCTCCAGCTCCCAGGGTCTTCACCAAATGCATGGCAGTGGTGATAGCATTCCTGCGGCGCCGAGGGATCCGGGTTTACCCTTACCTGGACGATTGGCTGATAGCAGCCCCCTCCAGACAGAAGGTGGAGCGGTCCAGAGATCTGGCCCTCCAGGTTTGCTCTCAGGTCGGCCTCCTCATCAACGAGGCCAAGTCGGAACTCGAACCGAAGCAGGTGAGGAATCGCTCAATTAGGATTTTCGCTAAATGCTTCAGTTTAACTTACATCCTGTTGAGAAATGCAGATATTACTGGATTGATCTTGCCTTCCTCCTGCTGGCATGTTGGATTATTGTGCCCTATTGGCGCACCCATAGCCTCTCGTGACTGTCCCAAGAATGGTGTATGAGCTGGAGAGCAGCCGTGGGAGCATGTATGGAAGTGCTATGTAATTGGAGCTATTAATAACTCAGGTTTGCAAGGTACATGTCCCAGTGCTAGACAACAATGTTGTGTACTCTTCCCATTCCCCAGGGCGCACCTGGAAACGAGCTGTCCACAGCTCAGTGTGCCCTGTGGAACAAAAATGTTAAATAAATATACTTCCTGGGCCTGTCAGTTCAGCAGTAGGCCTAAAGGCTAAAGTTAAGGACAGCGGCAACCTGGGTTCAGGAAGGAACCTCGGATGAAGGAGGTGGCTTGGGGGAGGAGGACGAAGCATCCCAGAAGATGCTCACCTCCTCCAGCAGGGAAGGAAGCACTCTCAACTACAACACTGCCACCTTGGTGGCCATGGGTGTCATGTATCTGGAGGGTCTAGTGAGGGTGACGGACACAACCTGGCTTGGCACATGGCCACACAGTAGCGTGTGTGTGTGTACACCTTGTAGCCCTAGCTGTGTCTCAAGGGTTGGGTGAAATGAAAGCAGGAAAACCTCTGACATGCGGTAATTTTGAAGTTTGCACTCCCTGCTGCTCAATGGTCCTACAGGCCATTAGACAGGCCAGAGGAAGGTCACAACTGACAACGCTTCCAAAGGAAGCCACCACGGAGGAAATGCCTTCTGGCAAGAAAGTGCCCTCTGTGGGCCCTCCTAGGGGAATAAGGTAAGCAACGGGGGGGAGGGGCAAATGTGGATGGGAAGTAGCTAGATAGAGGTGAGCTGTGTCGATGATGATAGGGGAGGAAAACAGTGTATAAAAAAAAAAAAAAAAAAATGTTCTGTCTGGAATATACATCCATTATGTGTGTTATTCTGCTGTTGTAAAGCAGGATATATTCTCTGTATGTTTTGTCTGTATGAATGATGCCAAGAAAATAGTATTGTGTTATAAATCTAGATAGGGCCATATAATGCAACTAAAACATAGAAGGCTGACAGATTTTACTGTGTAGCTATACACAGATGTGATGTAGTAACTCCAGGATGGCTGGGCATGTGGGAGCTGTAGCTTGTTTTATAGCCCCATCAAGTTTATAATCTGAGGGAGGGGTGGCCTTTCACAAGATCCTTTCCTCATTTTTATGGCTGCCTGATGCCTCGTAAAATCCTTCACCAAGATAGAAATAACAACCTGCTTCCAACATTTCCTGACAGAACTGTTAGCAGTGCAGTGCAAGTAATTCTTGAACAAGTTCAACAGTTCCAAAGAAGCGAACTGGCGTAACTTAAGCATTGCTTGCATTTTATTTAAAAATACAGAGTCCGATGCACAGTCCCAGTCGGAAGCGTTTCCATATCCCTACTAATGGCTTCTTTCAAGCTGTGTTTTGTTGGCAGTACATAAAATTTTCATAAACGTGGCATTTAGTACTTAGCCGACAGTTTGTGGCCAGGTTTGCAGTAATCGCGCACCTGACAGGAGACGCATGCGTTCACAAAGGCATCTGTGAGGCTAGGTATTAAGGAGAGGTATCCTGCAGAGTAGGTTTGAACGAGCTTTAAAATACAAGCACAGTCTGAGCTAAATCATATTTTGCAGTAAAAATAGGGGAAAATGAGCAAATAAGACCGCAATAATACAAGCAGTATACTTGCAGAGTTTTACACATAAACTGATCTGACATTTCAAAATTTCACATACAAACATGGACACTGTCCCTTCATAAGTTGGCAGTATAGCTTAGAGGTTAGAGTAATGAGCTGTGAGCAAGCTTGATACATCCAGCAGACAAGACCTGGGTTTGATTCTCACAACCTCCACTTGCATACTGTGTGACTCTGAGCAAGTCACTTAACAGCCCAGTGCTCCCAGGTTGCCCCTGAAAACAGGCATGTGTGCCTAGTTGGCTTTTCCCGGTTACCAAAGACTAAAATAAAAATAAAGTTAATATTACTTTCAGGCGGTGTGCCTTGTCTAAATCTTCCAAGTGGCATCAAAATGAAATAAGTAAAAGAAACAGAGTTGTTGATCTGGCAGTACAGTGTCAGAGTGCCTGTCTGCCAAGCGGGGGACCTCTGTCCATGTCTGCATTGCATTTGGGGGCAGCAGAAGACTGTAGGGCTCTCTGAGGATGCCGTCACTCTGTCGTGATGGATTCACTGTTTACACTATGGAAGGCGAGAAACCGGGAACCCTGGCTAAGCTGACTGAAGGGTTTCTGGCAGCGGCATGCCGTATGGGGGTTGTGGATGTGGTGCTGGCAGGGTGAGACAAATCAGGTAGCCAAAAATGGTTTGGCTACTAGATTTCAGAAGTTACCAGACAACTGGCTACCTGCCCACAAAGTAAGTGATGGCTACTGAAAATACCAATTTGGCTGCCAGATTCAGAAAGCTAGTGGTCAAAGTGACCACCAGCTCACAGACTGATTTGTCCCACCCTGGGTGCTGGGCCTTTTCTGTTTCCAAGCATTGCGGGCAAGGGTGGGGCCAGTCAGGGGAGCACACCTAACAGGGCAAGGTTGAGGTCTTGACTCAGTATTGGTCGGTGGGTGCTGGAGGGGGAGGCGTTGGATTCCGTGCACTTAGACATGGGGAGGAGAAAGCCCCGAGGGGAAGGCTAGTCAGACAGGGGGAAGAGTAAAACCCAAGTGGGGAGGGCCAGCCAGGCAGGGAGAGAAGAAAAACCCAAGGGAGGGCCAGGCAGGAGGAGTAAAACCCAAGTGGACGGCCATCCAGGCCAGGTGAAAGAGAAAACCTTTGAGGGGAGAGCCAGCCATGCGTGGGGGGGGGGGGAGTACAACCCAAGGGGAGAGCCAGCCAAGCAGGGGGAGAAGTAAACCCCAAGGGGAAGGGCCAGCCAGGCAGGTGGAGGAGTAAACCCCAAGGGGAGGGACCAACCAGGCAGGGGGAGGAGTAAAACCCAAGGGAAGGGGCCAGCCAGGCAGGGGGAGTAGTAAAACCAAAGGGGAGGTGTAAAACCCAAAGAGAGGGTCAGCCAGGCAGAGGGAGGTGTAAAACCCAAGGGGAGGGCCAGTCAGGCAGGGTGAGGAGTAAAACCCAAGGTGAGGGCCAGCTAGGCAGGGGGAGGGGCTAAAACCCATGGGGAGGGCCAGACAAGCAGTGGGAGGAGTAAACAATGTAAGAAAACAAAAGTCTTTGGCAATTACAAATGTTTTAATCGCCAGCCTTATTATTAGCAAACTTTGACGAAGCAGATTGGTTATTTTCTTTGTGTCTTAGCAGTTAGGTTATTGCCAGAAAGGTTTTCCTCAATACTTTCTTGTGTGTAGGAAGGTCTCAATTTGTGTGACTGCCTGCTTCCAAATTTCCTCTAACCAGGGCACTCTTGGAAATAAGATGGTATATGTCCCAGCGTACCATTCCTGAGTATAATTATTTCATTGAATTGCTACCAACATGATAGCGATGTAGAGTCCTGATTACATTCATTATGAATCACTAAAGGGGGATTTCAACCAGTAAGCTCTCAAAGTCACTGTACCTCTTGCATTGCGTACAGTGTGATCTCCTGCAGAAGTGGTAGGAGGGAACGCTGTACTTCAGCGCCACGGGGGGCAGCAAAATAAAATGAAAACAAAAAGATCTAAACTTATTTTAAATCACGCGAGCTAAACTTGAGTGATTTATAATAAGATAATAGGGCCTTTGTGGGATGTCTCTTGTGGTATAAGTGACTCCTCTCTGAAGTTTGGGAACACAGACTTGCGCAGCTTCGCTTCACGCTCCGCACCCAAACCTCACACTCATAGAAATCTGATGGCAGAAAAGGGCTGCAATGGCGCATCGTGTCTGCCACTTCCTCCCCCTATGCATAACCCCATGAGGCAAGGAGGGTCAATGGAGGGGAAGGGTGGAAGGGAAGGGCAGCTGCAGAATAAGGGGTGCTAGCTGCACATTCAAGCAGACTTGATAGACCTCTAGGTCTTTATCTGCTGGCAGATTTCATATGTTCATATGTCTGTCCCATGCCCTTTTGAATCCCCCCATCATTTCAGCCCCCCCCCCCACCTCCACTGGTAGTTTGTTCCAGGCCTCCACCACCCTGTCTGTCAAGAATCGCCCCCTCACATTGCCTCTATATCTTCCTCTCTCCAATCTTGGGCTATGCCGTCTAGTTTTAGCCCCCTCCTTCCTTTTAAATAAGCTCCCCTCCTTCACCTTATTTATCCCCTTCATGTACTTAAAAGTTTCAATCATCTCCCCCCTCCCTTCTGGTCCCCAGTGGGTACAGATCCAATTCCGTACACCTCCACTCATATGGCTTCCCCTGCATACCATGCACCATCTTGGTTGCCCTTCTCTGAACCCTGTCTAGTCTCTGTCCCATCTATGTCCTTGCATAGGTACAGTCTCCAGAACTGGACCCCATACTCCAAGCACGGCCTCACCATGGCTTTGTAAAGAGGCATCAGTACCTCCCTCCTTCTGCAGGTTATGCCCCTCCCAATGCATGCCAACATTCCATTTGCCTTCCCCACAGCTTTGCTGCATTGGCTACCTACCTTAAGGTTGCATGATATTATCCCCAGATCCCTCTCCTGCTCTGTTTTTTATTTATCTTGCCCCCCCCCCCCAAAGTGTAAGCTGCTGAGTTATAAGAGACATCCCTTGGAAGCCCTGTTAACAAACAGTGTCAGATTCCGCTCAGGAATCTGTTAGGCTACTTAGTTTCCAGATCCAGCTACAGAGCTGTGCTGTGTTTTCTGACATAATGCATTCAGCAGTGCTTGTTTGTTATTTTTCCCGTAGCATTTTTTTTATACCACAGCACATACTGTCTCAGGAATATTTCCTAGTCCACAAATAAGTCCTATCAGGCCTACTGTCCACCCCCCACCACCACCACCACCATTCCCACCAACCTGGGTCCAACTTGCCCCTGGCTTTTCCTTTTGTAGCAGAGGCTTTTGGAGGGTAGGGCTGTCACCCCCACCCCCCCCTTTACATTCATTTATTTATTTAGTTTTCGTTAACCGGGTAGGTACACTAGACAGCATAGCTGCCTATTTTCAGGTACAACCCGGGAGATTACAACAAAGGGTATGTAGACAGTAGTAGATACAAGAAAACATCATGGTAACAAGTAGAAGTCAGACATAGTGCACTTATACAAAATTTTCAGCAATGACAGTACATTTGCAGGAATCTATATGTAGTAACAAAACAGAAATATAAGTGCAAATAACTAACAGTCATAAGTCATACAACTAGTGAGTAAGTGCTAGAAGAGAGGAAATGGCAAGATTTCCAGGCAGGTCTGAGAGCAGTAGCGGTTGGAGCCGGTAGGCAACTAGGAGGAACCAGTGCAGGAGTGGGTGGATAGAGAACAGGAGCAGGGTTCAGAGCTTAGAAGAGCCATACAAAGCTCCTGTTTGAAGCTGTGTGGAGAAGGGGAGATTCTTAGACTCAGTGGAAGGGAGTTCCATAGTTTAGGGGCCCAGCTAGAGAAAGCATTCTGCCCCATTTTGGTTTTACATCTCGGTTGGACAAGAAGGGATTTGTCAGCTGATCTCAGTGGGTAGGCAGAGGTCACAGGTTTGAGCAGTAGAGCCAGTTTGTCAGGTATCTGGGAGGAGATTATATTCTTTATAAAACAGTAGGAAGTAAACTGTCAGAAGGCTGAGGGGGTAAACCATTCGAGACTGGAGTATAGTGTGCATTGGTGAGTAAGTTTGGGTAAAGACAGAGCAAAACGGCAAATAACTGTTGTAGCAGACATCCTACTTTCGGAGGAGCCCTCCAGTAGTTGCCGGAAGGGCTATTAACCCATACGCCAATTTGGGTCTTAGGATCCCCTGTGCAATGGCCATCCTCGCCGTGGATGTTAGGCTGTGTCTCACCTTATATGCCAGTTCAAGTTGATTATTGACAGATTTAATGACTGAGGCTAGGTACAGGTCAAAATCCAAGGCAGGGTCAAGGGTTACTCCTAGGTATTTAAAAGAGGTAACTGTGTTAAGGGGAGAGCCATCAAGCTCTCTGATACTTAAATAGTTGGGTGCAGGACCAAATTTTTGAACCTGAACCGAAGAGCATAGTCACCGTTTTATTTTTATTTAAGACAAGCTTGTTTTGCAATAGCCAGCTCTGAAAGGTATTGAAGTTTCGATTGAGATTCAGGTTGATATCTGAGAGGTTTGAGGAGGATGAGTAAAGAACAAGATCGTCGGCATATAGCAGACCTGAGCAAGCACCAGTGAGCGGTGGAATGTCGTTTATGAAGACTGTAAACAGGAGAGGACCAAGAATCGAACCTTAGGGCACCTCGATCCAAGTAGGAGCAAGAGGGGACTGAGCATTTCCGATCTGGACAAATTGTTGATGCTTCAAAAGATCATTTTGGAACCAGGCGGTGACAGAGGTAGAGAAGCCTAGGGATGACAACTTTGATAAGAGCAGCGGGTGGTCAACTAAATCAAACGCTTTTGTAAGATCAATAAAAGTACATGGACTAGGATCCGGTTGCACGGCCTTGGTGGTTGCGAACTGGGGATTTCATGGACTACAGATCATCATGTAGACAGCATGGATGGAGTTTTCGTAGTGGCCTCGGCTGCGTGTAGCACACATCCTGTGGAGGCCGCAAACTTCCTTAGCAACCATAGGAGCTACTGCAGTAGTAGTTGCCCAACACCGACCCTCCTTGATGGCAGAGTGCTACTGAGAGGCAATGGCTATGATCTGGCCTGCTTCCTCACTCTGCTTCCCGTGCTCTGTCTCTTCTATGTCACCTTGCTGCTGGGCCAGAGTCTGTTACATGTGTTAGGTGCCGATTGGCATGTTGGTGGGCTTTAGAAGTTTTACAGTATGAGCTGAAAAGGACCAGTATGTAGGGCTTGTGTTAGTCTTTCTGAGCTGTCTTACTCCAGCGACGTAATCATGTCTCACGTCGGCGCCATCTCATGGCTAGATTGTGGCGCTGACTTTCAAACTCTGGGGATCTTTGCTGACAAAGTTAAAAACCTTTCTGAAAATGGGTTAAATGGATATGAAAAAGATAAGCAGCACTATATTTTAATTATTCCTGTTTTTTACTCCAGCCCTGGCAGGCGGCCCTGGTCCCTCCCTCAGAGGGACTCTATCTCCAGCCACACCATTTCCCGACCCACCACCCCTAATTCCCCGGGTTTCTCCTCCCATGGCAGGGCGGGGTGAAGAGTGCTGACTTCTCACCCGGGGCCGAAATCCGAACTTCGTGGGGGGGGGAAACAGTGCAACCATCATGGAGCCTGCCAGCTCCTTTCCTTGTTCTCTCGTCCCCCCCCTCCCACCGACGTAAGGATGCCGATACATGCCCTCCTGACCCGTAGTGCCCTCCAGCCATCGCCAGAGGGAAGTCAGCGAGAGGGACAGCAAACTTCCCTCCCCAGAAAGAGAAGAGCAATCCTCTGGATGCTCGATCCTCTCTTTCCCCTGCTGACCTCCAGCGGCCCGGGCTTGTTCCCGAACCCTGGTCACTGGGGTGTGACGTCCAGCACCTCAACGCATCACTATATTTTAAAATGGCACCCCTGGCTCCACTGCACCACGATTTCGTTTTTTAGGTAAGCGAACCCCCAGAAATAGCTGTTTAATTGTCCTTTAAGTGCTAAGCATGTTAGTGCCGGCAGTAGTAAATGCAGAAAATATCGTACCAGTAAGTAGGCTCAAGTCGTCCAGCTAGTGATGATACAGTAGGGAGGCCTTGTGGACAGGCTCACTAACACTAAACACAGAATGCTTTATAGTACTGTCCAGATTTGATCTGAAGCTTGGGAGTGATGGGATAAGAATGGAGCGTTTAGTTTAGTTTATTAGTCTAGGAATTAATACCTTTGAGCCAGGGCTCTTTTACAAAGGTTCCATGTCAGAAAGGACATTTAACAAAGCACGATACACATTACAGGTAAAACCAGACAGGAAAGTTACATCATAAATTTGCTATTAACAGTTTAAGGCAGTAATGTTTTTAAGTTTCATAGAAAAACAAGCTATAACAGGTTCAAGCGAGTAGACAATTTCGAGGTTAAGGAAACTTCCAGGAGAGGGTGATCATTAGGCGCCAAAGGAGGTTAGAGAGGAGGAAAGGTGGTGAGCGGGAGAGTAAGTGAGAGGGACAGGAAAAAAGGAGTGAGTTTGGGTGTGAGACAGGAAGTAGTAGAGGTACCAGAGGGTTCATTAGTCAGGGAGGAAGAGGCCTTAGATGTGAGGATGGACATGAGGAGTAGTAGTCTTTATCTAGCGCAGTCACAGTTGCTAGTGGTGGTGAGGTGGGCATAGAGCATGGATTTGAAAGCTTCAAGCGAGGTTGAGGATAGAGTAGGTGGACTAAGCGCATTGAACCATGTTCCAGCGTGGATGGTTATTGCAGCTCATCGGGGCATGGGGCTGAGGGGCTGACTGAAGTTTCTCCTTCACACTGCCAGGCTCTCTGCCTTGTAATTAGCGGAGGATTGTCCTGGGTTTGTAATGAGTTTTGTTCTTATCCCTGAAGCTCACTTTTTATATACAATGTTGGGATTTAATGGACTGCTGATGTCATGCTGGAAGGGTATTTTATCTGTAAGAATAGTGAACTTTATGAAACCTTTAAAAATATTTTGAACACTAATGTTCTCCTTACCAATTGCACATGAACTATAATTTAATAAGTATTGGAAGGTTTTTTTTATGCTGACATGTATGCTTGTAATTTATGAGTGTGTCATAGGCTTTGTAATGGTTTAAAAAAAAACTGAACAATTAAACTGAACTGACAGAAGAAAAAAAAAAAAAAACAGGCCTTGTGCCCAGTGAGCCTTACTCACTTGCCAAAGAATGTAATTAAAAAAAAATGACTGTACGGCATATTATACAGAATATACTGGAGGCAGTATTGTGTTGTGATTAGAACATTACAGCACCAGTTTGAGAAATAGTAGGTCACAGATTCAAATTCCTCTAAAGTCAGATACTCATGGTGTGGCCATGGGCAAGTGACGGCTATATATCAATCCGTCCCGGTCAATCCACTCCACGACAGCTCGCACCGTACTATTAGTACTGGCATCAATCGGTCTGCTGTACAAATTGTTTCTGGGCAATTTACCCCCTACTATAAATTTATTAAAATAAACTCCAGGGGGCGCAATCTGGGAATGAATTGAGCAGGGAGCCAATTGACGCCTGAGTTAATAGTCTGGTGCAAGTTGCCACAGTACAGATTGACCGGGACGACGATGTGTTGCCGCAAGTCACTTAACCTCCCATTGCTCCAGTCCATGCAGCTGTGGAAATGGGTAGAAGTAGGACCCCGCATGAAACAAGATGTTCTATCTCAACTGGACAGTCCTGTATAAATAAACTGTAAAAAGGAAAACTATATATTATAAATTACATACGTGATCTTGGCCAATCAGCATCAAAAACCACAGGGCGTCTTTTTCTGCATACAGTTGATGTCTGGTGTGGGAACTTCGTGTGGAAGCTTCCATTTTAGCAGTGTGGGGGGGGGATGCAAAGTTCCCTTTTTTTTTTAAAAAACATAAATGGTCTGCCCTGATGTCCCAGCAGCATCACACCGTGCTGTCCTACCTGTGACCCGCGTTCGGGAGTGAGCGTGGGTTGCTACGTTAGGAGGCAGACCAGGCTGAGAACACGCGTCTTGCCTCAGAAGGGGTGGGTTGGCAGTGAGTTTGGGTGCCACAGCGACCCCTGTGACTGGGCCAGGAAACTTGCTTTCATTACAGGGGCGCTGTGTGCATGCAAGGCAGACAGGCTTTGAGTAGGCTGTGAGGAGGAGGGAGTGTTAAGGGTGAAAACCAGGGAGTGAAGTAGCAACCCCCCGCCGTCCAAATTACAACAGAACTACCCGAACAGGATATATCCCTGGGGTGACGGCAGGGATAGTGGGAAGCCAAAAAACATATATCACTCTGGGAAACCCGAGTGATTTATAATATATTTGTATGGTAAAAATAACATCCGGTCATGCTGTTTAGACTGAAAAAAAACAAAAAAAAACGCTGCACTCCTGTTTGTGGTCCTCTTATCCAAACAGCACAAGAGGATGTTATTTTTCCATGACGAACACCCTGCAGTACACACACAAACATATGGCAACTAAACAACGCAGTCATATGACCTCCTAAATGTATTCCTCAGTTACTAAGTGGTCACATGAGATTTTACACCAAGTGCACTAGAAGCACTGACCAGTCGGTTATTATTTTTTTTTTTTGTAAAATGTGTTTATGGATGTTGCATGTAAACCACTTACAGCTGAGTTTACACAACAGTAGAGAGAGAGAGAGAGAGTGTAAGTTGTAGTCTCATACACAAAATTACAATAATGGTATGTATTCTTGCTGCCTAGGTTAATGCCATCGTGTGAGGTTAGCAGTAAAATGTAACACATAACCAAAAGTCCACCACCTAAGAGGGCCAAAAGAGTCTCACTGTATTGAACATCCTCTGAACGTAGGCTTCTGCATAAGCAATGCGGTCCAAAGCCTAGGGGAACTGTATCACTAAACAGTGTATTGTGTACTGTAGAACTGTTCCTCCCTCTCGGAGCCTCTCACACCCTCCGCATACTGTAAAGTCCAGGGGAGCTAGCCCACGGTAAACACGTTCCTTTCAATAGCTCTGTATGAAGTCCGAGCCATACGTTGTTTAACCTGATACAAAATAGCTGCCCAGGTGAAAATGAATTAAACATATTAGCATGTAAAAATTGACAGGCAGAGGTGTTCTAAAACGAAAACCAAACTTTAAAAACTGTTTATGGTGGCTGTCAGTGTAGTGGTGAAAAGATTCTTACTTATCAAGTGGAGATCCCAGGAGATGCCTACTACAGCAGAGAGAGGCTTCATTCAATAGGGCAGCTCACTGCATTTTAATGGTTGTCTCATGCCAGTGCAGGTACCCTGAAGTCCTACTTCACCATATGGAAACCATACCTAGAATCCATGCTGTGCTTTGACCCTAAGCAAGATGGCACTTCCAGTCCACGGGCTGCTCTACAAAGCACCTCATAAATTAATCCCCTTCCCATTCCCCACATGCCTAGACACACCAGATGTTCTAATAAGAGCTGGCGTCGTTACTGTTACTCTGTGAGACTTACTGATGCAATGCATCCTCTCCCATGGCGTTACAGACCAAGCCTGTTTTTAAAGTACAGTATGGTACTATTCGCTCTGGATATTCAGTAACATAGAAACATAGAACATAGAAACATAGACTTTGACAGCAGATAAGGACCGCTAGGCCCATCTAGTCTGCCCATTTCCCTACCTACGGGATAGGCCGCAGATCCGAGTTAACCAACAGCCTATTTCTTCCTACCCCCCACAAGAATTGCCTTATGTCTGTCCCATGCATTCTTGAATTCTCCCACAGTTTTAGACCCCACAACCTCCTCAGGAAGGCTGTTCCATGCATCCACTACCCTCTCTGTGAAATAATACTTCCTCACATTGCCCCTGAATCGCCCTCCTTCTATCTTTAAATTGTGTCCCCTTGTTCTTGCAAGTCTCTCTTTCTGAAAGATGCTACCCTCTTGGACTTTGTTGATTCCACTGAGGTACTTAAAAGTTTCTATCATGTCCCCCCTCTCCTTCTTTTCCTCAAGGGCATACATGTTAGCTCCTTTAGTCCTCCTCATACGGGCTTCTCTTGCAGACCCTGCACCATTTAGTTGCCCTCCTCTGGACTGCCTCTATCCTGTCTATGTCCTTGTGGAGATGGGGTCTCCAGAACTGGACACAGTACTCCAGATGGAGTCTCACCAACTGTCTGTACAGAGGGATAACAACTTCCTGTTTTCTGCTGATGATGCCTCTCCTATACATCCAGTATACCCCAGCTCTCCCTACTGCCTTCTCACATTGCTTGCTAACCTTAAGGTCGCCTGATATGATTACCCCCAGGTCCCTTTCCTTTTTGTTGTTGTTACTACCTCCCCACCCATTGTGTATTCTTCCCTGGGTTCTTGTTTCCCAGGTGCATTATTTGCACTTCTTTGCATTGAATCCTAGCTGCCATACTTCTGACCATTCCTCCAACCTTGCCAAGTCCCTTTTCATCCTTTCCACGCCTCCTTGTGTATCAACCCTGTTGCAGATTTTTGTGTCATCTGCAAAAGGCATACTTTTCCTTCCAGTCCCTCTGCAATGTCACTGATGAAGACATTAAAAGGACTGGACCCAATACTGAACCCTGCGGTACCCCACTAGTAACCCCCTTTCTTCAGAGTGGACTCCATTTACAATTACCTTCTGTGTCCTGTTGTCCAGCCTGTGTTTTACCCAGGCTACCACCCTGGGTCCCACTCCCAGGCTAGTTAATTTGACTATTAATCTTTTGTGTGGGACTGTGTCAAATGCCTTGCTAAAGTCTAGGTAGGCCATGTCCACAGACCCTCCCTGGTCTACTACTTTGGTCACCCAGTCAAAGAAATCTATTAGTCGTCTGACATGACCTTCCGCTATGAACCCATGCTGCCTTGGGTCCTGTGCTCCACTGGCCTCTAGGTACTCAACTGTTCTTTCCTTCAGAAGTGACTCCATCTGTCCCTACCACAGAGGTCAGACTGACAGGCCTGTAGTTTTCTGCCTCTGTCTTGGTCCCACTTTTGTGAAGGGGAATCACATCCGCCTTCCTCCAGTCCTCGGGTACCACACCATCCTCCCATGATTTATTAAAAGAGTAGCCAGTGGTTTCACTAGTTCCTCCCTTAATTCTTTTTAGAATTCTGGGGTGAATTCCATCAGGACCCATTGCTTTGTCCACCTTCAGTTTTAGGAGTTCTTGCAGAACCCTTTCTTCTGTGAAAGGACTGGGATGACTCCCATCAAGAGTGCTTCTGTTAATTGGATGAGGCACTTCCCTCCTCTTTTGTGAATACTGAGCAGAAATATTCATTCAGTATTCCTGCTTTTCACTGTCCCCTCTGCCCACCCACCGTTCATTCTATTCAGCCTCACTATCCCTCCCTTTGTCTTTCTACGCTCGCTGATGTACCTATAAAAGGTTTTATCCCCCTTCTTAACTGAGTTGGCTAACTTTTCCTCAGTTTGGGCCTTGGCTATTCTGACTTCCCTCCCTGCTTCCTTCTGCCTTAACTGGTACAGCTCTCTGTCCTGCTCCTTCTGTGTTTCCTTATACTTCCAGAATGCTATCTTTTTCTTCCTGACCTTCACAGCCACCTCTTTTGAGAACCATAGTGGCTTTTTCTTTCGTTTTGATTTGTTTATTTGCTTCACACAAAGGCTTGTTGCCTCTGTGATGGCAGTTTTGATAATTCCTCATTGTTGCTCCACACCTCCTTCTAGCCTGTTTGCTAGTGCTTTTCTGAGGCACTCTCCCATCTTGCCAAAGTCAGTAGTTTGGTTTGTCTGTTTTTCTTTTGGTTACTTGTGACTGTGTAGGTTCGTTACTGGCGCACACAGTCACATGTACCGGGCAGTACCCTTGTACTAGATTTTAGATTTACTGCCCAGAAACTTGATGTGGGCTATTGGTACTGTTGCGTTTTGCAGTTTTTAAATTTCAATAAAAAGTCTAACCGGAAAAAACAACTGCTTAAGCATGTGGAATATAGGAAGCAGCTACTGTGTGACTTCAAACTGAACATTGTCAAGTCCCATACAGGTACAGTCTGTTGTACCTCCTGCCATTAACTGGAGCTCAGAAAACTCATGTTATCAGCTTGGTGAACGTAAAAGTCTAACCAGCATTAGAGCTGTTCATGACATGCTTGGAGTCTGCTATGGAATTCTGTTACTTTGCATCCAGCGTAATGGCCCTTTGCTTCAGGCCTTGGACTGCTAACTGCACCTCATTATTTATTTATTTGTTTTTATTTATTTTTTGTTGACTGTGTAGGCGCACTAGACAAATCCTGCCTATTTTCAGGCACGACCCGGGGGAGGGGGATACAGATGAATGCCAACTGACCTTGAAGCAGATTAAGTAAGCTGTTGGTGGTATTTTGAGTGGGTTTATAGCACCCACGAGTGGATTACTTGCACCAGGCTCGAGGTGCTGTGACCTTTCTTCCCAGTTCCTCTGTCCGCTACTGCTTTTTTGGGGTTGCCCATAATGAAATTGAACCAGGCTTACTCTAGAGGTTCAAGAACCTGGAACCAGCTGAACTCCATTGAGGTTTTGTTTCGAGGAAAACCAGCAAGCCAGAAAAAAACACCTTGTATAGCTCTGGGGGTTAGATCAGGTCACAAACACGGCTGTCTCTGCTGGCAGGTAACTCTATCCCCCGACAACACAGTTTGTTAATGTAAAATAATGTAAAAAGGTGTCCGTATGGTTCAGTTGGTAGCACATCTGCCTCTGAGCCAGAAGATCATGGGTTCTAGTCTCACGCTGGGATTGGGCACGTACAATGAAAAACCTGGCCACCAAGTGCAGTATTAGGGGGGTGCTGTACTTTCAAGGTGTGCCGCCCTTCAGATGAGATGTTAAATTGAGTTCCATTTGCCTTTTCTGGTGGTTGTTCAGGTGGATGTTGAAGAGCCCATGCTGCATCTCAAAATGGCCAAATTACCTACCATTCACTAAAATACCACCAACAGCTTACTCTGGTTCAGCAGTTGTTTTGCATTTGTCTCGTCTCCCCCCACCCGAACAAGGCTGACATAGGTAGTATTCTCTAGGCCTCCCATCCTGGTGAATAAAAACTAAAGAAAATAAGAACCAGTATGCACTGCTGTTTTCAGCAAAGGGATGATCAGTCCGTTGGCGTTGCCTATGAAAATACTGATTTAGTGCTGAAACGTGTAGTTTTTTTGGTGAAGCAGCAGCACATTTTATAGCCAAATCACAAAATCTGTACTACCCAAAAGAGAAAATGTAGTTTAATGTGTATTTACCAAAGATGATGCAATGTTTTAAATACTCACAGAAACTAATTTCATTGGTTCATTAAATCAAATTGAGCACATTCCTGTTTTACACTGGACATGCTAGTACATCAGCATGTGTGGTGACTGAATTGTTTGCCTTGTTTGAAAAGTATAGTACTTTTCCAGATGTAACACATTTACAGCATTCAAAACGTTAACTGTTATTTTCACAGCTAGTAACATTTGTCACACATAGGGTTGCTTGGAACGAACAAACATATGACAAAGCCAGCATAAAAAGGCCATTTGGTCTATCAAGTCTGGTCATATTGCAGGGTTCTCGGCTTTAGCTGCTGACGCTGCTCCCTTCCCCAATTCACCCCTCCCTTGACCTGTATTTTCCCCCTAACTCTGTCCCAGCCTCTCTTGAAGCTGTCCACCATCCTCGACGAAACCACCTCTTCCGGACGTATATTCCAACTTTTTTTTTTTTTACCAATTATTTTACCAGTTGAGACACACTAAGCTAAAAGCTTGTTTGCGGGTGCAACCTGGGAGCACGAGGAAGTTAAGTGACTTGCTCAGGGTCACACAGTATGCAAGTGAGGGCTGTGGGATTCAAACCCAGGTCTCCAGATTTGCAGCTCAGAGCCTTAAACCACTGCGCCATACTTGCCACCACCCTGTCTGTGGAGAAGTGCCTTCTAGCCTCACTCCTAAACCTTACCCCCCCCCAGTTTGAGACTGTGCCCCCTCGTAATTTTGGTTTCCACTAAGCTTAAAGAGACCCTCCTTATCCACCCTATTTATTCCTTTCAGATACTAGAACGTCGCAATCATATCCCCTCCCTCTCTCTCTCTCCTCCCTTCCGGGGAGTACATGTTCAGGGCTTCCAACCTCTCCTCTTGCGTTCTACCCTGCTGGCCCACAGTCCTCTTTGTTGCCCTCCTTTGGACGATCTACATGACAGCTAAAGGGGAGGTTCTGATAATGGGAGACTTCAACATGCCGGATACAGATTGGTCAATACCAGCAGGAACATCTGCCAGAACTAGACACATAGTGGATTCCCTGCAGGGGGAAGGCCTCAAACAAGTGGTACAGCAACCCACAAGAGACGGGGCTATCCTAGATCTAGTACTGACTAACAAGGAAGGGATCACAGATCTCCAGGTAGAAGGTCACCTGGAGGCCAGTGACCATCACATGGTATGGTTCAGTTTGGCTACTACATCTAAATCATCCCATTCCAAGGCAAAAATATAGGGACTTCAGAGGAGCTGACTTTGATAAGATGGCCAACAGAGTTAAGCTTAGCCCTGGCAAAAAGAAACACAGGTGAGGGGTACAGGCAAAGAGCAAGCATTAAGGATGCAATACTTGAAGCAACATCCCATTGTGTTAGACAGAAAAAGAAGTGCAAAAGAAGAAGGAAACCACTTTGGTTCTCAACTACAGTAGCAGAAAAGGTCAGAGCCAAAAGGCTGGCCTTCAGGAAATATAAGGGAACATAGCGGGATGAAGATAGGGAGGCATACCAAACTTCCCTGAGGGAAGCAGGGAAGGCAGTAAGGCAGGCAAAGTCCCAAACTGAGGAAACACTAGCACGAACAGTAAAAGAAGGTGACAAGACTTTCTATAGATACATTAGTGAAAGGAGAAAGTCCAGAGGGGGTATTGCTAAGCTTAATGGAGAAAAGGGAGCATGTGAGGAGGAGGACCATGTAAAGGCATCTATCCTAAATAGATACTTTTGCTCAGTATTTACTGAAGAGAAGGTAGGGCAGGGCCCACAGCTCAGCATCATGGACACGGGGGGGGGAGGGAGGTGAGCACTACTCCCTTCCCAAAAGAAAGGGTTCAACAAGAGCTTGCTAAGCTCAGGGTGGATAAGGCAATGGGACCTGACGGCATACATCCCAGGGTACTTAAGGAGCTAAAGGTAGAACTAGCAGAGCTATTAGCTGAACTGTTTAGTGAGTCTCTGAGCACAGGAGAGGTCACAGAACACTGGAGAAGGGCTCATGTGATCCCGCTCCACATGAGTGGTAGCAGGGAGGAGGCAGGGAACTACAGACCGGTCAGTCTTACCTCAGTAGTGGGCAAGATTATGGAGGCACTCCTTAAGGAAAGGATAGTGCAACACCTGGAATCCATAGGGCACAGGATCCAAGACAGCATGGGTTTACAAAAGGAAGGTCCTGTCAAACTAATCTCATAGATTTCTTTGACTGGGTAACCAGAGTGGTGGACCAAGGGGGAACAGTTGATGTCGCCTACCTTGACTTCAGCAAAGCTTTTGACACGGTTCCACATAGAAGATTGATAAATAAGCTGGGTAGGCTCGGGGTGGGTCAGAAGTTGGTCAACTGGGTGGCAAACTGGTTGATGGGCAGAAAACAGAGCATGGTGGTAAATGGTATACAGTCAGAAGAGATGCAGGTCACAAGCGGGGTACCTCAGGGATCAGTTCTGGGGCCAGTCCTCTTCAACATCTTCATTAGTGACCTTGCAGATGGACTAGAGGGTAAGGCTTGTCTGTTTGCAGATGACACCAAGATCTGCAACAGAGTAGATGATCCAGATGGGGTGGGCAGAATGAGAAGAGATCTGGATAAACTAGTAAAATGGTCAGAAGAGTGGCAACTGGGATTTAATGCAAAGAAGTGCAAAATCATGCACATAGGGAAGAGAAACCCTGAAGCCACCTATAGGCTGGGAGGGGAGTTGCTAGCAGTCACAAAGGAAGAAAGAGACTTGGGCATCATCATCATCATCGATGACCTGAAATCATCCAAGCAGACCTCTAAAGCAGTAGGTAAGGCTAGGGGGGGTTTTAGGGTGTATTAGTAGGGGTATCACAAGTCGTAAGAGGGAGGTAATAAACCCTCTTTACAAGACACTGGTTAGGCCCCATCTGGAGTACTGTGTGCAGTATTGGAGCCCACACCTTCACAAGGACATTAACCAAATTGAGGCAGTCCAGAGAAGGGCAACCAAAATGGTGCAGGGACTGTTTCAGAAGACATATGAAGACAGATTAACAGAGCTCAATATGTATACCCTTGAGCAAAGGAGGGAGAGAGGTGATATGATCGAGGCATTCAAACACCTTAAGGGCATTAACAAGGTGAAAGAGTCTAACATGTTTAAATATAAGAAAAATAGGACAAGAGGACACAGCATGGAGATTAGGCAGGGGCGATTAAGGGGAATGTGAAATTCTTTTTCACAGAAAGGGTGGTGGATGCATGGAATGGCTTACCACAAGAAGTGGTGGCTATGAATACAGTGCAGGGCTTCAAACAGGCATGGGATAGGCATAAGGGAGCAATACAAATGACTATGAATAGATAGGCCACTGACAGAGCAAAGGCCGTTGGCACATTTATAAGGTAGAAAAAGAAATGGGCAGACTGGATGGGCCTTGCGGTCCTTATCTGCCGTCGACTTCTATGTCAACTTCTATGATCTCTAGCAGGTTAATGTCCTTTATAAGGTGCGGGCACCAGTACTGTAAGCTATATTCCAGATGCAGCCTCATTATTGACCTGTACAAGGGCAGTGTTACCTCCTCTCGCCTGCTGCTGATCCCTCTGGCAATGTAGCCCAGCATTTTATTTGCCTTTGCTGCCGCCTTCCTACACTGCATGGAGTGCTTCAGGTTGCTAGTGATCATCACTCCCAGATCTTTCTCCACCTCCTTTATAAAATACCTGGAACCCTCCCAGTCTGTACTCGGTCCTCGGGATCTTGGCTCCAACATACATCCAACAGAATCCATGGAACAGAATCCGACTTATTGGATTTTTATTTTCAGAATTTAGAATTTCGGTATTGGCATTCAGGGGCAAAAATCAAAATTCTAAAAACCCGTGTCAGATGTAGAACTGGAATCCTGTTCCACATCAGAATGCATATTAAAGTTTTTCAATCATCCTCCTTCCTGGTACAAACTCGAGGAAGCCCATTATTGGCCTAGAAGTCTGTGTCAGTGGCTCAGTAGGTAGCACACTCGCCTCTGAGGTCGAAGAGATCAGAGGGCTGTGGGTTCAGTTCCCACATCTGGCACTTGGGTTAATATCCCAGTACTGATGCTGTAGTGTAGCATGAGAGGGGTGCTGCACTTCTGAGGTGCCGTCTTTCGGACGAGACGTTAAACCGAGGTCCCATCTGCCTGGATTGGTGGTAGTTCAGGTGGATGTTAAAGATCCCATGGCACTTACCGAAAAGAGTAAGGGAACTTCCCCAGTGTCCTGGCCAAATTCCCTCATTCACTAAAAATACCAACAGCTTAATCTGGTTCAAGGTCAGTTGGCATTCATCTGTATCCCCCTTCCCCCGGATCGTGCCTGAAAATAGGCAGGATTTGTCTAGTGCACTTACCCGGACAACAAAAAATAAATAAAATAAATAGCACTCCCCCTTCCCCAGCTCCCTTTTGCTGGCCTTCTGCTGCTGCTGCTGGAGTCCTTATATGAGGTGCTGCTAGCTTTGGATTTGAGGATGGAGAAAGCAGTGAGCGTTCAGCTTCAACTTCATCTGTAAGTTTCTAGTTTCCACAAAAAGGACCCCTGGCACAGCAATCCGTCACGTACCCAGTAAGCAGAACGTGACACCATTGCCCCCCATAACCCAGTCCCACTCATCTACATTCAGAGTAGAAGTTAATGGGGTATGCTTCAGTCAGACATTAAAGGCTAGTGTGGGCATATAGGTGCTGGATGAAGCATTTTTAAGAAGTGCCTCTATGCCATACCCCCACGGACCCCCTCAAGTAAAGCCCACTCCCATCTTCAGCCCACTCTGTTCTGCTACTAGTGCTGATAACTAACAGACGGGGTCCATTCTTCCCCTTCCATCATACTGACAGTTAACTCGGCAGTCCCAATCCTCCCTAAGTGACCTGAATAGAGGAGGCGGCTAAACTAAAGAAACCCCTGGGTAGCAGCCACTGTACCAGACGCTTTGCTGAGTAAATGTACGTTAATTGCAATTACTTGTACCTTTGTGTTGATGAGCTGTTGCTTTTTGTACTGTTACTTCCTGCTCCCCAGGACATATCAGGAAAAGAGTGACACCAACCCAGTATGATGTTCCTGATAAAAACTCTTGAAATAAATGAATAACTGCTTATGTGGCGAGAGCCACGAGGGGAGACTGGACATGCTCTTATTAGTCTAGAATCGGAAGGCTGAGTGGAGACATTATCACGGTGTGGTGTATACTATAAAAAGGGACAGCCCAGTGGAGTCTACATACATTAGATGTCTGACCTAGCGAGTGCAAGCAGAATCTGAGGACGTGCACTTAGAACTGTTGGGGGAAGGGAGGCACTGTAAGTGGATGCATTCGATAGCATTTACATAGCGAGCAGGTAGCAGGTGGAGTACTCTACCTGACAAGGCTGTGGGTGGCCAGGATGCACCCCTTGCCCCTGTCATCATCACAGTGTTATTTCATTGTGTATTTAATTAAATGTCTTATCAAGAAGAGCGTGCTGCACTGAGACCAGCTGGTTTCCAGATGTGTTCTGGGCACAGGGATGGGAGAAATGCAGAGCAATAATCACAGCGGTAATGTGTACAATGCAATATCAGTACAGAATGCACTGTAGGGATTAAAGGATGGTTTATGGAAAAGTCCCTACAACCCTTCCCATGTTGCTAAAATGTATTTTTGTGTCTGTTGTCAA
Organism: Neoceratodus forsteri; assembly: GCA_016271365.2. Classification (NCBI taxonomy): domain Eukaryota; kingdom Metazoa; phylum Chordata; order Ceratodontiformes; family Ceratodontidae; genus Neoceratodus; species Neoceratodus forsteri. Next base: position 63,257,155 of record JADMNL010000036.1, on the reverse strand, counting down.
TATATTTTTTTTAATGTTTGTTTGCTGCACATTGTGCAAGCTAACATCTTGCTGCAAGAATGACATTTCAGAGGTGCGTCACTGTTGGGTCCGGTGCAGCTCAGGCTGCAGTGGGCTTGACAGAGGCAGCCCAATGACGCGAGAGACTAATCATGACACTGTTTCCTGGCTTGCTGGGCGGAAACTTGGTGTAGTTGAAAGGAAGAAGCCTCTCCAGCCTAGAGTGTGTGTATCCTTTCATCTGCATGACGTTGCCCAAGAACCAGCTGAACGGCGTCATGATCAGCCTTCTCTCGTTCTCCTCTCCCTTCTGCCCTGTATTCATTCCACCTCCCTGTTGCTTCCTGCGCTTCGTTTCAATATCCTACCCTCTGCCGATTATCCCTGCCAACTCCCCTTCGCTTCCTGTGACCCATTTTAAATATTCCACTCTCTGCCAAGTATCTCTCCCCCTCTCCATTGCTTCCTGTGACCCGTTTTAAATATCCCACTCTCTGCCAAGTATCTCTCCCCCTCTCCATTGCTTCCTGTGACCCGTTTTAATATTCCACCCTTTGCCAAGTATGCCTCCCCCCCCTCCATTGCTTACCATGCCCTGTTGCAGTATTCCGCCCTCTGCCAAGTATCCCTTCCGCCTCCCCATTGCTTCCTGTGCCCCTTAAAATTAAAACCGACAGTGGGGTGCCCAGTCCCCAGTGTTATTACTTGAAACAAAGAAAACCATCCCTCAGTCGTCTCTCTTTAGTTTTGCTTAAACCCTGTAAAAAAGAACAGTCCATTGCTGTCTGTTGCCACTGCCCCTTGCCACCGTTACTCCACCACTCAGGAGCCCCCACCAATGCCATACTTACCTATAGGGGTCCAACACTGTAATTCTCTATAGATCAGAGACATGTCTTCACTCTTCAGTGTCAGGCGAAGAACTGAGGCAATCAGGTAAGCATGTCAATGTTTTTTTAGTGCATTTTGAACATAATAACTTGGTCATTTTTATTTTCCCCCAAAACTTTAAACATGGCCTTTTTGGGACCCCACCTCATGAACAAAGTAGGTGACATTTCTCAAACCTGGCCCAAGAGGTGATTTTGCAGTTGCTCAGCGAAATCACCTTTCCTGTGGGATTTGAACATTTTCACCTAGACTATGCTGAAAACTTGGGGTAAAAAAAAATAAAAGTTATGAAGGTACTTTAAATTTTCAACACATACTCATAACTTTGGTCATTTTCAATATTTTGACCCAAATTTCCAACATAGCCATTTTTGCACCACCTCATGTCATGATAGTGTTGTTTTCAAATCCTGGCCAAATGTGTTTTCATAGTTATGATGAAATAACATTTTTGGCCAGTGTTTTATAAATTACACCTGTCATGTTCAGACAGAGGGTATCTTAAAAAGATTGCACTGAAAATTTGGTGTCAAAATGTCACAAAACAAAGTTATGAAGAAATGTAGAATTATTTCAGTGTTTACTCATAACATTGCGATCGATGCATGCAGATTTTGTCCCCCAGTTTTCATCACAGCCCTCTTGTTTCATCACCTCATGAACATAACAGGTGTCATTTTTCAAATCTCCTTTGAAACATGTTTTCTATGTCCCTTTGTGAAACCATCTTTCGGGCAGGATTTAAAAAAATCCACCTGTCTTGATCATAACATAGGTCATAAAAAGATGATCTTGAAAATGTTAGGTCAAGATGTAAAAAAACTAAGTTATGAAGAATCAAAATGTTAAACAACTAAGTTATGAAGAAATGTTGAATTGCTCCAACATTCACTCATAACATAACTTAATTTTTGCAGATTTTGGCCCCTAGTGTTTAACATACCCCTTGTGTTACCCCAACTTATGAACATGACAGATATCTCAAATCCCCTCTGAAACATGTTTTCGTAGTCGCACTGCAAAATCACCTTTCGGATGGGATTTAAAAAATTCCACTTCTCTTGGTTATAACATCTGGTCACAACAGACTAGGGGTCAAAATGTGGATCCACTGAAAAATAGATATTGCCGCTCAGCAGGCCTATCCTGGGTAAATATAATCTAAAAATGTGTAAAAGTAGGACGTCACTGAAAATGTAATATTGCAACTCATCTGTTTTATACTGGGTAAATATATAGTAAAATGACCCCAGTGCAGTAGAGCCTCTGCTAAACTGTGCACCTTTGCCACTTTATCCTGAAAAAAAATGTATTGTAAAAAGTGGACCCCTCTGAAAATGTTATTTGCCTTTCATCGGGGGTATTCTGGCTGAGTAGATACATTATAAAAATGGGTAACAGCAAAGCCCCATTGAAAATGAGATATTGGGTCTCGGCTATGTTATGCTGGGTAAATATAGTGTAAAAATTGGGAAAAGCAGGATCCCACTGAAAACAAGACTGCATCTGAACTGTGCTGTCCTAGGTAAATACAGTGCAGAAATGTATCAAAGTAGGACCCCATTGAAAATGAGATATTGCATCTCAACTGGGTTATCCTGGGTAAATATTTTGAAAAACTGTAAAAACAAGACCCTACAGCACAACCCCACTGAAAAGGAGATATTGCCTCTAAGGTGATATGTCCTAGAAAAATACATTATAAAAGCTGAACCTCACTAAAACTGAGGTATCGCATCTCACCTCTATTATCCTGGGAAATGCAGTGTAAAACTGTTTACATTCAGGACCGCATTGCAAATGGTATATTACATCTTTGGACTATCTTGGGTAAATATATAGTAAAAATGTGTTCAAGCAGGACCCAGTACAACAGCAGGGAAGTGAACATTCAACAATGACAAACAAGAAGCGGAGAGTACTAGCACCCGCACAAAAACCAGCCAAAATCAAACGGTGCTTACCAGATTTTATTCAGACATTTTCGGTAAAAACAGCTCTGCAAGCGGTGCACATCCAAACTGTTGCAGGCTAGAAATAGAGTGGAATAACTGCGATGGCAACAACTGATGTCATGCGGACTAGTCTGATGTTTCATCTAGGCACTGCCAGGCTTCATCAGGACCCCATTGCAAATGGCATATTGCATCTCACCTGATCTATTTTGCGTAAATATATAGTAAAAATGTGTACAAGCAGGACCCAGTACAACAGCATGGAAGCAAACATTCAACATTGACAAATGCTTGTTATTAATCTGTGTTTATAATTTTATTTGGCCATAGAGCTCTTTGCCTTCGAACCACCACCTTCGCCTGGCTCTTTTGGTGACCTCCCAGCACCATCAGCCGCTCCCCCAACTTTCTGAACAGTGGGGACCCACAGTGAGCAGGGCCTGGGCGTACAGGTGGCCGAGGAGTGTGTGTGTGTATATATGTATATGTGTGTGTGTGTGTGTGTGTGTGTGTGTGTGTGTGTGTGTGTATATATTTTTTAAACCTGGAGAGAGACACTAAGCTGAAGCTTGTTTACAGGTGCGAACTGAGAGCACAAGGAAATGAAGTGACTTGCTCAGGGTCACACAGTATGTAGGTGGGGGCTGAGAGACTCAAACCCAGGTCTTCAGGTTTGTAGCTCAGAGCCTTAAACCACTGTGCTATACTGCCTCGGAATATGGTGGGCTTGTTGGGGCTTTTCTTACCATCCCCAAATGCCACCCATCTCCCTGATGCGGGGCGAACAAAGTGAATGTCACTGTGTAGGAGACAAGCTCCCTGGCCCACCACAGGGGTCACTGCAGTGGTGGAACACAGCGTGGTCCCTCCTCAGAATGCTGCCAGGCGGCATCACTACCCCAGTGGCCTTGGCTACCCGACTCAGCTCTCGGGGCACTGACATGGGAGCACGACATAATACTGTGTGGGTCATTGGGTGGCCCTAATTCTGTAATTTTGTATATGAAATTTTAAATTGCACAAATCTATCACATAACTGCCTAAGTCATTTTTGTTTATTGCTGTTGTATCTGAGCCTATGACTGTAACATCTGGCGATTATTATTTAATAAACAAATTATTTTTATTATTACTATCTAAAACAGGATAGGAATGAAATAAAAACCAAACATGTGTAACACAAATATAAAATCACACATACCTCTTTAAGTGTGCAAAGCATCATGAGTTGTATATGGAAATCATCATGAACATTTAGACTAGTTCTGCTTTAAGGATGAGAGTATGGTACCAGATGGTCTCTCACACAATGTGCAGAGGCTGAGAACAGAAGACGTAGACGTGTTTTGTCCTTCTTGAGACTCATCAGTGTGCCTCACATGTATCTCAGCTCAGGGAAAAATGAACCATCCCTTAGGTGGTCTTATGGGTTTGTGTCATGGTGGGCCCAAAATAAAAAAGCATGCTAAACACACTGAGAACCTCGACACAAAAGCACTGAGACAAGGGTTACTTCAAAAGGGAATTGGCAACAAAGTCAGGTTTCTGAGAAGTACAAATTCACACATACCCCCAACAACGCAAAGCACCATGGGTTATATATGCAAATCACCATGAACATTTAGACTGGTTCTGCTTTAAGCAGGAGTGCATCGTGCCATGTGTAACATAGCCGCGCAAGGTAAACCCATGGCAGCAGTATCAGGAGTGCAACGTGGGAAAACATTTTCTTTTTTTGGAAGTTACATCTCTAAGTGCCGCAGTGCCCCCTAACTACTGCCAGAAACTGGCAGTGGGGGGAAGTCTGACAGCTACTCCGGTACAGACATGGGGGGGGGGCAAAGTTGTTGTGAGATCCGTCAGTTTAGTATAGCGCATGAACGGCCAGGGTTGGGGCGGTGCCAGTAGACTACCAGGGACATTTAGGGATGTATTTTTAGATGGGTGCCCACTGGACTACCAGGGAGAACTTCAGGGACAGATTCCTGTAAACTGGCAGTGGGCCACAAACACAGGTGGATGGGTGGTGGGGCTGGGGGCTGTAATTTACCCACGTGAAGCCCCATGCATGTATGTGACTAACCTGTGCTCATCTCATTTTCATTTGTAAGCTGCACCGGGGGCTCTCCACCTCTCGGTATGGCAGTTTTTATGTTGGCGGAATGGAGCACAAGAGCACTGCATTTTTCATCATAAGCAATTGCGACTGAGAATTGGTGCCCTGATGTTTTTATTCAGCTACTTCTCTGTAATTCATTAAAAAAAAAAATCATGGCCATACCATTGGTGCATTGGTAGGGTTATTGCTGTTGACACTGGGAACGAGGCCAGGACTTCGGGGGTCGGCTGGGGGGAAGGGAATTGAGTGTCGCAGCTGACAGCCTCCTCCTGGGTGGGTGAGTAGTGAGCACCACTGCAGTACTGCCTCCTGGGGGACTACAGGTGGTGGTGCCTACGAGAGCCACTTGAAGGTGAGAGGACGCTTGCTGCCTGTTGCTGGTGTGAAGATGCACACTGTGTGCGTGCATCACACGTCCTTAGCCGGCAGTGTCTGCTAGGGAGAAGCATGACCACAAAAATTCCCGGCCGTCGCAGAATGATGTCACCCCTGCTCTGCAGGCCCCCCCCCCACTGCCAACCAAGGCACCTACCTCTACACCAGACTAAGTGTCCAATAGAGGACCTGCCTACCCTAGTGACCCCACCATGGAGGAAAATGGAAGTAAGGTATGTCTGAGAAGGTAGGCTACAGGCTGCGGGGGTGCGTGAACAAGGGTCGACTAGGAGTTATGGGGGCATAAAACTTACTAAATACCAAACAATTAAAATTATAAAGAGATAAAAAGTAGGCATTGTTTTCTGTATTATTAAGGCTGATTCACGTAATCTTAGTAATGCTTAGTACGCACTGCTGAATGTTGCCTAATAATCTTCGGCCTTGCACCTGGAAACTGTATTCTGTAAGCTGTCACTGCATTGCCATTTGCCTGAGCCGATTCCTTGTCAGGGAATAAGTATCTGCTGATAGTTGACCAAAGAGAAAAATGTTTCAGCCGTAGCGAGAGTAGGTGATTTGTCTATATACTTCTGAACATGCTTCAGACTTCAGTATGCTAACCATTGGTGGTGGTGGTGGTGGGGGGGGGGATTGAGGGCACTGCATGCCTTTGCTTAACTTGGTGTACAGATACCCAGTTGGAGAGGGGTTTTTTTTGTGTGTGTGGAGGAGGTAAAGAGCCCTATACTCTGTGACAGCTGTGCAGTCACTCTGTCCTGGCCCAGCCCTCTGTGTAGAGGGCAAAGGTCAAGAGATCAACTAAACAAATCGTTCAGTAATGCACTTTAATTTATATCGGGTCCCGGTGACAGAGTTGCATTTATCTGCCTGCTAATTGGCAGAGCTGCCACAGCAGCATGGTGAGGCTTTATCTTGACATCAGAGTGCTGTGATCGATGGCTGGGAAAGGTTGGCGGAGAGGAGGGAGTATTGCGCTCATCTCCCTCTGTGATGTGCTATGGATCAGCTGACCAGAAGGAGCGCAGAAAGTGCGTCCGCGATGGGAAATGTGTGTATGTTTGTGTGTGGTGGGGGGTGTGAGGAAGGGCAGCCGAGCAGACTGTTTACAAATTAGACTCTTTTCACTGGCTCCTAGGCTGGCTGATTAATATTGAATGATGAAGCTTTTTTATCCTCTCTCCTTTCTTTTTAAAAAGTTCCGTCGTCAGCAACGACGACGTCTGCACTTCTGCAGCGCTCAAGAGTGTTGGCTTTTCGGCTGTGCACTCACAATCCCATTAGCATTCCCTGCGCAGTAGTATGTGAGTTCAGGGCTGCCACAAACGGGCAGCCAAGTACAGTATCTGTGTTGATTGAGACAAAGCTGCAGGATATAGCTGTAGGGTATAGGTACAAGATGTGGCTGTGTGGTACCTTGAATTAGTAACTAATATTTGTGCTCGAGTCAGGTGAAATGGTAGGCCTTTATCATTTCTGGATAAGGGGAGAACCTTCACACTTCTTAAAGGGGAAGAGAAGTACTGTGGTGTTCCCAGCATATATTTGTATACCATCATTTGCTTTCTGCTTTTTGTGTTCCTTTTTCTTGTGCGTCTCCCATGTCTGGCGAGGGATTACTCTAGCACACTGGTGACTCGGGTCTGAGTCCTGAGCCCAGGACATCAGGAGTGTATGCTGCCAGGGAAGGCTCAAAGAGTATGTGTAGATGCTCTCGTCTCAGGGAGGCTGGGCCAGTGGCACACTACTCTTCAGCATCACCTGGTGGTAGTGCCATTAACATAGTGGGTGGCATTGCAACATTGGGCACCCTGCCACCAGGTCTCAGTGGAGGGAGGGCAGGGGAAAAAATGGGAAAAATCCCTTGTTGGCAGGTGATGACATACATCTGTTCCACCCTTCCATGCCCACTGTACATGCCAGCAAGTGTGCCCACCCTTGACCATTGGCACGGCGATCTGTTAAGGCCCAGGAGTATGCCATCGAGCAAGGGGCTTTGGCTGAAAAGTGGGCTCCCACCAGGGGGTTAAGACATGTGTGTGGGGGAGGAGGTGCACCATGGTTGGATGGAGGAGCAGATCGGGTAAGCAGAGTTCCGGGACAGGAGCTTGGAACTAGCACACCGATGGTAAGGCACAATGAGGAATAAAAGCAAACATAAACTAATAAAAGCTCTGTATGTAGCCCTCCTGCTATTATCCCATCGCAGGTCTCAAACCAGTGACATCATCAGGTAGAATCAGTCGGGGCATTTGGCACTGATACCACTACGTTAATTCAAGCTGCTGCATCGATGACTGGTGACTCCTCCATGTGCTCAGTTCTGAAGTGCTCCTCGTGACTGCTGCCGAATGAACGTGCACAGTATTGATGCTATTTCTTCCATGTATTACTTCATTATATGGGTATCAGAAACATAAGTCCCTATCAGAACAAGGCCTAGCGGTCTATCCATTTGTCCCGGTTACCTCCTAAGAGGTGCGTATGTTCCGTTGACCCTATGGTCCTCAGCCATCCCTCCTCTATCTCCCTTCCCACCCCATGTTTTTTTACCTTAGCCCATATGCCTGTGCCACCCATTTCAAGGTCACCACTGTTTTAGAACGGTTACAGAAACACAAATGTGCAGCATGCATGCCGCATGTTTGCTGCACACGTGCTACGCACTTGTGTTTCTGTAAGGGCATTGGCTGCCTCTTTGGATAGTCTGTTCCACAGTTTCCTCATGTTGCCCTTGGTGGAGGTGTTGCAGCTTTTTCCCCGTACAGATGTGTATATCTCAGTCATTTCCCCCAACCCCTCAGTTATCCCCCCCCTTTTCTCTTCTGGTCTCCAGTGTGTACATAGCCAGACTGTTCAGTCGTTCCTTGTACAACCTACCCCACTGCCCCAGAATTATTTTGTTACCTTTCTCTGAACTGATTCTAGCCTGTCCTTTTTATTTATTTATTTTTTTTGTTTTAGTTGTTTAACCAGGAGTTGCACACTAAGCTGAAAGCTTTTTTACAGGTGCATCCTGGGAGCACAGGGAAGTTAAGTGACTTGCTCAGGGTCACACAGTATGTAAGTGGAAGCTGTGGGATTCAAACTCAGGTCTGGTCTGCTGGATGTCACCAGATTTGTAGCTCAGAGCCTTAAACCACTGCGCTATACTGCCTCCCTACTTTGAGGTGTGGGCTCAAGAAATGCATGCAATACTCCAGCTGTGGCCTCACTAGGGAGCTGTACAAGGGCGGTATCATCTCCTTTCATCTGCTACCAAAGTCCCTGCCTTTGCACCGCAGCATCGTGTTTGCTTTCCCCACAGCTTTATTGCAGTAAGCTTTCAGATATAATTACCCCATCCTGTTATTCCTCCCCATCTTATATTCGACCTTTGGGTTTTGTTACCTAAGTGCATGACCTTGCACTTTCTTGCATTGAAGCCAAGTTGCCAAATCCTGGAGCACCTCGACTGATTCCTCTCACTTCCCCAATTTTTCCAGCTGCCGCAGAGCTTTGTGTCATAACCAGATGGATTTTACTCCATATCTACTCCACTGTGTCACAGATAAACGAAGTTGGAGAGTACCGGTTCAAGGATCGACCCGTATGGTACCCTGCTCGTTACCTCCTTCACACCACACTGTTCCCCATTTAGTACTGCTCTCTGCTTCCTAACTCTCGGCCAGTTTCTGATCCACTGTTAGTTATCCTTGTGCCACGGCTGAATAAGGCCCTGCCCCATTTGTCATGCAGAAAGAGTTTAAAGGCAAGAGTCTGTTCTATCCTCTCCTTTTCTGTCTCTTCTCTGTCTGGTTGCGCAACCATATTTTCATGTGAGACCTAGGAACTGACCATTGCGACAGTTTCGCAGCCCCCATTTTATTTATTTTTTATTTATTTATTTGGAAACAATCAGAATTACAACCCTTTGAGTCACAGACTCTTTTGCAAAGGCTCCACGTCGGTTACAAGGGTGGAGGGTAGACAAATACAGTTGAGAACATACATGTAACAGGCAGAATATACATAAAAAAAAATCAAAGGAGCAGTCCAGTCAAACTTAGTGACTGTTGAGGAAGTTAGGCAGCAATCTTGGGATACCCAGGCGGGGATTATTGATGAGATACGTGGGGCCTTGTGTGGCATACTGTGTGACCCTGAGCAAGTCACCTAACTTCCTTGTGCTCCCAGGTTGCACCTGTAAACGAGCTTTCAGCTTAGTGTGTCTCTCTCCTGGTAAAACAAAGGTAAAAAAAAAAAATTCTTTGGGGAGAGAACTAAACAAACCCAGGGGGCTTGGGATGTAGAAAACTTTGACATATTTGTTTATATATATATAATATATATATACATGTACACACCAGTCACAAAAGAATTGATTTAACATGCTCTGCCCTAACAGTAACAGATTCATTAGTGTCCTTTCATCAGCCAAAGGGGAAACAGTACACAGGCATGATGCTGTACTACCTCTCTTGCTATATACAGTCGTGGCCAAAAATATTGGCGCTCTTGCACTTTTTCAGATAACTCACAATTTTCTCTAAACATAAGTTGAAATTAACAACAGTACAGTATTTGGTCTCCACAATTCTTTATTTCTCTGTTAATATTACAGAACCTTTATTTTTGTTCGGAATTTAATATATCCTTTTAAATCAGAAAATGAAAAGAAATGGCATTGACAAAATTATTGACACCCTAGACTTAATATTTGGTAGCACAGCCTTTGGTCAAAATAACTGCAATCAACCGCTTCCTATAGCCATGGATGAGCTTCCTGCACCTCTCTACTGGTTGGCCCACTCTTCTTGTGCAGACTGCTCCAGTTCTCCCAGATTTGAAGGGTGCCTTCTCCCAACTGCTGTTTTCAGATCTCTCCACAGGTTTTCAATGGGATTTAGATCTGGACTCATTGCTGGCCACTTCGGAACAGTCCAGCGTCTTGTCGAAAACCATTCCTGGGTGCTTTTTGAAGTGTGTTTGGGGTCATTGTCCTGCTGGAAGACCCATGACCTTCGACAGAGACCCAACTTTCTGACACTGGGTTCAACATTGCGCTCCAAAATGGCCTGGTAATCTCCAGATTTCATGATGCCATGCACACCTTCAAGGCACCCAGTGCCAGAGGCAGCACAGTAACCCCAAAACATCACTGAACCTCCTCCATGTTTGACTGTAGGGAAGGTGTTCTTTTCTTGAAGGCTATTTTGTTTTCTATAAACATAGAGATGATGTGCTTTACCAAAAGCTTTAATTTGGTCTCATCTGTCCACAGGACATTCTCCCAGAAGGATTTTGGCTTGTTCAGGTGTGTTTGGCAAACTCCAGTTGGGCTTTCTTATGTCTCTCTCTCTCAGCAGTGGGGTCCTCCTGTGCCTCCTACCATATAACCCTTTCATTGAATTGGCGACGGATGGTGCGAGTTGAAACTGTCGACCTTTGTGTCTGAAGGTCAGCTTGAATCTGTTTGGCAGTTGATCGAGGTGCTTTCTCCACCATTTGAACAATCCTGCGCTGCAATCTTGATCAAGTTTTCTTGCGGCCACGTCCAGGAGGTTGGCTACAGTGCCATGGGCCTTAAACATCCTGATAACATTACGTACGTGGAAACAGGAACATCAAGGTCCTGGAGATTGATTTGTAGCCTTGAGATTGTCCATGCTTGGCTACAATCTTCTGTCTGACCTCCTCAGACACTTCTCTGGCTGTCTTTCTTTTCTCCATGCTCATTGCAGGACACAGTGACACAAAACAGGAGAATGAGTCCTTTTCTCTATTCAAACTGGTTGAATGAGTGATTTTTATATTGCAGGCACCTGCAGCTCACCACAGGTGAGTTCAGTTCCAAAGTGAATAATTAGATTTCCAACCTGCTTGAAATCTAATTATTTCTGACTACTTCTAAAAGGTGCCAATAATTTTGTCCGGGCCATTTAAGGATTTCTGTGTGGAATAAGCTAAGACTTAGTAAATTTTTCTGCTTTTTGTGTTTTATTCCACTGCAAACCAAAGAAATACATATGTGGCTACCAAAATATTTTTAATTTCAACAATTTTCTGGAAGGAATGGTGCATTATTAGAAAAAAACTGCAAGGGCGCCAATATTTCTGGTCACGACTGTACCTCTCTTGCTGTATAAGATGATTTATGGCCCCCAGGAATACCTATTTTAACCTTTCAAATTATATATATTTTACTAAGGTTTTGCACCATACATGCTCCAACCAAAGCACTGTTTTTAGGATGACATGACATGCTGGGTGGTGTAAGTGTGGTACTGCATGAATGGCATTGACTGGTGTGATCTAGTAAGAGGAGTTGTGGAACCCTACACCTGTCAGTAATGGCAGCTATGGGTCTATGGAGGGTCACTTTAGAGTCTAGTCTGCAGTGGTGTCAAGGGAAAGTATATACTGTTGAGAGACCACCTGGCTGGGCGGACCCTGTATACATCATTGCAGTCTGTCACTGCAGTGTTGGATACAGACACTCAAAATGTTGTGAAATGAGGCACACTGGTCTTAATAATGTTGGACAAATCAGACAAAGACAAGTTCAGCAAACTGGAAGCCAGTGACTTGAGGCTGTTTTACACACAGGTTTCTGTAATGGAATGACTGTTACAGAAAAAGTATTCCGTTACATCCCTTGTGTGTAAAGTGCATCTGTTCCATTCCCTTGGTGAACGTTCATCCAAACTGCAGTCTCTGCATTTCGTGGTTTGCCCCGATGTGTTCCGTTTCGTCTGGCTGTGTAAAACAGCCATTCCAGTAGCACTGCAGAAACAGCCATAGAGCAGCAAACTCTGTGGGGGAGCCGAAACAAATGGAGGTGGGGGTTGCCGGAATACTCGCGGAGTGTAAAGGGGAACCAAGAACGCAACAGAGTACAACAGCGCCACACAGGTAATGCTCATTCCATTTTTAAAACCTGTGTTTATAAAAGCACCTTTACTGTAACAGTACTTCACCCTTGATCACAGTATGTACACTAGCTGAACTATCCTACAGCTGAGTCATAATGAGTCACAATAAGTCTTTTGTGGGATCCCCCTCTTGAACTGCCGGATAATTGCAGCTCTTAATGAACTGTTAATCACACCAGGCCATCTGGAACATTGAGAGAGATTAGCATGAGGTCTACAGCCTGCTAAAGTAGGGACTTTTTCACTTTATTAACAGTCATGAAAACCTGCACTAGTCAAGACAGACAAGTAGAGGAGTAACTGCACTAGCCCTGATCAGTTTGCACTAGGTTCAGGGCTAGTAAAACAACCTCTTCGCCCCCCACGAATTTTGAATGGCAAATCCCAGATACCCATAGCCAATGGCCATGGACTATGTTATCTCCCAGCCTTCTCTTGTTACATGTGACATCTCTCTGGGATCAGCGCCATAAGCACTCACGTAAACTCTCCATCAGGGACTTGTGCTTGTGTACCCTGAAGCTACTGCTCCTCCTGCTACTCCTGTCTGGCAACATTCCCCCTAACTCTGGCCCAATAACTCACGGATCGAACAACCAAGTTAAACACTCTGGGGCACTCTCCCTAGTTTCTCTCAATATCTGCAGCCTTCTCCCGAAGCTTGATGCCTTGCAAGTCTTCTCTTTCCAGTACAAACCGGACGTCATTGCTGTAGTTGAAAGCTGGCTATCACCGAAAGCCCCTGACTTGGCAATCACCCTGCCTGGCTACAATGTTTTCAGGCTAGATCGGAAGGCAAAAAGAGGAGGGGGATATGCCATCTACCTCAGAGAGACTCTCATGGGCCATTCCCTAAACACCCCTCTTTCAGACACATCTGCTCAGATCTTTCCCATTCGTATCATCCTAGGAGCCCATGGAAAAGTCCTCACAGTTGCTGCGGTGCACATCCCACCAAATGAGCAAGTAAAAGGCCTCAATGCCATCCTGGACTTCGCATTTACACAACTCCCTGGCTCTGAGCTAATCATGCTGGGTGACTTCAACATTAACTGGCTTGCCTCTGATACTGGGAGCCTCAAGGATGCCCTCCCCTCTGTAAACCTCACACAACTGGTCACTTCCCCAACCAGACACAACTACAGAACAGGAACTAGCTCCCTCCTGGACTGGGTCCTAACCAGCCACCCCACCCGTATCACCAATATGTCCTTCCTCCCTGATTCTCTTAGTGACCATTCCCCTGTCACCTGTGAATGGTCTAATAAATTCTGCAAACCCCCCACCAGCAGTCACCACCAGTAGAATCCTTCCCCGTGGGAAGCTGAAACTCCTCAAATCCCTCCTCAGGCATCAAGATTGGTCTCCTATTTTCAGTGCATCAGATGTTTAACTCAGCCCTGGATTTCTTCATCTCCACCTTCAATGCAGCCTGCGACTCATACGTCCTTTTAAAAAAGCATAAAGTCAAAGCCCTCTTTAATCCTTGGCTCACCGCCAACCTAATTGCACAGCTAAAAGCAAGGGACCACCTCTGGTTTCTGGCTCAGGATTCCGGCATGCAAACCAACATTCAGAACTACAAACGCGCCCGAAGTGCCTATACACGATCAATCCGGCTTCACAAAAGCACCTACTACAAGCATGCACTCACCAACACATGGGGAAATGGGAAAGCATTCTGGAATAATATTAAAGAAGTAACCGGAAAACAACCAAAAACCTCCCCAACTATGCTAGTCACGGATGGGACTATTACCCTCGACCCTGCTGCTATTGCCAGTACTTTCAACACAGCCTTCACGGACCTCAGTAATGTTCTCCCTCCTGACTTCTTCGATGAAGCTTGCTCCCTGTTCAACCTACTACCACTACACCCTCCTCTACACATCCTCCCTTCTACTTCAAAGCTATCGAGATGCACAAAGCTCGGAAATATATCGCAAATGCAGTCGCAAAAACAAGACATAGTGGGGACACACTTGACCTGAAACTGCTGTCCCTCACTCTTGATGAGGTGATTAGCCTGCTAACTAAGATCTTCAACCTCTCCCTCCGCCTCAGCCAGTTCCCAGACAAATGGAAATCCCCCACCGTTACTCCGGTCCATAAAACGGGAGATCGGACCAAGACTGGAAACTACCGGCCAATCTCCATACTGCCTCCATTATCCAAGGCCATTGAATGCATAGTTGCTGACCAGCTCACAGATTACCTGGACAAACACAATATCCTATGCTCACAGCAACATGGCTTCAGGAAAGGACACAGCACTACATCGGCCCTCTTGGAATTCACCGGAGCCATCCACAGCTCGCTGGATAATGGGCACCAAGCCGGGTCGGTCTTTATAGACCTAACTAAGGCCTTTGATACCATTCACCACCATCTGCTTCTGGAACATCTCTTAAATGCAGGGCTCTCCACAGACTCCTCAGCCTGGTTTAAAAGTTACCTGGAGAACAGATCGCAAAGAGTGAAATTTGCAGGTGTCCTCTCTGATGCACCAGTCCGCTCTGGAGTTCCTCAGGGTTCCATACTGGGGCCCCTTCTTTTCAGTCTATTTCTAAATAACCTCCCCCAATCGTGCCCGGAACAACTCATCCTCTACGCCGATGATGCTGTTATCCACGCCACCCATAAGGACCCACTATCCCTACAGAACAAACTACAGCTCAGTTTCTCCTCCATAGAGAACTGGTTCAGCAAACACAGACTCATCCTTAACTATAAAAAAAACAAAACTAAATCGATGCTTTTCAGTAACTCGCACAACAAGAGCAGGCAGCATCCACTGACCATTACAAACCACCTTGGAGTGGCCATTGAAAAGGTACATTCATTTAAATATCTCAGAAACTCTCTTGACAATAACCTGTCCTATGGAGCCCACATTGACAGCATAGCCAAGGAAGATAACATATGACTTGGTCTCCTGTACAGGCATAGGGTGCACCTTACCCCTGAAGCCCTTAGGGTCACTGTCCAAAGCTCGGTAGTCTCCGTTATCGACTATGGCCTCATAATATATGGCTCTGCCACTCCCAACAGCCCTCAGACGCATTTCAACCACCCTAAACAAAGCTTGTCATCTTATAACTGGTACCCATCGCCTTACCCATACCTTCGACCTCTACGCCAAAACTGGCTGGCTACAACTATCAAACCATCTAGAATACCAAACCTGCATTATGGCAAAGAAGATAACCTTGGGACTTGCTCCCCCTGGTGTCCAAGCCCTCCTCAGCCCAAGTAGAAATCCCCACCATACCAGGGGATCTGACTCTCAACTGCTGATTCCTCGCTGACGAACATCAGTGGGTCAACGCTCATTTGCCTAAAAGGGCATCAAGCTGGTTAAATAATCTCAGCAGAGAAATCTCCTCCACCCCCCAGCTTGGCCCTTTCAAATCTAGGCTCCGCCTCTCTCTTTCTCTCTGCCTCCAGTACCTGTGACTGCCATACCTAGCCAGCAACCCTAGCTACCCGCTCAGTGTTGCCTTAGCACTCCAGCAAGCGCTTTACCCCCCTTTCCCATGGTCCTTCTCCTCCCCCACTTCCCTTTCTTCCCCTCATCCTCGGCCCCCTCACCCCCTCAAACCCCACCTCCTGCACTTCTCTATGTTTTACAACAATGCCTTTGATAGCTCATATCCCTTCCTGTGTCTTACCCATGTCTTATATTGCTGTTGCACACATCTTTTGCCCTGACCTGTTCTGCCAAAAATGTATGCATCTTCCTCTGGTTAACAGATTGCAAACTTGTTTAACCTGTTTATCCTATCTTTAATTTCTGTATTACCATGCGTCGTCGTAGTTTTGTCGTACTGTCTTCAAACTGATGTGGAACCTTTGTAAAAGAGCCTTGGCTCAAGGTACTTGTAATCCTAGACTTGTATAAATAAATACTAAACTCGAACCCTGCTTGTAGCCTGCCTGCTATCGAGGTCAGACCGACAGGCCTGTCGATCCCTGGCTCCTCTCTGCCTTCCCTTTTATGTTAGGGCACCACGTCAGCAAGTACATGCACCACCTCTGGGGGGGCAACTCATCTGGCCCCAGTGATGTTTAACCCTTCAGGAACCTCAGCGCCTGTAGTATGCTGTGTATGTGTAGGTTTGCTTATTAAAATATTCTTTGTCTTCATTGAAATATTTTGCATGCCTGTGCTGTATCTCATTACTGTTTTGCTGCTGTGTTTGCACCTGCACTTGTTCTGTGGGCTGCTGTAAATCAGACGGGCTCAATGGTTCGCTGATTCTTTCCAAATAAACATGATGAATGAATGAAAATGAATGAGAATTTCCATCAAAATAGCAACCCATGCAAATAGCAGTATCAGTACAAGCAAAAAGTAAGTAGGTTCCCGTCGCAGTGTGCGACCCAAAAATCACTGTTTGCTAATTGCATGCAGCCTTGCTTAGCAGAAGTTGCTAACCAATTAATTTAAAGTGTTGTGGTAAAAATTTCCACAATTCTGCACTTTTCCCCTACAATTGAGTTCAAAAGTACTGAATTACAGCCCTTTTATTTACCCTGCAGTTGCAGTAAATACTGAATCAACATAGAAACATAGACTTTGACAGCAGATAAGGACCGCTTGGTCCACCCAGTCTGCCCCTTTCCCTACCTACTGGATAAGCTGCAGATCCTAGTTAACCAACAACCTACTTCCTCCTACCCCCCCCCCCACTAGAACTGCTTTATGTCTGTCCCATGCATGCTTGAATTCCCCCACTGTTTTTGACCCCACAACCTCCTCAGGAAGGCCATTCTGCATCCACCACCCTCTCCGTGAAAAATACTTCCTCACTTTGCCTCGAGCTGTCCCCCCCCACCCATCTTCAAATTGTGCCCTCTTGTTCTTGCACATTTCTTTTTCTGAAAGATGCTACCCTCTTGGACTTTGTTGAGTCCATTTACTTAAATGTTCCTATCCTGTCTCCCCCCCCGTCCCCTTCCTTCAGGGTATACATATTAAGCTCCTTTAGTCTCTCTTCATATGGCTTCTGGTGCAGACCCTGCACCATTTCAGTTGCTCTCCTCTGGACTGCCTCCACCCTGTCTATGTCCTTGCAGGGATGGGGTCTCCAGAACTGCACGCAGTTTTTGCAAGTATTTTTTTCCCCCTCAATTTAAAACTTTTTCCAACAAATGAACTGTTCTGTACTGTATCTTACAGAGAAAAATAACCATAGAAATATCAAATATGTCAGCAGCAAAGGGCCACTTAGCTCACCTAGTCTGCCCAGATGGCCCCAGCCTAACCTGACTGCAGACTCTACCTGGTCTCAAGCTACCCCCCCCCACTTATTTACTAATATCTCCCCATGTCCATCCAACACATGCATGAAGCTCCCCACTGTTTTTCGCCACCATCACTTCAGCTAGCAGTCTGTTCCAGGCATCCACCACTCTTTCAGTGAAGTACTACTTCCCCATATCCCTCTTAAACTCCCTGCCCCCCAGCTTCATCACATGCCCTTTGATCTTGGTGTTCTTTCTCATTTGAAAGATACTCACCTCCCATACCTTGTTCGCGTGTGAGGTACTTGTTGGTCTCTGTCATGTCCTCCCTCTCTCACTTCCCTTCCAGAGTGTACATGTTGAGATCACTCAGTCTTCATAAGGCTTTTGATGCAACCCCTGCACCATTTTAGTTGCCTTCTCTAGATTGCTTCCACCCTGTCTATGTCCTTTCTGAGGTGTGACCTCCAGAACTGGACACAGTACCCCAGATGAGATTATGCAAGCGAGCAATACAGTGGCAACAACCACCTCTCTCCTCCTGCTGGGGATACCTCTCCTTATGCATACCAGGATGCCACTGGCTGTACCCGCCACTTTGTCACACTGCCCTGCCATTTTTAGATAATCAGATATGATAATTCCAAGGTCCCTTTCTTGCTTAGTGACTGTCAGTACCCCCCCCCCGGCCCCATCCTGTACTCGGCTCCTGGGTTACTATGCTTTAGGTGTATAGCTTTGCACTTTTTGGCATTGAACCCCAACTGCCATGCTCTTGACCACACGTTGAGCTTCCCAAGATCGTACTTCGAGTGGGAGCTCTTGCAGCCGGCTGTTACCATTAGGACTATGCCACCAGGCACTAGGACCCTACGACAAACTTCTAGCTAGCAGTCTACAGCAAGGACCACCACCCCCGCCGCCGGCTTCACCCAGATGTCAGTCGATGGTATATCAGGGGTCGGTCCCCAGCCCCACCTCAGTTCTTTTCCTGCTGTAGACCCTTGCCTCGGCTCTTTGGTAGACTTTTAGAACTTGTGGTAGTCTCCTATAGTTTTTTGCCTGTTTCCTCGGTTGAAAAGTCCACTTTTCATCTCTTTCTTTGATTGCTATATATCGTCTTCACCATCATCGATTTCTTCTACCGGGAAGATGACAAAGTGCAGGTGTACCCGCCAGATGCCGGCGAAAGATAAACACGAGGCCTCCGTCTTCTGCCTTGGGCCCGACCATGACACCAAGGCCGGCTAAGTGTGCAGCGGCTTTACCAGCCGGACTAGGATTTGCCACTTTAAGGCACGCAAAGCCCATCTTCTAAAGCAGCGGGTGGCCATGATGCAGGCCTCACCAATGGAAGAATCATCATCTTCTTCTCGGTCCAAACATAAGGAAAAGAAAAAGGACTCTGACCAACGGAAGTCCCGAGAAAAGGACCGGGGTCAGTCCAAGGAGTGTTCACTCTCCCAGTCCCTGCACTGAAAGAAGCCCTCCTTGGGGTCAAACTCTGGAGGGTCTGACCATTCCTGCCACTGCTCTCAACATTCTACAGGGTGGCAAGAAGCTTCCATTCCTGCCAAAACACCGACATCGGGGAACAGCAAGCAGGGCTCTGGTACTCCTACAGCCCAAACTTCCCTGAAGGTGAAGGCTGTTCTCTTGCAGATGTCCTCCACCACAGGGGTTGGGACCGCCACTTCTTCCTCCACGGGGACTTCGGTCCCTCTGCGCAAGGTCCCGACGAGGCCCCCCCCAAGTATGCCGGGTAAGGCCTCTGACTCTAGGGATCAGGAGTCGGTCTCTCGACTGGTCATGGCTCACCGATCCTCTAAACCGACGTTGTCCTCTAAGCCGTCTGGCTCCAGGCTGTCATCGGTCCAGGAAAAGGAGTGTCTTGTCGGGCAAGGCCTCCTCAGTACCTGAACGTTCACCAGCCTACAGGGAGTCTATGCTGGAGGACCAGGGGGATCAGTCCACTCCCTCGCCTAGAGACCTGCCGGACCTCCCCTTGTCTCCTGTCACTCTTCCCATGCCAGAGAGGCCTCCTCCTTCGTGGGTGGGTCGGCCGCTGTGCAGTTCACAAAAGACAGACTGACAGAACTGTTCCAGTTCTGGTGGAGCAGGTTAAAAAAGATATTCTTCCATTGCAGCCAGACCCAGAACAGCTCCAGCCAAGGAAAAAAGACCATAGCCTGGCCAGGAAACCTTCTTCTCCTGTGCCTAAGCCATCCTCCCCTAAGCCTAGAACAAAGTCTTGCTCACGCAGCTCCACGGACTCCCGTGGGTGGACTCTACACGAGAAGAGGTGACACCGACATCGCTCACGGTCGCTCAGCACTGACCGCCGTCACTCCTATAGCCGGGTGCGGTCGTCAAGCCGACATCGGTCTGATAGCTGTCATCGGCACTCGACCAGCTGTTGCCAGTCCCACACCTGTCGCCAGTCCTATAGCCATCGATGGTCCACCTGTGGGCGGTGTTCCCTTGAGGGGCACAGATCCTACTCAGGATCAGTTTCCGCCTCTCCTAGGGGCCACGGCTCAGAGCCCAGCTTGGGTTCCGACCGTTCCCTTTTGAGGGAGAGGCTGGTGTCCCCGGTTGAGAAGGACGCCCCTAGGTCACCTCCTGACGATCCCACATTCATGGATGTCATGAGGCATATCCAGTCCTCCAAATGGTGGGAGACAGAGGATCTGGATCCTGAGCGCCAGAGACTAGCAAAGTTCCTGAGACGGAAGGAGCCAAAACCCTTGGTTGTCCCTCCTCTTGTGGATACTTTCCAGGATCTTACACGAATCACTTGGAAGCATCCCTCCACTACTCTGGTGGCCTCGAAGAAATCAGTCTGTACAGGGCGCCAAGGGGTGAGCCCTTTCTGGCGGAACACCCTCAGGCAGACTCCATGCTGATCACAGCTCCCATGACAAGTCAAAGCAGCCGAAGCACCTTAGTTCTCTGCCTCCACCTGCTCTATTCGGTCCCTGAATTTCCTTATGCATATGGCACAGTACCAGAATGCATTATGGGAGAAGGGATTAGAGGTCGCTCAGGCCTTGCCAGACTCGGCGCAAAAGACCGAGCTCCTGGACATCTTAAAGTCAGGTTCGGACATAGGCACTCATATTCTGAGGGCCTTGTATGACACCGCAGATACGGCCTCTAGGGTAGTGGCATCTGGCGTTTTGCCTTAAGCACCACGCCTGGCTTCAAGTCTTAGGATTCTCCCAGGATCTGCAGTCCGGGATCCTGGACCTTCCATTCCAGGGTTCTGTTCTCTTTGGGGAGGAGACAGAGAAACTCATCTCACATTTCCAAGACTCCGGGAAGTTAATCTGGTCCATCCGAAAGATGTATAAAGGGGACCAAAAGTCCTTTCGCAGATGGCCATTTCGTAACACCTCAGGGCAAAATACCCACGACTAGTTTCAGCAGAGGGGCGGCTTCAAGAGAAAGACACCAGCCCAGACCTCTGGGAGCTTCGCCTCTAGAGGCCCTAAGTTCTCCCAGCCCTCTCTGCCCACCCTCAGGTCTACCCAGTGACTCCCTACCGGCTCCCCCTCCTCCAGTAGAGGTGATGGGGAGGCAGTAGGGGGTTGCTTCTCCCTTTACGCGAGGGGTTGGAGCAGCATCACATTGGACAACTGGGTCTTGGACCTCATAAGGAGAGGACATACTCTCACGTTCACTCAGATCCCTCTGAACATGCCACCAGGGAACTCCCATTATCCTCCTTCACACATTCCCTTGATTGAAGGAGAGATTCAAGCCCTGTTGCAGAAGTGGGCAATAGAGCCAGTCCCCCCGGAACAACAGGGGCAGAGTTTCTATTCTCACTTTTTTCTGGTCCCAGAAAAGACAGGAGACCTTCGGCCCATTCTGAACCTCAGCTCACTAAATCTCTTTATAGAGTACAACAGGTTCAGGATGGTTACCCTGCCAGGCTTCATTCCCCTCTTGCATCAAGGGGACAGACTCTGCTCCCTGGATATGCAGGACGCCTATTTGCACGTAAGGGTCTTTCCCGAAGTTCCTGAGGTTCCGCTTCCAGGGGAGACATTACCAGTTTTGAGCCTTACCGTTTGGCCTCTCCTTCACTCCTCGAGTCTTCACCAAGTGTCTAGTGTTAGTGGCTGCAGCTCTCAGACGCCAGGGCCATTACATCTTTCCCTACCTAGATGACTGGCTTCTGACAGCTCCATCCAGAGCTCAACTTCTTCGCACTCTCGGAGACACCTTTACTCTCTTCCAAGAGCTGGGGATCACCCTGAATCTCTCAGTCATCCCAGAGCCCAGCCAGTGACTCCTCTTTATTGGAGCAGTCCTGGATACCGTCCAGTGCATGGCCTTCCTCCCACAGGAAAAGGGTGATCGTCTAAGGAGTGTAGCCAGAGCGGTAGACAGTGGTCCCAGCCAGGACCTTCCTCAAACTTCTTGGACACATAGTGGTGGCCATTCCCACAGTTGCTCTGACCCACCTGCATATGAGAGTCCCCCAGTGGATGCTCGGAGTGCAGTGGGACCAAAGGTCAGATGACCTAGACCAACCAGTCAGGGTCTCCGACTCAGTCAGAAGGACCCTTTCCTGGTGGCTAAACCCCTCCAGCCTGGTACGAGGGGTCCCTTTCTGGCAGGAGCCACTGAGACAGATTTTTACTTTGGATGCCTCCAGTCTCGGTTGGGGTGCTCATCTGGGAGACAAACAGACCTAGGGGATATGGTCTCTAGACGAGCAACTACTCCATATCAGTATTCTAGAGATGCGAGCGGTAGCGAATGCCTTGAGGGCATTTCAGATGAACCTGTCACCAGGCCCTCATATTATCCAGATGGGCAACACACAGGTGGTGTTTTACATCAACAAGCAAGGGGGCACACACTCATACCCCCTTTGCAGGGAGGCGCTGAGGGGTCTGGTATTGGGCACTGGAACATCACTTAGACCTTACCGCTGTTCATGTTCCAGGCATCCAAAATGTCTTGGCCAACAGCCTAAGCCATTCCCAGACCAAGGCTCATGAGTGGGAGCTTTTCCAGTAGTAGCAGATCAGCTTTTCAACAGGTGGGGCCGCCCAGAGTTGGACCTCTTTGCGTCTCCACTTAACGCTAAACTGCCCAGTTTCTGCTCGCTAGAGCCCGCGCCTAGTGTTTTCTGGCGAGATGCTTTGTCCCTCTGTTGGACAGGGAGGTTTCTGTATGCCTTCCCTCCCTTTCCCATTCTTCAGAGGGTCCTGCTGAAGCTTCAGGCAGAAGGAGCAGAGATGATCCTCATCGCTCCTTTGTGGCCTCAGCAGATTTGGTTCCCACTACTTCAGCAGCTGGCAGTGGAGCTTCCGATACAGCTGTCGCTGAGCTCGCACTTGCTGTCTCAGGATCAGGGGACGCTGGTCCATCCGGACCTCAAATCCCTGCATCTTCATGCCTGGCTCCTGTAGTCTTAGCCAGAACTAGGTGTGAGGTCTCCCAGGACGTGGCGGACATTCTTGTGGCAGTGAGAAAGCCCTCAACTAGATCCACGTATGCCATGAAGTAGAAATGGTTTTGCTTATGGGCTTCACCCCGTCACCTGGACTTACTTACCTGTCCAGTGAACTCAATTTTAGAGTACCTCCTATCCTTGTTGAATCAAGGCCTGATCTACTCTTCCATAAAGGTACATCTTTCTGCAATCTCTGCTTATTATGTACTTGTGGAAGGGAAAACCCTCACATAACTGGACATGTCCCATATGTTTTTACGGGGCATACTGCATATCGAGCCTCCCATTAGAGCTCTAGTTCCACCCTGGGATCTCCTTTTTATGCTGGAGAAATTAACTCTTCCCCGGTTTGAGCCTGCCGCAGAATGTGAGCTTCACTTCCATTCTTGGAAAGCGTTGTTTTTAGTTGTAGTTACTTCAGCCCGGAGAGTTTCCATGCTTCAGTACCTGATGTGTAAGGAGCCTTATTTAATTTCCATAAGGACAGGGTGTCATTGAAAATGAGACCTAAGTTTTTGCCAAAGGTGGTGTCCGTCTGAGCTTATGTTAAACCAGGATGTCAACCTTCCTGTATACTTTCCAGATTGTTCATACAGAGGGGAAGCAATCGTACATACCTTGGACGTCCACAGGGTGTTACGCTATCATCTCAACCGCACCGCTCTGTAAAACGGAGCAATTGTTTGTGATCTTTGTGCCACGCTGTAAAGGCACCTCTGTGTCTAAGCAGACACTTTCAAAGTGGCTGGTAAACTGTATTGTTTTCTGTTACAACAAGTACAACAAACTCCTACCGGGCCCGGTTAGGGGTCATTCTACTAGGGGAGTGGCAACTTTTTTTTGCCTCTTTATATAAAATCTCCAGCGGAGACATCTGTGCAGCGGCTACCTGGAGCTCAGTGCATCCTTTCATTAAGCACTACAGCCTGGACATTGCCTCTAGGAAAAGGGCAGGTTTCAGCCTTGTGGTTCTCCAAGGCCTTCTGTCTTAAGTACCTCCTTAGGGCTACAGCTCTTCCAGCCTACTCCCAGACTTACTTTTCTCCCTTTTTCAGAATTGATTGGGACTCCGTCCTAATGGTAATAGCCTGCTGCAAGAGCTCCCCCTCGAAGTAAGACAGTACAGTTACACAAGAACTTACCGTAGCAGTAGATCCTTGAGAGGAGCTCTTGCAGCAGGCGCTACTCCCCCCCCTTCCTCCCTGGTGAATTCTGCATATTTCTTCCTATGGCATGCTCCCTCCCAGTCCACCTACTGGTCCTTTCACCAGGTCTCCGGTGGGCAAACTGAGGTGGGGCTGGGGACCATCCCCTGATATGCCATCTGGGGCGGAGCCAGCATCGGGGGGGTAGTCCCCGCTGGAGACTGCTAGCTAACTAGAAGTTTGCCGTGGGGTCCTACTACCTGGTGGCATAATCCTATAGGTAATAGCCTGCTGCAAGAGCTCCTCTTGAAGATCTACTGTTACGGTAAGTTCTTACATAACTGTACTTTCCCTGTGCATTCTCTCCACCTCCTCTTGAGTGTCCACCCTATTACAGATTTGGGTAGCATCTGCAAAAAAGGCATACCTTCTCTTCTAGTTCTTCCGCAGTGTCACTTAAGTCATTGAAGAGGACCGGTCCCAGTACTGAGCCCAGGGGCACCCCGCTGGTCACTCTCCCCTTGTTAGAGTGAGTGCCGTTAACCACCACCCCCCGGCAGCTATCCATTAACCAGTTCCTTACCCAGTTCACCACTTTGGGTCCTACCCCTAGGCTGCTCAATTTCTTTATCCCTCTCCTGTCCAATACAGTGTCAAAGTCCTTGCTAAAATCCAGATAGATCACGTCCATTGCCTTCCCCTTATCTGTTTCCCTGATCACCCAGTTGAAGAAGTCGATGAGATTGGCCTCCCCCCATGAATCCATGCTGCCGTTGGTCTTGTAGCCAGTTGGATACAAGATATTCTGCCATCGTTTCGTTTAACAGGGTTTCTGTTTTATTTCCCTACCACTGACTTGAGACTCACTGGCCTGTAGTTGCTAGCCTCCTCCCTACTGCTGCTGTTATGGAGAGAATCATGTCTGCTGTCCTCTGGAACCATGCCTGTTTCCAGTGAGTTTTTGAACAAGGACCACACAAGAACAGCAGAGCTGAGAACAGCAAGGAAGACAATACCAGAACTGCCCCCCCCCCCCACACACACACTTTTAGTGGATTCCCCTAGTTACAGACAGGAGTCTGGACAGTGTCTCTTTGAAAGCACTAAAATAAATGGGGAAAACACTCAGCACGAAGAACTCGAATATAACAGCATCAAGTGTGTTAACAGCATTTTGAAAATGAACAGAAAACACCAGAAATAGTTTATTTAAATTACATAATGTTTATATTCCCTTTAAAGCTTTATTACTCTGCAAACAAACATTCAGCGTTGACAAATGCTCGTCTGTATATATTACCTGGAGCTACTGACTGTTTGCAGCTGATGATGTCACTGGTTGGAGCGTCTGTAATTGCACAGGGAGGAGGCACTACCTACAGAATGGGTTTTACAGACAAGGTAATCATACAAGAATAAGCGAGACATACGGAAACGGAACAGGGGATGCAGATATGAATTTGGAATGCTTTGGTGTCTTCCCTTCTCCTTTCAAACATTCAGAATGAAGGGAACTAGACTCTAGTGCATTTATTAAAAGTTGGTGTCTCATTGGCAGCCTGATGGCCTACTGGTTTCAGCATTCACTTGCCACTCAGAATACATGGGTTCAATCCTGAGTCCAGCTCCCTAGACAGGCCAGCAGAAGGCGTTGAGCAGTCCAAGTGGGTGGTTATGGCTTCTGGGAGGAAGACAGTCCTTGACGGCCACAAGGGCTGCCCTGATCATCCAACAAGACTGAAAGGAGTTGTCCTCACACCACTGGTGTTGGCAGAAACTCCAAGCGTATAGACAGGTATGCCCAGTGCTAACTGGCATAATCAAACTGCAGAGCATGGATACAAGCTGGTGAGCGGTCCTCTCTGATTCTCCCCAACCAACAAACTCACTGTTTTCTCCCCCCTCCTGGAAAGGTTCTTTGCTGGGGGAGGGGTGCATTGGGAGAGGTGGTTAGCCACAAAGAGGTTGGTAGGTTGTCGCAAGATGAAAGCCCCCAGACAAGAATGTTAGAAGCAGATACAGAGGGAGAACAGAGCAAAATGGTTGGGAGAAAACCACTTAAAAATAAAGTCAGTGTGTGTCAGCAGGGAAAACAGAAGGACTTTGCTGTTGTATATATGTGGGGTGAAGACATATCAGTGTCTTTGGTCCTAATATTTAGGGGGTATCTTCCAAATAATAGTCTCCTTAACTTTGTGACCTCCCAGCCCTTGTTGCAGTTAGTAAATTTTGTATCGGTCCTGAGATGTTTACACAGTTGTAGGAGGGCAGGGTTGCCTAAATCGGTGGTGAGCTGGTGCCCAGCGCGTAAGAACAAAACACTACAAGTGTCACCCAAGGGTCGTTTTCACGGCCGCTGATCTACAGTGTTTGAAGTAATGAAATTCTGTTTTCAACATTAGAAATTCTGGGATCGCACCTCTAATCTCTGTTTTTTACTAGGATTTTACTGTCAAACTGTACAGCATGTGTCAAGTATTCAGAAAAATATATAGCAAATCCAATTAAGCAAAATGAAAAATAGTACAAAATAAAAAAATGTATAGGAAAATCCAGTACTGTAGATTTACTGATCTGGTAAAAAAAAATGCCAGATGGCATACACTCCAGGGTCCACAAGGAACTGAGGACTGAACTGGCTGCCCCTCTGGCAGCCCTGTTCAGTGAGTCCTTAGACTCTGGAGTGGTCCCAGAGGACTGGAGAAGGGCAAATGTTGTCCCTCTTCACAAAAGCAGTAGTAAAGAAGAAGAAGCGGTGAACTACAGCCAGTTAGTCTAACCTCTGTGGTCGGAAAGATAATGGAGGCACTCCGTAAGGAAAGAATAGTGGAACACCTGGAAGCCAGTGGACTGGTGGATCCCAGGCAACATGGGTTCTCTGCAGGACGATGCTGTCAAACTAATCTGATAGATTTCTTTGACTGGGTGACAAAGGCAGTAGACCCAGGTAGATATTGCCTACCTCGATTTCAGCAAAGCCTTTGATACGGTCCCACATAGGAGGCTGGTCAACAAGCTAGGCAGCCTGGGGTTGGGACGCAAGGTGGTGGACTGAATTGGATAAGGGACAGAAAATAGAGAGTAGTGGTGAGTGGAACCCAATCAGACGAAAGGGAGGTGACCAGTGGGGTACCTCAGGGGTCAGTTCTGGGGCCAGTCCTCTTCAGTGTCTTCATCAGTGACATTGCAGATGGGCTGGAGGGAAAGGTTTGCCTGTTTGCGGATGACTCCAAGCTCTGCAACAAGGTGGATACTCCGGAGGGGGTGGAAAGAATGAGAAAAGATCTGGAACTGCTGGAGAGATGGTCAGGGGCATGGCAGCTAAGGTTTAACACAAAGTGCAAAAGCATGCATGTGGGGAGCAGGAACCCTGGGGCGAGCTACAGGTTGGGGGGGGGGCTGCTGGCAGTAACTAAGGAGGAGGGGGAATTTGGGGTCATAATCACAGATGGCTTGAAGGCTGCTAGGCAGATGGCAAAGGTTGTGGGAAAGGCCACTGGGATGTTGAGGTGTATTGGAAGGGTAATCACAAGCCGAAGGAAGGAGGTAATAGTTTCACTATACAAGACCCTGGTGAGACCTCACCTTGAATACTGTGTACAGTTCTGGAGAGCACACCTTCGAAAGGACATTGACAAAATAGAGATGGTGCAGAGGAGGGCGACCAAAATGGTGACGGGATTACATCACAAGCCTTACGAGGTGGGGAGTGAGGGACATCAATTTGTACATGCTGGAACAAAGGAGGGCGAGAGGTGACATGATAGAAACATTCAGGTACCTCAAGGGCATTAACAAGGTGGAAGGGGACAACATATTCCAGATCAATAGTAATGCCAGGACAAGAGGACATGACATGAGACTGAGGGGTGGCCGCATAAGGGGAAATGTCAGGAAGTTCTTTTTTTACGAAAGGGTGGTGGATGCATGGAATAGCCTGCCCCAGGAGGTGGTGGCAGCCTGTACAGTGGCAGGCTTCAAACATGCACAGGACAGAAACAAAGGAATAATAGAAATAGGAAGAAAAAGCGAAAGCAGATGACCAAATAAGGATCACTGGACGCTTCATTTTAAATGGACAGACTGGATGGACCTAGTGGTCCTTATCTGCTGACAGCCTCTATGTATCTATGTAAATTCCATGAAATGCTTCTTGTTTTTTTCTTGGGGGTTTGCCTTGTTCCATGCTGCCGCGGTTTGCCCCAGACAGGGACAGGCTGGATGGGCTTTAACCTCGAACTTACTTGGTTTCATCAGGAGGCGCATTCGGTACGCGGGGGCTGGCCTTCAGCTCCAGGGTCCTTTGTCTTCTGCCATTAGGGTCACTTTCCTGGTGTTTCTTCCTCGCCTTCTGGGGGCTGTGCATGCAGGAATGTCAAGAGGGCTGTGCTCATGCTAAATGTGGCGACACACAGACGCTAGTGAAGTCCTTCCTGCCGGCCCTCCAACCGCATGTGGCAGTCTTGCGTGGGAGGAAGTTACCCTCCCTCCCTGAAGAAGGAGAGCGTCCTCTGTGACGTTCTATTCTTCTTCCTCTGACTAGCCACCAAGCACTCGTGGTGGTTCCCGAAGCTGGGTCGCCAGCGTCGCAAGTGGTAGCCATCCCATTGCACTAACAGGATGACTGAACAGCTTTGTGTTAATATGTAGAAAGTCCAAATTCCAGAATTTTACCGGCTTTTCCAGTAAAAACTAAAAATTCGTGGCCTCTAAAGTACCTACTGCCTCAGGGGAAACTTAAAAAACACGTTTCAGCTGATATTTAATTTATCTGTGCTTACACTTTTTATATTTTTTCTAACTCTGCACATTGTATGCAAACAGGATCAGTGCCTCTGGATCTTTCAGTTCAAAAGACCACAGAATTCAGTGCGCACAGGACTTCACAGTTGGTGCTTCTAACAGGGCGGGCCCCCTGAGGAAGACCCTGTGCTAGGGTCGAAGCGCTGGGGAGAGGCTGCTGTCCAGGTAGTCAGCCACAATAAACTGGTGAATATCACTAAGAAATCTCTGAATGTTGTGAGTGCTTTTTTATTTATTTCTACTTAGCCTTTGGGACTTTGCCTGTTCAGAGCTGCTTGTCTGTATTGGACACTCTGCTTGTTATGTCACAAGCAGAGGATTACCTTGGATGCAGACAAACAGCCAGAGACAGTGGAGTTTTAGCAACAGCGATCCCATAGTTTTCTGTTAATGTTACATAATTATAGTGAAGAAGGGGAAAGACACCCAGATAATATTTGCAGGTGACTCATTTACTGACCAGTTTTGAAACATGGCGAGAAAAACATAATTGGGGTGCATGCAGGTGCTTCACACCTGGAGCAAAATGACTCCTTTTGAATCCCCGACAGTGTTATGAAGCAATATTGCATGGGGTGTGGAGCATTTCCAAGTGCTGGGATGAGTATCTGTACTCATTAAAAAATGCTGTGGAGTAGTCCTTAAAATGGAGGCGTGAATTAGGCCTTTTTTCACCTTATTGTGAGCACTGGGCCCCCAATTTGGCACGCAGTTTGGTGTCCAAAGGCCTAATGTACTCCCCCTATTAAGAAATACTCCAGAAATGTCTTGATGCCTGAGGACGCTAAACACGGAAAAAAATGTATAATCTGAATTGTGTGTAAACCGAAATCAACTATATACTGTATGTATGTGTGTGTGTGTGTGTGTGTGTGTGTGTGTGTGTGTTTATATATATATATATATATATATATATATATATATATATATATATATATGGTTTTCAAAAAGTTCTCCTTTGACGTTGTGGGCTCTTAAAATACATACCAGAAACTGAAAATGAAGTTACAAATCATTGTTTTGAGCATTAGGCCTTCATCAGGCAGGATCTGTGAAGAGTACAGCCAGGTATATGAATTGCTGATGTCATCTATCACTGAGTGACCTCATTCGTTTCCTGCAGCTTTCGTGAAAATCATCACAGTCCACCATACAGAGAAATAAGGGCAGAAAACTGAGAGCAGGCAGTGTTTTATATGCTGAGAAAGTTCCCAAGTTTACATCAGTGTAGTTCTTCCCTTGTAGAGGGTCAGATTTCAGCGAGCATGTCTGGGGCTTCTAGGAGCCAGGAGCCACGAGCAAACCCATTGTGATGATACCAGTGGTTGGGACCCCAGGCCAGGCAAAGGCAGCGGGTATGTAACAAGACTTCAGAACCCAGGAACAGTACAGTATAGTATATGTACCAATGGAACTGCTATGAACTCAGCCATTGCCTGCTGTTAGAATTATCTATCAATTTACAGGAACGCTGAGGCGGCTGTCTTTGTGTTACATGTATAGGAGTGTCTCCTCATGAGATCCTGAGGTGATAGAACTGTGAATCGAAGGTAAGTGATTGTGACACCCTCAGGTTATACGTGGTTAAATCTTTTGATTTGTATTTAAATGGAAAAAATACACTCCCATTCTGTAAGTGGAACATTTCACTTCTACAGTTTGTGTGTGGATAGCGTGTTTATGGTTGCAAGAGATGTGCAAAGTAATTATCAGCATTGATTGTTCATGTGTGGGTTTATTTATATTATACGTTTACTGTATATGTACAGTTACTGTCTCTTATGGATATTATACCTAGGGCAGACTCGATGGATCTTTGGTCACCTTCTGCTGTCAGTTTTGTACGTTTCTATAAATCATGTTCAAGACTTCATTTTTTTGTTTTCAAAAAATGGACCTTGAGCTCCAAAATCGAAATGTTCTACTTTGTGGAAAGTTAGGTAAACCTGTTAGTGGAAATGTACTATGCCAGCTGAACTTAGAACTTCAGAATTTTAGAACTACTGTATTTCCATGAGACACCATCTTATGGTTGTAAGAATACCTAGTATTTTTTGAAGTAAAAGTCCTGATTAGCAAAGAGCAGTAATCTCTCTCCCCTCAGAATATTCCTTTTTTGTGTGTGTGTGTGTGTGTGTGTCTATAAATGTTGATAATTTCTTGTCTCACACAGGTTCCCTTTGGTGAGGTGAATCATGTCAAGGAATGGCTGCAGATCAGTGGGAAGGTGGAGAAACCCGAGAAGGAACATCCCAAGCGGCCAATCAGAGGCTTAGATTGCACCCAGAGCGAGGTGAGCGGTGCACGCTTCTGGGGGTTCTTCAAGTCCATCTGCAAGGAGCCAAAAGCCTTCTTCCACAGCTGCTTTGTCCACAACCACTGCCCTCTAATTTTCATGAACGAAACTGGCAAGAACCTGACCCCGGCGGAGCTGCCGGCAGCCCAGAGGGAGCACCTTCTGCAGATCTGCGATGATGCGCTTTGCCAAGCGGTGCAGGTCCTTGGCATCAAGATGGTCATTGGTGTTGGGAAGTTTGCAGAGCAGCGGGCGAAGAAAGCTCTCTCGGCAGCCGGGTTACAGGTTCGAGTCGAGGGAGTAATGCATCCCTCACCAAGAAACCCCCTAGCTAACAAAGGGTGGGAGAGCATTGTCCAAGCAAGACTGCAAGAACTGGAAGTTTTACCCCTCCTGACAAGTAGTGCCTCATTGAGGGACGTGGCCGTGGCAGAGTAGGCAAGGCAAATGTTATTTAGCAATTTCGTAAGTAGTATATCTGAAGGCAGGGATGTTTTGTTGGTGCATGGTAACTTTTTTAGTCTTCTAGGTATAGTCCATATCTTTGTTTTCTTCTTTTGTTTTTATGGCCCGTGTTACGGTGCAGCAGAGGTTGGGCTTCAGCTCCTGCAGGCTTCTGCTAATCAACCTGAGAGGAACTGCAGTCTTGTTGGGTAAGCAGATTATGAGAGGGCTCAGCATTTCTCTGCAGGCGCTGTCGCAGGTGCTGCAGACAGAATCCCATCGCAAACAGGAGGGCGTGAGCTCCCACTTGAGAGCTCTTTCAACAGGTTAATACTCGAGTGTCCACGCTAAGATATTGGCACCACCACTCCCTGCGGAACAGCAGGTCTGTTTGCAATTGTTTTAAAAGCTGAATAGTTTCAGATAACCCCACTCTAAGTGCTGTATGGCTAGGCTGCTATCTGTTTAAGTGCTGTCAGCGTTCTTGATGGATTGCAGTGAGTACAGCGGCCAAAAGCAATCAGCAGCATCTTTGTAACTTAATTCACTCCTTTGTGAGCTGGCCTGTCTCAGGCAGGATTCACTTAACCCCTTTTACACTGAAGGGACTCCTCTGCAGTACTGGTTTTATTCTGGAGAAAAGAAGAAAAAAAATACAATATTGTAAGGCACTGTTTAACAATACGGTTGCTTATGGGCGAATCTGTACAACTGTAGAGACGTTTATGAAGTTTAACAAAAATGTTTTCTTTTCAAGTTGGCCAGTTTGCACAGTGGTTGGGTTACCAGCCAGTGTTGGAATTACAGGGCGGCTTGCCGGGGCTCAGCCCCCTAGCTCTGAAATGTGCCCCAGTAGCTCATGCACCATTGCCGTTGACTTATAATGGGAAGGGGGGGGGCTCAGTTTTAAAGTGATGTTCTGACCTAGTGCTATAAGGTATTGGGCTTCATAGTCCAATACCTTATAGTTGCATGAGCTGACAGGATCAAAAATGTTAATTTAAAAGTTATTACTTTTTGTTGTGGAAGGGATCATAAGCGACTGCTTTAATTTTCCCCTAGGACTGTTTAAAATGGCTAAAAAACGGCTTTAAAAATAGCCTCCATAGACTTGTATGGGTCTCACTACCGCACTCTTCCAGGCCACACGTCACAATTTCAGAGAGCACAGGAGCAGAGTTGGGGCGGAGCGGGGGCACCAGGAAACTGGAAGGGATCTGCTGGTCAAGGCTTTGGCGCCAGTTATGATCCTTTCCACAACAAAAAGTAATTAAAATTTTTGCACATGTCAGCTTAGGACGATATAAGGTATTGGACTGTGAAGCCCAATACCTTGTATCGGAAATTTCCTTTAAGCTAGCACCCTCATGGGCCCTCCGGCTCTCAAAGCTCATAAAGTCTAATTGCAGCACTGGCTACCACTTGCGACACTGGTGACCCAGGTACTTGAACAAGCCCACAGAGCCAGGGGCAGGTCAGAAGGAGGAGGATTAAGCATCTTCATGGATGAAGGGTAGTGTTCTGTGCAGTGCTACTGCCATCTGTATGTCTTGGGTGGGGGGCTGATGTGGCAGCACACACACTGCAAGAGAAGGGGAGATTCCGCCTGCTCACAAGCATGCACTGCATGCACATACACTGCATGCACATGCACCCTTACAGCTTGTTGGCAACATCAGTGGGGATCAGGGGGGAAAGTGCGCATGCATCTGTGTGTGGGGGGGAAAGCACTTTAGTATGACAGCTAGCCCTTTTTGCTCACATAGTACCATTGACCAAAAATCCTCCTCCACTGGACCTGGATCTCTGGAAGGGGGAAGGGAACTGTTGAAGCCCTGC
Organism: Neoceratodus forsteri; assembly: GCA_016271365.2. Classification (NCBI taxonomy): domain Eukaryota; kingdom Metazoa; phylum Chordata; order Ceratodontiformes; family Ceratodontidae; genus Neoceratodus; species Neoceratodus forsteri. The sequence goes on along the minus strand of JADMNL010000036.1, from coordinate 63,223,633 downwards.
CATGGGGGATACGCCATGGGAGGAGGTGGGTTAAGTAACTGGGGTAGGTAGGTGAGAGGTTTGGAGGAGCTAGGTTTGCCTGTTGGCACAGCGCTATGGCTACTGCTTGTGATGCTTGTGACCCTCCTTTGGGAATGATCCTGGGTTGTTGGTGGCAGCTGGAGGGATTGAGTGTTCTAGATGATGCTCTCCTCTGAGGCAACACTGTCCTCTGGGTGGAGGTTCATCTGTTACCCTCCCCCCCCGCATGAGTGCTGCCTAGGGGAGTCTGTGTAGCATGGGTTAGACAGGGATGACCGAGGGCAGGGAGATGCAAAGGTCTTGCATCATGTATGCATGTTGCATGCAGTGGGTTCATAGCGCAGCGTCTCAGGGGAAGGGACAGAAGTGAGAAATAAAACCCTCCTCCTGCATGCCGCAGGATGATGCTGGTATACTGGGGTCCCGTGCCATGTGCCCAGCACAAGGAATCACTGCTGCCACCAAATTCAGAACAATATAATGGCGGTGGGTCATCCCACCCCTTACCTACCCTACTAGTGGAGGGTCTCTCCCGACTGGGTAGGTTTCTGGGATCGGCAGTGGGACTGAGCATCAGGCTAACCAGTGGCCACCAGACTGTGGATGAAACAAGATTCATTTAAAAAATTAAAAAAAGGGGGTGTTGGGGGGGGCTGACTCAAAGGGGATGGGTCAGTGTGTGCAGGATTACAAATACCTCTTTGGGGTGTGGGGGGAAGCACTTTTTGGGCTGATCACTGGCCCAACAGATACACGTTGTACTGCAGTGCTGAAGTCCTGGGTTTGGGAGTGGATCCAGAGTGTAGGCCGTGGAACAGTTGGTTGGAAAAGGGAGTCCTGTCTGGGTAGGGTTGACGGCATGTTTCTCTACCACAGTAATCTCCGATGGTGAGTGCCTCGGGGGGGGGGGCTGCACTGCATGAGCGAGAGACTGGCTTTGAGCTCTGTGCACCATCGAGGGGAGGACGATCGGTCAAGGGTCACAAAGGGTGGGCGATGGACCACAGCACCATCTAGATGATATTCACCAGCACTTAAGTCGCAATAACCTGAGAACTAGTGGTTGTCATCAAGGCTGTGAGGTTGCTGGAGGAGTGAACTGAGCACCAGAAAGATGAGTGCTAAAGGATAAAATACATGATTAGAAAGCTTATTGCAAGAGTCCAGCGCCACAGTTCAAAGCAGCAGTATTTATTAGTTACCACGTAGTTTTTTTATTTTACAGCAATAATGGTTTCTATGGCAAAAACATCGCTATATTCATCTTCCTTCCCTCCCCCCACCAATCCCTGATCCTGCTCTCTTGCCATGTCCACCACAAAAAAATGAAATAGCTGTGTGTGGTTCTGTGCCGTTTACCATCAGAAACATGTGGTGGGACCATTCTAGTACAGCTGCAGTATGAATCTAGTGCTTACAATCATAAAGCAACCTCAACAGAAATTTTTTGTAAAAGATTGAAAGTGGCGGCCATCTTTAATTTTTTTTTTTGGTTAATCTTTTTAGCCCCTCAATCTGGGCCTCATCCTCCAGCCACCCTGACTTCTCCTGGGACTTACTGGATGTATCTGGCCCCAAGGCTGATCCCCCCCACCCAGCAAGGTTGGCAGGGTCCACAGCCCCCCTACCATCAAACAGGATTCGGTTCTGCGTCAACAAGTCCGCCGGTCGGGATTTCTTGTTTTCATCCCTTTTGGGGAGCGGTGACGTCATGACACCTGTCGACCATAATGTGCATTGACATCCCCGCTTCACCCGCCATGCTGGCGGCCCAAACGACCTGTTCCCTGGCCTCCGCTAGGGGGCCAAGCATTTGCCGAGTAATGTCTCCCTACCTACTCGGACGAGAGCAGTTCTACAGATGCTTGGTCCTCTTCCCCTGGCAAGTCCGCTGATGCCCCAAGTTTGGTCACGATCCTGGGTCATCCGCATCGTAAGTAATAGTGCTGCCTCTGTGCCTGCAGGCCGGTAATGACTTGACGAGCCATGGACTGATATATCAGTCCAGAATTCCTATATGTTCTAATTCTGCTGGCAGCCTAAGGGTTAATTACAAAATTAGTTGTAACAGCTGTTTTGCTTTTTGCTGACCAAGAAAAACTATATAATGAAATTTTTGCTGGCTAATAAGTACTTCTGCCAACTTTTCCCCATAAAAGCCATCATTTATTTCCCTGTACACCTGTGACTAATCTATCAATTACAAGTTTATACTTGCACTAATCAAACAGTTACTGCTATGTACCTGCAGTTGCACTACCGGGACCGGGTCGCCCCTGAAAAAGGGACCTCCAGGGCCCAGTGGGCTCACCCGGTTACCAAAATTTAATAAATAAATAATATATACACGCATTAATCAAACAATTAATGGGACAATACTGATACCACAATTAACACGTCATTAGGAAGCTAGCCAGACCAATCAACAAGCTGCAAAAGAACCTGGGAAAAAAAAAAGACACATAAAACCCTCCCAAACCCAGAAATCCGCCAAAATCCTACCTGCACTCACTATACACCATTCCCTCTTTGCTGCAAGAGACCTTCAGGTGCCCTAAAGTGATTGCAAATGTAACCCCCATAACAACAACCATCCTAATGTATTCAACAAACAGTGGGTAAGGGTGGAACACTCAGACGTATACCCATCTCGGGGGCATATTAGGGCAATGGAGCCCCCTCGATGGGTATACATCCTTGTATACCACCCTTACCCATTACTTATATATTATATATCTATATAAATATCTGTATGTAGTCCTCAAATTCTGACACCCTACACTCCCTTTTTAAAGTGACTTCATGCACAAATAGAGACAATAGCAGCTACTGAATACAGCAGGGCAGCAGCTACAACTCCCCCTTTTCTTTGCCTGTATAAGCCAGGCCTGGGTCATTCCTGAAAAAGATCTCTCGGACCAGTGTACTTCCCTTCTCAAGAAATAAATACAATTAATGTAGCTTTCCTTTCACTGGAGCCCTAATGGTGTTAACTTATCCAGCAGCACGTATTCTCTCACTCAGTAGATGGTTATTTTCCTCCTCCTAGGAAAAATTCAGATCTGGGCATGGGACAAAATGTTTTTTCTGTGCTAAGTGGCCGTGGTTTGTATGTGCATTCATAACCGTATGGCCAGTTTCTGAGGAAGATTACATTATTGGAAATTAGATTGAACTGCAGTGCATTACCGAGTAAGCAAGTGTAACATTTCCTCCCAGGGGAAGGTGCAGTGCATTTTGTAAACAGCAGACCCCGGGTAAACACAGCACTGTGAAGCAAACGCAGTTTACCTGTCTGTACCCTGTGTGTATCTGTTACGGGCACGTAAAACAACATCTTTAAATGCATAATCTGTTCCAGTGCGCAGAAACAGTAAAGCACTTGCTTCTATATGCAGAACACTGGCCATGTTACATGCACTACAACTTGAAAAGCCAGATGAATTTCAAGTTTGCTATAAATATGCGTCTTGCTCAGTCCTCAAGTTGGAAGTCCCATCACTTCAGTAGAGCAGTGCCTTGACAGCTGTTCAAGCTCCTAGTAGCTGAAAGGTCCTTTTCCAGATGTGCAGAATGGACATGCACTACATTTGGGTAACTCCTCAGCTTTGAGCTAGTACTGAAGTATATTGAACATCTGTACAATCTCCCACACAAAACTACAGTTCATAGTGACAGCACATTTAACATCATTTTGCTTTATACTTGTCCATGGAGGCAGTCATTTGTAAGGCAGAGCTAAGTGACACTGCTGGAGTTGACACAAACCACCTGTTTGAGAGCAGGATGACTGAATCAAGCCTTACATTACTGGGTGATGATGTGGACTCATTACAGTGTTGGATGGAGCTGTGGGCCCTTCACAGTATGGGATGGTGCTAAGAATTCTGCATAGTACAGGATGGCGCTGTGGACTCTTCAGTATTGGAAGACACTGTGAAATCTTGACAGTGTTGGATGGTGCTGTGGACTCCTCTCAGTGTTGGATGGCACTGTGGACTCTTCACAGTACTGGATGATGCCATGGACTCTTCACATTGTTGGACAGCGCTGTGGACTCTTCTCAGTGTTGAATGGCGCTGTGGACTTTTCAGTATTGGAAGGCACTGTGAAATCTTGACAGTGTTGGACGGTGCTGTGGACTGTCAGTGTTGGATGGTGCTGTGGACTCTTCACAGCACTGGATGATGCTGTGGACTCTTCACTGGGTTAAATGGCGCTGTGAACCTTTCACAGTGTTGAGTGGTGCTGTGGACTCTTCAGTATTGGAAGGCACTGTGAAGTCTTGACAGTGTTGGATGGTGCTGTGGACTCTTCTCAGTGTTGGATGGTGCTGTGGACTCTTCTCAGTGTTGGATGATGCTGTGGACTCCTCTCAGTGTTGGATGGCACTGTGGACTCTTCACAGCACTGGATGATGCCATGGACTCTTCACAGTGTTGGATGGCGCTGTGGACTCTTCAGTATTGGAAGGCACTGTGAAATATTGACAGTGTTGGATGGTGCTGTGGACTCTCAGTGTTGGATGGTGCTGTGGACTCTCAGTGTTGGATGCTGCTGTGGACTCTCAGTGTTGGATGGTGCTGTGGACTCTCAGTGTTGGATGGTGCTGTGGACTCTCAGTGTTGGATGGTGCTGTGGACTCTTCACAGGGTTAAATGACACTGTGAACCTTTCACAGTGTTTTATGGTGCTGTGAACTGCTCAGTGTTGAATGGCACTGTGGACCTTTCACAATGATGAATGGTGCTATGGACTCTTCACGGTGCTGTATTGTACTGTGGACTCCTCACAGTGTTAAATGGTGCTGTGGATCCTTCACCGCACTGGATGATGTGGTGGACCCTTCACAGTGTTGGAGGGCACTGTGGGCTGTTCGCAGCATCAGATAGCAATGTGCTCTTTACAGTTTTGGCTAGCTGTTGTATTCTTACATAAAAGCAGACAATGACGGCAGAAAAAGACCAACAGTCTGCCCCTTCTGCCCGAGTTCTGTATTTAGCCCTGGGATCTACTGTCCTCCAAGGTCCTAGCCCTCCCTCCTCCCCTCCAGTTTCTTTTTTTTTTTTGTGCTCCCCCTGCCCCTGGTCCAGCCACTTCTTCGGGCCTCCTAGGCACCCCACCTGACACCCTGCCCCAGCCCCCACCTCATAGTGCAGCCAGCACCCCCAGGGTAACCCGGAGTAACCCTTTGCCAGATGGGTTTCTTTCCAAGGGGGAAGGCACTGGTGGGGTGGCCAACGCACTCTTCAGTTGGCCCTGGGTGCTGCTGCTGAAGCGGGGGTATAGCTGGCATCAGGGCTTCCTGTGTCAGTAGGGGCCGGAAGCCTTCATCTGGTCAGCCCAAGAGCTTTTTCCTCCCTTTTCTCCCCGGGGGTGTGGCATGCCACAGATATCTAGGCACATGCCGATATCCGCCATGCCCCCCCAGTCAACGAACCCAGCATGCTGCTGTACTCCTGGCCTCCACCAGGAGTCAGCAGGCGCTGGGCTTCATCTCCACCTTCCCCCCGGGAGAAGGTGAGCTGTCTTCTGACACTCGAGCCTTCTCCCCCTGGCTGGTGTCCCGGCGTCCCAGATCCATGCCAACCACTGCGCCGATGTGCTGGCCTCCTCCCAGTTTCTGCTGACCCCAAGCACCCACTGTACCCTTCATTGTATCCCAACTGTACTCGAAACCACTAACAGTTTGGCACCTGTCACTTCAGCTAAAAGACTGCTCCTTGGCTCCACCACCCTGTCTGTCAAATAACACTTCCTCCTGTCCCTCCTGAACTTCTGTCCTGTCAGGTTCCGCTCACGTCCTCATGACCTCGCACTAATATTCAAGTTAAATAGTTCCCTGCAGTTCACAGTGTTCAATTTTTGCTCCAGGGAACTGTATATTGCAGCACAGATAAAGATGATAAGCTGAAATCCCATTCCTTCTTGAAGGTTTTGGGTCACTGGTGAGCCAAGTTCTGAGGTGTTTCACCATGGTGTTCTGGCGCTCTGATCGGGAAGGTTGGACACGCCAAAGAAAATAAAAAGGCCTTTACTCCTCGTGAACAGTTTTTAGAGTCAGTTACTGTTTGCGGATAATGAAATGTTTACTGTCATTCATTCATAGAGATGCAAGTGGCTACTGAAATCCATCAGTGGCTTCAGGAATGGTTTCAGCTGGTTTAAGCATTTCTACTTGATCATTTTTTAAGCAGTGCTTGTTGAACGAAACCTACTCAGGTAAAAAAAAAAACATTGACTAAAGAACCCGAATTAACGGGTCCAGTTGATTATTATCTTTTATTTTTCTGTATCACCTAGTAAGCTTTACGAAAATGCAGATTTAAAAAAAAAAAAGCTACCTACTTTTATTCTTTTTTTTTATTTGAATTTTTATTGAGGCAAAAAGGAAATATTGTACATTTCATACAGACATGTGATGTGAATTATGCATAACTTATACATGGGTGGAACATTATATATCTTATCCTGATAAAATAGTACGGTTTTGCCCCGTGTAACCAGACTCAAAAGAAAAATTCACAGAATGATTGAAAGTTAAAAAAAACTTCAGTGGGGCTGGTAGATTGTCTCCCCACCAACTACTTTTATTCTTGACTAATGATTCACGGAGAAAATAGCTTAATGACTTTTTGTGTGTGACAAATTTGACATCCTAATAAGAACACCTTGATAAAAACAGCTGACAGCAGTACTGGCTTCAGAGCTTGGCCTCCCACACAAGTAACACTAAGTTAACACCTGAATGGCTTTCTCATGTTAAGGAGGAAGTACCTGCTATAAAAAAAAAAAATGTTAAATGCCTTGTGTTTATATAAACTGCATCTAACTTGAGTATTTTTTTGGTTTCTGTTTGTTTCATTATTGGTCATGTAAAAACTGATGAGCACTTCCGCCTCCGTGTATCAGAATCTATGGAAACAAATTTGGAAAAGTAGCGGTTGTGTAGTTTAACTGGGCACCACTATTTAGACTTGAAATGCTTTTTGCCGCAGTAAAACATAAAGGGGGTCCATGGGCTGCTTTGGAGGCCCTGCCACAGTGTAGTGTTCGTCAGTATAGCCTAGAGGTTAGAGGAACATGCTTGGTACATCCAGCAGACCAGACCTGGGTTTGATTCTCACAACCTCCACTTGCATACTGTGTGATTCTGAGCAAGTCACTTAACCACCCGGCCCAGTGCTCCCAGGTCGCCCCTGAAAACAGGCACTTGTGCCTAGTGGGTCTTACCCGGTTACCAAAGACTAAAATAAATAAAAAAATTTTTAGCATGCCCACATTTGTTTCAACTAGTTAAGAAACTTCTAAAAGGAGGCAGTATAGCGCAGTGGTTTAAGGCTCTGAGCTGCAAATCTGGAGACCTGGGTTTGAATCCCACAGCCCCCACATGCATACTGTGTGACCCTGAGCAAGTCACTTAACTTCCCTGTGCTCCCAGGTCGCACCTGTAAACAAGCTTTCAGCTTATTGTGCCACTCCTGGTTAAGCAATTGGAAATAAAATGAAATACAGTAATAGTTTTGACATGCATGAAACGTGGCTGCGGTTCTTTGAACCCCATCACGTACAGTGTCTCTGCACTTGTGCACACTTCCATGGTGTGTAACAGAAACATGAACAATCAGTAGGAAACATCATGGGGTCAGAGGCTGACTGCCATATTTTTCTCCCATGCAAGACTATTTAATTTACTGTTAATTCATTTAAGCAACACGGATTGTAGCAAGAAAGAAATCTGAACAAATCCACTTGCACTAAAAATAACTTGAAATGTGATTGTGCAACCCTGTGGACCTCCTTGTTGTTGCAATGCTGCTTTGAGGTTATAAACTTTTCAGAAATCTACCTTCTGCATCCATTTCAGGCATTTTTGAGCTGGCTGTGCCACATATGGGCATAAAGTGGGTCAAACCCTCACAGACGTGATGGGGGCTGTTAAAACCAGCCTCTTGCAGCAGAAAAGCTGCAGCCACAGATGTCATCTTTCAGATGCTGGCTGGTGACTTGAGTCAAGTTTGAGTAATTTGAAATCTCCATTCCCCCCAGTTGTTGACAATGGACCCAATGTGCATCTGAGTCAGTTGCCATGAAAATCACTGTGCTGTCATAAACAGGTACATCATGGTGTCAGAAAATTCTGCTGAAAGGTTTGTACATAGATGTCAGTGGCTACATCATCAAAAATGCATTCCCCAGATAACTAACTAAATGATGATCACAAAAATACATGCTGTAGTGGGATCTATTCTTTAAGTATTTTTTCCCCTTTCTCCGGCCAGGCCCCTTTGTGCGGGCTCCCTACCACCCTCACCTGGCTTCCCTTGGTCTTTTCCAACTCTGTCTTCCATGGTCATTCCCTTCCCCCTGCAGGGGCGGCAGGGCAAGTCATCTTGCAGTTAGACCAGGCCAGATTGGAGGAGGGCTAATGTCCCTGGTGTGCGGCCTGCGGGGGAGACTGGATTCTCATCCTGCTTGTGCCGCAGCATTTCTGCCTGTTCTTGTCCCAACTCTTGTGACATAGGTGACCTGTGTCTGTATGCACAAGCAAGCAAGTGTGCGTAGGGTATCACCAGCCAGTGTGCCCCCCCAAAGCCACTCCAGCTGCACTGCCACCTGTGGTTACCTAGGTGGCAGTACAGCAATGGAGCTGGCAGTCCTCCCTCCTCAGAGGAAGAGAGTGCCCTCTGGGATGCTAGATCTTCCTCCCCCCCGGCCGTCCCCAATGATCAGAGGTCGCTTCTGAACCCTGGCCGTTGGCGTCACCACTACCGCTGCACCAATGGGCAAGTTCTTAATAAGGTTGCGGTTTTATGCTACTACCATACCTACTTCCTGATTTATTACTACCACATTAAGCTATGTGTAGTTTTCCTTAATGTGTAAGCTAAGTGTTGTTATTTGGGGGTTGTGAAGTTTTGTTTTTGTTTCTTTGAACTGTGCTCTTGCTGTGCGTACATGTACGAGAGAGACTGGTTAATTGTCAGCATAGCAGCTGCCAGCAGTTCAGCCCAGGGTGCCACGGCTGCTGTGCCGTGGTCAGCAGCTTGTCACTTGCAGCTGTTGACAGTGTACAAGCAGCTAAATCACAGGCCCACCATTTGGCGTGACTCAGCAGTGTTACTCCTGAATGGTCCTTTTTTGTTACTGGCTTGTGGATGATCAGAGGAAAGGCATTGCAATTTAGTGGTCAGAGCCCTGAACCAAGATACCTCAGGTTCGAATCCCAACAGGCAGGGCTCTAGATGAGATTTTTTGGGATGAGTACCTGTACTCCTCATTTTGAAAGTGAGGTGAGTTAAACGAAATTCAGATGTGTACAGATGTCTTGCTAGAGTGGACTGAGGAGTACATTTATTAAAAAAAAAAATGTAGTTCTAGGGACATGGATATGTTGTTCATCCACACTATCTGGCAGGTTCCTTGCCTCTTTAAATCTTGCTGGAAGGTCTTCAAGCTGGCTCCTCCCACCTACCCGGGTGGTAAAACTCTCGGCTCCACCCCATGACGCCAGATCTTCGTTACCGCTTGGAAGCTCAGGTTCCCTCCTTAGCGCTCTGCATTTAGACTGGATCCAAACTCTTCGGTTCACCCGAAAATAATTTTAAAGTTTTCTAGACTTCGGTCTACTTCTTCCTTCACAGCTGCAATGGACAAATCGACTCCCGGTTTTCGACGGTGCCCCGGCGGTGCCCGTGCGGGCAGAAGTCCAGGACTGATCCGCACTCCACGTGCGTCTGCTGCCTCGGGCTTGACCACGATCCGCAGGCCTGTGAGTTGTGCAAGTCTTTTTCGGCAAATGTCCTTGAAGACCATGCTGCCCAGCTCCAACTTGGGCGCCCCGAGAAACATTATCTGCCAGTGAAGTCCAAGGAGGCCCGTTGGGCGGTTTCTGCGGCGGCTGGCTTGGCTGAGCAACTCGAGCAGATGATCGCCCTTGAGGAGCAGGCGGCTCAGGCTGCATCTTCATCATCCTCGGTCGTGGCATTTATTCTGCTCTCCTTGGGATCCTCCTACACAGCTTCTTTTAAGGAGCTTTGCCAATCCCTCTCCATGAAAGGTGAGGGGCCATCGGGACACTCCTCTTGGTCCAAGAAGAAGGACTCGAAGGGTAAGTCCCACCGTCGACGTTCGTGGGAGCGGGAAAGGTCCCTCTCTCCGGACAGTCGACACTCAACTTTGGTCGAGGTTGCGGCTAAGGCCGCTGGCTTCACGGTATCCCCGTCAGGTCAGCCGGCTGAGACACCCGTCGACGCGGTTGAGATTTTTCTTGACCCGTCGGACGGGCTGTCGACTTGAGTAACCGACAACCCTTCTTCACCGGTGGAAACCGAGGACTTGCCTCGCCCTCCTGTGTCGGAGTCCCCGGTTAAGGCTCCCGAGCAGAGGGAGAGCAGGTTCCCGCTCCTCCCAGACCCACCCTCGGAAACACCGACAGTCTTGGTCTTGATCTTGGACCTCTTCTCTATCCAGCCGATCCGCCCGGCACTGGCGGTCTCAGTCTCGGCACCGAGGAAAGCGGCGGCCCCGCTCATCCTAGTCTTCCTCCTCCTCCTTGGAGGAGAGGCTTCGGCGCAAATTGCGTCGACGCTACGAGGACTTAATGTGGCAGCAACTCCTTCTGACTGGGAACAAGCCAACGCCGTCGCCTTCCCCGGCCATTAAGTGTCTGTCACCCGAAAGGCCGAAACAACCCCTCACTGTGGTCAAGGTGCCCAAACCGGTGCTGGTTGTTTGGCCGAAACCAGCTGTCCCACCGATTGTGGTGGAACCACTGCCTCCACAACCGAAATCGGGGGCTCCAACCAAGGATTCTCGGTTGGGTCAGGGACTGCCCCAACGGTTGTCGGTCACCCTCACTCCAGACCGTCCTCGGCAGGTGGAGGGTGGCTCAGACCCTAGACAGCTGTTCGCAGACTCATGAGGTCTGACATGCCACCCTGTTCTCCAGGCCCCTTGACCTGGAAGTCCTCGGGAGGGCAGTCGATGGGCGAGCCCATCATCGTTCATGGGTCTGCTTCGGCTTATCTCGGAGTCTACCGGGATGCAGCTAGAGCCTGTATCCAAGCGGGCCAAGTATCCCCTCACGGAGATACTGGACTGAGGGGATTCTCCCACGGAGGTCTTTCCGGTGGCTGAAGTCATTGTTGGCCCAGCCTTGGAGTTATGGCAGTGTCCAGCTTCTTGTCCTGCTCCTTCGGCCAGGATGGCCAGGAAGTATGCAGTCCCTACCGGGTCTCTGTCTGGTTTCTTGGAGCACCCCTCTGCGGAGGGGTTGGTTACCGACAGTGTTTTATGGCGTTCCAGGAACGCTAGGGACGTGGACAAGCCCCCCGACAAAGCATCCAAAAAGCTGGACTATGCCGGGTGTAAAGTATATGCTGTGTCCTCCCTCGGCCTCCGTCAGGCCAGTTCGGCCATACTGATGGCGCACTTCTCCCATGCCCTTATGGGCTCCCTGGATGATTGATCCCTCATCTCCCAGCTGATCTGCAGACTACGGTCAAGCAGGTGTGGGATCAGGGAAAGGCAGTGGTGAAACAGCAGCTCCAAACGGCTCTCGACATTGGAGACCTCTTTGCCCGGTCAGTAGCGGCCGCAGTAGCCATGCGCCGCAGAGCTTGGCTGTAGATCTCCACCTTTTTTTTTTTTTTGAAATCTCTTTTTATCCTCCTGGTCGCCCTCGTCACTCTACTCCTTCAGGCTAGCTCAGTGCCCTCCAGTCCCCACTGAGTCTGCCCCTAGAGTGCCTTCTCTGGTGACTCCTACCTGCCTCCTTCACCTTGCACAGCGGGGTCTGCTCGTGGTTGCAGACTGGGTGGCTGGAGTGGCCGTCATCCAGAGTGCCGCGGGTTGTTTTCCGGTTTTTCTCCGTCCTCCCTCCCTCCCACTGAGGGCTGGCTCGGGCGGGCGTGCTGCTCGCCTGCCAAAGTGCAGATCGGTCCCCGACTCCCCAATGGGAGCCACGCTGCCCTGAGGCGGTGCTTCCACGGCTCTCCTGGGCGTCGGTGTGTTAAGCACCCTGGTGTCCCTCCCGAAGGGGAGGCATCCGTTGGGATGCTCGATCCTCCTTCCCCCTGCCGACCCGAGTCCGTTCCCGAACCCGGGTCGCCGGCGTGGCGTGAGGTGTGGCGTCCAGCGCCTCAACCCTCAGCGCCACCGGGCCGGCACAGATCTCCACCTTTACGGCGGATACCCAGCACAAGTTGGCAGACGTCCCTTTCCTGGGTACCGACTTGTTCGGGCCTGGGGTGGAAGGACACCTCCAGAGAATTGAAAAGTCCAATGCCACCTTGGACTCAGTCATGTCTACCCAGAAGGACAAAGGCCGACGATGGCAGCATAAGTCCTTTCACCCTTCTGCCCCTGCGGCACGTCCGGCCCAGCAACACCAGCATCAGGGCCAGTAGGCTCGCACTTGGCACCCCAAAGCCAATTCTGCAGCTTCCTCCAGCAGGAAGCCGGGAGGAAAAGGCCCAGGAGGTCCCTCGGCCGGTCCTTCCTCCAAGCCTGCCCAGTGACGGGTTGAGGGGTGTCGCCCCCAGCCGCCTCGCTTCCCCCTGGGTTCCCCGTGGGGGGACGGCTCTGCCACTTTCTTTCTGCCTGGTCCGCTATCACCACGGACCATTGGGTGTTGGAGGTGGTAGGAAAGGGTCTACCTCTGGAGCTCGAGCAGGCCCTGCCCTTTTGAGCCGTCGCCCCATAGGGGATTACGGGGTCCGCAGCATCTCTGTTGGCCCGTCGAGCCGACATTGCCCTGCTCCTCCAGAGGGAGGTGATCAGGAAGGTGGCGGATCCTCCACCAGACCCAGGGTTTGTGTCCAGGTACTTCCTGGTCCCGAAACGGACGGGGGGCTGGCGCCCCATTCTAGACCTGCACAGCCTGAACAGGTTCCTAAGGTCTCGAACCTTCAGGATGGTCACTCTGGCTCAGATCATTCCATCCTTGGAATGAGGCATGTGGTTCTGTTCTCTGGATCTCCAGGACGCGTTCTTTCACGTTCCAATCCATCCATCCCACCAGCGATTCCTCCGCTTCAGAGCAGAGGGGTCCCTCTACGAGTTCCGGGCCATGCTCTTTGGCCTTTCTCTAGCTCCCAGGGTCTTCACTAAATGCATGGCAGTGGTGACAGCATTCCTGTGGCGCTGAAGGGTCCGGGTGTACTCCTACCTGGACCACTGGCTGATTGCGGCCTCCTCCAGACCGGAGGTGGAGCGGTCCAGGGATCTGGCCCTCCTGGTTTGCTCTTAGGTTGGCCTCCTCATAAACAAGGCCAGGTCGGAACTCATGCTAAAGCAGGTGATCCAATTCATCGGGGCAGAGCTTGACTCTCCGCAAGCCAGAGCACAGCTCCCGGCGGACAGGTCCGAGGTTCTTTCCTCCTTTGCCCAGTCATTTCAGGTTGGACAATTGTGCCCCGCCCGGGACTTCCTGTGCCTCCTGGGCCTCGTGGCAGCCTGCACCAGCGTGATCAGTTGGGCCCGTTGGCACATGCGTCCCCTACAGTGGGGACTGGCCAGCCAATGGTCACAGTGCTCCGGTCCTTTGGATCAGTCAGTGACAGTGACCCAGGGGATGTGGAACGCTCTCCAGTGGTGGATCGTTCCAGCTCATCTGCAGGAGGGCATCCCATTTGTCTGCCCCGAGCCGACTGTCTCTCTATCGACCGACGTCTCTCTGATGGGTTGGGGTGCCCATCTGGGGAAGCACAGAGCGCACAGCCTCTGGTCACCTCAGAAGTCCCGATGCCACATCAACCTGCTGGAGCTTCGAATGGTTTGTCTAGCCCTCACCGCCTTCGCTCCGTTTGTATGGGCTCAAGTGGTCCAGGTCCAGACGGACAATACCACGACCATGTACTACCTAAACCGCCAGGGCGGGATGCGCTCCATGCCTCTGTGCAGGGAAGCTCTCCGCACTTGGTCCCTCATGCGCAGCCTGGAGGCGGATCTTCTTGCCATCCTTGTGGCTGGAGCCTCCAACATTCTGGCTGATGCCCTAAGCCAGATAGGGGCTGTGTCCACCGAGTGGTCTCTCCTGCCGGAGGTAGTACAAGATCTGTTCTCCCACTGGGGCATGCCTCAGGTGGACCTGTTTGCCTCCAGGGAGAATGCCTCCAGCTGTTTCATGCCTGCCCCCCTCAGCAGGGCTCGCTGTAGGGGGATGCCTTCTTGAGGTCGTGGACCCCGGGCCTCTTCTACGCCTTTTCCCCATTTCCCTTGATCCTCAAGGTGCTTCTCAAGGTGAGGAGGGATAAGGTGCAGGTGATTCTGGTAGCCCCAGACTGGCCCCGCCAGTTCTGGTATCCAGATCTCCTCAGCCTCAGCTCCAGGCTCCCGGGGCGGCTTCCAGTCTGAGCGGACCTGATCTCAGTCAGCCAGGGGAAGGTATTCCACCCGGACCTTCAATCCCTGCACCTGACGGCCTGGTTTCTGAGCGGCTAGAGTTCCAGGCTTTGGGTCTTTCCGATAAGGTCCTCAACGTCGTTGAGGCTTCCTGTAAGGAGTTGACCAGGAAATGCTATGCTTTTAAATGAAAGAGAGTCTCCATTTGGTATCAGGGCAAGGGCCTGGGCCCTTCCTTCTGTTCCTTGGCAAGCATTCTGGACTACCTGTGGTCCTTTTCTCAGCTAGGGCTTCGGTCGACGACCCTTAAGGTGCACCTGGCAGCCATCGCTGCTTACCGGGCGTGGGCCAGGAAGCAGTCAGTGGCGCAGGAGAAGGTGGTCGGGCGCTTTTTCCAAGGCCTTGATCACATATCCCCTCCGGTGCGAGAACCTCCACCTCCGTGGGATCTACTGCTGGTACTGGCTATGCTCATGGGCAAGCCATTTGAACCGATGCACAGGTGTGACATCTCCCACCTGTCGTGGAAGACTGCCTTCTTGGTGGCTATCACGTCAGCCAGAAGGATGGGAGAGCTCCAGGCGCTTCCATTGAGTCTCTTATCTGGTCTTCCACAGGGACAAGGTTGTCATCGCCCCCACGAAATTCCTTCGAAGGTGGTGTGAGTTTCACCTTAACCAGGTGTTGACTCTGCGGTGTTCACCACCCCACACCTCGGAGGCCAATAGGGCTCCATACTTTGGACCCTAGAAGCAGCTCTCTTAGTATAAGGTGGATGGCTGAAGTTCGGGGAGAGGTTCGCCAGCTGTTTGTCACCTACGCTGAAGCCGCACCTGGCAGACCTGCAGCCAAGTGGACGATAGGCAGGTGTGTCACCTCCTGCATAGATCTCTGCTATAGGTTGGCGGGCATGGAGCCTCCTAAAGGGATAAGAGCTCATTCTACCCGCCATACCACTGCATCGGTGGCTGCTTCCAGGGACATACCTATCCAGGAAATCTGCAGGGCTGCTACCTGGAAGTCAGCACACACCTTCATTACCCATTGCCACATCGACCTTGAGTCACACCAGGATGCTGGTTTTGGGACCTCGGTTCTCCAGTCATTATAGAAACATAGAATTTGACGGCAGATAAGGACCGCTTGGCCCACCCAGTCTGCCCATTATTCCCTAAGTAGGGGGTGTGTGCCTTGTCTCCCTCCTCCCAGAGAACTGCTAGGAGTCTGCCAGATAGTGTGGATGAACAACATATCCATGTCCCTAGAAATACAGGTTACTCACCTGTAACAGGAGTTCTAGGAATGGTATATGTTGTTCATCCCTACATTCTCGACCTCCCTGGCTTGACACACAACCTGGCTCAGTGGGCTAGATCTGGCGTCATGGGGGGCGGACCGAGTTTTACCACCGGGTGGGTGGGAAGAGCCAACTTGAAGACCTTCTGGCAAGATTTAAAGCGCCAAGGAACCTGCCAGATAGTGTGGATGAACAACATATACCATTCCTAGAACTCCTGTTACAGGTGAGTAACCTGTATTTTTTTTTTCTAGATAAGAATTTCAGGTGCCAACAATGCTCCAAATAATGTTAGCAGGTAGGAATTTACTCACCAGTTTTAAAACATAGTGAGTGAAACAAAAGTGGGATGCATACAAGTGCTGTAAATCTGGCAAAAAACTGTTCCTTTTGAAATATTCAGTTATGTTATGAAGCACTGTTCTTTGGTGTGTGAGTACTGATACTCATTAAAAAAAATTTCTGAGGAGTATTTCCTAAAATGAGGTGAGTAAAGTAGGCCAGTACACACCTTATCTGGAGCCCTGCCACCAGGGCCACTTACTACAGTAGTGTCTCTGAACAAGTTATTTGACCTGCTGTGCTTCTGTCCGCAGTGCTGTAAAGCTGATTAAGGGCAGTAGCCCTCTGGAAATATGATGTTGCATCACAGCTGAGCTGTACTGGATAAATAAATTTTCTAAAAAGAAAATGTCTGTGCCATTCCTTCAGCATTCAGAGGTGCATCATATATCAACAAAAATATAATGTAAAAAGATGAAATGCAACATGACGGTGGCCAGTAGGGGGCAGCGGCAGTAACCAGTTGCACTGACCTAGTTGATTTAATTTCGAGAATAAACTTGAACCTTGTGGCACGAGGCTAGAAGGGGGCAGTGACCATGTGTCTCAAAGGTGCCACGCTTATCCTTCCATTTCAGGGAATCTCAGACATACACAAAATGCTGGGATGCATGGGATGTGGGATTATGGAGCAGGTCAAGGTTGGTGATCTGTCCCCATGTACAAAGCCTTGGTTCAACCTCTTTGGGAGTACTGGGTCCAGTTCTGGTCACCGCTGTACAAAAAAGGACATTGAACGGATTGGGATAGTCAAGCACAGGACCAAGCGAGTAGTGGATCAAGAAACTGGTGGGTGGGAGTCAAGAGGGACGTGAAAAAAATGTATTTTACAGAAAGGGTGGTTGCACCATGAAACATTTGCTAACTGATGTGGTGGGTGCGAAAACCATTAAGGGTTTGAAGTACCGCTGGGACAGAGTGAAGGCCTTAGTGGTTGCTCAGGATGGTAGTAGTAAGGCGGGAACCCTTTATGGAGAGTAGGTCCTGGTGTTTGATAGGCTGCTATGGGCAGACTGGATGGACTATAGGGCTTTTTTCAGCCATCGCAAATGGTTGACCTGTTGAGAGCAAGCAGAACCAGAGGGTAGGCATGCAAGCTGAGAGGGAGCAGAATATAGGGAAATATGAGAAAGCACTAGTTCACCCAGAGGGTAGTTTACATATGAAATAGCCTGCCCAGTGAGGTTGTGGAAGCTAGCACTGTCTAGGCTGTCAAAGCAGGACTAGACAGATTCCTGAGGGAGAATGGCATTGAGGGTTACACAGCATGAGGAGTGGTAATGAGGGTGTTAAGCTTGGATGTGTCTCCACACTTTAATTGGGCGCTGTCAGTGCCATGCAGAAGGAAGGGCTGACAAGGTGGACCCTAAGTTCCTTCCGTCATCACAGTGCATTGTTACCCACCATGCTGGCTGTAGCACCTCCTTCTGCTTGAGGTGCAGAACAGCACTAATGATGGTAGTTGGGGGGGGGGGTCACCTCTCCAGGACTGAGAGTAAGGCTGGAAGTTGGTGCCCACCACTGGGAATAACTGAGGCCCCACGTTGAACAGTGCCTGGATCGGTGGCCTGGCCAGTATCCCCTTTGGCACCTCTGTAAATGGGGTGGGTTTCCCAGGGGAGAGGAGACAGAAAAAAAAAAATCGAAGTTTTAAATATCTGCTGTCAGTGGCTCAGCAGGTTGCACACTCTCCTCTGAGGCCAGAAGATTGGAAGGTTGTGAGTTCTAGCCTCACACGCAAGAACTTGAGGTAAATCCCAATACTGACACTGTAGTGCAGCATGAGGGGGGTGCTGCACACCTCAGATGCCGTCTTTTGGATCAGACATTAAACCGAGGTCCTGTCTGCTTGTTCTAGTGGTAGTTCAGATGGACATTAAAGATCCAATGGCACGTCTCGAAAAGAGTCGGGGAATTTTATTAAAACAAAAATCTAACAGATACACCTATACAGAGCAGAACTGAAAAAGGGCAGAAAAAGTAAAACCAAAATGGGAAATTAACAAAAACTCTGTAACTATATGCTAAACAAGGGGAAAAAAATCTCCAAAATCAGACATGAACAAAGTTACTGTCTAGTGTCAAGTATCCACAGCATAAAGGAAAAGCCAATTATAAAATGGATGGTCAAGACCTAATAATTTGATTGGTGTAGAGCCATCACCTGCCCACGTAATAATGCTCACTTAATGCACATTTGGTCACCAGAAGCAGTACATTTGCTCAGTAACAGCCTTAGTACAGGAATCAGCACACCAGTACAGTTTTAAATACAAATTGGTAGCCATTTTTGGTCCCATTAGTCCCCTAACAGTTGAGTACAGTTAAGAGAAGCTGTGATTTAGGTACCCAAATAAAATGTTGGTGCTGGTCCTGAAATTCAGTAGTGCTTCTCCACGTCCCAAAACCCGTGTACCACGCAAAACTGCTGCCGCTCTGCTCCCTACATATTTAACTTTGTAACTAGTAGTACTGCTTCAAGTTCTGGTACGAAACTGCTGCCACCGTGCTCTGTGCCCACTCAGGACCGTAGTGAGCCATTCTGCTGCATGCCCACTCGGCTCTGTAATCAGCAACCCCAAAATAAAATGCAGTGCAGAAACAAAGTGAAGAGTAAAACTGGAACAGATGCACAGCACCACAACTGAGGAGTCCTCATTAGGACATTTCCACACAGAGAACCACAACTACAGTGTCCTCATTAGTACACCTTAATTCATGTAGAAACAGTTCCAGCATGCGGAGGACCTATTTTAGGAAAAATTAAAAGAAAACATTTTATTTTTTTAATTTTGGAATGTGAAAAAAAAAAAAAGGTACCCATTTTATAAGCAGAATAACCCACGCGAGGGCATGGGTTTGAGAATTAATGCACTTCCTGGGTGGTTGAAGGCACTCTGTCTGTGGCCTCGTGCCTCACAACACACCCGGGGCATGCATTAGTTCTCAATAAACCCATACCAAATTCCCTGTCATGGGTTATTCTATTTATGAGCCCTCCTACAGCTAAGACATTGATCAGTTCATGGTCTAAAATGAATAACAAGGAAGAACACAAAGAGTTAATCCAGGTGAGTTACCAACCAGCATAAAGGAGAATATTTCAGTAACAAGTTAATTTAACAAATATATTTTCTTCCAGTCTATTGAACTTATTTACCATGGTCCAGCCTGGTGGCGCTGAGGGTTGAGGCACTGGACGCCACACCTCACGCCATGCTGGCGACCCGTGTTCAGGAACAGACTCTGGTCACTCGGGGGGGGGGTCAGCAGGGGAGGCAAGGATTGAGCATCACAGCTCTCCTTCCTCTCAGGGTGGGGGGTCTGTGCTGTGAATGGCACAACTAGGAGGGCTCGCCTGCGCCCAGGGTGCTTGGTTGCCTCCGCAGAAGTGGAGACAGCTGCTGCACCCATTGCACGGTGTGCGGGTGGAAAAGGAGAAAAATCCCCGACGGCAAGATGACACCCGACTCCCCACAAACACCGCTTGTGGGCGGGCATAAGAGTAAGCCCGGTAATTCCGGGGACGGAGCTGGGGAGGTCGGGTAGAAGGGGGCTGTCCGGGGGGGGGCGTGGAAACAGCAGCTGTGATTAAAAAAAAAAAAAAACTTATTTACCATGAGTGAGGTCTTTTCCATTGAAAAGAAAAGGGGAATTTCCACGGTGTCCTGGCCAAAATTTCCCCCCTTCGCTAAACATACCATAAACAGCTTGACCAGATTCAATATGTTTGCATATTTGCCAATATGTGGGCAAGACTGAAAATAGGAAGAACTGCCAAATTCCACTTTCCCATTCAACAAAAACTAAGCAAACAGTACAAGTAGAATGTTAGACTGACATAACCTTGCTGCTGCTGCCGCACTAGGTCTCCTCTGTAAATTAGAGCATCTCAAAGGCTTTAATATCCTGGTTAAATAAAGATTACTGTTAATATTAGTACTGGGAGACCACAGAGAGTAAAAACAGAATTATGAAAAGGAAGAAATAAAATATGGCAGATAAATATCCTCATCGGGACAGCAGATGTGTTGAAACCCTGGCTGCTTGAGTAGGAACCACAGAATGCTGGTACGAGTTAATTGATGCCTCTCGCGTGTGCAGTTTGTTTCTGCTTCTATTGCAACAATTACTTTGCAGCACATCTCGGCTGTAGTATGCAGATTAATGGTTTCTAGTTTCAAACTTCAGATGCTTCGTGCTCGAAGCACTGGCTAAAATGTTTCCAGCTGGAAGTTAAAGGGACACGTTCATGAACTGTACCCATCATAGCTTAAAAACTCATTAAAAGCTCTTTCAAACGAGATATTGGGCTCATCTGTAGCTGGAAGAACTCTTTTTTCCGTTAAATTGTTTAGTAGTTTTCAAAACATCATGTAACAGTAAAACAACAAGAATATTTTTATAGCAATAAAACACATAAGCATGAATAAACAATAAAACAAATAACAGATATATCTTTAGGGTATAACGTCTTAATGTGACTGAGTTGGTATTAACAAATGTTTCTTTCTACCAACATGGTATAAAAATGAAGGATACTTGGCTGCAAGTTGAATCTAGCCAAGTGAAAAAGGGGCCCCAAGTGTATTTAAACATTCTGAATGAGTTACTTATAATATCACTCTAATCATATGTAACCCCCCTGTTACCTGGGGTTACTAGAATCCCAGTAAGACCTAGTGGTAGGTAGGTAGGGAAGGCAGCTTGTGAAATTCCAGTTAAATGGATTTCACACTGTCTCACTCTGTTCTCAGTCTCAGCTGAGACTGAGGGATGACATCACCGTAGAACTGTCACAGCTGCATGAGCCACATTGGAATCTGCAGAAGGGAGTTAGATTAGAAAGTTGGGAGAGTTGTGTGTGAGCAGTGAAGAAGAGAGGAGCACAGCAGTCTGTGCACAGGCTCTTGGAGCCTAAGCTCTGATATAGAGCTACTTTTAGGGAACAGTGTGTGTTTCCGCCTAAAGAGGAACACAGTAAGCTGTTCTTGAAGTGGTGGAGACCGCTGATTCAGGTCTCTGTGACCCATCCCTCAGGGGATGGGGGTGGAAGGTTTGCCTGCTATTCCAGGGGCAACCCCTGGTTCCTGCTAAGGAGAAGCTGCCTATTTTCTGAAAGGTGTTGTGACACACAAGCTGTCAAGATTAGCCTGTGGGCACCTGCAACCAAAGGTGAGTTCTGCTCTTGCCAAAGGGCCTATGTTTCACCTGAACTGTGTTAAAGTGGGGATTGGACTGCTGAATTAGTGGGAGGCCTAGAGGAATAGGCTTAGCCAAAGTAAAAGTATGTTCAAGTCCAGCACAAAGGGAAAGTCAAGACATGTAGAGGAGATGTGCTATATGTCTACCCTTTAATCTACATTGCCAAGCTTTCACAAGAGTTGTTTAATGTCCTGAGAAATGGCCGGGTATGGATTGTAGGAGCTGGAGGTGGGAGACCCCCCACCTTTAGTAACCAGGTCCACCTCTATGGATTTGCTCTGTGGATTTCTGCTTTGCCTCATGCACTTGGCCAGTGATGAGGGAAGTACCCAGACGTGGGATTGGAAGGAAAATTTCCCTTAAGGAGTCAAAGGCTCTAAGGTGGTTTGGGGAGCCACCAACCAAAAATTTGGTTCACTGCCATATGGACCGGGATCGAGTGGCCGGCAGGGGAGCCAGGCCAGGGAAAAACCCAAATAGTGTACAAGTCGGGCTGTGTACCCAAAGCTGCGTGCAAGTCCGGGCTGTGTGCCTGGTGGGTTCAGAGCCTGAGGGCTGAAATGTTGAAGAAGTGTTCTTTTGCTCTTATCTGCATTACCAGGAATGTAGCCCAGTGGGGGTCCGTCTATGCTTTGTTTGTTCAGTTTGGATGTGAATAAAAGCCACACTGTAGAATCCCATTCCTAGTATTGGACATTACAGTTATTGCTTCCTGTGTTTGGATTTACTTGGGTGCCCCTGGGCAGAATAGCCAAACCTAGGCCCTCTGTGCCGAGTAACCTCGTCCTCCCCGAACCCAGTCCCCACTAGGTACTGCTGTCAGCTTCAACAGCATACCACCTGTCGTTTGCAAAAAGGCAGGAGTGTGGGCCTTACACATAAATCTGGACTCTTCTTCAGAACTTGGGTGAGTCGGGTCTCTCCCTTTAGAAAGGAGTATCTGTTTAAAATCAGATGCTGCTAAAAGGACCCATTCTAGGGGCGCGGCTACAGTTCATTATCCACACTCTGGCAATTTCACTGGAACAGGCTTTCTATTGGACATCTTTAAGCTAAGCTCCACCCACCACCCAGGCAATATATCAGCCCAACCTCTGCCCAGTGATACCAGATCTTTCTTTCTGCTGGAAGAATAAGTTGCCCTTAGTAGCTCCTGCTTAGGTTATTGTGCAATCAACGTTTTTCTACTTTTCAAGTTTTCTTGAAGATTTCTTCATCTCCCTTTTGGGTTTTTGACTCCCCTCATGTAAGGATCATGGAGCCTGGATTTAAATTTTGCATTTGGTGCTGGCAGAAGATGTCGGTCACTAACGCGCACGACATGCCTGCATTGCGTGGGTGGGCAGCACAACCATGAGTTGACAGTCGAGGTCACGGCTGAAGTCTTGATTAAGATGATTCTGTTCTCAATCCCAGTCAACTGGAAGGCATTGCCGTCGATGCTCCTCAACCTTTTCATCCTCAGGTGAGGAGCGGCACCGACGGAAGATGTGCTGGTGTTATGAGGAGCTCCTCTGGCAACAGTAGGTTATTGCAGGGTGTGGTAGAGCTCTAACCCCTGGACCATTGGTTACCTGGTAGCCACCAGTTATGCCCTCGCTAATCCACCCAACGCAGGTGCTCACTGCAACTGCTTCTCCACCCCTGAAGGTGGAGCCTCTGCCACCATACCCAAAGGCGGGTGCTCTGACCAAGGAGGCCCAATCAGCCAGAGGCTTTCCAATCCATTTGTCAGTAGGGATCAACCATTCCAAGGATTTTAAGGTGGTCTGAGGCGAGAAATGGTTGAGGGCCATTTTTGAGGAATCCTCGGATGACTCAAATTGGTCAACCATGGCCTCCTCCAGGACTCGTATCCTCTGCTGGGGTTTGGTTGAAGAGTTGACCCCCAACCATGGGCCAGTGTCATTTGGGGCTCTTATCCAGCTCATATCTGAATGTCCGTCTGAAGCATGTCCAAAAAAGGGTGAAGTACTCGTTCATGGACATCCTAGACAGGACGAATCCCAGGGGAGGGGTACAGTTCCCATGGCCAAGGCTATCTTAGGATTGGCTCTGGAGATTTGGCAGCATCCAGCATCCTGCCTATCTAAGAAAATTGACCATGCTGCTAAAAAGATGTATGCTGTGTCGTCCTTGGGTCTCCGTCAGGTGAGTTACTCCGTCATGATGGCTAGCTTGGGTCACTTCCCATTGGTGGGTCCTCAATGAGATCCTCCCTCACCTCCTTGCTGACCAGCAGTTGCTAGTGAAGTTGGTCTGATATTGAGGTCAATCACTGGTTAACACCAGCTCCAAGTGGTCGTGGACATGGGTGATTCCTGTGCCCATGCCATGGCAGCGGCTGTCTCCATGCTTTGCAGGGCCTGGCTACGCCTGTCCACCTTTATGGTGGACACCCAGCACAAACTGGCCAGTTTCTCTTTTCTTGGGCATGCCCCTCTTTTGCCCTGGGGTGGAAGGACATCTCATGCATATAGAGAAATCCAAAGCCACCCTTGACTCTGTGACTTCATCCCAGAAGGACCAGAAACAGAAGCCTAAGAAAAAGGCTTTTCAGTACTGTCCCTTTCAACCACAGCCTCCTTGGCAGCAGTCCCAGCAGGGCCAATACTAAGCCTGGTGCCTTAAACCCAAGTTCAGAGGCCAGGGCCGCAAACGAGGTGGGGGCAAGGGTGGTGGTGCCCCTCTGGCTGCAGTGGTCAGTGGCCCCACAAAAGCTGTACAGAGAGGGGTTGAGAGGTGTCATTCCTCCACCTCTCTGTCCATGACGGCACTTCCCATTGGGGGTCAGTTATGCCATTTCTTTGCCACTCTGGCCCGCTATCACAACAGAAAAGTGGGTGGTAGGCAGAGGGCTGCCTCTAAACTTCGAGGCTCTCCTGCCTTACCGACTCCACGCTCCTCAGGAGTCCAGGGTGTCACAGGACATGCTGTCTATCCTCCAGGAGAACATCACTCAGCGCTTCTTGAAAGGAGCCATAGCCCATGTCCCAGATGCCCTGGCCAGTCAGGGTTACATGACCAGGTACCTCCTGATTCTGAAACAGATGGGGGGGGCAGCTAGCGTCCCATACTGGATCTGCAAGATCTGAACCAGGTCATGTGGAAGCACAAGTTCTGTATAGTTACCCTGAATCAGATTGTTCCTTCTGTGGCACAGGGCATATGGTTTTGCTCCCTGGCCATCCAGGATGTGTTTTTCCACACCCAGTCCATCCTACATTCAGTTCCATGCAGAAGGAGTACTGTACCAGTTCCAGGTCATGCCCTTTGGTTTCTAGTCCATGCCTATGGTCTTCATCAAGTGCATGGCAGTGGTGGCAGCCTTCCTTCGGTGTCAGGATGTATCCCTACTTGGATGAGTGGCTATTAGCCAGACCATCCGTAGAGACCGTTCAGGGGTCCAGAGATCTGGCCATCCTGAACTGCCGAGTCTTGAGCCTGTTGGTTAACCTGGACAAGTCCAAACTGGTCCCCTCACATGTGATCAAGTTAATCACGGCAGAACTAGACTCCCTGCAGGCCAAGGCCCACCTCCCTGTAGACTAGGCACTGGATCTTACCTCCTTTCCTCGATCATTTCAGGTTGGGCTCTTGTGCCCTGCCTGGGTTTCCTGTAGCTGGTGGGATACATGGCATCCTACACCATCTTGGTCCATTGGGCCTGCTGATGGATGCGTCACTTGCAGTGAGAGTTGGACTGTCAGTGGTCCCAGCACCTAGGCCACTTGTACCAGCCAGTCATGGTGACCCAGCCAGTGTGGGACGCCATCCATTGGTGGGAAATCCCATAACATCTGGAGGAAGGAATCCCATTTGTCTGCCCAGAGCTGACTGTCACACTGATGTTGGCCATGTCTCTGGTGGAGTGGAGAGCACACCTGGGAGACCACAGGGTCTTGTCACCACATAAGCCTGCTGGAGCTGCATGCAGCGTGGCTTGCTCTGATGGAATTTGCTCTTCTAGTCAGCGGTCAGGTTGTGCAGGTCTAGATGGACAGCACCATGACCATGTTCTACCTGAACAGGCAGGGTGGAATGCACTCCCTTTCCTCATATCAGGAGGCCCTCCACACCTGGACCCGTATACACAGCCTGGGCCCGGATCATCTGGTGATCCATGTTGCAAGAGTGAACAGTCAGCTGGCAGACACACTCAACCAGGTAGGAAAGACATTGCATGAGTGGTCCCTGAATCAGGAGGCGGTGAACCACCTGTTCTCCCTGTAGGGCACTCCTGTGGTGGATCTGTTTGCCTCCTGGAAGAAAGCCATACTGAGGCTGTTTTTTAATCCCCCCCACACACACATTCTGGGACATTGTTGGGGGATGTCTTTGCGAGGCCCTGGATCGCAGACTTCATATATGCCTTCCTTCCCTTCCCCTGGATCAAGGTGGTGGTTAAGGCCAGAAAGACTGGCCCAGGCAGTTCTGGTATCCAGATGTCCTCAGCCTCAGCAGCAGACCTCCAGGGCGGCTGCCTCTTCACCTGGATCTGCTGACCAGACTGTAGGGGATGGTCCTGTACCTAGACCCTGCTGTCTGGTCAGCAGATCCAGGTGAAGAGGCAGTTGCCCTGGTGCTGGCTGTGCTCATGGGCAAGCCATTTGAGCCTGTGCAGAGGTGTGAGATGTCACACCTGTCATGGGAGATGGCCTTCCTGGTGGCCATAATGTCAGCCACAAGGCTTAGTGAGCTCCAGACTCTCTCGATGGAGTCTCCATACTTGGTCTTCCACAAGTACAAAGTCATCCTTCATCACCACCGGAAGTTCTTCCTGAAGGTAGCATCAGAGTTTCCCCTTAACTGTGATCAACTTACTGGTCTATTTTACCAACCTTTCTTTAGAGGCTGACCATAGGCTCCATACGCTGGACCTATGGAGAGTGCTCTCTTATTACAGAGAGTGCATGGTTGGAGTTACTGGTGAGTCTTGCCAGCTGTTTGTAACATACGTGGAAGCCGTACCTGGCAGACTGGCAGCAAAGTGGGCAGTTGGCAGGTTGATCGCATCTTGCATCGACCTCTGCTGTAGGTTGGCTGGTAGGGAGTCTCCTGTAGGGCTTAGTGGTCATACCAACAGGCCTACTGCTGTCTCAGCAGCTGCCTCCAGGGACATCCCTATCCAAAAATCTGCAGGGCTGCTACGTGGAGGACAGCACAGGCTTTTATTTCCCACTACAGCATCAGCCTAGAGACCCATTTGGATGCTGCTTTTGGGACTTTTTTTAAACAGCAATTGTTAATATATATAAAAAAAATCTGTGAAGAACTTGGTAACCTCACCTCGCCTCATGTGGGTGGTGACATCCTGAGAGCACTCAAGCTTCGCTCTTGTGCCCATGATGTCACCACTCTCACTTGATGTGAGGTTACTAGTTCTTCATGGAGGGGGGTTAGTTATTCTCTATGTACTTCTAGAGTTCTGATCCCTGTGAAATCAGTAGAGTGGAAGTATGCAGGGGGACAACTTCACTCAGGGCTTCTGCTCAGCAGATGTCACCAGTTTCCAGAAATCATAAGTAATTAAAAAGTGAATATTGGACAGCCAAAAGACAGCATTAACTGTGCTATAAATGAAGAATAGGACTATTTCAAAACAAACACATGAAACAATACATTGGGTGTATTACATATTAAATGTAAAGAACTAGGTTTATGGTCCCGTTAATTACTGGGAAGACAGACACACAGTGTACCTATAATGTTGTTTAAATGGGCTCTTATTTTTTTGTCAATTCTTTTTCCCTCTGGTCACCACCAGCTGGGGCTTCTTCAATCGACCTGCCTTATCCCTTCTAGCCTGAGATCCTCCCATCTGCACCTGTATAACTCTTTGACTCACCCATGACAACAATGGAGCCATTTCCCCCCAGAATACACCCCCTGGGGTGGGGCCACCTTCTGCTCCTTGGCACTTTCTTCCAGCACTCCACAGGCGGAGGCAATGTCAGGACCAGGTTGCAGTGGGCAGGATCTGGCAGAGGTGGGGGCAGGCAATGTCTACCCCCAGCCGATGGGTGGTTTCCCTTGTTCTGGAGCTCCCCCTAGGCACCCGGATGTGCAGTGCTGCCAGGCGCGCTCCCACACCCAGTCCACGAACAGCTGCTGAGGCACCTGCCCTTGCGTCTTGCGTGATCCCTGGACTGTGGCACTCCCAGCCTCCGCTAGGAGCCGCTTATGCCGGGGAGTCATCCACCCCAGGAGAAGAGAGCTGTCCTCCGGACACTCAATCCTCTCCTTCCCCACCGACCTCGGATGACCCAGGCTCACTCCCAAACCCGGGTCGCCGGTGTGGTGTCCAGCACCTCAGCACCACTGGGGCAGTTTAAATCAGCTCTTTAAAAAACATTTCTTAGAAATCATAAAAAAAAATGTCTCGACCCCCTTCCCGATCAACTTAGTCTATCCAAGAGAGAACCTCTCTCTCGAGAATTAGACAGCATCTTGGGCTGCCATTCAAGGCTCATGATTGGCTATATGAACTTTTGACTTGCAGTGGAAGGTAAAGATTTGTATTCCTGCTTTTGGCAGACTGTAGCAGGTCTCGAGAGAAAGTCCTTTTCACATCCACACTTCATTGGTTCAAAAGGTGCATTCTTAACTTAGGCTGAAATAAACGGCTTATGCTATGAAGTTTTTATTTTTTGAGGGGTCCACCATATTAATGCCATACTTAACCCAGCCAAGAGCAGCATCTTGTAACCAGGACCCCCTAACTTGTACCATAGACAAGGCAACAAACCACAAGTTGGCATAAACAAAGGTACCACCCCTGGCATTTGGGTGAATACCTGGCTCGGCATGTAAGTGGGCAGGGGGTTAGAGTGCAAAATAACATTTATATTTGCATCGAGTTCTGGGGGAGAGGTGCTAGGGCTATGCTATGTCTCCTATCTGAGGGAGCCCATAAACAGTTTCACACTGGGAAGCACAGATGGAATGCCCACTACTAGAAATGGGATTGTATAGTATGGCTTTATTCTGACACAGATGGAAAGCAGAAAGGGGTAATCCCCCAGGTTGGTACTGTACTTTACAGAACACACATGGCACAAGACCTTTTCCTCCTCCAAAACAAACAAGTTTGGGCTTTCTCGCAATTTCTCTTCCACAGAACTACGAACAGTCCATCCCTTTTTTCTAGGGATCTAATGGACATTAACTTTTCCACAAGTGTCTATTATGTGGGGGTTACCACACACTTCAAACACTTTCCTCCTGACACGATGGGCTTAGTTAACATCTGCAGGGTAATCTTGTGCCCTTCTGGTAACCAGTTAGCCCTGACTGGACTTTTAGGTGAGGTTCTGCCCACCCTGGTTCCAGTCAGCCTTTCCCATTCCTTCCATGTTACACAAAGCAGATTCTTAAGTGTCTACAGATTGCTAAAGGTATTTACACATTTAAATTTTATGTTCAGCAAATATTTTTGGTGAGACTGGGGCCCTCAGTGGTCTAATCTAGCCTTATCTCTGGGCACATATACCACCAGCCAACTCCCTTAAAACCTGTCCATGTTTCTGTACTCATGGTTTGTTTGTCCCTTTGTTACAGACATCAGACCTTTGAAAAAATACTTCTTCCCTTTAACTTCATGGCTTCAAACTCTGAGACTCTCCATTAGTTTCTGCTTTGGACATCTGGACAATCTTCTGGTCTCTCAGGGGACTGCCTCTTGGACCCACTGCATTTCACAGTCCCAATTAATTCTCACAGACATGACCCACTAGGGTCCCAGACTTGCAGGTCTCCACCACTTCCTCTGGTACTGCTGTTGCCTCACACACTGGGGTGAGAAAAATGACCAGAGGGCCTTCACCCAGGCTAGCAGGCACCTCTGCCTCTGAACACTACTGCATTCTACTGCTGACTGCTCACAACTCAACCCAGGATTCTAAACTGTTCCCCTATCAGCTGATTCCACAGTGGCTCAGGCTGCTGCAAGAGTTCTAAATGACTTCATTCATTTCTCCCTCAGCCTAGCTTGGTAAACAATGAGAGTTCTGTAGAGAGCTTCTAATAAACTCTCTACCAGGTGCTCACTACCTTCCTAGTCTAACACTGATGGGATTCTAGTAACCTCAGGGGACTGGGTGGTTACACTCACCGCCAACAGACGGACCTTGCTGTCTGCAGCAAGGGCTTTCAACTGCAACATGGGCCATCCAACCTCTGGGTGTCCTACGGGGCAAGGTGGCCAGGCTCACCCCCTACCTATGCCAAGGCATAGACAGGTGGCACCAGAGAACAGAGGCCTGCTGAAGAAACTTCAGCTCTACCTAACGACTATCTTGGAACTCTATCCAGTGGCTCCAAGAAACTGCCTGAAGCATGCCCTGACAGAGCAGCACTGAAGGCCCATACTTGAGTTAGGACCTCCAGCCTGTCTAACCTATGCTACCCACGGGGTACCTATGCCCACACACATTTCACACTTTTACACAGTGTACTGCTTTAGAAACATACATAAGGTGTTGCTGTGCATTTCCCAAACCCCAGTACTACACACTCTAAACCTGAAAAGCAAAAAATGTTTTAACATATTCTAGTTACACATTTGTTTTAAATCCAAAACACTCTAAAAGGAGGACTCCTTTGAGCCCTAAACATCCTCTTCATGTCTTCTTTTCTTCTCCCAGGTGCACCTGCAAAAGAAAACATTCCAAAAACTCATCCTGCAAACAAGAAACAACCTGCAAGGAAAACAGTAATCAAACCTCCCACCAGCAGATACTATCCAATCCCAAAAGATTTTTAAAGGGTTTTCTACAAAAGGTAGTATAAAAGTACCAAACTAACCACATGCAAAACATTTTTTTTGGGGGGGGAGGGAGAGTTTCTACAAAGTCCCGGCTCTAAGAGAAAATGTCCAGAGTGCACAAGGCACTCACATTCAAGAATAGTCTTTTACAGGCTGAAGCCTTCTGAGAACTGTTCTTGCTGCAGGCTCAAAGCCTGCTAGATTACTGTAGTCCAGATCCAGGAGTCTTTTGGACCAAACAGTTTAAAGGACATCTCTTCTGGGCACAGCCATAACATAAAAAGTAAGAGACGATTTTAGCCTACCATGTCAGATGTGCAGGTTAACTATCTGCATCACCTCTCTGGATCTGGTCTGGATCTCTTCTCCATCCTGGCTGAAGACAAATCTTAAGAACAAGATCTTGCACGCCACTTCTGGACCTGGATGTTGCTGATCAAGGAAGAAAGCTGCAGGCACGATATCTCTAGTTGCTCCCATGAGGAACGCTGACATGTTGCTCCCTGTGCTGGGACACTGACCAGTTGCTCCCTGTGGTAGGATGCTGACATGTTGCTTCCTGTGGCGGGACGCTGATGTTGGCCTTCGGATCTCTTTCTTTGGTTGATTGCTTGCAGAGTTGGGTGGCAGACTCACCATGTTGCACCTCTTCTGGTGTGGCTATCTTTCAAACCGGCAAAATGCTGGTAGTGGCACTCCGGGGTAGTACCACTCAGGATGAGGACCATAAACTATTGTCTTATCTGGACAAACAAGTCTTTTGATGTGGACTGTTTCATGACTAGCTCTGTCAGTTATTCGGACTGAATCTAGATGGAGGGGTGTGATCTAGTCTCCAAATCATTAACCTGTTGTAACAGAGTTTGATTCCCACAAACTTATACAATTTGGGTTTAATGGTAGCTCTGCGGTCTTCCCACAGCCATTCCTCTCTATGGTTTTCAGTGGCTTCCCACATCCATCTTGGGGGGGAGAAATTGATATTTTAGTCCATACTCTGCCTCAGCCCTGTGTCTGATCAGGCGTTCCTCTTTACTGCTTTTGGGTAGACTCAAAGCAGTGGCCTGACTGGCCAGGGGAGCTGGCACTGGCCAGGAGCTGTAGCTGCAGGCATGGGGGCGACTGGTGGCAACCTCTCATGGAAGTGCTGTTGGGGCTCCCCTGTTTTCTTTTGCCTAAATTGATGCCCTTTGTCTGGTCCTCTGTGGACGGCAGTGAAGACAATCGTTGGTTGGAAAGGCCAGTCTGAAGAAACATTGCATACTAAGAAGACCCCTGGGATCTCTCTGAGCAGGCTGAATCCATCGAAGGTTGGACATTGGAGCACGGACTCCCTGATTCATACGAGACGGTCAGACCTTTTTAACTCTGTTTTTAGACCACTTCATATTTTATGGGCAGTGAGAGTGCCTGTTAGAATTGTGAACCTTGATAAATCTTTGTAGACTTTCCTATGTCTAAGTGAGAGGTAATGCTGGTGAAAACTCCTTTTCTGTCTGTTTCCTGAAGAGGTGGGAGCTTTTTGGGTGTACAACTCAAATTTCAGAGACATTTAGTGACTGCTCTTTGCTGTTTAATATTTTCATCTGCTGCCACAAAGAAAAATATTTTATATTTATACTTTGTTAGGTTGGGATTAGTTGGTGGGAGTTTTACACTTTGAGTGTTGAATTTGTTTTAATTTGTTGTTCGGTTATTGGTGTTTATGGTGTGTGATTGTGGTGAGTATGATTAGCAGTGTTCTTTGTTTGCTGTATGTGAAGTACTGATTTGGTTTTGGCTGGACTGTTTTTCTGCTACTGTTTGTGATGTGTTGAGATGGCAAAAGGATGGTCAGGGTCTATTCCCCCTTCAGGCCCAGGGATCTCCACCCTTTTGATTGTCAGCTGAGGCATGCAGGAGATGTCATGCCTCGGGGATAATCAGGAGAAGGAAGAAGGGGGGGGGAGCTGGGCCTGGTGGGGGAAAGGAGAGGAGTGGGTAGATTGGGGTTATGGGGACAAGGAGATGCCCTGGGAAAAAGTGGGACCAGGATAGGGGTCCTCCTTGCCTGGTTCCCATACCCAAGGGCTCTGCTGTGTGCAGGCAGGTGGCACAGTCTTGCTCGACTGCTCATCCTACTCGGGCAGTGTTATGCAATGCCATGTCCATTAAGAACAAAACTGCAATGATAGCATACATTGTTGGAACATCGGACCTGGTATGCATCACCGAGATATGGTTGGATGAGAATGCAGGCCCAGTATTGGCCTCAGCAATTCCATCAGGGTACTCTGTGATATACTGCCCAAAAATGGATTGTAGAGGCAGGGGTGTAGCCATCTGTTTTAGATCGGAACTGGGCCTTGTGGATGTGACAGTGGGGTCCACCAGATCCTTTGAGTGTATCGTGGGTGCGGGTGTAAGGTGCAGGATACTGCTCATCTACCGTCCACCCGGGGATGGAAAAGAATTCCTTAAGGAAGTCGTAGACTTCATTGTTGACGTGGTATTGGGATCCCCCAGATGGATGATTCTGGGGAATTTCAATGCCTTGATCGACGATGAACTCTCACATTTTGGTCAGGACTTCCTCCAACTTATGACTTTGTTGGGCCTCACACAGGTAGTTAACTCCGCAACCCACATTTGTGGTCTCTCACTGGACCTGGTGTTCCTCCTAGGGATGAAGATCTCTGATCTGGTGGTGGAACCAGTTGGGTGGTCTGACCATCACACCACAGGGTTCAGTTTTGTGGCTCCCCCAAATAGGCCAGCCCCTACAGAGATGGTCCAGTACCGCCCTTTAAGGGGCATGACCCCATAGGGCCCAATGGTGGTGTTAGACCTATTGAGATTGCCGAGTAAATGCATGGATCCAGAGGATCTGGTACTTTCCTATAATGAGGCAGTGACAGAGGCCCTGGATTCTATTGCTGCTGTTTGTGTTTGTCCCCTCACTCTTTGACCAAAGTCCCCATGGTTTGATGGGGCCTTGAAGGAGTTGAGGAGAGTGGGTCGAAGGCTAGAGAGGGTTTGATGGAAATCGGGACTGGAGGTTGACAGGCTTATATTGATGGACCATTATACAGTCTATCAATCGACAATCTTGCGTAAGAAGACAGCGTTCCTGTCCAGGGAGACTGCCACTTCGCAAAATCGACCAGTTCAGCTCTTTTGGACCGTTGACAGATTGTGCAGTCCAATCCGTCCTCAGCTTGAGAGAGCTTTTTCGTAAGTGAAGTGTGATGAGTTTGTTCATGTTTTGCAGATAAGGTTGCCACCATCAGGTCCGGGGTCGGCCCAGCTCTCCCTAATGGGGGTTGCGGAGGTTGGTAGGAGGTTGCGAGCACCCGGATTGCTTGGTCCGACTTCAGTTGGCTGGAATTCATGGACGTCGTAAGGATTATCCAGACACTGTGGCCAGCCAGCTCTAGTTTGGACCCGGGCCCAACTCTGCTCCTTCTGGGTTGCGTTGATGACATCGACCTGGTCCTGGCCGAGACAGTCTGGAGTTCATTGGAGAAAGAGATCTTTCCAGAGCCCCTAAAAGAGGCGGTTGTGCGACTGCTCCTTAAAAAAACCTTCCTTGACCCAGACTGTCTGGCTAACTACAGACCTGTCTCTTGTGGGCAGGGTTATTGAGAAGGTGGTTGTGCTGCATTTGGATGATCATCGTTCCACCTACAATGTCTATGATTCTCTCCATTCTGGACTTCAGAAGAGGCATAGCACTGAGACAGCCCTTGTTCGGGTGCTTAATGAGCTAATAGCGAGAGATCAGAGGAGTTATTCCATCTTGGTCCTCCTTGATCTCTCCGCAGCATTTGACACCGTGGACCATGGTGTGCTATTGGAGCACCTGTGGCTCATCTGTAGACTGTCAGGTATGGTCCTCAGATGGTTTCGATCATTTCTCGAGGGTAGGACTTGGAGAGTGGTCACTGGGATTTTTTACTCTGACGCTCTCCTCCTATCCTGCAGGGCTCCATTTTGGCACCCATGTTGTTTACAGTGTATATGCTGCCGTTAGGAGACATTATTAGGTGGTACGGTTTGAGATATCACTGCTGTGCAGATGATACTCAGCTGTACATGTCCTTTGTACCCGAGCAGGATGTTGTTATCTCAGTGCTTAACAACTGCCTTGCTGAGATCCAGGACTGGATGAGTGCCAGCTGGCTGAGGTTAAACCCAGCTAAAACCAAGGTGTTGGTGGTGGACCTGGATTGTTGGGAGGCGGGTTTGTCAGCTGGACAGCCTTCTGGGCTTTGGCTTGGGGGCATTCAGCTGGCTACCTCAGACCAGGTGCAAAACCTGGGCATTATTCTTGACGACGGTTTGACCCTGAAATCTCAGGTGCCTGCCATTGTTAAGACCTCGTTTTATCATCTGAGGAATATCACCCGGGTGAAACACCTGGTTCTGCCTGCTGATCTTTCAACACTGGTCCACGACTTTGTAACTTCCCGCCTTGACTACTGCAATGCCCTATACCTGGGGCTACCAGGGGTTGATATCCACTGCTTGCAGCTGGTGCAGAATGCGGCGGCCAGGCTTGTGACTGGTACTTCTAGGACCAGTCACGTTATGCCTGTGCTCCATGGACTACACTGGCTGCCTGTACAGTGGTGGATCACCTTCAAGGTCAGTTTGCTGACCTATAAAGCCCTACACAATCAGGGACCCCGTTACCTACAAGATCTCCTTTCTCCCTGCTGTTCCTCCCGTCCCCTTCAATCCACCAACGAGGGATTGCTAGAGATTCCCAGGGTGCGATTAAAGTAATCTGGGGCCAGATCTTTTGCATTTGTAGCCCCTACCCTGTGGAATTCTCTACCTCGTCAGGTAAGAGTGTGCCTGGCTGTCCAGAGTTTTAAATCAGCCCTGAAAACTCATTTGTTTAGCTTAGCGTTCCCTGATTAATCTTATTGATGGGATCTTAATATTTAATACTCCTGTAAATTATAAGTTTTATGTATGATTTTATTATCTTTGATTTTAGCCTTTTTTTGTGTTTATAAATGTGTTTGTACAGCACCTTGATCTCTGGAAAGATGCTTTTAAAAATAAAGTTGATTTACTGATTGACTGACTTGGGGGCAGCCAGACCTGGTCAGGGTAGCTTAGGATGCTCCGAACAGGGAAAAAGCAGTCCATTCCTGTACTTGCTACCAATTCTTTTGAGCACTGTACAGTTTCTGGTGGCTCACTTGCAGTTAGGGCCACTGGTAGCCCATTCTCACTACCAGTTGCCTTACTAACTTGCTCCCTTTCTGCTTGTCCTACATGCTCTGCCTAGGAGCTGATAGCTGTTTCAGCCCCTGATACAGTCCACTTCTTACTGTGTTCCAAGGCAGCTGTCTCCCAGTGTAAGGCATCTTCTATTTCATCCTTTCCGATCAAACTCAGACATGGGCCTGCTGCCCATGGATCTACGGACTCAGTCTCTGGCTGGTCCCTTTCAACCTTTTCTGGGGTCAAGAAGACCATTTCTGCCTGCCACTGCAAGTCACTCTGGGTCACACTCTCAAAAAATTCTCTCACTAGCTCCTCTGGTTCCTCCTGCCTGCATGCAGTTGCTTTCTGTAATGGACAGGTTGGGCCCTCACACAGAGTCCACGTTGGAGACATATATTGCTTTGGTTTTGGCTTGCACAGTACTACTCTCCATACACATCCCATACTGCTTTCTACAGTCATTGCAGTGAGGAATCATTAAAACATATCTCCCAGTTCTCATGCAGATCACACCCACATTTACTGGAAAGTTAGATCTTACTTCAAGTGGGAGCTCTTGCAGTAGGTTGTTACCATTAGGATTATGCCGCCAGGCACTAGGACCCCACGGCAAACTTCTAGCTAGCAGTCTCCAGTGGTGACTGACTCAAACGCCAGCTCTTCCCCGCCATCAGTCGATGGTATATCGGGGGTGCTCCACAGCCCCATCTCTGTTCTTTTTTTTCTCCGCCACAGACCCATTGCCTCGGCTCTTTGGTAGACGTTTAGAAGAACTAGTGGTAGTCTCCTAAAATTTTTGCCTTTTTTCCTCAGTCGAAAAGCCAGTTTTTCATCTCTTTGGTTGCTGTATGTTGTCTTCACCATCGTCCATCTCTTCCACCGAGAAGAAGATTAATTTTTTTTTCCCCAATTGTTTAACCAGCCTGTGGCCACCAGATTCTGGCGAGGATAAAAACGAGTCCTGCGTCTTCTGCCTGGGGCCTGACC
The DNA here is from genome assembly GCA_016271365.2 of Neoceratodus forsteri. Lineage (NCBI taxonomy): Eukaryota > Metazoa > Chordata > Ceratodontiformes > Ceratodontidae > Neoceratodus > Neoceratodus forsteri. Next base: position 63,187,448 of record JADMNL010000036.1, on the reverse strand, counting down.
ACGACACCAAGGCCTGCTAGGTGTGCAGAGGCTTTGCCAGCTGGACTAGGATGCACCGCCTGAAGGCACTCAAAGCCCATCTTCTAGAGCAGCAGGTGGCCGTATTGTAGGCCTCACCAGCAGGGAAATCCTCTTATTCTCGTCCCAAACATAAGGATAAGAAAAAGGACTCTGACCAATGGAAGTCCTGAGAAAAGAACCTGGGTCAGTCCAAGGGGCATTTGTGCTCCCAGTCCCTACATCAAAAGAAGCCCTCCTCGGGGTCAAACTCAGGAGGCTCCGACCATTCTTCCCGCCACTCTCAGCATTCTACAGGGCAGCAAGAGGCTTCCAATCCCACCTTAACACCAGCGTCGGGGAATGGCAAGCAGGGCTCTAGCACTCCTATAGCCCAAACTTCCCTGAAGGTGAAGGCTAGTCCCTTGTGGACGTCCTCCACCACAGGGGTTGGGACCTCTACTTTATCCGTGAGGACTCTGGTCCCACCGCGCAAGGTCCCAACATTGGCTCCCCTGGTACGCTGAGTAAGGCCTCTGACTTCAGGGATCGGTCATGGCTCACTGATCCTCAGCGGCATCGGCTGCAGACCCTAAACTGACATTGGCCTCCAAGCCAACCAGCTCCAGGCCGTCGTCAGTCCAAGAAAAGGAGTGTCCATCGGGTAAGGCCTCCTCGGTACCCGAACGTTCACTAGTCCACGGCATCCACACCAGAGGACCAGGGGGGATCAGTCCACTCCCTTGCCTAGGGACCTGCCAAACCTCCCCTCATCCCCTATCACTCCTCCCACACCAGAGAGGCCTCCTCCTTCAAGGGGGTCAGCTGCTGTGCAGTTCACAAAAGAAGAACTGACTGAACTGTTCCAATTCTGGTGGGGGCAGGTTTAAAAAGACGTGATTCCACTGCAGCTGGACCCAGAACCGGCTCCAGTTAAGGAAAAGAACCAAATCTCAGCTAGGAAACCTTCTTCTCCCATGCTTAAGCCTACAACAAAGTCTCGCTCATGCAGCTCCATGGACTCCTGTGGGCGGACTCTGCACAAAAATAGGCAACACTGAAGTCGCTTATGGTCATTTAGTACTGACTGCCATCGCTCCTTTAGCCAGGGGCAGTCATCAAGCCAATGTCAGTCTGATAGCCGTCATTGGTGCTCGACCAGCCATCACTGGTTCTATAGCAGTAGACGGTCCTCCAGTGGGAGGCGTTCCCTTGAGGGGCACAGATCCTCCTCAGGATCAGTTTCCTCCCTCTTCTAGGAGCCACAGTTCAGAGCCCAGCTCAGGTTCCAACCGTTCCCTTTAGAGGAAGAGGCCGGTGTCCCCGGACGAGAACGACACCACTAGGTCACCACCTGATGATCCCACTTTCATGGATGTTATGAGGCATATCCAGTCCTCCAATGAGTGGGAGCCAGAGGATCTGGATCTCGAATGCCCGAGACTAGTGTAGTACCTGAGGCAGAAGGAGCCAAAACCCTTGGTTGTCCCTCCTCTTGTGGATACTTTCCAGGATCTTACGCGGATCACTTGGAAGCATCCTTCCAGTACTCCAGTGGTCTTGAAAAAATCAGATAGGCTGTACAAGGTGCCAAGGGATGAGCTCTTTCTGGCAGAACACCCTCAGGCAGACTCCATGGTCGTCATGGCTGCCCATGACAAGTCCAAGCAGCCAAAGCACCTTAGTTCTCAGCCTCCTGATGCAGAAAGTTAGGTAATGCAATATTTGTTGGTGCTCCTTCATAGCCATACCATCTTTTATATTGCTGTAGTTCTCTTTCTTGCTGGGCTATCCAAATCCTAGTGTGAAGAGGATCTCCTGACTTTTTGCTACCCATTTTGCTCTGCAAAAACACCACCACACAAGTCCAAGTTACTGATCTGCGCTTTGCACTTAGCACACTGGTTCTGACTTTTTAAACTGCAAATGTCTCTTTCTGTGCCGAACCTGCTGCCTGCATTGCATTTTGGTCTCACACTTTGCACAGTTTCTGGTTGTTTTGTACCATGGAACCCGGACCCAACATGGCGCTTCATTGTTTGTTTACATTTGCTTTGGACTACGCCCCAACATGGCCACTGAAACCTTTTCTGCGTCATACACACACTGCTCTGGCTGCATTCAGTTCTCTGCCACAGCGATTTACACAATGTGTTAATGTGTTACCACAGACAAGGCAAAAAACGACAAGTTGGCATAATCAAAGGTACCAACTCTGGCATTAGGATGAATACCTGACTCTGCATCCGGGGGGGGGGTTACAGTGCAAAATAACATTTATATCTACACCGGGGTCCATGAGAGAGAGGTGCTAGGACTATGCTGTGTCTCCTATCTGAGGGGGCCCATAAACAATTTCACACTGGGAAGCGCAGATGGAATGTCCACTACTGGAAATGGGATTGCATAGCATGGCTTTATTCTGACACAGATGGAAAGCAGAAAGGGGTGGTTCCCCCAGGTTGGTACTGTACTTTACAGAACAGACATGGCACAGAACCTTTCCGGCTCCAAAACAAACAGTTTGGGCTTTCTCACAATTTCTCTTCCACAGAACTACGAACAGTCCATCCCTCTTTTCTAGGGATTTAATGAACATTAACTTTTCCACAAGTGTCTATTACGTGGGGGTTGCCACACACTTAAAACACATTCCTCCTGACATGATGGGCTTTGTTAACATCCGCAGGGTAACCTTGTGCCCTTCTGGTAATCAGTTAGCCCTGACTGGAGTTTTAGGTGAGGGTCTTCCCATCCTGACCCCAGGGAGCCTCTGCCCTTCCTTCCAGGTTACACAAAACAGATCCTTCAATCTCTACAGATTGCTAAAGTTATCCACACATTTAAATTCTACATTCAACACATATTTGTGGTGAGACTGGAGCCCTGAGTGGTGTAATCTGCCTGTCTCTGGGCACATACACCACCAGCCAACTCCCTTAAAACCTGTCCATGTTTCTGTACTCATGGTTTGTTTGTCCCTTTAGGCGCTTTTACTCACAGGTTTCTGTAACGGAATGACTGTTATGGAAACAGTATTCCGTTACATCCCCTGTGTGTAAAGTGCATCTGTTTCATTCCCTAGGTGAATGTTCGTCCAAACTGCAATCTCTGCTTATCGCGGTTTGCACCGATGTGTTCCGTTTCGTCTGGCTGTGTAAAACAGCCATTCTGGCAGCAATGCAGAAACAACCATTATAGAGCAGCAAACTCTGGGGGAGCTGAAACAAATGGAGGTGGGAGTTGCTGGAATACTCACAGGGTGTAGAAAAGAACCAGAATGCAACAGAGTACAATGGCACCACACAGGTAACGCTGATTCCATTTTAAAAACCTGTGTGTAAAAGCGCCTTTTGTTACAGACATCAAACCTTTGAAGAAACACTTCTTCCCTTTAACTCCATAGCTTCAAACACTGAGACTCTCCATTAGTCTCTGCTTTGGGCATCTGGACAAGCTTCTGGTCCCTCAGGGGATTGCCCCTTGGACCCACTGCAGCTCACAGTCCCAATTAATTCTCATAGACATGACTCACGGGGGTCCCAGACTTGCAGGTTTCTACCATTTCCTGTTGTACTGCTATTGTTTCACACACTGGGGTGAGAAAAATGACCAGAGGTCCTTCACCCAACCTAGGACAGGCTGGCTGGCACCTCTCCCTCTGAACACTACTGCTGGCTGCTCACAACTGAACCCAAGATTCTAAACTGGTCGCCTAGCAGCTGATTCCACTGTGGCTCAGGCTGCTGCGAGAGTTCTAAATGACCTCACTCATTTCTCACTCAGCCTAGCTAGGTAGACAATGAGGTCTGTAGAGAGCTTCTAATAAACTCTCCCAGCTACCCACTACCTTCCTAGTCTAACACTGATGGGATTTCAGTAATCCCAGGGGACTCTGTGGTTACATTAATTACCAGTCGGAGCCACAGTCCCCCCCCCCCACCACCAATACTGCACTGATTGAATGGTTTGTTTTCGTATTGTAAGACAGCACTGAAAAGGAGCATGATTCAGTGATTTTCTTGGTGAATTAAAATAAAGCTCTAGTGCAGTGCTTCCCTGTTGCTGTTTATACCTGGTGCCCATGCTAGGGCTTACATTTTACTGATGGCTACCACTAGTACTGTGGCCCTGTTGCTGACAGGGAAATCCCATACTTGCCCTTTCCAGCAGAGGAATATGTAATCATTAACTTCAGACAATGAAGAAAATGGTATCCCATCAAAATAGCAAAGGCAAAATGGCGTGGCAAAAACAGCAATGGCAAAACAGCACGATAGGGTCCCTCCCCTTCCCAAGGTGCATCCCCCCAGAGTTGGTATCCACAATAAGGAGGGTGTGGGGGCAAAGCAAAAAGAGCCCTCACCATATATGCTCATGCTGTTCTTTCCGTGCTGTTTGTGGCAGTCGCCATTTAGCCCTCGCTATTTTGATGTGGAACCAAAGGAAAAGGCATATTATCACATAGGAAAATGTGTCTGGGGGGGTATTCCTCTGATCTGCATACAAGATGTCAGTGGCAGAACTGCAGAACCAGTTGGAATCGGATCCTGTGGAGAAAGCGGTATTGGCTGTGGCCCCAAGGTTGCCTGGTCGTGGGACCAGATTTAGTATGAATGCTTTAGCTGTCTCATTTTTCTGCCAAAATCCCCCAAACCTGCGATCCATGGCAGAGTTGCTACCCTTCTACTTGTAGAGCTGTCTGATTAGCAGTGTGATGTGTAATAGGTGCACACAGGGCTCAAATTAAATCATTCCGGGGTGGCTCACTGTTATTACCAGTTAAAGATATTAATTCCAAATTACATCTTTATTTGCATGAGCAGCGTGAACTCAATTGTAGTAACACAATAAATGTTATTTTAGATTAGCGGCTGGCTACGATGCTTTGGCTCCTGCTGTCGTGTACCCTCTCTTCTGTTATCCTGTTTCTAGGCAGAGTAATTGCATGGATTTAGGGCTGGTAACCTGTGGTCAGAGAGAATAAAGCAGTGGCTAGTCCCCTGCCTGGCTAATTCTTATAATACAGTAGCAAAATCCAGTTAAGCAGGATTCCTCAGACTGTGGGCAGACAAAACCATCAAAGGGGTACCTGTTTATATGTTTGTACATCTAGTACAGGATGATATTGTAATATTGCACTGTCTGGGGGATAGGACCGCAAAGCAAAGTTTAGTTTCTGTCTACCCAGACAGCATGCGATAATGTTCTTATTGAGTAAGAAACACACTGAACTAGGCATATAAACATAAATCACTAGAACATTTCTCAACACCCCTCCACACCAAAAAAAAAAAAAAAAAATCATGATGTTGAATGCAGTATAAACAACAGATTTTATTTATGTAATGATTCTGGCACCCCGACAGTTAAAATGAATGACACAGACCAGCAGCATGGGACATCACACAGAGTGAAGGCACGGTATGTACTCAATAGTGCAGTCAGGACTGGAGCAGTTTAAATGTGTTTGCTTTATTCATTTTCAAATATTTTTTGTGCATTTTTATGGTCAGACTATGTAGAAGCTGCGAGTGTGTAACAGTGGGACTGGGCAGTGGGATGCTGTCAGAGTGGGAGATGGTTGCTGCAGTGCACAAGAGTGCATCTGTATGCTGGGTAAGAGGTACACTCATTCTCTGTTCTGATTGACTAGAAATGTTCTAGTGATTTATTATTGACCTTAGAGCAAGGCTGTTACCCTTTGCCTGGGGATCAAGCCTACCACCATTTAAGCAGTAAGGCCCAGCAGCAGGGGGCAGGGTTTACCATGAGGTAATAGCCCATGTTCCAAACTGGAGAGGGGGGTTCACCCAGAGGGTGGCAGTATCAATCAGTAATCCACCCCATGGAGTGGCCTTACTGCTGTTATGAAATGTGGTAAGGCATTTTGGAATTATTTAAAGTTTATAGAAGGAGCACAGTTTTGTCATAATTCTGCTTTTTAAAATGTGATCCTACATCATGTCGCAAGTTGCACATCCAAAATGGCATATGCATCGAATAATGACACATAATTTTTCTGCCGTAAAGCAAGCAGTGTTACAGGTGCAACAAAATGTTTGACAATCACTGCAAATGTTTTGTTGCATTTGTGTTGCAGCTGTGACAAAACAACTGCAGCTAGTGCTATGTCCAAAGCTTTGAAAATCTAGGCCTTTGTCATCTGCTTCCACGTGTGCTACTGCACTACGCAATGGCAGGGTGCATCGTATGGCTGCTGTGTGATATCCACATAGGTCTCAGCCAATCTGAAGGCTGGCTTCTGCTCACTGGTTTTATAATATGTTTAAGGGTCAGGTTGGAGGACCTTATAAGAGGTATTGTCTTGCGTGTTCTTAGGACAAGAGAACCGGAACCTAAAGGTAATGAGTAGAAATGGATGTGTTTTTCCTCTGCAACCCATGATATATTCCCTGTTTATTACTCATTTGCTACAAATTGTTGTATGGGAAAGGCACAGTAAGCCGGAGCTCATTTCCAGGTGCAGCCTCGGGTACAAGGTAGTAAATAAAATGAACAAAAAATGACAAATGCAATGTACAATACTAAATAAAGTGAAAAGTGCAATGTACAACTCAGAATATCAGACAGAATAAGGTGCAATTCTCAAGAAGTGTAAATAATGTATGAATGGCAATAAATCGTTACATCATTGTAGTGTAAAATACAGATGATTATTACATAATTACAGTGCAAAGATAAAAATAAGCTACAGATAAAATACAGCTTTTGTATGTCCAAAAAGGTGATACTGTATCCAGTGACAACGACAATAACATTATAGATTGAGTGAGCACTCCCAACCAATCGGAGCGCTGCTTTCCTCTACACGAGACACTCTTATTCTGTCAAGAGTGTCTCATGAGCAGCTGCCCTGGAAACAGACATGCTCGGGTAAGTTTTTTTTTTTTATATTTAATATATTATTGATCAAGCTCGAGCAATAATATCAGTATGACTGATGAGATCACTCTTGCAATCGTAGTGAGACCACTCTTACAATCATAAGCATGGGCTCATGGGAGGCAGTATAGCATAGAGGTTAAAGGCTCTGAGCTGCAAACCTGGAGACCCAGGTTTGAATCCCATCAGCCTCCACTTGCATACTGTGTGACCCTGAGCAAGTCACTTAACTTCCTTGTGCGCCGAGGTCGCACCTGGAAACAAGCCCTCGCTTAGTGTGCCATTCCTGGTTAAACAATTTCTCCTTCATCGGCCATAAACATACAAAATGAAAGGAGATGAGCGTGCCTTCAATAACTCAATGATTTGTAGCTGTTGGGGGGCAGAGCGAAGGAGATGAGAGAAACTGGGGGAAGGGGAAGGAGGAGGAAAAAACAAGTGGAGGGGAATCATGGAGGGAGGACTATCTGCGGTAATATTGCTAGTGTTGGTTTCTGTTGTGCTGCTTTGCCTGAAGTAGAGGTTATTTTCTGTGTCTTCACAGATCAAGTTCACAGACATCCATCAGTGGAAAGGAATTTGGTTTTATATAATGCCTTACATACAAACTGAATCCGAAAGTTCTTTACGATCCAGCTGCCTTTGGTGCTCAAAGAAAAGTCAGTAAGTTAATGGCGGTTGTGGGACTGAAACTTTGGTCTGCTGGGTCTCCAGGTTGAAAGCCCTGTGCTCTAACCACTAGGCTACACAGCTGTGGAGGAAGAGCAGACACGAACCCACGACACAGTCATACATTCATTGTATGTTGTTGCTGTTTATTAGGTGTTTGCTGCCATTACCCATTTTTAGTTCCTGTCAATTTACTGAGGATTTTAAGGTGCATATGTGTGTTAGCATACATACATATTTAGGGAGAAAGAAGACCAGTGGTTTATTGTGTTCCTCCCTCCCTCCCTCCCATAAGCTCAGTGGGAATAGCACCACCCCATTTCCTTTAAAGTTGTTGTCAAGGCAGAGCTTGAAGGTTTATTTATTTGTGTTTGTTTACCAGGTAAGTACACTACATATGCAGATGTCTATTTTCAGGCACAACCTGGGAGAGTTACAGAAACAGTACAGCAATAACAAAGCAATATAATAGTAGCAGGATCAAAACAATACAGCAGTGGTGGCAGGAACAAAACAATACAGCAGTAGCATCAGGAACAAAACAATACAGCAGTAGTGGCAGGAGCAAAACAATACAATAATAAGAGAAACAGAACAATAATGATATAACAGCAGGAACAAAAACAATACAGCAATACCGTCAGAAACAAAAACAATACAGCAATACCGTCAGAAACAAAAACAATACAGCAATACCGTCAGAAACAAAAACAATACAGCAATAGCGGCAGGAACAAAACAATGCAGCAGTAGCAGCAGAAACAATACCGTAATAGAAGCAATAATAAAAACAGTGCAGCAATATGAAACAATACAGTAACCGGCAAGAGCAAAACTATACAGCAACAGCATTAGGAAAAAGCAATATAATAGTGGTGGGAACAAAATAATACAGCAACAGCAGCAAGAACAAAACAATACAGCAATAGTGGCAGGAACAAAGCAATAGCAGCAAAAACAAAACAAGTTGAGTAGTAGTGCAGGAACAAAGCAATACTGTAACAGTGGCAGGAACAAAAAATTACAGCAGTTGCAGGCAGAACAAAAGAATGCAGCAGTAGCATTGGGAACAAAACAATACAGCAATAGTGGCAAGAATAAATATAGTAATAGAAGGAGGAGCAAAAGAATACAACAGTAGTAGTGAGAACAAAACAATACAGCAACAGTGGCAGGAACAAAACAATACAGCAGCAGCAAGAACAAAATATAGCAACAGGAACAAAATACAGCAATAGTGGCAAGAACAAAATACAGAAATAGCAGGAGGAACAAAAGAATACAGCAACAGGGACAGGAACAAAATAATACGGTAACAGTGGCAGGAACATAGAGGATAATGTATGATCTTTGGTTAATAACCACGCTGCAAACACTTCAAGAGGTTGCCATGACATCATTGTAAACCTCGAGAGTGCAGCTCGAGTGGTTTTCAGATGTCATGGCAACCTCGAGAAATGTTATCAGCACGGTTGTTTACCAAAAACCATACATTATATTTTATAGTGTATGGGCTACCAAGATTGTGTAAAAACGGACTGAATAACTTCACTGAATTACTTTACGGAACATTAAATGTTGTAAGCATTCCGTTGTGTTATACCATTGATATACTCAAGAAGGGTTAACAATAGAGTGATGTCATAATGATGGCATAACATAGAGGATAATGACTGAGGATCGGGTGATAACCATGCTGTAATCACCTCAAGTGGTTGCTAGGGCAACTCGGTGAACCTTGAGAGCACAGCTCAAGAGGTTTACTGTAGCCCTAGCAACCACGAGAGGTGATTTCAGCATGGTTGTCACCCGATCCCCAGCCGTCATCTTTTATAGTGTATGGTCAAAAAAAACACTGTTTGCATTCTATGTGTGAGCATTATGGAACTCTGGTGCATTCTTTTTTGTTATACCACTGTTTGGAAGTTCCGAAGTGTGGTTAACAACTTTTAAAATTCTAAACAGTGCATAACAAAGCTGTGTGACTGCTGATTATGGTGGTTAACAGGCACTTACCATACGTTAGAAGGTTGTAATCTGCTTTATTTCAGTTAAGAGGAGCTCAGACACAAAAGGCAACTGTAGGAGGCAAACGCCAAGTGTGATCCAGCCCCTAGCCTTACTGTCTGCTGAGCTTCACTGATCTTCATCGACTGGGAGAGAGACCAATCATACAGGGAAGGCTGACTCCGACAGGTGCAGAAGCGGGGATTCCTTGACAGTGGTTCTACCTGGCAGAATCCCCCTTGGAGTGCACAGTCCAGGCTCCTATCTCCACTGAGATGACTTCTCTCCTCGATCGCTCTGCCCAGACCCAGCCAGCGGCAGCTGTCTCGGCATAAGGAGCAGTTGGAACACTTACCCAGAATTCCTGGCTTCTATATGTAAATCAGCATTTGTACTGCTGTACCACTGCTGAAATAGTGGTCAACTAATAGCTGGAAGAAACAGCCAAGAGCAGTCCAGCCCCTAGCCTTACTGTCTGCTGTACCCACTACTGAAATAGTGGTTGGCTAATAGAAAGCTCTCAGCCAGAAACAACCAGAAGCAACAGCTCAGACACAAAGGACAACCCTAGGAGGCATATGCCAAGTGCGGTCCAGCCCCTAGCCTTACTGTCTGCTGAACTTCACTGATCTTCACCGACTGGGTGAGAGACCTCCTCTCCTCTAGTTTCTAGTTGTGCTACTAAGTGGCAGACCTTAACAAACTGATTATTTTTTCAGCAGGAAGGAAAAACAAAGGATCTTACTTCAAGAGGGTTCCTGCAGTAGGTCTTCATATATAGGACTGCACCCCATGGCGTCAGGTCCGCACGGCAAACTTGTAGATCGCAATCATCAGTGGGGACCGCCCCTGACGTCAGGCGCCATGACGTCAGCCCGACTATAAAAAGGGCAGTATCGCGCCCGCTGTCCTGTTCTTTCCCACCGTCGCCTCAGTAACATTCAGCTCGTGTTTGAACAGCAGTCCAGCGTCTGCGTTGTATTTTGTTGAAGTTTTCTTCGCCTCTTACTAATATTTCTCTCAACGTTTTTCTTCAAATTTATGTCTTCTAGGCAGAAGAAAAAGTGCTATAAGTGCGGCATTCAAATCCTGCATGGGGACCACCTTTCCTGCTGCCTCCTTTGCCTGGGTTCTAAACACAACGTCCAGGAGTGTTCCATCTGCCAGGCCTTCAACCAGGTGACCAGAACCAGGTGCAAACAGTCCCTTGAGGCCTATCTTCTGACCCGACGCTTTGTGTCTATGGAAAAGGAGCTCCAAAAACTGAGGGAAAGGTCATCATCGCCGGCCCCAAAACAGAAGAAAAGCAAAGAGAAGCGCCGGGACCGGAGTCCATCGCCACGTGAGAGGCCTGCAACTGTGAGTACTTCTTCGGGCGCCCTGTCCACCTCCTTGGGCCGGGCCCCTTCTCCCCCTACTGCCGAGGTGAGTGGGCAGCCGGGGGTAGCCTCTTTGGAGGTTGTAATTTCCTCGTCTTGTTCTGCCGGTAAGACACCCCTCGCTTCCAGCGAAGGGTGCGCGGCCTCTGCCGATCAGTCTAGCGGTGGCCTTCCAACCGTCCAGAGGTCACTCAATAGAATTCAGCAAGATTCCAACCCCTCAACTGCCAGGATGGTCCTTCTATCCTTGGGATCAGGTCCCCATTGTTTCTCAGGAGATTCAGGCACTTCTTCTAAAGAGGGCCATAGAACCCGTCCCAACAAACCAAATAGGAAGAGGATTCTACTCCCACTTCTTGGTACCGAAGAAAATTGGCGACCTGAGATCGATCCTGGACCTCAAGACACTAAACATCTTCGTCCAGTACAAGAAGTTTTGTATGTTGACCCTTCAGGAGCTCCTTCCCCAGCTCCACCCACATTTGTGGCTGTGCTCCCTGGACATGCAGGATGCTTACCTGCATATTCCTATCCTCCTGGCCCACTGCCGCTTTCTCTGTTTTGTCTTCCTGGAGAAGCATTTCCAATTCAGAGCACTACCATTTGGCCTCTCTTCAGCCCCCCGAGTGTTCACCAAATGCCTAGTGGTGGTGGTGGCATTTTTACGCGATTCAGCACAGCCTTTACTTAACAGCAGTCCACGTCCCAGGCATAAGCAACATCCTGGTGGACAGTCTCAGTCGATCAGTGGCCAGGGCCCACGAGTGGGAGTTAAATTCAGAGGTGGTCGAAGATCTCTTTCTTTGCTGGGGTCAGCCAGAGATAGATCTGTTCGCCTCCCCATACAGCACAAAACTACATGTCTTCTGCTTGCTCGTTCCCAGGCATGGTGCTTTTTGGTGAGACGCGCTGTCTCTTTCATGGACAGGGAGGATTCTGTACATCTTTCCTCTCATGCAGAAGGTCTTGGTGAGACTACAACAGGAGGGAGCTCACGCCATCCCCATTGCCCCTCTTTGGCCGCGCCAAATTTGGTATCCTGTGCTGCAACATTTGGCACTGTAACCTCTGGTTCTTTTGCCCATTTCCCACGACCTTCTGACTCAGGAGCAGGGCACCCCGGTGCATCTGAGCCTTCAGTCTCTCCACCTTCATGCGTGGCACCTGTGGATATAGCCATTTCTCGTTATGGGGTATCTTCGCAGGTTGAGCATATTCTAGTGGAGGCTAGAAAACCCTCCACCAGGTCTACTTACGCAATGAAGGGGAAGAGATTCACGATATGGGCCCAAGCAAGGCACTGGGATCCATTTTCATGCTCAGCTTCCCAGGTTCTACAGTACCTCGCACATCTGTCTGAGGCGGGCCTTAGCTACTCCTCCATTAAGGTTCACCCTTCTGTGGTGTCGGCCTACCACCTCCCGGTGAAGGGCAAAACCTTGGCTTAGCTGGAGGTTGCCAAAACCTTTCTGAAGGGCGTCCTTCATTTAAAGCCTCTGATCCGAAATCCTTTTCCTCCCTGGGACCTGAATTTCATGCTCGAGAAGCTGACTTTAACCCCATTTGAACCAGCTTCTTCCTGCAACTTACGCTTCCTTTCCTGGAAGACCTTATTTTTAGTCGCAGTTACTGCTGCCAGAAGGGTTTCTGAATTACAGGCTTTTATCTGTAAAGAACCTTATTTGATTTTTCATAAGGATTGGGTAGTCCTTTGGACTAATCCTTCTTTTTTACCCAAAGTGGTTTCGGAAACCACTTTGAACCAGAACGTGGAATTACCAGTGTACTATCCACAGTATTCCAACAGGAGGGAATACCTTCTGCACACCCTTGATGTGCACCGGATTCTGAGGTACTACATGAACAGGACTAAAGAGGTTTGAAAATTGAGCCAACTGTTTGTAGCCTTTGCTGCACAGTGCCAGGGCAAGGCTATATCCAAGCAAACCATCTCTCGATGGCTAGCTAACTGCATCCTTTTTTCATATATGAAAAATTGGAAGTCCCTTCCGGGGGCAGTAAAAGGCCATTTCACCCATAGCGTGGTGATCTCTACTGCCTTTTTTAGGAATGTGTCCACGGCTGAGAGCTGTGCAGCGGCCACATGGTCGTCTGTTCACACTTTCACTAAGCATTACAGTCTGGACATTGCCTCTCGGCGCAGAACTGACTTTGGTCTTGCAGTCTTGCAAGGCCTCCTGTTGTGATTTCTCATGGCGTCTCCCCCTCCTCCCAGATGCACCTATGTTTTCTTTTTTTTCTGGGACTGCTTGGCATTCAGTCCTATATGTGAAGACCTACTGCAGGAACCCTCTCGAAGTAAGATATTGCAGTTATGTAAGAACTTACCGTAACAGTAGATCTTCGAGAGAGGTTCCTGCAGTAGGTCTAGTTTCCCTCCTTCCCCCAGATTTTGGATGCTTTGTCCTTATTTTCCATTCTATCTAGCCCTTTGGGACTAGAGTGGAACCAGGGTCTGAGGAGTTTTTACTCCGGTCTTATCCTTACCTTTCTATAGGTCTCTGTTGGAAAAGAACTGGAGAGCGGGCGCAGGACTTCCTCTTTTATAGTCGGGCTGACGTCACGCCACCTGACATTGGGGGCGGTCCCCGCTGATGACTGCTATCTACAAGTTTGCCGTGCAGACCTGACACCAGAGGGCACAGTCCTATATGTGAAGACCTACTGCAGAAACCTCTCTTGAAGATCTACTGTTACGGTAAGTTCTTACGTAACTGCAGTTTCTTACCTTGCAGGAATACAAGCTAGACCTCATCAGCTACCTGATTGTTTTCTACAGCATATAGGGAACAGTCAGATACGCCCTCTCCTCCCCATAATCCCACCCTCCCCGAGTGCTCTTGCTTTATAGGTGTGTAGCGCTGCCCACAACACATGATAGGAAGTAGTAAGGTACCAAAATAAAAAAAAACAACTCACTGTTCTGTTTTCTTATCCATCCCCACTTCCTGCCAAGAAACAGGAATCAGCACTACCTCTCAACTAAAACAAACATAAAAAAAATAGGACCTTGTCAGTTGCTAAACTGTGGTGCACTGTACAATAGGATCTACAAACAGCAACCAGGACCCTGCCATGTGTGCTGCGCAATAGCAGATCTTGCAGCTGAACTACAGGATGCTTGGACTATATATATGACCTCCAATACAGGGAACTCTATAGCACGCCTCCTCAACCCCCACCACCACCAGTACCAGCATGTCAGCCAGGGGACAGGACTCGAGGCAGGGCCAAGGGACTGGTAGGTGGTAAGGAAAAAGAGGCATCATAGGAGGCCCAGGAAGGAAGCCAAAAACCAGGAGCATTTCCTGGCCATCCAAACCAAAAACAGGTTTGCTGCACTGTTACCAACCACAGACAAAGTAATCCAAGGTAAAGAAATCAAATCACCAAAAAAGGCTAGCACGCCAATTAAAACTACGATAAAAACAAAAATACTAATGCTCAAAATATAACCAAGAACAAGAGCTCCCAGGGCATCCCTGCTCTGTACCCCTTCGAACCTGGTAACACTTTACTGACCTCACTCCCTCCCCCATCTCCTCCCCTCTCTCCTCCCACCCAACTTGGCCTCTCCCTCCCACCCACCTCACCCCACCCCCATCTTCTTCCCTCCAATGCACTTACTACTACTAGCACCAATTAACCTCACAAAGTGTACTGAATACATCTTGTTTTACCTTTAATTCTCTTAGCCTTACTCCCCAATTGTGTGTACCTGCATCTCCCAACCTCAATTTCTAATGATGCATTGCTTCCTCTTTCTTTTCATGTAATGTTCGTTGTTTTTTCTTGATTACCATATTTGTACTTTACCGCTAGCATATTCTGTCAATCCTGTTGTTTGCTCTATTGTATGTAACTGACTCTGGTCTGCCACCAACTGTATGTAACTGATTCCTGTATGCCTCCACCATTGTAACCCTCCCGGGTCGCACCTGAAAATAGGCACTTGGTGTCTAGTGTGCCCTACCCAGTTAACAAAAACAAATAAATAAATAAATACCAAAACCAAATGCAATAACAACAAAAATACTAAAACTCAAAATAAGAATGACATACATATAAACAAAAGCAAAATTCTCATAATCAGGGATTCCATGATCTGAGGAGTGGAACACCACCGAACACAAAATGTTAAAAGTGACATTGTGGTAAAGTGTCTACCAGGAGCCTCTGCAAGTAGGGACACTAACTGCATAAAGACAATTGTGCAGCAATCAGGGGATGTTACACATATAACAGTACACCTTGGTACCAATGACTTGGCAAATCATACAGTTCAGGAGGCCAAGAAACACTTTGAGGACCTGGCCAACAAACTTTCTTCCCTTATATCCAAATTAGCCTTCTCAGAAGTGCTGCCAGTGTGGGAAAAGCACCAAGCGAGTCTGAGAGATTGAAGTAGGTGAATTCAACTCATGGCTGCGGGACTGGTGCCAAGACAAGGCATACCACTACATAGGGAACTGGCACAACTTTTGGGAAAGAGATTTTTTAAATACAATGAACTGCACCTAAACAGAGATGTGTGAGCACTCAGACACAAATTCAGTGTCTATACAGGTAGTTTAAACTAAATCAAGGGGAGTATGACACAGCTCACACTCCTGCCATCAGTGGGCTGGTCATCACTCCCCAAAATACCAAATGCATGCATACATCCTCAGAAAACAAATCGGAGCCAGCATCTGCCAAAACCAGCAACCTCCATAATCTCTTGGCTATAAAGAGCAAACTGGAGCAGTCCAGAAGTAGGGTACAACCTTGCACCAAAGAGGATGTACATTCCTGGAAAGCAATGGTTGCAAATACTAGGAGCCTAACCAACAAACTTCCAGAACTCACAGCCATCTTGAAAACAGAAAGGTTGGACTGGGTGGCTGTAACAGAAACGTGGTTCACGGAAAACCATGGATGGGATACGGCCATTCCTAGTTACAATCTGTTAAGGAAAGATAGGCAGGGCAAAAAAAGGGGGGGAGGGCGTAGTCATTTACATTCAGGAGAAAATGAAAGCCCCAGAAGTAAAAGGGCAACCTGGGGACTTCGAGTCACTGTGGCTAACAGAAAACACGGGCAAGGGAAAACCCTTCAGAATCAACATCTTGTACAGGCCCCCAAATCAAGGAGGCAAAGACCTAACAGAGGAAATCCACAAAATGTCTGATATAGGCGAAGTAATACTGGTGGGGGACTTCAGACCCTATCTCGCTACCCTCACTTTCATTTTACCCTGTGCACACCCACTCCCCAAATCTCTAGTCCTCCTCCCCCCTAATTGCTCCCCCTTACTGGCCTCCTTTGATCTCTTACAGACTGTAAAGGACACTAAATGCTTTCCATGGGTCCCCCTCCTACCTACCTCAAGGGGCTTGTATCTCTGATCAACTCCCTTCCCCCACCATCCTAAAGGGGTCTCTCTGGGACACTGCCTTATCCCTGCCTCTCTAGTCCCACCAGTCCCTTTGCAGGGTTCCTTGCATCCTGAGGGGGCCTCCAGGGACACGAGTCTTCCCCCTCCCCCACCTCACCCCTTCCCCCTTTTTCTTTCATGTAAGTACTTGTTTACTTATTAACCCAGCACTTATTATTGTCCTCTCTTTCTACATGTTATGCACAACACTGTTGTAACACCTGCCTACAACTGTATGTTAATGTTAATCTTGTAACTTGAATGTTTAATGTCTCAATCCTATTGTACCCCTTCCCCGATCACACCGGGAGACGAGCGACTTGTTGCTTAGTGTGCCTTCCTGGTGAAACATTTCAATAAATAAGGTATTAACTGGAGCACACTAATGGCAGCAACAAGAAGACGTACAGACTTCTTATTGTCACTACAAGGCGCAGGACTGTGCCAGCTTGTTAAAACCCCAATAAGGGGAGATGCCATTCTCAATCTTGTCCTCACAAACTCAGAAAGAATCAAGGACGTTGAAGTGGGATGCCATGTGGGCAACTGTGACCATCGCATGGTAAGCTTTAAGGTAAATAACACAGGACACCAGCCACTCAAAGATAAAGGTGCTAGATTTCAGAAAGGCTGACTTCCAAAAAATGAACATAAGTAGCCAGTTAATGGAAATAGAGGTTGAGAAGGTGGAAGTCATGTGGGGGAGACTTGAGAGAGCAATAAAGACTGCCACAGATCAATGGGTCAGCAAAGCAAAAATAAATCCTCTATGGTTTTCCAAGGAAGTGGCTACCACAGTCAAAGAAAAAAAGGTGTTATAGCATATACCAGGAAACCAAAACTGAGAAAGACTGGGAGTCATACAAGGAAAAAATGAGAGAGTCTAACAAACAAATTAGAAAGGCAAAAGCCCAGACAGAGGAAATGATAGCAGAAGGGGCAAAGAGAGGAGACAAATCATTTTTTAGATACATTAGGGAACGTAGGAAGGGAAAAGGGGGATAGTAAAGATTGCTATTGAAGAAGGGAAATGCACCAAACATGACAGAGAATGCTGAAATCCTCAACAAATACTTCTGCTTGGTGTGTACCAAAGAGGACCCAGAGGATGACCCAGCCCTGAAAAAACACAACACCCCAGGACCGGGGTAGACACAAGTCCCTTTACAGAAGCCGAAGTATGGGAGGTGCTAAATAAACTAAAAGCAGACAAAGCACAAGATGCACCCCAGAATCCTTAAGGAACTGGGGGCAGAATTAGCAGCCCCCCTGGCACTTCTATTCATGAAATCCTTGAAGAGCATTGTGGTACCCCAAGACTGGAAAAAGGCAATAGTGGTTCCACTTCACAAATCAGGCAGTTGCGAAGAGGCTAGTAATTACTGATTGGTGAGCCTCACGTCTATAGTAGGGAAACCAACAGACACATTACTCAAACAGAGGATCATAGCATTTCTCAAAACTAGCAGCCAACAAGACCCTAAACAGCATGGTCTCACAGCAGGTAGGTCATGCCAGACAAATCTGCTTGAGTTTTTTGACTACGCTACAAAAATAGTGGCCGACGGTGGGGCAGAAGACGTGGTCTACCTGGACTTTAGTAAGGCCTTCGACTCTGTTCCACACAGAAGGCTGGTAAAGAAGCTTGACCACACAGGGGTTGGTCTAGAAGTAGATAGGTACAAAACTGGTTACAAGGTAGAACCCAGAGGGTACAAGTTAATGGAACGCAATCAACAGAAGGCAGGATAACCAGCGGGGTGCCCCAGGGCACAGTGCTGGGCTCTTTACTCGTCAGTGTTTTTATAGCAGACATCACTGATGGACTGGAAGGGAAGGTGTGCCTGTTCGCAGATGACACCAAGATATGTAACAGGGTGGACACCTCAGATGGAGTGAGCAAGATGGAAGCTGACCTCAAGAAACTAGAAGAATGGTTTGGAGTGTGGCAGCTGAGATTTAATGCCAAAAGGTGCAAGGTCATGCACATAGGAAAGGAAAATCCAAGAAAGGAGTATTACCTAGGAGGTGAAAGACTGGCGGCTTCAAACCAGGAACGAGATCTGGGAATCATAATCTCAGATGACTTGAAAGTTAGTAAGCAGTCTGAGAAGGCAACATTGAAGGCCAACGGAATGCTGGGCTGCATTGGGAGGGGAATCACGAGCAGGAGGAGGGAGGTGGTACTACCACTATAGATCGCTGGTCAGGCCTTACTTGGAATATGGAGTCCAATTCTGGAGGCCTCACCTCAGGAAGGACATTGGCCGGGTGGAAACGGTACAGAGAAAGGCGACAAAAATGATTCAGGGTCTGCAGTACATGTCCTACAAGGAAAGACTTGGGGAACTGAATATGTACTCCCTGGAGCAGAGAAGAGAGAGAGGGGATATGATTAAAACATTCAAATACATAAAAGGCATCAACAAAGTATAGGCGCAGGAACGTTTTCAGTTCAAGAAGGGCTCCAGGACCAGGGGACTTGACCTCAGGCTGCAAAGAGGGAGGTTCTCTACCAACACCAAAAAGTTTTTCTTTACAGAAAGAGTGGTGGACACCTGGAACAGCCTGCCCCAAGAGGTTGTGGTGGTCAACACTGTGGGGGGATTCAAGAATGCATGGGATAGACACAAGGGAGCCCTGATTACAAGGGGCAACTGAAGTGTCAAAATGGGTCTAAAACAAATGGGCAGACTAGATGGACTTAGCGGTCTCCTTCTGCTGTCAACTTCTATGTTTAATAATAAGGGCTTCCCATACATTATAAAACAATACTGTAATAGCAGGAGGAACAAAATAATACAGCAAAATTGGCAAGAACAAAATAAGCAGTAGCAACAGGAACAAAGCAATACACAATCCGCACAGGGGTTGTGTACAGACCCCCATGTCAGGGGGAAGGAATGGACAAGGATATGATGGAAGGCATTCTTAGAATGGCACAGAAAGGGGAGATACTGTTGATGGGAGACCTGAATATGCCAGATGTTAACTGGAGCACATTTGCTGAAGCCACATCCAAGAGCAGGGCCATTCTTGATGCCCTACAGGTGGCAGGCATTAGACAGCTAGTTTCGAACCCACTGTGAGGAGCAATCTTAGACCTCGTACTCTCAAACGGGGCAGTGAGAGGATCTCAGATCTAGAAGTAGGTTGCCATCTGGGGACAAGTGACCATCAAACAGTGTGGTTCACGTTAAACTCAGCTACAGAGTCAGCTTACAAAAGTGAAGGTACTGGACTTTAGGAGGGCTGACTTTGCAAGATGGGAGAGTGCCTCAGAAAAGCACTAGCAAACAGGCTAGAAGGAGGTGTGGAGCAACAATGGGAATTATCAAAACTGCCATCACAGAGGCAACAAGCCTTTGTGTGAAGCAAATAAACAAATCAAACGAAAGAAAAAGCCACTATGGTTCTCAAGAGAGGTGGCTGGAAAGTCAGGAAGAAAAGATAGCATTCCGGAAGTATAAGGAAACACAGAAGGAGCAGGACAGAGAGCTGTACCAGTTAAGGCAGAAAGAAGCAGGGAGGAAGTCAGAATAGCAAAGGCCCAAACTGAGGAAAAGATAGCCAACTCAGTTAAGAAGGGGATAAAACCTTTATAGGTACATCAGCGAGTGGAAAGACAAAGGAGGGATAGTGAGGCTGAATAGAATGAACGGTGGGTGGGCAGAGGGGGACAGTGAAAAAGCAGGAATACTGAATGAATATTTCTGCTCAGTATTCACAAAAGAGGAGGGGGAAGTGCCTAATCCAATTAACAGAAGCACTCTTGATAGGGGGTTGATCCCAGTCCTTTCACAGAAGAAAGGGTTCTGCAAGAACTCCTAAAACTGAAGGTGGACAAAGCAATGGGTCCTGATGGAATTCACCCCAGAATTCTAAAAGAATTAAGGAAAGAACTAGTGAAACCACTGGCTACTCTTTTTAATAAATCATGGAGGATGGTGTGGTACCCAGGGACTGGAGGAAGGCGGATGTGATTCCGCTCAAGCAGCATGGGTTCACAGGGGAAGGTCATGTCAGACAGATCTAATAGATTTTCTTTGACTGGGTAACCAAAGTAGTAGACCAGGGAGGGGCTGTGGACATGGCCTACCTAGACTTTAGCAAGGCATTTGATACAGTCTCACACAAAAGATTGATAGTCAAATTAACCAGCCTGGGAGTGGGTCCCAGGGTGGTAGCCTAGGTAAAACATTGGCTGGACAACAGGACACAGAAGGTAATTGTAAATGGAGTCCACTCTGAAGAAAGGGCGGTTACTAGTAGGGCACCGCAGGGTTCAGATTAGGTCCAGTCCTTTTAATGTCTCTCATCAGTGACATTGCAGAGGGACTGAAGGAAAGTATGCCTTTTGCAGATGACACAAAGATCTGCAACAGGGTTGATACACAAGGAGGCGTGGAAAGGATGAAAAGGGACTTGGCAAGGTTGGAGGAATGGTCAGACGTATGGCAGCTAGGATTCAATGCAAAAAAGTGCAAAATAATGCACCTGGGAAACAAGAACCCAGGGGAAGAATACACAATGGGTGGGGAGGTAGTAACAACAACAAAACAAGAAAGGGACCTGGGGGTAATCATATCAGATGACCTTAAGGTTAGCAAGCAATGTGAGAAGGCAGTAGGGAGGGCTGGGGTTATACTGGGATGTATAGGGAGAGGCATCAGCAGCAGAAAACAGGAAGTTGTTATCCCTCTGTACAGACAGTTGGTGAGACCTCATCTGGAATACTGTGTCCAGTTCTGGAGACCCCATCTCCGCAAGGACATAGACAGGATAGAGGCAGTCCAGAGGAGGGCAACTAAAATGGTGCAGGGTCTGCAAGAGAAGCCGTGATGAGGAGAGACTAAAGGAGCTTAATATGTATACCCTTGAGGAAAGAAGGGAGAGGGGGACATGATAGAAACTTTCAAGTACCTCAAGGGAATCAACAAAGTCCAAGAGGGTAGCATCTTTCAGAAAAGAGACTTGCAAGAACAAGAGGACACAATTTAAAGATAGAAGGAGGAGGCGGTTCAGGGCAATGTGAGAAGTATTATTTCACAGAGAGGGTAGTGGATGCATGGAACAGCCTTCCTGAGGCAGTTGTGGGGTCTAAAACTGTGGGAGAATTCAAGAATGCACGAGACAGACATAAGGCAATTATTGTGGGGGGCAGGAAGATATAGGCTGTTGGTTAACTAGGATCTGCGGCCTATCCTGTAGGTAGGGAAGTGGGCAGACTAGATGGGCCTAGCGGTCCTTATCTGCCGTCAAAGTCTATGTTTCTATGTTAATACTGTAATAGTGGTAGGAACAAAACAGTACAATAATAATGGCAGAACAATACATCAATAGCGGCAAGAACAAAACAATACAGCAACAGCGACAGGCACATTAGAACAGTGCTTTCATCAACTTCTGAAGTTGCAGTGCACTGTGTAAGCATGCCACCCCCTTGTGAGGGAGCTGGCTCCTGAGGGCCACTGCAAAGTGTCACTGCAGTGTTGGAACCCGGATGTCTCCCGCCACGGGCTGGCTCAGTCTGCATTTGGCAACACTCCCCAGCCCAAGCCACACCCAATCCCAGGTTCCTGAATCTGCTTCCAAACCCAGGTCATTGGCTTGGGAGCATGATGAGCTGCATGGCGGGCTTTTAGTCACTCCCTGCATTCTCAGCTTCATAATAGTTATAGCATATGTTGTAACAGTTCTTCCATTAGAATTCAGTGACGGCCTGGTGCTGTTTGCATCCTCTGCAGCTGTCAGTCATCTGTTGTGCATGTGAGTGGCTTGCTGTTGTTTCATTCCTTTTTTGCCCCCTTCTCACTCTGGCACAGACCCCCATTACCATTTACTTAAGGGTCATCTTTGGCCTTGTAGCCTTAGGATGCACCCCCCCCGAGGGGGGGGTAGGGGTGGCAGGAGCCCCGGAGGAATGTGCAATTTTGGCCTGTGTTGAAAACAACCCCAGTTGAGGTCGGGGGTCAGCTACACCTATTGACTCTTGGTGCCAGGGCTCTGCCTTTTCTTATTTTCTATCCCCCCCCCGATCCTGAGGTGGCACAGGTCTATGACATCATGACACATGCATGTCCGCACCTGTCTCCTTCACTTAGTGTGTTCCAGCTGTACTGCCACCCAGGCGGTAGTGGAGGCAGTACCCCTCCCTCCCCTGAGCAGGAGACATCCTTTGGGATGCTCAGTCCCCCCGTCCAGCCTTGGTGACACAAGATTGCTCTCGATCCCAGGTCATCAGCATCATGCGCAGTAGTGCTACTGCTGCTGCATGCACCGGCTGGCTCATTGTAGAACTCGGTGATGTCATTGATGTCCTTGCTCAGCTTGATTATTGTTGACACACTGCATCGGTGTTCTGCTGTACAACTCTGTCACTTATGGGGACACAAAGGACATCATACAGGTCTAAAATGGCACTTACCACCAGAACGTAGTTCAGAACAATCCACAGATTACGAAAGAGCCAGTAAAGCAGGAACAATAACAGAATGAGAGTCCGATTTAAAAACACCTTCTAGTGGGGGAGGGGAATGACTTATAGGTTCTTTGCAGTTCTCTTTTAAATGTTTTAAAGGGCAACTGATGCCTTCAGGAGAACTTCACCAAAACATAATATTTAGATGCGGTCCAGATTGTATTTCACATTAGTTCTGTATCCCTCCTCCCCATTATTTATTACTGAGGTCATTTGCATGAAAACAGGATCTTTGCTCTTGAAGAGTTCATCTATTCCTGTTGCTGTCTCCCTACCTGAGGTCACAATACACTTTGTGACATCACGGTTACTCCCATGGCAACAACCTGTGATGTCACAACAGAAGATTATGATTTGAAGTAGGGAGTCCAGTGTAGAGGTAGGTGAACCTTGATGGATAAAGATCATGCATTCATGCAAATGTCCTTAGTAATAAATACAGGGGGGGAGGAATCTTTAGAATATATATGGGATGGAAGCTGAATTGTACCTAATTATGTTTTTCAAAGTTTTTTATAAGGCATCAGCAGCTCTTTAAAAATTACACTGCAAGCTTGGCCCAGTGGCAGGCAGCAGCACATCGTGTTGCCAGCTGACAGGCCGAGGCTCTCATGCAAGCCCTAGAATTCCACACTGGGACCAGCCAGGAACTAAATGCATGGCAAAGGTGAGGCACAACGTCGGACTCATAGAGTTGTAATGGAAAATGCCAAAAATCATGGAGTTGCCATAACAATGGGAAAATCCTGGTATCCGTCACTTCTGTAACAAAAATACAGCCCAAACTATTATATATATATATGTGTGTATATAGTTTATTTATCAACTAATTTATTAGTTTGATTATTTATTCAATTTTGCTGACTGGAAAAAGAGGACTAGGAAATTCTATCTATTTTCAGCCTTGTCCTGGGAGGGGGATACAGATGGAAACCAGCTGACATTGAACCAGATTAAGCCGTTGGTGATATTTTTAGAGAATGGGGAAATTTGGTCAGGACATCGGGGAGATTCTCCTACTCTTTTTGAGAAGTACCATGGGATCTTTAACGTCCACCTGAACAACCACCAGAACAGAAGGCAGGAGCTCGGTTGAACGTGTCATCTGAAAGACGGCACCTCAGGAGTGCAGCACCCCCCTCATGCTGCACTACAGTGCCAGTATTGGGATTTACCCCGAGTTCCTGGTGTGGGGATGGAACCCACAGCCTTGTGATCTTCCATCCTCAGAGGCAAGTGTGCAGCCTGCTGAGCCACTGACACTGTATTTATTTAGGTTTTAATAAGGAGGTAAGTACATTAGGCAATAAGTGCTTCTGTTCAGGAATGACCCAGTAATAGAGTACATGATACAGATAGAATGTAACATATAGAATAATACATGGGGGAGTGCATAACGAGAATCTAATGCACACCCAAGGTGTGGGGTGCTACAGACCCTTGGGGTTTATCAAAACCTCCCACACCGATGTGCATTGAGTTTTGCACCCCCCCCCATGTGTTGTTTTATGTAATTGCTGGGGGACGTTTTTTCTCCAACCAGATTTCATTAAATAAAACTGTCTGTGACACAGGGTGTTGTGTCTTATTTTTATTCAGCAGAACATGACAGAATTAAACAAGAAATTGGATACACATTCAAGATACAAGAGTCTATTTGTATTTCTGTGAATAAATCACTTTTTGACATAAATAGAAACCGCTTGCTTTTACTGACAGACTGTGGGAATAGTAAGAGCTTTGATCCTAGTCTGAAAATGGCAGCTTATAATATCAACAATTAAGAAACCAGTTATAACATGAGAACGGTTGCAAATGAAAAAAAAATGTTTAAAAAAAACATGAATTTGAGGCAAGATTTAAGTTTTTAGTTTGACTTTGAGTTGGTTTCAGTCGCTGCTGGTCGCTGTTGCCAAGGCAGTGTGACAAAGAGCTGCAAAGGTCAAAGTTCATGGCGGTTTGTGTGGAGACAAGAGAGAAAGTGAGAGTGAGTCTCAGAGCTAGGGACTGTCTGAAGTGCACTGGTGCAGTTTCAGAAGGTTTGTGAGGATTGCATTTAGTTTTGTGGGCTGTTTTTATGTTATGGTACCAGTTTTCTTGCGCGATGTATCCGCTGCTGAGGTGTTTGTGTTACTGGCGATTGGTGGCAGTTTTTAGATTGCAGTGAGTGAGTGAACGCAAGCTGGGCCAAGGAGAACCTGGCACATGTTCACCATTGTAACCAGTGGGGTTATAACAGCGAATTGTAACTAGCTTCTCCTATGAGAAAAAAAGTCCTCCAGTTATTACAGTAACATAAAAAAAACACTGCAACAAAGTAACGAGCAGGAGCCGCATTGAGACTTTGTTCACAACACTGTGGGGCAGACTGCAGCCCAGATTATCACTTTAAGATGATGACATGCTCAGAAGCTCACACAATTGGCAAGGTGCCGTTTTTACTTCAGCATTTCTCATACTTCATTGTTTTGCAAAACATTTTACCTCAGGGCAAGATTGTGGGAGAGGGGAGCGTGGGCAGATTAAAGGTGGAAGGAAGTGATCGGAGGAGTTGGGGAACAGAATAAGGAACCATACAAGCTGGGAAAAGACATTTTTAGTTATTTATCTGCTTTGCCAGGCAATGGGCCAGGTCTTTTGTCCCATTTTTTAGCCACACCTGGGGAATACAGGGAACATCGCCATATTCTCAACAAACATAACAGTTTACTGTACTTATATATATAAGCCCCTAACAATGTATGCACTATCGCTTTCCTTCCCTAATCTGAACCTATTAATGCTCCTGAACTAGGTTTACCAAGGAAATCTACAGTACTGTCTCAATAATGTCTTTGTCAATGGATAATGTAATGAACAACATCTAACCAATGTCATGTCTGCTATGTGTAAACAGCTGAATACTGTGTACCGTGTTATTCTGTACTCCCACATGTTTTTCACTGTATGTGTCTCTTAATGTTATTCCCCGGTCGCCTGCAAAAGGACTCGGGCCCAGTGGCTACCCGTCATCAAAATAAATAAATAATATGAGTACGAGCACTGTGAATATATTGCACAGTGTCTAGCAGTCACGTTAAGCATTACAGGCACAGGTGGTAGGTGAGGTGAGTTTGTTTTTGGATGACATTGAAAGAGGATGACAGGACTCTGTGAGTTGCTGGGAGGCGGTGAGAATATTGATGATATGGCTAGAGCCAGTGATTCTCCATTTTCAAAAATGGCCAAACATGCGCCGAGCCAGGCTGTAGTAGAGGTGATGCAGGAGTGCCTACTAACCCAGCAGGTCAGGGAGCCTACTTCTATACTTAGGGCCGTAACCAGGGAGGTGCAATAGATGCAGATGTAGTGGGGCCCACACTGCCTATTTATCTGTCTGTCTATCTATCTCTCTTGGTGGAGGCATTTAAAAGGAGATTAAAACATTATTTATTTGACCAAGCTTTTGGAAATGATATCTGATTTTATTTAGCAGTGCCTCTGTTTTTGGATCTGTTGCTCAGTGTATTTAATGTGTTGTGTATTACTTATTTGTTGGGGTTATCATATAATTATTTGCTTTTGATGTCTGTATTGTAGTGCCCTGAGACTCTGGCATAGAGTGCTGTATACATATTATCTATCTGCAGTATCTGGCTATCTGCAATATCTATCTAGCTAGCTAGCTATCTGCAGTATCTGTCTAGCTGCAGTATCTATCTCTGTCTGCAGTATCTGTCTATCAGCAGTATCTATCTATCTATCTATCTATCTATCTATCTATCTATCTATCTATCTATATCCGTCTGCAGTATCTATCTGCAGTATCTGTCTATCAGTAGTATGTATCTGCAGTATCTATATATCTATCTGCAGGCAGTATCTATCTATCTATCGGCAGTATATCTCTGTCTATCTATTTATCAGAAGTATCTGTCTGTCTATCTATCTATCTACATCTGTCTGCAGTATCTATCAGCAGCATCTATCTATCTGCAGGCAGTATCTATCTATCTGCAGTATCTGTCTATCAGTAGTATGTATCTGCAGTATCTATCTATCTATATCCGTCTGCAGTATCTATCTATCAGCAGTATCTGTCTATCAGTAGTATGTATCTGCAGTATCTATCTATCTATCTATCTGCAGGCAGTATCTATCTAGCAGCAGTATATATATGTCTGTCTATCTATCTATCAGAAGTATCTGTATATCTATCTATCTATCTATCTATCTATCTATCTATCTACATCTGTCTGCAGTATCTGTCTATCAGCAGTATCTATCTATCTATCTGCAGG
Source organism: Neoceratodus forsteri (assembly GCA_016271365.2). Classification (NCBI taxonomy): domain Eukaryota; kingdom Metazoa; phylum Chordata; order Ceratodontiformes; family Ceratodontidae; genus Neoceratodus; species Neoceratodus forsteri. Next base: position 63,160,292 of record JADMNL010000036.1, on the reverse strand, counting down.
CAGTATCTATCTATCTGCAGTATCTGTCTATCAGTAGTATGTATCTGCAGTATCTATCGGCAGTATCTATCTATCTTTCTTTTTATCTATCAGCTGTGTCTGTCTGTCTGTCTGTCTATCTATCTATCTGTCTATCTATCTATCGGCTATATCTATCTATCTATCTTTGTTTCTTTTGAAGCACAGTCTCAATGGAGAAAAGATCTGAGCAGTCAATGGGAAGGTGCTATTCTACGTTGATTTTTGAACTAGTGTGTCATGGTGTCAGCTGACGTACACAGGGCAAACTGGATGCACCCTTGGTCTGATTTCATTATGCAGAGCTTATTGTGTTGCAAAGCAGATAGCAGAGTGAGGCAGTGGGTGAGTTTTTTTAAGGACAGAGGTTTTGAATTGAACTCTCTCATGTCTTGGGAACCAGTGACGTTTTTTGTAGGATTGGGGGAAATTTGTTCATTTTTTGCAACTTTATTAAAAGAGACGTGGTGGGAACGCGGACGTGGTAAAAGTTTGCAACAAGATAGCTGGGAAGGTTGAGGAAGATAAACGGATCGACTTGTACAATAAAAGGGAAAGCTATCATAACAGAAATATTTGTACTAATGAGGCCTGGAGCGCACACCATTGCCTTCTGGATATAAATTGCATTTCTTTGTAAGGTAGCTTGATTTGCTTAATTGTATGCAGTTCTGCCAAGCTGGCACTGTCTACTAAATAAATCATATTTAGATTGCTTTTGCAGGGCGGGAAAGATAACGTTAATCTCTGTTGCAGGGTCCAGCTGAATTAAAGGGAAATAAACCTTTTTTTCATAAAATAAAAAATTTGGAAATGTGTGAAGTCTGTTAAATATCCCTATCACAGTGTGTGGTAAACTTCAGATGATGCAAATTTACAGGTTTAAAACACATCTTGGTGTGATATTTATTTTTCAAAAGTTCAAAAAATAATAAATGAAAACAAAAAAATTGCAATAAAAAATCACTACTTAACATCAGTAGTTTCTCACACAATACAGTCCTGGATCTTAGAGCTCCTAAGACCCTTTTCATCTGCATTCAACAGGTTGTCTGCACAAACAGTAGAATCGCTCCTCCTCTCACAGGGCTGAACCCCACTGGACTGAACTGAAGTAAACTCTGTGCAGAGATTTTTATATCTTTTTGGTAGGGTCACCTAACTGAGCCCTTACATGTCTGGACATGTTTCAAAACCAAGGGGAGGAGGGGATTGTGTCAGGGGATTTCCTGGTTCAGTTAAAGGTACAGTGTATATATCCCCAGATATTGACTTTCTATATCTCTGATCTACAGTGACTAAGCTCTTTTATACATAGAACCTTATATAGTAACAGGTTTATAGTGTTAATTTGTGAAAATACCTTAAGGATTTCTTATAACTGTACTAATCATGACATTATTATTGTTTTATATGACTTCTGAATCCTTTTTCTTTAAAAAGGCTTTATTAACTGTATTCATTCCTATTTAAAATAGCCTTCATGTTTTTTGTATACAAAATGCACTTATGCACTTTAGACAACACCTTTCTGGGTGTTTGGCATCATTCCAGGGACTGGATGGATGGAAATGGAAAAAAGAATGAAAATAGAGAACTAGTAGAAAGTTTAGTAGGGACAGTAAAGAGCTACGCTAGGTGGCCAACCTAGGGTAAGGGGAAAAAAGAAGAAAAGCAGAGAGAAAAGTGTTGACTGTTGCTAGGAAATAAGGAGATAGAAAAGTAGTCCATCAGTCACAGCCGAGGGTGTAGCCTAACTCCACCACACACCTCCCTCCTTAAGAAAAACAGTTTTCAAAACTATACTGTTTTTTCAAGAACCCCTTCTCAGTCATAAATATTCTACCAAAACAGTAGAATGGAGGTTGGTTGAAACTTTCTCTCACCCACTATGAAAGCTTCACCCCAGGGTCCCTTAATTCAGCAATTTTTAGTATTGTCCACCATACCAAGTTACTGCAATATGACAATACTTTCACAACATTATCATGGGGCTGTCATACAGTTCAGCACAGTACCCATCTATGCTGCTTCCCTTCTCCCCTGAACTTCCTCCCTACCTCTCTTCTTTCCTCCCCATCCCTCTCCATTTAACCGTCCCCTCCAGTCCTCACCTTTTACTTATGTATTTTGAACTTGCCTTAATCTGTATTAACTGTTGTTTATTGTTCTAATGTCTGTTTGTCCTCTATGTGACGAGGTACCTTTGTAAATGAGCCTCTGGCTCAAAGGTTGTTAAACTGATGTTTAAATAAATAAAATAAATAAATAAATAAAATAAAAAATGCGCTGAGGACTTCAGTCTGCAGTGACTTTCTTGTCCCCTATTTCACTCTGGTTACTACAACTCAGACACTTCATATGTAATATCAGGCACCCATCACTAGGCATCATTTCAGCACCCATCACTTGCCATCGTTTCAGAACCCATCACTTGGCATCATTTCAGAACCCTGTACACCACTTATCGTACCTTCATTAGTACATTAAAAAAGAGGAAGCAATACACAACAGTTTTATACAGACTTTGAGCTTTCTCCATACCCATCACTTGGCATTGTTTCAGAACCCATCACTTGGTATCATTTTAGAACCCTGTGCACCCACTATCATATCTTCATCAGTACATTAAAAAAGAGGAAGTAATACACAGCAGTTTTGTGCTGACTTCGAGCTTCCTCCATACTCAAGGTTCCTCATTTTATATCGTAAGTATAGACATTTCTTTTATGTTATACATTTTTTGTAATCATTTCATACATTTCATTTCATATCACAGGGGGTTCGAAACATGGGAAAGTCCATAAAGCCACCATGGTGTCTTCCATGTTGCTTGTAGTCTTCACCCCAGTGTGCAAATGTCCTAAAACAGTCTTACCTGGGGCCTTCATCTCATTGTCCTCCAAGTAGCAGCAGCCCGGAAAAATGGGCGACAACAGGATTTCAAAAGTGACTGGCAACAAAGGTTCCATCAGGGGTCCTCCTCCTCTAGAAACCATGGATCCTGGTCCTCTGCCTCTGCCTCTGCCATGAAATCCTCCAGTTGGGAACCCTCCATCAGCACCTGGCAGCAGTGCTCTGCCTCTCTCCAGTGCTGGTCCACCTCCACATTCCATCGAACTCCAATCCGGTTAGTAATTCCCCTCCAGTCCTCCTCACCTGGGCTCTGGTATGCACACCGGGAAGCCCCTCCTCCTTCAACAGATCCTTGGCATCCACAAAATCCTGGAGGTATGCTATCCTGCTCTTTGCCCCTATGTCTGGATACCAGGTCTGGTATCTGGGTACTGGTCTCTCCCTTGTTTCTCTGGACAACCAGTGCTGTCCCACTTCTGACACCAAGTTTGTCACAGTGTGTGGTAATAAACTTCAGACGAGGCAAATTTACAGATTTAAAACACACCTTGGTGTGATATTTGTTTTTCAAAAGTTCAAAAAATAATACATGAAAACAAACAAACTGCAAAGAAAATCATTACTTAACATCAGTAGTTTCTCACACAATACAGTCCTGGATCTTAGTGCTCCTAAGACCCTTTTCATCTGCATTCAACAGCTAGTCTGCACAAACAGTAGAATCTCTCCTCCTCTCTCAGGGCTGAGCCCCACTGGACTGAACTGAAGTAAACTCTGTGCAAAGGTTTTTATATCTTTTTGGTAGGGTCACCTGACTGAGCCCTTACATGTCTGGACATGTTTCAAAACCAAGGGGGGGGGGGTTGTGTCAGGATTTCTTGGTTCAGTTAAAGGTACAGTGTATATATCCACATATATTGACTTTCTATCTCTCTGATCTACAGTGACTAAGCTCTTTTATACATAGAACCTTATATAGTAACAGGTTTATAGTGTGACTTCATGAAAATACTTTTAGGATCTCTTATAACTGTACTACTCATGACATTATTATCGTTTTATATGACTTCTGAATCCTTTTTCTTTAAAAATGCTTTATTAACTGTATTCATTCCTATTTAAAATAGTCTTCATGTTTTTTGAACACAAAATGCAGTTATGCACTTTACACAACACCTTTCCGGGTGTTTGGCATCATTCCAGGGACTGGATGGATGGAAATGGAAAAAGAATGAAAAGAGAGAAGTAGTAGGAAGTTTAGTAGGGACAGTAAAGAGCTACACTAGGTGGCCAACCTAGGGTAGGGGGGAAAGAAAAAGAAAAGCAAAGAGAAAAGTGTTGACTGTTGCTAGGAAATAAAGAGATAGAAATGTGGTCCATCAGTCATAGCCGAGGGTGTAGCCTAACTCCGCCACAATCCCCAGTGCCTATTTCCAGGTGTTTATTTTGAAATAGTCTTATTTTTTCCTTATTTTAGGACCCTTAGGTATATAGGCTGCATCCTCCCAGTATTTTTATGTACTTATTGAATTTTGTTGACCCGGTAAGCCCACTGGGCCTAGGAGTCCCTTTTTCCAGGGGCGACCGGGGGGAGGGAGGATACAGATGGTAAGCAACTGAAATTGAACCAGATTAAGCTGTTGGTGGTATTTTTAGTGAATGGGAGAAATTTGGCCAGGACACCGGGGAAATTCCCCTACTCATTTTCAATAAGTGCCATGGGATCTTTAGCATCCACCTGAACTACCACCAATCCAGGCAGATGGGACCTCGGTTTAACGTCTCATCCGAAAGACAGCACCTCAGAAGTGCAGCACCTTCCTCACGCTGCACTACACTGTCAGTATTGGGATATTAACCCAAGTGCCAGATGTGGGAACTGAACCCACAGCCCTCAGATCTCCCAGCCTCAGAGGCGAGTGTGCTACCTACTGAGCCACTGACACTTATTTTTAAAACTACTTATGAATTCTGGAACCCTGTGACATCAGTTAAAGTGATTTCTAGTTTTTTTATTTCTACGGTGTCCTTCTAGGGGCCAGAGTAACTCTCAGATATAACAGCAAGAAAACATTTGGTAGAATAAAATGACAAACAGTCATAGGCAATGTACTTTCAGAATAAGAGATGGGATAACTTGGGTAACTTTTTTGGTGTGGAGGGGTATGTGACATACTGAAAGTCACACAATGTGCAAGTAGAGGTTGTGGGACTCAAACCCTGGTCTGCTGGATGTACCAAGTTCATTCATAGCTCGTTATTCTAACCTCTAGGCTACACTGCCAGCCCATAGGACAAATAAAATTGTACAAAAACAAACACCAGACAACAAATTGGGCTAAAATGTTCAGGAACTGTTGAGGGCGCCAGACTGTGAAAATTGTAGACCAGTTTCCCATTGGTTCTCCAAAATACCAGCTTCATGGGAATGACATTTTTTTCCAAATGTTTGCTGTTTTAGTCATTCTTCTAAAACATTCTAAAACCAAAAGTAAGAAACATTACATCATACAAATTACATTGTAGCATAGTAATTCACGGTTGGAAGGGACTCCAGACTCATTGTGCCCCCCCCCCCACTCAGTAAGCAAGGATAAACAAAGATGTAATGCTTTATAGAGATTTCCGTACCCACTCAACTGTCCAGGGTACCCTGTGATTCCCCTGGCAGAGCTTTTTTCAAGCTTAACTTGAAGGCCTGTACTGTCTTCATGTGTACCGCCCTGGCTGGAAGGTTGTTTCATAGGTTTGCCACCCTCTGGAAGAAGTGTCTTCAGTGTTACTCCTGAATTTACTAGCTTCAGAGAGTGTCTCCTTTTGCTACTAGAGAACACCAGATCAAACATCTCTGTCTCTTCAGTCTTGTTGATACTGGTAAGTATGCAGAAAACCAAGACCATGTCCCTTGTCAGACTCCTTTCTTTCAAGGTGGGAGGTGCTGGCTGCGTTGCTGACAGCCTTCTCCAACAGCCCACTGGAGTCAGGTGTGATCCCAGAGGACTGGAGGAGAACACATGTGGTGTAGCTATGTAAGGGTGGCAGCAGGGAAGAGGCTAGTAATTATAAGCCGGTGTGCTCATCTCAGTGGTGGGGAAATTAATGGAGACACTGTTAGAGGAAAGGGTGGTACAGTATCTGCAAGACCAAAGGCAGCATGGATTTATTGGGGTCATGCAGGATGAATCTGATTGAGTTCTTTGACTGGGTGGCCAGTGAAAAAGATCAGGGGAGGGAGTAGACATGGCCTATGTGGACTTTAGCAAGGCTTTCGACACTGTACCACACAGCAGACTGATTAAGAAATTGAACAGCCTAGGGGTGGGATCCAAAGTGGTGAACTGGGTCAGAAACTGGTTAATGGATAGGTGACAGAGGGTGGTGGTGGTGGTGGAGGTTAATGGCCCTCACTCTAATGCTGGGAGAGTGACCGACAGGATGCTGCTGGGCTCAGTTCTGACACCGGTCCTCTTCAATATCTTCATGGAAGGGAAAGTATGCCACTTTGCAGATGATACCAAAATCTTTACTAGGGTGGACAATATGGAAGGGGTGGAAAGAATGCATAAGGATCTTGGGAAACTCAAGGAGTGATCAAGAGCATGGCAGTCGGGGTTCAATGCCAAAAAGTGCAAAGTCATGCACCTACTGTAGGACACAGGAACCCAAGAACTAGTACCCTTCTACCCTTGTACGCCCATCTGGTTAGACCGCATTTGGAATACGGAGTCCAGTTCTGGAGGCCGTACCTCAAAAAGGATGTAGGGAGGCTGGAGTGAGTTCAGAGGAGAGCAACAAAGATGGTAAAAGGGTTGAGCCACCTATCCTATGAAGAAAGGTTGAGAGATCTAAACATATGCTCCCTGGAACAGAGGAGGGAGAGGGGGGACATGATCGAGACCTTCAAGTACCTTAAGGGTATAAACAGGGTGCTAATGGAAAGCATCTTCCAGATGAAGGGTAATCTGAGGATGAGGGGGCAAATGCCTACAGGTGAGGGGGGGGCTGTTCAGGGGTAACATTAGGAAGTACTATTTCACAGAGAGAGTGGTGGATAAGTGGAACAGACTCTCAGAGGAGGTTGTTGGAGAAGAAACAGTGGAGGGATTCAAAAGGGCATGGGACAACCACAGGGGAGTGTTGAGGGTGGGGGGGTGCATGTCCAAGCAGATAGCTGGACAAATGGGCAGACTCGGTGGGCCTTGTCGGTCCTTTTCTGCTGTTACACTTCTATGAATCCATGGGGAAAAAAAAAGCCAGTATGAGGAGGGGGGAGGTACTGTTAGTCACTAAACAGGAAAGGGACATTGTTTTTTTTTTATATCTGATGATCTCAAAATGGCAGGACAGTGTGAAAAAGCAGTGGGTAGGGTCAGTGGGATGCTGGGATGTATAGGGAGAGGTATCTCCAGCAGAAGGAGGGAGGTGGTGTTGCCACGGTGTCACTCGCTTCTGAGACCCCTCATGGAGTACTGTGTCCAGTTCTGAAGGCCTCACCTCAGAAAGGACATAGGCAGGTTGGAGGCAGTCTAGAAGAGGGCAACAGGGGTTGTACCTAAAGCTCTATGAGGAGAGACTGAGGAATCTCACATATACACCATGGAAATCAGGAGAGAAAGAGGTGATATGATAGAGACATACATGTACCACATGGGGTGAACAAGGTACAGGAGAGGAGTCTTTTTCAAATGAGGAAGAGCACCAGGACCAGAAAGCATGCAATGAAGGTGGGGGGGGGGAGTTTAGGAGGGATGTGAGGAAGTACTGCTTCACTGAAAGAGTGGTAGATACCTAGAAACGACTGCCAGCAGAAGCAGTGGAGGCAAAAACAGTAGGGGGCTTCAAACATGCATGGGATAGACATAGGGGAATATTAGGAAATGGGCAGGGAGGAGGGAGGGTCGCCAGAGACCAGGTAAGGTCTGCGGAGACAGGGACCATCTGGGCAGACTGGGTTGGCCAAGCGGTTATTTACTGCTGACAAATTCTATGTTTCAAGGTGAACATGTTATAGGCCAAGAGTCTCAGCTCAGCTTTTGTCTTCCCTCCACCTTATCATTTCGATTTCATGCCCTCCGGACCACTTCAATGTCCTTTTTTTCATTGAAGAGCCCAGAACTGCCCACAGTACTGCAGGTGGGGGTCCGATCAGGGCCTTGTAAAGTACCAGGACTGCTTCCTCTGCCCTGCTGGTCATGCCCCTTTTACTCCACTCCAGCAGAGGCCCCAGCACCGATTCCTGAGGGACACCGCTTAGTATTCCCTCTCTACTCAGAGTAGTGCACACACCCACCACAACCCTCTGCATTCTGCTCCTAGGGCTGTTAGCAAGCCACCTTGTTTCTAATGTATACCTCCCTAGCGCACTTTGCCCAGAATCTTGTCATGTGCCTCGGTGTCAAAGGCATTGAGCTGCAGCCCTGCCCCTGCCCACCTTCTCAGTTACCTCCTCGAAGAATGCGATCAGGTTGGTTTGGCGTGATCAGGCCCTCTTAAAGGGACCCTCACCCCATTGTGGCAACTTTTGAAAAATGTCATGTTTAGACACTATTCAGCTTATATTTCAATACTCTTTCTGCAGTTCTTACCCTTATTTCTTACTAAGGACATTTGCATGAAAATAGGATCTCTGCTCTTTCTGCTCTGGCTGCTTGTTTTCACCTGATGTCATAATACTGTTTATGATATCCCAGTCTGTTGCTGTAGTGATAATTATGATGTCATAAACGGGATTATGATGTCAGGTGTAGACAAGCTGCCAGAGCAAATGGAGTCTAGGGGACAGAGGTCCTGTTTTCATGCAACTCACCTCAGTAAAAAAGAAAAACTGGGATGTAATTGCAGAAAATATATGGAATGTGAACTAAACTGTGACTAAATTTTACATTTTTCAAAGTTTTCCCAATGGTGTCCGGGACTTTTTAAAGAGCATGTGCTTAGTATGTATGTAACCCCCTTGTTCCCAGAGGTTACTAGAATCCCACTTAGAACCAGTGGCAGGCAGGGAAAGGCAGCTTGTGAGATGCCAGTTAAATGGCTTTCACACTGTCTCACTCTGCTCTGAGTTACAGCAGAGCTGGAGTGATGATATCGCCATAGAATTCTCGCAGCAGTGTAAGCCACAGTGGAATGCTAGCTGCAGGGGTTAGCTGTAGAATGTTTGGAGATTCAAGTCTGTCTTCAGAGAGCAGTCTGAGTGGAGACTCAAGACAGTGAGGAGTGCTGCTATGTGCAGCTCCTCAGAGCCAAGCTCTGATATAGAGCTACCTGAGAAAAAGGGATTGTATGCTCTCACCCTCGAGAGGAACACAGAAGACCAGTTGTGCAAAGTGGTAGAGACCGTTCCTAGAGTTGTTCCAGTGCCCCATCCAAAGAAGGATGGGGGGAATTCCAGGAATTCAGGGGCATTCCCCTGGTCCAGCCTGGTGAGGGAGAAGCTGCCTGAGAATCGAGTTTGTTCTGTGAGTACCAGAGTTTGAGTTGTGGGAAAGAAGCCCTGGGGCACCTGCATACCGTGGTGAGTTCTCCTCTGATAAAGAGACTATGTTCACTGAGATAGTGTTTAGAGTAAAAGTGCCTGCCTACTGTGGGGTCAAAGGAAGACTTGCCAAGTAGAACTTTTAATTTATGTATGACTTAGAAGCATCTGCAACAGTGGGGGTCTAGGGTAAACACAGAGCTATTTACAGAACTTTTAAAGTCAGGACACCTCCAGAGTGAAGTGTAGAATGTTAAATGTGCTAAATATTTTGAGAGCGCATCTACAAACAGCATTTCGAAGATAGGTGTTATAACCAAATGAATGGCCGAGTTTAGATTTGGGAGTGAAAGGTGGGAGACCCCCCCAATCTGGAGTAACCAGGTTTACCTCTCTGGGTTCGGTTTGGGCACCTATGATTTTCTCTCAGGCACTTGGCTGGTGTCTGAGGAAAGTACCCAGATGTGGGATTTTGGATTTTTCCTGAGAGCCAGAAAGTGCTCGTGGGTGGTTTAGGAAGCCACCATCAATCTCCATGCCATGTGGAAAAGTGTCCTAGTACTGGCCGGGGTGCCATGTCAAGGAATAAAAGAGCAGTGTACCAGTTTGAGTCGTGTGTGTCCAGATCTATTCAGAACCTGAGGGTTCACAGTGAGGAAGTGTGCTTTGTACCTCAGTAATCTGCATTACCAGTGAGTGTAGCCCTGTGAGGGTCCATCTTTGCTTTGTTTTTCTCTGCGTTATGTGAATAAAAGCCACACTCTAGAATCCCATTCCTGGTTTGGACATTTCGGTTATTGCTTCCAGAGTCCGATTTACTTGGGTGCCCCTGACCAGAAGTACAAACCTAGCACAATGCTGAGCAAACGTTTTCTCCCAGGGACCCAGGTTGATGGCCATAATAAATGGTCCCCCCCCCAGGTGTGAGCCAGGTAATTGCCACATTTGGTTTGCCTGTCTGAGGATGGCAGGCTACGAAGTAGAAGTAATGGGTCCACAGAGTTTTGTAAGATAATTTGTAGTAACTACCCCCCCCCCCCCATCTCGGTCGCACCTAGATGTGAGAGGAGCAGCACTATGGTAGAAACAAAGGGGGCCAGTGGGGGGAGGTTATATGTATATCTTAAAGAATGAAGGTTTGGGGTCTTGTGATGCTTTGGTAATCATTTATTTATTTATTTGGATTTTGGTAACTGGGTAAGCCCACTGAGACCAGAGGTCCCTTTTTCAGGGGTGACCCGGAATTAATTACATAAAGAGACATTTATAGGCAATATTTACAGTAATTACATATTGTACACACATAAACATTACAACAGCATACAGGGATAGGACAGTTAGGCTCCCAACTAGACTTCAGTCATGATTTACAGCTATAACATTAATTTTGTAGATAAACATTAGTAAACAGCATACAGTAGTAGACATCTGTTTCACGTTCAGACACCTGGCACCCATCAGTTAGAGTGTGTTAGCCAGCACAGATGAGGCTAGGTAGAAAGACAGGACGTAGGGAGGTTCAGAGCAGTTCAGCAGGCATGAGACCAGGGCTTGGGGGCTAACGGTTGCAGCCACAGAGACTGAGATTGAGTAGATAAAGTTTGAGTCCAGACTTGAACTGGTTGAGGTGGGGAGAGTCAGTCAGACTGGCAGGAAGGGAGTTCCATAGGTGGAAGGCAGCCAATTTGAAAGAGCGCTTGCCTTGGTTGGAGCGCACCTGAGGGATATCCAGTAGGTAATTCGCAGATGATCGCAAGGTTCTGGTTTGTTCTTTAGGGGAGAGTAGTCCTCTAAGATGGGGAGGAGGACCCAGGGTAGAGAACTTGAAAGTAAGGCAAGTGATGGGGTGTGCAAGTTTGTGTCGCAGAGTGGGCCAATTAAGTTCCCTAAGTGCCTCGCAGTGATGCCTTCTAGGAGAGGAGCTTGTGGCGAACCATGCCACTCGATTATAGAGTACGGATAGTTTGTTGAATTCCGACTCTCTGAGGAACTGCAGTAGTGGAGCACCATATAGAATGGTGGGGAGAAGATTGCAGCTAGCAATTGCCCGTCATGTAGCCAGGGAGAGGGAGTCCCCCAGCTGGTAGAGGAGACCAAGTTTTTGGTGGATGGCCCGGGTTTACGGAGTCGGTGTGGGACTTGTAGGTCATCTCCTGGTCAATATGTATTCCAAGGTATTTAAAGCTGCTCAATATCTCAACTCTTTTTCCTTAGTTGGTGCTGATCTGGAGCATCTGACTTCTGTCAAGGCCTAAGTGTCTAGACCCAAACAGCACAGCTTTGGTTTTATCTTCGTTGAGTAAGAGGGAATTCGCTGAGAACCAGGCCTCAAGCTTTGAGAGACTGTCCTGCAGCTTCACGGAGATGACACTAGGTTGGGGGTCACTGCAATATAAGACAGTGTCATCCACATACAAAATGAGCTTACTGAGTGAGCAGTTTCCCTCAATATCATTGAGGAAGAGTGAGAAAAGCAGGGGGCCCAGGATTGAGCCCTGAGGCACCCCAATAGTGACGGGTCTGAGTCCTGATTGAGTGCCCTTCCAGCTGACTTTTTGGGAGCGGTCACTCAGGTAGCTCACGAACCAGGAGAGTGAGTGGTGATCCAGTCCTAGGAGTCGGAGTTGGGTGAGTAGGAGATCATGCTTGACCAAGTCAAATGCCTTGGATAGGTCAATGAAGAGGGCACCCGTTGGGGAGCCCTGGTCCATAGAGGCAAGTATGTCTGCTGTGAGCCGTATGAGAGCTGTGTCAGTGCCATGTCCCTTTCTAAAGCCATGTTGCACATCAGCCATGAGTAAGTGTTGTTTAAGGTAGACCTGTAGATGGGTAGAGACCAGTCTTTCCTGAATTTTCCCAATGGGACTGAGAAGGGAGATTGGCCTATAGTTCCCCAATTTGTCTAGAGGACAACTTTTGGGGACAGGGATTATGGTCACCACCTTCCACATTTTTGGGACTTCACCTTCCTGGAGTGATCTGTTTATTAGTAGGGTGACAGGATGGGCAATGGCCGGAGCGGCAGCCTTCAGCAGTCATGGTTCAAGTTGGTTGTGTCCCAATGTGGAAGAAGGGTCAATTTTATGCAGGAGAGGCAGTACCTCTGACTGTTTGACCAGCTTTATGTGGAATTGAGGTCGCGAGTGTACCCAGGCAGCATCAGAGTGCAATGTAGACCTGGGGAGGGCAGGGAGGGGAGAAATGCTTGGGGTAGAGAAAGAGGCACAAAAGGCTTCAGCAATGACGGTCGGAGAATTGGACAGTGAGTCCCCCACCAGGATGGAGTCCGTTTGACTATTTGTGGAGCCCTTTATGAGTAGATTTATGTGGCCCCAGAATTTTTTGGGGTCACATAGGTGTCTAGTTTGTAGGTTGTTTAGGTATTGTGATTTAGCCTGCTTCATAGATTTTTTGCACTGATTTCTCAATTCTCTGTACTTTTCCCAGTCAGTAGAGTTGCCAGTAGCTTTGTAAGTACCCCATGCTTTGTCCTGGAGGAGCAGGTTATGTTTGAGGCAGGGGCTCAGCCATTTATGGCATTTACCTTGGACCCTGAGCCTTTTTACAGGGGCGTGCATGTTAGATGCAGATAAGAAGGTCTGCGTGAAATAATCAAGAGCCTCCTCCAGCGTGGGCAGGGAGAGGATCGGGGTCCAGTCAGCTTTCCTCAGGTCAGAGCAAAAGTCTGCTGGACAGAACCTACTGTAATTCCTTGTTTCAATAACTTTAGCAGGGATTTTTGGAGACTTGTTGGACCAGATGCAAAAGGTAGGCGAGTGGTCACTCAAGGCATTAGACATAATCCCTGCCAACAGTATCTGTCCCGGGCAAGAGACTAGGATCCAGTCTATTAGAGAGTCATTTCCAGTCTTTGGGTTTAGTCTTGTGGGGAGGTCAATAATCTGCGTCAGTGGGGAGCCAAGTAGTGGGTTTCTAGTAGGGGAGCAGAGTAATGTTGGCCAGTGGAGATTGAAGTCCCTGAGGAGTATGGCCTCCCCCCTGGTGAGGTCCTCCAGTTGCATTGTTAGGGATTCTAAGGAGGAGGCGGCAGTTTGAGGTGGGAGGTATACACTCCCTATGGAGAGAGGCTTGGCATTGCCAAGAAGTATTTTTACAAACAGCATTTCAGCCAAGGAGCCATTAGGGGAGGGGACATCCAGCTCCATGGCTTGGAGGACAGTGCTGATGTAAATAATAACCCCTCCTCCCTTTTTTCCTACCCTGTCTTTCCTGAAAGTATGGTAGCCCACTAGATCAACTTCGTGGGGGAGGATCTGGGGCTTTAGCCAGGTTTCTGTCAGGGCTAGTACGTCAGGCTTATAGAGAGTAACCCAAGCCTCAAGGACCGGAATTTGTTCCTTAGACTGCCAATATTCATATGTGCAAGCTTGAGCCCTTTGGCCAGCCCATAAGGAGTGAGTAGGGGTGTTGAGGGAGAGATTTTGGGGAAAAAGGGCCAGGATTAGATTCAATATCCCCCCCCCCCAGGCTAGGATGGTCCTGCCCAGATGACCAGGAGGTAAGTAAGGAGGGGAAACGGTCAGCTCCCCATCCCTCGTCCTGGGGTAAACGGTAGTGTCCTGCCACTAGCTTCTGGTGAGGTTCCATGCAGGTTTAGTATTAAGTGGGTCTCATATGGCAGTATCATATTGACTGTGGTGACTGATAGGGGTTTTACTCATAGACAATGCCCAGGTATACTGATTTAGGAGATATCCTGGGACAGGATTTTGTCTATGTTAGGTTTAAACTAGCTATATTAGGCAGCAACCGTAGGTCAAAGTGATAAGGGGTTTCTTTTAGGGACAGGAAGATATCCCAGATAGTAGATAGGGGAAATTATCAGAATTTCAGATGAGACAAAAAGGGGTATGTCTGAGTACCCTGTGAAGTAAAGGCTTCGGCAAGAGATGTTACTTGTCTCAAAAACCAGCCAGGAGTCCCTAGTGGTGAGATTGTATAACTTGCAGATGGTAAAGTGAGCTGATAGGATTTTGCAGCTCATGTGACCATCTACCAAGTATAAATTATGCTGCCGACGAAGGGTGGTGGTGGGGCAGAGCCTTACAGAGCTAGCAACAGCCACGGAGCAGCCAGCAGCTGCCAGAAGGACCCGTTTCTTCTGAGCAGTGTGGGGCAGCTTTAAAGGTAGCAGGTAGGCCCCTGTATGTGGTTTGTTTTCAGTTTCGAGTCTCTTTTGCAAGTCGGAAGGAATTCCTGTAGATTTACCTGAGTGACTAACGCGGTGCCGTTTTCGGGGGGTGGGGGAGGGCAGGCACAGAGGCCCTCACGACCTGTCTGGTAGTCCCCGGTTCCCTGCAAGAATAAAATGATAACATGAGCTTGGATTTATACTGTGAAAAGAGGGGGAGGGTGAAGGGGCTTACTGTAGAAGGTCGTTTAGAGGTGCAGGGGAAAAGTTTGGTAAAATTACTATGCGAGGGCAGCCCACCGCTTAGTCTCAGAGTGCTCAAGTTACCTTGGTTACTTTTACTTGTTTCTTTACTTATCTTTTCATCATTTTAATTTTACTTTTGTCAACTGCTAATAAAAAAGAATCCAGTAGAATCCCTGTATTATGAAGTCAGAAAATGTTTACTGGCAAGGTTGGTAATCTGTTTCAGTGGGAAACTGCAAATCTGTTTTCAGATTTTTTATGGAGAACTAAAAGTTCTTCTACTGAAATATTATACATTTCATGACCCTGTTTAGTAAACTTTACCATTCCGCTGGAGGACAATCTTCTTATTGGGGAGATGATTTTCCCTCTAGCCCACTTAGGTGGGACAAGATTTGGCAGGGTGTCTATCAATATACAGCTAATGACAGGTTGAGGTTAATACATTTTTATATCTTGCATAATATATAGAATACTGGATGGGCAACTATGCACAACCAGTGTGTTCTGCCACAGAGGGGTTCTGATTCCCTCCGACCTCGAGAGCGCAGCTTGAGAGGTCCATGGGAATCAGAACCCCCATGGTGACAGAACACACAGGTTGTGCATTAAGTTGCTCATCCTGTGTTTTTTATAGTGTGTAGTAGTATTATGTGAAATGCGTGCATTGTTTTTCTTTTTCTTTTTCATAATGAAACTGACTTAAAAAGTCCCTAGAGGTTCTAGAATACTGTCACCACAGAATTAAAGAGAGGAAAGCAACAATGTGCCAGGATTCCAAGAGGTTCTGCTGCAGTAGTGATGTCACTACTGCAGCAGAACAACATAATGATGTCACTAGTGCAGCAGAACAAGCATATTCCAGGCATGGAATTTCATGCATGACAGCATTCCACTATACACTATATATAGAATAATGGATAGTTGACCATCCACAACAAGGCGGTTTCCATCGAGGGAGTTGATGATGTCATAGAGACCTCGAGAGCGAAGCTCGAGAGGTCTCCATGGCATCAACTCCCGAGATGGAAACACAGACTTAGTTGTGGATGGTCAGTCATCCACTGTTTTTTATAGTATATGGTTCCCCCAAAATGAACACAAGTTCCATACCTTGCGTTGACACTCCTGCACTGGTCCTCGCTTGAGTCCCGTCCCACAAGATATTGATCCTCCTCACTATGGTTACGGTCTGTTCCAGTCACGTCTGCAAATATAGCGGTACTTCTTGCTGCAGTCCCGCTCCATTTTTACCATAACTGTGCCAGAGATTAAAAAAAAAAAAATGCAAATTGATAGTTTGGACACATGGAGCCAATTATGGCAGTCTGTGTCCAAACTGTCTGCTCACCCGACCACTCGCTAAGTGGATCCACCATTTGAGAATGCATTTTTAAAATCACTGCCTGTTTCCACCAATCATGTAGAAGCTCAAGGGGCAAAAGTTGTTGTACTATCGATGTGACGTCAGAACGATAGTACAACTTTTTTGACCTTTGAACTGTCGTACAACAGGATTTGGAAACCCATCGTTTTCCATCCACAACAAACCCTAACCATATACTATATCTGTTTTACACCAGCCAAGCCGTATGGAATGGGGAAGATGCCTGATCCATTATGTTTTAAGTGTGGTCAGGAGCACATATATATTGCATATATTTTGGGAATGTCCTGTGGTAACTCCCCTTTGGTCTCTTATTGAGTCCAGGGTGGATCCCCTTCTAGGACTTCAAGATTTGTTTACCCCAAGTGTCTGTGTATTGGGTGATTATTCCTCAATTATAGTAAAAGAGAGGTGGTATCATATTACCCTTATATCCCTTTCTGTGAAAAAGCTGGTGTTGAGGCACTGGAAGAATCAACAAGTCCTCACTTACCTGGAATGGGTCAAGGAACTTTTCTATAATTTACGGTTGGAAAAATCAATAGCTAATATCAGGGGCACAATGTTCCAATACCGCACTAGGTGGGAAAAGCTTCATACTCTCTGGTCCATTGCCTGTACCCCTTAAATTGTACTGTCTAGGTTCCCTTCTGCCTCCCGGTACCAAGTGTTAGATAGCAGGGGTCCCATATTACTGGCACTGAAGTTGTATCTCTACACTTACCTCTCGTTATCTTTTACTTAGCTGAAATGTTTGATTTGGTAGCTACAAGTGTTTTATTTATTGGTCTCCCTGTATGTTATGATCTGTGTAACCCTAGTTCTCAGGGGAAGAGAGGAGGCAGGTAAGAGGGTTGTGGGGGTGGGGTTACTGGGGAGTTTTTTTTTTCTTTTAAAAATATCAAAAACTATACTTCTCTGACTAAATGAAATATACCACCTGTGTGATTGTCCTGCTGTATTATCTATTGAATGGTATCTTTCAACTTGAATAAAGTATATTGAATTTGAAAAAAATATAAAATATTATAGATTTTATAGAAATATGTGATTTTTTATAACCTGTGATCTTTTGTTTTGATTTAACAGGTGATATTTTCTTCCTGACCAGTTTTTACTTGGGCAGAAGAAGAAGAAATGCCAATTAAGAATAAGACATGACCGGATGTGCAATACGTACAGCACACATCGGATGTGTTGTGAGGCACGCAGCATAGCCAAGTGCCTTCAACCACCCGAGAAGTGCTGTTATCCCATCACAAAGCATACTCTGGAGTATCTTATTGAGATTATAAAATGGGTCAAGATTTTGGGGGATGCACAAGCATTTTTTTTATTACTTTTTTAAAAAATGTCCTCCACCCCAGCAAAATAGTCCTATCCTAGAATTCAAATGTCATTTCCGCTTCAGATATGTGCAACAAAATACCTTTATTTTTAATTAGCTCTTTAAGTCTCTATTTTCCCCAACCCACCCTCATTTATTTGTTTCCTCACGTTTCTTTTTCTTTATACTATTCCATCCCCTTTCCCCACCTTGTTTCTGTCCTGTCTTGCCTACATTCAAGAGATGGAATGTTTATTATGGATGAAATACAAGAATTCAAATCTCTGCTCAGTTCTACTGGCAGAATGTTCACCCCTCACTCTCACAACAGAAGGCCTCAGATGGAACCAGGGCTTTTTTTAATCTGTAGCTGGTTATACTGGTGAGCTATGTAGAGTTTGGGGTGTCCTCAACAGAGCCTGCCATTTTGACCTCAGTCTAGAATGTGACATGCACATATGTGTACTGTACAGTAGCCTCAATTGACTTAATCTTGAATCCTGGCTGCACCTCTATACCTTAGTCACTGGACGAAAAGCACTTTATGGCTCTCTGGCCCCAGGCCTTCAAACCATGTTCGACTTTGTGGACCAAACATACACCACCAGGGGAGTAGTTCAACATTCCCTGCTTCTCCCACGAAGGAAACCCTCTTTAGGCCAAGCCAGCTATTCTTACGGATTTGCCAAACTCTGGAATGAGCTGCCTCCCTCTTTAAAAGCGGACTGTTCCCTTATTGGATTTAAATCCATTCTCTTCTCTTCCTTTCCTTATATGGATCTGCTGAAGCTAAATGAGCTACCGTGAGCTATTAATTGTGAAGTGATATTAATTGTTTGTAATGATGCCCGCAGCTTGAGCTTGGCAGCACCTAGCATGTAGAAGGGAACTAGTTTGTGCGTCATAATGTATTGTCATGTCTTTGTCTGAAGTGCTAGAAGTATTGCCCTGCCTCAGTGTTGCACTGAGTTGTGCTGTATTTACCTGTTATTTTTCCTGTTGATGCCGACTCTAAACCCTTTGTAAATAGGCCCTGCCTGAAGGGTTTTATGTGGAATAAATAAAATCAATTAATCAATCAATAAACAAACAGGAGAGATTTCCCTAGTAAGTAGGTAGGGACAGGAGGGGGAATTTTCAATGGTCAGCAAAGAAATACCAGAAATTAAAATTGTAAGTACTGTAGTTCTTTATTTTTTAAATTTATGTTCATGTGTGTAGGAAGAGAATTATGAGGACAAATAACACACAGGATAATGTTATGGTCTTTGCTTAATAACCATGCTGTAACCACTTCGAGAGGTTGCCATGACATCATAGTAGACCTCGAGAGCAGACTTTGGGTGGCCATGTCCATTAAAATGGAAATGGCTTTCTGAAAATCCCACCCATGCTCTTTAAAGCTGTGCTGAGAGGGCAAGGACTTTGTCTTCCACCACGTGCTTCATGACAATGACCTTGGTAATGGCTTCCAGAAACTTGCTGAGCACTGATGTCAAGCTGGGCAACGTCTAGTTAGCTAGGTCTGACTTTGCCCAGTTCTTGAAGATGGGGACCAGTTGGCCACATTCCAGTACTCCAACACCATACTCGTACAAACAGGCTCATGAAAGATTACCACAAGTGGCTTTCGAATTGTTTTCTTAGCTGCACTATGATGAGGGGGCAAATCCTGTCAGCTCTGTCATGGGATTTACTTGGCTTGATCTTCACAAGCTAGTTGGTACAACAGTCTTCCCAGCGACATTGCATCCTCACTATTGTAACCCCCAGGTGGCGCTATCTCAAGGGCTACTACCCTTGCCTGCTTTGCCACTAACAGGTTGAGGGGCCTGGATCCAATGGCGGGTGCCTCCACCCAGAGGTCAGGGTTAGGACAGACTGGAATGACTTAGTCACAGCCCTCTGGGTCACTGCAGCCCCCCTTTCTTCCCACTAGTGGCCCACACACATTACCAACAGTACCTTTACAATATGCACTTACCCCCAGGATTTGGTCGATCAGCTTGACTCTGGAGATCCCCTGTAAAGTAAGACACAGTAATGCAATAGCCACTGTACAGTATTTTGGCACAAGCACACAGTTTAGACAGTATACTTTGCAAACAACCAAATCTGATTTATTTAGGGGGAAATAATAAGAGCAGTGGGAAATCTAGTTGATTAGCTTAAACTCTACTATTTCAGAGCACTGTGCACAGGCTAAGTTCCCTATGAGTCACTGTCACTGGGTACCCACGCAATAAGGGGATAGCCAAGTTCGGTGCAGCTGGTTGTGGCCCTGAAGATGGAAGCAACTGTACAATACCCAAGTTTGTAATACAGAGCCAGCAGGCTCAGTTCATGTAGCCAGCGAAGGAAACAAACCAAACTTGCACTCAGTAAATCAGTTGACAGGGAGCTACCCTGATTCTTACTCACGACTCTGGTAGTAGGATCTCTCTCACACCACCTCAGGACACAGGCCTGCGAGCAGAACACTCTACACACATTTATATGTAAAAACAGAAGGGTACCATACCAGGCAGCTGCTTTATATCCCGACTGCACTCACTGCTAAACCGGGGAGTCACAGCGCAGCTTCACTTTTCCTGACAGACCGAGCACGATGAAGCAGATTCTCCAGTCCTCTACAGGGTGAGCCTGGTAGGTAGCTGCAACATGCACAGCCTCTTCTGACTGCAACACCAGCGGATTCAGTCTGACTACCTCGGCGATCGAGCCGCCTGACTGTTGGACTTCCACACGCGCTTCCCACGTGACAACTCACAGCACAGGAGCCCGGAGCTGTGTCCTCACTCACAGCCACAACGATTCTGAATCTCCAGCACAGTTCAGGGCATTTCCCTTCGGCTCCAACAGGTTCCGGTTGGCTGATTCTTTCTGTCAGTCACAGCAGGCTCCCTCTATTGGTGCAAAAAAGGTGCCAGGGTCCAAACTACACTTCCCAGGAGCACCTGCCATATATTCCCCTTTAGACAGGCTCCAAGTGGGAGTCCAAGTTCTGATTCGCTCAAGCAGTCTCCACTTTAGGGCTTCCCTTCCCCAATTGGCCCATCTCAGCAGTTCAGGTCCAAAATTGAGGGGCTAGACACACAGAGTCCCAGCTGCAATAAAGGCAGGTTAAACAAACTGCATGTTCGCTATTACTCTAGATGTTCTCCAACAAACAGTTGTATTCTTCAATTGGGCTCCCTCTGCGCTCTTAGCAACTGCAGAAACAGAGCGCTTAGCAGCTCGGGCGGGACTCGAGCATTAAACACACCGTCCCCCCATATATGCCAATTAAGCCTGCTAGCAGGCAGCTCTTAAAGAGACAGTACCAGAGGCTCTAAAAGCACTCACAGCACTCACATTTAAGTGGCATTATGCCGAACGCCAGTTAGGCAGGGAGCACTTAGGCAAGCTCCAGGAAGACTTTTAGGAACCCCCATTTGTAGGGGGGTTACACCATCGCTCAGCACTTTTAAGACTTGGCTCCGCCTAACACTCACTGTCTCCAACCTCTGTGACTGTTGTGGCTAAACATGTCTTTTGGTTCCATAGCTGAAGATGCCCTTTTGGATCCACAACTACTCTTGCACTTTGCCAGCACCCCCCCCCCATCTTCACCTCCCCTGCTGGTCCATGACAAATGTCACCCAGCTGCACTACCTCTATTCTTACCCGCCTTCCACCTCTCCTCTCGCTGTACCCCCCACCTACCTCCCGTTTTCTCCCATCCACTTAGTCTCCCTGATTTCACCCTTCTCTTTTCCCTTTCCCCTTCTCAAAGTTTCACCTTATTGTTCTTTTTTCCTCTACAAGACAATGTGTTTTTTATTTATTTTATAAACTGTTATCTTTTCTTATGTTTGTCGCAATTGTAACAGTGACGTGGAACCTTTGTAAAAGAGCCTCGGCTCAAAGGTATTTGTAATCCTAGAACAAATAAATAAATAGAAAATCTAGCAGTGCAGGTATGATGTCTTTCTTCAGTTCTTTAAATGTGACAATTGTTCGGTGTGTAAATTGGCAAAAATAGGCACATGTGTGCTCCCTACAAATCCTGATATTAAGATGCAAATTAGAGAACTAATTGATGGTACAACTGAGTGTGTGGTTTATATGCTCTGGTGCCCCTCTGCAAAGGTGTATATTTGATTGTACTTCTAGAACCTTGAAGATACAGCTTCAAGGACACTTCCATTCAGTAAAAAACCAAAAATTGATCACACCAGTAGAAGTCCATTTCAGACAAGTCCATGCAGCTATTACTTTTCTTCCCCAGAAGCTGACATACTGATTATATTGAAAAAGTCTGGATCAGAAGACATCTTCATTAGATTCTGCTTCTACCTGACTAATCAAAAATGAATTTCTTGTCTTAATTGCACTAATTAAGACATTATCAGCTTTTCACTTTCTACCGGTATTTTCCCCACGTCCTTCAAGTCTGTGTTAGTTTCTCCCAGTCTAAAAAACCCCACACTAAATCCAGATATTCCTGCTCATCATCATCTAATCATACAGCTCCCTTTCCTCTCAAAGGAACAAGAGAGTGTTGTCGCTCAACAACTATCTCACCTCAAATGGACTGCAGCTAAATTTCAGTCCAGGTTTCAGAGTGCCCATAATAGGAAACAGCCCTTCTCTGGATATCAAAATGATATTCTTCTATCCATTGATAAGGGAAGTGCCACTGTATTGCTACTGTTGGATATTTCATATGTTTTTGATACCATCAACCACGAGATATGGTTTTGTCTGCTTGAAATCGGTCTTTGTTATTATAAATACTGTTCTTTCCTGGCTTTGCTGTTACCTTACTGGTCAGGTCATACTCAAACCATCAGTTTCAAGTCTACAGTTTCCTTACCCAAATCCGTGACAGCTGGTGTTCCGCAACGATCTGTCCAGGGACTCTTACCATTCGTGTTATATATGGCACCTCAGGCTGATATTATTGAAGCTCATGGTCTGTTGTACCACAGCTATGCAGACAACACCTAGATGTATGCCCCAGCTACTGATACTTTACAAACTACTCTTGATTGGATATCTGTCTGTCTGGCAGATGTCCAGTCTTGGATGTCCACAAATTTTTTCTGCCTTAATGTCAATACAACTGAACTTCTTGTATGCACTATAGGAGAAAAGATTGGCTCTCTCAGTCTCTCTGACGTCATCCTTCACCACGGTTCTTTTATCATTTGTCCAGCCACTATCCGAAACTTGGGAGTTTTACTTGATCAATCACTGCATTTGGATTCTCACCTCAGTTCTATTGTCAGTTTTGCCTTCTGTCTTCTCCGCACTGTTGGGAAGAATCATGCCTACCTCAGTTCTGAAATTGCTGCAACTTTGGTTTACTGCTTTATTTTTGCTTGCCTGGACTACTGCAACTTTTTCTTATATGGACTTCCAGCTCATACCCTGCCTTGGCTTCAGCCGGTTTAAAATGCAGCAATGCAAGTTTTAACCGGGTCCATTAAGTCTGATCATGTTTCCTCTCTACTGGCTTCTCTTCACTGGTGCCCGGTGGCATACAGAATCAGCTACAGTACATAACACTGTTACTCACATTTAAATATATCATGAACTAGCTCCAGCATACTGATCCAAACTATTTCATCGTCATCTTCCAACTCATCAACTTCGCTTCTCTGATGGTCTTCTGTTTGACATTCCAGCTACCAGACTGGCAACATTTGATGACAGGGCCTGACTGTGGTCCTCGTCGCTGGAGTGGACTCTTCTGGCAATCCAGTAGGCTGGTAGTATAGCCTAGAGAGTAGAGTAATGAGCTGTGAATGAGTTTGGTACATCCAGGCCTGCGTTTGATTCTCACAACCTCTACTTGCATACTGTGTGACTCTTAGAAAGTCACTTAACTGCCCCAGTGCTCCCAGGTGGCCCCTGTAAATTTATTTTATTTATTTAGTTTTTGTTAACCAGGTGAGGTATGCTAGCCAAAGTTGACTATTTTCAGGCACGACCTGGGAGAATACATACATAAAATGAGATGAGATTATACAATACATAGTATATAGTACAGGTACATAGTATATAGTACAGGTAGGTTAGAATACAGATTGTCAGACAGTACCCGAGATAATACATATAGCTATGCAGAGATGACAAAAGTGACATTAGTACATGCAAATAACAACTGAAACTGGGCTAACTGGCAGCTATAAAGACATTTTATCGCAAAGCTTGTTTAGAAGTGCAGCAGTGTCTTGGGCGAAATAGGGTGGTTAGCTGTGAGGCATTAAGTGGGATCAAAGCATGTGCTGGGGTCCTGGGATAGGTGGCAATCTAGTTCTTTTTTGAAGATTAGGTGGGAGTTAGCCTGCCTCAGGGCAGGAGGGAGGGAGGGAGTTCCAGGTGGCCGGGGCGGTGCAGTGAAATGCTCCAGAACCTTCTGAAGTAAGACACCTGGGTACGGTAAGTAGAAATTTGTTTGTCGAGCGTAGTCCATGGGCAGGCGTCTGTGGTACAAGTAGAGCTGCAAGGGAGGAGGGGGTTTGGTTACGGATTACAGAGTCTGTGAGGGTCCCCAAGGAGTATAGTCGGTAGGCAGCTGGGGAGAGCCAGCCTAGGTTGCTATACAGTGTGCAGTGTATGGGCCATTTGGCCCAGTGGGCCTTAACCAATTACCAGAAAGAATAGTAATAGTATTTTTTTCTAGCGATCATTAGTTTTTTAGATATTTAAACTGTATTTCCATTGTTGTGGATCCACAGAAAATATGGCTGCTGCCTAATTTGCAGCCAAACTCCCCCCTCACGTCACATCACGTCTTCTGTTTACTTCTGTGGGATCCTGTGCTGCATGTTCCCACTGTCCCTGTGTAGTGCTGCGAGTCATGCGCATGTGCGGTTGGCAGCAGAGGGTTCCAACTCAACATGGCTGGTGGGAGAAATGTAAACAAAAACCAAAACTGAGCAAACTACAGGGTGATAGTACAGCAAAAACAAGAAAGATTACCAGGTAAGTACTCAACAGAGCACAGGAAACAAACTGTTGCAAAAGATCCAATTTTGTTTATCTAGTACTGCTGCTTTAAGACATTTAAAAGCAAACTAAAGGCTTACTTTTTCCTTAATGCTTTTAATACACATTGATTACTTAATTGCATTTCTGTTATGTACAGTGCCTTGAAAGTTTTGAAAGCACTTCAGAAATGTGAGTTTATTATTATTATTACTAGTTTGTTACACTAAATAGGGATTGAGTTTGTAATGCCTAGGTGGAGGGGTAGCAGTAGGCTGCAAGATCTCTTCCAAAAGGAGGCACTGTGGATTTTCCACTTTAATAGCCGTGTTGCAGATGGACTTAATGAAGACTGAGAAACACAACAATTTCTGTAACTAAAAAAATTTCTCACATTCAGGAAAATCTTGCAATTAAAATATGATGCGTTGCTTGATTCATAGATACTACGGTTTGAGAAGTTTATGATATTTTGTTTATGTATATGGTAACCCCCCTCCTAGTGCCTAACCTCTGCCCCCCCCAACAAACCAGTTGTCCCCGACTGCTTCCCTTAGTTCTATTAGAATATTATACTACTTACAGCATGTTTCTCTAGATTGTTTCAGTTTGCTGAAACAATAACCTCCCCTCTTCCACCCCTTCCCTTGCAAAAAAATGTTGTAGGTGCCGTATTGGTCCTTTTAAGAACAGATCCAGAAACAAAAAAGAAAAGGTATCAAATCATTTGTTTCTGGACCCCTTCCCTTGCTAATTATTAAGAAGCCCTCATTATGTGTGGCTCTTTGTTTAGGTTTAATAATTAAGTTATCTGTTCCATTTTTAGATTTGTCTTCAGCATTTTATGAATAATAAGCACTTATGTGAATTCATTTTTTGGTTATTTATTTCCTGTTTCTTCTAGATAATGGAATAGCAGTCATGTATTTGAACATTTGCTTAGAAATTATTTGGAGTGGAGCTGCAATGCAAACGTGAAGCGAGAGGAGATATGTGTGTGTTTGTTTTAGTTCATGCTCTCTGCTATTTTTCATCATCTTTTAATTTTTTTCACCGTTTGAGTTTCAGCGCTTTGCAGCCTATAGCACTTTAACCATCAGTTTCTACTTGCACGTGAAAATTAATGTATGCGGTATCTGATCTAGCCAGTACAAGGTTTCTGCATAATGTTTAATGAATAATTGACTCCACTAGATAGTGCCACACTTGTTGAAGAAGGAATGGGGCAGTGTTACTGTAAGAGACTAGTATTTAATAATGATGGTTAACAATGAGCCCCGTCTCCCTGAGGAAGAGCTGGAGAGGCTCGAAACTGCAGTGTTAGTAGGAATCCTCCTTCAGGTCTGTGGGTTTTGATGCTTTTGTGATTTACGCATTCTCTCTTCTTGTGCTGGTCACAGGGGCGGGCTCCTTTACCACTGGGATCTTCCCTCCCAGTCCTTGGTAGAGGCTAGAAGTAGTATTCTGACACAGGGGACACAGGTTCTGCCCTCAGATGATTGTGCCAGTATTCTTCCTGCCTCCACAACAGCAGGTAGCTTGACACAGGCTATATACACACACACACACACATATATATATATATATATGTATATATATATATATATATATATATATATATATATATCCTCCAGCAGTTGTTTTTCAGCAGTCTGCCCCTTTTCTGTGCTAGGGACTCCTCCTTGATGGGAACTGCTCTGCACAGGGGCCAGTTCTGCTTCCCTCCTGGCCAGGGCTTGCCAGACAGGGCTGAGTTGCATGGGCTGGTCACCCCCCCCCACACGAGGAAACTCATCCCTGCTGGCCAGGGCTTGCTAGACAGGGCCGAGTTGCATGATCTTGTTGCCCCCCTCCCGCACGAAGAAACTCATCCAGCAGCAAAAAGGGAAAAAAGAAGAGGAAACACGATGAGTTGCAGCACAGCGGAGACAGGTCTGCACATCAGAACCAAGCTACAGCAGTTCCGGTGATGTCACGCATCCAGTGGCACCCTAGCTCTGCAGCCCCACTCTATCCGACAAAAAAAAGAACCTTCACAACTGGTGTAAATCATCTCAAGTCAGGCTGTCATCACACAACTGAAGGATAGAGGGCACAGGCTAATGCACTCCAGGTCAAACTCCAAGTTGGCTAACGGAGATGATGACGGATGCAGACAGCAACTACCGGACCAGAGCAGGAGCATTTCTCCAGCAAGCACCATGGTGCCAGGCTGTTATATGGACATTTAATTTTTTTTTTTTTTCCTTTTTCCCCAATTGTTTAACCAGGTGAGACACACTAAGCTGAAAGCTTTTTTACAGGTGCAACCTGGGAGCACAGGGAAGTTAAGTGACTTGTTCAGGGTCACACAGTATATGCAAGTGGGGGCTGTGGGATTCAAACCCAGGTCTCCAGATTTGTAGCTCAGGGCCTTAAACCACTGCGCTATACTGCCTCCCTATTGGAGTTGGACAAGTTATCCTGCTGCAGGCTTTATTCCGCTATAGGCTTAAGGCTATAATTGCTGAAATGTAGGGCTTCAAAGACAAGAATAGGACTGAATATAAATAACTTACAACTGCACTTTCTTGAAAAAAGGCTGGCCACTACAGAAGAAAGGGTTGACCATGTGGAAGATGGCACTCTTCAACGGCGTTAGGTTAGAACAGCGACATCTGCAATAGTGCTGTCTATAACAGCAGCACTCCAGAACACTGCAGGACAAAACAGTGGTAGCGGTCGGAAACCACACCGACGACTGCTGCTATTAAAAATCAAGAAATGTTACATTTTATTTTATCGAGGGGCTCTGCCCCCCACACCCCCTGTTAATTTTATAACATATTCCAAGGGGGGTGCGGATCGTGGGGAAAAGAAGTAACTTTGGGGGGTCATTTGTTTTTGGAACAAAAAAAAACACCTAACAAATTTTGGGAGGTGGGAAGGTGAAAATGGCATTACTCAGGAGACCAAGAACAGAACCTGGGTCTTCCACTCCCTGCTGCCCAAGCTACTTCTCCCTTAGACCTCTCCACCATGGGAGCAGCTTGGCAAGCTTCCTATTTTTCACTCTCTTTTTCCCTTCCACAGTGACACATTGCCTGGATAGTGACGGGGGTAGCGGTTTTAACACTCGCTATTCTACTCCTGTCACTATTCATACATATGTGGTTCCTGCAGCGTGGTTTAGACAGAGCTATTCAGGAAGCGCTGTTGTAACCAGTTACCCTCTTTGGCTACACAAGGTGCTTGAATGTCTCATTGAGCAAAACTGGCATTTGCAAGAGAATTGCCAGGACCTTGAGCAGTCCAGAGAAGGGCAACCAAAATGGTGCAGGGACTGCATCAGAAAACGTATGAGTATAGATTAAGGGAGCTCAATATGTATACCCTAGAGCAAAGGAGGGAGAGAGGTGATATGATCGAAACATTCAAACATCTTAAGGGCATTAACAAGGTGAAAGAGTCTAACATTTCAATATAAGAAAAATAGCAGGACAAGAGGACACAGCATGAGATTAGAGGGAGGCCAATTTAAGGGGTAATGTGAGGAAGTTCTTTTTTACAGAAAGGGTGGTGGATGCATGGAACGGCCTACCTCAGGAAGTGGTGAATATGAATACAGTGCAGGGCTTCCAATAGGCATGGGATATGCATAAGAGAGCAATACAGATGAGTATGAATAGATAGACCATTGACAGAGTACAGGCCTATGGCACATTCATAAGGTAGAAAAAATGGTCAGACTGGATGGGCCTTGTGGTCCTTATCTGACGTCAACTTCTATGTTTCTGTGTTTCTATGTTGAGGGGCACTCCCTGGAGGGACAACATAAGGTTATGTGGGTCGCCAGAGGACGCAGAAACTGGCAAGATGACAGACAATTTAGAAAATGTTCTACGGGGCAGTTTAGCCCTGCCAGCAACCATGCAGTTTCAGACTGAGTGGGCATACCGTGCCTATGAGGCAAAACCCTCCAGACCCCAAGCGAAGCCACATTCAATAATAATGACATTTTCTTACTATAGGGATAAGAAGGAAATATTGAAAACAGCTTGGCAAACTAAAAATATCAGCTATAATGGTGTGAACATTTTCTTTGATCAGCATCACCCCCCCAGTAGTGCTTAAACAGAGGCAGGTTTATACAGGGATCCTCCGTACCCTAAAGGAGCACGATGTCAGATTTCAGACACCCTATCCAGCCTGCCTGTGTTTGTTCTGGGAGTCTGGGACACAACTCTAAGAAGCAGTGGGGGCCTTAAAGGACAGGAGCTGATAGGTGGCAGTGGGGCTGAGTGCACAGAGAGAGCCAGTCAGCCTCCGCACAGACTGGTAACAAGTTAAGCAGCAGAGAATTTGCACAACTGGCCACTGGGCTGTGCAGTCCACCATGAAGGAGGTGAGAGATTTACTCTGCTCATTTGCTTTGAAACACAGCAAAACCCTAGCTTCTCAAACCTCCACTAACACTTGAACGGCATGGGGTTGGTCTCTGTGTTTTTAATCCCACATTGATAGTTCATTTTACCTGCACAGCACATCCTGGTCATTTAGCAGCTCCCTTCGCATTATTGTGACTTTAGAGAGATGAACTTCCCACCCTTTTTATGGATGCTTTGGGCACCTTATTAACTCTGAACTCTTGTTCCTGGATTTGCCATTGAATGATCCCCAGAATAATGAAGGCTGGCTTGTTAACGACTGGACACCGTGATTATTTGTTTGGAACTCTGTTCTGGCCAGGAACATCTTTGGATGACTGTCTTCATAAACACAAGCGATGTATGAGCCTAGCACTTGTATGTTAAGCTGAGAAACATTTGTTAAACTAGGATAAACCATGTCCCCCTTGGGGTCATGGTGGCTACCCACTGGGACGGAGGATTGGGTATCATGCTGAGGGGGTCTGGGGCCGTATCTTAGGGTCAGATAATGTCTGGTAGCCGGGGCGACCCTTAATCCCCTGCCCGGAGGTTCAGCATCCTTGTCGCCACCTCTGGGCCCTAATCCCGGGGACTCTGTGGCTACCTGGAGACGGCCTGTCTGCCTCTCTAGCTTCATTAGCTACTCCATTTTGGGTCTATCAAGGACTATGTCACTCTAATATCTTTGCATATTTTAACAGGACTGTACGAGACTTGAATATAGCTGGACCCCTATTGGGACATTAAAGTGCATGGGCAGTTCACTTATACATGTATTGGACAAACAATATTGCCACTAAAATTCTTTATGCATTATTATTGGATCAGATATCTGACATTGTATTGCTGCTACATTACCCTGGGCTGTAGAATGATGAATGAGGTTGCATTCTTCTTTTTTTTTTGTTTATGTTTATTATGCTTTATCGTCCCAGCCAGCGTCGGGACTTCAGCCCTGGTCATGGCCCCTGCCACCCCCTGCACCCATATGAACCATGCTCCCCCTGGCTTACCCCCCATGGTGAGGTCACAGCACTGGCAAGGTGTCGCGAATGTCGGTTCAGGTCGGGGGAGCTGGCCTGGGAGCATATGAGAGGCGGCGAGGAGGGCGTCATAGAGGCACTGGCTGGGGAATTTTTATTTCCCCGAGAGGGCATTTTTTCCTCAGGGGAAGGGACGTGCAATGACGTCCCGTGTCTGCCCCACACTCCTGGATGTCCAGACGCCGGCTGCAGTGGATCCCCCTGGCCTCTGCCAGGGGTCCGTAGTGCACCGGACATTCGTCCCCCCCCTGGGAGAAGGAGAGCAGTAAAGGGGATGCTCCATCCATCTCCCTCTGGCCGGCCCGCCAGTGAACCAGGTCCGTTCCCAAACCCGGGTCACTGGCGTCGCAAGCGGAAATCCAACCGCTGCACCGACGGGACGGCCCTGCATTCTTCTACATAAAAATTTGATAGCCAGCCTGGTTTTGTTTTCTCCTACAGATAGCCTTTGGTACATTTACATCAGACTGAATACCCTGGAACACCATGAATGGTGTTTTTTTTTCTGTTCTCCAATACAGGTGAGGGAGGAGCTCTCTCCAGCAGATATGTCACCTCACCTTCTCCAGTACTGCCTCGTAGGACTCTTACTAACAGTGTGTGATACTGATTTTCACATCAGACCCTGGTCCCAGGGAGGTCATCTGCTCTGGTGGTACAAAAACAGAGCAGTGTACCAGGGAGGCTCACCACCTCAATGGTGGTCCTTCTCCACTCCAAGTGTAATCCCTCTAGCCGGGTCTACAGCAGTGCACTCCCATAGAGGTTCTCTGAATGAGACTCCCCATCCTTGGAAACCTAATATTGTCTGTGGACATCCAAATGCTCCTGTTGAGTGCATGTTCATGTTTACTGTTCCATGCTCAATACCAATTTTTTGCTTTCCTTTCTTGTCTCACCCTAATGTTGTCCTTCCTGCTGCTGAGGTATCACCACGTCACAAGGTTATATTGCAGTACGGTTGTTTGCTCCGTTTTCTTATGTTAAAGGGTAGCATTCTGCCATCACATGATAAGCTAAGTGCATGTGGCCTGGCAGGAACACAGCCTGGGGATACCCCAGTAGGTCTAATGTATGATGACTTCTGGTAAAGAACAGCTCACATTGATTTATTCTCATAGTGTGAATGCGCTTCATAACAGTAAAATGGTCTAAAATGTTTCTGCTCTATGCAAGCAGAATCCTGCCTTTACATTGCTACAAGAAACTCATTTAACAGCTGAAGAACATGACAAATTGAAAAAATTCAGCTGTATGACAGTGGTGGTATCATCGTACCCTAATGGTAAGAGGAGAGGGGCAGCAGTGTTTATACCTTTCCAGGTCTCGCAACAAGCTACTGACTCACAGGGCTGTTTTGCTATGGTTAAGGGTCATTATTTAGAACATGAATGGACACTGTTGAGTGTATATATATATATATATATATATACTGTATATATAATCTTTATTTATATGGTGCCTTTCCATAGACAATGTGCCTTACAACAATTAAAAGAGAAAGTCATAAAATCACTCAGTATAAATATTTAAACAAAGATGGTACAGATAAAACCAGTAAGTATGTTAGTCACCAAAAGCTTTCCTCCACTAATAGGTTTTAAGAGCCTGTTTGAATCCCACCTCAGTCACGCACTCCCGTAGCTGACGAGGTAGAGAATTCCAGAGGGTAGGGTCCGCATGCATAAATGCTCGGGCCCCAAAAGGTTTTAAATAAACCCTCAGAATCTCTGGCAACCCTTTGTCAGCCAAGCGGAGCAATCGCCCGGGGCAGTAAGGGACCAGAAGCTCTTTCAGGTAGTACATACATACAGACACCCCCCAGGCTCCTCAGCCCAATTTTTTAGACAGTTATATAAGAAGATAATAGTATAATGTATGGTAGAATGTTATCATAAAAAAATATATAATTTTACAGGGCTGTGTACACTCGATGTGATGTCACAATGTTGTTATACCATCGTGGGTACCTCACATTAATGGTACAACAACATAGAACGCGTTCACACGCACACATTACGCGAACCACAGGTCTTCCTGAACTGGCAGAGGTGGTGAGAGCTGGATCCAGAAGAGAGTGGTGGTGACTAAAAAAAACTTAAAAGTAAAGATCCTGCCTCTCGGGCTGGTCCGGTGGTGCTGAGGGTTCAGGCACAGAACGCCACACCTCGTGCCGTGCCGGTGACCCAGGTTTGCGAACGAGCCCGGACCACTGGGAGTCAGCAGGGGAGGGAGAGGGAGAGGATTGAGCATCCAGAGGACAGCTCTTCTCTCCCTGGGGTGGGTTCGGGGGCTCCTTGGCGCAGTAGTGACACCCGGTGGAGACTGGGTGTACTACCTGTGTCTGGAATGTAAGGGGGAGGAGTACAGCAGACGCTTACGGCTTCTCCGTGCAGGTGTCACTGCACGTCCTGCTCCTGAGGGTAACAACACACACAGGAAAAAATCTCCCTGCACCTGAATAGGCGACGGCTCCTCTCCGGGCCAACCACATGCCAATACCGGGCCTTGCCTCTGCCCCTCTCCCCTCCTCTTCCTCGGCTGGCACTACATTGTAGATAGAGCACCAGATGGAGTGGCGGCCCTGCCCCAGGGGGCTCAGTGCTGGGGGGATCCTGGTTGGAGGCTGGTGGAGGGGTAGCATACCCTCTGAGGAGGCAAGGGACCAGGTTGGCAGTAGAGTGGCCGGCAAGCAGAGGCAGCCCGAGAGAGTTCCAGGACACAGGGTGCACAAATAGAATTGAAAAAAAAAAAGATCCTGCCCCTCTCTTTTTTTGGTCTTTATGTGGGCCATACCCTATAAAAGACAATGCATGGTCCACTATCGGCAACAAAACGTGTGTTGCCATCTCAAGGTTGCCAAGATGACCAAAACCTCTCAAACTTCACTTTCAAGGTTTAAACGGTCGCCATGGCAACCTCTTGATAGGTACACACGCTTGTTACCGATAGCTGCCCATACATTATCATCTCTGTTTCATATGGATATATTAATACTGGGGAGAGACTTCAGTTTTAGTTTAGACAACAAGGATTCTACCAATCCTTGACTCCTTCAGGATACCCTGATGTAAAAGACCAGCAGGTCCTTCTTGAAGGAGGTGGCCTAAGTTGATACCTGGAGACACCTCCACCTTGCCAAGCAGGTGTATACCCACCACTCTTCCCTGCATCGGGTTTACACATTTATTTATTTATTCAATTTTGGTAACTGGGTAAACCCACTGAGACCGTGACAGTCCCTTTTTCAGAGGTGACATGGGGTTAATTACAGGCAAACAATCATTAAAATTACACAACAGATATAGGATGACAATTCATAGGTGAACAAAGTTTACAGCAGACAGTTATGCAGAGAACATAAAAAAGGTATATAACAGAAACAGTACAGAGTATTATAAGACAAATTATAGTTTACAGTTAGACAATTATTGACACTCAGTATGTGTTAAATTAGGATACAGTTGTGGTTACAGACAAAACATAGCAGTAGGGGAGTACGGGGGAAGGGATAGTATTCAACGGCAGCAAGTGCACTGGTTAAGCTCTAACAGGTGAGCCTTGAGCCCCTTTTTGAACCCTCTGAGGGAATTACAGGACTGAACATTTGCTAGCAGTGCATTCCAGAGGGGTGGGATGCTGGCTGAGAACAACCTCTGTCCCATGGCTGACCTGACTCTGATCTCGGTGAGGAGTAGCCGGCTTGAAGATCTAAGGAGCCTTCTATTTTGTTTGGCAGATAGAGTAGTAGCTAGGCTTGGAGGTGCAGAGTCTGACATAAGCTTGTAGGCAAGACATAGGGATGGGTAGACAATGCGTCCTTTCAGTGGAGGTCAAGACAGGGTTTGAAGCACCTGGCAGTGGCGCACCCTAGGGGGATCCCCCAAGGCAAATCATCTCACCCTGTGGTAAAGGGTTTGATGTTTTTGGAATTCTCCACCTTTGACTGTGTGTAGCACTGGCGACCCATACAGCAGGGTGGGTAGCAGCGTACCAGTTGCAATTTTTAGCCTGGCTTCCTAAGTGAGGAAGGGACTAAAGTGATACAATAGCCCCAACTTCTGATTTAGTGTCTTAATCAGCAGTTCAATGTGAACCTTGAAAGTGCAATTCTGGTCTAGTGTAATGCCTAGGTATTATATGTTGTCAACTACCTCAATCTTTGTGCCACACGAGAGGCTAGGGGTTAGAAGGGTGGCTCTGTCCAGAGACAGGCGTGCAGGGCCAAACAGGATAGCCTTAGACTTTTTGCTATTAAGCACTGGTCTGTTACTGACCAGTCAGCTCTCGAGGAATCGCAGGTCACTTGTTACTTGTTGGTGACACTTGGGTTAATATCCCAGTACTGACACTGTAGTGCAGCATGAGAGGGGTGCTGCACTTCTGAGGTGCCGTCTTTCGGATGAGACGTTAAACCGAGGTCCCATCTGCCTGGATTGGTGGTAGTTCAGGTGGATGTTAAAGATCCCATGGCACTTATCGAAAAGAGTAGGGGAATTTCCCCGGTGTCCTGGCCAAATTTCCCTCATTCACTAAAACATAC
This sequence comes from Neoceratodus forsteri, assembly GCA_016271365.2. Lineage (NCBI taxonomy): Eukaryota > Metazoa > Chordata > Ceratodontiformes > Ceratodontidae > Neoceratodus > Neoceratodus forsteri. Next base: position 63,125,858 of record JADMNL010000036.1, on the reverse strand, counting down.
CACCAACAGCTTAATCTGGTTCAAGGTCAGTTGGCATTCATCTGTACCCCCCCCTCCCCCGGGTCGTGCCTGAAAATAGGCAGGATTTGTCTAGTGCACTTACCCGGTCAACAGAAACTAACTAAATAAATAAATAAAAAATAGAGAAGTATTAAGGGAGCGAAGGTCATTGGAGGACCTGTACGTGCATAGCTCAGATACGTATGCCAGTAGAATGTGCGTACAGAGGTAGGAAGTATGCGAGGTTTCCCAGTGTATTATCAGGTCGTGCCCCACAACATGTGGAATTGAATGTGGGAATCAGGAGGGCCCACTCTTACAGAAATACAAGTGCACGATATGTATGCTGCACATACGCCATACGCTTGTGTTTCCGTAAGGGCAGCCCCTCTGGAGGCTCAGCAAGTCATTATGAACATTCCGGAATTTAAGGAATTGTTGCAGGCCAGAATTCCTCAAATAATTGCAGAAAACAGCATTGAAGGTATAACCACTGCAACTTTATGGGATACTTTAAAAGTGGTGTTAAGAGGCGACATTGTGGTGTGTGCTTCAAGGCTTAAAAAAACAAAGGGAAGCAAAATCAAAGGGTGACAACTATTTTACCCCAGATGAATAAGGTTAAGAAGCCAATACAAGAAATTTTGGATTTAAAGATGAAAATGGCACTTAGATTCCTCCAGCGCCGGTATCATGGGGTGGCCAGGACCTCCAGAGTACTGGCACACCACCGCCAACAAAAAGTTGCACAAGCTGTGGTAGCCGGAGTAAAATACCCAGTCACGCATAAATGTGAAACTGACCCTAGCAAGATCCTGAAGTCCTTTCAGGATTATTATAAACATCTTTACTCAGTGGACATCCACCCAACGCCAGCAGGGATGGGTATCTAACATGTTTGAAACTGCCCACCCTGCCCCTGCCTCGATAGCCCCACTGCAAGCTGAAGAAATTCACGCTGCTGTAAAGTTTATGAAACTAACAAAAGCCCTGGGCCAGAGGGCTATGCAGAGGAATTTTACAAGGCCTTTTTGGACTCCCTCTGCGCACTGCTGACCCGTGCAGGTGAGAGGGTTCTGCATGGAAGCTCTGCCCCACCATCGTGGAGGCATGCTACAGTCTCAGCCATATCAAAGCCCAGGAAGGATGCAACATGCTGCTCCTTTTATAGGCCAATCTCAGTCTTTAATGTGGACTGTAAAATCTTCACCACTGTGTTGGCCAAGAGACTGGAATCCTTCTTGCCACTAAAGATCAGACGGATTTGTGTCCTCTAGACAAACACAGTGTAACATCAAAAGAGCACTACATATACTTTACCACATCGCACGGTCGAGGGACACATTGTTGCTAAGTCTGGATATGGAGAAGGCATTCGACTGGGTGGTGTGGCCCTTTCTGTTCAAAGTCATGGCTAATTTTAAGATCCCTTGGCCTATGTGAGAGTCATAGAAGCCCTATATGAGATGTCCTTAGCCTATGTTAGGGTCAGTGGCCCAATATTTATTACCTGTCTGTTGAGTAGGGGCACCAGTCAGGGGTATTCTCTCCCCCCTGCTCTTTGCCTTATATCTTGAGCTCTTGGCCCAGACCATCTGTCAGGACCCTAGAATAACAGGTGTATATCTTGGCCAACAAGAGCAGCAATTAGCCCTGTACGCTGATGATCTACCTGTATATCTCACTAAACCATATCAGTCGCTGGAACCCTTGTGCAAATATTGTCACGGTTTGGACAGCTGACTGGCTACAATCTCAACACACCTAAAACTGAGGTCTTACAATTAAACGATACGCCATCAGCAGCCATCAGTGTGCATTTCCAATTTATGTGGAACGTGTCGCACTTCGAATATCTGGGCATATATATAGCACAAGGACACCAGGCGATTTGTTCTCTGAACTATGATAGTTGACAGGATGATGATAGTTGATTTTGGGGGGTGACTTTAGGAGCATGGGGAAAATTCTCAAGGGGCATTTGAGGGAGCTTAAACCAGGTCTGAACGTTGAAGGCAGGTGGGAGATCATTAAGCAGGGATACAGAAGGCCACCAGGACCTATGCTAGGTTGAGGCGCAAGGGTGGTAGGTCTCACAAGCCACGCTGGTGGAATAAGGAGGTCCAGGAGGTGATAAGGGAGAAGAAGGCTGCCTACAGTAGGTACAAAAAAATGAGAGGAGAGAGGGATAGGGAAAACTATCGCCTTGCAGCCAGGCAGGTCACCAAAGTGGTGAGGGGAGCAAAGGCCTGGAAGGAGCAGAGGCTGATGCAGGGGATACGAGGTGGGGAAAAGGGATTCTTTAGATATATTGGGGAGAGGAGGAAGGTCAAGGGTCAGTTTAGTAGGTTGAGGTCAGCCGGGGGTGGGTGGGTGGAAGAGGCTGGAGAGCAGGCGGAGGTGCTAAATGAGTACTTCGCCTCGGTGTTCACTAGGGAGAAGGCCAGGAATTACCAAAAAAGGGGGTACAAGACACAAAAGGAGCAGCAGACCTGCTCATTGGGGCACCTACTGAAGAGCAAGCTGCTGCTGGTGGTAGTCAAGGGGTGGGACATCAGGCTGGTTCAGCTGTAGGGGGGGATTAGATGCTGATATCCCTATCGGTTGGGTGTGGGAGCACTCAAGTCCCTAAAAAAGGACAAATCTCCAGGGCCTGACACTATTCATCCCAGGGTGCTGTGGGAGTTGGCAGATATTTTGGCTGCGACATTGGCGGATCTGTTTAACATGTCGCTGCAGACGGGGAGGGTGCCAAGGGATTGGAGGCAGGAGCATGTTGTGCCCATCCATAAAGGGGGATCAAGAGAAGAGTCAGGAAACTGTAGGCCCATCAGTTTGACGTCGGTGGTGAGGAAGATAATGGAGAGCATACTTGAGGAAAGGATGGAAGATTACTTGGAGGACATGGGGTGCCTGGATAACCGGCAGCAGGGGTTTGTGCCAGGTAGATCATGTCAAACCAACCTTGTAGAATTCTATTAGTGGGTGACGTCAGCACTCGACAGGGGGAAACCGTGGATGTCCTGTTCCTGGACTTCAGCAAGGTGTTTGATTCGGTCCCTCACAATGGCCTGCTGGAGAAGCTGGGGAGGATGGGGGTAGGCCCACTGACAGTTAGGTGGATTGGAAATTGGCTTTCAGGGTGCACTCAGAGAATAGTAGTTGTGGGGGAGGTCCCGGCTCCTAGGGAGGTCATAAGCGGGGTCCCACAGGGATCAGTTCTGGGGCCGCTCCTGTTTAATGCCTACATCTATGATATCAGAGAAGGTACTGGGTGTGAAATGAGTCTCTTTGTGGATGACTCTAAGCTGGGGGCAGTGGTGGAAGGGGAGGAGGGAAGATTGGCCCTGCAAGGGGACCTGGATACTCTGGACAGGTGGACCTGCATCTGGAAATTGAAATTTAACTGCTCCAAGTGTGAGGTGCTACATCTAGGGCGTGGAAATCCCAACTATGTGTATACCCTGGGGGGGGAGGGTGAGAAAGAGTTGCAGGCCACAACAGGGGAAAGAGACCTGGGAGTCCTGATGGATGTTAACATGAATAATTCAGCGCAGAACAGGAGGGCTGTGGTCAAGGCAAATAGGATGCTGGGCTGCATCACTAGGGGGATTACCTCTAGGAACAGGGAGGTGATTTTGCCACTGTACAACAGCCTGGTTAGACCACACCTGGAGTACTGTGTGCAGTTGTGGAGGCTGCACCTAAAGAGGGACATCCAACTCCTGGAGAGGGTCCAGAGGAGAGCAACCAAAATGATCCGGGGCCTGGGGGATATGACATATGAGGAGCGATTAGGGAGCTCAACCTGTTCTCGCTGGAGGAGAGGAGGGATGGGGGGGACATAATTGAGGTTTATAAGTACCTCAAGGGAGTAAATAAGGTAAGCTGAGATAGGATCTTTCGGCGAAAGGAGGGTGGAATCACCAGAGGACACAGTTGGAAGATTGAGGGTGGGAGGATTAGGGGAGAAAGGAGGAGGAGGTACTTCACAGAGAGAGTGGTGGATCTGTGGAATGCGCTGCCCGGGGAGCTGGTACAGGCAGCTATGGTGGAAGGGTTCAAGAGAGGGTGAGATAGGTATATGTAAGGAGTTAAGAAGAGGATGGCTTACCTGGGGTGGGGGGACTTGAGTAACAGTGGAAGGAGCCAGGTAGATAGCTATGGTATCCAAACAGGGTGCTGAAGCACGAGCAGACTTGATAGACCAAGAGACCTACTCTGCTGGCGTCTAGTGTGTATGTTAGCATGTAACAGTGATGCTCTGACTCAGGCCTTTCAGAATGGTATAACAACCTGGACCAACTTACCCTTTCCACTCATTCAGAGAGTGGACAGTGTCCGTATGAATTAATTTCCATGTCTGCTCTACTTAGCACAAGCAATTCCCCTTACTCCGCAACAAGCCTACTTCAGGCAGTGGACTAAGTTAATTTCTAGGTCCCTCTGGCAGGGTAAGAAACTCTGAGTGCAGGTGTCAGTATTACACCTTTCTAAGGCACTGGCAGGCCTCTCTTTACCCAACTTGCCATTGTACTGCACAGCAGCACAGATGAGGACAGCATTATACTGGCTTATGAATAGCCACAATGCGCATTGGAAAACTCAGGAGCGTATAGAAGGAAATATCTTACTCCTGTCACAGGTCCTATGTGTCACTTCCACACGGAAGGAGGGACTCCCATTAGGAAACCCATATGCTATGACAATACTTAATACCTAGTACAAAACACTGGAGACTAGACCATTAGCCGCCTGCATGTTTTTGCTACTCTCCATCCCACATACAAATACATGTCCCCAGCCAGAATAGAACCCAGCCTTACAGTCTGGGCCAGGCTCGGACTGCAGTTTATATTCTAACTCTGCAAGGCAGAGACATGAAGACCTTTGAGGATTTGAAAATTTCTTACAATATCCCATAGTCACATTTTTTTCCACTACTTGCATATAAGGGAATTTATACACCCCCCTACTGAGGGAAATCCCCACCGAACAGAAACTTCACAGCTCATCCAGATGATTATACATACACTCTGGGGACAAGGATTCGCAAACCACCTGATTTCCCGACTTTATCAGGCCTTGTCCTAGCCCAGGGCATTCCATGGCACACGCCACATGGGATTGGGGGAATGACCTGGCCATTAATATTTCAGACCAGCAACTGGAATAGTATCTGAAACATATTCACAAAGTTACTACATCATACCTGTGGAAGGAGTATTCCTGGAACTTAGATGGTAATCCGTTTCTTCTTAACTCTTGACAGACAAATCAAACATTGCCCGACACAAGGTGCCTCCTGCTGTTGAAACTGTGGCAATGTCAAAGCCGCACTAGGTGTATACTGTGGGTATGCCCAGTCTTAGACTCATTTTATAAGGCTTTGCAGACAGAGATGCATGAATACCTGGGGGGAGGGGGGGGCTACTGAGTTGACTGCCCAAGTAGTCTTCATTTTAGCTGCACCAGAGGGACAGAGAGACCCGGAAACTAGAAACATGTTTAATATAGCTGTTGTGAACTGCTGAAGAAGCCACTGCAAAACTATGGCTGACTCCCGGTGTTCCTGAAATTGCAACTTGGGGAGATATGATAAATCAAATCCGTAGCCTGGAAAAATGACAATAAATTTAAATAATGCATATCCAGCATTTGAGTTACGGTGGAGGCGCTGGGTGCTTCACATAATGTTGAAACAGTCTGACTTTGTACCATAAAACTGTGATTGATCTTGTTACTGTGTATGTAGTCATTACAATGTGCAGCCATGCTAGGCTAACTGTAGTTCGGCAGCCGTTCTTTAATGTGACAACAATGTAAACTCTACGGACTAGGTATATATCTGTAATCAGCATAGAACATTGCTGATTGATCTAGTATTTTATGGCAAGCAGAACCCCGTGTTGTGTACTGCAACTATTGTACGTTATGTTTAAATACAAAATCTTTCGATTAAAAAGATAGTTAAACAGACAAAAATAAAAGAACTGAGCTGCTGCTAAGAGTGAAAGCAGTCTCTGTAGAGGGAGTCTTCACCTCTCGCAGGAGCTGACTGGCGGTAAACTGATCTTCGCAGCAAACTCGAGTGACTGGGTAAAACATGAGTACATCACTGGGGGCACAGCAGCCTTTTGTTGTACCAGCAGGACCAGGGAATTGCATTGTTTCTCTGAGAACGGTTTTTTTTCCTCTCGAAGGAGCACATCTGGGGCTTGCTGTACAAGTGGGTTACCCCTGCCAGTAGCCATTTTGACTGCTCACCAAGGTGCTGTGATCAGATTGTTTGACTGGTTTGCAGCAATTGATGACTGTGTAGCAGGCAGCCTTACAACCCACTGCTGTCTCTGGGTATTAAAGGCTGTGCAAGGGCCTGCTCCTCAGCTGCATTTCTATTGGTAGCAGCACTCCCTGTCTCATTGCAATAGTCTCCTTTGGTGGGCTTCAGCAGTGTCTGTCCCACAGCGGCAGTCTCATATGGGGGGCTTCAGCATTCTGTGTCCCAAGCAGCAGTCTCATTTGGTGGGATTTGTTTCCTGCCCACTTCTCTGGGGTGTCTTGTTTTCCAACCTTCAGGACTGCCAGCTCCTCTCTTCCCCATGCCAGTGGACTCCTTCAACTTCACAGGCACTCTGTGTGTTTCTTCACTTCTACCTGATGACAGGTTGATATTCCAAGGGGGCAAGTGATGTCATTAGAAAAGTCAGGGAGCAAGTCCTCAGACTTTAAGTCGTCCAGGGTGAGAAAATGCACAAAATATAAATTGACGCTTCTTGGCACCTTCCATGGCTCTGTATGTCTCAACTCGAGACTGTGGTGGGCTCCACCACTGTGAACCACACTGCTGAAGGAGACCCCACCAGTACCAGTTGCACACAAGAGATGGAGGAACAGCTGCAACTTCAGTTGGCCGAGCACTTTTCTCAAAACTGAACAGAGCATATCCTTGGACCCTGCGAGCTTTGATCTGCAGGCCCTGAGCTGTACTCAAAGTCCTGCACACAAAAAAGCCTTCAGAAAGAGAATGCCATCATCTTCACTGGATGAAGAAGACTATCGGGATTGTCATCACAACAAGAAAAAGAAGTGGTCTTGTTCACCGTATCATTCAGAAGAAGATGAAGACCGCTCCCGTCATAAAAAAGAAAGAAGAGGAAACATGCAAGATCTCCTTCATCTTCTGACTCTGAATCCTCTTCTACTGAGGAAAGAGAACTGCACAGTAGTGCCTCGGAAGCAGAGCCAGACACGGACAGACACTTTAATGCAGATGATCTAGACTTCTTCATTAGAACATCCTAGCAGAGATACACCTCAGCCCCACAACATCCATGGCGAAAGAGGACAGACCATTATTCAAGCTCTTCAGATAAGCTAAGACAACAACCTCATTCCCTATAGCACCGGCCATAGAGAATCTGATTGAGTAGGGGTGGCGTGGCCTGGAAAAGTCATACCCAGTAACACAGCATGTCAGCAAACTGTTACGGTTTGACAACATGCAGTCTGATGCCTGGCTGAACTGTCCTGAGATTGACCCTAACCTGACGCTAAAATTTCAGATCAGCCCAGATCATCTTCACCAGGAGTGCATACCTTATCTGAATCTCTGCAATCTATCCCTCTCATCCTGAAGAGTGAGCAAGAAACTCTAGAACATGTGGGATATTGCCCAAAGGTACTTGAGACGATGATGCACTCCAGACGTCAGTCAACCTCAAATGTGTACTGCAGAATTTGGTGAAAGTTTTTATTCTGACTCCAGTCCAGAGATGTGGTCAATCAGCCTGTATCCTTTTCCAATTCTCCTTCAGTTCCTCAAGAAAGATTTTAACAAAGGGCTGCAGCCGTCAACACAGAGTGCAAGTCTCCACCTTGGGAGCAGTGTTACTTGTGGAATCTGGAGAGTTGCTGGGATCCCACCTTCACATCAGAAGATTTTTAAGAGCAGTGACTTTGAAGCATCCTCCAGTAAAATCTACTGTACCTATATGGCACCTCAGTCTGGGCCTTCAGGCTGTAATAAAAGCCTTGTTTGAGCCTCTGGGGGAAGCATCCCTTCTACACCTTACCATGAAGGTCACACTTGTCATTGCTATTACCTCCTCTAGAAGAATCACCAAGATTGGTGCACTCTCTCCAAAGAGCCTTATACTATATTTCATCAATACTGTGTAGTACTATGCACTGACCCGTGTTTCTTGCCAAAGGTGACTTTTGCCTTCCATTGTATTCAAAAGTTGATCTTTCATCTTTCTGCCGTAATCCTCAAAATGACAAGAAAAGAGAATTACACACTCTGGATCCTAGGCATGCCTTAAAGAAGTGCCTTAAATGAATGGAGCCACTGCACAAGACTGCGAGTCTTCTGGTCCTCACGGCTGGTCAGAATCAAGGCAAGAAGGTGTCTAAGAACTCTATAGCTAGGTGGATTCAAGCAACCATCATCTTCACTTATAGACAGGCTGGGGTTCCGTTACCCAGTCCAGTAAAGCCTCACTCCACTAGGGCTATGGCCACTTCCTGGCGGAACTCGGGGACACCTCACCAGCTGACATTTGCAAGGTAGCCACAAGGTCTTCTCTTCACACATTTATGAAGTTCTGTAAGCTGGATGTAGCTTCGTCTGCAGCAGCGTCTTTCAGCCATAGAGTCCTACAGGCCATCATTGAGGTTTAGCATGTGTATCTGTTTTCACTCTCACCCTGGTATACTCAAGTCTCACTGCTGTTATATATCCCAGTGGTCCTAGAGCCGTGTGACCAACACAAGGAGAGAGAAATCAAAATTTAAGTACCTGTAAATTTTCTTTCTCTGACTGCTGGTTGCAGGGTTGCATCCCATCCTGATATTGTTACAGTGTATGTACAGTAATTGACTGTGAAGCCGCCATGTTTTTAGATATTGTTCTGTAACGTTATCTATATGGATACTTTCGCAGATGGATTGTCTAGTTTGGTGGTTGGACTCTTTCTGCTTTAGAACTGACGGACACAATCATCTCATGGTGGGATCTGTGTCCCCTGTGTCAGAATTCCACTTTCTGCCTCTACAGAGGACTGGGAGGGAAAATCCCAGTGGTAATGGAGCCCTGTGACTAGCAGTTGTAGAAAGAAAATTTACAGGTACATACATTTGGATTTTTGATTTACTAGCTTTAAAATAAATGTATAAGGTGATTTGCCTGTCTGAACACTGACACTGATCTGGTTTGCTATTATGAGTGCCTTCTTCTTTTGTATCCAGGTTCAATGTCTGCAGGCTGAATTTTGACTCCAACTAATGCTATGGACCTTCCCACTGAGTACTTTCCTTTCTGTAAGCTCTTTGATGAACACCGAAGCCAAGTATTTAGCATCTCAGCCTCCTCCCCGGGAAGGGTGGTAGTAGTAGTAAGCACCCTCCTCTGGAAGGGTGTTAAGTAGTAGTAGTAATAGATATCCTCCTCTGGAAGGAGGGTATTAGTAGTAGTAGTAGTAGTAGTAGTACACATCCTCGTCTGGAAGGGTAGTAGTTGTAGTAGGTACCTCCCCTGGAAGGGGGGTGGTAGTAGTTCATACCCTTCCCTGGAAGTGTTAGTGCTACATACCCACCCCTAGAAGGGTAGAAGTAGTATGTACCCTCCCCAGGAAAGGTAGCAGTAGTAATACACACCCTCCACTGAAAGGGTAGTAGTAGCAGTAGTAGTAGTAGTAGTAGACACCCTCCACTGGAAGAGGAGTATTACTAGTAGTAGTAGAAGACACCCTCCCCTGGAAGGGTAGTAGTAGTATGTACCCTTACCTGAAAGTGTAGTACATCTGTAGTAGTACGTACCCTTCCCCTTGAAGGGGCTGTACTGTAGTAGTAGTAGTAGTAGCAGCAGTATGCACTCTCCCCTGGAGGGGTAGTACAGTAGTAGTACACACCCTTCCCTGGAGGAGTAGTACTATAGTAGCAGTATGCATCCTTCCCTGGAAGGGTAGTATAGTAGTAGTACACACTCTCCCCTGGAAAGGTAGTACAGTAGTAGTATGCACCCTTCCCTGGGAGGGTAGTAGTATTAGTAATGGTATTAGTAGGCACCCTCCACTGGAAGAGTGGTAGTAGTTGTACCAATAGTAGGCACCCTTCCTTTGAAGGGTAGTAGTTGTAGTACACAACCTCCACAGGAAGAGTGCTAGTAGTAGTACTTATCCTTCCCTGGAAGGGTAGTAGCAGTAAGTACCTTCCCCCAGAAGAAGAGGAGGAGTAGTAGTAGTACGCATTCTCCCCTGGAAGGGTAGTACAGTAGTAGTACACACCCTTCCCTGAAAGGGTAGTAGTAGTAGTGGTATTAGTAGGCATCCTCCCCTGGAAGAGTGGTGGTATTAGTAGAAATAGTAGGCACCCTTCCCTTGAAGGGTAGTAGTTGTAGTACACAACCTCCACTGGAAGGATGATAGTAGTAGTACTTACCCTTCCCTGGAAGGGCAGTAGCAGTAAGTACCTTCCCCTAGAAGAGTAGTAGTAATAGTACGCACCCTCCCCTGGAAGGGTAGTAGTAGTAGTAGTAGCCATGTCCACAGTCCCTCCCTGATCTACTACTTTGGTCACCCAGTCAAAGAAATCTATCAGATTCGTCTGGCATCACAGCGGGAAGGTCATGCCAGACGAACCTGATAGATTTCGACTGGGTGACCAAAGTAGTAGATCAGGAGGCTGTGGACATGGTCTACCCAGACTTTAGCAGGGCATTTGACACAGTCCCACACAAAAGATTAATATATGTTAGCCAGCCTGGGAGTGGGTCCCAAGATGACAGCCTGGGTAAAGAATTGGCTGGAGAATAGGACACAGAGAGTAATAGTAAATGGAGTCCACCAGAAGAAAGGAGGGTTACTAGCGGGTACCGCAGGGTTCAGTATTAGGACTAGTCCTCTTCAATGTCTTTATAAGCTTACATTGCAGAAGGACTGAAGAAAAGATGTCTCTTTGCAGATGACACTAAGATCTGCAACAGAGTTGATGTACAGGGTGGGGTGGAAAGGATGAGAAGGACTTGGCAAGGTTAGAGGAATGGTCAAATGTATGGCAGCTTAGATTCAATGCTAAGAAGTGCAGGTAATGCACCTGGGAAACAAAAACCCAGGAAGAGTACACAATGGGGGTGAGATACTAACAACAACAAAAATGGAAAGGACCTGGGAGTAGTCATATCAGATGACCTAAAGGTGGGCAAGCAATGTGAGAAGGCAGCAAGGAGGGTGGGGATACTGGGATGCATAGGGAGAGGCATCACCAGTAGAAAACAGGAAGTTATTATCCCTCTGTACAGACAGCTGGTGAGACCCCATCTGGAGTACTGTGTGCAGTTCTGGAGACCCAATCTCCGCAAAGACATAGACAGGATGGAAGCTGTCCAGAGGAGGGCAACTAAAATGGTGCAGGGTCTGCACCGGAAGACATATGAAGAGAGACCTAAGGAGCTTAATATGTATAGCCTCGAGGAAAGGAGGGAGAGGGGGGACATGATAGAAACTTTCAAGTACCTCAAGGGAATCAACAAAGTCCAAGAGGGTAGCATCTTTCAAAAAAAGAGGTGTGCAAGAACAAGAGGGCAGAATTTGAAGATAGAGGGGGGGGCTCAGAGGTAATTTAAGGAAGTATTTTTTCACAGAGAGGGTTGTGGATGCATGGAATGGCCTTCCGGAGGAGGTTGTGGAGTCAAAATCAGTGGTGGAATTCAAGCATGCATGGGATAGTCATAAGGCAATTCTGGGGGGTGGGGGTTGAAAGAAGTAGGCTGCTGGTTAACTAGGATCTGCAGCTTATCCAGTAGGTAGGGAAATGGGCAGACTGGGTGGGCCAAGCGGTCCTTATCTGCCGTCAAATTCTATGTTTCTATGTTTACTACTTACCCTCAACTACAAGGGTAGTAGTAGTACATACTTTTCCCCTGAAAGGGTGGTAGTGGTAGTAATAGCACACACCCTGCCCTGTGATGGTAGTACAGTAGTAGTACGCACCCTTCCCTGGAATGGCAGTAGTAGTATATACTTCCCCTGCAGTGGCAGCAGTAGTATGCACCTCCCTGCAGATGCTTTTTACATTCCCACTTCATAAAATGTGGTGGTTCTGAATAATTAGAGTTTTAAAGTAATGTTCTGCACATGGCAGTATGTCAAAATCTATTAAAAGAGCTAATGAAAGGGTGATGCACTGCACGGTGAGCACAGTCATGGATGCTCAGGGCAGCACAGTAACCCAGGAAATATAGTGTATTCATTTTTCTTTTTGTATTTCTTATTATGTTTAGTGTGGTGTGAGGGCAGAATCAACCCAGTAGTGTTTTGTTGTTTTAGTTGCCACTTTGGAAACCCACACTAGCCAGGGCTTCCAGAGAAAGATGAAAAAGACCTGCTCCAGCTAGAAGCATCTACAGGAAACCTGGCCTCAGAGGCATGGTGGCTGTAAACTTGAGAGAAATGAATTTTCTAAGACCTTCACTGATATTGCTTAAAATGGAGGCTGCCGTGTTTTGGTGAGGAGTCACACGGAGATGGTGAGAGAGAGAGAGAGAGATAGAGAGATCAAGGGTTTGCGACTGTCCTTTTTATACCTCCTGTGTACAGAAATCTTAAAAAAAAAAAACCAACAACCCTGCATTGTGTACTGGAACCCTTGGTATATATTCAATAAAAATATATTATTTTCCTATAATACTTTGTGTGTGGACTGAGCTTCATACAAAATGTGGTGAAATCCATTTCTGGAGACACTACACTACACTACCCTTACCAGTCTGGCAAATTCAGCTGAGAAATATTTATAGGACAACAACAGCGTTGGGCAGCCTCACCCTCAGCTTATGTTAGGTGAGCCACATTACCTAAGTTGATGATGCAAGAAGGAAGCATACGTATAACAGGCCAGACTAAAAAAGCCTGTTTCCCCCATTCCTTGGTAATGATCTTGCTGGTGGTAGCGAAACAGTGCAAAAGACCTTCCACTTACCTCGACCATCTCGGTACCGGTTCTGTAGAATGATTCCTGTTATTGCGTATGCATCAGTTTTCTCGATGGCTCATTCACTGAGAATGTGTCACAAAGTATACTGACACGTAGGTATAGCAAGTTGTTGACACATGCACACACTCCCACATGAAGCAAAATCCTTTCCCTAGTGGTGGTAAATAACCTCCTTCCCCAAAGTCTGGCACTAATGCACAGTTTAAAAAAAAACACATTCTGATTTCAGGATTCTGTTTCCTTCAGAAATCTGTGGAATTACTTGTAATTTCAGAAATTCCAAAGAATTCAACCGCAAGTGAAATGTGAAAGTTGCAGAGCTCTACATGAGTTGCATTCCAGTTAGGACTCATCAGTGTGGTAAAGACCTACAGTTACCCTGACGCAGGTGATCAGTCAGCCAATGGGGATGGCTGTTTGGGTCATGGTGCATCCAAGACAGTAGGCGAAGATAAAGAGGAGGCCACTTGCTGAACCAATTTTTTATTTTATTTATTTGTTTTTTGTTGCCCGGGAAAGGAGGACTAGGAAATTCTGCCTATTTTCAGCTGCGTCCCGGGGGAGAGGGGGAAGATACAGATGCAAACCGACATACAGAACCAGCTTAAGCTGTTGGTAGTATTTTAGTGAATGGGGGGAAATTTGGCCAAGACACCGGAGAAATTCCCCTACTCTTTTTGGGAGGTGCTATGGGATCTTTAACGTCCACCTGAACAACAACCAGAACAGACAGATGGGACCTCGGTTTAACATCTCATCTGAAAGATGGATTGTAGAGTATTCGCTAGTTTATTACAATAAATGTATGGCCGCTAATGTATAACCCCAAAAGTTTCATGGAAAAACTATCAACTTCTTCAAGGGATTGGCCTAGGTAATTATTTATTCTAGGTGCACTTATATATTTGCATAAGAGGTGACTAGAGAAAGTGTTATGCATCAAGTTTACTTTTCCAGTTTGTCCACCTCCTAAACCAGAGTACGAGGTTAACATGCCTATTACTGGAGCACCCACAAGCAACAAAAGTCAACATCACTCACGGAATTAGATGCAAAAATGTCAATTTATTGAGAGATACAAGTGCTACAGTGCTAGTAAAGTGCAACGAGCTCACGGAGTAGTAGCAGCATCGGGAAGCCCACACTCAGAACAGCCCGACCAGTTTCGCGCTATACTTTTTCAAGCTTGAACTGCTTGCACCGCAGCACTTTAGTTTCTCAATAAACCAACATTTTTGCATCTAATTCTGTGACTGGTGCTGGCTTTTGTTTCTTTTGGGTGTTACTGTGTAGCCTAGCACAGTCAGCTGTGGAGCGGACGTTTTGTTTTGTTTCTATTACAGGAGCAGCAATGCTGATTCCTTAAAGAGCCTATGGAATAAAAGCAGAAAGACAAGAAAATGATATAATTTTTAAGAAGTAGACAGTTGTGACTTTTTATTTCTGAAGTATTTTTATTTTTCCTTTTACTCATTATAAAGTTTTTTATGTGATAATATTGTGCTGGATGTGTGGAATAGCTCGCTGCCTGGCAGCTGACATATCTATCTCTAGTCCCCCCACTACATCATCAGCATTGTGATCTCACTGACAGTGACATCACAGGTGACGGAACTGACTGCTGCTGAGCGGCTGTTCCTAAGCAGCAGTGAGGTCACAGTCAGTGAGGTCACAATGCTGATGATGTAATGGGTGGATCAGAGCTAGATATGTCAGCTGTCAGGCAGAGAGCTGTTCCACACATCACACTTACTAACATCAGGTAAACAATCTTCTGATTAAACAAAGGGAAAAGAAAAAAAAGTACCTCAGGAAAACCCCTTCCCTCCCCCTACACTTGTTTCCCCTCCCCATCCTCCCTGAACCCCTCCTGATCTCCCCTGAGCTTTCCCTCCTCCTCCTTGAACCACTCCTCACCTCCCCTTGGCCTCTCTGACTTCTCACCCCTCCCACTAACTTTTGGCCATTCATGTGACCCCCTGCTTTTGCTCAAGTCACTTTTGCCTGAGTGTAATCATTGTACCTTCATGTGCAATTATTGTATATATGGTATATATTTGCTGTATTCTGGTACTTTATTGTATGTAATTGTAAATCTCTATTTTATTGTCATTAGTGCTAGGCAATCACCTATGTACACACTTGCTTGTATTTATTGCATAAATTGTATATACCTGCGCTACTGTTGTACCTTATTGTATATAATTTGTAAATTCACCATGTGTTTTATTGTACAAATTGCCTTTTTCATTTGCCAGTGTTTTCATACTGTATTTTCTCTCCCCCCAAAAAACATTTTAAATAAATAAGTAAATTAATTAAATAAATATAAAAAGTAATGGTTGACTGCTTTTAAACATTAAAATTAGTTTTAGGGAGTACAGTAGCTCTTTAATGTTTTTTTTTTCAAACTCAAAACAGTAAAATAAATAAATATAGCCCCTACCTGCGCCCTTTGAACCTGTAGGTCTTTGGGAATGGGGGAGGGGGGGCAGTGCAAGAACACTCCTTTGTTGTAGCTTAATGCTTAATTATTTATACAGGACATTTATACATGACAGACCCACTCCAGTTTGTCACTGGTCTCACCAGGATGACCCATCATTGCTGCCTTTATACAACAGCAAATTGGCTCCCTCTCTAGGACAGGTTCAACAGCAAAACCTGTACCTGCCTCTTCAAATTCCTTAAGGATCTCCTCCCCAAGAGTACCACCTCCCTCTTTCCTAGGTCTGCCCACTCTCACATTCCCAGACACTCCTCAGTTTGTTCCTTTGCAACCCCACTCTACCGCGCCTCCCACGGACAATGCTCACTTGCATACTAGGGGCACTAAACTCTTCAGTGCTCTGCCCCAATCTCTCACCTGGTGCCCGTCAGTTGCTGTGTTCAAATTAAAAGCAATCCAACAAACCTCCTTAACAAATCTTCATGCAACTGCCATTAATCTTTCCCTTTTTCTAATTCCTTTGACTCTCCTTGTAATTACCCTGGCCTTCTCACAGTTCCCTATGCTTCCTCCCACAAAGTTTTGTAAACTATTGTGTTTCTACCTTAGTGACTTGTACATAATTCTCCAGTACATTTTGTATATTTTTTTGTAATTGTTTTGCTCTCATGTACTGTTACTTCCTGTTTCTCTTAAGATACACTGGACCCTGGTGAAAATGGGCAATTTTTGCTTACATGCCTTTCCAGTATAAAATAAAAAATGAAATGAAAATTAAATCTCATTTACAAGAGGGTCCTGTCAAACCTAATCACTTCAGAGATTTAACAAGGAGGAAAAGGCCTAATTGTGCAGGTTGTTGGTACCCAGTCCTGGCTCTAACTGACCTGAGCACCAGCAGTAGTGAAGGTTGAGGATGTCATGTGACTTCTCTGTGCTTCACTCGCTCCCATCTGTAACTCCTTTTTTTTTGTATTTCTCTCCTTTCCACATGTGCTCACACTAATGCCCCAAACCCACTGCAAAGCATCGTAGGTAGCAGTATGCAGTTCCTCAAGTAGGGCAGGTTAGCAAGCTTGCAGTTGGTCCAGATGCTGTCCCAAAACAAGCCTTTACATCTTTTTTTATTTTTTTTATTTTTAGAGGCAAAGGCACACTGAGATGGAGCCCATTTCCAGGTGCATCCTGGGAGCACAGGCGGTTAAGTGACTTGCTCAGGGTTACACAGTTTGTAAGTGGAGTTTGTGGAAATTAAACCCAGGTATGCTGGCTGTACTAAGCTCATTACTGTAACCTCTAGGGCGACTATACTGCCAGCCATTTGATCTTGTTAAGCTGCTCTCAAGTGCACAGGGCCAAATTAAAAAAGTCTGTGAGTTCTGCAAGACGACAGTGTACAGTGACACAGGGATTTTTGGACTGCAATCCAGTTTATATAATGCAGTTGTCAATGAGCTGATATGCAAGCAAACATTGGCATAACTTAATAAAATGTTTGCAGTTCCGGAGGAGCAGAGTGCATTGAGTCTACCTGTCATCAGCTTGATCAGTCAGTCCACCAGAGTTAGCCATGGGCCCAAGGCACTTGCAGCTCGAGGTGGTTATACGAAGATGTCCGCTGGCGTAGTTGAAAGTGCATCAATGGATATGGAAGGCTTCATCATGCTGCTGGTCCTGGAGAATGTTGCTTCTTCAGTTGCTGGACATCCAGTCCCACGGGGTGTGTCAAGAGTCGTTTGAGTGGGCAACTACAACACTGCACTGAACTAGCTGTTGGCTTATTTGGCAAGAAGCTGCACTAATCCAAGGGTCCTGTTCACTTCCCGGCAACGTACCACCCAAATTTACTCTGGTTGTGCCTTAAATCTGCTTCTGTCTCTTAACCTAGCTGGGGCTTAGCCTGAGTGCTGGCTGGAGGAGCTGCTTCATTTGACGTTGCAACCCAGATTGATACCCTTCCTGCTGCAGTCCTTCACCTGTGTCTTCCTACAGTCCTCCCTGTCATCCACACACACACACACACACACACACACATACACCTGCTTCTCTCTCTCTCTCTCTCTCTCTCTCTCTTATATATATATATATGGCTGTATCCCTGATCTGCAGTGTCTCCCTGAAGCAGCACTGCCAGTGCCCACCTGAGGTGCTCTAAGCTGAGGCCTTTCCTATTCTCACTCACCTCTCTTACTCTCTGCACTGTTCCCTCCATCCCTCTCATATCTGCTCTAAATTGGCTTGTCCCCTGATGACCCACATTCCCTTTGTTTCTCTCTTTTTTCTCCCTGTTGCACTTGAGGCCTGACTTTTGGCCTCTCCCCTGACAAGGCACCAATGGCTACCAGCAAATTGACGGACTTTCCAGTCTGAAGTGTCACCTACCCAAAAACACCACAGCCTTAAAGGGACAAGCCACTATAATGAATTGACCCCCCTCCCGAGGTCCATAAATTTTGAAGCAAAAGGGAGGGCTGACTGGTAGACAGTCCACATACAAATGGAGGGAGACCTTCAAAAAAAGAAAGAGACAAATAAAACAAGACAAACAGACAGATAGATGTGGAGGAGTTGTGGGATAACAGATGGACCAGACACCGAACTTCAAGTTCAACACACAATCTCTATGTGGTGTTTATTCAAAATGCAGGAGATTCTGGCCTGGTGGTGCTGAAGGCTGATGCACTGGCCACCTTACCTCGCACCACGGGTGACCCATGCTTTCGGAGCAGCCCAGCGGGTTACTAAGGTCGGCAGGGGGGGAGGAGAAGGATTGAGCATCTGTTGGACAGCTCTCCTTCTTTGGGGAAGGGGTCCACAACAGTCGGAGCCTGATTGCCCCCCGTCAGAGGCTGGGGGACACAGTGCTGCACTGTGTTTCAGGGAGGAGCTGGGGGCGGACACCAGGAGGGAGCACGTGCACGCTCCCCTCTGCCAGCATCATTGCACACCCTCAGCCCAGGGAGAAAATGGAAAATTGGGTACCCCAGTTGTTGTGGCTTGATGGCCTTCTGAGTGTACTAGTGCTGGCTCCAAGGAGATCACCAGTGCAGATCCGGTCTCGGTGGGGGAATTGGTTGACTCTTGCCACCCCGGGGGGTAAATCGTGGGGTAATTAGGTGATCGCCGTCATGGGAGTCCAGCGCAGGTCAGACGATGGCCAGAGATAAGGTTGCCTAGTGACTTGGGCTGACTGGGGCCCCGGGAGAAGCAATAAAAAAAAATGCAGAGGATAACCTTCAGCAATGGCACATCCCTTCTTCAGTACATCAGTCTGTAGCAACTGCCTGTGCAAGATTTTCCTCTACCCTACACTTAGCCAGCACCTACTAACTCACTGATCTCTGATCTAACTTATCTGTTGCGATTTAGCCTCCCTTATGCGGGCCTTGTTCGCTTGGGTGGTGGGGGCTCAAATAAAATAAAAAAAACAAGCTAAAGACAAAGAACCTCAGTGTAGAAGCACTGAAACAAGGGTTATCCCAAAGAGCATTGACAATAAGCCAAGTTTCAAAGAAACACAACATTACACATACTTCCATAATGCAAACCATCATGGGATATATGTAGATCACCATGACATTTCAGACTTGTTCAATTTACAGCAATTTACATGCATTTTAAATAGCACACCTAACTTAATTTCTATAATGCAGTCACCTTGTACTTTTTGCCTTTATCAAAAACACCTAGTACCATGGTATTTTCAACATTTACAGGCTTCATACGCGTAAGTTATATACATCAAGGTATTTTATGACATAGTGCCATTGCATACTAAATTCAACAATGATAAATGCAGCCTGTTGTTTTACATCAGCTTGGAGGTCACCACAATAACTTCCCTGTATGAGGACCGGAGAGGGAAAAGGAAAGTTAAAGAGAATACTATAGCGTAGTCAAGAAAGGGGAAGGGGTGCCCATAGGTGGCCAACCTTATGGACTAGAAATTGTAAAGGATAGATTAGGCTAAGAAATAGAATAACTGTTACAACAGATTTAAGAAAAGACCGGTCCTTAAGAGTGGCAGAAGCTCCCTGTCACAATGGACAACAAATACACAGACACACAGACAAAATAAACAGATAAACAAAAGAATCAGACAAACAACAAATAAAACAGACAAACAAGATATGCTGCCTTACAAAAGGATAGCAGGAGCAGGACATAGGTGCCCTAACAGGAGAGAGCTGTAGTTCTCACCTGACCCTCTGTTGTGCCATCTTGTTTATTTGGTCCTGTCCCGCTGTAACAGCCTCCCTCTACAATGGTTGCATCCAGAAATTAGCCTTGACTCAAAATCCATCCCTGGCCGAACCTTGTAAATAAATAAATATCTTGCTGAAGAAAAGGTGTGATTCGTTTTGCATTATTTATTATATATATATATTTTTTATATATATTCTCTTTAGCTGGGTGAGCTCTAAGTCACCTCCTGCAACTTCTACAGTGCTTACCTTCCCCATTGTCCCCCCTCGCCCGACAGGGTTTCCAGGCTGGCCGGACTGGTCAAGAAGTGTCCCCTTCAGAGGCTCAATGGTTGGAGATTGTTGCCTGGTCACTATATTGTGTGGTCAGAGAGTTCCCTCACATCATCATGTCGCTCGGGTGGGGGGGGGGTTGTTACATGCTTCCCCCATGACAGAAGCTCATAAGGGTCTTTAAATGGGCAAACACAGAGTGTGCCAGAGCGGAAACTGGCCGGCATCCTTCCTCCCGCGGTACCTCCACTGCACCGCTAGCTACTGTCACCCAGGTGGCACTGTCACAGCAGGAACAGTTACCCTCCCTCCCTGAATGAGTACAGCATCATCTCAGATGCTCTGCCCTCCTTCTCAGCCAGCCCTTCAGTGACCCAGGGTCGTTCACGAACCTGGGTCACATGAGTCATGAGTGGCAGCCTGGCCATTGCATTGAGAGGTTAGCTTATTTAATAGTTTTCATATCATTCACTTGCAGCCTATTCACTGCACTGAAGCTGTCCTTGCACCCACTGTCTTTCTGTAACTTCCCCTGTGCCTCTCCTGCAGTCTCATTCTAAGAGCAAGGCAAGAATTTGGATGATTCTTCTCTCTGAGCATCCTTTTATGGATCCCATATCCAGCTTTTCTGCAGAGTTTCTCTCTAGTAGGCTCACTCCGAGTGTTCAGAATGGACTTCTCCAAGTCACAGTTGAATACAGCACCAATACAGCACCAATACAGCACTGAGTAATCCAGTTTACTCCTTGAGGCTCTTCACAATGGAGACAAGGCTGACACCATCTGCATCGAACTGGCAGAAGCCTTTGACTTGGTCAGTGATAAGCTCCTCTGCAAACTCCGGAGCCTAGGTCTTTCACTAGTCACAGTCACCTAGTTCCAGAGTTATCTCACTAATCGCTCTCAGTGCAATACGAGAGACGACTCCTTGTCAGGCATTAGGAATATATCTATTGGTGTTCCCTAGGGCATCGTTCCGAGCCCCCTACTATTTGGCTTATTCATAATAAACCACCTGCCTGATGCCTGTCAGTCTGCAAATGTACTTCTCTGTGCAGACGATGTTGTTAGCTATTCCAAGAACCCTAACCTTGGCAGCCTTACCTCCATCCTCCAGCGTAATTTTGAGGCCCTTGAAAATGGTTTTCCCAAAGTAAACTGGTTCTAAATGACAAAAAAAAAACTAATACAATGATCTTCACAAGCCCACAAATGAAGAATATTGTACCCCTTCCTTGTCATCTGCAGTAGCCTAGGACATAAACAGGTGGAAACCTTGAAATACCTTGGGGTGATCCTGGACGATACCTTGCCTTTTGCCCACCATGTTGACCCCCTTGTGTCCATGGTAAACAGAAGACTGGGAGCCTTGTACTGTAACCGGATCATCCTCACTGCTGATGCTAGACGCCTCACAGTGGCAAGCTCAGTACTGTCACTAGTTGACTATGGCCACCCCGTCTATGCAACTACCTACCACTCAATTGTTAGCAGAATAAATCTGATCTGTAATAAGGCTTGTCGCTTTGTGCTTGGGGCTGACAGTCACACCCATAGCTGCACCCTCTCCACCCAAACAAATTGATTACCCCTACCTAGCAGAATTAAGTTCCAGACAAGTCTGCTAGCCAAGAAGACACCACTGAAAACTAATGCCCCCCCACCCGGCCTAACTCACTGCTTCTGCCCTGCCGCCAATCTCTACAACACCAGGAGCACGGCTCTGAATGCCCTTGAACTGCCTTTTTGCCGAACTCAGCTGGGCAAGCAATGAGGGCCGCTGGCTGGTTAAATGAGCTGCCTGATACCTTGCTTAATCTACATAAGTTTGACCAGTTTAAGAGAGCACTACGGGCACCCCACAACAGTTCAGTGCAACTGTGACTGCTAATCACCTTGTAAGTCCATCTCAGTATACACCTTGAACTGTGTCAGACTCTGGCTCTGAGGTCATGTACCTTGGTTCTGCTTGTTTTACACTGCTTCTGTTTACCTGCCTTATTGTAAAATTGTATGCAATGGATCCAGCTTATTTATTTGTACTTGTCTGACTATATTTGTACTCGACTTCATTCCTCTGGAACTCACGTCTTGTGTTTGTTATGTTGCCTTGTAATCCGTGTTATTGCCCAGGAACCTTTGTAAAACAGCACTTGTGCTCAAAGGTATTCTCTGTAATTTAAAAAAAAATAAAAAAGATTACATAATTTATCTGTACTTGCCTGCCTGGATAAACTGGCTAACTAACTAACTAACTAAATTGAAAGTCCTGAGTGGAGTATTGTACAGGTTAATTGCTTTTGACCCAACTGAAATGGGCAGGGTGTATATTATTAAGAGAACAGTATAGCTCAGAGGTTACAGCAAAGAGCTGTGAACTTGGGCCAGCAGACCTGAGTTTGAGTCCCACGATGCCCGCTTACATATTGTGTGACCCTGAGCAAGCACTTATCCTCTCTGTGCTCCCTGCTTGCACCTAGAAACAAACTTCTGCTCAGTGTGCCTTTTCCAGCTAAAATTCTAAATGATTAAATATTCCAGGCTCTGCTGTCACATGGCGCGACAATGTTTTTGTGCCTGAATGTTGTCCCACCATCTTCATAGCTTGGGGCGTTCTGCCACCATATGGGATTATTAACATTTCCACATCCATGATCTGACTACATGGGCCCCGGGGAATTCTGCACCCCAAAACCATTGAAATTATTCAAACAAAACAGGATAAAATTATGCAAATTTATGCTCCATTGAATTCTTAAGCAAAAAAAAGCAAAACACACCACACACTTGCAAACTGTATACAACAGAGATATTGGGAAATGAACTGATCACAGATAAAATGTGAAAGCAAAAAAAACAGATTTACTTGTGAAAAATAGAAGATTTAAAAGAAGACATGAAAAAGCGTAAGCTTGTCTCAAGAGCCCTGTTTCTGAGCATGTGAAATGCTACTACCTGACCACAAATATGTGTTTTTTTTTTTTTAACGTGAGAAAGTTTAGAGTCTTGGGGATGGCGTAAGAAACAAAAATGGCCGAAATATTTATTTGTATGTTCACATCAAATCCTCACAGGCCACACTTGTAAAACATTCTCCTGTTACCATTTTTTTCCTTTGTGTTGTGGATTTTATGCAAATCATATGCAAATCTCCGCTTTGCATAATTGCTCAGGACTGCATTTGAGAAGTGAGGTAGTTTGATGCCGCCCGTGGTAACTGAGCGCTGGTGCCAGTGGTGTAGCCTAAATCCCATTAAACGTAATGGTCTGAGGTCAACCACATCATTACTAATCGTGTCTTAAGTGCCTGCTCCCTCTGCAGCGATGCCCCGTCCCTCACTCCATTAGTCATACCTCTGCAGGCTGGCAGTGGTGCTATTTCTCATATTCTGCTTGTCCAGCAGCTCCCCAAAATGTCAATGGAAGCGCACAATATTGTACTTTGCCCCAAATGTGTGACATTTAGCAGCCAGCTACAGTATGTTACAGTGATTAAAAAAAAAAAACCTCCCAGGTTGTGTAGCAAAACTACTTCAAATCAAAACAGAAACTGTTGTGCCCCCCACTCCACTGGCCGAGTTTCTCTGTATTTTCCATTCATATTTACTGATTTTGTTCCCATTCTGTGTTTATAAACTAGACTCCAAACCAGGGCTGTTTTATGGGTTTTGGGGGGCCTCAGCCTGAGTAGTGAAGTCATGGCCCCCCCCCCGCTTGACCAACCTTCACCCCATGTGCTTGACCGCAGTCCTTAAGCGCAACATTTTATTTAGTTTCACTTTCGTAGGGGAGGCAGCAGTGTTACTGCTTGGGGCTCTTCTTCCCATCCGCTGCCGCCCGTCTGCCTCTCATGGGCTGGGTCATAGTGTGGTGAGTCATTTCATGACATGATGATGACAAATCAGAGGGAGCAGCACAGACTTTTAGTGCTGTTTTAAGAAGACAAAACAACCCACTAAAATTGCTCTGGTTGGGGGCCCCCATGAGCAGAGGGCCCTCAGCAACTGCAGGGTTTTGCCATTGTCAAAAACTGGCTATGCTCCCAAACTCCACCTTTTTACTGTCCCACACAGTGCTATCACCTGCCTTCTCCAGGACTTAACCAACCTCAGGTTCCTGACTCCACCAGGGACTTTTCCTTTGAGAGGCTGGCTTGACCCTCCCAGCTCTATATCTAGGGAGGGAGGTGCCTCGTCAGTGATGCAGGGCCTGCAAATGGTGATCCCCATCCTGCTGTGATCAGGCATGGTTTTCCTCCATTTTCTCACTGAGGGTTGAGGCGCTGGATGCCACACCTCATGGTATGCCGGCGACCCGGGTTCGAGGGGGGTTGGATGGGGGGGGGAGGGTGGAAGCTGGATTACAGCCGCAAGGCAGCCTCCTCCTCCCGGGAGGGCTTCATTGCCTCTGTCACATGGCTTCCCCAGGTGGAGGCCTGAGGGCAGTGCAGGATGGAGAGCAGCACAAAGGGTGGGTGTTGCGGGACCGCTGCATGCGCGTGCCTGCAACAGGAAAGGGGAAAATGGAGCTGACAGGCTCCATGACAGTCCTGGTGGCATTCCCAGTAATGGAAACGCCAGCCACAGATGGATACAAACCCCCCCGGGGGTGGCGGCCTGAGCCCGTACCTGCCAGCTCCACAGAAACAGAGGCAAAAAATGTTGATTAAAAAAAAAAAAGGATCTCCAGAGCAGAGCCTGTTGCCTCCCCCTTTCCCAGAGGAAGACAGCAACCACTGGGGTGCTCGATGTACTGTCCCCAGCCAGCCGCTGGCGCCCCGAGCTCTTCTCTGAACCTGGGTCACTGGAGCTGCAAGTGGTAGGAGTACTGTGTCATTACCAGGATGGCACTTTTTTAAAATCTTTGTTTACCTGAGAAAGTAGGCCCACAAAAGTCCTGTTTTCAATTACATCTTATGGGCAGCTATGGTAAATGTTTATACAATGAATTACAACAAAAATTCACAAACATGTTTGTGCAGTTGTTATTATGTTACATATATTAATTTTCAACCCTATGTTTATCCCCTTATGCCCCGACCCCCGTCTGCCGACACCCACAGCCCCATCACCTACCTTCCCTGGGACTTCTCTCGATCACTTGCGCTGGACAAATACCAGCCCTGGTGGGTGGATGCCATGATTGAAGGTGTGGGACTTGCGACG
The DNA here is from genome assembly GCA_016271365.2 of Neoceratodus forsteri. Lineage (NCBI taxonomy): Eukaryota > Metazoa > Chordata > Ceratodontiformes > Ceratodontidae > Neoceratodus > Neoceratodus forsteri. The sequence continues at coordinate 63,100,773 of JADMNL010000036.1, read as the reverse complement.
GTGCCAACATCATCCCACCGACAAGGGTGGTTTTCACAGAATTATGCACACCCGTGCACACAGTAACGTGCATATAGACGGTTGGCATTGGGCAGCCGCCCCTTCCCCTAGCTGTGTGCCCACTTGTGCTGCCCCATAACTTCTGCCAGGTGGCAGGGAGGTAGTGGGATGCAGTGCCCTTCCCCTACTGAAGGAGGAGAGCTGTCCATGGAATGCCACTGGCTGGCCCCTGAGTCTCAAACCCAGGTCACCTGGTGTAGTGAGCAGATGTGCTACCAGGTTGGTGGTGTTACATACGTTCTTACAAACACTGCAAGTAACTGGACTCGAGGATGCGAACAGAAGTAATTAAAAGCAAGCTTGGGCTTATAGTGTGGTTTTCAACGCTTGTTTGGTTTTATCCAGCTTGGATGTTTTTCACCGTTCATGGGAGGTTACTCCATTTAAATTTGCATAATACCGAAAGGCTCTTTTAGCAGAGTTCAGATTGAATTTTTGCAATATATTAGTTGCTCACAGGGAAAGAAGAGAATAAACACGGCTTGTGAAGAACGGTGGTCAAGGCACTGGGGCAGAAGTTTGACATCTTTATCGGACAGTTAGACAGACTGCAGGGGAGACTGAGTCTAGAAGAACCAAGGTAGTAGTACAGATGAATGTGAACCTAGAGTCTTAAGGCTTGTAGTGGCACTGCAGGAGAAGATAGGGTTGAGGTTCAAATCAGACTGGGGGAAAGGACCAAGGAAGGCGAGATCTCAGAGCTGCAAACAACATGAAAGGAAGGAGACCGGGGAGGAATAAGGAAAACGGACAAGTAAATAGCCAAAGGGGATCAAGGGTTAGATGGAAAGGGTTCTGCCTCAATGCCGGGAGTCTAGGAAGGAAGATCAGCGAGCTCCAGGTGATGATGGAAGATGCTGAGGTGGACCTCACAGCCATCACAGAGACTTTGCCATCATAAAATAACGTCTGGGATCTGACAGTCCCAGGTTACACCATGTTTAGGAAGAACAGAGGAAAAGGTAAAGGAGAGGTGTAGCTCTCTGTGTCAGGGATTGCACTGAGGCTGTAGAGGATGAACACATCAGGGGAAGTAATGGAGAGGCAGAATCAATGTGGGTGCAGCTCACAGCAGTCTTGGGCAAGAAAAGATGGGTGAAGGTGAGCTATAGACTTCCAGGACAGGTGGAGGAGAAGGATAGGGAGCTTGGGGAAGAATTAGTCAGGGGAGTGGCAAAGGGGGAGGGTGGTGGTGGCGGGTGACCTGAACTTCCCAGACATCAACTGGGATGTTCTGGTCAGGAATACCAGACATCAGGCCCTGCTGGATACAGTCCAGGACTGTCTGCTGGTGCAGCTAGCTAGAGAACCCACTAGGCAGGCTGCTATCCTCCATGTGGTGCTTACCAACTCAGAGATGCAGAAATAGTGAGGGTAAGGGGGCCACTAGGGAACAGCGACCATAGCACTATCTGGTTGGAGCTAGCCTTGGGAACAGGTAAACCCCAATCAAGAGCTGAGGTCATCGATTTCAGAAGGGCTGACTGTGACAGGATGATGGAGTTGGTCCAGAACAAGGTACTTGGGGTAGACAGCATAGGAGGAGTGGAGGACAGATGGGGGCAATAAAGAGGGCCATTCTCAAAGCATTGAAGACATGCCTGAGGACAGTGACCAACAGTAACAGGTACAAGAGACCAGTCTGGTTTCTGGTAAGGGTCAGGGAGGCTGTGAGGGCCAAAAACAAGTCTTTCATCAGATACAAAGAAAAGCAGGGGAAGGAAGAAGGGAGACAATGCCAACTGAGAACTAGGGAAAGCAAGAAGGGCAGTTAGGGAGGCTAAAGCAGACACTGAACTGCGTATTGCTGAGAAGGTCAAGAGTGGGGAAAAGCAATCCTTCAGGTATATTAAAGAAAAAAGGAAGAAAGGAGGGGGAATTGTTAGGCTTTTGGAGGGAGGTAACGTAAATAAGCAGGACAGGCAAAAGGCAGCTGTCCTTAACAACAACTTTTGCTCTGTCTTCAGCAGGGAAGACAGCGGGCCCTTGCCAGAGAGTGGCATCAAGGTTGCCACCAAGGGGGGGTCTCAGAAATAAGGCAGTCAGTATTCAACAGCGAAAGGATCTGGAAAGGGTTAGCAGCTCTTAAGATAGATAAGGACCCAGTACTGAACGGGATGCATCTGAAGGTGCTCAGGGAGCTGGCAATGGAACTAGCTGAACCCCTGGTAGAGCTGTTTAATAGCTCACTACAGACTGGGGTAGTTCTAGAGAACTGGAGGGTGGTAGACATGGTTCTGCTCCTCAAGGGTAGGGACAATGAGCAGGCGGGGAACTACAGACCTGTCAGTGTTACCTCAGTAGTAGGAAAAATGATGGAGCCACTAGTCAAGGATCTAGTGAACTACCTGGAGAGCAGAGGCCTCCAGGATAGCAAACAGCATGGGTTCGTGGCTGGAAGGTCTTGTAAGACTAACCTAACAGTCTTGTTTGACTGGGTGATGAACACATTCGATAGGGGCCGTGCCGTGGATTTACTCAATTACGATTTCATTAAGGCCCTTGACTCAGTGCCTCAGAGGCAATTGCTGAAAAGATGGAGAATCTGGGAGCATCAAAGGACACATTAAGAAGGGTAGGAAATGTATATATATATTTTTTTTATTTTAGTCTTTGGTAACCGGGTTAAGCCCACTAGGCACAAGTGCCTGTTTTCAGGGGTGACCTGGGAGCACTGGGTGGTTAGGTGACTTGCTCAGAGTCACACAGTATGCAAGCGGAGGGTGTGAGAATCAAACTCAGGTCTGATCTGCTGGATGTATCAAGCTCGTTCACGCCCCATTCCTCTAACCTCTAGGCTATACTGCCAGGCCAAGGGGGAGACAGCAGAGGATCATGGTAACTGGGGTCAAATCAGAAGAGAGGGAGAGCGCAAGAGAGGTGCCACAGGGGGTCTGTCCTGGGACTGTCCTCTTCATTGTGTTCATTAGTGACATTGGAGATGGCATTCAGGGCAGGTTAGGTTGTGCCTGTTTGCTGATGACACAAAGCTCAGTAGGAGGGTGGATAGCGACGAGGGAGTTAGGAAGATGCAGAGTGACCTGCATGGAGTGGAAAGGTGAACTAAGATTTGGCAGTTGAATTTCAACGCCAAAAAGTGCAAGTTGATGCAGCTAGGGAAAAGGAACCCCAGGACAGAGTCCTGGATGGGTTGGGTTAAGCTGAGCACTGTGACTGAGGAAAGGGACCTAGGAGTCATCATTAGTGACATCCTCTAACAATCAAGCCAGTGCAAACAGGAGGTTAGGATATATCGGAAGGGGTACTGACAGTAGAAGTAAAGAGGTAATATTGCCTCTGTGTAGAGCAATGGTGAGACCACACCTGGAGTACTGCACCCAGTTCTGGAGTCCTCACCTCAAGAAGGAGAGGGACAGGCTGGAGGCAGTGCGATGAAGGATGATCAGAGTGACACAGAGCCAGCAGGACCGATCCTCTAAGGAATGGCTCAAGGCAGAAAACACCTACTCGCTTAAGACCATACAGGAGAGGAGTGATATGATACTTTCAAATTCCTGAAAAGAATAAACAGGGTGAACTGTGAGAAGTTATTTAGCATAAGTGCAGACTAAAGGTCACGGAGCATGAGTGGAAACTGACAGAAAGAAGGTTCAAGAGGGAGACGAGGAAGAATTATTTTTACACAGAGGGTGGTGGAGCCTTGGAACAGTATGCCAGACAAGGTAGTAAGAACCAAAACCATAAATGGTTTCCAGCACAGTAGGGACAGAGTGAAGGCTATAGTGGCTACTCAGGGCAGTAGTAGGAGAAAGATTGGGAGGAGGATAGTGAGGGCTAGTACCCTGGATGACATCTAGGTCCTGGGGACTGATAGGGAACCACGGGCAGACTGGATGGATCTTCAGTAATTTTCTACTAGCATTATCTGTGTTTGTGTGACTCAGTAGGTTGCACTCTCACCATTGGGTCCAGAATATAGGAAGGTTGTGGGTTCTAGTCCCACACCAGGAACTTGGGGTAATATCCATAACTGACACTGTAGCGCAGTATAGGGTTCTGCACTGTTGAGGCGCTATCTTTTGGATTAAACTTTAATTTATTTTACTTATTTTTTGTTTATAGGCACTGAAACAGCATTCCCTTCTGCATGTCTTAGGTTACTGTGCAGGCCGAATGTGAAGATTCCAGGGCATTTATCGAATAAAGAGTAGCGGAATTTTTATTGTAAAAGAATAAACCAACAACATTACAAACACTGCAATTCAGACAAGTCTACAAGGAGAGAAAAATAAAATAAAATGAAAGCAATAGAAAAGAAATAATCTTTTTTCCAGACTCAGACAGACAACCAAAAGAAACCAAAACCAGGCTTGTTCTTCGTCCTGCGGCGTGTTGACAGTCCATGGCATTTCGTTCCACAGAGCTCTCAAATTCTTTTGAGAAAGCCTGGAATATTCACTTCTGCAGATCTGCTTATGTTGAAACCATCTCCAGCAGATCTGTTTGAGAAACAACTAGTTTTTGTAATGCAAGCTGACACTGGATTTGCCACATTCAATATTTTAAACAGGCGAGCAGCACAATGAATCGGTACAAGAATACACTGGTTGTATTTTTTTCCAACCCTCTGGACAGAGTCTGAATACTTATACCTCCTTAAGTAAGGAAAGTAATCAAAGGCTCTTCCCACTTTTTGGTCACAAAGTCCAAATAACTGAATATATGAGCATTCTAAAAATATGCCTGTGTTTCTGGTTGTTGAGAGCAGTCGTGCCTGGGACAAAAGCATTCCTCTAGACTTTCACGTTTATGGTTACCTCTAACCCTGTGACACCCGCGACAACTTAACCAGACAGTTCAGTGTCTCACTTTTGGGTTGTAACCCTCTTATGCACCGGTTGTAGAGTAGGGGAGTTTCCCGTGTCACAGTCATCATTCTCCGTGTCAATAAAACAGGCCCATGTGACCTCCCAGGATGCAGCTGGAAATGAGTTGTCGCAGCTCAGTGTGACTTTAACGGAATAGATAAAATAAAAATAGACTGGAAAGTGATATGGGAGCTTTTCGTGAAGGATGTGACGGCAGCAGTATTCGTTTGCTGGCAAAAAAAGTAATCTTTTAGGGTTTTCCCTAGTAATAATGTATTTCTGGCAGAAACAGTAATGCACCAATTTTTCCTTTTCGTTTTATCTCATACCTGGATGGAAATATATGGGCAGCCCTTGTGGCTGGGAGGAAGAACCCTGGCTTACATAAAGTGTGCCAGGTTTGGGAGCAGATTCAGGTGGCTGAGAGACGGCTTGGGGGCGGTTTAGACTGAGTGGCCTTCGCATGCTCTCTGCCTCCTGTGGGGGAGAGGAGGTTGGTGACCACAGTATACTGGCTTCTGTTTGACCACAGGTTGTCTGGTTCTCGGTGGCACACATGTTGGTCTCAGGGGGCATGTCAAATGCCTGGCTGGGTGTTATTGTGTCATTGCATGCCACATCTCCCATAGCATCGCGGAAACTTTCCCGCTGGATGGGCTGCGTGATTCCCCCATTGCACTGACACCCCACGTAGCAGACCCTGCCCAGACTCCAGACATGGTGTCCAAAGGGGCCAGGGGGGGAGGCCCCAGAGGCCCCACCCTGGGGGTAAGCTAGGGAACATCAGGTAGTGGCTGGCTCCTGGTGAAATGGCGATGGTGGTCGTGGTACAATGTCAGGCTGATGGGGGGGCACCATCTTGGCCCCCAAAAGCATATGGAATAGCAAAAAAAAAAAAAGATGTACACAATGAGGGGAGGAGCCAGACAGCCACATTGGGGCCATCGCGTGGAACCAGGAGGGGCATCATGGACTGTGTTGAGGCATTTTCTCCCCTTATGTAGGTTTGGGCTCCCCCAAAATCTCTAGCAGTGGCTAGTCAGCAATGGTCTAGGAACGGGGCATACCAATATGTTGTCTCCAGCTCCACCAATATCCCCTCTCACTGTAGGAGCCCTTCCTGTAGCTTGAGCTGCTGAAACCCTCCCCATGAAGCCTTGAAGGGAAACTTCCACATCCTTCCACTGACTTCACAGGTCCTGTACAGTGTTACTGGGTCATGTGGCAAACCCGGATCCTCTGCCTTCCCGGCCTGGTGGCACCAGCTGGTGGAGCACTGTTCCACTATGTGGGAGGCACTGAATAGACCCTCATTCCCAACTTCCTTCCCCAGGCTGGTAGGGTCAGGAGCCCAATTTAGAGGCATCCTGTGACGACCCTGGGGGGGAGGGTGCTGAGTGTCCCTCTCAATAAGCACCACCTGCAGGTGTAAACAGAGACTGCACAGGTACTGTGGGCATCCACTCAGACTTGGCAGCTGCCTGTCTTCAGGCTGGTTACTTGGTTAAAAGGACAAAAGAAGGCCGAGGCCCATCGGGATTATCCTCCACATGTGTGGATCATTATTGAGGTACTTCCCTGGTTAACCATTCATCGAGTTTAAGTTTAAAAGTTGTAACGGAGGTTGCGTCTACAATGTCTTGGGGGAGAGTATTCCATAGTCGTGGAGTTCTTATGGAAAAGAAGTTTTGTCTTTTATTGGTGTTACATTTAACTATATCCAGTTGTTTATTGTTTAATCTAGGTCCAATTTTTCTGGTCGTAAGTGAAATACCACATTGCCTCATCAGAATAGGTGATTTAGTAATCTTAAAAAGTTGAAGTAAATCCCATCTTGTTCTTCTCATCTTAAGTGAATGCAATCCTGTTTTATGTAGTCTGGACTCATAATCTAAATGTGCCAAGTGGGGAATGATTTTAGTGGCTCTTTTCTGAATCTTCTCAACTCTATCTACGTCCTTGTTGAGGTATGGACTCCAAAACGGGGAACCATAATCAAGGTATGGTCTAATGTGTGATCTGTACAGAGCAATGATGCACTGTTCGGTTTTAGAGACAAATGTACAATTAATCCTTCGAAGAAGTGCATTTGTTTGGTTAGCAGATTTGTTACAATGAGAAACAGGGGTAAGTTTATTATTAACTAGGATCCCAAGATCTTTTTCCAAACAGGAAACCTTAATGTTGGTGTTATTCAGTGTGTATACCTGTTTGGGTTTTTTTTCCCCCAGATGCAGAACAGCACGTTTAGATACGTTGAACTCCATTTTATTAATGAGGGCCCAATGTTCAATTGATGAAAGATCTTTAAGTAGCGACTGTCTATTAGCAGCGTTGTTTACAGCACCACCTAGCTTTGTGCCATCAGCAAACTTCGTGAGAATGTTTGATGAATAAATTTTCATGTCACTAATGAAAATATTGAACAGGGTGGGTCCCAGGACAGAGCCCTGGGGAACACCACTCGTCACCCTACCCAAATCTGATAGAATGCTGTTAATCCGAACCCTTTGAGATCGATTTGTTAACCAGCTTTTAATCCATAACACGAGTGACGCCGAAAAACCTAGGTGAATAAGTTTAGTGATCAGAATGGTGTGTGACACTTTATCAAAGGCCTTACTATAGTCCAGTAAAATGACATCAGTGGGAATATTTAAGTCTAGGTTTAAACTAATGGAGTTATAGAAAGACAGCAAGTTTGTAGTGCAGGATAGGCCAGTTCTGAATCCATGCTGAGTAATGTCAGTAAGGTTTAAAGATACTATTTCTTTTTCCAAGAGTACTTTGATAACTTTTTCGAGTAATTTGCAGGGAATAGAGGTTCAACTGATAGGGTGGTAGTTATTAACTAACGAATGGGAGCCTTGTTTAAAAATGGGAGTAACTATTGCCATTAGCCAATCTGGTGGAACCATAGATTCTTGAAGAGATTTGTTATAGATGATTATGAGCGGTAGGGTAATTGTATCTTTAACTCCCAGGAGAAATTTAGAACATATGTCATCCGGGCCAGGACTAGTAGATTTTTTGCCAGAGATGCTCACTGGCCGCATGCTGGGGAGGTGGGACGGACCAAAAGCAGAAATATTCTCTGAGCGAGCAGCATGACAGCCAGTGCGTCTGAACCTCACTCTCAACTACCAGCCACTCCAACCCCTCAGAGGGCGTTTCCTGCTGTGTTATCTGGAGTGGTGGGGGATGATGCCTGGCTGTGATCAGGCCGCACCATGTGCGGTAAGTTATGGGGTTAGGATGTTGTGGTAAATACTGGAAACAGTGGGTGATGGGAGTGGGCATGATCATTGGGACAGGGAAGCTGCGCCAAGAGAGGGTAAAAGTATAAATAAAAAAAAAACCAGATGCCCACACGAGCATGATGCACTCAATCTATGCTCTGGGGCGGGCAACAGAATTACAGGTTTTGTTTTCTTTAATCCCTAATTTTGTCGACTGCACTCCTCCTCCTCTGGACAGGAGGGCTGGTGAGTCCACTGGCCTCATATTTGGTGACAGTGATGCTCCCCAGTCGTCCGACATACAACCTATGCAGTTAAGGTATTAAGGCCTGTCTGGGGGTTGTGCTACCATCAGTTGTAAAATGGTAAGGAAAAACCTTGAAACCTCATTGGTTGAGAGACATCATCTGAATGTCCATTAAAAAGCTAGCAATGCGTGATGAAGTGACGGATCTCATTACCAAGGCAAAAAGCCTCATTACTACAAAAAGCAGGGGCTAGTTCATGTATGTAATCTTGCCAATTAAAATGCATTGAACCAAACTATTTTTATGTACAAAATTCATATATTTAAAATGTTTCACTTTAAATAGTATACATATAATCAGTAAGCCATTTTATAAGTGTGATAAACCACTCCAGCGTGTGCATCGAAGGATCTGAGTGCACCTCCAGGGGTTAAAGACACTCTGCCTTCAGCCCCGTGACTCACTCCCATGGGGCATAATTTAAAATCCTTTAATGTGCATCCTCTCATTACTTATTGCTTGCTTAATCTGTCCCTGGCTGGTCAAGAGGCACAAGGTGCAGTTGAGGGCCTTATTACCCTACGGTTAGATTAATGAAAGTAATCCGGCCCCTGGAGTGTTTTGAATAGTTTTTAGTGTTAAAATTCCAAGTACAGCATTGTACATGAGGGTTTCCAGCTTTTACCCTGACCCTTTTAGAATTCTGCCAGCCAATCAGTATGCTCTGTTTCTACTAGGCATTGCTTTATAGGGCTCGGTGGTAAATGCCAGCCTGTCAGCACAGTTGCAGGGTTGCTGTACACGAGACCAGCACCTGGGTTTGGGAACTAGCCCGGGGTGTCAGTGGGCCAACTGGTGGAGAAGGATTGAGCATCCCAGAAGATGCTGTCCTCCGAGAGGGAGGGTTGCAGATGCTGCTGCATTACTGCAAGCTAGGTGACTATGGGTGGTGGTGCCGCAGCTACAGCAGGAAGTGGAAGGGCGGAACCCCACTGATCCTAATGTGCTCAGGCATGTGTGTGCATATGTGTGTGCATCAGTGAGACCTTGTTTTCTGTGTCCTTCGAGGAAGGAAGGAAGAACACCCTCAGGTTACTCCTAGGTCACTCTCAGGTCCCAATGACCCAACTGTCCACCATCTCTGGAAATGGTGTCACCCGGGGGAGCTATGTGTGGCCACTGGCCAGCTCCCCTCTAACCTCACCTCACATGGGTATGTTTTTGGTAAGAGAAGGTGGTGTAAGCCACAGAGAAGAATTGCATGGGTTTGAAGGGTTATCTAAGCTGAAGGGAGACACTCTCAATGGGCTTTAGCCTTGTGTCTAATACACCTAGTAAGGGGACACTGTGATGACCAGTGGGCAGAAACAAATATTTAAAATTTAAAAAATGCCCAGTGGTGCCTTCCCATCCTGGTAGCCATACACCACACTTCCATGATGCTGTCATCCAGCTGACACCCCCACTAGTGATTTCAGGGCCCTCTTGCAAACCTCAGTCTCCAAAAGGACCAGTGCAATGTGATAGCAGTATGTTTCTGGCACAGCCTTATTTTATTTACCCTGTAGAGGTTGGCTGAGATGCAGCAACTTGTTCTAGTGGTGTTTTGTTTCTGCCTCCATTTGCAGCGGGTAGGGCTGAAGCACTATGGGTGGTCATGTGACCTGTTCAAGGTTATACAGTGAGTTGGTGGTAGCAGTGGGATTAGAGACTGTAAACTCCTGTGTTACAGTTCTGTGCTCCAACCACTGCACCACCATGCCTCACTGCTAAATATTCACAAAGGAGCTGATCTTTTTAGAACAAGATAAAATACTGTTTGGCTTCTTGGAAGAAGATAATGAGGAAAAGATGAAGAGAAAGCCAGTTAGGGTTATAAAGCCCCACAAATGAAAACACATTCTTGGGTCCAAAGTATTGGAGCTGGAATCCAATCTGTCCACTGTCCAGACTTACACTTTTATTTTTTTAACTCTTTATTTAGTATTTCGAACTGTCACAAAAATGCACCATACAGTTTGCAGAAGAGTAAAAGAAAATGAAGTGTGATCATTCCTGGAATTATACAACATAATCTAAATTTCATAACTATACATAGTAATTATATTGGGAAGAAATCCCCCTGCATAAATATAAGTTAGAATTATATCTATTTCTTTATTCTTTTGGTAACTGGGTAACTGTGTAGTAACTGTATTGGGAAAAAATTTCCATACATAAGGTTGCCGACATTTGGTCAGAGATCTGTGTAGCTCGCTCTAATGGGTGGAGTGGTGATCAGTTGGAGGTTACAGAACCCCGGTTTGGTTGGTCGGCCTTTAGCCAGCCAGCGATTGCGGATGTCATAAGGATCGTCCAGGGTATGCAGCCGACCTGCTGTAGTCTGGACCCAGGCCCAACTCGCCTCCTTATGGGGTGCGTTGAGGTCATCGGCCCGGTCCTTGCAGAGATAGTCTGGAGTTCACTTGAGAAAGGTGAGTTTCCTGACTCCCTGAAGGAGGCGGTGGTGATGCCCCTCCTTAAGAAATCCTCTCTCGACCCAGAATGTCCTGCCAACTACAGACCTGTCTCTAACCTGCCGTTTGTGGGCAAGGTTATTGAGAAGGTGGTTGCACTGCAGTTGGATTGCCACCTTGCCATTCATGACATCTATGTTCCTGTCCAGTCAGGATTTAGGAAGAGGCATAGCACCGAGGCTGCCCTGGTTCCGTGTGCTCAGTGATCTCCTGATAGCGAGAGATCGGAGGAGTCGTTCCATCTTAGTCCTCCTTGATCTCTCTGCGGCATTTAACACCGTGGATCATGGCTTATTGCTGGAGCACCTGCGGGTTCTCTGTGATCTGTCAGGGACAGTCCTCAGGTGGTTTCAATCATTCCTCACTGGTAGATCTCAGACAGTGGCATCGGGAATTTATTCCTCTGATACATTCTCTCTACCTTGTAGGGTACCCCAGGGCTCCGTGCTTTCGCCTGTGTTATTCACAATGTATACGCTGCCATTGGGAGACATTGTAAGGTGGCATGGCTTGAGTTTTCAATGCTATGCAGATGATACTCAGCTGTACATGTCCTTTGTACCTGATCAGGAGGATGTGGTCTTGGTGTTTAACAACTGCCTCGCCGAGATCCAGGACTGGATGAGTGCTAGCTGGTTGAGGCTGAACCTTGACAAAACCGAGGTTTTGGTGGTGGACCCAGGTCACCAGGTAGAGGTGTCTTCAACTGGGCAGGCCTCTGGGCCTTTGCTAGGAGGTCGCCAGCTGCTGACCTCTGAATGGGTACAGAATCTGGGTGTTATTTTTGATGAGGGGTTGACCCTGAAGTCTCAGGTGTCATCAGTTGTCAAGACCTCCTTTTACCCCCTGAGGAATATTGCCTGGATTAAGCATCTGGTTACACCCAATGATCTTCCAACATTGATCCATGCCTTTGTGACCTCCCGCCTTAATTACTGTAACACCCTGTACCTAGGGCTTCCGGGGGTTGATATCTGCCGCTTGCAGCTGGTGCAGAATGCTGTGGCCAGGTTGTTGATGGGGCTTTCTTGATCTAGCCATATCAGACCTGTGCTGCACGGACTGCACTGGCTGCCTATTCAGTGGTGGACCACCTTCAGAGTCGGATTACTGACCGACAAAGCCCTACATGGACAGGGACTGAGTTACCTGCAAGAGCTCCTTCATCCCTACAGCCCCCTCTGACCACTCCACTCCACCAATGAGGGATTGCTGGAGATTCCCAGGGTTCGCTTAAAGACCTCTGGAGCCCGAGCGTTTGCATTTGTGGCTCCTAACCTGTGGAATTCTCTACCTCATCAGATAAGGGTGTGCCAGACTGTGGAGAGCTTCAAAGCCGCACTGAAAACATTTCTGTTTTTGCTTGCCTATCCTGAACATTAGTTGTGGGAGCTCTGACATTATGGTGGTTTTAAATTTTGGAAGTTTTACCGTTTTTAAGGTTTTATTGTAAAAGCACTTTGGTATTTGTTTGAATTGCACTTACAACAAATAAAGTTTATTATTATTATTATTATTACTAAGTAAGAATTTTTTTTTATTCTTTTGGTAACCAGGTAAAGGCCACGGGACACAATAATCATTTTCAGGGGTGACCCAGGAGCACTGGGGAGATTAGGTGACTTGCTCAGAGTCACACAGCATGCAAGTGGAGGTTGTGGGAATCAAACCCAGGTCTGTGGATGTACCAAGCTTGTTCACAGCTTGTTACTCTAACCTCTAAGGTACTCCTAAAAATTACTTACAAAGATAAGTCTTCAAAGAAGAAGAGGATTCAAGCTCTACTTTAAATTTAAAGGGTAGCAGTCAGCACAAAGGGCCCCCACATTCAAGTGCTGGGCTGGTCCCAATATACTCTTTGTGTGCAAAAACATCTTAGTTTACTTACTGTTAGCTGTTGTATAGTAGATTGTATCAGACTAATTTTGCTCAATTCTAGACTGACATAGGTTACTACAAATACCAGAATCCCCTACAACTGACATCAGAACAGTAGGCAGTAGTGGAAGATTCAATAGCCTTAGAGTTTATATAAGCTCTGATCTTTTGTTTGCCGGTCCCACTGTCCTTCTTGGGCTAAGTACAGTCACATAGGACTGTACTTAGCCCCTGGGGAAAAAGCAGACCTTGAAAACAGCTATTCAGACATTATAAAAGCTCTAACATGCACTGCAAACTATTGAATCTTCCACTGCTGCCTATTGCTCTGATGTCAGCTGCAGGGGATTCTGGGATTTGTACTAACAGAAGATGTCAACCTAGAATTGAGCAAAATTAGTCTGATACAATCTACTATACTACAAAACAGTAAGTAAACCAACATTTTTTTTGCACACAAAGGGTACATTGGGACCAGCCCAACACTTGAATGTGGGGACCCTTTGTGCTGACTGTTCCCCTTTAAACAAGTTGGAGAACACTTCTCCTACTAATAAGCTAAAGTCGTAAGCAGTCACAAACTTAAGAAAAATAATAGTCTTTGTAATGTCTTTTTTATTACTTGCAAAAAGAAAAAAAAAGTATATTTTTTTTAGCAAATCCATTAACTGTAAACTTTCAGTTATGCTTATTCAGGAAAATAGAAATGACTGGATCAAGAAATTTCTACTGTAATACAGAAAATAACCATTTTATGAACACCGCCAGTTTTCAATATTAGAGTCAGTTGTCAGTTATGTAAACCAACATCATTTTATAGAAATTATAAGTACTCAGGTTTTCAGTTTATTTTGAGTATGACAGATACAGGAGATATGAAATAGGCCAACTCAAAATATGCACTTCATCTTCACTTGGGAAAGGCAGGACTATAACTCAAGCCTGCATGTATAGTCACACTAGGAGTGGATCTTGAGAGCCACTCAGTAATTTGAACAGAGTCTCGGAGTTTGGAAACAAGCTTAGGAAGTCCATCCATACTTTCCCCAAACCATAACACTTTATTTTCTGTTTCCTTAAACAGTGTAACTGCACTGTAACTACATTGCAATTGCGATGTAGTTACATACAACAAATGTGTTACTACAGTGTAATTACCCCTAATACATGTAACTAATGATTACCTACCCCCCAGTTACATCAAAACTGACACTTAAAGTGTGACCCCAAAACATACACACACATTATCTGCTGACCGCCCCCCAAAAAACAACTTGTTTGATGAATACAGTTGTAAAATGGATAAGATAAATCCTGAAATATGATTGCTCAAAAATGATCATATGACTGTTATTCTAGCACAACAGTACAGGTCAGAACTACTTAACTTTCTGAGCCTCATTACTCAGGCTACCGGTTCAGTAGGCAACTAGGAATGGAATGCTTGTGTAACATTAGTTGAATAGTGGTAGGTAAGTGCTTGGTACTATAAGTTAGTTTGTAATAGGCTGCTTAGTATTATTGGTTGTTGAGCTTAAACAGTAAGTAGTTCGGATGCTTATGCAATGCAAGTTTGGCTCTTCATGCTCTTTGTGCCTGCTACAGGGACTGCCACACTTTTGGGGTGCTGTAAAGGAACAGAAACCACCTTCAGGAGGGTTCCGCCACTAGAAGTGCTGCAGGGACAACGTTTCTTAGGTTAAAGGTAAAGAACCTTAGGGAGGATAGCTAAACAATTGGAGCTGAAGGCATAGGAACAGAACGTCCGGAACATTTCTACCCACAAGGAGAGAGGGAGCAGTTGCTGAATAAGCATGGACAGATGAGATTAGGATATGAATAGGATAGGGAACTAGCTAGGTCCAACTCACAGTAGAACTGTGTATTTACTTATTGTATGACCTTTGGCAAGAGAGGAGAGAAAGAAACCCTGCAGAGGAAACCTCTGGGGATCCAAGGCCTTTGGCTGCAATCCCTCTGGTTTAATGTCTTATTAATTTTAGTAAGTTAATCAAATTTATCAAAGCACCAGCAGGAAGCATGAAATGTTGGAGATTTGGGTGTACCGGTTAAACTCATTGCTATTTCTGTTGCTTGTGATTTGTTTGACACTATAATGAAGCAAGAATTTGGTGTGTAAATGCAGTGCATTTGATTTGCTTGATTTGGACGGCGTGCACTAGGTTTTTTCTGCTTTTTAACTCAGGATAGGATATTCAGTTGCTCTGTAAGAAGCAGGATAACATGAAAGCTGAACTCTTAGGAGAGGAGCTGAGTGACCACCTGGGCTGACTGGTGGGCAGCTAGTGTGTAGAGGGCTGTGGATCGAAGGTGCAGGAGAACGGAGGCCCCAGTCCAAAAAGAGGTCCAAAACATCCAGGAAGGTGAATCACAGCGACGAATCCTGTGGGAGAAAGACTAAAGTCCAAAAAGGATAGCACAGACAAATAGGCAGGCTGTAAGAGAGGGATGCCTCAGGAGAGCAGCAGGACAAGGAGTCCCAAGCACAGCAGGAGCGGAAAAGTGCAGTAGTAGCAGCCAGAAGGGTCGGGGTGGGGGTGCAGAAGCTACCAGATGCATGGCGGTACAGCATGCCCTGCACAGGACAGATCCACATGGAGAAAGCAACATTGCAGAAAGTCAGGAGGAACTGCAGAAGCTAACAGACAGTGAAGCATGAGCAGCTAGAGGCAGGAAGGTTAGGAGCAAGGTGCAAGCACAGTGAGCAAGGAGCCAATGGAGTTAAGCCCTAGTGAGGATCCAAAGAGAATGCCATGACTAACAGCACTGTGGAGAGGAAGGCTATGACATATGGCAGTGGTCTGCACTGAACAGCACACAATGCCACCTGAGAAACCACGGTGGGCCAATGTCCTCTAGCAGCACTTGTAGACTGGGAGCATGAAATGACCAGAAAACAGGTCTGTAAAGGAGCAGCTTGAAAGCAATCAGAGACTGGAGGCAAAAAAAAAACTCACCACATCCAGAAAATGGCAGAATGTGTGGTGCTGGTGAGTACAAGTAGAAGGAGCAGAGGTGTCAATAGCAGCAGCCATTACTGACTGAGGAGTGTAGGAGAACCTCCAGCAGGGTGCAGACAGTGGCAGCTTTCAGCACCACAAGATGTCCCGCAGGAAAGGGAACAGAGGTGGGACGATCTGCTGTAAGCAGCAAGGGAAATGAATGGCCAGTCGATGCTTGGGACACGCTGTTTAAGTTGCATGCGGTGGGAGCATGGTGAGAGTCACCCACTGCCCTACAGAACCCCAAGAATACCCTGTTTAATACTAAAACTAAAAATCAGAGGCAGAAATGTAAACTTCTAGTAAGGTACTCCAGGGCACTGTGGGATAATAGCACTTCTTGGGTGCATCATGTTCCTCACGTCACCTTGTGCCTTACTTCCTGAGGTGTGCCTTTATCCCATGGAAACCATCACCCTTTAATTTTGTATTTAATAAATAATAAAATAATAAAACTTTATTTTTATTGCACCTTTCAAATACCAAGGTGCCTAACAAATTTAAAATAAAAAATCAAACATCAACAACATACATCATATAAAATCGGTAAGATACTTGTAGGTTACATATTTACAACATCTGCATATGCAGTTGATTCCTCCTGCTTTTCGAAGCAAAAAAAACACAACTTAGAACTTCTGGGGGCATCGCCAGAATTTACAATATTAATACATTCTGTTGCTGCCCCAGAACAGTTATTTATCTGCCCCACCCCGAAAAGTTTCAAAATTTGCAGGAGCTGCCAAATTGTATGTAACATAGAGCTGCATGGAATTTTGAAATTCCGCTTCCAATGGAATTCTATGGAATGTCGGAAATTCTGCCTAATTCTGCAGAATTCCATCAGAAATAGAATTCCAAAATTCTGAAATCAAATTTTTTTTAAACTGCCAATTAATAATCCGTAGTTTACATCAACAGTGGAATCACATTCAGTTTTGTTGCATAAACTGCGGATTAATTTTCCATAAACCATGGCATCATTTTCTGCAGATGATGTGATCTGCGGAACATTATTCTGTAATTTACATAGAAGTGTTTTAAGATTTATTCTGCAGAATTAAAAAAGAAATTCTGAGAAGCATTTCGGAAGTGGAATTGCCATTCCGTATGAATGACACTGATGGAATTCCACATTCTCTACAACTCTGGAAGTAACATAAGGTGCGAACGGGACATCATGTCTGCCCCCTGCTTTATAAGCAGATATGAATGCATATTCTGTGCAGACATGTACTAATACTAACATACTAACATACTATTTGCCAGCAGATTAGGCCTTATGGTCTATCAAGTCTGCTCGAACCTAGATCCTTAGTTGGGTGCCGAGACCCTCCCATCCCTTGTGCTCCAGAAACCCCTATCATCCATCCCCACCCCCCCGGGACAGGCCATCATCTGATACATCCACTTTCTGTGTCTGTCCCACCCTTTCTTAAAGCTCTCCACTGTGGATCTCTGAACCAGCTCACCAGGCAGAGCATTCCAAGGGTCCACCACCCTCTCAGTGAAAACCTCCTCCTCTTTTCCCCCTCACCTTCACCTTCCAACTTCAAACCATGCCCTCTGGTGATGCCTCCCTGCTTTAGTCTAAAGATCCCTCCATGTTTACCCTATTTATTCCCTTGAGGTACTTGAAGACCTCAATCATGTCCCCCTGTCTCTCCTCTCCTCCAATGAAAAACAGGCAGAGCTCCTCAAGTCTGTCCTCGTAAGTCAAATCCCTAACCCTCGTATCATCTTTGTTGCCCTCCTCTGTACCCTCTCCAGGAGCTGTATGTCCCTCTTCAAGTGTGGTCTCCAGTACTGTACACAGTACTCAAGGTGTGGTCTAACCAGTCCATTGTACAGTGGCAGAATCACTTCCTTGCTCCTAGAGGTGATCCCCCTTGCGATGCATCCCAACATCCTGTTTGCCTTGCTAGCTGCTCTCCTGCACTGCTCAGTGTTATTCATACATGTATCCACCATGACCCCTAGGTCTTTTTCCCCTGTTGAGGCTTCCAGCACCTCCCCTCCCAGGGTGTACCTGTGTTTAGGGTTCCCGACAAGATGCAACACCTTGCACTTGGTGATATGAAATTAATTCCATGTGTGAGCTAGCTTTCCAGGGTGTCCAGGTCCCTTGCAGGAATTACCCCTCTTCTCCCTCAACTACTGCTCCCATCTTGGAGTCATCCCGAAGAGACTCATTTACACCCTATACCATCCCTGATGTCTGATATGTATGCATTAAACAGGATTGGACCCAGGACCGAGCCCTGTGGTACCCCACTACCAACCTCTGTAGGGTTTGAGAGCTCCCCACAGACCACTACTCTCTGAGTGCGTCCAGCTATCCAGTTTTCAATCCATCTGACCATCAAAGGGCCTACTCCTAACCCCATCAGTTTCTCCACCAGACCATTGTAATACAAAGGGGTTCTCTATCCACTCTACTACCCAGGGTACCCAGTGATTCTCTACATACTCTGTTACTCAGGGTATACAGTGATTCCCTACCCACTCTACTACCCAGGGTACCCTGTGATTCCCTACTCACTCTACTACCCAGGGTACCCAGTGATTCCCTACCCACTCTACTGCTCAGGGTATACAGTGATTCCCTACCCACTCTACTACTCAGGGTATAGAGTGATTCCCTACCCACTCTACTACCCAGGGTACCCCGTGATTCCCTACCCACTCTACTACTCAGAGTATATAGTGATTCCCTACCCACTCTACTACCCAGGGTACCCCATGATTCCCTTCCCACTCTACTACTCAGGGTACCCCGTGATTCCCTACCCACTCTGCTACCCAGGGTACCCTGTGATCCCCTACCCACTCTACTAACCAGGGTGTGCAGTAATTCCCTTGGATAGCAGGAATTTGTCCAGGGTTATCTTGAAATTCTGTACTGTCTTGATGCCCACTGTCTCCAATAGTAGGCTATCCCATATGTTTACTAACCTCTGGGACAAGTGCTTCCTACTGTTACCCCTGAATTTACCACCTCTGAGCTTTAGGACATGTCCACGTGACCCGCTGGAGGATACTAGGTCAAACATCTCGGTCTGTTCAATCTTGTTGATGCCCCTTGAGTGTACAAAGACTGAGATTATGCGTAGACCTGTGTGGGAGTTGCAAATTCTGCTTTCAAAGAACTTTCACAACATTTTGCAAATTTGGCAAAAAAATTTTTTTCCGAACTTCCGCGTTTTGCGATATCAGAATCTTCTGAATGTGTTTGGTGGATTTTTTTTCCTGTTCCTTGGAATTTTCTGGATGAACTGCAGAATAATTCAAATGAACTGTGGATTGACAGTTCTGAGGAATTCTGTTCTGTAGTTAAATACATTAATCCGCAATGCATATAATTATTCCACAGTTAGTGATCAGTATCACAAACCCACTCAGCAGGTCAGCCCTCTACTCCCAAAGTGCCAGCCTCTGAGCGCAGTGTTGTGAACAGTTAACAGAAACAGGGTAACCCTCCTGTCTGTTTTGTGGGTTCGAATCAACCTTTGGTCTCAGTTCTGGAGGGATTCAAACTGTGAACCTCTTGCTAGGCACACCCACTGGCAAGCTGAGACTGCCACACAAAGGGGGTGGACAACCCCAGTGCATATCAGTCCCCCCATTGTGCACAGCACACCCTGCACTGTGACCCCAAGACACCACCCATGAGCAATGACTGTCACTGCAGGAATCCCCATGCATCCCCCCCCGTCACACTGCAACCTCGTGTACCACAGAACCATACAAGCCAGACCCACCATGAGCACCCAGCAGTGGGTGGCAGCCTGCAACAAGACCGACTACTCACACCAGAGACACATCTCCGCACACACACACATACCCAGGACAATACCACCCCAGATGCCATGCACCCATTGCAACTAGGCACCTATAGCCAGCTGCAAATCAGAGACCACCACAGTATTCATAGCAAAATATAGATTTATCTAATTAACAGATGAACAATAACAATATGAACAGACAGAACTATATACAACTATATACAATACAAGGGTGGGGGGTACGGGTACAAGGTAGGGGTGGGTAAGGGGCAGGGATGAACAACTGGGAGAGGGAAGGCAGGGTGTGAGGGATGGGTAAAGGGGGGAGGTGATGGGCAGCTACTGCCCGCCAGTCCGCTCGTCATCTGGCTGCTACTGGTCCGGGCCTCCTCCTCGCCTGATGCCGGCTGCAGGTCCCTCAGGATGTCGAGGGACTCAATGGATCTTGAAGGAGCTGGTGGACTGACCTCCGAGTCTCCATGAGGATCCAGACACCTAGGACAAGGGATCAGAATCAATGACTGTGACTGTCCATATCACTGAAGCCCACCCAACATGCATGGCATACAGCCAAGTGCCCCGCTCCTGTGATGGAGTGCACCTACCCACAGTGACCGTGCACAAGACATGCCCAACCAGGGAGCAACAGCCATGTGTGCCCCTGCACACACACCCCACCCATGTCCAGCACAGCACAACCAAGGCTGTATAGTGATGTGGCTACGCGGTGGGAAGGCAGTGATGCATGGACCACCACTGACGCACTCCCAGACATGCAGTGCCACTGGACAGTGCTGACTGTCACATGTCACGTGCTGCAACAGGCGGTGGACAGCCGGAGGTGGTGCAGCTGACCCCGGCAGAGGACATGCTCGCTGCAAGCATGCAGCGCAGCACCATTGAGGGTGTTCCTGGAGGTGGCTTCCAGACGGGTGGTAGCCCATCACTGCATGGTATGTCATGGTGGGGGGGAAGGTAGGTCACATGCACTAATATGTCCTTCCTTTCTGTTACAGATCCTGTGCATCTGCAGGTGTCAGCAGTGGAGGGCCTGTCCACTGCGGACAGCCACCCGGAGTTGGAGGAGGGACCATCCACCTCCACAGATTGCCGGCGTGCACTGCGGCAGTGTGCATGCCAAGCTACCTTCACTGATGTTGAGACAGGTGTGGGGAGTGCCCTTCCTGTGTCCCAGCGGTCTGGCATGCAGGCATGCCAGCACACTGCGGCTGTGGCTGTGGCTGTGGCACAGACCTGCACCATCGATGATGCACCGACCACTATGGGCATTGAAATGTGTGTGTCACAGAATGGACACACAGCAGGCCAGTTCACGCCCATGGATCTAGCTGGGTTCCGACATGTGTGCCAGCATGTTAACACAGTCCCAGGCTGTGCCTGTCAGCACCGGTGGCTGTGCAGGTCACTGGCATTGTTGCGGCCACAGCAGTGGAACCACTGATCCCGTGGGTACAGCAGGTGGAGGGGCAGCAGCAGCAGTCACCCACCGGGACTGGGGGTACAGGGCTCAGCGGTGATGTAGGTGCACCGCCTGTGGACATGCCCATATCTGGTCCTGGTGAGCAGCGCCCACCCTCAAGGGGTGCTGTACATCAGGCCCTTCCAGACCCTGAGGGACAGGTTGCCAGTGTGGCAGACGACCTCTTTGATGAGCACACCCGCCTGCTGCAGGCATCAGTACAGCAGCAGATGCAGGTTGCAACATCCGTGGAGGCACTGTGTGTGGCTCTGTAGCGGGTCGAGGAGCAACACAGCAGGGACACCGAGAGGATCCTGTCCCGGATTGACCATTTGTGGGTGGATGTGACCGCCGCCATCAACAGGCTAACACAGGCAGTGGTCGGTGTCGTGGCCATATTGGGCACACAGTCAGGTGCTCCTGTGACGCTCACACCGCGCAGTACACTATCCACTCCCCATTCCTGGCATCGTGCGATACCCACCCTGTCGATGCCGGGTTCAGCTGTGGGCATCCCGAGCACCCCTGGTGCAGGTATGTTCAGTATGCTGCAGACCCCCAGTGCAGACAAGGTCGTGTTCGCACAGTGGGACCCCTGGTGGTCCATCGGTGCCACCCCATGTGGCCCATGCTCAGCCTGCCAGTGCTGCTGGGTCTCGGCGGGGCCGCCCACGCATCCAAGGTGGCCGTGGCACTGTGCCGCATGACTGAGCTGTCTCCCAGTGCGGGCCCTGTCTGGTGCTGCCCTGTGTGCAATGTGTGTTTTGGTGGGCAGTGCACCAGTGGGTGCCCTGCCCTACACGCCGACACATGGACCACCTGCACACCCTCCCGACTGCTGTCCACAGGTGCGTGTGCATGATGATGCCTGCATTGTGCTGTACACCAAAGTGCAAGGGTGCCCAGCATCTGACACACGTACAGTACATGGACAGTACAGGTGGAGGTGGTGGCCTGTGGATGTGTGTGTATTTAATGTCTGTTCCTGCTCTGTTGTGCACCTGACCCCTGTGCACTTTGTGCCTGGTGTGTGTGTGTGTCTGTCCATGAAGCGTGTTACTGTTCACCCCTCCCTGGTTGCGTGTGTGTGCTTCTGTGCCCTGCCACTTCCCTCACCGTCATGCACCCCTGGTGTGTTTCCCTGTGTGTATGTGGGTTGTGCCCTAGCCACTGTTGGTTGCACATGGCCCCATGACTTACCTGTGTTGGGCGAAGTGCTCCTCTGTGATGGTGTCCTGGTGCAGCTGGGCCAGCCGGATCAGTCGGGGTTCACGACGTCCAAAGGGGGCTGCTCATCCCCATCATCACCGGCATCACCGGTGTCACCAATGTCCCCATCGCTGTCCCCCTCCTCAACCTGTACGGCTATCCCACAGTCTTCGGCCATGTTGTGCAGGATACAACAGGCCAGGAATATCCCACAGGCCTTTGAGGGCTGTACTGTAGGGCACCGCCGGAGGTGTCTAGACATCGGAAGCATGCCTTCAGTATCCCAAACACCCGCTCGATGATGTTGCGTGTGGTGGTGTGTGCCTCATTGAAGCATTGCTGTGATGGGGTCATGGGCCACCGGTAGGGTGTGAGCAGCCAGGGACGGAGTGGGTATCCACTGTCACCTGTGTGGAGATAGTGGAGGTTAGTGTCATGTTCAGGCTCATATTGCCCCTAACCCTGTGTGCCACTCCCATGGCACCTGTGGCTTACCCACCCTTGCCCCCGATTTGCCAATCCTACATGCATACTCACCCACTAGATGTCCTGTGGGGATGTCCCCACTCTTGAATCAATGGCACAGTGTTAATTGGTATCATATGAATGAATCGTGTGCTCCGCCAGGGTGCGTGGCACAGACACTGATGATGCGCCCACTGGCATCACACACCACCTGGCAGTTGACACTGGAAAACCCCTTCCGATTACGATAGGCAGCACCATCGGGGCCAGGTGGCGTGCGAATGGCCACATGGGTGCAGTCTATTGCCCCTAGCATGCCAGGCATACGTGCTACCCTGTGGAACTCCTGTATGTTTGCTGTACGCTCTGCCACGGTGCTGGGGAAATGGATGTACTCCGCAGCATGTGGCAGCAGTGTGCTGAGGAATTGGGTGAGGATGCGTGACGTGGCCGACTGTGTTATGCCTGTGGTGTCCCCTGTTGGTCTCTGGAAGGTACCCATGGTGAGCAAGCACATGCAGGCTGTTACCTTTGTCTCCACTGACAGGGCGTGACTCCGTTGTGAGGGTGCCTGCATCACATCACTGCACAGCTCACAGTGCCACCTCAGTATTGCCCTGTTCAGGTGGTACTGGCCCACAATCTCTACATCTGAATACAGCTCAAAGCTGATGCGGGCATGGTACTGCCTGTTGGGGGCGTACCGCTGACGGGCCCTTCCACAGCCACGTCCCCCTGCAGCATGCCTTCTCACCCCCCTCATTACAGCTTCCATGTGGAAGCTGGCACTGTCCATCTCCCTGGCTTGAGTTCTCCCCCTGGCTGTTGTTGATCTGTTACTCCCGCTGTCCTGACTGCTACCTCCACTGCACCGGGTACACCTACTGGCCTCTGCACTCTGTGGCCCCACACACCTTCTCTTGCCCCTCTTCTGTCGTGTGCACTCCCTGGCCTGCACTGTTTCCTGCTCTGGCCTGCTCTGTCTCCCTGCCTCATGTGGCTTCCCTGTCCCGTTCTTGCACCTCTTCCTTGAGCCTTTTTATTTTGGCTTATTTCCGCTGTGGCGCAACTTCCGCCTGATCCACTGTTGCGCATTGAGCAAGCCTTTGAATATCACATTGCGCACTTTATGCCTGGTTCCACCCCCTTCGGTTGTGCATACCTTCATTAGCATTGCGCTGTTGCTCAGCATGTTTTCTGTGGTGCAACTGCCTCCTGCTGAATATCGCAGAATAGCGCAATTTCTGACTTGCGCTGGCGCAACCCTTTTGAATATCCCACCCCTTGTATCTAAAACCTGTGTGTGTGTGTCATTTCACATGCTGTCTCAGCATCTCTCATTAGAGACAGTCCATAACACATTTTTATATTACAAAAAATCACTGTGTACTCAGAACTGGCTGTCCATGTGTCACAATCAGTTCTTCTGAATTTCTTTCTGCAGTTAAATACATTAATCCACAATTTACGCATTCACTCCGCACTTCAGTGATTCACTACACTGTGGAATAAATGTATGAATTGCAGATTACTGTATTAAACTGCTGAAAGAAATTCCGCAAAACTGATCACCAAGCAATCAGTTCTGCAGATTTGCGTTCCACAATTTTAATGTATTAATCCACAATTCATACATTCATTCCATGGTTCTAAGTCAGAATTTTCACAAAATTACCAAAGTGCATTCTGAAATTTCATGAAAGTGAAATTCTGACTTTCACTAAAATTGTGCCAGTGGAAGTTTAATTTTGCACAGCCCTATTTATGTCCCATTTCAGCCTCCTTTTCTCCAATGTAAACATGCCAAGGACCTCCAGACTATTCATGTAGTTTTTATCTTCCATAACCCTGATCATTTTGGTGGCCCTGGGTTGCACCCTTTCAATGGCCTCAGTGTTCCATTTGTTTTGAGGAGCTGAGGACTGCACACAGTACTTAAGGTTAGGGCCTATCCAGGGTCTTGTCAAGGAGGAGGATAACCCCCACTGTCTTGCTGGCCACTCCTGTTTTGATATACCCCAACATTCTGCTGGTGCTGATGACAGCGGCTACACACTGCTTGTCCTGCTTCAGCCCCTTGTCTGTTATGATGCTCTGCATGCAATCCAATACAGACCCCACCGGGTCTGCCTGACCCACTGAATTTGTCTGACCCACTGAATTTTCCTGTTCCATTGAATTTACCTGCTGCACTGAATTTACCTGTTCCACTGAATTTGCCTGTTCCATTGAATTTACCTGCCCCACTGAGTCTGCCTGCCTCACTGGGACTGTCTGCCCCATTATTGACTCTCTCTACTCCATTACTGAGTCAGTATGCCCCACTGGGGCTGTCTGCTCCGTTATTGACTCTCTCTACTCCATTACTGAGTCAGTATGCCTCACTGGGACTGTCTGCCCCATTATTGACTCTCTCTACTCCATTACTGAGTCAGTATGCCCCACTGGGACTGTCTGCCCCATTATTGACTCTCTCTACTCCATTACTGAGTCAGTATGCCCCACTGGGACTGTCTGCCCCATTATTGACTCTCTCTATTTCTTTACTGAGTCAGTATGCCCCACTGGGACTGTCTGCCCCATTATTGACTCTCTCTACTCCATTACTGAGTCAGTATGCCCCACTGGGACTGTCTGCCCCATTATTGACTCTCTCTACTCCATTACTGAGTCAGTATGCCCCACTGGGTCTACCTGCTCCATTACCCCCAATCAATGAAGAAATGAACCCAGAACTTGGGGCATGGTGGCCAGATGGATTGCTGCAAATATTCCTCCTGGCATCATGGGTTGGACACCATGAATGGATTCCACCAACATTTTTTAAGTATATGAACATAGCCAAACTCAATGCTTAGTCATCTGCTTGTTATTGATTTACAATTAATATTTACTTATACATTTTAGTGTGCGCTTAATATTAACCATAGCCAAGTTCAGTACTTGGACATATGTTCTTTTATTAATTAATTGACAATTTTGCAGTTGATATTTACTTATGAATTTCAGTGTGCATTTGACATTGATCATATCCAAGTTCGAGACTTAGGCAACTGTATTTTTTATTTCTTTAATTTTGGACAGAATTAATTACTAAGGATAAATTAATTGCTAAAGATGATGAGCACTGAGAGTGACCTTTTAAACCTTGGTCACCTGTTGGGTACCTTCCTCTGGTAACCACAGGCAGTGTATTTTTAAATGTTCAGGCTAATCACAAAAGTTAACTGGCGGCCAACCTAGTCCTTCCATCAAACAACTAACCACGTCAGCGGCCGGTTGTTCACACCTCTAGTTAGTACAAACATTTCCCAGGCTGCATGTCTTGCCTGAGAGCACTTTATTTTTAATATTTAAGAAAAATTTCCCGGCCATCTTTATTATTTAAGAAATATTCCCCGGCCATCTCAGACGTAATTCTATGATGTCAGGCCAAAATTACAGCCTAAATGCTTCCCCATATCAATCAGATGTCTTTGGGTCACTGACAGTCTTTCAACACCTAACCTTCAATTAGTGGTTACCTGGTCTGTAAGGACTGGCCTAAGGGTAAAAGCTGTCAAAGTACTGATCCACTTCTTTTCCTGCCATGACAAGAGTATATAAATCCACGAAAACCCAAGTCAAGGTAAGAGCCTCGGAGGGAGAACCTAGAGTCATCCTAGTTTCCCGGATCTCAGTTGGACATCAGTTGGTACTGATGGGTGAGTTGTTGCCTATACCCCGGATATAGAATCTGGGGATAACATATGCCTGCATTATTTTATTTGTATTTCTTTTATTGAGACTATTTTGGTGGTGCCTAAGAAATTATTTTTGTTTGTACTGCTGCTCAGAAAAATTGTAACTGTCATTTAAATTGTAATTGTCTACTTGCATTAATGCCAAAACTCCTATGTAAATCTTGAACTTAAATATCGAAGTAAAAACATTTTTAAACATGAATTCTGACTCTTTTGGTCCTCAATTTAACCTGATAAAATTGAGAGGATATGATTTAGAGCATATTAAATTAAAAATTAAGCCAAATTTAGACTTCTGTTTTGTTGGATATGCCGGCACAATTAAAATTACAATTCCTGGTTACATTCATTTAGTTAATTGTACAGATTTGGCATGTCCAGAATTTCTACATAAATACTTAGGATGGTGTCTCATAGATTCTGATAGAAAATATATGTGTAAGATATATGACTGTCCTAGACATAAACAGACTGATGGATTTAAAGTAAATGTAAGGATATTTGAGGAATTAGGACACGCTCATTGTCCAGTGATGGCCAATCATGCCCATAAAGGAAAATCAGATTATAATGTACATAGTGTCTTTATAGACTGAGACCAAATAGTCTTGATCAACCAGGTGTCCAGTCGAATAGTGGTGGCAGGTGGTTTGGATCAAAGCGTAGGACATGCATTGCTGGCGCTTTGGATTGCCACGCTGGCCAGACTATCCAGACTTAGCGGAATTAGTGGATAATTTGGAAGGACTGCCAGTCTCTGAAGGTCATGGTGAAAACCATGTACATGAGACTGAGCAGGAGAGTCATGCCAGGAGGTCGAAAAATGATCCTGGAGTCTCAAAGACCCCTTGGTCCTTTTCCTTCTTCACTGCATTGAGAGGAGCCCCGCATGGCATATGGGTTCTACCTCTGTTTTTCCACTCCAGGTGTTGTACCTTGCATTTGGCTGCACTGAACCTAGGAGTTTGACTGACCACCTTGCTTGTTCTGATCCTCTGGAAGTTTGTCCCCGTTGTCAAGGGACTCCATCACCCTGGCCAGCTGGGGGCCCTATCCTCAAAGGCAATACAGGTACGTGTGACTGGCTCGTATCTTGGGTGCACTGATCCACAGCCGTGGGAGCCAACATCTGCAACCCCTGTCCACACTGGTCCACTAGTGTGGATCCATGTGTGGGAGCAGGGGGACATGGGCTGTGCCAGACTATGGGCATCAAACTGTATGCCCATGCTGGACTGACAGTGCATCCCTGCCACTGCAGGGGGTGCGGAATGATGGGATATGGTAGATCTCATTCGAGGACATCTCCTAAGCCATCGGCCTCAGGACCACCCGTAACCTTTTGCTGACTAGGGCCGTCCATGTTGACATGACTCTTCAGAGCCTATATAACACGGACATCCCCAGCATGCCTCTGTTCTTTCTCCTGCCATCTACTGCTTGTTCGCCCATTGCTGCTGAAGAACACCATCAAACTTTGCAAGTATTCACTAACGTTGCTACTTGCTGAAGTTTGTTATTTTAACTTTACACTTTTATGCAGTTGCTGAAAGATAAGGAACCGCTGTCCCGATACTGCTGTTGCAGCAATGTTAAGATTTGCAAAGATGACAACCACTCTGTTTGCATTCATTGCCTAGGCCTAGCACACATGATGTTAAAGCCTACACTATCTGCCAGAGCTTTAACCAGGCAACCAGAAGACATCCTAAGAAAGCTTTAGGGAGCTTACAGTGGTCGATGGCATCCATTGCTGATTCTACAGAAAGAAGGAAAAGTCCACTAAATTAGTGGAAAAAACACTGCCACACATGCTGACTGTCCTCTGATGCCTGATTCTGCCTCTTTACTAAGGTGTCCATATCCTGTCCTGTATGCCTGGTTTGCTCCTGGTTGCTTTTATCAATGCCAGTCCGATGATCCTCTGAGCTTGTTTCTGGCAGCGAACAGAGGCATGCTGGAGACCCCCATGTTAAGCTAGGTGCTGACAGGGTGTTTCGACATGGGTGACCCCAGCCAGCAAACATTTCTGGTTAGTCCTGATGCAGAGGGCTTACAGTTCTATGATATGGCTCAGAGGAGGAGACTCTCTCAAAGATCTACTGTTATGTCAAGTAATTATTCTTTCTCTAAGGACTGCTGTGTCCCCGATGGAATGCCGCAGAAGTTTAAAATGCTGGCTGGTGCCGGTACTGCCCCCATCCCACTGTTGAGGTTCCTAGGGTTGGAAGATGGAGGATATGGGCCAGTTAGATCCCAGGACACTAGTTGTGGCTAGGCAGAGGGGGGTGCTTGGCTGATATTACAACTGTTAGGGTTGTGTTGCCTCTGTCCCTTCTGCCAGCTCTCAGCAACATGGTGCCTACATTATGAATGGGGCACTTGTCCACCCCACCCTGGCTCACCCCTCCCAGTTGCCTGCATTGCAAGGCATGCATCCCTCTACATGAGTGCCTCAATAGTGCACATCCTATGCACAGGGGTAATTTGTGGCTTTTCCCAGCCCTCCACACATGTGAATGGGCTGGGAGCCTGTGGGTCAACCGCCATCACAGTGATGGATTTATGTCGACCACAACTTGTGGTCAACATAAATCTGACTTGAGACCCCAGCTGTTTTTTAATTGGGGGGCTTTGCCCCCCTGAACCCTCCCCATGTGGGGGGACTCTGCCCCCACACACCCCGATCTCTAGGATTCTAACTCCGAGTCGGAGTTGGATCGGGGAGGTGGTGCAGGACCAGGAGAGAGAGTGCCAGGGTCTTTGGCAGTCTGTTACAGTGAAAATGTTGATGTTGTCGGCATCGACGTTTTCGCTGTAATAGTGTCACCGTCCTGGGCACATACCAGAGCGGGCTCATGATTGGGCCCTGAGTTTCATCCATGAACATAAGTAGTCTACTGAAATGTTTTGCATTTCTAGTCTGATATCTGTCTTTTGGTGGCTGGCTAGAGCTTGCATCTGTGTACTGGGATGGATGGATGGGTGGATGGATGGATGCATGGGTGGGTGGATGGATGGATGGATAAAGAGGCTGCAGAGCTTTGTCTGTGTACCAGACACAGAAACTAATGGCTATTATCATCCACCAGTTACGTCTTGGTATTCTTAAGCACTGTCTTTGGAAAGTAGTGACACTTCTGAATAATGTACTGTACTTTGCTGGAAGGAGAGGTGCTGCTTGAACTTCAAAACAGAAATTAATTGAAAAAAGGGCATTTAGTTAACCAGTAAAAATAGAAATGACCCAGCCACCATGCTGTGCTGTTCTCAGATAGTATAGGCATTGCAGTTTAAACACAAGCGGCTGATGGATTATACAGTCTGAAATTAAAATAATGGAGCTGAACGAAGAGGTACTGTAAATAAGTTACTAAGCAGTTCTTTTTGTAGGGAAAACAGTACAGTGACTGATGGTAAACCTGAGCTGGGGGCATGTGGGGGCCATATTTTCCTTTATAGGAAGTTATTTTTGATGAATGAGGCTAATGTTAAAAGAAGAGATTCTAAGGTGCCAAGAGAAACAAAGTACAGGGAAATACATTAACCCTTTCTCTGGGCCAGACTCTTCATTCATAACTGATTTTCTAAAAGTTGTGCTCACCGTGATTGCTTTACGAGATGCAGCATCTCGTTTTCAGTAGGGTTCCAGGGAATGGCAAATGTACAATCAAACCTTACTCTGCATGTTATTATGTGCTTAGACACCACTCTTGTCATTGTAAGACTGGTCTTGCATGCATTCCTAGGGCAGGGAAACCACAAACCAAAGGCAAGTAGTTTTGATATAACTTGAAGGGGAACTCTCAGCAATCTACAACTAAAAACATAGGACCTAGATTAGCAAAAAGCACTTGTGGTACATTTTTTTAAATACCTTTCAGAGCTGAAATCATGAAGTTTATCAGCTTTATCCTGCGACCCTCTGCCCACCATTATTTTCCCAAAGTCCCCCACGGCCAGCCCTCTGATGACGCGACTGATGGGCTACGCCATGGGGGACTCCTATCTGCCACTATAGTTGCCCCAAAATAGTAAGAGATATGAAGCACTGGTTCGCACATGTTTACGCTTCTAATGCTGTTACTGGTCGAATGAAGCAAGTGCTTGATCCTTGATTGAGAGGCCTGGCCACTGGGGACTTTGGGACTATAATGGCGGGTGGAGGGGCACAGAATCAACCAGATTTACATCACGATTTCAGCTATGAAAACATTTTAAAAATGTACCAAGAGTGCATTTTGCTAATCGGGACCTATAGTTTTTGTGTTTTAGATGTACATAGCAGAGAGTTCCCCTTTAAGAATACACAAGACCACCCTTACGACCATAAGAGTTGTCTCTGTGTATGTATTAATATATTATGATTGAGAGTGATCAATAATATATTAAAAATGTTAAAATCCTTCCCCGAACATGCCCATTTCCAGGGCAGCTGCATGTGAGGCACACTCTATAGTATAGTATAAAGAGGAAAGGAGTGCTTCAATTAGGCGAGAGCGCCCCTTTGATCTATTATGTAAAGCTAATGTCTGTGGAATGTGGGAGTGTAATATTTCACCTCAATATTCTCATTTGTGAATGGATACTCATTAGTTAGGGCTGCACCTGCCTCACAGAGGTCATGGAAACCTGGATTGTTCCCAGTTTTATGAATACACTAGAGTCGTGCGGCATTTTCAAATTCCTCTTCTGCTGGAGTTTTGTGGAATTTTTGAAATTCTGCCTTGTCCTCGGGAATATTGTCAGAAGTGGAATTCTGAAATTCTAAAAGCTGAATGCTTCTTTTTTAAAACTGTGGATTAGTAGTCTGTGGTTTGCATAAACCGTGGAATATTCAGTGGTTTGCGTAAACTGCAGGATTGTGTTCCACAAAGGAGCGATCTGCAAAGGATTACGTAATCCACAATATATTATTGCACAGTTTACAGAGAAATGCTTTTTGGAATTCCTTGGAATTAAAAAAGACATTCTGAAAAGCAATTTTTTTTCTATATAGGTTTTTTACGACCCCCGAGCCTGGCAGGGGGCTGTGGTCCCTCCCTCAGAGGGACTCGGTCTCCTGCTGCACCGTTCCCCTACCTGACACCCCCTAATTCCCCCATGGGTTCCCACCATGGCAGGGCTGGGGTAAAGGGGAACCAGCTTTACACCCACCCCAGAGTGAAATCCAGACGTCAGGGGACTGTCCAGGGTGCTGGTGCGGCCATCATGGAATCTGTCAGCTCCTTTTTTTCCTTTTTCTCCCGCCTCCCCCCTCCACTGATGTAAGGATGCCAGCGCGTGCACTCCTGACCTGTACTGCCCTCTGGCCACTGCCAGAGGGCAGTCAGCGAGTGGGATGGCAAACATCCCTCCCCAGAGAGAGGAGAACAGTCCTCCGAATGCTCGATCTTCTCTCGCCCCTGCCAACCCCCAGCAACCCAGGCTCATTCCTGAACCTGGGTCACCAGTGTAGCATGAGGTGTAGTGACCAGTGCCTCAGCCTCCAGCGCCACTGGGCCAGTCCCTGAAAAGCATTTTGGAAGTGGAATTGCCATTCGACTTGAATTCCGGTGGTGGAATTTTGCATTGCACACTGCTTTTTAGTGCTCACCCAATTTGGATATGTTGTAAGCTGAGCGCTAGTTGTGTGCTTTCCCTAAACTGAGCATAGTTAGAGAAAAAGCACTTCAGATCCGAAGGTCTTTTTCTAACATGAGCATGAGCCAAATGTCACTGGGCTCCATAAAATGATTTGCATATTCCAGCAGCCCAGAATTATTTGCCTTTTTGTATTCTTGTCAATTTCAAATCATGGTCATTTTAGGGTTTTCTGTTAACACGCATCAACCATCATGTGCTGACTCACAATAAACTCAAACAGCTCCTTTGTAGAGGAGTTTAAATACAAACCAGGCAGAACCTTTCATGCAGTAACTGCGGAAGTCAAAGCCTCAAAGGAACACAACACCAAGTGAGTACAGTAGTGCTGAAAACTGCATGTAATTAGGTAAAAGCTACTGCCTTAACAAAGCAGCTAGTTCATGTCATTCTTTGAGATGTAACAGAAATGTAAACTTATGGTTTAAAGGAATGTTCTAAGATTATGGCCCCCATATTTGAAAGGTTAGCATTGCAGTAACTGTGAATAGTGCCGGTGCTCTGGACAGGGCCATATTCAGAGGCCCCCAGAGCACTGTGCTATCCCGACAGCATAATTATGCAAAATATACAAATTCTATTCAAATGAGGGATCCCTCATATATAACGGATGTATAGGTATACGCATAGGTTTTGAGTGGGCCAAACAACTGCCAGCACAGCCCTGTTTTTTCACTTTTCGTTTTTCTCCTACTGTGGCTGGCTTCCCTCCTCTCAGACCACCCCAGTCGTTTCACCCAGCATCTTCGGCTGCAGTTTTCCATGGCTTACCCTCAGTGGCAGGGTGGCAGAGAGCCAAGCTCAACTTGCTGGACAGGATCCTACTGGAGCCATGCCTAGGTCACCACTGCAGGGCTTGTCGGGGGTCGGAGAATCATCTTAACAGCCAGAGGGATTTTCATTGCATTTCCATTCCCCATGCTGCAGAGGAGCTGGTGTACAGTGATGTCAACGGCAGAGTTGCGCATGCTTCCGCATGCAGTACACCAGAAGTTGGCCATTCCACCCCCCCCCCGTGTGAATTCAGAGGGGTCTGACCTCCAGCCACCTATAGGGACCAGGCTAATACTTGGCACTGCTCCTACCCCCTTCCCAGGGGAAGAGAGCTGTCCATCAGATGCTTGAACCTTCCCCCCAGCCGACTCCCAGCAACCCATGCTCGTTCCCAAACACAGGTTGCCGGTGTGGCAGGAGGTAAGGCAGGCAGGATAGTGAGGTGCTGTTTTGAAACCCTGTCCTTAACCAGGTGCTAGAGCTGCGTCCTCACCTCTTGAATTCCAGGTGGGTGTACTGCAGTCCAGAAACTCTGGTAATCTGATGGTTCTCTCTCCCACCATTTTCCCATGTTTCCGATGTAATGTTACTTCCCTGGTACACTAGTGGGCCCCCCCCCCCCGCCATGATAGCCTAGGTTTGAGAATTCTATTCAGTGCCATGGTTTTCTAGTAGACATCCCCCCAGCTGAGTGACAACCTCCCCACCTGCTCACCCCCTGAGGATCCCCCGCACCACCCTCACCCCAGCCACTGATCATTCTATCAATGATGGCAACTAGCACAGTCCTCCACTCATCTCATTGGCCAGCCACCATCTGACATTCACAGAGTGGAGTCACCTGTACTGTAGAAATAAACAGCTATTTCTAAAGCACACGCAATAGCACTGTGTAAGTGTCAGACTGTGGTCAGCCGAGGAGGTGAGCAGAGGGATGTGCCAGTCACCATTGTTGACAAACTGACCAGTGGTGGGGTGAAGGG
Source organism: Neoceratodus forsteri (assembly GCA_016271365.2). NCBI lineage: Eukaryota > Metazoa > Chordata > Ceratodontiformes > Ceratodontidae > Neoceratodus > Neoceratodus forsteri. The sequence goes on along the minus strand of JADMNL010000036.1, from coordinate 63,066,898 downwards.
GGTGCGGGGCAAGGGGTCCTCAGTGAGTGGGCGGATGGTGGGTTGTCACTCAGATGGGGGTGGCACTGTGTCGGGGTTTGCGGACTACCAGGGCATTGAATGGAATCGCAAGCCTGGGTGATCGGGGGGAAGGGGGGAGCCACTAGGCACCAGGGACAGAGTTATGAATTGCAAACCTGGTCTATTGGGTGGAATGTGGACTACTAGACTACCAGGGAACCAACATTACATTGGAAACATGGGTGGAAAGGTTGAAAGGGGACCACTAGGCGCCATGGACAGGGTTATGAATTACAGACATTGGCAGCTGGGGGAGGAGGGGTGCACTAGATTACCAGGGAAATGCTAGGTGTCAGTCAGCATGGGCACTAAGGGTCTGCTGCGGGCATGCAAATGAGTCCATATTGGGCACATGCAGATGGCCCCCTAGCAGTATGCATACCCAATGGACTCATTTGCTTGCTAACACTGAATATGGCTGATTGGAGCCCTGCTGCTCTCCCACTTTGCCCCCCCTCCTTCCGTGGGCCATTCAGCCTTTGGCCATGGCAGTGCAGCATGTAGTATCTTCGCGCTGTATCGGCACGGCCCCATATTCAGACAGGTAGTGTGCTCTGGTAGAGTGTGCTGTCTAAATATAGCTCAGAGCCAACCCTGTGCTATGTCCTGCACAGTGCTACTGGCTTGCTCGTGCTATTGACTGGCTCTGAATGTGGGGGCCTAAGGGTTTTGGCATAGTGGGCTTTTTTAAACCCACCCTTTCTTACCTTGACCTGGAATGAGTGAATAGTGGGCTTTTTTTAAACCCACCTTTTCTTACCTTGACCCTGTATGAGTCAGTTGAGGTATACCTCATAATTTTTTTTTTATGTTGTTTTTTCTCCTACAGGAGTCAAGCCGGCTTTTCATCCCTGTGCCTACCACTGCGGACTGGTGCACACCCCCAACCCTCCCCCGGAGTGTATCTGCTGCTGGTACCCCATGGATTTCACCCCTCCGTGGTGGAGTCAGGAGAGGGAAGGCCATCCTGTTCCCCGAGATTAAGATCCAGTTGGCTGCAGGCATTCAGGTTAGTGGCATGGGTTTGCAGGCAGGCAGGCAAGGCTTCACATAGCCAATGCCTTCCTCTCTTTCTGCCTTTGTCCCCGTTCCCCTTCTGTCACCATTTGTGAGTGTGGGTATGGAGGCATGCACCACTCACCAGGCTGCAGACCCTCCCATTCCTTGCTGTCCTAGCCTGCACTGCCACTAGGCCTCTACCTGGTGGCAGTCATAGGCCGGGCTAACAAACCCTCCCTCTCCGGGAGAGGACAGCTGTCCCTTGGACACTCAAACCTCATCCACCCAACTGACCCTGGTGTCCCAAGTTCGCTTCCAAACCCATGTCGCTGGCGTGGTGCGATGTATGGTGTGCAGTGCCTCAACCCTCAGCATCATCAGGCTGGCATTATATATCATCATTTTAATTGCTGTCCCCTTCAGGAGGGAAAGAATTGTAAATCAGCCTAAGGAGACTGCTGACCGATCTCTTCCACTTCCTGGTGTGCTGGTCCTGCCCCCGCGCTCAGACATTTTATGATGTCTAACCATGGAGAGTGTTGGGACGTGCCGCATAGAAGGCTATGGGGGGAATTTTAGAATGTTAATTTTATATATGTTAACACAGCCTTTAATATACATTAAAGCCATCGTTCAACTAACAAAGGCTGGGTCAAGGTAACACCGGGTCAGGGTGAGAAAGGGTGACACGCTGAGTCAAGGTAAGAAAGGGTGGGTTTAAAAAGCCCACTGTACTTAAACCCATAATTTTACAATGACTTGACAGGCATTGGTTGTCTGAACTTAAAGGGAACATTTAGTTTTTATTTTATTTTGATTTTGATAACTGGCTGAGTACACTGGCACCTAGACACCTTTTTCAGGCATGACCCAAGTACAAAAGTACATTATAAGATACCAAAACATGATACAGAGGTATACATGAGGCAATAAACAGGTGACTGGTGAGAAAGGACTTGACTGTTACATGAAACATGAGCATACGTGATTCCCAAACATAATACAGAGGCATAAATCTGTGCATGAGGCAAAAAAGGTGCAAGGACATGACTTACATGAAACATGAGCATACATTTTAAAGATGGTCTTTCAACTTAGCAGTGAAGACTGTAACTGTAGAAGCCAATCGGACAGGTGCTGGAATGGTGTTCTAGAAGGAAGCAGCTTGGTAGCCGAATGACATTGCCTCCTGTCCGTGCACATAAGCTGTTTGCAGTAGAGCGGGAAGATGGGTTATTGATATAAATGAAAGACTCTGAAAGAGGAGTTGGGTGCTTATTATGCAAAATCTTAAACAAAAAGTTAGCTGAATTTAGCTGGGCTCTGTACTTAGCTTGCAACCATCCACAGAGTTAAAAATTTGTACAGTGCTGGGAGCTGGGGCCTTGATTGAATACCAGTTGGCCTTTTCATAATATAAAGCTCTTTTTGACTCAGACAGTAGTTGAGGTGGTATCAGTGGCAATGCAGTTATATTAAGTCAGTGAAAGTAAGTTGCTTTAAATGATTCTGACTCTAGCATCAGCCACTAGGAACCTCTGAACTCGGTAAAGTAACCCAAGTGTTTGGTGCACGGACTTAGTCACGCTCTTTATGTGACAGTCAAAAGTAATGCAGGGGTCAATAGTTACATCCAGGTATTTGAAACCATAAAGTTGTACACCTTCCAGAGTTGAGATACTAAAGTCCTGAGAGAAGCGTTTTGTTTTTAGAGCAGAACCTAGCAACACAGCTGTCATTTTGGGGACATTCAAGACTAAATTTCTCTTTTAAGAACTACAGGTATCTTTGTAGGGACTGGTAATTGTATTCTAGGGATTAAGTTATTCCATTGATGTCCTTTCTGTGTATATAGATGACTGCATCATCTGCATAAAGCAGAATTTTGCGGTTTTACAAATTTTTGGTACATTATTAATGGAAATTGTGATAGAAGTGGTCCTAAGATGAATCCCTAAGGGACACCACTGGTGATGGTGTTCACCCTGGACTTTTTTCTCCCAATTTTGACAATTTGGTACTTGTTGTGCAAATAGTTTTGGAATCACAGAGTTGTAGATGTGCCCATACTTAACTCTGAAAGTTTTTGTCGGAGAAGACCATGATTTACTGGATCAAAAGCTTTTGTGAGATCCACAAACACGGCGACTGTCAGCAAGCCATTGTCCATGGCTTGGAGTACTATGTCACTGAGTCTGATCAGTGCCATGAAAGTTCTATACACTTTTCTGAATCCGTGTTGCTCCTCACAAAGCAGCTCATGCTGGTCTAAATAGGAAGTAAGATGATTGTGGAGAATCTTCTCTTGGAATTTAACTAAGACCGACAGGATAGATAGAGGCATGTAGTTGTCCAAGGCAGTGTATTTCCCTTTTTTGTGAAGTGGTACAACCGAGGCTAATTTCCAAACATCAGGGATTTTTTTGATCATGAAAGATAGGTTGAATATTTTGGTAGTGGGTACAGCAATTTGTGGGGCAGCTATTTTGAGGAACTTGGATATTAAACCACCGTCATTGACAAATTTTTCTGCTTTTAGACTTTTCAGTAGGTTGCAGACTTCCTTAACTGTAGCATTTTTGAAATAAAAATGGGTCTGTATAGACTGAATTTCAACAGTTTGCAGTAGTCGCTTGCACTTCTTCATTGTTGGGGCATCTCTAGTTTTCTAAGTTGCAAAAGTGATCATTGAACAAGTCTGCTACTGTCTTAGCACCATTCACTTTTGAGAGTTAAAGGGGTGGTGGAGGTTCTAGAATGAGTTATGAGTTAATACAGTTGCAGCATTTCTTGGTGATGTTCAGATTGGTAGTTTTCTGGCATTTGAAGTGCCTTTCGCTTTAAGTTCACGTTTGCACTGATTCCTCAAGCACCTACAGACAACCCAATCAGATTGCAAATTGGTTTTCTTGGAAAAAAAAATACTGTCCTTCATAACTTTGAAACAGTTTTTAGTTAACCATTTTGAGTTCAGATATTTAACTCTGCATCTAGTCACTGGGGCATGGAAGTCAAATATTTTCATGAACTCCATGACAAATCGGTCCAGGGTGCAGTTAACTTTCAGTATTGCATCCAAAAAGGACCAGTCAGTGTGCGAGAGATCGGTCATAAATACATAGGTTTTGAATCCTTTATTGTTGCGGTATAAAACGTCTTTTGGGATTGGGTCGTGAATGGAGCCATTATGTCAAATAAGCAATAAATTGCAGAGTAATCACTGATTGAATCTGGTATAAAACCAGATAACCTGATTCAACAATAAATGTTGTGCAACAGTGTTCTTTACATTTTTAGTACAGTTGTAAATTTGGGCATGTGTAAAGTCTGTGTAATCACCCCAATGTATTGTTTTGTGTGTTTGTTTTGAAATAGTCCTTTTTTTCCCCTTGTTTAGGTCCCCATATTAATGCAGCCTTTTTGCTGCCCAATATTAATTTTAATTTACTACATTCTGTAAGAAGCTCTGAAATGCAAAGGCTAAAAACACTATATCACATGATAGGGCACTTCACTGCAGGGGAACCACCATGGGAGCACCACTGCAAGGTACTACAGTATTATCTCTAAAGTGGCCTTCTCTTGAGGGCAGATTATCATATCCCTCACTGTGCCTTGCTTTTTAAGCTTCAGCAAAATGGCACCCCTCCTAGCCTAATTAACACGTTAGCTCCCAAAAAGAATGGGAGAACACTAAGATCCTCTGACCACCAGCTTCTCCAAGTCCCCAGTGTAAGGACTTACCTAGGACTCTGGTCCTACGCTGCCTTCATACAGTACCTTCCATCTGGAATGGTCTCCCTAGCAGTCTTCAGGAATGTACCTCCATTGGGGGCTTCAAGAAGGATTTTAAGGCCCACCTGTTGGAACTGAGCCTCTGCAACTGCTACCGCTGAAGAGTCAACCGACTCCGTACTGCTGATCTAACCCCATTGGGACATCAATCTGACTGTTACTGTCTTGTGTATAATAGTACTTCTTCTCCTGTTGATGTTGATTGTGGTAAACCTGCCACTGTATCCTTGACTGGGTCAGTATGTCTATTTTGACTGTTAATTGTGAAATTACATGTATGTATTTTGTTATGTTTATAGATGCATGTAATTAATTCTGGGTCGCCCCTTAAAAAGGGACTGTTTCGGTCTTAGTGGGCCTACCTGGTCACCAACATTTTAATAAATAAATAAATAAAATTACTTAGCTGTTTCTTAACCCACTGACATCAGTCAAGCTGAAGACTACAGTGAAACAGAACACTGCGACATTGGCTCAGCTGATTCCCTTGTGTTCCGCTTCATTGTAGCCTTCTGCTCAGCTCTTGTCACTGGGTTCCAGAATGGCTACGTAATTAAACAAACTTAACATTGGAGGGAAAACAGACTGAATTAAAAGGGGAACAGTCAGCACTAAGAGCCCCATACCCAAATGTAGGGCTAGTCCCAGTTTGCACTTTGTATGAAAAAACATTTTTATTTTTTGTTTTTTACTTATTGTTAACTGTTTTTGTATCAGACTGATTCTGTTGACTTGCAAGCTGACATTTTCTTTTATGACAAATCCCAGAATCCCCTGCAGCTGATATGAGAGGATGGGCTGCAGCAGTGGCTGATTCAATGGCCTGCAGTGCATGTCAGAGCTTTTATAAACTCCAATCAGACATTTGCTGGTTCCACTAATCTCCTTGGGCTAAGTACAGTCCTCTGTAAAAATCGGTTACAACCTGGTACCCCCCCATGAAGCCTTGTGCCGCTTGTCTCGCAGGGGATGTTTATCTGACCATAGTAACCCACTCCCCAAAGTAGCTTATCTCTAAAATATGCATACATGATCTGTAGCACAATGATTCTCTTGTTTCTTAAGGTCAGAATGTGGTCCTCCACTCTAAAAGACTCCCTGCAACTCCCTGAGCATAGCCCCTGAAGCTGTTGTTATAATAACTCCAGAATATAGCCCCTGGGGTAGTTACAATCACCCCAGATCATAACCCCCTGATGTTGTTATAGCACCTCCAGATCATAGCCCCTAGTGCTGATGCTATAATAACCCCAGATTATACACTCGGGTGGCAGGGCCAGTGTTAGGGTTTGGGGGGTCCCCATTAGGATTAATGAAGTCATGGGACCCCCTACTTGGCCCACCTTCATCCTATGTGTTTGACAGTAGATCATACATGCAATATTTTATTTTCATTACAACCACTGGTATCTTGAAATTTTTATGGGAAAAGCAGTGTAAGTCCTTGGGGCTGTTCTTCCCATCCCATCCATTGTGGTCCATCAGCTTCTTATTAACTGGGACTTAGCTTGGTGAGGTATTTCATGACGTCATGAGGCCACATTAGAAGGAGATACACAGTCTGTTATTGCTGTTGTAAGAAGGTAATAAGATTTACAAAATTTAAAATTAATAATGTAAACTGCTCTGGCTGGGGGCCTCCCATAAACAGAGTGCCTCCAGGGCCGCAGTGTTTGCTGGTGCTTAGATTGGGCTATGCGGGTGGTTGCAATAACGCTAACCCTGGGCTGAGACAACCAGTACAAACTGTAAGACAGCCAGCAGAGTGAGCAGATAAAGAGCTGGTGTGCCCTATCCCTGATAAAGAGTAATGTCCTGTATTCTCAGACAGCAACCATCTACAAAATTTTACATGAAAAATTTTTGAAGAGTGCCCAAAGGAAGCACTAGATATGGTGGTAGAGAGTCTTTCTCGGCTCACTTTAGGATGCAGCAGGAGGAGCCCAGCAGAAATGGATCTTTGGATCAGCATGGGGGATGCAGCCAGTTGGTCAACAGTCAATATATGGTTTACAGTAAAAACAGAAGCACCAGAGGATGATGATCTAACACAATCAGATAATATTTAGATAGATTATCTTCTGTTGTCATAAGTACTGTTTCTAATAGATCACCTTCCTTTGTTTACATTATTACGCTGGAAACCAAATATCAGCTGTTAAAGAGAAGGGGGTCCATATCTTGCCCACAGATCTAGGCCAGCTGGGCTAAACTTATAATGGACTCCTATCCCAGCCATAAATCAATGCCAGTAGGATTCTACCTATGCAGGGCCCCCATCCAAGCCATAGATCAATGCCAGCAGGGTTCTACCTATAAAGGACTTCCCTCCAAGCCTCTAGATCAATGCCAGCAGGCTTCTATCTATAAAGGGCCCCCATCCAAGCCATAGATCATTGCCAGTGGGGTTCTACCTATTAAGGACCCCCATCCAAGTTCATAGATCAGTTTGGTAGGATTTTACCCACAAAGGGTCCCTATCCCAGCCCACAGATCAATACTGGCAAAGTTCTCCTTATAAACAGCCCCTATCCCAGCCCACATCAATACTGGCAGACTCCGAACCCATATCCCAGCTCATATCAATACTGGCAGAGTTCTACATATAAAGAACTGCTATCCCAGCTCACATCAGTACTGGCAGAGTTCTACATATAAAGAGCCCCTATCCCAGCCCACATAAGAAACACAGAAGTTGTCAGCAGATAAGGACCTCTTGGCCCACCTAGTCTGCCCAGTTTACCCTGCCTACTGTACTGCTGCAGATCCTACTCGATCTCTGGTCATCTCTTCTCTTTGCCTTACTACCAAGGTCCCCTTGTATCTGTCCCATGCATGCTTGAATCCCGTCACCTTTTTGGCACCTACCGTCTCTGCTGGAAGGCTGCTCCAGGTATCTACCACCCTCTCCGTGAAGAAGTATTTCCTCACATTTCCTCTGAGTCTTCCCCCCTCCAGCTTCATAGCGTGACCCCTTGTCCTCAAGCTTCTTTTTCTATGGAAGATGCTACCTTTCTGTACCTTATTAAAACCTGTTAGATATTTGAATGTTTCTGCCATATCCCCCCTTTCCCTCCCTCTCCTCCAGAGAGTACATATTCAGTTCCTTGAGTCTCTTCTTGTAGAGCTTTTGATGCAGGCCCTGCACCATTTTGCTAGCCCTCTTTTGTACTGCTTCCACCTTATCAATGTCCTTCTGGAGGTGGGGCCTCCAGAACTGGACACTGTACTCGAGGTGGGGTCTTATCAGCAATCTGTACAGGGGTAAAATTACCTCCTTCTTCCTACTGCTAATACCCCTCCCTATTTATTTATTTATTTATTTTATTTATTGAAATGCTTCACCAGGAAGGCACACTGAACAATAGGTTGCTTGTCTGCTTGTCTCACAGTGCGTCCGGGAGGGAGGGGTACAAGTGTATGTAAAACAGAGATTATACATACAATTTCAGTTAACATACTTGAGGATTTAGGTGCAGAGATGAAAACCAACAATATCGCCAACACACTTCTGGATTGGCATTACAATTAAGAAACAGGCAAACAGTACAATTATACAATTGAAGTGCTAGGGGAAGGAAAAGCAAGAGGGAAATGGAAAGCCAGCTGGGGAAAGGAGAAGCAAGTGAGATGGGGGGAGACAGGACATTACCAGTAAAAACAGATGCAAAGCCCAGTAGAGTGAGACATTTAACACAGGTCTATGGTGAGCTGAAGTAGCAGCTCTGACAATACAAAAAGTATAGGGGACAAAAGGGAGAGTAAATTAGTACAGTGCATATAGGTACAGGGGCTGCTTATTTAAGTGCAATGGGGTACAGTGGAGGGATGGGGGGGTTGGATATTGAAGGATGAGGCATGCCTAAAACGTAATCCTCCAGGATGCTGAAAACCCTGCTAGGGGCAGAACTAGGCGATAACATTGGGATGAGAAACTAGAGGGTGGGTGGCAGGTGTAAGACAGAGGAATATTAGGTTGGGTAGATGAGGAGGAGAAGGGAAGGAAGAGGCATGCTTAGAACTGTCTCCTCCAGGATGCTGAGAACCCTGCCGAGGGCAGCACCAGGCAAGGGTGTTGGTAAAAGAAGATGGGGGGAAGGAGGAGGTGTAGGACAGAAGTATAGGCAAGGGGTGGGGCTTAGTGGGTGGGGGATAGGGTGACGTGCTGGGGAACAGTCTCATAGGAAGTAGTTAAAGAGGATTAAAACAAGAACAGCTAGAGGAGAGATAGTTATGTAAGGCTGGGGCAGGGGAGTAGGAGGAAGAGGCACCTGAGCATCTTGCTAGCCTTCCCCTCTGCCTTATCACTAGGGATGTAAGTCTGTCACGGATGAGGTTTTAACGACTCATTGTTTGTTCATGAAATCGTTAGTAAACAGTAGTAAATGTTGTGGCACTGTCGTCATTGCTACATTCTGATGACGCTAGTGAAAGTCATGGAAGTTCTGAAAAAAGATCAAACGTCATGGAATCAATGACGTGTATGACTGCCATGACAAACTTACATCCCTACTGCTTGGCTACCTTCAGGTCATCAGAAATGATTACCCCCAGGTCCCTTTCCTGTTTGGTGGTTGTCAGCACTTCCCCTACCAATTGGTATGTAGCTCCTGGGTATCTGTGCCCCAAGTGCATGATTTTGCACTTTTTTGCATTGAAATCCAGCTGCCAAACCATTGGCTATTTTTCCAACCTTTTCAAATCATCCCTCACCACCCCCAGCCGGGTGTGTCTACTTTGTTTCTTGTGTAATCCACGAACAGGCATACTTTCCCTTCCAGCCCTTCTGCAATGTTGCTAATAAAGACATTGAAGGGGTCCGGGCCTAATAAATTAGCCCTGAGGCACCCTGCTGGTCACCTTTTCTTCTCCAGAGTGGACACCATTTACCACCACTGTAGCTTATTAATTTCTTACCCTTTTATAACTTTTTGGCCCACTCCCAGACAGGTCAGCTTGTTCACCAGTCTTCTATGTGGAAATATGTCAAAGGCCTTACTTACAGTATGGGCAAGGTTCTACATATAAAGAACCACTATCCCAGGTCACATCAGTACTGGCAGGGTTCTACATGTAAAGAGACCCTATCCTGGCCCACATCAGTAATGGCAGGAGTCTATATATATAAAGAGTCCCTATCCCAGCCCACATCAGTACTGGCAAGGTTCCACATATAATAGCCCCTATCCCAGTTCACATCATACTGGCAGGGTTCCTCGTATAAAGAACCCCTATCCCAGCCCACATCAGTACTGGCAGGGATCTACATATATATAAAGAGTCCCTATCCCAGCCCACAGCAATACTGGTAGGGTTCAACATATAAAGAGCCCTATCCCAGCCCACACCAATACTGGCAAGATTCAACATATAAAGAGCTCCTATCCCAGCCCACATCAAAACTGGCAAGGGTCCACATATAAAGAGCCCCTATCCCAGCAAACATCAATACTGGCAAGGATCCACATATAAAGAGCCCCTATCCCAGCAAACATCAATACTGGCAGGAGTCTATATATAAAGAGCCACAATCCCAGCCCAGATCAATACAGGCAGGGGTCTACATATAAAGAGCCCTATCCCAGCAAACATCAATACTGGCAGGGTTCTACATATAAAGAGCCCCTATCCCAGCCCACATCAATACTGACAGGGTTCTACATATAAAGAGCCCCTATCCCAATCCACATCAATACTGACAGGGTTCTACATATAAAGAGCCCCTATCCCAGCAAACATCAATACTGGCAGGGTTCTACATATAAAGAGCCCCTATCCCAGCCCACATCAATACTGGCAGGGTTCTACATATAAAGAGTCCCTAAACCAGCAAACATCAATACTGGCAGGGTTCTACATATAAAGAGCCCCTATCTCAGTCCACATCAATACTGGCAGAGTTCTACATATAAGGAACCCATCTCCTAGACCACATCAATACTGGCAGGGTTCTACATATAACGTGCTTCTGTCCTATCCTAGATCATTACTGGTAGGGTTCTACAGATAAAGAGCCCCTATCCCAGTCCACATCAGTGCTGGTAGGGTGTTACATATCAAGAGCCCCTATACCAGCCCACATCAATACTGGCAGGGTTCTACATATAAAGGACCATATTCCATCACACAGGTCAAAGGTGACAGGTTTCTTCCCATTAAGGGCCCCTATCCCTACCCATAGAATAATGTTGGCAGGGTTATAACCATAAAGGACCCCATCCCAGCAAATAGAACAATGCTGGCAGGATTATAACTATAAATGGCCCCAATTCTATCCCATAGATCAATGCTGGCAGGGTATTGTCAATAAAGGGCCCCTTTCTTATCTCCTAGGCAAATGCTGGCTGGGTTCTGTCCATGAATGGCCCCTATCCCATCCAATCCCATACATCAATGCTGGCAGGGTTCTGTCCATAAATTGTCTCTATCCCAACCCATGGATCAAAGCCAGGTGGATTCTGCCGTCCCCTTCCCATCCTACAGATTAAATCTGGCAGCATCTCAATCAATCAATCAATCAATCAATCAACCAATCAGATCTTTATTTATTCAGGCGATCATCATTGAGCAAGGCTCATTTACAAGATGGACCTGATAAGGTCAAGGTTCGAGTTGGTGCACAGCAATTACATCACATACTTATGAGACAGTTATACATACAGAAACAAGAAAATGTTATTTATAACACATTATACAATGGCAAGAAAGAATCCTGGTTTCTGATTGGTCAGTTGGCTATCACAGCAGGGATGTTATCCTGGCATAACATCCCTGCTGATTGTTTGGATGATTTCGATCCCCATCACCACCTCCATGATCATCTCCTCTTTCTCTTAAGAAACAAAAATATGTTTACACACTAACAAAAACATTCTTTAAAATTATTTTTTTATTATAAAACAACAAGCCATTAGATATTAGAATACGTCTCCAGGGTGGTGCGTTGGGATACGATCCTTCGGTGTTGACTACTGCCGGCGTGGCCTCGGGGCCAAACTAATTCCGAGGTGGATGTGTTATCCCAGCATAACTCCCACCCTGTCAGGCATTATTCCTTAATAATATACAGATAATTCACATGTTAAAGCTTGGCAAGAGAAAGTTAAACTAACATCTACAATATGTACAATACATATATATCACAATGAGGGCTATGACAGTCACTCACATAATGAGTACAAGGATGGTGAAGGGAATATTGGGTGCCATATACTGGCGGTGTCTGGCTGGAAGGAATATGCCACATGTGATTGGAATAAGGTTTTGTGGGATGACTATTCTATCTCTAGCGGTAGCAACTGCATTTCTCTGTGAAGAAGGCTGTACAGTGCTGCTTGAAGGATGTAAATGGAATGATAATGGACAATGTTAGGGATTTTTGTAGCGTGTTCCATGCTATGGCTAGAGAGTAGCTGATTGCTGCCCTCCCTATTTTGGTGTTGACTTTGGGCAATTTGAGCAGGATGATATTGTTGCTTCTTAGGGCATAGGAGCTGGGAGTGGTCAGGTTGAAGCAGTCCAGGATATAGCTTGGGAGTTTTTTGATAAAGCTCTGTAGATCCATAGAGCTGCATTTCTGCTCCTCCTGACATGAAGGAAACCCATCCAACTGAATCATAGAGAGAACAATGGTGAGTATTATATGGCAGGTCTGTAATGAACCTTATTGCTCTATGGTATAAGGTATCCAACTTTTGAAGGTAGGGAGGAGCAGTGACTATAGAGGAAGTCTGCATAGTCAATGACTGATAGAAAGATGGCCTGGACTAATCTCATCTTTGAATCTCTATTAAGGAAGGGTTTTAATCTGTAGAGGAGGCCAAGCCTTAGGCGAAGCTTTTCAGCAGTTGTTCTAGATGCTGAGTAAAGTCAAGTCTGTTGTCAATCCACACACCTAGGTATTTGAAATTTTCAACATACCCAGATTTTCCAAGTATAGTGCATATCTGGGGAGACTGATTGAAGAGGATGTGTTGGTGGAGTTTTGGGTTGTGAACATCATTGCTTTGGTTTTCTTTGCATTTAGCAGAAGCTTTTTCTCGAGAAGCTGATGTAACAGGGAGAATTCTGCTTGTAGGATTTCATGAGCAACTTTAGGTGAAGGGTTGCTGACATACAGTACAGTGTCATCAGCAAAGAGATGTACTGAGGACTTGGTAAGGGTTGAATCAATTTTATTTATATAAATGGCAAAAAGGATAGGACCCAGAATAGAGCCTTGGGGGACTCCTCTTGACAGTGGTCTTAATGGGGAGAGGTCCCCTTCAGCTTTTACCTGCTGTAATCTACTGGAGAGGTAGCATCTGAACCACTTAAGGGAGGATGGATCTAGGCCAATGGAGTGTAGGGATGAGAGTAGCAGTTCATGGTCCACAGTGTCGAATGCTTTGCTCAGGTCCAGGAATACTGCACAGACATTGTTCTTTTTATCCAGTTCGGTTTGCCAATCATTGGTGACCTTGGCTAATGCAGTGATAGTGCTATGTTTGGCCCTGAATCCAGATTGAGCTGGATTTAATAGTTTAGCGTTGTCCAGATATTCCCTTAACTGAATACTCACTAATTTCTCCAGCATCTTGGATAACACAGGTAGGATGGAAATGGGCCTGTAGTTATTAAGATCCATAGGGTCCCCTGATTTTAGAAGGGGGACCACTTGGGCGGTCTTCACAGCGTGCGAATAGAGCCAGAGTTTAGGGAAGGGTTAAAGAGATGAGTTAGGGGGACTGCAAGCACATGACACGCAATCTTTAGAAAGAATGGGTCCAGAAGATCTGCTCCTGCACTTTTTTGGTATCTAGATGCGTAATAGATCCTCAACTTGTTTCAACAGTATAGGTTTGAAGCTAAAGGAGGAGTCAACTCTTTGTTCACCAGTATAGTGGGAGCTTAAATGATCCCTTAATAGGTTAGCTGGGAGGAGTCAAAGGCAAGGCCAGCTGTTGTGAAGTGGTTGTTGAATGCATCCAGGATTTCCAATGTGCCAGTAATGGGGCCATAGTTACTGTGTAAATGGGTTGGAAGGGGGTTGTTAACATCCTGGCCCATCATACCCTTGATGGTGCCCCAAAATCTAGCAGTATTATGGTAGGAGGAGTTGAGCTGGGCCAGGTAGTAGGCAGCCTTTGCATCCCTAACTTTCCTAGTGTATTTATTCCTGGCTTTCCTAAAGATCATCCAGTCCATGATATTCTTAGTTTTTCTTGCTACTTTCCAAAGTTTATCTCTCTCCAGCAGTGCAGCTTTGAGGTCAGCTGAAAACCAGCGACAGGATTTGTTTTTTATTCGGATACTAGAGATTGGGGCATGGGTGTTAAGGGCATTTAATATAATGCTATTTAGCACCTGCTGAGCTTTTTCTACAGAATGTGCAAGATAGAACTTTTGCCAGTGTGGAGATTAGGCTAGATCATGCAGATATCCTTCAATATTGATGTTTTTCTTGGATCTCCTCATGAGGAATTTTGCAGGATCTGTTTTAATGCTGTTGGATCTTACCCCTGCGATGGGGCAGTGGTCACTTATGTCACATAGGAGCACTCCAGCATGTGTGAATAGATGTGGTTTACTCACTAGTATGATGTCAAGTAGAGTACTGTTACTACTATTCCTTGCATTTAGTCTTGTTGGTTCATTAATTAACTGTGTGAGCCCATAGGTGTCACAGAATGATACCAGAGGTGTAGCTGCCTGGGTGAGCCAGTTGAAATTCAGGTCCCCTATGATAATGACTTCTTCAGTACAGGACTTGACCAGGTCTACCCATAATGGGTATTCTACCCATAAAGGGCCCCTATCCCAGCTCATAGATCGCGCTGCAAAGGTTCTACCCATAAAGGGCCCCTATCCTAGCCCACAGATCATTACTGCCAGAGTTCTATCCATATAGAGCCCCAACCAAGCCACTAGATCAGCGGTGGCTGGGTTCTACTCATAAAGGACCCCTATCCCAGGTGCTAGAATAATTCCAGCAGGGTTCTACCCATTAATGGACCCCCTACATCATCCCACAGATGAACTTACTGCGTTCTGCCCATAAAGGGTCCCTTGTCCTATCCCATTCAATCGCAGAGATCTATACTGGCAGGGGTCTACTCATAAAGGGCTCCTATCCCATCCCATAGATCTGTGGTGAAGAACGATAGAAGCCTGTGTTCTACCTCCCACATCAAAAGTGGGCGGGCAGAAAAAGTGTCTCTTTCTCCATTTCATTGGCTGCATGCCCTTCTTTGTTCAGTGGTTTGTCAACAACTACTCGTATTATTTTTTTCAAGACTCAGTTTCTATCCAGATTTCTGCAAAACTGGTTAAGAAGGCAGAATTATTTTACAGGAAAACCAGAAGGCATAATCACTTGGGATAAAGTTAAGCCCAACACGGTACTAAAGCCAAGCTTGAAAGCAGCAGTGTCTTTTAGTGGAAAAACAAAATGACATCATATTATTGTTTGGTAATAATGTATTTCTGGAAAAAACATAAATAGTTAAATTTTTTATTGTATATTATCCCTACAGAAGCCCCCCCCCCGAACCAAGCAAAGCAACCAGCTCCGAATTTGAGATCGGATCCCTCAGTGGTCCAGCGGTCCACGAGGGCCTGAGACAACCCAGATCAAGCAAAGCAGCCAGCTCCAATTTGAGATCGGATCCCTCAGTGGTCCGGCGGTCATGAGGGCCTGAGGACAGATGCCCTCCCCCCTTCCCTGAACCAAGCAAAGCAGGTATGGAACGGGGGCAGAACGAGGAATCGCAGGACTGTGGCGCAGTTCGAATCAGTGTGCTTGCGCTTTGGTGCCTTTTTCTGTTTACAAGTTTATGTCGGCGTAGCAGTGGAGATAGTTTATTTCATAGTTATTTGTAATCTCCACTGCCTGGTATGCTCCTACACTGTGCCTTAAAGTAGTCAGAAAGTGTTCAGGCTTGCTTTAATTCGAGAGAAAAAAAAAGTAACTTTATTGTTTCGCAGTGGAGATAGTTGTATTTCAGTTGAACCTCCACTGCCTTGTATGCTCCTACAGTGTGCCTTAAAGTAGTCAGAAAGTGTTCAGGCCTGCTTTAACTTGAGATAAAATAACTGTATAGCAGTGGAGGTAGCTTATTAACTGCAGCATGTTTAAGCAAGTACAGATATCTGTAATGCATGTCCCGATAGAGCTGTTCTGTGTCTGAATGCAATTAAGTTTCCTCCCCCATTTGCTGAGTATATATAACACTCACCTGCTTCCTCTCCACAGCCAGCTCTGAATTTGAGATCGGATCCCTTGGTGGTCCGGCGGTCGCGAGGGCCTGAGGTCAGATGCCCTCCCCCCTGAACCAAGCAAAGCAGGTACAGAACATGGGCAGAACAATGAATCACAGGACTGTGGTGCAGTTCGAATCAGTGTGAGACCCCGCCGACGCTCCGCATTGGCTCCCTACTGCCCCCACCACCACCCTTGGTTGACACAGACTAATACAGGATAGAGAAGAACTGATAAGAACCAATAGGAGCGTGGCTGTTTTGAACCAATCAGCCCACTCCTCCATCTGCAGATTGTATGTGGTGGCCACTAAGGGGGTTTCAGCCTGCTACCCCTTATCCTACACGGACCCTCCTCTGGTCTTACTCCCATCTCTTACTCCAGCACGTCCCTGATATTGACCCCTATACTTGCTCTGCTCTTCCCTGTGCTAGCTCCCCCCCCACTATCCCTCGGGTGCATCTCTCCAACAGCGTTGAAAACAAACATCTGCTTGATTGGCAGCCTCCACACACCTATCCACCCATTGTGCCGCATATCCCCATCTGTATACCTGTATACACTTGTGCTGCGCTGCACTAGCAAGTTACCTATTGTCAGACTCAACACTTGTACCCTCACAAAACAATGGGATTCTCACCAGGGATGGGTACAGCAACCACTGCCTGTTATCACTTCTACCCCCACCCTTTATTCCACTTCCCCCTTTCCCTCCACTCACTCACCTTGCACACTTGACCACCTTATCTTCCCTTTGCACCCCCTGCCAACACCAACTCCCACCACCCCCGGTCCTCGGAGCAGGGTTGGCTCACCCCATACTAGCCATACCTGCCCTTAGCTCCCTACCCATCCCCTGCACCTTTGCCCCCAGATCCTCGCATCTGCCCAGGCACATTTACCACAATCACCGTAGCCCACTACTCCGACTTGTCACCTTACTTCTTCTGCTCTCTGGGAACGTCCACCCAAATCCTGGTCCTGGACATTCCACCCTCCCCCTCGCCCACCACTGGGCATGGCCTCCGCATTGCCTGTATGAATATCTGCAGTCTCCCAAAGAAAACTGCTGCACTGCAGTGCTGGGTCACCCAACACAGGCCCGACATCCTTGCTATAATGGAGACCTGGCTCTCCACAGTAACCCCCGACTCAGCTGTCTCCCTTCCCGGTTTCACCCTTTTCAGAGAGGATCATGTGGGTAAGCGTGGTGGCGGATGTGCAGTCTACTTGCATGACTCCCTTCTGGGCCAAGCACTCCCTGCCCCCAAGCATGATCACGATGCCCAAGCCATCACCTTAAAAATCTCCCCTGACCCGGGCAGGGGCCCTCTCTATCTTACAACCACATACATACCACTACAGGCCCAAGGTCCAGCTATCCACTCCATCACTGACTATCTCTCCACCCTGCCCCACAAGGCTGAACAGCTCATCCTAGGTGACCTCAGTGTCAACTGGCTTGGCTCCACTGCAACACACATAAAGGACTCCTTCACTGCCCTTGACTTAACTCAACTAGTCACCCGTCCTACCAGATTTAACCAGGCTAGTGGTACCAGCTCCCTCCTTGACATAATAGTCACCAATCGCCCCCATAAAATCAAATCTGTCAGTGTCCTAGCCAACTCCCTTAGCGACCACTCCCCTATCCTCTGCTTTTGGTCCTCCCCCACGCTCAAACCCACATGCAAAGTCACCTAACGCCACCACTTCTGGTCCGGGGGCCTTAATATGCTAAAGCAGTACCTAGCCCAGCTGGACTGGTCCCCGATCTCCCTTGCAACTGATATAGACACCGCGCTAGCCTACCTCACCAGTGCTTTCTGCAAGGCCTATGACATTTTTGCACCTGTCACCAGCACTGGCACCAAAAGACACAATGCCGCCTGGATTTCTCCCCCTCCAGCAACTGAAGCAACGAGATAACCTATGGTGGATCGTGGTCGAGCCAGGCAGGACAGTAGACAGACAAGCCTATAGTGCCGCTCGCAACCAATGCACCTGGGCCATAAGGCAACCCAAGGCCAGATACTACCAAACCACCCTGGCCTCATCCTGGGGCTCTTCACAAGCTTTCTGGCATAATATCAAAGAGCTTAATGGGAAATCTCGCTCTCCCCCCCTCCTTCAGATGCTTGTTAATGGCACTGTTACCACTGACCCCCCGCTCGTTGCCAACTGCTTCAATGCGGCCTTTTCTAACCTAAGTGCAGTCCTTCCTGTCCACTTCTTTGACCCTATCCATGCCTCCAATCCCCCCACCATGAATCGCCCTCCATTTCTGCTCTGCACCATATCTCCTCACGACGCCAAACCACTCCTACTAAAAGCTATCTCCAGCAACAACCCCAGTTGTGACCCCCTTGATTCCAGGATTCTCCACCTAACTCTTAATGTCATGCTATCCCCTCTCACTGACCTTTTTTAACTGGTCTCTATGCCTCGGCCAATTCCCGAGTGCATGGAAATCAGCTGAAATTACCCCAATTCATAAAAATGGAGACCGCACATTACCAAACAACTACAGACCAATCTCCATTCCCCCCCCCCAACTCTCTAAAACCCTGGAAAAGATAGTATCCATCCAACTCATGGATTACCTATCCAAGTACAACATATTATGCCCCGAACAGCATGGTTTCTGTCCTGGTCACAGCACCACTTCAGCTCTGCTGGAGTTCTCCCAACAAATACACTCTGCACTTGACACTGGGGATATTGCCGGGGCAGTGTTCATTGACCCATCCAAGGCCTTTGACACTGTGTCTCACCCTCTATTGCTTGACTCCCTCCGTCAACTTGGTTTTTCATCTGACCCCCTGGCCCGGTTCTCCAGCTACCTCCATGCCAGATCCCAACGGGTCAAAATCAACGGTACCCTGTCAACTGCCCAACATGTACGCTGTGGTGTCCCTCAGGGCTTCATCCTAGGCCCCACATTATTCAGTCTCTTTCTAAACACCCTTCCCAGCTCCTGCTCGGGCAGAATGCTCCTATACACTGACGATGCGGTCCTCGTCGCCTCCCACCCCGACCCACTCACCCTCCAGAGCTCTCTGCAGCTCTCCTTCAGCCAAGCTGAAAAATGGTTTCTCAACCATCATCTGGTTCTGAACCACAAGAAAACGAAATCTATGATTTTTGCCCACCGCCAAAGTAACTCCAGAAATGCCCCCCTCCTCATCCTCCCCCGCACCCTACACCCTCTTGAACAGGTGTCAGAATACAAATACCTGGGCATCACCTTTGACTCGGCTGTCTCCTTCCACTCCCATCTTAACTCCCTGTCCTCTGCCATGAACGCCCGGATTGGACTCCTCTACCGCCACAAAGACTGCCTCCCAGAGTATGCCCTCTGGCTGGCTATCACCTCCTCCATCTTGTCTTTGGTTGACTATGGGCTCCCAATCTATGCAGCTGCTGAACCCACCGCCCTCTCTGAAGTCCAGATCTCTATCAACAAGGCCTACAGGCTCCTGACAGGTGCCCCAGCAGAACGCACACATGCCAGCTTTACTCCACCTCGAACCTACTCACCTTTGAAGAGCGCCTACGATACCACACCTGTATACTGGCCAAAAAAACACTACTTGGGCTCTCCCTGCCAGGGGTTGCCTCATCCCTAAAACAGGCCACTCACTCAGTCACCACCAGAAATGCAACCAAAGCCACCTTCCAGGTGCCGAGAGCCAGGACCTCCCTCACCCAAAGATTGTTCCACTCCAGAGCCCCCTCCTGGTATAATTCCCTTCCTGCTCAGATCACAAACATCCCCAAAATTGGCCCCTTCAAAATCACCCTCCATAAACACCTCACTGACTCTCGAGCTGCAAATGCCCATGGCAGGCCATACCTAAACTCTGCCTGACCCAATCCACAGACAGAGTCTCCCCAGTCCCTCCCCAGCAACTACCCTCCTCACCCCCAGGTACTGCATCTCAGTATCTCTAGGGTCCATAGTATTATATGTATATTAGTTTAGTTAGATTAACTTAATTGAGGCCTGTACACCTCAGTTGGAAATCTGTGTGCGCCACTGTATCACTGAATTGCTTGAATGTCCGTTTGCTTTACATTGTATGCTCTTTTATGTACCTCACCTGTAATGCTCTCCATTGTTCTACTCCACCAAAATGTTGTCTACCCTCCCTGTGACGAGGTGCCTTTGTAAATGAGTCTTTGACTCCAAGGTTGTAAATCCGAATTGTGAATAAATAAGTAAATAAATACTTTTGCTGAGGTGCGGTGCTGTTTACCATCAGAACTGGGTGTTAGTGTCCTCCTAATATGTCCACAGTATCAATCCAGTGTGTAAACTCAGAAAGTAACCTTGAGAGAAGGGATTTTTAAAAAGCTGCTAAAAGCGGCCATCTTTAATGACTTGAGTCATTTATTGGTTGATTGATTGATTCATTTATTTACTTATTTAATTTTAAAAGTTACACCAGGAAAGACATACTGAGCTGCTAGCAGCTCATTTCCAGATGCATCCCTTGGGGTGAGGGGACGCGGAGGTAGATCAAGAAGTGGAAAAAAAAACAGTAATAACATTACATTACAAAAATACAAGACAATATACAGCAATACAGTATATCAGAGGAGCATAATTGTAACTATTGAAGGCAACTCAGTACAACAGATACATGTAGTAGATAGAACTGAGTTATGATAGGCAGGGGGAACTACTCATATAGGTATTTGCAGGCCATGCTGCCTATTATACAGTTAGTAATACAAGCGGTTTTAAACACATCTGACAGAGTGCTAGCCCATCAGTGCAACGGTATTGCTGCTGCTCTTGATTCCAGAGACCTGGACTTGGGAATGAGCAGGAATTGGTGGGGGTTGGCCAGCAGGGAGGAAAGTTGAGCATCCTAGCAGACTCTCCTTTCCTCTGGGTGGGAGGGATACAGATCCCCGCTGCTATACTGCCCTTTGGATGACCATGATGTGAGGTGCAGTGGGGGCTGGCTTGGAGGACAGGACGCCTCTGACGTAGTCATGAATGCACTTGCACATACATTACTTGACGTCTTGGCTGAGATGTCCTCAGGGGAGAAACAGGAAGAAAAATCCCTCACAGCACAGCATGACAGCATCCTGCCACCACATGCAGACCTCACACTCACTGAATGTGCACTTTCCTTGATAACCAAATTAAGTGTTCCTGGATCAGGACCTGGGCCAGCCTGAGGGCCCCGCCACGGCAGGAGGCAGGCTATGTGGTTACATGCAGAACTAGGTGCCCTGGGAGAAGGCGAGGTGATGGGGTGTGGCTGGGGCTAGAGAGGGGGCCAAAGGGCTGCTGGATAACAAAGAGATAAATAGAAAAAAAACATAAGGGCAGAAGTAAAAATATATTAATGATAAATCTAATTATGTCAGAAATATATTAATGCTAAGAAACTATATTATGCCATTTTTTTACTGACTAACAAAAGGCACTGCATCTTGGGTAATATACATATTACCATTTTTTAAATTTATTTGAAAATTGGTGACCAAGAGAGTTAGCTGAGTCACACTCGCTTCCAGGTGTGATTCAAACGGCTGTGGGGAGGTTGTCAAGCGTGTACAGGAAAAAGCAGCATAACAGAGAGAGGTACAATCAAATAATTTTAAAATAATCACATTTAGTAGAACAGTAAATTGTGGATGACTGAATCAAGTACAAGCAAATGCAGGCATACGTAATAATCACAAGTGTGATCCGTGTACCGAGTGACTGAGATCGTGCACAAAATTCAATAAGAATGATTCTGCTATAAATATAGAAACAGAGACATTTTTGGCAGGGAAAGGCCATGTCTATCTAGACTGCCCAGTGTTACCCTACCCCACAACCTTTTGTCTACACAAGGTTTTCACTCTCTCCTCTCCCCCCGCACTCTCTGCCTTACTGCTAGCCCAGCTGAGTTACTAGTAAGCCCTTCATTCTGTCCCAGCCATGCTTGAACCCAGTAATGGTTTGTGCACCAACCCCTGCTGTTTCATATTGTACTCCGTTATGTGTGTAGATGTATTTTTAATTTAATGTTTTTTTTTTATCTGCCTAGTTACAAGGTAACAGAAAGCAACTGTACTGGATTTTCTGTACAAATTTATTTTAAAAATTTTAAGAGGCCATTAAGAATGAGTGTTAGCTCAGCTGGCTCTTTGTGATAATTTCCTGTTTTAAATAAGAAAAATTAAACTTAAACTCTGCCTGTAGGCCATTCCATGGCTCAACCACTCTCTGTGTAAAGTAAAACTTTCTCGCATCCCTCTTGAGTTTCCTCCTGCCAGCTTCCATTCTTGTCCCCTTTTTTGACCTGCCATTCCTGCTAAATAATTCCTTGCAGTGTACTGTACCTTGTTATTACAGATTACAAGGCAGCCTGCATTATCATGGTATAACAAAGGCTGGCTTGGACTGTCAGCAGGCCTGTAAGGTACCATAAGTCTTTCCCCAACAGTCTGCAGAAAGTTAAACAGCAAACCACAGACCCGTATTTACCATGGTGTGGGGCTTATCATTGCTTATTCACTATTTCAGGCCAGCAGAAAAGGTCAGCCAACCAGTGGTAAGGAAAGGGGAAATTGTTTAACCAGGAAAGGCACACTAAGCCAGAGCTTGTTTCCAGATGCGACCTGGGAACACAAAGAAGTTAAGTGACTTGCTCAAGGTCATACAATATGCAGCTGGGAACTGATGGGATTCAAACCCAGGTCTCCAGGTTTGCAGATCAATGCTCTTAACCACTACGCTATGCTTATGCTACCTCCTCCAATAGTGGCAACCTTTTGGATCATCATGGGTCCCTACAGTGCAAGATCCTGTATTTTCATGACTGCTGGAGCCTGCAGCGGAACACACTGATTGGTGTAATCTGATCTATATTTTAAGGCCCCTTTGCGTTTTATCTTTTTCTGATGCCTACATTTTCCTGATAATGACCTCCTCTCACTGTGTTCATTTTCCCTCTCTTGTTTGGAGGATGCATCTATGTGTCTCAATGCCTATCTCTGTTACCACTTTGACCTACAACAGCCAGCGCTGGAGGCTTACCCTCGGAGGTGAGGCGTAAGCTAGCTCCAAGGCCTATAGTACCCAACAGAGGGGACGATATACCAGGAGATGGCATCATTCGGTCTGAACTGCCCTCAGGTGTGGGAGTTGGGCCACCTTAATATGTACAATTGGGGCATTTTCTCCATTAATTTGCACACCCTTCCAACCCACGAGACATACCAGCATGCACAGGCTAACTCATCACTGCCATGTCTGCATATAAACGCATGCCTCCTGGGAGTGGGAGAGGTGCCTGCCTTCGAGTGAGAACAGGGGAGGGATGGTCAAGGGAGAGATTTGATTAAATGTATGGGGAGTTTCAAGTCAAGAATTCTGCAGGCAACCAGAGAGATTATAGCAAATTATAACATGGGGTTTAAGAAGGCGAGCAAATCAAAAAATAAATGTTTTTATTTGGGGGACCAGTCTACTTGTAGGACCCCTGATCCCTCATCACCTGTCTTGGGCTCCCCGTTCCTCCAAGGGTTGCCTCCTTGAGGTTTCCAGGGCCAGGTTGCAGCATTCTGGGGACCGTGAATTCTTGGTTGCCTCACCAACCCTGTGGAACTCCTTGCCAAGACACATAAGAGAGGCACCCTTGGTGGAAACCTTTAAAAAAAGGACTAAAAACTCTTTTATTCAATCAGGCGTTTGATATAAGCTGAATATTAAAATCAACTGTTAGTTGTTTTATTACTGAGTTATTTTAGTGAATGATAGATAGATAGAATTTTATATTAACTCTGCATTATGGGCCGGCCTGGTGGCGCTGAGGGTTGAGGCACTGGACGCCACACCTCACGCCACGCCAGCAACCCGGGTTTAGGATTGAGTCTAGGTCACCAGGGGTTGGCGGGGGGAGGAAGGATTCAGCATCCGGAGGACAGCTCTCCTTCCTCAGGTGGCCAGGGATTCTCCGCCCGGCACCGCGGCGACCTCAGCTGGAGACCAGAGGTACCGCAATGCTCAGGGCCAGAAATAGAAGGTTGCGGAGTTACGGCAAGACATTCCCTGGCGTCACTGCACGCTGGACTCCATCAGGGAGAGGGAGGGAGTAATGTGAAGGGGGGACAAAGCAAAAATACCCAGCCAAGTGGATGAAGCAGACACCTGTATCCACCAGGACCACACTCCACCCGGGCACTTCTTACCTGGGCTGAAGCCCAGCCCAGCTTCTCCGAATTTGCAGATAGAGCACCCTGGTGATAGGGCGTCTCACTGGGGGCTTAGAGCCGGGGATAGCCGGGCTGGTGCCAGGTTTCAGGAGGCCTCTCAGGCACAGAGATAGAGTCAGGGGGTATTACAGGATGCCCGAGAGAGTTCCACTGGCTGGAGGAAAAAACAGAATTCGAAAAAAACAAACAAAAAAAAAACAAAACTCTGCATTATGTTCTGAAGTGTGTACTATGTATGGATTGTTTTTAAATATTGTTAAGTGCTCTGAGCTTCCAGGAAGGGGTGCTATATAAATAAAGTTTCTTTCTATCTATCTATCTATCTATCTATCTATCTATCTATCTATCTATCTATCTATCTATCTTTATTCTCTTCCCATCAGAGCAGGCCCCATTCCACCGGTCACTCCAGCCCTGTCTCCCAGGGTACTCCAGGACTTACTTACCTTCGTCTGCTGCTAGGGCTTGCTCTCCCCTAATGGAGTCAGCAGTGTTCCCCAACCCCAGTCATTGAACAGAATCCGTTTTTGCTGAACTGGACCTAGATAGCCTGGCGTGGGGCTTGTGGGCTTGTCCTGGGTTGCCAGGGTGGGGCCTACGTGCTGAGCCTGGATAGCCAGGGGTGGGGCCTGTGGGCTGGGCCTGGATAGCCTGGGGCAGGACCTGTGGGATGGGCCTGGATAGCCAGGTGTGGAGCTTGCGGGCTGGGCCTGGATAGCCAGGCGCGGGGCCTGTGGGCTTGTCCTGGGTAGCCAGGTGCGGGGCCTGTGGGCTAGGCCTGGATAGCCAGGGATGGGGCCTGTGGGCTGGGCCTGGATAGCCATGGGCAGGACCTGTGGGATGGGCCTGGATAGCCAGGTGCGGAGCTTGTGGGCTGGGCCTGGATAGCCAGGTGTGGGGCCTGTGGGTGACTGGTATCATCCTACGCACCTGAAGTCTCCTCTTTTCCTCCCCTGGGAGGTGGATTGCAATACCGTCATGATGTTTGTCACATGCAACATGTGTCAATGACTTCCGTACCTTCCTGTGCACTGACGGTCCCAGACTGCCTTCCTCCAGCCTCTGCTTGGGTGAGGCGTACAGTCGGCTCTGCAACCCTCTCTCACCCTGGGAGGAGGAGAGCAGTCCCTTGAATGCTTGATCCTCCTCTCCCTCACCAACCTGTCAACGTCCCGAGTTTGCTGCCAAACCACGGTTGTAGGAGCCGCAAGCAGTAGTGGTAGCACTACCACTATGCCGGTGGACCAGCTCAGATCTGAAAATGTCATGCCTGGTCGGTGGTGCTGTGTCTGCGAGGGGCTGATTGTCATCTTGTGGGAATCCGTGGGATTTTTCACCTCTGATTTTCTTCCCCCGCTCCCCAGAGACATAATTAGCAAGCTGATAGGTCACGCGCATGCAGTGTGTGCTTGCCTGTTGCCATCAGGTGGTGGCAGCATTGCGGAGAACACTGCCTGTCCTCCCTAGAGTAGGCAAATGCCAACTGGGATGCTCGATCTTCTTCCGCCTCCCCAGTTGGCCCCCTGCTACCCAGGCTCTTTCCCAAATCTGGGTCAACAGTGTCATGACCGGTAGACCTATTGCTGCACTGATGGGCCAACCTTTTCATTAAGAAAAATGCAGTACAAATCGACACAGCAAACCTTTGCAGTGTTCTGTTTCCTTGCATCAGTTCTTTGAAATGTGTTTAAGAGTTTGGCTCTGCATTATTTAGTGGCTTGGGATTGTGTTTTGGCCCTGTTGTTCGCATTCTGCTAGATAGCCCAATTTTCTGGTGGTTAACCTTATCCCGGACAGATCATCTGCAGGACAGATTGTTCTGATAATTTTTACCATAGCTGGAATTATCCTTATCCGGGGTTAATATCTGTCACAGGGTGCTCAAATACCATGGAGAAAAGCAATTTTAGGCACAGATTGTCCCCAGCAAGAATAGTGATGCATCTATATAATTTTTACAGCTATGCAGAGCATTCGAATGCTGCTTCCACAGGAATTCTGCAGAATTTAGATGGAAGCAGAATTCAGAAAGTGGAATTTTTTTCCAAAGTTCAGAAAGCGGAATTTTTTTAAACTGTGGATTAATAATCATAGATTATTAATAATCCACAGTTTGTATAAACTGCAGAATAGTATTCAGTGGTTTCCGTAAACCACAAAGTCCTATTCCACAAACTGCGGACTCTGTAATCCATGGAATATTATTCTGATGATTACATAGAAATGTTTTTCGAAACTGTATGGAATTTAATGCAATTCCGAAAAGCATTTTGGAAGAGGAAATGCCAGTCCGCACAAATTCTGCCTGCGGAACTTCACATTCCACACAGCTCTAATCATTTTCCAGATGAATTATCCAGGACTGAGAATATCCAGCCAAAATTATCTATATACCATTATCGATTATCTATATGGGCTGGCAGTATAGCCTAGAGGTTAGAGGAACGAGGTGTGAACAAGCTTGATACATCCAGCAGACCAGACCTGAGTTTGATTCTCACAACCTCCACTTGCATACTGTGTGACTCTGAGCAAGTCACTTAACCGCCCAGTGCTCCCAGGTCACCCTGAAAACAGGCACTTGTGCCTAGTGGGCCTTACCCGGTTACCAAAGACTAAAATAAAAAATTAAATAAAAATTACCAAGAATACTTCAACCAGATAGGCTGGATAGTAGTGAACATTTGTTCCAGAAATAAGAATCTGGATTACCCAGGTAAAAAAACTCCCATCATCCATGTTATCTGTTCTGGTCAAAAATAAATAAAATCCAGACATATCGGAAAACATGAACAGATTAGCCAAGCAACTCTCCTCTATATCCTTGAGGTTTAGACGAGCTGAAGACTGAACTGTGCTCATCTTCCTCAGAGTCTGGCTGGCTGATTAAGGCCCTGTCCACACTATGCCTCTGTAACGTTACAGAGTGCCCAAACCGTTACCGCAATGGTTTGCGTTTACACCTGTAACGTCACAGAAGACGTTTTCGTAACTGTTGTTGAAACCACATATGAGGTGGTTTAAACAACGGTTATGAAACCGGTTACGCCTCGGTAACGTTACCGGGCATAGTGTGGATGCGTGACACCGGTCTCCTAGCTCAGCGCGAGCTGCATTGTGGGATTGGGTGCCGCCATAATGGTCGCCCGGCTCCCGAAGTGTGGACCGGTGGTGCCAGTCCCATAACGGACACCGCGGCAGTGTGGACACACTGCACCGCTCCCCGGTTGTAACGGTTTCTATCCATCACGGGGTCTGAGTGGTGTAGTGTGGACGGGGCCTTCGACATCAGTAATATTTGCCAAAAAGCCATCCAGTCTTCCCACTGGCAGGACTGGCACCAGTCATTCAGGGTTGTGATGTGATGTGATGGTGATGATGATGAAGAGTTAATCAGTTCTTACTCATTTTCAGGTGCACTGCTAAACTAACCATAAACTGGGAGACTTTTGGTACTCCTGCTCTGTGCTGTTTCAGAACAGCTAATTCATTTTGATTTGACAATTTGTGGCTAAGAGAGGCAGGCTGAGCTGGAGCTCATCTCCAGGTTGGACACAGGAGCACAGAGAGGTTAAGTGACTTGCCCAGGGTGAAGAGGCCATTGTAAGTCTGCTGGGTCTCCAGGTTGTAACCCCTAGGCTGTACTATAAGGCATCATAAGAGGAGGAATTAGGAATTTCAGTTCTGCTTCTCGGGGGGGGGGTGAAATAACCACAAATTGCAGAATGTTTGGTGGAGATATGCCCCCGGACCCCTGTTGTTATTGCTGTTTTTGTTGCTGATGGAGAAATAAATGGATTGAATGTGAATCTTTTCTGAGTCGTCTGTTGTGCTGTATCGAGTGGTGTGTGAGGTTTCTTTCTGATTGTGATGCACTTCTGTCTTTTACTATTTGGATCACCTGCAAATTGGTGAACTTTGTTTTGTTTTACATATTTAATGCACAACTGGAGCGGTTTTGGACCTGACGGCACCCCAAGCAGAAACACTTGTGGTGCCCCCATTCGTCGTTCCCATCACCCCATCTCCTTTCATCTGCCCTTCACCATATCTAAATTCTCTGAACACAAGAGTGATAGCAAAAATCAAAATTACATTTTTTTTCAATTTTAAGCTGATCATGGCTAATATTTTGCACCTTATTGTGTCCCTTCTGTGCTGTTGCCCCAAGTAGCCACTTGATTCGCTCTTGCCTAACGCCGCCTCTGCACAATAATCCCAAAGTCTTGCCCTGAAGGGTAAGGCAGGTGTGACTTTTTCAAAATACAGTTCTGCTTTATACTATGTGGGCTACGTGTGCTTGCCACTTCACAGACCTCTAATTCTATACACATGAAACATACCCCATCGCCACAAAGCACAAGCCCTCTTTGGCATCATCCAGTTCTTGTTCTGCACAGGAATGTTTATATCCTCCAGCAGGGGGCAGTGCAGATGGCCCTCTGTATTCTGTGCCTGCAGGTATTCTTTCGGCTGGCCTGGCGGTAGTGCAATAGTTAACCTGCTCCTGTCACATATTAAGCCCACATGATTACTCATCTCGTACTCTCTGTTCACCCACCTCCTCCTCCTCCTCTTCTGCAAAGTCCTGTTTACAGTGAAACCCGCACAGCTATCTAATGAGATACATTTTTCTTTTGCACTGGATTATTAATTAGCTCAATGATCCCTGCAGAAGCCTGTGTGTAGTTTATAAATCTCCTTCTCCTGTGCTCTCAGGTACACAGGCAGGGAAATGAGATCCAGATTTTTGTCAGTCTTTATCTCTTTGGAAATCCATTACCAACTCTTCATCCATCTGTCTGTCTGTCTGTCTACTGCATTCCTATCTGACTAGTATAATTTTACACAACAGAGAGGCTACATACTTCATTTGTCAGCTAGCCAAACGAAACAACCACCAGACAGCACTGGCTACTGGAGTCTAAAAACTTGAAGCTGGCTAACAGCTAGTCTTGAGGGCAGCTACTTTGCCATCTTACATGCTTGGATATTTTGGACAGTTCAGTGGAGCCCTGTTAAATGCATTGCCTAAATGCAGTTCAGATTTATTCCTTTCCCAGAATTATTACTTTATCAGATATTCCATTTCAGAGAATTCCTGAATCAATAGCATTGGTAAAAAAATTGGTGCAAAGGAAAATTATTAATTTAACTGATCTGAAAACTATTCTATTCTTTTCTTCCTTTCCAAGCGTAGTTCTTTTGTTCTGATAACAGTTTTTTTCCCTCTTGTATTCATTTAAGAGGGCTTCCCTATACTTAGAAGACACAAATGAATCTGTGCACAGTAACAGTATTCATTTAACAGGTTTATTCTAGTATGAGATATTTGTTTAAGTGGGCTCCACTGTATTTCTTAAGAGGATAATCTTAGCAGAGGCGCTTTTTATGGTCCCTTCTGAATGCAGATTTCACTAATGTTGACTACAAATGAACAAATGTGATAGGCAAACGCCAGTTCCTTTTTTAAAAAAATGTATACACCCATGACAGCTCAACCGAGATGCAACATCTCATTTCCAGCGGGGACCTACTTCGGGCCAATTTTACAGCTGGCTAAATTGAGGCACCTGGAGGTCAAGTGGATTCATCGTTCTGTGCTGTAATCACCAGGCCTCACTGCTCTCCATACCACAGCCATGACTGCAGTGAGCAAGAAAGATGCAAGCAGGCTGGAAGCGTGACAGAATAAGTGCTGGGTGCAGTGTTAGAATCACAGTTTATGAGATTTTGGTGCGATGGAGGCCCATGGGAATCCCTGTTTTACAAAGTGCCTCCCCTTACTGTTAAAAGTAAATGGCACTGATGTGTGAGCTACAGGGGCTCGCTTAACAGCAAAGGAGCTTTAAGTAAGCAGCATAACAGCTGGCTCGTTGGTGCAGTGGTAGCACTACCATTCTAGATGCTGGGGACCCAGGATCGGAAGCAAGCCTGAGTCATTGGGGGGCCAGCTGGGGGGGAGGGGGCTTGAGCATCCCGGAGTTTGCTCTCCCCCTCTAGGGAGGAGGGGTCTGGGAGACATCCTACTGACCACAGCTGACAGCACAGGTGGAGCTACGATGGGTGGGTGGGCACCTCCCGACTGAGGATGTCGACATGCTTGCATGGCAAAGTCCACTTCACTCCTTGCCCATGAGGCGCCTGGGAGGGGAACAGGAAAATGGAGCCGTCGACCGCAGGATGATGTCATCTCCCTCCTTTCAGACCCCGTGCCTCTAACCAGCTGAAGACCAAACACCCAAGCTAAACTGTTCCTGGGCCTGGGAACCCAGGCAGCTCTGCCACAAGGGACAAACCTTGGGGCACTATCAGGTCAGAGATAAGTCCCAGGGACAGCAGGTGATGGCGCTGGGGGGAGCGAGAGTAACCGATGGGGGCTGGCCGAGTGTGGGAGATAAAGTACAGTAAATTTAAAAAAGTACAGTAAATTAAAAAAGTACAGCAAATTTAAAAAGTACAGTAAATTAAAAAAAGTACAGCAAATTTAAAAAGTACAGTAAATTAAAAAAGTACAGTGAATTAAAAAAGTACAGTGAAATGAAAAAAGTACAGTAAATTAAAAAAGTACAGTAAATTAAAAACAAGTACAGTCAGTTTAAAAAGTACAGTATGTAACCCCCCTGCAAATGGGGGTTCCCAAAAGACTTCCAGGAGCTTGCTTGAATGCTCCAAGCCTGAATGGTGTTTGGCATTTAAGCCATTTATCAGTGAGTGTTTTTAGAACCTCTGGTACTGTCTCTTTAAGAGCTGTCTGCTTGCAGACATAATTAGTTTGATATGGGGACTGTGTGTTTCTTTGATTGAGTACCACTCAAGCTGCTGCCAATTCACTTCATTTTGCAGTCACTAGGAGTGCAAAGGAACCTATCTGAAAGATGTAACTGTTTGCCAGAAATTATTTAGAGTAATAATGAAATTACAGTTTGTCTAACCTGCTTTCTTTGCAGTCAGAACTGTGTCTGCTAGTTCCCCATTCTAGCTTTGAACTGCTGAACTGGACCAATCAGTGTGGGGTAAGCTAGCTCTAAAATGGTGCCTTGGACGAATCAGAACTTGGACTCATAATCTGAGCCAGCCACAAGAGGATTGTATGGGCAGTGACTCTGGGAGATGTAGTTTAGACTTCAGTGCCTTTTGGACCAACAGCAGCAGTCTATTGTGAGTGACAGCCAATCCAGTCAAGAACTGGGAGGAACTCAAAGGAAGTGCCAGTTTTGTCGGTTGGAGTTTCAGTTGAGCTTTGGCAGTGAAGAAGGAAGGAGCCCTGTGCTTTTCAGTGTGCAGTTTTAGTCAAAAACATGTGTAAGGCCCAGAGTTCGGTCTGCAGCTTGTGTAACAGCTTGTTAGGACTGAATCCGTCCTGTGAAAAGAATCAAAGGATCTCTGAAGAGTAGAAACCAGGCTCACCCTGTAGAAGACTGGAAGAATTGCTGAAAATTGCACTCGGTCTGTCAGGAACTGAATCTGCTGTGTGTTCTCCGGGTATTGTGCAGTAATTGCGATCGGGATACAGATGCAGCCTGCCTGGTATAGTGCTTTCTTTTATATAAATGGGTTTGTGTACCTCAAGTGAGCCCTGCTGACATTGAAGGACCCTTATCTTATTTGGAGGTCGTGAGTACTAATTCAGGGTCGCTCCCTGTTGAATTGCCACATTAAATCCAAATGGAATTACTGTACTGCTGACTGTTTAATTCTCCTTTTCTCTGTGTGAAAGGGCCCCTACCAGCTGCCACGGTTTGGACTAGCCACTAGGGCTTGGGTACCCAGGGACAGTAACTGATAGGGATAGGCCTGTGCACAGAGCCATAATGATTATTAGAGTGATAAGCTAATTAACCTGATTTCCCCTGTCCTTGTTATATCCCCTAAATAAATCAGAGCTGCTTGTTTCAAAAAGTTATACTGCCTGAGGTATTTGTCTATGTTAAAGATACTGTACTGTGATTGTTGCACTGTATCTCATTTCACAGGAGGTCCCAGTGCCGGAACCAGACCTGGGGGTAAGTGTATACTGTGAAGGTAATTCTGATATATTGTGTGGGCCACTAGTAGGAAGAAAGGGGTTGCAGTGTCCCAGAGGGCTGTGACCAAGTTAGTTTAACTATTGCAAACCCTGACCTCTGGGTGGAGGCACCCGCCATTGGATCCAGGCCCTCAACCTGTTAGTGGCAAATCAGGCAGGGGTAGTAGCCCTGGGATAAGCGCCATCTAGGGTTACATCTTGGAGGCTCACCGCTGGGATTGTGTGTCCTCTAGTGGCCATATTCTGAACCACTGTTAAGAAAAAATGGGTACCCGACAGAAGTGGCTGTGCACCGGCTGGTGGAGTGGTGTACTGGGAGAGATCGACCCCAAATGCTATGCTTATCCTGGACATCCCCTGGGTATCAATACGGACACTGTGCAGGAGTACTTTCAAGGTGGAAGGTTTACAAAACCCTGTGGTGGTGGGTGGCATGCTAATCTGCTCACCACACTTTCCTGGCCCTAGTAGAGTTTAAGGATCCATAGATAGCTCAAAGTGCCACAGACCATTACCCCAGAGGAGCCCTCACTGCTTGGAGAGTGATAACTAAGGACAGTAAAGACCCGGGGAATCAGCCCCCACCACTATCTGAAACTTTTGAGGAGAAATTTGCTGAATGGTTTGCTGGGAGAGAAAACTGTGGAGGACTTGAAGAAACTATTCTTGCCACCTGGGGTGTTCCTCCCCAACACCCTCTCCTGCTCCAGTGCCCGTAATGGTGGCTGAACCAATGCAGACTCCTATTTCTGCACCTGCCATTAGTCACGACTCTTACGAAGGTTGAGGATCTTCTCTGGCACCCTCCCACCCCCAAGGGAGGATGACTGGGAGACCTGGATGAACTATGTTGCCCCAAGTGCTAGAATGGCAATGCCAGGCGGCGAAAGAGGTTAGTGAGAGCCTCCGAGGTCCTGCCCTGGCTACCATCCGTGCTAAGCAGGCCAGTAACCCTGAAGCGACTGCACAGGCCTATCTTGAGGCCTTGGAGAATGTATGGGAGCCCAGATTCTGATGAGGACCTATGGTGGAGAGTAAGAGATGCACAACAGTACCAAGGGTAGTTGTCTGTGTATGTATCTCGGCTGGAAAAATTGTTGCAAGAATGCCTCAGAAAAGGTAGTTTGCCAGCTATTGAACTGGACGAACCAGGCTGGACAGGATCCTTAAGTCTGCCCCTTCTCAGAACTGCTGTTGCTTCAGTTCGCCTGGCAGATCGACTGGAATCCCCACCCTCCTATGATGAGTTAATGAGAGAATTCGAGGAGTTGAGAAAAGACGACCTCGGGAGGGACCTGCACCAATAGCTGCGGCTCGACCAGGTGACTGAGGGTGACCCATCAAGTGAAGTTCAGGGGCAGAGGTTGGCAGTCAATGGGTGCTCTGACAAGGAAAAAGATATGTCACAATGGGCGAACTGTTGAGAGGATCCAGGAATTCAAAAACAGTCCTTTATGAAGGCCACGCATGCAAGTACAGGCCCTGACCTATATCCGACTGCATCTGCTATGGGGTGGGGGTACCACCCATGTATCTCCTGCTGATAACAGCTCGAACTCGATTCCTTGACCATGGAAGTGGAGAAACTGACGAGATGTCTCCAAATGCTATCACGCCGCAGACAGAGATGGCACCAAGGTTTCCAGTTAGTAATACCCCGCCCTGGCTCCCAGTGTGGCGCCTCGCCAGCTCAAACTCCAGAAGTATGTTTTGCTATAATTGTGGGAAAGATGGGCACATGAAAGGAATGCCAGTCCCCAAAGACACTGACAAAGTTGCATATAGGCTACAAGGAGGCTTGGAGAAAATCAGTGGTTAAGAGGTGCACGACATGATCCCAGTGAGGGCACCAAAAATGCTAATTCACGTCCTTTTGTGGCAGGTCAGTTGCCCAGGCCCCCACTACCCTCTCAGACTGGTCCAGAATAGTGGGTCCCTCCATGGAGACCACTGTAAAGGTGAATGGGTGTCTACAAGAGCTGTATTGAGACAGTGGCTCCCAAGTGACAATTATGTTCCAGGATTGGTATCAAAGCATTTGTCAGGCGTAGCCTTACAACCATTAGAAGGACTGCATGTATGGGGTTAAGTGAGAAGGCCTACCCTTATTCGGTATATCCGAATTTGGCTGTCTTTCCCCACCTCCGTGGCTGGAGTGGCGAACAAGTAGAGACCCTAGCCTTAGTGTGTCCCCCACTGGACTGTATGATGGTGTCCCTTTGTTGATTGGAACAAATGCTCATATGTTCGGAAGGCTGGCACAGTTGTGTTATGAAAACAGGGGTCAAAGACTAGTAGAGCTTTAAGAGCTCCGGCTTTAATTAAGAGGCCTATGAGGCACAGAGAGATGCTGAAAAAACAGAACCAGAGGAACGGTCGGAATTGTATGGAAGAAGGATCCTGAGTCTCTGATCCTGGCGCCAAATGCCCAGTGTACCTTACAGGAGAGGTCCGTATCAGAAAGGATGTTAAGAATAAAATATTAATGTTGGATGCACCAGGCGATGGAAAATTGCCAGAGGACTGCTGGTCAAGCCTAGTATTTTGCCCGCTAGAGCCCATGCTTATGCCAGAAGGGTAATGGTCCAAGTTCATATGTGTCTGAAAGAGACATTCGGTAAACAGAGGTTGCATCCTGGCTAATGCATTGTGCAGACACTGCAGTGCTACCCAGCAGCAAGAGTTCAAGGAAGAATGACAGAGTAACGCCTGACTTGTTTGATTTCGCGACTCCGCTGCCAGCTGAATGGAAAGTGAGGATCAGTGAGAAGCTTGCCCAGAGAGACCAGGTGTTTTCTTTAAAGGAATGGGATGTAGGATGCGTGCAAGAGCTGAGCACAATATCCGGCTGCATGACGAAAGACCATTTCGTGAGAGGTCTCGACCTTGGCACCTGCTGACATAGATGATGTGAGACGGCATCTGCAAGAGATGTTAGCTGCTGGTGTAATACAAGAATCCAGAAGCCCTTATGCTTCCCCATTGTGGTAGTGAGGAAAAGAATGGAACAGTAAGGATGTGTGGATTATCGCACCTAAACCGGCGGACTATCCTGATCAGTACACAATGCCCGCATTCAGGATGCTTTGGACTGCCTAAGCGGGAGCAAGTGGTTCTCTGTGCTGGATCTCCGCAGTGGGTACTACCAGATCCCGATGGCCCCAGAGGACTGTGAGAAGGCGGCCTTATCTGTCCGCTTGGCTTTGTGAATTCATGAGGATGCCTCAAGGGATTTCAGGTCCCCAGCCACTTTTCAACGATTGATGGAGCGTGCAGTGGGGGACATGAACTTACTAGAGTGCCTGGTATACCTAGATGATGTCATTGTGTTTGGCAGCTCACTGGAGGAACATGAGAGCAGATTATTTAAGGTATTGGACCGACTGGAGGACTTTGGCCTTAAACTGTCCATTGATAAGTGTCAATTCTTTCAAACATCAGTAAAGTATGTGGGACACATAGTATCCACCGAGGGAATAGAGACCGACCCAAGTAAAGTTGAGGCCTTGACCACCTGGCCACAGCCCAAAATCTAAAAGAACTGCAAAGATTCCTGGGATTCTGTGTGTTATCGGAAGCTTCATCAAGGACTATTCAAGAGTGATCCGCCCTTTACTTAACCTTACTCAAGGGTATCCCCAACCCACAAAAATACCAAAAGTCAGCTCCTCAAGACTGAAAAGAGTGTATTTTCATCCAGTGAAGTATTTGGGGCCGCTGGACTCCTGATTAGTGAGACTGCTTTTCATGAGATCATATATCAACTTACCCATGCTCCAGTGCTGGCCTATGCCGATCCAAGAAAACCTTCGTCCTGCACACTGATGCTAGCTTGCAAGGGTTAGGGGCTGTGTTGTACCAAGAGGCACGAGAATGGCCTGAAACCAGTGGCCTTTGCCAGTAGAAGCCTGACCCCATCCGAAAAGAACTATCCTGTACATAAGTTAGAGTTCCTAGCTTTGAAGTGGGCTATTGTTGACCAATTCCATGAGTACTTATATGGGGCTAAAATACTAGTAAAACTGACAATAATCCTTTGACCTATGTGCAGACCTCAGCTAAGTTGGATGCCACTGGCCATAGGTGGCTTTCTGCATTATCTACATGACTATGCTCTCGAATACCGAGCAGGTCTGAACCACATAGATGCTGATGCTCTCTCCGAGCCTGTTCCCCAGAATGATTGGGTCGATTGGCAGAACCTGACATTGGGCACTCTGCCGGAAGTTTGACAGGGAGGAACAAATGTCACTGACGCAGTGGACTGCATGGTGGATTGCTTGGGAGCCTCTGAGAATTGCATACCTGCTGCTTATTGCCACTTTTCTGCAATAGACATTGGTGCACTGCCTCAGCTGGACAATGACAGTATTCGGCAGGCTCAATCCCGCGATCCCAAGATCAAAGCAGCTTTAGAAGCCCTCTATGCAGGAAAAGATGTGTCCAAATTACGCTCCACTGATTTGAGAACTGCACTGTTATACAAAGAAGGTCCTAAGTTGAAACTGATCAATAAACTGTTATACAGAGAAACAGTAGACAGAGGGGACAAGTAGACAAACAACAACTAGTGCTGCCCACTGCCTTCGAGACTCAGTACTGAGGTCCTTGCACAACCACATGGGGCACCTTGGTATAGACAGAACACTTGACTTGGTGAGATCCAGATTCTATTGGCCTAAGATGGGGGCTGATGTGGAGCAACACATTCGAACTTGTGATGCTGCTTACAGAGGAAAGCTTTGCCCCAGAGGGCTGCCCCTTGTTAACATCACCACCAGTGCACCCATGGAGCTGGTCTGTATTGATTTTCTGAGTTTGGAGTCGGATCAAGAAATATCAGTAATGTGCTGGTGGTCACTGACCATTTCACGAGATATGCCCAAGCTTTCCCACCAAAGACCAGAAAGCATCCACTGTGGCCAAAGTACTTGTAGAAAACTTTTTGTTCACTATGGGGCTCCACAAAGAATCCATTCTGATCAAGGGAGAGACTTTGAGAGTCGTCTGATCAAAGAGATGCTTTCTCTGTGGGGAGTCTGAAAGTCAGAACCACTCCTTACCA
Source organism: Neoceratodus forsteri (assembly GCA_016271365.2). Classification (NCBI taxonomy): domain Eukaryota; kingdom Metazoa; phylum Chordata; order Ceratodontiformes; family Ceratodontidae; genus Neoceratodus; species Neoceratodus forsteri. The sequence continues at coordinate 63,029,482 of JADMNL010000036.1, read as the reverse complement.
CCCCAGGGGACCCACAGCCTGACGTTTCAACCGCACTTTGCTAGATATGCTAGGCACCCTGCACCCAAAGGACAAGCCTAGATGGAGCCAACAAATTAGCACCCTGGTACATGCTTATAACTGCACCAAAAGTGATGCCACTGGATTCTCCCCTACACTTCTGATGTTTGGAAGAGAAGCTCGACTACCAGTAGATGTGTGTTTTGGGTCTCTCCTGATGGGGTTCAAGCTGACAACTATTTACAGTATGTGCAAAAGTTAAAGGCCCAGCTAACTCATGCGTACCAACTGGCTCAAACCATGGCTGCCAAAGAAATCTGCCAACAAAGAAAGGTATGATAAAAGGTGAAAGCACAGGAACTCCAGGAGGAGATCGGGTATTGCTAAGAAATCTGGGACTGCATGGCAAGCACAAGATTGCTGACAGATGGCACCATCTCCCTCACATTGTAGTGGGCAAACTAGATGATCTGCCAGTGTACAAAGTAAGGCCTGAGAATAATTCAAAAGATGTAAAAACAATGCATAGAAATCATTTACTGCCCATTGGACAAATCTTAATTGAGTCTGAGCCCCTAGAAGATGCCCCTCTGGACCAGTGACTAGAGCTGCTGCTAAGAAAGATCAAGAAAGTCTGCACCTACAGAAGCAAAGTTAAAGTGTTCCCTCACAAGTCCCAGTTGAGCATGACTGTCAGTCCATATCGGAAGAAAGTGAGAGTGACTTTGAATACTATCCTTCTTACGAACTGAGTCAATTGTTTGGGGCAATCCCTAGTCAATAGTGGAGACAAAGCTGGGCCTTCTGGACTGTCTAAGCCCCAGCTTCATCCCTGGAGCCAATGCTCCCAGAAAGTGAAGTGCAAAGCATCAGATCAGATGAAATGGAATCATTGTGCATGGTTGAACTGTTTGAGCTTTCAGGAGGAAATGATAGATTGGGGCAGACTGGTGATATATCCGAACAAGAAGAGTATTTTGAGTGCCCTGACAGTCCACTGCCAGTGTCCGAAAGCTCTCCATGCGAGCCAAATGTTGTGGACTCAGAAACTGTAACTCCTGGAGCTGAAAGTGCCCCAAGTTCTGGCCTCTCTACCCAGGAGACTCCCTGATAAGTGAGGACAATGCTGAAAATGAGGCTCAGAGTGCAGAGACTGTAACAGTTCCCCTAGAAAGACTGGTCGAGCTGTAAAGCCTGTGGTGCACCTCAGTTATGATTCCTTGGGAGGCCTGTGGATTTGCCTCTCAATGTTGTCCATAAAGGAGTGTATGTGTCCCGAGCTCATTGCCCAAACTGAGCGTCAGTGCTAACTCAAGTTACTTGTGTTGCCTCTAAGTATGGTGCCCTTGCCCGTCCAGCCCCAAGGTAACTGATAGGAAGGGCCCTCTCTTCAGGTTTCATGTACAAGAGGTAATAACTTGAGTTATGGTACAATGTGTATGTAATACTGTGTAAAGAGGACGACTGCAATGTTTCAGAAATGTGTTCTTGGTAAAATGATATATTGACTGATGATTACATATGCGAGCCTAATGCAAATGTATATGGTTGCAGTTGAAACTTATAGTACTTGCTTGGCCTGGACGTCAAGCTTTCCCAGGCCAGGAAGGTGTAACCCCCTGCAAATGGGGGTTCCCAAAAGACTTCCAGGAGCTTGCTTGAATGCTCCAAGCCTGAATGGTGTTTGGCATTTAAGCCATTTATCAGTGAGTGTTTTAGAACCTCTGGTACTGTCTCTTTAAGAGCTGTCTGCTTGCAGACATAATTAGTTGTATGGGGACTGTGTGTTTCTTTGATTGAGTACCACTCAAGCTGCTGCCAATTCACTTCATTTTTGCAGTCACTAGGGTGCAAAGGAACCTATCTGAAAGATGTAACTGTTTGCCAGAAATTATTTAGAGTAATAATGAAATTACAGTTTGTCTAACCTGCTTTCTTTGCAGTCAGAACTGTGTCTGCTAGTTCCCATTCTAGCTTTGAACTGCTGACTGGACCAATCAGTGTGGGGTAAGCTAGCTCTAAAATGGTGCCTTGACGAATCAGAACTTGGACTCATAATCTGAGCCAGCCACAAGAGGATTGTATGGGCAGTGACTCTGGGAGATGTAGTTTAGACTTCAGTGCCTTTTGGACCAACAGCAGCAGTCTATTGTGAGTGACAGCCAATCCAGTCAAGAACTGGGAGGAACTCAAAGGAAGTGCCCGGTTTTGTCGGTTGGAGTTTCAGTTGAGCTTTGGCAGTGAAGAAGGAAGGAGCCTGTGCTTTTTCAGTGTGCAGTTTTAGTCAAAAACATGTGTGAGGCCCAGAGTTCGGTCTGCAGCTTGTGTAACAGCTTGTTAGGACTGAATCGTCCTGTGAAAAGAATCAAAGGATCTCTGAAGAGTAGAAACCAGGCTCACCCTGTAGAAGACTGGAAGAATTGCTGAAAATTGCATCGGTCTGTCAGGAACTGAATCTGCTGTGTGTTCTCCAGGTAGTGTGCAGTAATTGCGATCGGGATACAGATGCAGCCTGCCTGGTATAGTGCTTTCTTTTATATAAATGTGTGAAGAGGTTTGTGTACCTCAAGTGAGCCCTGCTGACATTGAAGGACCCTATCTTATTTGGAGGTCGTGAGTACTAATTCAGGGTCGCTCCCTGTTGAATTGCCACATTAAATCCAAATGGAATTACTGTACTGCTGACTGTTTAATTCTCCTTTTCTCTGTGTGAAAGGGCCCCTACCAGCTGCCACGGTTGGACTAGCCACTAGGGCTTGGGTACCCAGGGACAGTAACTGATAGGGATAGGCCTGTGCACAGAGCCATAAAGTAGATTATTAGAGTGATAAGCTAATTAACCTGATTTCCCCTGTCCTTGTTATATCCCCTAAATAAATCAGAGCTGCTTGTTTCAGCAAAGTTATACTGCCTGAGGTATTTGTCTATGTTAAAGTACTGTACTGTGATTGTTGCACTGTATCTCATTTCACAGGAGGTCCCAGTGCCGGAACCAGACCTGGGGGTAAGTGTATACTGTGAGGTAATTCTGATATATTGTGTGGGCCACTAGTGGGAAGAAAGGGGTTGCAGTGTCCCAGAGGGCTGTGACCAAGATTAGTTTAACTATTGCAACCCTGACCTCTGGGTGAGGCACCCGCCATTGGATCCAGGCCCCTCAACCTGTTAGTGGCAAATCAGGCAGGGGTAGTAGCCCCTGGGATAGTGCCATCTAGGGGTTACAAGTAAATGAAAAGAGTACAGTAAAAACAAGCAAATTAAAAACAAGTACAGTCAGGTAAAAAGTACAGTAAATGAAGAAAGTACAGTAAAAATGTACAGTAAATTAAAAACAAGTACAGTCAGTTAAAAAAGTACAGTGAATGAAAAAAGTACAGTAAATTAAAAAAAAAGTAAGCAGCATAAGCCAGCCAGGTAGCACAGCAGCAGGATGTCCACTCACTACTCCGGTGACCTGGGTTGGGTGTGTGTATGTGTGTTTGCGGGGGGGTTATCCCTCTGCTGTTGGACTGCTGCCCAGCGAAGGCTGGGAGGCAGCTCATACAGAAGTTCTCTAAAGGGCCGTGTGCTGCCACACACGCTGATGCATACACATCACATGTGCATGCTGCAGCACTGCACATCGGCAGCCCCTTGGGGAGAAAATATGTGGAAAAAACACTGAAGAGGCAGAATGGTAACTGGCTTCTCGCAGGCCCCACACCGATCAGGGACCTGCTTCCTGCACCAGATCCTGCAGTTGTAAGGGAATGGGGTGGCTTTTTGGGGACACTTCCATGGGGGTCAAACTTTGGGGGCACACTAAAGGTTGGGATAAGTACCTGGGTATGGCGGGTGATGAGGCTGGGGGGTTCTGTTCTAATGGTGGGGCTGCCCAGTGCAACAGGAGAAGAAAATGTAAATAAAAGAAAAAAGGGGGGCATATGATCTAGTGGTTAGAGCACCAGTTTGGGAACCAGGAAACTGCAGGTTCAAACCCCACTATTGCCCAATGCTCACTGTGTGACCTTGGGCAAGTCACTTTTTTCTGTTCTCTTTTTCTCCACTTCACCCCCATGGCTTCCTCTCCGGCTGTGACCAGCAACCACTCAGCCCCATCATACATTAACTAGCCACTGCCACTGTCCCCCATGACAGCAGGGTCTGAGAGAGGGCCATCCTTCCTCCCACCTTCCAACCAGAATCCAGTACCAGACATGGCGTGGGGCCCTAGTGAGGTGGCTAGAGCTGCTAGGGATTGCAGAATTTTGCCAGCAGAATTTGTGTAAAATTGCACTTCCATTTACAAAATACTTTCTGGAATTTCTTTTTTAATTCTGTGACGTTCTGAAAAGCATTTCTAGGTAAACTGTCGAATAACTTTCCGTGGATTTCATAAACCATGGAATAATTCTCCACAGACTATGGAAAAAGAATCTGTGGTTTATGTAAACTGTAAAAGGAGTAAGCTAGGTGCTCACACAGCCAGCAAACAGTCTTACCACTTCTTAAGTTCATATAGTTTATATATTTATTTTATTTAACCATTTGTTGATCGGGATAGGCACACTGATCCGAGGCTCGTTTCCAGGTGTGACCCGGTGGAGAGGGAAAACTGGAGTACATACAGTAGTTACAAAGACAGAAAATTAACAAAATCGTTTACAAGATAGTTTCAAGTTAGTTACAAGTTAAAATATTATTTACAAGTTAATATATTGAAATACAAACAGATCCGGCTGAAGCTGACACAATTCAGGTTAAGACATGTCCAGAGAGATATGCCCATCATTGCACAGTTGCTAAACAAAACATTAATACAGAAAGCATGGCAGGAATATTTCAGATGAGTGAGGAAGATGAGAGGAGAAGTGAGTGAGTCCAGAGGGAGCAGGAAGAGGTGCCAGACTCACTTAGGACAGAGACAAGCGGGAGGTGTTAGGAGGCAAAGTTGTTTCTTGCATGTGAGGTAAGAAGAGGGAGTTTCTAATGGAGGGGGTTAATTTGTTCCACAGAGTGGGGAACCGGTAGATGGCAGCTTTGCCAGAAGATGAGGATGGATGAGGTATACTAAAATATCTTTCATTTCTGTGTTTCAGTGCATAGGATGTGTTGGAGGCAAGTGAGAGACCGTCCACTAGGTAGGGGGGGAGCAAGTTGAACCAGAATTTGGATGTAAGGTTGAGCGAGTGGGTGTGGCATCTGTGGGACAGCAGGGCTATCCCCAGGAGGGCGTATAGATCACAGTAATGCATTCTTGAGAGTGAGTTGGTAGCAAAGTGGTAGAAAGAATTCAGGAGGACGTCACACTTGGATAAGGTGGATGCGGAGGCAGGGTGTAGACCACGTCCACATAATCAAAAATGTGGAGGATCATTTTGGTTACTATTTGACATCTGGCAGGAAGTGGGAGGGAGTCTATGTGCCGGTAAAGCATTCCACGTTTGGGGTGTAGTTTTGAGATGGTTGCATCTATGTGAGGTGTGAAAGATAAGTGGGGGTCTAGCCAAACCCCCAGGTACTTGTATTTGCTAACCTGGTCAAGAGGGGTATCCAGGGAACTGATAGACTTGATTACCAACATTTCACATTTAAGGGACTTTAGTTTGATAAAGCGCTCGCTTTTAAGCGCAAAATGTAGGTGCACAGTTGTGGAAGTGTTGTGCTGTATTTTTATCCATGGTTAATTTAGCACTAAATAAAGTCTATCTACATTTGAGAATCAGTAAGACTGTTTGCTGGTTGTCTGAGTGCCCTGCTTACTTCTTTTACTGGCTACTTGCATGCTCGCTGTGATCACCATGCCAAGGGTTTTGGAGCAACCTCCTTTTACACAACTGAAGGTTTATGTAAACTGCAGATTGCTGATCCACAAAAAATTCCACTTCCAAAATATTATTGCTACCAGCAGAATTCTGCAGAATTAGGTAGAATTTTCCGAAATGCCGCAGAATTACATTCTGTCCAAATCTGAAAATTCTGCCCCGCATTAGGGCTGGCAGCTGTCATCCAGGCAGAGACTGGGGTTTTCATCTCTAGTATTCACCCATAATACTCCCTCCTCCCCTTGGGATGGACATAACCTCTGGTGGCCTTGTGCATGCATGCTGTGCCCCTGCAGAAGGAGCTAGCTCCCTGGCCTGCTTGCAGGGGTCACTGTGGCACTGGAACCCACTGACAGCCCTCCACAACCGACATGCACTGCTGCATACCAGATGGCTGAGCCAGGCCTGCCTCCTGATGTGGCAACCAGAACCCGGTCCAGCAGCCTCTACAATTCCCTAGCCCTCAATGCAATGACCAGAGTTCATTCCAAGACTCTAGTCATCGGCACAGCAGCATGACTCCCTGTGCTGGGCCACTGATGGCCAGTTTTTGACAATTTGGATGAATATCAATTTGTAAATTTATATAAAAATCCAGTATTTTCAGTGCTCGTTTCCTCACTGATAGTGAAAAAACTAGGCCTAGTTAAATTATGAAACTTACAGGTTCATTAGAGTTTGTACCAAGGAAGTGCCTTTTGAGTGTTTTAAAAAGAAAGTTTATTTGGTACTTAGTTTTTAATTTATAAGGGTTTAAAATCTTGTACATGCACAGACCACTTGAAAAGACAGCTGACAAAACATAACCTTTTGTTTTAAGTTACATATGAACAAATAGTTTAAAAGCTGCACACATAAAAATACATAAATCTGAAAGTTAAAACTTGTTAGAAGAAAATTAAGGTTGGAAGTCTGGAGCCTTGGCAGATTGGTGATGTAGTGTTCCCCAGGGTTTCAGCAGTCATGCAATGCAGGGTTGGCATTACCCTAATATGTGCACTCTCTTTACAAGCATTTCTGTGTCATTTACTTAGTTTGACAAAAGACAGATCCAATATTAGGGGAATGCCAACCCTGCATCGCATAAACTTTGAAACCCCGAGGAACACCACAACTCTGACTTGTCAAGGTTCTAGACTGCCAACCCTAATTTTACATTTCATTACTTGCACACTTTGCATTTCAACCCTAAAAGATGCATTTACATAGCTTTTATTTTGCAATAAATGTCTTTACTTTTGGAAATTGATGTCTTAAAGCATCTTCATAGTGTTACTCACTGCACCAGACTTGAAGCTTACTTCGTGATGGGCTCTGTGGGCCACTCTTGAAGTAGTTGCATGGTGATACTCACTGCACCAGATCTGTAGCTGCAGGCTACTCACAAAACACCTGCATGATAACGTTCATTGTGCCAGACCTATAACCTGCTATGTGAGTGGTAGCCTGCGGGCCAGTCACGGAGCAGCTGCATGATGACGTTCATTGCGCCAGACCTGTAGCCTGCTTTAAGAGTGGGGGCCCACGGGCCACTCAATAAGCAGCTGCATTGTGGCGCTCACGGCACCAGACCTGTAGCTTTTATTTATTTATTTATTGGAATCTCGGATAACACCTTTGAGCTAAAAGCTTGTTTACAAAGGTTCCACGTCGTAAGGCAATAGACAAGATACGTAGACATTACAAAACAGATAGGGGTATATACAGCAGGCAAGTACATTATGGTACATACAGATACAGATTCAAGCAAGTACAGTTAAAATACATCAGGTAGGAGAGGTCAACTTTATTGCAACAGTACTAAGAGCATACCTAAGGTGGACAAGCAATTTATAGTGGTAGCTGAGCTTGCTTTGTCACAGGAGTACTGGGCAACTGCCTTTTTACTATTATATAGGCAGTTTGTGGAACTGGCGTTTCTTGTGAGATCTGAATTTTGGGCATGTTACTGTTGCCCTCCTCCACTATACATGTCCAATGAGTGTATGTTGTTCTAATTACACAATTATATAATTATTATTAACTATCTGTAGTGTATTACTGTTTGTAAAATGAGGAAGAAAAAGGGTTACGTGGTATTAGACAAACCCCGTCATGTGTGGTGATCATGGCCATACATTAATTCTCAATTAATATATGCCCACGCTACTATTAATGTATGGTCTCATTCTGCCACCGCACCTACTGTCTGAAATCCACTAATCATCCTACGCTCTCTTATTGTGTGTGTAGGTCATTGTGTAATGCCACAGTTCCAGCATCCTAGCCTGTGATGCAGTGCCACAATAGACCACTTTCTCTTGCCCATGTTATGGTGTCACTGTGTGAGTTTTGTCTGCACCCCCCTTCCCCCTGCTTTCTGTTTCCCTGCATCTTGTGTTCGGATAGAAATACAGCAGTCACAAGTAGAAATATTTTGAATCATCTGTAAAAAAAACGACCCCCTCAGCTGTCACCTAAGTAACAAAAACAATTGATCAGCCGTCACAAGGGTTCACACATGTTGAGTGGGGACTTACCGGCCAGAATTACTTTGTTAGAGTGGTTCAGCTTTGCTCGACTGGCGCCAGGTACTGCAGCAAACAGAGGAGACGAGCCCGGCTCCGGGCTAACAGTGAACACTAGACGGGCCAGCACTGAGAAAGGAAATGTGGCTGAGGGTTATACCTGAGCCGGGGAATGCGAAACAAGAGTTTTTTTTTTTTTACTTCCAATAATTGTATTTTCTGACTTGCACTCGTGGAACTCTGAAGTCCTGGTATGTCGGACACTGCTCTCGGAGATCAAAGCATGCGAGTCCCAGAAAGTTGCAATGTCTCGCAGCATCTTGGGCATGATCGGACACAGCACTGTAATGGGAAAAACCACAGTAGATTCCAGCCACTTCCACACAGAACATTTCAGCAGAATGCAGCATTCAGAGCGACCGCAAAACACAAGGTAATAAACTAAATGTTAGAAGCATTCCAGGTATAGCAAACTATTTATGATCAGAAATCTGCTAATATTCCTGACCCCAACAAGCAACTGGAAGTTGAGGAGTGCCACCTAAAAGTGCAAAAATTAGCTCTTACAACCTGTAACATAGGGAAGAAAACATTTTCAGAAGTGAGCCGAACCCTTTTTCTTCCCCATGTTACAAGTGAATTAACCCACTCCAGAGTGTAGGTTTACTTGGGAATTAATCTGTGGCTGGGTGATTGGGACCACTTGGCCACACACCCCCAGCCGTTGATTAATTCCCAAGTAGACCCACGCTCTGTCGTGGGTTAATTCTTACTTGTACTACATTGACCATGGTTGCCGCTAAAAATGGCCAGTTTATCCATAGGCTTTTATTACAAATCAAATAAAATGAAAATGATATGGCGATGCTCACTGCACCAGATCTATAGCTGGCTTCACAAGTGGCCCTGTGGGACACTCATGAGACAGCTGCATGGTTATGCGCACTGTGCCAGAGCTGTAGCTTGCCTCACAGAGGGTGAATGCAACATAACAGTCCTGTAGCATGGGGACAGACCTGTAGCTTGTACAGCATGAGGCCCTGCGGGCCCTACATGAAGCAGCACTCCCACTGGGCAGGGCCCTGGACCTGTAGGTTATACTGCACAGGCTTCTGCAGGCCCTACACAAAGCAGCACTTCCACTGGGCATGGCCATGGACCTGTAGCTTGTACTGCTCAGGGCTCTGTGGGCCCTACACAAAGCAACATTCCCACTGGGCTTGATCCTGTAGCTTGTACTGCACAGGGTTCTGTGGGCCCTATATGAAGCAACATTCCCACTGGGCTTGGTCCTGGACCTGTAGCTTGTACTGCACAGGGTTCTGTGGGCTCTATATGAAGCAGCACTCCCACTGGGCATGGCCATGGACCTGTAGCTTGTATTGCACAGGGTCTTGCGGGCCCTATGCGAAGCAACATTCCCACTGGGCTTGGCCCTGGATCTGTAGCTTGTACTACACAGGGTCCTGCGGGCCCTATATGAAGCAGCACTTCCACTGTTCATGGCCCTGGACTTGTAGCTTGCTTCCCACAGGTCCTTTCAGCCCTATGAGTGTATACTTCCCAAATAATCCCCAAGTCTGGTTTCAGAGTCGCTTTAGAAACCTAAGTCCCGGTTCTCAGAGTGCATTATGGGACCCTGACTATCTGCAACATGGAAAACTGACTATCTGCAATGTGAGATATTGAGGAGCCACAATGTGGTACACTGAGGACTGCGGTGAGGGACCAGACTTGGGCATGGGTGAGTAAGGAAGGTGGTGTCAGTGCTCGAGATTGGGTGAAGGTGTTTTTTGCCAGTGCAGGGTGGGAAGCAGGGGGTTACCACTGGCAGGTTTGAGCATCCGCCACCAGTTTAATTAAGGATGGGTGGGCAGAAGGGGGAATGCTGTGGTGGAATTGGGTACCTGCCACTGGTTTATTTCAAGATTGATTGAGTGGGAAGGGGATTATTGGTGGTGGTGCTGTACGCCCGCTGCTGGTTTATTTAAAGATCAGGTGGGTGAGGGGGAGGACCGGTGGTGGTGGTGGGGTGGAGCCCTGTCACCAGTTTTCTCAGAGATTGGGCAGGCATGGGAGTTACCAGCAGCAAGACTGGGCATTGGCTGCCAGTTTATTCAAAGACTGGATGGGAAGGCTGCTACTGTTAGTGAGGTTAACACTTGCCATTGATTCATTCAAACATCAGGTACAGTAGGAGGGAGGAGGGGATACCGGAGGCAGGGTTGGGTATCCTCTGCCAATTTGTAAAAATCGAAGGCCATTTTGGTGACTGAAAACTGCACAAAAATGTCAGTTTCAAATTATGGAATTGGCCCCCCTGACATAACTGACATATGTCAATTATGCAAAAATCCAGTTATCCTTAGAATGTTGAAAAACATCCTGCATATATGCCAAAATGGCACTTTATTTTTAAATAATTTTAAAGCAATACATTTTCTAGTAAAACCACCCATCAAAGAATCATCCTTGAGCTAACCTCTAACGGACCTGAAAGCTTCCGGTTTCAGCTCCCAGCCATTTTGGCATTATCAGTGAGCAAACAAAAGGTCTTAATTTCCACATTATTAGAGGCTTTCAACCCTCCAGAACTTTAAAACCACTTAACCAACCATTACCAAATTTACAGGACCCAGAGATACTGGCACCAACTTTGCACGTGCCAAATTTCAGGCTATTCTGTTCTGGGATGGCCACATTATTAAGGTGCGCAGTTTAGGGTTTGACATTAAACTGCCAACTCTACCCTAATATACTGTACAGATGTTACCACACTGTAAAGATATCTCCGATTTCTGCAAACAAATGTAAACCACTTGTGCTTCACACTCAATTCCCTATATAAAGAATAATGGATAGGTAAGTGTGTGTTATGGCTTTATTTCACACACCCAAGGTGTGGGATGACCCATAAGCATGTGGTTCAAGGGCTGGTGCCAGGAAAAAGGACACAAATTCATAGGGAACTGGCAACAGTTGTTGGAGTGAAAGTTCTTTAAATTTGATGGACTGCATCTGACTAAGGAGGGAGTCAGTGCATTGAGGCAGAAGTTTGACGTCTTTGCAGAATATTTAAACTAGCAAATGGGGAGAGGGGTGCAGCACCCCATACGTTGAATGGGAAGAACACCCCTCCCCCCTCAGCTAGTGGTCAAACAGGAGTTCAACATGTTTGCAGTTCATTTTACATCTTGATAAGAAAAGGTCCAGCTCCCCATATCTGACGCACTAGAGAAGCGCAGACCTCACCCACAACTCACACCAATCTAGCCAATGGAAAATCATGCACACAAAATGCTAGCAGTCTGGAAATAAGATCCCAGACCAGCAGGCAATAATGACAGAGGCTAAACTGGACATAGTAGCAATTAGCGAGACATGGTTTACCAGTAACCACACTTGGGAGACTTCAATACCTGACTATGTACTGTTCAGAAGTGACCGAGGTGCAAAAGGGGGGGTGGAGTGGCCCTGTATGTCAACGAAAATATCAAAGCTACAGAAATTCAGAATACATATAAGGAGCCAGAAGAACTGTGGGTCACCCTGGAAACAGGAAATGGGACAGCCATAAGAACTGGGGTTGTCTACAGGCCCCCAGACCAGGGGGAGGACATAGACACATTACTGTTAGAAGATATACAAAACATAACAGCTAAAGGTGAGGTTCTGATAATGGGAGACTTCAACATGCCAGATATAGATTGGTCAATACCAGCAGGAACATCTGCCAGAACTAGACACATGGTGGATTCCCTGCGTGGGAAGGCCTTAAACAACTGGTACAACAGCCCACAAGAGACAGGGCTATCTTAGATCTAGTACTGACTAACAGGGAAAGGATCACAGATCTCCAGGTAGAAGGTCACCTGGGGGCCATTGACCATCACATGGTATGGTTCAATTTGGCCACTACAACTAAATCATCCCATTCCAAGGCAAAAATATGGGATTTCAGAGGAGCTGACTTTGATAAGATGGCCAACAGAGTTAAGGTAGCCCTGGCAAAAAGAAATACAGGTGAGGGGGGTACAGGCAAAGTGGGCAAGCATTAAGAATGCAATACTTGAAGCAACATTGCATTGTGTTAGAGAGAAAAGGAAGTGCAAAAGAAGAAGGAAACCACTTTAGTTCTCAAAAACAGTAGCAGAAAAGGTCAGAGCCAAAAGGCTGGCCTTCAGGAAATATAAGGGAACACAGCGGGATGAAGATTGGGAGGCATACCAAACTTCCCTAAGGGAAGCAGGGAAGGCAGTAAGGCAGGCAAAGGCCCAAACCAAGGAAACACTAGCACAGACAGTAAAAGAAGGTGACAAGACTTTCTATAGATACATTAGTGAAAGGAGAAAGTCCAGAGAGGGTATTGCTAAGATCAAAGGAGATAAGGGGGCATGTGAGGAGGAGGACCATGTAAAATCATCTATCCTAAATAGATACTTCTGCTCAGTATTTACTGAAGAGAAGGTAGGACAGGGCCCACAGCTCAGCACCATGGACACAGGGGGGAGGGAGGTGAGCACTAGTCCCTTCACAAAAGAAAGGGTCCTACAAGAGGTTAATAAGCTCAGGGTGGATAAGGCAATGGGACCTGATAGCATACATCCCAGGGTACTAAAGGAGCTAAGGGTGGAACTAGCAGAGCCATTATCAGAACTGTTTAGTGAGTCTCTGAGCACAGGAGAGGTCCCAGAAGACTGGAAAAGGGCTCATGTGATCCTGCTCCACAAGAGTGGTAGCAGGGAGGAGGCAGGGAACTACAGACCAGTCAGTCTTACCTCAGTAGTGGGAAAAATTATGGAGGCACTCCTTAAGGAAAGGATAGTGCAACACCTGGAATCCATAGGAGCACAGGATCCAAGACAGCATGGGTTTACAAAAGGAAGGTCCTGTCAAACTGATCCTCATAGATTTCTTTGACTGGGTAACCAGAGTGGTGGACCAAGGGGAGCAGTTGATGTAGCCTACCTTGACTTCAGCAAAGCTTGATACTGTTCCACATAGAAGATTGATTAATAAGCTGGGTAGGCTCGGGGTGGGTCAGAAGTTGGTCAACTGGGTGGCAAACTGGTTGACGGGCAGAAAACAGAGAGTGGTGGTAAACGGTATGCAGTTAGAAGAGATGCAAGTCACAAGTGGGGTACCTCAGGAATCAGTCCTGGGGCCAGTCCTCTTCAATATCTTCATCAGTGACATTGCAGATGGACTGGAGGGTAAGGTTTGTCTGTTTGCAGATGACACAAATATCTGCAACACAGTAGATGATCCAGATGGGGTGGGCAGAATGAGAAAAGATCTGGATAAACTAGCAAAATGGTCAGAAGAGTGGCAACTGGGGTTTAATGCAAAGAAGTGCAAGATCATGCACATAGGGAAGAGAAACCCTGAAGCCACCTATAGGCTGGGAGGGGAGTTGCTGGCAGTCACAAGGGAAGAAAGAGACTTGGGCATCATCATCACCGATGGCCTGAAATCATCCAAGCAGACCACTAAAGCAGTAGGTAAGGCTAAGGGGATGTTAGGGTGTATTAGTAGGGGTATCACAAGTTGGAAGAGGGAGGTAATAATCCCTCTTTACAAGACACTGGTTAGGCCCCATCTGGAGTACTGCATGCAGTACTGGAGGCCACACCTTCACAAGGACATTAACCAAATTGAGGCAGTCCAGAGAAGGGCAGCCAAAATGGTGCAGGGGCTGCATCAGAAAACATATGAGGACAAATTAACGGAGCTCAATATGTATACCCTAGAGCAAAAGAGGGAGAGAGGTGATATGATCGAAACATTCAAACACCTTAAGGGCATTAACAAGGTGAAAGAGTCTAACATGTTTCAATATAAGAAAAATAGTAGGACAAGAGGACACAGTATGAGATTAGAGGGAGGCCGATTAAGGGGTAATGTGAGGAAGCTCTTTTTCACAGAAAGGGTGGTGGATGTATGGAACAGCCTACCTCAGGAAGTGCTGGATATGAATACAGTGCAGGGCTTCAAACAGGCATGGGATAGGCATAAGGCAGCAATACAGATAAGTATGAATAGATAGACCATCAACAGAGCAAAGGCTGATGGCACATTTATAAGGTAGAAAAAGAAATGGGCAGACTGGATGGGCCTTGTGGTCCTTATCTGCTGTCAACTTCTATGTTTCTATGTTAAACCTCGAGAGCGAAGCTCGAGAGGGTTGAGTGGCCATCACACACCGAGGGTGTGTGAAAAAAATCCATACATCAAACTTACCTGTCCTTTATTTTTTTACAATTGCTGGTGTGGAGGCTTAGACTGTATTTCTAGCAGCTTGAAAGAAAAAGAAGTTTTTTGACTAGAGTGCAGTTTTATTTTTGAAGAAATTGATCTGTACATGAATAAAACACTGTTGAAAATACTGCAGCTGAAATACTTTATGTGAAACAATGGAATGCAACAGTTTTAAAGTCTTTTCTTTGGGGAATGTCATATCAACTGGATTTCAGGTTATTAAGAAGTGTTATATCAACGGGATTTCGGGTTATTATGAAGTGTCATAGCAACCGAATTTTGATTTACTATTGCCTTTTGAGCATAATAACCCGAAATCTGGTTGATATGTATTTTTAACAAAACAGTAAACTGGTTGATATTTATGGTCACCAGTAATTATAGTCTTATTATGTAGTGTTACTTGGATAGTGTTTTTGTGGATCTGACTATCCTCCATCAGCTAGTACTGGTATCCAACCTAGGATCTGGCCAACGGATCCGACCCAACCTCAGATAGTTGGAGTCGGTAGTGAGATCCACTGGATCCAATCTCAGATAGTTGTATCCGATGGTGAGATCCACTGGATCCAACCTCAGATAGTTGGATCTGGTGGTGAGATCCACTGAATCAAACCTCAGATAGTTGGATCTAATGGTCGGATACATCAGATCCAGGTCAGATCCACAGATAACTCAGATATTTACAGTGGGTCCTAGGAGGTCGGATCCTTGATTGGATTTCTGTGCCATCCAAGGCTATCCGATATCCAACCAAAATGATGGTATCTGACAGTATCCGACCTGGTAGGATACTATCCGAGGAATATTATTATTATGTACACTTAGATGTACTTTAATTCTTATGTGATGTTATCACAGTGTATCATTATTATTATGACTGTTCTTATGTTTTTATCATTGTGTATTATAATCAACCAGTTTGACATAGAAACAGATGTGTACATACAGAAAGGGTTCATGGTTAATATTATGATCTCTAGGCAGAAGGCGGCGAGGGTGCCCATCTAGACTGACCCCACTTCTTAATGGTAGCAACTTAGTTTGTCCCCTCTTTATGATTATGCTATCAATGTGGCTTTTAAAGGTGGTCATATTTTTACTATCTGTGACTGATTATGGTAGAATATGCAGAAATTAGAAATTAGGTAGAAATTACCCTTTGTGTAAGGAAGAATGTATTTTAATGTGTTTTAAACCTGCTTGCTTTTATGTGTTTATTATGCCTTCGGGTTGTTGGTATCTCTCCTCTCATTTCCAAATTAATCATGGTTTTAATTCTGTCGCCCCTACAGATATCATACATACAAAGTACTGCTGTGCATACAAGTAAGGTCCATCTAGGCTGCCCGGTTCCAACGTAGGTCCTCACCAACCTACCACTGGCAAGGCCTTATGCGGATCTATCATCCCTCATTTCCGCATGGACCATAGCAAGGCCCCAACCCCTCCTCCATCATCTTCACCAGACCCATGTGTCTATACTACCAGTTCTTGATATGTTCGGCCATCGTAACATTAGCCAGCTCCTCTAGCAGATGGTTCCACTTTTCCACCCCCTTTGCATGAAGAAGTATTTCCTCACATCCCTACTAAATTTCCCTCACTGTCCTGGCCATTAGTGACAACATATTGAGGTCGACCAGCATGACCTCCTAGGTCTTCTCCTGCAGGCTGTGAATTATGATGGTCACTCTCCTCTGAATCACCACTAAGTGGTAGAGATGTTGCAAAATAAAATTTTGCCAGCGAAATTGTCGTGAAATCAGCAATTTCGAAGCGCAAAATATCTTGAGAAATTCCACTATTCTGTGAAATATTTTGTAGGGTGTGAACTTGTGAAATTTTGCCACAAAATGCGAAATTTCACCTGAAAATGGCAAAATTTTACCTGCAAGAAGCAATTTTTGCCATTCTGCAGGTGAAATTTTGCCATTTTCAGGCAAACTTTTGCAGTTTTCAGGTGAAATTTCTCATTTTCAGGTGAAATTTCACATTTTGCACCCACAAAATATTTTGCGAAATGCGCAGATTTTGTGACATATTTAGCGTAACAACATTTCTAAATTTTGCACAATACTACTACGTGGTCCTTGTCCTTTTGTTGTTTTTTTTTTTGTGAGGATTCCAAAACTAAAAGTTCAGAATTTAACTTAGTAACTTTGTAAAATGCCTTATGAAATGAATGCAGACTGATTTCTGTCTAAGCATGCTAGTACAGTTTCATAGCACTGTTAGTTGAGTAGGCTGTTGTATTGAGATGTGTTTAACGCAACCTAACTAACAAACAGTACAACAAACCACACTACCTTGCTTACACAGAACAGAGTTAGGGTGTTCTGGGAATAACTCCGCAATTCTTGATGTCTTGTGCTTTGTCCGCGGCCCTTTTATTTTCATAGTGTTTTTTGCAAACTAAGAAATAGCTTTATCTTGGATGGAAACCTACAAGAACTGGACCACATTAAGCTGTTAGTGGTATTTTTAGTGAAAGGGGGAAATTTGGCCAGGATTTTAGAGAAATTCCCCATTTCTTTTTGAGAAGTGCTGTAAGATCTTTAACATCCAACTGAATAACTATAAGAAAAGGCAGGCGGTACCTCAGTTTAGTGTCTCGTCCAAAGGACAGAGAAGAACTCAAGAGGACCCTAAGGGGTTTTGTTTGGTGATGAGATGATTTGTTTGTGTTGTTTTGTAACATTGTTTTATTTTCATCCCCATAAAAATTTTCCTACTCTTTTTGAGAAGTGCCGTGGGATCTTTAGCATCCACCTGAACAACCACGAGGAAAGGCACACAGGACATCAGTTTAACATCTCCTCCCAAGGACAGCACACCCCAACAGCACAGAATTCCCCTAGTACTGCACTCAGTTGCTGGTGTTTACAGTATGAGTCCAGTACCAGTGCTGGACTAGAAGGTATGACGTTCTGGCCCAGAGGTGGAAATGCTCTCACCTGAGCCATGCTGACGCCTGTTTACACCTCGTTGTTTATATTTTTACATATATCTGTAATTGTGGGCATGTGTGACATCTGTTTAACAACCCCGGTGCATTGTTTTATGTGCTTGTTTTGAAATAGTCCTGTTTTTCCCTTATTTATTTTCCTTTTTTAGTGCAGCCTCTTTCCCACTCAATACTCATTTTCTTATTTTTTTATTAGCAGTTTCAGAGTAACATCTGTTGAACTGAAGCTGTGCATGGAACACTTTCACTGGGTTCACCCATGACGGTGCGCGGGTAACAAACATGATGTCCTTTAGGGCACCGCATTTATACCATCAGTAAGTGGAGCACAAGGAAACAGTAATCTATGTAGGCGCATCACACAGCAGATAGAACACTGATGCTGCACAGTGCACCTCAGTGACCCATTGCAGGAAGACAATGCAGAAACAACTGTTGCTGTCATAATTGTTGAGAACATGTCGCAGAGGGCTCTGCCCCCCAACCCTAGACATTAATATAATGAACTCTGAGATGCACCAGCAGTGGAGGTACATGTCATTTTGAGGCAAGTGACATAACAAGACAATCAGGCTCGGCTATCACAGGGTGTCCTCTCCAGCTGGCCACAAGTTCCAAGGGCATTGTCTAAAAAACATGGAAAGACTCCGAAGGCAACACCGGGACACACATGCCAAAACACCACTCACAAACATTGCAAAACCCACAAGTATCACCAAATATATACTAAAACCAAACACCTGAAGACTGCACACACCAGTACGTGAATACACCATTGAAGACATTTGAAACAAGCGGTGCTCTAATGCTGAAAGCAATCCCAAACAGCAGGTGCTTACGCGTTTCCTAGTGCTCAAATGACATGCAGCCCTAAACACCCAGATGCCCAATTCACTAATGCTCTAATGGCTTCCCCGAAATCACGGTGCCCTTACAATGGGATACCTTTCATTGTAGTCCTTAGCTCAACTGATGTCACTATATTCTGGAACTGCAGACTGAGTAAAAAATGAATATTGCTGTCAGCTGTGTCACACCAAGCAATTGGGATCACTGTGGCATGCTGGTGACCCGGGTTCACGCCCCACCTGGGCGTCAGCAGTAGAGATTGGCAGGGAGGTTGACAGAGTGTCCTTTGGACACATTCCTCTAGGTGAGGTGGGATGAGCTTGCAGCGCTGATCTCTAGCAGTTCCTGGTAGTGACTGGTGGAGGAGCCAGTAGCAGCATGGGTGACTATGAGCCATCATGCACCCCCCCGGCCAGCTTTTTGCATGCGAGTGATTGGGGAGGAGGGTGGGTGGGGACACGAAATAGGGAAAATGTCACACTGGTATGCCTGATGATGGCCTCTCTGCCCCTCCCACTCTAGACCCTCCTTGACGCACCTAACGACCATGCCCACTTTGGATGCTGCAACTGATGCTCCTCCACTAGGCTGTGGACTGGCACCTGGCAGGGACAAGCTGACCAATGGAGAGGGAATGTGGGGAGCTCTTAGGTGCTTTCTCCATGATGACGGCCAGTGGAAGCCCCTGGCAGGGATAAGTCAGCCCCATAGGCTTCCAGAGGTCTGGACTGGAGCATGTCCCAGCTGGGTGTAGTCAAGGAATGAGTCGGGGGGGGCTGAAGGAGAGGGGTGCTGGTGGGCATGGAGGGAGCCAAAAAAAAAAAAGAATAGTGGTCAGAAAAAAGACTGCATTAATATGGAGCCCTAAATAGGGGAAAAAAAGGCTACTGCATTTTAAAACAAACAGTCAGAACACTACACTGGCATTATTAAACAGACTTCTGCTGCACATGATGTTTTGTGGTAATGCTTACAAACCCATTTTCACTGAAGAATTGTACACGATAGGGATATGGTGCTTTCAACCAAGGGTTTTTTTTACTGGCGACTTGAAATTATGGATTTTTCTGTAGCGTGGAGGACTTGCTCTGATAGTTTCAAACATTAGCCTACAAGTCTGAGTGCGTGCTGCAGGCATGGATTTGATATGCACTGATTTTTCCGTCAGGTCTCAGGGGTTCCCAGACATGCTGGGGTTGTGTAGCGAGACTTGGCTGGCAGCAGTGATGAGCTCGAATCCTACTGCCTCCATGCAAGGTTGCACTCCTGTTCTGGGCTTCCTCGCCCACCTCCCCCTTCCATGTTACCATTGACCTTTTATGGATTTTTCAGCATAGGAAGGGACCTGGCAGCCTTAGAGTTAATGTACAAAGCTTTTGTTTGGGTGTAAGTGAATCTGTACCCAGTTTGTATCAGCAGCATACCCCCGCCCCGCCTAGAAAAAGAGCATAAGAGGAAGGGTGTCCCAAAGGACTTAATTAGCAGCAGTTCAGAGTCCTTCTTAATTAGTGTTCACAGAGAGTAGCTCACCACATTAACACACCCGGGCAGGTAATTGCTTTGTTATAACAGCAGTTAAAATGTAGCTTCCGTTTTCTGTTCCTGACCTTATGGATGGGAAAAGCAGGGGAAGGCACAAACTGTTGGACTGGGTGACAAAAAACAGAAGCCCCCTATCCATGAAAAATACACAGATTCTGCTGTCGCCCATGTCTGCGGGCCCTTCCATTCACGCAAAAAAGGAGCAAATGCAGAGATTCTGCTTCTGTGACTCCGCTAGGTGCTATATGTGTGCAAGTATTCCCCATTTCTGAGTCCATCTCCCGTCCTCTTGCAGTGCTAAACACAGAAGGCAGATTGTTCGATGCAGCCAGGGCTGTGCAAAATAGGTATTTTGTGCCCACAGCATTGTACCACTACCTGAAATAGAGATGCTCAAAGGGGGGTTACGTGGGGGCGATGAGTAATGCAATACAGATTCCCAGTCCAGATGTTGGCCAGTACCCACTGTGCAACCACAAATGTGACACAACGTGGAATGGCAACATTGTGTCCAAAGCTCTGACATATTTGGGATATTTGGCAGCAGAAAAAGGAATCTTTATCCAGTCGTCTCTCTTGTAGGAATATTAGGAGTAGAACATTTCACTTCAGAGTTGGGGGGGTAGACAGCCAGACACAAATTTAAAGGGGAACAGTCAGCACTGAGAGCCCCTCATTCAAGTGTGGGGCTGGTTCCAATTTGCAGTTTGTGTGCAAAAATATTTTTTTTTCACTTACTGTTCACTGCAGTAGATTGCCGCAGGCTGAGTCTGTTGACTTCCAAGCTGACATTTTTCATAACCAGAAATCCCAGACAAATACATTACTTTTTTCAGGAGCAACCTGGGAGGTTACCAGTTACAGTAGTACAGAAATAAAGTTAACTATTTCATTGTGATATTGCAGACTCAAAAGACACACTATCACAATAAATAATACAAAACCAAGTAAGGCAACACAGGGAAAACTATATGATAACAGACACCAAAGTGAATTATTAAAGTGGAGTTTTAGGAAGAGAGAAATATACATTGAAAGCTTGAGGTGAAATACATAGTGCATCCTTGGCCCCTCTCCTTATCCAGTCAACAGTCTTGGTCAAACAACAGGCGTACAAGGAGGGTCTAGGCTGGTGCAAAACTGCCGTAAGGTCTGGCTTTTGGGTGGTTTGGTTTAGAGGCGGGGATATTCTGATTTTGAACAGCCCCTTGGTGCAAGCAAAAGTTAACCATCTAGTTGCAGTTCTCACAGTGTCTGTGGTGCTGAGCGATGAGGAGCATTCTAGCATGCTGCAACCCAGGTTTGAGCTCCGAGTCCAGGATGTCTGGATTGGAGGCTGACGGGGAGGGCTTAGAGCAGAACTCTGGGCACTCTTCTTGAGAGGCAGGAAGGGGGCTCATTGCATCACTCTCACAGTGGCTTCTGGTGGTAGAGGAGCAAGTGACAGGGTGAGGGACCATGCACCATCAGGCACACACACACACACACACACGCTGGCTACAGGCATGCATGATACGTGGGATGGGGTAGGGAGAAAAGCAGTGGAAATGCAGCACTGGTGCACCAGATGGCAGCCTTCAAAGTGCCTCCATGCCAATAGACCTCCAGGTGCACCACTGAAACACTCCTCGTCTAGGCCACAGGAGGCCACTGGTGGGAACAACCAGCTGCATGGAACATCAGGGACACTGGAGAACTGGTTGATTCTTCAGTGGAAGTGAGGGCTGCATCTGGCAGGTAGCAGGAGAAGTTGAGAAACCAAAAGGGGAGACGGGGCCTCAGTTTATCATCTCATCTGAAGGACAGCACATCAACTGTGCAGTGCTCTTTAGTATTGCAGCCATTTGTTGTGGCCCTACCATTATTCTTGTGGCTCTAAACCAGTTTCCATTTCCTAGAGGCCCACTTTGGAACAAAAAATCTTCTGCCCCATCAAGCTCATTAGGTCTTATTTTAACTCTTTCTATACCAGTGTCTCCACCAGCTCGGTCCGTCTGCAAATACTGTAAGAAATACAAAATCACACATACCCCCATAATGCAAAGCATCAGGGGCTGTATATGCAAATCACCACAGAATATTATACTGGTTCAACTTTAAGCAGAAATGCATGGTGCCAAAAGGCCTCTCACACAGTCTGCAAAGGGTGCCAACAGAATCTGTTGCACCCATTGCAGACTGTGTGAGAGGCCTTTCGGCACCATGTATTTCTGCTTAAAATTGAACCAGCATAATATTTTGTGATGGTTTGCATATACAGCCCCTGATGCTTTGCATTATGGGGGTATTTATGATTTTGTATTTCTTTGAAACTTGGCTTCCTGACCAATGCCCTTTGGGGTAACCCTTGCCTCAGTGCTTGCGCACTAAGGTTCTTTGTATAAATACTGTAACTGTTACTGTCCGAGAAATGTAGGGAAGTTTACACCAAACCAGACAGACATAAAATTTGACAGTTATAAAGCCCTGTTCTGTACAAGTCTGAAATAGCTATTCCCACGAAAAGGGAAGAAAGGAAAAACGTTTGGTTTTATTTAGTACCTTTCACACAAAACGGATTTCAAAGCAGTTTACAGTCCAGAAGAGGAAGAAAAAAGAATGTTACTGTCATTTCAGGTGCACATGGAGATTCAAACAGTACAGAGATATGAGTGGCAGGCTAATTGCAGAGAGGTGACGTGACTTACTCTGGGTCACATAGCAAGTGGCAATTGTGGGATTAAAACCTGGGTCTCCATGTTCACATCTCTGTGCTTTAAAGAGCAGCTGACACCTTCAGGAGAACTTTAACAAAATATAATATTTAAACACAGTTCAGCTTATATTTCACATTAGTTTTGTATTCTTCCTCCCCATTATTTGTTACTGAGGTCATTTGCATGAAAACAGGGTCTTTGCTCCTGGACTGTTCATCTGTTCCTGTTGCCTTCCCCCTACATGAGGTCATAACGCACTGCTTGTGACATCACAGTTTCTCTCATGGCAACAGACTGTGGTGTCACAACAGAGGGTTACGACTTCAAGTGGGGGAGTAAGCTACAGAGGCACATGAACTGTAAGGGAACTCTACAGCATAAAGATCATATATTCATGCAAACGGACTCAGTAATAAATAATGGAAATAGAAATATATAGGCTATATATGGAATGCAAGCTGAATTGTACCTAATTATTATGTTTCTCAAAGGTTTCCTTGCAGCATCAGTAGCACTTTAACCATTAGGCCAAACTGCCCCCCCCCCCCCAACAAGGGCAGGGGAGCAGTGAAAGATCCATTTGTTATGTTTCCCACATGAAGTCATCTCTGATAATATGCCAGTGTTAGCTTAGAGCTTGTGCTTTTGTATGCCACTTTTTCTGTTCACCACTATTTATGTGCATTGTTGCTAACTTGCTGGCACCTTAAAGGGGAACTGTCAGCTTCTGAGGGACAAGAATGCAGGACCTACAGGTCCCGACTGGCAGAAACGCAACATGTTTGACTTTTTTTAATTCATTTTTCTGTGCTAGAATCTTTATTTTCATCTGGTTAATCCTGTGACCCCCTGCTAGCCATTATTTACCCAGAGTCCCCTGGAGCCATCTCTTTGATGATGCGCCTGATGGGCTAAGTGCTGATACTTTCCTCAGTTGATTTGTACTGATGTTAGAAGTGCACACGTGCACTGTATATGTGTTAATCTTTTCCAAAAATTATACTGGCACATATGAGTCCCCCACAGCTTAGCCTGTCAGGCACGTCATCAGAGGGTTGGCGGTGGAGGACTCTGGGAAAATAATGGCTGGCAGGGGGTTGCAGGATCAGCCAGATGAAAATAAAGATTCTAGTTCAGTAGGGGAATAAAACAGCAGTCAAACATGTTGTGTTTCTGCTAATTCGGACCTATAGATCCCGAGTTCTTGTCTCTGAAAAGTTGACAGTTCCCCTTTAAGAAATGTAAGCTTATTTTAACACTTACTGGTGAGTGGCACTTGTAGTAGTTCTGTCAAATGCACCTCCTTTTCAGGTTACATACAGAAAGAAACCATGTACAATTGTAGCAAGCAAGCAAGCAATAGCCACGCATCATTTCCAACACTCACGTGTGAACTGTTTTGACAGATAACTTTTCTAGACCACGCTTAAGTGCTTAAAGGGACAGGTAGTTCTAGACTGTCTTATGTACTGGGGCACTGAGGTCCAAGCTTTTGATGCCAGTTTTATAGAATGGAACCAACAGTGAGTTACTTACAGAAGATCTGGGTTAGGCCAGCTTTACAGCACTAACAGGTCACACAATCACTGTGGGGAACCAGCTGCCCTAGTTTTGTTAATATAGATACAGAGCAGTAGTTGTATCCTCAAGTCGAGGGGGAACCAGTTTAAGTTCCGGTAAATATCGGGGTGTACCCTGTTGTCAGCAGACGGGGCAAGCATTCTGATTCTGCTGTACAATACACTAAGGCTTGGCATTTCTTTTTCAAGTTGGAAGGTAAATAATGCAGCTCTCTAATCCAATAATGAGAGCTGTCAAAACCTTGTATGAGACCCTTGGCATTAATCAACAGCAACACCACATAGAAATGGATAGAAGAGACCTGTTTAACTTTGCATCTGGAGAATATAGCAAAGCTACCGGGGCACTGGGTCACCTTCCTTGAATGACTGTGTATTGCATTCTATCTGTATATATGCAGACTGACAATTAGCTGGAAAGACTGGTTAATTCCTGGCAGCAAGTCATGGGTGATGTTGTGTTACTTTAATTTCTCTGTTTGGTAAACAGTAAAACAGATTTGTCAGTCTGTCACAGGACATCCGGGACAGGTCAGAGAGCTCTGTGACCTTTCACCTAGGGGTCATGGGTACAACCCGGCAATTTCCTCCACAGCTGACATTCCTGATAGTGGGGAGCTCTGCCCCATGTTGAACATGACCTTTATGGATTAGGTGAACTGTAGATATTTTTAGCACTCCTTCTTTGGGAAGAGTTCATCGTAGAGGTCTATTCCCCGTGGAAGGCTCTGTGCTGCACTGTTTCAGTTTCCTGGTGGTTCACTCGCTGTAGCTAAACCTTATACAGATTCAGGAATTCAGAGCTGCTTGGCCTTGGTAGGAAAGGAAAATTGTACTTTAAAGGAATTCCGCAGTTTGTGGGACCAGGTTTCAATTCCACTGCTAATGGGATACCTGCTGGGGGGGATCCCATTTAGTCACAGAATTTAGATTTTTTTTTTGGTTCATTAGAGAAAGTGGGCTGCCAGACGGTTATCCTAATGGACCAAAACAAAAGCATAAAATGGGAAGGCGCCTGCTTTATCACCGTTCAACCAAAACACAAAGCGGCGGGTAGCACGTCCAGGTGAATGCTTGTTAAATCAGAAGTATGTGTTAGTCGACAAAAAAAAAAAAAAGTCATCATATGATTTTTTTTTTTAGCATTAATATATTTTTGACATAATTAGAGTCATCATCTGTATATTTTATATTTCTCTCCTATCATGTTATTTTTTTTGTTCCATTATTTATGGTACCTTACTTCCTCAGCAGGAGGTTCCCTATGGTTCCCCTATCCAGACCCTCGGCGGCCCCACACCGGGTGCGGAGCCCGAGCTCCAACCTCCTCCATCACCCTTTCTTAGGTCGCATTGTGCCCCCTACAGTGCGGAAGACTGAGAGGTCAGGACAGAGGGAGCACCTAGGAGCGTCCGGTGCAGCGCCGCAGACAGACCTTCACAAGCGCCGGAGGATTGGGGCAGTTTTTACCCCTAGAGTTCTTCCCCCCCACCCCACAGTATGGGTGTGCGATGATGCCAAGGACGTTGCAGCACATGCTCCCGCACATCATACATCTGCCCGTGCTGACACCACTAGTACACCGCAAATTACGTTACCCCCAACCACTGCCAGGAGCCAGCACCATTGCGGGACTCCCTCCCCTTCCTCCCTGGAGAAGGAGAGCAGTCCTAGGGATCCTCAATCCTCCTCCCCAGTAGAAAACAGGAAGTTGTTATCCCTCTGTACAGACAGCTGGTGAGACCCCATCTGGAGTACTGTGTGCAGTTCTAGAGACCCAATCTCCGTAAGGACATCGACAAGATGGAAGCTGTCCAGAGGAGGGCAACTAAAATGGTGCAGGGTCTGAACCAGAAGACATATGAAGAGAGACTAAAGGAGCTTAATATGTATAGCCTCGAGGAAAGGAGGGAGAGGGGGGACATGATAGAAACTTTCAAGTACCTCAAGGGAATCAACAAAGTCCAAGAGGGTAGCATCTTTCAAAAAGAGGTGTGCAAGAACAAGGGGGCACAATTTGAAGATAGATGGGGGTAGCTCAGAGGTAATGTAAGGAAGTATTTTTTCACAGAGAGGGTTGTGGATGCATGGAACAGCCTTCCGGAGGAGGCTGTGGAGTCAAAAACAGTGGTTGAATTCAAGCATGCATGGGACAGCCATAAGGCAATTCTAGGGGGTGGGAGTAGGAAGAAGTAGGCTGCTGGTTAACTAGGATCTGCAGCTTATCCATTAGGTAGGGAAATGGACAGACTGGGTGGGCCAAGCGGTCCTTATCTACCATCAAATTCTATGTTTCTATGTAACAGCAAACCATGCCAACCGAACAAACAGCAGCAGAGCTCCCGGCCAGATTTCGCCTGTAGGCTTTCTCAAGGAATACTAGTCAATGGGAGTCATTATTTAAAGTTATGTTAACCAATCCAGTTTCAATACTCATTTAAAGGTGCAGTGTGTTCACAACTGAGATGTACTGTACTTATTCCTAAAGTGCTACACAATATCATATCCTAGATATTCTCATATCTTTACTGGATAGATACAGAACTTCATATTGACTCTATGAAGTTTTGTTATATGTAGCTGCTTTTTTGCACTTTTACACATATAAAAAAATCTTTTTAACTACATCTGTTGCCTGGTGCCGTGTTTTGCTGTTCTAGATGTTCTACTTCTGTCAGGCACAGGTGTGTGAGTGGAGCGTTCAAATGCTGCTGTTTTTTATGTCAGCAAATACAGTACAGATGCAAGGTACATAACTGAGGCAGCATAGTCTGAAGGTGCATCAGTACATTATGTAGTATAATACAATGGCCACTATACATTGGCAAAAATAAATATATATATATATATATACACAAGCATGCCAGGTATACATTTACACGGATTAAAGACTCACATAGGGAGGATTGAGAAGTTGTTAAGGGTATGAAGGTAGAGAGGTCTCTGAGAAGGTGCAGGGGAGTAATGATAAGGAAGGCGCAGTGTGCAGGTGGGAGAGAAAGTAGAGGGAGGGGGAGGAGTGGGGAGGGAGGAGCAGAGGAGGAAGAGAAAGGTGGGAGGGAGGAGCAGAGGAGGAAGAGAAAGGTGGGAGGGAGGAGCAGAGAAGGAAGAGAAAGGTGGGAGGGAGGAGCAGAGGAGGAAGAGAAAGGTGGGAGGGAGGAGCAGAGAAGGAAGAGAAAGGTGGGAGGGAGGAGCAGAGGAGGAAGAGAAAGGTGGAGGGAGGAGCAGAGGAGGAAGAGAAAGGTGGGAGGGAGGAGCAGAAGGAAGAGAAAGGTGGGAGGGAGCAGAGGAGGAAGAGAAAGGTGGGAGGGAGGAGCAGAGAAGGAAGAGAAAGGTGGAGGGAGGAGCAGAGAAGGAAGAGAAAGGTGGGAGGGAGGAGCAGAGGAGGAAGAGAAAGGTGGGAGGGAGGAGCAGAGAAGGAAGAGAAAGGTGGGAGGGAGGAGCAGAGGAGGAAGAGAAAGGTGGGAGGGAGGAGCAGAGGAGGAAGAGAAAGGTGGGAGGGAGGAGCAGAGAAGGAAGAGAAAGGTGGGAGGGAGGAGCAGAGGAGGAAGAGAAAGGTGGGAGGGAGGAGCAGAGAAGGAAGAGAAAGGTGGGAGGAGGAGCAGAGGAGGAAGAGAAAGGTGGGAGGGAGGAGCAGAGGAGGAAGAGAAAGGTGGGAGGGAGGGAGCAGAGAGAAGGAAGAGAGGAGGTGAGGAGGGTAGGAGGAGGAGGAGGAAGAGAAAGGTGGGAGGGAGGAGCAGAGGAAGAGAAAGGTGGAGGGAGGAGCAGAGAAGGAAGAGAAAGGTGGGAGGGAGGAGCAGAGGAGGAAGAGAAAGGTGGGAGGGAGGAGCAGAGGAGGAAGAGAAGGTGGGAGGGAGGAGCAGAGAAGGAAGAGAAAGGTGGGAGGGAGGAGCAGAGGAGGAAGAGAAAGGTGGGAGGGAGGAGCAGAGAAGGAAGAGAAAGGTGGGGGAGGAGGAGCAGAGGAGGAAGAGAAAGGTGGAGGGAGGAGCAGAGAGGAAGAGAAAGGTGGAGGGAGGAGCAGAGGAGGAAGAGAAAGGTGGAGGGAGGAGCAGAGAAGGAAGAGAAGGTGGGAGGGAGGAGCAGAGGAGGAAGAGAAGGTGGGAGGGAGGAGCAGAGAAGGAAGAGAAGGTGGGAGGGAGGAGCAGAGAGGAAGAGAAAGGTGGGAGGGAGGAGCAGAGGTGGGAGAAGGAAAGATGGGGATTGAGGTGGAGGGGGGAAAAGTAGAGGGGGGTCAAGGGGGCTGGAAGGGGAGCAGTTGTAGGGGGGAACTTCAATTGCTTTTTCAGCATCGCTAGAGTGGGTGCAAGGCAAACAGAGCGGGGGAGATGATTCCAAAAATCTGGGAGTCTGAAGGAGAATGTGACCTTGCCTGATTATGAGTGAGGATGAGGGAGATTGAAAGTGCGGGAATCGCAGGTGCTGAGGCAGTAACCTGATGTAGATGAGGGAAATAAGAGAGTGGTGAGATGGGGGGTGGGCTGCGAACCAGAACTTACCGACGAAAGCGGCACAGTGGGCAAGGTGACGGTTTGTGAGGGAGGAGAAGAAGAGGGCAGAGTATAGGGAACAGTGATGGGTTTGGAATGGGAGGTTTGTTGAGAAATGACAGAAGGCATTATATAAGGGGTCTAGCTTAGTGAGAGATGATTCGGGGGCCAAGCTGTAGACTACGTCAGCGTAGTCAATTGTGGGGAGGATTAGTTTGGAAATTATCTGCTTGCCAATCGGGAGGGAGAGACACTTCTTGGTTCTATACAAGGCTCCCAGTTTAGGCCAAAGTTTACGAACATACGAAATTTGCCAGCAGATAAAGGCCTAGAGGTCTATCAAGTCTGCTCGAATGTGCAGCTAGCACCCCTTATTCTGCAGCTGTCCCTTCCTTCCACCCTTCCCCTTCATTAACCCTCCCCTTGTCCTGTCCCATCCTTGTTTGAAGCAGTCCACTGTTCTACTGCATACCACTTCAGCAGGTAACGATTCCACCCAGCCACCACCCTCTCTGTAAAAAATGTCTCTCATCTCCTCCTGAACCTTCCTTGCTCCAGTCTCATATCATGGCCCCTGGTGTCCCTCCCTCCCTTACTTTGAACAGCCCTCTGTACTTGTCTTGTTTATTCCTTTCATGTATTTAAAGGTTTCAATCATGTCACCCCTGTCTCTCCTCTCCTCCAGTGAGTACATGTTCAACTCCTTCAACCTCCTCTCATGATAAGTCCCCAGCCCCTTGATCATCTTTGTCGCCTGCGCTGCACCCCTCCAGTAACTTAATGTCCCTCTTCAGATATGGATGCCAGTACTGCACGCAGTACTCCAGGTGTGGTCTAATTAATGACCTACGCAGTGGCAGAATCACCTCCTCTCTCCTCGAGGATATACCCCTTGCAATACAACCCAGCATTTTGTTGACCTTTGCAGCTGCCTTCCTACATTGTGCCGAGTTCTTCATTGACCCTGTAATGAGCACACCCAGATCCTTCTCCTCCTCTGTCTGGGCTAGCTGCACTCTCCCTAGCTGGTAACTCTTCCTTGGGTTCTTCATCCCAAAATGTAGCACCTTGCACTTTTTGGCATTAAAGCCCAGTTGCCAGGTGTCTGACCAGGTTTCAAGCTTTGCCAGATCATCCTGCAACCCCTGCCATCCCCCTAGATCATCCACCACCGCGCCTACCTTGGTATCATCAGCAAACAGACTGATCTTGCTCTTGATGTCCCATGATATGTCTGCAATGAATATCACAAACAACACTGGTCCCAACACCGAGCCCTGTGGAACACCACTCATCACTGCCCTTAGGTGTGAGAGCTCCCCACCCACCACCACCCTCTGTTGCCTTCCCTGAAGCCAGTTTCCTACCCATCTCACCAGATTTGCACCCGCCCCTGTGCCTACTAACTTCCTTCCCAGCCTTCCATGTAGCACTGAGTCGAATGCCTTACTGAAGTCCAGATACAGGACATCCACTGCATGGCCCCTGTCCAGTTGCCTAGTTACCCAGTCATAGAACTCGACCAGGTTGGTTTGGCAGGATCTGCCACATGAAGCATGCTGTCTGCTGTCCTGTAGTCCTTTGGCCTGTAGGAGGGCCACCAGCCCTCCTTCAGGATGGTCTCCATTAGCTTACCCACGATGGATGTGAGGCTCACTGGTCTGTAGTTTCTGTTCATCCTTGGGGCTACTCTGTGGAGGGCACCACATGAGCCATCCTCCAGTCCTGAGGTACACACCCTGAATGTAGTGAGGCATTAAATAGGTCTGCCAAAGGTCCTGCAAGGACCTCTGCCAGCTCCTTCAGTACCCTGGGGTGGATGCCATCTGGGTCTGGCGCCTTGTCCACCCTCAGTGCCTTCAAACCTCTCAAACTCTGCTCTCCATGATTTCCCCATCTGTCACCACTTCCCACCCTGCTTCTGCCATTTCTCCCACCTTGGGTGTCCCCCTCTTCTTTAGTAAATACTGAGCAGAAGTACTCATTTAGTGCTTCCTTATTGCACCCCTGCTTCCACCCAACCCCTTCCTTCCTAATCCTTACTATGTGGTCCTTACAGCTCCTTTTCTCCTGATGTACTTAAAGAAGTCCTTCTCCCCCTTCTTAATGCCTTGTGCCAGCCTGAGTTCCGTAAATGCTTTGGCTCCCTTTACTGCCCTTGTCACTGCCTTCGATTCTGTCAAGTACTCCTCCCTGTCCTCCCCCTGTTTTCTTGTACTTCCTAAAGGCAGCTCTTTTCCTCCTTACCTTTCCATGACCTCCTTGCTCAACCAGATCAGTTTCTAGCCCTAGCCTTCTTGCTCTGGGCTTTGCAGCAGGTTTTGGTTGGCTCCACTATCCCCAGCTTTATGAGCTCCCACCTCTGGTTAGTGTCCATACTAGATTGAATTCTGGCCAGGTACCCTTTTACCACTTCCCCCATCCTCCCAAAGTCGGCCCTCCTGAAGTCCAGCACTATTCACCCTGTCCCTACGAAATAACCTGTACCCTGGTACAGACAGGTCCCAGTCATTGTATTGGGTGGCCCATGTTTCCGTGATGGCTGCAATGTCCACCTCTCCCTCTGCCATGAGAACCTGTAACTCTGCAGTTTTCCTCCCAAGGCTCCTAGCATTAAGGGTAACCACCTTCCACCCTTTCCCCTCCCATCCTGCCCTCCTTTTCTAGCATCACCAACAGTACTTGCCATTTGTCCTTTGTCACTGTTATGGGGGTAAGCTCATATGATTTCCCAACCTGTGGTCTCTGCATATCTCTTCCCCAACTGCCACCCCCCACTCCTAGTTTAAATTCCCAACTTCCTCTTTGTACTCCTCCATCCTCCGCTTTCAACACTTTCTTTCCTCCTCACTCAAGTGTAGTCTGTCCTTAGCATAGAGACTACTGTCCTCCCAGGTCTCTCCCCACCCCCAACAGCCCATACCCTTTAGCACAACACCAGGTTCTTAGCCATCCGTTAAATTCTCTATT
This sequence comes from Neoceratodus forsteri, assembly GCA_016271365.2. Taxonomy (NCBI): domain Eukaryota; kingdom Metazoa; phylum Chordata; order Ceratodontiformes; family Ceratodontidae; genus Neoceratodus; species Neoceratodus forsteri. Next base: position 62,997,821 of record JADMNL010000036.1, on the reverse strand, counting down.
CTCAGCTTCCTTGTTGTGCTTGCCTTTGGCACCGGAAGTATCTCTGAAAAAGTTACTGATCTTCCTGCTCCCTCACATAATTGTGCTAGTTCTTCAAACCTCCTCTGGACTGTATCTACTGTCTTGTCAGCTAGGTCGTTTGTCCCAAGATGTACAATTAAATGAGGCTTGTCCCTACCCCTTCTAGCATAATTTGGAATGGATGGAGTCAGCGTGCTGGGAGAAGTCTAGCTTGGGGTCCAGCCAGACACCCAGGTATTTAAAGGACTGCATTGTTTCTATTTTTGTACTATCCAAGGAAAAGAAGATGGAGGAGATGGGAGCTTTGCCAGTCTTTGGGTGGTGCCGAAAGCCATGACAACAGTTTTTTTGGTGTAGCACTTGAGGAGGTTTGCCTTGAACCGGTTAAGAGCATTCACAAAAGCATCCTGCAAGGATGATTGGACTGCAGGGAAGGAGGGGCCTGAAGCATAGAGAACAGTGTTGTTGGCATACATGTGTATGTGCATTGGCAAGCACAAAGAGGGAAGGTCATTAACAAAAATTGGGAAAAGGGTGGGGCCTAGAATAGACCCCTGATGGACACCTGCATGAATTGGGAGGATGGTGGATTTGGAGTGACCTAGTTGCACGTATTGGTATCTGTCTAAGATATATGATCTAAACCAGTCCATAAAGGAGGGTGGGAGACCTATAGAAGTTAATTTGTTTAGCAGGAGACTGGAAAAGGAATAGTTGTTCTTTCAAGAAATTTAAGGAATTTATTAGCACAGTTGTGGACTTTTTAATACGCTAAGTTACTTAACTTGAATTAACCTCCCCATTGATACACTGCTGCCTGAGTCCTCGACCCAGATCCTACCCATAAAACTACTCCTTGGACCTAATCACAAAGCACTCACAATCGTCACCATTTACATTCCACCCTGGGACCAAGCCAATGGCCTCAACAATGTCCTCAAGTTCATCAACTTCCAACCTCCTGACTCCGAACTTATCCTTCTAGGGGACTTCAATATTAATTGGCTTGCATCAGATGTAGGAGCTCATAAAGATGCCATAGCTGCTGCCAACCTCACACAGATGGTCAACACCCCTACTAGGACAGACTATAAGACTGGCACTAGTACCCTCCTGGACTGGGTACTTACTAACCACCCATCCCGATTCTCTCGTACCTCCATTCTCCCGGACTCCCTCAGTGACCAGTCCCCAGTCATTTGTGAATGGTCCAACAAATTTCTCAAGTCACCCCCCAAAATCATATATAGTAGGGCCCTCCCACGTGGGCAACTCTCCAATTTCAAATGATACCTGAGTCTACAAGACTGGCAACCCATCTATAATGGTACATATGTCAATGCAGCCCTCAACTCCTTCATCGCCACCTTTAACAAGGCCTGTGACCTCTTTGTGCCTGCTAAAAAATGTAAAGCCAAAACACTCTGTAACCCCTGGATAAACTCCAAGCTCCTCTCACAACTGAAAGCTAGGGACCATCTCTAGGCAGTGGCCAAAGCCACAGGCAAGCTATCAGACATACAAAACTACAAACAAGGCTGGAATGCCTGTAACAAAGCCATCCGACTTACCAAAAGCTCCTACTATAATGATGCACTCTTGAACACCTGGGGAAATGGTCGTGCTTTCTGGGATAACATCAAGGAAATCACAGGAAAACAACCAAAAAATACCCCAGCCATGCTGATAGTTGATGGGGTCACTACTCTTGACCCCACAACAATTGCTAACATCTTTACCATAGCATTTACCGACCTTAGTGCCGTCCTCCCCCCTGACTTCTTTAATGAAGACACCTGCTCCTCAAATGCACGTGTTGCTCAGACTAATAACCCCAACTTCTACTTTCAGGAGATAAATTTGAATAAAGCATGACGATACATCACAGCTGCAATCTTTAAATCCAGAGTTAGTGGTGACACCCTTGACCTTAAGTTACTGTCACTTACTCTTGAGGAAGTTCTTCGTCCCTTAACCAAAATCCCCTGAATCTCTCCGCTCCAGTCAATTCCCGGACAGATGGAAAATTGCTACTGTCACTCCAGTTCACAAAAGTGGTGATAAGACTAGCCATACTAACTATCACCCGATTTCTATTCTGCCCCCTCTCTCCAAGGCACTTGAACGTATCGTGGCAGACCAACTAACCGACCACCTCGCCAAATACAATCTATTGTGTGAGCAACAGCACGGATTCAGAAGGGGACACAGCACCTCCACTGTCCTTCTTGAATTCACTGGAGCTGTACATAGTTCCCTTGACAAGGGCCTTCTTACTGGCACAGTTTATATTGACCTCTCCCAGGCTTTTGATACTGTCCAACATTGGCTACTGGTCAACCAACTCCTGAACATTGTACTCTCTCCGGACTCAGCACAGTGGTTCAAAAGCTACTTGGAAAACTGCACACAAAGGGTGAAAATTGCCAATACTCTCTCTGATACCTTAGCAGTTCGTACTGGTGTCCCTCAAGGTTCGACACTTGGCCCGCTACTTTTCAGCCTATTTCTAAATTCCTTACCACAGTCTTCCACAGAGAAAATCATCCTCTATGCAGATGATGCAGTCGTATTTTCATCCCACACAGACCCCATATCATTACAACAAAATCTCCAGCTTGGTTTTAGTGCCATTGAGAAGTGGTTCTCTAATCACAAACTCATCCTTAACCACAAGAAAACAAAGTCTATGCTCTTCTGCAGCTCTCACAATAGACGCAAGCTACACCCCCTGACTATCTCCACATCGCAAGGGAATATCCTCGAACAGGTCCATTTCTTCAAATACCTTGGGATACTGCTAGATACCAACCTCTCCTACAAGGCACACGTCGAAAGCGTGGCTAAAGCTGCTAATACCCGCCTTGGCCTCCTCTACAGGCACAGACAACATATCACACCCCAAGCACTGAAGCTTGCCATTCAGAGTTCCGTGGTCTCGATTACTGACTACAGTCTCCTCATCTATGGCTCTGCTACTATGACTACCCTCAGACGTATCTCAACAGCCTTCAACAAGTCGTGTCGACTTATCACTGGGGCACACCGACCTACACATACCTGTGATCTATATGCTTAAACCTGCTGGCTCCAACTCTCAAATCGTATAAAGTTCCTCACCTGCATAATGGCAAAGAAAATTAGCCTTGGACTTGCGCCACTGGGGGGTCACTGCCCTGCTCCACAACAGCAGAAACAACAAGGAGATCACCAGGGGTTCTAAAACTCAACTCCTTCAAATCCCCCGCTGACGCACTGCTCAGGGTCAATGTTCCTTCGCCTATACTGCTCCTCTCTGGCTGAATAACCTCAGCCCAGCCATCACCTCAGCTCCAACTCTTGGTACCTTCAAAACTAGACTACGGCTTCATCTTACGGCCTCAAGCTCCTGTGACTACTACACTTATTCCTGAGCTGTCATGTCCTGCCACTGATACCATCACTTCTTCCTCCTCTGTTGCTGTTCCGTACCCCACTTGCACTTATTATCAATCTACCGCCCCCACCTATCCACCCCTCCACCCCTCCCCACCATCCCCCTGCCCTTCTTTCCTTTCACCATGTTTGCCTGCACCCCTCATCCCATCGTCTGACAACTGCCTCTGGCTGCATCTTTGTGTTCCCTCCCTTCGTTTTCCCCCCTTGTTCTCTGGTACCAGCTGCCTCTATACCTAGGCCCCACTGTCATTCCACAGGTTTTCTACTTGTTTCCTTACCTGAGTGTTATATTATCCTGTCTCTAATTACCAAATGTTGTTGTACCATGACTGTTGTTCTCTTATTTTGTGTCATTTCATCCCTGTTCGTATTGCCTCTGACGTGGAACTTTTGTAAAAGAGCCTTGGCTCAAAGGTCTTTGTAATCCTAGAATTGAATAAATAAATAAATAAACCGGAAGCACTTCCACTAGATTTTCCTCTGATTCACCATTATGTCATCATCTGGTCAATGAGTGGTTGAACTGATGATTGTCGGCACGTGTGTATATTTTAAGACATGTTCTTCATTTCTTTGTTTTGCTGTGAATTTGTATGTATTTTTTTGCCCACAGATTTTTTTCTATGTCAGTAGGGACACTTTGCAATCTCTTAGTGTGGCTCAGGTTCATTGAAGCACTTTATGCTCTACTAAGGCTTACAATTTAGTTGTGCAAATTGGATTACGTCCTGCACTTGTATCTATACTGAGAGCTTGCATGCTATTTATGTGGCTATATTACATTTCTTCCTTTTGCCTCCCTCCAATCCTTCTGTCATATTTGACTTAAAGTAGCAATATTTGCTAGTGAAACAAAATCATTTTTTTTAGCAATAAGGTATTTCTGGCAAAAACATCAATATATCAATTTTTCTTTTTATTATATTTCATACCTAAACTGATATATGGGGGTTTAAAAGTAACTGATCTCTGGCCACATCCGCTGTGAATAAATTAAGCATCTTGATATGGTGTTGTGCTGTTTTCCATCAGAAATGTGTGTCAGTACCTGCCTAATACATCCAGAGTATGAGTCCAGCATGTGAAGTCAAAACATAACCTCTGGGGAGGGATTTTTAAAAATTGCTAGCGGTGGCCATCTTTAATGACTTGATTCATTCATTCTAAAACATTGTAATAAACAGTGTTTTGAAAACATCAGAGAAAAATAACAATAGTTTATGATGAATCTAAGGACATCAGAAATACATTATTGCTACAAAATAATGACGAAATGTTCTGCTGAATAATAAATATTGTGCTTTAAATATTTCTTAGACATATTTTTGATGCCTTTTTGTATGTTCTTCCTTCTTGGATCTGCAGCATTCTATCATACGTCTACTAAACCCTCCCCATTGCTTCATTTCCAATTACATTATTGGAAGACTGTTACACCGTTTAGACCTTTGAGCCCCTTAGCTTGTGATATTTCTGCAATTTTGTACTCAACTGATTTAATCTATGCTCTTGTTTAATTGTGCTTGATTTTTCAGTTGTGAAACTATTTTATGCCAAGAAACTTTGGGAGGGCCAGTCTGAGGTTCAGTGTGAGGAATAAACTCCTCCCACATACTTTACTTAAACTAGCCGCTCCCAGGAAACCCCTCTCTAGAGTTTGGAAAATGTATCTTTCTCTTACCTGAGCTCCTGCATGTGTGTGTGCTGGTTACATAGAAACATAGAAACATAGAATTTGACGGCAGATACGGACCGCTTGGCCCACCTAGTCTGCCCATTTCCCTACTTACTGGATAAGCTGCAGATCCTAGTTAACCAGCAGCCTACTTCTTCTTACCCCCATCCCCCAGAATTGCCTTATGACTGTCCCATGCATGCTTGAATTCCACAACTGATTTTGACTCCACAACCTCCTCTGGAAGGCCGTTCCATGCATCCACAACCCTCTCTGTGAAAAAATACTTCCTTAAATTACCTCTGAGCCGCCCCTCTATCTTCAAATTGTGCCCTCTTGTTCTTGCACACCTCTTTTTTTGAAAGATGCTACCCTCTTGGACTTTGTTGATTCCCTTGAGGTACTTGAAAGTTTCTATCATGTCCCCCCTCTCCCTCCTTTCCTCGAGGCTATACATATTAAGCTCCTTAAGTCTCTCTTCATATGTCTTTCGGTGAAGACCCTGCACCATTTTAGTTGCCCTCCTCTGGACAGCTTCCATCCTGTATATGTCTTTGTGGAGATTGGGTCTCCAGAACTGCACACAGTACTCCAGATGGGGTCTCACCAGCTGTCTGTACAGAGGGATAATAACTTCCTGTTTTCTACTGGTGATGCCTCTCCCTATGCATCCCAGTATCCCCCAGCCCTCCTTGCTGCCCTCTCACATTGCTTGCCCACCTTTAGGTCATCTGATATGACTACCCCCAGATCCCTTTCCATTTTTGTTTTGTTAGTATCTCACCCCATTGCGTACTCTTCCCCTGGGTTTTTGTTTCCCAGGTGCATTACCTTGCACTTCTTAGCATTGAATCTAAGCTGCCATACATTTGACCATTCCTCTAACCTTGCCAAGTCCCTTCTCATCCTTTCCACCCCACCCTGTGCATCAACTCTGTTGCAGATCTTAGTGTCATCTGCAAAGAGACATACTTTTCCTTCAGTCCTTCCGCGAATGTAAGCTTATAAAGACATTAAAAGGACCGGTCCTATCACTGAACCCTCATGTGTACCCACTAGTAACCCTCCTTTCTTCTGAATGGACTCCATTTACTATTACTCTCTGTGTCCTATTCTCCAGCCAATTTTTACCCAGGCTGTCATCTTGGGACCCACTCCCAGGCTGGCTAACTTGCATATTAATCTTTTGTGTGGGACTGTGTCAAATGCCTTGCTAAAGTCTAGGTAGGCCATGTCCACAGCCCCTCCCTGATCTACTACTTTGGTCACCCAGTCAAAGAAATCTATCAGATTTGTCCGGCATGACCTTCCCGCTGTGAATCCATGCTGCCTAGAGTCCTGTGCCCCTCTGGCCTCTAGATACTCGACAATTCTTTCCTTCAGAAGTGATTCCATCATTTTCCCTATCACTGAGGTTAAACTAACAGGTCTGTAGTTTCCTGCTTCTGCCTTGCTCCCACTTTTGTGAAGGGGAATCACATCTGCCCTCCTCCAGTCCTCGGGTACCACCCCATCCTCCCATGATTTGTTAAAAAGGGTAGTCAGTGGTGTCACTAGTTCTACCCTTAGCTCTTTAGAATTCTGGGATGAATCCCATCAGGCCCCATTGCTTTGTCCACCTTCGGTTTAAAGTTCTTTCAGAACCCTTTTCTTCTGTGTAAGGACTGGTATCACTTCTGTATCCAGAGTGTTACTACTGTTTGTTTTATGCCTCCCCTCTTCATTTGTAAATAGTGAGCAAAAGTATTTGTTTAGGTATCTCTGCCTTTCACAGTCTCCTCTGCCCACCCTCCCCTCCCTTTATTAAGCCTCACTATCCCTCCCTTGGTCTTCCTTCGCTCCCTGATGTACCTATAAAGGTACTTCTCTGTTTGTTTTAATTGCTTCTCTTGCTTCCCCTGGTATTAGCTTGTTGCTGCTTCTCCCTGTGTTCTCCTGGTTTGGTGAGTTTTTGTCCTTGCCCCCCCCCACGCTGTTTCCCGTTCGCTTCCCATGCTTTCCCTGTTCCCTGCCCTCCCCTTCCCGTCTCCTCCGCGCTCCTCTCTCAGTATTGGATTCTGCTGGCATGCCCCGGTGCACTCCCTAGGGCGCATGGTTTTGTCCTCCTCTGGGGCTGCTCCGGTGCTCGTGTCCACGGGGTGAGTCGGGCTGGTGGTCACCACTCCTGGGTCCCCCTCTGTTGCAGGAGCCATGCTTCGGATCCATTCTGTGCTCCCTAGTAGTTTCAGTCACCAACTCTGCCGTTGCCTGCACTGGACACCCCTTCAGCTGCCTCTCAGCTACCCGCACCCCTTGTTTTGCTTCTTTGTTGCCATGGGCCGGCGCACGCTGCCCTGCTCTCGCTGAGCATTATTTTGTTCTTCTACCTAGCACTGGGATTCTGCCGCGGTGGTTCCCATCGCGCTGCATTCTCAGCCTGCATGCTCTGGATTCAGTCCCCTTTTAGACCTGCCTTCTGCATTCATCATGCTGTGCTTGTCCTTCACTCAGAAGCATGCCTTCCTCCCATACCTTGGCTTCAATTGCTGCCTCTTTCCCTTGTCTGTTGCATTTATAATTTTGGAACTATTGTGCCTGCCCTCCTAGCTCCTTTTGGGATAGTTTCATCGGGAGGTGTAGGTTTTCTGCCAGGTGACGAGTCTTGGGTCAGATAAAGTTTGACACCTTTAAAATGCCCTTCACCTGTCAAGCACTTTTCAATGGTTGCCTTGTCCATTCCATATCTCCCTCTGCTTTTTCGTTCCCTGCTGCAGCTACTTAGTGCACTGCCTACCTCACCATATTCACAAAAACGGAACAAAGAAAATTTTACCTTCTAGCTTCCATTTGTGGATCATGGCACCTTCCTGTCGCTTCCTGTTTATCCTATGGTGGAGGACATGGGGGTCTTGGTAGGGTGTCATGGCCCCTTGTCATCACCTGCCTCATGTTCCCACTGCCTCATTTGTTTCCCTGTCCCCCCTTCCTGGCTCTTACCTTTTTGCCCTGCTCTTCTGCTCTCACTTCTCACGCCTTCTTCTTGGTTTTCAGGTTCTAACACTCTACGGGCCCTGTTCCTAACTCTGCTTTTGGGGTATTGAGTGAAGGTAGACTGCTATCTGCCAGGAATGGGGGTTCCCATTGTAGCTTATTATGTATGCAAGTCTCCGTCCTCCAGCTGCTGTATCATAGTTCACTGTGGATTCCATCAGATGGGAGTCTTGCCTGAAAGTTAAAATAGCTTCAAGTTTAGTTCCTACTTGTCTAGTACTACCTCACCTTGGATGACGAACCTCGTGCCTGTGTGCCTAGTTCTGTTTTGGTCAGACTCTGTCCCTATGCATTTCTGCATGCCTGTGCCTTCCATCTGGTACCATGGAGTCAGGGGTGCCATCCTTCATTCTGCTCTGCTTGGTCTGTGCCCGATCTATTGATCGGGCTGAGTGTTGCCTTGCTTCCTTCTACAGTGCTTGGCCTGTGCCTGATCTCTGACTGGGCCACATGTGCCTTGCCCCATTCTATTGTGTTTGGCCCATGCCTGATCCTGATTGGGCCGTGCATTGCCTTACCTATTTCTTCCTCATGTTTGGTTCCTCCTCATTCCAGGACCTGCTTTCTCCTGCCCACCTCCTTCTCAAATTTTCCAGTGCCTGATCATGATGTCGCCTCTCCAGCATTGGCAGCCACTCCTCCTGAGCCTCCACCTGGCAGGAAGCGCACGACTAAAACACGCCTCTCCATTTCAGATTGGAGTGTGCCCCGGCTAACTGCTGAGCTTCACCGCCGTGGCATTGCTTACCCTGCTTCTGCTCATAAGCAAGTTCTTTATGACCTTTATTTGTCCAGTGTGCAGTCTATGCCAGCCCCAGCACCTGCCCCCACAGCTCCTCAGCTTACCTCTACCATGTCCAACAAATGCACCTTCATGGCTCAAATGACTTCCTTCTTCCATGTCTGGTCTCCAGTCTCGCATGTCCACCATTGAGGCCCATATATTGACTTAGCTGTCTCCTTCTTTGCCACTTCTTCAGCCTAACCTTCCTTCTCCAAGAAATGTTTCGCCTCCTTCTGCTCCTCCAGTTTTGCCTGATCCTGCTCCTCTTGCTATGCCGAGAACATTGCCATCTCCTCCAGACCTGGTTATTTCTCCAGTCCATCTAATCTCGGATCACCTTCGCAAGGACATCATCGATCACAAGGATGTTAATTTGGTTTCCTTCCTGGTTTCCTCTCAAGACTTTGTGGACAATTGCATTGTTTCCTGCGGTGACATCTCAGTTGTCCTCAAATCCAAGGATCCCGTCTTCTCCACAAATTGACCATTTCATAGTTTGTTCTGGCCATTAGTCTTTATCGGGATGTCTTTTGCTCAGCTTTTCCTGCCTGCCATGCAGAATTGGACTCCTACTTGTACCTCCTGGTGGACCTTAGTACCCATTATGGCAGTACCCTGTTCTACGACTACCACAAGTCCTTCTCTGTCATGGTGGCCACCCCCTTGTATCACTATAATACTAGGCTGAATTGGGCGGTCCTTGACAATGAACTGTTTTGTCATCATTTTGCCAGCCAAAGGGCTTTCACCTGCTCCCTTTGTGGTTCTTTTAACCACTTTGCTCCGCTGTGCCAGTTGGTTGCATCATCTTCCATGGCCTCCTCCTTGGCTCCATGACCTTCTCCTTCCTCGTCACCCTCTGCTCCTTCTGGAATCAGTCATACTTTTGTGAACTCTAAGGTTCATTCTGCCCCTGGCCATTCTCACTAGACTCTGGGCAATCATTCAGTTTGTTACAGTTTCAACGCCAGCAGTTGTCTCCACTCCAACTGTGGCTTTCTACATGTTTGCAGCTACTGCTGTGGTGCCCATGCTCTCAGTGTTTGTCTTAAGGCTCTCCGTTCTTTCAAATGACAGTTTTCCTATCCATCTATGCCTCTCCACATCACCATGTTGGCAGCTGCCTTGGCTTCCCATTCTTCCCGTGCTGCCGCTGCTCATCTCCTTTTGGGGTTTTAGCATGGATTTCATACAGGCATAGCTGTCCTTCCATCTGAATCGAACACTTGCCACAATCTGCTTTACATGAGCCAGACATTGTGAAGCAGCTACTTCAGAAGGAGCTCCAAAAGAACCTCTTTATTGGTCCATACCCTCAGCCCCCATTTCCTATATTTTGTATCAATCCTATTGGTATAACAACCAGGATGTTTTCAGGCAAAAAGCATCTTATCATGGATCTCTCTGCTCCTCATGCTTCTTCCACTCCCAGTATCAATTCCTTAATTCCAGCCAAGGAGAATTCCTTATTCTACGCCCATATAGACAATGCCATGACATTAATCAAGCATCTTGGCTCAGGAGCTTGGCTTTCCAAAGCTGATATCTCAGATGCTTTCAAACTACTGCCTATCCATCCCTCACTTTGGCACCTGTACGGCATGTCTTGGGAAAATTGCTATTACTTTGCAGTCCGTCTTACTTCTGGATGCAGGGGCATCCCTAAGTTGTTTGACCAGTTTGCCAAAGCCCTTTGTTGGGCCTTACTTAATGTCCACTGTAGACCAGCTGTGCTGCACTTCTTAGATGATTTTCTCATAGATTCAACAGACTCCATTCCAGAGGAAGGTATAAATACCCTAGTTCAATTTTTCACAACTTTAAATATCCCTCTAGCCACAGAGAAAACCTTAAGCCTGGGTACTTCCCTCAAATTTCTTGGGATCATTCTGGACTCCATACGTATGGAAGCTCATCTACCAGTTGACACACTTCTTCGAATCCAAGATCAGGTCCATTCCTTTTCAACTCGATCATTTTGTATGAAACAGGAATTACTTTCCTTACTAGGTTACTTGAACTTCACCATGAGAATCATACCGCAAGGTAGATCATTCATTTTTTACCTTTTAAACCTAGCTTCATCAGTTAACAAACTCCACCACTTCATTCAGATCACAGCTGCGGCAAAATCTGATCTAGCCATGTGGTCCTTATTTCTTGCCCACTGGAATGGTTGCTCCATGTTTTATAAAGACCTCGCACCAGACTTCTACCCCAGGATTTATACTGATGCCTCACCGACTTATGGATATGGTGTCATTTTTGACTCAGCTTGGTTTGCCACCCCTTGGTCTCTCCAGACATTCAGTCTATCCCACAATTTTCCTCCACTGCTTCATTATCTGAAATGTATCCAATCGTAGCTGCTGCCTTCCTATGGGGTCATTTATGGACTCTGCAGTCAGTTTCCATATTCTCAGACAACCAAAGTACCACAGATATTGTTAATAAAGGGTGATCATCATCCTTGGCCATAACGATGTTCATGCGAAAGTGGACCTGGCTCTCACTATACCATAATTTCACCCTTCAATGTTTTCACATACCCGGTCATGTTAATAAAGCAGCTGAGGCATTGTCCTGCTTCCAATTTCAGGTATTCCACAGATTATGTCCAGAAGCAGATCCAGAGATGGTGTCTCCACTTTCCTTCCAGGATCTAATAATGCCCTACAATATTGCCGGTGCCAAGCTTCCTCCATCATGTAAAACTTTAGCCCCTTCCACAGGATTTGCTTACTCTACAGCTTGGTCTAAATATGCTTCTTTTTGTGCCTCACAAAAACCGAGTGCTATTCCTATCTCCAACGACCATGTTCTAGCATTCATGACCTTTTGCCATAAAGCCTTACATCTCTCTCATGGCACCATTAAACAATACATTGCAGGGATCCAGTTTGTTCATTCTGAAGATACACTTTCCGCTCCATCAATTCTATTTAATCCATCCGTAAAACTCCTCTTGCTGGGTTTTCAAAAAGTTGCTCCAACCAAAACTGCTCAAAGACTTCCGATAAAAGATCCCCTAATAAGATGCCTCTTGAACTCACTAGATGCCAAGCCTTTCGATCCAAGGACCAGCATGATGATTTTCACTGCTGTATGCCTAGCTTTCTATGGATTTCTTAGACCTGTAGAATTTTCAGTTCACACTCCTACTTCTTCTACATTTCTCAAGATATCTAACCTTCTCAAACAAGATGATTTCTATACTTTACATCTGCTTTCATCAAAAACAGACCAAGCTCACGAAGGAGTCATAATCCCTATATTTTCTTTGAAGAATAAAGGGCCCAACCAGAGAAACCCATGCAGTTTCATGTTGGTTCTAATTATTCCCTGCCCTTATTAACCTTGACTCATAATTCTCCAGTGACCACTAAATGGTTCATTGACCACATCAGAATATTATTACACCGACTGGGACTTAACCCAAATTCATACTCCAGACACTCGTTCAGAATTAGAGCAGCATCTTCAGCATCCAGACGGAATATCCCCAGCCATATCCTCAAGAAACTCGGAAGATGGACGTCATCAGCGTATGAAATATACATACCAAATCCAAATTCAGAACTAAGGTTAGCATTTTTACTCATCTCCTCCTAGTATACCCAGAGGACGGGCTGGTTAGTAACCATGGGTCCTCAGAGGTCCCCCCCCCAAGGTTTTTTTTTTCCTCTTTTGCGTGTTACTGGTCATACTCTTCATGAGTTTGAGGAGATGAGCAACACCATTTTGGGGCTGTCTATTCCTACCAGCTATCAAGCTTAAGTGCCTAAGAAAATAGGAATAGAGTACTGCCGCAACAGAGTTGCACAAGCATAACACTTATTCTGCAAACACTGAACCATTTTTAGCATCATTCTGTTATTCATGTCCAATCTCTATGGTTTATTTCTGTATTTTCTTTTTGAATCAATTATGGTCCCCCTGTTTACAGATTTGTGGCAGCACTGAGATTCTGCTTTAAATAGTTTAAAATAACTATTTCAATCATGAGATTAGTAATTATGCAGCAGCAGTGCAGGTTTAAAGAGCAGCTGATGCCTTCAGGGTGACTTTAGCAAAACATAATATTTAGACATAGTTCAGCTTGTATTTCACATTAGTTCTGTATTTCTCGTCCCCATTATTTATTACTGGTGTACTCTGCATGAAAACAGGATCTTTGTTCCTAAAGAGTTTATCTATTCCTGTTGCTTTCTCCCCACCTGAGGTCATAATGCACTGCTTGTGACATCACAGTTACTCCCATGGTAACAGACCGTGATGTCACGACATAGGATTATGACTTGAAGTAGGGAGTAAGCTACAGAGGAAGATGAATTCTAAGGTTTAAAGATCATGTATTCATGTAAATTTCTTCAGTAATAAATAATGGAGAGGAGAAATCTATAGAATATATCTGGAATGCAAGCTGAATTGTACCTAAGCATTTCTTTTTTCAAAAGTTTTCTTTGAGGTGTAAGCAGCTGTTTAAGATGACTGTTTATACTGCATGTGCTGTTTACCTGATTCTGCTGACTGATAAAACCTTAGTGTGAGGTGAAGCACTGGGACATCACAAAGTCTATTTTCCTGTTTGCCTTTTGCACTTAATTGTTTCTGTAACATCTATTTGAAGGAATCTGCCTGCTGTTACTGGATCACTTGCCTAGCAGTTTTTCTGTGCTGTGCACCACCTGTCTGCTCTTCCAGGCCTTCATTGGTACACTGGCAGGACTCCCAGACTGGGCTGGTGTTTTTCCTGTAACTTCAAGGGATTTTCCTCTGTTTTCATGTAAATTAGATTATGAATATAGAAACCTGATTTGATAATTTTTCTCATATAAGCAATGAGAGTCATTGGGCACCATTTCCACATATACTGCTCAGTTACCCTGCAGAATACAGGAATCGCTATAGATCATGGAATCTTGCAGTGGTACAGTAACCCCCTATGTGCCAGCATTAGCATACTAGTATGGTAACCCTGCTTAGACCAACATTAGTGTATTAATATAGTAACCCATTTGAGCCAGCACTATTATACCGGTATAATAACTCCGAGGGTCAGCATTAGTGATTAGTGTAGTAGCCCTGTTTAGTCCAACATTAGTACAGAATTATTAATAGTCTCCTCAGTGCCATTGTTAGTGCAACAGTATAGTAACCCCTGTGGGTCATCATTACTACTGTAGTACAGTAACCATGTTTATTCCAGCATTAGCGCAATCATATAGTAACTGCCCCATAGGCCAGCATTAGCACACTAGAATTAGGAGGAGAAGAAGAGGCAGAAGCAGAAGAAGAAGGACAGAATGTATTATTTGTTTTGAGCTGATAGCTCGGGAAGTGGGAAATGGAGGACACTGAGGAACTCTTAACAACAGTGACAGGTGAAGAGGCATCATTAATGACAATTGCGCAATGACAAGGATTGCGTGAGGGTAAAATACATTATGATACAATTAAGTGCTAGAGGATAAATAACTTTTGCAGTGTGCAGGACCAATACCGAGTTCAGGGTACGAGCAAAGGATTGTCGATTGGGGAGGGTGGAAGGGGGACTGCACTGGTGTAGTTGCAGAGCGAAGAGGTAGCAGAGGTAGGAGGGTGGTAGGCAGCAGTCAAGTAGTAGTACTTGCATTTAAGTAATGAGAGATCGGTATTGAATTGACTGTAAATGTACTGGTAGCAATGCTGTTCATCAACCGCAACACACAGTTTTGGGCAGTTGCCTGAAACAATTTCATTTGAAGGAGAAGATTAGCCCAGACACCGGGGAAAAGCCCGTACTCTTACCTCCACTAGTATAATAAGCCCTGGTGAGCAAGCATAGGCGCACAAGTATAGTAACCCCTACTGAGGGCCAGTGTTAGTATACATATAGTAACCCCTACTGAGGGCCAGTGTTAGTATACATATAGTAACCCCTACTGAGGGCCAGTGTTAGTATACATATAGTAACCCCTACCGAGGGCCAGTGTTAGTATACATATAGTAACCCCTACTGAGGGCCAGTGTTAGTATACATATAGTAACCCCTACTGAGGGCCAGTGTTAGTATACATATAGTAACCCCTACTGAGGGCCAGTGTTAGTAAACATATAGTAACCCTATGTGGGCCAGCATTAGTAGTAGAGTAATCCACCATTAGTACACCACTATAGTAACCCCCTATGGGACAGCAGGAGAACACAAGTATAGTATTTGCCCAGCAAGAGCACTACCACCTGTGGGCCAGCATAACTATATTAGTACTGTAAACCTGTTTAACCCATCATTAATGCATTACAGTATAGTAACCCCTGGTGGGACAGAATTATTACACTAGTATAGTAACCCCATGCAGGTCAGCAGTTGTACACTAGTATAGCAGCCCCATGCAGGTCAAGATAGGTACACCAGTATAGCAACTCCGTGCAGGTCAGCATTGGTATGCTAGTATTGTAACTCTACACAGGTCTGCATTAAATACACTACTACAATACCCCATGAAGGCCAGCATTGGTACATTACTATAGTAACCCCATGCAAGTCACAATTTGTACACTATTAACCCCCTGCAGGTCTGGATTGGTACACTGTAACCTCCTGCAGGCCAAGATTAGTACACTAGTATAGTAACCCTCTGCTGGTTAGGACTGCTACATTAGTATAGTAACCCATTGCTAGACAGCATTAATACAAATAGAATAATACATAGCTTAGTGTGGATTACAAGGCAGTAATCCCATCGAGAGGTTCTGTGGACATAGGGAACCTCGAGACCGGCTCAGAGGTTCCCATGTCCCCAGAACCCTCGAGATGGGATTACTGCCTTGTGATCCACACCAAGATATTTGTTATTTTTTTAATATATGGATCTGAGGTGGATTGTCTCAACTCCATTTCATGGATCCAGTCAGGGGTCCGTGTGCTGACAGGGTTGCTAGGAGCATCAGAATGTGGCAGCGTGGCCCTGTCCCCCTTTTCTTCGCCGTCTGCAGTGATCTCCGTGATCCATTGCCACTGTAGAGGATGCATGGGAGACTGAGAGATACATACTGGAAAATGGGACAGAGTAGAAGGTACATAAAAAATACAACTTCTACGATGACCCGTTTCTCTGCATAGCGAGCGGCAGCCGCCATGTTTTGCGATCGTTCTGCCCACCCACACGTAAAGGTGTCCAATTGGAAGGCACGCTTGCAAGATGTAAGAAGACAGACTTGCACCCGCGCAGTTCAGCTTTGGAGATAATACTATCGTTTAGGTCCCAAACGATAGTATTACGGCACCTAAACGATACTATTATCACTCTGGAAAGGTGGTATTATCACTCCAGGAGTGACAGTATTATCAGAATTTTTTTGAATGCTTTTCAATAGTATTATTTTAAGAATCCATATATTAAACTAGTATAGAAACCCCCTGCAGGTCAGCTTTAATACACTAGTATGTAACTCCCTGCAGCTCAGCACTAGTACACTAGTATAGTAACCCCTTGCAGGTTAACCTAAGTACAGTACACTGGTATAGTAACCCCTTGCAGGTTAGCACTAGTATAGTAACCCCTTGAAGGTTAGCAATAGTACAGTACACTAGTACAGTAACCCCTTGCAGGTTAGCATTAGTAGAGTACACTAGTATAGTAATCCCTTGCAGGTTAGCACTTGTACAGTACACTACACTAGTATGGCAACCTCTTGCAGGTTAGCATTATCACAGTATATAAGCACAGTAACCCCTAGCAGGTTAGCACTAGTACAGTACAGTAGTATGGTAACCCCCAGCAGGTTAACACTAGTACAGTACAGTAGTATGGTGACCCCCAGCAGGTTAGCATTACTACAGTACACTAGTATGGTAACCCCTTGCAGGTTAGCATTATTACAATACACTAGTATAGTAACTCCTTGCAGGTTAGCACTAGTACAGTACACTAGTATAGTAGCCCCTTGCAGGTTAGCACTAGTACAGTACACTAGTATAGTTACCCCTTGCAGGTTAACATTAGTACAATACAGGGGGATTACCATACTAGTGCACTGCATTGTCCCACATGGGGTTACCATACTAATGTACTAATGCTGGCCAGCAGAGGATTACTATAATAATGTACTTATCCTGACCTTTAGGGGGTTAACACTAGTACAGTACAGTAGTATTGTGACCCCCAACAAGTTAGCATTATTACAGTACACTAGTATGGTAACCCCTTGCAGGTTAGCATTATTACAGTACACTAGTATCGTAACCCCTTGCAGGTTAGCACTAGTACAGTACAAGGGGTTACTATACCAGTGTACTGTACTTAGGCTAACCTACAAGGGGTTACTATACTAGTGTACTAGTGCTGAGCTGCAGGGAGTTACATACTAGTGTATTAAAGCTGACCCGCAGGGGGTTACTACACTAAAGTAACCCTTTGCAGGTTAACATTAGTACATTAGTATAGTAACCCCCTGCAGGTCTGTATTAGTACAGTACACCAGTATAGTAATCATTTGCAGGTTATCATTAGTACAGTACACTAGTATAGTAACCACTTGCAGGTTAGCATTAGTACAGTACACTAGTATAGTAACCCCTTGCAGGTTAGCATTAGTACAGTAAACTAGTTTAGTAACCCCCTGCAGCTCAGCACTAGTATAGCAATCCCTTGCAGGTTAGAATTAGTACAGTACACTAGTATAATAGCCCCCCTGCAGGTCTGTCTTAGTACAGTAGTAATGTAATTCTTTACTGTCCAGCATTAGTACACTAGTATAGTAACCCCCTGAGGGACAGCACAATGCACTAGTATAGTAACCCCTGCATGTAAGGATTAGCTCGCTAGTATGGTAACCTCCTGTAGGTCAGTATTAGTACACTAGTATACTAACCCCCTAAAGGTCAGGATAAGTACACTATTATAGTAATCCTCTGCTGGCCAGCATTAGTACATTAGTATGGTAACCCCATGTGGGACAGTGCATTGCACTAGTATAGTAATCCCCTGGTGGGCAGCATTAGTACACTAGTATAATAACCCCTACATGTCAGCATTAGCACACTAGTATAGCAACCTCCTACAGTTCAGCAGTAGTACACTAGTATAATAACCCCCTGAAGGTCAGCATAAGCAAAGTCGAAACACGGAAATATAGAATTTTTTGTATTACTGTGTTTTTCTTCCTCCTGGGTCAACTGCCCCCCCCCCCCGGTCCCCCAGCTCCATCACCCTGGCATTCACCGGGACTTACAGCGATGGCACAGAGGTGTCCAGCTGGCTGGGTGTTGAGCCTGTGGGCGACTAATGTCATGGACATCATGTTCCGCCAGTTTTCTCTCGCCTCTGTTGCAGCTGCACATTCACATGTGCAGGCACGCGCACGTTGTAGTCCCCGCAAAGCCCTCCCTTTCTTGCTGCTTCCCAGCCTGTGTTGTCTCCAGACCTCCACCTGAGGGCAACCGTACAGAGAGAATGACCAGATACCTCCCTGGGAGAGGACATCTGCCTCTCAGCTGCTCAATCCGGCTCCCCCTCCCCCCCAGCTGACCCCCGATGACCAAGGCTCCTTCCCGAACTCAGGCCACTGGTGTGGCACAAGGTGTGGTGTCCAGTACTTCAACCCTCAGAAATATAGAATTTGTCAGCAGAAAAGGACCTTTTGGCCCACCTAGTCTTCCCAAATGTTCCTTTCCTAATTTACCTCTGCGACTCTCCCTCCTCCCTGCCTGTTTTACACCCCTGTATTTATCCCATGCATGCTTGAAGCTTCCAACTGTTTTGGCCTCAACCACTTCTGTGGACAGTCTGTTCCAGGTATCTACAGCTCTTTCACTGAATAAATATTTCCTCACATCTCTCTTAAACTATCCTTCCTCTGGCATTATTGCATGCTCTCTGGTTC
The DNA here is from genome assembly GCA_016271365.2 of Neoceratodus forsteri. Lineage (NCBI taxonomy): Eukaryota > Metazoa > Chordata > Ceratodontiformes > Ceratodontidae > Neoceratodus > Neoceratodus forsteri. Next base: position 62,979,006 of record JADMNL010000036.1, on the reverse strand, counting down.
TGGAGCTCTTTCTCATTTGAAGGAGACTCCCTTCTGCACCCTGTTCACCCCTGTGAGGTACTTGTAGGTCTCAATCATGTCTCCTGTCAATCTCCCCTCTTCCAGTGTGTATATGGTGAGAGCCCTCAATATCTCCTATTGGGGCTTCCCTTGCAACCCTAGCACTATTTTAGTTGCCCTCCTCTGGACTGTATCTACTCTGTCTATGTATTTTCTGAGGTGTGGCCTTCAAAACTGGACAGAGTACTCCAAGTGAGGTCTCACTAGTGAGTGATACAGTAGCAACACCACCTCACTCCTCCTCCTGCTGTAGATAACCCTCTCTATACACCCCAACATCCCACTAGCCGTACCCACTGATTTGTGACACTGCCCTGCCACTTTGAGATTATCACAGAAGATAACCCCAAGGTCTGTTTCTTGCTTAGTGACTATCAGTACCTCCCCCCAGTCCTATACTCAGTGCCTGGGTTCCTATGCCCAAGTGCATGATTTTGCATTTTTTTGGCACTGAACCCCAACTGCTATGCCTTAGACTACTCCTGGCATTTCCTCAGATCCCTGCGTATCCTCGCCACCACATCCTGAGTGTCTATCCTATTGCAATTTTGGTATCATCTGCAAAAGGCATACCCTTCCTTCCATTTTTTCTGCAGTGTAGCACAATAAACTAGCATAGTAACTAATTGTGGGCCAGTATTAGCATACCAGTATAGTAACCCCCTCCATGTCAACACTGGTACACTAATATAATAACCTCCCGCAGGTCAGCACTTGTACACTAATGTAGTAGCCCCCTGCAGGTCAGCATTGGTACACTAGTATAGTAACCCCCTGCAGGTCAGCCTTAGTACAGTAAGCCCCTGCTGGTCAACATGTGTACACTAGTATAGTAATCCCTGAGATCAGTTTAGATACACTAGTATAGTAACCCCCGCCATGCCAGTATTAGTAAACAAGTATAGTAACCCCCCTCCATGTCAGCATTGGTTCACTAATATAGTAACATCCCGCAGGTCAGCATTTGTACACTAGTATAATAATCCCTGCAGGTCAGTTTTGATAGACTAGTATAGTAACCCCCCGCCATGCCAGTATTAGTAAACTAGTATAGTAACCCCCTCCATATCAGCATCGGTATACTAATATAGTAACATCCTGCAGGTCAGCACTGGTACACTAATGCAGTAGCCCCCTGCAGGTCAGCACTGGTACACTAGTATAGTAACCCCTGCAGTTCAGCATTAGTAAACTATTATAGTAACCCCCTGCAGGTCAGCATTGGTAAACTATTATAGTAACCCCCTGCAGGTCAGTATTAGTATACTTCGTACACTATTATAGTAACCCCCTGCAGGTCAGTATTAGTATACTTAGTACACTAGTATAGTAACCCCTGCAGGTCAGTATTAGTATACTTAGTACACTAGTATAGTAACCCCTACAGATCAGCTTTGGTACACTATTATAGTAACCCCCTGCAGGTCAGTATTAGTACACTTAGTACACTAGTGTAGTAACCACTGCAGATCAGCACTACTACACTAGTATGGTAACCCTCTGCAGATCAGAATTGGTGCACTAGTGTAGTAACCCACTGCAGGTTAACATTTGTACACTAGTATAGTAACTCCCAGCAGGTCAGCACTAGTACACTAGTATAGTAACCCCCAGCAGGTCAGCACTAGTACACTAGTATAGTAACCCCTGCAGGTCAGTATTAGTATGCTTAGTACACTAGGATAGTAACCCCTGCAGGTCAGTATTAGTATACTTTGTACACTAGTATAGTAACCCCTGCAGGTCAGTATTAGTATACTTTGTACATAGTATAGTAACCCCTGCAGGTCAGTATTAGCATACTTAGTACACTAGTATAGTAACCCCTGCAGGTCAGTATTAGTATACTTAGTACACTAGTATAGTAACCCCTGCAGGTCAGTATTAGTATACTTAGTACACTAGTATAGTAACCCCTGCAGGTCAGTATTAGTATACTTAGTACACTAGTATAGTAACCCCTGCAGGTCGGTATTAGTATACTGTAATTAGTATAGTAACCTCGCAGGTCAGTATTAGTATACTTAGTACTACTATTATAGTAACCCCCTGCAGGTCAGTATTAGTATACTTAGTACACTAGTATAGTAACCCCTGCAGGTCAGTATTAGTATACTTAGTACACTAGTATAGTAACCCCTACAGATCAGCTTTGGTACACTATTATAGTAACCCCTGCAGGTCGGTATTATTAGTATATTAGTACACTAGTGTAGTAACCACTGCAGATCAGCACTACTACACTAGTATGGTAACCCTCTGCAGATCAGAATTGGTGCACTAGTGTAGTAACGCACTGCAGGTTAACATTTGTACGCTAGTATAGTAACCCCCAGCAGGTCAGCACTAGTACACTAGTATAGTAACCTCTGCAGATCAGCATGGGTACACTAGTAAAGTAACCCCTGCAGGTCAGCATTGGTACACTAGTATAGTAACCCCCTGCAGGTCAGCACTAGTACACTAGTATAGTAACCTCTGCAGATCAGCATTGGTACACTAGTATGGTAACCCCCTGCAGGTCCGCACTAGTACAGTAGTATAGTAAACCCCTGCAGATCAGCACTAGTACACTAGTATAGTAACCCCTGCAGTTCAGTATTAGTACACTAGTAGAGTAACTCTCTGCAGGCCAGCACTAGTACACTGGTATAGTAACCCCTGCAGGTCAGCATTGGTACACTAGTATAGTAACCCCCTGCAAGTCAGCACCAGTACAGTAGTATAGTAACCCCCTGTAGATCAGCATTGGTACACTTGTATAGTAACTCCTGCAGGCCAGTATTAGTACACTAGTATAGTAACACCCTACAGGTCTGCATAATTTCTTTTTTTTTCCCTACAGAGCTTATTCTTTTGGGTGTTAGTCTGTTCTTCGGCCCATAACCGCTCGCCCACCAACTAATATTTCGCCCCAAAACTCTCCTGCCTAGATTCCCTCATGTCTTGCCCCCCACAGTGGGGCCAAGTGAGGGATGGCCGTCCTCCCCCAGAGTCTGGATCCAGTGTAACAGGGTCTTGGGGTGATGGCACAGGTCGGGGACAGGCAAGTGGGGCTATCTGGTTGCACAGTCTCTGCTTTTCCCTTTTTCAGTTTTCACACCCCAAGGTTGGTGCATGTGCAGTGGTGTGGGTGTGCGACGTAAAGATGTCACACACACTCAAACACCTGCACGCCGCCTTCAGAGATGCCCCAATCTATTTCTTCATTCATAGTCCAATTCTGTTGTAAGGTACCCAACCTATCTGTCCATGCTGACTCTCTGATAAATAACAGACACTCCCAGTCCCCTCACCCCCGCAATGTTGATTGGGCAACCTCGGAGCAGCGTAATGATTTCACACGTCAGCAGATGTTGTTTGTGACTTTGTGGGGAGGAAACCGCAGATGCGGATAAAGGGAAATATGGTGGTTCTAAACTGCACGTGCTGTTAATGGCATGGACAGGACAATAGAGAACACTAAATACTGCAGTGCTATGCTGCACAGGTAAAGGATCTTATTATAGTGTATGGGAGATTGTTATTACTGCCAGAATTCAACTGAAACACCAACCTGTTGTAGGATCATTGTGATATCATACAGCTGCTATACCATCGTTTGGACGTCACGATGCTACAACAAGATGGAATGCTGCTGAATGACACATTCTGCCAAACTATTGCTGAACGCTTATTTTGTTCTTGGCAGCACTCAAACAAAATCAACGGGATTTTTTACTCACCAACACTCCACACATGTACAATAAAAAGTACGTTTTATTTATTTTGTATTTTCCTTTTGCTGGGTACCTTGACTGTCCCCCAAGCCCAGAAGTGTCTCCATCTGCACTGAACTACGATCTCTGAGACACGTCTGGGCAATGCACAGTGCACAGTGATCTGCAGTGACCTCTGAATCGCATCTGTTTCCTGATGTAGACAGACTGCTGATCTATTTAAAATGTAGAATTTTTTTGTTTTAGTAAAGTTATCAGCTGTTCATTGATTGTTCCACAATAAAGCTTGGCTAGTTTCTTATAATCTGCTGTGTCCATGTTTTCATCGACAGGTAAGATAGTATGAGACAAAGACTGTTCCTGACACGTTATTGTGCTATGACTGGAAGGGCCACATTTTCGTGCCTTTTGCTCTTACACTGGTGCCCATACACCATACAAGACAATGTATGGGCACCAGTTAACAACCTCACTGTATTCACCTCTCAAGGTTACCTTGGCAAAAGTAAACCTCTCGAGCTTCGCTCTCAAGGTTTACATAGTTGCCATGGTAACCTCTCAAAGGTAACACGCTGTGGTTGTTAACTGATGCCCATACATTGTCCTCTATGTGCTGTATAACCACTGACATTGCTTGTAAACTGTTAATATTTAAAACTTTTCTGAAACGTTGAAAGGATTTGATTTCTGTAAAAAGAACTTAAAAAATTGCTGTATACAGTATGAAATATTGCTTCATTAATGACAGAATCACATCCCTTGGGGGTGTTCAGGTGAAATGTTGGGGTAGATTTATGTGGCAGAGATATCAAGTGAAGAATATGAATGCATGAAATAAAATCATTAAAAGCACACCATGGCTGCGTGGGTGTCAGTGTTTCACGCCATGCTTTGAGAAAAATCCTATGCTAGCATTAGTGCAAACACATTACATAACTAAACTGCATGCCAGCACTTTTTCATGTGCCCCCCCCTCAAATATATTAATTTTGCTCCCATTTTATAAGTGCTATAACACACTTAGTGGCATGCAGTGGCTGTCCGGTATGCGCACTTATCAGGTGGCTAAGGCACTTTGCTTTGCCTTATGCCTCACAACACATCCGAAGCATGCATACATCAGAGTGTGACTGCACACCCTGTTGTGGGCTATCGCATACTTATCCCCTAACTCCAGTGAGGATAAGACCTTCATAAAATACTCTTGACTTCGTCATTCATGAATTATGGGTCTTACCTTCTGTGAATAACATTCATAAAATGGGTCCTAGATAGTCCAGCAATAGCAGCAGTCTGATTGGCCAACAAGACCTAAATTGCCAAACTATGATCTCTCATGGCTGGACTGTTAGAGGTTTGTTTTGTATAGTTTTGAAATTTACTCAAAATATGTGCCATTTTACAATGGGGTGCCAGCAAGTGTGAAATTTAGTTTCTGTCAAATATCAGCCTCCTTGATCATCAGCACAGAATGGTGAAGCATGGAATAATTAAATTCAATATCTGCAGTCAGCTATTGGAATGTCCTATTTATATGAATATTACCTGTCATGTACTGTAGGATGATGTCACAACTTGCAAAAATAACTTGTCAGCGACAGAACAGTGAGGTCAACATTTCACAGCAAGTGATTCAGGATATTCAACTTATCTCCAAGTGTGAGGTGGCAAGACCAGTATTCATGAGTGGTGACGTCAAGAGCGAGTTATGAAAGTCCTGCCCCCTCACAAAGCTAGTGCTCAGCTCACTAGACCACACTACCACCCAGCATGGATGCCACAGTGCAGTGTCCACAGGAGGATTGGATGGTTGGGGGAGTAGCACTGCCACACTCCTGTGGCCATCCCCACCTGTGCCGTACAGTCAGTAATACCAGCACAGCGTGCCACCTGCCTCTGGATGCATTGTACCCACCCGTAGGTGTCCTCCGGTATCTGTCGCTGCTATCTTTCACCACCCATGGATGTGTGCATTGGGGGTATGTATGCCGTGACAATGGGTGCCCATCCCGTACCACCACAGCACCACCAATGGTGTTCCGGGGCAGAATGCAGGTGTCAGTGCACGTTGCAAGCTGGCTAGAGGGTTTGCTCTGCAGGTCTGTGGGTACAGGTTCTGGGACTTTACATTGCCACTGTCATGCTCTCTAGCCATCCTGGTCACTGTTGCATTCTGTACATTGCCACAGATAGGCTTGCCAAACAGCCTGATAGGGCACATATAGGGCACTGTACTCACATACCAGAAGGAGTCTGGGGTTTCTAACACACACACCCCATTCACGACCTGGGGTGGCTTTCCAATGAGCAAGAGGGGATCACAGCACCCTCCGTCAAACCCCTCAGGTGTGCCCTTGTTTGGCGCACCACCCAGCCTGCAGCAACTCTGGGAACTTTGGCTACCATGACCCCTACTGTAACAGAATCTGGCGAAGGGGCCCTGATGCACTTGGAGTTTGCTGCATGTGGAATTTGGGGCAAAGTGTGCTGATCCACTGCCCTTTTGAAAATCTGGCCCTATGTTAAAAATGTGGGGTCGAAATGACAAAAAACAATGACGTTATGAAGAATTAAAATTTTTAGGCATTTACTCATAATTTTGTGAGTTTCACAGATGTTGGTCCCAAATTTGCAGCATAGTCCTTTTGTTACACCACCTGATGAGCCTGGCAGATATCATGTTTTTAAATCCCCTTTGAAACATGTTTTCACAGTCGCTGTGTGAATCACCTTTTGGATAGGAGTTAAAAAATCTTCCTGTCTTGATCATAAGGTGGAGTTATAAATCAACAATGTTGAAGATTTGGGGTCAAAATGTGTACAAACGATGCAGTTATGAAAAAACATTGACTTTTTCCAATGTTATTTTTATAGATTTGGGCCCCAAATTTTCAACATAGCCCTCGTGTTACCCCACCTCATGAACATGACAGGAGTAATTTTTCAAATCCCCTCCAAAACATGTTTTTGTAGTCGCTGCAGGAAATCACCTTTCTGATGGGATTTTAAAAAATTCCACCTGTCATGATCATAATGTGGGGTCATAAAAAGACTTGAAAATTTGGGGTCAAAATGTAGAAAAAAAAAACTATGAAGTTATGAAGAAACAATGAACTTATAAAGATGTTCTTTATTTTGTTCACTATATTTTTTTAGCTCTGGGGCTCTTGTATTTAAATGGTTAGCATGGCAGTAACTGGGTTAGTGCCACACTTCTTCTGAATAGCACCAGCCGACAGGGCAGGGGCCATATTCAAAGGTGCCCAGTGCACCGTACTGACCCGACAGTGCAACCGCACAGAATATACCACTGTACCCATGTAAATGAGGTATCCCCATGCATACTGGGTACAGCGGTATATTCAGTGGTTTCAGCAGTGCTAAACAGTCTCAGTCACAGCGCTGTTTAATGCTGCTGAAACCTGTTCCTTCTGCATGGTCACTCTCCTGATCGTCCTTCCTGTAGCTGTCTTGAATATTCCTGGTGATCTAGTGGTCCCCCCCACCCCTCTAATCACCCTCCATTTAGCTGTCTGGAATATTTCTGGTGATCAAGTGGTCTTCCCACCCCTCTTATCACCCATTGTGTAACTGTCTGGAATATTCCTGGTGGTCTAGTGGTCCCCCCCCCAGCATAAGGGCATCTGAGCCACTCATGACCAACCCCCTCAGGACCCTCCCCACACCCCAGTCACTTAAGCAGAACTATGGCAACAGTGATGGCATCTGGCACAACTCTCCACTCACCACCTTGTCCTGCCACCATCTGTTAGTGAGCAGTCTCAAAGTACTGTAGAAACAACTGTTTCTACAGGACTCATGACCACTCACTGATCATCAGATGACGTTTCTACAGGACTTAATGATCACTCACCGACAGTCAGATGGGGGCCGGTGGAAGTAGTGAGTGGAGGGCTGTGCTGATCACCATTACTAATGCCGTACTGCAACTTAAGTGACCAGTACAAGGAAGGATGTGGGAAGGAGGCTCATGAGTGGGTGGAGAGGTTACCCCTTATGGGGAGGACCACTAGACCACCAGGCGTATTCAAGACAGCTACAGGATGGGCTATCAGAGATGGGGGGACAACTGCACTACCAGAAATATTCAAGCCAGCTACAAGATGAGCACTCGGTGGAGAGTGTGTGCATGAATGCTAATAAGCCTGTAATGGACATGCAAATGGACCATAGCGCCTTGCATGTCCAGTGGGCTCATTAGCATGTTAGGGTTGAATAGGGCCCACAGGAGCCCTGGCACTATCCCGTTTGGGCTGGGCTATCTCTATAGTGGGCTTCTCTGGGCAGTATTCAGTCTGGGGCTGTGCCAGCCCAGCACATAGCCACTATGCATTGTTCCGACATGGCCCCCTATTGAGATAATTTGCTCCAGTCAGAGTGCACTAATTGTCTGACTATTGCCCGCAAGCTGACTCAGCACTAATTGCCACGCAGTGCTTCTGTCAGCACAGCGCACACAGCCAGCTCCAAATATAGGGGCCTATACCCCTTAGCATGGTGAAACTGAAAGTCCACAAGACAATTGCTACTGGGAGTAAGGAAGGTCTGCCTGCTGCCTTAAGATACTGTTGTTCTAACCTGTGACAGCATGCAAGCAAACATGTTTGGCATTGACAAATACTTGTGTCTTTAAGTGATGATGTATATCTGGTAAAAACATCACAATACCAGTTTTGCTTTTCATTCTTATTGATTTTGAAGTTTTTAAAAGTGTTTGCTCCCTTGCAAGGCCCACTGTGAGAAAATTAAACATTGTTGTGTTGCAGTACTCTTTACTATCCGAAACATGAGCTAGTACCATCCTAATGCGTCCACAGTACAAACCCAGTGTTTACAGTCAAAAGGTATCCTCAACAGAAGAGATTTTTAAATATTGGAAGCGGCAGCCGTCTTTAATAATGTGAGTCATTAGTTACAAAAATGGCTGCAGAAGCTATTTTTTTCAGTATCTGAGGAAATTGACAAAATATTGATTATTAATCTAAGCGTGGGTGTAGAGTTTAGGTTTTCCTGGCGGGGCCTTATTCGGGGGTAGGGGCTTGAGCCTGGAAGCTCCCCCAAACTCTACACCTATGAATCTAAGGATGTCAGAAATAATTTTTGCTAAAAAATATGAAGAAAATTAGAGCTGCTGAATAAATACTGCTACTTTAAATTGTGACCCCTGCCGCATCCTTTTTTGAGACCCCACTGGAGTTACTAGTCCATGAGGACAGCTTTTCTCTCTCTCTCTCTCTCTCTTTTCAGGATCCCTGAACATTTATGGTTAGGGTTTCTGCTTTATTTTTACTGATTAGTTCTTAACAAGAAGCTGACATACTGTATAATTGTGTTGTCACCCCCACTGCCCTCTGTAATGTGACATTTGGCGTCTGGGTGATTATTGACTATCTGACCTCATCAGCTTCCACAGCTAGTCCCTCTTTAAAGGGCAGTGAGTTAGGGTGTCTATTTGTTTGTCAAACATGCCAATACGTGTGATGTATGTGCTTGGAGGGGGAGGGGGTCCTGATAGAACACTATCTCCTTTTAATGCTGAGTGTCTGACTCCACAGAGGACAACTGACGATTCCCCTCCAGAGGTTAGCTAGTCCAGAGGCAAAAGTGGCTAGAGCAGGCACACCCGTAGTATGCAGTTTTCTTTTGGGCTATTATGTACATGCATTACTTACAGTGAGTTTGCCAATTCTGGGAAAACTTTGAAAAAAAAATAATACTTAGTCACCATTCAGCTTATATTTTATAGATTTGCTATGTTTCTGTTCTTTGTCCTTTTTTTCCATTTCTTTACAGTTTTTGCTGCCTGTTCTGTCTGACCATCCCACTCCAACTGATCCCTCCAGCCCCATTAGCCAGCTTCTCTGGGCGTACCTCACTCTACTTTCCCTCTGCCAGAGAACTTTCCTGTTTTGGAGGTGCCTGGATGCTGGTGCATGGCCTGCTGAGCATCAAACTTCATCAGTGGTCGGGCTCAGTTGGTAGCACATCCGCCTCTGGACCAGAAGGTCATGGTTTCTTGTCCCACGCCGGGATTGAACTTGCACCTAAAAATCACTGGCATCCGAGTGCAATATTGGGGGGTGTTGTACTGCTGGGGTGTGCTGTCCTTCGAATGAGACGTTAAACCAAGGTCCCTTCTGCCCATCCTGGTGTTGTCCTGGTGGGTGTCCAGGTGGAAGTAAAAGAACCCAGGGCACTCTTCACAAAGAGTAGGGAGCATTCCCAGTGTCCTGGCCAACATTCCCCTTCCCATAAACCGGTTCATGCAATTATCCAGGCTGTGTGTGGGTGATGATGTGCGATATGGCCGCCACCACACATTCAGTCACTTCACTACCAGTCTAGCATTGCTTGTAAAGCACTTTGGATGTATGAAACGTGCTATATAAATGCTGATTCTTCTTCTTCTTCTACCATTTTCTGGCCAGGGCCCGTCATGCATGCAGTGGATGTGATGTGTGTACTTCACCTCTGCAGCGATGCATCCAGTGTCCTGCATATGGGTCCCTCTCATTGTGTAGTCCTGCTGCACTGCCGCCTGGATTCCTCCAGGCGGCAGATGAAGAGTGGGATACTGTCACCCCCCTTCCCCAAGGGAGGAGAGCTGTCCTAGGGATGCTCAACCTCTCCTCCCTCCCTCCCAGGTGGCCCCTGAGCAACCCAATGGCTGTTCACAAACATGGGTTGCCAATGTGGCAGGAATGAGGCTTCCAGTACCTCAGTCCTCCATGCCACTGGGCTGACTTGTTCCTTTTATGGTAACACTTTAAGCTTCCGTAACTACTCTGTAGTTACAGTGTAACTACACTGTAACTGCAGTGCAGGTGCATGCAACAAATGTGTAACTACGGTGTAATTACCCTTGTTGCATGTAATTAATGATTACCTGCCCTGCAGTTACATAGAAACTGACATAAAGCATGCCCCTTTTTATTCATCTGTACTAGGTACATTTACATGGAAACAGGATCCTTGTCCCCTACAAATTGATCTACTCACACCCATCCTTTCCTGAAGTCACAGTCCTCTGTTTGTGACATCATAGTCTGATTTGTGTAAACTGAAGGTGCTGTATCACAAGGTAGCTCACTTTGTGACAGCTGCACAGCCCCAAGACCACCACTGTCGTGTGCTGTCCTCTATAAACTGGCCCTCCCTGGAAACAAGACTAGCTTACCTGGTCCTCTGCCTAGCCTTTATGTTAACCAAAACTGCTGCCCCTCCTAGTCTCCGTGGTATACTCCAGACCAAAACCCAGAGGAGGATGCTTAGGTCTTCAAAATGTTCACTTCAGGAGGTTCCTAGGTCCAGAACCTGTACTGGTGACAGATCCTTTGCCATTTCTGCCCCAACCCTTTGGAACAGCCACCCACCCACTACAGGTACTAAGCTGTCTTTGCTTAGCTGCTTTCAAAAATGCCCTGAAATCTCTTCTGCTAATTGGTAGATGTTATAGTTGTGACCAATGACTCTGGTGATCCTGCTTCCTCCCCTGTTAGTTGGGTGCCAAAGGACCATCTAAGCTGGCACTTATTGCTCTCTGTCTCCTAGATTTTCTTACCAATTTTGATCCTAATGAAATTTAACTCTGATGTTATACCATAGCTTGTGCACCTGCTTCCGTACTCATCCCCTGTGATTATATTCTAGTTGCACCCATTGTAGATTGTTATTCTATTGAACCCTGTACCTCTTTTTACATCTTGTTCCTATATTTCTGTTCCTATTTCAGATCTTTTTTTTTGTAAGCAGGAGAGACACACACAGTTGAGGCTTGTGTCCAGGTATAAACTGGGAGCACAAGGAAGTGAAGTGACTTGCTCAGGGTCACACAGTATGCAAGTGGGGGCTGTGGGATTCGGACCCAGGTCTCCAGGGTTGCAGCTCAGAACCACTGCGCTATACTGCCTCCTTAAATTTGTAATGTCGGGATAATCTCCTATACATTTTATTTGACTCTGTATGTATACTTATGTTATTAAGTGCAACTAATTCTGGGTCGTCCCTGAAAAAGGGACAACTCATCTCAGTGGGTCAACCCGGTCAACAAAATTTCAATAAATAATAATCAGTGCCATAGCAGTAAAGTGGGATGTCACAAACAGAGGATTAGGACTTCAGCAAAGGACTGAGCAGCAGAAGCAGATGAACTCACAGCCAAACTCACCTAAACTATTGGAAGTGGAATTCCAAAATTGTGGAAGCAGAATTTTTTTAACTCTTTTCATAAACCCCCAAATAATGTTCAGTGGTTTACATAATCTGTGGATTCAGTTTCCACAAACTGCAAAATAGTATTCCGCAGATTGTTTTTCTATAGATTACATAGAAATGCTTTTGAAAAAAAAAAAAAACCATTTTGAAAACCATTTCAGAAGGGGAAGTGTCATTCTGTACAAATTCCACTGGCAGAATTATGCCTTCCATACAGATCTAGCCTTCTCTACCCTAATACAAAACATATCCTCAGCTTGCAACTTGTTAAAGAAAAAAAATGTTCAAATTGCAGCCCTTTAAGTTTCTGCTGGAGAACCCCCAATTATGCCTGTTAGGCATGAATAAATTATATTTTTTTTTACTTTGCACTACAGTTTTCATGTCCTGAAATATCACTCCATAACATCTGATAATGTACATGCCAATGGGCATCGCACGTGCACCAGCCAGCTTCCTGTGCCCATGTTATACTAGTGAGCTCCTCCAACTATTGGCGGAGGTCATCGGTGCTCACTAGCACAATGCGAGTGCAAAACGTTAGCTGGTGTGCATGAGTTGGCTGCGGGCATGTCTCATTATTCAAAGTTACAGTGTGGTGTATGTTTATATGCACAGTTACTTGTCCCTTATGGTAATAAGAGTTGGCTGAGAATGATGTCATGAGATACAGTACCAGGACAAGAAAATCATACTATTGTACAAGGTAAAAAAATGCCTTATTCATGCCTTAAAAGAACAAATCAGGAGCTGCAGAGTGGGAGTGGGGTTCCAGCAGTGGTTTTAAGGACTGTGATTAGTGCAGTTTTCCTTTGAGGAAGATTACTGCAATGCAAAGTACGAGATCCAACATAACAGCCTCCTCCGCCTGCCCCTGTACTTCCTAGTACTACCCCTCCCACTCACGTGCCACGAGCTCCCAGGGCCTCACTGCTCCTTACCCCTCCTAACCTAGTAACACATTACTGACCTTACCCTCCTCCATCCCTCCCTCACCTCCTCCTCCCAACTTGGCCTCTCCCTTCCACCCACCCTCCCCATCCCTCCCATTTTCCCCAGTTCCTCTCCCACCCCCACTCGCTTTCTCTTTTTTTTCCCCTACTATGCACTTACTTCTGTTAGCACTTATTTACCTCATAAATTGTCCTGAATACATCTTGTTTTTAACTAGATTCGCTTAGCTTTACTCCCTAATTGTGCGTACCTGTGTCTCCCAACCTCAGTTCTAATGATGCATTGCTTCCTCTTTCTTTCAGGTAATGTTCGTTGTTTCCTTGATTACCAAATTTGTACTTTATGGCTAGCTGCCTATTCATTTTCTGTCAATCCTGTTGTTTGCTCAACTATATGTAACTGACTCCTGTATGCCACCACCTTTGTAACCCTCCCGGGTCGCACCTGAAAATAGGCACTTGGTGTCTAGTGTGCCCTACCCGGTTAACAAAAGCAAACAAACAAATAAATAAATAAATATTCACAGTTTTTCTCAGTATCACTGATCTCTGATGTCAATTCCTGTGTCAGCTGCCAGTCTGTGGTTTTGTTGGCGTGCCACCCCTAATTTTGAAAAAATGCCTTGACTAAGGAGTACAATACGTAGTTGTATCAACTGTAGCACTGGGGTCTTTTTTCACTGTTACCACCCATACAGAATCTAAATTACTTCACTAAGTCAGCCATTGAATCATGGCCATTGCAAATATTACCCATAGTGCAATCTGTTAGGGGGAAAGTGTGTTATGTTGTTCTCAGTTCAAAACATAGCTCTGCTGTCTATATGCTTTTTGTGTAGCCCATGCCCCAAGTGATTTATACTGGGGTTCCACTCTTTTAAATTGCTTAATGACTTTGGGCTCACCGTGACCCAAAAAACTGTCCTCATTGGCTGACTGCACTCCTGTGCTGGGCTGAGAGAATGGCCAACGCCACACTAAGTCCTAAGCAAGGCAAACCCATGCCTGTGGTTTGCTGTTTTTCAGTCATTGTGGATTATTTGAGAGATTTACGAAACTTTACAGTACTGCTAAAAGATAATCCAGCTATAATACCCTTCATGGTGTTTACATATTTTACCCATGATGCATTGCATTGGGAATATGTGTATTTTTGTGCTTCAGGATGTGTGGTGCTACCTTTATACTTGTAGCAGAACCTCTACCCCAGAGCACTGTGGTTCTTTTTGTTTTATATTATGACGTCTTTGAAAAGCCAGGCAGTTGTGTTTTTTTTTTTGTTTGTTAACTTGCGCTTGCAAGATAATCGTTCTGTCTTATGAAACTGCAGAACATTTGTCTAACTCAAGCCCTTCTAAAAGGAATTTCAGCTTCAATTTGGAAATAAACCTGATAAAGATGATTAAGAGACTTGTGAGGTTTCGAATCCATTCATTAGCCTAATAAAAGGCCCCATCAGGGTCTGACTAATGATCTTCAAGCTGTATTCTCTGTTGGTTAACATGCTGCTCTCCAAACATTCTCTAGAAGAGTTTTTTCTTACGTAGCAGCATAATAATTTAAAGTTGGAAGGGAATGTAGGTCTATCAGGACCTCGTTCCTGCTTCATAAGCTTTATTAGTATGCATGCTGTGCATTTTTTAAATGTTAAATGCATTTGTGTGCTTTTGCTAAATGTTGGTGCTTTTAAATCTCTGAAACAGATAAAGTAAGCTAAGGGTGCAGTTTTACATTATAATTAATGCTGGGGTCCGTGGCAGGCTCTGTGCACAGAGCACTGCAATGATCTAGGGCCATCACCCTCCACCCCGGGAGTGTTACAGAGAGGCAGTTAAAGAGAACCTTTGTGTGGTTATTAAGAAATTTCTAAGGACAGCTTGAGCTGTTTTGTTACAACACCTCTGCGAGCCGAAGACACCACGGAGAGTGCAGTGCAGCAGCGCAGCTGATGGCAGGGGAACAGACATCTGCTCCAGGCAGCTATTAAAAGAGCCCGGCCTGCAGGCACAAGCGGGGGAAGGTTAGAAAAGAACAAGGTTATCTCCAGGTCATTCCCCGCTACCTCACTGCAAGAAGGCAGGGAAGCGACCAATTGGCTGGCAGCCTGGCCCATCCCTTCTAGTTGGACTGGGTAGTCATATGACCCCCCCCCTCCACCCCCAGTATCTGTCACCTGACTGATGATTTATGAAGCCGCCAGTACCTGTTTGGGAACGGCACTTTTTTTCAGCTGATCCTAATTACCTCCCTCCCTGGTGGGTACTGCAAGACTTAATTGCTTTGCGTTTGCTGACCCCCCTCCTTCCTGTATACAGAAATGCAGTGGAGTCTGTGATTAACCCCGTTGACACAAGGGAACCAGATCCTGCTGATCACAGCCCTTTTTATTTGCCGCTGATGGCCACCATCAGAGGCAGCATGTCTTGGGGCTAGTGCCAGAGGCAGGGGTCCGGCAGCATAGACAGCTGTGGATATAACTGTATCTGAGGTAGGATCGCCTGCACCTGTAACGTGCCTTTCAAACACTTAAGGGGTTAGATGAACTACAATTCCCAGAACTCCCAGCAGTGCATTCATTTTAACAAGTAATCCTGTGCCACAGTGTACCAGGACTGGTGTTGTTAGCCAGGAAGGGAAAATGCTGTGAGGTGCTTTACAAATCCCTGAGCGACGGGCCTGAACTCTGAAGCAATCTAATTAAATCCAGCCTGTTTAGAAGGATTGCTTCATGGAGGGGGGACTTAAAAAGTAATTGCAATTTCCCCACCACCAACTACTGGGTGAGAGGAGGCTGCGAGTCAAACACGTGCATGAAATTATCACATGAAACGTTACATCTTGGAGGAAGTTGCTTAGATAGGCATTCTGAGGTCAGTTGCAAAACAAAGGGAAATATGCCCTATGTGGAGCCAAACTGTCAGTTTGATAGATGGTAATGTACTTTACCTTGATGGTCCAAAGAACTCTGCTTACCATAAACATGCAAGATCTTATTAGTGTTATTAGCTTGGGATACAAGCTTGCTAGAGGGTTAGGATTATAGGGACCATGAATTTTGGGATGGTGCTCTCTGACTTTTTGATCCACATTTAACTATGTATTTATTTGTTAACTAGGTGGGTGCACTGATCCCAGGGGCCATTTTCAGGCATGACCCAGTCCATCAAGATGGCATATAAAAAGCACATACAGGTCCAGGACCGTTAACATGATACAATACAGTTGACTGACCCAGGGAATGAATACAAACTTTACCGGGCAATAAATGCAGACAGTTTCAGTTTATTTTTTATACTGGAAAGGCATGTGAGCAGAAACTGATCATTTTCACAAGCATCTAGTTGGACAAACAAACAGCAAATACAGAAAAAACAAAAAGACAACAGAAAGGTACATTATAAATAAAGCAGCAAAACAGAAAACAAAGTGCAAACAATGTGTGCAATTATACAATAAAATAATGTAATATTTACTGGTTACCCTTGTGTATCACTCGCTGGCGGTGGCTGGCAAACTCCGTTATTCACATTTGTGAATAACGAACCGTGAATAACGGAGTTTGCCCGAGCACTTTCTCTGAACCCTGTGCCCACCTATCCGCTGCCAGCTGAGAAGCTCCACAGCCACCTACCCTCGCGCTGCCATTCCACTCGCACTGCAGCCAGAAAATCACCATACCATGAGCAGTTTTCTCGTCAGGCAACAGGAAAATAATTTACAGATAAAGGTACCTGAAATAAATCACCGCCCAGGACTGGGGCTCAGGGAAACTGGACCGGGAGGTGGGAGGTTCTGGCAGAGGGAAGGAATCTTGCAGGCAGGCACAGGATGTCTGGGGACCTTGAGGGGCTTCCAATGCTGCTCGACGGCTCTTCTCTCTCTCTCTCATATGCAGCTTCAGGGGGCACCCTCACCACTGAGGGACCAGAACTTTTACTTAAAATAAAAAAAGGATCTGGAAAACAGGGACCTAATGGCCTCTAATGATCTGCCGCTCTCACAACTGCCTAGCTGAACTCACTAGAGGATCGGAGACAGAGTGCAGACATGCAGCACAGCTCACAGAACACCTTACTCCACCGGTAAGTTTACTTCCTCATCCCTGTTGTGCAAAAAACAGAAAGATAAAAAATTAAACATGAAGAAGTGAGGTTTAATGGGGATTTTATGCACCCCCTCAGTATATGCATCACACACACCTCGGATGTGCATAAAATCTCCATAAACCACACTTCCTCATGCATTATTCTATATTTATAGCATGGATCAAAGTGCTTTCAATGGGTGCAGTTAGACATTATAGTGCAGGATGTGCCAAGGTCATGAGAGTGAGAAATCCCAGCAATAAATAATGATGATGTATACAATTTACAGACTATATGAAAAGCAACACAATGCCACTGACATGAGAAAGGAGGGGAAAAAAAACAGCTTGACTTGTTAAAAACAAACCGTGGATACCTGAATCTCAGTCTTAGGCCATTTGCTGGCAGAGACAGCTATGGGGGCAGTCCTATAGTATGATTTGAAT
Source organism: Neoceratodus forsteri (assembly GCA_016271365.2). Taxonomy (NCBI): domain Eukaryota; kingdom Metazoa; phylum Chordata; order Ceratodontiformes; family Ceratodontidae; genus Neoceratodus; species Neoceratodus forsteri. The sequence continues at coordinate 62,961,508 of JADMNL010000036.1, read as the reverse complement.
AGGGAGTTTTTACCTTGAGTGCGCAGGGAAATTGGCAAGCTGTACCAGTGCTCTGGGGCAGCAACAGAGAAGGCCTTTTGCCCCATGCAGGTGGCAACCTGGGGAATACATGATCATGCCGTAATGCACAAGAGGCGGAACTGGGAAGATGTGGACCAGTACTGCCCATCTAATGAGGCAAGAAACTTCTCTGTCACTCATGGTGTGACCTTGCGCAAGTCACGTAGCCTCCATGTACTCAATCTTTTCTCTCCCCTTCTCTTTCTGTCTCTCTCTCTCACTGCATTTCTAAGCTGAAGGTCTCGGAGCATTCCTTAGCCTGCCTTGATCCCACATGCTCTCCCTGCATGCTTAATGAATGCTACAGCTGTTTATGGAGCCTGCAGTGTTCTGGGATACAGTGGGAATGTAAGAGGTTGCTGCATATACTGTAACAACAAATTAATTTACTGTGCATTCCTCAACCTGCACCCTTTGTGGAGTGGTCTAGTCTGAGAAAGGTATGCTGTATGGTTCCTCTGTAGGACATCACGTTTACATCCTCTATGCACGTGGAGGTGGGTGGGGGTGTGTTTGAATAATGACTCCTGAGTAATGAGGGATCTGGGAGTAGTCATATCTGATGACCAAAAGGTAGGCAGTCAATGTGAGAAGGCAGTAAGGAGGGCTGGAGGGATACTGGGATGCATCGTGAGAGACATCACCAGAAGAAAACAGGAAGCTGTTATCCCTCTGTACAGACAGTTGGTGAGACCCCATCTGGAGTACTGCATGCAGTTCTGGAGACCCCATCTCCACAAGGACATAGACAGAATGGAGGCAGTCCAGAGGAGGGCAACTAAAATGGTGAAGGGTCTGCACCAGAAGCCACACGAAGAGAGACTAAATAAGCTTAATATGTATACCCTCATGGAAAGGAGGGAGAGGGGGGACATGATAGAAACTTTCAAGTACCTCCAGGGAATCAACAAAGTCCAAGAGGGTAGCATCTTTCAGAAAAAGAGATGTACAGGAACAAGGGGGCACAATTTGAAGATAGAGAGGGGATGGCTCAAGGGCAACATGAGGAAGTATTTTTTCACAGAGAGGGTGGTGGACACATGGAACGGCCTTCTTGAGGAGGTTGTGGGGTCAACAACAGTAGGGGAATTCAAGAATGCATGGGACAGACATAAGGCAATTATAGTGGGGGTTGGAGGAAGTAGGCTGTTGGTTAACTAGGATCTGCAGCTTATCCAGTAGGTAGGGAAATGAACAGACTGGGTGGGTCAAGCGGTCCTTATCTGCCGTTAAAGTCTATGTTTCTATGAGTCACGATAACTGTTGACATAAACATAGTTTAGTGTCCAGTCTTTTCAGGTGCCAACTATGTTGTTTAATGCACAGTTAAATGCACAGTTAACCCCCCAAAATGTTTTTTCCTCATTTAACAAGTCATTCTCTGAGACAACAAGCTTAATTTCAGTGACTCCTGTTGATTCTGGTGTGATGCTTGGCCAGCTGGTTATGATTGTATGACATTTGTAATATAAAAATATAGTAGCTGATTGTCTCACATAAGACAGTCTGTGCTTATAGGTGCCCCCCTCCCCAGGTTTCAGTGAAGCAGGAACCATAATTAACTGACTTACTTCAGAATGGAATTTTATTACCATTTTATGATATGCCTAGGCTCTTTGAAGTGGAAAATATATGTGACTTTATGAGTCTGCCAGGGGATGAGCCTAATAAACATTATGATGTCTTAAGAAGAAGAACATTTGATACCAACCTGGTGTTAAAAAGTTGTAAAACCCTTTGAATCTGCCTTGGGAACAGGGAACCACACAAGATCAAAGAGAAAATGTTTAATTAAGGAGTCATACTTAGGAAGTGTTTTTCCTTCTGATGTGACATTATTTAACATACCTTCTGCTACAAAATAATGTTTGGAATTTTTAATTCTTAAAAGGAGGTTCTAGATGACTCACCAAGGGGGTTGGGGGATGGAGTTGAAATGTATCCTTGTAACTGGGGAATATGACGTATTATTTTGGGACTCCAAGAGAAACTAACTAAAGCACTCCAGAGGTAATGCATTATATAGAAAAAGTCTAAATGTATGGTGGTAGGAGTTTTTGTTTTGCAATCTTCCCTTGTTCTTTTATATGATTGTGAGCTCTTTGATATATTGTTCTGTGTTTACATTTTTCATATTTTTATCATCTTTTAGTAAAATACATTTTATTTGAAATACTGCCTGGGTGTCTGCCAGTTCTTTTTTTGCATGTGACGTATAGAGGGTTATGACTGACAAAAACTATTCAAAAGCTTGATGGTATTTCTAAACTGGGAAAAAGAATGTACCTAAGGTCTTTTATAGAGTTTTAAGGGTTCATTTTTGGAAGCCTGGCTTGGTGCCCCTGACAAAAAAAGTGTACAGCAATCCCTGAAGAGTATACGTATCTGAGGCTATACATTGGGTATGCTAGCATAAGGCTTACAGTTTGAATTCCCCCCAGAATTTGAGACAAAAGGTGATTCTGACCCAAAAGCAGACAGGAAGGTTACCCTGTCTGTTACCTGTTCACATTACGGTGCTCGGAGGTTGGCACTGTGGGAACAGAGGGCCTGACCTGCTGAGTGCATTTGTGACAGATTTGGTTTGCAGTGGTGCGATAAAATTGGTAACACAAGCTTTAACTGTTCAGTGTATCAGCTTAATACTGTATAGCTCACTTGCAAAACAAGGCAGTGATTTATTTTTTAAAAGGAAACAGAACTATATCATTTTGCTTACTGTCAAGTTCCTACCTGTTTGATTTTTATTTCTAAAGTGCAAGTTAGAGTAGCCTTAGTTAGGGAAGAAGATGGCTTCCAACTACAGTAGGCACACTGCAGACTACTTGAGGCAGTTGTGCCAGGACAGAGGAGTCCTGCACAAGGCAAGAGCCACCAAGCAGAACCTCGTGGATTCCCTGATGGCAGCAGCTACCCAGAGCATCAAGTCACTGACTGTGACTGTAAAGGACCAAACCTTGGGTGTGGAGGGGCCAGCGGCCAGTGTAGTATCCAGATCCGGTGAGGAAGGCAGCAGGACCAGTACAAGTGAAGGGCCACAGCAGCAGGTGAAGGTCACCAGCATTCTGGAGTCAGAAGCAATCAGGCTGCAGATTGAGTTGCGCAGAATAGAGCTGGAGTTCCAGAGAGACGCAGAGTGAGAACAGCGAGCAGGTGAACGTGAACAGTGAGAGGTGGACCATGAGGAACGTGAGCACCAGAGTTGACATGAACTGGAGAAGCTACAACTCCAGCCACCAGCACCAGAGCAGGCAAGTGGCTTGTGATTAACTGGAACTACAGGACTGGGTTACAAATTAAATTCCAAATTGATAGCTGAATTTAAAGAGGGGGAGGCTATGGATGCCTTTTTAAATTCCTTTGAAAAAGTTTGTATTCAGGCAAATATTTCTAGAGTGTCCTTCCAGCTATCCCCGCTACTTACCGGGAAAGTTCGGGATGCACTAGGTCAAATGGACAATGAGGACAGTAATGATTACAACAAACTTAAAGCTGCACTTTTAAAAAAGTTGATTTAACTGCAGAAGCATACAGAGCTAAATTCCGTAAGCTCAGAAGAAGCCCTGACGTGAGCTATGAGGAGCTAGCCACGAAACAACGTCAGTTTTTAAAACGTTGGTGGGAAGGAATTGAAGCAAACTCTGTAGATAAAATTGAAAATGCTGTATTGTTAGAACAGTTTTTTTTTGTGCATGCCCAGCAGAGCTGAAAACATGGCTGGAGGACCGAGATCCCAAAACAGTGAAAGAGGCTGCTGAACTCTTGGACGCTATGCCAAGAGCAGACCTGCTCTGAGAGCTAATGGGGCGGGCGTGGCAGTGCAGAAAGGGAAAAGTGCACCTTCAGGGCAGCTAAAACCCTCACTGCCTCCACCGAAACCAGTTAGCCCCAGATTTCAAAGAAAAGATTTCTCTGAGAATAGAAACGAATGTTGGATTTGTAAAGAAACTGGGCATATTGCCAGACAGTGTCTCAAAAGGATGAGCAATACGCAGAATGGGGCTAAGAAAGAAGTGGGCTGTTTGTGTGTCCCTGGAAACATGCCTGTGAACATGAGGGAACACATGCACCCAGTCATGGTGAGTGGTGTACAGACACAAGGGTTAAGAGACACAGGTGCATCCCTGACATTGGTAAAAGAGGATCTGATAGAGCCTGGTCAGCTTATACCCAATAAATTTGTAACTGTACAAGGGTTCACTGGTGAGGAGACCACATTGCCACTCACTAGTGTTCTCCTAGACTGGGGTGAAACTGGGCGAACTGTGCAACAGGTGGCTGTAGCCAAAACGTTAGCAGTTGATGTCATCCTTGGCAATAATCTCAAACAGGGGATGGTGTGTGCAGTTACCTGTAGCCAAGCGGGACAGGGAAATTGTAGTTCCCTGGACCCCACAGAAGCCATTGTGGAAACCACTGGGAGGCTGGTTCCCCAGTCTGCGTCTCCTGATATGGAGACTAATGAAAAGGGGTAGAAATTTCCCCAGTAACAGTTATCCAAACAGCTACAGAGGGTTACTCCGAAGAAGGAGGGGTGACCAATTGTCAGAGGGTTAGGGATGACAGTGATCCTGAGTGCCCTGATGCTAGTGCTAGGGACCCTAGTTTAGAGACTGAAGGGGACCTGTCCCATACCTTGGAAATGTGTAAGGAGTCTGCAGCTGCTCAGAAAAGTGACCCTAGTCTAGAGAAACTGGGGGCTTGGGCAGACTCTGACAGAGCACAGGGAGGTGACGGTAAGCATAAAGTTTATTGAGAAAATGGACTGAGATATACTCAGGCTGTGAAGACAGAGGGAGGGTGATAGGCAGGCAACTTGTGTTCCCCAGGGGTACCGTGAGCAGTTGCTCAAGGTTGCACATGATATTCCCTTGTCTGGTCATCTGGGAATCACATGCACTATGCAGCATTTGGTCCAGAATTTCTATTGGCCCAACTTCACCCAGCAGGTGAAGGAGTATTGCAGGTCTTGTCACTGGTGCCAAGAAATAGGGAAGGCAGGTAAGAAAACCCAAGCTGCCCTAATTCCATTGACCATAGTGGAGGAGCCATTCCAGAGGGTGGGAATGGATATTGTGGGGCCTTTAAATACCCCCAGCTCCTCCGGGAAGAGGTTCATTCTGACTGTGATGGATTATGCCACCCAGTATCCAGAGGCAGTTGCTCTATCCTCACTGAGGACAGACAAAGTGGCAGATGCCTTACTTGGAATTTTCTCCCATGTTGGGTTTCTGCAGGAGGTTATCACTGGTTGAGGGGGTTCCTTCTTGCCGGACCTGATGAAATGTTTGTGGGAGAAGTGTGGGGTGGTGCAGAGGTGCATGACACCTTATCACCTGCAAGCCAATGGGCTTGTGGAAAGTTTTAACAGTACCCTGAAGTCAATGCTCCAAGCATTTGCTGAACGACATGGGAGGGACTGGGAGAAATACCTTCCCCACCTGTTGTTTGCATACAGGGAGGTGCCCCAAGAGTCGACAAGATTTTCCCCCTTCAAGCTCTTATATGGACGCCAGGTACGTGGGCAACTAGACTTGATCTGGGAGGACTGGGAAGGCAAGCACTCCACCCAGGGAACTCCCATAGTGGGTTACGTCCTTAGGTTTAGGGAAAGGCTGAAGGAGCTTATGGGGACAGCCCAGAGCAACCTGGCAGCTGCCCAACAGAAACAAAAAGTGTGGTATGACCGCAGAGCCAGAGCTCGCTCATACACGGTGGGTCAGGAAGTCATGGTCCTTATTCCGGTCCGGAAGGACAAGCTGCAGGCTAAGTGGGCAGGATCGTACAAAGTAGTTAGAAAGGTAAATGGTGCGAACTATATCATAGAGTTATCCGAGAGAAGACAGACGAAAGAATGTACCATGTCAACATGATGAAGCCATATGCTAATAGGGCTGACATGGTGTTTACAGTATGTAGTCCTGGGGAGGGGACAGACAAAGGAGATCCCCTTCTGGACTTGCTGGAAGAAAGCAAGCGGGAGTCCTCTGTGGAGGCAGTTAAATTGTCTCCTCAGCTGGCCCTGGACAAGATCCAGGAAGAAAGGGAGGTTTTAGCAGACTTTGCCCCACTGTTTAGTGCCAAGCCTGGACTAACCCCCTTAGTGATGCACGATGTGGAGACAGGACACAGATGCCCATACGGCAGACAGCATATTGGGTGTCAGAGGCTGTCCAAAAGGACATTAGGAGGGAGGTGGAGGAAATGCTGGATTTAGGGGTAATCCAGAGATCCCACAGCCCCTGGGCCTCACCCGTAGTCCTTGTGCCCAAGCCAGATGGCTCTACTTGCTTCTGTGTGAACTATCATGGACTGAATGCAGTCATGAAGTCAGATGCCCACCAGATGCCCCGGATGGATGAACTCCTGGACAAGTTGGGAGGGGTGACATACCTTATGACTACTGACCTGACAAAGGGGTATTGGCAGGTAGAGTAACTGACAGAGCTAGGGAGAGGTCAGCCTTCATCACTCTGATAGGCTTATTTGAATTTAAAGTAATGCCTTTTGGAATGAAGAATGCCCCAGCCACTTTCCAAAGGTTGGTGAAATAGGTGTTAAATGGTGCTGAGGAGTACATCGTGGCTTACCTGGATGACATTGCCATCTTTAGTGCCAGGTGGGAGGAACACCTGTCCCACCTTAGGGAAGTGCTGGGCAGGGTACAGAGGGCCGGGCTCACTGTCAAAGCTGAGAAGTGTCAGGTGGCCATGGCTGAAGTGGCATACCTCGGGCATGTTGTAGGCTGGGGACAGCTCCGTCCTAACCAAGTAAAAATAGAGGTGATCAAGGCATGGCCCAGACCAGAAATGCAGAAGCAGGTCAGGAGTTTTCTAGGGACAGCAGGGTACTATAGGAAATTTGTACCCAATTACAGTGCCCTGGTTGCTCCCATATCTGATCTGGTAAAGAAAAACATGCCTAAGAAAATTACCTGGGAACCAGCCTGTGAAAAAGCCTTTACCAGACTGAAGGAGGTACTGTGCAGTGCTCCTGTATTGACAAGTCCTGACTATAGCAGACCCTTTATAGTCCAGACTGACACCTCAGACATGGGTATTGGGGCAGTACTGATTCAGACATCCAACCAAGGGAAAGATCACTCTGTAGTGTACCTGAGTAAAAAGTTACTTCCCAGGGAGCAGGCTTACTCCACTGTGCAAAAAGAGTGTCTTGCCATAGTGTGGGCCCTAAAGAAGTTAGAGCCATACTTATATGGGCAGGATTTTGAGGTACAAACTGACCACAACCCCCTGGTTTGGCTGACACAAATGGGAAAAACTAATGCTAGATTATTAAGATGGAGTCTTGCCTTGCAAGGGTATGGCATGACAATCTTACATAGGGCTGGAGCGACCAATCAAAACGCCGATGGCCTATCACATCTATATGAGGAATGAACTGACTTAGGGAGCTCATCCCATGCAGGGGATAGAGCCCCCAAATTCAGTCTAGGTGGGGATGATTTTGATGCTTGGCCAGCTGGTTATGACTGTTGTATGATATTTGTAATATAAAAATATAGTAGGTGATTGTCTCACATAAGACAGCCTGTGCTTATGGGTGCCCCCCCCCCAGGTTTCAGTGAAGCAGGAATCATTTAATTAACCGACTTACTTACTTCAGAATGGCATTTTATTACCTTTTTATGAGTCTGCCAGAGAATGAGCCTAATAAACTTTATGACGTCTTACGAGGAAGAACATTTGTTACCAACCTGGTTTTAAAAAGTTGTAAAACCCTTTGAATCTGCCTTGGGAACAGGAAACCACACAAGATCAAAGAGAAAATCTTTAATTAAGGAGTCATATTTAGGAAGTGCTTTTTCTTCTGATGTGACATTATTTAACATACCTTCTGCTACAAAATAATGTTTGGAATTTTTAATTCTTAAAAGGAGAAGCTAGATGACTCACCAAGGGGGTTGGGAGATGGAGATGAAATGTATCCTTGTAACTGGGAATTATGACATATTATTTTGGGACTCCAAGAAAAATTAATTAAAGCACTCCAGAAGTAATGCATTAGATAGAAAAAGTCTAAATGTATGGTGGTAGGAGTTTTAGTTTTGTAATCTTCCCTTGTTCTTTTATGTGATTGAGAGCTCTTTGATATATTGTTCTATGTTTACATTTTTTATATTTTTAACATCTTTTAGTAAAATACCTTTTATTTGAAATACTGCCTGGGTGTCTGACAGTTCTTTTTTTGCATGTGACATATAGAGGGTTAAGACTGACAAAAACTGTTCAAAAGTTTGATGGTGTTACTAAACTGGGAAAAAGTAAGAATATACCTAAGGTCTTTTATAGAGTTTTAAGGCTTCATTTTTGGAAGCCTGGCTTGGTGTCCCTAGTGAAAGATTGTACCACAATCCAAGAAGAGGGTACGTATCTGAGCCTGTACATTGGGTATGCTAGCAAAAGGTTCACAGTTTGTCTCCCTCCAGAACTTGAGACTAAAGGTGATTCGGACCCAAAAGCAGACAGGAGGGTTACCCTGTCTATTACTGGTTCACATTACTGCGCTTGGAGGTTGGCACTGTGGGAGCAGAGGGCCTGACCTGCTGAGTGCGTTTCTGACATCCGGTGGCTATGTGTCCACCTAATATTGATAAAGAACTGTGTCCAGATGCTTCCCACTCACACAGTGGCAGCACTACCACTCACAATGCTGGCGACTGAGGTACGGGAGCAAACCTGAGTCGTCGGATGCCAGCCAAGGATGGAGGACTGATTGTCCCTCCGGCAGTTGTCCTCCTTCAGGGTGAGTGTGTGTGTGTGTGTGTGCGCGTGAGTGTGTGCGCGCGTGTGCATGTGTATATGGAGGAATGTGTCCGGCAGTGTGACCATCACCTAGCAGAAACTGTGAGGGATCACAGTCATTACCACCAGCTGGGGAGGGAATGCCAGTAGAAGCCAGCATGACCACACATCTGCATGTGTGTGTGTGATTGCATGGGCAGCATCCCTGGGGAGAAAAGACCCAGTCTGCAGAGGTCAATACATGCACCCCCTGCAGGATGTGCACTTCTGACGTGGCTCATCACCTGCCACAAGTTGGTCCTGGTTAAGTGATGGGTATGCGTAAGTCCGTGAGAAGGTAGCTGATGAAGCTGGGGGGGTGCTGCCAGTAGGGTGTGGAGCAGGAGAGGAGAGAAAGTGTTTCATAACAAAAAATAAACAAAAAAAGAACAGCGTCTGGGATGTTTGTCTGCATCAGTGTATGCATTTCAGATCCCTACCTTTACCAATCCTTCCTTCCTTCTTGGAAGTAGGGGTGGCAGGTCGCTGTTTCATGGTTCTGGTGGGTCAGTCAAGCAGAGTAAATCAGAATAAGAACCAGCCAGATATACATATAGTGACAAAATGGTGCAATCAATTTAAAAACAGTTAAGTTACACAGAAGCTCGGAATCTTTTGAACTCAAATGTTCAAATATGAACCAGCGGCTTTGGTGTTTACTCTTCCTGTGCCACCCCACCCATCTCTGCTACACGGATATTTATTTATTATTTATTTGGTTATGTATGTTTGTATTTATATACTTATTTAGTTATTTTTTATTGACCTGGTAAGCACACTAGACAGAGAAATGCCCATTTTCAGGAACAACCCAGAAGTTTTACAAAAAACTAAACAAAGTAACAGGCATACATGATACAAAAATAATATAAATTACAAACAGGGCCAACAGGAACAAACGGGTAGCAGTCAAAGCCAACAGACAAAATCAATGTGTCAGAGCAACATTCCAGGAATGTAAGAGAATTGTCTAGGACAAGTAGAAGCAAGTTGGAAGACTGGCGAGGCAGTCATGTACAAATGTAAGCTGTGAAGGACAGCACTTGACTCCTCAGTGCCCTGTTGAAGTGGTACTGGGTGGGAGGCAGAGAGGACTGATACAGGGAGGGAGTTCTAGGCCCTAGCAAAAAAAGTGGAAAATGCCTGGTCGCCTATAAGGATGGAGACCTTAGACACAAGGGGCTGGATTTTCAAAGCCCCGATGCAAGCTGCAACAATGGCAGCTTGCGCCAAGTGAGGGTGCATCCGGGACCCTGTGCCTGATTTTCCATTCCACAGGGTCCTGATGCCTAAATCCCAGAGCTTGCGTCACATGTGGCAGTGCACTAAATGGATGGCGCACCCACCCGGGATGCTGCAACAGCTGCAGGGTGTCTGCGGCACCCACAGACAGGGGCAAGGTGCTGACTAGAGCTCCCCCACACCACCGTGCCACCAGAACCCTCACGCCCAAACACACTGGGACCCTGGTGGTTTAGTGGCCCCCCACACCCGGCACATAGTGCCCACCTCCCCACTCCCACCCCCTCTCATACCCTGATCCGGCGACCGGCACAGCCCCCTTTATGCCACCATGGCCAGCTGCCTAATGAACCATCAAAGGGTGTACTGTATGTAACCTCCCCCCACTGACCCCCTTTGTTTCTACCATCAGGACTGCTCCTCTCACATCTAGGCGCCACCGAGAGGGGTGAGGGTAGTCACTACAAATCATCTTTTACAAAACTGTGTGTGGACCCATTACTTCTACTACTGAGCCTGCCATCCTTCAGACAGGCAAACCAAGTGTGGCAACTGCTCGGTTCACACCTGGGGGGACCATTTAGCATGGCCAACATCCTGGGTCCCTGGGAAAAAACGTCTGCTCAGCATTGTGCTAGGTTAGTACTTCTGGTCAGGGGCACCCAAGTAAATCTGGACACTGGAAGCAATAACTGTAATGTCCAAACCAGGTTGGGATTCTAGAATGTTGCTTTTATTCACATAACAGAGAATAACAAAACAAAGATGGACCCCCACAGGGCTACCCTCACTGATAATGCAGATTACAAAGGTACAGAGCACACTTTCTCACTACAAACCCTCAGGTTCTGAATGAATCTGGGCACACACACGGCCCAAACTGGTACCTTCTCTTCTATTCCTATGACATGGCACCCCGAGGACACTTTTCCATATGGCATGGAGGTTGTTGGTGGCTCCCTAAACCACCCATGAGCACTTTCTAGCTCTCAGGGAAAACTCACAATCCCATGTCTGAGTGCTTTTTTCAGACACTGGCCAAGTGCCTGAGAGAAAACCATAGGTGCCCAAACTGAACCCAGAGAGGTAACCTGGGTACTCCAGATGGGGGTCTCCTACCTCTTGCTCCCAAATCTATACTCGGCCATTCATTTGGTTACAACACCTTTCTTCAAACTGCTAGTTGTAGATGCTCTCTTGAAATGTTTAGCACATTTAACATTCTACATTTCACTTTGGAGGTGTACTGATTTTTAAAGTTCTGTAAGTGGCTATGTCTTTACCCTAGACCCCCACTGTTGCAGATGCTTCCAAGTCATGCACAAACTAAAAGTTCTATACTTGGCAAGTCTGTCTTTGACCCCACAGTAGGCAGACACTTTTACTGCAAACTCTGTTTTGGTGAACATAGTCTCTGTTTCAGAGCAAACTCACCAGGGTATGCAGGTGCCCCAGGGCTTCTTCCCACAAATGTCTCAGGTACTCACAAGCAACTCAATTCTCAGGCAGCTTCTCCCTCTCCAGGCTGGCCCAGGGGATTGCCCCCAAATTCCTGGAATTCCCCTCCATCCCTCCGGGGATGGGGCAGTGGAACAACTCTAGGACTGGTCTCTACCACTTTTCTCTGGTCTCTTCTGTGTTCCTCTCTAGGGTGAGAACGCACAACCCCTTCTTCTCTCAGGTAGCTCTATATCAGAGCTTGGCTCTGAGGAGCTGCACACTGCAGCCCTCCTCTCTCTCTCAAGTCTCCACACAGACTGACTTGAATCTCCCAACGTTCTACTGCTAACCCCTGCAGTTAGCATTCCATTGTGGCTTATGCTGCTGCGAGAATTCTATGGTGACATCATCACTCCAGCTCAGCTGAAACTGAGAACAGAGTGAGACAGTGTGAAACACATTTAACTGGCATCTTACAAGCTGCCTTTCCCTGCCTGCCACTGGCTCTAAGTGGGATTCTAGTAACCCCTGGGAACAAGGGGGTTACACCTGTACAGTACGCGCTCTGACAGTTCATTCATCGGCTGGCCGTGGTGTTGTGCGGAGGGCTGTGCCAGTCGCCGAATCTCGAGTATGGATTGGGGAGGGTGCGGGGTTGTGGGCACTATGTCCTGGGTGGGGGGGCACTAGAGCACCAGGGAGGCTTTTAACATTAACAGTCGGGGCAGGGAGAGGGGACCACTAGTCCACCAGGGATTACCCTTTGAGGATGGATCAGGGCAGGCCACACAGTGGCACATACTGGACAACCCTCCCAGGAGATGTCTAAGTACCATTAGACCAGTCCTTTGCTGGTCTAATGGAACTTGCCACTTAGTTCCTGGGGAGGTCTTTGAAAATTGGGATTTGAGGGCTGCAGCAGTCTGGGTCTGCTGCAAGCCCCCAGTGCCATGCTGCAGCCACTTTCGTGGTGCAAGGCAGGCGCTAGCACACTTTGGTGCAGACAGCCTGCAGGGTGATGCTGGCTGCCTTTGAAAATAGCACTTGGCGAAAGGTGCCTCTTGCGTCAGACTTGTTTGATGCAAGCACCTTGTGTCATTCTATGGCCTTTGAAAATCCGGCCCAAGGAGTAGGGGTTCATCATTTGACCTTAGGGAGTAGTTCTGATATCTGCACTTGAAGTTGGCAGTTGGGGTGGCATCGTCATCTGGATGGGCTTTCAATAAAGTAACTAAGTGCCATCAATCGACTGCTGGATGGGGACAACCAGCCAAGGCTGGAATATAGATCACAGTGGCATGTGCATCTGTTTGCAAACAAAACAAAGTGACAGACATTGTTGTAAGTCACATCCCATCTGGACAACGCTGTTTTGGGGGAACACATGAGGACAGGAGCACCATAGCTTAGGCAAGGGAGAAGGACACCTCTAGCAATGGCAAGGCAGGCTTCGGGGTGAAAAAGTGTCTGGTTCTATAAGCTAAGCCCAATTTAGCATTAACAGCCTTGCAAGTAGAAGTAATATGGACGGAGAAGTCATGGAAGGGCTCAAGGGTGACTCCAAGGTACTTGATGGAGGGGACAACTTCTAATGAAGAGCCATCAGGGCAGGTTATAATCATGTTACCAGTACAAAATCTGATTCTTGTGGGGGAGCCAAAGAGCATGGCTTGGGTCTTTTTGAATTAAGACAAGTTTGCTTGTACTGCAAGTTAAGGGGCTAGCTACACAATCGAGCAGACTCAATAGACCTTGAGGTCTGTTTCTGCTGGCATTTCGTATGTTTGTTTATTTTATTTATTTATTTCAATCTAGGATTACAATACCTTTGAGCAGAGGCTCTTTTACAAAGGTTCCACGTCAGCGTGTGCAACAGTCATCATTTTTAGTTACAAACATAACGTCACTAACTTACAGACATGTAATAACCAGTACAAAGACTTGAGCTATGAGCAAGACAAGGGAGGGGGGGTCGATGGGGAGAAGTGAGGATAGGAGATCGAGGGGGTAGGAGGTGCAGTGGGTGGGGAGTATGGGAGGTGGGTGGGGGCAGGGGCAGGAGTGGAGATACGGGGGGGAGGTGGGCGAGGGTGGGAGACAGTGCAGCCAGGGGGCCTTGTCGAGGGAATATGCCAGGTAAGGTGTTAGGGGTGCAAAGACTGATTGTAAGTGCTGGGTGCTGGGGCATGTGCAGCTGGAACGGTGGAAATGATAAGATGGGCAATCGCAGGATTGTATGTCATTAACGGAGCCAGTGTTTTTTGAGCTGAGGATGAGGCAAGATTATCAGCATACATAAGGGCAGAGCACTGCTTAGATTCCTGAGGAAGGTTATTTATAAAGAGAGAAAAAAGCAGTGGTCCTAAAATAGAGCCTTGAGGTACACAGAGTTTTTACTGGTGCACTAGTGGGTAAGGATTGACCAAACATAATCCATTATTGTCTACTCTGCAATGGTAGTTAGTAAGCCAATTAACAGACAGACCAAGTGCAGCCGGTTTAGAGTAAAGTAGTCAGTGGTCAACCAAACTGAAGGCTTTAGACAAATAAAAAAAAAATTACTCCCAGTAACTTCCCCTGTTCCACAAAGGACTTGCTGCCATTAGTGAGTTGGACAGGGCATTGGTAGTACTGTGGCCCTTATGAAAGCTATGTTGTTCCAGTGCAAGAAGATTAAATTTAAGTAGGTAGTTTCAGAGCTGGGTCACAATTGCTTTCTCAAGGAGTTTACTAAGTGTAGATACAATTGCTTTGGGGCGGCAATGCTCTGTAAGCCTGGCATCACCCTTTTTCACAACTGGAACCACCTGAGCAATTTTCCAGAAGTCCAGAACTAAGCCAGATGAGAGACATGTTAAAAATCGTGGAAATAGAAGGCGCGCGGTATACAGGGTGCCAGCTCACAGAATTTTATGTTTCAGGATATCGAGACCAGCACTAGAGAAGGAAGGTATGTTGGATAGCAATTGAGTTACCTCCTGCACAGAGACATGAATTAAGTAGAAGATGGGGTGACCAGGGTGACTAGGAGTGGAGGGACCCGGAGGGCAGGAGTCCAGCGAACAAGCGAAGGATGAGGTGTACACAGAAAGGTCAGTAAAAAAGTTATTGAAGACATTAAAAATTGTGGCAGTTATTACAGTCGACACCATGGATGAGAAGGCCATTACATAGTGACTAACAGAACCTCCTGCAAGAGTCTTGACATTCTGCCCAAACCACCGAGGGTTAGAGGCAGCAGAAGAGTGAGCCATTACAATAGTTGCTTTTGGCTTGACGGATTTCTTTCTTACAGAAGTTTCTAAGTCTCCTATATTCCAACAAGTCACTCAGGTTTGAGGAAGATCTATAATCATATCAGCACCTATCGCTACGTAGGAGGTGGAACTGTCATATCTAGGAGGTGGAACTCTCCAATAGTATTCAGTAGAGAAAGGTGTCAGAGGAGGTGAAACTGAGTGCATGTGAGTTCTTGCCCAGTTTAACCCCTGGATAGTAACCCAGGCAGCAGATAAAGACCCACATTCACTACATAACAGTAAATCAGAAATAGTAAGGTCAGTACCCAACAAGTAAAAAAATACCAGGAGAAGACAACCAAAAACCTGGATGCTAGTATGCAATGTATGTATTTTACTCAATAGGAAAGCTGTGTGTAATAATGCCATTTGTACTATGTCCTTGATGATATATGTTTGTCTTTTTTAGAGTAACTTTAAGGTAAAAAAACAAAACACAGAAACAAGTCAGAGCACACCCTGAACTACCCCCCCCCCCCCAATGTAACAATAAACATATATTTTTTCAGCCTGGATTGGCAACTTACTATTTTGATTTCAAAAGGAGTGGGGGTCTCTTAGTATTCATCTCAGGGCCCTGCTGTGAAGTCACCCAGCTACCAACATTGAGGTAGACCACCCATCAGCTGGGTCCCTACTCTAGTATCTATCTATCTCTCTATCTGGATACTAGAATGCCTGACCATCGAAAGTTTTAAATCCGAGCTCAAAACATTCTTGTTTTATAAAGCATATGGAGAATGATTTTATTAATGTTTTTAATTGTTGTTTTACATTGTTAATTTTAATTTGTACAGCGCTTTGGTTTTGAAAAGCACTTAAAAATAACATTTTACTTTACTTTACTATCTATCTATCTATCTATCTATCTATCTGTCTGTCTGTCTGTCTGTCTGTCTGTCTGTCTGTCTGTCTATCAAGTGACCTGCAAGTGGATGAACAATGCACCAAATTTATAGAGATGTCTCACAAACCCAACTGAATATCTATAGCATATTCATTAGTCCAAGAGTCTCTGATAAGGCAACCAGAAGATGAGCAGAATCATGGTTGAGGATGATGGACCTCTACTGGGGGGGGGGTGGATTAAGGCAGCCCATAGAAACATAGAATTTGATGGCAGACAAGTACCAATTGGCCCATTAAGTCTGCCCATTTCTCCCTACTGACACTATTACTGCAGAACATGCCCAATCTACAGCTCTTTCTCCCTTCCCCACTTCTTTTCCACTATAATTCCTTTGTGCTTATCCCATGCATTCTTGAACCCCACCACTGTTTCTGCCCCCACCACCTCCACTGGAAGGTTGTTCCAGGAATACACCAATCTTTCTGTGAGGAAGTAGTTCCTCCCATGTCTCCTGAATCTACCCCCTACAGCTTCATAGCATGTCCCCTTGTTCTTGAGCACCTTTTCTTCTGAAAAATACTCCCCCTCCTATACTTTATTTACCCCGTGAGGCATTTAAAGGTCTCTATTATATCCCCCCTCTCCCTCCTCTGTTCCAGGGTGTACATATTGAGACGCTTTAGTTTCTCCTTGTAGGGTTTTTCAGGTAGACCCTGCACCATTTTAGTTGCCCTCCTCTGGACTGCCTCCACTCTTTCTATGTTCCTCCAGAGATGTGGTCTCCAGAACTGGACACAATACTCTAGTTGTGGTCTTACCAGCGATCTATACAGAGGCAAAACCACCTCCCTCTTTCAGCTGGTGATATCCCTCCCTATGCACCCCTGCATCCCACTCGCTCTCGCTACTGCCTTGTTGCACTCCCTGGCCACCTTTAGGTCATCTGATATGATTACCCCTAGGTCTCTTTCCTGCTTGGCGGTCTTCAATACCACTCCACCTATTTTGTACTCTGCCCCTGGGTTTCTGTGCCCTAAGTGCATTATTTTGTACTTTTTCTCATTGAAACCCAGCTGCCATACCCTTGACCACTCCTCTAGTTTTCTGAAGTCTTTGCTCATCCTTTCCATCCCCAGAGTGTCCACCCTACTACAGATTTTGGTGTAATCTGAAAAGAAGCAGACCTTCCCTTCTAGCTCCTCTACAATGTCAGTTATAAAGACATTAAAGAGGAATGGTCCTAGCAGTGATCCCTGAGGCACCCCGACGGTCACCCTCCCTTCCTTGGAGTGAACTCTGTTTACCACCACCCTCTGTCACCTATCCCCTAACCAGTGTTTTATCCAGTTTACTAACTTTGGATCCACTCTTACTGAAATCTAGGTAGGCAACATCCACCTCCCTACCCTGATCTAGTTCATTGGTCACCCAGTCAAAGAAATCTATCAGATTCATTTGATATGACCTCCCCCCTGTGAAACCATGCTGCCTCAGGTCTTGCAATCCACTGGGTTCAAGATGTTCCACAATAATTTCCTTCAGCAGTGATTCCATTAACTTTCCCACCACCGATGTCAGGCTGACTGGCCTGTAATTGCCAGCCTCTTCCCTGCTACCACTTTTGTGTAGTGGGACTACATCTGCCCTCCTCCAGTCCTCCGGAACCACTCCTGTTTCCGGTGAGCTGTTAAATAGAACTGTCAGAAGTGCAGCCAGTATTTCACTGAGCTCCCTCAGTACCCTTGGATGCACCCCATTTGGCCCCATTGCTTTTTCCATCTTCAGATTAGGGGTCCCTTCAGGACTCTCACCTCAAAAAGGACTATTGTCTGTCTCCTCCTCCCCTCCTCCCAAGCTTTTGTTACTTTTCTTGTGGCTCTCCCTCTTCTTTATCTGTGAACACTGAAGAAAAGTATTTGTTCAGGATGTCAGCCTTTTCTTGGTCCCCTTCTGCACAGCACCCCCCTTCTAATCTTACAATCCAACCCCTTGCCTTCCTCTTTTCACTTACATATCTAACAAATGTTTTGTCCCCCTTCATTACCTCTAGAGCTATTCTCTCCTCAGTTTGCACCTTTGTGCTCCTTACTGCTTTCCCTGCTTCCCGCTGTTTCTCCTTATACACCTGCCTATCCTCCATCTTCTGCATCTCCTTATACCATCTGATTGCTACCCTTTAAGCTTTTACCTTTTTAGCCACCTCTTTCAAGAACCACAGCAGTCTCTTTTTCCTCTTGCTTTTGCTCATCTGTTTGACACAGAGGTTTGTTGCATTTACTATGCTCCCTTTTATCTTTGCCCACTGTTCCTCTGCCCCACCCAGATCACCCCCCCCAGTTAGTTCATCCCTGAGGCATTCATTCATCTTTTTAAAATCTGCCCTCCTGAAGTCCAGGACCTTTGCCATTGTGTGGTTTGATGCCACAGCCATCCTTATATTGAACTACACTGTACAATGATCACTGGTCGCAAAGTGGTCTCCTACCTTGACGTCTACAGCACTGTCCCTTCTGGTGAGTACAGTGGGAGTGAGGTGAGCAGGAAATGGTGAGGATAGTGATCATGGCCAATCAGGTGAAAAAAGGGCTGGAGGCCCTCAGGGTGGATAAAGTGCTGGGTCTGGATGGCCTACACCTGAGGGTACCTAGGAAACTGACTTGAGAACTGCCGGGACCCTTGACACAGCTAATTAATGACTCAGTGGAGTCTGGAGTAGTGTCAGGGGACTGGAGGTCTGCAGATGCAATGTCCCTCCACAAGGGGTGGGCATGGAGGACCTGGACAACTACAAGTCAGTCAGTCTTGCTTCCATTGTAGGCAAGCTGATGAAGATCATATTTTAGGAAAGTAATTGGCCTATTTAGCAGACAACAGGGCTGTAAGATGGCAAGTAACATGGGTTTATATCAGGCAGTCATGATAGACCGATCTGATGTTGGTTTTTGACTGGGTCACTAGGGGACAAACAGAGGATGGGGTAGATTTGCTCTACTTTGACTTCAATAAAGTTTTCGATTTGGTGCCACACAGGAGGGTGCTGAAAAAGTTGGAGGAGTTAGGAGCAGAACAGGGTTTAGTCCAGTGAGTGGGGAACTGACTGGTTTGCGGAGGCAACAGAGGGTGGCTATAAATGAAGCCATATATGAAGACAGAAGGGTCATGAGTGGTGTGCCACAGGGCTCAGTCCTGAGACGTGTCTTATATGTTTATTAGTGACTTACAGGTGGGTACCCAGGGCAAGATGTGTCTCTTTGCGACAACACGAAGCGATGTGGCAGGGAGGACAGCCAGAACAGCGAGAAGCTGGAAAGGTAGTCAGAGATCTGGCAGTTGAGATTCAATGCCAAGTCATGCGTGGTGATGTACTTAGAGAAAAGGAACCCACACATGGAGTATTGGATGGAGGGGTTAGGCTGGCCACTACAACACAGGAGAGGGATCTGGGGGTCATCAGTGACTCCCTCAAGCAAACCAGCCAGTACAACATGGCATGCAGTATGGCATCGAGGATGCTGGGGTGTGCCGGGAGGGTTTTTTATTAGCAGGAGATATGAAGTGATGCTGCCCTCATAGAGATCCCTGTGGTGAGGCCTCACATGGAGTATTGTCCCTGGTTCTGGAGCAGTCACCTGAGGAAGGACCTAGCCAGGCTGGAGACAGTACTGAGAGGGGTCACCAAAATGATCCATGGTTAGCAGGGCAGAGACTATAAGGAATGGCTGGAGACCCAGAACGTGTTCTCACTGGAGGCTAGGTGTGTGTGTGCGTGTGTGTGTGTGTGTGTGTGGTGGGGGCATGATCAAAACCTGTAAGTTTCCAAGGAGTATAAAAGGGTGAATAGCGAAGACCTCTTCATAGTGTATGGTAGAATGTGACTGTCGATAGATTTCCATTACCGGAATCGGCTTGTTGTGCTGCACCGGCTATGTCACGATGTTGTTGTGCTGCACTGGCTATGTCACTAATGCAGCACAACAACGTCTTCGTGCATGTGTGGTATTCAACCCTCAGAACTTCAGGAAGCAGCTGCTGCGGTGAGAGCTGACCTTGTAAATGAGCGCCAACTGAAAGAAATGGCACAATAAGGACTCCATTTTAGCAGGAATGGTGCCCATACATTATAGAACACTGCATATGATTAGTCATACACAAACAAGGCTATTTTGCAATCTCGAGAGTTCCGTGGTAACAAGACCTCTTGAACTGTGATCTTGAGGTCTCTTGTTACCACAGAAACCTCTCGATTCAAAAATAGCCTTGTTGTGTATGATTCAACATACACAATCCTGTATGTTAGAAATAGGAACTCAGTCACAAGAAGGCACAATTGGAGGCTGGTAGGGGTAAATTCAGGAGGAAGTTCTGCTTCACTGAGAAGGTTGGTGGCGTCGCGGAACAGATTACAAGCAGAGTGGTGGGGGCAGGTAACCTAAATGGGTCAAAACATGGCTGGGGCAGAGCAAGAGGACATAGTCCCACAAGGGAGTACCCGAGAGAGAGGGCTGTTGGTGTGTGGGGGGCAGATGGGGCCAACCCCCCAGGACACTAGGTCAGGGTAGTGGTAGTATACTATGGGCAGATTTGACAAACTATCAGTCTCTTTCTATCTACAGTTTCTTTGTTTCTATGTTTCTGTATCAAGCCCAAACCAAACTTCATTCAGCTATATGAATAAGTAAGGCCCTCCTCTAGTTATCATCCTTCTGAGGCCCCAAGCCAGACAATTCTCACCCAGCCCCCAAAATACCGGAAAAGGCACAGTTCTTTAATAGTGCTCTTAAATTTGGACTCTACTGTGGGTAGTCTCAATTCATCCTACAGACAATAATTAAGACAATTATGTAAACCAGTTTCCCCACAATCTGCTTACTCACATTGTCTCAAAACAACAAAACAAAAAAACACCTCTTCAGTTGCTGTTTGTAGCAAAAACAGGCAGGCTGTGCTTTAAGTGTCACACAAATACATTGGCAACAGAGAAAGAACTATGAGAAGAAATTGGCTGATCTGAACATGTACTCCCTGAAGGTCAGAAGGGAAAGGGGCAGACACATGATAGAAACATTCAAATACCTGAAGGGAACTAGCCGGCCTGGTGGCACTGAGGGCTGAGGCACTGGACACCTTACCTCGTGCTATGCTGGTGACCCGAGTTCGGAAGCGACCTCGGGTCATTGGGGAGCCGGCATGGGGGGAGTGAGGGAGCGGGATTGAGCTGCTGCAAGGCGGCTCTTCCCTCCCGGGGTGGATGTCCGCACCCTCTGTAGTTCCACTGCTACCGGGTGGAGGTCTGGTGGAAAGCGTAGGTGTGAGGGAGTGGCAGCAATAACCAGGGGTGGGGTGGAAGGGGCCGAGTCAGTACCCGGCCTGCACCTCCACACAGGTGCACGTACATGTCTGCGGGGGTCCCAGGTCGGGGAGAAAAAAGGGAAAATCCATAAAGTATGTGTATAAAAAAATATCTGAAGGGAAAAAACAGCCAGTTGTCAGCAACTGTACAGGCAATGCAGGGGAGTCTTCAATAAGGCAGCACACAATGAACTAATGTTGGTGGGGGGGAATTCAGAAGGGGCAATTTCTTCACAGAGAGGGTGATGGACAGGTGGATCTGCCTACCTGGAGCTTTGCTTAATGTGGAAACATGGGGATGATCACAGTCGTGAAGAGTAGGTGGGATAGGCACATGGGAATGGTGAAAACAATGGTTGGGGGGTATTCAGACAGTAACACAAGGTGGGCTACCAGCTGGGAGAACTGCCTAGACATTACTAGTGCTAGACTGGAATGACTATTGCAGGGACTGGGCAGAAGTGCTGGGTCGCAGGTCTTATGCTGCCTATAACATTCTATGTTTCTATACCTCTGTGCTTCCCTCACTCCAGCACTATCTGTTCCTTTCATGGCTGCTGCGCAGCGCAGATGTATTTCCTCTGGTGTTCATCCTGCTTCAGGTGCAGGTATGGTGTTTGCACTCAGTGCTGTTGCTGCAAGCCGGCCCTGGGGTCCTTCGGAGACCTGTCCCTATCTCTTGGGGAGGCAGCTGCCGTTTGAACGAAGCCTCCTCAGTTCACATCTGTATACAGAAGGGAGACAGATGGGGCAGGCAGGGAGTCATCCATCATCGAAATGTGAGGACTTCTCCCGAGAGTGAAGCCTAGATCTCCGGTACTGTTGACTTCACACACACACACACACACACACACACACACACACACACTCGTTTCATTTCAGGGGTTGTCTGCATTATTTTAGAAACTGCCATTTTAGTCAGCAAAATAGGAAAAAGAAACACAGCAGGTGCAGGCTATAAATATCCCTGTTTCTTCGGCTGGCATGCTAGCAGAATCCACGCCAGTTTCTTATCAGCCCCTGAGGTCTGCAGCAATAACACTTTTTACAGGAATAATCCCTGGCAGTTTTATTTGATTTCTCAGTGGCAAACACTAGCAATCAACTGAGGTCATAGAGTCAAAGACACTACGGTAAAGTACCCACAATGTCAAGATTAAAGAAAAAAAAAAACGGAAACTAAGAAATGATTCATTTTTTTAAAGAGCTAGGTGCTGCTTTAAATTAAACATAGAAACATAGACTTTGATAGCAGATAAGGACCGCTTGGCCCATCTAGTCTGCCTATTTTCCTACCTATTGGATGAGCTGCAGATCTTAGTTAACCAACAGCCTACTTCTTCCTACCCCCCCACCAGAATTGCCTTATGTCTGTGCCATGCATTCTTGAATTCCCCCACCATTTCTGACCCCATGACCTCCTCAGGAAGGCCGTTCCATGTGTCCACCACCCTCTCTGTGAAAAAATACTTCCTCACATTGCCTCTGAGCCATCCCCCCTCTATCTTCAGATCGTGCCCCCTTGTTCTTGTACATCTCTTTTTCTGAAAGATGCTGCCCTCTTGGACTTTGTTGATTCCCTTGAGGTACTTGAAAGTTTCTGTTATGTCCCCCCGCTCCTTCCTTTCCTCGAGGGTATACGTATTAAGCTCCTTTAGTCTCTCTTTGTATGGCTTTTGGTGCAGACCCTGCACCATTTTAGTTGCCCTCCTCTGGACTGCCTCCATCCTGTCTATGTCCTTGCAGAGATGGGGTCTCCAGAACTGCACGCAGTACTCCAGATGTGATCTCACCAACTGTCTATACAAAGGGATAACAACTTCCTGTTTTCTACTGGTGATGCCTCTCCCTATGCATCCCAGTATCCCTTCAGCCCTTCTTACTGTCTTCTCACATTGTTTGCCTACCTTTAGGTCATCTGATATGACTACCTCCCAATTCCCTTTCCATTTTTGTTGATGTTAATACCCCCCCATTGTGTACTCTTGCCCTAGGTTTTTGTTTCCCAGGTGCATTACTTTACACTTCTTTGCATTGAATCTAAGCTGCCATACTTTTGACCATTCCTCCAACCTTGCCAAGTCTCTTCTTATCCTTTCCACCCCCCTTGTATATCAACCCTGTTGCAGATCTTTGTGTCGTCTGCAAAGAGGTATACTTTTTCTTTCAGTCCCTCTGCAATGTCACTTATAAAGACATTAAAAAGGACCAGACTAAGTACTGAATCCTGTGGTACCCCACTAGTAACCCCCCTTTCTTTGGCGTGGACTCCATTTACTATCGCCCTGTGTGTCCTGTTGTCCAGGCAAAGTTTCACGCAGGCTACCACCCTGGGACCCACTCCCAGGCTGGCTAATTTGTTTATTAATCTTTTGTGTGGGACTGTGTCAAATGCCTTGCTAAAGTCTAGGTAGGCCATGTCCACAGCCCCTCCCTGCTCTACTACTTTGGTCACCCAGTCAAAGAAATCGATTAATTAATATTAACTTTTAAAAGTAGTGAGCTATTAGTTCTTGCATCCAAAGTATTTCTTTTGTTTTCCCTTCTGCCAATTAAAATATTTTCTACCTGACAATATTTGTTCATCAACCCACCTGATATAAATGGGTAGAAAAATGTCGAATAAGCAAATCGGTGGAGATGGTATCAATGGATTACTTTTGAGCATCAGTAACATTTTGTTCCTGCTATTTTTGGCAGTACTGTCCCTTGCTCAGAACTGATCCAGTGGCTCAGCAGGCAGCTAGTATACTGCCTGCAGACAACCAGGGTTTGGGAAAGAACTCAGTGGATCCCATCGGATTTCAGGCCAGGCCAAGACAGCTGCTGCGCAACGGTGCATCTTGGCCTGGTAGGGCTGGCAGCAGGTTCTGCCACCACAACAACCTCTAGAGCTGAGCCAGAGAGCTTGTTCCTGCCGCAGTGGGGACACTGTGTTTGTGTGAGATCAGCATATGCATTGACCCACACCCAGTGGAGTGGAGCGAGAGAGAGCAATAGTGATTCTGCTGCGCTGATGGGCCGACTTCAATATTATACTAATATGCAGTCAGAATCGGTGAGAAGCTTGGTAACCTTGTTTCTGTCGATGAAGGTACCTTTTCATGGGTCTTAGGATTTTAAGTAAGAATTTGTGGCCTGTGATCGATATGAATTGTCTATCACAAAGGTACAGTGCTCCCTCCTTTATCCGCCACCCTTACCTAATGCCAGAGTGGTCTCCTGTCCATTTTCTAGAAATGCTATCTTCTCTTTTAACTGCCACCCTCTATTATCCATCACAATTTAGGATGTACGGAGGTTGACGGATAAAAGAGAGAGCACTGTACTCATGAAATTTAATAACCCCCAAATTATACCTTGTTTCCTTTTCAATTTGTCCTGTTCTTTGTTAGCAAGAGTAGGTGATGTAAAGACTATAAGTTTGTCCCATCACCTGGTGTAAGAGAAGTTGCAGCACCCATACCAACTGGGGAAGCACCATGGGCCAAAACTGAAGGTAACGCAACATCAAATTGCACTTAGAGGAGGAATGTAGAGAGCTGGTATTCTGCCAGCTGGCAAGCTTCTTGGCATTCCTTTGACAAAACACATTTCTGATCTTTTTGTAGTCTTTCAGTCATGGATTTTTTCATGGTGGCTAAGGGCCTGATCCCTGAATGTAAAGACAGCTCTCCACAAATGCAGATGGTCATCTGCAGCCACAAAATGCCCTCTCTGAATATGAGGAGCACTCCGTCACAGATAAAGATGCTCATTGTATTTTGGCCTCCCCAACATGATCCCATGAGACCTGAAGAGCTATGCAAGTGGTTGGGTCAGGGGAGTGGCCAGAGGGTGGTGTAGCTTTGTGCATGACCTACAGAACAATTTATGTGAAGCAGAGGCCTTGGGAAGGCATGGAGTAGTGCATTTGCTTCTTCCTGGCTAGCCACTGTGAACATATTTGGGCCCAGAATGGCTCTGCAGGAAACTGCCCCCAGTCCACTAAGCCAGCAAAGAGGGCTGGGAGGCACAGCACCAACTTTTTTTTTTCCATTAAAACCTCTGGGGGCCACATGATGATATAGCAATCCTTGGGGGAATGACTATCCCACAATCCCCAGCTCTGTGCAGAGATATACTCTGCAGCCACACAGGACTTCCTACTGGAAGGCCAGTTGTACTCCCAGAGTAACCCAGGCCCCAGCACTGACCTCTGGGCTCTAGGATCACGGTAGTTAGGGGCTGTGAATTCCACTAAATGCAGTAAAGTCTGAGGGTGCACAGCTCAACAGATATATATGATTCAAATGTATCCTATGAAACGATGGGAGAAATGTTCTCGATTCAGTTACATTTGTTGGCTTTTGGGTTGATCAATAACTTTTGTTTTTCCTTCAGAGGGTGAATATTCTCAGCCCAAATTCTGTGCCCAGAGTCAGTTACACTGTCTTAAAAAATGGATATTTTTCTATGTATCACAGTTCTGTTTCTTGTAACAGTTAGTTACCTAGTAACTGACCTAGTAACAGTTTCACGGTTGTGCAAATGTGACTGTTGTGTCACCTGTGATTTAAGTATGACCAAGATAGCAATCACACCAGTAAGTCCCAGCAATACAGGGTACATAATTTGTTGAAACGCAGCAGGAATACTGGCTTCCCTCTTGGGCAACCAGTTAAACAAATACAAGCCATTCCGCGTACTGATGGCGAGAGCTGGCCTGGATCGTTCATCACGTGCTACTGGCTGATCAACATGTAATAAGTTTAGCTCAGTACTCGTTTTGCACCAGCAAACACAGTAAACAAATCTTGTGATCCAGAAATAGGGCACTGGTCTACATCCAGCATGGGGTTTATTGCGACTTTGTAATCCGTACAAATCCTTACTCCTTTGTCTGTTTTGGCTAAACACACTATGGATGCTGCCCATTCACTGTAAGCTACAGTCAATCAATCAATCAATCAATCACTTTATTTAACCAGGCATAAACACCATTGAGCAAACTCATTTTCAAGGTGATCCTGGGCATTAATACAATACAGTATACTTCATAAGATTACAATTACGGTGGACAATGGTGCAAAAAAAAAAAAAAAGGAAAAACATTGTGAAGGAGCCGGTCAATATGGGCCCATACATACCGGTCAACATAATTAACATGCAAAGGTACATAATGATAAGCTTTACTGAAATGAGAAGAGACAACAATCCCATATAGTCTCCACTGAGTAAGAGCTCATACCTAAATGATAAAAAATAAGGAGGTCTTAAGGAATAGAGTAGAAACTGGGCTGAAAGAGTAGGCAGCCAAAAAGGAGGCCAGAATAGGTAAAAGGTAGAGAATAGGCAGGGGCATCTTGGATTAAGGGAACTAGGCTTGTAGGTCCTAGGTTTCTGTTGTTAGGAATGTGAGGTGGATGAGATACTTAGGTGTAGGATTTGACAGTGGCACCCGGGCTTAGGGGTCATCGGCGTCTGAAACAGTTGCATGATTCCTTCAGATAATCCGTTAATAGAGCTTTGAATGTGAAAATGCTTGGAAGTGAGGATAATTTTAATGAGTCTTGCATAGTATTCCAAAGTAATGGAAGTGAGAAGTTGATTGCTGCTGAGCCAAGGGTAGTTTTCACTTTAGGAATCTGGAAGCAGATTAAGGAGAAGCGTCTCAGGCCATAGGAACCGTTAGCCCATTTGAAGATGTTTGAGATATATGCAGGGAGGTTATCAGATAATGCTTTAAAAAACCAGAGGAGAGCATTCCTTTTTCTTCTAGTTGAGAGTGAGGTCCATCCCGAAACCTGGTATAGACGACAATGATGTGTACTACGGGGTAGATTTAAGATAAATCTTAAAGCCCAGTGGTAAAGGGTGTCCAGTTTGTTTAGCATCATTGATGGGCAATGACTGTAAAGGAAGTCAGCATAGTCCAGTATAGGTAGGAATGTAGATTGTACTAGTCTCATTCTGGCTTGTAACGTGAGTAGGTGTTTAATGTGATAGAATAAACCTAATCGCTGTCTTAGTTTCTTCAAGGTTTCATTTAAGTGGCACAGAAAGTTGATCTTGTTATCCAGCCAGAATCCTAGGTATTTAAAGGTATCAACTACTTCAAGGAGTTCATCTAAGAGTGTTCGGATCTGTGTGATATGTGGACATCGGGAAGTAGACTTTGGTGAGAGAATCATTGCTTTAGTCTTTTCAGGCGTTGCCTACAGAGAAAATGATGCTCTCCTGTTCCAATTTTTTTAATTGCTGATTTACAGCACTGCACAATACATACGGCATAGATCAAGCCTTACAAAACTTTGGCACCGTTTTATCAGATACATGAAGTTTAGCCTCAAGGCTTCAATACCTTTCATCTAACCTATGTCTACTCTGAACACAGAATTGCATTTTGAACTCTGCATTTCTATACATTTAATGACATTATGTACTTTGGAACAATCTAGCTTTAAGAGCTGTACCCAATTTTGACCCAGAAGTGCAGGGTCACTCCCTTTTGCAACTAGCATTGTACGTGTTTCACCTTACCACAGCATTTTATAATAACAAGAATTCTCCCCCTCAGTTGCAATACTGGTTAAGAATAACTTTTGGAATCACAAGTAACTAACAACAGCTTCACTTTCCAAAATTTTTGTTTGTGCAAATTTTCAGAAATGCTGAGATGGAAGACTATACCCATGTCAATTTCCATTTCAATTTTCACACCATTGTTACATCACATGATATCATTGTACATACAATCATCAGCTCCAATAGAGTACAAGCAACCTTTTTCCACTGATTGATCTTCCTTGAGTTCTTCAGTACTGTGAGAAAGCAAAATCTATGTATATGTGACAGGACCTTGCAGGTCTTAGGAAGTCATGTTTCAAAGGTGTGGCTCTTATGTGTTGCTCCATGGTCAATTAATATGATCTTTTCTTTTTTGTAGTCTTGGACCAAGTGTCCTATCCAATGACAAATCCTAAAGCCGGATGTCTTGAACCAGCAACGATGCAATGGATTATGGGACCCACTGCATCAGCAGCAGTTGACTTTGTAGTAGCAACTTTAGCAAGCATTGTTCTCGCCAATTCCAAGACATTTGTTTCAGCTTGCTTTTGGCGTTAAAACTGTTGCAAGCTGTGGCTAGTCACTACAAAAACATTTGGTATTTTGAGTGCCTTATGTCTTGACAGCATTTCAGTGTGTGAATATTTCAGTAAATAGCAGCAAAGTTATTGACTGATAATACTGCACACAAATTGGTCTATCATATGAACACCCATGCTGGTTCCTAGCTCACAGGAGTAAGCCAGCTTCTTCAAACATGCAACATAATCTGCAGTAGGTTTGCCCAGTTTCTGATATAAACTGTGAAACTTTAAACTTTCGGCTATCACTTTTGTCTTTGGCAGATGAAAATCTCCCAGGATTGTGAGAGGATCTGAAAATGCAGTCTTGTCTGGATTCTTTGTAGATAAAATATTTCTAAACAGGGTAAATGTTTTTGCCCAATCACCAAGTGGAAAGTGGCTTTTACATTCATCCTCAACCTGGTTTGCATCCAGAAATTGCTGTAATCTTTCTTCATAGTTTACAGGACAATTTATGTGGCTCCATCTCCACTGCAGCAGCCTGAGTGCTTGGGTTACTGCGGTGCAGAAATGGCCATGTGGACACATACCCAATCATGTTAAGTCATTCCTCTTACCTTTCCCTAAGCTACTGCAGAACTGGGGACAAGGTTCAGGAGTGAGTGTTATAAGTAACCACAGGGACTGACTGCACCACCCACTCCGAAACTCAAAGGGTGCTCCCAGCATCCTGGAAAAACTGCTCTGGACCTCAGTCAACTGCCCCCTGGCTCATGGCTCCACTCCGGCATGGCTTGCATCGGTGCTGAGAGGGTTCATGTCAATGTAGTGCTGGATCATCCGGAGAGGTAGGGGCAGCACGACTGCCACAAAGATTAATGCGGACATGTAAATGCAGCTTATTAAGCTCTCTCCAATCTTATCAGTCCTACTCAGACATCTGTCCCATCTTTTCTGGGGTTCCCCAGGGCTCCATTCTGGGCCCCTTACTATTCTCCCTTTACCTTAACACCCTTCCACGCTCTTGCTCGGGGAACATTCTATTGTATGCTGATGATGCGGTCATCTTTGCCTCAAGTCGTAACCCTATTGCCCTTCAGGACTCGCTGCAGAAGTCCTTCACTGAAGCCGAGGGCTGGTTCAAGGAACATAGATTGTGATAAATCTTAAAAAACAAAACCATGTTCTTCACTCATCCCCAAAACAAGTCCTGCAACTTCAAACTCCTCATTCACTCTGGGTCCTCATTCCCACTCAACAAGTTTGCTCCTATAAATACCTAGGGATCCATTTTGACCCCCTCTCTCCTTCCATGGACACATCACTGTCCTAGCCACTGCCACTAATATCCGATTGGGCATCTTACATCGGTATAAACACTGCCTCCCCCCGGAGGCTCTTCGACTCGCAGTCACCTCCTCTATCCTGTCCCTAGTGGACTATGGACTGCCGGTGTATGGTGCTGCTGATCAGACCGCACTCCATAAAATTCACACTACTCTGAATAAGGCCTGCAGGTTAATTACTGGAGCACCTAGGATGACACGCACCTGTCTACTGTATGCTAAAGCGCTGGTACTTGATCTCGACGAGTGCCTCAAATATCTTACCTGTACCCTTACAAAAAAGACCCTCCTTGGGCTTTCCCCACCAGGACTGACCACCACCATATGCCGCTCTGTCCCACTAGTTCATACTTGGACCTCTGGGAAAACCTCTCTTGTTATCCCTAGAGCTAGGACCTCTCACGGCCAAAGAGCCTTCAGCTTTAGGGCCCCCTCCTGGTTCAACACACTGCCCCCCTCCATCTCCGAAGCTCCAACTATATCGTGCTTCAAAACTTCCTTACGTAACCACCTTATTAACACCTGATGCTGTAACTGCCGCTAGTCAAAGCCGTACTCAATACTTATGACAAAGCTTATTACTAAGCTGCTAAGGACAACATAACTCTGGTATTGTTTGCATCCATCCTACCTGTGCCAGCTTGTTTGTATCTATGTCTTAATTTACTGTTATACTTATGTGTTGTACTGCTATACTGTGTATTTTGGTTTGTCTTACTGTGACAAGGTACCTTTGTAAATGAGCCTATGGCTCAAAGGTTTTCCAAACTGCTGTTTAAATAAAATAAAAAAAAAAATAAATCAATGTTCAAGTCTGTCTCCTTTTCAAAACTTAATATTTGTTCTTGTTTCTCTCCACCTCATCACCAAATGATATTTGTATGAATAATACTGTTAATCTATTCTCACAAAACATGAGTATTTTATATTCAAAAGTCAACAAAACTGTTTGTACGGAAACCTGTATCTGGAGTCATAGCTGCTTTCTCTAACCACTGTAACGCTGACACTGCTATTTCTTAGCTGCAAAAAAAACAAGCACAGGCAGATTGACGAAATGCAAAATTGACCAAAGTTCCAGTTCTCTTTACGCTGAAGAGATCATTCTGATAAACAGCTTAAACGGCCTTTCTATAGCCTGTCAAATCTCTGCAAGATGCAATTAGTCCAAAGAAAGGTGCAGCCATGTAAGATAAGGGGAATCAGGGAGGCGCATAAAAAAAAGAGAGAGGAGGAGTTTAAACAGTACGTCATGTAAAGGTTTAAAACTATTATATTTGCTACAACTGTGTCTTCTTTTGTGTTTTGGAGTTTTTTTTAACATGCTCCTGTTATTAGTCAATTACTGTTATTATTATTTCAGATAATGTTTTTTATTTTTATTTATTAAGCATCAGTTTACAACCTTTGAGCCAGAGTCTCGTTTACAAAGGTACCTCGTCACAGAGAGGACAATACAGTGATAACAACTTGGTACAGAGAAACAGTGTACATTTTTTTTTTTTTTTGAGGATACAGGAGGACAAATGAGATCAACAATTTAAATGGCCTTTCGGCTATCACTTTTGTCTTTGGCAGATGAAAATCTCCCAGGATGTAGTACTTATTTTGCATAATATAAATGTTGTTATCTATACAGAATATTATGTTTTTATGTATTTGTTTGCATTTGGTAACTGGGTAGACCAACTGCAACTACGAGTCCCATTTTTTAGAAGCAACATGGAATTACTCAAAAAAAGAGGTAGATACAACAGTCATGATGGGTAAGGTATATAGTGCAGACATTTAGGATAGGTAGTGCAAATAGAAAGGGTTGTATAATTATGAAATGTGTATTAAGTTGGAGATGATAGGTGGCCAGGATTAAGCGATATTATGGAACTCCCTCTCCTTAAACATTAGTGCAGTATTTCAAACATTTCAATCTACATATGATGATGCAATGCATTGTACTATACATTCTCTTGATGGAAATGGCTGCAGGTCCTGACTCTTAAAAAGTGGTGGTTGAGATCTGCAGTAACATCGCATATGCAAAGGAGTTAGCGAGTACTGCAAAATGGGGGGGGGGGTTGTCACCTACACACTTCATGTTAGGGGGATCTGCACTGGCACACCCTCCTCCATTTTAGCAAGTAATCTTAATTTAAAGTAGCAGTGCAATGAAGTTGGGCAAAAAATGTGACCCTACCTTTTTTCACTATAAAAGATTAGAGACACCTTCCAGTTTTATTTGGTGGTAACATTTTTCTAGTTCCACCAAAATGTAAGTATTTTTATAAATGTTTAAATTTAGTTTTTTTCTTGAGAAAAAAAGATGGCCACCACATTTGGCTTAGAAATAACACTGCAGACCTGGCAAGTGTTGTCAGGTATGCTAATGCTTTTTACTATAAAATGGGCAAGAAAACATCCAGTGATCTGATTGGTCAATAGTTGTCCAGACCTATGCAGTAATTGACAAATAACCACACAGGTCTGGAAAGCACTTTGCAAGTCTTGTAACTTGTTTTCTAGGGTGGCCTAACTGCATAGAAATATCATTACACTTCTTTAGAACTCACAGTATGTGTGACAAGCAAAATAAAAAAGAAAAGTTTCAATTAACAGCATGAGTGACTTACCTCTAGAGGTGTGAGAAAAAAAACTTCTGCCAGTGGAATTTCCGCGAAAGGCGGATTTTCGCTTCTGCGAAAGTGCGGAAATCAAATTGGCAACTTTCGCGGAAATTCTGACTTAGAACGGCAGAATAAATGTATAAACTGTGGATTATTCCATTAAACCGCAGAGAAAAAAGTCTGCAGAAATGATTACTGAACTGCAAAATAATTACATGAACTGTGGAATAATTCATCAAACTACGGAAAAAAATTCCTCAGAAAGTACAGTTACGTAGGAACTTACCGTAACAGTAGATCTTCGAGAGGAGCTCTTGCAGCAGGTACTGTAATACCATTAGGACTGAAGCCAGCAGGCATCAGGACCCCATGGTAAAAACTTGTAGCTAGCAGTCTGAGGCAGGGAACCGCCCCTGATGCCGGTTATGCCCGACGTCAGACATGGTATATAGGGGGCGGTCCCCTGGCAACACCTCAGTTCTCCTGCCGGAGACCCGGCTAGAAACAATCTGGAGAACTGTGCAGGAAGTCCCCACCATGGTCTGGTGACATGAAAATCAAATAACAATCTTGGGGGATGGAGGGTGGGAAAGCCACCTGCTGCAAGAGCTCCTCTCGAAGATCTACTATTACGGTAAGTTCTTACATAACTGTACTATCTAACTTCGAGGGTGGAGCTCTTGCAGCAGGTAATACCATTATGACTGAGTCCCAAGCAATACCAAAGGATAGACCCAGGTCTGAGAGGGTGGTAGGAATAGATGTTGAAAACAACTGAAGCTGAGAAAGACACTTAAGAGAGTAGGCTCTACAGGACTGCTAGTCCAAAACCTGCTCTCCTTCTGGATGCAATGTCCAGGCTGTAATGCCTAATGAAAGCGTGGATTGAACTCCATGTAGTTGCAGCACAAATGTCTGCCGAGGAGACATTTTTGAGTGCCATGAAGGAGAAGGCCACTGTCTTGGTAGAGTGGCCCCTGACAGTACCCGAAAGTGGTTTATTACGATGCTGGTAGCAGTAAGTAATGCATTGCACCAGCCAACTGGCTAGTGACTGTTTTGAAACAGGAGCCCCTAACATTCGCTTCGTGAATGAGACAAACAATTGGTCTGACTGTCTGGAGGAGCAAGTCCTGTGGAGGAAATACCTCAAAATTCTGTGAACATCCAAGGTGTGCAACAGTGCTTCACTTTGGTTAACAAATTCTGGATAATAAACCAGAAGGTTGATGTCCTGGTTAAGAGTCAGCATGGACACCACCTTTGGCATGAACTTAGGGTTGGTGCACAGGGTCACCCTGTCCCTGTGGAAAACTATGTAAGGTTCCTTACACATCAATGCCTGGAGCTCAGAAACCCTTCTAGCAGAGGTCATGGCTACCAGAAGGAGGGTCTTCCATGATAGGAAACGCAGCTCACAAGAGGCTGCTGGCTCAAAGGGAGGAAGGGTGAGTTTCTCCAGGATGAAAAGCAAATCCCAAGGAGGAACAGTATCTCTCCTGGGAGGTCTGATATGTAAGACCCCTCTAAGAAATGTCTTGCAGACATTGAGCTGTAGCAGTGTTTTATCTCCGAAGGGATCATTGATATGCGGAGACCACACACATGTGCACCTTAATGGATGAATAGTGCAGTCCTAAGTCCAGAAGGTGATGAGATACTCGAGCACATGCTTCGCCAGACAACCCAGAGGATCTAGGGCATGAATCATAGCCCAGAGATAGAAGCGTTTCCATTTTAGAGTATATGTGGCCCTGGTAGAAGGCTTCCTCACTGCCACCAAGATCTCAGCCACCCTGCTTGACACTCCTAGCCTCTCTAATGCTAGGATTGCAGGTGCCACGCGTGCAGGTGAAGAGAGTGGAGAGTGGGATGGATGAGAGTCCCCTGCTCTTGTGAGAGCAAGTGGGTGGAAAGTGAAACATAGAAACATAGAATCTGATGGCAGATAAGGACCGCTTGGCCCACCTAGTCTGCCCATTTTCCTACCTAACAGATAAGCTGCAGATCCCAGTTAACCAACAGCTTACTTCCTCCTACCCACCACTAGGACTGCCTTATGCCTGTCCCATGCATTCTTGAAGTCCCCCACTGTTCTTGACTCTACGACCTCCTCAGGGAGGCTGTTCCATGCATCCACAACCCTCTCAGTGAAAAAATACTTCCTCACATTACCTCTGAGCCGTCCCCCCTCTATCTTCAAATTGTGTCCCCTTGTTCTTGCACATCTCTTTTTCTGGAAGATGCTACCCTCTTGGACTTTGTTAATTCCTTGAGGTACTTGAAAGTTTCTATCATGTCCCTCTCTCTCCTTCTTTCCTCAAGGGTATACATATTAAGCTCCTTTAGTCTTTCTTCAGTATGTCTTCTGGTGCAGACCCTGCACCATTTTGGTTGCCCTCCTCTGGACAGTCTTCACTCTGTCTATGTCTTTGTGGAGATGGGGTCTCCAGAACTGCACAAGTACTCCAGATGGGGTCTCACCAACTGTCTGTACAGAGGGATAACAACTTCCTGTTTTCTACTATTGATGCCTCTTCCTAGGCATCCCAGTATTCCCCCCAGCCTTCCTTACTGCCTTCTCACATTGCTTGCCCACCTTTAGGTCATCTGATATAATTACACCCAGGTCCCTTTATATTTTTACTGTTGTCAGTATCTCACCCCCCATTGTGTACGCTTCCCCTTGGTTTTTGTTTCCCATGTGCATTACCTTGCACTTCTTTGCATTGAATCTGAGCTGCCATACATTTGACCATTCCTCCAACCATGCCAAGTCCCTTCTCATCCGTTCCACTCCATCTTGTGTATCAACCCTGTTGCAGATCTTTGTGTCATCTGCAAAGAGACATACTTTTCCTTCCAGTTCCTCTGCAATGTCACTTACAAAGACACTAAAAAGGACTGGTCCCAGTACTGAACCCTGCAGTACCCCACTAGTAACCCTCCTTTCTTCACTGTGTACTCCATTTACTATTACCCTTTGCGTCCTGTTGTCTAGCCAATTTTTCATCCAGGCTACCACCTTGGGACACACTCCAAGGCTGGCTATCTTGTGTATTAATCTTTTGTGTGGGACTGTATCAAATGCATTGCTAAAATCTAGGTAGGCCATGTCCACAGCCCCTCCCTGGTCTACTACTTTGGTCACCCAGTCAAAGAAATCTATTAGATTCGTCTGACACGACCTTCCCATCGTGAATCCATGCTGCCTTGGGTCCTGTGCCCCACTAAGTGACAACTGCAATGGAGGTTCCAGAGAGAGAGGTGCTGGAGCAACAGATACCAAATCTGGTGGGGCCATAGAGGAGCCACCAGAATCATTCTGGCTCCCTCTGACTGCAGCTTGAGCAGTACTCTCTGAATGAGGGGAAAAGGAGGGAAGGCATACAGGAACTTCCCTGTCCAAGAGAGGGACAATGTGTCTTCCAGAAAACACCAGGCCCTGGAGCGAGCGAGCAAAAATTTTTCAGTTTGGCATTGTATGGGAACGAAAAGAGGTCCAACTCTGGGTGGCCCTAGCAATCAAACAGTTCCTCTGCGACCTCTTGGAGCAGTTTTCACTTGTGATTCAGAGAGGTAGAGTGGCTGAGACTGTTGGCGAGAACATTCTGGACCACGGGCAGATGAACTGCGATGAGATCCAGTTAGTGTTCTACTGCCCAATCCCATACTCTCA
Source organism: Neoceratodus forsteri (assembly GCA_016271365.2). Taxonomy (NCBI): domain Eukaryota; kingdom Metazoa; phylum Chordata; order Ceratodontiformes; family Ceratodontidae; genus Neoceratodus; species Neoceratodus forsteri. Next base: position 62,925,745 of record JADMNL010000036.1, on the reverse strand, counting down.
TGGTCTCTCTGCAAAGGGGGTACAAATGAGTCCCCCCTTGCTTGTTGATGTAGAAGACCACTGGTGTGTTGTCTGTCTGCACCAGGAGAGGACCCGTGGAGAATTGGTCTCTGAAAGCAATAAGCGCATTCAGTACTGCTCTCATTTCCAGAACATTTATATGTAGAGAGCTCTCTGTGGCAGACCAAGACCCTCGGGTCCTGTGATCCCCTAAATGAGCCCCCCAACCAGACAGAGAGGCATCTGTGGTTAAAGTCTGGAGAGGCATGGGGCCCCAGAATGGGACCCCTCACGCTAGACTGTCGTGATGGAGCCACCATTCAAGGGAGCAGTGTACTGCATGAGAGATCAGGGTCTGAAGATCTAGATCATCCACTGACTGGTCCCACTGGACCCTGAGATGCTGTTGGAGAATCCGCATGTGTAGTCTGGCTAAAGGTACTGTGGCTATGGCAGCTGCCATGTGGCCTAGAAGTTGGAGAACAACCTGGGCGTGGGAGGAGGAGGCCTTCTGGAGCCTGCTGGCCAGATCCTGAAGGTGGTCTGCTTTGTCTGGGGGCAGGAAAGCTCTCTCCTGCTCAGTGTCCAGAACAGCCCCTATGAATTGTAGCCTTTGTGTGGGCCAAGGATGTGATTTTGGCCAGTTTACTGTGATCCCCAGGGAGGAAAAAGAGTCAGTGTCTCTCGTAGGGTAATTAGAAGCTCCTCCTCTGACTGAGCGGAGAGGAACCAATCGTCCAGGTATGGGTAGACGAAGATGCCCCTCCTTCGGAAGGCCACCGCTACCACCGCTATACACTTGGTGAAAACCCTAGGTGTGGATGAAAGGCCGAAGGGGAGTACCCTGAATTGGTAGTGCTCATCCTGGAAGCTGAAGTGCAGAAACCTTCTGTGAGACTTCAGGACTTTGATATGCATGTGGGCATTTTGCAAATCTAGAGAGCACAGCCAGTCCCTTTGACGGAGCAAGGGGAAGAGCCCTGCCAGAGTGACCATCCGGAATCTCTGGTACTTTACCAAGAGATTGAGCTGGCTTAAGTCCAGGATGGGATGAAGGTCTCCTGTTTTCTTCGGAACAAGGAAGAAGTGGGAGTAATAACCTTTTTCCCCTTTGTACCTGTGGGACCCTTTGGATGGCCCTTTTTTCTAGCAGCTGATGGATCTCTGCTTCTAGAAGGGGACTGTGTGCCAATGGACAACAGGCTGCGGGGGGGGTTGTCCGGCGGAATAGAGATGAACTCTATTGCGTACCCTTTTCAAACGGTGTCCAGCACTCATTGGTCTGTCACGATACTGGACCATTCGAGTGGGTAGAGCGTAAATCTCCCTCCTACCTGCTCGTTCTGCCTGAAAGGAGGAGGGAGGGTAGAGGTAGTCAGGCTGAGGGAGTGGTGGGGGCCTGGGCCCTGGGCCCTTTTGGTTGCTTAGGACCCTGGGAACCTTGAGGGACAGGATGACCCCGCCTCTTGAACCCCTTACCTTGGAACTGTTTACTCCCCTGTCCCTGCCCTTGTCCTTTACGAAAAGGGTGTCGGCAGGGTTCCTGAGGCTGAGAGCTATACATCTGGTGCACATCAGCCACCACTTTCCCCAACTCCTGAAGTTGCTTGACCATCCCTTCAACTTCCGGGCCAAACAAAACAGGACCCTGAAAAGAGGAATCCAGGATGGAGTCTTGTAAGTCCTGCTGGAAGCCCATGAGCCTGAGCCAAAACTGCCACCTCATGCAAACCCTCGAGGTGGCTACTCTGGAGGCCATTGCAACGGCATCATAAGAACACCTCAGGGCATGCTTATCGACATCCAATCCAGACTGGGCACACACCAACACTTCTTGCTTCGAGTCGGAGTCTGGCATGGAGCCGATGAGGTCCATTGTCTTCTGCCACAGTGACTGTTGGTAGGTAGTCGTGTGGGCCATGAAGTTCAAGAACCTGATGGCCCCAGTGGCTGAGGAGAAGACTTTTTGGCCCCAACTGTCTAACTTGTTTGAGACAGGGTCCAGAGGCTGGGAGCTCAAATGCTTTGCTGGGAACCTCTGCCGTGAGCAGCCGTGAGGACTAAAGAGTTGGCCTTTGGCTGTTCGGCTAGAAAGGGATCAGACTTCGGAGACTTATAAAGTCTGTCCACCTTTCTAGGTACTGCTGGAATGGAGGATGGGGTGCGCCATGTCAGGCGGGTCACATCCTGGAACGATTCCACAAATGGGGGGATTACCAAAGGCTTGGGCTCCTTCTCTCTGAGGAACTTGGCCAGGCGCTTGCGCTCTGGATCCAAGTCCTCCGTGTGCCATTCATAAATAGCCTGGATATGTCTCATGATGTGCAGGAAGGATGGGTCATCCGGAGGAGACCACGGGGAATCTTTCCATACCGGGGAGGGAGGACAAAATTCCCCATCTGAGTCAGGCTCTTATCCAGCGTCACCCTCGTCTGACGAGGATGAAGAAGGAGGGGAGGATAGAGACGGAGATGCAGGGCGTTTCCTTTGCTTCCCCTTAGAGTCAGGACATGGGAGCGCACCCTCACCCCCTTGATGCTTTGGGGTGGGAGGGAGCCCCATGGGTGGCGGAGTAGGGACAGTGTCCGGGGGGGTGTATATAGAAGGTCCCCTTCAACTGTAGTCCACCAGGTTGTGAGAAGATTCCCAATATCTGCGACTGGCAGCTGCAGGTGTGATGTGTAGAATGGCACTTTGCTTTCAAGCTCAGCATCTCATAACTGAAGCTCCTGTGATTGCACTTCCTGATTCGTAGGTACCACCGTTCCTCATTCCCTCCTACTCCTCTGTAATCCCCCTCCTGATTTCCCTCCTCCACTTTGACCCTCCTGACCTCCCTCCTTCCTTGGGACATCACGCCTTTTTTCTTTTTTTCCCTGCTATTCCCTGCTCACCCCCTTCCTGCATCCCCCAATTGTTGTTATGACAAAGCCTCTGGCGGCTACCAATTTTCTCCCTGGTCTTAAACTCTTCTTCGCTCCCGTCTTCATGATAATTCTATGCTCATTCTCTCCTTTAACACTGATATCTAGTTACAATGTATCATTAATTGCACTGTTTATTTGTAACATATTTGTTAGTTTTCCTATGTCTGTTTGTAACCCCCCTCACACACACACACACACACACACGCTGACGTGGAACCTTTGTAAACAAGTTGCTTGGTACTCAAAGGTACTTGTAATCTGAGATTGAATAGATAAATAAAATGGAATATCTAGTTCTGTTCCTGCTCATACCTCATCAGCATTGTGACCTCACTGACTGTGACATCACAAGTGCTCAGTAAGCGCCAATCATCTGCTGCCAGATCAGGAGCTTGTGATGTCACCCTGTTACTGAAGTATAGAACATACATAACTAGATATGTCAGCCTCCGGGAAAAGTACCGTTTTTCGTATCACACCCAGTACTAGCAAGCAGAAAATCATCTACCTGGCAAAAGGAAAAAGCAAAATACTTTAGGAATAAACAAGCAAGAACTGTTTTTAAAATTCTGCCTGCTATTTTTGGTGCTTTTATTCTTTTAATGTCTATAGTTACAAAGAAAATGGGTCAATAAGTACAGAAAACAAGGAAATTATGAACAAAAATGGGTCAAGTGAAGTTTTTCAAAGCTTTTTGTTTGACATCAGGGTCTCTCTCCGTCTAATAAACCTCCCATGCAAGTGTCAGTTTAGCCTTCTCTTTGTAACATCATCACTGAAAGACTTTATTGTTTCTCCAGAGAAATATCTGAATCCTGTCAGTGGAGGGTGTCTGTAATGTTCTTGGCTCTGTCATCACTTTAACTTCACATCTTACTGCGGGGAGTGAGTAGGATATCCGGTGAGCCCATAACAACCTTGTCTTGAAAGGAATCTTTTCAAATGATAAGAGAATGCTAAGTGCCAGATACAACATGACATCAGCTTAGTCCATCAGCTTGTTTTATGAGGTATCATGTGGTAGATATTGCATGTCTGCAAACTAATGACCCAGCATGGGGCACTCCAAGGGGTAGAGTGGACAAGGAAATGACCCTCATATTACCCTTTCCTTTCTCTGATGAGTGTCTCTAAAACACAGAATCTTGTATGTATTTGGGAGAAATATTCACCAGCTGTTGAAAGAACTGTGGATGAACAATGATGTAGGACACGTAAGTGAAATTCAATATGGCTACCGAGATTGGCAGCTGAAATTTTAGATTCAAAGTGTAACAAATACTGATTTTTAAAGAATGGGGCTCTACCCCTGCACCTCTGTTTACTGTTTAAAAAATTATTAATACATTCCTATCCTATAAAACAAAATAAAAATGTGTTCACAAAGTCTTGTCTGCAATATTGGCACCTACATGCCACACAATATAAATGCTATAGTGGTGGGTCTCTCTGATAGATGAAAGGATGTAAGACTAGCTATTCATTGCATTTGCCCTTGCAATATAATTCTTTTTACAATTTTTTTAAAACATTGTCTTTGGCAGAAAAATGCTTGCCCAGAATTCCAAGGGCCACCACTAGAATCACTAATAACCAGTATGAATTCTGCTGATGTTTCTGGAAACTCTAGGCAGGCAGCTTCTTGCAAAAGAAAAGTGTTTTACAGTTTGCAGGAGCCACCAAAGTGCATTTGCAAGTCTTTTGAAAATATGACCCTGGGCTGTAAAGGGATATATACAGTTATAAACCATGCTCATCAGTTTGATAGTCCTTGTAAAGCTCTTTTAAATGATGTCTTGGGTTTAGCATTAGCTGGCAGGAGTCCAGAGATATTGATGACTAGGTCAGCCCTGTAGCGATACAACATTGCCGACATTTTTAAGAATCCCATTATATCACACAGGGTGAATCTGTGCCTAAATGTAATGGAACACCATTTGGCTCACTAACCTTTGACTGCAGCTGGGCCACTACTGATTGGGATAATACTGTTGAATCTTTTTGAGCCAGGATATATGCACTCACCATCGTTCTGATTAGGGCTGCTCAGATTCCGAGTCACGAAATAGGATTTATCGGATTCTGACACAATTTTGGGAAGTGCAGACAAAAAAATCCTGATTACAAAATTAAGGGCTAAAACATATTTTTACATAGGGATTTGGGACTTAGGAATTATCATTCCAAGTCTGATTCTGAGATTCTTTTTTTCCCAGTTGGAATAGGAATCAAATTCGGAAATGAAAATTCTAGAATTTGTAAAAAGTCCTGTTGCATCAGAATCAGGAAAGTCCATGCATCTCTTGTTGTGATGGCTTCTCTCTTACTATTACCCCACCACTCCTCCCCCGGATGCACCTGAGAATGAGTCATTTGACTCCTTATGTCATCTGATCGTAACCATTTACATAAGTAAAATATATAAAATCTCCCAGGATTCCAGTGCAACATTTACCTAATCTCAGTTAATGTCATCTGTTAAAAACCCAGCATGCATTTGCTACACTTGACTGTGACTGTTGCACCACATGTATGAATAAAGTGCAACAGGGGTTAGGGTTACCACCTTTTAAGAAGCTCAAAGTGGGACATTTTTTACTGAAACATGATTTTTTCACAGGACAGTAGGTAACCTCGACCAGTGCAGCAGACTTGTTTTCTTTATGTAATCAGAATTAAGGCTAAGTATTGTAGTTTCATAGTTCCTTCTATTGTTTCTGACCATTTTAAAGTATTTCAGTTAAGGTATAATAGTTTTCTACAACATTTAGTGGAAAGTTAAAAAATATTTTTTCTACTATAAAGTCAGGACATTTTGTATTTTTCATGTTTTTTTGCAGGACACAGCTGCCCAAATCAGGACTGTCCTGCGATAATCAGGACAGGTGGTAACCCTAACAGTGGTGTGATGCTCATTATACAAGACTAATAGCTTGCTTCACAAGTGGATCTAAGGGCCGCTAATGAAGGAGATGCATGGTGACGTGCACTGTGCTAGACATTTAGCTTTCTTTGTGCAGGGCTCTCGGGGCCATATGCAAGCAGCCATCTTGTCAGGCAGGGGGGCCAGACCTGCAGTTTGTATCCTACAGGACCCTGCAGCCTCCAAGGTGAAGCAGCACACCCACTGAGCAGGCAAGGAACTTGGCAGCTGTGTGTTCATGAGAAGGGGCACTAAGTACCACATCCCTCATATATGGTAAAAAAATAAAAGTTAGAAAATAGAAAAATTATGATAGAAAAAACATGAAAAAAAAACTAAGTCAGAAAAACACTTAAGCATGCACAGCCTGCATTTCACAGGACTTGATTTTTTTGAGGGGGGTGTCATCTTTTCTAAGACGCACACATTTTTACATTTTTTACTAAATTTTAAGGTTGAAATTCTTAATAACCCCCCACCCCCAACCCACCACGAATAACTAATTGGATTTTTGACAAATATTCCCTGAGTCCTGGTCGGACAATGATTTTTTTTTTTACCTTATAAAAACTCTTTAAGTCACAGTTTCTGGACATATGCTTTGCTTACTTTTTCATTTTTTCTCTCTCTTGCAGGAAGAGAAGTGTGTTGAGGGGCAGTGAGAAGTCACGGTGTGTGAGGCTGAGGGCTGGGGATGTGGGATATTGAGGAAATGTGAACAATTATGACATACGTTAGAGCCAAAGCAGCTGAGATTGACACAAGCCCAAGGTTTCTACCCGAGCCCAGCTAGTGCAGTGATGGGAATCTATAAATCGTTAGGGAGGTAGTGTGGTCTAGTGGTTAGAGCACCAGCTTGGGAAATGGAAGATCAGAGTCTCAGCCCCCCACTAGAGCCAAATAGTCAGTGTGTGACCCTGTGCAAGTCACTTAACCTCTCAATGCTCCAGAACAGCCAGCTGCAGAAGTGGCTGGAAGCAGGACCCCACAGAAAATGAGATGTTCTATCTCAGCTGCATTATCCTGGGTAAATAAATTGTTAACTGCGCTACAATTTTATGGATGACCTTTACGTATGTGGTGGCTTCTTCCTGGAATAAACTACGAGGAGGTATTTGCCAAGTAGGATCACAGGGTAGTTCTACGGATGTTACTTGGGGTCCGTTGCACAAAGTGGTGTGCTGCCCGGCATGATTGTGGAGTGGCTTGCACATCCATGGGTGCCCCCTCCACTTGTGTGGTACACCTCATGGTTTGCATAAAGGGCATGTGCACCCGATCCGTTCTGAGCCGAATGCAGAACTCAATATGCAGCTGGAATGTGACGGGCATGGGGCAGGGTGTGCTCACTAGCCATGTACGAAAGCATCTCTGTGGTGTGGAAGGCCAGCAGAAAATGTGAGCACTGTGTAAGGGGTTACCCTGCCATGGCAACTATGCATCTCCTCTGCATGGCCACATGTTGTCCTCCAGATGCCCGGTTACCCCCTACCCCCAGTTTGTCCCCGGCCATGCAAGCTGTCAGGGAAAGCAAGAGGGCATAACTTGCCTACTTTTTTTTAAATTTAGGAATGGAATATGGGTCCTCATCTGTTGTATCCCGCAACTCCCTGTTCCACTTTGCTCCATGCAGAAGGGGAGAGCCACTCCAGATAATCTGGCACGGGCATCCAACTAGAACGCTCAGTGTCTAGTACGGCTCCGCACCTCCATGACATCCCCTACTCCCGTGTGAAGTTCTGCATTCATGGAGAGAGGCGAGTGGGGTTCTGTGGATGCTCTTCTGTATAGACAGTCATCAGGGTGTGGAGTTATGCCGCGGGGATACGTGTGAATCGCTCAGATCCCAGGCTGCTTTTTTGATTCGGGCCTGAAGTTTCGTTTCCCTTTTGTTGGTAGTTGTATGGGAGTGCTGTATACCTGCAGATGGTTTTGTATGGCAACGTTATAGATTCGTAATCTATGTCAAACTTATTTTGTAAACTGATTGTAGCAGGGTGGTCCTGTAAATGGGCTTTTGCCCAATGATTCTTATACCGTATAATCATTAATAAATTTGATTTGATAGATGTTTGGATAGTGCATGTTCTGCTCTATAGCACCACATCTGGATAAAACACAACACAGAATTTGTTGGCAGAAAAGGACTGCTTGGCCCAGCAAGTCTGCCCAACTGTTCCCTGCCTATTCCACCTCTGCCGACACTATTCGGTCTCCTGTGACCCTCCCTCCTTCTGCCTTTTTTCCAATATACCTCTATTTTTATTCCATGCATGCTGGAAGCCCTCACCATTATAACCTTCGCTACTTCCACTGGCAGTCTGTTCCAGGCATCTACCATCCTTTCAGTGAAGAAATATTTCCTCACATCATTTCTGAACCTCCCCTCCCCCCAGTTTCATTGCATGCCCCCCCCCACACCCCGGTCCTTGTCTTAATTTGAAAGAGACTTCCTAACCTGTATCCTGTTCACCCTGTGAGGTTCTTGTAGGTCTCAATCATGTCACCTATCTAGCTCCAGTATTCCTATCCAGAGGCAAACAACTCTGGATAGTTTGCCCGGATAATCCCAGATTAGTTGACTAGATAATGCCCTGCATAGTGATTATCCCATTCCAGACATCAAAAATCTGGCTACTCTCTAAAGTATTTAATGGCCTACAGGAATTATGCATGCATTTCTACAAGGACTGGGAAGGCTACCTATGACCCAGTTCTGCTTCTGACTGATCTTTTTTCCAAAGGTTCTGATTTGCCAAAACAGGAACATTTTCCAGGCTTGTCCACAACTGGGCCAGAAGTAGTTTTAGACCAGGTCAAATGACAGAGTTAGGCTGCCATTTCACATTCTTCATAAGCCTCTTTTTATGTCATTTAATAATTAAAATATTTTGTGTTTTTCTCAGTCAGTTTCTCATTCTGAATAGGAATAAAGCTTCAAAATCACTTACATTATCAGGGCTGGGTTAGAACTGGGTCACTTGGAAATGTTGAACCTGGTCAACAGACTGAACTGGATCAAATCAGAATTAAGTCACAGATGACTCATTTCCAGAGCTGCGTCAAGGTTGGTCATTAAGGGGGAGAGACCTCTGATTGGACCCAGAGCCGGTCCATTTTTCCCTAATTCCTACTCATTATTGACTAAATGTAACTTGTAAACCATGTTAGTAAGATTCATAATAGGTGGCTTTAAAGCACTGTGCTCTTTCTCTTTAACTGCATGCTTGGACTGGGCGAAATTCTTGGCTGCTTATTCTTCACTCTTTACTTGTGTTGCGTTAGGTAGAGGTAATGGGTGACCACTCTGACAAATTAGTCAGAGGAATGTGTGCCTCCTGACTGCCCCGAATATCATGGAAATTCTGATTGTGCATCAAACGCTCCCCCTGCCTCTTCTTATCCTGGTGCTTTCCCCTCACTGAGTGCTAGGAATTTATAACAATAAAGCAATGTCAAACATTAAAGCTGTTTTTAAGTACTCCCCCACAAAAATGTCTGTTATTCCAGTTTCAGTGCCCCGAGTCTCGGTTAACTCTTTGTAGGTGTATAGTATCTTTTTGCGGTCAAAACATGCTAGAGTATGGGAGTAGCCATTTGATGGCTTTTAAGTCCATTTACATTTCCTTAAGCATATTTCCCTAAAATCAGTTTTCATGATACATATGTTGATATAGGACTTTCTATTCCTCAATTAATCTGTAACCGACTAGAACTTATTTTACCTGGGCTAGTACCACAGGTGATTTTAGGCACCATCAAACCCTGCAGTTACTGGGGACCCCCTACTCATGGGTGGGGGGCAGCCAGTGCCAGAGGACCACTGTACTTTAAAAATGTTTTAATTATTGTCCTATTTAAAGCAGCAGTGAAATTCAATTAAAAAAAACCCTAGTTTCAGCTACAATTAAGAAAAATATTAGTGTACCAGTCAAATGTACATGTCTAGGTACCTCCTGCAGAGCATGAGTCTTTATTTATTTATTTTTTTATTTTAGCCCTGCCAGATCTACAATTCTATGTCTATGCAAAATGTGGTGGCCATATTTCTTTCTTGAGAAAAAAACTCCACGAAAACATTTCTAAAATTCTAAAATGTTGGATGAATTAGAAGACTGTACCACCAAATAAAACTGGTAGATGCCTGGAATTGTTTATAGTGAGAAAAGGTAGGGTCACATTTTTTGCCCAGTTTCGTTGCACTACTGCTTTAAATGCAAAACAGTGAGGAATGGCGTCACTGGGCTCTGTGGAGCGTTCTGATACGGCATCATCGGATCATGAAATTACTTGCCAAGGTATGTACCAGCCCTTCAGAGGCCAATGAAAGGACATGGACTAGATGGGCAGAGGGCCTCTTAATATTTTCAATATACATTTTTTATTTATTTCTATAAATGAACATAGTTATCTACATAACAGGCTATAATAACTTAACTGTTACGTTACATGTTCAGTATCTTTCCAATTGACATATGTAGTAATCATTACAGAGGCTAAAATATACTTCTCAACTGTCCCTGATGTTCAGGGATGTTCCTGATTGTGCCTCACAAATGTTTTATCCCCCTCCTAAAATATGTTTCCATGACTGAACAGTGGGTATTGTAAGCATAAAATAATGTCAGACATTAGAGTTACAAATTTGTTTTTCTTTGTAAAATGTTTTACGTTAATCATCTTATTCTACTTGCTTCCTATGTGGCCATCTTCAGTCGTTAAAATGTGTCCCTGATTTGTTTAAGCATTGTCTCTGATTTATGAGGCAGGGAGTTCAGAGTGTGGTCTAAAGTGATACCAGGTCTAACAGTTCATTCTAAGAACTGCTTGTGCATTTAATTTCTAAAACTTATGCCTTTTTCAAATTCTTAGCTTTCCTTGGTGTCAGTCACGCATTCTTTAGTTCCAATACTTTAGTAAAAAGTGATTCTAGCCATATTGGTTCTTGAAAAACAGGAGACGCTGGAAGGTTTGATGCCTTTTACTGGACCAACAATAGTCTTGTACAAAGATGGAATTCTACACCAGCTTTTGGGGCCTCACAGGTCCCTTCTTCTGGTGAATAGCAAAACTGAGCAACGTAAGCATATGCTGTGGAGCAATGTATAAAAATAATAGAAGAGAATTACAGGAGAGGTAGAATGGTAGGCAGTGTGTCTTCTGAGCATCACACTGCCTACCAGTCTACCCTTCCTGTAATTCTCTTCTATTATTTCTTTGTTATTATTATGTGTCTGGTGTTCTCAGCCTTTGCTGAGTGTATTGTCAGGCCTTCTGGCACCATGCGATTCTGCTTAAAGTTGAGCCAGTTCAAATTAATTCATGGACATTTGCATATGCTTCCCATGATGCATTGCAGTATTGGGGTATGTGCAATTTGTGTGATATATATATATATATATACTCTGCTTATGTTGCTCAGTTTTGTCATTCACCTGAAGAAAGGACCTGTGAGGCCCCAAAAGCTTGTATAGAATTCCATCTTTGTACAAGACTCTTGTTGGTCCAATAAAAGGTATTAAAACATCCAGCATTTCCTTAGTTCCAATAAGGGACTCCAGATAAGATCAAAAGTGTCCAAATTATCTATTACAACATGACTGAGTCATTCATTATTTACGTTTCCCATGAAGCCCATCTTTTCCCTAAGTATTTTACAAGTTTTCCATTCGGATCAGAACATCCTTTTTAAAACCAAAGAGGCTGATGAAGATTGGTTTTTGTTAGCAGAACGCTTCAATGACTAACATTGCTACCTCTCCTAAAAATACAGATATGCTTTATTTTTATTTATTAACAGTTTTTGACCAGGAAAGGCACACTAAGCTCTGATTGCTTGCTTCCAGGTATGTACGGGGGCGGGAGGGTTACATGAACCTGTTTTATTGATGAAGGAATGTTGGCCATAACACTAAGAAAACGCCCTTACTTTTCTTGTCCACAGAGCATAGCCACTGTTTCAATCCACAGTCAGGATATTAAGATAGTGAGTATTACATTCAAACAGGGGGACCCAACAGAGAATAACTAGGATCCCTGTCTGAAGGTACCAGAACAGAAGGTGCATTTGTAGAAGAACAAAAGAATTTCCAAACTGAAATGTATTTTTTGATAAACTTTTATTATTGTCAGTGTTCTTATGTTTGAGTTATAGTCCCCCCACCCCTTAAACTGACAGCCACAGTGTACGCACCTTTTTCCAAGCTCTGTGGAGCAACCCATTGAAGTGGGACATTACATGCAAACCTGTGGTACTAGGTGGCTTGTGAATGACCACTAGTGTTTTATCATAGCTTTATTCTTTACAGTAATATTTTTCTAACTGTCAGACAGGTCGAAGAGATCTGGTCTTTGGGTGTGAGAGAATGGATACTTCCATATCTTTCAGCATGGCAGAAAAATATAGTTTGTGCCCCTCCTCAGTCTGTCTTTGTTCCAGATTACATTAAATTTTCCTTCCAGAAAAAAAGAAATTGCACTTGTCACGTACACAATTTCTCAGTAATAGTAGACCTCAACTGTATCAATCCATTCTGGTTGGAGCTTTTCAGATGGATGTTACTTTCCCCTTATGTCCTGCAGCAGAGGCAGTCAATCTTAAACCAGCTGACAAACCCCAGAATGCCCCCCTTTTGTGGAATGTGCTCTGACTAAACAGTCATGGTCAACGGGGGGGGGGGTTAAAAACTCACGTAGGCACAAGCAACTAAGTGAGAGTTATTACCTGGGATCTATATCTATCACAGTCCTGGAGACTCCGGAACATCACTATAAGGACTGTCCCTATTCCAAAGTCTTTTGGCAAAATTTGGCATCCGAATGTCAAGAGCCTCTGGTTTTATCTCTAACCTATCCAGAACTGGTTCACAGTTTCTTTTCACAGGCATGGAACAAATATAATAAGGGTACATTGCAGGTTCTTGGCGTTGTACTTAAATGCTACCTGTGGCAGGCCAGGTGTGCCTGGGTACATCAACAAAGGCTAGTAACCTACGCAGGAATTGTAATGAATGTTTCCATTACCTTGCATAGGGTCTATTTACAGGAAGTGGCTAGTTGCTCAAAATTGAATTTGAAATCCTTATGGGGACACTACTCTTCAATTCTCCAGCATTAAGCTGTGTACATAGGAATTTATATGTAGGATGCAGTGGTAGATATACGTACAAACCTTTATAGGTACTCTCCCCTTTTCTCCCACTCTGTATTATCATTTTTGTTTGTCCTGTTGGATAAATTGTACCTTCCCTTACAGAAATACAAGTGCACAGCATGTATGCAGAGTGATAGGGTCAGTAAGTGGCCTATCACGGGTAAGGGTCAGGTTATAGCCCATAGGGGCGTGCGGTGAGTGACACCACCTACCTGGGTATCACTTCAGGCTAATGAACATCATTTCACCTTTGTAATTTCTTTTAGTCCCCCCCCAACCAAAGTCAAGAGCCTACCACACTGGGCTAACAATAAAATCACCCTCCTGTTCTGCCTCCGGGATGCAGGATGTGCATACTAGCAAGCAGATCCAGGACAGAATGTGAATATCATGTAAATAAAAGCTAGACAGTTAATAGATGAAAATGTACTTAATTCATTTTGTTCTTTTTTCTCTTTTTCCTCTGTTTCATTGGCTTCACCCTCGGCTGGCCATCCAGTGGTGATTTCTTTATCTGTTTCTCTTTCTTCTATTTCTTCTCTACCCCCACCCCCAGACAGCATTAGGTCATAGCCCCAGGCTCCAGGAAAGTGGGTCTGGCAGGAGGGCTATAATATGTAGTGTCCTCTTTGCTGGGAGGCCAAATGTAAATGAAAGGTGTCCCTACTGGGAGACATCTCAAAATGGTGCATAAAAAAATAAAGGGTTATTTTCTTATTGTTTGTATCTCTGCCTGCCTTTTATTTTAGCAGAATGGATACTAGAAAGATCTGCTCTTCTCCCTGGAGTTTGCTTTTTAAAAATAACTTACTGAGGCTGCCCGGAAGCTCTAAACATAGGAGCACTTTGGACATATTTATATATTTTCTCCCTGCTCCACCTTCACAACAGCTGAGTGTCAGGTGGACAGCAGAGAAATCATGCAAAGAGCCTAGCACTCCTAGCTGGCAGACAGCCGGTTATGAAAAAGTCGTGGGCCAGCAAGGAAAATGCTGAGCCCTGAGACAAAATCCTGCCAGCCTTCACTCCAAAAAGGGGCAGGATTAAAAGCATATATTTAGCTTAAAAAGATGTTTATTTGCTAAAATACAGATCCCCCCTCCTGGACAGCAAGCACTGCAGCCAGCAGCAAGAGTGAAACATGGAACAATGTGCTCCACCCTTCCTGGGTGAGCTCTGTTGACTGAGCCCCAGAAATGTGTAGAATGAAAAAATACGATGTTTCCTCAGGCCAACAGGGAAAGCTGAATCCTGAGACTGAAAAGGGACCATTATACAGTATCAGAATTACAGGGGGTCTTGCCAGGGCTCCGGACCCCTAGCTCTGAAGGGAGTCCTGGCAGTTCATGCATCACTGCCATTGACTTATAATGGGAAGGGGGCTCAATTTATACTTATAAAATGGGTTGCAGAAAACGTGCAACCCCATTGGTTCACCGGGCATATGTGGCCATTGATTAATCCCCTACATACTCATAGTTGACATGCTGTTCCTCTTCAGGCACCGCACCAAAATCAATGCGAGCGACATTTTTTATTGGCAATGGTGAGGCAAATAAGAAGATAAGGCGCCATATTTCGAACATTTGTTAGTGGGGGATGTCAGCACACAATTAGTTTAGCTTGATTTAATAAGAAGAGTATTTATAATGCTGTGAAGAAAAAGGCGGTATAAACCCCCCAACACCACCAGAAAAAAAAAAAAAGTTGATGTAAACACTGCATTCTGCCGCTGATTCGGAACCTGCACACCATATCTGCAGAACCCCCGCGCCCCATCAGAAACCCATCACGCCAGTGCTGCTCTTTGTCTGCACTTTCTATTCCTTAAATGGACCCAGCTTACACTTACTATCCTCGAGTTCCGCCGTGAGAAGAGAGAGGCAGAGGGCCAACACCGCCTCCATCAAGCCAGAACAGTGGCAACCTGCCCCCTGCAGCCCACCGGCATTTGGTCTCTTTCCTCCATTGCCTCAGGAGACTCTTGCTGCTGCAGTGGACTAGTTCCTACAACCATACACTTTTGAAAACAAATTCAGTACTGTACCGACACCATCTGCACCACGTTAAGAATTTGTGAGCGAGTCTGGACGAGGGGTAGAAATACGTTGTGTGTTTTGGGGTTGATATGACAAGTCCGAGTAGCAATATTTAGGAAGCAGCAGTGAAGCAGGAAAAAAGGTAGTGAGTTGCACTGTATGTGATGACTGATGCAGTTTACGATTAGTTTAGCTTGATTTTATATGGAAAGCATTCGCTCAATTTAAAAACTAAGGGCACTTTTGCAAACATCATGAAGAGAGGAAAAAAGTAGTGATCAAATTATTTGTATTTGAAGAGATTTAAAGGTTGGACTACTTTCTTGCAGAGGAATAAAATACGTTTTGAACGAATTTTAAAATGTTTCGGTATTTTTTGTTTTTTGGAAATGGGTCAATTTTATAAGTGCAATAACCCACTCCAGACTGTGGGTATACCAGGCATTAATGCACTTCCCAGTTGGTTGGCTGCGACTCAGGCTGCGCCCTCGTGCCTCGCAACGCAACTGCGGTGTGCATTAATGCGTGGTATACCCATGGGTCTGTCATGGGTTATACCTTATATAGGGCCCTTGTGGGCTCCTCTAGCTCCCAAAGGTTATAAAGTATAACTTCAACACTGCCAGTATGCAAGGATTATCCAGCCGTAAAAGGATGGCGCTGCCTGTCCAAATCTATGTATCTTCCACGTGGAACTCGTGGCTGCTTGGCAGAGTAAAAAACTGTGGGCCAAGCCAGACAAATGTAAATAAAGTGATTGTACAAAGTCACAGTTTAAGCATGAGCACACACTAGGTGATATGGGGGAAATGGTTGTTGTAATGTATGTTAAATTTATATGTTAAATACCTTTTATGTGACATAATGTCCTGTTTTGAGTGTCTATTGTACTAGTGTGAAATAAAGTAGCAAGTTTACCTTAAAGTGAGCCCTGCTTCATAGAAGCCAGAGAGCTATGCATTGAAAGTGAGGCAGATCATGTGACCCAGAGGGGAGGGTGTATATAAGCCCTATGAAACTGAAGCTAGTCAGTCTGTCTTTGGTCTGAATAAAGGAAAGACCTCACTGCTGAAGGTGTCTGATACTCTAATGCCCTGTTTATACTACCATCTTTGCAGCGTACTGACTCGTGCATTCCAGTTGATGCTCTGCAAAGTTGCTGTTGTGGACACTCACCGCAGTGTGTTATGTGCCACTCTGCTCCACTTTCTTTTTTTTTTTGTAACTCTTTTTACTCCCACCTCCGGGGAACTCTCTCCAGCAACCCTTGGTGGCCAATTCTGTACCTCTTGCCTGAGACTCCCTTGTTCTCTCTCTCCCCTGCACAGCCCTGACACAACCTCCAGATCTGTGCCCCCCAGAGGAAGGGCCGCCCTACCCACCCAGGGCACTCTATCTATAGTGTAGAGTGACAGGACTGCACAGGGCGGCCGTGGAGAGGAGGGAGTCCGGTGATGGAGTGTGGTCCTGGGGCCGAGGGTGCTTTCACCTATCCCTAGGTATAGAGGAATTTTCCTTGTGGGTTTTCCTTCCCCTTGTGGAACATGGCCGACAAAGCATTGTTGTGCCATAGCTTTGCCCCTTTGCTTACACAGCATTGCTACATTGGGTTCCTCTGACCACTACCAGAGGCTGCCCTAAGAGTGATCATCCCCATAAGCCCACCCCAGGAGGAGAGAGCAGTCCTACGGATGCTCAATCTCTCCCCTGCCCTGCCACCCCAAACAACCAGGGCTCATTCTCGAACCCAGGTCACCGGCATGGCGCAAGGTGTGGCGTCCAGCACCTCAACCCTCAGCACCACTGGACTGGCTCTCTGCTCCACTTTCTAATCCAGTGAAATCGTGGTGACGTGTATTGGCTTGGGCGCTTCCACCCACGGTGTAAACCGCTGCAGTTTTCCATCTGCATGTGGTCCCATTTTTCCCATTGCGCGTCATCTGATCGATGTCCAGCTTGGGCACTCCTCTTGGCATGATCTGTGGCACTGCAGCGGTGGGAGTGTAAACAATCAACTACGGCACTAGGTGAGAGTGCAGCAGGATAATGGCGGAGCAGCAAGTGCAGCGCTCCCGTGGTGTAAACAGGGCTTACTAGAAACAGATTTCAAGCTGAAACGTGGTTGATAGTACCAGATAGAGGGATTCCTGCTAATGTACCTGTTTAGTATGGTTAACCTGATCTGTCCAAGAACTGCCTGTACAGTCTGTAAAGTGGTCTCAAAGACTTGCCTTTTTAAGAAATAATTGACATTGTCAAATAAAACCACACTGGCTGTGTATTGAGCCTGACACCTGACGCCTGTTTTCCTTTTGCACACCCACTACCCTCCCACATGCAGCGTGCATGCTGCACACATGTTGCACACATGTTGCACATTTGTATATTGTGTATTGTGTTAATTTGCTTCTCTTTATGCTGTTCCATACGTGTCTTTCTTTTGATGCTATCTTTTGCCAAGTTTTGTAATCTTTTTTTTTTTTTTAAATAAAAAATTTCTCCTAGTCATCTTCAAAAAGTGCTGTGGAATCTTTTACTTCCACCTGGACAGTGATCAGAGATGGGCAGAAGGGAGTCAGTTTAACATCTCATCTGAAGGACGGCACCTTAGTTGTGCAGGATTCTCTCTCGTACTGCACTAAAGAGTCAGTTATCGCTATGCATATATGTAACCAGTTATATTGAAAACAGAATGTTGTGCACATAGAAACATAGAATTTATTGGCAAAAAAGGACCGCTTGGCTCACCCAATCTGCCCAGATGTTCCCTGCTTATTCTGTCTCTGCAGACCCTAACTGGTCTCCGTCAACCTTTCCCCCTCCCTGCTTATTTACCAGTCTTCCCCTATGTCTATTCCATGCCTGTTTCAAGCTCCCCACTGTTTTTCCCCCACTACCTTGGGTGGCAGGCTGTTCCAGGTGTCCACCGCTCTTTCAGTAAAGTAGTAGTTCCTCATGTCCCTTCTAAACATCCATACATTGCATGCCCTCTTGTCCTGGTGCACTTCCTTCATTTGAAACAGACACTCCACCCGTACCCTGTTCATCCCTGTGAGGTACCTGTAGGTTGCTATCATGTCCCCCTTTCCCTTCTCTCCTCCAGGGTGTACATGTTGAGATCCCTCAAACTCTCCTCATAGGGTTTCTCATGCAACCCCTGCTTCATTTTAGTTGCCCTCTTCTGGACTGCCTCCACCCTATCTATGTCCGTTCTGAGATGCAGCCTGCAGAACTGGACTCAGTACTCTAGGTGGGGTCTCACACATGACCTCTATGGTGGTAATGCCACCTCCCTCCTCATGCTGGTGACACCTTTCCTTATGCCCCCTAGCACCCTGCTGGCCCTGCCCATTGCCTTGTCACACTGCTCTGCAATGTTGAGGTCATCAGATATTATAACCCCAAGGTCCCTTTCCTCCTTACTGACCAACAGCACCCCCCCCCACAAATGTTATACTCAGTTCATGGGGTTCTACAGCATAGATGCATGATTTTGCACTTTTTTGCATTGAACCCCAGTTGCCATACCTTTGACCGCTCCTCAGGTTTTCTAAGGTCCCTACCTATTATCTCCAACCCTTCCTGAGTATGCACCATATTACAGATCTTGGTGTCATCTGCAAAAAGGCATATCTTCTTTTCCAGCTCTTCTGCTATGTCACTTATGAAGACATTGAAAAAGACCGGTCCCAGTACCTTGCAGCCCTCCACTGGTCACTCTTCCCTCCTTTGAGTGAATGCCATTTATCACTATCCAGTAACTATTCTTTTACCCAGTTTACCACTTGGGATCCCATCTCTAGACTGTCCAATTTCTTTATTAGTCTCCTTTATTGTCCATTTCATGTTTTTATATTATAAGAGGACGGATCTTTTATGGGTGAATGTAGCTTTGTATTGTGGTTCTGTGTTGTTTATGTTATTTATATGGGATCTATTTATTGTGCTGATTGGAGGGGCACTTTAAATAAATGTAGTAAACAAAGAAGCAGACTGTGTGGCATAGTATTAAAGGCCTTGCTGAAGTCAAAGTAGGCCACATCTACTGCCCTTCTCTGATCTATTTCCATGGTCACCCAGTCAAAGAAATCAATCAGATACATTGGGGATGACCTTCCCCTTGTGAATCCATGCTGTCTTTGGTCTTGCAACCCACTGGATTGAAAGCCTTTCTTTAAACAGGGTTTCCATTAATTTTCCCACCACTGATGTGAAACTGACTGGTCTGTAGTTGTTAGCCTCTTCCCTGCTGCTGCTCTTACGGAGCAAGACTGTCAGCTCTCCTCTAGCCCATTGGAACCATTCCTGTTTCCAGTGAGTTGTTGAAAACGGCTGTCAGTGGTGCAGTAAGCTCCTCCCTGAGTTCTGTTAACACTCATGTATGTATCCTGTCTGGTCCCATGGCCTTCTCCAGGAAAGGGAAAGGGGAAATGATTTAACTAGGAAAGGCACACCGAGCTGAAGCTTGTTTCCAGGTGCGACCTGGGAGCACAAGGAAGTTAAGTGACTTGCTCAGGGTCACATAGTATGCAAGTGGGGGCTGTGGTATTCAAACCCAGGTCTCCTAGTTTGCAGCTCATTGCCCTAAAACACAGTGCTATACTGCTTCCTCATTTGCTCCCGGTAGCCATTTTGGATCGGATCTAGCAAAAGATGGTTCCAACGCCATATGGCGTCCAGGAGAACAAATGTGAATTTAAGCATGTACGCTTATCACGATGCACCACTGTAGAAGTCAAATGGACGTGTGTTCACCTTCCTCATTCCTGGGTTCCTGCTGCTCCTTGTTGGCCCCCCCATTGTGAAAACTGAGCAGAAGTACCTGTTCAGGATGTCAGATTTTTCCTGATCCTCCTCTGCGTAGTCACCATCTACCACCCTCCTTATCCTCACTATTCCTTTCCTAGCATTCGTCTTCTCTCTTATGTACCTAAAGAAAGTCTGTCCCCTTCTGAAACCCCTTTCACTATCCTTTCCTCTGTTTGCCCTTTTGTCTGCATCTCTGCCCTTCCTGCTTTCCTCTGTTTTACCTGGTACTTCTCCCTAGCCTCCTCCCTCTGCATTTCTTTATATCCTTTTTTCCCTTCACTTTCATGGTCACTTTCATGCCATCCCTAATTTTTCTACATTGTTCCTCTACTCCACCCTGGCAATCCACTCCTGCTTCTATGACAGTTTCCCATTTCTTTAAAATCTGACCTCCTAGAGTCCAGGGCTCTTGTTCTCATGTGCTTTGCTTCTGCACCCATCTTAATGCTGAATCACATTGTACAGTGATAACTGAACCCCAGGGGACTTCACACTGTGATGTTTGCAATACTGTCTTTGTTAGTGAGCATCAGGTCCAGTATTGTCCCATCCTTAGTGGGTTCACTGACTAGCTGGTTAAGAAATGCCCCCCCCCTACAGGGAGTCTAGGAATGCCCTGCTTTTAGCTAAAGCTGCAGCTGGAAGGCTCCAATCTGCAACAGGCAGACTGAAGTTCCCCCACCAACAGCACCTCCCCCTTATTTGCCATCAATATAGAACAGAATAAAAGATGTGGTCAAGTTGTGTTGGGCACTAGACTCATGACTTATTTCACTGAAGGACTCCAAAACTCTAACATGAGCCCTGGCAACTGCACAAAAATGGAACTGTGAGCCAACCGGGAGATCCCAGAATCCCACCAAACTGGCCCACTGTGAGAAATTGAGCAAGTCACTTGGTCTCTCTTTGCTTCGGTCCCTCCCATTTTAAAATTAGGTAGAAGGAAAGCATGGTGTTGCATCTATGTTGGGCAGCTCTGTTTAGCTTGTTCCTGGTCATTTGCCATTTTTGTTATCTCCTCTCCTTGGACAGACCTCCTTTGGGTGAGCACCCCAACCCTGTCACCCTGACCTCCACTGGGACTTACTGCCAGCCATCTTCTCCTGGGGTTACCCCCCACCCCAGCAGGGTCAGTGGGGGTTCCCCATCCCCACCATGGTCCAGATCCAGTTCAAGCTGGCAAGCTCAACTAGTCAGTGTGGGACCTGCAAGCACCCACTGGCATCCTGCTTCTGGTATTTTCCAGTGTTCTGTCTGGGGCGGTGTGGCATGCAAGCATGTCATGGTGTACGCCACGTGGTCTCTCATGATGTGCGCCAGTATCTGCCACACCTCACAACCTTCTGGCCTGGGCTGCCTTTCCCCCAGCTTCTGCCAGGGGTCAGGCAAGCATTGGGTTCTGCACACCCTCCCTCCCAGAGGAGGAGGACAGCAGTCCTACAGACATTCAATCCTCCCCCCCCCCGGCTGGCCCTCTGATATCCTGAGCTCACTTCCAAACCCCAGTTGTCAATGTCCAAAGCGATAGCGCTACCGCTGCACCAGCAGGCCAGCCTCTGTCACTTACCATTTGATATTCTCTGTTAGACATGCTTTCCTGTCCCAGCCCAATTTATATGGTGCTTTAAAATCAAGCATGCCCCAAAGTACTCAGCAAGAATCAATTTTAAGGTGTGCTGTAAGTCGGAACCTCTGAGTACGACATCACAAACAGATCCAAAAAGAAAACAACGCGAACTACTGCTTCCAGTATGCACTGCACTCCCAGAGGTGGCTTGCCTCCACAGATACCGAGTTCCAAAAGTGTAGTGCACACACAAAGGCTTTCTATTCCGGGCATGAAATAAAGAAAGTCACAAGAGACATTTTCCAGTAAATCCAATAGATATTTTTACTTTGTTTTTCTTCGTTTCTTATCATGCCACAAACAATAGAGAATGAAAACCAGCAAGTGCATCCAAATTGCCCCTAGCACCTCGACTCTCATGAGTCTTCAGCAACAATCCATTTTGAAGGGTGCTGTAAGTCGGAACCTCTGCTTATGACATCACAGCCTATTGCCATGAGAAATTATTCACAAGTCACAAGCAGAAGATTCCAACTTCAGGGCAGGAGAAGCAGCGAAGAACAGATGAAGTCTAAGGAGCAACAAGCCTGTTTTATGCAGATGTCTGCAGTACTAAAGAATGCAACATCATGAAATTCACATTTTTGGGGGAATGCAATGAAATTTGGTTCCTACTAATGAAAACTTTCACTTATCTGCTAGAGAATGGAAGATCACTTCAAATACTGCAAACAGCAAGGGCCTTAGGAGGAGCCCTGGGACACACTTACCTGGATAGTCCCCACTTCATGTCAGGCATACATCATGGACATTTATTTTATGTGTGTACAGCGTCTCGGACAGCAAACTATTCCACAGGGGTTACTGTTACTAGTAACCCGCACTTTATTAAGGTTCATAGCCTAAGGATATTAATAGTGACCCTCTGTAGACTGCTAGTGGAAGGGGTTTAACAAAGAAAAAAAAACAGACAGCATCAGGCAAAGGGAAATGTGGTGGCTCAGACATTCAGAGATCTGTGTCAAAACACATTTCTTGAGCATTCTGTGCAAGGCAAATGTAATGGAGATGGGGCGGTGCTGGTTAAGGTGTGCATTACTTCCCACTTTGCAAACAGGGACCACCTCGTCACATTCCCCAGCCGAAGGTAGGGTTTCAATAGAAAGGGAGTATGGAAGATGTGGCATTGCAATTGGAGGAGGAAGCAGTTATTAGTAGCACTGGCTGCAGGCCACCTGCACCACCAGTGATTTTGTTTAGTTTGATAGTGTGTGTGTGTGTGCGTGCGAGCGTGCGAGCGTGCGTGTGTATGTATGTACTGTATGTGTGTGTTTGTGTTTGTGACAGGGGTGTAGTCTTGTCAATCTGTGGGCTGTTGGTTTTAGCTACACCATTGCCAACATTTAGATAAGTAAATTGCTGTAGTCTTTGTTCTAGGAAGACCTAGTTTCTCCGAGGAGAAAAACATGAACACTGAGAGGGGGAATTAGGCTCTCACTGGGACAAGTCACATCCAAGTAGAGAAAGGAGAAAGCCACTCGCTCATCAAATTTTTTCATTAGCTTTATTTATGGATAAAAGAGGATGAGAACTAAGTAATTTGAGGGTCACACACCCCTAAAGAAGAGACAAGGGGCCACAAATCCTTGGGTGGCATTATATAGAGTGGTCAGAAACTAGAATGAGCACAATAAAAATATTATGAACATTTTAAATAAGTGAATTATTTCTTAAATCCATTTACAAGGTGACTAGTTTGCCAGTAGTGGAAGTCATGTAGTTTGTGGACTTGTTGAGATCTAGGGACAGAAAACTGCTGATCCCCAGCCCCATTCACTTGGCCACACTGCTTTGCTCCCACCTGATCCCCTCTGAGAAATCCCTTACCTTTCCACATTTCAGTGGTTGCTGTTTGAGCAACTGAAGGACCTATGCAGATGGTCATTCATCAGAACAGCTACTCCTGCCCCTCCGGTAGTTACTTTGAATGAAATAATACCACCCACCTCCCCTTTAACTCTCCCTTATTCCTTTGGGTAAGCAGGCCTGGCTCTATTGCCATGGCTTGCCGGAGCTTTTGTACCTCCAATTCAAGCAGAATTGTCTCTGCTGGAGTTGAAGGCTGGAAAACTCTGCTGCCCTGAAGTTTTGGAAACTGTCTGAATGGTAGACAGAGACTCTGACTCACCACCTCCAGAACCCACCTGTCTGTGGTAATGGTTTCCCAGTGCTGGAAGTGATGAGCCAGCCTGCCCCCTACAGGAAGAGGGATGTCAGCCTGTTTTGAGCAGTCAGGGATTCTGTCTGTATTGAGGTCTAGGAGCTGGAGATGGACCAGCCTGCCTAGAAGACCTTCTGCCCCTGCCCTGTAGCAGCCTCTGACCTGTGTATACACTACAGGCATAGAGATAGTGGCATACATCCTGGAGTAGTACCCCCTACCCCTACCTCCCCTTCCTGTGGATCTAAAAGAAGTGGAGGCTCTCTCTCTCTCGTGGAGTTACTCATAAGGTGGTTTTGTACTCTACCACCTTTTTCATGTATACCTCAGTCTTGTCACCAAAAAGGGAATGGTTTTCTCAAGCCATCATCCATAGCCTTTAAGTGAGTGTCGGGGGTAAGATTGGTTGCTCTGAGCCGGGCAAACCTTCTTAGAGGTACTGATAGGACCAACATTCTGGATGCAGTATCATTTGCATCCAGCCATGTGAAATTGGTATTTTGTGGCATCCAATGCTGTCCTGGCAATGTTTGCCATGTTATGTGCCACATCACCTGGAACTCTGTCAGTTAAGGCTAACATAGAGTTCCAGAGGGCCTTCTGGTATTGTGCAGCATATGCCATATAACCTGCCTGTCTGAGGAGAAGGGAGAAGGCTAAATAACCCTTCTTCCCCATAGTTAGCCTTCTCCCCCATAGTGTCAATTTTTCTGGAATTTTTATCTGGAGGATGAGAAGTCAGAGGTACCTTAGAAACACAGAAACATAGACTTTGACAGCAGATAAGGACTGCTTGGCCTACCCAGTCTGCCCATTTCCCTACCTATTGGATAAGCTGCAGATCCTAGTTAACCAACAGCCTTAGCTTATCACAGGCAGCAGCCTGTATCACACCCTCATGATCTGGATGGGTATATAAATAATCAGCAGCAGATCCAGCTGATACTTTTTCTTCACCTTCTTGTCCACACCGAGGACAGAGGAAGGTGTCTGCAGAATTTTCAAGGTGGCCTTTTTCAGAGAAATATGGCTGGGAAGGGCCATCTTTTTTGTGGGAACCAACCCCATCATATCTAAAAATGCTACCTCCTCTTCATCTTCTATAGAATCCTGTGAGGGGAGGCCCAATGTGTCAGCCATCTGCCTGATGAAAGAAAAGTGGGATGAAAGATCATCATGCCCAAGGGGGGTACCAAACTTCTGATCTGGGGATACTTCTGAGTCAATGGGTTCCCCTAGATCTGGATCCTCCTGTACCTCCTCAAGGTAAACCCCTTGGTCCTGATCAGTCTTGGGCTTTTGGACACAGATTTCAGCTCTAATGCTCATTTGTGGAATTTGTTCAAGGGATAAGAGATGTTTCCTACACGGACAGGGTGGACATCCTAGAACAGCTAAATAGCCACTTTGCCACTGCAGGCCTTGTGTTCGATGCCTCACCCACCAGTAAAGTGAGTGTCTGTAGTGATGCCAATGATGGCCCTAGCCCTGGCATCACAGCTATTCCTGTGCGTTCCTCCTTCAGCTTCCATCCAGTAACCTTTAAACAGGTGGAGGACCTCCTACTGGCCTTGGACTCAAAAAAGAGTGCTGGTACTTGTGACACTTAGACAGCTGGTTCTGATAACTCTACGAATTTTGTAATATAAAAATGTAGTGGGATTGTCTGTCATGAAAAACTCCTGTGCCTGGGTTGACAAAATCCCATTCCCCAGGTATCAGTTCAAAAGACAGGATATATGTTAAACCAGCAGATCTCTGAATGCAATTAACTTGTCAGTTTGCATTGAAGCCAGGAACTAATCTATCCATTTTACAACGTCCTCAGGAAAGTCATTTAATTGCACCTGGTGTCATAAGGAAGTGGAATATCCATTTTATGATGTCCTCAGGAAAGTCAGTTGATTGCACCTGGTGTCATAAAAAGTCCTTTGATGTGTTTGAGAAAGAGAACTGCTCATGGATCAAAGGGACTGAGAAATTACAGTCTTAATTAAGAGTGTCATCATTTGGACAATGGGTCTTGCTGGAGTCACAGAATCCTATACCTTGATGGGACTTCCTGTTTTGTATATATATATATATATATATATATATATATATATTATATATACTAAAAGGGATGAGCTAGATGATAACATCATGAAGATGGATGAAACACAGCATTTTTAAACTGTAGTCTGTTTTCCATTGATACACATTCATATACTTGGACTGAGAGAAGGAACATCTAAGAGCACTGAAAGATTATAAGAAATACCTTAGATAAATAAGTCTAATGGGTTGGTAGGAATTTTGCACTTTTAAACCTGTTTTGTTTTAAAGATTGTATGAGTGGGATATTTTGTTCTGTATTTACTGTTTACCTATTTTTATCTATTTTAAAGTAAAGATATACATTTAAAAATAGAAACTACCTGGTGTGCCTCGAAACTTCTTTTTTTTGTAAGTGAAGTTTAGATGGTTAAAGTTGACACTGTGTTTAAGCTTATAATACCAAATTGGAAAGGTGAGAGTAATCTGAGGTCTTTATTAGAGTTTTTAAAGGTTCATTTTGTACACCTGCTTAGGTGCCCATAGGCAAAAGATATCTGGCCACCTGAAGAGCAGAATTATCTGAGCCTGTACATTCGGTACGCTAGCAAGAGGTTCACAGTTTGAATCCCTCCAGAACTGAGACCAAAGGTTGATTTGAACCCACAAAACAGACAGGAGGGTTACCCTGTTTCTGTTTCTGTTTCCTGTTCACAAGACTGCGCTCAGAGGTTGGCACTGTGGGAGCAGAGGGCCTGACCTGCTGAATAGGTTTGTGACAGATTGGTTGGCAGTGGTGAGATAATTTTGGTATTATAAGCTTTACTGTTCAGTGTGTCAGCTTGAGACTGTTCAGCTCACTTGGAAAAAAGAAAGGCAGCGTTTTATTTTAAAAGGAAACAGAACTATATCCCTTGGCTTACAGTCAAGTTCTTACCCATTTTATTTTTTTTTCTAAAGTGCCAGTCAGAGTAGCAGTAGTTACAGAAGATGGTTTCCAACTACAGCAGGCACACTGTAGACTACTTAAAGCAGTTGTGCGGGGACAGAGGAGTCCCGTTCGAGGTGAAAGTCACAAAGCAGAACCTCGTGGATGCGCTGGTGGTAGCAGATACCCAGAGTGTAGAGTCACAGACAGTGACTGTAAGGGACCAAACCTTGACTGTGGAAGGGCTAGCAGCCAGTGCAGGGTCCAGATCCGATGAGGAGGACAACAGGGCCAGTGCCAGTGAAGGGCCACAGCAGCAGGGGAAGGTCACCAGTATCCTGGATATAGAAGTACTCAGGCTGCAAATTGAGTTGCACAGAATGGAGCTGGAGTTCCAGAGGGAGAGGGACCGTGAACAGCGAGAGGCAGACCGTGAGGAGCGTGAGCACCAGTGAGCTGCAGAGGAGAAGAGGGAGCGAGAATGTTGAGAAGCAGAGCGAGAATGCTGAGACGCAGACTGTGAGGAGTAGGAGTGCCAGAGGCAACATGAACTGGAGAAGCTACAACTCCAACCAGCGGCACCAGAGCAGGTAAGTAGCTTGGGTTTAACTGGGACTACAGGACTGGGTTACAAATTGAATTCCAAATTAATAGCCGAGTTTAAAGAGGGGGAGGATATGGATGCCTTTTTAAATTCTTTTGAAAAAGTTTGTATTCAGGCTAAAATTCCTAGAGAATCCTGGAACTTCCAGCTATCCCCCCTAATTACCAGGAAAGCTCAGGATGCAATGGGTCAAATGGACAATGAGGACAGTGATGATTACAGCAAACTTAAAGCTGCACTGTTAAAAAAGTTTGAATTAACTGCTGAATCATACAGAGCTAAATTCCGTAAGCTCAGGAGAAGCCCTGACATGAGCTACGAGGAGCTAGCCATGAAACAACGTCAGTTTTTAAAACATTGGTGGGAAGGAATTGAGGCAAACTCTGTTGATAAAATTGAAAATGTGATTTTGTTAGAACAGTTTTATTGGGCATGCCCAGTAGAGCTGAAAACCTGGCTGGAGGACCGCGATCCCAAAACAGTGCAAGAGGCTGCTGAACTCTTGGACCACTATGCCAAGAGCAGACCTGCTCTGAGAGCAAGTGGAGTGGGTGTGGCAGTGCAGAAAGGGAAAAGCGCACCTTCAGGGCAGCTAAAACCCTCACTGCCTCCACGAAACCAGTTAGCCCCAGGTTTCAGAGAAAAGATTTCTCTGAAAAGAGAAGTGAATGTTAGTTATGTAAAGAAACTGGGCATATTGCCATTCAGTGTCCCAAAAGAATGAGCAATAATATGCAGAATGGTACTAGAAAAGAAGTGGGTTGTTTGTGTGTCCCTGGAAGCATGCCTGTGAACATGAGGGAACACATGCACCCAGTCATGGTGAATGGTGTACAGACTCAAGGGTTAAGGGACACAGGGGCATCCTTGACCTTGGTAAAGGGGGATCTAGTAGAGCCTGGTCAGCTTATACCCAATAAATAGTGGCAGATGCCTTATTTGGGATTTTCTCCCGTGTTGGGTTTCTGCAGGAGGTTATCACCGATTGAGGGGGTTTCTTCATGTCGGACCTGATGAAATGTTTTTGGGAGAAGTGTGGGGTGGTGCAGAGATGCACGACACCGTATCACCCACAAGTCAATGGGTTTGTGGAAAGATTCAATGGTACCCTGAAGTCAATGCTCCAGGCGTTTGCTGAACAGCATGGGAGGGACTGGGAGAAATACCTTCCCCAACTGTTGTTTGCATACAGGGAGGTGCCCCAAGAGTCGACAGGATTTTCCCCCTTCGAACTCTTATATGGACGCCGGGTACATGGGCCCCTAGATTGATCCAGGAGGAATGGGAGGGCAAACACACCACCCAGGGAACTCCCATAGTGGATTATGTCCTTACGTTTAGGGAAAGGCTGAAGGAGCTTATGGGGACAGCCCAGAGCAACCTGGCAGCTGCCCAACAGAAACAAAAACTGTGGTACGACCACAGAGCCAGAGCTTGCTCGTACATGGTGGGTCAGGAAGTCATGGTCCTTATTCCAGTCCGGAAAGACAAGCTGCAGGCTGAGTGGGCAGGACCGTACAAAGTAGTTAGGAAGGTAAATGATGTGAACTATATTATAGAGTTACCTGACAGAAGACAGACAGAAAGGATGTACCATGTCAACGTAATGAAGCCATATGCTAATAGGGCAGACATGGTCTTTGCAGTATGTAGTCCTGGGGAGGGGACGGATGAAGGATACCCCCTTCTGGACTTGCTGGAAGAAAGCAAACAGAAGTCCTCTGTGGAGGCAGTAAAATTGTCTCCCCAGCTGGCCCCGGATGAGATCCAGGAAGTAAGGGAGGTTCTAGCAGACTTTGGCCCCTTGTTTAGCAGCAAGCCTGGACTAACCCCCCTAGCAACGCACGATGTGGAGACAGGGACACAGATGCTCTTACGCCGGACAGCATATTGGGTGTCAGAGGCTGTCCAAAAGGACATTAGGAGGGAAGTAGAGGAGATGCTGGATTTAGGGGTAATCCAGAGATCCCACAGTCCCTGGGCCTCACCCGTAGTCCTTGTACCCAAGCCAGATGGCTCTACTCATTTCTGTGTAGACTATCGTGGAATGAATGAAGTCATGAAGTCAGACGCCCACCCGATGCCCTGGACGGATGAACTCCTGGACAAGTTGGGAGGGGCGACCTACCTTATGACCATTGACCTGACAAAGGGGTATTGGTAGGTAGTGTTGACAGACAGAGCTAGGGAGAGGTCAGCCTTCATCACTCCAATAGGCTTATTTGAGTTTAAAGTAATGCCTTTCGGAATGAAGAACTCCCCGGCCACTTTCCAAAGGTTGGTGAACCAGGTGTTAAATGGTGCTGAGGAGTACACCGTGGTGTACCTGGATTACATTGCCATCTTTAGTGCCAGCTGCGAGGAACACCTATCCCACCTTAGGGAAGTGCTGGGCAGGATACAGAGGGCCGGGCTCACTGTCAAAGCCGAGAAGTACCAGGTGGCCATGGGAGAAGTGGCATACCTCGGGCATGTGGTAGGCCGAGGACAGCTCTGTCCTAACCAAATAAAATAGAGATAATCCAGGCATGGCCCAGATCAGAAATGCAGAAGCAGGTCAGGAGTTTTCTAGGGACAGCAGGGTACTATAGAAAATTTGTACCCAATTACAGTGCCCTGGCTGCTCCCCTATCTGACCTGACAAAGAAAAGGATGCCCAAGAAAATTACTTGGGGCCCAGCCTGTGAGGAAGCCTTTTCCCAACTAAAGGAGGCACTGTGCAGTGCTCCTGTTTTGACAAGTCCTGACTATAGCAGACCCTTTATAGTTCAGACTGATGCCTCAAACGTGAGTATTGGGGCAGTACTGAGTCAGGCATCCAGCCAAGGGAGGGATCACCCAATAGCCTACGTGAGTAAAAGTTACTTCCCAGGGAGCAGGCATACTCCACGGTGGAAAAAGAATGTCTTGCCATAGTGTGGGCCCGAAAGAAATTGGAGCCATACTTATATGGGCAGCATTTTGTGGTGCAGACTGACCACAACCCCTTGGTTTGGCTGATGCAGATGGGGAAAAACAATGGTAGATTGCAAAGATGGAGTCTTGCTTTGCAAGGGTATGACATGAGCATTCTACACAGGGCTGAAGCGACCAATCAGAATTCAGATGGGCTGTCTCTTGTCTATAAGGAGTGAACTGATTTGGGAAGCTCATCCCATGCAGAGGATAGAGCCCCCAAATTCAGTCTAGGTGGGGAGGATTGTGACACTTAGACAGCTGGTTCTGATAACTCTATGATTTTTGTAATATAAAAATGTAGTGGGATTGTTTGTCATGAAAAAATCCTGTGCCTGGGATGACAAACCCCCCATGTATCAGTTCAAAATACAGGATATATGTTAAACCAGCAGATCTCTGAATGCAATTAACATGCCAGTTTGCTTTGAAGCCAGCAACTAATATATCCATTTTATAACGTCCTCAGGAAAGTCATTTAATTGCACCTGGTGTCATAAGGAAGTGGAATATCCATTTTATGACATCCTCAGGAAAGTCAGTTGATTGCACCTGCTGTCATAAAAAGTCATTTGATGTGTGTGAGAAAGAGAACTGCTCATGGATCAAAGGGACTGAGAAATTACAGTCTTAATTAAGAGTGTCATCATTTGGATAGTGGGTCTTGCTGGAGTCACAGAATCCAGTACCTTGATGGGACGTCCTGTTTTGTATATATATATATATATATATATATATATATATATATATATATATATATATTTATATATCCTGAAAGGGAGGAGCTAGATGATGACATCATGAAGAGGGATGAAACACAGCATTTTTAAACTGTAGTCTGTTTTCCATTGATACACATTCATATACCGTATTTCATCATTTTGAAGCCGCCCTCATTTTCTAGCCACCCTCGAATTGTAGCTCATGTTAAAAATAAACTTTGTAATTAAAGCCGCCCCCGTTTTTAAGCCGAAATTAACAACCAGTGTTGTTTAAAATTTAACTTTTAATAGAATGTTCTCTTTATTTTACTCAGTCACTCGAACAACTGATCTGGCAACTATTCAGTAGCAGGCAGTCATGGGCAGTTTTATATTGTACTCCATGGCCTGCTTTGGTTCAGAATACAAAGAGCCGTACAGTGCACAATACGCCCTTTTACTCTGGAGTGTGTTTCTGCTCCCCATTCATTCACCACAAGAGCAGTGCACCGGGTGACTGCAAATATCTCCAAGCCTTGTCCTATTCTGTGGCCTCAAACAAGGGGGAGAGAGAACTCACAGAGTGGTTTATTTTCAGCAGGGAGCAGGGCTCAGTTACCTCCGTGTCAACATCCTGCTTCGCTGCAGGATTAACATTTTACTCTTCGGAGCAGCTTTTCTATGCCACACAATGCAGTGTACTGTACAGCCCCATCACCTTCTACTCCAGGGCACCATTCTGTACTGCAAACAGAACAGACAACTATGGGGACAGTTTATTCTATCTACACCCCGTAGTTGTTTAAACAACTTCTTTTTGTTCTCCTTTTGGGAGCATACTGCTTTGGGCTGGAAGGAATAAACTTACCCAGAACAGCTGTTTGCAATTATAGCCACCCTCATTTAGATGCCGCCCTCGAATTAAGGCTTTACCAAAATAAAATAATTCATTTAAAGCCGTGGTTACAAATCGATGAAATACGGTACTTGGACTGAGAGAAGGAACATCTAAGAGCACTGAAAGATTATAAGAAATACCTTAGATAAATAGTCTAATGGTTGGTATGAATTTTGCACTTTTGAACCTGTTTTTTTTTTAAGATTGTATGTGTGGGGTATTTTGTTCTGTATTTACTGTTTACCTATTTTTATCTATTTTAAAGTAAAGATATACATTTTAAAACAGAAACTGCCTGGTGTGGCTTGAAACGTCTTTTTTTTGTAAGTGAAGCTTAGATGGTTAAAGTTGACACTGTGCTTAAGCTTATATGGTAACACCAAATTGGAAAGGTGAGAGTAATCTGAGGTCTTTATTAGAGTTTTTAAGGGTTCATTTTGTACACCTGGTTAGGTGCCCATAAGCGAAAGATATCTGGATGCCTGAAGAGCAGAATTATCTGAGCCTGTACATTGGGTACGCTAGCAAGAGGTTCACAGTTTGAATCCCTCCAGAACTGAGACCAAAGGTTGAGTCAGACCCACAAAACAGACAGGAGGGTTACTCTGTTTCTGTTTCCTGTTCACAAGACTGCGCTTGGAGGTTGGCACTGTGGGAGCAGAGGGCCTGACCTGCTGAGTGGGTTCGTGACAGCGCTGACCTCTTAGAACCATTCTTCTTGAAACAAGGCTGCTATCACCTGATAGCTCCTTGACTCATGGAGAGTTGCCACCACTTTGGAAAATAGTGCACATAATTCCTCTTTTCAAGTCTGGTGGCCCAACTGACCTGAACAATTACCACCCGATTTCCCTTCTCCCAATTCTTTCAAAGATCCTGGAAAAAATTGTTAACTCACAACTTAGGGAGTTCCTTGACACCAAAAACATCCTTAACCCAGCACAATCCAGATTTAGACACAAGCACAATACTGTAGCTGCCCTTGCCACAGTGTCCAATGAATGGCAAACCACCCTGGATACTAAGCAATACAGCTATGCCCTCTTCCTAGATCTTAGGAAGGCCTTCGATACAGTGGATCATCACATTCTACTTAACGTCTTGAGTAGTATTGGTCTAAACAACACTGTTTTAAAGTGGCTTGAATGTTATTTCACCAACTGATTGCAACAAATTAAAGATCAAGGGGAGCTGTCTCCGCTAAAGACCCTGCCGCACGGTGTGCCGCAAGGTTCCATCTTGGGCCCTATTCTCTTTGTAATTCATATAGACTCCCGCATACACAGAAGTAATGTTCATCTATTTGCTGATGATACCGTGCTCTATACTATTAACCCCTCCCTAGACATAGCCCACAAGGAGCTTCAGTTAGACACTGACATCCTTCAACGCAACCTAATAAAGCTCAAGCTTCTGCTTAATGTCAAAAAGACCAAAGCTATGGTTATTTCACCATATGCCTCCCACAGCACAGGACCACCTCCGAGCCTTCAGATTTATACCTTGCTTGGCGGAGCCTTGGAACTAGTGGAAAAATTCAATTACCTGGGTGTCTGGCTGGATAACAGGCTCAACTTCGTGGCTCACGTTAATGAGCTATCAAAAAAGCTAAGGCAAAAACTAGGCATATTTTATCGGACAAGGCACCTCCTTACACTTAAGGCAAAGAAACGACTTGTCCAAACAACTTTTCTACTGCTGCTTTATTATGCTGACTTTCTTTATAGCCATTGTCCTAACCAGGCACGATGTAAACTCGACACCCTCTACCACCGCGCGCTGAGATTTATCCTAAACAAGCCACTATGTACCCACCACTGCTTGCTCTATTAGGCACTAGATTGGCCTCCCTCACTCGAGGATGCAAAAAAATGCCCTCATGTGGATTTCCAGGGCTCTAACTGATAAGCTACTGACCTATATTTCTACGGTTTTTGAGTGCACCACGGGCACGTATGGCCTAAGCAGTTTGTCTCTCGTCTCCCTTAAAGTACCCAAAATAAGGGCACGACATGGTTCAGCTGCTATCATCTTTTCTCTGACCTCCCTTTGGAATGCCATGCAAAAGACCCTCAGGCTCTCCTCCCTCCTGGGGCCTCCCACTTTTAGGAGGCTGCTCACGCTCAGTCTGACAGTCCTGTGTGCATGCCGCAGATAACCTCTTTCCACCCATGTCCTGTGGCTCCCCAAACACTAAGCACTTACATGTATTCTCCTAGCACTTCTCTTGTTCATGCCTACCTTCAGAGTAAACTCCCCAACTCCCCCCCGTTTGTTATGACTATATCTGTAATCACCCTCTCACCTACCCCTTCCCTTGTTTTTTTTCCCCACCCATAAGCTTCATGTGTTGTACCCCCACTTATCCTCCCTGGTATCCCTTACTTTATTGTAACATTGTGGTGTCTGGTTGTAAAAGGCCCTGCCATTAGGGATTCCTTTGCATGCACAGTCAATTATCAACCTACAGATAGTTGTGCATTGTATGTACTCCCCAGCCCTCATCTTTTTGTTATACTGTAACTGTCATTTATTTGCTCATTGTGTGTACTCTGCAACTCCGATAATATGCTGTAGCTGTGTATGTCCTACTTGTCCAGGACCATCTTGTAAATAAGCTTACTCAAGGATGATTTTGCCTGGTTAAATAAAGTTTGATTGATTGACTGATTGATAACCTCCAAGATGTAAATTAACTTGAAACTAACATTTATACTCTGGGGCCCGGATATTCAGACTGCACCAGGCTGTGGCGCAAGCCTGGGCGCAGCGCAACTTGGCTGCACAGGGGTGTTGACTGGGCGATATTCAACGGAGCTGCGCTCTGGCACAGCATCATTGAATATTGCTCCCTGACCACCTGCAGTGTGCATGGCGCAGTGGCACTGCACCAGCGCAAGTGGCCAGAGTGGAGCAGGGAGATGCGCTAGTGCAAGTTCCGTTGCGCTATGTGCAACAATCGCGATATTCAAAAGTGCACACGCAAATGGGGCCATAATGTATGCAAGGTGCAAATGGGGCCATTTGCATGTCATTATGGACCCATTTGCATGCAGGTGCACTAATCCCCGGTGACTTGACGCCTCCTGCGCAGCGCAGCATGTGCCCCACTGCCCGATCATGGGCATAAGTTGATTGAAATAAACGTCCAATATCCCTGGATCCATTCACATATCTGGACTGTGTAGGACGGTACGGGCTGCACACCAATTGGCTCATGCTGTGGACCAATGGGTGTACAGCCCTACCTACGGTGTCAGTCGGTGGGTGGCGGGGTGCTGCCGCCCACTGTTGACCCGGGGGGGAGCGGGGCAGTGGGGCTAAGTGGGCGGGTACTGCTGGACCACCAAGGATATAGGACGTGTTTTTTTTTTATACTTAAGCCCACAATTGGGCTGCGAGCGGTCCACTGGACCACCAGGGATATAGGACGTGCTTTTTATTACACTTAAGCCCGCGATCAGGCTGCAAGCGGTCCACTGGACCACCAGGGAGATAGAACGTTATTAATTTAAACAGATGCCTGTGATCGGGCATGGGGGGGTGCCACCACGGAGATGCAGCCAGAGCTCGGGTGGCCACCCACAGGTGGCAGCTGCTGTGTTGTGCCCTGCAATATGGCGGCGCACCTGTGGGTGGCCAGCCACTGTTCCTTTTTTTTTGGCTCGCCTGTGTGCAGCACAAGTAGGGGTTGCACGTGCATGGACTCAGCACATCCTGGGCTGAATATCGGGATGTGCAGGTATGATGGGCACCCCCCACCTAGCGCATACATTACTGATGCACTCGGTACGCTCGGGATTTGTGCCAGGCACAACCCCTTGAATATCGCACAAGATTAGGGTTGCGATGGCGCAACTCCGTTGCGCCTATGCAACCCTTTGAATAGCCAGGCCTATGTATAACCAATTTCTGTTACCGTTGATATTTCCCATGTGGGAATTACCACATGCTTATTTTTTACAAGAATAAAGTAAAAAAAAAAATACATGTATTTTAAAGTATGATGGGGCAGGATCATAACTCATGAGTGACCGAGCCATGAATGAATGATGAAAGTCCTGCCCCCCTCACAACTGATGATAAGCACATTGGGCAACATCTTCAGAACGGTGGATGCACCACTTGGATCCATATTCCAGATGAGTGCTGCCTCCATGCAGATGCATCCAGATGTGTGCATCGTATTTGCATACATCTGGATGTGTTTGCAACATCTGCAGCAGTTTATGGCAATTTCAGATGCAACTGCAGGATCAGCTTCTGTTTTTTTAGACACAATTGTAGAATTCCATCCCAAAAGTTAGACCAACATTTTGTGGTCTAACGTTTCAGACAGAATTCTGCAGCTGCATTCCTTCAGAAAACTGATGCATGTGGCTGAAAATCTCGCCCATTGTGTATTTGATTTAAAAAAGCATATTTTTTTAATTTTTATGCATTTCAATAGTAAACTTACATTTGATACCATGACACTGCAACATAGTCAAAGGGATTGCATAATAAAATGCTAAACAAAAGAAAACTTATCACAGGATAAGTCGCTCCAGAGTCCTTTGTGTTGCTAACATTGGAGGGTAGTCCAAAAGTAAAGACTTTGATTGAGTGATTGATTGAAAACATGACAGTCTGTAAGGTGTCCCATAAAGACTGTGGATCATCCCAAACATTGTTAAATATATTGGTTACACTTTAAGTGTCCATTTCAATGTAACGAATCATTGATTGCATGCAACAGGGTAATTACATTTTGTTGCATGCAACTACATTGCAAATGCAATGCAGTTACAGTGTAGTTACAATATATCAAAAATAACAATATGATAACCACTTCTAGTGGTTGTAGCACCACATAAAGTCAGCAACAGATTCATCATTGCAAAAACTACATTTCAACTGTTTTGCTTTGATTTTGACTACTGGCTTCAGAGCTGCACAATGGTACTGTGATTAGATCTGCATGGTGAAAGCTGCTCTCTCTCTTTTTTTTTTTGTTAGTGATTCAGTTCTTCATCCCTCCGATGAGGCCCCTATCCTGCCCACCCCCAGCCCTGTCACCCAGCTTCCTCTGCATACTGAGCATGTTGCCATCACCTTCCCCAGAAAGCCAGTTGTGAGTGCACTACCACCTGTGGTGACCCAGGTGGCAGAATAGCATCAGAGCCAACTGCCTCCCTACCCTGTCAACCCCTGACGATCCATGTTTGCTTTTGATCTCGGGTCATCAAAGTCATGAGCTAGCCGGTAGGGATATTGCTGCACTGATGGGCTGCCCCAGAAAGCTGCTCTGTAATTGGTTAATTATTCCATTATTGTATATGGTCAGGGAGTGTTGGTTATGGCGATCCTATACACTCAAAAACCTCATTGTACTACGGCAGTGACATACGAACATATGAAAATTGCCAGCAAAAAAAGGCCTTACAGTCTACCAGGTCTGCTCGATAGTGCAGCTTGCAGCCCTTATTCTGTAGCTGCCCCTCCCTTGGCCCTCCCCCTTGCCCTGTCCCATCCCCTTTTAAAGCCACCCACTGTTCTACTGGATACCACCTCTGCCGGATATGCATTCCACCCAGCCACCACCCTCTCCGTAAAAAAGTGTCTTCTCATCTCCCTCTTGAACCTCCCCCCCTCAGTCTCATATCATGGCCTCAGGTGTCCCTCCCCTCCCTTAGTTTGAAAAGCCCCTCTGTACCAGACTGGTGTATTCCTTTCATGTACTTGAAGGTTTCAATCATATCTCCCCTATCCTTCCTCTCCTCCAGTGAGTACATGTTCAATTCCCTCAACCTACTCTCGTAAGGTAAGTCCCCCAGATCACTGATCATCTTTGTCGCCCTGCACTGCACCCCCTCTTATAACTTAATGTCCCTCTTCAGGTACGGGTGCCACTACTGCATGCAGCTACTGTGGTAAAAGTTCTCGTTGTACCATCTCACAGCTCCAAGCATGTGTGGCACAGTAAAATGGCCACACAAAAATGAAACTACAGTAGGGACAGTGTGAGTTCACATAGCATATTTTCTCATCAGGTGGCAGGATAAGCAACTAATGACAGTGTATGGAGGACCATCTACTCTATAAAACAATATATTGCCGACCATATCAACTCAGCTATGTTTCCCTCTCAGGGATTGCGATGACATCAAGGAACCCTTGAGCTTTGAGGTCCCTGTGACGTAATCACAACCCCTCTATGTAAACACACTTTTGTTGTGTGTGGTTACCTATACATTATTCTATAATGTACCTTACCTTCAAGATATCTGTTATGACAATGCTTACAAGATATCACACTGTCTTGAGGTTAGATGCAAAGATGTCACTTGTTATCCTCTCATTTTTATCTTCACTGTTAATAAAGACATTCATTAATTCATTCAATGTTTTGTGCACATATGATATACATTTTCAGTTAGTTAAGTGGAACAAATGTTAAGTCAGCGACTAAAGCAGTATAGTGAGCTACTGGAAACTACTGTGGTTCATTACAGCTGGAGCCTAGCAGAGTGTTGCTAAGTGGGTTAGCATTCTATTTGTTTTTCTTTTTTTAGAATCTTAGGGCCAGATATTCAAACTGCGCTCAAAATGTGCGCAACAGCAGGAGCAAGCTCAAATCAATTGCGCATATGCGCAACAGATGCGATATTCAAACATGGAGCAGAACAAATTGCGCAAGCAGCCAACGTCTGAATATCGCACTAACTGCGCCATAGCGCAACCAGGAAGGGGAAGCTGAGCAGTAAGGTTGTGCCATAATGCAACAAGGGCAGCCCAGCTGAGCAGTCCAGAGGTGCCATAGCGCGCAGGCAGCGCCCCCAGCAGAGCAATGGAAGTGCACAACCAGGGAGGCAGGCTGGGGCCCACCGCCAGCCATGCCACACATGGGCACAGGAACACACTGCAGAACCAACAAGACACCTGCACACCAAGCACAGCATCACTGGGGTGGACGGATGATCTACTGGCCCATGGGGACAAGCCAACAAAGCACAGCAGAGCCATGACGCCCCAGCACAACCACTGGCAGGCTGAGAGTGCCACACACAGGGGGTTGACAACCACAATGCACATCAGCCCCCCATACGCACAGCACACCCTGCACTGTGACCCCAAGACACCACCCATGTGCAGTGACTGGCACTGCAGGAAACACCATGCATCCCCCCCGGCACACGTCAACCCCGTGCAGCAGAGAAGCATACAAGCCAGACCCACCCTGTGCACCCAGCAGTGGGTGGCAGCAGATGGCAAGACCAACAGAAAGTCACTGCCATGCTGGAGATACCCCCCCATGCACACACATGCGCACATGCACACACACACACACACACATACCCAGGACCATACCACCCCAGATGGCATGCACACCACTGCAACTGAGCAACCATAGCCAGCTGCAAATCAGAGACCAACACAGTATTCATAACAAAATATAAATGTATCATAAAAATGTAAATCACAAAACTATCAACACCATAACTATTTACAAGGGGGGGTAGGGGTACAAGGTAGGGGTGGGCAAGGGGTAGGGATGAACAACTTGGAGAGGGAAGGCAGGGTGGGAGGATGGGTGAAGTGGGAAAGGGAATCTGGCCTAAGGCCCAGCAGGCTGGTCCACCTCGGCCCGGTTCCACTGTGCCTGGCAATACCTCTTCCTCAGGCCATGTCGATGGATGTCCCTGAGGATGGCCTGGTTGTCCAAGGACACTTGCGTCAGCCCATGCAGTTCCTGCTGTATCCTCCTGAGAACACTGAGGCCTAGGAAAATGGGAACACAGTCAATGGCTGTGACTGACCACAACCCTGAACACCACCCAACCTGCAAGCCATATAGGCCAATGTCCCGCACCTGTGATGGCATGCACCCACCCACAGTGAACATGCACATGGCCATCACAAACAGGCGGCACCAGCTATGTGCACCACTGCACACACACACTGCCCATGTCCATCACAGCACAAACAAGGCTGTCAAGGGTGGCAATGTGGTGCGATGCCAGTTACACAGCCATGTGCCCAGTGCATGCATGGACCACCAGTGATGCACACACAGACGTGCAGTGACACTGGACAGTGATGAATGTCGCCTGTGTCATGCATGGCTGTGCTGTGCATGGCTGGTGGTCATGCCCAACCCCTCCAGCATGCAATAGCATCCATGATGTAATGATACTCACATTCCGCAAGAAGGTGTGTCTTCTGCTGCTGCTGCTGCTGTTGTTGTGGCCCACCTCCTGCTGCACCACCGACTGGCACCGGGGCCCTGTCACGGCCCTCCGCAGCATGTGCCTGCATCCTCACATCCTGGCCTGTGGGAGACATATGTTGAGAAAAACATCAGTGTGACTCCAAAGCTGACTGCCTCCTGCCCCAGTGAGAGTGCCTGCCCACACAGCCAGCCCCATGCATCTCACACCTGCACACACTGACACAGCCAACCATGTCAGAGCCATCACCTATGCACATCCACCAAAACGCACTCACAACCCTACAGAGAATACAGGTGCATAGACAGTACACCCACCTGGCCTAGGCACCACGCCCCTCCTGGCACGTGAACGTAGCCGCTCATGCAGCTCAGGCTTCCTCCTGTGGAGGTCACTGTATCTGTGCCGGCACTGCTCAGCAGACCGGCGCTGCCCAGTGACCCCCACCAGGTCACTGGCCACTTGCTGCCAGACCTAGTCCCAGCCGTGGTGAGGGCACCTCACCACAGTGCCCCATAGTGGGCTCCACCAGGGCCACCAAGTTGGCCACTCCACGGGCTCCATTGCACTGCCCTCCCGCGCCATGCTACCAAGTTTACAGCAGGCAATATGGCGCCCCCGCCTGCGCCGCAACCCCACGTGAGATGTTGCTAATAGACCACCATAGGTTCCAATCGCGTTGTTCGAACAGCCGCTAGTCCACATAGCACTGTCACCAGACAGCGCAATAGGGCCGATATGGCAGCCGAACAGCGCAGGGGCAAAGGTCGGACACCAGGTCAGGGTCTATGACGCAAGGCCACGACAGCGCCATCTGACGATCACGCATCCTGCGACCGCATCAGCTGCGTACCAGTGCCACAGTGGACTATTGCGCAGTAGTGCCACAGTGCCATATAGTGCCCAGTGCTGTAGCACCACTGGCACAATGGTGGCCATGGCCTGAATTGCCGATCGTGCACAGCACGTCATCAGCGCGGCAGACGCCTGCGTAAGCTACCTGGGCATGCGCAATGCAGTGTACCGCACAGTCACAGATCTGCGCTACTGGCTCAGCTGGATCAACCGTCTTGCGAAAAGCGCAATGGCGCGATATACAGCCGACACATGCAAATCATCTGATCAGCCATTCAAAGGTGCAGTGGCGCGATTTGCTTCTCATTACAGTTGCTTCTCTCCTAATTTGCATGCATTGCGCTATAAAAGTGCGACAGTGGGCTGTGCTGGACAGAGTCGGTTACTGCAGGTGAGAGGTGAGTTGCATGCTGTGGGATGTTCTGGACAATGGGCATGGGATAATGCTGTAGACTGCACAGTGACAGGTGTCCACTTACACCCATACAGATCGCCATGACCGAGCAGAGACAAGGTGAGGGTGAGGATGGTGGGCAAAGGAGGAGGCCCAACTTCACCACGGCAGAGACTGAGGCCCTCTTCCAGGCCTACCTGGAGGATGAGGCACTACTGTGGAAGCCGGGCACTTTCAGCCCATGTGCGGCTGCATGGGAGGGGTAGCTCGGGCAGTGAACCTGCATGGAAGCCACCAGCGCCTCCGCAGGAATGCAAGAAAAGATTGGGACAGACCGCAGGAGGGTGAAGGAGAAGGTGGCGGCCCTCAGGGTGGCACAAGACTGGCGGGGCCAGCCAGCGGTGGTGGAGCTGGACCCCGGCTGAGGACCGACTGGCTGCAACTGCAGTGCAGTGCTATTGAGGGCGTACCAGGAGGTGGATTCAGACAGGTGGAAGCCCATCACTGCATGGTATGACATGGTGGTGGTGTTGGGGTGGGGAGGAAGGTTGCACATGCACTCACATGTCCTTCTTTCTGTTGCAGATCCTGTTCGCCTCCAGGAGACGGTGGTGGGACCAGGCAGTGAGGATGACCTGCTGGACATGGAGGAGGGTCCATCCACCTCTGTCGCCAGCCAGCATGCACGCAGGGCTGTCAACTCTGGTGTCGGTGATTCGGGTGTTGGGGGTGCACAGCCTGTGTCTCAGCAGTCTGGCATGCAAGCATGCCATCACGCTGTGACTGTGGCTGTAGCACGTCCCTGCACCATTGATGATGCAAGGACTGCAATGGGCAGTGACATGTGTGTGTCCCATGCCGGACACACAGCAGGCCATCACGTGCCCCTGGCCCTTGCTGGTTCCAACTTGTGCACCAGCATGTCGGCACAGTCCCAGGCTGTGCCTGTCAGCACCGGTGGGGCAGCACCGGTGGCTGTGCAGGTGTCTGGCACTGTTGCGGCCACAGCGGTGGAACAAGTGGACTCTGTGGCACAGCGGTTGGAGGGGCAGCAGCAGCAGTCATCCACCAGGTCTGGGGGTACAGTGTCCAGTGGTGGCACATGCCCGCCGCCCTGTGATACACCCATTCCTGGTCCTGGTGAACAGCGCCCACCCTCAAGGGGTGTTGTGCATCAGGACCTTCAACACCCTGGGGGACAGGCTGCCGTTGTGGCAGAGTACCCATTGGACGAGCACACCCGCCTGCTGCGGGAATCAGTACAGCAGCAGAGGCGGGTTGCAATGTCCGTGGAGGCACTGTGTGTGGCTGTGGAGTGGCACAGCAGGGAGTGTGCTCTGGACCATGCAGAGATGGTCCACATGCGGATGGATGTGACCGCCGCCATTGACAGGCTGACCCAGGCAGTGGTCTCTGTCGTGGATGCATTGGGCACACAGTCAGGTGACCCTGTACCGCACACCCCACACAGTTCACGCTCCACTCCCCGTTCCCGGCGTTGTGCGACACCAGGCCTGTCGACGCCGGGTTCTGCTGTGGGCATCCCGAGCACCCTGGTGCAGGTGTGTCTGCATGCTGCAGACCCCTGTGCGGGCAAGGTCGCGTTCGCGCAGTGGGATCCCCGGTGGTCCAACAGTGCCACCCCATGTGGCCCCTGCTCAGCTTGCCAGTGCTGTTGGGTCACAGCGGGGCTGTCCACGCATCCGCGGTGGCCATGGGACAGTGCTACATGACTGACCTGTCTCCCAGTGCAGGCCCTGTCTGGTGCTGCCCTGCGTGCAATGTGTGTCATGGTGGGCAGTGCACTGCTGGGTGCTCTGCTCAACACGCCGACACACGGACCACCTGCACACCCTCCCAACTGTTGCCCACAGGCGCATGTGCATGATGATGCCTGCATTGTACTGTACACCAAGGTGCAAGGGTGCCCAGCATCTGACACACGTACTTGGACAGTACAAGTGGTGGGGGTGGTCGGTGGTGCTGTGTGTTAGCAATGTCAGTTCTGCTGTGCTGTGCATCTGCCCATGTACGCTCTGTGCCTGGTGTGTGTGTGTCCATATGAGTGCTCACCCCTCCCTGATGGTGTGTTTGTATGCCTGACCCTTCCACTCCCTGGCCGTCATGCACCCCTGGTGTGTTACCCTGTGTGCCTGTGGTTTGCGCATGGACAGTGTTGGTTGCACATGTCCCCTTGACTTACCTGTTTGCATAGTGCTCCTCTGTGATGGTGTCCCGTGCAGCTGGACCTGCCGGATCAGTCGGGGGTCCCGCCGTCCTGGGGAGGCTGCTCATCGACATCAACACCGGCGCCACTGGTGTCCCCATCGCTGTCCCCCTCTTCAACCTGTACGGCTATCCCACAGTCCTTGGCCATGTTGTGCAGGATGCAACAGGCCAGGAATATTCCACAGGCTCTTGGGGGCTGTACTGTAGGGCACCGCTGGAGGTGTCTAGGCATCGGAAGCGGTGCCTTGAGCATCCCAAACACCGCCTATGATGTTGCATGTGGCAGCATGTCCT
The DNA here is from genome assembly GCA_016271365.2 of Neoceratodus forsteri. NCBI lineage: Eukaryota > Metazoa > Chordata > Ceratodontiformes > Ceratodontidae > Neoceratodus > Neoceratodus forsteri. The sequence goes on along the minus strand of JADMNL010000036.1, from coordinate 62,882,004 downwards.
CCATTATAGCGTTGCTGTGATGGGGTCATGGGCGCCTGCACGGTGTGAGCAGCCAGGGACGGAGTGGGTACCCGCTGTCACCTGTGTGGAGATAGTGGAGATCAGTGTCATGTTCAGGTCCATTTTGCCCATATCCCTGTGTGCCACTACATCATGGCACCTGTGGCATTCCACCCTTGCCCCAAGTTTGCATTCCATACATGCGTACTCACCCACTAGATGTCCTGTGGGGATGTCCCCACTCTCAAATCGATGGCACAGTGCGGACTGATGCCATATGAAGGCATCATGTGCTCCACCAGGTGTGTGGCACAGACATTGATTATTCGCCCAGTGGCATCACACACCACCTGGCAGTTGACATTGAGTAGCCCTTTCGGTTCCTATACACTGCCCCATCGAGGCCAGGTGGATCGAATGGCCACATGGGTGCAGTCTATGGCCCCAGCACGCTGGTGGGATACGTATACCTGTGGAACTCCCGCATGTTTGCTGTACGCCTGCTGCGGTGTTGGGGAAATGGATGCTCCGCAGCATGTGGCAGCAGTGTGCTGAGGAATTGGGTGAGGATGCGTGATGTGGCCGACTGTGTGATGCCTGTGGTGTCCCCTGCCGGCCTCTGGAAGGTGCCCGTGGCGAGCAGGCACATGCAGGCTGTCACCTTGGTCTCCACTGACAGAGCGTGACTCCATCGTGAGGGTGCCTGCATCACATCACTGCACAGCTCACAAAGCCGCCTCAGTATTGCCCTGTTCAGGTGGTACTGGCCCATGATCTCTACATCTGTATACAGCTATGCGGGCACGGTACTGCCTGTTGGGGGCGTAACGCTGACGGGCCCTTCCACGGCCTCGTCCCCTGCAGCTTGCATTCTCACCCCCCCTCATTACAGCTTCCATGTGGAAGCTGGCACTGTCCATCTCCCTGGCTTCTGCCTCCCCGGCTGGTGTTGCTGTGTTACCCCCGCTGTCCTGACTGCTACTTCCACTGCACCGGGCACCCCCCGCTGGCCTCTGCAGCCTATGGCCCACAATGCTTGCCTTGCCTGCCCTAGCCTGTCACTGTCTGTCTGTCTCTCTCTCTACCCCACTTGGCATCCTTGTAGCTTTCTTGCGCCGCTTCCTTGAGCCTTTTTATTTTGGCTCATTTCCGCTAGTGCGCAATTTCCGGCAGTTCCGCTCTTGCGCAATGCGCAAGTCTTTCAATTTTGCATTGCGCTCTTTATGCATGGCTCCACCCACGTCGGTTGTGCATGCCTTCCTTTGCATTGCGCTGTTGCTCAGCATGTTTTCGGGGGCACAACTGCCTCCTGCTGAATATCGCAGAATGGCGCACTTTTGGTCTTGCGCAGGTGCAACCCTATTGCGCATGGCGCAACCCTTTTGAATATCCCACCCTTAGTGTTTATTTCCCCGTCTCACTAATGCAAGGAGAGAAGTGCTGAATCAGTGCATACAGGACAAGAAATGGATCTTGGAGATTTGTCAGAGGAAGTCTGGAAATAGTCCTGCATATCTGTTTATTGCCATCAGTGTAAAACTCAAGCCTGCAGTAAGTGTTGGAGCGTTTCCTTTTCATGTGGTGTGTTTCACTGCATTGTGTCACCTGTGCATTTTTCCTGTTCATACTATGTAGGTGAAAGCCAAACCTTACAGATAAATACTTTATTTTAGCCACTGAAGCATTCTAAATGAAGGTGCATGACATTCATACATAAGGGGTTGCAGTGGAATCATTTATCTCAACTAGTGCATGGTAAGCCCTATAACTCACGAGGTGCGAAGCCACAACTTTACCACTCATGTGGAGATAAATGTGTCATTACAGTGCGACCTGTTATGTGTCTGATATATACTGTGCTATTTTTAATGTTTTTATTAGTGTTTAAGCTTAAAACTGTCTTTCTTCCCATTGCAGACGTTATATAGGGACCACTGTTGTCTATGTCCGGTACCAAATCTCTTATTGAATACATTTGTCCATTTGAACACAGGTAACGTATATTTATTCTATATATATTTCAGTTGTCTGCCAACTGCATTTTCTATTGTTGTTGTTATTATTTATATTTGTCATCTTATTTTGCACATTGTTTTTTACTTTTTAACATTCTCAACTTACCTTACTCCTCATGATGCACCTGGAAACCAGCTGTTATTTCAGTTCAGTATGTCTTTCTTGGGAAAAGTTTTTGAAACAAATAACTAACTAACTAAATGTTCTATTTCTAGAATTAAGGAGGAAAGATCTATTCATTTATTTATTTTGTTGACCGGGTGAGTGAACTGGAATGGGGTCCCTTTTACAATTGCGACCCAGAAGATGAGGTAACAATATTAAAGCAGCAGTGCAATGAAAAAAAGTTATTCCAAAAAGCTAATTTTCTGCTATGGTTATGAAAAATATCGGCAGAACTGTTGATTTGGGGTTTCTAGATGCTTCCTGTGCTGTGTACTGTACATTTGGATTTTTGCCTGGACTGTTACCCTCCTTGGGTCCTCAGTATTATTTCTATGCAAAAATGAGGCGGCCATCTTTTTTCCCTGAGAAATAATTATTTTAGAACTTTCATAAAATTCTTAAATGATAATGAAAACTGAAAATTTTACCACTAAAATTAACTAGATGACATCTGTCATCGATTAAGAAGAAAAAAGGGTGGGTCAAATTTTAACCCATTTTCGTTACACTGCTGCTTTAAGGGGCATAGGATAAAAAACAAAGTTCAGGGTAGATGAGGTATACAGAGTATCGGATAGTTACAGGTGATGTTATGACATGTTCTATGTTGACATAACATTTTAAGAGAAAATGAATATTTATCCCCAAATAACATTTATTTTTCCAGTTTACTCTCCCCTTGTGTGGTACATAAATCGTTTCTCTCAATTTGAAATCCTCATCAGCATTCATTTCCACTTGGAATGATCAGAAAGCAACCTTTAGCCAATGGGCTGCAGCTAGCACAATTCCTGAAGACATCTCAATGGCTTCTGCTGCACTCCAAAGAGATCAGTGAAATCAAACAAAATCAGTTAATTAAGCACTGACACACAACAGGGCATGCAAATACTGGGTAATTACAGCACACCCCTCACTCCATGGGTTGGAGGCACAAGGTGTTAGCCGAGTGCTCTTCAACCACAGGGAGGGGAGTGGGGAGTGTAGTCATTATTTAGTAATCACAAGCCCTGAAGTGTGTTATTGTGTTTATAAAATGGCACACAAAATAATAATAATAATAAAAAAAAAAACACAAGACCAAATACATCTTTAAATTAAGACTAAATAAATCATCATTGGTAAATCGGTTCTCATACAAAACAGTTGGGTTTGCCCCATAAAAGAGGTCAAACTGGTCAACAGATAAGTCACTCATGTTGTTTGTTGAACCTTCTTTTGTTTTTCCCTACTGAATTCTGAAGCAGTGTAGTGATACTTCTATGTAATTATACCAGCCTAAGAAACAAGTTCCAAGACTTGCAAGGCACTTCCCAGACCTGTGCAGTTATTGCTCAAATACCATACAGGTCTGGGCAGCTAGTGACAAATATGATCACTGGATTTTTCACGCCATTTTATAAATCTTCCTAAAAAGAACTAATTTAAATGTCTTGCAATTTAAAATACATTGTATAAAATGGACACACAATGGCCTGGCTGAGAATATGACAATTATCATCACTTGTGAGGGGGCAGGACTTTCATAACTCACTTAGGGGAATTGCCACTTGTGAGTTAGGGTCATGCTTCCTCACTTGTGAGCATTAATGGCATATTCTGTGTCAGGCCATTGAATACCCCAAAGTTATGTTGTGTGTTTTTTTCACATTACTTATACTGGCAACATGTGGACGCAAGCATAGGAGTGGCAGTAGGAAGCAGGCCTTCGTAGCTCATCCTGGTACCTTCCCTTGCTGCACAGTAATAGAGATCCAAAAAGTGTACCTTCCTAATGTTCCCTGTCCAATTTTATACTAAAAAGCTCTTGATTGCATCTGGAAAACTCTGGAAAATGTAAGAACCAGGCACAATTCAGTTTATATTTCATATATTTTCTGTAAATCTTTCTCCCCTTTTTCTTTATTACTGAGGACGATTGCACGAAAACAGAATCCTGTCCCTGGGACTTCATCTGCTGGGGCTGCTTCTTTTCAGCTGACATCATAATGAATATTATCTTCATAGTAACAGACTGCGATGTCATAATCAGTAAACTGTGAGGTCAGTTTTTTTTTATAACTTATTTTCCCAGGGTGCAACATACTATTTTGAGTGGGTCCTACTTTTATCCTTTTCCTCAGCTGGGTGCACTGGAGTACTTTTAAGTTAAGTGACTTAGTCAAGATATAAACCTCCAATCTCCTGGTTCTACACTCCCTCCAAATAAATGAATAAAACAACTGTGATGTCCAGCATAGGTGAGCAGCCTGAGCAGAGAGGGTCCTTACTGTTTCCATTCAAATGTATTCAGCAGTAAAGAAATAAGGATAAGCGTAACAGGAAAAATGTGAAATATAAACCAAGTTTTGTCTGCGTATTACATTTTTTTTAGAGTTTCCAAACGGTGTCATGGCCTCCTTAAAGGGAATAAATAGCTTGGGAAGTCACATGGGACAATTTGATAAAAATAATATTGATACAGAATTTAACTTATTCAGATATTTCTTGTATTTACTGGGCCCCCCTTCTTTATTACTGACGAGATCTGCTTGAGAACAGGATCACTGTCATGTGATCTTAATCTGCTGTGGTTGCATGTCTTCAAGTGAAATCGTAATTTTCTATTCGTGACATTTGGTAGAAGGGGACCAGCCAGGTTGAAAAGGGGGTTTAAAGTGCATTAAGTAAAACAGTGATGTCCAAATGCTGCTGTACCACGGTAGTGATGTCAGAATGTTGTTCTACCACAGTAATGATGTCAGAATGCTGTTGAACCACAGTAGCGATGTCAGAATGCTGTTGAACCACAGCAGTGATGTCAGAATGCTGTTGAACCACAGTAGTGATGTCAGGATGCTGTTGTACCACAGCAGTGATGTCAGGATGCTGTTGAACCACAGTAGTAATGTCAGGATGCTGTTGAACCACAGTAGTGATGTCAGGATTCTGTTGAACCATAGCAGCTATGTCAGGATGCTGTTGAACCACAGCAGTGATGTCAGGATGCTGTTGAACCACAGTAGCAATGTCAGGATGCTGTTGAACCACAGTAGTGATGTCAGGATGCTGTCACAGCAGTGATGTCAGAATGCTGCTGTACCACAGCAGTGATGTCAGAATGCTGCTGTATCACAGCAGTGATGTCAGAATGCTGCTGTACCACAGTAGTGATGTCAGGATATTGTTCTACCACAGCAGTGATGTCAGAATGCTGCTGTACCACAGCAGTGATGTCAGAATGCTGCTGTACCACAGTAGTGATGTCAGGATATTGTTCTACCACAGCAGTGATGTCAGAATGCTGTTGTACCACAGTAGTGATGTCAGAATGCTGCTGTACCACAGCAGTGATGTCAGAATGCCGTTGTACCACAGCAGTGATATCAGGATGCCGCTGTACCACAGTAGTGATGTCAGAATGCTGTTGTACCACAGCAGTGATGTCAGAATGCTGTTGAACCACAGTAGTGATGTCAGAATGCCGTTGTACCACAGTAGTGATGTTAGAATGCTGTTGAACCACAGTAGTGATGTCAGGATGCTGTTGAACCACAGCAGTGATGTCAGAATACTGCTGTACCACAGTAGTGATGTCAGAATGCTGCTGTACCACAGTAGTGATGTCAGAATGCTGTTGTACCACAGTAGTGATGTCAGGATGCTGTTGAACCACAGTAGCGATGTCAGGATGGTGTTGAACCACAGTAGTGATGTCAGAATGCTGTTGAACCACAGTAGTGATGTCAGAATGCTGCTGTACCACAGTAATGATGTCAGGATGCTGTTGAGACCACAGCAGTGGTGTCAGAATGCTGCTGTACCACAGTAGTGATGTCGAATGCTGCTGTACCACAGCAGTGATGTCAGGATGCTGTTGTACCACAGCAGTGATGTCAGGATGCTGCTGTACCACAGTAGTGATGTCAGAATGCTGTTGTACCACAGCAGTGATGTCAGAATGCTGTTGAACCACAGTAGTGATGTCAGAATGCTGTTGTACCGCAGTAGTGATGTTAGAATGCTGTTGAACCACGGTAGTGATGTCAGAATGTTGTTCTACCACAGTAATGATGTCAGGATGCTGTTGTACCACAGCAGTGATGTCAGGATGCTGTTGAACTACAGTAGTGATGTCAGGATTCTGTTGAACCACAGCAGCGATGTCAGGATGCTGTTGAACCACAGCAGTGATGTCAGGATGCTGTTGAACCACAGTAGCAATGTCAGGATGCTGTTGAACCACAGTAGTGATGTCAGGATGCTGTCACAGCAGTGATGTCAGAATGCTGCTGTACCACAGCAGTGATGTCAGAATGCTGCTGTACCACAGTAGTGATGTCAGGATGCTGTTGAACCACAGCAGTGATGTCAGAATGCTGCTGTACCACAGCAGTGAAGTCAGAATGCTGCTGTACCACAGTAGTGATGTCAGGATATTGTTCTACCACAGGAGTGATGTCAGAATGCTGTTGTACCACAGTAGTGATGTCAGAATGCTGCTGTACCACAGCAGTGATGTCAGAATGCCGTTGTACCACAGCAGTGATGTCAGGATGCCGCTGTACCACAGTAATGATGTCAGAATGCTGTTGTACCACAGCAGTGATGTCAGAATGCTGTTGAACCACAGTAGTGATGTCAGAATGCTGTTGTACCACAGTAGTGATGTTAGAATGCTGTTGAACCACAGTAGTGATGTCAGGATGCTGTTGAACCACAGCAGTGATGTCAGAATACTGTTGTACCACAGTAGTGATGTCAGAATGCTGCTGTACCACAGTAGTGATGTCAGAATGCTATTGTACCACAGTAGTGATGTCAGGATGCTGTTGAACCACAGTAGCGATGTCAGGATGCTGTTGAACCACAGTAGTGATGTCAGAATGCTGTTGAACCACAGTAGTGATGTCAGAATGCTGCTGTACCACAGTAGTGATGTCAGGATGCTGTTGAACCACAGCAGTGGTGTCAGAATGCTGCTGTACCACAGTAGTGATGTCAGAATGCTGCTGTACCACAGCAGTGATGTCAGGATGCTGTTGTACCACAGCAGTGATGTCAGGATGCTGCTGTACCACAGTAGTGATGTCAGAATGCTGTTGTACCACAGCAGTGATGTCAGAATGCTGTTGAACCACAGTAGTGATGTCAGAATGCTGTTGTACCGCAGTAGTGATGTTAGAATGCTGTTGAACCACAGTAGTGATGTCAGGATGCTGTTGAACCACAGCAGGGATGTCAGAATGCTATTGTACCACAGTAGTGATGTCAGAATGCTGCTGTACCACAGTAGTGATGTCAGAATGCTGGTGTACCACAGTAGTGATGTCAGGATGCTGTTGAACCACAGTAGTGATGTCAGGATGCTGTTGAACCACAGTAGGGATGTCAGAATGCTGGTGTACCACAGTAGTGATGTCAGAATGCTGCTGTACCACAGTAGTGATGTCAGGATGTTGTTCTACCACATCAGTGATGTCAGAATGCTGCTGTACCACAGTAGTGATGTCAGAATGCTGTTGTACCACAGTAGTGATGACACATCATAAAGATTTATTAAACTTCACCCTGGAGGTCTATGATGCCATCTCATCCCTTGACAGGAACTCAGCCTTGTCTTGAACAGTTCCACATACAGTATTCTATATATTTTCTACAGATGGTGGGTCAGCATGTGGAATAGCCTACCTGGTGAGGTTGTGGAAGCAAGCACTGTTCAGAATTTCAAAGCCAGATGAGATAGTTTACTGAAGGAGACTGGTATCGATGGTTACACAATATAAGTAGCATTCTGGCAGACGTGCTTGTGTATATGTCCATACTCAAACTGGCTTGTGTCACTTTGGTGGAACAGGTGAGTTGGGCAAGATTCATGCCAAGTCACTGTCACTACCCCAGTACTATGTTAATATCTGTTATTATGAATCACTTACATAATTTCACCATTTATCAGTGCACAAATCAGAGGTTATACAGAGGTCTTTTAGCAGTGGTGTGTTCTACTTCACAGCCAGGGAGGGCGACTTCATTTAACATTTGAAAATATTAAAAGTTATTATAAATCACTCCAGCTAACTCGAGTGATTTTCAATAAGTTAATAGGGCCTACGCAAAGTATTTCTTATGGTAAAAGAGACTCCTCTCAGGAGGTTTGTGCAGCTAAAACTGATCAGTTTCACTTCCTCGTCCCCTTGGCAACCTCATGCGAGGAGTCTCTTATACCATAAAAGATGACCCTTGAAGGCCCTGTTCACTCATACTGTTACCATGTCACTGTTCACTTATAACCTTGAGCAAGCCACTAAACCTTCCAGTACAGACCTCCTCCTCCTCTCTCTCTCTCTCTGTTCTTGACCTCTCTTAGTATAACTTAACCTCCCTGTCTGTGCATTATGGGTGCCACACCTATTCATGGCTTGTAAAGCAGTTTGGAATATAGACTGAATAAAAATGTGGCACACAATTAAATTTCTGCCCTTGTTGTATCTGTCAAATGTATTCATTTCATGACTGAATTCTTGGTATGTTGGTACCTCAGATCATTTGTGCCCATTCTAAAAGGGGCAGCATGCATAATCTCTCTCTAAAGCCGGATCCCCTAATTTTTGATACTGTTTGTTCATTTGACGGCCTGTGGCACTGTTTTGCAAGGTTGCTGGCTTGCTTAAAACAGAATCTGTCAGCAGAAAAAAAAAGCCCATTGGCCCAGCTTGTCTGCCCATTCCTTCCTAACTAATCTTGAATGAGAGCCATAGAGGCTCTTTACTACTCCTTCGCTCCCACCTCCTTTCTGGTGTTGTCTTTACCAAGCCCTTATATTTATCCCTCCCCCCACATGAATCCCCCCACTTATTTCACAAAGGCATCCTCCCTTGGCAGCCTGTTCCACCCCTCCACCAGGGGTGTTGTTTAGGGGTAGCCAGTTGCGGCCGTGACCCCTATGATTTCTTTTGCAAACCCAATGATGTCCGTTGCAACCCCTAAAATAAGGTCTTTCTATCATTTACTTGTGTGAAATTTAGGGAGCGGAGGAGCTTTGTAACCCTTCTGATTCTACTGACACCCCCTGTGATTCTGGTGAGATGACGCTACTGCTCTCCACCACCCTCTCTGTAAAAAGTACTTCCTAGTGCCTCTCGTAATCTCCCCCCTCCCCAACTTCATGGAGTAGTCCCTGGGGTTTGTATTTCCAACTAAGCTGAAAAAATCTGCACTATCAACTTTATTTACCCTGTGGAGGTATTTGTGTGTTTCAGCCATGTCCCCTATATCCGTTCTCACCTCAAGCGTGCACATGTTCAGATCTGCTAACTCATATGTCCTTTCTTGCTGTCTGGAACACTTATAAAGTGAACAAACTGAGAAAATTTAAAAAACGTAATAGAATGCCATTTCGTTTATTGGTGGCAAGTAATTTCTTATGGTACAAGTAAGTAACTAGTAAAATGTAGTCCCTCCCCACCCCATTCCCAGCTGGCAAGCATCTGTCTATCCCCACATGAAATAGATGGAATGTTTATCATGGAATTTAGTAATCCAAACTTCTGCAGAATTCTACTGGTTGAATGTTCCCCTCTCCCTACACAAACACATACACACAACTGAGGGCCTCAATAAAATACAGGATTAAATGTTATCAGTGGCAGGGCACGTAGCAAAGATTTCCCTGGTAGGCAAGTAAAGGGGGGGGATCCATAACTCAAAAAAGTAAACTGAGTAGTACTCCATTTTATTACATTTCTGTATGTGTAGAAGGAGAAGAATACAAAAGAAAAGAACATTTAATGAATTTGTTTTTTCTTTATATTTGGGAGTTTGATTTGGGGCCTAAATTAGCTTTTTTGTGAGCAAAGGTGCAGCAATGTTTGTAATGGCAACCAGGAATTTTTGAAAAAGGCATTGATATTACAGAGATACATAGACAGATATTGATGGCAGAAAAAGGCTTTTGGCCCATCCAGCTGGCCCACCCTAAATAACTGTTCTGCCTTGCCCTTGTGGCAATCCTCCCCTTTCCTACTGCGCCCCCCCTTTCTAACTAAACCCACCAGTCTGTCCCATCCACATTTGAAGCTGCTGATCGATTTGGCCTGTGCCACTTCTTCAGGTAGCCTATTTCACTTATCCACTACCCTTTCCATGAAGAAGTGCTTACATGTGTTCTTTCTGAATCTCCCCCTGCCAGCTTTAGGGAATTCCCTCTCATTCTTGTAACTGAACTCAAGGAGAAGCGCTCCTTGACAGCCACCCTAGTTTTCCTATGTAGATACATGAATGTGTCATTCATGTCACCCCTTTGCCCCCTTTTTTAAGTATGTATATCTTTAAGTCCTTCAGCCTCTCCTCGTACGTCATTTCACCAAGGCAATGCACCATCTTAGTTGCCCTGCGCTGTACTGCCTCCACTTTGTTGCAGTCTTTCTTCAGGTAAGGGCTCCAGTACCTTGCACAATATTCCAGGTTCGGTCACACCAGTGACATGTACAGTGGGAGGATCACCTCCCGACCTCTACTGCAGTGCCTATCCCTTCCCCATGCATCCCATCATTCTGTTTGCTTTGCCCACTTCCCTGTTGCAGTGTGCATATGTTTTTAGGGTTTCCGATGTCATTACTTCTAAATCCACTGTTAGATTACAGGGGAGCTTGCCGGGGCTCAGTCCTCCTAGTTCTGAAGTGAGACCCAGTAGCTTGTAGATCATTGCAATTGACTTATAATGGGAAGGGAGGGGGGGGTCAATTTAAAGATGGGGCCCACTAGCTCCCAAAGCTAATAAAATGTAATTCCTACACAGCCTAAATCCCTTTCTTATCCCTTTCTTCTGTAATGCTACCCAGCACCACGTACCCCCTTTCACATTGCACCCTTGGGTTCCTGTTTTGTCAGTGTGCTGTATCCTGATTGCCAGACCTTTTTTTTTACCAGTGCATTAGACAGATCTAAGAAGTAGCTGCCAGCCAATAAAGATGCAAGACTTTCTCTACTTCATTTTACAAACAGGAAATAACTACGGGAAAAATAAATAGGGGTTACATAATGGACTGCAGTGGAATGGCACATTTTGCTCCACTGGTGAGTCATAAGACCCATAACTCACGAGTGGCGAGTGGTGATATATACCACACCATTTGCAATGCTTTTACTCGTGTTTTACCTTGTTCTTGTCTTTCTTTTCATTGCAAACTCTTCTTTGTAGCTTGCATTTCCGTTGCAAACTCTCAGTCCAATCCAATGTTCTCTGTGTTCTAGTTCCAGATTCTAAGTGGAAATAAAATGTTCTAAGTGAAAATAAATATTTATTCAAAAATGACATGATTTTTTTTATCCAATTTATACACCAGTGGTGATGAATTGTCCCTGATACATTTGTTTATCATGCTATCTAACCACCAGATATACATTTATCTCCAGATAAACATTTGCATAAAGTTTATTTAAATAACCTGTGTTTGTGTTCTGTCCTGTTGTGTGACTTTTCCATTACCAGGTAACAGTCTGAGTGACTTGCTCAAGGTTCAGTGCAGATGGGGGTAAGTATATGGCCTTCTGTCTCATGGAACAGGCATTAGCCTATCCCAGAGTGCTCCCTTTGTTTATGTCATAGTTGATGTGAACCCCTGGCCAGGGACTGAACCTACAACCTCCCAGCCTGGAGACCTCCATTCTTAATCACATTATCCCATCGCTAAGAGCATGTTCACACCATTTACGCAGGATCTTAAAGTTCTGATCTGTGTTGATTGTCACTTAATGCTGTTTAAAGGGACCTGTATGTGTGAATAAACTAAAAAATATAAACTCTGTCACAATGTCTGCAAGTTGGTTCAGAACAAAGAAGCAGACTTGTGTTGGGGGGAAGGGAGTAGTTAGACTACTTTCAAGTCTGATCCACCCATATAGTTTTGATTTACGAGGCCAGCACAGGAGACTGATTTTTGATAAACATAGAAAATCCCCAGCGTTGGTACAACAGCCACAGGAAGAAAGAGATATCAGTGTCGAGGTGTGTACTCATCTACAAAACAGTGATAGTTAATACTAATAAATATAACTATAAAAGAGCTATGAGATATTCAAAACATTCAGATTTAGAAGATGTATGCTTTTTAATTGTACACTGAAAAATACTGTTGTAGTTAAGATACTGTAAATAACATGCAAAATGCGATTTTTTATTCTGTTATAACTGATTGTCCTTAACGCTTTGATTTTTTAAATGCTTGACAAAAAAACATATGTTTTTATTACAGGCAGTATTTTCTAAACCATGCTAGGATTCAGAAGGTCAGAGGTCGGATACTTGTATGTTTCTCCAGCCAACAGTAAGGTTCATGAACTCTTCCCTATTCAGCAAGGGCTGATGGGAAACTGGTCGCATAAAGGCTGCCACTTCAATTGACTGAGAAATGGAAGCATGTCCTTGAATGCTGCTGTTTGTCCACTGCGTGACTCCGCCCTGCTGCTATGGTTACCATGTCAGGCGACCCATGGGAATGGCAGCCAGACGTGCCAGAAAAGGGACATCTTACCCTGGAGGGAGCTGGTTCCTGCACCTGTAGTGAACTTCTATACGTCTGGATGAGAATAACACTTCACACATTACCATACTTCTCAGCTGTCCCACATTCGGACAGACGCCCCTCTTTTCACCATTCAGAACCCCTCTCTGTCTCAAGATGGTGTGCTCTCGCATTGTACACTGAAGAATCAAAGCAGAAGTTCACATTCATGTGTGATACTCCATACACAGAAAATGTTAATGCACACCAAAGCACTACCTCTGTAGTATTCTGAGCTTGTCTGTCTGTGCTCTGATGATGCATCCCACATTTAGGAGACGAAATGTTTGTATATGTATCTACTGACATTAGGAAGAGAATGCTGAGCCAAGTTGTAGATAAAGTGGCATCTTTGGGTGTACAAGAAGTTGAGAGAAGGGCTGCCTGATGGCCAATTGGGAAGCATGATGCACTTCCACGCTGGCGACTTGGGTTTGGGAGTAGACTTGGAAAGCCGGTGCGTAAAGCCGGAGGATCTAGGCGCTGTCACGGTGCAGTGCTTCCAGCCAAGGAGGGATGATGTTGGTTTCCACCATACTGGCAACCCCCTGTGGTAGGTCAGGGAGCTTGTATCCTCCATAGGGGCATGCTAGTTGCGTGTGAGGTCTGCCTGGAAATGGCCTAACATTTGAGAGATAGGAGAGGAAGGAAGAAAATAGGATCAACTCCAATGCACCCTAGCTGCCATTAATGACAGCAAGCCAGTGCACTTGGACTCTTCTTCGTGCGGATCCCCCCCTGGCAAGAAAGCGGGGGGGGGGGCTTGGGTGTTCTGAAGTCGCCTGCTGAAGGTAGCAGGTGGTGACTGGAGGCCAGAAAGTTCAGTGGAAGAAAAAAAAGCGAGAAGTTGAGAGGTATGGGCATTATGTTACAGAATGGTGCAAATCTTGCTATATATGGAATTTGCATTTAAGATGCTGATATCTCAAAAACTACAAGACCTTAGAACTTCCATGTGCCATTTGTAACTCCTTAGTGGAAATGTCTGCGAAACTGCAGGAAAACCTGAATGAAGTAGGACTGGAAAAATCGGTGGAGGCACATCTGAACCCCTCAGGCCAGGCTGTATCCAGTCCTGCGAGTCAATCTCACGGAAATCTGGGTTGAGACCTGGAGGGCTTATCTATCAGGTAGCCCAGATCAGCACAGTCCAGATTCTAATCCACAACCCCCCACTTCCCAAATCTGATCAACTTGATCCAGTTTACATCAACAAGGTAATTTTCAAGAGATCAGGGCTGAAGTCAAGACTGGGCTTCAGCCAGTGCCCCTGTTTCTAATATGAAAGCCCCTAATAACATTTACTTTGCAAAGTTGGATGTGTCATTTGTGTGCTTTCTTTTATTTTCTCAGTCTTTGTTTTTTTTCTCCTGCTTCCCCCCTTTGAGTCAGCCATCCCACATCAGAGCTGGGGATCTCCCAACCCCTTGCTTATCCTCACCCAATGATCCTGGGAATCAGCCAGGGGCACGAGTCTCGAAAGTACCAGACCATCACAGTGGCAGCTGCTCCATTTCCCACTGGATTGTATGCCTTCCACCACCAACACCAGTGATGTACATGCTGCAGTCTCCTCGTGCATATGCAACTTCCCCTTTGGAATGGACAAGCTCCCTGGCCACAGCAGGGTTGCTATGGTTCCACAACATGGTGACACCAAACCCATTCTGGGATGCACAGCCTTGATCTGCAGCACTTCCCTGGCCTGGCTGCAAGAAATGCCATTGTTCCAAGTCTGCTCTCGAACCTGGATCCTCAGCTTAGTAGCCCAACGTGTAATCTTTGGGCTATGGGGTGACCCCAGTATGTTCTTGTAACATTAATTTTTCACTGAATTTATCTTAGCTTAACATTTAAAAAAATATATTTTTTCTGTGTGTGAATTTAGTGGTTGTGAAAGGTTCTGGATTGACGGCACTGGAACCTGAAGTCCTATATTTATCCATGTGACAGGTACAGCACAGGTGATCACAGTGCAAGCTTCCCCACACTGCCTGTCAATGTACCTCATCCCTGCCATGGAGGGACCACCACACAGGTGAGAGGGTAGTTCAGTATCTATGTCCATTCAGTCCTTGGCTTTTCATGTAAAACTACTAACCAGGGTGCTAATTAATGCCAATTATGCTGGTGATTTTTCTTTGATGTGGACAGCTGCCCACTGGGAACTGGACTGAGACCACCAAAACTCATTTCACATTATCCCCTGAACAACTCTCATGTGATAATGGTTCTCGATCACTACCAACCTGTGTTAGATTTGAACCTGTGACCTAGAGGTGAAAGGCTCCTTAACTCAGTAGCAATCCACTGAGCCTGAATCATTTTAGGGGGCTGTTCCATTGGCACAGCTACAGGGCTGTCACTGGCAATGCTGACAACCCGGGTTCATGAACAAGCGTGGGGCATCAGCAGCTGGCCACGGGAAGGAGGACAGTCATCTTACAGGACACTCCTCCAAGGAATGAGCCAGCATCCACTGCTCTACTGGCACCTGGGGGTCTGCAGATGGTGGTGCAGCTGGAGCTGCAGCAGGGGAGGGGTGACACCGACCGGCTCTGGCATGCAGGCCACACTTTACGTGCCACTGAGCCAGAAAGGTTGGTGGGGAAGGTAATGAGACTTTTTTGCCTTGGTAATGAGATCTGGTGCCTGACCGTGCATCATACCACTCAACTGTCAACCATTATGAGGTACGTCACTCATTTTACTGCTCACAAGTCCTTTGCCCCACGTGGGGAAGGTGATATTACATATTCCCCACTGAGATGTTAAAGCAGAAATTCATAATAATCTATTATGCTCTGTCATCACCAAACATTATGAACATTAGTGCACTGACAGCCATAGTGTTCTAAGCTTGCACTGCCATGTTTGATGATATGTCACACATCTTGTCACGCATTTCGGTAAAGAAAGCTGAGAGATATGTCGTGCATCACTAGCTTTTAAATCTACCGTCAGGTAATGTCTCTCCGGCAATAAGGTTTCAGGATTTCTCTATTGCCATTTTAAAACAAACAATATTGTTTAAGCTTAACATAAAAGTGTGATTCATAAGCAAGCACAGGTGTTTAAATTAGCACTACAGGCAAATAATGAAAAGACATGTTTTGCATCATGTCCTTAACTGTCAGGCACTCGGAAGTGCACTGCAGTGCTTCCGAGTTTGTAATCAATTCAAATAAATGTTCTAAAAAAGTCTTACCTCCAGTTTTGAGTGTGGAAGGTGCCATGTTCATGACACTTTTCCTTCTGCCCTTGTTCCACAATTCATCAGTGAATGTAGATATTTTATTGGTTCGCTTCTGTAGTGCAAATGAGAGGAGGGGCTATGCAATCCCTGAGGAAGAGAGTTCCAGTAGGTGGTAGCAAAGGAGGAGGAGAAGGTCTGTAACCCCATATTAGTAGAACGCTTTGTAATTAAAAAAACCCTGTGATTTCACACTAGATCTGAGGGGGTAGTTACACAAGGGGAGTTGATGCAAGTCAGTCATGGAAGCAGGTTCTGGAACAAATTCAAGGCCAAGTCCCTGGAGGCTGGGATTTCATACCAAAAGAATTTCTTGGGGGGGGCACACACTAAAAATGAACCAAGAAAGGACATGAATTAACACTTTTTTGGCCTTTCTATGCAGAATATGCAATACTTGAATGGAAATTTGGGGGTCACATACCCCCCCCCAACTATGTGGGCATGATGGCCCTACCTGGAAATACCACTCAGCTCCCTGCACCCCCAGTCTAACTTTGTTTTTGAGCTCTGTGGACCCAACCTCACAACATCCCATTATTAAGGTGCTGGGTCTCTTTCTCTGTCGCTGTCTGCCATCTTAAAGGGACACTGTCAACCTTTTTTGCATCATATTATTTTTAGGTAAAACCCCACATTTTATGATTGCTTACCTTCTCTAAAATTCATTGACGTTGCTGGTTGTTTTATCTGCCTCCTTGCTTATTAGAACCAAAATGCCTGGTCATGTATAGCTGTGCCCAGCTTTGTTTTGCTTCAAATCATTGAACTGCTCTTAGTGAAAACTTCCTGAACATTAGAAACACCCTCAAACAGTGCAACATCTCATGATGCAATTATCTCCTCTACTCCCACTGCATAATGAGTGGCTAGATTGTATTGGGGTGTTCCTGATTCCAGGAAAGATGCAGTGGGAGCTGGTCAAGAAATGTAAACAAACATGTTTTGGTGTGGTAACACCAGTATGGTGGGCAGTCCGTTTTTCACTTTTTGAAAGAAAAAAGGGGATCTGAATCAAACCACCAGCTGTATCGACAGTCTCTATAGAATGTGAACAATCATAAAATGTGCTTTTTAAACTAGGGACACTTTGAGGCCTAAGGGGGTTGACAGTGTCCCTTTAAAGTTCCTTTTGTTTTATCGAGAGAGCCCAGCCTGATACATTGGAAAGATTCTTGCTTTTGTCTGCACCTTTTCCTGTAGGAAGGTCCTTCTATGATCATTCTGAGGTCACTGACAGCAGTGGTGTTCCAAACTGCACCTCAAACTGTTAAAGCAGACAATTCAGTTTCAATGAATCCATTAATCTCTGGGGGTGCTGCACTGGTGAGGTGCCATCCTTCAGATGAAATGTTAAACCAAGCTCCCTTTTACCCATCTCTAGTCACTGTCCAGATGGAAGCAAAAGATCACATAGCACTTATCAACGAAGAGCAGTGGAGTTTCCCTGGTGTCATGGCCAACAGTCCCCCTGTCAATAAAACAAATCCATGCAACCCACCCCTCAGGATGAACTCGGAACAAGCTATATTAGTTTACTGCCTTTACTGGTCAAAAGATTACAACTAAAGTAATAAATAACACATACATACATACACACATATATACCTACATACCTACATACATACATACACACACACACACACACACACACACACACACACACACACACACACACACATACATACCTACATACATACATACATATGTAATTCCTAGGTGGCGCTGTCCCAAGGGATACTACCCCTGCCTGCGTGACTAGGTGCAGGTTGAGGGTCCTGAGTTCTGTGAATGGGTGCCTCCACCCAGAGGGTTGGTTTAAGGGTAGCGTAGCTGCTCTAGGTACAGCCCTCCAGGACTCTCATACCCCCCCTGTAACCCCTCTAGTGGCCTATACTGGTCAGCAATTAGACAGTTACAATGAACACCAGAATGCAATGTTATACCCACAGTTGTCACACTTACCACCAGGACTGGATCAGCTGCACTGGCCCTGGAGACCCCCTGTAAAATAAGACCTGCAATGGAGAAAGGCAATAGCAACACAGTGTCCCCACCACAAAGGTACACAGTAGCCAGTTTAAATGCAAAAAAGATTTAGATCTGATTTATTCAGGGGACGTGAACAAGGGAAGGGAAGTAATCTGTTGTTTGATTTCAGATCTAATTTAGTCAGGTTAAACATGCAGGCCTAAGAGTGCCTCTAGCACAGTCACACACACTTTGGGTACCCAGTTGGTCTGCAGGCTAGCCTGAAGTGTTGCCTGTGGTAGGCCAGCATTGCAGCTGTTGTTGGGGTCCTTAGGAAAGAAAAAAACACAACATACACTTTAACCCACAGTTTGTATTCTGGAGCCGGGTGGCTCAGTTCGTATTGATTAACCAAAACAGTTAAATCAGATGACACACATTGATTTGAGTTCTGTTGCAGGGAGCTACCATGATGATTACTCACGCTACCCAGACCAGGAGGCAGGATGGACGAAATGAAGACCTCAGGATGATTGACAGCTGTGCCAGGAGAAGCAGGGCCCACACAACGCACCTTGGTGGTCAATCCTGTTCAGTGGTGTTGAGCAGGGAGCTGAATCTTCAGGTGGATCTTTCCTCGGATGTAACTCTGCAGCGTGAGCAGCAATCTGGGCCGAGATGGTGAGGTCCAGACCAGGTGAATGATTTCAGATACAGTCCGGTAGGTTTTTTACTGGATGGAGCCTCCAGCCAGCATGACACATTCAGTAATGTGAGGAACCGAATCACGACCCACACTCCACATTCAGCACAATTATAGTAAAGACAGGTAAATACCACAGTTCGGATGACAGTCTGGTTGCAATAAAACAGTGTCTCTGCTCAAACCGTACGCTCTACGGTTATTTTAAGTTCTGACAGGCCAATCGCTCAGAGGCAAATCTTTGGTCCACACCAGGTGAAATTCCTTTTCCACAATTCAGGATTCTGGTCACAATCACAGCAATTTCGGATAAAGTCATATTTTTGAATTCAGACTTCTTCACTTGAGAAGATGGTAGCAGGCAGGCCAGACACAGCCTTCCCGACGATTTCCCTGTGCCGCCACGCAGGAGCAGCTGCTCGAATTCCTCAAGCTGTTCACTCTTTCAACTCCAGCTACACAATGACTCACTGCTGCAGGCAGCTCTGGGCTTTCCCAGTGATCCAAAAGGTTCGGTTGGCTGATCCATCTGTCTGTTACAGCAAGGGCTCCCCCTCCAGGTCCATTTAGATGCCAACACAGTAAAAACTATAATTCCTACAGAAATTCAGTCCCAGAAGACCCCTGGGGACAGTCTCCATGTTAGTGTCCCCAAAGGTACTGATTGGTCCAAACTGGCAGTCCAGAACCAAGATGGTGGTACTTAACAGAAAAAGTCCATGCTGCACAGTAAGGCAGGTTAGACAAACTACAATATTATTATTATTATTATTAAAGCAGAAAATCTGCAAACAGATCCTAATAAAGCTTCCTCTGCGCAATCGCAATGGCAGAATGAAGCAGCTGTATTGCAACCCGGGAGGGACTTGAGCCTGAAACCACTTGGCCCCCACCCAGATTAATTATAAACCACGAAAGTGACACCTCTTAAAGAGACAGGCACGGAGACTAACAGGGCACTCATGTGCAAGCACTTTTAAACTGTTAGACACAGAACACCAGCCTAACAGTGGGCATTCGGCAAGACCAGGAAGACATTTTAGGAACCCCTGTTTGTAGGGGGGGGTTACACCTACATACCTACATACATACACACACACACACACACACACACACACACACATAAATAAAGTGCTCCCTAGCTATAATAAACTGTTTCTTATAGAAAACAGCTTAGATGGCTCCCATTGTTCCCAAAGTAAGCATATTAACACCTTGCTATAATTAACACCTCAGCTGGCTCCAGAGGTGTTCACTATAGAGAGGGACCACTGTAAATATGTAACCCCCCCTAAAAGGGGGCTTGATTTGGCTCTTTCTGGAGCACTGCTGCCATCTTCCCTTGCACCGTTCCTTGACCAGGTCCTGCTGTAGACTGCAGCTGTGGGAGCCGGGGCCTGGACTGGATGTGACATTTGTTCTTTGGGCTTGTTCAGTGCCCTTCTCACTGTGGGTGGTGCACCACCTCCTCAGTTTGGTTAAACGGTTCCTAGACTGCCTTCAGGGATGGGGAGCCCACATCAAGGAGGTTGCTCAGCTTCAAGCAGCTCTCAAAGCTACACAAACTGCAGAACAACTAAATTAGTGCATCCTGTCCCTGTGAAACGCACAGCAGTTTGGAGACTAGTTCAACATTGCAAAACAACTAAGTTAATACATCCTGTCCCTGTGATACTGACATCTATTTGGAGTTCAGCTTTGCAAAACAGCTCTGAATTGCAAGCTGGCTCAGGATTTATTTGCATATTTTCCTCTAGAACTGACAGCCATTGAGAGACAGGGGTTTAGCTTAATGAATAATGCGTGAAATGCTGGCCACTGATAGTTAATCCCTGGATTTCTGCACAAAGGAAAGACAGAGGGACTGTGGGGTTAACTGGTGCACCACTGGGGGGACGGGGGGAGCTGCTGAGACACACCTTTTAATGGGGGTGAATACAAACTGCTGTCTTTATTTTTGCTTCCCTTGTCCCTTGTTCTCCAACCCCAAAATAAACCCATTGGTTATTTATTTGGAACTGCTGACATATTTTGCAGTTACTGCCTTGCTCATACCTCTCAACCTTTTGTCCCCCAAATGTGGAACATTGCCTCTCAAAATGAGGAACAAATCAGCAAAATGTGGAACACTTAATCAAATCTTTACCTAGGAAGCTCAGAACATTGTTAAAATGTTTACATTTATGTTGAGAAGGTCTGTTATTAATTGAATAATATATTGTTTGTATTATTTACTATAGATTTTTGCTTTAAAATGTTAATAGTGAATGTGGAACAAGTTTTCACAATGTGGAACAGGGAGCTTTTGTGAAGTAAAATGAGGAACATTCCTCGTAATGTGGTAGAGTTGAGAGGTATGGCCTTGCTGTTTACTTGCATACCTGGAGTGATAACTAGGGAGGTGATTGTGTTATAGTGTTCTCTTTCACAGAGTGTGGAGGCTGTATCTATTTCCTGTGGGGAAACACCCTGGCAGTGCTCTGTCGTAAGACTCCGCTTAGGTGGAAGCACCATGCCACCTTTCCAAGTCCATTTCTAACCACAGATTCAGGCACCATTCACCTGAAAGTGTCTCCAGGTTTAGTCAGCACACCACGCAGGTGGGGGTGGTTACACATTTGGAGGCACTGCTGGGATTTCTGGAACATTTCTGCAACACCTCTCCCTGGGGCAGGAACAGAGTTTGGCATCCCCTCTCCCAGTTTTCAGCTTCATAATGGATCACAACTTGTTGCTAGACTGTTGCAAGGGTGAGAACCTTGACCTGAAAACAGCCATTTTGGTGCAGGGGATCCATGAAGGAACCCCTAGGGAGAGTCTTGAAAGTGTCATAGGCGGCCTAAAAAGTTTGGGAAAAGTTTGTGTTTATGGGAGAGTTTACAGTTCCAACTGACAGACATTATGGGCTTGATTCTCAAAGGGTCAGGAATGCAGCAAGGTGCTTGCATCACAGAAACATGATGCAAGGGGCTCACTGCGCTGCACCATGCATCTTTCTTGATCCTCAAAAGGAGCTTACGGCATAGAGGGGACCCTGTGCCCCAGATGCCCTTGCACCTAACTTGTGGCATGGTGCTGAGTGGTGTTGTGCCAGTAGGCAGCTACCATATCCCATACAGTAGCATTCCATAAGAGCAGTAATGTCCACAGCACCAGCCCAGAGTTAGGCCAGCCCTGAGCAGGTCTAACACCCGGTGCGCAAAAAGGGGGTCCCACCTGTGGACCCCCCAGGGCATAGTGGCAGCAGTGCTGCCCACTGGCAGTGATGATGGTGGGCTGCTCCTGGGCATGGACTGTGGGCTGGCAGCATGTCGTGCTGTCGGAGTGTGCCCTCTGTCATGCCAGAGGCACATGCAGGGCATATGCAATGCCCTGCCCACCTTTCTGGGGGGCAGGGATGTATCCTGGCATGCCAGCCATGGGTCCCAATGCTGGAAGACTGCATCGGTGCCAGCAGTGGGGCTGGACTACTGCAGCAGACATCAGGCCCACCCCGTGGGCAACATGTCTGCCGGTGCTCTCAGTACCGCATCTCTGTCCCACAGCTTGTGCCATTCCTCTTTCCTGCACCTTCCCTTTGCCACACAGGTGTGCTTGGTACTAGCTGTGGGACTTTGGTGCTGGGATCCCTCCCATACCTGAATTGGGCATAGGGTCTCAGGCACAGTGAGGTTCGGCATAAGCTGTCATTGCTGCAGCATGTGCCAGTCTTTGAGAATCAAGCCCTATATGTTCTGATGGTGTGCCTAAAGGATGTTGATCCCTCAAGGGTGCCTGACCAACTCACTAATGATGTAGACCCCACCCTGTCATTCACAACCACATATGTGAGCCTGGGTGCTCCCCTCAATGACCCTAAAGAGCAAAGCAAATATGAACAGAAGTTGCAATCCTTTCTGGCAGCTGAAGGAAAGACTGTTCAAGATAATAATAATAATATACTTTATTTGTATTGCACCTTTCTAAAACCAAGAAGCCATTACAGAAAGCTTACATAAAACAATAATATAAAACACAGATACAATAAATATTCAGTTCAAAATCCAATAAAAAACATCTACTGGGATATGCTTGATACCATAAGTGGGTCTTTAAGGCCTGTTTAAATTCCTCCATGGATGTGCACTCCCGAAGCCGGCAGGGTAGAGAATCCCAAAGGGCTGGGGCTGCGTACATAAAAGCATGAGCCCCTGAAGATTTAAAAGAAACCCTTGGAATCTCTAGCAACCCCTCATCTGCTGAGCGGTGTGATCGCTTAAGGCAGTAAGGTACCAGCAGCTCTTTCAGGTAGTCCGGGCCCAGTCCGTGTAGGACTTTATAAGTCAGAAGACTGACTTTAAAGGTGATCTGCCACTATATTGGCAGCCAGTGCAGTTCACGCAGTACCAGAGAAATATGACAGGTATGAGGAGTACCCGTCAATAACCAGGCTGCCGCGTTCTGCACTAACTGCTGGTGGCGGATATCAACCCCTGGTAGCCCTAGATACAGAGAGTTGCAATAATCAAGGCATGAGGTCACAAAGGCATGGACCAGTGTAGGCAGATCACAGGACGGAACCAGATGCTTAATCCTGGAGATGTTCCTCAGATGGTAAAAGGATGATTTGATGACTGCCGACACCTGCAATCACAGTGTCAGCCCATTATCAAAAATCACCCCCAGGTTCCGCAGCCATTCAGAGGTAGGGAGGTGGGTGCCACCCAGAAATAATCCTGAAGGCAAACCAGCTCCCATCCCCTCTATCCAGTGACCTGGGTCCACCACCATCACCTCTGTCTTCTCCGAGTTCAACCTCAACCAGCTCGAATCCATCCAGTTCTGGATTTCAGTGAGGCAGTTGTTGAATATCGAGCGAGCTCTATCCTGGTCGGATGCAAAAGATAGGTAGAGCTGGGTATCATCACATCAGCATAGCAGTGAAACCTCAGCCCATACCTTCTTACAGTGTCTCCGAGGGGCAGCATGTACACTGTGAATAACATGGGGAACAACACCAAACCCTGAGGAACCCCACATGACAGAGAGACTGGGCCGGAAGAGTTAATTCCCGACACCACCCTCTGAGTTCTGCCAGTGAGAAAAGATCTAAACCACTTGAGGACTGTACTAGACAGGCCACAAATGAACCTCAGGCATTCGAGAAGTATCCCATGGTCCACAGTGTCAAACGCTGATGAGAGATTGAGAGGAATCACGATAGAATGGTTCTTTCGATCTCTAGCCATCAGGAGATCATTGAGCACCTGAACCAGTGCAGTCTCGGTACTATGCCTCTTTCGAAAACCATACTGGAGTGGTTCATAGATGTCATGGATGGTCAAATACTTCACCAGCTGTGTGGCCACTACTTTCTCAGTCACCTTCCCCACATAGGGAAGGTTAGAGAGTGGCCTGTAGTTGGCATGACAGTCTGGGCCCAAAGAAGCTTTCTTCAGGAGGGGTGTTACCACCGCCTCCTTCAGAGAGCTAGGAAACTCACCTCTCTCCAAGGAGCACCAGACGATCCATGCTAGGACCGGGCTGATAGTATCACAACAACCCTTGATCAGGGAAGTTGGGCCCAGATCCAAACTACAGCATGTAGGGCGCATACCCTGGACAATCCGCATGACATCGATGAACCCCGGCCAGTCAAAGGAACTCCAGGAGAGCCTAAGGTCAGTGATCAGGTGCTGATTCATAGCTTCTCCCATAGAGGGTGCAGGTTGGAGTACTGCCCTGATGTCAGCCACCTTAGCCACAAAGAAGGAAGCAAGCTCTTCACACTCTACTTGTGAAAAAGCTCCTCGAACCTGCAGGCAGGCTGGGTTGCACAGTCTGTCTACAGTTCAAAAGAGCTGAGCTGGTCGATTCTGAGCAGCTGCAATCTCCCCGGACAGGAACTCTGCCTTCTTACGGGAGATTGCGGAATGATAGACTTGATAATGCTCCATCAATCTAAGATGGTCGGTATCAGGGCAGATGTCTGCCAGCACTGCTCCAATCTTTGTCCTTGTCACCGCATCTTCCTCAAGGTCCCATCAAACCATGGGGACCGAAGGTGAAGGGGAGAGGATGAACATGGGCTGGAACAATGATATCCAGAACAGAGGAGATGGCTTTATTATAGGCCAAGACCAAGGCATCTGGGCTATTGCTCACTCCGGAGAGCTCCGATAGGTCAAGCACTGCCGCCAGACCCTCAGAGCTTACATCTTGCAAAGGGTGGTAGCTGACCATCTCCACGGGGGTAGGCCTATGAAGGGAGGCGCAAAAGCTGAATCCCACAGTGTAGTGATCGGACCAACCAACAGGTTCCACCACCAAATCAAAGGCTTTGATCCCCAGGAGGAAGACTAAGTCAAGGGAGTGACCACCTTTATGAGTGGCAGAAGTAACAACTTGTCTAAGGCCCAAAGATGTCATCAATTGGAGAAAGTGTTGTCCAAATTGCGAGAGTCCGTCATTGACCCAGGCGTTGAAGTTGCCCAGGACCATCAGCCTGGGTGACTTGAACGCCATGTTGATCATGAAGTCCGCTACTGCCTGCAGGAAATGCTTCTCATCACCTGGTGGACAGCAGATGAGGGCAATCCTGCAACCTACACCTGCCACGACAGTACACTCAAATGACTTAGCCTCCTCAACTGGTACACTCGTGAGGCCCAGCTCAGTCTTGAAACAGACCGCACCCCCCCCCCCGTGGTCCAACCACCGATGTGACAGCATTCTTTGAGGAGGAGGAAGAAGAACCAGCATAGGTAATACCACTCAGTAAACTCTGGGTTGGGGGACAGGACTAGATCCCCATCTGGTCACCCCCTATGAACAGTACAGGAGACTGTGTATTTTCACTGAAGCCACCCCCACTCCTCCTGGGAAGGATGACTATGAATGTTGGATGAGCCAGGCCACACAGATGAAGAAAATGTGGAAGTGATCAGATGATGAGAAATGCAAAAGAAATGTGGACAGCCTGAAAGTTATGGCTTTGGACATCATCCATTCCCTACATGCCAGCCAGCCAAACTGCACCACAAGTGACCACCTTGCCATGTTTAAGAGTACCTTTAGAGCAGTTAAGCAGAAGGAGGACCTAATTTACCAACTGGCAGCCACCATGCAAAAAGACAGAAAATGTTGCCTCACTACATGACCCAAGTGGAGACTGTAATTCGAAGAATTGTGAAAATCAGAGGAGTTACCCCTGCACAGACTGCATAGATGAGACTGGACCAGATTTTATGAGGAGCTGTGTATTCCCACTGGACACTGATATCTCTCAGGTTAGAGAATGCAGAGCACATTCCCCGAACATGTGACAGCTACTGGATGAAGTAAGGGAAGAAGAAGCACAAGAAGCTATTGCCAATTCACTATGGTACCCAGAGGGAAAAGCATACCCCTGTAGCCACAAGATGACAGCTGTCGGGAGCAGAGTGACGCCCCAGATAGGGATACTCAGCTGAAGGAACTCATAGAGTATGTGAAAGCCTTACAGATGGTGCAGGCACTTCATCCACAAGCCAACTCCTTCTCTCCTAGTCATGATGTCCACTGAATCCTTCATCTGCTCAAAGGGTCAGGCATTGACCCTTGACACTGCCCAGAGATGGACTGTTCTGCTTCCACTGTGGAGAAGATGGACATTTTGCTCAAGGATGTGACAGGCCCGAGGACCAGCAGCTCATAGACCAGAAGTGGAAAAGATGGCAACAGTTATTGGGAAATTACATTGAAGCCCAGTAAGGGAGTGATCTGGGACTCTGAGAGTGAACAGCTCTGTGAGATGGACAAATCCCACTACCTCTGTTCAACAGAAGTTGTCACTTGGATTGATGGGTCTTACCCTGACCATACAGATATCCATCAAGGGATACCCATATTAAGCTGTATTAGACAGTAGATCACAGGCCACCATTACGTACCAATCCTTTTACCGGACATACCTGAAACCCCTACCCTTGCAATCTCTAGAAGTATTTTCTGTCTGAAGTTTGAACAGTGCTAGTTACCCCTACAAGGGATGCATCACTGTGCAGATCGTGTTTCTAGAGACTTTTGCTGGAGTCCCTCAAAGGATTGATACCTCTGCTCTCATTTGTCCTGATCCTAGATATTGGACAAGACACTGCTGCTAATTGGGACCAATGCCAGTATGTTTGGAAGTCTGGCCCACTCACGCCTGCAGAAGGCAGGGAAGGAAAATTACCCCTGCTTTGCCCGTTTATGCCACTGTGTGTAGTGCTCACATGGAGAAGGAAACCAAGGCCTGCAACAACCCTGAGGGGATTGTGGGAGTCATAAAGGAAGAAGGAGAAGAGCCTTTGATTGTTCCCACTTGGGCTGAGTGCCTAGTAGAAGGATTTGTGCTCTGCCAAGAATCCTTGTCAGAGCAGATCATCATAGTAGAGTCCCCAGAAAGAGGTTTGCCAAGCAGCCCGATGGTTCAACAAGGAGTACTACTTGGTACCAATGAAACGGTCAAGGTGACCAACATAAAGTTTAAGAATGAAACAAATTAGGATTTGACAATGCATTCGGGTACAGTACTAGCCGACCTGTACTCTCCTATGGTGGTAGTGGTACCATCTCATCAGGAGAGGACACCTCAATTGGATGAAGAAGTTTTCCATTTTAGTTCATCTTCCATTCACCCCCAACTGGAAGAAATTATTTTAGTGGGACTTGGCTGACTGATCAGATGTCTTCTCATGCCATGAGTGGGACGTGGCATGTGACAACGGGGAAGAATATTGTATACGACTATATGATAACCACGCCTTCAGAAAAAGGTCAGGTAGACTGGCACCTGCTGACATTGAAAATGTCAGATGACACCTGCAAGAACCCTTGGTAGCAGGGAGCACAAAGGCATCTCGGAGCCCCTATGCTTCCACCTATAGTGGTGGCCTGAAAAAGACTGGTGCCATAAGAATGTGCATCGACTATCGCACCCTTAATCAAAGGACTGTAGATGACCAATACACTGCGCCTCAAGTGCAAGGTGCCCTGGACAGCCTCACGTGGAGTACATGGTTCTCTATGTTGAACTTGTGCAGTGGATACTATTAAGTACCACTGACTAAGGAAGACAAAGAGAAGACTGCCTTTATCAGTCCTTTTGGTTTTTAGATATTTGAGTGTATGCCAGAAGGGATATCTGGTACCGCAGAAGCTTTCCAGTGCCTAATGGAGAAGGTGGTAGGGGTCATGAATCTCCTACAGGCCTTAGTTTACCTGGATGGCTTCATAGTGTTTGGGAGGACACTGGAAGAACATGAAGCCTGACTACTAAAGGTGTTGGACCTGCTGAAGAAACAGTCTAAAGTTCTCCTGGGACAAGTGTCAGTTCTATCATACTGCTGTCAAATATTTTGGGCACATCATAGCAAGGAATCAACACTGACTCAACAAAAGTGGAAGCCCTCGTAACCTGGCCAAGACCCAACAATTTAAAAATGCTTCTGTCTTTCCTGGGGTTCTGCAGATATTATAGGCGATTTGTGAAGGACTACTGTTCGGTGGTGAGGTCACTGAACAGTTAGACTCAGGAATATCCTCCAACCCGAAAGACCAAAGTTCCGGGGACCAAACAGAAAACTACCATCGGAATACAACAGGACAAATGAAACTTTTGGTTCTGACTATGAAAATGTTTTTCAAGAGATCATGTGACACCAGATGGGGTCTCCTGCCTTGACTTTTCTGACTATTTCAAGCTGTATACCCTTCACATTGATGCTGGTATGGAAGGACTGGGTGCTGTACCAAGAGTATGAAAATAGTATGAGACCAGTTGTCTATGTGAGCCACAGTCTAAGTCCATCTGAAAAGAACGATCCTGACCATAAGTTGGAGTACCTTGCACTGACATGAGCAGCGTCTGATTAATTTCATGAATATCTTTTTGTTGCCAGGTTTGTTATATTGACAGACAATAACCCGCTGATCTATGTGCTAATGACTGCCAAGCTTGATGACACTAGGTATAGATGGATCTCCGCTCTATCTGTTTACAACTTCCATTTGCAATACTGTCCGGAGTGGAAAAACAGTGACACTGATGCCCTGTCCAGGTAACCATATCATATTCCGCCCAGGGAGGGGCCATGAACCGATGTCTCTGAAAATGGAGTAAAAGCAATCTGCCAGCTAATGGTGCTTGATGACCAGCCTGTTTCATCCAACCCTGACAGGGCCGCGGACTTGCTTGGAGTGCATCCTGATGCAGTACCGGAAGTGTATGCTTACTCTGCGATACTGCATAATACTTCTTTGCCTCACCTCAGACCTGCAGATGTTAAGACATGCACAGCAGACAGATCCTAGTCTGTGGGACATCATTCAATCCAAAGAGAAAGGCTTGGCTTCCACTCATGTAAAATCAAATCATTTAGATGTGCCGCTTCTCCTTAGGCAGTGGGACAAACGTTCACCAATCAATGGACTGCTGTATCTAATCACAAAAAGGCAAACACCTCTCCTCAAAAAGCAACTGGTTCCTCCCAGCAAGTATTGAAAAATGGTTTTGCGATTACTTCATGAGGACAGGGGGCACCTGAGGATTCATAAAACTTTGGGCCTTGTCCAAGACTGATTCTACTGGCCACACATGGCTATTGAAGTAGACAGATATTGTAAACACTGCAACCGGTGCATCACCTGTAAGAGTCTATCCAAGAGGGTACTTGCGCTTGTAAACATCACCACTACTGAACCAATGGGCCTGGTCTGTATGGACTTCCTTTCCCTTGAACCCGACCGGAAGGGGACTGACCACACAACCCACTATGCATAAGCATTCCTCATGAAAAACCAGAAGACAACTACCATGGCTAAAGTTTTGTGCGAAAAGTACTTTGTATGTTATGGCTTTCCCAGCCGCCTTCACTCCAACCAAGGGAGAGACTTTGAGAGTTGTCTCATCAAAGAACTTACCAACATTATGGGCATCAAGAAGTACTGTACCACTCCCTATCATCCACAGGGGGACTCTCAGCCACACAGCTTCAATAGAGCACTGTTTAATATGTTGGGGACACTGGACCCTACACAAAAGCCGTGCTGGAGCCAGCAGGTCATTTTCTTAGTCCATGCCTACAACTGTAACAAAAATGAATCAACAGGATTCTCACCATACATCCTAATGTTCAGACGGGAAGCCAGACTTCCAGTAAACTTGTATTTTGGGGTATCAGCTGACAGCGCCTTGCCAGAGGCATACCTGGACTACACTAAGAGATTATCTACTCAACTGAAAGAGGCCTTCAGGGTGGCTCAAGAAGCAGCAGGGAAGTCCAACCTATCCAGCAAGACCAGATGCGACAAAATAGTCTGAAAGCAAGCTCTCCAGCCAGGGGAACAAGTACTTATCAGGAATTTGGGGATTTCAGGACAACAAGACCGAGGACCAGCAGAAACCGGATCCCTATGTAATTGTGGAACAGCTTTCAAACCTGACAGTTTATTGTCTAAGAATGGAAAGAGGAAATGTTCTGATCAAAACCTTGCATCAAAAACACCTTATGCCAATTGATCAACTGTTGCCTGAACCAATCAACCCAGTACCTTCTCATTGCCAAGGAGATCTGCCACCAGGAATGAGACTTGAACAAGGAGGAACCATACACCTCCACCTGAACTGTCTGTTGTTCCCGTGGTGACTCAGTCTGATGCGGTCTATAGTAGCTCACAGGATATGGAAACCTATAGTTGTCTAATACCACGTGAATATCTGCCTGCACCATTCCCCATGGAATTTCCCCCTTCATCACCAGGAGGAAGTAATGTGAATCATTCCAGACCATTGAATTCAACAGCAGAGACCTTTGTTCTGACTGAATTTGGGCCCACAGCCACGGACTTATCACAGAAGATGTTGGGATCCCAGTAATAGGACCACCTCAGGACATTGAAAGACTTAAATCCTTTCTGGCAGAGGTCACAGAACCCATCAATGATCCTGATCAAATTATTGCAGAGGAACTTGTGGTACCCCACCATTCTGGAAGAGAAGTCAAACATACAGTTAAAAACACTTATGATGTCTCTCGTGTCCCCTCTGACCTCCCTGTAAGTGTGATGCATAAAAACGTTGATCTGCTGCCCCCTTGGCTGCCCTCAAGCAATTTTTGGGAGGTATAATTGTTTAGGTGGAACAATGCTAATATCAGTGTAGTACATTGTTGATATAATTTAGATAGGATTCAGGTGTATTAGTTAGAAATAATTAGATAGGAATCAGGTGCATTAGACAGCCTGTGTTGTGTTGCAATGTTTTGTTTTTCAGGTCTTGACAAAAATGCAAAGGATTTCTGTGAAGGAAGGATGTAACCCCCTCATAACAGGAGGCTTGCCTTTGGCTATCTCCAGAGCACTGCTGCCATCTCCCCCTACACTGCTCCTTCACTTCTGTCCCAGTCCAGACTGCAGCTGTGGGACCTGGGGCTGGACTGGACACTGTCATTTGTTCTGCAGGCTTGTTCAGTGCCCTTCTCACTCTGGCCAGTGCATCACCACCTCTCTTCACTCAACTGGCCTCCAAACTGCCTGCAGGGTTAGGGAGTCCACTGCAAGGATGTTGCTCAGTTTCAAGCAGCTCTCAATGCTGCACAAAGTGAAAAACAACTAAATTAGTACAGCCTGTCCGTGTGACACTGACATCATTTTGCAGACTAGTTCAGCTCTGAAAAACAGCTCTGAACTGCATGCTGGCTTAGGACTTGTATGCATGTTTTTCCCCTGGAACTGACAACTACTGAGAGCCAGGGGGTTAGCATAATGAATAATTCATAATATGCTAGCCACATATTTAATCCCTGGATTTCTACACAAGAGAGAGACATGCCAATAGAGCAGATTTGTCTGATGCAAAACATCTGAGGAGAGAAGAGCATTTGTGAATAGCCCTCACTTGCTATTCCTGGGCATGGGGACATAATGTCGTGGTCAAAACCGCACACATCAAGTATGCCACATGCAAATCAGCGTGCAGCAAAATAATGTTGGCATAACACGCTGATCAGGAAACAAAAGCACACACCAGAGAAATATCTTTGTTTTTGTGGGGGGCTTCGTCCCCCGCACCCCCCAACATGGGGGGCTTTGCCCCAACACCTTCCGGAATATAAATATGTAACTATGAGGGGGTGTGGACTTAGGGAATGGGGCACAGGTTTGGAGTGGGAAAATTGTGTTTTACAATAACAAAAATGCAAAACAATGGGACCTGGGGAGAATTGAACCACAGCCCCAGGTCCTTGACGCTGGCAGGTGCCAGTGCTCTAGCCACTCTACCATGGGAACAGCTCAGCCAGGTACTGTACTGTACTGTATTCCACTATACAAGACACTAGTGAGGCCCCACGTGGAGTACAGTGTACAGTTCTGGAGACCTTACCTACGTAAGGACATAGACAGGGTAGAGAAGGTTCAGAGGAGGGCAACAAAGATGGTGAATGGATTGCATCACAAGTCCTATGAGGACAGGTTGAAGGAACTGAACATGTACTCCCTGGAGGAGAGGAGGGAGAGGGGATATGATAGAGACATACAAGTATCTTACAGGAGGAACAGGGTGCAGGAATACACTATTTTAAGCAAAAGATGTTCCAGGACTAGAGGGCATGGGATGAAGGAGGAGGACGATTCAGAGGAAACGTGAGGAAGAATTTCTTCACAGAACGGGTGGTGGACAAGTGGAACACCCTGCCAGAGGAAGTGGTGGGGGCTGAAACAATCACGGGATTTAAGAATGCATGGGATAGACATAAAGGAATTCTGGAGGTCAGGGGTAAGGGGCAACAGACTTCTAGGAAAACATAAACTGAACTTACAAGCTCAAATGGGCAGACTGGGTGGGCCATAGGCCCTTATCTGCTGACACTGTCTATGTATCTATGTATCTAAGTACCGGTGGCATACTTCACACTCCTCAATGTGAAACTACAGTGACAGGGGGTAGCGTTTGTTACTGCATGCTCAGAAACCCCTGTCGCTGTAGTTCCTTTCTAGGTTTCTCATGCACGTTTTTTTCATGCGCTGTTCAGGCAGCATTATATTGACCCAGTATCCTGTTTCTGTCTGACTAAAAAGTTTTTCCAAAACAAACTTGAGACCCCTGGAAAAAGGGATTGATGCAACTAGAGTGCCGAGCCTGGCCTCTAGCGCTGAGTTAGAGCAGGGGTTGCCTTGAAAGCTGCACTGCGTCTGGGAAGGTGGTGAGCCACTGCCTTCTACTGCTGTTAGGATTTTATCCTGAGAGAGGATCGGACCAGCTGAGGTCTCAAGTGACTGCTCGCCTGTCAGGCTGGGTGAAGGCAAGTCCCATTGTGGGGTGAATATGATCATTATCCAGCGCATTAGAGACCGCACCCCTCACCACCAGAAGCGAGTTGTGTCTACCACACCTGTAATTAGCTCATAGAACAGTGCTCCCACCATCCAAAGTCATCATGGCTCACACCCTTCACCACCAGAAGTGCACTGGGTCCACCGCATCTATATCCAACCTACAGAAAAGGCCACCCTGCCATCAGATGTCCCCGAGGAAACATCGCCAGCATTGTCACCTAAAGGTTGTGAGTACTGGATTTAACCCACAGAACTTATCATTCCTATTGTTTAACTAGCTATCTAGATACTTTCTGGGCATTCCAGCATGACCTTAGAATCAAGCCCACAGCTACAGCTTACAGCCAGGAGCAACTGCTTTACTGTCTTCCCAGTTGTGTAATTTGCCAGTGAGTAGCTGCAGCCAACAATCAGATTTACGCGTTACTGCACCAAGGACCAAGCAACACAGGCCTGCAACTCTGCATCTGTGTGTACACTCTGTAACTAAAAACTCCCACAGGGACTGTGGGGTTAACTGGTGCACCAGTGAGGGGAGAGGTGCTGAGACACGCCTTACAGTGGGGGGAATGCAAACTGCTGTCTTTATTTATTTTTCTCTTTGCTTCCCTTGTCTCTTACCTTGCTCTCCAATGCCAAAATAAATCCCCCAAATAAACCCATTAGTTATTTATTTGCAACAACTGACGCATTTTGCCATTACTGCCTTGCTGTTTATTTGCATGCTTAGAGTGATACCTGGAAAGGGGATTGTGTTACTGTGTGCCCTGTCATGGGCGGGGGTGGGGGGAGTTATTTATTTCCTGTGTGGAATCACCCTAGCAGCACTCTGTCATAAGGATCCCCATAGGTGGAGGCACCACGCCACTTTCCGTGCCCATTTCTAACCATGAACCCAGGCACCATTCACCCGAAGACATAACAGACTTTGCCCTTTATCTCCTGGCTTAGTCAACACACCTCAGGGTGGGGGTGGTTACAAATAACTAACTAAATAAATAAATAGAAATTGTGCCTGACACAGTATATATTCTGTAGTTTTTTAAGATTATATGTCCATAATTCAGTAAATTCATTGCACATTTTGAGACCCAGCCCCCACATTAGGACAACAATTCACTGTAGATTGATCCATGTAAGGCTGAGACTGGCTCTTGTGGAGGAACTGGGCCAGCAACCACTAAAAGAATCAAGCAGATTTTGTTAGCCAAAACAGTACAGTTTAGTAGCCATTCTACTAGCTAGGCTTTCTGCAGAGGCACTCCTAGCCATTTATGAGATTTTAACTAGCAGGGCAGACTGGAGGGACTGCATGTTTTTTTCAGACATCACCTTCTATGAACAGCAGAGGCACCCCTAGCCATTTATGAGACTTCAACTAGCCACTTCAGGCTGGATCACGAGTTTGCTTAATTCAGTAGAGGGAGCGTACGCAACATTTCCCAGTGATGGGTTAAGATCAGGGTGTGTGCATATGCAGTTATGGGAAAGGGGAATCTGCTAAACAACAAACAATTGTGCCAGACAGGCAGCAAGGAGGTCGGGTGTGGGTCTTAGAAACATAGAAGCATAGAATTTGACGGCAGATAAGAACTGCCTGGCCCACTTAGTCTGCCCATTTCCCTACCTAATGGATAAGCTGCAGATCCTAGTTAACCAGCAGCCTACTTCTTCCTACCCCCAACCCCTAGAATTGCTGACTGTCTCATTCATGCTTGAATTCCACCACTGTTCTTGACTCCACAACCTCCTCAGGAAGGCTGTTCCATGCAGCCACAACCCTCTCTGTGAAAAAATACTTTCTACTATTACCTTTGAGCCGTCCCCCTTTATCTTCAAATTGTGCCCCCTTGTTCTTGCACATCTCTTTTTCTGAAAGATGCTACCCTCTTGTACTTTGTTAATTCCCTTGAGATACTTTAAGTTTCTATTGTGTCCCCTCTCTCCCTCCTTTCCTCAAGGGTATACATATTAAGCTGCTTTAGTCTCTCCTCGTATGTCTTTTGGTGCAGACCCTACACCATTTTGGTTGCCCTCCTCTGAACAGCCTCCATCCTATGTCCGTGCAGAGATCGGGTCTCCAGAACTGCATGCAGTACGCCAGATGGGGTCTCACCAACTGTCTGTACAGAGGGATAACAACTTCCTGTTTTCTTTTCTTTTCCTTCACTTGTTTAACCAGGAGTAGCACACTTAGCTGAAAGCTTTTTTACAGGAGTGACCTGGGTGGAAAGGGAAGTTAAATGTCTTGCTCAGGGTCACACAGTATGCAAGTGGAAGCTGTGGGATTCAAACCTAGGTCTGGTCGGCTGGATGTCACCAGATTTGCAGCTCAGAGCCTTAAACCACTGCGCTATACTGCCTCCCATTTCTACTGTTGATGTCTCTCCCTATGCATCCCAGTATCCCTCCAGCCCTCCTTACTGCCTTCTCACATTGCTTGCCCACCTTTAGGTCATCTGATATAATTACTCCTAGGTCTCTTTCAATTTTTGTTGTTATTATCTCACCCCCCATTGTGTACTCTTCCCCTGGGTGTTTGTTTCCCAGGTGCATTACCTTGCACGTCTTTGCACTGAATCTGAGCTGCCATATATTTGACTATTCCTCCCACCTTGCCAAGTCCCTTTTCATCCTTCCCACCCCACCTTGTGCATCAACCCTGTTGCAGATCTTTGTCTCGTCTG
Source organism: Neoceratodus forsteri (assembly GCA_016271365.2). Taxonomy (NCBI): domain Eukaryota; kingdom Metazoa; phylum Chordata; order Ceratodontiformes; family Ceratodontidae; genus Neoceratodus; species Neoceratodus forsteri. The sequence continues at coordinate 62,846,331 of JADMNL010000036.1, read as the reverse complement.
CAAAGAGACACACTTTTCCTTCCAGGTGCTCTCCAATGTCACTTATAACAACATTAAAAAGGACTGGTCCCAGCACCAAACCTTGCGGTACCCCACTAGTTACCCTCCTTTCTTCACTGTGGACTCAGTTTACTATTACTCTTTGTGTCCTGTTGTCCAGACATTTTTTTATCAAGGTTACCGACTTGAGACCCACTCCAAGGCTGGCTAACTTTCATATTAATCTTTTGTGCGAGACTGTGTCAAATGTCTTGCTAAAATCTAGGTAGGCCATATCCACAGCCCCTTCCTGGTCTACTACTTTGGTCACCCAGTCAAAGAAATCTATTAGGTTCATCTGACATGAGCTTCTTGCTGTGAAACCATGCTGCCTTGGGCCCTGTGCCCCACTGGCCTCTAGGTACTCAACAATTCTTTCCTTCAGAAGTGATTCCATCATTTTCCCTACCACTGAGGTCAAACTAACTGGTCTGCAATTTCCTGCCTCTGCCCTGCTCCCACTTTTGTGAAGTGGAATCACATCTGCTCTCCTGCAGTCCTCAGGTAACACCCCAAATCCTCCCATGATTTGTTAAAGAGAGTAGTCAGTGGTGTCACTAGTTCTACCCTTAGTTCTTTTAGAATTCTGGGGTGAATCCCATCAGGCCCCATTGCTTTGTCCACCCTCAGTTTCAAGAGTTCTTTCAAAAACCTTTCTTCTATGAATGGACTGGTATCAATCCCCCTATCCAGAGTGCTTCTCTTGTTTGGTTTACGTACCTCCCCCTCCTCTTCCATTGTGAATACTGAGCAGAAATATTCATTCAGTATCCCTGCTTTTTCACTGTCACCCTCTGCCCACATTCCCTCCCCTTCTTAACAGAGTTGGCTGTCTTTTTCTCAGTTTGGGCCTTTGCTATTCTGACTGCCTTCCCTGCCTCCTTCTGCTTTAACTGATAAAGTTCTCTGTCCTGCTCCTGCTGTGTTTCCTTATATTTCCTGAATGCTATCCTTTTCTCCTTAACCTTCCCTTCCACCTCTTTTGAGAACCACAGTGTTTTTTTCCTTCATTTTGTGTTGTTAATTCACTTCACACAAAGGCTTGTTGCCTCTGTGATGGCTGTTTTGATTATTCCTCATTGTTCCTCCACCCCTCCTTCTTGCCCGTTTGCTAGTGCTTTTCTGTGGCACTCTCTCATTTTCCCAAAGTCAGCCCTCCTAAAGTCCAATACTCTTGTTTTTGTATGGCTTGACTCTATGGCTGTGTTTATTGTGAACCACACTGTTTGGTGGTCACTTTTTTCCAGATGGCTACCAACTTCTAAATCTGAGATCCTTTCTCCATCCCCGTTTGAGTACCAGGTCTAAGACTGCTCCTCGAGTGGGTTCCAAGACAAGCTGTCTGAGGCATGCCCTTATGAGAATCAAGAATGACCTGCTCTTGGATGTGCCTGTAGCAAAGGTACTCTAGTTAACATCTGGCATATTCAGGTCCCCCATCAACAATATCTCCCCTTTTTCTGCCATTCTAAGAAAGCCTTCTATCATTTCCTTGTCCATTCCCTTCCCCTGAGATGGGGGTCTGTACACAACCCCCATGCGGACTGTGGTGCCATTTCCTGTCTCCAGGGTGACCCATTGTGACTCATCAACTTCCTGTTTACTCTTTAGTTCTGAGCTACTCCTCCTTCTCTTTTACCCACCCTGTCCCTCCTGTAGATTGTGTATACTGGTATGTTGACATCCCAGTCATAGTTCTCTGTGTACCATGTTTCAGTGACTGCCTTTCCTAGGAAAGGTCCTGGTGAGTCAGGAGAGAATTTTTCATGAAGCCAAGTGAGGTGATTATCAAACAGGATTTATACTGGTCTGTGCTTCATGTGAATCCTGGTGACAATAGCAAATAAACAATTCTATCCAATGAGACCATTCCTAATTTAGCATGATGATTGTAAATGTTATTTAAAATCTAAGGCAGGATGGGATTTTTACATTTAACAATGGATTTGCTGGTAAAAACATTTCTTCTCTGTCTTCTACCCAGAGAAAGGTCACCATATCAGAGATTGGGGACTGCTGTCTGTCACAGATTCACGCAGCAGGTCAGGCCCTCTACACCCAAAGTGCCTACCTCTGAGTCAGTCTTGTGAACAGTGTAATAGACAAGGTAACCCTCTTGTCTGTTTTTGTGAGTTCAGATCAGCCTTTGGTCTCAGTTCTGGAGGGATTCAAACTGTTAACCTCTTGCTAGCATACCCAATGCACAGGCTCAGATATATATCTGTCTTCAGGGGGCCAGATATCTTTGCCTACGGGCACCTAACCAGGTATTTAGAGATGAACCCTTTAAAACTTTTATAAAGACCTCAGATTTAAAACTCTTCTCTTTCCAGTTTGATACCACCATACAATCTATACGTCTGCTGAACCATAAATATTTCTTAGCAAAAGAAAGCAATTCAAAAACAGACCAGGTTTTCTCTAAAATTAGAGTTTTTACTAAAATATGGAATAATGTTAAACATACAATACAGAACTCTTATATCACAAGATATACAGATCTTTAAACAAAACAAGATTTAAAACAGTGCAATTCCTACAGCTATATTTAGATTTGTCTAGCTTTCTAAATACCTCTTTTCAATGCTCAGATGTTTTCTTGGTCAGTGTTAGATACAAATGCATCTCTATAGTGAAAGAGAATAATCTTTTCAAGCAATATTGGCCAGCTCCTTTGGATGAAGTCATCCAGCCCCTCCTCTGGTCAAATATCTAACAAAAATATATTTTTATACAACCACAGGATGAAATTTCAAAGTATTAATTCTGCAACCTTAGCATAACTCAAGTTTCAATGACACCTCCTTTGATCTCATGCTGTACCCTCTTCACACAGGCTTCATAGGGTCATTTACAACCTTACACCTCTATGTAACATCCTAGTTTCCCTTATTTTAACATCATAAACCTAGTTTATGATTTCTCTATTGACAAAATTAACGTAACAACTCTGTAATTAGCTCAGAGAAACAGGATCCTTAATAAAAGTCTTCCAGTAACTGTCAGCAGTTCTCTTAGCCTGCACCTGTCAGCTAAAATCTGGGGGGGCGGGGGATGAGAGAGTCATTCCTAGAGCATTTGATTTTCAGCAGAGACAGTCATAATACATTTTATATAAAAAAATATTATCCAGCACTAAGAACTGGCTGTTTACATCACACTGTCTATTCCCCATTCCAGCACTAATTGGTGGGAGACAGGTCTTTTCAGTGGAAATTCCTTCCCCAGATGTGCGATGGATAATATTTGAGAGCTGCTTCAGGATGGGAGCAGAAATAGCTTAGTTTGGAAAATGTTAGACTGAAGATCTGAAGTTTTTTAGTTCAGTCCCGGGTTTTGGCAGAGCAGTGCTTCAAACATTTACCGGAGAAGGAAGAGGGAATAGCCATCCCAGAGTAGTTCCAGACAGGGATCCAGGGCACGCTAGAGGGGTAGAGGGAGGAGCCATCTCAGAGTAGCTCTAGGCAGGGATCCCTGACAGACTGTGGGGTAGAGTGAGAGAGGAACTATCTCAGAGTAGATTAGTAGGGTTCCTGGGCAGACTGGGGGTGGGGTAGAGGGAGGGATGCATTAGCTCAGAGTGGACTCGGTAGGGTTCCTGGGCAGACTATTGGACTTCAGGTCTTTCTCAGGATTTTTCCTTTCTATATTTTTATGGAAGTGTTCAAGTGGCTCTTTGAAATGCCAACCCTGGTCCTAGCAGCTGAGCTTCTGTCAGTTTAGTTTCAAATACCACTCCATTCTGTCTGACAAAAAATATGCTGGTTTTGGGTCTACATATAACAGCCCAGGGGGAATCTGACAGGGCTTTCTTTGGAAGTTCTTGGTCAGCTTACTGTAGCCGGCCTCCAGAGGTAAGTATGGGGTGGGGGGGTGGCAAGGTGGGTGCATAGGAGCTGCGCAACTTACACTCGTAATGTAAGTAGTTTGGCGATTTTTTACAGAAGATTTTCAACATAGGCATTTTTGCACCTCCGCTCATGAACAGTGTCACTGTGATTTTCATAATCTATCCCGAACACTAAATTCCCACAGTGACCATGCTGTTCTGCGCCGGAAGTGCGAAAACACATTTCAGCCAGGGTGTGAAAAATGACAGCTGTACTGTTCATAAGGAGGTGTGGAAAAATGTCAATGTTGAAAATCTGGACTGAAAATATTACAAATTCGTGAACTTACGAGGGTACGTGGAAATTGTGCAATGCACGCTGTTGACAGAGTAATTTTATGGACTTTTGTTACCAAATTTTCAACATAGCCATTTTACCACCTCTGCTCATGACCAGTGTCACTGTGATTTTCTTAATGTCTCCCAAACATTGATTTCACACACCGACCTCGCTAATGAGCGCTACATGTGCGAAAACACATTTTGGGCATGATATGAAAAATGACAGCTATACTGTTCATAAGGAGGTATGGTTAAATGGCAATGTTGAAAATCTGGACTGAAAATATAAAAAATTCTCAAAGTTACGAGCGTGCGTAGGAACTGCGCGATGCACCCTCATAAAAGTCATTTTTGGGAATTTCTTCACCAAATTTTCAACATAGGGTTTTTGGGGGCCTACCTCATGAACTATGACACTGTCATTTCATTACTCAGTCCCGAAAAGTGGTTCCTTGCAGTGACTGCGAAATCACCTTTCCGGACTGAATAGCAAAATGACAGTGACTGAATTCATGAGGTGGGTCCCCAAGAACCCCATGTTGAAAATTTGGTGAAAAAATTCCCAAAAATGGCCAACATATGCACCAAAGTTGAAAAAAAAAAACATTTATTACATTATACAGCTTACTGGCATTTCTTCAGTTTGCGGTCGGCTTTGAAGAGTGCAGATATGTTCCCAGTCCACTGGAAGATCATCGCATCAGCCTCCAGAGGTAAGTATGGGGTGGGGGTGTGGGGAGGTGGGTGCGAGAGGGTGGGTGCGGTTGGGGAGGAGGCAAGACAGTCAACGAGGGACCTTTTTTGTTTTTTTTACATGTTTTTATGTTTCTTTAGACTACGTGGGACTTTTTACCATGCTGGGGTGGGCTCCCAGCGTGGCAGCTGGAAGTTTTTTTTTGGGGGGGAGCCAGTGGAGCCAACAGGGGATTGGGGACCCCCATCAGCCATATGGACTTCTGCCACACTAGGGTGGGCTCCCAGCATGGCACGTGGAACTCTGGTTTTGGGGGGGGACCATACATTGGAGCTGACAGGGGACTGGGCACCCCCAGTCAGTGTACAGACTTTTGCCACTCTGGGGTGGGTTCCATGCATGGCACCAGAAGTCTGTTGGAGGGCAGTGAAGCAGATGGGGGATTGGGCACCCTCGTCGGCCATACAGTGTGTGGGGGAGAGCGCATGAGCATGCTGGGGTGGGCTCCCAGCGTGCTACTTGAGGGGGAGAGTAGACAGAAATGGAGCTGTCTATAACGTTTCAGATGTAGTGCATAGTGTAGGCACTTTGCATACTGCTGACGGCAGAATGTAAATTACCTGACGACAGCAGTATGCAAATTGCCTACACGTTACCACTGCTGATTGCAGCATTTTATTTGCTTTCAACTGTACACCACTGCATCAGAAGGGCTGTCACAGACAGCTCCAACATTCACTGGCGTGGTGCATCTGTGCCTGCAAAAGGGAGCAGGGCATTGGAAGTGGGGGAGGCACACCTACGAAAACTTGTATGGTGGCATTATGTTTCTTGCACATGCATGCATGCAAACATAAAAATGCATGTTCCAGCATCAGGGCAAGCAGCAGTCACAGTCACCAAAGTACTCCTTATGCCCCAAATTCATCCGAGAGTACCACTAGGATACCACTTGTTGCCTCTGGGTGGCCGTCGCCTCTCTGAACTACAAACTCATTCCACACTACATACCCCGCCCCATGTGCCATGAACCCCTTTGCCGTGAGCTTGGTTGCCAGTGCCGCCTGGTGCCATAGCTGGCCAGCCCTAACCTTCCCCACTCTTAGACTCGTCATGGATTCACCTCCTATCTGGGTTCGCTACACTGATTAATTCTCAAAGTTAGGTGAGACACTTAATGCACCTGTTCGACTGAGCACATTTATTATTGTCTTTACATCAATGTTTGTACCTTGTCTTACTTTTGTAACATTGCCAATTATGTTATCTGTTTTCTTTATGACCATGTGTAACGCAGGTCCACCTTGTAAATGAGCTTGCTCAATGGTGCTCGCCTGGATAAATAAAGATTTGATTGATTGACTGATTGATTGATTAAAATGCATGTTCCAAGGGGCTCCCAATTAATTACACTTGTAACTGCATATCTCAAATCTACACAGAGCCTCACCACCCAGTCACAAATCTATATGATGTCCCCCACACAGCCACCAATCTCTATAGCATATTTCCTAGCCAGCCACCAGTCTGAATTGTGCATCACCCATCACCAATCAGAAGAGGGACTTGGTTCTCAAACGTGTACTCACAGTTGCTGTAAATTGTGATTTCCAAAGTCAGTTAGGGCTAGTAGGAGACTTTGGGTTACCATCTTTCTCATCTCCTCTGTGTAGCTACTTTGATTCCTGTACAAGAGTCCCAATTTCTGGTTGACTGATTCAATGAGTTGGTCAACACATTATATGTTTACTTTTGATCCCCTATATTCTCCATTTAGGTAAGTTCCCTTCCTACAGCCCAGAGGAGTCAGTCCTATGACTGACCTTGCACAATAGGGGGTGAAACACCTCTGTACTGCTACTTGCAAAGGTACACTCACTCACTCACTCACTTACTCACTCACTCACTCACTCACAAAAATGTATTTGTGCAGGAAAAAATACCCATTGCATCAAGACTTATCTTAAAGGATAACCTGTGTGTTCACACAATTCTGCAAGTTAAAAACTGCGATCAAATATAAATTAATGAACACAAATACTAAATATTAACATCTAGAGTGTCATTTATACATAGAAACATAGAAATTGTCAACCGATAAGAACCACTAGGTCCATCCAGTCTGCCTGTAGGCCCTATACATTGTATGTGGCCACTGACCCTATGTGATCAATGGCTTTTCATCACTCCCTCCCCTCTCGGGCTTCCCTTGTGCCTGTCCCAGGCATGCTTAACCCCCTCCACTGTGCTTGCCCCCACTACCTCCCGTGGCAGACTATTCCAAGCGTCGACTACGCTTTCTGTGTAGAAACACGTCGTCACATTACCTCTTAATCTACCCCCTTCCAATTTCATATTGTGCCCCCTTGTTCCAGTACTTTTTCCTACATTGGGAAAGGTTCCCCACCTGCGCCCTGTGTATGACCTTTATGCCAACATCTCTGCTTCTCTACAAGGACCAGTGCACATCTGATTAAAGCCAGGGACCACACCACTCCAGTTCCTACCGTTAACATGTCCCTTGATACAAGCCACATTTTTTATGTTTTTATACTCACTTTATTTACAATTTATTTACTCCTGCTCAAGCTGAGATGCAAAGAGAAAATGTTATCAGCATAAATGTAATTTCATTTTTTGTATTAGTTCCAACATTGTTAATGGGTTATTTCAAATTGCTGGGTAATTATGAGCAGGGGAGTAGCCAGAATTTCAAAAACTGAAGGCAGAAACATAGATACATGCTGTTTGGGTCACATTTGTATCCATGGCCAGTTGAAATAAGGCATATTTGTTCAAAATGTTTGAATCCAAATGAAGTCCTAGGCCTATGGGCTACGGCTTGGCTACTTCCCTGATGTTATCCTACTTGGAACATGGACACAGTAGTAAAGCTGTGACATCATCACAGAACATAGCCTGCATCATCATTCCGCCATCAGTAAACCACCAATTGCATTCTTGTCCTGCAGTGGGCAAATTCAACAGACTGTTTAATATTCATATTTCCTTAAAAACATAAAAAAGGGGCATCCTATTTTGAGAAGGCTCAAATATCAGTCACAACATTCAATTGTGGTGCTTTGCAGAATGCATTTGTTCAACAAATTCATATGGTCTCACTTTAGATGCATGTTCTCATCTCAAAGAGAATTCACAGGCTTTCTATTTTGCAAACAGCACAGTAATTTATAACATGACAATGACAGAACTCAATTTGAGCATAAAATCAGATTTAGATCGGTAGGTCACACAGTGTGACACAGGTTTCCTTTTGCCTGAAAATAATAAGCTTGTAAGAGCAAAAACACAACCAATCAGAATGTCATATATTGAAAGAATAGTCTCCTAGAGAGAAACTTATGGGCAGGTTCCAGTGACAACACTGGAACTAACAGTAAAGAAATTACAGTAAGACTGATAAAATTGTGTCTCTGTGTACTTCTGTGTTGTCACTGGGTTATTCATAACTGCAGGAATATATTTAGTACTCTAAAAAGGGTTTCAGAAAAGCTGCTATCTGATTGGCTGTCAGCATTCTGAGACCCTGATATTAAACTACAGTAAACAGTACGTAAAACAAAATGTTTTGCGTATAAAGTGCACAATAGGCCAGTGGGTCTCTTCGTGATGACTGTTCCCCTTTAAGGAGGAGCTTCTCCATTTTCATTGATGTAGCTGCCCCATGCCAGTAGCGGCATCGAGTGGGTCCAACACAGAGCCACATAGCTGATTAGCAGCTTACAGGACAAGAGCTCCAGTGAATACTGGATCTACAAGAAGCACACTTTTTAATCTTGAGATGAGGTGGGCATGAGGGACATGGCAAGATGGAGCCCACACAGATATTTAGGCTGGTGATGGCAAGCAGAACTAGAGAGCATACACATGAACTTCGGGGGGGGGGCAAGATAATGGGTAACATTAGAAAGCATTGCTTCACATCAAGGGTAGTGAACATGTATGCTACCACTATTCAAGCTTTCTAAGGCCCCATCCAAAATGGTATCAATTTCTAAAAAGTTTTTAAAAATGTTTTCAATTTTTTGCTTAAGCAGGGTTGTCAGGGCATCCACATTATGCCCCCGCTCCATGCTTGCCTGCTCGAGGTCCCAGGCATGATTGTGGCAGTACCACAAAGCATTGCAGGTGTCACAATGCATGCTGGGATGTGACAGGGCTGAATAAGGCCCTGCCCCATTTGTTATGCAGAAAGAGTTTAAATGCAAGGGTCTGTTCTATCCTCTCCTTTTCTGTCTCTTGTCTGTCTGATTGCGCAACCAAATTTTCTTGTGAGACCTAGGAACTGATCACTTTGACGGTTTAGCAATTCTCTGCCTCTCGCTATCTCTCTGCCTTCCCTTGCTATTTCTGTCTCTTCTTCTTCCTTGCATATCTGCAGTTGTAAAAAAATATATGTTAATCTCTGTGTAAAACTGTATGTGATACTGGGATCCCTTTGTTTAAAACTGTACATAGTTATACTGTTGAAATGATTGCATACCTATTTGGAACTCAAGGGGTTAACCTGAGATGCAGTGTTTAAGCCTTTTGCAGAGCTGTAAACAAGAGGTCAGTTCTGGGTCACTATGTACTGTTTTGCTGCACCTGCAAGGAACAAAACTGACAAGAACATTCTGTAAACTTACAAGAACATTCTGTGTGAAGCAGGCTCTCTTAAGTTCCCAGACAAAGACATAAAAAGAGCAGCAATGCTTTTGCTTAAGAGGCAAGGAGAGTGAGAGACTTATACTTGGAATTAAAAGATACCCTCAGAAGGACTTAGTTTTCTCTGTTTGTACTGCCTTTGTAAATAGTTATACTGAATAACTTTTATTTTGTATTTTGCTGTTATTGAGAAAAATAAAAATGTTACTTGTGAATTTTAAAACTGTTCCTGGTTTTCCTATGCTTACTGACCTGTGCCTCGACAGGATGGGATACTCATGATCAGGCATGATAACCGATTGACGAAAACAAATCACAGCTTTTTGTTTGGGAATGCATCGTACACTTGAAGATGTAAGCAAATTGTTTCCTTTTCTTTTTGGCAGCCTAAAAAAAAACATGGAAGTACGGCAGAGGTTGCCTTAAACCCTGTTTCAGCACAATTTGCATCCACACTGCTCATAGGACAGTTTAAGGCAACTGTGTTGGTCTAAACCCGTACTAAAACCTTGCTCTGAGCAGGGTTTTAACTCAGTTTTTGAACAGGAATCGTAGCTAGCTTGACTATGGGCACAATACTTTTAAACTACTTTAACAGTGTTAAAATGGTTTAAAACACAGAACAAAATGTTAGCTAGGACAAGGCCCTAAGGAGCAGTAGGCAGAAGCATTGAGGGTTAGAAAAGTAGAAAACGGCCAACAGAAGGAGGCCTTGTGGTCTATCCAGTCATCTCTGTGAGGTTGTACATGCCCCCTAGGGGATCATGATTGACCCTTCCCCCTCCTCTTCCTCTGCCTCTGATCCCTTGACCAACCCTTTGTGCCTATCTAGAACCAGGAGCTGCCATCAGACATGTGAATTGTCAATCATAATTTACTGCAGTTCAAATCAATGGAAACTACTGGAGATTGCCGCTGTAATCATTTGATTTGATCCTCTCCGATAGATGAGTCGACTGCTGTTCCCACTTTAGCTCAGCTACAAGTAGGTGCTAATTGGAGGAGTGTTTCTGAGTGGCACTGTTAACAGCCTGGAAAAACAGCTTATATGTGTGACACAGCCTTCCCAGTCCCACTCCTAGTCAGTAAACTGAGGAGGGAGGACTCAGAGTAAAGAGAAGTGTGTCCATTTCTACCTGCCACTTGGCCAGGTGCAGTCACACAGGGCAGGAAGCAGATGGCTGAGGTGTGCCACAGACCTGAGCAGGAGATCATCTGTGTGAGACAGAGGTGTCCAAGAGTGTGGTGCCGTGAGCATCGTGAGAGTGGCTGACTACAAAAACTCAGTGAGCAACCAAGATCAGTCAGTTACAATTTGTAATTTAACTGACTCCGAGGTCTATGCCTATCCCACCACCTCTTCAAGCTCTCCACCATTTCTGCACTGATCAGTGCTCCGTGTCCCTTGTTCCACCCCCTCCACCACCCTCTATGTGAAGTAAACTTTCTTTATGTCGTTTCTGACCCCCCCACACCAGTTTCTTACTATTCCCCCATGTATTTGTATTGCCATTGGTTAGGAACAACCCTCTGGAGTCCACCTTGCATGTATCTAAATGTTTCAGCCATGCCCCCCCTTTTGCTTCTGTCCTCCAATGAGTAGAAGTTAAGGCACTCCAATCTTTGTTTGTGTATTCTCCGCTGTTGCCCCTGTATCATTTTGGTCATTGAACAGCATAAACAGGGGTAGCATTCCAGCTGATAAGTTTAGATGCTTCCATAGTTACTGCCATGCAGTAAAAGGGGTAGGTAAGATTTGACTTAAGGGGGACCAGTCAGTACCAAGGGTCCCCACACTCAAGTGTGGGGCTGGTCCCAATGTGCACTTTGTGTGCAAAAACATTTTGGTTTATTTACTGTTTGCGGTAGGATAGTAGATTGTATCAGATTGGTTTTGCCTAGTTATAGGGTGACATCTCTTGTTACTACAAATCCCAGAATCCCCTGCAGCTGACAGCAGAGCAATAGGCAGCAGTGAGAGATTCAATTGCCTGCAGTGCATGTTAGAGCTTATATAACCTCAGATCTTTTATTTGCAGGTCCTGCTGTTCTGCCTGGGCTAATAACCCCTGGAGAGAAACAGACCCAGAAAACACCTGATAGTAGATCATAGAAGCTGTCATGCACTGCAGGCTATTAAATCTCCCACTGCTGCTTGCAGCTCTGATGTCAACTGCAGGGGAATCTGATATCAGTCTACATCAAAGCAAAATTATAAAAAGGGTCTCAGAAATGCTGCAATCTGACTGGCTGTTAGCATTCCAACAGCCTTGCATTAATCCCTGTTACACTGTCATGTACAGCCAGATTACCATGGCGCATGAATTCTTCCCATCAACATTCCATCCTCTAGCAGTGCTGAATGTGGGGAATGATGCATTCTGATTCTGAACCAGCATTCTGAAACTGTTGGTGGAAAACCGATTTAATTAAAAAAATCTCCCTCTCAATGAGGACAATATTCAAAAAGTACACTTTTAAGATTTTTTCTTTTGGAATAATTTTTATAATAGCAATAAGGCACTCCCAGGAGTTAGATTAACAGTCAATCACTCCCTAGGGTCAATGTGGCACTCGGCTGTGCCTTGTACCACATTACACCCCTCGGGGGTGATTAACAAACTGTTAATCTAGCCCCTGGTCAGACCTTATTGCTGAAACAGTCCGATACAGTCTACTATACTACAGTAAACAGTAAGTAAACCAAAATGTTTTGCAACATAAATTGCAAATTGGAGCCAGCCCCACACTTGGGTGTGGGGGCCTTTTGTGCTGACGGTTCCCTTTTAAATTACCTTGCATCCCCACAATTCTATGTTACTGACCTGCTTTGGAGCACCACCCTGCAATGGAGCTAAGGAGGTTCTCAATTAGTTCATGCTGCAGAATATGTTTTTTTTTTTATCTCATCGCATCTCACACCTATATATTCCATGGAAGTCAGTGGGATTCAGTGGGGGATGGAGCACCCTGGGGATCAGAAAGGAAATGAATGTGGTTTAATATAGCAGCAATCTGTATCCTGAAGCACTTTACAATCCAGGAGTGGGGGGGGGGGATGTTGTTACCATTAGGCACACTGGTTGACAGTCAACCACACAGAGGCAGATTAGTGAGCAATTACAGAGACGTTACGACAAGGGAAGTTAAGTGACTTGCTTGGGGTCACAACGGAAGTGGCCACAGCGGGATTCAAACCTGGGTCTCCAGGATCATATCTCTCTGACTCTCTAACCACTAGACCAACCTGCGACCACAGCAGAACAGAATGGCATTTTGATTTTATATAGTGCTTTCTATATATTACATCTCAGTTACTTTACAAAGCATGAAGTTACAAACTGGTAGTACTGGGAATGTGCAGACAAACACAAGACCCGTTGAACACTCATCAGCAACATCCAGATACAGCCATGGGCCTGTTTAACACAGAGAAAGCATGCTAGCTAGTAGATTGGGGTGACAATGCCCAACATTCTCCCTGAACAACTGTTTGAGATTGAGTCGAAGCACTGGCAGCTCCAGTTACTGTGTGTAGGGAAGCAGCACCCACTGCCTCCTTAGATCTGAAAACAGTAGCTGTTTTAGGCTAACCTGAGCTTTAACAGGGAACACTTTACATTTTGGGGTGGAAAGCACTACCCCCTTCCCTTGACAAAATTGCTATATCCATCACAAATTCTAGATCCATCCCTAGTAGAGGGACAAAGGAATTACATCTCATCTGAAGTATGACATACCCAACAGGACAGCCTCCCTCCCCCAATATTGCCCTGTAATGTAAGCACTGAATGTGGTTTCAATGCTCTTGGTGTGGGACTTGGACCCCAGCCAGCACCTGGAAACAAAGTTTCCCCAACTCCTGCAGCACTTGACACAGAGTGAATACTGCAGCTTACCTTACTGGCATAAGCAGCAAGTTTATTAGTAAGATGTGCAAACAGGTGGGTCAAAACTAAAACGCAGCAATAAGGTGCAGAGTGCAGACACAGTGGCAGCAGAACTAGGGTGTCAATTCACAAAAACAAAAAACACGCTATCACTCCCATGAGTGCTTCCTACAATGGCAATACAACCAGGCAGCTGGTAGACAGCATGCATGCATGTGACGTGAATGCACAATCATCTGACGTTATGGCGACATTTCACTCTGCACCTTTTTGCTACATTTTCGTTTTGAAGCCCCTATTTACATGTCTCACTAATAAACATGCTGCTTATACCAGTAAGGTAAGCTGTTTTTTATTAGCGTGGGAGATATTTGCACTGTGTCAAGTGCTGCAGTAGTTTGGAAGCTTTGTTTCTGGGTGCTGGCAAGAGCTTTACTCTGTGTGCCTGCATGTACCTAGCTAACTGTGACTATCGAAGTCAGATAGCCTCATTTGTCATTTCTCTACCCCTTTGAGGGATTTGGATCCATCAACCTCGGGCCCAGAGATGAGAATGATACCACTAAAGTCACAGTGAAACCACAAGGCCATTCATATCTTTTTCACACTCTATGTAACTATACGATGTCCCTCCCAGTCCCTCATTTCAGTTAGAGGGAATACTCTTAGAGGGCGTTTCCAAGAGATAATGAATAGTAAGATCACGTGATTTCCATCAAGAACAAAGTCTCAGAAAAGAGAATAGTAACTGCAGCACACAAACTAGAAACCTTATGTAACCCCTCTACAAAAGGGGGTTCCTGAAAAGTCTTCCTCGAGCTTGCCTAAATGCTCACTGCCAGGCTGATGTCCTGCGTTTTAGCAGTTTAAATGTTTTGCCAGAGAGTACCTGCATAGCTTCTGTGTACTGTCTCTTTAAGAGCTGACTAGATTGCAATTATAATTAATCTGGGAGGGGGGCTGAGTGTTTCTATGCTCGAGTCCCGCCTGGGCTGTCAGATAATTGCTCCGTTCTGTCATCGCTACTTGTGCAGAGGGAGCTCTGTTAGAAAATGTACTTGTTTGCTGATCATTTATTAGAATAGTAATAATATTACAGTTTATCTAACCTGCCTTCTTTGCAGCATGGAAACTTCTGTTTATCTCCACCATCTTAGTCCCGGACTGCTGAATTGGACCAATCACTACCTTTGGGGACTCTAAAATGGAGCCTGTCCCCAGGGGTCTTGTGGGAGCAAAATTCTGTAGGAATTATACTTTTAGGCTTTTGGCACCTAACCAAACCTGAAGGGGGAGCCCTTGTTGAGACTGACAGACAGATCAACCAACCAAACCTTTTGGATCCTGGGAAAAGTACCAAGTTGCTTGCAGTTTGGGTCAGATCTGAGTTGGGAAGTGAAGAAACAACAGCTAGAGACAGTCGAGCAGCCGTTCTGCGTAGTTTCGCATGGGAGAACTGTGGAAAGGCTTGAGTTTGGCCTGATTGTTTGCTTACTGCTCCTGAGAGGGAGAAGAGAATTCATTTGGACTGAATCCGAGTTGTGAGAACAAATTAAGCCACTGAATTGTGACCAGGCTCCTACCTGAAGAAGACTGAAGATTTGCTGAACGCGATCGGCCTGTCAGGATGTCCAGCCACCTCTGAACTCCCAGATTGTGCAGAGACTCTGTAATTGCAACCGGGGAGCCATTTGCCTTTTACAGTGGAATTTTCCTTACATGTAAATGTGCTATGTGCTGATAGTGGGTCGTGATTTGGTTCCCCACTGTGTGTGAACAGTGTTTTGCTTGCGGGAGGCTGTATCCAGCTCCATGGACTGAAATCCATATTTATCTCCATTTGGCCTGGGCTTTGTCACACTGGCACAGCCAGAATATCCGCTACACAGAGAAAGTCATCGACGAGAGACCTGCCTGGGGATCAGCACCCTGCTCAACGCCTTGAACAAGAACAATGCCTCGGTGATTTGTGTGGGCCCTGCTTCGCCTGGCATTCCAGCTCAACAACCTGCAGTCTCAATTTCATCCTGCCTGTGTCCAGTATTGCGTACTGCGAATAATCGTCAGAGTAGCTCCCTGCAACAACAGCTAAATCTAAAGTGTTGTCATCTGATTGCTTTGTTGTCTTTTCCTTCACGAACTGAGTCCTCTGGCTCTGGATTACAAATAGTGTGTGTTGTGCATATTGTTTTCTTCCATCTTAGGGCCCCAACCAGCTGCGACGCCAGCCTACCCCGGACAACATTCCTGGCTAGCCCACCTTTTTTCCTACCTGGGTACCCAGAGTGTGTGACTGTGTAGGGACTTTGAAGTGCATGCATAACTGTCTGATTGATTTAGCCTTTAAACCAATCAACCTGATTACGCCCCTTCCTTGTTCAAGTCCCCTGAATAAATCAAATCTAACTCTTTTTGCATTTAACCTGACTGTGGTTCCAGTTTGTGCCAAGAGTACTGTACTGTTGCTATTTGCTGTGCATAACCTTGTTTTACAGGGGGTTCCCAGGGTCGAGCTAGAGGAACCAGGCCTGGTGGTAAGTGCAAACAGTGTGGGTAATTGCATGGTGAATAAGGGTCATTGTGAAAGTGATTATTGTATATTGTTCAGGCCACTAGAAGGGCAAGAGGGGAGTTACAGTGTCCTGGAGGGCTGTGCCAAGGTTAGCTTGACCACTAACAACCCTGACCTCCGGGTGGAGGCACCCGTTTCAGTACCTG
Organism: Neoceratodus forsteri; assembly: GCA_016271365.2. Lineage (NCBI taxonomy): Eukaryota > Metazoa > Chordata > Ceratodontiformes > Ceratodontidae > Neoceratodus > Neoceratodus forsteri. The sequence goes on along the minus strand of JADMNL010000036.1, from coordinate 62,830,151 downwards.
TGCCCCTTAACCTGTTACTAGCCAAGCAGGCAGGGGTAGTAGCCCTTGGGATAGTGCCACCTAGGGGTTACATCTTGGAGGCACCACTGGGATTAGCATCCTGTAGTGGCCAGAGGAGGGAAATACCCCATTATGTTCAGAACTGGTGGAAAAATGGAGGCGCTTGCTACGCCTAAGCTCAAAATCGCCACCCATAAGCTGTTAGTACATCGAATGATGGGGTGGAGTGAGGCTGAGGGGATAAACCCCCAACAGGCCCTCCTGTTAATGGATCTTCCATTACGGACCATTAACACTGTTATTGTAGAAGCTGTGGAGCAGTTTAAGTGTTTGGGGAAAGTTGAAGTGAAAGGGAGGGATTCAGACCTGTTGACCAGGCCATGGTCGTTTTACTCCTCCTGCAGCTTTCCCATAGATCCAGAGAAGGTACCTCCTGTTATTCTGTCAGAAGGGGCCCAGAAAGGGTGGAGGCTCATCTACTTGCACAGTGATCCGGCTACCCCAGGTGGGTCCCCCAATATAGAGGGGTTCAAGGATAAGCTGCTTAAGATGTTAGCTTCTGAGGGGCGAACCGCCCAAGAGTTAGTGATGGTGCTAGACCTTTCTGAAAAACCATCACCACTGCAGTCCCCGATAGCATCTCCTGCCTCCCCTAAGGGTTCCCCCGTGGTCACCTCCCCCATAGTAATTCCATCTGTGCACCTGGACTCTTACTGTAGACTTAGACTTTTCTCAGGCACAATCCCAGTGCCTGTGGGGGAGGACAACTTGGAAACATAGATGGACTATGCTACCCCCCTGGTACAGGAGTGGCAGTGCTTTTAGGGGGAGAAAAGAAAGAGACTCATGGAAAGTTTGAGGGGCCCTGCACTGGAGGCCATTCGCTTCCTACGAGCCACTAGCCCGGAGGCTACTGCGGCTGAATACCTCTCTGCATTGGTGGAGTTTTTTGGCAGTACTGAGTCAGGGGATGATTTACTGTGGAAATTCAAATCTGCCAAGCAATGGAAGACTGAGAAGTTGTCTATGTTTGTTACCAGAATTGAGAGGGCTCTGTAGAGGGCTCACAAAAAAGGAGGGGTACTTGCAAATGAACTGAATCGGGTCAGGTTGGACCATATTCTCAAGTCAGCCAGATACTCTAGTGTGAAGATGCTAAAACTTAAGTTGCAAGATAGGAAGGCTAATCCTCCCGAGTACTGTCACCTCATGAAAGAGCTTCATGAAGCAGAGAATGATGAAGATGGATGGGAGCCCTATGCTGGGGTTGTCCGTACCTGCCAGACCCCTGAGCGAGGTGATGAGACTGAGGCACAGCAAATGAGAGAGCTGATTAAAGAATTGACAGAGTTGAGGGTCAGCCAACAAGCTGCCGATGCGGCCAGAGAATTTAACCTCTATCAGGCACCGCCTGAGTTAAAAAGTGAGGCCCCGCCTAGTGGGGTGGGGGTACATGTTGTCTCCTCAGAAACCTGGACGGAGGATAACCTACTGGAAGGAGTACGAGAATTGAGAGCCCTGGTAGGGGACCTACTATGAGCCACACAAACCCCCAAACTTGGTGGAAGTCCAGAGGATCAGGAACGCAAGTCACAAGTAAAAGAAGAGCTGCAAAGTGCCCCTGATGTACGCAAGCAGGGAGATGGCCTGCAACCACTGACAGATTGTAGAGAACCCAATTTTTGCTACCACTGCAGGGAGGACGGGCACACCCGGTTCACCTGTCGCTCACTGGAGAACTTGAGAAAGGTTACTATTAGACTACTAGCCTGGCTGCAATGGAGCAATAACCGGCCGCAAGGTGGAGCTGCTCGGAAAAGTTATTCTTCAAAGGCCACTGCCAAGTCGACATCTAAGTCTGCGTCACCGTAATAGTTCGAGGTGGTGGGTCCTTCAATGGAAACTACAGTGAAAGTGAATGGTGTGTCCACCCGGACCATTCTTAACAATGGGTCTCAAGTGACTGTAGTGTTCCAAGACTGGTATTGAAAGCACCTGCCTGATGTGCCCCTACAACCATTGGAAGGCTTACATGTGTGGGGATTGAGCGAGAAGTCTTATCCATACTCAGGGTATATTTGGATCTGGCTGTCTTTCCCTACCTCAGTGGCTGGAGTGGACAAGTCGAGACACTGGCCTTAGTGTGTCCCCCCACTGGACTGTATGATGGGGTTCCCCTGTTAATTGGGACAAACTCCCATATGTTTGGGAGACTGGAGCAACTCTGTCACGAGAAACAAGGGCAATGAACTGGGCAGGCCCTAAGAATTCTGGCTCTGATTAAGAGGACCTATGATTTGCAATGGAAACCCGAGGAAGTAGACCAGGATGAACCTGTGGGGGTAGTGTGGAAGAAGGATCCTGACTGTCTGGTACTGGCCCCAAATGCCCAGTGTACCATTCACAGGGAGGTCCACCTCCGGAAAGATGTCAAGAACAAAATACTGATGATGAATGCACCAGGCGACAGAAAGCTGCCAGAGGGATTGTTGGTCAAACCCAGCATCTTGCCTGCTCATGCCCATGCCTATGCATGATGAGTGATGGTCCAGATTCACAATGTGTCAGATTGGGAGATCTGGGTGAACAGAGGGTGCACCCTAGCTGTGGTACACTATGCAGACACTGCCATATTGCCCAGCAACAAGTGCTCTGGGGAGAAGGAGAGAGTGACCCCGGACTTTGGTGATTTCCCGTTGCCAGCTGAATGGAAGGCTAGAATTAACAAGAAGCTCGCCCAGAGAAACCAAATGTTTCATTAAAAGAATGGGACGTGGGGTGTGTTCAGGGTGCCGAGTATCACATATGCCTGCATGATGACCAGCCATTTTGAGAGAGATCCCGACGCCTCGCTCCAGCGGACAAAGATGATGTGAGCAGACACCTGCAGGAAATGTTCGCTGCTGGCATGATACAAGAATCAAGGAGCCCATATGCCTCTCCTATTGTGGTTGTGTGTAAGAAGAATGGGTTGGTGAGGATGTGTGTTGATAATCGAACCTTGAACCAGCGGACCATCCCCAATTATTACACCATGCCCTGTATACAAGATGCCCTGGATTGTTTGAATGGGAGCAAATGGTTCTCGGTATTGGATCTTCGCAGTGGATATTACCAGATTCCAATGGCCCCGGAGGACCATGAGAAAACCACCTTCATTTGTCCTTTGGGGTTCTACGAATTTCTGAGAATGCCACAGGGGATATCGGGTGCTCTGGTCACCTTTCAGCGACTGATGGAACGTGCGGTGGGAGATATGAATTTGCTGGAATGTCTGGTGTACTTGGACAATGTCATTGTGTTTGGGAGCACATTAGAGAAGCATGAGACCTGACTGTTTAAAGTCCTAGACTGATTGGAAGACTTCGGCCTCAAGCTGTCCATTGACAAGTGCCAGTTTTTTCAAACCTCCGTGAAGTATCTGGGGCACATAGTATCTACAGAAGGGATAGAGACCGATCCCAGTAAGGTGGAATCTCTGACTACTTGGCCCCAGCCTCATAATTTGTAAGAACTACAATGTTTCCTGGGGTTCTGTGGCTACTACCGCAGTTAATGGTACCGTTAATAAAAGACTATTTCAAGGTGATTCGCCCACTCTTGAATCTTACTCAGGGTTACCCCCCTACCAATCGTAAATACCAAAAAAGGGTCTGTCAAAGAACCAGAGAAAGTATACTTCCACAGAGATGAACCTTTTGGACCCTGCTGGACACACGACTGTGAAGCGGCTTTACACGAAGTCATATACCAGCTCACCCATGCCCCCATCCTCGCCTATGCTAACCCCACCAAGCCCTATGTGCTGCATACTGATGCTAGTCTGCAGGGTCTAGAAGCTGTACTGTATCAAGACCATGAGGATGGTTTGAGACCAGTGGCTTTCATCAGTAGGAGCTTGACCCCCATCAGAGCGAAACTACCCTGTGCACAAGCTGGAGTTCCTTGAGCTAAAATGGGCCATCATCGACCAGTTTCATGAATACCTCTATGGGGCAAAGACATTGGTGAAGACCGATAATAACCCGTTAACCTATGTACAGACTTCAGCTAAGTTAGACACCACTGGGCACCGGTGGCTTTCCGACTTATCAACCTATGATTATGCTGTTGAATACAGGCCAGGACTGAACCATATTGATGCTGATACCCTGTCATGAAGGCCAGTTTCCAAGAGTGATTGGGTCAGGCTGTCTGAACCTGACATCCGAGCATTGTGCCAAAAGTTTGACAGAGATGAACAGATGTCTGCGGACACAGTGTACCGTTTAGAAGATTGCTTGGTCCCTCCTGATACCTGCATCCCGGCTGCCTATTGCCATTTCTCTGCTCTAGATATTAGTGCACTGCCTCAATTTGATAATGATAGTATTCAGTGGGCTCAATCCCAAGATCCTATGATCCAACTCATACTGGATGCCCTGCATGCAGGGAAAGATGTGTCTAAGTTGCATTCCCCTGACTTGCAAACTGCCTTATTGTTTAAAGAAGGCCCCAGGTTGAAATTACTCAATTGGTTGTTATATAGAGAGACAGTGGATTGTGGTGGTCAAGCAGACAAGCAACAATTGGTCCTGCCCATGGCCTTTAAAGATTTGGTACTGAGGTTCCTCCACAATCACATGGGGCACCTTGGTATTGACAGGACCCTTGACCTAGTACAATCTCGCTTCTACTGACTCAAGATAGGGGCTGAGGTTGAGCACCATGTAAAGACCTGCAGTCGTTGCCTGCAAAGAAAAGCCCTGTCTCAGAGGGCTGCCCCCTTGTCAATATTACTACCAGCACCCCCATGGAACTGGTTTGCATAGACTCTTTGTGTTTAGAACCTGATCAGCGGAATATTGGCAATGTGTCAGTGGTTACGGATCATTTTGCACGGTATGCACAAGCTTTTCCAACCAAAGATCAAAAGGCCTCTACTGTGGCCAAGGTGCTAGTGGAAAATTTCTTTGTCCACTATGGTGCCCCCCAGTGGATCCACTCTGATCAAGGCAGAGACTTTGAGAGTCGGCTAATCAAAGAAATGCTCTTTCTGTGGGGGGTGCTGAAGTCAGGAACCACCCCCTACCACCCACAAGGGGACCCTCAACCTGAACGTTTTAACCACACCCTTCTAGATATGCTGGGCACCCTCCATCCAAAAGATAAGCATAAGTGGAACCAGCAGATTAGCACCTTGGTACACGCATATAATTGCACAAAAAATGATGCTACTGGGTTCTCCCCCTACCGCCTCATGTTCGGGAGGGAGGCCCGACTGCCAGTTGATGTCTGCTTTGGGGTCTCTTCAGATGGGGTCCGAGACAAAAACTACCTGCAGTATGTACAGAGACTGAAAGCTCAATTGAACCATGCCTATCAACTGGCCCAGACAATGGTCGGCAAGAGAAATCTCGCCAACAAAGAGAGGCACGATAAAAAAGTAAAGGCTCAAGAGCTTCGGCCTGGAGACCGTGTTTTGCTGTGCAATTTGGGACTGCATGGCAAACATAACATTGCTGATAGGTGGCACCATCTTCCCCATGTAGCAGTTGGATGATTTACCAGTGTACAAGGTGTGCCCAGAGAATGACTCCAAAGCTGTCAAGACCATGCACCGCAACCACTTGCTACCTATCGGCCAAGTCATAATTGAGGCTGAACCATCAGAAATTGATTCCCCTGGGCCAGTGACTCATGCTGCATCAAGAAAGAGACAGAGTCAACCTACCCCAGTGGTTACAGATTTAAGGTTTCCCCCGCAGCAGGCCCAGAATGATAGTGACCGTCAGTCCACCTCTGATGATAGTGAGTGTGACAATGCCTATTACCCCTCCTATGAACTGAGTCAGCTGTTTCGAGGTAACCCTATGACTAATTGTGGGGATGAAGCTGGGCCTTCTGGACTGCCTAATCCCCCAGCTTCGTTCTTGGAGCCAATGCTCCCTGAAAGTGAAGTGCAAAGTATTACGTCTGAGGTTGCGGACTCCTTGTGTTTAGTGGAACTGTGTGACTTGCCCGAAGAAGGGGCTGATGGTCTGAGTCTCTCTGGTGACACACCAGAACTTGAAGAACAGTATGAGAGTGCTGACAGCCCCCTTTCAGTGCCACAAAGCCTAATTGTGCCTGAGTCTTCACAAAATGAGCCACGTGTTGTGGAACCAGAGCCTACAGAACAAAGAGCTGACAGTGCTCCAAGTTTGGACATTCCCATCCATGCAGAGGCACCCCTCACAAGTGATGAAAGCCCCAAGACTAGTGCTGAAAGTACAGAGACTGTGGTTGTTCCCCCCAGAAAGACTGGACGAGCTGTCAAGCCAGTATTGCACTTCAGTTATGATTCTCCCGGCCAGTGAATTTGCCTCTTAATGTGGTTCACAAAGGTGTTTATGTTTCTCAGTGCTCACTACCCAAACTGAGTTTATGGGCCAATTCCTGGTTCACTGTTCCTCCTTCTCAGTATGGTGCCCCTGCCCCATCCAGCCCCAAGTTAGCCGATAGGGAAGGGCCCCCCTTACATTGTTTAATGTACAAGAAGTTATAACAAGAATCAGTATTGCAATGTTCAAAGTATGTTAATCATAGTGAAATCAGTATTACCTGTATGAAACATGCATAAGTATTGTCAATATGGGTGCAGTACTGTGAAGTATATTGAAATTTATAGTAATGTAACAAGCTAATGATATATATGTCTCGTTATATTGCATTTTCAGTAGTGTTATGGTACACACCTGACTCGGACACCAAGTTTTCTCCAGACAGGGAAGGGTGTAACCCCCCTACAAATAGAGGTTCCCGAAAAGTCTTCCTTGAGCTTGCCTAAAAGCTCACTGCCAGGCTGGTGTCCTGCGTTTTAGCAGTTTCAATGTTTTGCCAGACAGTGCCTGTATAGCCTCCATGTACTGTCCCTTTAAGAGCTGCCTAGATTGCAGTTATAATTAATCTGGGAGGGGGGCTGAGTGTTTTTATGCTTGAGTCCTGCCCGGGCTGTCATATAATTGCTCCGTTCTGCCATCGCTACTTGTGCAGAGGGAGCTCTGTTAGAAGATGTACTTGTTTGCTGATCATTTATTAGAATAGTAATAATATTACAGTTTGTCTAACCTGCCTTATTTGCAGCATGGACATTTCTGTTTATCTCCACCATCTTGGTCCTGGACTGCCGAATTGGACCAATCAGTACCTTTGGGGACTCTAAAATGGAGCCTGTCCCCAGGTGTCTTGTGGGTGCAAAATTCTGTAGGAATTGTAGTTTTAAGCTTTTGGCGCCCAACCGAACCTGGAGGGGGAGTCCTTGTTGTGACTGACAGACAGATCAACCAACCAAACCTTTTGGATCCTGGGGAAAGTCCTAAGTTGCTTGCAGCTTGGGTCAGATCTGAGTTGGGAAGTGAAGAAGCAACAGCTCGAGACAGTCGAGCAGCCGTTCTGCATAGTTTCGTATGGGAGAACTGTGGAAAGGCTTGAGTTTGGCCTGATTGTTTGCTTACTGCCCCTGAGAGGGGGAAGAGAATTCATTTGGACTGAATCCAAGTTGTGAGAATGAATTAAGCCACTGAATTGTGACCAGGTTCCTACCTGAAGAAGACCGAAAATTTGCTGAAAGCGATCGGCCTATCAGGATGTCCAGCCACCTCTGAACTCCCGGAATGTGCAGCCATTTGCCTGCTACAGTTGAATTTTCCTTACATGTAAATGTGCTATGTGCTGATAGTGGGTCGTGATTTGGTTCCCCACTGTGTGTCTAAACAGTGTTTTGCTTGCTGGAGGCTGCAACCAGCTCCACGGACTGAAATACATATTTATCTCTGTTTGGCCTGGGCTTTGCCACACTGGCACAGCCAGAATACCCGCTACACAGAGAAAATCATCGATGAGAGACCTGCCTGGGGATCAGTCCCCTGCTCAATGCCTTGAACAGGAACTACGCCTTGGTGATTCGTGTGGGCCCTACTTCGCCTGGCATTCCAGCTCAACAACCTGCAGTCTCGATTTCGTCCTGCTTGTGTCCTGTATTGGGTATCGTGAGTAATCATCAGGGTAGCTCCCTGCAGCAACAGCTAAATCTAAAGTGTTGTCATCTGATTGCTTTGTTGTCATTTCCTTCACAAACTGAGCCCTCCGGCTCCGGATTACAAATAGTGTGTGTTGTGCATGTTGTTTTCTTCCATCACAGGGCCCCAACCAGCTGCGATGCTGGCCTACCCCGGGCAACGTTCCTGGCTAGCCCACCTTTTTTCCTACCTGGGTACCCAGAGTGTGTGACTGTGTAGGGACTTTGAAGTGCATGCATAACTGTCTGATTGATTTAGCCTTTAAGCCAGTCAACCTGATTACGCCCCTCCCTTGCTCAAGTCCCCTGAATAAATCAGATCTAACTCTTTTTGCATTTACCCTGACTGTGGTTCCAGTTTGTGCCAAGAGTACTGTACTGTACTATTGCTATTTGCTGTGCATAACCTTGTTTTACAGGGGATCCCCAGGGTCGAGCTAGAGGAACCAGCCCTGTTGTTAAGTGCAAACATTGTGGTTAATTGCCTGGTGAATAAGGGTCATTGTGAAAGTGATTATTGTACATTGTTCAGGCCACTAGAAGGGAAGGAGGGGGGTTACAGTGTTCTGGAGGGCTGTGCCCAGGTTAGCTTGACCACTAACAACCCTGACCTCCGGGTGGTGGCAGTTGTTTCAGTACCCAGGCCCCTTAACCTGTTACTAGTCAAGCAGGCAGGGGTAGTAGCCCTTGGGATAGCGCCTCCTGGGGTTACATCTACATTAACAGGCAAGGTTCAAAAAGGTGCACAAATTGACTGAGGATGGAGAGCTTTCTTAACTGGGGCATTTACATAAGCTGACTAAATTGCACTCATGATAGCACTACCCCCACTCCCCACCAAATGAGTGAGTCTGGTGCTGCTTTACAATTTGTACCAGTCACAGAAACTGGAAAGTTGTACCTACAGTTTGAGCTGACATTGGACTTTGGTCCCAGGGGCAAACCCTTGACATCACTAAATTATGGTGCCCCCTCAGAGCAAGACATTCCTAATAAATAACATTTTAGCAGGGAATACAGTTAATATTTTACAGTAACTAACTGCCTATATATTTCAAGTAAATTGCCTCCCTCTCTGCCTCTCTTGTGTTTCCTGTCTGTCAGGGAGAAAAATGATTGCCAAAACATTAGGGCCCCTGCCAAATTGCGAGTCACTGGTTTATAAGCAACTACTAGCTTATGTAAATTGCTTAAAGTTGAACTAGCATAATATTCTGTGGTGATTTGCATATGCAGCCCATGATGCTTTGCATTGTGGAGGCATGTGTGATTTTGTATTTCTTTGAAACTTGGCTTCCCGGCCAAATGCCCTTTGGGGTAACCATTGCCTCAGTGCTTGTGGACAGAGGTTCTTTGTCTTTTAAATAGTTTTTTGTTTTAATTGGGTTTACCACAACATAACCCAGATAGACCATCTTAGGGTAGCTGGTTCATTCCACTAGGGTGTCAAACAAACAAAGCATATTCACGAGTCCTGGTAGGACGAAACACGTGTCTATGTCTTCTGTTGGCACCCTTTGCAAACTGTCTGAAAGGCCTTTCGGCACCATGCATTTCTGCTTAAAGTTGAACTAGCATAATATTCTGTGGTGATTTGCATATGCAGCCCACGATGCTTTGCATTGTGGAGGCATGTGTGATTTTGTATTTCTTTAAAACTTGGCTTCCCAGCCAAATGCCCTTTGGGGTAACCATTGCCTCAGTGCTTGCGCACAGAGGTTCTTTGTCTTTTACTAGTGAGGATGGCTTTTAATAGAGTAACCCCTCAAAAAGTAAACAAACATACTACCAGCTTGCACATAATAGATCTTTTGAGCACTTCTCAGTCGACATCATCTCCAGGACTGGGGGAGTCTGTGCAGCACTGAATTCCTGTGGTTTAAAGGCAGGAAAGCAAACTCTAATCCTTCTTGTTGAGCTGTCAGCTCCTCAGACAATTATATTAACTCTACTGTCAGGCTTCTTGGCCTACATGGTATGAACCCATGATGGATCACCCCAGACAGCCAAACAGGCTTCAACCATGTTATACTTTCCTGTTATTTAAGGGAGACACAGCACTTGGCAGTGTGTTAGGGGCGGCTGTGGTTTTAGTAGATATCCAGTTCGCTGGCTATGTTTTAAGTGTTTTGCCATGTACAAGGTCAGAACTTTCTGCAGTCTGCATAGGTCCATGGGCAAGCCTACAAACATTTATGCTGGGCTCAAGTCAATTGTCTAGCTCATCTCAGCTCAGCTCAACTTAAAGATCAAAAGAACACTATGGGTAACCAGGATGACCCAGAGACAGCAGGAAAAGATGTACAAGGAGCGGTCTGAACAGGCGTGTGCTGGAGGGCAGAAGCTAGAGCGGACATGACTGCAATATACAAATACAGTACCTCCACAGGGTAAATAAAGTGGATAGTGGGGAATGGTTTACACTGAGTGGGGACACAGACACTAGGTGCAACTCCATGAAGCTGATGGGGGCAAGTTTAAGAGAGATACCAGGAAGTACTTTTTCTTGGACAGGGTGGGGGAGGGGTGGAGTAGGCTGCCGGAGGAGGTAGTCTGTGCAGAATCAGTGGGGGCATTCAAAGGAAGGCGAGTCAGTTACAAGGGCTTGGTAAAGACCACAGCAGGAAAAAAAAAGAGCTGGGGGAAGGGGAGAGTTATGAGCTTCTAGAACTCTCTCATTCAGCATTTTAGGCTGGTTTACATGAGGGCGAGAGGTGCATTGTACTCTGCACTGCTCCCCCACTCCTCTGTCTCTGCACCACCGCCATTGCGCATCTACATGGCAGTGGTTGTGGCACTCTGCATCGGTGCTCCCTCTCTTCCGGCATTTTAGCAGCACTTCCCTTTGGACGGGCCGCAGACAGAGCACAGTACAGACAACTGTAGATGAATGCACTCATTTCGTCTGATGAGCCACAGTTGCAACAACCTGTTTCTTTTAGCCACTGTTCTAATGACATACCTTGTGCCTTGTTTAGAGCCGGCATTAGAAACTATATTCAAAGTACAGCGTAGCTGGTCAGAAGACAAAACACTTGCATTGATACATGATCCCACAAAAACGCTGATTGTTCTGTACCACGTCGGAGCACGTCACAGCCGCTTGCAGTGCTCCCTGTCCTGTGTACACTGTCTGACCTGCACCGATGCAGCTCATCTGCGCCGCAGTGTAATGGTGCAGATCAGACAGTGTAAACGGGACTATAATTAGGTTAGATGGGCAGACATGATGGGCCAGTAGCCCTTTTTTCTGCAAACAGTCTATACTTACATGATGGTCTTGAAACCACAGCGAGTGGTGCAGAGCAACTAGAATGTTACCTTGATGCCTGTGTGAAGCCGCTCTGCACTGCATCAAAGGGAAGCATTCATTGCCCTGCCGTACCCTGTTTCCTGGGTTCGCCGTTGCGCAGATTTTCTGTTTTGCACTGCACGGGCCTGCTGTGTAATTGCACTATAGCCCTCACATTGATGCAGCCCCACATCAAGCCTCGGGCTCTCAGCCAGCTGGAAACATAGCAAAAACATCAGACAAGCCACGAGACCGCTGCAGGGCTGCTACGTGTAAACAGAAACGGCAGTGACGCAGGCAGAGCGGAGCGAGTGGTTGGAAATCTCAGCGCTTTGATAAGGGCTCTGTGTAAAAGAGGCTTATGTTTCGGAATGAGAGAGCCAGCCCCTCTGCTAGGCTTACACCACACAGAAAGACTGGGGATACTGTATCCATGGGTGTGGGAAGGCATACTCCAAGTAAATCACAGCTTACAAGTTGATTAGCGAGGGGGCAGCATTATAGTCCCCTACTATTGATTTTGGTTACTGCTACTGTCTGTGATATTCACTCCCTACTGGTGTTATAATGTGAATGTTGCACCCTATTTTAATTAATCATAATATAAATTTTGTTTTGTTAACCAGGAAGTGAACTGGGACCAGCCCTTTTTCAGTCATGCCTGACATAAAACAACTAAAAACGATAACATACAATATTAAATAGATAAAAAAATGTAAGTCATCCAAGCATGAACATTTATTCCTCACTATACAATTTCTTTAAAAGATGTTTAAAATGAGCGACATTCTAAAATGCTAAGTGCTGGTGTATATTCTGCCCTTATTGTTCATTTCCCGAAGCACAGTGGTGTGCACTAGGAGTCTGGGTAACGACTATGCACATGTTTACAGTGGAGAGAGGAGGGCAGCTTCTGGTTTACAGATGTTATTTTCCGAGCTACACTACTGACTACATAAACACAAGAAAGTTTCATAGGCCATGACCAAGCCATGGCTGTACCCTGAACCAGACGGCCTTGCATCTCGCCTTGCATTATCTAGTGACACTGGCGTGCATGCGTTTTATGCAGCCAAAAGAAATGAACACGAGGTTAAGAGGAGAAAGCAAAAAAAAAATATTTTCACAGCTGTTAAACTTTTTCCAGTAAAAATGTAATGCCAAGAAGTGCAAGGTAATTGGGCTAAGAAATATGAAAACTAAGTATAGAATTGGGGTGGTTTTACTGAAACCATAACAGAGGAGAGGGACCTGTGGGTAATATTTTCAGGCAATCTAAAGACAGCAACGCAATTGAATGAAGTAGTGGGAAAGGCAAATATGATGTTGGGTACGCAGGTTGGGGGATCATCACCAGAGAAGAGAGGTGCTGCTACCCCTGTACAGGTCACTTACTTGTTCTCACCTGGGAGACTGTGCACAGTTTAGGGGACTGCATTTGAGGAAGGACAGGGACAGAGTGGAACTAGTGCAGAGAAGGGTAACCAAGATGATCTGGGGACAGCAAGGAAGGACTTAAGAGGGAGAATGAGAGACCTAAACATGTACATGCTAGAAGCGGGAAGGGAGAGAGGAGACATGGGAGAAGCAGTACAAAAACCTCCCCAGGGTTAACAAGGAGACTAGCAGGAAATTCCTCAAACTTAGTAGGAACACAGATGCCGGGGGTAACTCCATGAAGCTGGGCAGGGGAAAATTTAAGAGGGATACCAGAAAGAATTGCTTATCAAAAGGGTGGTTGAAGTATGGTGGAATAGGCTGTTGAAAGATGTGATCTGTGCTAAAAGAGCTGGGAGATTCAAACATGTGTTGGACAGATACGTGTGCTTGATAAATATGTTATCAAAAGGGGAGGAGGAGAGAAGACGTGAGGAGCCACTAGGGTCCTTACATTCAACATTACAAAAGTAGGACTGGGAAGACAAGATGTCCCAAGTGGCCTCTTTCCGCCAGCAAATTCTATGTTTCTGTGTTTCCTATAGGATCAGCCTGGCAGTACTGTCATTACTGAGCAGAGTATGTAGGATGAGAACAGAAAAACGCTTGACCTCTCACTCAGTCAGGGATTATGGCAGGGGCAAGCACACTCCAAGAACGTCAGCGAAGCTGCAGGGGTAGAACATGAGAACATGTACAGGAACTATTCCATGGTTGCAGATGTATTCAATCTGCTACACAGATTAGCTCTCACAGACCTGTTGTCAGAGCATAAATAACCCACTTTACATTGTAGCCGTGGCCCCCAATTACTGTGAGTGCCAGATAAGGGGCTGGATTCTCAAAGGGCCCTTACACTTATGCAAGGTGCGTCAAACACCCACCATGCATCAAAGCCAGGTGTCCCAAATACTGTGCGTTATATTCTGAAAGAAAAGTAATCTCTGTGGCAAAGTCCCTCGGACTGTTGCAAGAGGTCTGCTGCATCAAAACTATGACACATGAGAGAAGGCTACAAGTTGTAGTGCAACTGCATGGGGCAAGATTGCCCCAAGATGAGCCAGAAGGAGGATGTGGGGAGTGGGGTGCGAATGACCCAAGCTGAGGCAAAAAAATGATGCAGGGGGCAGGAATGTCTCAAGGTGAGTAAAAATGAGGATTGAGGCATGGAGGGTGAATGATGCATGCTGCATCAAAAAGACGGTGCGTTGGGCGAGAACTGATGCAAACTGCATTGAACAAGCACTACATGGGGCAAGAAATGACTCAAGGTGGGTCAAAACATACAGCGGATGAAATGGCCATGACACTGGTATGTGCACTCCCTGCAGGAGACTATGGGCTCTATAATCAACCGTCTGTGTGATATACCTTTCTCCATTATGTGCACCGCTGTCAGGCCAGCTCCACCTTGGTCTAATGGATGCATGCTATCACCGGTGCAGTGTCAGGGCTTCCACCTTTGAGGATCTGAAAACAGGGGGCGTTGAATCACTTTTGTGATGCAAGCCCCATTTTGACATGGTGTACCCAGTTTTTTGATGCAAGCTTGGCACAAGCCACTTTGGCACTAGTGGTCCAGGATTTGCAAAAGGTGCATTATAAAACTGCATTTGATGCAACTTTAAGTGCAATCCACATCTTGCATCATATATTTTTTGGTGCAGGCACTTTGCATCATTCTCGGGGCTTCAAGACTCGAGCCAAGGTCTTCATTACTTCTGCGCAGTGATGTCTTTTTCCCCCCGAGTTGAACATCCACACTATATCCTCATAGGATGTGAAAAATGTAAACATGAAAAGAAAACATAGCTTAATGAACTGGGACTTAGTAGGGATTTTTTGACATTTGCCATGCACTGAATGTTATATCAGAGCTCATTCATAGAATCATAGAAACTTGATGGCAGAAAAGGACCTCCTGGCCCATCCAGTCTGCTCCTTTTCCCACCCTCTACTCCTCCCTCCCCCCACTTTGTAACCCCATGTGCCTGTCCCACGCTCTCTTGAAGCCTGCCACTGTTTTGGACCCCAAAACATCCTCTGGAAGCTTGTTCCGTGCCTCCACCACCCTCTCAGTGAAGAACTGTCCCCTCACATTGCCTCTGTAGTTTCCTCCCTGTAGTCTTGACCCATGCCCACTCATCTTAGTGCCTTCCTTCTTGTGAAATAAATGTCCTGAACACACCCTGTTTATTCCTTTTACATATTTAAAGGTCTCAATCATGTCCCCCCTCTCTCTTCTGGTCTAGTGTGTACAGTCCCAGCTCCCTACACCTCTGTTCATAAAATATGCCCCTCATCCCCTGAATCATGTTTGACACTCTTTTCTGTACCCTTTCTATCATATCTATGTCTTTGCTCAGGTATGGCCTCCAGAACTGGACTCCATACTTGAGGTGCGGTCTTACCATGGCTAGCTACGGGGCATCTGGACCTCCCTTCTTCTGCTAGTGATGCCCCTGCCTATACACGCCAGCATCAAGTAAGTTCTCCCCACCGCCCTGTTACACCGATTACTCACCCTGAGGTCATTAATCACGACTATACCCAGCTCCCTATACTGCTCTGTAACCCTGACTTCCTCCTCCCCCCCGGATGTATACCCTGCCTTTGGGTTCCCGGTCTCATTAGCATATCAGGAATGCCTTTGTCAACTAATTAGTATATCTAATGTGGCTTAGTAGCCTGATTAAGTCGCACCAGATATGAGCTCTGATTGGTTGCACACAGAAACATAGATAGTGATGCAGTAAGAGACTTGAAGTCCATTCAGTCTGCCCAGAGTTACTACCTATTAACCCCACTGGCCTACTGCCGGTCTCCACGTGCTATAACTCATACTGTGAACCACACTGCCATTGGTTTACTTTTTTTCATGTTTTTTGGCCCCCCGCTTGACTCTTCATGTCTGCTTCAGGTGGCAATCTCAATGCCCCAGTCCCAACTGCCACCCCCCCCTTCCATCACATCGGCAGGGATCCACATGGGGAGAGACCCGAGGGCACTGGCTCTGTCATTAATGGTGAATGGTGCTAGTTATTTTTATTTTTTTTTTTGTTTTACAGTTTTTCTCCCCTTGCCTTCCCCCTCACCTGGCATGGATGTACATCCCCATGCGCGCCTCCTTAGGCACACGTAGGGATGTCCTGTGTGGGAGACAAACTCCCTCAGACAACCACAGGGGTCGTTACAATGACAGAACCTAGGTACCTCCCTTCCTTAGCTGGGAGTGCTGCCCCTCAGCAGTGCTTCTGCATTCACCTAGGCACCTGCCTGATGTCTCAAGTCTGCTCCCAAATCCGGGCCACTGGCAAGGAATCACATGGCATTTCCACTAAACCATCATGTGCAGCCATTGATTTAGGTGCTAGCATTTGGAACACAGGCTGAAATGCTGTTATTTACTGTGTGCTCTGGGCAGGTGGCTCCGCACAGCAAATGTTTTCTGAATTTAACAGATTTTCAAGGCTAGGCCCAGTGCCTCGTGGGGGAGGGCGCAGCATATCATGTCATGACCACAGCACCTGCACCAGGCAAGAGGAGTCTAGTGCATGCTGCAAAGGCAATGAAAGTACTGCTCACTCAGCTACTGCAGAATCTGCTTCGATGCATCTTATGAGCAGCAATGGAGTAATGAGTGACCAAGTAATTTCAGCCTTCCCCCGACAAATGCCAGGTATGGTGGGGCAGTGCCACTCATGGGGAAGGGAGATGGTTAAAAAAAAGGATAAGTATAGGGTTGGCACAACAGCATGTGGTCAAGCCCACCACTCACATCCCAATGGCCCGCCCTCTTTTCTGGAGCCACTGCTGCCCACGATGGATCCATGAGGAAAGGTTGAGACCCCACGGGGGGGGGAGAGAAGGTACAAGGGCGACAAGGAGGTAGCATCACAAGGATGTCTTCAGTAAGTGGGATGCTGCCGCACAGGTGATGGCATAAGATAGGACAGAAGAACAGCAGTACTCCCAGTGGGTAAACAGATGATATAAAAGATACTGTAAAGTGTAATGATACTCTGCAAGATCTCACAATCATATCCTTCCAGTTCTGCAGCAGCTACACTGGGCAGCCTGTGAGACAGCTCCTAGGTGCTTCTGATGGGATCTACAGCCTTACAGGTTTTGGAACTCTCCTACTATGAGGAACCCCTTTGTTGCTGCTGTTCCTCTCATTCCTTGAGGTCCACAAGTCAGGTGTTGCTGACATGTGCCTTCCTTTCATTTGCTCATAGTTGCTGACCTCAGTTTCTGCAGAAGTACTAAATTACACATACTCCTGGGGCGTTATGGGTAATATATGCAAATCATTATTAAGGAATTTAGCGTGATTTAGCTTAATCAGGACCATAAAGTGATGAAGACATTATAAACTGTCCACCATGGAAACAGTAGACCAGACATGTGTTTTGTCCTGTGTAGAACTCACCACTGTAAGGTGGCTGTCTTAGCCACTTGCAAGAGGTCAGTCAGGCAGTAAGAATGGTTGTTTAGATCATGGTGAGCCCAAAGCAAGAAAATAAATGAAAAGAAAAGAACCTACACCAAAGAGACATAGCTGCAGAAAGTAGGGCAACAAAAATGATTAGGGGTATGTAGGGGCAATCGTATAATGACAGACTAAGTGTGTTAAACCTTATGCCCCTGGAGAAAAAGGAGACCGAGAGGAGACCCGCTGTTGATGTATGATATCACAACTGATAGTGCACTTATGTTAATGCTCAACATGGAACTGAGAAAGGATTCCCACATATAGGGGGTCACAACAGGCAAATTAAATTAAACAACTTTAAGACTGAAGAAATAAAATGGTTTTATACTCAAGAGGATTGTGGGCTTCTGGGATACACTGCCTCCCCTAGTAGAAAACAGTCACAGCAAAGATACTTTCAAAAATAGTGTAGATAAGGTCATTTTAGCAGGGAATATGAGTTATTTCTACTGAATAATGGGAAAGCAGTTTAAAATGGGTCTCTGAGCCTTCTTCTGCTCCACTTAATCTTAGTACGAACCTTATTATGAACCTCAGCACAAAAGCACTGGGGAAAGGGTTATGCCAACAGAGCATCAGCAGTAAATCCTAATTTCCACTCCCAAAATTAATGATGCATCATGGGTAATAATTCCTGCTAACCAACTATATGCATTGCTACCCTTCTATCTTTATTTGTTCCTGGGGAAGACTGCTGTACCTCCATGTCTTCCACTTCAACGCCTGTCCAGATACCACCTCACAAACTCTGGGTAACCTTCTGTTATGACCCCTCCCCCCACAGCAGGGCTCCCTTGACTCCATTCACATGGATCTGGCGTGGGAAGCAGAAGCTCCAGAACAGAGGGTGGGCCATTAGGATGTGGGCTGCTGGGGGAACTTGTGTTGCAACGCTCACCTCATTTTCCCTCAGCTCTGTCCCATTTCACCTTCCCATGATTGATGCCCCTTCCCCATGCCCGACCCATGACTTCAGTCCTGCTCCTGGAACCCTCAGAAGGAGGTGCTGTCACAGAGGGACAAGTGGTGCTCTCCCTGAAGAGTCTGAGCGTGCTGCCTCCTGGGTGTCAGGCTCTGGAGATGAACCACGGTCTCCCGCATAAACCCACTTCCCTCAGCATCACCAGGCTGGTCAGTAAAAATGTTTGAAGGACAATGGAATAAGTATTTTTGTGGGGTCACCACTTCATGAATCCTCACATAGGGGCCTATTCACTAATGTGCGGAGTGGAATACATGCCGCGCAACTCCAACGCATAGCCCACTCCACACCTTTAGGTCCCCTGCATGCATTCACAATGTGGATACGCTCCCTCTATGCACCCAGTTCCCCAGGCGACCACGGAGCTCCGCACGGGGGCAGGTCTGGGGGCAGTGTGGTGGTGGGGGGTGCCAGCACTCTGCACATTCACTACGGTGTGGAGGGCTTTGTGCAGGGGACTGTCGGCTATGCTCCCGAAGAGCAGCCATAAACCATTAGGGCCGGTTACGTACCCCCCCAGGAAGTGGCCACCGACTGTGGTGGACATGGTGGGGGGCATCGTTCCCCCCAGTAGAGCTGCCTCTACCATTGAGACACACCAGGAGGTTGGGGCAGGCAGTCGAAGTACCCCCCCACATCGCGGCTGGTGCTCAGTGGGCCGGCTGACATCATGGTGCCACATGGGTGCAAGGGATCCACTGTGGGTCCCTGCCTGGGCAACCAATTTGCTGCTGCCTGGATCTGCCACTCTGCACCTGCTGGCCCCCTGTAGACCTGCACACCCGGGGGGGTGGGGCCATGTATGGGAGCCGGGCAGGGGCCGGTGTTTGTGAATGCGGCCCCCGCATGGATCTCCCACAGGTTACCCTCTTTAACAAATCATGGGAGGATGCTGTGGTACCTCACGACTGGAGGAGGGCGGATGTGATTCCCCTTCACAAGAGTGGGAGTAAGGCAGAGCCAGGAAACTACAGACCTGTTGGTTTGGCCTCAGTGGTAGGGAAAATGATGGAATCACTTTGGAAAGAAAGAATTGTTGAGTACCTAGAGGCCAGCGGGGCACAGGACCCAAGACAGCATGGATTCACAGTGGGAAGGTCATGTCAGATGAATCTCATAGATTTCTTTGACTGGGTGACCAAAGTAGTAACCAGGGAGGGGGTGTAGATATGGCTTACTTAGACTTTAACAAAGCATTTGACACAGTCCCACACAAACGATTAATAAACAAGTTAGCCAGCCTGGGAGTGGGTCCCAGGGTGGTGGCCTGGGTAACAAAATGGCTGGACAACAGGAGACAGAAGGTAATAGTAAACAGAGTACACTCTGAAGAAAGGGGGGTTACTAGTGGGGTACCGCAGGGTTCAGTACTGGGACCGGTCCTCTTTAATGTCTTTATAGAAGACATTGCGGAGGGGCTGAAAGGAAAAGTATGTATGTAGTATGTTCCATGCTGCCAGCACCCTTTCCCTGAAGAAATGCCTCCTCATTTCCCTCCTGAATCTACCCCCTTCCAATCTCATGTCATGTCCCCTAGTGTTTCTCCCCACCCTCCTCCTGAGTAGGCCCCTGTGTCTGTCCTGATTATCCCCTTCATGTATTTGAAGGTTTCAGTCATATCCCCCCCCGTCCCTCCTTTCCTCCAGAGAATACATGTTTAACTCCCTCAGTCTGTCTTCATATATCAACTCCCCCAGACATTGAATCATTTTTGTTACCCTAAGCTGCACTCCCTTCTAGCAGCCTAATGTCCTTTTGCAGGTACGGGTGCCAGTACTGCATGCAGTACTCCAGATGGGGTCTAACCAATGATCTGTATAAAGGCAGAATCACCTCCCTTCTTCTCAAGGTTATGCCCCTTGCTGTGCATCCCAGCATGTTGTTGGTATTCACTGCTGCCCTTCTGCATTGTGGAATTGTTCATAGCCCCCATGATAAGCACCCCCAGATACCTTTCCTCCTCTGTTACTTCTATGTGCACCCCCCCAGATGGTAGCTCCTTCTCAGAGTCTTTGTTCTGAAGTGCATCACCTTGCATTTTTTCATTGAACCCGAGTTGCCATCTGCCCAACCATGCCTCAAGCCTTTCCAGATCCTTCTGCAGCCCCCGACACCCCTCCTGGTCATCCACCACCACCCCCATCTTGGCATCATCTGCAAACAGACTGATCTTGCTACTGATGTCCACCAAGATGTCTGCAATAAATATACCAAACAGCACGGTTCTGCTGCCTATCCCTTAGCTAGTTCTCCACCTACCCCACCAGATTTCCTCCCGCCCCTGTGCCCCGTAGTTTAGTTCCAAGTCTCCCATGTGGTACCAAATCGAAGACTTTACTGAAGTCAAAGTACAGGACATCCGCCACGTGGTCCCCATCAATCTGCCTAGTCGCCCAGTCATAATAGTCCACTAGGTTGGTCTGGCATGATTTGCCCTTGATGAAGCCATGCTGCCTCCTGTCCTGCACCCCCATCGACCTCCAGTAGTGCCACTATCCTCTCCGGTAGGATGGTCTCAATTAGCTTCCCCACTATGGACGTCAGGCTTACTGGCCTATAGTTCCCTGGCTCGTCCTTGGATCCACCCTTGTGGAGGGAAACCACATGGCCAGTCTCCAATCCTGTGGCACATACCTTGGGTCCAGAGATGTATGGGAAACAGAAACCCAGGGGATGTACTAACAACAACAAAAATGGAAAGGGACCTCAGGGTAGTCATATCAGACGACCTTTAGGTAGGCAAGCAATGAGAGAAGGCAGTAAGGAGGGCTGGGGGATACTGGGATGCATAGAGAGAGGCATCACCAGTAGAAAACAGGAAGTTGTTATCGCTCTGTACAGACAGTTGGTGAAACCCCATCTGGAGTACTGCATGAAGTTCTGGAGATCCCATTTCTGCAAGGACATAGACAGCATGGAGGCAGTCTAGAGGAGGGCAACTAAAATGGTGCAGGTTCTGCAACAGAAGCCATATGAAAAGGGACTAAAAGAGCTTAATATGTATACCCTTGAGGAAAGGAGGAGAGAAGGGACATGATAGAAACCTTCAAGTACCTCAAGGGAATCAACAAAGTCCAAGAGGGGAGCATCTTTCAGGAAAAGAGATGTGCAAGAACAAGGGGGCACAACTTGAAGATAGAGGGGGGACGGCTCAGGGGCAAAGTGAGGAAGTATTTTTTCATGGAGAGGGTGGTGGACACATGGAACAGCCTTCCTGAGGAGGTCATGGGGTCAAAAACAGTGGGGGAATTCAAGAATGCATTTTATTTTATTTAAGTCTTTGTTAACCGGGTAAGTACGCTGATCCAGGGGACCGTTTTTAGGCACGACCTGGACCACAGCAGGTGGCAAATACAGCAGGAGAACATTTATAATGCAATGAGCCCAGAAACAAATGCATATACAGACAGAGTAGGTACAACAGGAGAAAGCAAGTAATGGAGGCTGTACAAATTAAATCTAACAATCAGCACATCAGGGTGAACTTAGGAACAATAAACAAGCAGGGGACAGACATACGACAATTATAGTGGGGGGGTAGGAGGAAATAGGCTGTTGGTTAACTAGAATCTGCAGCTTATCCATCAGGTAGGGAAATGGGCAGACTAGCTGGGCCAAGCAGTACTTATCTGCCGTCAAAGTCTATGTTTCTGTGGGGTGCGTTGCTGCGCCCAAGTTATGTTTCTGTGGCTGTGCACGCCCAGATATGCGCTCGGGTGCACTTCAGTGAATGGGCCCCAAAAAGTGGTAGCCTATGGGAAGCTGTATTAAATGCTTCAAGTGTTTTACCTTTCCTTTTAAAGAGCTAATGGAGCCAAAAGGGGCAAACAAGAATATAATACAAATTTTAAGAAGTAGTTGTAGGTTTTTATATCTGAAGTATTTTTCTTTTTCCTTTTGCTCATTATAAAGTCTTTTATGTGATAATATTGTACTGGTTGTGTGGAGCACCTCTTAGCCTGGCAGCTGACATATCTGTTTCTAGTCCCCCCCCCACTACATCATCAGCATTGTGATCTCACTGCCAGTGACATCAATGGTGACTGGCATGGCAGCCACTGAGTAGTTGTTCCTAAGCAGGTGATATCAGTCAGTGAGGTCACAATGCTGATGATGTAGTGTGTGTGTGGTGGGTGGGGGGTGGCGGGGAGGTAGAGCTATATATATCAGCTGCCAGGCAGAGTGCTATCCCACATATCACACCTACCAACATCAAAGAAACAATCTTCTAATTAAACAAAGGGAAAATAACAAGTGCCTCAGATATAAAAGGTAATGGTTGACTGCTTTTAAAAACTAGTATTAGTTTTAGTCTTAGTCTTTAGGCAGTATACTAGATCTTTAATGACTTTACTGGTTTGGTATATTTAAAATTTTGGCTGCGTATTAAACAAATTCACAGTAGTCCAGTGCTCCAGTTGAATAAATTATACCAATGTCTAGTATCATGACATTATCACAGCAAGACTAATGCACACATGAAGAATTACTAAATTTGATAGATTTTACACGTAGCACTATTAGCAAACCTTATAACAAGCATTGCATAGGTTTTTCTATATTCCACAAGGGGTGGTCTCACTCTGATAATGTCATGACGCGGGATGCCGACATCCTTTTATGGTTGGAGTGGTGGGGGGATGATGCTGGATTTTCGAGTATTTCCAAGTACAGCAGCACTTACCTTCACAGTTCACAGGACAAGACCTGAATTTGGAAGCAATGTCTTCAGCTTTGCAGTACCAGTAACCTAAAACAAACTCCTCCAGGGGAAGAATGCTTCTAGCTTGCAAATATTTAAGTCCAGGTTTCCAGTCACCATAGAAATCCTTGCATTTGTTTCGGTCTCGTGTCCCCCTTTCCCGACCTTGATCACATTGCATAACAGTGTTCACGCTCTTTAGTTGCTGCAACCCCCAGATATTAGCTTGCTTTGATTACTGTTTGGACTTACTTACCTTTGCAGTTTATTTTTTCCTTGCATATTTTACACGTGACAATGTTAATCTGTTCACTGCTGTTATCCACCTTAGGACCTCCATGAAAATAAGATGCTACACCTCACAGGGTTATCCCAGTTAGAGTAATTTCAAATAAATAAATACAGTTACTTACAAAATTTAAATTCTACAAAACCAACCTAGGCTTTGAAAGTAAAGGTAAAACACTTACAGCATCTAATTCAGCTCCCTTAGGTGGTTAACCCTCACTCCCCTGTGGAAGGAGTAGTTATATAGTGATCATTCCAAATATACTTAGATAGCTGTCCTTTAAATGAAGAAGTCATCAAATGTAAAATGTAACTGATATGTCTAGGAAAACTTTGACAGCTATAATATTCAGAAAAAAATATAGCTCATAAAATGTCAAATTTTTTTTTGAAATATGTTCAGTATTAATCTTACCCTTGCTCTTTAATACTTTATTAAGGGTATTTGAGTAAAACTGTGTCCTTGAGCCTTGGAATTCATCTGCTCTGGCTGTTCTTTCCCCACTTAAAGCAGCAGTATTTGTTAGTTGGGAAAAATGTCGTCATGTCGTTTTTTTGCAATAATATGTTTCTGACAAAATCAGAGCCATCATTAGTACATGTCCATTTCTCTCTGATAGTTTTTTTAAAACAGCTTTTATTGCAAAGTTTGTAATTAATGACTCACGTCATTACAGATGGCTGCCACTAGTAATTTTTTTTTTCTCTGTCGGTTTCTCTGCCTGCTGTCCCCGGTCCCTGCGGCACTCCCCCAGCCCTGTCACTGACTCATCTCATGGTTTTATGGGTTAACCACCACTTACTCAGAGCTGTATCAGTGGGTAGCTAGCTACGTAGGATTGTGCAGCACCTTGGGGGGGATGCTGAGCGAACCAGGGTATGAGCCTCCATTTACTCCCCAGGGGCATCTGTGAGTGACACCATGCATGCACGTGTGTAGTGATGCACATGCGTGCAACGTCAATGCACACCGCTCCACCTCTGCTGGTCCTGCTACTTGGTCTCTGCTAGGTAGCAGTCAAGTGGCGAGACTCAGGATCCCCACCTCTCCGAGGGAAGATAGCCATCTTGGGATGCTCAGCCCTCCTTCACCCAGCCAGCCCCCAAGCAACCCTGGTCTGTTCCTGAACTTGAGTCACCGATGCGGCTGGAGGTAAGGAACCTGCACCTCTGCCCTCCACACCGCTGGACAGGTTCACCACTAGTAATTTTTAAAAATCAATTCCCTTGATGTCACTTTTTCATTTATTTTTTTTTATTTCGATCACGGATTACAAATACCTTTGAGTTTAGAACTCTTTTACAAAGGTTCCACGTCATCAGCATAATACAATGGGTTAACAGAACAAAAAATATGGCAAAACAGCACACATAGAGAAAGAAGATCAACAGGTTTAGACTAAACAGGGTATGGTAAAATAATTGTAAATAAGAAAAAAAGCATTAGTTGCCATTCACAGTGCATTAAAGAATAGAAACGAGTAACACTAAGCAGTTTCATGCACAGGAATGCATACAGTAAATTGAAAATCAGCCAAAACAAGCTTTGTCAGTTACTGGGAAAGTCATAAGGTAAGTTGAAATCAGCCAGCAGGCCTTCTCAGGGCAGACATGGGGGGCATTAGGTAGAGGGGAGGAGAGGTGAAGGGGGTAGGGTAGCAGGGGGGAGGGGATGTCAGAGATGGTGCTAAGGAGATTTAACAGTAATTAAGTGCTAGGGTTTTAGATTGCCAAAAAGGGTTTAGTGGAAACAGTCACAGGAGTGAATGGCAGAGAGTAGTCGAACTTTTGGACTCTACATGCTGGATTCATACTGTGTATGTATTAGACGGGAGCTAATACACAGTTCTGATGGTAAACCGCTCAACATCACAGTATGAGGTTTCATTTGTTTTTATAGCGGGCTTGGCCAAAGAGCGGTTACTCTACGTTTAAAAACTTTACAACCCCATATCTCAATTCAGGAATTGAATACTATGAGAGAAAACATTCATATTTTACCACAAATATAATATTATTAAAAAAACTGTATGATGAACTTTTTTTCCACTTACAAATACTGCGCTTAAAAGTCCTAATCCTCTCTTTCTGACACCACAATCGTCTGCCGAGAAAGCCACTGTGACACAACAAGCAAAGTAGGAGACTGTGGGTGTGGAATATGTAAAGACAAAAACCTAGAAATATAAAAACAGGAAATTTGACGGCAGGAGACCAACAGCCCAAGTCTGCTCATATTTATTACTACCTTACCCCTCAGCCTAGTGCTGTGGTGGGTTATTCACAGTCAGTAAGTAATGAGACATGACAGGGTGGGAGTTAGGCTGAGATAACCGCATACCCTGGGGCATAGTAATGCCTGATGCTGCAGGCTGAGGACCTTACAGCCCCTGGAAGTGTGGTTATTTAGCCTAACCCACAACCTGGAGTGACATACTGCACTTATAAAATGGGTTATATGGAACAAAATGTACGCAGGCGACAGAATTCAAAGTTAAATTTACATGTAATGCTACTTTTTAAGGGAAGAAATAGTCCCCAAACTTTCAAATGTGAAAGTGAAAATGCATGCCCACTAATATGTGTATTGGATTGGCAGACAGGGTAGCACCTGCACTTTTTTCGTGTGAGTTAGGCTGAAGTAAAAGTACAGGTACCAGCCTGTATCAGCCAATCAGCAGCCAGCCTTCTCTGTACCCATTTTATTAGCAGCTGTAACAGAGGAAGTCTAAAGGAGAAAATTCCGGTTACAAATGTTATTAGTTAGAGCCCGATCCTGAGAGTCCTTCACAAGGGCATAGGGCTACCAGCGGCCAGAGCATACAAAATATAGCCTCTGCACATGCATCATCATCATCATCAAATCCCTCGCACATACTCCTAAATGTCCACCGCTAACCCAATCACGCTTGGTGCAGGCCTTCATCAAGGCATTTAGGTTACTCAAGAAGGACCCCTGATGTAATTCTGTGCTCCCTTACATGGGCCTGGAGCAGTATTCAGACCCACTGTCACCCACTGTTGTTTCCAGCCCTCCATAAGCTTTTGGAGGGCTTGGAGGGGTGCAGCCACCATTCTTACTTCTAAAAAATTTATATTACATTGGAAAGGGGATATGGCAGTCTGAGCTGGAGTGTCATATCTCATTACATGGTGCACGGAATCCACTGGACCACTAACCCATGCATCTAATCGGAAGACCCATGTCCATCCGGCCATGCTCTGCCCCCTTCCACCAGCCCACCCCCTGCTGCCAAACAGAGCTCTGCACTCACAGACAGGGGTGCCCCAGGACTACGGATATCGTCTCCTGGGTAGAGACACCAGAGGAAGGAGGAGAGCTGGGGTGAATGGGCTGGCAACTAGCAAATGACATGAATGCCAGCCTGCCTGTGGTCCAGGCCTTGAGAAAGGAAAATGGAAAGGGGCAAACAAAAAAATTATGAATTCTAAACTAAGGCATATCAAAATATTATGTTTACAAATGTTTTCCCAAAGGTGTCAGCTGCTCCTTAAACAAGTACATTTACTGAGCCCTGTAGATATTTGTTAACCAGTTTGCAAGCAATTCCACAAATGTGAGAAATTAATTAGGGCATTTGGTGTTTTCTCTACAACTTAAGAATATTACAAGAAAAACAAAAAAAAAACCTTTTTTTAAAGTAGTTATGATACTCTTTTTAGGCGAACTGAAAGTTTAAGATACAAGCTTTCAAGGCATTAATATAAGCCCTCAAAAATTTAGCATCTTAAACTTTCAGTTATCTTTATAAAGGTATCACAGCTACCTAACAAAACATTTTTTTCCCCCATGATTTTGTATGTGCTTACATACTACACCCAATGTGTTAATCAGGGTATTACAAATATCACTGGTTAGAAAGATTTTAAATAAATGGGGCGAGGGGCGGGGGTCATTATAATAGACATGTGGCTCATGATACGGGGTTTTAAGTCAAGGAACCAGCACTCTTTCAACTTGACCTGAAAACTGCTTGAGCGGTCCACCAGTACGGGAATATTCTAAGGAGCAGGATTTCATGTGATAGAAGGTCTAATAGTGTAAGAGACTGCATTATGATTTAGAGCCTTATAGCAGGGGGACGTCGGGGGGGGGGCAAATGGTCCTGGGAATATCATTTTTCAGTTGTGCTTATACCATTATCTTTTGCCAGACTTTTGCTATACAGACTAATAGCTCTCAGAAATGGTATGCTGTATCTTTGGAGGCCACAAGTGAATAATTTAGTTCTCTAAGAAACATTACTGATTTTCTTGCCGTGACCAGAAATCTTACTTTACTGTTAGAAAAGCACAGGCAATGGGTTGTGCAGCTCGGTGGTAGCATGTGGAACTGTCAGGTGAGGACACCTGGGTTCGATAGTGACTGTCAGTCTCTCATTACCTGGTGTGGGTGTGGTTCTAAGCAGTGAAGCTGTTGATGCTCTTGCTACGTGATGATGGGGGGAGGTGTCGGCCTCAATGTTTTCCTCCCGGCCCCCCACACACATGGTTGTGATTTCATGCATATGATGCAACAAGCAAACAGAGGGTGGGGTATGGGAGAACATGGAAAAGGGGGTCTGGGGGAACTGAATATAGGAAGGGCAAATGTATTTTATAGTGCTCAATTCCACAGGCTCAGGTTGCTTTTACATAACAAAAATACTAAAAAAGAACATTTAAATACTGTACAAGTAACAATAAATAGAATTGTTATGTTATAAACATAAAAGGCGATAGTTTCTTAAAGGATAAACCTCTGATTAAAACAGACTCTGTCATTTTTAAATAGATCGTAGCACCAAAAGTCAGTTGGCAGAACATGTTAGTAATTTGTAAAAGTAGTCCTTTAGTACTTTTTATTTCTGAAGTGTTTTTTTTCTATGTGCTCATTAGATGTTTTTTTATTTAACAGTACTGGGTGTGATGTCAAAAATCAGTGAATTAACCAGAAGCAGACATAACTAGTTCTATTCCTCCCACTGCATCGTCAGCATGTGACTTCACTCATTGTTAAATCACAAGTCCTTGCTGCCGGATTGGTAACATGCCTCAAAAGTTTCCAATCAAGCAACAGGAGATTGGCTCTTCTTGGCTACTAGCGATGTCACAGTCAGTGATGTCACAATGCTGATGATGTATAGGAAGGAATAGAACCAACTATGTCAGCCTCCAGGTAGAGTGCTGTTCCACACTTCATACCAAGTATTGTCAGGAGAAAATCTTCTAATTAGCAAAATAGAAAAGAATAAAATACCACAGATATAAGAATAGCTTATGTAATAATAGGTGACTTCTTCTGAAAATTATTATTAATGCCAGGCAGTATACTAGCTCTTCAAGGTGTTAATGGAAACCTGCTAAAATCAATCACCAGTCCAAAAGGTTCAACTTCAGATTAGAGGTGGACAGGAAGCTGTTGTGGATAATGGTTCTGGAATTTAAAGGTAATTTCCGATGTAAGGCAGCCACTCACACATAGTGGTGGCTGTCCTCATTGGCTGTCATTTTATCCTGCTTGTAATAATAAAAAGTATTTAGTACCTGAAGGATATGCCTTTTAATTTAGATTTTTAGAGTTCAGCCCTCCGCAGTTTGAATGTCTGGGTTCGGCCGCCACGCCCTCGCACTCAAGCACGTAATGACTTGTGGCATGGGACAGCATGGGAGCGTGCCCCATTGAAATGAATATGGCTGGATTTCTAATTCATTTTTAAAGTACAAAACAGTCAATGGCGATTAATGAAGGACACCGCTCGACTAACATGGCCCATGTACTCCCGGGTCGCCCCTGAAAAAAGGTCCTCTGGGGACCAGTGGGCTTACCCGGTCACCAAAATTTAATAAATAAATAAATAAATAAATAAATGTTAGTTGAGCGGTGTCCTTCATTAATCACCAAGTGACCGTTTTGCACTTTAAAAATGAATTAGAAATCCAGCCCCATTTATTTCAATGGGGCGGTTCTGCACTTCCCCGGCTGCTACCGCCACCACGGCTAAGTGCGGGGGCATGGTAATGAACCCAGACATTCAAACTGCAGAGGGCTGACCTCTAAAAATCAAAATTACAAGGCATATCCTTCGGGTACTAAATACTTTTTATTACAATCGGGATAAAATGATGGCCGATGAGGGCAGCCACCACTATGTGTGAGTGGTAGCTGCTCTCTGATAGGTTGGAAATCCCCTTTAAAAGGGTGGATTTTGGTAGGATAAGGGAGCTGTTGAGGGAGAAACTGGAGGGGCGGAGGCAGGAGAATGGTGGACAAGTGGGAATTGATCAAGAATTGGGTATTAGAGACCATGAGTCTCTTTGTAAGGGTGGAATGAAAGGACACGTGAGGAAAGAAACCACTGTGGTACACAATACAGTTGGGTGAGGTTGTGAGGGACAAAAGGAAGGCCTTCAAAATAATACAAAACCAGCCAACTGGAGGAGGATAGGGTGGTGTATCTTTCTTTTCAGTCTACATTTTCCTACCTTACCCTTGCCATCCAACCAGGAGTATGCACTGTTGACAGGGATATACCCAGCTCAGGCTCTACGAATCATCATGCAGATGGCATTTGGGAGGGAGTTTTTATTCTCCCTGGTTTTCACCCCTTAAGCCCACTCTTCTCCCCCTGGTGTCAGCAGTGCTATAATGGCCTCACATGTACCGCAAACCCCTGTAGGAAGAGGGTGCTCTCTGTCCCACCTGCAGGGGTCACTAGTGCACTGGAATCCATCTCATGCCCTTTCCTTGGGCAAGGGGCATTGCCTTTCAACATCTGCCTACAGCCTAGCCAGTGCTGCATGGTCTGCACTGGCAGCCTGTGCAGTGGCGCATCACCCGCAAGATAGGCGTGTTAACATTCAAGCCTACAAAGTCTGGGCCCAAGCTACCTGAAAGATCTCTTGATGTCCTATACACCCTCCCGCTCCCTCTGATCTACTGGTATGGGCTTATGCTATTTCCCCCATTCTTGCTTGAAACAAGCACAGGACAGATTTTTTTTGGGTTGCTACCCCACTGGTTTGGAACAACTTTTGTTATTAGATCAGCCCGTATGGTGGAGGCCTTCAAGCTCAAATTGCAGACTTACTTATTTGCTCAGGCCTCCCCTGAATAATTTTAATAAGATTGTCATTGATTATTTTGACTTGGAACCTTTGTAAAAAAGCTCTCAGCTCAAAAGTACTTGCGATCTGAATCAATAATAAATAAATAAATATTTGTACTATATTTATATATTTCATTGCCACTGTTTCATGTTTTTTTATTAATGTGAGGTGCCCTGAGCCTTTGGAAAGGGTGCCATATAAATGTGTTCATGTATTTATGTGTTTATTTCATCATTCGGATTACATCTTTGAGCACAAGTAATCATTTGCAAAGGTCCCAGGTCTGAGTCAAGAAGATGATTCATTAAACAGTAATCTCGTGTGGTACGGTGACGGCGCTCTGAAGAAGCGGCCGGCAGGGATGCCGGGGAGGAACATAAACCCCCCCCAGTAATATCGTGTTCATTACAGTTAGTAACGCAGCAATGGCAGCTCACATGGAGCGTAGTCATCAGTAGAAACCAGCAGCTCACGTGGAGCTTTGTCAACAGAACATCTGAAAGCTACAGTAACCAGAAAACAGCAGCTCCAGGGGCACATAATCAGTAGTGAGCATTGGAGGCCCTTGGTACCTGTGTGCACACAGTTCATAAGAAGTGGGGGGGGGAGAGAATGAGCCAAGAGGACCTAGTCAGCTGTAGCAGGTGCATTTGGTACTTTTTGTGAGTTCTGTTCTCAGTGCGGTCTTGAACTGAGCAATTTTAGGGAGCCCTGCAAGGGTTTCAGGCAAGTCGTTAAGCCATTCAGATGCCCTTACTGCAAAGGAATGCTTGCCAAGTTTTATAGAACGGTATCTCTAGGGCATTCATAGACATACTCCTGGTAGTGTATTAGTTGTTAATGGGGTGGAAAAAGTTACGGATCACAAATGGGATAAGGCCCAATAGTGCTTTTTTTGCATGTAAACAGGTCTGATATCTTAGTCTTTCATGCAGGAGGAGCCAGTTAGTCAGGGTATAAAGGGAGCAGCTGTGTCCAAGCATGTTAGCCCCAAGTGCAAAGTGACAAGCCTTATGAAGCACTACCCTAACTCTGTTAAGTATGGGGTCACTAGCTGCTACACAGACAGGGAGGCCATAGCCCAGAATCGGTAGGACTGTGCAGGACACTACAAGATGCCTTGCTTCAGTGGTGAGGTTCAGGCGATCCCTGAACAGCGCACCCAGCTTTCTATTCTCAAGGCTAACAATTTTATTCATGTGTGAAGAGAAAGATAAAGTGATATCCAGGGCAATACTTAGATATTTGAAAGATTCAGACTGTTTCAATGTATTTCCTTTATCATTTAGGATAACTAGGGGAGGGATCCTTTTTTTCACTTACAGCCCTGAGAACAGCATGATCTTGTTTTGGTTTTTGCAGTTTAAGACCAGCTTGTTTAACGAGAATCATTTCTCTAAGGACTTAAAGTCATTTTGGAGGTCAGAACATAGTTTCGCCTGTTGTGCACTACTGGAATAGAGAACAGTATTGCCAGCGTATAAGTGTGCCTTAGATGTCAAACAGGCATCTGGAAGTCTTTTTATGAACAGACTAAAGAGGAGGGGGCTGAAAACAGAGTCTTGCGGCATGCCCACTGAAACACTTTTAACATTAGAGAGAGAGAGAGCTGTCAACCTTTACCCTCAGTGAATGGTCGGTGAGGTAGCTACAGAACCAGGTTACTATGTCCTGTAAGAGGCCAAGGAAGAGGAGCTTGTCAAGCAGCAGCTGATGGTTAACAAGGTCAAACGCTTTGGTCAAGTCAATGTACATAGCTCCCACCAGGTGACCACCATCAAGGACCTCGTGCAAGAAGTGGGTACATTCTAACAGGGCGGGTGTGGGCATTGAATATTGTACTTGCATAGGTAGTTGACTAGTTGGATCGATGCTATTTGTTCTAGAGGCTTGGACAGGAAGGAGAGGATAGAGGCCTGTAGTTGGCTGGGTTGGAGCGGTCTCCACTTTTGAACACAGGTGTGACTAATGCAGTTTTTCCATATTCCAGGGTACTGGGAAAACCACAGTGAAAGTAAGTAAGTAAGTAAAACTTTATTTATAAAAAGCACCTTTCTCAGAATCAAGGTGCTTGTACAATACAGAACTGATAACGCAATCAATAAACCAACAATTTAAAATTCCATAAATACAAAAAAGTCAAACACCTTAGTAATCGGCTGGGCAAGTTCAAGTGCCAGGGGCAGCAATTTCACGTCTACCACGTCACCCTTCCACCCTAGTTTTCCCTAGAACTCTTTTAACATATTTGAGAGTATCAGCTATTGTGATGGGTTTGAAATAGAATTTGGGGTAACCAGGGTCATGGTCAGAACTAGTAGGTAGATACAGATAGGTAAGTAAATAAAATGACCTTGTCTTGTAATGCCTAACCTGCCCTTGATGCAGTGAACAACGTCCACTCTCAAACACCACTCACCTGCATGGTAGAGTGACATGCCACCACAGGACCACTGGGGACACCAGGGTGGCATATCTTAAAAGGATCAAGGAGGCCAGCAAGGCAGTTAGGAGGTTAAAGTCAGATGCTGAGTTGAGACTACCAGAGGGACTTAAGAAGGCGATAAAACTTTGGCTACATATGGTAGAAGTGCATAACAAAGGAGGGGACTGTAAAACTGAGGAAGGGAGAGGGGTGGGAGGAGGAGGAAGTCAAAGGTAAGGTGGATATAGTGAACCAGTACTATTTGTTTTGAGTTTTCACAGTAAAGGATAAGGGGACGCTGCATAACTATGCCATCAAGGCCAGAGTAGGAGGTGGGGGAGGGTGTTATCCTCATGTGCTGAAAGAGATAGGATGGGTCCCGGCTGCAGCCCTGGCAGCGATCCTTAATAGGTCATTAGAGACAGGGGATGTGCCAAGGGATGGGAGGACAGCAGAGGTAGTGCCCCTGCACAAAGGCAGAAATAGGGGCGAACCAGCCCTGACATCTATAGCAGGAAAGTTACAAGACATCATAGTTAAGGAGAGGCTAGTGGGTTTTCTGGAAGCAAATGGACTTCAGGACACTAGACAGCATTGGTTCACAAGAGGGAGCCTGTATCAAACATACTTAAATGACTTCTTTGACTGGGTGACAAAGGTGGTGGACAAGGGTCAGGTAGTGGACGTACTGTACCGTGACTTCACCAAAGCCATTGACTCTGTCCCGCACAAATGGTTGGTCCAGAAGATTAGTATCCTGGTAGGGGGAGGGACAGGATTACACAACGGGTAAGGAACTGGCTAAGTAAGAAATCCCAGAGGGTCATTCTCAGTAGGGAGCACGCAAAGATCAGAGAGGTCACCAGTGGGGTGCTGCAGGGATCGGTTGTGGGATGGGTCCTCATTAACATCTTCATTTGTGACACTGAGGTAGAGATCCAGGGGAAGAGCTGCCCTTTCAAAGACAATGCCAACATCTGCTGAAGAGTGGATGATGAGGAGGGGGTAAGGACTATGAGGGAGAACCTGGATAGAACTGAAACATAGCCAAGGGTATGGCAGCTGAAATTCAATGCAAAAAATTGGAAGGTAATGCACACAGGGCCAAAAAAACTGAAAACAGAACAGAGGAGAGGGATAGCGGTGAAGAAAATGACAGAGGGGAGGGACTTGCGGGTGATGATATTACTAGACAATTTGAAAATGCCAGCACAGTGCATTAGGGCAGTGTGGAGGTGAACAAGATGCTAGGATGCATAGCAGGGGTGATAAGCAACGGGATGGGAGAGGTGATCCTGCCCCTGTATGGATCCCTAGTGTGTCCTCCCTGGAGTACTGTGTGCAACTCTGGAGTCCACACTTGAGAAAGGAAAGAAAAAGGGTGGAGGGGGTGAACAGAAGGAGGACCAAAATGATCCAGGGGCAGCAGGGGAGGGCTTACATGTAGAGGCTGGAGGACCTCATATATGGTGGAGGCAAGATGGGAGGGGAAGGGGGACATGATCAAGATTCATAAATACCTATTCTGGGTAAGTAAAGTAGATAGTACAGAGTTGTTCATCTTGAATTGGAGCACAAGCACTGGGGGAACCCAGTGGAGCTGCCGAAGGCAGAGCAGTTAGGAGGGCTATCAGGAATTACTGATTTACAGAAAGGGTGGTGGAATATGTGGAACAGACTACCAAGAGATGTTGTCTGTGCCAAATCAATGAGGGGATTCATAGAGAGGTGGGTAGGCACATGGGACTGGATGTGTATGGTCAAAACTGCAACAGCACATATGCATGGTCAAAAAACGCACGAGCACAACAGCGTGCGCGGTTTGGGAGTTTGTTTATCTAATGTAGTGCAGTTTTGGGCCACGTGGTTTTGTACTGGCTGCACAGTTCACTTTTTCCCCATGCTGCTTTTGACTGTCTTGACATAGCACTGGGACTGGAAGAGACATCAGCAAAAAGGGAAGGGGGAAGAAGAGTGAAGGGCCACTGGGGCCCTCACAGGCAACAATAAGCAAGGCATGGCAGACTGGACGTGCTGCAATACCTTTTTCTGCTGAGAAATTCTACATTCTATATTTCTATAGGCTCTTATACAGGGAACCTACCTGGTACAGCTTCACTCTTCTTCCCCCTTCACTGCAATCAGCTCACTCCTCTCTGTCTGCAACGCTGGCCTTTTTGTTTATACATGATCTGCCCTGCCTCACTCTGATGGCTCTTCTGGCATTTTGACAATGTTCCTGGCTGGCCGCAAACCCAATGAATTGCCTGTGGAGTTGGGAAGGGGATCAATGTAAGCGCCACCGTCTGATTACATGGCAGTACAGAACAGCCAAAACACACCGTGTACACAGGGAACGCGTGGGGATGGATTGTTCTCTTCCATGGCGGTGCGCCTTTACATTACTCAAAAGGTAACGGTGTAATTCTTCTGCACCACTCACAATGGTGCAGAGCTGCTCATGTAAAAGGCTCTTATGTTTCAAATAGATAAGTTTTTTTAGTCCCTTTTAAATGTCTCTCCTGATGGAACATGCCACAGGCTAACGAGGAGGGCATTCCTAATTATTGATGCCACCACAGAGAATGCCCTGTGCCCCACATAATACACACAGTATGGACAAAGTGCTTCTTCACATTCTTCAGGTGTTTGTGGTTTGTTTTCAGTTTGGTTTCAAAATGGTATTGTTTACATGAGTCTTTTCAAACCTTTATGCATCCCCTAATGCATCTGCATTCATGACTTTATATTGCATTTATTTGGTAAATACATACTGATTT
The DNA here is from genome assembly GCA_016271365.2 of Neoceratodus forsteri. Classification (NCBI taxonomy): domain Eukaryota; kingdom Metazoa; phylum Chordata; order Ceratodontiformes; family Ceratodontidae; genus Neoceratodus; species Neoceratodus forsteri. Next base: position 62,794,602 of record JADMNL010000036.1, on the reverse strand, counting down.
ATTGCAGAATCCTTTATTATACTTTATTTTCAATATAAAGTAATCTCACAGTAGCCAGGCAAATCCTAATAAAATATATAACAGTCAGGCACAATTCAGTTTATATGTTTATATCTACAGTTACTCTGTCTCTTATGGTTATAAGAGTGCATTCTCGGGTTCTCTGGGTGAAAGAGCTGCAACGCCCAGCTAAGCAATTCTGGTGCACAAAGAACTTGAGAAGAAACTCTTGTAACCATAACAGACACAGGAACTGAACACATAAACATATTATAAAAACATAAGCAGTGACGGCAGGAAAAGACCAAAGGTCCATCAAGTCTCCCATTGGGCCCTATATAACCCCCTGACCTAGTGTTGATACAGGGTTCAAATGCTCCCCGTCAGTCTTCCTATTCCTTTCCCCGGTTTTGTCTCTACAAGTGAGCACTCTTCCTTTTGCTCTGTCCCAAGACCATTTGAAGCCCTCCATAGTTTTAGCTCCCACCACCTCGGTCAGCAAGCTGTGCCATGGTTCCACCACCCTTTCAGTAAAATAATACTTTCTCACACACCTTCTGAACCTTCCTCCTGTCAGCTTCCAGTCATGCCCTTGTGTTGTTAAACTGGTGTTCCTGCTAAATAATTCCTTTTAGTTCACTTTTTTTATTCCTTTCAGGAATTTGAAGGTTTCTATCATACCCCCGGTCTCCAGCGAGTACATACTCAGTGCCCTAAGGCGTTCCTCATAGGACTTCCCCTGCTGGCCCCATATCATCTTCATCACCCTACGCTGTACCAGTTCTAGCCTATCCTTGTCCTTTCCAAGGTGAGGGCTCCAGAACTGGGCACAGTACTCCAGGTGTGGCCTCACGAAGGATTTACAGAGGGGAGTATCACTTCTTTCTTTCTACTATCTATACCCTGCCAGTACACCCCAGCATCTTGCTTGCCTTATAAATCATGTTACAGATCTTTGTTAAAATAAATGGAATGTTAATTTAAAATCAACATGTTTTACTTTGCAGGTTATTAGAGAATCATCTTTGTGGGACATGGACTTGGCCAACTGAATGTAGAATTTTAGAACTATCTGCGTGAGACACCCTTTTATGGTTATTATAGATCGAGGGAGCACTCCCAACCAATGGGAGCACTCCTTTCCTCTGTGGGTGAGACACTCTAATTCTGTCGAGTTTCAGTAATATATTAATACCGCCACCAAGTCCACTCTTACGGTTTTAAGAGTGGTCTCACTTATACATCCTTAAGGTATAAGAACCACTCACCTTTGGTTCATGGTTCTCATACCCTAAGAATGTGGGTCAGACCACTCTTACAACCATAACAGTGGTCTTGGCAGCAATATCACTGGGTGGGCAGAGGTGGACACAAGTCCATTTACAAAGGAAAGAGTCCTGAAGAAACTTGCAAACCTGAAAGTGAACAAGGCCATGGGACTGGACGGAATACACCCAAGGGTGCTAAGGGATCCCAGGGAGAAGCTTGCTGCACCACTGATTGCCTTAGTCAACAACTTGCTGGAACCTGGAGTGGTTCCAGAGGAATGGAGGAGAGCTGACATAGTCCTGGTCCATAGGAGCGGATGCAGGGAGAAGGCTAACAATTACAGACAGGTTAGTCTCACATCAGTGGTGGGGAAATTAATGGAAACCCTGTTAAAAGAAAGGCTAGTGGAATATCTTGAATCCAATGGGTTGTTAAGACCAAAGGCAGCATAGTTCCATGGGGGAAGGTCATGCTAGAAGAATCTAATTAATTTCTTCAACTGGGTGACCAGAGAAACAGATCAAGGAAAGGCAGTGGATGTGGCCTACTTGGACTTCAGCAAGGCTTTCGACACTGTACCACATAGGAGACTGATAAAGAAACTGGACAGTCTAGGGGTGGGATCAAAGCAGTAAACTGGGTGTAAAACTGGTTAATGAATGAATGACACAGGGTGGTGGTAAATGGCGCTCAGTCTAATGAGGGGACAATGACCAGGCTGGGTGCTGCAGGGCTCAGTACTAGAACCGGTCCTCTTCAATGCCTTCCAAAGTGACATTTCAAAGCAGCTGGAAGGGAAGGTATGACTTTTTGCAGATGAAACCAAAATCTGTAAAAGGGTGGATACTCAGAAAGAGGTAGAGAGAATGAGTAAAAACCTTAAAAACTTAAAAAGTGGTCAGGGGTATGACAACTGGAGTTCAATGCCAAAAAGCGCAAAAGCATGCACCTAGGACATAGAGACCCAGGAGCTGAGTATAAAATGATGGTGGGGGAGGTGGTGGAGGGGAGTCACTAAGTAGGAAAGAGACTTCAGGATTATAATATCTGATGACCTCGGAGTGGTGGGCAGTGTGACAAGGCAGTAGGCAGGGCCAGTGGGATGCTGGAGTGCATAGAGAAAGGTGCCACCAGCTGGAGGAGGGAGGTGGTGTAACCAATGTATAAGTCACTGGTGAAACTCCACCTAGAGTAATGTGTCCAGTTCTAGAGGCTGCATCTCAGAAAGGACATAAACAGAGTGGAGGCAGTCCAGATGATTGCAATGAAAATGGTGCAGGGGTTGCATGAGAAGCCCTACGTGGAGAGAGTAAGGGATCTCAACATGCACAGTCTGGAGGAGGGGGGACATGATAGAGACCTACAAGTACCTCATTGGGGTGAACATGGTACAGGAGGGGAGTCTATTTCATATTAGGACGTGCACCAGGGTAAGAGGGCACGCAAAGAAGTTTGAGGGAGGGAAAGTTTAAGAGGCAAGTGAGGAAATACTACTTTACTGAAAGAGTGGTAGATGCATGGAAAAGTCTGGCAGCAGAGGCAGTGGGGGCAAAAACAATGTGAGGCTTCAAGCATGCATGGCACAGGCATAGAGAAATACTGGTAAATAGGCAGGGAGGGAAGGAGTGTTTCCAGAGACCAGTTGACATCTGGGCAGAATGGGTGGGCCAAGTGGTACTTTTCTGTCAACAAATTTTTTTTTTTGTTCAGCCCTGGCTCCGGTCCCTGGCCTGCCCACTACTCCCTACATCTCCAGGCTTCCCCCCTGGACAGGGCCGCCGAGCAGGTGACCCCTCCACAGGAACTCTGGTTGTGAAGGCCTGGCTTGCCCCTCAGAGCGGGGTCTTCGGCCTGAGTGGGGAGCAGCAGCAGAGACGTGGCCATCATTAGTGGCCAACATTTTTTTGTGTGTTTTTTCCCCCCCTTGGGGTGGGCACGTGCAATGACACCAGCGTCCACCCCGCCCCCCCAATATGTGTGGTGCCGGCCATGTAGGACTTCCAGCCTCCACCAGGGGTCCTCATTGTACCGGACACTCCCCCCCCCCGGAGAAGGAGAGCAGTCCATAGGACACTCAATCCCTCTCCCCCTCGCCGGCCCTCCGACTCCTGGGCCCGTCCCTGAACCCAGGATGCGCCAGCTCTGTCAACAAATTCTATGTTTCTAGTACTGACATACATAAGACTGCCTGGAACATTTAAAAATAAACAATCCTAACTGGCTAAGAATGATGTCATGATTTACAGTACGATTAATTTGTTTTCTGCATTTTACCTCCATGCATTTGTAAGCCCCCCCTCACGGGGTGGGCTTATTAGCCTCTGGTTGTATCTTCCCATTCCTGTGGTGTCCCTAGCCTAGAAAGTGTGATTAGGCCATTCCTTCACCCTGCCACAAGGGTTTGGCCAGTATTTAAGCCCTGGTCCCCTGGGGCGGGAGGGAGATGAGGAGTCGGGGGTAGAAGTAGGCACACTGTTCTGATGGGGGGGGCCCTCCCCAGCCAGGAGTTGGCAAAGGCAGCGTCGGTGCGATGTGGGATTGGTTGGGCTCCAAGGGAGGGTTGTAGGAGCTTTGTGGACGTGTAGGTCCGGGGAAGATTTGGTCATCAGCTGCAGGAGGATGGTGAGGCAACTGGCAGAAAGAAAAAGGACTGGATGGCACTGGAGTCCCTCTGTGGTGCAGGGGTCCTGGTACCCTGTTTGAGGAAAGGGTTAGCCTGGCAGTGGGGCTGCTGCAGTGGTGGCAGGGCTACAGCAGCGTCTCCGGAGGCAGCAGTTCTGGGGTACCATTTCCGTATGGCACACTATCAGGGGAAATGTTTGAAGGTCAAGGGGAGTGCGGCCTGATATTTGCCATGGGGTCTGCCGTGCTCATGTCTGGGGCAGGCCCTGGCACCTACTGTACCCATGTCTGGAGTAGGTCCATCAGACCTGCTAAAGGTCATGGCTCTGCTTGAGGGAACAGAATTTGGGAAGATAAGGAGCAGCTATGCTTTGGGAAGCCTGGTAAGGAATCGGAGAGCATAAGGAATCTGTGGCCACCATTTTTTGACTCAGAATATCATTTGGGTGGCTAATTAGGAGCAGCCACGTGGCGGCTTAGGCTGCAATTCACCCCAAGGCCTGTTTTGGCTCGTCTGGCACTGGGAGGAGTAAGGCACTCCCCATCTGGAGGCTGAAGAGAAAAAAATTGGAAGGTTCATGAAGGAAAAGGCTGTTTTTCTGGTTGTTTGAGATCTCTACCCAAGGGAAAATAAAAGTTTTATGCAGAGCCAAATTGGTCTAAGCACTAGGAATAGGAATAAAATCTTGCTGCTGTGCTGCGTGTGTGCCTGAAAGAGCTACTGATTGTTTGCATGCTCATCTCTCAGCCCCATGGAGCTGCTCCTAGTTCAATGAATGAATACTTCCTTGGCCGCAATCATTTCCACGTCCAAGAAGAAAGTTTTATACGTTTTGAGGAGATGGTTGTGGTGACTGATCATTTGTCTAATGAATTAAGGCATAATCAATTTTACTTAATCGCTATAGTATTTATTCATATTTCAGAGAGTCTGATTCCACCCAGTGAAAAAGAGGTGAAAGAGAGTCACCTGTTTGGAAGATGTCTGCTGCCAATCTTAATGCTAGCTGTGCCATAAGTGAGTGGTTCAGGAGAGGGAGCCTTCCAAGAAAATAGAAGACGGCTTTAGGTAGGCCTTCTCGTTTCCATCTTGCATTGAGAGATGTCTAGAGAGTGTTTCTGGTTTGTGCACCCACAAATACATAAAATCAGGACCCCTAGACACAATTTTGAGGACCAAGGGTGGAATACAGATGTGGGGGCTCATCCGGAATTTACTTCTACACTCAAACGACTGGCGGCATTGCTGCTGTGGGGGAGTCAAGGGGGCCTAGCTGTGCATGGGGCTTGGTGGCTCGTTGGCGCAGTTGTGGCAGGACACAGGCAGCTGGAAGGCCCCTCACAGATGTGGCTCTCTCTCTTGGTGCCTATACGTCTGGACTTGTGTCTGGTGATGGGAAAGGATAACATTGATTAGTCGGCTCCGTGGAATTGTCTGGAAAGGAGCTGTGAGGAGGTGCCATTTTGCCAGCCTAGCAAGAGAGGACAGAGAGACTACGTAAGTGTAATCTTCAGAGAGTGGGTGTTTCTGAGCATTCAAGACCGATTCATCAGATGATCACGGCAGAAGGGTTTTCATCTAAGGAGGAGCCCGAGGCAACAGTTCCTACCTCCTGCTCACTTGGATTTGGAACTCTGCAGGGAGGGGAAAGGTTGAGAGATGTGTGAGATGTGGTTGTCATGGAGAGGGGTGGTTAAGCTGCCATTTTGTTCTGTTTGCTCCCGCCTGTGCCAGGGGACTTTGAAGGACACCATTTGGTTACCCCTGGCATTATCTTTTTAGCACCTCTGGGGGAACAGCTTCCCTACTTTCTTAAGGAAGCCTGGACTTGCGAGCTGAAGCCAAGTTAGAAGTGCAAGAGAGTGGTGAAGTGATAGCAGAAGTAAAAGTGGAGTCTTCTGAGGTGAAAATCGAGGCCATGGAGGAGTCATCTGAGGACAGCAGGGGGAGCACAGCCATCTGCCTAGCTCTACCCCACTGGCTGTCGACTATCTCCATGGCAGAGTGAGGAGCAGGGGTCTGCAGATGTCAGCAGGTGACTCCCCAGGGCCCAGAAGGTCTCCGGTGGGATCCCTGCCTGGTGACAGCGTTCCAGGTGCATTAGATCAAGATGAGGCCCCTTCACCATATTCTGTATGGCCTGTGGTGAAGGTGGAGCCCAGAGAAGAGGAAATCTGGGAGAAGGCTGCCGCATTAACCCCTGGAAGATCGTTAAAGAGATACCAGTTTGCCAATCACGAAATTCAACGGATTTCCACTGGCCTGCCATAACCCTTTCCGACACTATCCCTCGCCTGGGGGCGTAGTGCAAAATGCTCTGTGAAAGGATGGATTGTCTCCTAAGAAGTGATCCTGCCAATGTTGTGTACTGGACCCAGTTGTGGTTAGAGTTGGGGGCCGCCCGTAAGAAATCTGCCTGAGTGGTCCCAGGCTGAGAGGTAGATCAGAAGGAGAATGCGCACAGAGTACCCCACCATGGAATATCCCTATATTCCTGAGTGCCTTTGGGATATAACTGAAGAAAAGAGGAATGACTGGGTGCTCAGAGGAATGGTTACCAAGCTGCAGTTGAGGCCTGCAGGGACAGGGCATTCCACTCAGCAGATCATCCAGAAGGTCAGGGTGATGTGTTTCTCCAGCCCCTGGGCTGGCCTGACCCTGTTTAAGCATTCTGCATTAGTACAAGATTTGGCTGGATGTACAGTTAAATACTACGTGATCTCGAAAGACTAGTTTGGGGATGAGACAACAAAGCCTGACCCAGACTACTTCTTCCCCCAGGGCGGTGGGTCCCTAGCTGAAATGGACTGGCTGAAGTGATAAGTGATTGCCAGGGCTGTCTCCTGTTTGAATTGCATCACTAGAACTGGAACTGTTCTGTTAGGACTGCATGCTGATTCCCTCTAAAGTAAGTTTTGCAAGAAAGCCTTCTAATGACTGAACACCTAACTTTGATTGCTTAATTGCCTCCCCCGACACACCCCCGAGACTTGAAAAGCAAATATGTCTTGTTTTGAAGAAAAAAAAAAGAGAAAACCTATGCTGGAAAATTTTCTTATTTGAAATTAAAAAAATAATTAAATGTCTTAGGATACATGTGTACCTCGGAGTGCGTGGAGAGTGAATGGGAGAGTGAGTGGAGTGTGACTGGGTAAGTAAGCTGCATAAATGTTTTTGCAGATTTAATCTGTCCAAAAAGTCAACTAGCTGTTTGTTGGTATTGCAGTTTATAGACAGCCTGGCTAGAATAACAGCTTACTTAATTTTATAGGACAGTTTTTTTTCCCCAGTTTGTTTAAGGAAGATAATGCGTGCTGGACCAAACCCGCTCCACTGAGCGGTCAGGTAGGTGCTTATGTGGGTGGGGATAGGCGTGCCCAGTAGAGCTTTCCAGCTGGGCGGGGAGTGCGCATACCCACCTAATTGGTAGGTAGGGCTTTTCCTGTGTGCACATTGTGAGATTTACTCTCAGGTAAAGCCTCAGACTGACCAATCAGATGGCAGGATTTTTCCTGTCTATTCGTAATGATTACTTATGCACTTTCATCTCCTCTCTTTCAGTATCTCACTCTGTTAGTGGTCCAGACTCCCCCTGTCTCTCAGTATCTGACTCTTGTCTCTCTTTCCCTTGAGTGTGGCCCAGTCCCTTGTATAAAGCTGGAGCTGCACAGTTGTGTTGTAGCTTCTACTCAACAGCAGTAGCAGCAACCAGAGTCTGTCTTACTGGTCTTAAAGAGCTGCTGACACCTCAAAGGAAGCTTTGAAAACCATAATAATTAGGTACAATTAATCCTGCATTCCATATATATTCTATAGATTTATCCTCCTCATTATTTATTACTGAGGAAATTTGCATGAAAACAAAATCTTTATCCCTGCGAGTTCATCTGTGTCTACAGCTTACTCCCTACTTTAAGTCATAATCCTCTGTTGTGACATCACACTCTGATGCCATGGGAGTAACTGTGAAGTCAAAAGAAGTGCATTATGACCTCAGGTAGGGAAAAAGCAACCAGAATGGATGAACTCTTTAGGAGCAAAGATCCTGCTTTCATATATTTATTTATTTTTATTTATTTGTATTTCGGATGACACCTTTGAGCCGAGGGTTCTTTTACAAAGGTTCCACGTCAAGGCAATAAGGACAATAAGGTACAAAACATAACGTGATCATTACAATGGAACTTACAAAAAAAAAAGACAAATAAGGTTACAATAATAGCAGCCAAAGGCATTGTCAAGGAATTGTGTTGCGAGTTAATTATACAGTACAAGTCATAGGCGGTTCAGTGAAGCTTTGTTAGGAGTGGGTTAGTGGGAAAAGAGAAAGAAGGAAAGAAGAGTGGTGATGAGGGGGTGGTATGGGGGAGAGAGAGAGAGAGAGAGGGAGGAGGGGAGAAATGGGGAGGGCATTGCGTTGGGTATGTGGTAGATGGGAAACAGAAAGGGAGGAGGAAAGGGGGGATGAAAAAGAAAAGGAGATATATATTATCTCAGTAATGAATAATAGGGAGGAAAGATATAGAACAAATGTGAAACAAATCTGGACTGTGTCTAAATATTATGTTTTGTTAAAGTTCTCCTGAAGGCATGAGCTGCTCTTTTAAGGGGCCACCCTGTACTACTTAATCACTTTTGACACTAAAAATAAATCTGCTGTTCTGTTGCACTCATACAACTGTATTCACCTATTTTTTAACTGTGCTTATCTAGTCATTGTAAAGAGGCCATTTTATAAGTGGAATAAGCCACTCCAGGGTTGTGCATTAAACGATGTCAATGCACTTCTCAGGGAAGTAAGGACACTCTGCCTAAACCTTGTGCCTCACACCCCAGGGGCATGCATCAACTAGAAAATAATGGATGGGCGTTGTCCATTATGAGTTTTTTTTACACACTCGAGGTGTGTAATGCCACATAAACCATGAAGAATGATTGCTTTTTTCAAAACAGGATCCAAGTGGAGCTACAGGGGAGCGGACAGCTTTTACTCAGTATGTCAGCTTGCCGATAGCCGACTTTGATATTATATATTATATATTCAAGTTTTACAAGATCTACAATTAGAAATAACTTTCTGCACAGAAATAAATCATTATGAGTCAAAATGGTATTAGAACAATGCTGGGAATCTGATTGTGGTGAGGCGGCGAGAAGTGATTCACTTTCACTTTTGCTCTCCATTTCCATAGAAAATATAGTCTGAGAAAAATACTGTTTTGTTTGCATACAGTGGAAACGCACTGTTTGCATGTTGTTACTCTTTTGGGGTTGTTTTATTGAACAGGTTATTTTATGTGAATGGGAGTGGGGGGTTGTGTTTCAACACAGAGGCATGATGACAAACTGCCGCGACTGCCTGTAAAGTGCTGTGAAGTGCTGTGACTGTGTTGGGAATGATTTTAAAATGTAAACTTTTTTTTTTAATTGCACTCATTCAGATTTTGCTGAGTCCTTGTTCCTGGCTGCCAGAAAGGTATCGTTGCTGTATATGTGTTACTGCTTGATTCAGTGAATTGGTTCAGGTATTAAATGTTAAATCCTGCTTTCACCTCTACTGCAGAGTAGACTGGCTGACAAAAGTGCCATAATAACCAGCTGGCTATTGTGGAATGGAACCCGATAATTATGATGTTTAAAAGGGGTGTCAGTCCAGTCAATAAATAGGCTCACCAGTAATTAGAATGCTTTAATACTCACTCTCGAGGCTTACTGCTTACAAAAAATTCTGGTGCTGTATTAGCCACTGCTAATCATCCAAAACGCAAACTGTAATAAAAAGAAGGCAATGTGACCCAACTGGGAATTGAACCCAGGCTCCTGGAATACATCCCACTGCTCAACCAGCTGAACTACCAGCCCAACCATGTAGCCTGACTGTCACACAGTCACTATATTTGTCAAACTACAAATCCTGCAGCTAGGAATCATTTTGATGGTAATTGATTAGTGTTACAGTATAAGCTAGTACTAAACATTTTAAGGGGAAACTGAATTGTGAAAGAAATAGCATGACCTAACTTTAGTGCGTCAGTCCACCGCATTATAAAGCTGGGTCATATCAGGGCCCCTGTGTAAACAAGATATTGCATCTTAGCTGGGCTATCCTGGGTTAATAGATTGTAGAAAAGAAAATGGGTAAAAAAGATGCAAAGAAATGAGACTGTGCCTCTTCAAGCGGCATGTAAGATGATGTTTGGTTTATTTGTTGCTGTTCATTTTCTGCAACTGGGACTGCACTTCTCTCCCACTGGGGATGCTCTCGCGCCTAGACAGAGGCATATATTTAGCTAAAGTCAGGACTGTGTCATGGAGTAGGCTGAGGGGAGTAAAAAGGTGCTGGGATTTAGACTGCAGCTGAACATCAAATAATTGGCAAACCAATGCAGCTTGACATGAGCGAGTTATTTTTGTTTGACTTAACTAAAAACTTTCTTTTGAAAAACTGTACCTTTACTGTACTGTACTAAAGGCAGAGTTTAACAGAGAGCAGGAATGTTATGTCAAGAGATTTTCTAATGGGGGCTCACAATTAAAAATTGGTGTAACACAAACCCTAAATTACACTTTTATAAGCCTTTCTCAGGCCATAAAGCACCACTTGCACGTAAGCAAGGGGGCACATGCGCCCTTCAAAGCCTATGGGCATGATAGCCCTGAAAGAGATCACCCAGCAGGTGTGCACGGCCACCCACAAGATAGGGCCGAGCAACAATTTAATCGAAAGTTATGAAGCAATGTTACAAAACTGAAGTAAATGTCTTATTAGATAATAAAAAAATGTCCTTTTTAGTTGAAAACCCTAATCAGGAGGTTAGCTTTAGAAGGGAGGAGGGACCATTTACTTTTGTGGAGTTCTTCTTTGATAAAATCAACCCAATTATAGTCTTTCCTGCTTTTACATTTTATAAACGGAATAATGCACTCTGGAGTTTGTGACTTAAGCTATATTATGCACTGGACAGGAAAAATCTTGAAATCTGATTGGTCGGTAGCATCCTATGCCCATACTTATATTTAAGCAATAAGGCATGACGGAGCATTGGAGGTACTAGGTTTAGCCCACTGCCAGGGGTGTAGTGAGGCACAAGGCAAAGCCGAGTGCCTTCAGTCCCCTAACCGTGGGCTAAACCTAGTACCACCAACATCCCTGGAGTGTCTTATTGCTTATATAAAATGGGCCCATAGGCAACTTTTAAAAAATGAACATGCTGCCGGCCTGGTGGCACTGAGGGCTGAGGTGCTGGATGCCACACCTCGTGTCACGTCGGTGACCCGGGTTCGGGCTGGCAGGGGAGGAGAGAAATCGAGCATCCGAAGGACTGTTCTTCGTCTCCAGGGAGGAGTGTCCACATCGGTCGGCGTCCGACTGCCCGCTGGCGGAGGCTGAGGGTTGGGGATGCACGCCATACATTGGGGAGGAGTTGAGGACAGACGCCTGGATGAGGTCGCGCACGGACACATGCACGCCCACGGCTGCCAGCATCATTGCATTCCCTCTGTCTCTGGGGAATCTAAACAGGGAATAAATAGCACCGGTTGTGGCGGCTTGATGGCCGTTTGGTGGGACGCCCAGCTCCGAGGGCTCACTGGAAACTGGATCATGTGTAGGTGGAGATAGGGGGGTCTCTCCGCCACCCCGCCACGGGGGTACACAGTGTAGCCCCAGGTGGGAGCCAGGAGTGATCTGGATGGTGTCCAGAGGAGGTGGATGCCTGGACATGACTGGCAGGCCAGGGGCCAAAGGTGAGAAAAATGACCAACTAAAAATATGAAATGAACATGCTAAAAGTTTTCTAAACCACAAAAAAATATTAAATGTTACTAAATAATGTAAAACAGTCCCTCCACAGATGTTTTTCACCTGTCAGTCACCTGTCTTTCTTTACATTGTGTGATTGTTTACCATGGAATAGAATAATTTAAAGCTCTGCATTATTCCAGTAGTAGGATGCTCCCCCTCCCCAAACACGCACGAAATGGTAACATGGAATACATGAATTCAAAATTCTTCAGAGTTCCACTGGCATGCAAACACAGGCACACATACGGGCCTCAAGCAGAGCCAGAACCTCAGTTTTATCTGTTGCCAGGTAAGGAACATGGAGTTCTCTGGCAAATTGGTAGGGATAGAAATGGGATTTTTCATGGTAATTAAAGAAACAACAGCAACGGAAACTCTGAATAGTACTTGATTTTTTACATTTGTGTATGTGTGTAGGATGGGGTTTATGAGTGAAAACAACATTAAATTATTTACTTACTTTATTTAACTTAATGGACTTTTATTTTTAGGGCCTAGTTGAAGTTGTTTTATATATGAATAAAGGTTGCAGCTATGTTTGTGGTGGAAATTAGGAAGTAAGTGGGTTATGAATTCTGTGAGTTGCCCTGGTTGACAGGGACTTGTTTTTAGCCATTGGTAATGTTCTCTTACTGCCATGGCTAGAAACAAGTCTCAGGCAATCAGGACACAGGGATTTCCTTGGCCATTTTATATTCCTTCTTAGAAAATGGGCTTTTTACTTCCTGGCATCCGATTGGCTGGTACCCCTGCCAGGGGGTACATTAACTTTCAACAGATGCCCAGGAAATAGAAAGTGCCAGCCCAAGTGCCCCTTCACCCACACATGAATCCTTGTGTGCACCCTGCTTAATGATTGGCCAAAACCACCAAACTAAATTTGAAATCGCCGCCATGTTTATCTCTCGCTTAGCGAGAGATTTTACCCCAACACTCTGTAGTTCAGTGCCAACTGTCAAAAAAAAAATGTACAATCCTTCGCTTGCCATATTTAGGGCTACTTTTTTAATTTTTTTAGTTACAGTGCCGTCTTCTACCTCCATGCCCTGTGACTTTCTACATACATGAGACAGCACACCGCGCTCGTCTCGCTCCTCCAGCAGTCTGCGAGTTTCACTGCCAAAGGCTTTTTGCTCTTGCTAATTGCAACCAAGCATCACGGCAAACCAAAGAGCCTTCCTTTCCCTCAGAAGAGGTCACTGCCCACTCACCTCCAGATGTGCAAACACTTTAACGCCATCCCCCGCATCCTGCTTGGTATCCTCCAAGATACCACCGGTGTTTCCTGGCAGCGCTACTGTTGCCTAGCTAGTACTATTCCACACTCTGCCGGACTGTCTCCCTGTAATGAAAAAAAAAGTGGTACACTTTGGCCGGTTTATTTTAAAATAACTTTCTAATGTGGTCATGCTCCGTCACAACAGAGGGCTTTTAAAATGAACTGCAGACTCCTACCACATCTGAAAGACTTGAAACGTACCTGTCATTCTCCTGTTCTACCAGATCACTGATCAAAACTCTTCTGCACTTCTCCTCCTCCTCCTCCCCAATATAAAAAAAAAAGAAACGACAAAAGGCAGGCTTGCAAATGAAACTGTTCCATGGGGGGAGGGGGTTCGACTGTAGGAACATAAACTGTGCTGTAGGGGCACCAAAAACATTCCACCAGTTATCTTTTAATTTCCTTAACTACAGCATCTCCATTAGGACAAAAGTCCTCTGTTCCAGTACAGGCGGAGGAACTATTTAATTACAAAACTTAATGTCAATTAATTATTTTATTAATATTTTTTTCTCTGCCATTTCTTTTTACTGTGCCCATTTTCTAAGAGCAATAATACCCTCCAGGGTGGGCGGTATGGGCAATACTGGACCTTCCAGGGGCTAAGGCCCTCCTCATTATTATTATGCCCTCCCCAAGTGTCCAGTATTGCCCAATACCGCCCATCCTGTTGGGTATTATTGTTTACATAAAGGAATGGGTAAAAACAACATCCCCGAGCAGATCTTGTTTACATATAGCAATACCCTTCGCCCTGTCAAAACCCTTCACCACAGAAACCACTCACCTTCTGATGGATCAGCTTTCTGAGGTGACTTTCGACTTTCTTGAGGAAAAATCTTTTGAAGACTGCCTAATTTAACATTTATAAAGTTTAACTTACCATTACTGACTTGCTGCACTACAAAATGCTCACTTAACATTACCAAAATGAAAAAAGCCTAGTTTACAGTATTTATTAATGTTACACTAAAGTGGTTGCTTGCAATATGCTAATTTAGGAAACATTTATTGTAACCAGTTAAAAATTACTACAGTTACCCTGATTAAGCAAAACTAATGTACTTCCACAGTTTAAAAACTGTAAAACAAAAATAATCGTTAGACCTGTGTTTGTGTCTATTTTTACTTTACTGTGGGGGTCCAGTGCATTATCATAATAATATACTCCAGGGAGTGCTTTATCATAGGATATCAGCACTTCTCAGGTGTGTCAGGCACTCGGCTTTTCCTCATGCCTTACAGTGCACCCATTCTCCTATGATAAAGCATGCCCTGTTGTGTATTACTACTTAATTTTCAAATGGGCAGTAGAATTCTTGCAATCTGATTGGTGAATAATCATTCCAGGATCTGGTAATACCTCATGTTAATGCCATAGCCTGGAAAATGTCTCTATCACTGATTTCTTTACATAACTATAATGCATTTGATAATTGCAACAATGCACACTAGGCATTATCTTATGGTAACACACACATCCTGATGTGTATTATTGTTTAATTAACACACTCTCTAGTAGCTGAACCCATGGGGGGTGTTAAAGGGTGTAGCTGGTCAATACTGCAAAACAACATGAACATGGTAAAAACCCTGCAGGGAAAAGAGCGTGAGCGAATACAGCTGCAGGGAAACTATAGCGCTGAACATTACAGTGCTATACCTGTAGTTGTGTTCACTCACGCTTACTACTTGAAGTGTGCAACTGTGTGCAGAAACAGTGTGCTGCTATTGTGGCTCAGAGGATAGAGTCACAGTCTGGAAAGGCAGTACAGATCAAGGTATCAGGGGTTTAACTCCAGCCCCTGCACTGTGTTTGTTTTTTTGTTCTGATATCTTCCCTTTATTTATTTATTTATCGATCTTGTGCATGACCCTTGATGGCCCCCCACCACCTTTACTGCGCTGGACAAAATCTGCCCCCCTCTCTGATTGTGGCCTCCTTGGAGTTGATTATATTTTTTATGGGGGGTGCAGGGGGGCATAGCCCCCAGCATTAAAAATATTTCCTATTGTGGGCTGTCTGCTGGATCGAGCGGTTGTTTGCCTCATTGTGTTTCCTGCCATGGTCTTTTCCCACATGATTTTGTTTACATTCTTTTCGACTGCTCTGTTAATAATTAGTGGTTTTCAACTAGAACCGTTAAAGGGACACTGTCAACCCTATTTGCTTCATATTATTTCTAGTTAAAAAAACACATTTTATAATTGCTTAACATCTCTAAAACTCATTGATGTTGCTGGTTGTTTTAGCTGACTCCTATTTTAGTAGAATTGAAATGCAAGCTAATGGTATAGTTATAGCCAACCTTGTTTTCTTTCAAATCCTTGATCTACTCTAATTGCATACTTTCTAACTATCAAGAGCATCTCCAAGCAGTGCACCTCCCACTGCATCATGAATGGCTAGAATATATTGGGGGTGTTCACAAGTCGAGAAAAAATGCAGTGGGAGTTAATTAAGGACTGTAAACATACTGTACGCACTTTTCTGTGGTAACACCAGTATTGTAAGACGTCTGTTTTTTACTTTTAAAAAGGAAAAAGAAAACAGAATCAAACTACCAAGTATATCAGCAATCTCTACAGAATATGACCAATCATGAAATGTGTATGTGTGTTTTTATGTTGTCTTGCGTACACAGCGCAAGCAAAATGTTTTGGCAGCTTGGTGGAGTAGCAGGTTGTGGAGGTGCGGCTGTGTTGTGGCCAGTGGTGCCACTGCTTTTCTGGCTGGTCTCCATGGCAGCAATGAATGAGCACGCTATGACATCAGTTCAGAAGCGTGCCACCAACTTGAAAGAATTTTGCCACTGCAATGAGGGAGTGACCCACCATTGCAGGGCATGCCTTGCCTGCTGAAACATTTCAAGAAACATGGTGGTGGCTGCCACTGTCCACCTCTCCCGGTCCGTAGAAAGCCAACATCAGCGGTGCCCAATCCCCTGTCAGCATGCCCCCTCCCCAGTTTGTCTGCTGATGGGGGAGCCCAGTCCCTGTTGGCATAATGTTCCCCCCTGTTTTATGTGCTGAAGGGGGTGCCCAGTCCCCTTGGGGATCATGCCCCCCCACAGACATGCCCAATCCCCATCAGTTTCAGTCTACTGTCCCCAAAACACAAAGATGGCACATTGGGAGCCCACCCCGGTGTGCCCAACAGTTGGTTTTACACCTGTAAATAAAGAAAACCTTCCCTCGATGTCCTTCTAAAAAAACAGTCCGTCGTAGCGTCGGGAGTGCCCCCCTTCCCCAACCCACACCCACCTTCTGTGCACCCCACCTCCCCACACCCTCCCTCACCCCATATTTTCCTCCAGAGCCCAGCGTGATGATCTTCAGTGGAGCGGGAACATGTCTGCACTCTTCAAAGCTGACTGCGAACTGAAGAAAATCATGGTAAGCTGTATAAAGGCATCAATGAGGGGGGTTCAACTTAGGTGGATATCTCGACCATTTTTGCAACTTTTGGATCCAAATTTTCAACATGAGGTTCTTGGGATCCCACCTCTTGAACTCAGTCACTGTCATTTCATTATTCGGTCCCAAAAGGTGACTTTGCAGTCACTGTGTGTAATCACCTTTTGGGACTGATCAATGAAACAACAGTGCCACAGTTCATGAGGTGGGCTCCCAAAAAGCCTCTGTTGCAAATCTGGTGAAAAAATCCCAAAAATGACTGTGTTACGAGCATGTGTTGCGCAGTTTCCATGCACGCTTGTAAGTTCGAGAATTTTTAATATTTTCACTCCAGATTTTCAACATTGCCATTTTTTCTCACCTCCTTATGAACAGTATAGCTGTCATTCTTCACATCCTGTCCAAAATGTTTTCACACATCTGGCGCACAATGGTGCGGTCACTGTGGGAAATCAACATTCAGGACAAATTAAGAAAATCACAGTGACGTTTTTCATGAGTGGAGGTCTCAAATGTCTATGTTGAAAATCTGGTAAAAAAATTCCATGAAATGACTGTGTTACGAGTGTGCGCTGTGCAGTTTCCATGCACATTCGTAACTTCAAGAATTTTTAAAATTTTCACTCCAGATTTTCAAAATTGCCATTTCTTCACACCTCCTTATGAATGGTACAGCTGTCATTTTTCACATCCTGCCTGAAATGTATTTTCGCACGTCTGGTGCAGAATGGCGCAGTCACTGTGGGAAATCAACTTTCGGGACAGATTAAGGAAATCACAGTGCCATTGTTCATGAGCGGAGGTCCCAAATGCTTTCATGAGGTGGGGTCACAAAAACCCCATGTTGAAAATTTGGAGTGCAAATATCAACAAATGCCCAGGATGTTAGAGTTTCTAACCATAATGTCCCACCCTGTAGAGACTGACAGCCATCAGGGGTGTGACTTTGGATTGTCGGCTGTAATGCTCACATCATTCCACCCCCAACCCCACCCCTGCAGCCAGTGACAGGCATCAAGGTGTGCCTTGGACTCTTTGACCCCAAAGTTCACCCCATTCTCCTATACTGCACACATCTCAGCGGATTTCCCTTA
This sequence comes from Neoceratodus forsteri, assembly GCA_016271365.2. NCBI lineage: Eukaryota > Metazoa > Chordata > Ceratodontiformes > Ceratodontidae > Neoceratodus > Neoceratodus forsteri. The sequence goes on along the minus strand of JADMNL010000036.1, from coordinate 62,777,113 downwards.
TGGAATTAGAAGTGACGTAAGGCCCGAAGACCCCCAAGGCACAACGTGACACTTGTCAGAGTCTGCAGGGTGGGGTGAGGTGAAATGGCATGAGCATTATGGCTGATGACCCAAAGGCACACCTTAATGCCTGTCAGTCTCTGCAAGGTGGGGTGGGGTTGGTGTCAGTTCCATACTTCACTGCCATTCCTATTATGCATCTCTCTCTAACTCCTGCACTACCAATGCCAATGCCAGTAAGACAACATTCGGCACTGACAAATGCTTCTTATAAGAAGAGGCACTCCTAAGCCTAAGGGAGTTGACAAGTGCCCTTTAAAGCAGCAGTACTTGTTAGCTGGCAAAGACGTGTATCCTACAGGTGTCTTTTGTTAGCAAAAAATTTCTAACACCATTAGATTCATAAATAGTATATTTTTTATTCTCCTCAGGTTTTAGGAAAAGAAACAGTTTTCAATAACAATTTTTGTAGTTAATAACTCAAATCACTAAAGATGGCTGTCACAGTATTTGAAAATCTCTTCTATTGCAGATACTTTTTGACTGTAAATACTGGATTTATACTGTGGATATATAACAAAGGTGCTAGCACCTGCTCCTGATGGCAAACCGCGCCAAACCACACCGAGATGTTTCATTTTTTTCACGGGGGCATTGCAAGGGAGAAAGAACTTTAAACATTACCAAAATCATGTAGCTCTGTTCAAGGACGAAGGAAAATGAAAAGAATACTGGTGTATTTATGTTATTAACAGAAATATATTATTACTAAAAAAAAACTAACTGACAAATACTACCCCTATAATATACTTCATAAAATGTGATCTGACCAGTTCTGATGAACATGAAATTTCATTAACATAGGACATACACCATTAGCTGATAAGCAAGCTGTTTAGGAAAAACTGCAAATAAACAACCACACAACCCAGCATGGTCAAACAATCATTGTGCAAATTAAACAAACAACAACCACATGACAGAAATTACCATGCAAGTGCCACCCCCACTGACAAAATTACTCCAACAAACTCCAAAATCATCCACTGCAAACCTAAACACAATATTTAACTACAGAACCCTGAACTCTATCCAACGAAACATAATAAAACAAAAATTACTATAATAAAGAAAACCATCTAAATGTATCAATGATGCTCCCCAATCAAACACAGAAAGAAACTCAGAAACAGAGAATCTGTCAACAGATAAGGACTGCTTGGTCCACCCAGTCTACCTCTATTTCCTCTGCCTATACTGTCACTGCAGACCCTATCTGCTCTCCATTTACCTCCCCCACTTTTCTACCAAGATTTCTTTGTGTCTATTCCATGCATGCTTGAAGCCCGCCACTGTTTTTGGCCCCACCACCTCCACTGAAAGACTGTTCCAGGCATACACCACTCTTTCAGTGAAGAAATATTTCCTCACGTCCTCCAAATCCTCCCTCTTCCAGCTTCCCTGCATGCCCCCTTGTTCTTGTGTCCCTTCTCTTCTGATAAATTCTCTCCTCCTGTACCTTTTTCAGTTCTGTAAGGTATTTATAGGTCTCTGTCATGTTCCCCCCCTTCTGAGGTATACATATTGAGGTCCATTAGTCTCTCCTCACAGAGTTTTTGATGCAGCCCCTGCACCATTTTACTTGCCCTCCTCTAGACAGCCTGTAACCTGTCCATGTCCTTCCAAAGATGTGGTTTCCAGAACCGGACATACCCTAGGTGTGGTGTCAGCAAAGATCTATACAGTGGTAGTACCACCTTTCTCCTTCTGCTGCTGACACCCCTCCTTATGTGCCCCAGCATCCCACTAGACCTACTGCCTTGCTGCTTTGCTTCACCACCTTGAGGTCATCCATATGATTACCCCAAGGTCCGTAACCTCTTTAGTGACCATCAATACATCTTACCCTATTTTATACCATCTCTGGGTTTCTTTGCCCCATTTGCATGGTTTTTCACTTTTTCACAAGGAAACCCTACTGCCATACCCCAGACCGCTCCTTGAATTTTCAGAGGTCTCTAAACATTCTCTCTAACCCCTCTCTCTACCCTACCCTATTCCAGATTTTGGTGTCATCTGCAAAAAACATACCTTCTATTCAAGCTCTTCTGCAGTGTCACTTATAAAGACTTAGAGAGGGCTGGTTCCAGTACTGAGCTCTGAGGTACCACACTGGTCACTGTGTCCTCCCCAGAATGAGTGCTATTTACCAACTCACTCTGTCGCCTAGTCATCAACCAATTTCATACTCAGTTTACCTCCTTGGAACCCACCCCCCCAAACTGCACAGTTTCCTTATGAGCCTCCTATGTGGTACAGTGTTAAAAGCCTTGCTTAAGTCTGCGTAGGCCATGTCCACTGCTGGATTCAAGATACTCCACTAACCTTTCCTTTAAAAGTGTCTCCATTAACTTCTCTACCACTGACATCAGACTGACCGGCCTGTAGTTGCCAGTCTCCTCCCTGCTGCCACATTTATAAAGTGTGACTATATCTGCCCTCTTCCAGTGTCCTGGAATCACTCCTTTTCCAGTGAGTTGTTGAACAGGACCGTCTGAGGAGCAGCCGGTACCTCCCTGAGGGTGTACCTCGTCTGGCCCCACACCTTTATCCACTTTCAGACTTGCAAGTTCTTTCAGGACTGTTTCCTCTGTGAAAGAACTTGTGTCTGTCTCCCTTCCTTCAGTGTTCCCGCAGCTTTTATGTGGCCCATCCCCCTCTCCTCCACCGTGAAGACGGAACAGAAGTATCTGGTCAGGACATCTACTTTTTGGAAGCTTCTTTGCACCGTGTCCCTTGCCCTTCTTCTTCGCCGTGGCAATCCTCCCTTGCCTTTCTCTTTTCTCGTATGTGCCTAAAGACGCTCTTGTCCTTTGGCTATCATTTTCTTAGTTTGCTCCTTTATGCCACTTACTGCCTTCCCTACTTCCATCTGCTTTTCCTGGTACACCTCCCTATCCTCTTGCCTCTGCGCATTTTTAGACCTCCTGAATGCTGCCATTTTCACCTTTACCTTTGCAGCCTTCGCCCTTGAGAAACATAGTGGTCTCTTTTTTGTTCTTGTTCTAGTTCTCGTTTTTTGTGCAGTGATTTGTTGCCCTAACTACGCCATCTCTTAATTTGGCCCACTGTTCCTCCACCCCACCCCCACCAGGTCGACCCTGAGGCATGCACCGATTTTAAAAACATCTACCCTCCTGAAGTTCAGGACCCTCTTCTTTCTGTAGTTTGCCTCTGCTTCCATCCTTATGTTAAACCGGTCCACAGGTGGCCTCCCACCTTGATGTCTGCAACACTGTCCCTGTTTGTGAGCACTGGGTCCAGTATTGCCCTATCACAGGTAAGCTCCCTGACTAATTGCCTGAGAAACGCCCTCTACAGGGAGTCTAGGATGAAACAAAATATATACCAAATTAAGAAATAGAAAACATTCACAATACAAATCCATACAAGAGCAAACCCATACACAGACCCAGCAAAACAAATATTCCAACAATTCTACATATAGCGCTCTAAAATGCAGTAAGATTAGCAATTACTTCACAGGAGGAACTCCCAGACTGCCTCAGTGAGAGAGCATTTAACTGGATCCTTGAATCAACAGCACACTAAAACCCACCTGTACTCAAAGCCGGAAACAGCGCACTTAATCAGGGGCTGACGCTCATACCTGCAGCATAAGCTTAAAATTGATGAGGCACAGAACTAATTCTAAACAGGGACACGATTCTAAAAAATAGAACAAAACTGATTCTACCCTGACAAAACCCTATAATGTATTTCCCATTAGAATTTTTTTTAACTGGCATAAGATACTTCAAACATTTTAAAAGTAGAATAAGACACTATGGTGCGTTGATTATGCGCTCAAAATAAGCCTGAAACAAACAAACTCCCCACATGATCTAGAACCTGTCATGTTTTATTCTTTACTGGCCACACTATTTTTGTGCTATTCCTTACTTATTATATCCCAAAAAGATAGTGCTTGAGATAGGATAGTGGAATATTTTGAATCCAGTGGCTCACGAGACCTGAGATAGCATGGGTTCAGGGGTGAGAGGTCATGTCAAATGAATCTGATAGATTTCTTTGACTGAGTGACCAAGGAATTAGATCAGGGCAGAGTAGTGAATGTGCTCTATCTAGATTTCAGTAAGGCTTTCAACACCGTTCCACATAGGAGACTACTAAGCAATGTAGGTAGCCTAGGAGTAGGTCCAAAGGTGGTAAATTGAGTAAGAAATTGGTTATGGGATAGGTGACAGACGGTGTTGGTAAATGGAGATCACTCCAAGGAGGGGAGGGTGACCAGCGGGGTGCCTCAGGAATTAGTGCTGGGCCCAGTTCTCTTTAATATCTTCATAAGTGATACTACAGATAAGCTGGAGGGTAAGGTCTGCCTCATTGTGGGTGACACCAAAATCTGCAATAGGGCAGACACTCCAGGTGGGATGGAAAGGATGTGCAGGGACTTGAGAAAACCTGAAGAGTGGTCAAGGGTATGGCAGCTGGGTTTCAATGTGAAAAAGTGCAAAATAATGCACTAGGGGGAACAGATGTTTCTGCGCTTATCTGCCTGGGCTGCCTTGATCCCTCCCTAAGTCGGCTGTGGGACAGCCATCTTGGGGGAAGATGAACTCCCTGATGGATTGAGGATCCACCAGTGGGGAATGGGCTCTAGTGGATGGTATCCTCAGCAGGACAATGTTTATCTGGACTCTGCAGGATGGTCAGACTCTCTTTTCGTTTCTTGTGCCCAATTTGGCATGGTGGGGCAGTGAGAGTGCTAGAAAAACTGTATTTGCATTGTAATTTCTGTTGACTGTTGTGGTCTATATGAGAGATATAGCCATGAGATAGTCTGTTTTTCTGGAGGGATCCAATGTGAGAATGGACTTTGATTGGAAGCATTTGCCTGGTCATTGCCCTGAAGAGGTGGGAGCTCTGATGGACATTCCATGAACTTGGTTTAAGAGACTTAAGTGACTTTCTCTTGTTTCTGGAAAAAGATGGACATTCTGCCATAAGACATTATCAATTTTACACTTATTGCTATGTATATTAGTGAGTTATTATTCTGATACAGGTTGGGGGGTTTGTGTTAAGGGTGGGTAGAAGTTATTGTGGGTTTTGTGTGGGATTGTGGAGTTATTTATGGTTGTAGATGCTATATGATTGTGTGTGGGTGAGTGTGTTATATTGTGTGTGTATTTTGTGGGGTTGAGGGGGTTTCAGTGTGTGGCTTACTGTGGGCTTGTATAGTTTTACTGTGTGGAGTTTTTAATTGGATGTATGTGTGTGGAGTGTGAGAGTATCTGAGTGGATCTTGTAGACTGTGGTGTGTGCTGTCTGCCTGTGAGGATGTGCTGGGAGGGTGCGAAGAAGTCAGGCACTATTCCCCTACCAGGCTCAGGGACCTCCGGCCTTTTAATTGTCCTCCATTGTCCCCGGAAGCATATAGGGTGTGTCAGGTTCTCAGGATAGTTAGGAGAAAGAAGGGGGAGCTGGGCCTGGTGGGAGAATGGAAAGGAGTGGGCGGATTGGGGTAGTGGGAACAAGGAGATGCCCTGGGGTGAAATGGGACCAGGAGAGGGGTCTTCCCTGCCTGGTTCCCATACCCAAGGGCTCTGCTTTATGCAGGCAAGTGACGCATTCTCCCTTGGTTGCTCATGCTACTTGGGCAGTGTTATGCAATACCAGGTTCATTAAGAACAAGACTGCTTTAATAGCGGACCATGTTGGGTCAGCGGACCTGGCTTGCATCACCGAGACATGGCAGGATGAAAATGCTGGTCCTGTGTTGGCTTCAGCAATTCCGGCTGGGTACTCGGGCAGGGGGTGTAACCATCTGTTTTAGATAGGAACTGGACCATACAGAGGTTCCAGTGGGGACCACCAACTCCTTTGAATGTATCATGGGCATGGGTGTAGGGTGCAGGATATTTCTCATCTACCATCCACCAGAAGATGGGTAAGTTTTCCTGCACGAAACTGTGGACTTCATTGTCGACATGGTATTGGGATCTCCCAGGTGGTTGATTCTGGGAGATTTCAATGCCTGGGTCGACAATGAACTCTCACAGCATGGTCAGAACTTCCTCTAACTAATGAGTTAATTCAGTCTTACACAGGTTGTTACCTCCGGTGACTCACATTTGTGGTCATTCACTGGACTTGGTGTTCCTCCTGGGGATGGAGATATCCGACTTGGTGGTGGAGCCAGTCAGGTGGTCTGACCATCACACTGTGGGGTTCAGTTTTGTGGTTCCCCCTAATTGGCCAGCCTCTATGGAGATGGTCCGTTACCGCCCTTTGAGGGGTGTGACCCCAGATGGCCTAACGGTGGTGCTGGATCTATTGGGTATACCAAGTGAATGCATGGATCCAGGATATCTAGTATGTGCCTATAATAAGGTGGTGACAGAGGCCCTGGATTCCATAGCTCCTGCTTGTGTTCGCCCAATCACTCTTCGCCCAAGGTCCCCATGGTTTGATGGGACCTTGAAGGAGATGATGAGGGTGGGACAAAGGCTAGAGAGGGCCTGGCGGAAGTTGGGCCTGGAGTGTGACAGACTTAGATTGATGGGCCACTATGCGGTCCGTCAGTCTGCAATAACCTGTAAGAAGGCAGAGTTCCTGTCCAGAGAGATTGCCGTTGTGCAGAACTGACCAGCTCACCTCTTCCGGACTATTGACAGATTGTGCAATCCAGTCTGTCTTCAGTCTGGCGGAACTTTTTCACAAGAAAAGTGTGATGAGTTTGCTCAGTTCTTCGCAGATAAGGTTGTCACTATCAGGTCCAGGATCTGTCTGGCCTCATCTAGTGGGTATTGTGGAGGTCGGCAGGAGGTGGCAGATGCTCAGTTTGCCTGGTCTGACTTCAGCTGGCCAGAATTCGTGGATATCATGAGGATTGTCCGGACTTTGCAGACAACCAGCTGTAGTTTGGACCTGGGCCCGACACACCTGAGCCCTACATGCCTTCTTGTAGGGTGCCTAGATGAAATTGTCCCGGTCCTAGCCGATACAGTTAAGAGGTCACTGGAGAGGGGGGGGTTTCTGGACCCCCTAAAGGAGGCAGTTGTTCAACCTCTTCTTAAAAAGCCTTCCCTTGACCTGGACTGTCTGGAGAACTACAGACCTGTCTCTAACCTACCCTTTGTAGGTAAGATTATTGAGAAGGTGGTTGCGCTGCAGCTGGATGATCACTAGTCCAGCCACAATGTCTACAATAATCTCCAGTCAGGATTTAGGAGGAGGCATAGTACAAAGACAGCCCTTGATTGGGTGCTAAATGACCTCCTAATAGTGAGAGATTGGAGGACTCGTTCTGTCATGGTCCTTCTTGATCTCTCTGCAGCATTTGACACCGTGGACCATGGTGTGTTGCTGGAGCACCTGTGGTTCATTTTTGGACTATCTGGTACGATCCTCAGGTGGTTTCAATCTTTCCTCGAGGGTAGAACTCAGAGAGTGGTGTCTGGGATTTATTCCTCAGCCTCTCTCTCTCCCTACCCTGCGGTACCGCAGGGCTCCATCTTATCACCCATGTTGTTCGCAGTGTATATGCTGCCATTAGGCGAGATCATTAAGCGGTATGGTCTGAGTTTTCATTGTTATGCAGATGATACTCAACTGTACATGTCCTTTGTGCCCAGACAGGATGGAATCCTCTCAGTATTTAACAACTGTCTATCCAAGATCCAGGGCTGGATGAGTGCCAGCTGGTTGCGGTTGAACCCGGCCAAGACTGAGGTGTTGGTTGTGGACCCAGATCATCAGGAGGTGGGCTTGTCGGCTGGGCAATCCTCTGGGCTTTGGCTTGGGGGTGTTCAGCTGACTACCTCAGATTGGGTGCAGAACCTGGGCTTTATTTTTGATGATGGTCTGACCCTTAAATCTCAGGTGTCGTCCATTGTCCAGTCCTCTTTTTACCATCTGAGGAATATCACCGGAGTGAAGCATCTGGTTCCTCCTGATGATCTTCCAACATTGGTCCATGACTTCGTAACCTCCCACCTTGACTACTGCAATGCCCTTTACCTAGGGCTTCCGGGGGTTGATATCCACTGCTTGCAGCTGATGCAGAATGCAGCATCCAGGCTACTGACTGGTACTTCTAGGATCAGTCATATAACACCTGTGCTCTGTGGACTGCACTGGCTGCCAGTACAGTAGCGGATCACCTTCAAGGTCTGGTTACTGACCTATAAAGCCCTACAGGACCAGGGACCCAGTTACTTGCAAGATCTCCTCAGCCCCTACTGCCCCTCCATCCTCTCCGATCTGCTGACGAGGGATTGCTGGAGATTCCCAGAGTCTGTTTGAAGACATCAGGGGCCCGGTCTTTTGCTTTTGCAGCCATGACCTTGTGGAATTCCCTACCTCATCAGGTACGACAGTGCCTGACCATCCAGAGTTTCAAAACAGCACTAAAAACATTTATTTAGCCTAGCGTTTTTGGATTCCTGCTGAACTTTATATTTATTGAACTGTAGTTTGTGGATTTTAATATTTTTTATTGTCATGATTGTTTTTCATTATTTTTTTGTTTAGTTTATGTACAATCACCTTGGTTTTAGAAAGGCACTTCTTATAAATAAAAATATGAATGAATGAAAAGAAATCCAGGGGTGGAGTACAAAATGAGGGGAGTGTTATCAAGCAGGACAGAGACCTGGGGGTAATAATCTCTGATGACCTAAAGATGACCTGGTGGTGCAACAATGCAGTTGGCAGGGTTAGTGAGATGCTGGGGCACACAGGGAGAGGTATTACTAGCAGTAAGAGGGAGGTGGTGTTGCCTCTGTATAGATCGCTGGTAAGACCCCACCTAGAATACAGTGTACAGTTCTGGAGGCCACATCTCCAGAAGGGCCTAGACAGAATGGAGGCAGTCCAGAGGAGGTCACCTAAAATGGTACAGGATCTGCATCAAAAGCCCTACAAGGAGAGACTAAAAGAAGTCAATATGTACACCTTGGAAGAGAGGAGGAGGAGGGGGAGTATGATAGAGACCTTTAAATAACTCACGGGGGGGGTAAATAAGGTACAGGAGGAAAACGGTTTTCAGAAAAAAAGCTGCGTAAAAACAAGGGGGCATACTATGAAACTGGAGGGGGGTAGAGTCAGGAGAGATGTGAGAAAGTACTGCACTTCTTCACAGATAGAGCTGTGGATTCCTGGAGCAACCTTCCAGCGGAGGTAGTGGAGGCAAAAACGGTGGGGTTGAAAAGTGCATGGGATAGGTTTAAGGGAATCTTAGTGGAAAGGAATGAGGGGAGGGAGAAAGAGCCTGAGATCAAGTAGGGTCTACAAGCCAACAAAGTCTATGTTTCTATGTTGAGATTACACTGGATAAATATGGAATAAAACACGACATAGCGGGTGGTGATTCTGTAATACCCACAAACCCTTGCTGGGTTGTAACCACTCAGGAATATTTTTCTGGTTTATTTCATTTGTAATTTGTTAACCAGGTAGGATCTGGGAGCATTAGATGCCCATTTTCAAGGAGGATCTAGAGATGTCAAGAAAAGCAACATAACAGAATAAATATGGAATACAGAATAAATATACAATTGTAACCCCCTTGCAAATGGTGGTTCCTAAAAATGCCAGCCTGGGCTTACCTTAGCCCTGCACCTTCTGTTTTTCTCTGCTGTTTTCCAGGCTTCTCCTGATTTGACCACCAATTTTGTTCTGGTTCCCCAGGTCCTGTAGTACTCCTCTAGTGCCGCAGACTTCAGCCCGATTGAAATCCATCCCTTCGGGGCTTACAAAACGCCACTTGCGAGTGCCATATTAAAAGTGCTGCTTCCAAGGCAGCAGAAATTGCATTGCATCTAGCCCATGTTAAAAGTGCTGCCTCCAGGGCAGTGGGACTCGCGATGGTGCAAAAATTGTCCTCAATGGATCTGCTCATTTTGTGGTCGCCTCGGGGTCTGTGCCATGGGTCCTGGTATTTCTTCCACCTAACTGGGACTCGGTGACCACGGACAGCCTGCTGGAGGCCCGCTCAGATAGAAATTTAAAGAGTTTGACCAGGGCTTAGGGAAACATGCCTGAGCTGGGCCCCAGTCATCTGAATAATTAATAAGTGTGTGCCTGGCTGCCCCCAGGGTAGCTATGTTTGGCTTTTGATGAAAAGTAAAGAATTTAAATGTTTTAAATATGTAAACTGTTGCTACAGGTGTGGGGTTATACTGCGTAATGGGGAAGAGTGTTTTAAATTAAAAATAAATGTTTTCCCTGGCAATTCCAGTACTTTTGGGACTCTACGTGTCGGCCTGTCAGCTGCTACAGGGGGAGCTTTACCAAGTGCAGTAACGACAGGAAAACCAAGGGAGCCACATTCCTCATCTGTGCAGTGACTTCAAGACTACCAACTGGGCTACCAGACTGTAAGGCAATGGAGCAAAATAATCAATTCTTTCTAGCTGTACCAGGACGTTGTTCAGGACTGTATTTAATCTGCTGGAGGGGGTAAGGGGTTAAGCGGCCATTGCTAGCAGTCACAGCCAATCTGGAGCCAGGAACAAAATGCCAGGACTTGTGGGACATTCACTACACCTCATGGGTAATCACCGAAGTGCTCATGGGGACTTACTGGGACATTATTTTAGGTGCCAATTCTACAATCCAACTGAGCCGCGAGTGTTCTGATTGACAGGTCCCTCAGTCATTTAGAGACCTGTCACCCCATCTCTGCTGCCAATCAGGAGTCGATCTAAAAGCCCTATAAGAGACAGTGTTTGCCAGTTTTTTCTTCAGAGTCTGCAAGAGTGAGAGAAAGAGAGCAGGCTCCAACCTGCTGGGAGCCCCCCCCCCCACAGGGGTGGGGGCTCAGGCCCCTGACATGCCACCAGGCCTGGGCCATTTAACCTAAGCCCCTCCAGTCATCAGGGGGTGTTTGTTATCTTTTTAGTTAAAGTGCCAGTTAAAGTAAGTTTAGTTTCTGTAACTGCTAAACTGGAGGTCACCAGGAATGTCCTCCAGAGGATAGCCCTCCCTTCCACATTGGGGAAAGATGTGGAACAAGAAGCCATCTACCATGCCTCAGCGGTGGCAGAGCTGAAGAAAATTCAAGAAATCTTCGATTGCGGATGCGACTTGTGGAGGATCTGAGTGAGTACCCTCATACCCATGCAAGATAGAAAGTGCTAAAGTAACCTTGGGGGTCCCAAGCCCCACTACCAGATATTTTTGCTGTGACTTTCTGAATTATCAGTCTGGGCTACTAACCTCATTAGAGACTGTAGTGTTGAAAATGGATGGATGCATCTTGCTTGCTGCCCAAATGGCCAAAAATGCAAGGGCATCAAGATGCTGTAATAAGGAATCATATAAATGTGTTGTAATCTGTTGTTGCCCAATGGGTTAGAGTCCTGCCCTCGTGGAGTTGACTGCCAATCTGCGTTGCCACTTCCTGGGACAGGAGGCCCTAGACCATATTAAGTCTGAGTTATTCTGCAGAGAATGTTACTGCTGTCTTACCCCGGATTTTGTCTGAGAGCACTTGTTATAAGTGTATAATGTCTGGACGGGCTGGATGAGACTTTTCTTGTAGGTGTCTTGATATTTAAGTGTGCTGGATGTAACTTCACATCTATGAATATGGATGCCTGATTTTGGTATATGAGTTTATTGGATGTAACTTCACGTCTATAAATGTGGACGCCTGACTTTTGGTAACTAGATGTACTGGATGTGACCTCGTGTATCAAAGGAATTTTGGATGCTTGATAAAAGTATCGCCCAATAATTATTCGGGATGGGACTTTCAAATATTGTGCTGAATGTTCAGGATGTTAAATCCAAGTAGCTTGTCCTGGAATGTTCGGAAGTCTGCAAGTGCAGGGCAGTCCCTGTCTTTCTGCTAACTGCAGGGCAGTTCCTGCCTGTGTTGTAAATAGTAATCTGCAGCTATTGCAGGTATCTTTATCCAAGTTGCCTTTTCCCTCAAATCAATAGCCGGCCAACTCGACCGCTGCAGCATTACACCAGGCCTGCAGCACCTAGGACTGTGGTATCTGGTTAACCAGTATGCTGTGGGATTGCGGGGTTCCGTATGGTTCTGGGACTGATACCAGTGTGGGTAATACTGATAATTATTAATGTAACATCTGATTATTCAGCAGCTAGGTAGCCAGGGTGCTGGATATCATAAGTCGAATGATAAAATGTAATTTCTTTCTGCCTGTTAGTGTGTAGTCACCCAGCTGGAGGGTTCACCAGCAAAACCAAACTAATCTGTGAACATATGTAAATAGTAATCGAATAACCTCTACTCCACATCCCTGTTCCTAACGTCTTATACCCCCAAATAAATCTTTGTTATTGTTGTTGAAATATCTGGTGTGAGCATAATTATTAGAAACAGCCTTTAAATACAAAATGTTGAAATGTGGGGAATTGCTTATTGGGACATGTCTGGGGAAGGTTAATGGTTATCGTGGGTGGTATAGCATCTCGGGGGGGGGCTGTACCTTTTACCATCTTACCCACGTAAAGCACCCTGAGTGGCGGCACCATGCAAAATGATTATCAGTTAGCGAACCCAAACCCCTCAGCCTATGTCCAAGGTAGTAGGCAGGGGTGTAACACTGGGGATAGCGCCACCCAGGGGTCACACAATACTCATCTATGAATTACAATAATTACAGCACACAGCACATCCTGTAATGTGTTATTCCAGTAATTAATATGCCTAAAAACTCAAATGTGTTATGAATAGGGTTTTAAAACAATTTGAGAAGTTCCAGCAATTTAACTGACTAAGAATTGTCACATGGTATCTGGTTTATTTCAGTATAAGAGGACAGTTCTGTTCTTGTAGTTGAGTATTCTTTTTTTTTAATCTTTTAGGACTAATTTATAAGAGCAGTAATATCCTGCAAGGTGTCCAGTCATGCAGAAATATACTGATTGTTTGAGTGGTTATAAGCACTCTGCTTCATCTCATGCCTTATAACACACTCAAGGTGTCTGTAAATTTCAGCACAACGAGTCACTTCATTTGGTTACATTTGGTTACCTATTATATATATCAACTTTTTGTCCTAAGTGTGATTCAGAAAATGAATCATCACTAATGCATATGCTTGACTCATGTCCATGAATCAGTACTTCATGAATGGCGTAATATTTATTTAATGACATGGTTCTCTAATGCAGTTGCCTGAGATTGGCCTGTTCAGAGCATCAGCTCATGACTAGCTTTACAACAGTGGAAGCTTGGCTCAGTCTCAATGGAAAAAAAAAAAAAAGACACAGAAACATTGAAGCTGATGGCAGATAAGGGTGCTCAGGTCCACCACGTCTGCCCTGTTCTGTAGTTAACGTGACCCAGTGAATCCCAAAATTAGACTAACGGTCATTCTCTTAGCGATCTCAGGCTTCCCATGTGCCTATCCCATGCCTTTTTGAAGATCATGGTCTCTGACATCCCCCAACAAACTAGAAAGCCAGATTACCTCCCCCTAATTCACACAAAGTACATCCTTGTTCTTCAGTAGATCCTATCCCTTCAAGTATCTAGGGGATATGGCTAGATCTCAACTCACTTACCAGAAGCATACTGATCACATTGCTGCTTTGGTGGGTCACTGGCAAGAACCCCTCTGCAAAAACACAGAAACAGGGAAAAATGTCAAACACTAAAAGACCGAACAGTCCAAATTGTCTGTCCTGCAATTCCCTACTTGTAGATGCTCTAGCACTGTCCTCCCTCCTAGTCACGCCTCCACTTGTCATTTGGTAACTCCTTTATAAGCATCCAATTTCCTCTTCAATCTTAGCCTCAACAACCGTGTCAGAAAGTCTGTCCCACTTCATCACCACCTTTTCTGTGAAGTAATACTTCCTAATGTCATTTTTGAGCCTTCTCGCTTTTAGCCCCACTCCCCAGCCCCCTGGTGCCAGCTTGAATACACACCCCCTAGTGGACGCACTGTTTCTTAATCTGAACAGGTTTACTGTGCTCACTTTTATCAACTTGAAAGCCTTTATCATGTCTCCCCCTTCCTTCTGTCCTCCAGTGAATACCTGATGATACTTCCAGTATATTATATGCCTGGCCTTGCTGACTATGGATAGCCTTCATACCCCTTCATTGCACTGTCTTCCAGGACAACACCTGCATCCCCACCCACCCCGTGGAGTTTCACCAGAACAATGGGGCAGACCACCTACCACACTGTGGTCCCGGGTAAATGATGTCGATGGATAATCAGTAAGCCCCTGAGAAGGTCAAAGATGGGTCTGGGGTTAAGGGTGCCATCAGGAGAGGGAGAAGACTGAAAGACAAAGAAAAAGCTGTTTGGAAAAGATGAAAAACAGCTCTTTGCAGCTTGGAAACAAGTCTGATGCAGAAGCAGGTGGATCTTGCTCCTGCATCTGAGGGTTTGAAAATTCCATTCAAGTGTTTTGGGTGCCTGCAATTGAAATAATTTGGCAAATACAATTTGGAGACTCCACAAAATGTTACAATTCTTTTCTTGGGGCAGATGCCACCACCATAATTTCTACAGACATCACCAGAATTTAAGAGACTTATCCTGATCATGTCCCCAGACACTCTGGGCTGGCAGTTTTAACATAAAGAGGAAAGAGGTTGTTTTCCCTATGCTACAAAATGTGTATATAGAGGGGTGCTATATCGTCACCCCCCCAAAAAAATTTAAGAACTGTATACAAAAATTTCATTGCAAACCTGGTACAGTAATGACACAGTCTGGGAGTGAACGCACTCCCTGATGAAATGCTGTTTGAAGAGTAAACCTACAGAAACATTTCTCACTCAGAGAACTGCTGAGTGTAGCTGTTTGCGCTGGCTCTGTTTATTTTACACAAAAATTGCTGATCCTGTAAAGTGTCCCCAAACATCTGGGATTTTTCAGCAATGAGAAATGTGACAGTGTCACTTGCGTTCCACGTTTCAAGTGCGTCTCTGCTGAATAGGCTGTCCTTCCTCTGTCCCTCGGTTCACTAGAGACTTTTTACAAGGCAGCTCAGATTTCTCCCTGGTACTATCACATTTAAAATGCTTCACCTTGTCTTTCTGGTACACCCCTTCCCCGGTCCTGTTTCTCTAAGCACTGCATGGCCTTAATTGAGGGCAGGTCCCTTTACCATTTGGATGTAACTGTTCTACTGCTGTACAGGAGACTGAGCCACTTGGTTCATGCATGTGTCAGAAACATTACCAGGCTTCCCCACAGTCTGAGAGTCTTGTGGAAGGACACTGCATGGTCAAAATTTTCAGTGACCCTGTTCTGGTATCATCTACAAACTTGGGGGGGGTGTGCAAATACTACAGCTGTGGAGTGTTCCAGAATCAGAAAACGGTGGCACAACAATTGTGACTTTTTGCAGTCAGTAGACGTGTATTATGTACATACATACTGCAAATACCTACGTATATATACCGACCTTTGCAGTCAGTAAAGGGGTATTACGTACATACATACTACACATACATATATATGCTGACCTTTCCAGTCAATAGACGGTATTATGTACATACGTACTGCACATACCTACATATATGCCAATCCCTGCAGTCAGTAGACATGTATTATGTGCATACATACTGCACACACCTACATATATATGCTGACAGTCAGTAGGCATGTATTACGTGCATACATACTGCACACACCTACATATATATGTTAACATTTGCAGTCAGTAGACATGTTTTACGTGCATACATACCGCACACACCTACATATATATGCTGACCTTTGCAGTCAGTAGAGGGGTATTACATACATCCATACTGCACACACCAACATATATATCCTGACCTTTGCAGTCAGTAGGCATGTATTATGTACATATATACTGTACATACCTACATATATATGCTGATCTTTACAGTCAGTAGGTGTGTATTACGTACATACATACAGCACACACCTACATATATATGCTGACCTTTCCAATCAGTAGACGTGTATTATGTACATACATACTGTACATACCTACATATATATTCCAACCTGTCGGCACAGAGCTAGTGCTACCACTCACGACACCGATGACCGGGTTTGAGAATGAGGCCAGGTCATCCGGGGCCAGCCAGTGGAAGGAAGGATCGAGCATCCCACGGGACGCTCGCCTCCTCCAGGGAAGAGTTGGTGACAGATGCCACTGTGTGAGTGGCACCTGGGTGCCTATAGGTGGAGTGGCAGGTAACACTGCTAAGGGAGGGAGGGACAGCACCACACACTCACACACTAGAATGTGTGCTCTTGCATACCCTTGTCACCAATGTCCCAAGCGAGCAGGAAGGAAAGCAGAAATTACCTTGACTGCAGCAGGATAATGCTAGCCTCCCTCTAGCCTCACTCCATCGACCTTGACACCCTCTTCCATTTAGAGTCAATCTTTACAGGGAAGTGGGGGCTAGGGCCACCCCCTTTGGTCCGGTGATGCTGTAGCACTCCACACCCCTGCAGTTAGTGTAATGGTACATCATGGAAACAGAGTACATTACCATATATTTCCGATGCATTCCTCTATTTTAAATGCGTCACTCTGTAATTTAACTGAACGTCATCATGACCGATGGCTGGGTTTTTTTGTCAGTTTATTTGAGTTGGGGCTCTGCCCCCCACATGCCCCCTTTTTAACAATGGGGTGGGGTAAAGCCCCCCAGCTCAAATAAACTGATTAAAAAATGACAGAATGTTCATTTTACTACTTTTTCGTTTTAGTCATTTAGTTCGGTTTGCAGTCATAGCAGCAGCTGGTGGCGAAGGCGACCGGTAGCTAGTAGGCGTCCAGTTTATTTGAGTTGGGGCCTGCCCCCACACCCCCCTTTTTTAACATGGGGTGGTGGGACAAAGCCCCCCAAATCAAATAAACTGATTAAAAAAAGCTACAGAGCATTGGAGCATCAACATCACATTGTAGACATTGATGTCATCATACTGTAGCTTTCTATATATTTTATCGTAACAGAAAAGCAGCATAAAGGGGGTCAAAAGTGCTACAGTATCACCTTTGGTTCCACCAGAGAGGCCAAACAAACAGAGGAGAGAAAGAGATAAGTGCTTTAGCTGAGATTTGAACCCAGGCCACCCAGAATGCCATTCTGTTGTGCTACTATCTGTGCTACCAGGCAACTGGAACTCTACAACTCCCAGAATCACCTTACTCTTCCTCTAATGTGTAACGTGGGGCTGCACAGATAGTCACATTTTTATTCACAAGAGTGCAGTGTGCATATATAAAGATACCCCAGACAAACAGAAGAGAGAAAGAAATAAGTGCTTTTGCCCCACCAAGGCGGGCAATCCCTGGAAGATGGAGGTAAGATACTAGAGGGAAAGACCAGGAGAAGGCAGGTGATGGGGCTGCAGAGACCTGTAGAAGGGGGCAGGTCTGTGAGACAAAGGGCAAAACAAAAATTAAAAATACATATATATATATATATATATATATATATATATATATATATATATACACATACATATAAGTACTGTATTAAGGTTATATTTGTTCATATTCATTCATATTATTTTATCCTTTTTAAGTTGTTCTATCATACACTTCCATCACTTTATGTTATCTGTTTTTCTTGACCTGTTTTCCAAATACCCCATTCCCCTGGGATGTACCTAGAAATTCGTTGTTTGCAGCTCCATATTTCTTTGTGGGTCACAAACTGTAAATAAATAATAAAATGCCTCTTCCACCTGCAAATCTTTCCCCACTGTGGCAGATTCAGCATTATATATTTCTAACATAATTAAAATTGCATTAATGTCCCCTGCTACCCACAGATATTAGGTTTAGTACAAAACAGCTGACGCCGAAGGATTCTGCTTGTTTGCTTATACCCCACCCCCATCAGATCAGCTCCCCATTTCATTATTGCCAAAGGACCCTTCTTAAAATCCTGGATCTGATACTAAAAAATATCCCACTACATACAGTAACATTTTCCAAGCAGTGGCCATAGAGTAGAGGAACTGTAGATCATTCCTATAGATCTCTGCTGAGCTTTTTGCCTGCTGCCTCAAGGTCTGTGAGTCAGGCAAGTGCCTTCATTTAAGTCCTCTTGCTCCCCTGAGGAATTAGCAAGAAGTAACTTGGCAGTACCTTCACAAAAGCTACCAGACTGACTATATCTGAATGCTTTGCTTTCAACCGCCAGATGAACCTTAAAGGGGAACAGTCACCACCAAGGGCCCCCATACTCAACTGAGTGTGGGGCTGGTCCCAGTCTGCATTTCAACTGGCATCGGCATTTTGTGTGCAATAACATTTTGGTTAGGTTACTGCATACTGTAGTATAGCAGACTGCTATAAGACTAATTTTGCTTACTTGTGGGCTGATATCTGTTACTACAAATCCCAGAATCCCCTACAGATGACATCATAGCAGTAGGCAGCAGTCAGAAGATTCAATAGCCTGCAGTGCATATTTAAGCAATAAGGCACGACAGAGTGTGGTATATCATGGGATATCATCACGCCTTGTGTGGTTGGGTATGAGGCCGCAGGCCGAGTGCATCCAGCCACCCAAGAAGTGACGATATCCTATGATATACTACACTTTGGAGTGACTTATTGCTATTATGAACTGAGTTTCAAGTTTTTTAAATAAAAAAAATAAAAGAAACAGGTTTTAAAATGTTTTATGAATGAGTTTTTGGGTGATGTAGGAGTACATTTTGAAAAAATAGTTCTCAGACAATAGACAGCAAAGAGGCTGGTGGCGCCAGAACTTTTTTGAAGCCGTGATAATGCAGCCCGATATCATCATGGCTTCAAAGAGCTCTTGGCCAACCAGATTCCTCTATTTACAATCGTTGGTTCATATTAGAGTTTATATAAGCTCTGTTCTTTTGTTTGCTGGTCCCGCTGTGTTTCATGGGCTTTGTACAGTCACAGAGGACTATACATAACCCTGGAGAAAAGAAGTCCTGGAAAACATCTGATGGGAGATTATAAAAGATCTAACGTGCACTGCAGGCTATTGAATCTCTCACTGCTGCCTACTGCTCTGATGTCAGTTGCAGGGGATGCTGGGATTTTTAGTAAAAAAATGTCAGCTTACAACTAAGCAAAATGAGTCTGATATTATCTACTATACTACAGTAAACAGTAAGTAAACGAAAATGTTTCTGCACGCAAAATGCACATTGGGACCAGCCCCGCACTTCAGTGTGGGGTTCTTCGTGATGACTGTTCCCCTTTCAAAATCCATCAAAAGTTTGGAAGGATATCCATTCCCTGCCTGCCCCTTCCCCACAGTCACTTTGGTCCTGAAACTAGGTTCTTCATCCATCTCTGGTCCCTGAGGTTACCCCTGCAATTTGTAACTTCTTCTCCCTGTGTACTCCCTCTCTGCTTCTCTCTCCCTCCTCACCATGCTCAACCCCTCCCTTCTGGCACTTTCCCACACCTTTTTTTTACTCCCACTGCTCTAGGTGCTGTCATCTGCTTTGCTGGCCCTTGACCCTACTAAATGTAACAGACCTGATGGACTTGACCCCAAACTTTG
This sequence comes from Neoceratodus forsteri, assembly GCA_016271365.2. Lineage (NCBI taxonomy): Eukaryota > Metazoa > Chordata > Ceratodontiformes > Ceratodontidae > Neoceratodus > Neoceratodus forsteri. The sequence goes on along the minus strand of JADMNL010000036.1, from coordinate 62,757,591 downwards.
CTTCTTCTTTGTACCTGCTATTTCCTTCCCACCCAGCCCAACCTCTTATTCTGTCCTGGTAAAGTTTTGGGGTAGGTGCTTGGAAGGGGGTCAGAGTTCTACCCTGCACAAGAGCAGAGGCTCCTTCATTCCTGTGAGCTACCAGCCTATCTTCCTCATCCCTGCACTGGTCAAGATGCAGGAACAACTGGAGATCCCAGCTCTCCTCCTTCCTTAATGCTGTCTCCTTCCTCTATACCTACCAGCCTGGGTTCAGGATGACCCACTCCCTCGTCTCTTCCCTTCACTGGCTCACTGATACCATCTCAATGGGGTGAATAAAGGAACACATGCTTCTGCTATCCTTAGCTGATGACATCAGAATAGCCACATGCAGCACAGAAGCCAGCAGTTCAAAGAGAAACACTTAAATTTGTACACAGCCACAGAAGCAGGTAATGGATGCACACCAGATTTGGTGGTGTCTTGCCCAAGGAAACAGTCAATATTGCAAGAGATCAGAGGACAACACTCACGTAACTGCACTTGTGGGACTTCTTGGCTTTAAAAAAATGCAGTGCCTTGTAGTCTTGTCTCCAATTTCATTTATTGTGTGCAAAACAACAAATATAAAGTGCAACCATTCAGCCTTCAAGTAGCATTACGACGTCTCTGGCAAGACAACATAGAGCCATCACTACCTGACCTAATGTTTTGCTCCACCCTCAGAGCTTCATCAGAGGTAATTAGCGTTACGTGAGGACGAGTTTTATACCTCAGTACATCACACAGCTAATGTAATAACGCTTGTAACATACTAAGCAACCAATGCGGTAGATCCAGTTGTGCAAATAATAGGCAAAAGTGTAAAACACAAACATTAAAAACAGTATAGAAAAAAGGTCATAATATAATTCAGCATGTTGCACAAAGTGCAGATGTACACAGACTTTATATCTGTGTAAGTCACCCCCCCCATCGCCCCCAAGTGGTGGGCCTTACCTTAAGTTATCTCCTAGGGCTCTTCTCCTGCCCTCCATCTGACAACGTTCCAACCCTGAGTTCTGCCTTTGAACCTGGGCTAATATCCAGCAAAGAGTGTAAATCCATGTAAAGTAGTGCTGTATCCATAGTTCCTGCGTGAACGTGCAAGATGGTGCCGTTGCACTGTAGCTTTAAGAAGCTCAGTCCCTGTACATAGTGTGCATAGCCTGTGCCAGGGCTGGGTATCCGGAGCTCATGGCCAGGCGGGCGCACTCTTTCAGACTCCACTCTGAAGTTGCTTAATAGTGAGGAGGGAGCCTTATTGAATGCTGTAAATGTTTAAACTTAAAGCTAAACTGTTTGTATATAAAAGTGGACTTTAAAATTGTATTGTTTACTTTCTGCCATCCGGCAGCCATGTTGTTACTTTGACCTTTACTATTAGCCAATCGGCACTTAAAGGGTCCTAAAGGGGTCCTTCTGCTATGGCTGCTGGGAGAAATAGAGAACTGTGTGTTTGGTGCCCTTTATTGGCCAATTGGAATGCTAGAACTGCGATTGACAGCCTCATCTCCCGATCAGACTGCAGTATTATGTTTTCTTCAGTTTGAGAGGGACAGTTGAAGGGTGCAGTTCTGGGGGAGCCTTTTGATAGTGAGGAGGCTCAGACTTGTGTTCTGAGAGAAAGACTGGAGGCCTATCTGGGTTTCCACAGCCAAAATAGCCATAAGTGGTCTGTTTGGACTCCAGTATCTGCAGCAGTTGCTGAACTATAATTGAAGAAAGAGTAAAGCTTTGCTTTTAAGCTGAATTCTGCTGTTTTTTTTCCTTTTGTGTGTGAATTCTGCTGTTTGCCTGAACTGCGTCAGAGACTGTTTTGGTACACCCAGAGCTGAAGGTAAATCCTAAATCCAGCTGCCAAAGTGGAAGTTGGGAACCAAGCCTGTCTAAGTGGTTCCATACAGCCAGAGAACTGTTTCTGCTTTGTCAGAGGATTGTGTTTGCTCAGAGCTACATCTGCCAAAAGGTACTACCTGTGTTAAGTGTACAGAGTGAGTTTGCCAGATCCTGTTTATGCAGAGACTGCATCCTGTTTGCCAAACCAAAGCTGCAGAGACTTGATCCTGAGTTGAATCTGCAGTTGATACAGCATGGGGAGTCAGCTACCACTGCAGCAGCTAGCGCTGGTTTGCAGCCACCTCAGGGGTTATACCTAGACGTGGGGGTGAGTCATGCCAACCCTGGTCCTTTCTGCTGGTCCTGTTTCTAGAAGCCAAAAGCCTTCAGCATGAAACTGAGACTCCAGAGGTTTGATACTGCCCTAGGAAGCCATCCACTTCAACTGCTAACCAGAGCCTAGAGAGCTGTAGAGTCCTGAATAATTTCAGGGCTTGCCCTGCAACAAATGTTTTGTGTTTCAAGTATAGTTTAAAGTGTTTTGCAGGCCATTAGACCTGGGATAACAAGCACCAGTTTTCCAAAGAGCCAAGTTATTTGTTCTTTACTGCTAAATTACAAGTTACAGGAGGCAGTATAGCACAGTGGGTTAAGGCTCTGAGCTGCAGATCTGGAGATCTGGGTTTGAATCCTACAGCCACCTAGGTCCATACTGTGTGATCCTGAGCAAGTCACATAACTTCCTTGTGCTCCCAGGTCGCATCTGGAAACAAGCTTCGACTTAATGTGCTACTCCTGATTAAACAATGTTCCTTTAAATCATTCTGCATGGTTACAGAGATAAATCAAATTGTTTAAGGGCCCCAATGCCAGCCAACAAGCTGCAATGCACCAGTCCTACAATAGTTCTAGTCTGGGTACCCAGTGATGATAACTGGGACTGTCCACGTGGACTGATAATTGTTTAAATGTCTTGCCAAGGCAAAAGAAACACAAATACCCAGCCTTTAATTTGCGTTCCCCTTACCCCATTGTTTATCCACCCAATAAATTAGGTTTATCGTTAAAGTTAACATTGTCTATGAGCGTATTATTGCTGAGTTTGAGTTTACTGTGTCTAGCTATAGAGTGCATTGCTATTGCTAATAACCATTCCTTGCAGGTATACAGGGTGTATAGCAGAAGTCAGAACCCTGTTGGTAAGTGCACTCACTGTGAGCACATTATTTGTAGTCAATGTGAGCATATTATTAGCTATCGCCAATACCTGTACTACTGAGCAATTTATTTTTATTTATTTTATTTGTTAGATCGTCAGTTTACAGACCTTTGAGTCATAGATTCATTTACAAAGGCACTTCGTCAAGACAGCAGTACATCACAGCAAACAAAACAGTACAGGACATAACACTGAGATTAAAAAAGCAACCAGTGTTACAGACATTCACTGGTGGTACGTGCTTGGTAATAGGTAGATCACAGTAGTCATAATATAGGTACACGAGTACCACGTCAGGTAGCAACCAGAGATATTTTATTACATTAGTCAGCAGATGTTGCATGAGACCCCAGGTATATACAGCAAAAGTAGACAGGGCAGACCCAGCCGTGGGGTGAAGGTAAGGGGCAGGTGGGGGATTATGTACAGTTGCAGCAGCGAGTGCTTTTCAGATGGTTTCTGAGGGAGACCTTGAAAGGACCAAGCTTAGTGGAGTCAGCTATATTGGCTGGGAGGGAACTGAACTAGGAGGGAGCCCGATAGCAAAAAGATCTCTGGGCCATAGAGGTCCTTACCCTGGGAACAATAAGGGAGGTTTTGACAGTGCTGCAGGTGGAGACTGAGGGGGAGGCACGCTGCAGGGAGGTGGCGATTGTGGGGGGGAGAGCCCTAGCAGGGTCATTTTTACAAGAAGGCAGGTTTGGAAGGGGAGTCTTTCTTCAAGGTTGAGCAAGTTGGTGGTGGAGTACAGCAGGCATGCATGCGTGCACCTAGGAGCTCCCAGTATTAGCCTTGCAGGCCTTATTTATAGAGAGCTGGATTCTTGCAAGCACAGTGTTGTTGGCTGCAGCATAGATGGGCAGCCCATAGTCGATTAGTGACAGGACAGAGGAGGTGATTGCCAATCTAAGGGCCTCTTGTGGTAGGCAGTCCTTATAGTGGTATAATACTCCAGTCCTGACATTGGTGGCAGCAGAAAGGGCATTGATATGGGAATGGAGGGAGAGTGCTGAATCAAAGGTAACGCCCAGATACTTGTATGAGGAAACCTGCTCAATGGGGTTTAGTGTGCTAGGCAGTATCACGAGAGGGGCACCACTGGCTTTGCTTTGGCGATGCAAGAAGAGCATAGCTTTGGTCTTTTTTAGGTTCAGAACTAGCCTTCGTGATGTGAACCAATGCTCAGCTCTATCAAAAGCTTGTTGGAGGGTGGCCTGGAAGGTGTTGGGGTTGGGGTCAGCGGCGAAGAGCACAGCATCCTCTGCGTAGAGGAGGATCTTACTTGGCAAATTGTTATATAGTAATCCATGTGTGGGACCACTGGTTGGGACAGTGGGTAGGTACAGCATCCCAGTGGGTTGTGCTAGCTTGTCATCAGACCCACTTAAAATCTACTCTTGGTCACAAATAGTTTTACTACTGGTAATAAGCCCCTTTTGTCATCAAAACCAGAACCCAGGCCCCTCAACCTGTATTGTGGGCAGTAGTCAGGGGTAGTAGCCCATTGGTACACGGGGTCCGGGCTACATCTGCTATGGGTCTTAAGGCAAATATGTATTGGGATCCTCCTTTACGTTCATTGGAATTATTACTAAGCTGCCACTCTATTGGTTGTCTTTGTAGAGTACCAACCCAACAGTCTGCTAGTGCCCACTCAGCTTTAGTGGGATTCAAACCAAACACATATCATTTTTTTTAAATAACTCTCATTGTACTAGAATTGTACACACAGATATATTTCACAGTGGAGCACTTTGCAAAACACACAATTTTTTTGCACAGCAGTTGATTTAAAAGTTATAAGCAGTAAGCAGATGTTATCTGGACGTTATCCAGGACACATCTGGGAAATGAGCTCTTATCAGCTCAGTGTGTCTTTCCTGGTAAAATCTTGGCAATATATAAATAAATAAACAAACACACAAACAAACAGATAAATAAATATAAACCAAATATGAAATTGCCTGACACAAAATATGCAAAAACAAAATGCCGCTCAGGCTGATGCTGGGGTAGACTCTGTGCTCTCTGATCGCTACTTCCACATGAAAGTCCAAACAAGAAGATAGGGCACTTGGACTAAGGAGAGGAGTTCTGGACAAAATGCACAAGGCAGAGGTAATTTGACTTGCTTTTTATAATTTATTTTCGCCACAGTGTAACAAGTGCTCACAGTATAATGTTTTGTTTGCAATGCAAACTAATCTAGAGCTTCAACGCACACATTTGCAATTGCCCAGGTGTCCATAAATGCTATATTCAGTGGAATTTATTTATTTATTTATTTAATGTATTTATTTGCTATTGTTAACCAGGTAAGCACTCTAGACATCAAGTGCCTATTTTCAGGTGCGACCTGGAGGTTACAGAGTACATAAGAAACATAATACAGAGTCAAGGTAACATACAGGCCCACGAACAAGTGGGTGGAACAGCAAACAGTACAACAGACTTTAAACTGGATAAGTTGGTCAACAAGTCAACAAGATACATAACAGTATTGAGAGGTAGAATAACAACAGGTAACATCATGAAAGAGAATACATCAAAATAAATGAAAGTACCAGCATGTAATTGCATGACATGAGCGCCTGTCATGAGAGAGAATGAACATCAGATAGTGCAGCTAGAAGCAGGTACTGATATGACAAGAGCATCTTGCCAACAGGAGGGTGGAAAATGCCTTATGCTGGTTATCAGCAGAGATTAACAGCAGCCGGTGTATCAGCTCACAGACTCCCATAGTGAATCAGGGGTGAGGGAGAGACTACTCTGGGTCTGTAAGGTACATAGACAGGCAGAGGCCATTTTGAGGAAGTTCCATAGGGATGTTTTGAAGCAGGAATGGGAGGGAGAGGCACAAACTAGGGTGGGAAGGGAGTTCCACAGTGTAGGTGCATGGACAGAGAAGGCCTGGTCTCCTGTGAGGGTGTGGGTCATAGGAACCAGACAGACCTGTGCAGCACTAGATCTTAAGTGGTAGGCAGGGGTTCCATATTTGAGGGGAAGGGCAAGTGCAGAAGGAGTGGCCCTTCTAACTATGTTATCTATGAAGTTGCCAAGGACAAAGGCGCGGTGCTTTTCAGGGGGGGGAGCCACTCCAGCAGAGAGTAGAGCTCACAGCGATGCGTGAGGTGGGGTACTGAGAGTGCGAAGTGACATATATTGTTATAAGCAGTATCCCATTTTGCTAGGCTATAATTTGGGACTGGGGCAAAGGCAACGAGCCCATAACAAAGCATGGGAAGGAGTATCCCCTAGCTATGGCGAGCCGAGCAGCGGGGTGAGGCAATCTTTGGCTCTGTAGGCAAGTCCAAGCTTGCCATTCAAGGCTTTACAAATATTCCGGAGATGCATGGTGAGATCCAGTTTTGGATCAAGGGTAACTCCTAGATACTTGACGGAGTCAATGACCGGCAAGAGGGAGCCATTTGCTCCATAGATAGTAAGAGGAGCAGGACGGGAAACAGTTTTGGCCACACTGCCAAAGAGCATGGCCTGGGTCTCCTCCAGGTTGATGGTAAGCTTGTGTCCCACAAGGCAGTTCTTGATAAGATCAAAGATTGAGTTAAGTGGGGAGTTGATGATAGTAATATCCTGGGAACTGGACAGTATGATGAGGTCATCCGTGTATAGAATTGGGTGCCCGTAGGTTGCAACAGAGGGCAGTTCATTAATGAATAGGGAAAACAGAATTGGTCCAAGGATAGATCCCTGGGGGACCCCACAGTTAACAGGGGAGAGGGCAGAGAGGGCGCGGTTGAAGCAGGTGTATTGTTGCCTTCCCCCAAGGTAGTTGGAGAACCAAGCAAGGGCTCGGTGGGAGAATCCGAGAGAATGAAGAGTGGAGCGGAGGAGGGAATGATCAACCCAATTGAAGGCCTTAGAAAGGTCAACGAAGATGGCTCCGGTCAGTTTGCCTTGGTCAGGCATGGACCTGATCTCAGAGGTAACCACGGCAAGCGCAGTCGATGTACTGTGCCCCTTTCTGAAGCCATGCTGAGCAGGGGAGAGAACTCCATAGCCCTGAAGGTAGTGGGAGAGTTGTGAGGCAACTGCCTTTTCAAGGGGCTTACAGGTAGCAGAGAGAATGGTGATGGGGCGATAGTTTTTCATATCTTTGGGGTCGCCTTGTTTGTGAACAGGGACAACCTTGGCCACCTTCCATATGTCAGGTGTGATCCCCGAGATAAGAGAAGAATTAAATATAAGAGCGACCATCCAGGTGAGGAGAGGAGCCCCCAAGCTAAGCAGCTTTGGCTCGAGGCTGTCGTGACCTGCCCCTGTGTGGTGGGAGAGACCAGCTAGGAGTTCCTGGGTCTCTCCAACTGAGATCCATTTGAGGTAGAAGGGCAGTCTGGGGGGGGCGCCCACCCAGGGGCTTAGGGGCAGAGAGTTGGGAAGAAGGAGGAGCAGGCAGGTCTGAAAACATGCAGTTAAATGCAGAGGCAATAGTTTGGGGGTTATTGCAGTTTGTCCCTCCGATATTCATGTCGGCAATCATTTCCTTGGCAGACCCTCTGACCAGATTTTTGACATTTTGCCAAAAGTGCCAGGGGTTATTGGCTGAGACTAGCAGGACTGATTTGCAGTACTCACTCATATGGCTCTCTTGCAGGAGTTTCTGAGCTGTCGATATTCGAGGAGGTCATTATTGTTGCGGGAGATCTTGTGTTTCACCCAGCATTTCTCTCTCTGCTTCATGAGGGAGAATAGGCTTCCATGGAGCCACTTCGTGACTGTGCCCCTCACCCTCCTTTTAGTAAGGGGTGCATGCCTGTTTTGCAAGGGGACAAATGCAGCAAGGAAATGATCAAGGGCTGCAACTGGGTCATTTGTGGCAGTGACCATAGACCAGTCAACACATCGTAGACCCTCAAGGTGGTCATTGAGGATGAGTTTGGAATAGTCCCTCATCTGGATCACTCTGCTGGGGACTTTGGGCGAGGAGGTGCCCCATATGCAGTAGGTTGGAGAGTGATCTGAGATGATGTCTGGGAGTATTCCTGAGTGGACAATTCTATCCAATCTGTTTCTCAGTATCCAGTTGATAAGTGACCCTTTGTCCCCTCGGGAGGAGATCCTTGTGGGTCCCGTGATGATCTGGCTGAGAACAAGGCCTGAGAGAAGAGGCTAATATTGCTTGGTATTGGGCCCCAGCCAATTGAGGTTGAGGTCCCCCAGGACTAGCAGCTCATTTGAGGCAACCTTTTCCTTAAGGTGGTCAAGTAGTGAGGAGAGCCCTTGAACACCACCCTTCGGAGGGTTGTAGGCACAGACAAGATGCACCTTTTTAGTGTTCCCAAGTAGGAGGAGGGTGTGAAGGAACACGCAGGCTAGGGATGCAGGGGGTGAATGAGAAACTGTAGACACATTAAGGTGCACCCTGTAGTATAGGAGCACATCCCCCCCACGCTTCCTGCCTGCCATGTCTTGCCAGATGAGGCTGTAGCCTGGGAGGGCACACGCGGAGTCAGGAGTGTGAGGCTTTAGCCAAGTTTCCGTGATGCCCATAATGTCAGGCTTGTAGTGGGCCGCCCAGGCCATTAGTTCTGCTAGGTTTTGGAGGACGCTGTGGATATTGAGGTGTGCTATTTTTAAGCCTTTGGTGGATAGCCAGGCAGAGGGGGGGCTTGAAGGAGTATGGGGTTGTCGGGGGACCTTGACAGCTGGCTAAGCTCCCAGCCTGTGCATGTGGAGCCATGGCCCCAGCCAATGAAGTAGAGGGAGTGCGTGAGATACCCGACGGAGGAAAGATTCCAAATGAATTGGCAACATAGCCAAGATCAGCAGGTATTGGCGCAGTGTGGGTGCTTTTGGCAGGGCGCTGGCTAGCAGTAGGACAAGGCTATTCACTTTAGGAAGCAATTAGGGGTTCCACCCTAACTGTCACGTCAGGGGTGGAGTAAAAAGGACCTCCCAGAGAGTACCCTGGGGAATTGGTAGTCAGGAGTAGCAGAGACCAGGGGACAGGGCTAGGTTCTGAATATACATAACAGTGCTAATAGGATAGACCTGGGAAAGCAGTTTGGGGGTGGGGGGAGCAGCAATTCAGCAGTGTGAAGGCTTGGATAGGAACCCAAGGGTAGCTCATTCATTAGATGTAGGCTGACAGGATTGTACTTTAAAGGCAGTTAAAACAGAGGATGCCTCTAGTGGTGAATAAGTATAGCCTGCTAATGGCAAAGTGGGCTGATTGGTTTTTGCACAATACGTGCTATCAGCTCTATAACTCGGTGATGACCATGGGTGGTGGTGGGGGCAGTGGGGCAAAACCAATACGTGATATCAGCTCTATAACTCGGTGATGACCATGGGTGTGTGGGGTAGGGGCAGTCAAGTGTGAGCTGTAAATAATATTGCACACAGCTCATAGGCAGCGGAGCACCTGCGTGGCAGTTTGCAAGGCCTGATGTTTGTAACCCTCTGAGAATTGTGGTTTCCAGCTTATGCTTTCAGGGTAATTTTGTTTTTAAATTTGGTTGGCTGTACGGGGTCACGCAGGCAGAGCACCACAGGCTGGCATAGGCTCATTCGGGGTTTTACCTCGTTTGTTCGCTCTGGGGGGTTGGGGAGGGCAGGTTCAGCAGCCCTCACGACCTCCGGGTTGGGACCCTTGCTGGATCCAGTAGTCCTGTGGAGAACAGAGAGCTGAGGCAAGTCTTAAATACTGTGGAAAGAGGGAGGAGATAGGGAAAGAGTGAGAGTGGAGGAGGGGGCCTGAGCAGACAGAGAAGAGTCAGAGAAGAGCAGAATTCATACAGTTGCCATAATACCACTCTACTGTAGCACAGATTGAAATGGCTCTAACTCTACTAGCTGAATCCCCAGTCAACATATAAGTCTTTTAACCGAGTAAGCAAGTAAAAATGTCATTTGCACAGTTTGGCTATAAATCAAGTAACTAGCCCCCAGTCCACAGAGTAAAAAAAGTATGAATGCCTTTCCCTTAAGGTACCCTTACAGTGCAGCGAATATTACAGGTAAATCATTGGTTGTAGAGAGAGGTAATCTTAAATGCCTCTAAAAACAATCCCTAAAGGTACCACTAAGTTCAGTGAAATTGCAGGTAAAACGTTATTTGTAGAGAGAAAATAAACTATCTAAACTTCTACACCAGCAGTAACCTTTTTTTTAAAAAAGGCACCAAGTTCAAATACTGCACACAGCTCCTAGGCAGCGGAGCACCCTGCATGGCAGTTTGCAAGGCCTGATGTTTGTAACCCTCTGGAGAATGGCGCTTTCCAGCTTACGCTTTTCAGGGTAATTTGTTTTTTAAATTTGGTTTGCAGTACGGTCACGCAGGCAGAGCACCACAGGCTGGCGCAGGCTTGTTCAGGGTTTTACCTCATTTGTTCACTCTGGGGGTGGGGAGGGCAGGTTCAGCAGCCGCCACGACCTCCTGGTCGGGACCCTTGGTGGATCCAGTAGTCCTTGTTTGTTCGCCTGGGGGTGGGGAGGGTAGGTTCAGCAGCCCTTATGACCCTCCGAGTTGGGACCCTCGCTGGATCCAGTATTCCTCGTTTGTTCACTCTGGGGAGTGGGGGAGGGCAGGTTCAGCAGATCTCATGACCTCCGGGTCAGGACCCTCGCTGGATCCAGTAGTCCTCGTTTGTTCGCTCTGGGGGGTGGGGGAAGGCAGGTTCAGCTGCCCTCATACCTCCGGGTCGAGACCCTCGCTGGATCCAGTAGTCCTCGTTTGTTCGCTCTGGGGGGTGAGGGGAGGGCAGGTTCAGCAGCCCTCACGACCTCCAGGTCGGGACCTTCGCTGGATCCAGTAATCCTCGTTTGTTCGCTGACAGGGAAGATGATAGCATGTGGGAACCCCAATCCTCGTAAGGTTCGTTATACTCCCTCAAACTTTTTGCGACGCTGCTTGGTAGCATAAGTAAGGTCCAGGAAAATATGTACCTGATGGTTGTCTTGAAACAGTGGAGCAGCTCTACGGGCACATTTAAGAAGTTTATCTCGAGCTGCTACACCCGAGGTCACCAACATTAAGGTTTGTGGCTCCTCTGGGTTCTGAAAGCAGCCACGCGGAGTTACTCTGTAGGCTTTCTTCACCTCCCAAACACCTTCTGAGGATTCCGGTGCTAATTAAGTTAGCCAGTCCTGGATGTTTAAAGTCAGATGCTCGCCTTCCAAACCCTCAGAAAGGCCTACAATCCAAACATTTGCCACACAAGCTTGATTTTTGAGGGCTTCCAGCCTTGCCTTAAGGTGTTGATTTTCTTTAATCATGAGAGTAGTCACTCCGGTAGATGCATCAGCCTGCTTGCGCACATCACAGAGATCACTTTTGATTCCTTCAACTGCCGATTCTAAAATTATGACCCGGCCATTAAAGTCATCCACCTTTTGATTAAGGGTGCTCATAGATGCAATGAGGGTCTGAAGTTTATGACCCAGGGTAGTAATAGTCTCTCCCGAATCAAGCCTCTCCTCGGTAGCAATGGCATCGTCAGCTCTTCTGAGTCCACCAGTTCCCTTACTTTTTTCCTGTTCCACCAGTAAATTTATCTTTCTTGAGATTCCCATCTTAGTGCTTTCTAGGTCAGTCTTTCCGATGGTGAAGTCTAAAATACTGTGTAAGGCTTCCCGATAGAGGATTAAAGCAGATTCCCCCCCAAGTTGCGAAGAGCTGTAGAAATTTGCTGCCCATTGCTCGGGCTCAACAGCACTCCCCTTAGTTGTGTGCATTTGTGATAAAATAGTCCTTTCGCCTACTGCAAGTGATGTCATTGATGATGTCATTGTATTATTGCCTACTTTCTTCTTCCTGTTTTTTTTCCCTCTGTTTTTCTCCACATTCAAGATATGGAATGTTTATCATGGAATGTTTACCACAGAATACACAGATTCAAAATTCTGCTCAGTTCTACTGGCAGAATGTTTCTCTCCTAACATACTGTACACACAGACAACAAAGGCCTTTGTTACAGCCAGAGACTCAATTATCTCATTGTCAGGGCAAGAAGAAGAGAGTTCCCTGATCAGCAGGTAAAGATAGAATGGGGATTTTTCACTGTCAGCAAAGAAACAGTTGTGCAAACTAGAAACAATATTTAATGCTTCTGATTTGATTATGTATGTAAGGAGAGTGTGATAATCAGGGAAACAACATTTAATTAATTTGTTTTCTTTTTTATTTAAGGTAGTTTTATTTGTAGGGCCCAGTTGAAGTTTTTTTTACAGTGTAAAGGTAGCAGCCATGTTTGTGGTGGAAGATCGGTTCTGGCTGTAGGGGGCTAACTGAAATGCCTGTGTTCCAAATGCCCATTGATCTGGGTTCCAGACTCTTCACTGCTGAGCAGTCCTTTTTTTAGCCATGTGCAAACCATATTTTACACATAAATAAAAGCCAATCAGATTACTGGATTTAACCCTGCCATTTTATAATTAAGAACATAAGACTCCCTGTGAAGTTGGTTTAAGACCCCTTAACCCCAAAGTAGAAATTATCAGCACAGGTGGTAATACAGTGCTCCACAGACATTAAGTTGCCAGATATATAGTAATAAACAGCAATGCCTCATTAAACACTAACTTTTTTGTTTTTATGTTTGATTAAATCACATTTTAACAGTTCAGAAGATAAGAAACATAAGGAAGTAAAACTCTATTTGTGGCAAACATCTTAACTCGTAGTCCACAACAGACCAGGTCTGTGCAGTGCATACCTCTCAACTGTCCCGATTTGCCCGGTACGTCCAGTATTTCAGCTGCATTTTCTGTTCTGTCCCGCCATCCCGGATTTCCTGCTCATTGCCCCGAAAATGCCGTCTCGTTTAGCCTGACACACTGTAGCACCACGTGGTCCAGCTGAATCCCTGATTGTATTTGTGTTCCCTAATCTGTGTTGCACACAGCGAGTGCGGTGACATCACACGTGCTGATGTAAGCACCCAATTGAACCAATCGCCAGCTGCATTTATGGTCCATTCCTAAAATTGGCACCTCCACCCACTAAGGAGTGCGGACCTGAAGTTTTGAGTCCCCCCTCAGGTCCAGAAGTCCTAGATATAAGCATCCTCTCCGGCGCTCTTGGGACTCATTCACCTGCTGATCTGCTCGCTGCCGTTGCTGCCAGTGCCACCTTGCTGAATCGCTCTAACTGAAAAGAAGACACGCCGTCATTGCTGCTTGCTGCTCTGAGTTATTTTTCAGTAAAAGGCAAAAAGCTGTAAAAATTTACTATTTGGCTATTTTACTCAGTGGCAGCAGCAGATTGATCACTGTAGCGCCCGCCGCACAGCAGCAGTCATCCGATCGGTGATATTCATCTGCCTGCCTACCCCCTACCTAGTCAGTGCCCGCTAAGCCTACCCCAGCACTGCAGCATCAAGAAAGGATGAAAAGAGAAAACCGGAGTTCAGCCAGAGTATCCCCTTTTTATATGAAGTATGCAACGTTGTACATGTAGCCCTACTCAGACAAAGTAAACAGTTAATCATGTATTTTGTGTTTTTATATATGTGTGTGTGTGCCAGGCAAGCCCTAGACAATTTAGCTGATTTAGGCAGCAACTTATGTTTGTTCTCCAATCTCCAGCCCTGTTAAAGGAACTTGAAGTTATGTGGTGTGTGTGTACTGCTAGAGTGGCTCACTCCATCCAGAATGAATAAGTAGTTGCACAGTGCACACAGTTATGATGGGAGTGGGGTAAAGTCTGAAACAATAGCAGAATTCCATTATGTCCTCAGCAATAGAGTGAGAGAGAGAATGCCCAAGAAGCTGTCAGCTGTATGCACTGAAATGTTTATATGTCACTGTCTAACTGTTATAAGAGCATAATGCTCTTATAACAGACAGTGACATATGCTTCTATGTCATATGAGGTGACTCTATACATAGCTGGCAACATGTGACATGTGACCAGGTTTGGGGGTGTGGCTATGCAACTTTTATGTTAATTAAGTGTCCCTGATTTTCACTGGTTGTCCCTGATTTCCTGGGTTTCTGTCCCTGATTTGGTTATCCAGAGGTTGAGAGGTATGGTGCAGTGTGTATGTAACCACGCACAGTCACCAGCAGTCTCTTTAGTGGTATTGGCTGTCTCTCATCTGAAACCTGGCCCATGTGACCACAGATGTGGATGCACCCTTGTGGTCCAGTGGCTGTAGAAAATCCCTTGCAGGCTTTGACTGGCCCACTGTGAAGGATTTTGCTGTGGCAATCAGAGTTGCTACCCTACCCTGTGGGAGGGAGACTTTCCACTGCAGGGTATCTTGTTCTGCTCCTATGAAGTCCAGCACCTGAACAGTTTGTGCTCCTGCAGATTTATCGGGAGCCCCAGTTTTTCAGGGGTGTGTTTTACCTTCTGAATGAAACATATCATAGAAACATAGAAATTGTTGGCAGAAAAGGACTGCCAGGCCCACCCAGTCTGCCTGTAAACCCTGCCTTGTTCACAGCCACTGACCCTAACTGGTCAATGGCTTATCACCACTCCTTCTCACTTCTAAGATTCCCTTATGCCTGTCCCAGGCATGCTTAAACCCCTCCACTGTGCTCGATCCCACCATCTCCTGAGGTAGCCAATTCCATGTGTCTACCACCCTCTCTGTGAAGAAAAGCTTCCTCACATTTCCCTTTAGTCTGCCACCCTCCAATTTCATACCATGCCCCCTCATTCTTATACTCCTTCTATAGTGGAAGATGCTCCCTCGCACCTTGTTTATGCCCTTAAGGTACGTAAATGTTTCTACCATGTCCCAATACCTCCTTTCCTCTATCGAATACATATCGAGGTCCTTTAATCTCTCCTCATATGTGTTCTGGAGCAACCTCTGTACTATCCTAGTTGCCCTTCTCTGGACTGCTGCCACCCTGTCAATGTCCTTGCGAAGGTGCGGCCCCCAGATCTGAACACAGTGCTCTAGGTGAGGCCTCACTAGTGTTTTATACAATGGCATCACTACCTCATGCCTTTTTATTTATTTAGGGATTCAGATCATACCTTTGAGCTCAGAGCTCTTTTACAAAGGTTCCACGTCAAACAGTGACAGTGACAACAATAACAAACAGTTTATATACGACACTCGAATAGTAGGTAGCTAGTATTCTTCTAAGGTTGCAATGTCATTCATAGTACCAATGGTGATAGTACAGCATCAAGAGCATTCGACTAGTGTGAAGGACAGTGTTTATATGTAGCGAAGGAGATTAAGAGGTGTGACACCTAGTGTGAGAGTCCAAGGAGGAGTCAAGGTGAGGGGGAAGGGAGACTGGGAGGGAGAGTGGGCGGCCAAAAAAGTGGCTTTGTCTAGGAGGTCGGGAGGTAGTGGTGGTAGTAGGTTGGTTTAAGATTGATCCAGTGGGGAAAAGGCACCAGGGGGAGAGGAAGACAGAGGGATAGGGCAAGGGGGAAGGGGGGGTTAAAGGAAGGGGAAGGAGAGTGTGGGTGAGTGGGCATTATGGGTGTTTTTGTAGTGATACATTTGCCTATGTACCCCAGCATGCCACTGGTCCTCCTTGCAGCCTTTGTACTCTGCTTTGACACCTTGAGGTCATCTGAAATGATATCCCCCAGGTTTCCTTCTTCTCTGGTGATCATCAGCAGCCCCCCTCCCCATCCTGTAGATCCCTCCCGGGTTCCCTCGTTCCAGGTGCACTATTTTGTACTTCTTTGAATTGAACCTCAGTTGCCACAGCTCAGACCATTTTCCAAGCTACCATAGGTCCCTCATCATCATCTCCACCCCTTCTGGAGTGTCCACCCTGTTGCAGATCTTGGTGTCATCTGCAAACAGGCAGTCCTTCCCCTCCAGCCCTTCTGCAGTGTCACTAATGAAGACATTGAACAGGACTGGTCCAAGGGCTGATCCCTGAGCTACCCACTGGTCATCCCCTCTCCCCGGATTGGATCCCATTTATCACCACCCTCTGCCTCCTGTCTGTTAGCCGGTTCCTAGCCCAGTTTATCACCTTGTGTCCCATGCCCAGGCTACCCATCTTGTTGAACAGCCTTTTATGTGGGATGGTGTCAAACGCTTTACTGAAATTAAGGAAGGCGACATCCGCCCCCCCCCCCAATTTACTTCCTTCATCACCCAGTCAAAAAAATCTATCAGATTTGTCTGACATAACCTTCCTGCTGTTAATCCATATTGCCTTGGATCCTGGGCACTGATGGATTCCAAGTGGGCCACTATTCTTTCTTTAAGCAGTGCCTCCATGATTTTACCCACTACTGAGGTAAGGCTGACTGGCCTATAGTTCCCTGCCTCCTCCCTACTCCTGCTTTTGTATAGAGGGACTACATGTGTCCTCTTCCAGTCCTCTGGAATCACACCTGTGTTGAGTGACTTGATGAACATGGCTGCCAGAGGCGCTGCTAGCTCTCTTTGCAGCTTCCTTAATATCCTTGGGTATATGCAATCTGGTCCCATCGCTTTGTCAACCTTCAGTTTTGTGAGCTCTTCTAGGACCCTCTCCACTGTGAATGGACTTGTGTCTACCACCACCCCCCCACCTTCATATCTGTTACCTAGCTGTGGACCCTGACCCTCCCCCTCTTCAGTGAATACTGAACAGAAGTATTTATTCAGTATTTCTGCCTTTTCCTGGTCTCCCTTCTTACACTTTCCTGTATCCCATCTGAGCTTTACCACCCCCCCGATTTCCTTCTTTCGCTGATGTACCTAAAAAATGTCTTGTCCCCTTTCACTGTCTGTGCTAGTCTTTCCTCAGTTTGTGCCTCTACACTCCTTACAGCCTTCCCTGCTTCTCTTAGATTCTTTAGGTACACCTCCCTGCATTCCTCCCTTTGGGTCTCCTTATATTTCCTGAAACTCACCCGTTTGGCCTTTATCTTGTCATCCACCTCTCTCGAGAACTATAGTAGTTTCCTCTTTCTCTTGCCATTGTTTACCATTTTGATGCATTGGTTTGTCACCTCCTCCATGGCTCTCTTCAGGTGTTCCCACTGATCCTCGACTCCCCTTCCTATTTCCCTTCTTGCTAGGGCCTCTTTGATACACCTCCCCATTTTAGCAAAATCTGCTCTCCTAAAATCTAGGACCTTTGCCTTTGTGTGGCTAGCTTGTGTCTCTGTCCCAACACTAAGCCACAGTATGTGGTGGTCGCTGGAACCCAGTTGACCTTCCACCTGGACGTCTGTAACTCTGTAACTCTGTCCCACTTGCATCTTGCCTCTTGTTCTGTTTTCCCTGAGTCTAGCCAGTTGTCCAAACAGGGAAAAATCACCACACCTTGCCTTCTCAGGTATGTAGCCACCACAGCTAAACACTTTGTGCAGACCCTTGGTACTGAAGTGAGGCCAAAGGAAAGGGCAACAAACTGGTACTGGCAGTTTCCTAGCCTGAACCCAAGATATTTTCTTGGGTAGGTCTGACTGGTTCAGATCAAGTGATCCCAGCCAATGCCCTAACAGTAAGGATGGTATCACTGTGCCCAATGTGACTGTCTTGAACTTTTCTTTTTTGATGTGCTTGTTCAGATATCCGAGGTCTAAAGTGGGTAACCACTCCCCATTTTCCTTGTGGCTCAAGAAGTAACTTGAAAACAGGCCCTTGCTCCACTGTGAGGCAGGGATCTTTTCCACTGCTTTTGCTTGTAGCAGCTTGTTTACTTCTAGTTCCATCAGAATTCATTCTGCACTAAAGTGAGCTAGAAAACTTCCCTGTTTCTGCGGTTTTGGGAACTTTTTGAACTTAAGGGACAACCCCTGGCCCACTACATCAAGGACCCACTTGTCTGTGGTAATGTTTACCCATTCTTGGAAGTAGTGGACCAGCCCTAGCCCACTGGCAATGATTGGGCAACGAGGGCAGAATTGTCAGGGGTTTCGTTTTGGCAGAGTCTTGGGGGCTGGTGCTGCAACTGCCACATGGATCCCCTACTGCCTCTGCCCCTGTAGTAACCTCTTTGGGGCATAGGCTCTTGGAAAACAGCCCTTACCCTGCCTCCCTTACCACAAGGTCTGTAGAAAATGAAGGGTTCTTTCTCAGTATTGTTTTTTAAGTGGTTTTGTAGTAATCCACTTTTTTCACTTATGCATATTTTAGTACCAAAAAGAGAATCGCCTTCAAATTGGAAATCCATGGCCTTGTTTTGAGCATCCTGAGAAAGGATGGTTGCCCTTATCCAGGAGAATCACTTCAATGACATTTGCTGTAGCAGTCGGATCCAGTGCCATCTCTGTACCAGCCTTATCAGCTAGTGCCAGCACTGTATTCCACAGTGCCTTCTAGTACCTGCCCACATGAGATGAGTAAGCAGAATGGCTGGTGGTCAGGGAAGCTGATGTATAAATCTGTTGGCCATAATATCCAATTTTCTGGAGTCCTTCTCAGGGGGCTACGCAGAGAAATGGATCTTGGCCCTCTCACAGGCAGCTGCTAGGACTACACCTTGATGATCAGGGTGGGCAAACAGGTATTCTACCCACATCTGTCCATCTGATACATTTTTCCACCAATGTTTTTATCTATGGTTGCAGCTGAAGTAGGTGCAGGCATGATTTTGGAAGTGGCTTTTTGTAAGGATTTGTGTATGGGAGCCAGCAGCTTCCTTCTAGGAGCTTGTCCCACAATATCCATAAATTCTGCTACCTCCTCATCCTCCTCTGTTTCCTGAGGGGGATGTTGAGGGTATTCACCATTTTCCTAACTAAAGAGGAAAACACCAACAGTTGGTGTTTCCTAGTTATTTCATGCCAGGGGTTACCTCAGTTTACATGTTCTATATCATACCATACCCTTCTGGAGAGGCAATACCTCAGCCACTGGAAAGGAGCTAATAAATGTGTCCCAGCTTGTCACAAACAGCTCCTCTCTCCCTTTCAGGACATAGGACAGTCTTTCCAATGCTAGTGCTTGTAAAGCTAATGTCTTCCATTGTCCTAACACTGGTTTCACACAGGACACGGATGTTTTCTGAAGGCTCTACAGCACCGGTTCGAAAGATGTATTTTGTCAACCAATGTCACAGCGATGGATTTATGTTGACCACAATTGCGGTCAGGATAAATTCATCCATGGACACCTTTTTTCTTTGGGGGGGCTCTGCCCCTGAACCCCATGCGGGAGGGGCCTACGCCCATCCTCAAGATTAAGCACAATCAACTCTGAGTTGGAGTTGATTCAAGTTGGGGTGCAAGACCCCGAGAAAGCAGTGCCGGTGTCCCATGGTGACAGTAAAGTGGTCTGTTGCTGTGTCTCTGTACTGTCCTTCATGGTAATGGCATCGCTGTGTGATCAGCATACATTTTCTGAATACACTGCCTTGCTAAGGATAGCAATACCATGATTCACTGGGGATGTGGCACCCATCCCTCCCCCTCTAAGTTTTCTATTCCAAATAGCAGTGACAGAGTGGTGCACAGTCTTGGTCTACCTGGAACTATAGTGAGCTCCTGTGCTATAGCCACCCAATGCAGTTTCAGCACAGTGCACTCCCCAAAATAATGCATATACATACCTAATGCTGTACTACATCTCCCACAAAGGGGGGAGATTGTAAGATTAAATGTATGCACAATACTTAGAGAGCAACATAATCTATGGATAAATTTATATTGTGATTCCTTATGCTTATTGCATGTAAGAAGTCCCATATGTATTCTCAGTAATTCGACCCAATTCTTGTCTATTATAGTAAGTTCCATGTCCCTTTCCCATGGATTCTTTACCTTTGCAGAGAGGTTTGGTAGTTTACCCTTGTCCTGCTTAGCCACTTTTGCAATAAATCTTTGAGGTGAGACACGGGCACCCAAGATTTTTTGTTCCAGAGAGTGTAGTGGGGACTCTTCCAAGGGATCCCTACCCAGGAGCCTGCTACAGGCCCTCACCTGCAAGCATGTGTAATGATGTATGGCTGCCAACTGTAGTTTCTCCCAGACTTCTACAAATGTGCAGAGATTTTTACCATTAAATAGGTCCACCTTATAAAATTCCATCTTACATTACAACAGTTTTCATCCTGAACATGTGACTACAAACATCCCAGTGGGGCAGTTCTTAGCAAAAAGAAATTGTTCATCGAAGGAAGATTATGATTCAAGTGCCAATGAACTTACTGAGTGATTTTTGGCAAGAGATTATAATCATAACATAATTAATAAAGCAAAAGAGAGGGTGAATGCTATGAACAGAGAAAACTTCTTGAATTCACAAAAGCTCCCTACCCTTCCTCTTCAATAAAAATGACTACATCCAGACAAAGGCAAGGACTAACTCAAACACCAAAATTTATTACAACTTTCAGCTCATAATCGCATATTTTTACTAACATTATAAAGAAAAATTGGCATATTTTAAAGACTGAGGAAAATGGATCATGTGACCAATAATATGCCACAGATAGTTTAGAAAAAGGGCAACAATCTGAGAGACTCTCTGGTTCACAGCACATATACTGAGAAAACGATGGACCATACAAATAGACTTCCCAAAGGTACTTAAGTGTGGAAACTGCAGGTTTTTGCAGACACATATTAACTGGCAGCACCTTTAAAAATCCTGCTACTGGGGAGGTTTTCAACATCTCAGACTTTTGCAACTTCAGCACCCAAAATATTGTGTACTTGGCAAAGTGTAACATGTGTCTTTCCTTTTATATTGGTAAGACTACACAAAAATTTAGAGAAAGAATTGCATAATATATAAGGAGCATAAACAAACTGGGTGATGTGAGTGCTTTGGCTCAACATGTTAAGAAAAGGCACTGAACATAACTTTACATTTCAGATGATGGAAAAGCAAACATCAGGGGTGGTGATACTGATATTAAGTTGCACCAGAGAGAAACTTATTGACAATATTGGTTTAAATCCTATAATGCACCAGGCTTAAATTACTTTTTATCAGCTAGCACCTTATTTATAGAGATTTGGAAACAACAGAGATACAGATGCTTTTTCTTGACTACAGTATTGATTTAAAGTATTTAAGAGATTCAGAAGTGTAAATAATATGTTTAGCAAAGGCTGAGATTATATAATATCCAATATCAGAAATGATGAAATGTTAGGTAGAAGTTCTATAACTTTAGGATTCTTATGAAAAAAAAGTTTTAACTTCATTTCATGATATACGAATATACGAAATTTGCCAGCAGATAAAGGCCTAGAGGTCTATCAAGTCTGCTCGAATGTGCAGCTAGCACCCCTTATTCTGCAGCTGCCCCTCCCTTCCACCCTTCCCCTTCATTAACCCTCCCCCTTGTCCTGTCCCATCCTCGTTTGAAGCAGTCCACTGTACTACTGCATATCACTTCAGCAAGTAACGCATTCCACCCAGCCACCACGCTCTCTGTAAAAATTTGTCTCCTCATCTCCCTCCTGAACCTTCCTCGCTCCAGTCTCATATCATAACCCCTGGTGTCCCTCCCCTCCCTTACTTTGAACAGCCCCTCTGTACCTGTCTTGTTTATTCCTTTCATGTATTTAAAGGTTTCAGTCATGTCACCCCTGTCTGTCCTCTCCTCCAGTGAGTACATGTTCAACTCCTTCAACTTCCTCTCGTATGATAAGTCCCCCAGACCCTTGATCATCTTTGTCACTCTGCACTGCACCCCCTCCAGTAACTTAATGTCCCTCTTCAGATACGGACGCCAGTACTGCATGCAGTACTCCAGATGTGGTTTAACTAATGACCTATACAGTGGCAGAATCACCTCCTCCCTCCTCGAGGATATACCCCTTGCAATACAACCCAGCATTTTGTTGGCCTTTGCAGCTGCCTTCCTACATTGTGCTGAGTTATTCATTGACCCTGTAATGAGCACACCCAGATCCTTCTCCTCCTCTGTCTAGATTAGCAGCACTCCCCCTAGCTGGTAACTCCTCCTTGGGTTCTTCATCCCAAAATGCAGCACCTTGCACTTTTTGGCATTAAAGCCCAGTTGCCAGGTGTCTGACCAGGTTTCAAGCTTTGCCAGATCATCCTGCAACCCCTGCCATCCCCTAGGTCATCCACCACTGTGCCTACCTTGGTATCATCAGCAAACAGACTGATCTTGCTCTTGATGTCCCATGTTATGTCTGCAATAAATATCCCAAACAACACTGGTCCCAACACCGAGCCCTGTGGAACACCGCTCGTCACCGCCCTTGGGTGTGAGAGCCCCCACCCACCACCACCTCTGTTGCCTTCCTGCAGCCAGTTTGCTACCCATCTCACCAGCTTTGTACCCGCCCTGTGCCTACTAACTTCCTTCCCAGCCTCCATGTGGCACTGAGTCGAATGCCTTACTGAAGTCCAGATACAGGACATCCAATGCATGGCCCTGTCCAGTTGCCTAGTTACCCAGTCATAGAACTTAACCAGGTTGGTTTGGCAGGATCTCCAGCATATGAAGCCATGCTGTCTGCTGTCCTGTAGTCCTTGGCCTCTAGGAGGGCCACCAGCCTCCTTCAGGTTAGTCTCCATTAGCTACCCACGATGGATGTGAGGCTCACTGGTCTGTAGTTTTCCGGTTCATCCTTGGGCCACTCTTGTGGAGAGGCACCACATGAGCCATCCTCCAGTCCTGAGGTACACACCCTGATGTAGTGAGGCATTAAATAGGTCTGCCAAAGGTCCTGCAAGGACCTCTGCCAGCTCCTTCAGTACCCTGGGTGGATGCCATCTGGCCTGGCGCCTTGTCCACCCTCAGTGCTCTTCAAACCCTCTCTAACTCTGCTCATGATTTCCATCTGTCACCACATTCTCTGCTTCTGCCATTTTTCCCACCTTGGGTGTCACCCCTCTTCTCTTTAGTAAATACTGAGCAGAAGTACTCATTTAGTGCTTCCGCCTTATCGCACCCTGCTTCCACCCAACCCCTCCTTCCTAATCCTTACTATGTGGTCCTTACAGCCCTTTTCTCCCTGATGTACTTAAAGAAGTCCTTCTCTGTTCTTAATGCCTTGTGCCAGCCTGAGTCTGTGAGATGCTTTGGCTCCCTTACTGCCCTTGTCACCTCCTTCGATTCTGTCAAATACCCTCCCTGTCCTCCCCTCCGTTTTCTTGTACTTCCTAAAGGCAGCTCTTTTCCTCCTTACCTTTCCATGACCTCCTTGCTCAACCAGATCAGTTTCTTAGCCCTAGCCTTCTTGCTCTGGGCTTTGCAGCAGGTTTTGGTTGCCTCCACTATCCCCAGCTTTATGAGCTCCCACCTCTGGTTAGTGTCCATACTGGGTTGAATTCTGGCCAGGTACCCTTTTACCACTTCCCCCATCCTCCCAAAGTTGGCCCTTCTGAAGTCCAGCACTACTGTGCCAGATTTCACTCCTTCCTTGCCCATATCCAATGTGAGCCATACTGAGTGGTGGTCACTCCCTGACAGCGGTTCCTCCACTGTAAGTTCTCTCACAAAGTTCCCATTTGCCAGCACAAGGTCAAGGGTATTCCCTAACCTGGTTGGATATCTATAACTTTAGTAAGGCAAGGGCTCTCATTTTATCTCATTAGATCCACATCTAATGAGATTATTAATTGCTTATTTATACATTTAAAAATTTATTTCACTTAGTTCACTTATTTATTTATAGGGTAAAATTGGTAACTAAATTTATATCATGGGTTTTTAACTACATATTTATATTTTATTCCTGCTTTTGATGTGGTATTGAGAAATCCTTTGCTCATGATACACTAAACATAGAAACATAGATTTTGACGGCAGATAAGGACCGCTTGGCCCACCCAATCTGCCCATTTCCCTACCTAATGGATAAGCTGCAGATCCTAGTTAACCAGCGGCCTACTTCTTCCTACTCCCACCCCTAGAATTGCCTTATGACTGTCCCATGCATGCTTGAATTCCACCACTGTTTTTGACTCCACAACCTCCTCCGGAAGGCTGTTTCATGCATCCACAATCCTCTCTGTGAAAAAATACTTCCTTAAATTACCTCTGAGCCGCCCCCCTTCTATCTTCAAATTGTGCCCCCTTGTTCTTGCACACCTCTTTTTTTGAAAGATGCTACCCTCTTGGACTTTGTTGATTCCCTTGAGGTACTTGAAAGTTTCTATCATGTCCCCTCTCCCTCCTTTCCTCGAGGCTATACATATTCAGCTCCTAAGTCTCTCATATGTCTTCCAGTGCAGACCCTGCACCATTTTAGTGTGCCCTCCTCTGGACAGCCTCCATCCTGTCTATGTCTTATGGAGATTGGGTCTCCAGAACTGCATGCAGTACTCCAGATGGGGTCTCACCAGCTGTCTGTACAGAGGGATAATAACTTCCTGTTTTCTACTGGTGATGCCTCTCCCTATGCATCCCAGTATCCCTCCAGCCCTCCTTGCTGCCCTCTCACATTGCTTGCCCACCTTTAGGTAATCAGATATGACTACCCCCAGGTCCCTTTCCATTTTTGTTGTTGTTAGTATCTCACCCCCCATTGTGTACTCTTCCCCTGGGTTTTTGTTTCCCAGGTGCATTACCTTGCACTTCTTAGCATTGAATCTAAGCTGCCATACATTTGACCATTCCTCTAACCTTGCCAAGTCCCTTCTCATCCTTTCCACCCCACCTTGTGCATCAACTCTGTTGCAGATCTTTGTGTCATCTGCAAAGAGACATACTTTTCCTTCCAGTCCCTCTGCAATGTCGCTTATAAAGACATTGAAGAGCACCGGTCCTAATACTGAACCCTGCGGTACCCCACTAGTAACCCCCTTTCTTCAGAGTGGACTCCATTTACTATTAATCTCTGTGTCCTATTCTCCAGCCAATTCTTTACCCAGGCTGTCATCTTGGGACCCACTCCCAGGCTGGCTAACTTGTATATTAATCTTTTGTGTGGGACTGTGTCAAATGCCTTGCTAAAGTCTAGGTAGGCCATGTCCACAGCCTCCCTGATCTACTACTTTGGTCACCCAGTCAAAGAAATCTATCAGATTTGTCTGGCATGACCTTCCCGCTGTGAATCCATGCTGCCTTGGGTCCTGAGCCCTCTGGCCTCTAGATACTCAACAATTCTTTCCTTCAGAAGTGATTCCATCATTTTCCCTACCACTGAGGTTAAACTAACAGGTCTGTAGTTTTCTGCTTCTGCCTTGCTCCCACTTTGTGAAGGGAATCACATCTGCCCTTCTCCAGTCCTCGGTACCACCCCATCCTCCCATGATTTGTTAAAGAGGGTAGTCAGTGGTGTCACTAGTTCTACCCTTAGTTCTTTTAGAATTTGGGATGAATCCCATCAGACCCCATTGCTTTGTCCACCTTCAGTTTTAAGAGTTCTTTCAGAACCTTTTCTTCTGTAAATGGGCTGGTATCAACTTCTGTATCTAGAGTGTTTCTACTGTTTGTTTTAGGTACCTCCTCCACTTCCTTTGTAAATACTTAGCAAAATATTTGTTTAGTATCCTGCCTTTTCACAGTCACCCTCTGCCCACTTCCTCCTTTCTTTATTGCTTCCGCTAACCCTCCCTTGGTCTTCCTTCACTCCCTGATGTACCTATAAAAGGTTTTATCCCCCTTCTTAACTGAGTTGGCTATCTTTTCCTCGGTTTGGGCCTTTGCTGTTCTGACTGCCTTCCCAGCTTCCTTTTGCTTTAACTGATACAGTTCTCTGTCCTGCTTCTTCTGTGATTCCTTGTACTTCCTGAATGCTTTCTTTTTCTCTTGAACCTTCACTGCCACTTCCTTTGAGAACCATTGTGGTTTCTTACATTGTTTTGTTTTGTTTATTTGCTTCACACAAAGGCTTGTTGCCTCTGTGATGGCAGTTTTATTGTTCCCCATTGTTCTTCACCCTCCTTCCTGCCCATTTGCTAGTGCATTCCTTAGGCACTCATCCATTTTGGCAAAGTCAGTCCTCCTGAAGTCCAGTACATTTGCCTTTGTATGGCTTAACTCTATTGCTGTGTTTATTGTGAAACCATACTGTTCGATGGCCACTAGTTCCCAGATGGTTACCCACTTTTACATCTGTGATCCTCTCTCCATCTCCATTGAGAGAACCAGGTTTAAGATTGCTCCCTCTCGAGTGGGTTCCAATACTAGTTGTCTAAGGCATGCCCCCTGTAGGGCATCTAGAATAACCCCATTCTTTGAAGTGGCTGCTGCAACTGCACTCCAGTTAACATCTGGCATATTCAGATCACCCATCAGCAATATCTCCTTTTTCTGCCATTCTAAGTATTCTTTCTATCATTTCCTTGTCCATTTCCTCCCCTGAGAAGGGTCTCTATAACCCTGTGCAGGATTGTGGTGCCATTGCCGGTCTCCAAATTTACCCACAGTGCTTCTTCTCCTCCTGTTTCCCTTTTGTTCTGTTGCTTTGATTCCTTCCCTTGTGTAAAGAGCTACTCCTCCTCCTCTTTACCCTCCCTGTCCCTCCTGTAGATAGTGTATCCTGATATGTTTATGTCCCAGTCATGGTTTTGTGTACCATGTTTCTGTGACTGCCATGATATCCAGATGTTCCTCCTCCATCAAGGTCACTAATTCAGGAAGCTTGTTACTCAGACTATGGGCATTGGTACTCATTGCTCTCCATTTTTTGATGGCTTTACCTTCTTTTGCAGCATCCCCCACTGACCTTTCTACCTCAGTCTTTTTCTCACTTAGTACCCTGTTTTGTAGGGAGAGGCTGGGATTTTCCTGCTGCTTGTCAGTGCCTCCCCCCTTGACTAGTTTAAAAGCTTGCCAATGAAGCATTTAAACCGATTGCTCAAAAGACTTGTTCCCTTCCTGGACAGATGCAGACCATCCTGCCAGTATAGGCTGGTGTCCCTCCAGGTGGAACCCCAGTCCCCATGAAGCCAAACCCCTGTGCTCCACACCATTTTTTCAACCATTCATTAAACTGCATGGTGCAAAGTACCCTCGCCTCCTCATGCCATTGACAGGCAGCACCTCAGGAAGGATATTGTGTGTGCTACTTGTCTTAGGCCCCTTCCCAATTCTACAAAGTCCTTCTGCACTGCTCTAATCTCATGATTAGACAAGTCATTTGTCCCTAGGTGGACAATGACGTCCAGCTCAGACTCCCGTGCCGCTGTTCTCGTGATCCTGAGGATGCACTTCCTGTCTCTCCAAGCCATGGCACCAGGCAGGCACCTTACTTCAGTTTTCCCTGCTCCCCCAGTTCTATCCCCCTAATAATTGAGTTCCCCACCAGGAGCTGCTTCCTTTCCTTGTGGTGTCCTCTGCCTCCTTCCTGTGGGCCTCTCTTGTGACAGTTGTCCTCAGCCTCCTTAGTCTCCTCTGGGGTGCATCCATGGGAAGCTATGCTCCCCAGAATGGTGTATGGATTGTGGTGTGGAACAACTGACTGGGTGTGCCTCTGTTCCACCATCCTCACCTCCCTGAGCCCACTGTGGTCCAACTGCTGTGCTTTCTTCACAACCTCTGAGGTAGTGGTGGTGGCTCTGGTGCTCCATGGATGGGGAGGTTCCCTTCCTACCATCCAGTGTGGCCTGGGGGAAGGTCCCCTTACTACTGTCCAGTGTGGCCTGAAGACAGGCAACTTCCTCCCTCAGGACAGAGAGTTGTCTTCAAATAGGGCAGCATCTCAGCCTCCAGAAAGACTCCTGGAAGACTGCTGCCCCACAGCCATTACATTGCACTACTCCCCACATTTGTGTGTGTGTGTGTGTGTGTGATTGGTTTGTAATACAGAAATATATATATATATATATATATAAATATATATATATATTATACAATGTGTATGCTTATATTGTCAGTGCAGTGTGCTAGAGAGGATATGACAGTGATATGCACCTTGCACTCTTGAGGAAATGATGTCAGTACCCAGGTATAAAGGAACTATTTCCAGGGGTGGGTGGGTGAGGGGTGGAAGGGGTTGGGCCTAACTGTGCCCTCACAAAACAATCAGCTAAATGCTCTGACCCACCGCTGCAATGAGTGCCTTCCTGTCAGTAAGATGCCCTACACAACAATTTGACAGAGAAAATACCCTGCTAATCAAACAGAGAAAAATCCACACATCCAAGTCAGACACAGGTAAACCTCCCCAGCCCCAAAACAGGCCTGGTGGTTTGTGCTCTGAAAGCTGTCAGCCTCAAAATAAGTCAGCTGTGCTTTAAACTCATCCTGCACTGAAAATGTTAAGAATTGTAACAAACAAATGTAAACCTAGATCCACCTCCCTCTGTTGCTTGAAAGACTGTCTTTTCCTGTTTCACACTGCAGGTTTTTCTATGACAACTCCTTAACCACAGTAACTTATTTAAAATAGTTTAACTATCACAAACTCCTATGCACCAGTAAATTATTTAAAATAGTTTCTGTCCCAAAATCCTAGTAGTCAATCCAGCTACCCCAAGGGACAACCAAAATGCAGTATTCAAACACTTGTGAAGTTACTTCCAAGATAAGCAGAGTTTGCAAGCTCCTTTTTCAACTCTTCAGCCACCTGTAATTTATTTAAAAATAGTTTAACTGTCAGAAAATCCTAGTAGACAATCTAGCTACCTCCAAGGATCTACCCAAATGCAGTATTTAAATCCTTCTGAAGTTACTAACAAGATAAACAGAGTTTGCAAGCCCCTTCTTGGTTAAACACTAAATAAATATGTGAATAAAAAGCAATTACCAAGGGTAGTTAGTTTCACCTCCCACAGAATTAAGCAAAATGCACGTTTGTTGCAGATATCAAGTGCAATATAGAATTTCTCACACAGCTCACAGCTGAATAAAGAAGTAGTGTCCTTCCAGGTCAAGAAAATGTGCTTTGTGTCTCTAAAAATTGCAGCCTCCAGTAACGTATAGTAATCTGATGTAGTCTGGATATCTCCACCCAGGGCAATTTGTTGACAATGGTTATGATGCAGCCCTTCTTGTTCCAATGCAACACTTTTTGGTCTGAAAACAATGTCCTGCACCTAAGGCTGTCTGTGTTTCAATTCACACTGCAGGTTTTGCTATGACAACTCCTTAACCACAGTAACTTATTTAAAAATAGTTTAACTATCACAAACTCCTACACACCAGTAAATTATTTAAAAATAGTTTCTGTCCCCAAATCCTAGTAGTCAATCCAGCTACCTCCAAGGGACAACCAAAATGCAGTATTCAAACACTTGTGAAGTTACTTCCAAGATAAGCAGAGTTTGCAAGCTCCTTTTTCAACTCTTCAGCCACCTGTAATTTATTTAAAAATAGTTTAACTGTCAGAAAATCCTAGTAGACAATCTAGCTACCTCCAAGGATCTACCCAAATGCAGTATTTAAATCCTTCTGAAGTTACTAACAAGATAAACAGAGTTTGCAAGCCCCTTCTTGGTTAAACACTAAATAAATATGTGAATAAAAAGCAATTACCAAGGGTAGTTAGTTTCACCTCCCGCAGAATTAAGCAAAAGTGCACGTTTGTTGCAGATATCAAGTGCAATATAGAATTTCTCACACAACTCACAGCTGAATAAAGAAGTAGTGTCCTTCCAGGTCAAGAAAATGTGCTTTGTGTCTCTAAAAATTGCAGCCTCCAGTAACTTAAAGTAATCTGATGTAGTCTGGTTATCTCCACCCAGGGCAATTTGTTGACAGTGGTTATGATGCAGCCCTTCCTGTTGCAATACAACACTTTTTGGTCTGAAAACAATGTCCTGCACCTAAGGCTGTCTGTGTTTCAATTCACACTGCAGGTTTTGCTATGACAACTCCTTAACCACAGTAACTTATTTAAAAATAGTTTAACTATCCCAAACTCCTACGCACCAGTAAATTATTTAAAAATAGTTTCTGTCTCCAAATCCTAGTAGTCAATCCAGCTACCCCCAAGGGACAACCAAAATGCAGTATTCAAACACTTGTGAAGTTACTTCCAAGATAAGCAGAGTTTGCAAGCTCCTTTTTCAACTCTTCAGCCACCTGTAATTTATTTAAAAATAGTTTAACTGTCAGAAAATCCTAGTAGACAATCTAGCTACCTCCAAGGATCTACCCAAATGCAGTATTTAAATCCTTCTGAAGTTACTAACAAGATAAACAGAGTTTGCAAGCTCCTTCTTGGTTAAACACTAAATAAATATGCGAATAAAAAGGCTGTCTGTGTTTCAATTCACACTGCAGGTTTTGCTATGACAACTCCTTAACCACAGTAACTTATTTAAAAATAGTTTAACTATCCCAAACTCCTACGCACCAGTAAATTATTTAAAAATAGTTTCTGTCCCAAAATCCTAGTAGTCAATCTGCAGGTAACAAACTAGCAACAGATACAGTCTCTCTTTGTAAATGCAAACAATAGCTTGCAAGTAAACCAAAAATATTACTCTCTTGCTACCAAACCTCTTTCCTGTTTCTCAGCCTCAGATGCAGTGCAGCCATTCAAATCTCTGAATTCAGCTGTTGATTTGGACGCTTGTTTTGAGTCTGACAGAAATGCTCAAGAGTATACTACTAATAAACCCTGTGTCTGCTCTTCAGATAAAATGGACTTTAAGCAGATCAATCACTCAGAAGGAAATATAGCACTGTCTCAGCAGCCTAGCCTTGTTCAGACTGGTTGAAGCATGCTAAACTATGCTAAACTATCATAGCTCTAGTTTTACTTCTAAAAAAAAAGTAAAAAAACACTAGTATTTACTCATTACTCAATGGTTATGGCTGGAGGGGCTAGGTCTAAAACAACAACAGCAAAACTTGAGAACATGGGGGAGAAATGACATTAGGAAAAAACTAAAGATGTCATCACAGGAGGAAAGTCCCGTTCTAAACAAGAAAAAAGACTTACAGAAAATGCAGAAAATCTTGATTGGAAAAACTCTGAAAAAATGGTGATTTCTTCTCAGGAGCAAAGCTTTACATCGAGCAACACAGTGGTGGAGTTAGTGGATATTCAAACCTACCTTGCTGCAGAACACACTATGGAGCCCATTCTAAAATGACAGAATCTTTCTGACAGTCGAACTTTGAAAAAGGAGAATGGCTACCAGGCTATAGTGAGAGAAATGAAGCAAGGCTTTAATTCCATGAACCAGTCCATCACTTCATGTGGGAACTATTTACAGATCTGAATGAGAAAATGGCTTCTCTTTCTTGCCAAATGCCAGAGGTGGAGAACAGAGTTAATGTTTTAGAAGATCAGATACCTAACTTCAAGGCTCAAGTGGATAGCTCAGCCAAAGAATTAATGGAACTAAGGCTTGAAGTGGAAGACCTAGAGATCAGATCTAGAAGGAACAACTTAAAAATTGGAAACCTACTGGAAGGTACATATCTGCAAGCCTTTTGTGAACAGATGCTCTCAGAAATTATGGGCCTTAAGTTCCTGGAACAAAAGATAGAGCTTGACAGAGCTCCTAGAGCATTTGCCTCCTAAAAGCAAAGCTTCAGACCTAGGTTTATATTTATGGAGCTGCACCACTACCAGGATAGAGAGAAAAGCCCTCCTTGACCAGATTGGACATCCTCTTCAACTCCTTCTGCTGCTTTGCCCTTGATGTTCCCTCTCACACCCACTGCAATCTATATCAAGCCCTATCTTTCCCCTCTTTGACAAATAGGCATCTCTCTCACTGTGCTAAATTCACCTCTAAGCACTGGATGGGTGAACTTTCCTTCCTCTAAAACTCCATACAATTCCTTCCCCCCTTTCTACTCCCATTCTAAGTTGTGAATCCTCACTCCGCCCCTCCACCCTACCCTCACCAGAGCCCTCCTGCCATCTTTCCCCTTCTCAATTTAGTCATCTCAGTACCCTTGCAGGGTTCTCAGTATCCTGAAGGGGTCCCTCAGGAACTAGGTTTCTCCCCTCCCTACTTCCTTCCCTCTCCCCCCCCTCTCTAAAGTCCTCCTATCATCTTTCCCTCATCTCATTCTAGTCCTCCTCTCTCCCCTGGCAGGGTTTTCAGTATCCTGAAGAGACTTCTCAGAGACTAGGCTCCTCCCCTCCTCATTGCATCCTGTCTCCTTTGCACTTGTGCCCTGATACTTACTTTTTTCCACCAATTAACATTCTGTTTTGTCCATACTCATTTGGTTCTAAGTTGTTAACCACCACTTTGTTCCCTCTCTCTTGTCTCTCTCTCTCTTAAGTCTTTTTGCCATCCTTCCCCTCTTTTTCACTCTAGCACTCTTAGTCCCTTTGCAGGGTTATCATCATCCTGAAGGGGTCCCTCAGGGTCTAGGCTTAACCCCACCTCCAGATTTCACCCTTTCCTCCTTGTATCTGCACCTCATACTTACTTCTCTTCCCCAAATTAACATTTTTTTGTCCTTCCACATGCAGATCTACATGCCCCTCCTGCACTTATTGAACCTTTCTCCTCTTCCCTTGTATGTTCTCCAAGTTGTTGTCTCTCTTGGTCTGCCCTTTCCTTCATAGTTGCTAAACCCTCCCTTTTCCACGTGCATCCATGTCTGTGCTACCCTTCCCCCTACCCCCTTGCACTTATGACTGTTCTCTCAAATTAATCTCATTGTACAGAATACTGTACCACAGTTTTATGCAAATACCTGCTCTATCAATGCACCTTAATGTAAGCTACACTGTATAATACACCTGTCTTATGCTAATGTATGTAAATGTTGACTTATGTAACTTGAATGTATGTATTACTGCTCTACCTCCATTGTACCCCCTCCCCCCAGGTCGCACTGGGAGATGAGCAACTTGTTGCTCAGTGTGCCTTCTCGATGAAACATGTCAATAAATAAATAAAATTAATAAAAAAGACTCTACATAGCCAGGGTGGAAAAATGTCTGTTATTTAAAGGAATCAGATTACAAGTTTTTCCAGACCTCCCACCATCAGTGCTTGCAAAAAGGAAAGCCTTTGACTCTACTCAAGACAGATTAAGGTCTCTGGGCATTCCCTTTTCTCTCTTGTATCTGGCAGGGATGAAAGTTAACTTTGATGGCAGAATTTTTTTTTCTTTTAATACACCTCAGGAAAGCACTTTAGAAGAGAGAAAAAGAAAATTACTTATCCAATACTGCTCTGATAAATGAGGAACCAGAGAATCTGATGGAGATAAATACTGCAAGCAATATAAATACAGGGACTGCAGTATCTGCACAATATGATACTCCAAAAACTTAACATGGTGATAAGGATAGTATAACTACAATACCACCACTACAGATTAAAATGTTGAATGATACACATAGAGGAAATCAGATACAGTGCAAGATCAAGCAGCCTTTTCCTGACTTTTTGTCTGATATTCCTTTTTTCCTTTTTGTTGTCTCATTTTCTTGTATGTTGTTTCTTGTTCCCTATCTTTTTTTGCAAATATAACTCACAAAAAGAGGGAGAAAAGGAGAAAAAAATAAATAGAAAGGGGAGAGAAAGGGAAGAGAAGGAAAAAAGTGGAAAAGAAAAAAAAGAGATGAAGGATGATGACAGTAATAATATGGATATACTAAACATAATTATAAATCAGAAAAGAGGCAGAGAAGGTGGGACATTAAATGTTTGTTTGCTCACCCCAAAGATAAGCTTGATACATTTCGCATACAGCTTACTGCCCGACCACTTCAAAACAAATGGGGGTGGGATTCAAATTTTCTGGGTGGGACTAAAGACTTTTGTCATTCAAAATATAGTTTTTTTGGTTCTGGATTTATGGAGGAGGGAGGTACTCCTTCCTAAAGGCAGGGGGATTTTTTTGGGGGGGATATAAGGGGAACTGTTGATGCCATTTAATATAAAAACACAGAAACATAGACAATAATTGCAAAAAAGACCAGAGGTCCATCCAATCTACCCAAGTTCCCTATTATCCCTGAAACCTACTGTTCCTGCAGGGTACTAACCCTCCCCGTCATCCCTCTATTCTTCTCCCTGGTCTTGTCACCCCTGGTAACAACTATTCCCTTCATTATGTCCCAGCCCTGCTTGAATCCCCCTGACTGTTTTTGCACCCATCACCTCAACTGACAGACTGTTCCAAGGTTCCACCACTCTTTCCATACAGTAGTACTTCCTCACATCCTTCCTGAACCTACCTCCTGTTAATTTCCATTTGTGTCCATGTGACCACCTCAGCTAAATAGTTCCCCGCAGTTCAGTTTGTTAATTCCTTTAAGGAACTTGAAGGTCTTTATCATATCTCCCCTCTCCCTTCTGGTCTCCAGTGACTACATATTTAGTGCCTTGAGGCGCTCCTCATACGATCTGCTGTGCTGGCCCTGAACCATTTGTGTTACTCTTTACTGCACTTTCTCCAGTCTATCCTTATCCTTTCTGAGGTGAGAACTCCAGAAATGGGCACAGTATTCTAGGTGAGGCCTCACCAGGGATTTGTAGAAGGGAAGTATTACCTCTTTTTTTCTGCTTTTCAATATCCCTTCTGATACATCCCAGCATCCTGTTAGCCTTGCTATAGGCCTTGCTGCACTGACTCGATTGCTCAAATGAGTTGCTAATGATAACTCCCAGATCCCGTTCCCCATCTGTAGTGCTAAGTCTCTCTCCTCCCATCCAGTACTCTGCTTGGGGTTCTTTTTCCCTAGGTGCATTACCTTGCACTCTTTAGCATTAATTTCTAACTGCCAGACCTTTGACCACCCCTCTAGCTTTTGTAGGTCTCTCTGCATTTCCCTTATTCCCTCATTACTATCCACCCTCCCACATAGTTCTGTGGATGGTCCTCTTGTTGGGATTTGTTATATTTGATCTTATGTTAATAAGAACATTTTTTGATTTTATATATTTTTTGTTTCTTGCATGTTGGTAAATGAAATGCTCTTTACAAGAAGACAAGACGGTTACTTTTCTACTTCTCTCTTTTTTTGCTGCTTTCATCAAAATCCAGATGATGTATCAAAGTTCATTATCCACTATCTTTGCTCTGTACTAGTCTGTAGATCCTATTATAACTGGTAAAATCTCAAAGCTTAAATGAGAGACTTGAAAGTAATATCTTGGAATATTAATGGAGACAAAAACAGAATAGTCATAACATTATCAAATATGCTAACAATAATAACATAAACTGTCTACTTTTACAGGAAACTCACTTTGAGGAAAAGGATTTGAAGTATATTAATACTATATTTCAAGCAGTCAGTGTAAATGCATATCTGCCTGGGAGCACTGGAGGGGCAAGTATTCTTATAGAAAAACATTTAAAACCAGAATTTATTAATACGTACTCTGATATACATGGCAGATTTGTCATTGCAAGGGTCCCTCTCTCCCAATCAGTGCTAACCCTGGCTAATGTTTATGCCCCAACTGAGGAGAATATATATTTCATCTCTATTTTATTTTCTTAAATTAGCCTCTTTAGAAGCTCCTTATATTATTGGTGACGACTTTAATCTAGTTTTGGCACCTATGGACAGATCTCAATCATCTATCAAACATAAAGTAAGAGCAGTAAGGAGTCATAAAAGTTTTATGGAAGAGTTTAATTGAATTGATCCATTCCAATTTGAATTTCCAAACTTAAAATTTTTTAAATATTTCTCACTGGTATATAAATCATATTTGAGAATTGATTTCTTCCTGATGTGAAATATGAGGCAATAAATCTGACCGCAGTCCCCATTTTCTATCTCTTTCACCAGAAGTATCATATTCAATGGGGAAAGTCTGGAGATTAGATAACAGTCTATGATTGGACCAAACATTTAAGTCAGAGGTAGAGAAGGAGATGAGTTGGTATGTGGGCATTTCAGGTGTGCACTGTCAGGCATGTGCATGTGTTAGTGGAGGTTGCACGCAGCTCACTCACCCAGACACCTCGTGCAGAATGCAGACGTCAAACGTTGATATGTAGCAAGTAACAGACAAATGTTATCTTTATTTAGCCTAATGTTTTCAGCTTCTGCAGTCTTTACTCCTCTCTTTCCATTCCTGCGGATCAGTTATGGACATCAGTAGTCAAAGTGCCTCAGTTGTTCTGCAGCGGTACGAGTGAAGCTATTATTACAACAGCTCACAGCTGAATCAAAGTTGCCTGGTTATTGGTGTCTTTCTCTGACCAGAATCCTTTCAGTCAGGAGAAGGTGAAGGTGAAGGTGAAGCTGAAATGAAGCAGGATTCCTCATGAATAACAGAGGAACAAAGCCTACTGCAAAACCGACTTTGCCAAGATAACCTACTGACGGAACAAGATTCCACTTTTTGTAAGGGGAACAGAGACCACAAACTTTTCATCAAGAAACAAGTTACATCTGATTAAATGAGTAAGACTAGCATTTATGTATCCATGAGCCTGCTGTACTTGAGATAAAAGTAAAGATAATCTGTTATATTTGCAAACAGAAAGAGGAAAGGCTATTTTCAACAGACTTTGCACAACCCCCCCCCCCCCGGTTATTCAACAGTAACACTGAAGTTTTGTTTGGGAAATCTTCTAATGCAGACAGAGTAAGAAAATGGAAATGGACATGTCGCCCCTGCAGAACCCAGTCACCATAGTTCTAGGAATAAACAGAAAGCTACACCATTACTCCCTTTAAAACGGCTTAAAAAATCAAGTAACTTGTTCAATGCAAATGAAATTTAAGATTCAACTCAAGACAATACAAATTAAAACTCAAACAAAAAAGTTCAAGTTGAGCTTAGGCAGTCAACTCTAATGCTTCCAAGACAGCGCTTTGAAAGGTGGCCAACCATGGGTCCTAAAAACCAGGCCACTTTAGAGTGAAAAAAAAAAAAAAGAAAACAAAGATTGAAATAAAGGGTGGGGAAAAAGAATTAGAAGACAATATAATGCTTAAAGGTTACCTGCAAATTAACTACAGGAGCCCGCTTCCATCCCATATACCTTTGTAAACTGCAACAGGAGTCTGAGGCTGCTATCAGTAAAATTTGGGGAATAATCTGTACATTTTACCAAACCACCAAAACTTTTCTGCGAATACGGAAATGCCGCGATCTGAGCAGGTGCAGAGTTACATGGTATTCCACCCATTTAGTGACATTGAAAACACCACTGCTTTCAATGAGCAGCAGTGGAGGAGGCTTTATTATTTTATTGCTTTCACGGGGTCTTGATGCCTAAATTAATACTACAACAACACCGGAACGGGTCATTGCTGTAAGTATTGATTTAACCATCAAGACCCCCATGAAAGCAATAAAATAAGAATAATAAGCCCCCCTCCACTGCTGCTGCATTGAAAGCAGTGGTGTTTGCAATGTCACTAAATGGGTGGAATACCCATGTAAACTTGCACCCGCTCGATCAGGACCCAGGCGTCACTTCCGTATTCGCTGAAAAGTTTCAGTGGTTTGATAAAATATAAAGATTATTCCAAAAATGTTACTGATAGCAGCTTACAAAGGTATGTGAGACGGGAGTGGGCTCCTGTAGTTAATTTGCAGGTCACCTTTAATGAAATGTAACCTATATCAAATGAGCAAGAAACAACAAATAAAGCTAACATAGTGACAGTGAACAATGGAAGTCCCTCAACTCAAGAGGAACAACCACCAGGCTGGGCAAAATTACTAATTGTCAGGAATTAATATATTCAAAAGGAATTAGAAAAATTAAAACATTTACCAGAGGATATAAAACAACTTCAGACCACACTGGAGATGCTGGAGACTAAAGTGGACCAAGAAGTCAACAGACTGAATAAATTAGAAAAAAGGCAGTCTGATATGAAGGATAAACTAGCTACATTAGACAAATAGCTCCACAGGCTAAAAAAAAGAACAAGAAGGGTTACAAAGTAAACAAGAAGACTTGAAGAACCATTCTAGGAGAAAGAACGTGAGAATTTTGGGGATTAGTAAAAACTGGAAACAGGCAAAAAAATCTTGCAGACATTTTAAAAGAACTTTGTTTCAAATCTTTCAGACTCTGATCAAATCCTTCAGGAAATAGACAAGACCCACTGAACAGGCCCCATGTCTTCAGAAAACAACCCAAGCAGAATGAGACCAGTTATAATTAAACTATTAAGAAGTGGAGATAAAACCAAAATCATTAAAACTATTTCAAAACAATAAAGGATTCAAATTTAGAGACCATCCAATCTCCATCAGACAAGATTTTTCATCTGAGTTGTGGAAAACCAGGAAACAGTACTCTGATATTCAACAAACTTTGTGGAAGGAGAAAATCAAAGCTACCATGATGTATCCATCCAAATTAAAAGTTTCCTTGAACAATCAAATGCTGCTCTACAATAATAAGTATGAAGCATGTGAAGACCTCTGTTTGAGATGGCCTCAGCTGTTACTGAACAAAATTGATGTGATTGGTTCTGCATTCATTAAGAAACCTGGGTTATTATGTTTGTGAAGGGGAAGGTTAAAGGGGAATAATGTATTGATTTAATAGCAAGCTGAGTATGAACATGCAACACAAGGTGGTGCAAGGAGGGAGAGCAATAGCTCTGCATACTTCCTACTGGCCAAGGAGCTTATCAAGATGCCAGGTTACTTCACTGGCATCACTGGGGGGGGAGCGGGTTATTGTTGAAGTGGAGAGGGGGGTTTACGGGCAGTTGGGGAGTAAAACAAAAAGGAAAGACTACACTTGAGTGAGGAGGGAAAGAAAGTGTTGAAACAGAGGATGGAGGAGTACATAGAGGAAGTTGGGAATTTAAACTAGGAGTGGGGGGTGGCAGTTGGGGAAGAGATATGCAGAGACCACAGGCTGGGAAACCATATGAGCTTACCCCCCATAACAGTGACAAAGAATAAATGGCAAGTACTGTTGGTGATGCTAGAAAAGGAGGGCAGGATGGGAGGGGGGAAAAGGGTGGAAGGTGGTTACCCTTAATGCTAGGAGCCTTGGGAGGAAAACTGCAGAGTTACAGGTTCTCATGGCAGAGGGAGAGGTGGACATTGCAGTCATCACGGAAACATGGGCCACCCAATACAATGACTGGGACCTGTCTGTACCAGGGTACAGATTATTTCATAGGGACAGAGTGATTGGGAAAGGAGGGGTGGTACTATATGTGAAGGAAGGACTGAAGTGTGTAAGGGAGGAAGGGAGGAGGAGGAATGAGTCACTTTGGATGCAAATCCAGGATTCAAGAATAGGATTCTTAGAATGGGAGTGGTGTACAGGCCACCATCTCAGATGGAGGAGTTAGACAGGGAACTAGTGGGACAGATCAGGAGGACCTGCGAGAAGGGTAGTGTGGTGATTGTGGGGGACTTCAACATGCCAGGAGTGGACTGGAGCACCCCAACAACCAGGAACAGAAGGGAGCAGGTACTGCTGGATGCCTTCCAGGACAGCTTCCTGCTGCAAATGGTCAGTGAACCAACCAGGTTAGGAAATACCCTTGACCTTGTGCTGGCAAATGGGGACTTTGTGAGAGAACTTACAGTGGAGGAACTGCTGTCAGGGAGTGACCACTGCTCAGTATGGCTCACATTGGATATGGGCAAGGAAGGAGTGGAATCTGGCACAATAGTGCTGGACTTCAGGAGGGCTGACTTTGGGAGGATGGGGGAAGTGGTAAAAGGGTACCTGGCCAGAATTCAATCTAGTATGGACACTAACCAGAGGTGGGAGCTCATAAAGCTGGGGATAGTGGAGGCAACCAAAACCTGCTGCAAAGCCCAGAGCAAGAAGGCTAGGGCTAAGAAACCGATCTGGTTGAGCAAGGAGGTCATGGAAAAGGTAAGGAGGAAAAGAGCTGCCTTTAGGAAGTTCAAGAAAACAAGGAGGGGAGGACAGGAGGAGTACTTGACAGAATCAAGGAGATGACAAGGGTAGTAAGGGAGCCAAGCATCTACGGAACTCAGGCTGGCACAAGGCATTAAGAAGGGGAGAAGGACTTTAAGTACATCAGGAGAAAAGGAGCTGTAAGGACCACATAGTAAGGATTAGGAAGGAGGGGGGTTGGGTGGAAGCAGGGTGCGATAAGGCGGAAGCACTAAATGAGTACTTCTGCTCAGTATTTACTAAAGAGAAGAGAGGTGACACCCAAGGTGGGAGAAATGGCAGAAGCAGGGGAAGTGGTGACAGATGGGGAAATCATGGAGAGCAGAGTTTGAGAGAGTTTGAAGGCACTGAGGGTGGACAAGGCACCAGGCCCAGATGGCATCCACCCAGGTACTGAAGGAGCTGGCAGAGGTCCTTGCAGGACCTTGGCAGACCTATTTAATGCCTCACTACATTTGGGGTGTGTACCTCAGGACTGGAGGATGGCTCTGTGGTGCCCTCCACAAGACTGGCCCCAAGGATGAACCAGGAAACTACAGACCAGTGAGCCTCACATCCATCGTGGGTAAGCTAATGGAGACTATCCTGAAGGAGAGGCTGGTTGCCCTCCTAGAGGCCAAAGGACTACAGGACAGCAGACAGCATGGCTTCATACGTGGTAGATCCTGCCAAACCAACCTGGTTGAGTTCTATGACTGGGTAACTAGGCAACTGGACAGGGGCCATGCAGTGGATGTTCTGTATCTGGACTTCAGTAAGGCATTCGACTCAGTGCCACATGGAAGGCTGGGAAGGAAGTTAGTAGGCACAGGGGCGGGTGCAAAGCTGGTGAGATGGGTAGGAAACTGGCTGCAGGGAAGGCAACAGAGGGTGGTGGTGGGTGGGGAGCTCTCACACCCAAGGGCAGTGACGAGCGGTGTTCCACAGGGCTCAGTGTTGGGACCAGTGTTGTTTAGGATATTCATTGCAGACATATCATGGGACATCAAGAGCAAGATCAGTCTGTTTGCTGATGATACCAAGGTAGGCGCAGTGGTGGATGAGCTAGGGGGATAGCAGGGGTTGCAGGATGATCTGGCAAAGCTTGAAACCTGGTCAGACAGCTGGCAACTGGGCTTTAATGCCAAAAAGTGCAAGGTGCCGCATTTTGGGATGAAGAACCCAAGGAGGAGTTACCAGCTAGGGGAGTGCAGCTAGCCCAGACAGAGAGAGGAGAAGGATCTGGGTGTGCTCATTACAGGGTCAATGAACAACTCGGCACAATGTGGGAAGGCAGCTGCAAAGGCCAACAAAATGCTGGGTTGTATTGCAAGGGGTATATCCTCGAGGAGGGAGGAGGTGATTCTGCCACTGTATAGGTCATTAGTTAGACCACACCTGGAGTACTGCATGCAGTACTGGTGTCCGTATCTGAAAAGGGACATTACGTTACTGGAGGGGGTGTAGCGCAGAGTGACAAAGATGATCAAGGGGCTGGGGGACTTATCATAAGAGAGGAGGTTGAAGGAGTTGAACATGTACTCACTGGAGGAGAGGAGAGACCGGGATGACATGACTGAAACCTTTAAATACATGAAAGGAATAAACAAGATGGGTACAGAGGGGCTGTTCAAAGTAAGGGAGGGGAAGGCCACCAGGGCCATGATATGAGACTGGAGCAAGGAAGGTTCAGGAGGGAGATGAGGAGACACTTTTACAGAGAGGGTGGTGGCTGGGTGGAATGCATTACCTGCTGAAGTGGTATGCAGTAGAACAGTGGACTGCATCAAATGAGGATGGGACAGGACAAGGGGGAGGGTTAATGAAGGGGAAGGGTGGAAGGGAGGGACAGCTGCAGAATAAGGGGTGCTAGCTGCATATTCGAGCAGACTTGATAGACCTCTAGGCCTTTATCTGCTGGCAAATTTCGCATGTTTGTATGTTCGTAAAAGGCAAGGGATTGAATTTGTACTATAAGTCTAACAACAATGTAATACTGGTCCTGTTTAACACTAGCTGTTATTTTCAAAGGATTCATAGGATAAATACAAGTCCGTTTGACT
Organism: Neoceratodus forsteri; assembly: GCA_016271365.2. NCBI lineage: Eukaryota > Metazoa > Chordata > Ceratodontiformes > Ceratodontidae > Neoceratodus > Neoceratodus forsteri. Next base: position 62,715,951 of record JADMNL010000036.1, on the reverse strand, counting down.
TGAATCTCCATTCAGCACATCTTGAAATCCCCTTGTTAATTAAATTGAAATCCAGCTTTTCCCTGACTACCTCATGTTGGAGCTATGGACTACATGATTTGGAAGGCTATTCCAAGTTGAGACCACTCTCTAATTTATTCAAACTCCTCTTGCAAGTTTTTTGTTCCACAGTTCCCAAAATTTTAGTCTTTTTCCCTTCGTATGGGAACGTCACCCTGGATCACAAAAAGGAAAACAGATTCCACCCCATATATTGGCACACTAGCAGAAAGTCAAAGTTTACACAAATTGGACAAAAAGCAACCCAGTGGTATTCTCTTTATGCTGTAAACTTTTGTAGGTCTGTTTATATGATTCTGTGTTTGCTATGGGTTAGCTTATAAGAGGCATTACATAGAACATTAATGGTAGGAATTCTCCCATTAAAAGATACAGAATTTTAAAGTATTTAAAATCATTAGAACACGACATAATTTTATTACAGGAGACCTATTTACCAGATATAGAAGTAGAAAAACTTAAAAACAGAAGTGGATAAAACATAGTTTTGCTTCTACCAGTAACAAAAAGAACAGCAAAGGTGTATTGGTTATTATTACCAATTAAGCACCTATCAAACAGGTATCAGATGTACAAAAAGATGAAGAAGGAAACATTTTACTCATTAAGATTCTAGTTAACAATACAACAATTATTGTGGGTTCTCTATACACCCCATTTCAGGGATTTAGCACCTACTTAAAACAGTTAATATTTTTGAGCTGTTGGGGGAAGACACTATTATTTTGGGAGGTGATTTAAACACTTGTCTTATCCCAGACTATACAGATCATCACCACCAAAAGGTTGGGAAAATTACAACTCCAGAATTTAATTTCCAACAATCTGCTTATAGACTATTGGAGAGAACTGTGCCCCACTGCAAAACATTTTACCCCTTTTCTCTGATATAATTCATCCACAAGACTGGATTACTTTCTAGTTTCTAAAAATCTTGTGGTAAACAGTGATTACCATCAATCTACAATCCACCCATCCAAAATATCTGACCACAACCCTGTCTCCTTACATTTTATGTTAGATATTAATCAACTTAATCCAAACATCTGGAGATACAACTGTCATATTTCAAAAAATAAACATGTAGCAGAAGCAATATGGGGGGCATTAATAATTTATGGGAAGATAATAAAGGATATGAGGGTACAATCACAGACACAAGGGTTGTAAGTCACCAATACGGGGCATAATAATTTCTAAGGCATCCTGGTTAAAAAATAAAAATAAATAAACCCTTCAAGAAACTGAATCTAAGTTTAAAAAGTTAGAAGAATAGATCAGATTAGGCAATTTATCTAGGAAAACAAAGTATTAACAACTTAAACAATGGATCCAGAGACAGATATTATGCAGATTAAAAATAATCAGATGAAGATCAAAAGGAACTGGTGACTATACAGCAAGCAAGATGGTAAAGGATTAGTAAAAATATTTAAAAAAAGAACAATATACAAGTGAAATAACAACAATAATACTCTAGATAGTAATAACAAAATTCTAGACAGTAAGCTGGAAATGAGAACTGCTTTCTTCAATTTTTTCTCTATATATATATATATATATATATATATATATATATATATAAACCTGAGTGTACACTCACAACAAGAATTACAGAACTACAGTATAACCAGTTAATCAGGAAAACAACAGACAATTCATGAGATCAGGCATTACCTCTTTCTCCCATTTTGGAAGTAGAAATATATAGATTTTCTGAACAAAAGCACTAATCAAAGGATGGGTTTGGACATTTGCCAAGTGGACAATTTACATGATGGTGCCTTGGAGGACACCGATTACATTTTAGATGCCATACAACAGCATCCAGGAAACCATTTAGTCACCAATGTAATATGTAACAGCAATTAATTAAATAATGGTTTGGGAAATTTGAAGGCATTCAAATTTTTATTGAATGAAAACTAGTTCATTGTGGGGAAAAACTGATGCTGTTATGAATGGTGATGAATTAGTAGTCAGTGATGTTAATGAATTTGAGAATCTTAGGAAATGATCCTTCAAACCGAAATCTAGCTTCTGTCCTTACACCAATAATAATGCTATTAAGATTTTTGAAAAAACAGTCCTTGCAGAAGTTGAGGAAATATATTTTAGAAATGGGGTACATTTAAATGTAACAACTTGTCAAGTGCAGAATTGAAAGCCTTAGAGGAACTAAGGAATGTTAAAGGAGTGGTTTTAGAAGAGGCTAATAAAGGGGAAATATAGTGTGTATGTCATAAGAAATTTATCAAAATACGGTCTATGAGTTATTAAATGATCCAGTTAATTACCACTATTTGAACTGTAATTCAACTAATAAATTTAAAAAGCAACTTGTATGTTTATTAGAGAAAGCAAGAAATGAAGGATCAGTTTCAGAGACAGAATTACATTTTTTGTGGAATGTTGCACCAAAAATTCTGACTTTCTACATACAGTACTTCTAAAAATTCATAAGGACCAAATTAACTCCGCTGGTAGGACAACAGTTTCCGGAATTGATTCCCTAACAATCTATGCAGGTTTATAAACTTTTTCCTTAAACCATGTGTACAGGAGCTACCCTTGAACCTTAGAGATATGATAGATGTAGTAGACAAATGTAAGGATTTCCCATGGAAGAATTACTTATGGATTGGAACTGATGTGGAATCCCTATATACTTCCATCATACATGATCAAGGTATGAGGGCATGTGAATGTTCTAGAAGGAGCTGCCACTTCCATTCAGTGACTCCTATAAACTTCCTGTTGAAAAGTTTAGAATTTGTCCTAACACATAATTATTTTGAATTAATGAAGACTTCTATGTCCAAACAAAGGGAACAGTAATTGGTGCTACAGTGATCTCTTCCTATGCAAATTTGCTATTGGGGTACTGGGAGAAGTCTGTAGTTAATAAAGGAGAGTGTAACCCATACACAGACCACATCAGAAATTGGCTGCATTTTATTGATGATGTGGTCTGTGTATGGGAAGGCACTAAGGAGCAAACTGAGGAATTTATATATTGGATTAATAGTAATGATTTTGGTTTGCAATTTATCGAACATATTAATGACAGTAGATTGAATTTGCTGGATATCGCCCTCTCTCCTAATAAGGGCGACACTGTGGAAACTAGATCCTATAGCAAATGAAAGAGCCATCAATGCGTTATTGAAGGTGGAGAGTTCCCACTCTAAATTCATTATCAAGTCTATTCTTTATGGTCAGTTTGTGAGATTGAAAAGAAATTGTTCAAGTGAAGAAGCATTTTTGGAACAGGCTGAAGAGTTAAAATAACATTTTAGGATGAGGGGTTACAGAGATAATGACAGTGAGGGTGGATATCAAAGGGCCAACAACTTAGATAGGGCTCAACTACTTACACCAAAAAAGCATGTTTAAGAAAAAAACAAGTGATAAAGTTTGTTTTATTACTGACTACAACAATTTGGCAGGTCAAACTGGAGCAGTTAAAAAATATTGGTCCATTTTAACAAGTGATGCCAGACTGAAACCAGTAGTAGGGGATACCCCACTTATTTCTTTCAAGAAAGCTCCTAGCATTGGGGAGCAAACTGTGCTTAGTAGATATGCTAAATCATTGAATTGCTCAGCTCAGAACTGGTTGCCTGCCAAACCTGCAGGTATGTTTAAATGTGATAAATGCAATATTTGCAAAAACTGCAATCAAGCAAAAGAATTTAAACTGCAGGGTTATGACAAATCTGTTGCAATACACAAGTTCATCACCTGTGGTACGGAATTTGTTTTTTATGCCCTCTGGTGCCCATGCTCTAAATTATATATTGGGAAAATGGCCAGGTCAGTCTGTCTGAGGACACAAGAACACTTCAGACATATAAGGAACAAAAAACATGAAACGCCTGTGGGAAAACATTTTTACATTGATTGATTGAATTTTGTTGACCGGGTAAGTCCACTGAAACTAGAAGTCCCTTTTTCAGGGGTGACCCCGGGGAGGGAGGGAGATACAGATGGTAACCAACTGAAACTGAACCAGATTAAGTTGTTGGTGGTATTTTTAGAGACTAGGAGAAAGTTGGCCAGGACACCAGGGAAATTCCCCTACTGCAGACAGCAGAGGGAGTTTGTCTTGCTGTGATGGCAGACAGTGCGTGGATTGGAACAGAGAAGGACATGCAGGCAGAGGCTCTGCAGATGGATTTGCAAGAGATTGTTGAGCAGGCTCAGCCTGCTACACATTTATCGGCTTCCGAGTTCACGGGAGAATTGCAGGCGCTTGAGCATGCAGATGGGAGTCTTGTGAGGATGACGGAAACATTATCAGAAGCATTACTTTTGGAAAATGCTAAGGGTTTTGCAGCCCCTGATTTGGTTTTACCAGTTACTGAGGGTCAAGGTGATACACTAGATGTAGAACATGGTGACGCGGATGTGGTATTTTCTAGTATCGCGACAGTTGCCTCAGAGAAACGCGGAAGTGTTGGCGTCTGTCGACATGGAGAAGAGCTCTACGAGGGAGATAGCGGCTGAGGGAGCTACCAAGGAGTGGTCCAAAGAGTCGGCCTTGTTGCAGGCAGGCTGGATTCAGCAACTGGATGGTAGGTGGATACCTGACCCTACCTGTCTTACGTTTTCTCCTACGGAATCGGGACCTTCTCTGATAAGAGCACAAAGTGGCAATCCCTCTATTCAGGCAGGTCAGTCCAATTCATTACAGACTTCCACTAATGTGAGGATTTCTGAGACTGCCGTAGTGACTATTGATGCAGATGCTGGCCCACTGTTGCACTCTCCATTACGGTCACCAAGGGATCAGGAGGCGAGGAGGGGCCCCCGCTGCTCGGATCTCTTCAAAAACAATAAACTGGAACAAGCTCTGAGAAGGAATGCGGTCCAATTACGGTATAGAGGTGGATTACCAGAACACTCTGATAGGCTATATGTGGCGAGAAAATTATTTCTGGACTCAATGCAATTTTTACCTGTTGACATTTATGCCTTAATTAATATTCGGGGGGAGGATACGTTTGATATTAGTTTTAAACAGGTTGCAGGACTGGATAAATTCTGGCAGAAATATGAGGGTTGTAAGTCCTTGCCCTTATGGTTGCCTTTCTGGGCAATACCAATCACTAAACCTCTCTTTAAAATGATTAATGTTATGTTCAGGAATGAGGGGGTAAATGTAGGAGACATTCTTTATTGGTTGGAATATAAATGCATGGTTCTGGGCCCTCCTGAGCCCATTCTTGATACTGAAGGGATTTGGACAGGGGCCTGGCATTTTAAGGTTAAATTACACATTGTAAATAATGAAGTTGTTCATGTTCCAAATAGCTCTTTTTGGGAAAAGACCGGGGAGTTTGTTTCTACCCTGGTCAACCTAAGGCTTGCTATTGTTGTGGTAGCCGACGACATTTAAGTAGCGCATGTGATAAGATCAAATGCGCACTTTGGGGACTTTGACCATGATAGTGAAGTTTGTAGGAATGTTTTCAAGTGTAATCTGTGTGATGAAACCGGCCATGCCTAGCATCAATGCCTGTGGGCAGAACAGAATAGACAGGGTGGCCTAAATAAGGAAGAGTTAATATCCCAGACTCAGGGTAGATGCAAGCCCTATACGGCCCCTCCTCTGAATAAGGAATCTGATCCCGTTGACTGGTTAGGACAAGAAAAGGTTCAAGAGGTCCTTTTTGCGGAGCAGTGCTCAGTAAAGGACATCTCTGAAGGGTTGGTACCCCTGGTTCCCCAACAGATATTAGAAGAACCCCCCCTTCCTAAGGGTTCCAATCCACCTGTTTTGCAACCTCTTTCGGAGGGCCCCTTAGTGGTACATTCTTTAGACACTTCTTTCCAAACCCCTAGGAGGGTGACTCGGGCAAGTAGCCGTAATATAGGGGTGGTGGGGGGCTGCCCTATTCAAAATTCCTTCTCTGTACTGTCCAACATTGAGGGAGATGTAGGACCTGAGATGATGAGACCAGATGGGACTTCTACTATGGAGGTAGAAGATGAGGGGGGAACGGATTTATTGGATGTTAAGAAAAAGGGGAAAAAGTGGAAACAAGATAAATCCTGAATTTCAGCCTTTAAATTCTTATGGCCTGTTTTAAGATGGTATCTATTAACTGCTGTAGTATAAAGAACTACAAAAGACGTTGACTTTGCTTGCAGCAGTGTAGAGATTTAAAGGTAGATATCATCTTTCTTCAGGAAACGCACTTGTCCTCCGTGGCTGAGGTAGCTTAGGTAAAAAAACTTTGGTGGGGTGGACCCTCCTTTTGGTTATTTGGTGCTGATGCAGCAGATGGGATTGGCATTCTTTTTTCTCACCCCACGGTACAAATTACAAGGTTGGTGGATGTTCAGCCAGGAAGAGCGTTACTTTTGGACTGCTTTTTTCAGGGTTTTGGCTTTAGATTGATTAATACCTATGAACAACAAACAAAAATAGCTAGGATTGATCTGTTTCAACAAATCAAACCATATTTATTTACCTCCAAACATGTGGTGTGGGGTGGGGATATGAATTGAAGTCTTGACGTGTGCATCAAGAATAATATCCAGCAGAAAACGTATAGTGATGCTCATGTACTTCCACAGTCAGTAGCGGTGGCAAATCTGAAAGATGCCTTTAGAGGTTTGCATGTGGCTGATGATTTTACTTATAGGAGGGCCTCCTTTCAAACCAGGATTGATTACCTTTTTCTTTCCTAGTATTTAGTCCCATTTGAGTGTTCTGTACTACCTTGTGATTTTTCAGACCACAGGTTTTTATATGGTTGGATAAGTTTGCATCAGATTCCTACATTATTCCCTGCTATTTCCAGATGTTGGAAATTAAATTCTCAATTATTGTCTGAGGTCTTTTTTTTTTGATCAGCTGTGGGATTTTCTAACCCTCAGAAAGTCGGTTGCGTTTTTTTTTAATGATTGGATTTCATGGTGGACAGATACTAAGCTGGCTGTCAAATATTTTTTTATTGCATATGGTAAAAGAAAAGGTTCCTCAGAGTATTTACAATACTTAGATTTTAGGAATCAATATTATAAATTGTAGTCTCATCCACGGAGACTAGATTTGGATATCCAGACTCAATTAAGGATTGTTAAAAAAAATGCTTCATTACCAATATCAGAGGGCAGTTTCGATCCATGCTGAACTGAAATTTGGTACACAACAACAACCTTTCAAAGACCCTTATGTGGCATGTAAACAAAAACTAGAGAAGAAATTTATGACAGGCCTTCGTACTTCGACAGGACAGCTAAAAACCTCTCTGGCAGAAATACTGGAAATTGCTGAACATCAGGTGTCCTTGCAATTTGGTACTGGATTTAATCCTATGGTTTCTTGGGAAGACATTCTGCACTTTCCAGTTCCTCATATTTCTCAGGAAGAAGTAGATATATTGCAAGGGCCTATTTCCCCAATGGAGGTACAGGCAGTCATTAGCTCTCTTCGTACGGGGGTTTCGACAGGAATGGATGGGCTCACGAATGAATTTTATACATTTTTTCAGGAAGACATGAGTGTCATCCTAGCTGAAGTCTATAACGATATTCTTCGATTTGGTTTTGGAAATTCAAAGTTTAATCTGGCCATTTTAACCTTTATTCATAAAACAGGGGATAGTACAGATTTTGGAAACTGGAGACCGATTAGTCTTCTGAACACCGACTACAAGATTCTTTCCACTTTACTGTGTAAAAGACTTCAAGTGGTAGCACAAGGGGTGCTTCATCTGGCACAGACTTGTTCTGTGCCCCATCATTCTATTCAGCAAAATTTGAAACTCCTTAGGGATATCTGTGAATTTGGTGCTCCCCAAAAATGATCAGGTTTTGTTCTAGCTCTTGATCAGGCAAAGGCTTTTGATAATGTATCTCATACTTTTCTTTTTCAAGTTTTAGAACAATATGGGATTCCTCGGCCCTTTATTCAATATATTAAAATATTATACTCTCAGGCGTACTCTTGCCCACTAATTAATAATCTTTTGGGTAAAGAAATCCAGTTGATTCAAGGGGCTTGGCAGGGTTGTCCTATTAGCCCACTGCTATATTATTTTGTGTTAGATCCTCTTTTAAGGGAAATTGAAAATAATAGGTCTATTCAGGGTTTATCTCCATCTTCTGCCATACCAGCCCCAAAAATCTCGGCCTATGCAGATGATATATGCTTATTGGTGGCGGATGTCCATTCAGGAATTGAGGCGTTACGGGTGGTTAACTGTTTTTCAGCTCTGAATGGCACTAGGTTGAACTATGAGAAATGTAGGTGTCTGGAAGTTGGTGGAAATTCAATAATTAATGACATTGGAGGCATTTTAGTTTCCGATTCCCTTAATATTTTAGGACTCCTTTTTGGGAGAGGGGATCTAGCTCTTTTAAACTGGGAGAAGTATCTCATTATAGGTGAACACAAGGTGCAACAATGGAAATCCTGGGGTTTTTCAAAAAAAAAAAAAACCGGTGTTAGTGATTAAGAAATTTTTATTACCTATCTTTTCACATGTGTGTTCAGTTTTTCTGGTCCCCATTTCTTTAGAAACTAGACTACATAGTTGTTTTTTTTCAAATGATATATGGTAGTCGGTTAAACCCTATCAAAAGGGCTTTCACATATTTAAAAATTGGTCAAGGGTTTTAGGGATGATAAATCCTATAGTTTTTTTTCACTCTTTTTTATGATAGCCTCATTTCAGGATACAGTCCTGCCTCAGGACCATCCATGGTCGGCATGGACTCAGCTTTTATTTTCTTCATTTTTGTTACACTGGGAGGGTGGAGGTATTCCTAAATGGAATATGATAGGTGCAGCACCTTCATATGCAGATTCTGCAGTAAGGAAACCTAGGGAATGGAAATTGGGGAATGCACAATTACATGAAGTCCCTAGGAAGGAATTTTATACTGAGATTATGGGTAATATCATTTATGTTCAGATAGATTTCCCTTTTTGTGTCCCTACTAAACTCTCACAGGCCTTACGCCTCTTAATGGATCACAGGGTACCACCTCATATGTGGGATATTCAATGGCTCTGCTGTCATGGTAAATTAGGAGTTTGGGGCAATTTAAAACATAAGCCCATCTCTGATAGATTATGTATCAGGCCTGGATGTATTGACCAGGTAGAAACTTTAGAACATGTTTTCTTGTTATGTCCTTATACTATTGCTTTTTGGTCCGACATGGCCACAAAGTGGCACTGGAGTGTCATACAACACACTTCCTATCAAAGTTTAGTTTTGGGGGATTATTCAGGTTTTTTAGGGTGGTATCATCCCAGTACGCTTACTTTGATTTTTGCATGTATTAAGTACCATTTATGGCAAGCCCGATGCCAGTTCTCCTTGCAACACACTATTCTTCCTAACAGTATTGTACTTAGCCGTATCGAATTAGCCTTGATTAAACAAAAGAGTCTCGAGCACAGTTCTTTAGACAATCAAGTGTTCCTCAGTTTTTGGAAACATATTAACTGGATTACTGAATTTTCTGTGTTTTCTGTCTCAGGTTTTCCTTTTATGGATTGTTGCACATGATTTTATTACTGTCGGTATTTTTTCTAAACATATGACTTGCCTTTTTTCTTGTTTCATTCATGTTAACTAAATTTGCTTTCTGTTAATCTGATTATGTTAATATGATTTGTACTTTCTGATGTATGGTCTATTTTCTAATAAAAAATTCCCCTACTGAACAGTAGGGGGATCCTTGAGGTGGTGTGAGACCTTGTCAGATCGCTGCTGTTTGTGTTTGAGAGAGGACGTGTGGGAGACAGGGGTCTGGATCTCCACCTCTGTCTTCTTTGGTGGCTAGGAGAGCTGTTGGAGAAACTGGCACGATGTCGGGTCAAGAGGATAGTTCAAAAGACATGGCAACAGAACCGGACAGTGTGCGCAATGCACAGGAAAATGCCAAAGGTGCGGCGCTGATGAAGAAACAAGCTAAGAACAGTGTGTCTTCCGAGAAGTCGGAGAGTGTATTGTGAAAAAAAAAAGAAAAGAATAAATGGATGATCTCCACTTTTTTATACAATATTTTATAATTTTATTAGATTTCTTCACACAAATGAAAGGCAACAGTTTTGTGGTAAAGCCACTTCATCGGGTCAACTGTGTTGCTACAATAAAAACATAGAAACATTTTTTTTAGAATATGGTATTAATTACCAGATAGAACAGAGCTATTTGTGCATACAATATATTACCATATGCAATGTAATAATCTTTAACTTCTATTATCTCTAAAAATTATCTTAATACAATTAATAAAAAATGCTTAAACTATATATTTCAATAAGTAATAATTATTTCCAACACTTCGTCATTCTAAAACAAGCCTAACAACTTTAAACTCGTTATTGCATAATGGTCGCAACAAGTTCATTTCATTAAGGATATAGTTTTTTACCTTAATTAGGTATTTCTTAACTTCCAATTTAATTCTTAAGTCCTTAATTGATTGATTGAGGTTAATAATAAACCCTGGAAAAGGAAAACTATGTTTAATATTATATTATGTGCTTTTATTGTCACTTATAAAGTGAATATGCCTTGCTTACTTCTAATTTCATTGAGCCAGTGTTATCATATCCAAAAGTTCTTCTGAACTCATTCAAAATGACTGCAAAAAAGAAGAATCAATTTTCATTTAACTGTTATTATTGATGTTTAAATTGCTATATTTAAATAAGCTTTCATATGCTTACCGCTATGAAATGTAGTGACGTGAATTATCTAATTTCCCTAATTCAGTGCTAAAAAGTAAATTTAAAAAGTCAAATTTTCAAAAAAGAAACTTTTTTAATATTTACTAGATACTGCTAAATAAATTCACAATGTTGTTCTCGTATCTTAGCATGAAATGATTAAGCGCTGTAGCGCATATCTAAACCTTAGTGAAAAGGCTTACTAGCGTCATTGTAAAACTCAGAAAGGTTTCTATTTTCACTCTCCCTTGGGTTGTATGTTTTTTGTGAGTGTTGCGTCTCCGCACTAATCTTCCAAATATAACGTCATGTCTCAATGCTATAAAATAAATTAGAAAAGCAGATTTTCAAAAAGAGTTTTTTTCCTTTTTTACTACATCCTGCTAAACGAATTTGCAATGTAGTTGTCCATATTCAACATTTACTAATTAAGCACCATAGCATATTTAAAAAGAGAAAAGCTTACTAGCGTTGTTGTAACACTCACAAAAGTTTCTGTTTTCACTCTCCCTCGGGTTATAAGTTTCTCAACTTAGCGTCTCAGCGCTCTTAAAAGAAAACATGAATTGTCATTTAATCTTGTACATATTTCAAAATATAATGCTCATGTTAGAATATAATTTTAAGTACTTACTCCCAATTGTTTACTGGCGTGCTGTGTCTGCCTCGCTCACTTCCATTGTGATTTATTAACTACTCTTTCCGCTTTTAAATCTCGCAGCTGGTGGGGGGAGAAACATACCATAGAATGTTATCTTGAGGGTACAGCTGGATGGAGCAGTGGAGAGTGACATAACCTGAAGCGTACATGCTCCTGCTGTCTCTCTCTGAGTCAGGAGTTCTCCCCCCACCACAGGGATATATTTCCCTTACATTTTAAATATCAATTTAATTATTGTCTCTTAACTAAAAGTTTTTTTTGGAAGAAATTTATTTTCTTACATATATATCGGACTCATCAACGTGCCATTAATGCAATAACAAGATTAGTGTTAATTTTCATTTTCAAGTTATTAAATTACTGAACTCTGATCATGATTCTAGCAAAATTAATTTATTTTCTAAATCTTTTTTTGAAATGCTTTGTTTCAATCCCACCACTTAATGTGATACTAAAATAATAACAATTATACAAAGATTTTGAATATGATGTGATTCTTTAGTATATTAATTACAACAAACCAACAATCCACATTGGTAAATAAATGTTCAGATCCCACCATTTTAATATACTTAATCTATTCATTATAGGTATGGTTAAATCATAATTACAGTACATCATATTTTATAAGAAAAACACTGCACTCATAGTATAATGACTCCTGGTTTGAGACATGGGGGGAGGAAAAAAACACTTATCCTTCTAATCTGTAATTCAAAAGAAAAGATTCCATTCACATTCATCATTAAGTCCCACAGTAGGATTGGTGGCGTTAAATGTATAGATCCAATATACTTCTCTCTTCCTTAGTATTAAATCCCAGAATTTGATACCATTCTTTGGTTCTTGTACCAGTTCCAGGCCCCAAAACCATAGAGAAACTGCTGTGTGTCCTGCTTCTGCATAATGTCTGGCTACTGTTGATGATTCCACTTTAAGTCTGATGTCACTCTTGTGCTGGCTGATCCTATTTCGAAGTTCCTGAGTAGTCTTCCTGACATAAAGTATGTCACATGGACATTGTAATAGATACACAACGTGATGACTTTTACATGTAATATGCTGCTTAATCCAAAATTTCCGATTGGTGTAAGGGTCTTCAAAAAAATATTTTTTTACTAGTGTTACCACATTCAAAACAATGGCCACAAGGCACATTTCCAGGAGCTAATGAACCCAATAATAATTGACTCTCTCTTTGTTGTGTTTTATAATGTTGTGTGTGTACAAGTCTGTCTCTAAGTGTCTGGTTCTTTCTTGTAGAAAACAATGGTTTCTGGGAAAATCTTCTATTGCGGTTACTACTTAACTGTAACAAATACCAATTGTTGTTAATAATTGATTTAATCTTATTATTCAAATGACTATATGATGTTCAAAATATTAATCTTTCATCAGTACAAGTATTAAGTGTTAGTTTCTTTAAATATTGCTGTCATGGAACAAGAGAAACTTCTAGTTCCACTTTTTTTACTAAGTTCCTTTTGTAACCCCTGTCTAAAATTTGTGTGTCATGTCTTGCACTGTCTCTTGATAAATGTCTTCCTCACTGCAATTTCTTTTAGCACAAATAAATTGTGACTTGGGAATTGAATCTTTAAGTTTAGGGTCATGGTAACTGGTATAATGCAATAATGTATTTTAGCTATTTCTTTCCTGTATCATCTAGTCTCCAATTGTGTAATAATAATAATAATAATATTTTTATTTATATTGCGCCTTTCAAATGCCAAGGCGCATTCCAATAAAATATGATACAGTACAAAGTACAAAAACAGTAGTACCCTTATATATTTCCAAATCTAGAAAAAACACTTTCTGATTATCAAAAGTCATTGTAAATTATATCTTTGTTACATCTATTTACGCAAGTGAAAAAAAGTTTAAGAACTTCTTCATTACCATTCCATAGCATCAGGACATCATCTATATAGCACCTTCAAGTGGTGATATTGTTAAAAAATGGATTTGTTTCTCTATCTATAATAAAAGTGCTCTCAAAATCCCACATAAACAAATTAGCATATGATGGAGCCATGGTGCTACCCATGGCTGTACCTTTAACTTGAATATAAAATTCTCTCTCAAATTGAAAATAATTCTGTTTAAGTACTATTTCTGCTGAGTCAAAAATTCACTCAGGGGATGTAAATCAGTTCTTAACCTTAATATTTTTAGAAGAGAATTCAAACCTGAATCGTGATCAATGCTAGTGTACAAATCTTTTGTGTCAAAAGTTACTAAAATTACATTATTTAAATTCACCATATTTTGATTCAGTTCCATTATTTCAATTACATGACTGGAATCCTTTATGTAGGTCGGTATTTTTGGTACTTCACTACATATTTGAAAATCTATATATTGTTATAAGGATCTAATACAGAATCAATTCCTGAAACTATGGGATAGCCTGGTGGTTTTAATGGGTCTTCATGAATTTTTGGAAGTACATAAAATATTCTAGGAGTTTTGTTAATTAACATGTCTTTTTCTTCTTCTGCACACCAACCCAAATCTGTTGCTAATGTCATAATATCTATGATATCTTATAAAATCTCACTAGTAGGATCTCTATCTATTTTCTTATAGTGTTCCCCATCTTCCAGTTGACGTCTACATTGTGTTCTACAGTCATCTTTATCCCACACCACTATGCCACCTCCTTTATCAGCTGGTTTAATTATAATAGTTTCGTCTTGTTCTAGATCAAATAATAATTCATGTTCTCTCTTGCTTAAATTATTCGGAGATTTTAAACATTCATTGCATTCATAGGGGGAGTAGAGGAGGCGGAGGGAACCGTGGAGGCGATTTGGGTCACCTTGATAACAAGGGGGGGCAAGAGAGTAAAAATAGGAGTGGTGTATAGACCCCCTGCCCTGGCGGAGGAGCTGGAGGACAGTCTGGTGGCAGATGTTAGGAGACACTGCAGACTGGGTAGAGGAAAGATGGTGGTGTTAGGGGACTTAAACATGCCAGGAACAGACTGGGAGACTATGACATCCTCTGTGACCAGGGAACAGAGGTTGTTGGATGTCTTTCAAGACGCATTCCTAACTCAGCAGGTGAGTGAACCGACCAGGGAGGCACGGGTACTGGATGTGGTCCTGGCAGACAGTGACCAGATTGGGGGCCTGGAGGTAAGGGACCCATTGGCGGGGAGTGACCATGCCACGGTCTGGTTCTGCCTGGACCTAGGAAGGGTAGAAGGCTGCACAAAGACGGAAGTAACCGACTTCAGGGGGCGGATTTTAAGGAAATGGGAAGGATCCTTAGGAGCATTTGGATGGGATTGGGTCAGACATGGACGCTGATAGTAGGTGGGAAATCATCAGGAGAGGGTGCAGGATGCTACCAGCACCTGTGCAAGAGTAAGATGAAATGTGTAGGGCCCAAAACTCCTGTTGGTGGACCAGGGGAGGTCCAGGGAGGTGGTGCGGGGAAAGAAAGCAGCCCATAAGAAATTCAAGTGCTCAAGGAGGAAAGGGATCGAGGGAGCACGAGCTGATGGCATAGAAGGGCCACTAGAGTGGTGAGGGCGGCTAAGGCAAGGAAGGAGCAGAACCTGGCCAGGGAAATTAGGAGAGGGAAAAAGGGGTTCTTTGGATACATTGGGGAAAGACGAAGGGTGAAGGGGCAGATTAGCAGGATTAAATCAGGGGAGAGATGGGCACAAGATCCAGGGGAGCAGGCTGAGGTACTAAATGAGTACTTCACCTCAGTTTTCACCAGGGAAAATGGGGATGCTGCATCATACATGGGAGGAGACAGAGATAATGAGGAGGGGGACCCTTACCGATCGGCAGGTCTGGGGAGAGGGGGGGCATCACTGGCAGGTGGGGGGAGGGCTAAGCAGGGAGAAGAGGTACCAGAAGTGGCAATCACAGCAGAGAGAGTGAGGGAAGCCCTCAGCTCCCTTAAGATGGAGAAAGTACCGGGGCCAGATAAATTACATCCTAGAGTGCTGAAGGAACTTGCAGATGTCCTGGTGAAACCCCTGGCAGAGCTTTTCACCATCTCTCTGAGGACAGGGTGGGTGCCCCAAGACTGGAAGGTGGCGCATGTAGTGCCCATCCACAAGGGGGATCAAGGAGCTGGGGGGAACTACAGGCCTGTCAGCCTGACATCGGTGGTGGGCAAGGTGATGGAGGGCATTGTCTAGGAGAGGCTGGGGGACCTGGATAAGTCAGGGTGCCTGGACGATAGACAGCATGGATTCATCCCAGGAAATCGTGTCAGACAAACCTGGTGGAGTTCTATGACTGGGTGACAAGTGCCTTGGACCTGGTAGACCAGTGGATGTCCTCTTTCTAGACTTCAGCAAGGCATTTGACTCTGTTCCTCACGTGGGCCTGTTGGATAAGCTAGAGAAATGGGGTGGGAAACCAGATGATCAGATGGATAGGCAATTGGTTCCAGGACCGACCCAGAGGGTCGAAGTTGGTGGGATAGTCTCATCCCCAAGGAGGGTCATTAGTGGAGTCCCACAGGATCAGTCCTGGGCCCCTTCTGTTCAACGCCTATGTATCTGACATAAGGACAGGAATCAGGAGTGAGATGAGTCTCTTTGCAGAGGACTCGAAACTGGGGGCAGTGGTGGATGGGGAGGAGGGGAGGGTGGCCCTGCAGGGGGACCTGGAGGCTCTGGAAAGATGGTCTAGAAAGTGGAAGCTGAGGTTCAATGCAGGGAAATGCAAGGTACTCCACCTGGGGGCCAGAAACCCAGGCCAAGTGTACACCCTGGGGGAATACTACAAGTCTCAATGGCTGAGAGGGACCTGGGGGTGGTGGTGGATGTCAAGATGAACAACTCTGAGACTTGTAGGAGGGCAGCAGCCAAGGCCAACAGGATGCTGGGATGCATCACTAGGGGGATCACCTCCAGAAGGAGGGAAGTGATACTCCCTCTGTATAACTGCTTGGTGAGGCCGCACCTGGAGTACTGCATGCAGTTTTGGAGGCCACACTTAAAGAGGGACATTAACCTCCCGGAGAGGGTCCAGAGGAGGGCAACCAAAATGATTTGGGGCTTGGGGGACAGGACCTATGAGGAGAGGCTCGAAGAGCTAAATATGTACACATTGGAAGAGAGAAGGGACCGGGGGGACATGATAGAGGTCTTCAGGTACATGAAGAGGGTAAATAGGGGAGGAACAGTCAGGGTGCTTCGAAGGAAGGAGGAAGGGGCCACTAGAAGGCATGGGTGGAAGCTGGAGGGGGGAAGATTCAGGGAGAAAGGAGGAGGTGCTACTTCACTGAGAGGGTGGTGGAGCCATGGAATGCACTACCTAGGGGGCTGGTGGAGGCAGAGACAGTGGAGGGGTTCAAGAGGGGGTGGGACAGGTACAGGGGAAGGGTTCAGGAAGCAAAATCCAATGCAGCAAGAATATCCGGAACTGGGAAGGGAGAAGCCAGAGAAGGCGAGGGGGACAGCAAGGTCAGCACCCTTGGTGGGGGCTGACCAAACGAGCAGACACGAAAGACCGTTAGGCCTATTCTGCTGGCATTTTAGTATGTTAGTATGTTAGTAGATTTTACTCCAAGTTTCTGTTTTAATGCTTGTTTTTTAGTTATTGGTTCTAAAGGTTTTTGTGAGAACCAATCTGCTAAACGTAGCTTTCTATAAAACTTCTGTAAATCTATATTCAATCTAAATGGATCTAGTTTAGTGGTGGGTGAAAAAGATAAACCTTTTTTCAACAATTGGTCTTCTTGTGAAGTAAGTATTCTTTGACTTAAATTGAAAACTACTGTCTTCTCCCCCTGTTCCTCCCTCCGCTCCCCATTGGAGAGTATAGGTAAGAAAATGCAGAGCAAAACTGTTGGGGATAAAATGAAAGTTTTGAAGAAGAATAAAGGGAAAATGACTTTGAGAAGTAGAACTGAGCAGAAAAGAAAAGGGGAGCAAAGTGACAGTAAGATAGCGGCCTGTGAAAGTCAGCAGATAAATGCTGATGCAGGAGCATCAAAGGAGGCCGGGCCTGATACAAAAAAAGCCAGCATTAAAGTGACAGTCACAAGGGAAAATGAAGCCTCAAGCAGGATGGCCAAAAAGGGTCAGAAACGGCCCGGCCTAAGAAAGGCTTCACAAGGAGAGAAAGTGTAATGTGGAGGCTGATTAATTTGTATGGGGCCCCAGATGAAAGTGCATAGGATAGGTTTGTTGCATAAAATCCAGCCCTATTTGTGGGATTCAAACCTAGGTCTCCAGGTTTGCAGCTGTGTCCTTAACCACTGTGCTATACTGACTTCTAAAGCACAATTATCAATAATCCAAGCAGCAATTATGGCAAAAAAAAAAAAATATTGGAAGAGCAGGCCCAGTGGTGTGGAAGGCTGAGGCAGCGCATCTCAATTCTTGCCACATTGGTGACCCACGTTTGGTGGTGAATGCTTGTTGCTGGGGGTCGGCCAGGGAGGGAGAGGACTGAGTGACCAGAAAACAGCTCTCCTGTCTTGGGGAGGGTGGTTTGGTAATCCCACTGAATGACTACCACCAGGTAGAGGCCTGAGGGTAGTGTGGGTCAGGTACGCCAATGAAGGGAGGCTGCTGCAGGACCCCATAGCATGTGTATGCCTCCAAGGACATATGCTGACATGTGCACCCCAACAATTGAGGAGGGACAGAAAATGGAAAATTGGGTGAGTGCTGGCAGGCTGCTTGAAACCTGAGTCACACTCTCAACCCACAACCCACACCGTCAAAACTGGATTTGTGTGCACTGGTGGAGGGGATGGCCTTCCTGGCCCCACCATAGGGGGAAATCCATAGGGGATTCACCAGTATCAGACCTGGGGTGGGGGTAAAGTAATGCAGCTAGCAGGGCAGATGTGAGCTCTCAGCACGGAGAGAGCTGAAGTCCACTTGCCAGACAAGAAAAAAATTATTGGAAAGAGAGTAACAATAAGCTGAAGCTACCAGAAAAGGAATGGGCAGCTTTACTTCTTTCTTCCCTCTGTGATCAGCACATTTCTCCATCTATGGCTAATTATTGGGTGTTATAGAATTTCAATGTTTTAAACTGGGATAATGATTTATTCTTTACAGACTTACAATTTCATGGTTTTACAGATTTTTTGTAGTGAAAGTTATAATTGTTTACATATTAGTTCAAATTCATAGTGGTTTAGGTCACTGAGCTGCAGACCTGGAGACCTGGGTTTGAATCCCATCAGCTCCCACTTGCATACTGTGTGACCCTGAGCAAGTCATTTAACTTCCATGTGCTCCCAGGTCACACCTGGAAACAAGCTCTGACTTAAGTGTGCCTTCCTGGTTAAACAGTTTCCCCTTCCCCTTTCCTATCCCTGTGCCCAATGGAACCTCAATAAAAATTGCTTGAGCAAAAAAAAAAAAAAAGAGGTAGAGAAGGAAATTAGTTACTTCCTGCAATGGGACTCAGCTACTCAATGTTCATATACCACACAATAAGAAGCTCTGAAGGCTTATGTAAGAGGGTGGGAAATTTATTTTGCAAATTTTATAAGAAAACAAAATCAGAGAATATTAAAACTATATGAACAAGAATTGTTAGTACAAACCCAACAGCAGCTTACAGGATCAGAGCAAAATCTCAGGAAAGTATTATCTGTAGGAAACAAGCACTTGTCAATGCCGAATTCTGGCTTACTGGTATTGGCATTGGTAATGCAAGAGTTAGAGAGATGCATAATAGGAATGGCAGTGAAGTATTGAACTGATGCCAACCCCACCCCCACCCTGCAGAGAATGACAGGCATTGGGGGTGTAGCTTTGGTCATCAGCCATAATGCTCATGCCATTTCACCTCACCCTACCCTGCAGACACTGACAGCTGTTGCGGTGTGCCTTGGGGTCTTCAGGCCTTATACTCACCACATTCCATAAGGAAACACATAGAGATGGGTGTGGTACAGGAGAATGGGGTGAACATTGGGGCTGAAGACCCCAAGTCACACCTCGATGCCTGTCATTGGCTGCAGGGTGGTGGTGGAATGGCATGAGCATTATGGCCGATGACCCCAAGTCACACCCCAATGCCTGTCAATCTCTACAGAGTAGGGCGTTATGTTTGTAAACCTTAATGCCCCAGCTGTTTGTTGGTATTTTCACTCAAATTTTCAAAATGGGATTTTTGTGACCCCCACCTCATGAACAGTGGCACTATCATTTCCTTACCCAATCCTGAAAGGTGGTTTTGCCCAGTGAATGGGACAATTGGCACCACAGGTGTGAAAACACATTTCTGGCAGGATGTGAAAAATGACAGCTGTACTGTTCATGAGGTGCTGTGAAAACATGGCAATGTTTAAAATCTGGAGTGAAAATATGAAAAACCGGTGACGTCACAAATGTGCATAGAAAGTGCGCAACTTATGCCTTAACACAGTAATTGTTTGGAACTTTTTCAACAAATTTTCAACATGGGCATTTTAGAACCTCGCTTCATGAACAGTAGCACTATGTTTTTGTTAATCTGTTCTGAAAGTTAATTTCCCACTGCGACCATGCCATTCTGTGCCACAGGTGTGAAAACACATTTTACGAAGGATGTGAAAATGATAGCTACACTGTTCATAAGGAGGTGCAAAAAAATGGCAATGTTGAAAATCTGGAGAGAAAATATAAAAAATTGGCAAAGTTAAGAGGATGCATATAAACTGCACAATGCACACTCGTAATGCAGTCATTTTTTGGAATTTATTCACCAAATTTGCAACATGGGCTTTTTCGGACCTCCCCTCTTGAAAGTTGCACTGTCGTTTTGTTAATCAGTCCCAAAAGGTGATTCTGCACAGTGACCGTGAAATCACCTTTCAGGACAGAGAAACTAAATGAGAGTGCATGTTCACAAGGTGGCATCCCAAGAACCCCATGTTGAAATCTGGGACCATAATTCCTAAAAATGGCAGTGATATCAACCTAAGTTGAACCCCCCGTTATAAAGTTTATCATCATTTCTTCAGTTCGCAGTTCAGCTTTGAAGAGTGCAGACGTGTCCTGGTTCAGAGGAGATCATAACTCCCAACCTCCGGATGGTAAGTATGGGTGGGGGTGTGGGAGGTGGGTGCACAGATGGAGGGTGGGGATGGGGAGGCGAGGAGACAACGGTGGACCATTTTCTTGTTTGCAGGGGAAAGACTGAGAGGGAAGGTTTTCTTTTTTACACAGGTTACACACACATACAAAAAAAACAGGCACACTGGGGTGGGCTCCCAGTGTGCCACAATTTGGGGAGGGAATGCCAACATGAGGATTGGGCACGCCGATGTCAGCAAGCCAGATAGACGGGTTGAGGGGGGCGCATCCGACACTGGGAGTGAACATCCTGGTGTCAGAAAGGCAGGGGGAAACTGTTTAACCACGAAAGACACACTAAGAGGAGGGGATGCCAACATCAGGATTTGGCACCCCAATGTCGGCTTTTCAGGAGTGTGCTGCAAGCAGCAGAAGCTGCCATGTTATGGTATGCCACATAATGTGGGGAAGACGACATGCCGACACAGAGATTAGGCATCCCTGATGTCAGCTTTGTGGGGATTGTGTGGTGGGTGGCAGGAGCCGCCATATTTATTGAAATGTTTCACCGGGAAAGGCACATAATGGAGGTGTGTCATCTGCCACTGCAATGATGAGCCTGTCTCTCACTGCAGCAGAAGATTTCTTTCAACTCTGTGGCTGTCTCTGAAACTGCTGTCATCTTCAGCATGTTCACTGGTTGGCGGCTGAGGGACACACCAACTAAAGCATCCTCTGCATTCACCACAACACTGACACACCTCTGAAAGTGCTACTATGGCAAGATGTTGCTTGTGTGTGTGTGTGCGCAAGCCAACATAAAAAGTACAATACCTATATCAATCTAGTAGCAGAAAAAAGTATGTTAAAAGCCAGAGTTAAATATTACAAACTTCTCTCATCTGCCAGACAAATTATTAGCTTTACAGTCTCATTGTGAACAGAGCCAGGGGACAATAAATATTATTGATTTATCTGACAGTACAAGAATTACCAACCCAAAAGAAATTAACCAGACTTTCAAGGATTTTTTACAAAGACTTTTATGCTCCTGAACATATTACAGACTCACAAGAAATGGATAGTTTCTTAAAATATTTCACTCTCCCATCAATCTCTGCAAAAGATAGAGATATACTTAATTCAGACCTCACATTAACAGAAACTGAGCAAGTTATTAACTCTTTATCTAATGGGATGCCTCCAGACCCCAATGGATTTCCATTAGAGTTCTATAAAACCTGAAATTAGTATCAGACCCTTTCTTAGTAAATCTCTCTCTTCAGAAATGATCCTTAAAGGGGATCTTCCTCTTTTCTTGATTATTTCTTTAATTTTGAAAAAGGATAAACCAGCCATGTCTACATAATCATACAGACCCATATCTTTATTAAATGAAGATTATAAAATGTTTATAGGCTAGGTAAAGTTATACCATGCATTTTTCATGAAGACCAAACTAGTTTCATCAAGGGAAGGAGGATGCAATATAATATTTAGATGTACAATCAAATATTATGGACATCTGCTCAGAGGCAGGGTTGGCAATCCTATCATTGGTTGCCGAAAAAGCCTTTGACTGGGTATATTGGCCTTTTTTTGTTTCAAGTACAACAAACATTCACTCTCAGCAGGAATCAGTTCTTAAAATGGATCAGAGCTATTTATAATAAATCTAGAGCAAAGTGAAAACAAACCAGGAAGTCTCTGATTTTTTTCTTCTTGTCTAGAGGGACCAGACAAGGATGTCCACATTCCCCACTGTTATTTGCAATATATATTGAACCACTGGCAGGAGCCATGAGATCACATCCTCAAATGAAAGGAATAGGAATCAACAACCATAAACATTTAATATCATTATATGCAGATTGCATATTATTATATATAATGGTATTAATAACAGAGTTTGGTAACTTATCAGGGTATATGGTTAACTGCGGAAAAATTAAGATCATGCTATTAGCCCCATCACAACAGTCTGAAACAGGACAATATCCTTCCCCAATGTTAAAAGAAGCTATAAAATATCTAGGAATACATATCACTAAAGATCTAAATCTTCTTTACGAACACAATTACAGACCATTCATGGGAAAGATAGTGGTAGATTTGGAGAGATGGTAGCATTTGCCACTAACACTGACTGGGAGAGTGAACCTCTTAAAAATAAATATACTCCCTCAAGTTCTTTCTTCTGTTTCAGTCTCTCCCCATTGCCTCATATAAAAAAATTAAACATTGAATAAACAAATCAAAAACTTCCTTAGGAAATCACAATATTCAAAAGTAGCCTTAGAGAGACTCTAGACTGAAGAAGAAAAGGGGGGTCTGGGATGGCGTAATTTTCTGGTGTACTATTTTTCCCAAAACTAAGTCTTTATATACATGATTTCATGATATTATTAACTCTTCTTGCTTCCATTTAGAATTGTCAGCCACACCATTTCTCTTCCTCAAGAATGCACTAATGGTAGATTTATCTTACTCAAATAACTATGAAATATACTTATTAACAACTAAGGCAGTCAACAAAGTGTGGCAAATGGCTCGTGATTATTTGAGAGATAAAACAAATCTCTTGATTTTTTTCCCCAATTTCATATCATTCAGATTTCATACCTTCTGTATAAGATAATCTGTTTCCAGCTTGGAGGACATATGGTTTGATGGAAATATGGGATTTACATGAAAATGGCACATTTATTGCATTTGAAGACATGCAATTGAAATATCAGCTACCAGGTAACCAGTTTTTTCAATACTTGCAAATAAAAAATACACCTCTAAGAAAGCTGGGCATCTTAATCCTATACTGTATATGAAACTAGAACTATTTATGTTAGAGGCAGACTTAAACAATACTTTAGTATCAAAATGGTATGTATACATGATTTAGAAATGGACAGGCAAAAAAATAGCAGGTAAGAAAACATATTGGGGAAAGGATCTAGGTCAGAAAATACAAGGGAGTAAATGGCTTAAAATAACTAACTTAAACGTCTTTGCCTCAAAGAGCAATAGGTTAAATCAAATACATCTTAATATCATCCACAGGACATACTTCACACCAGCAAAACTGCATAAATACGATAATAACATCTCTGATAAATGCAAAGATGCAAGGGTTGGAAAGGGACAATATTTATTGGAAGGCAATAAAGAGTAAAGACAAAGAACCTCTGTGCCTGAGTAAAGTCTAATTCATAATTGAGTCCACAAATAAGAAACAAAACATATAATACAAAATATCATGCCTACAAATACACATACAATCATCATTAAAACACATAATCATCAATAAGACAGGTACAATTGTTCATCTGTAGCAATCACATCTGCGTAGTAAAAAACCTCTGATACAATTTTTAAAACTTGCATAGGATACAAGTGATGTTCAATTAATTTTTGGGGGGCTAGAAACCCAAGCTCATTTAACAGTACTTGCTAAAGGATTATTACCGTAATTAGTTCTTGTCCTGAATTATTTAATTTTGCTGAGGTATTTTTAGGATATATCAGAAATTCTGGAGAGAAAGTTCCCTTTTGATCCTGGCATTGTGATCTTTGGGTAAATGAGGATATTGAATATAGTGCACAACAGCTAAATCTGATTATTCTGGTCATATTACAAACATATGAACAGAGCCAGCAGACGACCACCTGGTATATTGCGTCTGCTCATAATGATGCTGGGTCTGGTCTTACTATATTGAAAAGTAAAAAAATAATAGCTCACTGGAAGGATACTGAATCATCAAAATATATGGAATGGGTGGCTTTAATGGTAGACCTAAGCAAATTAGAAAGGATTTTTCATAAAATGCAAGATAGTAGGCACATATCTGAGCAAACCTGGACTTCATTCACTAAAACTCTAATTTGATTCACACAAAAATTGAATTATAAAAATTAAAATAAAGAAAGCGCCGTGTTTATAAATCTACTATGTAATTTTTATTTAGTTAGGATAGTTTAGGATAGATGGTGTTTAGATTTAGAGTTATGATGATGATGATGAAATTTCATGATTATCATACATGAATCCACCCATGCATCTGAACGCAAAATATAAATAAATAAAAATAAAAAAAACAGCAAGTGTAGTTAGTTTTGCTTCTTCACTACAGGTCAGCCACTGAGCTGCAACTCCACTACAAAGGGAGGTAAAGGGGCTTCTTTTTACTTTCAGGGACTGTGCTGCTTTTGCTACAAGGAACAATTTTAAAAGATGTCCTTCAGATAGTTTGTGGGCTGTGTTGGGAAGGAGAAGTGGGAAGCAGCATGGGTTGAGGGCGGGTTGGGGCAGGCAGGTCAGTTCTGGCACCACTGTAGAGTAGGACCAGGTCATGTGACTATAGCCAACAAGTAGCGTGGCTGCAGTCGGCTATTTAAAATGCAAGTATTGCAATTTTGTTTTCTTGTAGCATCTCAGCTGCTGAGCTTCAACTCCACTTCAAAGGGAGGTAAAGGGACTTCTTTTTACCTTCAGGGACTGTGCTGCTTTTGGTACAAGGAACAATTTATAAAGATGTCATACTGATTGTGGGCTGTATTAGGAGGAGGAAGTGACAGGTAATGTGGGTTTAGGGCAGGTCGGGGGGCAGCATAAGAGGCCGACTCTGGCACTGTTCTGGAGCAGGGCAAAGTCACGTGACTGTAGTTGACTAGTAATGTGGCTGCAGTTGGCTATAAATTTCCCAGAAGTCCAAGCAACCCCTCATATCAGCTAAACAAAGCACGAGTGCCATAATGCAGAAGTGCAGTGTCTGACTAAGTGGCACCAGGGGATATCGCCAGGATGTCTGCAGGGAATTTATTTATTTCACTTTTATTGACCAAGTTAGCACACTAGACAAATAAATGCCCATTTTCAGGGAATACTGCAGACTGCAGGCCACTCTGGCCAGGTAAGGCCAAGTAAGGCAGGGGGCAGGCAGGGAATCCGGTTAAGGTAAAAGGAAGATGTAACAGCAGAATAGGTAGGATGATAGAGGTGGGAGTTAGCTACTGTATATCTAGGTTATCTAGGGTAGGCCTACTGAAGCAGGAAACCGTGGGATCTGATGTTAATCCCTATCTATGGTAAGCCAACAAAGGATAGAGGCAGAGGGGTATATGGCTGCTCCAACTCTAAGGGAGGCTGACAGAGGCAGGAAATAGTAGGGTCTGCAGTACTCCCTATCTAGAGTACGCCTAGAGAGGCAGCTACCAGTGAGTACTGCATTTACTCCCTATCTAGGGTAGGCACACAGAGCCAGGATACAGTGGAGACTAAAGCTACTTCCTATCTGGGTAGGAATACAAATCAGTCTGAAACAAAAGACTACTTCTCTCTACCAGTAATTAGCACAGTGACTGATAGGAAAGGGAAGAGTCACTGCCTTACTAAAGCAATGCATAACAAAGGCTGGAAAAGGAATCATAAACAGGAAAGGGAACATGTATAGATAGCAGGAAAGTCAGGACAGGGTGGTGAGCTATAGGTGTGTGAGGCTGCAGTATTCCTGAGCATATTGTCAGAAACTTGGGGTTGCCCAATGTGCAGGAGGTTGAGCTACTTGTTGGCGGAGGTACAACAGCTTAGGTGGGAGCTGGGAGCACCGGTGGGGGGAGTGTAGGCTGGGCCAGGTAGGAGGAAAGTGCTGGGGGACTGAACAGGTAAGACAGGCAGGCAGGAAAAGGATAGTTGAGGAGAGGCAGATCCAGACGCCTTGGGTCCCTCTACCTCAGATAAGAGAATGCTAAGATAGGTGGATGGAGAGAAGTGGGTGGAAGGGAGGGGGCTAGGCTGAAGTAGGAAAGAGTGAACGCAGTTACTGGGGTGCCAGTGTGGAACAGATTCCTTCAACTGATTAGAGAAGGAGATGGGGACCAAGGTGGAGGGGTCAGTTCAGTGTGGAGGAACAAGGGAAGTTAGAAGGGCGGAAGAGAGTGCAGGATACAGTAGCAGAAGAGGTGGGATTAGCAGGGGGTGTAAGGAGAATAGGAAAGGCATGGGGAAGCCGAGAGTACAGGAGGGCAAAGTGTGGGTGGGGGTGGCAAGGGGGTAGATGTGATAGGTAGGAGGAAAAGACCAGACAGCTAGGAAGGGCAGCACAGGAGGGAAGATCACAGGCAGTGGCAGGGAAGAGCAGACAGGAAAGAGAAAAACTCAGGAGACAAGTAGTGCCAAATGGGGAGTGGAAGGGGATGAAAGTTGAAGTCCTGAGTGACTCAGCAGTGAAGGGAGTACCCTGGGAGGGGAAGCGGGAAATACACAGAAACAAGAAGGTAATATGTATGCCGGGAATAACAACAATGCATGTGTGCCCAGTAATAGATCAATTTATGCAGGGGCTGGGGAAACTTATGTAATAATACACCTAGCTAAGAAAGACCTAGCTGGAAACAAGGTGGAAGTAGTACAGGAGAGGTTTAGGATGGTGGGACAAAGTTGCAGAGGGGTGGCTATGCTGGTAGCCTTCTCAGAAGTGCTACTGGTGTTGAGAGCCAGCACAGCTAGGAAGAGGAGAATTAAGACTTTAATAGCTAACTGACAGAATATGCAGGGGGAAAGTTTTGGATGCATAAGGAGCTGGAAAGTGACCTGCAATGACAAAACCCTCTATGCACCAGATAGGCTGCATCTTAGTAGAGAGGGTTTCAGGGTGCTTAAGGCAAGTTGGGGGTGTACATGAACAGCAGCCTAAATTTAAACTGAGAGCGGGCAGAATGGGTCAATGCACCCAGGGTCTCTGGGAGGAGGGGGCCTTTAAGCCTCCCCCCAGGCCAAACAGATTACGTTGGCAACAGAATCAGAGATTCAGAGGTGAGCAAAAATCAGCACGGAGCAGAGGGGAGGGGGTCTTAAGGGTGGGAGGATAGGGATAATGTCATAAGGACATATAGAGGGTGGAGAATCACAGAAACTGAGGAGGAATCAGGAGAAGTGAGGGGTGACAGGACAGTCAGTGATGGGTGAGGGTGAGGGCAACCAGGCCGAGGGGAAGAAAGGCATGGAGTTGTGGTGGAAGGTGATGTCCCTAAATGTAAGAAGCCTTGGGAACAAAATGGATGACCTATAGGCGCTGATGGCAGAGAGGTGGGTGGACACTGTGGCATCATGGAAACTTGGGCTACACAGAACCATGACTGGAATCGCTCTATTCCTGTGTATAAGTTGCACAGAAAGGTTAGATACATAAGGAAAGGGGAAGGCATAGTGATATCCATAAGCGAGGGTGTAACTAGCACAATGGAAGAGACAGAGGAGAAGTTAGACTGGAGAATCCCAGCCATGACCTGTTCCAGGAGTCAGTTGATCCTGGATGCGGTTCAGAGCAGGTTTCTGATCCAGGGTGTCACTGAGCCCGCAAGGGAAGGCACCATCCTAGATGTGGTACTGACAAATGGGGAGCATGTTCAGGACGTGAAGGTGGAGGAGCCCCTGGGAGGGAGCGATCATTATACAGTTTGGTTCAAGGTGGACAAGGGGGAGGGAAAAGGCAAATACCATGGCTAGAGTCCTGGACTTTAGAGAGGCTGACTTCAAGAAAATTGTGGAACTGTTGAGGGGACACCTGGCTAGCCTCAGAGAGGAGACTGAGGTGGATCAGAAGTAGACCATCATTAAAGACAAAATAGCTGCTGCCATAAATGAGTGTGTCAGGCTGAAAGGCAGAAAAAAACTAGAGAACCAAATTACTGTACCTTGGTTTAATTGGGGGGGGGGCCCAGACAGTCAGAGAAAAGAGGATCACATATAGAACATTCAGGAGGAACCAGAAGGAGCATGATAGGGAGGAATACCTGGGAAAAGCAAAGGAGGCAGGTAAAGCCATCGGCTTATCAAGGCCAGAAGGGCATTACAATTAAAAAAAGGGATTATGAAAGGGGAGAAAGCCTTTTTCCAATAAATCAGGGGAATAAGCGACAAGAAGGATGGTTCTTCAAGAGAGAGTGGTTACCAGGTGGAATGCACTCCCAGAAAAAACTGTCTCTCTTAAGACGGTAGATGCATTCAAAAGAGGGTGGGACAAGATGAAAAGGAAAGTCAGGGTCAAGGGGAGAAGAGAAAGGAGTGGGGTTGGATGGGGGGGTGGAGCCCTCAGTAGTCACTGATAAAAGGCTC
Organism: Neoceratodus forsteri; assembly: GCA_016271365.2. Lineage (NCBI taxonomy): Eukaryota > Metazoa > Chordata > Ceratodontiformes > Ceratodontidae > Neoceratodus > Neoceratodus forsteri. Next base: position 62,687,414 of record JADMNL010000036.1, on the reverse strand, counting down.
CACAACACGAGCAAACTTGATAGACCAATAGGCCTTCTTCTGCTGGAATTATTTGTATGTTCGTATTATTGACTGTCCCATTTTTTGGGATAGCGTATGCCGTATTTCTTACCATTGGTATTTTGTCTGGCTAATGTCAGAATTTGGCATACCTCCGTGCTTCCGCTCAGCACATATTTTTGGTGAAAAGCATCCTGTGGCTGTACCAGCATTCAGTGTTTTGATAAACCAGGCCCCCATAGTTAACCAGTACCTTTCTGCTAACTAAGCGGTGTTATCAGGCAACAGACACTCTTCCCTGATCTTATGGAACATTGGAGACAGTAGGGCTAACACCAAGTCACACAATTTAAGATCTAACGTAGTGAACATAAAATGAAAAGTGGCACTGGATAAATGGATTTGGAAACAAAAATCAACAGAAGGGCTCAACAATGAGGAGGGGGGGCAAAGGAGTGCAACTCCTTTAATGATGACACTGCTATGGCAGTAAATTACACCATACTGCCAGCCACATACCTATAGTATGCATAAGTGCAGGTATTGTCCGTGTATGAGACTATGAGACTATGGGGCTTAGAGGGGTGTGCTGCTCTGATGGATCCTACCAAACAAAAGCCTGAAATGTTAATGTCCATTTCTGCTCTGTTCAATCCGCTCAAATACTGTTATGCTAAGACTCAGTATAGGGTAGATCACAGCATGTACACATTATGCAGACTGCTGATTTGCAAAACGAACTGCTATCATGATGCTAGCGACACAAATTCAGAACAAGAATAGGTCATCTGAGGTCATTCCAGGGGAAAGATATCAAGCATCCCAGGATTCCCAGCAGATGCTTTCCTCTTCGAGGAAGGGAAGGCTGGACTCTCCGCTACCACACTACCACATAGGTGATCACAGGTGGTGGTGCAGGTGGAGGTTGACATGGGAAGTTGGGATGCAGCCTGGTTCTGGCATGCAGTCAGGCACTTATGTGCACATGCGGACCTAGGAGTCCTGGTTGGCACTGTCTCATGGGTGGTGGGGAACTAAGAGAGAAAAAAAAGCAGAAGAGTGGTAAAAGACTGATACTCTAGGTCCCCACCTTTCTCGATTTTACTGGTCCCCACAGCCACCAGTCCAGAGGCAAGGTCATGGCTGCTGGCTTTCCCAGGGGAGCCCCCCCCCAAAAAAAAAAGAGGATATGCCCTCTCAGATAAAATGCCCCTTGTGCACCTAATGGACCAGATAAGTTACAGATAAGGTAGAGGATGGGGCTGAAAAGTTTCCTGGCACAGTAAGAGTAGCACTGCAAACAGGAAGAAAAAGAATGTATATCAAAAAACAATACTGCCCATAGAATGGAAGCACATTTTTCTGCCAATCAGCAAAGGGAGCTCAGTGTTTTGAATGCCAGTAATGTCACCATGATCATTCCTATTGGAATGACACTTCATGAGCTATTGAGGCCCTGTTTCTAAATAAATACCCCTTTCCCATCATAAGTAGACGGCAGTGCTGCTTAAGCTCGCTTCAGAGATGTGTTGGGGCGACTCCTGTAGTCCCACCCCCTGTAATTACTGCTAAAGTCAATTTCAAGTACTGGCACACAGTACTACATAGAGCAAATAGAGCAAACAGAAGGGGGAGAAGAAATTATCATTTTGAGCCTTCCCTTGGCTAATTGTACTATAAATAAGTAAGTAAAAGTTTATTTATATTATTGCCCTTTCTGGAAGCCCAGGGTGCTTTACAGTTAGGACAGATTAAATCAACAGGAAATACATACACACTGAAATCCACACATATCTACATAATAAATAAAGCCCGTTCAGTAAATTTCCTACTCATCACCATAGCATGTGAGAGTTCCAGGCCGCAACCTCAAATGCATATATCTCACATTATATAGGCAGACACAGTGGGGAGATACCTAGCTCAGGGCTAAGCACACCCCTTGCATACGTGCATCATGGGTTCACACCAGTGTTTCAGGGTGGCCATGAAAAAATAGGAGGAAAACCTTGCCAGCTGGCAAGAAGGGGCACATCCCTCGCGGACCCTGCCTGCCCGCTGGGCACTAGTCCAAATACTGGATTTGGAGACTGGAAGAGTCTGTTCCCACCATGATAGCTCTAAGCCCTGTCATCATGGTGTACTGGGTGGTGGGGGGCAATATATGGGGGTATGCCCCAGAGATGGTGCTGGAACTGGTGCACACTTTTGAAGGGGGCTCGGGCTGCCAGACCTCATAGGAATAAAAAGAAAATGGAAAAACAAACTTCAATTAATCAGTGATTTTCAACCATTTGTAGAGCTGTCAAAAAATTCAGCCCAGTAGTGGGCTGTTCCCCCAACAATAGTGGGTACTGGCTGTTCCCCAGCAATTACGGTAAATTTCTTTTGAAATAATTCTCTCCCTGGATGTCAGTAATTCAGTGCCCTTCAAAGGATGCACTCTGAAGCCCCCTACTTCACACACTTGATCTGCTCCCCCTGTGCTGGCACCACACCTGGGTGAGTTAGCGGAGCGGAAAAGGCCTGCACAGCTGACCGGGGATTAAAGGGTGTAACAGCACAGCTGTCCAGACACGTGACCCGCCGAGACTCGCTTCCGTTTTTTGGCCTTCGGCTCAGGAAGCGTTGCGCAGTCAGGGGGAGAGCCAACTTTCACTTCATTTCGTAGTATGAAAACTTAAAAAAATATAAAGTATTTCAAGACGGTGGTGCTACCCTTGCAACTCAGCGCTGTCCTGTTCTCTTGGCTCCTTTTGAGCGTTCAGTCTCAGCACCATTCAGTGACGGAAAACTTGTTTCTGTCCACCGGTTTAACTTTGCAATTGATCTTCCAATTTGGGGTTGGCCTCTGTCCCGTTCTGAGTCACTAAGACGGGTACACGGTGGCGGGCCCAGGTCGGCTCTTGAGGCACTCATCACGGATAATGTCGAGCTGTAGGAGCCGCCCTTGTATGTCGGTCTTCACACTCCTGACATTACCATGACAACTGTTGCATGCGCCACAAGTTTGTAGCTTCCTGACCACTGCAGCCGTCACAAACTCATATAGCTCACCGAGAGACGATTGTTAAGGGCGGCTCTGTGGCGCAATGGATAGCGCATTGGACTTCTAGTCTACCCAGAGGGGTAATTCAAAGGTTGTGGGTTCGAGTCCCACCAGAGTCGTTGTTTTTTAATATATGTTAGGGTATTTTAATTTTTTTTTGACTCGTACAAAGAAAACTTTTATGACTGCGAAGGTTCCTGTCTTCAAGACAGTCCATGTTGAGTGACTGTGTCCCGAGGAAAAAAACAGAAATTGTAATAGTCACATTAGTCCTTACTGACCCCAAAAGCTGCAGAAAACGTAAATTAAAAATACTTTAAAATAAAAAAAAAAGTAGTAATGAAAATAAATGTGAACACCTAAAAACTGAAATGAGTAATTTTGGTTCTCACATGTGAATGTCTTTTACTACAGCTTGAAACTGTGTGATGTATCAATGAATCTGTAATGTAATTTATTTGTCCTCAATGTGACGAGGTACCTTTGGAAATGAGCCTCTGGCTCAAAGGTTGTAAACTGATGTACAAATAAATAAATGGTTTTGATTATGTAAAGGAAAGGAGTATGGGCGATTGTGCAGAACATCAGACCAAGTTATGCTATGTGTCCAACACTTACAGCACGCTTTATGCCACATTGGTCTGTAGTTTTTTTCCTTAGTTTATTTGAATCGGGGGGCTTTGCCCCCACACCCCTGTGTTAAAAACAAAGGGGAAGAGTTTTGGGGCAGAGCCCCCCCAAAATCAAATAAACTATCAAACCCGAAATCAACAGGTAGTCTGTCAAGAAAGTAGCATAGCCTGTCTGTTGTTTTCATTAGTTTATTTGAGTTGGGGGGAGGGGGGCTTTGCCCTTCCCCAACAGCACTGTGTTTAAAAAAAAAAAAAAATACACGTGTTGTGTGGGGGGCAGAGCCCCCCCAACTCAAACTAACAAAACCAAAATCAACAGGAAGCATGCAACGAAAGTAGCATAGCGCAGCTACTGTATAACATTAATTGCATTGTATTCGTAGTTTTGAGCTACGCTAATAGCGGTGGTCCGATGTTCTACACAGTCACTGAAGTATGTTGCATTTGTCATGGTTACATATTGTCCTGTTACCACAGAAACATAGACAATGATGGTAGAAAAAGACCAATCGCCCATTCAGTCTGCCCAAGTTCCCTATTTAGCCGTGGGACTATACTTTCAGGGTCCCAGCCCTCCCCATTCTTCCAGCCATTCTCTCCCAGTTTCTGCTGCCCCAAAGCCCCCGGTATACCCTTCATTCTGTCCCAGCTGTGCTTGAAACTACCATTGGTTTTAGCATCCATTATTTTGGCTGAAAGACATCCATGGCTCCACCACCTTTTCTGTAAAATAATACCTCCTCATGTCCTTGCTGATCTTCCTTCCTGTCAGTTTTTACTCAAGTCTACATATGTCCCTGGTGCCAGGTATCTGAAGGGCTACACTACCCCTGCCTTGCCTGGCCAGACCAAGGTTAAGTGGCCTGGATTTCTAAGTTAACTTTAAACTGGTTCTTTCCCAAGATATACCATAATACGCAGTGCCTCCACCCAGAGTGCATTTACGTGGGCTAGCTAAACGTGGTACAACCCTCTGGTATGTTGTACCCACCCACAATACCATAATGCCAACCCAAGCATGACCCAATAAACATTTTTCCACATTTCATAACATTTGATTAATTAATGACTCGCTACTAATAATATGGTCACGAGACAGGATTATGCAGAAATAAACTACCACAATTTATTTACATAGGGAAGGGTTAGAACTGGAGTATAGGGTAAGATATTTACAGTATTTACATTAGGATTTGGTAATTGGTTTTAGGGTTTTAAATTGGCATAAATCACAGTGAACATTCAGCACTTTACCTTTAAGCATCAATCACAGTAGCACCCACCAACCTCTGAGGTAGTCAGATCTCTGGCTATCTATCTGGCTAGCTGCAATTAGGAAGTTAACACAGTTACTGGAAAACAGTAGCAATCAGGCATTTCTGAACACTGGTACCAGTCCCCAAACTGTACAAGACCCCGCAATCTCATACATTAACCTGGGTATCCAGTAACTAAAGTTCTTAAGGTGCAGGCCTGTCATTTAGTGCAGCTGTCGTTGGCCGGCTAGATGAGGCCCTTGCAGAAACAAGAAGAATATCTTTAAATTCTACTCTTGAACACACACTAAATGCAGCTTGCAGAACTTGGCAACTCTGAACTATTTACAAGTCCCTTTTCTTGGTACAGGGCTGGACCCTGTATGCTTAGAGATTGGGAGATATCATAGGTAGGTCAGGATTAGTCTGTACAAAGTAGGATTGAGTGCTTTCAGTCAGGAGTGTAGCCAGAAATTTCCATTTTGTACACAATCTCCAACAGTTACACCCCCCTCAATTAAAAAATGTACACATCCTTTCCAAATGGCACCCCCTTCAAAACAAATCGGATTGTTGTCAGATGACTCCTCTACTCTCTAAAGAGGTTATATATGTATTGGAAACTTCTCAGTGGCCTACACTAACCCAACTACTACAGATTAGAATGATAATATTAACAGAGTGGCTTATGGTTTGTGACAGGCACTCAACAAAACTGTACACAAATGTGTACAGTGAGTATGCCTGTCTACACCCTTGCTTTCAGTGGGTGGACTCTGACTCCGGAGGTCAAGATGCAGGCAAGCTAACAGGCAGACCCCTATTCTGACTGCCAGATCTTACAGCTTTGCAGATGGAAGACTACATTTTAACTTCTGTAGGCAGTGCCCCTTTTTGGGCTGAAACCACATTACTGGATGACCAGGCTGGGACTTGGGTCAGTACGTTTCAACCCTACGTCTGGCCTATACCCCCAGGGGAAATGCCCTAGGTGGCACACCACACCACCATTTTATGTCCCAAGCCTCATCTGATGGATGTATTGCATTTAGCACATTTATCAAATCAGCACGTTCATACATTTCAGAAGATGCATTAGGTAGTCACAGTTCCTTTTTCATGTGCCCCACATGGCAGACATCGCCCTTTGCTAGCTGGGTGAGAACTTTAGTGCTAGAGGTGCACTCCAAAGCATTTTAGGGACGAGCACCCACACTCTGCACAGCAGAGTGCACAACCAGAGTCCAGGCAATGACTCCCAAAACGGATGCCAGGACACAGTCTTTTCAGCATAGGTAGGTTCCCGTAAGGCCAGGGTGTCCAAGACTATGACAATCCATTTTCATCAACTCTGGGGCTTTGTTTTCCCCTGTTTTCATAATACCAGACAACACCTGAGGCTTGGCACTCTCACTACTTGAAACACATTTGCACTAGAATGAGCTGGAAGCAGGGCTCAGATACCATTTGAAACAGCTTGAACTTGACTGAGCTTGAAGCATGGCTCAATACTCTTTAGCAGACTTTACTTGTTGGCAAAGCTGACACTGTAGACCTTTTCAGACTTAGGCACTTCACTTGGCAGCAGACTAATTACTGTAGCTCTTTCAGGCTCCCAAACATGATATACCGTCCCTTGTGGCAATTGCTAGCATTGGCAGCTCCAACTTGGACATTTTAAACACTAGAACAGTCCTACTTAGCTTTTACTAGGTTATGCAGCTTTCCAATGGACATTTAGGAAATCACTAACCCTCCCAGGCGCTATCAGAAAGAGCTCCGGCTCTGAGTACTCTCCTTCCAGTCCTGCAGGCACTTAACAAATCAGTCACATTTATATACTTAAACTGGACCCTTCTCTGGTCAGTAAGTAGGTGTCCGCCCTCTCTAGGCTTCGGTTAACCACAGGGTGCAGACAGAAAGTCACATTCTCAACATTATTGGCTTCACAACCCCTTACAGATTCTTTCAGACTTGCACTTGTAGGTGAAAGTTTACTCACTCAGATAATTTGCAGAATGGCTTTCTTTTCTCTGCGATGTCAGGCTTCATCAGCACTCTCACTGCTGAAGTACAACGTGTGGGCAGCTCTCTCACAGCTGAAGGGTCAGGTTCACCCACATTTTCACAAAACTTGGAAAGGTGCTTGCCAGCCCTGAAGGACAATTTCTGGCAACCCCCAGGCTAACAACTTCTGTTGCCTGTAGCCACTTGTATTTTTAGACAGAAAGGAAGGCCCCCTTCCCTATGGAGGGGCTTGCACTGGATTGGTAGGCCCATTCTAGAGCAAAGGGCCTGAGCCTTCACTCCTCTGGGGGGTTCCCACTCGAACTACTGCTCAGCCTGGCAAACACAGTCTTTTATAGAGTCCTTCTGAGGCTCCCGATTGGCTGAACTTAGTTGTTGCTCCCACACTAATTGGCTGATCCTGCTTGTCAGTCTACAAACTGAATATTCATTAGCCTCACTCTATGCACAATAGGCTCCCTGTTTTGGCGCCTGAAATAGGTCCCTGTATTTTCCCCATAAGCACTTTGCAGTGTCCCATGACTCTCTGGCATGGCCTAGCACTCCTTGTCTGAAATCCTGGCTTTCCGATTGGCGGCTGTTGCACTAAAATGGCTGCTGAATACACAGTCCCTTTGCAGATTACCACACTCCTAACTTTTACATTCTGGTGTAGCCAGGTATAATACTTTATTTAGTTGCTTTCCCCATTGTTCAGTAGTCCCTTTTGTGCCCTTTTGATTGCTACCCAGACTAAACATTTTTGTTCAGTCCTGCACCTGTCACTGAAATTTAGAGCCACCTTGCAACGGGCAGGCAATTCATCTGAGTCCCCACATTAAACTCTGGAGCAGCCAGTGTATTTATTTATTTAAATCATTTCCCCCTTTGCTTAGTAGCCCCTTTTGTGTCCCTGGAGGTGCTGCCTGTACACATATTTATTTACATTTTTACAGGTGGCAGCAACCTCCGAAACTTGCAGCTCTTGTAACAAATCGGACCCACTCACGAATATTAATGCACCAGTTCATCAATATTCATGACACTGGGCCCAATTTTACAGCATGCACAGTGCTCTCTATTTTAAAATGTTTTGTGGCTTCCTCCAGCTTGCCGAGTCACCGGCCCCCTATACCAGCCTTTTTAGGGGCCGAGACCACTAGAGAAACCAACTTGTTGACCGCAGTTGCGGTCCGGAGCCAAAGCGAGTTCCTCTGTGCTTGAGTGAGCCTGCCAGCCTGCCCAAATGCTGGTGACTCATGATCCTGTTCCACAAGGCATCAGAGCAAATTGAGGAAGCTAGGGAAACCTTCCAGAGTGCAGGAGTCATCCGCCTGGCCATGAAGTGGTGGGAGGGAAAAGGCGATGGCTCAACAAAGCTCAGAGTGCCCAACAAGGGCAAACTACAGGCAGGGGACTCTTGGGGACACTTTCCGGGACCTGGGATGTGGAACATGGTGAAATGGGGACAAGTATGGGGTGGACCTGCAGGCAGAAATGGGAGGTGCTCTGTGGACAGGAGTCAACTGTCCAGACTAGCTAAAAAGTACAGAAATGCCAGATTTACACAATTAATCTACCTGTTCTTATTAAAGTCAGTTCATGCAGTTACAGATGCATTCAAGTTTATTCTGAGTGGTATTCTTGTATGTACAATGGCTGCTTACGAGGTAGGCCTGCCTCTGATGCCAATGTAATTCCAGCTTTCTGCCTCTTGCCGTCTGTGCTGATCGTCTTGCAGCAGATCAGTAGGAGCGATGCGGGGTGAGTTAACGCAAACAAGCCTTTAGAGAAATTGAGAAAAGCTTCTCTCACAGATTTATGGTCTCCCAATAAACACTTAGATTCATTCACTGGTGCAAACTGATGGATTTCTCTGACCTGTCTGTCATAACATCTGTCTGGTTTCTAAGCTTCCTATTTCTGTACAATGTGTAATATGCGAAACACCAGGACTTCAGTTGCTATGGAACCTAACAAGTCTCTGCGAAAACCTGTGCAGTTCATAGCAGGTGGGAGGGAGATTTAAGAGGAACATCAGAAAGCATTCCTTCACACAGAGGGTGGTGAAGGACTGCCATAGACTACCAAGGGTGGTAAATTATGCAAAATCAGTAAGGGGGGTCAAAACAAAAGTAGGGTAGACATATGTGGCTGTTAAAGATGATGGCAAAAGGGAGGGGGCAAGGAGGAGTTTAAGGGCCACTAGAGATTCACAGCATAGGTAGGTCAGGGCAGACTTGATGGGCTACAAGTCCTTATTCTGCCAACAACTTCTATGTTTCTAGGATACTATCAACCTCAAGCCCTCTCTTATGTCTCCTCCTTAGGGAAAGGGAACATTGTTTAACCAGTAGCACACTAAGCCGGAACTTGTTTCCAGATGCAACCTAGGAGCACAAGAAAGTTAAGTAACTTGTTCAGGATCACACAGTATGCACCTAGGTGGCTGTGAGATTCAAAGCCAGGTCTCCAGATTTGCAGTGCAGAGCCTTAACCCACTGCACTATACTGCCTTATCAGACAAAGACTCTCTGGCTTGTGTGATTCTTGTTCTTTTTATGTGTTTTTAAGCTGGGCAATTTTTTATTCTATGATACTTGGTTATTACATATTTCCCAGGACTCAGAACAAAGAAATATTTCTGTCCCCCAGCCACAATGTCTAATTGTAGGTATGGCTTAACTTTGTTTTTCAGGATATGTGAAAGTCTTAATAAAAAGTACAGTATCCTCCTAGCCTGAGCAAAAGGTCCTGTAAGGGTTAAAATGGGAGAAATATTAAATAGGAAGTTAAAAAGCCTTTTTTTCTGTTTACGGCCCCTGCTACTGGGTTTATCTTTCACCGTTATCCTTTCAAGAGCCTCAGTGTCCCATGCCATACGCTCTGTGGCAAACATTAACTCCCATATGGTCCTTTGCCATACAGCATACTGCATCACCTTTTGCCAACCTGGCAGTGAAATCAGCAAAGCTAATTTATGGTTTGGGCTGGGTTTCATAACAGAGGATTTGTGGTCTCCCAATCTTGTGAATGTTTGAGGAAGATCAGGTCGTGTGATTGGAGACATGACTTGAACCAATTCTAAACTCAAATATTCAGTGCCCACTAAACACCAAGTCTGGGCACTGAGCTTCACAGGTTAGCACAACCATTTTTGGAGCAGAGTTTTAACCTCTTCAGGACCTCTCTGAGAAGAGGTAGCAGCAGTGCAATGTATTTAAACCCTTTCACTCCAGGATTTGTATTTAATGTACAAAGGAAGGATGCTTTGTCAGTTTCTACACTGTATTTGTTAACTGTATGGAACTTACCAGCAAGCCGTTGATGCCCCAAAAAAGTAATTTCTCTGCTCTCACTAACCATGTATGTTTCAGTATTGACCCTTACAGGGGACATATAGACTTATATTTATTTATTTGAATTTTGGTGACCGGGTAAGACCACTGAGACAACTGCAGTCCCTTTTTTAGGGTCGACCCGGGCAACACAGTGCCAGAAAAATACAGAGCAATGCAAATCAATTGAATGTGGACAAAGAGCAAAGGCATGGAGTTCAGAGCAGTACAAGCAAATTAGAAGTAGGCAAGGAGCAAAGGCATATAATTCAGGACATTATAAACATTATGCAATGACCTGTTACAAGACAATATTACAGTTCCAGTCTGAATTCAGAAAAATTATATGACATAAAAAAGGTTGAGAATATACACAGTTTTCAAAAAACATATGACAAATAATTGGCTTCACAATTTGCTCATATACGTAATCAAACGGAGCAAAGTAGGATTGAGTGTTACCATTTAGAAACTAGGCATTTGGGGTAAAGGGGGGAGTACAGTGTGGCTAGGGCAGAGGAGGAGGGAGGGAGGGAGGCAAAGGGAGGGAGAAGGGAGAAAGGAGGAGTGTCACAGGAAACAGGAGAAAGTTGCAGAGGAGGAGGGTGGCATAGGGACGGCGGGAGAGGGGAGAATATAAAACATTCTTTAAAAAATGCGTAACACTGAAATGATAAACACCCCAGGCAGCAAAAAGGTTAACTGATTCAACCAAGAAAGGCCTAATTGAGTAATCAATGCTAGTATATCAGACACTTGTGATGGAGAAACCCTCACTGGATATAGGCACTGAAGGGAATACAGGCAACCTTAAAAGCTGCACATTGGTTGTGCTGGGGTGAGTGTTCAGGAAGTGTGTTTACTTCAAATCCTACATCTCGCTCAGATCTTCCTCACACTTCCCAAGGAGAAAAGTAGTGTGCAGAAGCAAGCAATCAATCAAGTACGGCAGCAGTGCTGTTAGTATTCCCCGTGCGGGGTGGAGGAAAGCTGGTACAGCACAGAGAAATGCTGCACAAATGAGGGGGTAATGCTAACCATTTCCTAAACTGCACAGCAGCAGACTGCTAACCATCTTTCCAAGGGTGTCCATAGCATGGTACAGTCAACAAATTAAACTAATTGTGTGCATTTTCAACATTTTTAATTGTACCTTTTTTTCTGTTCACTCTTTTATAGCCAAAACACATTTTCAGACTGAATTTGCTGTGCACTGCACAAAACCACTAGTCAGTATTATTGAGTTTCTTTCAGCTGTGCAGTGCCCTACGTGATATACTGTGATACATATGCGTGATACTCACTGTGTCAAACTGACCTCCAAATTCTGGTTCGGGGGGCTCCCCTCCTATCTCTCATCCTCTATCTTCACTTCACCTCCCCCCACCCACTCTCTCAGATCAAATGATGCCCGCACCTTGATGGTCCCTCGCTGCTCTACCTTCATTGGTCAGACTGGTTTCGACCATCGTTTCCGCAAAATTGGAATTTCTACCCCCCTGAAATATGACACTCCTCCTCCAGCTACTCCCTTACCTCTGCCCTACATAATTACCTTTCCCTCAGTTGTTTCTGCTTTAACCCACCTTAATACCTATCCCCAGTTTCTGCCTTCCTACCATGACCCCCCCGGCAGGGTTCTCAACATCTTGAAGGGGGAAATCAGGAAATGGCCACCCTTTCTCTTCATATTCTGTTCTTGCCTCTCCCCCCTCTTCTCCACCTGCCCTTCTGGGTTACCAGTGTGAACAACCTAACCCATCTTTTTTACTCCAACAGCACTTGCGTACTACCTCGAGCCTGCTCCTGGTACACTCATGCACTATAAATGGTTCCATCGCATTATTACTGTTTTGTACGTTTATATGTTCTTTTGTTATGATTTTGGACATGTACTGTAATTTACCCAATGTTCCACTACTGTTTATTGTACAATACCTTGTGTTCCAACTATTGCACAATCTTACAATGTTGTATTGTTTGTACTATCCACGTACTACTGTAACTGATCATCCTTCACAACCCTATGTAACCCCCTCCCCCCAGGTTGCACCGTGAGATGAGCAACTTGTTGTTCAGTGTGCCCTCCTGATGAAACAGTTCAGTAAATAAATACAAATAAAAATATACAGGGCCTGGCAGGAAGGCCCAGCTAGGACTGGTTGGTGGTTAGTTCATTCTTACAACTGTGGGAGGTGGTGGATGCTAAGCTCTGACCCATCTCCAGTATCCCTTCTAAGGAACAGATCTTCTACTGCTCCTGGGACAGGTCAGCCTATGGCAACACCCATTTCTGCCATGTTTGAAGAGTGAGAGGAGAACCCAGGTGGGAATGAAATTTGTAACCTCCCAGTTCAGAGGGTTCTCCTGCATTTGCCTGTACATCACTTCTATACCAGAGTGAATGTGCTGGAGTACAACGATATTTTCAGTTTGCACACTGACATCTTCTCAAGTTACATTATGGATTAGATCTTTTAGTTTTGGTAAATATGACTGGGAGGGAGGGTGAGGACTAGCCCTTGCTGTACTGTGGACTGATATATCAGTCCAGAATTCCCATACATTCTAATTTTGTTGGCAGCCTGAGGGTTAAATTGTTTCCAAATATGGAATCTTTGGACAGACTGGATGTACTGCTTAGGAGTTTTTCTGTCTGCCACTTTCTATGTTTCAAAGTTGCTTGCATCTTTTTTTGGGGGTGGGGGTGGCTGCATCGGATTGAAAGTGTTTTAATGCAAAGATACTCTCAAACCTTTTAATACTAAGAGACTACATTCCAAGCCAAATCATTTTTGTTATAAAAAAAAAGCTTAGCAAGGATACCTGGGGTGGGGGATGGTGCAGGTTCTGATACTTCAGCAGTGACCTGTTTGTTCTGTTCGGTACCCACTAAACCATATGCTTCAACTTTGCCATTATCAGTCTTTTCCAAACTATAGAAATGATTTTTGACCTCCCCGACACTTGCAATTCTAGCTGTGTAGGGAAGTAGCATCAGTTACCTCCTTTGGCCAGCAAACGGTAGCTGTTTTAGCCTAGCCTGAGTCTTAAAATGAAACATTTTACATTTTTCTGGTGGTATCCCATTGACAAAATTTCTGTGTCTTTAAAAAAAAATCTGAATCTTCCCTTGCTCCTACATATGCAAATACAAAACTTTGCCCACTGTACCAGGAATAAAGTGAATGCCCTTTGAATACATGACAACCCCCAGCCGAACCAGAGATCCAGGAGGCTGGGAGAAGCAGTGAGAAAGCCGGCACAGCCCTCCAGCTCCAGGCACAGAAGGGGCTCCGAGCCACCAGCGGGCCGGCGGCGAACCCCAGCCGAACCAGAGATCCAGGAGGCCAGGAGAAGCAGTGAGAAAGGTACGGGCAAAGCCGCAACCAATCGGGAAACGACCTCAGTCTCTGCCTGCTTCCGATTGGTGCGCCTTTCCTATTGACTTTAGCTGGGACTCTGCAACACTATTCTGGATGGGATTTTGCTGCTTAACTGTAAACTTGTTTAATTAATCTTAAAAGAGCTGTTCTGACTTAAAAATTGTGGGCTATTTAAACATTGTATTGATGTGATGTTTGCTAGTGATTCAGCCTTTCTGGTGATCTGTGTGGGCTAGGCGCTAGGCTCAACCCCCAAACCCTCCCAGTCTTTTGTTGTGCAGATTTTTGATCCTAGCACCTAATTGCAGATTGCCTGCAATAAAGTAGCCTTCTCACTGCCTTCTCCTCTGTCCCCTGCCTTGCAGCCGGCACAGCCCTCCAGCTCCAGCCACAGAAGGGGCTCCGAGCCGCCAGCGGGCCGGCGGCGACCCCCAGCCGAACCAGAGATCCAGGAGGCCGGGAGAAGCAGTGAGAAAGGTACGGGCAAAGCCGCAAAATTTTTGCCCGCCCCTCCCCCCTCTCGGTTGATTCTATTTATACACTCCTTCCCGCCAATTCTCTAATCCACGCCCACATCCATTTTCCTTCTTCTTTAACCCATATCTACCCTGTACAATGCTAACTTGTTTCCTTTTGCTCCTTAGCCTCTCATCTCCCCCAATTCATTATGATAATCATTCCATACCCCTGTCATGACGAATAATTTAATGAGTATGTGCTGTTCTCCTCTGCCATCCAAAATGCACAACCACCTATTCCTTATTCGCCTTGAACCACTCTTACACTGCAACCCCTGGGGTATCCCACATAAAGTCTCCTAACAATCCAGCACTCCCCAAGCCACTTACATGTATCCTGGCTTTATAACCCGCTATGCCTGTCCATCAGACTCCTATGTTATGATAAAGGACACACCCATATAACAGGACCATCTCTCATTACACAGTGGGCACCTAGGATTAAGAGGAAACGTTCTGGTCACTCTCTATCCCTTTCCTTGGTGCCCTTCTCAAATTAATCTTTTACCTCCTTTTCTGCATTGGCACTATAGAGATTAATCCTGGCCCCATTGTAAGTTTATCTTCCCTGCTGATCTGACCTCCATAAAAGGCCTAAGCTTCATACACTTTAATGCTTGCAGCCTCTAAAAGTTCACCTTAATACAGGCTTGGGTGGCACATACTCTTCCAGATTTCCTGGTCATTTCTGAATCTTGGCTCAGGCCTACAACAGAAGACAGTGTTGTAAATCTTCTAATTATCAGCTCTTCAGAGCAGATCGCCCATCCAGGGGTGGTGGGGTAGCCATATACATTAAGGACACCTTCTCTGCAACCTGCCTCATCAGCACATCCGAGCCAATGAATTTGAATGTCTATCAATCAAATTATCCCTTCCTAATTCATCTTCATTTAAACTGATTGGATGCTATAGACCTCCCTCTGCAGGCCTTAAACTGCTTTCTCACCTAGGGTCAATTCTCAACCTAGGCCCTGAAGATACCATTATCCTTGGTGATTTGAATTTAAACTGGCTGTCTAATGTATCTGCACCTCTGATAACCTTTTGTGACACCTATGGATTCACACAGCTGATTAAAGACCCAACTAGGATCAACCTAAGAAATTCCAGCAATAGCTCACTCCTGGATATTATGTTGGTAAACAAACCTCAATTATATTCACATGCAGGTGTACTGCAGTGATGTGAGTGACCATTACCCATAGCCGCATAAGATCCACACCCAAACTACCAAATCCTGCAGAATTTGTCCTCAAAAGGTCAAAAGAACTTTGATATCTCAGGCTACCTCCATGACCTGAGTTATACAATACATTGGCAAGATTTCTATCTTACAACCTCTGTTGAAACAGCTCTCCAGACTTTAAAGGATATTATCAATAATGCCTCAATATTCATGCACCTATCACCAGTATCAGAACTAAGGTAAAATCCTGCCCTTGGTTCACCTCTGAGCTTAAAGCAGCCTTGAGAACCAGAGACAAACTGTGAAAAAGGCAAGAAAAACAAAGGACATCAGAGATTGGCTAAATTTCAGAAAAGCAAGGAATTGAAAAAAAAATAAGAACTGCCAAAACTGCCTACTATACAGCTGAATTGGATGCCTCCTACAATAACCCATCCAGACTCTGGGGTACAATAAAGGACTCCTGGGCCAAAAGTCTACTCCTGCCTTAACCTCCAAACTGATACTAAATGATACAGAAATTACAGGTAAACAAGAAATCTTAAATACCTTCAATGCTCACTTCACCACAGCTGGCCTAGCATTTGACTCTTCACCAGCAAATATCCTGAGATCTTCCTTGAACCTGCAAACTACTGTGGGGCAAATGGCCACTTCAACTTTTTCCTTCCTCCCAATATCCGTGAAAGAAGTGGAAGATCTCTCTAATTTAGACACTAATAAGAGTGCAGGTGCAGACCCCTGGATCCCTATTTCCTGAAAATTGCTTCACATGTCTTATCTGTCCCCCTCACTCATCTCTTCAATCTTTCCCTAACTACTGGATCCATTCCCTCTACTTGGAAAACAGCTCAAGTGGTTCCATTACTCAAATCTGGTGATACTAGAGATCTCAACAATTACAGACCTATCTCCATTCTACCAGTTTTATCCAAGTTGCTCGAAAAACTAGTAAACTCTCAGTTAAGGGACTATTTGGATAACAACAACCTTCTAAACTCTGCACAATCTGGATTTAGATCAAAACATAGCACCATTACTGCCTTAGCTAAGGTAACCAATGACTGGCAGACTACCTTGGATAAGAAAAATTGTACCTGTGCTGTGTTTCTGGATTTGAGTAAAGCCTTTGACACTGTGGATCACGACTTATTAATCACCTCCCTTAACTCAATAGGCCTGGATTCCCTGTCACTCAACTGGTTTAAGGATTACCTTTCAAATAGGTCACAACTGGTTAAAATGGAAATTACCTATCCACCTCAAAACCACTGCTAAGGGGCGTACCACAAGGTTCTATTCTTGGCCCTATCCTCTTTGCTATTTATATAAACAATATTGATGCCAACCTCACTCAATCTAACATTCATCCGTTTGCTGATGATACTGTATTATATGTCAGCAATCCCTCACCTTCCAAAGCCTGTGAACTGTTACAATCCGAATTCTCCATTCTGCAGCGCAACCTACTTGACAAAAAACTACTTCTAAATGCAAAAAAGACAAAAGCCATGTTCTTTGCCACAAAGAGTTGCTCTACCCATACCCTAGCATCCACCACCCTACATTTATCCACCTTACTTGGAGAGAAACTTGAATTTGTTGATAATTTCAAATATCTTGGAGTCTGGATAGATAACAGGCTTGACTATTCAGTCCATATTGAAGAGCTACTTAAAAAGCTAAGACAGAGGCTTGGACTATTTTTAGAATAAAGCATTACCTAAACAGTGACTCCAAAAAAAGGATAATTCAGGCCTCATTCCTATCCCTCATTGATTATGCTGATTTTCTCTACTGCCATTGTCCAGGTCATCTCTTACAAAACTGGACACCCTGTATCACAGGGCCATAAGATTTATTACTGACCTTCCCCAGCACCCATCATTGCTCCCTTTATATGGCAGTCAATTGGACATCATTACAGCACAGAAGGACTAGAATGCTGTTATCTGGACATTCAAAGCGTTAACAGGCAAACTACCTACCTATATCACTGATTGCTTTACCCAAATTACAACTAGGCCATACACTTTAAGGATCAGTAAACTCATCATGTTACAGGTCCCCATTGCCTGCACCGGTATGGGAGGGCTGCTTTCAGCTATACTTTAGCAGTTGCATGGAACTCTCTCCAAAAATCCATGAAGCTAGATAGTCTTCTACTCTGACATCCTTCAAAAGACTGTTCTCCCCTTTTTCCAGAGCTCTGCAATTGCTTTTATAAACCATAATCCCCTACCCTATCTGACCCACCTTTCTTTTTCTGTCCATTATATTGTTTCATATTCTATCTTCCGACTCACCTATCTATTCTCACAAAAGCTAGCTAGACCATATAATTTTATATTTTATTCCTGCTATACCCTTTGCCCACATTTTTCTTGCAGGCAAAATGGTTCTACTGCTCCTTGTATATATGTAAATTGTTGTATACATTCATTTCTTGCCATTATATTGTTATTTATGCTATTCTTGTCTATGTAATAATATTTGTATCCTCATTTGTATGACCACTCAGGTCCATCTTGTAAATGAGCTTTGCTCAATGATGTTCGCCTGAATAAATAAAGATTTTGATTGATTAATTGATTGACAATGTATTTACATGCCATAGATTATGATGTTTTATGTCTGCAAGAGAGAGAAGATCCCTCTGGATATTCACAGAGGCAAGTGAGCAGGTTTCTCCTAGGCAGAGTATTTCTGTGAGTAACAGAAATGATGCAAAGTCCCCCCCCCACCTCTTTATGTAAAACAACATAAACTCACATTGTCAGTAACTGGTACATTAGCAGGTATGCTTGCGCCTCACTGTTGTGGAAATTGGGGAGGGGGGGTGTTGTGGGATTTAAAATTAAATGGGAATTCAATTAAATGTCTGACTTAAATACAAGGGCAAAATGGGCTTCCCTTCCTTCCTTCCTGGAAAGACATACTGAGCTGGCAACAGCATGTTTCTAAATGCCTCCTGGGGAATCGAGAAAGGGGAGTAAACAATACAGGATGGGTAAGAAAATGCAGAAGATGCAATATGTACCTCCTCAAGTCATAAAGCTGCTATGCCTGCCATGAAAAAAGTAAAATAGCTTGGTACAGTACTGTGCTGTTACTCATCAGAAACACATAGTAACACCATCCTAATACATCCACAGTATAAATCTTGACAGGAAATGTGACCAGATTCATTTATTCCTTTTTTTCCTGTTAGTTTAAATATTCTTCTGTTGTCGGTTCTGTTTGGGATGGACACCCAAAATGGCTTCTAGGTCATATGTTCAGGCAGTTCTAAGGAGAAAATGTTGGCCAACTGCTAAGTTATAAGTTTCCTATGAGCTAATCTAGTTTCAGACACTGGCAGATGTGAGAGTGCTATTCCCAACACTCTAAACATCCTGCAAAATAAGGTTGTAAAAGCTGGAAGAAGGATGCCATAGGTGTGAAGGATGCCAGTTGTCCTGGATAATGTGTCTCACACGCACACACACACACACACACATCTGGGTGGGGAACTGTCACTCAAGGGAGAGGTCACTCCCCCCCAGCCCTGAACACATTAAACTGGGGATGTCTCTCTCTCTCTCTCTTTCCCCTTCCCTCACTCCCTCCCACTCCCTCACTTCCTCCCTCTGATTCTTTACATCTGGAAAAAGGTGGGAGCCCTGCTGGAGCTAGTCTACTGTGTTAGAGAAGGACAGGCTTAGTGGAAGTCCATTGCAGGTTAGTGGCAGGTAAGATAGACACTAGGAGTGCCTAGGATTTGAGATTCTTCTATCCATCATCTGTCTGTATACGTGACATTATTTTTCTTTCCCAGTAAATGTGTAACCTTTTGTCTTGCTGTGTATACATCCTGTTTATTTGTTAATACCCATAGTATTTATTAGCAAAGACTCTATCTTTCTATGATTCTTGGCTGTGCCTCATTATTAAGAAAGTGATTTTAATATTTCTGCTGGCACTATGAATTCTGTTTACAGTTTTCTGTCCCGAAGGCACTCTACCCAAAATATTGTTGTATTTCACCTTCTTGAGCTTGAACAATGGGGTATTTTCCTGATATAAACAGGTAGTGGCAGCCCGGCAAAACAGTATACCCAGACAACTGCCCTGTAATCTAGTACAACACAAAGAGTTTGAGACAACCTGCCCGTTGCTGTACCAGCACATTCAAAAGGTAACCTCAACAGGTATAAGGTCAACTGGGGAAAAAGTGAAATCATGTTGTTATGCCCCAAACTGCAGCTTGAAACAGGACTGTATTTATCCCCCATGTTAAAAGAAGCTATAAAATATCTAGAAATAACTATTGCTAAAGACCTAAATCTTCTTTATGAAAATAATTACAGACCAGTTATGGAAAATATAATGGTAGATTTGGAAAGATGTAAGCATTTGCCACTGGCTATGATTGGGAGACTGAGCTTCTTAAAAATGAATATACTTTCTTGAGTTTTTTTGTTTCAATCTCTTCCAATTATCTTGGATAAAAAAAAAAAAACCTTTTGAGACACTGAACAAACAAAGCAGAAATTTCCTTTGGAAATCATAACATCCACGAGTAGCTTTAGATAGGCTTCAGATTCAAGACAAAAATTGGGGGCTAGGATGCCCTAATTTGGGGGATATTAGATGGCTGCCCAAACTGAGCATCTATATACATGGTTTCATAATATATTAAAAATAATTTATGCTGCTTTCATTTGGAATTGTCAGCCGCACCATTTTTTTTCCCTTCAGGAATGCACTAATGTTAAATTTATCTAACCCAAATAAATATGAAACATTCTTATTAACAATTAAGACAGTCAACAAAGTGTGGCAAATGGCTCGTGATTATTTCAGAGATAAAACCAGTCTCTCGATTGTTTTTCCAAGTTCATGTAATTCAAATGTTATACCTCTGTATTACAAAGTACATTGACAGCTTGGAGGACATATGGTTTAATGGATATAGGGGATTTATATGAAAATGGCAAATGTATCGCATTTGGATAATTGCAGTTGAAATATCATATACCAAGTAACCATTTTTTTCAATACTTGCAAAACAAAAAATACATATTTAAGAAAACTTAGACCTTAATTCCGTACTGTATTCAAAACTGGAACTATTTATGATAGAGGCAGACTCAAACAAAAAAGTTGATATCAAAATTATATACTTTATTTAGAGATGGACAGACAAAAAAATCTAGTAGGTATGAAAACATCTCAGGGAAAAGGATCTAGGTGAGAAAATTCAAGGGAATAAATTACTTAAAATAACTAACCTAAAATACTTTGGGCCTGATTCCAAAATGCATGGCGCAACTCACGGGCGTATGTGAGTTGTGCCATGTGGCACTATGTTGGGGACCCTGTGCTCTATTCTAAAACAGGCAGGGTCCCCGGTACCTATGCCCATGACTTACGGCAGCTGCAGGCTAGCACCAAGAGAATGGTGTACTGGACCTGGGTGCTGCAAGTTGCGGCACACAATCAACTGCCCCCTCGAGCCCCCCACCCTGTAATGCACCCGAACACACCTGGGGCATTGGGATGTGCTGGCCGGTTGGCACTGGTGATCAGGGGGCATGTCATAAAATGGACCTGGGGGTCCCTGAATTCTGGGGGGTAGGTAGCCCATACTTGCTGTTCCTCTTTTCCTTTCAGAACTCCCCCTTCCATTCTATCTGCCAAAGGTACAAACCTGTTGGATGCCATAATCTCCACCCCAGCATATGCCTCCTTTTTCCCTGTTGCTGAGGTACGTGCCTCTTCTTGGAGTCCTCCTCCCCTTCCTCCTCACTTCTTGCCAGCCATTACTACCTTTACTGACTGCTCGGGGTCACTGTTCCCCCCCGAGCCCCTCTGCCATACCTTCTCACTTCAAGTCCCCAGCTGGCCTCAGCCCTCCCTCTTTCCATCTCAGTAGCCCCCCCGCACTCCCTTGCTACCTTTGTAGTTGCAGTTCCTCCATCCCCATAATGTCCTACCACCTACTGCCTCCACCTGATAGGTGAAGCCTCTGCTGGAAGGGGCTGAGTGAGACCATTTAATACTGGAGGTGGTGCGTGGTGAGACAAAAAATAGAAAAACAGCAGCAGTTCTGTCATTGTTGTCCCTGCTTTTATAGTTCAAATTTAGCATCTCTGGAGTGGTGCCTCCTGATTTTCTCCTCTGATCCAAGTCACCGCACTGCTGCTCTGTGGCAATGGCTGCCTGGTGCTCTGTGGCTACGGTTGCCCTGAAACTTGTGGCAACAGCTGCCCAATCCTCTGTGGCTATGGCCACCTGGAAATCTGTGGCTACGTCTGCCCCCTCTTCAAACAAAAGTGAAAATCAGCAATCGTTTTGTCATTGTTGTCCCTGCTTTTGTAGCAGGGACAGTCTGTTCAAATTTGGCACTTCTGGAGTGGCACCTGCTGATTGGCTCCCTTGATCCCAGTCATTGCACTGATGCTTTGTGGCAATGGCAACCCAATTCTCCATGACAGTGGTCACCTGGTGCTCCGCGGCTATGGCCACCCGGTGCTCCATGGTTATGGCTGCCCTGAAACCCGTGGCAACAGCCATCCAATCCTCTGTGGCTACAGCCACTTGGAAATGTGGGGCTATGACCGCCCTGCCTCTCTGAACAAAAGTGAGAAACAGCAACTACATATTTCCAATTTAGCTAGGATAGTCTATGTTAGATAGTGGTTAGATTTAGAGTTGTGATGATGATGATGATGATGCTGAAACTTCATGAATGATTATAATGAGTAAATCCACCCACACATCTGAACAGTTAAAAAAACATTTTATTGAGTTTTAACAAACAAAACTAAAAAAAAAAAAACAGGACAATAATAAAATTAAAAAACAGAGAAGAATGGTTTACAATAATCATGACACCTCTATAGTTCCCCTCCTTCGCCTCCCCTTCCCCTAAGGTGAGATGAAAAAAATGAAACCAAAAACCAAATTTCAGCATTTCATCAAGGGAGGAAACACGTTTGTTAATTCCTTCCAACTGGATTCCACTAAATCATATTGATTTTCATAACTGTGCCACAGTTTTTCAAATAGCAGGGTTTCATTTATATATACCACAATTTCTTCTGTATTTGAGATGGGAGGGTTTGGTAATTCCATTGATCTAAGAGGATTTTTTTGGTTTCTATTGTACCTAGGCACAAAATTGTATTTGGATTCTTAGTGATAGAGTCTGTAATTCATTAAAGAATAGTATTAAAGGGTTGCATGGGATGAGTAACCCAAAGAAGGATATAAGAAGTTTAGCAGACAATTTCCACCTATCCAGAATCCTCAGACAGTTCCATAAAGTGTGGCAAAAATTGGCTCCCACTGCACACTTAAGCCAACAGTCCACATCATTAATTTGTATTAATTTTATTTAATACCATTGGAGTTAAATATGCTCCATTACTTATTTTAATTTGAATAGATTTGTTCTTGGAAGCTGGAAAATTCTTAGTGTTCATCCATATATTTTCCCATCAATCCTCTTTCACTTTAAACCCCATTTATAATTCCCATTTTTTATTTATTGAGGATTGTAAGTCCTAAAGTGTACTCATTAACCTTCTGTACATTTTTGACAGAGCTTTTTTTTAAAGATGACCTAATCAAAGTTTTTTCCCCTAAAAATTGCTCCTGAAAACTCTGTCCCTTTGATGTTAAAATAGTTTATTAACCTTTTGAAATGTTCTTAAAGAAACAAGTATAACAAAAAGTTTCTAGCTGGTCCTGCCCCTAGTCTTTCCCTAAATTCCATGTACAACATACATTTCTTTTTGACCAGGAGATCTATTTTGATTTGTTAATTCCCTTTGTTCCCTTAAAAAGTTAGTGGGAGCATTTGAATTATAAGGAGCCATCCTGGAACTATAGGGCCTTCTGAGCAGCCAGGGAATGGTCTCTGTTCCCATTCTCTTCTTTGCCTGCTTAAAATATATGACAAAGGTGCTAAAAATGTACATTTTTTCAAACCCTTTAATTCTGATCCAAATAATATGTTATTGATTTCAATACCGGGTCCATCTACACTTAATATATTCTGTAAAATTATATGATCTGATCTGGCAAAAAGAAAAGAGAAATGAAAAGTCAATTCCAGGAGCATGCCATCAAATTACTTAAAAAATATACATATGGATTTGGGCAACCCAATCCTCCCATGTTTATAAGAGCTGTCAGATGACTCCATACAATGTGGGGTTTACTCCTCTCCAGAAAAAAATATTAAAACCTGTTTTAAGTTTGAGAACCATTTAAATGAAGGCCCTCCAAGCATTGTTTGAATAGTGAATATTAAGTGGGGTACAGCCACCATTTTTATCACCTACATGCTGCCCTAAAGAGACAAAGACAAGTTCTGCCAGTTATTCAGTTTATTAGTAATTTTCTCTTTAGCAATACCAAAGTTTATTCCAATATTTACTTCAACTTTATTTGTTGAAATTAAACCTAAATATTTAATTTGGCCTGCTTTGGCAAAAATATTCATGTCATCATAATCTTTGATATTGTCACTTTGGGAAATTTGCAAAAGCACTGACTTCTGCTGGTTTAACATATATCTAGCAAACTGAGAAAATTCATTACTGTCCATCAGAATGGCTGGAATTGAAGACTTCAAGTCTTGACATACTGTAATAGTAAAGCATCCTCTGAAAATACTCTTAACTTTGTCTCTTCATTTCCCATGTTAACTCCTATAATTTGTCGATTGTCTCTCAGGACTTGTAACAGTGGTTCCAGACACAAAACAAATAAAATTGGGGGGGGGGGGCAGCCCTGCCTCACCCTATTAATGGTGTTTAACATTTCAGTGAAAGACCATTAATGGCAAATTTTGCCACTGTTTTTTTTTTTTTACAGCTGGGTTACTAATCTCATATATAGTTCTGGGCTGCCCCATTTTTGCAAGATTTTATACATGTAAGTCCAATTAACCAAGTCAAATACCTTACTGGCATCTAGTGCCAGAGCAATACACTTTTCTTCGAACCGTTGAACATAGTCACACAGTGATTCAACCTTTTTCAGGGCTCCTGTTATGATTCTTCCTGAAACAAATCTGTTTTGATCAAGGTGGATGACTTGAGGGAGCTCTGGCAATGGTCTCTTTGCAACCAATTTACTTGATAATTTTATAGTCTGCATTAAGTAATGCTATTGGTCTATAACTGTCTGACAATTCCTTAGGTTTCCCTTCTTTAAATATAAGTACTACCTCTGCCTCATCTATGCTGTATGAGAGGTCTCCCAAACCATCCACCACTTTCTGAATCATTCTTAACATCCATGGAGCAAATTCATCTTTAAATACTTGAACAAAATAAAGTGTGAATCCATCAGGCCTGGACTCTTGTTCTTTGGCAGAGAGCTAACTACCCCCTCTAGAGCTGTCAAAGTGAAAATGTTCTCAGCAAGCTATATTTTCTGAATTTTTATTTTCTGCAAGAATGTTTACATTGCTGTCTCAGCAAATCTTTTGGATAATTGATATATTGATTTGAAATACAGTAATCTATTATAATAGTGCTCATTTCCTTTGTTTCAGACTCTAGAACCCCTTCATTATTTTTTAAAGTGTAATTTTTTTTTGTTTCTTCAATAAATTAGCTAATAAGTGTTCTGTTTTACCTCCTTATAAATAGTATGCTCTTTCTACTCTTTTTATATTATTGTTAATTTCATTGTTTATTTCTTGTTGTAATTGCAGTCTGTACATCACCCATTCATGATAATATGTATGATAATCTTGGAGTACTAGTTCATTTAGTTCTTTTAGCTTTGATAAAATCTCTTTTTTCTTTTTTGTTTTTCCTTTTTCACCAAGGATTGGTATATTGCTCATCTAATCACAGCTTTTAAAGGTTCCCATAATGACACTATTTGGGACTGACCAGAGTAATTAAAATAGAAGAATTTAACTATTACTTGTTTAATTTTTCCCTGAAAATCCTCTGTTTTCAAGAGATTATTATTAAAGGACTTGTTACTAGTTTAATGTGTTCCTGATAATCCTCTATTTGTAAGAGATTATTACTGAAGGACCACTATCTAAAACTTTTTACATTTCTTCCAGCTGCAGTTCTATTTCAAGTACTGTATGGTCAGAATCTAATATAGATCTGATGGAGGTTCTATAAAAATAAGGCATTAGAGTTTTTGAGGTGAAAATGTAATCAGTTCTAGAGAAACTACTATTTTTTTTTATCAAAGTGTGTATATTCTTTTTCTGCAGGGTTTTTTATTCTCCATGGGCTCAGTTTTCAAAGGGTGATGCAGGGCTTGTGGTAAACCTATTTGTTTGCACAGCTGTGCCAAACTCATTTGACGCAACTTCACTTGATTTTAGTACATTGGGTGCAGTTGCGACAGTTTCCTCAATCTATGGCAGCTTGCACCAAAGATTTGGCACAAGCCCTGTAAAAAGTGTCCCCCAAATAGCACAACTTAGACAAGGGAAAAGCTGGTCTAACTTGTATCATTTGGCACTCAGAATTGAAAATCCTGATTGCCAGCCAGGAAAATGCCGCAAGCCAACTGCGCCAAA
This sequence comes from Neoceratodus forsteri, assembly GCA_016271365.2. Lineage (NCBI taxonomy): Eukaryota > Metazoa > Chordata > Ceratodontiformes > Ceratodontidae > Neoceratodus > Neoceratodus forsteri. Next base: position 62,661,487 of record JADMNL010000036.1, on the reverse strand, counting down.
TGATCAGCACACCAGGGACTTGTGACATTCATGAGGCTTTGAAAATCAAGTCCAATGAGTCTAGTATATCATGAGACTCCAAATTTTCCACATTTTTGTTATTCCATTGTCATTAACAGTAGCTGATGTTTTGTCAAATATTTGATTCAATAATGCATCAAAATCTCCCAATAAAATGTAACCTAGGATAGACTAGATCTTATCTGAATGGCATCAGAGGCCTGGCAAATATTTTTGCCAGGAATTTAAACAAGTATGTGATTATCATGCTCCTCTAAGAAAAAGAAAGGTAAAAAATAAAACTATGAGTTGGTATAATTCTGATTTATACAAATTAACAAAAAGGAAAGGGAAAGAAAATGGCAGAAAGCCAAAAGTATAACTTTGTCTAGTGACTGGCACTCTTATAGGTAGACAAGGAATAACTATTCTAATTAAGGTTAGCTAAGCAAAATTATTTCAAAACTAAATTAGAAGGCGCTATATTAAAGAGAATCCATGTGCATTTTGGAATATGATGTCTGATATGATGGGCAGGAAGAAGGATGTGCAAATAAATAAAATACAAATAATTAAATGGTGCCATTGGGGGAAGAGATGGTACATTGTTTTAATAACTATTTTGTTAATTTAGGTGCCATGACAACAGAGGAAAATAAGGTAGAGACAAAAATATATGGGAATTTAGATAGGGAGAGAGCATTAAACTCCTACCCAAGGCCACAAATTTTGATTTTGCTGAAATCTTGGCTACTGATGTCTGTGATGCATTATTAAAATTAAACATTTCTAAGGCTGTGGGTTTTGACAAAATACCCCCATGACTTCTAAAGTGTGCTGCCCCTTATATTGCCCAACCTTTATCATATATTTTTAATTTATCATTAAGAGCAAGAGAGTACCCAGCGAATTGGAAGATTGTGAAAGTAGTGCCTGTTTTTAAGGCTGGGTTCAGAAATGAGATGGGTAATTAGAGACCCATCTCATTATTGCCACAAGTATCTAACACATTTGCAAAAATAGTTTCAGTGCAGATTAAAGCATATTTGGAAACATAGAACAAGTTAAGTGAAGCCCAACCGAGATTCAGATCTGGTTATAGTACACTGATGGCGTTAACTAAGGTTGTCAGTGATATACAATTGAGCCTGGACAGTAGAATGATGATAGGAGCTTTGTTTATAGATCTGTCCAAAGCATTTGATATGTTAAATTATGAAGTCCTCCTGTCCAGGCTCAAGGCTGTTGGATTCTCCCATTCAGTAATTGAATAGTTTGATTCATATATACAGGCACGGAAACAGGTGGTTGAAATAAGATCATTTACATCACAATTAGCACAAATAAAATCTGGAGTCCTCCAGGGCTCAAGTTTGGGGCCATTATTGTTCAGTCTTTATGTTAATGACCTTAAGTTTGAGGATCAGGAAGTGAAGTATCACCTGTACACTGACAATACTATAATCTATATAGAGGGAAACAAAATGTGTCAGGTGAATGGGAGAATCCAACAAGCATTAAATTCCATTTTTTTTGACAAACATCACTTAGTACTAAATAAGACAAAAACTCAACTGGTTCTGTTTAGTAGGAATCCAGAAATGGAGAATTTGGTTTTAGATATACATACTCAAACTGGGAAGAAAACTGCACAGGTAAAAATATATAACTATCTGGGCCCCTGGCTTGATAGTACATTAAGGTAGGAGGAACATATAAATGAATTGACTAATAACAAAAGTAGGAAATTAGGGGCTCTCTATAGAGTAAGACAATATATGTCAACAGAGGTTAGGCTAAGAATAGTTAATGCAATGACAGTGTCTATCATTGATTATGGTGACATAATATATGCAGGGGCTTCTGATATGCAGTTGGAAAGAATAAATATAATGTTTAATAGACTTGCAAGATATATATTAGATGCATCACGTAGGACACATTGATGTGTATTGTATAATTCAATGGGGTGGCTTAGGCCTGATGTTAGAAGAAATGAACGTCTTTTAACTTTGTTCACTTGGGAACTGAAAGCAGCAGGTTGGTTGGACAGAGGTCTGGGTTTATATTCTGTTTTAACTGAAATATTGGAATAGTTTGTAAGTGAAATTAGCTCTATGTGGTAAAAATTATTACCTTGAATTAGATCTGTTACTTGGGCTGTGATATTGTAACTTTTTGAGGTTTGGGGACAGTTGTTTGTCAGGGTTAATTAGAGGGAATTTTAAATGTGTTGTTTGCCTGGTGTTTGGTAAGAGAGTTTTGTAGGCTTTCTTAAATACTGAAAAACCACTGGGGGTTGGGATTGAAAGGCTGAGTATTTCTGTTTTAGGACTGAAATTTGAAGCAACAGCAGCTGGTGGGCCTGTGACATCATACGGTACCTGATGTCTGCTTACACACACTGTTAGTGGGACCGAACACACACTGGACTGTATGTGTTTGTGAGACTTTGGAACTTTATTGGTGGGGTTGAAATTGGGTTTGTAAATAACTACAGTCAGTATAGAGAGAAACTGTTTTCCAGGGGAAAGGGACTGAGAAAGGGTGCCATTATAAACAGAGGGGATAAACAGGGTGGCCATATTCCACCATGGCAGGCATCTTTGGAAGGGTTGTAGGCTGTACAGGCTGTGGGATGGCAATAATTCTAAATTGGGCCTGGAGTGAGGGCTTCCACTCTGTAGACAGTTATCTTGTATCAGGAGTGAGGTATATTGGTTAAGGAGTAAGCTGGGCGAGCTGGGGTGTCAAGGATAAGGGTGTGGATATGGGCAACAGAAGGGTGGGGCTGAGGGGTGGCTGGGGCACGCCTGAAATTACAGGACATTATGTTACAGCAAGCAGGAGGGGGATATTAGGACAGAGGACCCTTAGATAGGGAAGTTGATGCTAAGGGAAAGGCAGGGTGAACATTCTGAATACAAAGATAGTGGAGGGGGAAGAGTCAGGAGGGGCTGTTGTGCGGAAGCCTAAAACAGCAGACTGTGGGAAGGGAGCTTTTAAGGTGAACAGAGCAAGAGGGGAAGAAGAGGGGCAGTTTAGAGGTGCAGTCAGGGGATTCTCGGGTTACTTGATGGAGGCTGACATAGAGTGTCGTAATAAATTTGAGCTACTAAGCAACCTAGAGGGGGTGGAAGGGGTTGGTGGAAATGAGAAAACTTATACAGAGGCCGGGGGGAGGGAGTCTGATACCCATAGGGCATCACAGACCGCAATGGAAAGGATAGAAATAGTCCCAGAGAGAGAGGAAACATATATGTTAAGCAAATGGGGAGATGCAACATATTCCAGACATGAGAGAGAGAGCATGATTGGAGAAACTGGGAGACAAGGAGGTGGGAGAGGAGCCCCTTTCAGGCGGGGTCAGTACAAGGATGGGGCCTAGCTAAAGGGGACCCACAGAGACCTCTGGAGGCAGAGGTACTATTACAAGGGGAGGATGGCGGTGTGGGAAGGAGAAACCATCAGGGCCAGGATAAATGGTTCAGATAACAGAGGGTTAAAGGGACACCTATTCAGAGGAGTTTGAGTTAAGTGGGCAAAATAGCAAGGGAGGCAGAAAGGGAGGGTGACAAGGGGGTCTCTAGTAAGGCAGGAAGACTCCCACGAAATTGAGATCATGAATAAAGGGGGGGAAGGGGGGCTGAGAGGGCATAGTGGAGGTAACCATAAGGATGATGGCGGTGTTAAGGTTCTGTTATTGGGAGACTCGATGATTAGGGGTATCCAGTGGGAGGGACAGGGGGGTGGATGCCATAGTCAGGTGAAGGTAGTGTGTATCTCTGGGCTGACACTGCACAGAACAAAGTTCATGATGTATGAAATGGTTAGGGATTGTGGAGGGAAACCGAAATTCCTGGTGCATTTGGGAACTAATGATCTAGAGGGAAATAGCATTTTGGAAATCCAAGCAAGGTTCCAAGAACTTGCCAGAGTCTGTCGGATAATGGATGCAACATTTCCTTTTGGAATATTGCCAGTACCAAAGGCCTCAGTGGAGAAAAATGAAGCTCACAGAGGTTAATGACTGGCTCAGGAAGTGGGGTGAAGAGAGGGTTGGGTGTTAGGGAACTGGAATGGAGTTTGGGAGGATAAGGGACTATATGCCAAGGACAGGTTTCATCTTGCCCCATTAGGGAAGGAAGTCCTTAAACAGGGGATGGCTGACTACATACAAGAAAGGTAGAGTTTAAACTTGTGGGGGAGGGAAGGGATAAGGGAGGGGCTGACCAGAAGCCCTCTCCTCCAGATGAGGGGAGTAGCCTTCACGCCCAAGGGGGGAAGGGGGGCAACAGATTGGGGATGGAGGTTTCAGGAGGAGCAGAGGAGGATGGAAGTATAAGGAATCTGGGTGGGTTCGACAAAGAGAATCAGGGATAAGGGGTGGGGTTGGTGTTTACTAAATGCCAGGAGCTTGGGAAACAAGTTGCCAGAGTTCCAGGCCATGCTGTTCGAGGGGTGGATGTGGGCGGGTCACGAAGCGTGGGCCAACAAAAACCATGACTGGGAGCTAAACGTACGGGGGTACACTATGCTCAGGAAGGATAGAAAGGAGGGCAGAGGGGGTGGAGTGGCTATGTTCATTAGAGATGACATAGAAATTGCTAGGGTAGAAGAGGCAGAGGGAAACGTGGAGGCCTTATGGGTCACTTTACGATCCTCAGCAGGAAATAAGGTCAAGCTGGGTGTAGCATATAGGCCCCGGGATGAGTGAGGTTCTAGAGGATGGTTTGCTGGACAACATCATTGCCCAGTGTGGACCAAAAGGGAAGGAGTGGTGTTGATGGGGACCTTAATATGCCAGGTACAAACTGGGAACCATGTCCTCTAAGGTGGCCAAGGAGCAGAGGCTGCTGGATGGCTTCCAGGATGTTTTCTTAACACAGCATGTGATGGAGCCCACAAGGGAGGGGCATGTCCTGGATGTGGTTCTGGCAGATGGGGATCTGGTAGAGGACATGGTTGTACAAGACCCCTGACTGGGAGCGACCACAATACTGTCTGATTTCAAATAAGCATGGGGGAGGGTGAGATCTAGGACACTGGCAGTGGACTTCAGGGGACAGACTTCATGGGCATGGGAAATATTCTCAGGATCACTTGATGGGGATTACCTCAATGACAAGTGTGGAAAGGAGATGGGAGGTCATAAAGCAGGGGACTTCATGAGGCAGTCAGGATCTGCACTAAGTTGAAAGCGTAAGGGAGCAAGGTCACATAAACCATGCTGGTGGTCCAGTGAGGTACAGGTAGCAGTCAGAAAAGAAGGCGGCCTACAAAAATATAAAACAACAAGAGGGATAGGATAAGGAAATGTACCAGCTTGCATCTAGAAAAGTCACCCGTATGGTGAGGGAGCAAAGTCCAGTAAAGAGCAATGGCTGGCACAGGGGATACATGGAGGGGAAAAGGGGTTCTTCCAGTACATTGGGGAGCAGAGAAAAACTAAGGGCCATCTCAGCAGATTGAGATCAGAAGGAGGGTGGATGGAAGAGGCGAGGGACCAGGCAGAGGTATTTAACGAGTACTTTGCCTCGGTGTTCACTAGGGAAGGGGATTGGATATCTACAAAGCAAGGCATGAAGGGGATAGAAACATCAGTCAGTGGGATCAGGGGAGCAACAAAAATGGAGCAAGAGGGAGAGAGAGGTACCCCAAGGGTGTCACATCTGGGTAAAGATAAAAAGGCCAGTAAGGTGGAGGGGATGGATGATGCTATCTCCGCCAAAAAGGTGTGGTTAGCCCTCAAGGCCCTAAAGAAAGACAAATCTCCTGGGCTGGATGGCATTCATCTGAGAGTACTATGGGAATTGGCAGACATACTGGCTGCACCTGGCGGAGCTTTCAGCAGGTCACTTGAGACAGGGAGGGTACCTAGGATTGGCGAGAGGCACATGTGGTACCAATCCATAAAGGGGGTTGAGGAAGTACCAGGTAACTATAGACCCATCAGTTTGACCTCGGTGGTGGGAAAATTAATGGAAAGTTTACTAAAGGAACGGTTGGGTGTACTTGGAGGAGGTGGGAGGTCTGGATAGTCGGCAACATGGGTTTGTGCCAGGTAGATCATGTCAAACCAACCTTGTGGAGTTCTATGAATGGGTAACATCAGAACTGGACAGGGGTAAGCCTGTGGATGTATTATTCTTGGACTTCGAAAGGCGTTTGACTCTGTCCCCACAATGGTCTGGTGGAGAAACTGATGGGGTTAGAGTAGGCCCTTTGATGGTCAGATGGATTGAAAACTGGCTAGCTGGACGCACTCAGAGAGTAGTGGTCTGGGGGAGCTCTTGAACCCTAGAGAGGTTGGTAGTGGGTACCGCAGGGCTCGGTCCTGGGTCCGATCCTGTTTAATGCATATATATTGGACATCAGGAAGGTATAGGGTGTGAGAGTCTCTTGCGGATGACTCCAAGATGGAGCAGTAGTTGAGGGAAGAGGGAGGTTGGCCTGCAAGGACCTGGACACCCTGGAAAGCTGGGCTCACACATGGAAATTAAATTTCAATATCGCCAAGTGCAAGGTGTTGCATCTTGGTCGAGGAAACCCTAAACACAGGTACACCCTGGGAGGGGAGGCTGGAGGCCTCAATAGGGGAAAAAGACCTAGGGGTCATGGTGGATGCATGTATGAATAACTCTGAGCAGTGCAGGAGGCGGCTAGCAAGGCAAACAGGATGTTGGGATGCATCGTGGGGGATCACCTCTAGGAGCAAGGAAGTGATTCTGCCACTGTACAATGGACTGGTTAGACCACACCTTGAGTACTGTGTACAGTACTGGAGACCACACTTAAGAGGGACATACAGCTCCTTGAGAGGGTACAGAGGAGCAACAAAGATGATCACGAGGGCTAGGAGTTTGGCGTGTGAGGACAGACTTAGGAGCTCTGCCTGTTTTCACTGGAGGAGAGGGAGAGACAGGGGGACATGATTGAGGTCTTCAAGTACCTCAAGGGAATAAATAGGGTAAACATGGAGGGGATCTTTAGACTAAAGCAGGAGGTATCACCAGAGGGCATGGTTTGAAGTTGGAAGGGGAAGGGTAGGGGGAGAGAGGAGGTTTTCACTGAAAGGGTGGGGACCCTTGGAATGCACTGCCTGGTGAGCTAGTTCAGAGATCCACAGTGGAGGCTTCAAGAGGATGGGACAGACACAGAAAGTGGATGTATCAGATGATGTCCTGTCCCAGGGGGGTGGGGATGGATGATACGGGTTTCTGGAGCACAAGGGATGGGAGGGTCTCGGCACCCAACTAAGGATCTAAAGTTCGAGCAGACTCGATAGACCGTAAGGCCTAATCTGCTGGCAAATAGTATGTTAGTATGTTAAACTTTATGTTTAAAGTCTGGAAGGGAACTTACCCAGGGTGTATTATGGATCTTTATAACATTAGAATTATTACGAAGGATCTTAGATCATCTAATGAAGTAGAGTTTGACACAAAATGTTTTAAAACAGCAATTGGTAGGTCATCTATAATATTTAGAGGAGCAAGCTTTTGGAACTCAGTCCCTATGGATTTGACAAGGGGAAACTCCTCCATAAATGTGAGTCACCTAAAAAAAATGATGGGAGGAACATGCAGTTGTACTCTGTGATTGCTGTCAGAAGTAATTACCTGAATAATTTATTAGCATTAAATTCTGGGTGTTGTATAATAATTATTAGGAGGCAGAATGTCTAAGTGGAAACTTTTTTTCAGGAATGCAAATGTCATATATTTATTATTTATAATATGCAATATATTTATCATGTATGTATCTAAGTCTTTGCAACTGTTTTTTTTAACTCCAAATGGGACCTCATTGAAAATGAGCTGTTGCTCAATTGAGTTTTATCCCTGTTCATGTTCATTTCATGAATAAAAGATTTTACTACTGTTACTACTACTTACATATTCTCTGCCTTGCCAAAAATATAGCATGATTTTCAAAGGGAGCATATGTCATCCCTACTATAAATGAAATATCATTAATTTGGCTATTAACTAATTTAATTCTACTCTCCTGATCAGTCAATTTCACTATAAACTTAAAATCTATATTTTTTCTAATTAATATAGTCACCCCTGCCGATTGTTTTGTTCCTGGTAATGAAAGGGAATATGGAACCCCGTTTCTAATGTGTGTTTTGGATTCTTGTTCATCTGTTCTGGATTTGTTCATTTAAGTGAGTTTCCTGCAGGTCATCTCAGCCTTAATTTTATTGATATAACTCAATATTCTAGACTTGTTAATGAGGTTATTAATCCCATTGGCATTAACTGTAGCACATTTAACTGTTTTCTTTCCACTTATCATAGCCCGTAATAAAAAAAAAGTAAAAGGTTAGTAAGTCTTTTGAGAAACAACAGGATGGTGATACTTTATAGGCCCTCTTCTATTTTGCAACTTGCGTTTTCTCATACCTTTGAGATTTATATTTCATGTTGCCATCCTTACCCCCCCAAACTATATCCATTTTTAATGAATTTAATTAAGATAAAACAGAATTCCCAGCAGCTCACTAAAGGCTGCTTTACTTATTGAGGTTTTTTTCTGTAGCTCCCTCATCCACCCCCCTTTAAATGCCTGGATGGAAATTAAGTTAACAGGGAAGGAAGCTCCTCTCCATCTTAATACCCTATTTTAATCAATTTGATTATAGAAAAATAAGTAGACACCTCTGGAGGTAAATCTTTCCCTCCAAAGCTTTACCTGTTAAAGCTTACATATTAAATCAGATTTCTAGGATGATAAATCAGTTAGTATTTATTTCTTCGTCTAAGACCATCCTCTCTTCATTCAAAGAGATCAGGAATTTCCACTTTCAGGTCTATCGTGGCCTCTTCTATTGTTGAATACACCAGTCTTTGGCCTCCAATAACCACTTTAAGTTTTGCTTGTAAAGTCATTCTGGATTTGTAACCCTTCTACCATATTTTATTATGGATCCAGTTGAATTTTCTCCACTCATTTACTATTTCCTGTGGAAGATCATGGTACACTGAAATGTTAGCCCCATAAGTTGATTTGTTTTCTTTGTGTAAACCTGAGACATTAAGTTTTCTTTGTCTAGTGATTTCATTAGTTTAATTATGATAGGGTGAGGTGGGCCTCCATCTTCAAGTTCAGTTCTAAGAGACCCATGGATTCTATCCACTTCCATCCAAATAGCCTCTGGATCAGTGTCCATATAAGCAGTAACAATTTTTGGAAGAGCATGTCAATGTGAAATTGGAATCCCAAGCCTCAGGTACCCCCATCATTCTTAAATTGTTGTGCCTTGCCCTTTTTTTTTTAAATCTAACAATTTGTTTTGCAAATCTTTTTGTTGATTTTCTAAATGTTTGATTTGTCTTGTAAGTGGGTTTTGTTATTCTTTTAAATTAGCCACTCTTTGTTGTATTTCATGAAGTTATTGTTTAATTTTTCCCCCTAGCATTTGAATCGGATCGTGATCATATTATTAAGCTCTCGATGATCAAAAGAATACTTCTCTACAAAGGCCACAAATTTAATATGTTTCTGGACTTTGCATATCCTACTCAACAAAGACAGAGGAAGTTTTTGTCTTATAGACAACATGTAGCAGAATTGGGAGCCCAATTTCAGCTTCTCGCACTCGCCAAGGTGCGAATTCGATATAAGGAACAAACCCATATTTTTTTTGAGACTGATCAGCTGTCGGAGTTTCTGAGGGGTAAATATAAGGAATCTGGAGAGTCTGAAGAGGGCTCTGAGGCCCACACAATTTCTGACTTAGAAATGTCGGTGGCTGTGGACGCTGTGGAGGGTCTTGGGATTTAATAATTAATTTGCATATTGATTTACATATAAAGTGTCTGTCTTAGTCTTATTCAGTATGTGAGCAATATAAGATATTTAAAATATAGGGGAATCAACACATAATGGTCTTAAGAGATGTTATACCTCAGGCTTGCTCGTCATGATTTTTTACTAGAACCAATATGCTTTTAGGTATCTTCCCCCCCCTTTTGCGGATATGACTTGGACTGGAGATATTAGTCTAATATGTTTTTTTTTTTTTCTTTGGTGTAATATGTATGTAAGTATCAGAAAGTATGTATCAAAAAAAGAGAAGGAAGAAAGAAAAAAAACTTTATAAAATAATATATTATATGATAAAAAAATAATTTTTTGTTTATCTACCACCAGTGAATTGAAAATGTAACGTGTCCACCTTATGTTCCAAGTTCACCATTTTAGATAGTTTTGTATATATTCTTTTAATTTTACGATCAGATGGACCCAAGTGAGGCTTCTGAGTCCTCTTCTGCCTCATACCTGTTTTCATCAGAGGAATAACTAGACTGAATATTTATCCCCAGTGTCATGATTTCCCTTAAATAGATTTTTTTTTTGTATAACCATGGGAGGCAGACATTTTTTCTGACTTACAACCTGTGACCCACTGTAGTTGGGACTTTCCTAAATGTTCTCTATCTTTATCACTCTTTGTATCTGATTTTTTTTCTTGGAGCCTTGTAGAGCAGCATCTTCTGTTACTTGTTACATGTTTATACTTTGAATGGCTTTTCATGCTGCTATAATGCCACCCCCATGATTATTTTTATTATTCAATTCACTCTCTTTCGAATTTTTTGCTACCAGTTTTTCTGTGTTCCCCACAGTTATTTTCAAGTGAAGAGATAGAAATATTAAAGTTACTTATCTGAGTGGCTGCCTCCTCGGGGGTCTGGGTTCCTTGCTTCAGTGTGAACGTTGCCACATCCGTATCTGTTGTGATTTATACTGCCACTGTTTCGAGCCATTCGGAGGGGGAGTGTTGTTTTTACTTTCCAACTGTCGATTCCTTATTAAATTCTCTTTACCTGGGAGTTATTTTTCCAGGTTGCTATTTGCTTGTAGCTCTGGTACCTTTGCATGAATGCTTTTGACACACATTGTATTAGCCTTATCTTCTCCCCTTACCCTCCCTTTTGTCTGCTCTTCTGGTATCACCACTTGAACAGGGATAGCTGACTGCTTTTGCATTGCCAGTGTTTCAGTTGCATCCCCTGCCACCTATTTCTCAGGTACCTTCAAGATTTCATGGCATCTGTTGAGGCCTCTCCCTTAGTGTCTCCCTGTTCCTGGGCTCCTCTTGCTCCTGTATTAATGCTCAAAAGAAACTTCATTTCATGTCCCTTGGCAGTAAAGGCACAGAATCCAAAAACTGTTTCCCTGGTCTGTGTTGCAAAATGTTATTAGAAACCATTTTCTTCTTCATTGGCCACTCCTCTTCTGTCTGTGCAATAGATGATAAATATACTTTCTGGATGCCTTTGTCCCTTACTGAAGGTTCTCCCGATTCAACTGTAGTAACTTTATTTTTAAAGCTAAGTACTATGCCTCTTCTTGTTGTAAGGGGAGTCTACTTGTGGGGTTTACTCACATATTTTCCAATAGATGCTTTCTTTCCCTCTCACTTTGGCAGCATCTTTATACAAAAAGTGCCAAATATTTTAACTTAATTTTTCAGTATACTCTCCTCTGAACACAGTTCTGGCACAAAATAAATTCCTTGCAACTTCCAAGGCTTTTCCAGAGATTTATTTCAGGTTTATTGCTGTTATCCAGACATTCTGATACTCAGAGTATTGGTGGGGGGATCAGAAAGCTTCTTCTCAGCATGTACTCACTGCCACCAGCTTGCCTACCATCCTCGAGATGGATGAGTTCCCCATGCATCTGAATACTAAAAAAAGCAATCTCAAGAGAAGAAATTGTTTAAAATTGTGAGTGGCAGCAATCTATAATGATTTGAGTCATTAATTATAAAATTAGTTATAAATACTGTTTTAAAAATACTGAAAGGAATTGTAAATACTCTGGTGATTAATCTATGCATACATTTTGTTAAAAAAAATCTGATTTAATGTTTCTGCTGGCAAACAAATACTGCTGCTTTAAGATCAACCTGTAAGGGACAACAAACTGATGGACTGGCTAGTCACAAACCAACTGGGGCTTGATTCTTAAATTGGCAGAGCGACGGAATTGGTCAGAAAATTTGACATTACCTTTTTTTCACTATAAAAGATTTCAGGATCTTCCAGTTTTATTTGGTGGTAAAATATTCTGGTTCCAACACATTTTGAGAATTTCATAAATGTTTTGATTGAGTTTTTTTCTCAAGAAAAATGATGGCTGCAACATTTTGCTTAGAAATAGCATTGTGGTACTGGCAAGGGTTAGGATAGACAAAATAAAATTAACTCATGGTGCCCAGCATTGGAGATACCTAGAAAAGTAGATTTTACAGGGATGCTAATTTTTTTGTTAATTGTAGCTGAAACTAGCTTTGTGGAAAAACATATTTCATTGCACTGCTGCCTTAAGCACTTTCAGGTATTTTCTGGGCACACCATTGCCCCACCACACAACAAGGATGTACTTATCATAGTTTGGAGGAGTGCAGCATGTTGGTACAAATGGGATTCATATCCCCTAACACCTTGGAGTATGCCTGTTGCAAGGTTACAGCCTGGTATTGGGCTAGGCAGATGGTATACATGACACAGTGCCATCCTGCAACTTGGTAAGTGTTGGGCAAACAGGTGTCCATACAGAAGTGTCTCCTTCACATCCCTAACCAAATCCTACATGTCTTGGTCCCTGGTGGTTCAGTGTCCCCCTCTTCATTGCTCATTGTACAGCTCTTTGGGGTCCAGGGACCCTCACTTTCCTAATTGTCATCCCCTCAGTGGACTACTGGTTCCCCCTTCCTTCTCCCTCATCCCAGAATCAGACCTTACCTGGCAAACTAGTGGACTGTGTGCCACATCACAGCACTGCACCTTCAGTTACCACCTGCTGTTCTTTCTGTTTCTTTTTATCCTCACTCTGGGCAGTTACTGTCCTTTGAGTGCTGCAGCCCCGTCACTGTGCCATACTGCCAGCTGTCTTCCCACAGGATTTGTCCCCATGGCAGGGCTGGCAGGGTTCCCCAACCCCTGCTGTAGTCCAGGATCCAGTTCGGGCCTGCGAGCTCAGCTGGTTGGGTGCATGGTCAGCAACTGCTTGAAGCCATTCTGCCACTGGCTTTTCCACTTTTTTAGTCCCTCTGAGATATATGGCTTGTAGTAACATCTGGATGCACATCCCACACTCCCACTCAACATATGTCAATGTCTGCCATGCCACCTGATGCTCAGGCCTGGGCTACCATTCCCCAGCTTCTGCCAGGGGCCAGGGCAGTCACCGGGCTCAGTCTACCCTCCCCCAGAGGAAGAGAGCAGTCCTTTGGACACTCAGTCCTCCTCCCCCCCAGCCAGCCCTGCAATGGCATAATTTCACTTCCAAACCTTGGTCATCAATGTCGCAAGCAATAGTACCGTTGCTGTGCCAGGGGGCCGCTCCACCACCTGCTTTAAAAAACAATTTTTTTTCAATAAAGTTTTTGTTGACCATGAAAGGAAGAAAGGAAGTCGTCTTGGAATTACTTCTTGTTTTCAGCTTTACTCCAGGGGTAGGGGAATACAGATGCAAACTGACGTATTGAATCAGGTTAAGCTGTTGGCATTTTTTTGGTTTTTGTTTGTTTGTTTTATGTTAGTGAGTGGGAAAATTTGGCCAGGACACCGGGGAAATTCCCCATCTCTTTTCTTTAATAATAGCTGTATTTACAATATTTTGATTTATTCATAGTAATGGGAAATGTATAATTAGAATGTAATTTTTCATTTTTTGCTTTAGTTTTTTTCTAACGTATTTGAGTAATGTATTTGTTTTGTGTGTGACTATTTGAATGTACTGTAAGAGTTTTTTTTTAATAAAACTCCATTACTCTTTTTGAGAAGTGCCACGGGGTCTTTAATGTCCATGCAGACAGCCACCAGTACAGGCAGACTGGGCTTTGGTTTTAACTTCTCATCTGAAAGCCAGCATCTCTGGCAACACCATACTGAGGCATCGGCATGGTTATTTTACTCAAAGAGTTCCCCTTGTAGCGTGCTACCAAAACCACCTACTGCAGCATATGGAGTTCACTGGCTGTCTCCCATCCTACTACTGATTAGATCTGACACTGTTCGGCTTTTAAGATCTGAAGGGATCGGGCTTTAAGGTGGTAAGACTTCTTTATTTATAATTCTTTAATAAAATGTTTCAACATCGTACATTTCATGGCAAGATATAGCTCATGTCACAGCAGTACATTTACACATGAATGTGAGTATCAGTGATATAAGACACAGGTAAGGCAGCACTCTAGATGAAAACTGGTAAACAAAATCCAGGTCCCATGATGAGACAGTCTCAAAGTGCTGGAGTACTGCGTGTGTTAGATTCACCTGGTTTGTAAATCTGTAAGTTATGTTACCAGTAATAAAACTGGATTATGTTCACATGTTTTTCATTGGGAGTGCTGCCTTACCTGTGTCTTTTTCAGTCTAATCCCTTTGGCAGCACTGACTTTAATAGTGGCACATTCAGCCCCAACAATCTCACTAACAGACGGTAACCTGGGGAAGCACAAATGGCTACGACAAGGCCTTCAAGTGAGGGCATGTCTTTGAGTGTTCCCTGGACCATTTATTTTGTGGCCATTCTTTCCCAAGTGCTTGCAATGCCTTTTGTAAGTATTTGAGAAGGGATTGCTACCCTCATTGGGCATGACTCAGTGGAGTGGTGGTGGCAGACGTGGCTCAGTGCAATCACAAAGACCTCTTAGTGCCACAGTTTGTGACTGTAAATGGGGCCTCAATGATTTTATCATTCGCTCTTCTCTTACACTGATATTAGTCTCTAATACACTCCTCTCCCCTTCAGTTCCTGCCTTCCCTCAGTGCCACCCTCCTGCAGTTTCCATTCACCACACTGTAGCTTACAACCTGTACAGGGGGCTTCCTCCTGCCAGTGTCATACTCTTGCATGGCATACTCAACCACTGTACAGCTGGTGACCATTGCAGGGGACTCTCCTCACCAGTGCTGCCCTGCTGCATGACTCATTCAACCACCATCAGCTGATCACTTCTGCAAGGAGCTCCTCTTGACAGTACCATCCTCCTGCATGACCCACTCAACCACCATGCAGCTGGCCTCTTTTGCAGGGGGCTTCCTCCAGCCAGCACCAACCCCAGTATGAACCACTCAGTCACCGTGCAGCTGACTGGCTGAGGGCTCACTCTGACCAGCACTGTCCTCTTACATTGACCACTAAACCTTCATTCAACTGAATGCCTCCACAGAGGGCTCCCTCCTGCATTAGCCACTCAACCACCATGCAGTTGGAGAGCTTTCTGAGCAGTGGCAAGTCTACCCCAGATGGTGAATCACATAAATGTATGCTTAGAGACAACTGCGGGTAATTTGTACTGATGCAGTCATGCACAGCATCCACAATGGTGGCCTGCACACCACTGATGCTGTCATTTGCAGCATCCCTGCAGACATCAGTGGTCCACCTAACTAAAGAAAAGGTGCAGCCTTTGTGACTCCTGTTATCTGGGAGCAGGTGGGAAAAGGAGGTTGTGCAGTGGATTTTGCTGCATCATCTGTGAACTCTGTTTAAAAAGCTTTCATAATCTCTTACAGTACAGAAAATTTTGTATTTCAAAACATTTCATGATCAAAAAAACAAAAATGAAGACTACAGAATAGAATTATACAAAAGTAACATGTAAACAGTATAGAATATACAGACCATTTACATTGCATATTCAACATTATGAAATGGATGGTCAAAATTCTCAAAGGCGATTGGCCGAGACCACATTCAGCCAGATGTCTTTGCACATAATCCTAGTCTGAAAGTAGATCATTATGCCTGCAGCAAACAAGTAGGTTGTATCATTAAGTAACAATAATTATAAAAATTATAAAATACTTTTACAACAAATTTTTTAGTTTTCCTTTTTCATTAACAGGGAACAGTCAGCGTTAAGAGCCCCATACCCTTGTGGGGCTTGTCCCAGATTGCACTTTGTGTGCAAAAACATTTTTTTACTTACTGTTTACTGCAGTGTAGTAGAGTATATCAGGCTGATTCTGCTGACTTACAAGCTGACATTTTCCATAACTACAAATCCCAGAATCCCCTGCAGCTGATATCAGAGGATTGCTGCAGCAGTGGGAGATTCAGTAGTCTGCAGTGCATGTAATAGCTCACAGCACCATGGAGTTTAGTTTTAGCGCCCTCCCCTTTGTAGTCCTACCCCTGTGGAGATGATCAGGTATCACCCTTTACGAGAATTAGCTCTGATGGCCTGGTGGCTGTACTTGACCTACGAATGAATGAATGAAACTTTATTTATATGGTGCCTTTCTCAAAGCAAGGCACCTTACAATATTTAAAACAATAAACTGTAAATAAATAAAGCATAAATAATTTATAAAACACTAAATATGTACAACACTAGGTCTGCGCTCCAATTTCACAATCAATTAATTAAAATTAATCTTAGACCATAGATCGTCCCTTCCAGTGGCAAACAATGACCCAGATGCCCTTGTGGTAGCCTAAAATATGGCTATCACAGCGGCCCTGGATGTTGTTGCTCCTGTCCGTGTTTGCCTTCTCTCTCTTCGCCCTTGGTCCCCATGGTTTGATGGGACCTTGAGGGAGATGCAGCGATTAGGTCGAAGGTTAGAGCATTGCTGGCAGAGATCCTCCCTCAATGCCGACCACCTTAGATTGATGGAGCATTAGCAAGCCTATCAAGAAGGCAGAGTTCCTGTCTGGGGAGATTGCGGCTACTCAGAATCAACCAACTCAGTTCTTTTGCACTGTGGACAGGCTGTGCAACCCAGTCTGTCTACAAGTCCGAAGGGCCTTTTCACAAATAGAGTGCGATGAACTTGCTCAATTCTTTGCAACTAAGGTGGCCGATATTAGGGTGGTGCTCCAACCAACACACTCTAAGGGTGTTGCTTTGGATCAGCATGAGGCCACTGCTCCTCAGTTTTCCTGAAGTGCCTTCGACTGACTGGAATTCATGGATATCATGTGGATTGTCTGGGGTGCGCACCCTATGTGCTGTAGTTTGAATCCAGGACTAACTTCCCTGATTTTGGGTTGTATTAATTCCATCAGCCTGGTCCTAGCACAGATAGTCTGGTGCTCCTTGGAAACAGGTGAGTTTCTGAACTCCCTGAAGGAGGCGATGGTAACACCCGTCCTGAAGAAAGCTTCTTTGGAACCCGACTGCCATGCAAACTACAGACCAATCTCTAACCTTCCCTTTTTAGGGAAGGTAATTGAGAAGATAGTGGCTGTGCAGCTGGAGAACCATTTTACCATCCATGATATCTATGAACCCCTCCAGTCCAGTTTTCAAAAGAGGCATAGTACTGAGACAGCGCTGGTTTGGGTTCTCAATGATCTCCTGATGGCTAGGGACCAGAAGAACTGTTCCATTCTGGTTCTTCTAGATCTCTCATCAACTTTTGACACTGTGGACCAGGGGGTTCTACTTGAGCATCTGAGGTTCATCTGCAGACTATTGGATGTAGCCCTCAGGTGGTTTACATCTTACCTCACTGGAAGAATGCAGAGAGTGGTTTCCGGGGTTTATTCCTCGGACCCAGTTTCTCTGTCTTGTGGGGTTTCTCAGGGCTCTGTGTTGTCCCCCATGTTGTCTGCAGTATATATGTTGCCTCTTGGAGACATTGTAAGAAGGTATGAGCTGAGGTTTCACTACTATGCTGATGATACCCAGCTCTACCTTTCTTTTGCACCCGACCAGGATGGAGCTCTCTCGGTGTTTAATAACTGCCTCAAAGAAATCCAGGACTGAATGGACTCAAGTTGGTTGAAGTTGAACTCAGAAAAAACAGAGGTGTTGGTAGTGTATCCAGCGTGCTGAATAGGGGGGCTGGGGGCTGGTTCACCCTCTGGACTTTATCTTGGGGGTGTTTCACTCCCGACCTCTGAACAGGTGCATTACCTGGGGGTAATTTTTGATGAAGGACTTACTCTGCATTCACAGGTGTCTTCCATCGTCAAGTTCTCATTTTACCATCAAAGGAATATCTCCTGGATTAGGGACCTTGTTCTGTCCAGCGATCTTCCTATGCTGGTCCATGCCTTTGTATCCTCGCATCTGGACTAGTGCAATTCCCTTTATCTAGGGCTTCCTGGGGTTGAAATCTGCTACCTGCAGCTGGTGCAGAATGCAGCGGCCCAGCTTTTGACTGGTACCTCCCAGTCCAGCCATATTTCTCTAGTGCTGCACAGACTGCACTGGCTGCCAGTGCAGTGGCGGATCACCTTTAAAGTCGGTCTTCTGATTTTTAAAGCCCTACATGGACTTGGCCAGGACTACTTGAAAAAGCGCCTGGTCCCTTATTGCCCTGGGCTGGCGAGGGGTTGCTAGAGATCCCAAGGGTGTGCTTGAAATATTCTGGGGCCTGTACATTTATGCATATGGCCCCTACCCTCTGAAATTCTCTACCCCATCAGTTATGGGAGTGCGTGACCATGGAGGGATTTAAAAAGGCCCTGAAAACGTATCTATGGACTCAAGCATTCGGAGTCTGATTTTATTTGTCTATTTGTGCTAGCTGTTTTTAACTTTAAGATTTGAAATGTTTGGCCTGTTTTTAAATTTTGTATGGCGCCTTGGATTTTGAAAGGTGCTATAGAAATAAAGTTGTTTATATTATAAGCTCAGATCAGATATTTGCCACTCCCACTGTTCTCCCAGGGCTAAGTACAGTCCTCTGGGACTTAGTTTACCAAGGGATGACAGTGGGACCAGCAAACAAAAGATCAGAGTGTATAAAAACTCTAACATGCACTACATGCTATTGACACTCCCATTGCTGAAGCCCTGCTCGGATATCAGCTGCAGGGGATTCTGGGATTTGTAGTTACAGAAAATGTCAGCTTGCAAGTCAGCAGAAACAGTCTGATGCAATGTACTATACTGCAGTAAACAGTAAGTTTTAAAAAAGTGTCTTTGCTCAGAGAGTTGAAATTGGGACAAACCCCACACTTGGGTGTGGGGGCTCTTAGTGTTGACTGCTCCCCATTAATCTTAAAATGGATCCAGTTCATAATCTCAGTAATATGATTCAAGATGTGTGTTATCACAGCATATTGTTCCTTCTCAGGTGGTTTAAGTCATTTGGTCTGCAACCTTGTGCCTCACAACATACCCATGATATTGCACACTGCACACATTGTCATGTAGTATTGCTTAACTAGATATGCAGTAGTTTCAGCACCATGGGATTTAATGACATTTGCTATGACATCATAGTGCTCACCATAACAACTAGGGATGCTTGGAATTGTGGATTCAGAATTGGAATTTTTGGCTTCTCATCCTATTATCAGAATTAGGACTTTCATAATTGCTGTCTGAAAATCCCAATTACAGAATTAAAGGTAAAAAAATATTTGTGCATAGAAATTTATGGTTGGATCTAAGATTTTGATTGTTATTTCTAAGTCCTTATTAGAATCGGAATTAAATCAGATTTAGAAGCCTGTTTACTGCTCTGCATAGCTCAGTTTAATTTTAGATGGCTCCCATACTTTGAATATGTGGAAACTAAGGAGGGTACTCCTGTGTTACAACAGTTTCTGTTAGACTAATTTTTAACTTGCAGTTCTCATTGGTTCTGTTTGGTTCTAGATCATTAACTTCTGACCCCTTGCCTTGGTATAGCAAACTGCCTATGTAAACTGCTTGAGCCAACGGTGGCCTGTATATACTCTCTGAAGGTTCTGTTTCCCCTGCTACCTTTAAAATGGAAATGCATTAATGACACTAGGTTTCCATGATTATAGAATTGTAATCTTTATTTAATAATGCCTTAATGGTTCCATAGTTATGTTTAATGCATAGGACAAAGTAAAGAATACAACATGGAATTTGGTGAGAAATGCTTTATTAACTATACTGTCCAAAAAGTTAGCCGCAAGCCTAATATTTTGTTGTTTTGAAGAAGGTCATTCTTGGGATGATTCATGGAATGGACATACTTGCTTTGTTGCTCTGCTTTGGATATCCCAAAACTTTTCAGCTTGCGGCCATTCACCTGTAAAATAGAGGAGGAGATCTCTGTAAGAACTTGTAGGGGTTTAAGGAGTAGTAGTAGTAAATAAGTTTATTGATCAGTCAATGACCATGACAATAATGAAAAACATGATACACATAAACATTGGAATAAAAATTAAGCACACATAAAATACAATACAAATATAATATTAATTTGCTTATATTAGTTTATTTTTAAATTATAAAACTTCACTTAGTTTAGTATTCTACCAATACAGATTATTATTCAAAACATTAGGCAGATAGAGGTTTTTAATCTTATTGCTTTTGTTGCAGTTTTATTTTAGAAATTGCCAAGAGATAATCAGCAGTTTTATTAATTATGAGTTCATCCTTGGTCATGAATAAAACATTTACTAAAATCTGGTTATCATCTGTAGCAATTTTTTCCCAAATTGGAGTGAGCCTATGTTTTCTTGGAATATTATACCAAGGACACTTCATAATTAAGTGAAACAGATCCTCTTTTTCTTTGATTGAGCAAGAGCAACAGGTAGCAGTTATACTAGCAGTTTTATTATATCTAGCTGATAGTATGTTACTTGGAAACATCTCAGATCTATATCTGGTAAATAATTGCCTATATTTAAGATTCTGCAGAATATCAAGATACTCTCTATAATAAAACATAGAATCATTATCCCATAATCAAGGAGATATTCTGCTTCTTGAGATAAGCTCCAGGTTCAAAGTTTTATAGTGGTTAATAAATTTATTAGTCACATATGATTTATACTTAAGGCTTATCGTTATGTTATTATTGAGATATTTCTTCAGATAAAGAAGATCAGTTTGCTACAAGATTTTATTTACTCTTATTAACCATTTGGATCTGGAGCAACCTATTTTTTCCTAGTCACACTTTTCCTGTAATGCGAGTGCTGGAAATCTTGTATTGCTCAAGGAAAGTATTTGTATCCAGTAATTGATCAGCCTAGCACATGCATAAGATTTTGGAGAGTTTAAACCAATTTCTGCACGTATGAAAGCAGCTGGAACTGAATTATTAAGTCCCAAGGAATTTCTGAGTAATTTATTCATTGGTATTTCCAGGGCTTGCCAATTCTCAAAGTCCCACACTTCTGCTTGGTATAACATCTGGGAATAATACTTTGCTCTGATTGCCACCATAAGTTATTTTATAGAATTCCCCCCAAATTTATGGTTAAATGCCTTTAGTGAATTAGCTGTTAATTTAAGTTTAGGCAAAATCATTTTGCTATGCATGGACCAAAGGCCGTCATTAGGTAGACAAAGTCCCAGGTAAGTATAGGATTTGGTAATTTTGAGATTTTTTCCTGCCACCTTCCAAAGTTGCTTCAATTTATTGGAGCTGAATATCATAACCTGACATTTTGTGTCATTTATTAAAAGTTTATGTTTTGTTACATATTCACTTAAAATGTCCAACTTCCCCTGTAATCCCCTTTGAGACAGGGATAGCAGGACAAGATCATCGGCAAAAGCTAAGGAAGGGCACATTTTGTTCTTGATCTTAGGTGAATCAGTATCTGAACATTCCAGTTCCAGGAGTAACTTGTTAACATAAATACAAAATAGTGTGGGAGCCATAACACAGCCCTGCCTCACGCCGTAATTTGTTTAAAAACAGCCTGACAGTTGTTCCGGGTTACCCATTCTTATCTGAGCCCATGTATCTTTATATATTTCTTGAATGACTGCAATCAGATCCCCAGTTATACCACAATCCCTCATTAATAAACAAAGTAAATTGCGTGAAATTGAATCAAAGGCTGAACTAAAATCTATAAATGCCACATATAGTTTTTGTTTATGAAGATTCACATATTTCTCATAAAGATGTAATAATGTAAAACAATTATCCATTGTAGAATAACCTACATGAAAGCCAGCTTGGCATTCTGAAAGTCACACAGATGTTTAATGTGTTCCAGTAATTTCCCCAATACCACTGTTGAAAATATTTTACCTAGGTTATCAAGCAGAGAGATTGGGCGATACATACGGGGATCAGATTTGTTGCCTTTCTTATGAATGGATATTATTATTGCCCTTTTCCAAGATTTAGGAAAAGTTAATTTAGTTACCAGATAATTGAAAATTGGAGTAAGAATAGAAGCCCAAAGGAAAGGTGAAAGCAAAAAAAACTTCTGCTGGAATACAGTCAGGTCCTGGGGCTTTACCTTTTTTCATGGATATTATTGAGAAATAAACCTCTAGATTTGTGCAAAAAGGAAATTGCTGCAATTCCCTACATTGTACGAAGTTTTCATACTGAGTTGTTGAGTCAAAAAAAAATTCTGTGTAGTACGCAACCCACTGATTAATGGGAATATACGTATCTAGGCAAGTTTTTTAATTATTTGTACCCTTTGCTACCATCTGCCAATAGGCATGATTATCCTTATTTTATATAGCTGATAACATTATTTTCCATTGGCATTGTTGAAATTCACTTTGTTTTTTAATAAGTAGTGCCTTATAAATTTCTCTTTCTTTATTCAAATGTCTCAAACCCTCTCTTAGATTATTGCAATGTATTTTCCTAATTCTTTGATTTAAAGCTTTCTTTGCTTGTTGGCATTCCCTATCATGCCATGTATTCTTGTTTTTAACATTAGATCTATAAGATGTTGTAAGAGATTTTCTAATGTCTTCAAAACATTTATCGAACCGATCAACTAAATATGTACTATCATAGTTAAAACAAGGGGGATTTAAGTACGTTTTAATAATAGGAATTATTTCTTCACTTAATTCCTGCTTCCATTTAATTGTTGTCTTATTACGAATTTCGACTTCATGAAAACATATATTGGGGGTTTCAATACCCATATTTTTGCAAGTCAAAGCCAATGGAAAATGTCACTATTGCACCTCGGAATTACCCAGCATGAATCCCACGTATCCATTGTGCTATTCCAGAAAAATAATTTATCACAGAGGGTCCAACCGAATTAAAATGGGTAAAATTACCCTCAATAGCTCCCCTTAACCTTCCATTTAATGGAACAAGATTATATGGAGTTAAGACATCAATTAAATTGAGACCCCTCTTGTTTACTTAAGAGTCTTTTGAATTCCTAAGAAATTTATAAACATTTTCACATCTCCAGTTTTGTATGTCTAAATCTGAAAACCCATCATAACCACCAAGTTTTGCATTAAAATCACCGCACATCAAGATATCTTCACAGGTGGTGGTTGCCCATGTTGTGTGTATAATTTCTTCAGGATCTTTCCACATCTTAGGATAGCAATCTCTTGAATTATGCAGAGGAATGTAAACATTAATAAGACACAATTTCAGCCCACTTAGCTGTATATAAAGAGCTTGACAAAAAGAACACGAATATATTATTTCAGCCTTAACATCCTCCTTTATCTTGACCCATGTTACCAATCCCCCAGCAGGCTTCCATCTTTAAAGTATTTTTTCCTGGGGGAATGAAAGGTACAATAACCATTAAGGGTAATATCATTATCTACTAAATGCCAAGTTTCCTGTAGGAAAATGATGATAGGTTGCATTAAAAATTTCATACATTCTTTATCTGCAAATTTGGAACCTACCCCAGCTATATTCCAAGAGATAATCATTGGTTTAAGACTAAGATCCATATCACTTGATTTATAATCCATAAGTCAATCACCTTGGAGACTAAGCAAATCAAAATTATTTGAGACTGTGACATTATAAATATTTTATCCTTCTGTTTCTTTTTCATTTTCTATTATAGAACCAATATTGTTAATACTCTGATCTTCCGCATATCCAGTTATGGATTGAGGAGAGTGAGAAACAATGTATAAACCCATAGTGTCTAAAATCGAACTGTTGTATATTATTCTGTTAAATAAGCTCTTATATTTTATTGTAATTTGGATTTGATCTACATCCATCTCCTTGCTGCACCTGACTACTTTAAGTGCACCAGGGTCTTCAATAGATATATCCAAAAGTTGCTCAAAAAGATCGGATACTGTTTGAGTTCATTAGGGTTTTCATTTGTGGTTCTGCTTAAACCATATAAAAAGACAGTGGTAGGAGATGAAGTTTCTATGTTTGGAGCATTTATTCTGGTGTTAGTATCTTGGTTTATAACATCAGAACTGAGTATGTCACTGTCTACTATATGGATGCCTACAGGGTCCAATAGTGACGCTCTCTGAAGTATCCTTTCTACAGTATCCTCATTACTGATTATAACATCCACCTGTCCCATATTATTTAATGTTTTCCTCCTCTGTATCCTATCTATTGTTATATCAGAGACTGGAATTTTTAGAGCATGAGTGAATAAGTTTATCACGGCTTTCCTTAACTTACCAGTGTTTTCTTTAAGCAAAGGTTTTAGCCCAAAAATACTAATGTATTTCTTACCTGCCCCTTGGTGAGACTTATTCAATTGCTTTCTATTTATAAAATCAATTGTATAGCCAAGTCCTTTTAACAAGCCATCATTAAGCCAGATTTGATTGGCAATTCTAGCATTAGAGCAGAATATAAGAATACAATCAAGACCCTCGCTGTCTTTGTCCTTCCAGACCTGTGGTACATCAAGCTCTGTAATATCAACATTCGTAGCTGCCCTTAATAGGTTCACAATCTGTTTTTTATTTTCACTCATAGAATTAGACCAAGTCAGTTGATATCTATATAGACATAAAATAGCAAAATCTAGCACATCTATTAGCACCCTGTTCTCATGTGAATTATGAGGGACCACCTCCTGTATAATGGCGTTTGGAGTTAACATGGGAGCTGACATTATTTGCTGTACTTCACACTTCCAAGTTTGCCAGTCCTGTCTAAAAGCTGCCAAATCATCTTTAAATTATTTGAATTCCAGATTAAAGTTATGTAAGAAACCCCTTTGTTCCTGAATATCAATCTGCTCTGGCAAATTAGAAGTTTCCTGCATTGTGATTTGTGTTGCTACAACAGCTTGATAAGCACTAAGTTCTCTGCTATCTTTGTTCACACTAAGAACTTCTTTTCCCAGTAGTTGCGATTCTTCCTCCAATTGCCTCATTTTTTGTTTTTTATCTAACATAGACTTTATTTTAGCAGCATTTGTAGTTGTCCTCTGTTTGTTTTTGGTTTTCTTCTGCTTTTGCCTTCATTTAATTACTGGTGAGTCTGGAATAAAGATAACAGAGAAATCAGGTCTGGTGTAGGAGACCTTCACTGGTGAAAAAGGGATTGATGGAGAGTCATTTATTGGGACAGTGTTGTCCAATTTGTTAATGACTTCATCCAATCTGAAACCATTATTTGCTATATAGCCTTTGAGGGTTTCTAACTCATTACAAACCCCTACTAGTTGGTCCATTAGCACCAAATGTGCTGCATATGGATTTTTCATAAAATCTTTTAATCCTTGATCTAAGTTAAATGGATATGTCTCGACAGGATCTTTAGCTATACTATGATAAGGAGTTGTAGCCTGCTGGTTAAAATTTACTATGTGGTTCTCTTTACAACCCTTAGTGTCCAAAATCTTTAAACCATCTATGGCTATCTGGATGCCTGCACTAATATCCCTTAGCTCAGGATTCCAGATAGTGTCAGTTTTAGTCATGCTGAACACTTCTGGTGAAACATTTGGGAATAAGGGGTCTCTGAAAAAGAGTCATAAAATAAATTAATTGAAGCTTCTTTTTGAGGCTGTATAAATTCATTTACACCCCTAGAACCAGCTGTTCCATTAACCTTTTTTACTGTTTGTAAGGAAATATTAGAAAGGTTATCTTGATTCTCTGATTGAAAAGAAAAGTTGTTTGAACAAAAAAGTTTGGGACTAGAAGAGAGTCTTGTAGCATCTTGATTAAAAGCTAGATCTATGCTGTCCTGTTGGTTATTACTGCAATTAATTACAACAGGATCTATTCCACTGGGCTGACATAGAAGATCAGTAGAATTGATAAAAACATTTTTGGTAAACAAATCACTGATTTTTGTTTGAATAGGGGATTTGCACTTTTTATTTTTATTCCCTTTCCTTACACCCCTTTTTGCTGGTTTGTCAATGTTATCAACTGCTTTTGCCTATCAACTTTATTTGCCTTCTTTGTAGCTTGTTTATTAAGATGCCGAACTATATCACTGGAATCTGGAATAGTAACCTGATGTAAATCAGTTATCTGGATATTGCCAGGTTGCTCAATCTGACTGTGATTAAAGTTATCCAAAGCAGTACTGAGATCATCTGTTGTAACCATGGCAGCTTGTTTCCTAGTAATGACCATTGCAAATTGCAAATAAAAGACAACAACTAAATTAAAACACAACAAAGAAAAAAACTTGCATAAAAACTTGCACTTGGGAGACAGACTATAAACTGTCACAAGACCAGATCCTTTCTGTGCAAACAAATCCAGCTCCTTTCTGCTCGGTTGGGACCCCAAACAAAATAAGTCATAGGAGCACAGCTCAGAATAGTTCAAACTAATTCAAAGAGGTTCCAAGAAAAGGAACTCCTGTAGTTGTCCATGAAAATTCAGAATTCAAAATATGTAATCCATCACCAGGGAAAGAACTACAAAAGTTTGTGGCACAGACAATAGGTCAAGGGAACTAATTGGCAGGGTGCCATAAACAGAAACAACAACAAGCATGAAGGGCTGGAAGCTGAAGGAACACCAGGAAAAAAGCTCCAAAAGTTCTGTGTTGAAGCACAGACAAATGGGTTTAACAGGGTCACATGTACAAAGGTGACACCTTCCTCCATTATCCTCTGAAATTTCCACACTATAAATAACAAAAAAAAGAAAAATAAATGAGGTGTATAAACAGTACAAACAATATAAGCAGCATAAACAGTCCTACCCCAAAAAGACTAGGGTAAAATTCAGTTTACTTTGATATATGTTTTACAGATACCTTAAGAGGTACATGCTTTAACGAAACTAAAATGAAACTAAAAAACACTTAAAAGTCCTTAGAATCATAGAAAGCTCGAGGCTACTATGCCGATTTTAATACTGCCAAAAAGGAGAATAGCAACAAAAAAAAAAGAGGAAAAAAAATTTCCTTGGAAGAAAACAAAGCAGTAGTAATAGCAAATAAATTAGAGCTCACAACAGTTGCTAAAAATAATTGAGTAAAGACTTACTTTTGTCAATTTACAAAGCAGTGAACTACTGTTGCTTAAAAGCAATAAAAACAGGTTGAAAGAAGTGCAATCAAAGCTCCTTTTGTTTAGACTATTATGCAGCTCGATGGCAAGGTATACTCCTGTAATGGCACTACTAGCAGATCTAAACTCCAAACGCAAGTCTGCGCATTAAATGCAGCCAGATCATATGACCACAGACGACTAGTTTGGTGCGAAAATTTAATCGTAGTTAAAATATAAGGAAGTAAAAACACTTCTGTAACCAAATATAATCCAATAAAAAGAAACTTTTAAATACTTTTAACAGGTATTAGGACAAATAATAAAACAAACACAATCAAAACGTACAGACTAAAAAAATGCAAAGTTAACCACAATAAAACACACGGATCAATGTAGATCAAAATAAAAGGACAAATGATCAGTAAAAACAGTTCTGTTTGGAAAAATTGAAACAGTGCATATGAACCTACTGCCACATTTCCTATTCATTTTTTCAGCTATACCACTCTATCTGCCCAACTCATTTTGGAAAACCATTAGAACTATAATAACTAAATTTATATGGGAGGGGGAGCCTAGAATCAGATGGCCAATACTAACAGCCCCTAAGAGACAAGGAGGTTTGGGTTTGCCAGGACTTAAACATTATTTTTGGGCTGCCCAGTTGCAGCACCTGGTTCCTCACTTAGCTATGAGTAACTATCCTGACTGGATGGCTTTAATAAAAATAATAATAAGTTTATTTATAAAGCGCCTTTCAACATAGCAGGACGCTGAACATTAAAACCATAACATCAAATATAAATCAGTAGTACGTATAAATAAAATCATATCATAATAACATCAAATATTAAAATCAATTAATAGAATATAAAATAAGATCTCAGCACAATAAAATTAACTTAACCATCCAAGAAGGCCATTTGCCACAGATGAGTCTTCAAATTCTTCTTGAATTCCTCCATGGAGGTGCACTCCTGTAACCGGCATGGTAGAGAATTCCAAACAGTGGGTGCAGCATAAGAAAATGCTCTGCTGCCAGAAAATTTTAAACTCACTCTTGGAATCTCTAACAACCCCTCGTCGGCCGGGCGGAGCGATCGGCCGGAGTAGTAAGGCACCAGGAGTTCTTTCAGATAGGCTGGACCCCGATTGTGAAGGGCTTTGAAAGTCAATAAAATGACTTTAAAGGTGATCTGCCACCATATAGGAAGCCAGTGCAGTTTGCGCAGCACCGGGGTAATATGACAGGACCTACTTGTCCCAGTCAGAGCCCGGGCTGCAGCATTCTGCACCAGCTGTAGGTGACGGATTTGGAAAGGGATACAAGAGGGCTAGCCAAGTTAGGTGATATCATACATATGGGCAACAACAATTTGAAATTGTTAGTTATAGATAATACCTGGGCATTGACTCTAAAAAAAAGTATGGACAGAAGTTAGCAAGAAATGTCATCTTCTGCCCACCCTGGGGAGAGACACACCATTGAGGGCCTGTCTTGATTTCTTGCCCTTTAAGATGGATGGCAGGTTTTGAGAATGGGAAAGGCGCAGGCTATGTAAAATAAGTCAATTCTTTCAAGGAAATGAATTTAAATCCTTTGTAAAGGTGAAACAGGAATTCTACCTCTCAATTACAGACCTGTTTAGATTTATGCAGATCAGGCAGTACCTATTAGAACTGGGTGAGAGATCTAGAGTGGGTGTATCTCAGAACCCCTTTAAAGATCTAATAACTTCTCTTGCTGTCGCACTGGAGATAAAGGGATGAGTTTCCCAGGTGGTGCAGCTGATGACAGACCTAATGCCAGACCCAGTGAAGTCACTGAAAGCAAAATGGGAATCAGAAGCCCAAATTCAATTAACTGAATCAGATTGGGGGAAGTGTCAGAAGGGTCATTTACCTCAACAGCCTCCCCTAGTTGGAGTTACTTTACATGGAGGGTGAACCTCAGGTAATTTCGCACACCGGTCATAACAAAGCATTTTGGGGCTCACCATTTGGATAGATGCTGGAAGGGCTGCACAGAAGTGGGGACACATTCCCATATTTTTTTGATCTGTCTGATTTTAGAGACCTTTTCAAAATCAGTAATTTCAGAAGGGGCAAAGGTTTTTGAAATGGACATGCCAAAGGAATTCCAATACTGGATACTAGGAGCACACCCCACAAGTTTAAAAACTAAAGCAAAAAGATATTTATATAATATTATAGTGGCAACCACCCTGACAGCAATTACCCAAAAGTGGTTAACCACTGTTCCCCCCCACTACAGAATCTTGGCTTGCCAATTGCAAACATATTTTAGAGATGGAAAGGCTGACTGCTAAGGTACAACTGAACAAAGATAAATATATTAGTTGATGGATGCCCTTTTTTCATTATCTGGCAGCAACTCAGAATAAAGATGTTCTTGAGATATTGGCAGACCAGGATTAAGTGGAATTTGTGATGAACATTGAATGGGCAACAGGGCAATAGGCTAGGACAAAGCCAGGCAATGACATGTGCCACCCTTGTGTCCTTAGTTCCAATCCCCCTTTACTGTCATGGCATGTAACTATGTATAATAATGAAATTTAAGGTTTAGAGGGGTTTCCTCTATTCTGAATTATAGCCCAGGGCAATATTATTTATTATTGGGGGGGTTGGGATTTGTTTTGTTGGAATTTGTTCATTTTTTTGCTCGTAATTAATGTTATCGATACATTAGTTAACATATTTTAATTTATTAATGTTTGTGCTATGTATGACTGTAAAATTGACTATTTGAAGTTGTAATTGGTTTGATATGAAAAAACTGAATAAAGTATAATTACAAAAAAAAAAACTGTACTAAAACAGTAGTAGCAGGCAGGAGGCTGACAACTATAAACCAGTCAGCCTGACATCAGTGGTGGGAAAGTTTCTGGAATTGCTGCTGAAGGAAAGGATTGTGGAATAACTTGAATCCAGTGGGTTGCAAGACCCAAAGGAGCATGGGTTCACAGGGGGGAGTCATGTCAAATGAATCTGATAGATTTCTTTGACTGGGTGATAAAGGATTTAGATCATGGTGGAGTGGTAGACTTGACCTGCCTAGATTTCAGTAAGGCTTTCAACACCAGTCCACATAAGAGACCAGTAAGGAAGCTGGATAGCTTAGGAGTGGGTCCAAAGGTGGTAAATTGGATCAAAAATTGGTTACAGGATAGGCGACAGAGGGAGGTGGTAAACAGAGTTCACTTAGTGGAAGGCAGGGTAACTAGCTGAGTACCTCAGGGATCAGTGCTGGGACTGGTCCTCTTTAATGCCTTTATAAGTGATGTTGCAGAGGAGCTGGAAGGGAAGGTCTGCCTCTTTGCATATAACCCAGTGATGAAAGTGAACAGGAATGCACAGGAACTCAATTCTTGTACCCTTTTTTTGCAGCAGGAATGGAGTTCCTGTACTTCTTCCCACTGACACAAGAACTGAAATTCTTAAACCAGCAACAAAATGACAGTCTTTGCCCAAGCACTTGCCTCCTACCCCTTTGCCCTAGCATTTGTCTCTCACCCCTACCCCTTGGTTCTTTTCTTTCCCTCTGCCCTCCCTATCCCAGCTCCCACTGCCCTTCTCTGCCCCTACCTACCTCACCCTAACATTCAGCCTCTGCCTCTCTCTCTCTCTTCCGCAGGATGCTGGCATACCATGTACAATGCCTTAGCACAATTTGTGAACTGCTTGTCATTGCAACCCACGTACTGATGAATTTTTTTGTACTCTGTATGTATAATTTACTGTAACTATATTGTGTCTTCTTGTGTTAATGTAGCTAACATGGAACCTCTCAACGAGCATCCGCTCACAGGTGTTATCTAAGACTTCAATAAATAAAACAAATAAAAAAATAAAAATAAAAGTTTCTGGGCGTGTGACCTGAAATCAGGGTTTCCATAACAACACTTGACTTATACAACAATGCTATTTTCATAGAAATATTTCAATATCTCTAACTGAATTCACTAGTGTCTAAACAGATAGATGTGTCTTGACACATCCATCCTTCAGATTGAGGATCTTCATTCTGCATTCCATATTTGCCAATGCCTGAGTTCCTGTACTTCTTGTCTACCACTTGCACCACTGTGTATCACACCAGACCTGCAATAGGGTGGACACTCGATGGGGGGGGGTGGAAAGGATGAGCAGAGACCTGAGAAAACTAGAGAAGTGGTCAACGGTATGGCAGCTGTGTTTTTTATGCAAGAAAGTACAAAATAATGGATTTAGGGCACAGAAACCCAAGGGCAGAGTACAAAATAGGTGGAGTGGTATTGACGACCACCAAGCAGGAAAGAGACCTGGGGGTAATCATATCAGATGACATACAGGTGGCCTGGCAGTGCAACAGGGCAGTCAGGAGGCTAGTGGGATGCTGCTGGGAATAGGTAGGGATATCACTAGCAGAAAGAGGGAGATGGTGTTGCCTCTGTATAGATCACTGGTAATATCTCACCTACAATATTGTGTCCAGTTCTGGAGACCACATTTCCAGAAGGACAGAGACAGAGTGGAGGCAATCCAGAGAAGGGCAACTGAAATGGTGCAGGGTCTGCATCAAAAGCCCTGTGAGGAGAGACTAAGGGATCTCAATATGTACACCTTGAAACAGGGGGTGGGATATGATAGTGACCTTTAAATAGATCACAGGGGTAAATAAAGTACACGAGGGAAGTATTTTTCAGAAGAAAAGGTGTTCAAGAACAAGGGGACATGCAATGAAGCTGGGGGGGTAGGTTCAGGAGAGATGGGAGGAAGTACTTCTTCACAGAAAGAGTGGTGGATTCCTGGAACAGACTTCCAGTGGAGGTGGTGAGGGTGAAAACAGTGGTGGGATTCAAGAATGCATGGGATAAACACAAGGGAATCATACTGGAAAGGAAGGGGGGGAGGGAGAAAGAGCTGTAGATCTGGTACGTTTGTATTGATAGTTTAGGTAGGGAGGAATGGGCAGATTGGATGAGTCGAGCGGTACTTATCTGATGTCCAATTCCGTGTTTCTTTGCAAAAAGACAAAGAGAATCAGAATCTAACTACCAGTTACATCAACAATCTCTGCAGACTGTGACCAATCATAATGTGTTTTTAAACTAGAGATGCTTTAGGTGCCTTTACATGCCAGGCTCTGCACCACACTGACTGGTGCAGATCAATTGCAGTGTTGCCTTTTTTGTGTGTGAAGGCAACCTGCACTGCTTCCACAATGAGCATTCACTGAAACGGCATTCCCTGTTTTTCTGGGTTTGCCATTTCTGCGTATTGTTGTGAAGCACATCTAGTGGCCGTATAATCAGATGGCAGCATTCACATCTCAGCCCACGAAAGTGTCGCGTGACCCTCCGGGATCCTCGCGATCTCTCTTATCACTGCCTTCTGATGCTCATCCGAGCAGTATTATGCCTGAGTTCAGCTGCTTACATTTTCTGACAGCACAAAGAAAGCCGAACTCGGGCAAGTAATCAGTTTTGTGTAACGCTGGGTAAAAATGCTTTACAATGACTCAGAAAGTGGCACTTATACTGGGCATGCATTAATGCATATTCATAAGTGCATGCCCAGTATAAGCCCCACTTTCCAAGTCATTTTAAAGCATTTTACCAACATTCCAAAACTGATTACTGCCAGTTCAGCTTTGTGCTGTCAGAAATGTAAGCAGCTGAACTCAGGCACAATACTGCTCGTACAAGCATCGGGAGGCAGTGACAGTGAGAGACCATGAAGATCCCAGAGGGTCACGTAAGACTCTCTCCAGGATCGATTTGAGGTGTGCTGTGTAAAAGCACACAGATGAGAGGTGCAAAAATGCGAAGAGACCGCAACAAATAATTGCGGTGCAGAGGGGCACCGTGTAAAAGCACCTTTCGTGACTAAGGGAGTTGACAGTGTCTCTTTAAAGATCCTCTGACATCATTAAGACAGCTTTGTAAAAAAAAAAATAGGCACACTCTGGTTTATATTAGATGAATTTTCCTTCCCTATACTTTATTACGTATATGTTTCATGAAATGAGGACCTCTGTTAAGTGGGCTTCATCTCTTCTGCTGCTTGTCTACAGCCAAGAATACAGAGAAAGATAAAAGTGATTTAAGAGCCACAGGGGGAAGAACTATCAAGAGAGTCTGAAGAACTTGTGTATTTGTTAGAGAGGAGGAAGAGGAGGGATATGATAGAATCTTACAAACTGGGGTGGGGTGGAGTGGGGTGGATATAATAAGGTAGACAGCAGTGTGCTATTCAGACTAAATGGACAGACCATCACCAGAGATCACATCCTCAAGCTAGCAGGAGGAACATTTAGAAACAATGTGAGGAAAATTTATTTACGGAGAGAGTGGTGGACCTGTGGAACAGACTGCCCAGAGAAGTGGTAAGTGCTGGCACTCCCTCAGATTTCAAGACAAGATTGAATAGACACAAAGGGAGAGTTAGGGACAAATGGGAATATAAGAGTACAGAGACTGCAGAAATGGAGGAGGCGCCGAATTAGTAACTCTAGGTAGGAATACCACGCAGATTAGAAGGACCCTATGCATCTATGTATCCAAATAAAAAAATGTCACAGCTAGGTAATACAGGCATCTCAGTCCTGAGGGATTCCTGTTGGACCTCTACCATGCACCCACCACCACCACCTCTCAGCTGGAGGAAGACTTATTGAAAAGTCACTGTGTGCTAGCATTGGTAACATACTCAAACTCCAACATGGAGCAGCTTAATTGAATTCCTGCCATTGTTCACCTTGTGACCTATTAAAACCAGTTTCACACAAATTTGCTTGTGTGCCATTGTGGTTCTTAAAGTGCTGGTGGCGGGGGAACTTTAACAAAACATAACATTTAGACACAGTCCAGCTTGTATTTCTCATTAGGTCTGTATTTCTCCTCCTGAATATTTATTACTGAGATTATTTATACGAAAACTGGATTTCTGCTCCTGAAGAGTTCATCTATTCCTGCTGCTTCCTCCCTACCTGAAGTCATAGAGCATTGCTTGTGATCTCACAGTTACTCCCATGGCAACAGACTGTGATGTCACAACAGAGGATTATGACTTGGAGTAGGGAGTAAGCTATAGAGGCAGATGAACTCAAAATAAACAGTAAGGGATTATGATCATATATTCATACACATTTCCTTAGTAATAAATTATGGGGAGGAAAAATATATAAAATATAAATGGAATGCAAGCAGGATTGCACCTAATTATTTTTAAAAGTTTTCTTTGAAGAGTCAGTAGCTCTTTAATGAGCTGTCTGGCTCCACATGCTGACTGCTTTGGGAGTAGAGCAGTTAGTACTTGCTGTTACTGTTTTAATTTATTATAATTATAGATCGAGGGAGCATCATATGATGCTTTCAACCAATCACAGTCCTCCTTTTGTTAGTGCATGAGGAACTCTTATTTTGATATGAGGGCCTCACATAAAGCACCATGGCAACAGTTGATTGTCTGCTGGACGAGCTGATCCATTTTTCTGTTTTTAAACAAAGGTATTTTTCTAATTAAAAAAAAAAAAATCTCTAATGTATTGATATGTCCCCTATTGCCACTCATTTCAGGATAAATCTTGCATTTGTTGCATGTTAGAGTAGCTCAGCCTTGTGTCACTGTTTTCACATTATTTTATTTATTTAGTTTTTGGTAACTGGGTAAGGCCCACTAGGCACAAGTGCTTGTTTCCAGGGGTGACCTGGGAGCAATGGGGAAGTTAGCTGACTTGTTTAGAGTCATACAGTATGCAAGTGGAAGTTGTGGGATTCAATCCCCAGTCTGCTGGATGTACCAAGCTCAATAACAGCTCATTGCTCTAACCTCTAGGCTATACTGCCAGCCACATAAGACAAATGTGCGTAATACCACCCATCACCCACAACAAGCAGCATCAGGGGCCTTATTAACAAAAATGATTGTAACATAATGGGGAAATGACAATTTACAGACTTTTATCCAAAAAGGATATTATGTAAACTCTGTTTGAGTTTCACTGCATTCTCATAGTTTCAGCCTTTGCTGGGTTCCTTTGGTGGTTAGAAACTGAACTTTCTGTGAACTGCAAAATCAAATGTTAGCTGTGAGCAAAGACCTGTGCCTTCTCCTCCCAATGAAAAACAAATATTTAAAGCCCTCAATAGAATCAAATACATATTCAGGAAAAAGCATAAAGAACAAGAGGAAAAGGGCTGGGGCAGAAGCATTACCATTCTACATGCTGTGTCAGTGATGTTTGATGTAACCCACATCCATAGGTAGAGGAACCAGGGGGGTCAAGGGAGCTCATCAGATCCCTCCCTTCTGTAGCTATGCCGTAAGACAATGCATTTTGACCCCCCAAAAAAATGTTTTTAATCCATGGAGCAGCATTAATTTAAGAGTACTGAGGCTGGTGAACATTCTCTGAGGACAACAGGCAACCTGCTGTTACACTTTTTTGGTACTACAGAGAATCTAGGCAACAAAGTATATTTTTGAGAAAATCTTTTATATTAAAGTTTGTTTCACTATTGAATATGTTACACCATATAGTTATTTGGGCTTCCTTTTCCCACTCAAAATTGTCTAAAAATTGCATGTCCTGGCCCTGTTCTGCTGCGGCAATTATGAATAATCCATTCATTTCTGTGAATAAACCATGGATTATTCATAAAAAATGAGTGGATTATTCCACATTATAAACAACCAGGTAGACTGACTGAAGCACATTCAAGAATGCAATTATTTTTGCTGTGACCTGGGACGAGATGTTGAACTGATGCATGTCATAGTCTATGCAGTTCTAACCCCTCGCGGCCTCTCCCCCAACGTCTTGGTATGCCCAGCCACACTGCACGCATCATGCTGTTACACTTTCAGCAAGAATTAGGAAGGCTGCAGTTTCTAACCACCAAAGGAACCCAGCAATGCACCAATAACAGGTCCATTTTTATAATGAAAATAAAATTATCTGAGAAAAAAAGATTTTTCATAATTCACATTTTTCCGGATATTATGAAAGGGGAACAGTCAGCACTAAGAGACCCACACCCAAGTGTTGGGCTGGTCTCAATTTGCACTTTACTGGGTAAAACTTTTTTTACTTATTGTTTATTGCAGTATAGTAGAGTATATCAGACTGATTCTGCTTATTTGCAAGATGACATTTTCTGTAACTACAAATTCCAGAATCCCCTGCAGTGAACATCAGAGCAGGGCTTCAGCAGAGGAAGTTTCAGTAGCCTGTAGTGGATGTTAGAGTTTTTATAAGCTCTGATCTTTTGTTTTCTGGTCCCACAGTCCTCTCTGGGCAAAGTAAACCCCAGAGGACTGTACTTAGCTTTGGGAGAATAGCAGGACCAGCAAACATTTGATAGTAGCTTATCAAAGCTCTGATATGCACTGCAGACTATTAAATCTCCCACTGCTGCATCCCTCCTCTTATGTCATCTGCAGGGGATTCTGGGATGTGTAGTTATACAAAATGGCAGCTTGCAAATCAGCAGAGTCAGTCTTATGCACTCTATTACACGGCAGTAAACAGTGAGCAAAAAAAAAAGGTTTTTGCATACAAAGTGCAAACTGGGACCAACCCCACACTTGGGTATGGGACTCTTAGTGCTGACAGCTCTCTTTTAAGGAGTGACAGTGGAACATCATGGTTATAACACAGAGATGTAAACCAGGAGATCCCAAGTTCCACTCTCACCTCAGTTACTAGTTGTGACTTTGAGCTAGTTATAAATCTGATCACTCTCTGTGCTTAACGTCGCCTTATTTGTTAGTCATCATGTCAGTTTTTGTTAGCAATAATTTATTTCTGGCAAAAACATCAATATACCCATTTTTCTTTCGATGTTGTTTCATTCTTGAACTGATATGTGACTTTAAAGTGTTTAGACGTTCTGGCTCCCTTGTAATGCCCACCATGAAAAAAAGAAATGTCTAAGCCGGCCCAGTGGCGTGGAGGGCTGAGGTATCCATGCCTTACCTCCTGCCATGCCAGTGACCCGTGTTCATGGTGCGAGAGGGTCATCAGGGGTCAGCTGGGGAGGGAGAGGATTGTGCATCCAAAGGATAGCTCTCCTCTCCTGGGGAGAGGGGGAGTACAGGCTTGGCACTTCCCTAACACCTAGTGGTGGCTGGGTGTAGGCGTGCCATGAGCTTGTCACACATAGGGGGGATGGAGCAGCCAGCTGGTGTGCTGTGGTCAGCATTGCATGCTTCACTCAAAGAGAAACTGAACAAGGAAAAAAGGTGCCCTAGGTCATGGCAGCTTGATGGCTGCCCAATGGGTGCCCCAGCTTCAGGGGCATCACTGGAACTGGATCCAGACCTGGCGGGAGAGTTGGGGGTTCCCCACCACCCCACTGTGGGGGGCAAGCTGTAGGGAAGAAGGCAATGGCCCTAAAGAGGCTGGGGGAAGACCGGATGGTGGCTGGAGACAAAGAAGAGCAGATGAAACAAGGAGCCAACCAGGAGCCAGAGAGAAGAAGAGTAAGCAAAAAAAAAAAAAAAGAAACGTCTTGGTGCGGTGTGGTTTACCATTAGAAGCATGTGCCAGTACCATCATATTCCGTAGTATAAATCCAGTATTTGCAGTCAAATATCCAGGATGTAAGGGATTTTTCAATAGTGCGAGTGGTGGCCATCTTTAAGGATGAGTCAATAATTACAAAAATAGTTATAAAAGCCATTTTTTTTTTAAATCTCAGGAAATAAAAAAAACAGTGCATCATGAATCTAATTTTGTCAGGAATACATTTTTGCTAAAAACTGTATGATACAAATGCTGGACAAATAACTAATACTGCTGCTTTAAGTCTAGGCAGCTGTGAATTTATGTAGAAGCAG
Organism: Neoceratodus forsteri; assembly: GCA_016271365.2. Taxonomy (NCBI): domain Eukaryota; kingdom Metazoa; phylum Chordata; order Ceratodontiformes; family Ceratodontidae; genus Neoceratodus; species Neoceratodus forsteri. The sequence continues at coordinate 62,623,516 of JADMNL010000036.1, read as the reverse complement.
GACCCTACTGAAACTGAGATGGTCTCAGTTGGATATCCAGGGTAACTGATATTTCCAGTACCTGGCAAAAAATATATATATATAATTGCAGTTGGCCATATTGGTGGGAGTCACATCTAATAAACATTCCCCCCAAATTAGAATTTTGTGATACCTTGTTCTTCATTCCCAAAGGCATTTTCCATTAAACCATGCAATTTACCCCAAAATATTAATCTGTTTCCGCTGCTTTTCCTGCCCAGAGTCATAATTCTCTGCTTTTGACATCAGAATAATTTCTGTAGTAACACATTGTATTGTCATAAGCAAAGCAGGAGTCAATAACTTGAACAAATGAAGTCTGTGGGGAGAACTGTCTTCAATGATTTAAAAAAAACAACTGAAGGTCAAAAAATTTAAGCTTTGTGGGAATTTTTTGTAACTTCTGCTGATGTTAACTGTAAAGATTTTATCAGGAAATCGTAAAATCACTTTAAATAAATTAGCATATAAAATGTTGTTTTTTGAAAATGTTCTCTGTCCCTGCTAAGTTTAGTGGGTTGTTTGTTTTTAACTCTCAATTCTTGCCTGCAGCAACAGATTGGGTTGCGCCAGAGTTATGCAGACATGTTCTCAAGATAACGTTTCACTCAGGGACCATACCATTTCCTATGTTTTTTTTCCCTGTGATCTTCTCCCAAATTAAACATCATTTGATGGGGAATACTTTTGAGACTAATTGTTTTTTTTAATAAGAGTGAATCACAGAGCTAAAATATAAAATTCAAAAACAAAATGCAATTTCAAGTAATATTCTTTTCAGATGGGCAAAATAATGCTTGTCAAACATGACAAAAAGAGTCTTTCTCAAGTTTTCAAGGTCCCATCGGTTTAATTACTGTATCTGTTAGTAAATTACTGAAATTATAAATGGGATAGAAGTCATCCTGGAAGCTGATTGGCTAAAGCCAGATCTGACCCAGAATAATATCTCACTTTATTATCATGGTTCAGAACTAGGTACCAAATATCCCAACACTTGTGGGCCATTTCTACCTCTTTCTGCTTCCCATTGCACTACCCTTATTCCTTCCCCCAGGTCGCAGCTGTACAATTCTTTGTATTGCTTATCAGGTAAAACAATTTCAAGAAAAAAAATATATATGTATTTCTAGTAATATTCTTCAGGGTGTGATAAATCCTGGGGTACACCATCATTTAATTAGTGGATGAAAGAACCTGGGGTTTGCCTTGTATTGCAGGGGACCTGCTATATCTAATTAGAGAGCAATATTTGCAGTAGCCATTTTGCCCTATTTTGTAACATCATTTATCAGGAGGTTGAAAGCACTCAGTTTTAAATTGTGACTTGTACAGCAGGTGACCTGGTTCCTCCAGTTACAGTAGATAACAATATTATTGTGGTGGCAATTTTGATCCATTTTATAATATCATTTATCGTGTGGCTCAAAGCACTGTTACAGCTTATGCCTCACAGAGCACCCTAGACCTGAGGAAAGATATTGACTGGCTTGAATAGGTGCAGATGAGAGCGGCCAAGGCAGTTAAAGGTTGGAAAATATGGCATCTGAAGACCAACAGGCAGAACTGAGACTGTTCTCCATGACAACAAGACTCAGAGGTGACATAATTACAAATTTTTAAAAGAGATAAGCCCATCTAACCAAATACACAGCTTCCGAATGTAAAAGGCTAGAGATACAAAGAGCACACAATCAAGGAGAAATGGGTAGATTCTATGGAAATATTATAAAGAACAAGTTCACAGAATGAGTGGTGAACACTGGAACAGACATTCTGAACATGTTGTGTCAACTCACACTGGTTCTGTCCATGCTAGGGGGTTTTGTAACGTTACAGTTGGTCTGTAACCTTATAAAACCTGCAGACACAGTTTGCGTCCACACTACAACATGCTTTATCTGTGCTCTGAACCGGTTTAAAGAAACAGTACTCAAAACCTGATCAGAGCAGGTTTTGAGCATGGTTGCAGCCCAACACGGTTGCCTGAAACTGTTTTAACAGTGGTGTGGACGCACACCGTACTGTAAAGTGGTTTAAGACAACTTCCATGGACTGTCTTGGCAAATGTTTTCCTCTTGAAAGAAAAGAGGATAATGCTACTTACATTCCTGTCCTCGCCATGGGATCCCAAATCGATTGGTGCTATTTTTAGCCCAATCGGTTAACATGCCCGTTCTCGAGTATCCCGGCATGCATTGGGCGCCCGCGGGACTGCCGCAGGTATGCCTGGGAACTCCAAAGGGCATCCTCCAAAGTCGGCTGCAGTGTGGACGGAGGACAACTGTTCTGAAAACCGTTATAAATTTTTTTTTTTAAAATGGTTTCCAAAAGTGCTGATAGTGTGGACAGGACCCTAGTTTCTACCGTCAAGCATTGACTAGATAAGCGCATTGAAGATAATGAGGTGACAGGGTGTTTCCCCTTACTGTACTAGGAAGAGTGAGGAAGGCTTGTTCTTTTCCTGAGCTATAATACACTCTGCATGTTTACTTTGCAGCAAAGTCCTCAAATTGACCAAATATAAAATCCATCAATTTCTTATTTGCAAAGCTGTTCAGTTCTGACATGCTAAGGATGCATGGGGAGATACTCGGATATTTATTAGACATATTCAGAATGTTGCCATTAAAGCAGCAGTGCAACGAAATTGGGCAAAACATTTGACCCCACCATTTTATCACTATATAAGGTTCCAGGCATCTTCTAGATATATATTTGGTGGTAATTTTTTTTTAATTTCACTAACATTTAAATATTTTATAAATGTTTAATTTTTTTCTAAAAAAAAAAGTTGACTGCCACACTTTGCATAGAAATTGTATTGCAGATGTGGCAACGGTTAGGATTAAACAAACAAACAAAAAAAGACTATGCTAATAGTTTCCTTAACTGTAGCTGAAACTAGGTTTTCTGGAAAAAAATGTTTTTCATTGCACTGCTGCTTTAATACATAATTGTAAATTGTCTATTTTTTTATTTCTACAAATGGAGATCAAATAATTTACTAGCTTATTGCTTTTACTTCCTGGCTTATACTTCCACTAACAACTGCTGTGGACATGCTGCGACACTGCTGTATCATAGTGGCGCTGACGACCACTCTCTGTTTTTCCCCTGGGGTCAGTGTTTCTCAATGTGTCAAGACTGAGGCAACAGTGCACAGTAAAAAAAAATCTGGAATACTGTATGTCTGAAGATGTGAGGCAGTATTTTGTACTGTTTGCTACTCTAATTACAAAAAGCATAATTCAGATAGGATGTCCCACTTTGCCAGAAAAATCTGTGCCCGCACACCAGGATTTATGGAAACCCTTTCTGTCCTCCAGGTACTCTGCAGATGATCCCTCCTGAGGGGACAGTGCAGACTTCCCCTGCAGGTGCACCTGGACAGCTTGCCATGGCCTCTGTTGCTCTGATTTTATGACTCCTTCCTTCCTAAGGCAGGTACCTCTGCCTGCTGCCATGTATTTAATATGTCTGCCTGCTCCTGCAAATATCCCTTAGCTATGTCCTATGCTATGCTTGGGGGCAGTGCTGGGTTCAGTCCTCTTTAGTGTCTTTATGGGTGACATTGCAGAGGAGCTGGAGGGGAAGGTCTGCCTCTTTGTGGATGACACCAAAATCTGCAACATGATGAACACTTGGTGGGGGAGTGGAAAGGATAACCAGGGAACAACTTTTCTCAGCATGTAAATAACTGTTCTAAGTTGCTAATCATTCTCCTTTCACATTTCCTCTTCATCTCTTCCACTCTTTCCCTTCAGAACTCTATGGCTTTCCCCCATCCCCCCTCCCCCCCGTTATATCGCCTGAGCTCCCTTGCTCACTTTAAAATGCTTTGTCCCATACCTTCTCACCTCTGACAAGGTTTCTGGGCTGATGCCTTCCCTTACCCTGTTGTTTATTAGATATTAGACTGAGTCTGTTCTCATTTTCCTGTAAAGGGTCATTTCATAAGACCCCACCCCCTCTAATATGACCCTTTGAATTCCAGGTTTTAATCAAATACGCACCTTGGCATATATTGTACAATGCCACATATATTGAAACTTCTCTAGTTATATACTCTTGTAATGTTTTGCATAATTCCTTGTTTTGTTTGTTCTCCATCTCATACTTTCCCAATATGCATTGTCGTCTGACTTGGAACCTATGAAATGATCTTGTTCTCAAAGGTGTTATCGAAAATGTCAATAAATAAATAAATAAATAAAACTCAAGGATGGTTAAGGGTTTGGCAGCCAGGTTTCAATGTGAAAAAGTGCAAAATAATGCATTTGGAGTACAAAAACCCAGGGACAGAATGCAAAATGTATTTATTTAATTTTTTATCTATTGAAATGTTTCACCAGAAAAGGCACACTGAACAACAAGTTGCTCATCTCACAGTGTGTCCTTGGGGGAGAGGATACAGGGAACTCATACATACATACATACATCTAACCAAACATTACTACAATTTGTACAGTAATGCATGATAATCCAAAGGATTACAGATGGTAATGTACATTAAAAGTGCAATAATGAAAGTATATATTGTTAACAATCTCAAGGGAACAGATAAGTGCTACCTTCTAGAGAGCCAGCTTTAGCCAAAGGGAGCCAAAAGAACACTGGATCAGTTAGCAGGTGGTTTGAGCAGAGTAAGGAGTGGGAAGAGGGGTATTAGCCACAGGTACAATTTACCGAGAGGAAATTTTGTTGGGCTGAAGAGAAGTAGTGGGGGGGGGGGAGGATGAGTAGCAAATCTGGTGAGAAAGGGCATTCCATAGTTTAGGGAAGCGATGCAAGAAGGCCGACTGACCTACGGCAGTTGACCGACGAGGAACTACCAATAAACGAGAGTCATAAGATCTAAGGAAATGGTCTGGTGGAGGAAGGATGGAAAGAGAGGAAATAAGATATGGGGGGGAGTATTCTGAACCAAATTTTAGGCACAAATTTGGCACAATGGAGGTGGTGATGATTTTCTGGTGAGGAAAAAAACAGGGAGTGGTAGAGATTACAGTGATGGATGAGAGGGGAGGAGTCCAGAGTGAAGCGACAGAAGGAGTTAAAAAGGGTATCCAGTCTGGTTAAGGAACACTTGGGAGCAGCACTGTAGACTACATCACAGTAGTCAAAAATAGAGGTACCCTTATGGGATACCGAAGCTGAGGGTCCCGACATGTATGGGCCCAGCATCAGTATCCCAAAATTAAGGATGCCCGACATTTCAACCCAACAGTGAAATGTCATTTCGCTGGGTGAAATTGTATTTTGCCCAGCAAAATGCAGGTTACGCCAGGCGGAACATGGTTCCGTCTGGCGTAACCATATGAGGATGGCGGAGTGAGGTACTGGCTGAGCTGCCCCATGATGTGGAGCACTAATGCTTCTACAGCTCAGCCAGCAGGCTGTCGGGAATGTGGTTCTGTTCCTGCAGCAGGAACTTTTCTTAAAAATAAATTTTCAGCCCCCCCCCGAACCTAACAACCAACTCTGAGGTCTGCTCCTCCTCGGAGCTGGTTATTTTAGTTAGGAGGGTGCGGGGGGAAAAGCCCCCTGCATAATGCAAGTCCCCATCAGAATTTTGATTTTTGGTCTCCCAACCTCAGCATAGTGTAGGTCGGGAGACTGCATTTCGGGATTACATAGGTAATCCAAAATAGGTAGGATCATCTTCTGGACACATTCGCACTTGGCTGGTAGTGGAAGGCAGTTGTGGTTCCTGTATAATGCATCAGGCTTGGGGTGCTGCTTCTTCAGGATGGCTTCCACATGCCCAGAGAAGTTGAGATGTTGGTCAAGCCAAACCCCCAAGTAGCTAAAAGATGAGGTGTCCTCAAGGACTGTCCCATCAACAGTATGGAAGGATGGCAGGGAGGGGAATCTGGCAAGTCTCTACCTAGTGCCAAAGGTCATTGAGACTGTTTTTTTAGCATTTAGGGAGAGTTGATGGGAGCTGAACCAGTGCTGAACTTTATTGAAGTCATGCTGAAGTCTTGTTTCTACATCAACAGAGGACTGGCCTGAAGTGAAGAGGACCGTGTCATCGGCATACAAATGGATTGAGGTGGATGAGCAGGCTGAGGGAAGGTCATTTAGCAATATGAATAATAAGATAGGGCCCAAAATGGACCCCTGGGGTATGCCAGTGTTGATGGGGAGAGGAGGGGAAGGGATATGGAGTTGGCTATTCTGACCGACTGGGTCCGCCCTACTAGGTAGGCATTGAACCTGTTTGTGGCAGAGTCGGTAGGCCAGCCGAAAAGAGAGAGAGGTTAATAGAAGGGTGTGGGAGATGGTGTTGAAAGCTTTTGCTAGGTCAACAAAGATTGCTGAGGTGATTTGGCCACTGTCCATCCCTGAGAGGACAGAGTCAGTGAGCCTAAGCAGGGAGGTAGTGGTGGAATGATTCTTCCAGAACCTAGATTGGAATGGAGTGAAAACATTAGAATCAGAGAGATAGGAAGAGAGCTGTGAGAGTACCAGATGTTTTTAGAGCTTAGTGAGGGTAGAAAGGAGAGAAATGGGGCAGTAGTTAGCAGTAGCAGATGGATCATGGCCCTTAGGCAGGGGAAGAACAGTGGCATGCTTCCAAACAGATGGGATAGTAGCCATAGCGAGGGAAAGGTAGAGAAGGTCTAATAGAGGAGCAAAGATAGCCGGAGCTGATAGATATAGCAATGTAGGGTCCAAACCATCAGCCTTTAGAGGGATTGAGGGCATATAGTGCATCCAAGGTGTCAGAAGGTGACATTTTTGAGAAGGAGAAGGAGTTAGATGAAGGGAGAAGTCTGGGGTGGGGTCAGTTGGTAGTAGATGAGATGGTAAGGAGGATAGGAGAGCAGAGGCACAGGAGGTGAAATATGAGTTAAATTCAGTAGCAACACTAAGAGTGCACTAATGATCTCAAAGTGGGGGGAGTGATACTGATGGCCATAAAGTGGGGGGAGTGGTACTGATGGCCACAAAGCAGGAGAGAGACCTGGGGGTAATCATCTTTGATTACCTACATGTGGCCAAGCAGTGCAACAAGGCAGCTGGGAAGGCTAGTGGGATACTGAGGTGCATAGGGAGAGGTATCACTAACAGAAGGAGGGAGGTGGTTTTGCCTCTGTATAGATCACTGGTAAGACCTCACTTAGAATGCTGCATACAGTTCTGGAGGCCATATCTTCAGAAGGACAAAGACAGAGTGGAGGCTGTCCAACTGAAATGGTGCAGGGTCTGCATCAAAAGCCGTATGAGCAGAGACTAAAGGAACTCTGTATGTATACCCTGGAAGAGAGGAGGGAGGGAGATAGGGGCATATGACAGAGACCATTAAATACCTCACAGGGGTAAATAAGGTACAGGAGGAAAGCATTTTTCAGAAAGAAATGTGCTCAGGAACAAGGGGTCATGCTATGAAGCTGGAAGCGGGTAGGTTCAGGAGAGATGTGAGGAAGTACTTCTTCACAGAAAGAGTGGTGGATTCCAGGAACAGCCTACCAGCCAAGGTTGGGGGTGTAAACAGTGGTGCAGTTCAAAATGCATGGGATAGGCATAAAGGAATCTTACTGGAAAGGAATGGGGAAGGGAGAAAGAGCCAGAAATCAAGTAGGGTCTGCAGTGATACTGAAGGTAGGGCAAAATGGGCAGACTGGATGGGCCAAGTGCTCCTTATGTGTGGACAAATACCATGTTTCTATATATTACTGCGGTAACCTATATTGGTTCATATGATGTTGTTCTCCTTGTACTGACTGTTTGAACCTTATATCCAAGTTTGACTGTCTGTCATACTTTGTAAATGTTTCCTGCACTTTTGTACTCCCCTGGGTATTGTGGATTGTTTGTGTGTTTGAAAATCTTAATAAAAGAATTAACTTCAAAAAAACAAAACAAAAAAAACTGTAATTCAAAGTGTTTTTTGTTGTTGTTGTTAAGTCTTTGGTAACCAGATAAAGCCCACTAGGCATAAGTGCCTGTTTCCAGGGGCACCCAGGGAGTACTGAGCAGGTTAAGTGACTTGCTCAGAATCATACAGTATGCAAGTGAAAGTTGTGGGAATCAAACCCAGGTCTACTGGCTGTGCCAAGCTCATTCACAGCTTGTTACTCTGACCTCTAGGCTATACTGCCATGCCAGTTTTGTGCAAATCATGTGCCAGTTTCAATGTGGCTGTGATAGGGAGAGGCATGTGATTAATTACGAGGCAGTGCAGTTTCCAAGAAAACAATCACTGACATTCACAGAACTATGCGCGAGTGGCACTGTTGTGGATATAAAAGTACCTCACATGCAGGGATAGACAATGGTTTCTATGTAAAATATGGGATGAAGATTTAAAATTAAAGTAATAATTTGCTTTATTTATTCAGCTATTTATTTATTTATTCTCTTGGTAACTGGGTAAGGCCCACTAGGCACAAGTGCTTGTTTTCAGGGCCAACCTGGGAGCACTGGGGAGGTTAAGTGACTTGCTTAGAGTCACACAATATGCTAGTGAAGGTTGTGGGAGTCCAACCCAGGTCTGCTGTATACACCAAGCTCATTCACGGATTGTTATCTTATCCTGTAGGCTATACTGCCAGTCGTAATTAATTGTTTGTCATTGCTATAGTTTAAGCCATAAGAGATCTGGAATTATGGAGGGAATTGTGATACAGTATAACATGGTGGTTAAAAAGAAGAGATGTGAACCTGGAGACTGGGGGACCCAGATATTGTCACAGTTGGTGGTGCCACTAATTCATAATGCAAAGAGGCCTTCCACCATTAAAAACTGCTCTTCTCAAAGCTCAGACCCCATCCCCAGTGACGAAATCCCAAGTGCAAATGAGCAGCTGGCATTAGTCTGCATATTTTCTGTGGTTCCATGTCAGATGGGTGACCGTGGAAGGGCGACCTGCAGAAGAGCGATGTCAGGGCGGTGAAAACAATTTTGCCACCCTGACAACCTCGGCGCATGGAAAAACGGCGCTGAGGACTGAAAATACTTACTTTCTGTGTGGGGGCTGCAGAAGCCCAACCCCCCACACAGGGATTTGTCCCCGCACCCCTACTTAAGGATTCTCAACCCAGGGTGGTGCATGTTGGGGTATGTGAAAGCAAAAAAAAAAATAAGGTTTTGGGCCGGGCTCAAGAAAAGCACAGTAGTGCCCGGACCCAGACCTGAACCCAGAACCCCAGCACCTCAAGCGGAGGCCAACCCCCTATGCCATGGTGCAGCTTGGCAGCTGACTGCAGCACCACCTCCTACAACCCCTCCGCCCCTCCCAGGCCAAGCTCACTGTGCTCGTTCCCTCCCCACCACGTGCATGTACATGTAGCGACATCCTGTCGCTAGGGTTGCTCACCCCACAACATCCAGTCGCCCTTCCTGCCCCCTCGCCTTTTGGGCTTTCGCCCATATTGCGTTGCTGTTTCGGATGGCACCGTGATTCAGGCGCCCACCTCATGTGCTACCTTTTTGGCACATGCTGGATTGTAGGCACCCAAACAGGAAGCTAGTGCAGTGCGTACGGGCAATAAAATCAATGCAAAATAGGCCAAAAGGTCTCACACTTGCATCTCATACAGGCTGTCAAAACGTAACACAAGACTGTCTTGTAAGAATATACAAAAAGCTTAATTAAACTTATACAGTTAATTTAGAAGTCTTGCAGGGCATATCGCCAGAAGTACAAAAATCTGGTAGTGGCTACCAAACCAGGCATTGGGGGTTTGGTGGCCACTGTCACACTTGGACCACTGATTCTGATCCCTGTATAATTTTTTGTTGTAAATACAAGAAATTAATGTATGATGACTGTGTCAGAGGAAAATACTGTCTTACTGGAACTGACACATCAAGACCCCCAGGGATAAGTTCAAAGGACAGGACATAGCTAAACTGCAGATATCTGTGGTGCAATTACCTTGTCCATTTGCTTTCATCCCAGGAAATAAAATTAGCCATTCATAATGCCTTCAGGGAAATCCTTTGACTTGCAATAGTTGTCAGGAAGAACCTGTGTTGGGAAGGGTGTCAGAGCGAAGCCAGAATGGACATTGAAGAGAGGTTGATGTCTGGGCCAGGCAGGACCCAGACGAATTTGGAAGGCCCAATATACATTCCTGGGGAACCCTTGAATTACACCCGAGAGACCTTTGATGTGTTGATTCCAAGGCCCAGATGAAATTAAAGAGGCAAATACACTTTTGCTTTGAATACAGTGACTTAGATCAAATAAACTTTTGAGATGTATGTGTAGCAGAGCACAAACCGGTTTTATCTGGTTAACCTGTGGAGAGGAAAGTCAGTGAGGTCACCTATCATGCTTTTTTTTAATTATATCTTAATTGGACATCCTGTGATATAAAATATAGATTTTGTTACACCGAGGCGGAGTTAGGTGACCTCGGAGAGAAGGCCAGCTCAAGACTGTTCTTAAGCCTACTGGAAACCTTAAAAGACACACAAGACAATATTGTATTTCTGACTGAAACAAGGACATCAGCACTGGAAGATTCAGAAAGTAAGGACTGTAGACAAGTTTAGTCTGAGAGTTATTATTTGTAGAATCTGCACTTTTAACCTATTTGTTTTAGGGCTGTATGTGTGGGGATATTTTTGTTTTGTAAAGTTTTCTGTTTTCCCATTTTTAAAGTAAAGATATATATATTTTAAAACAGAAACTGCCTGGAGTGCCTTGACATTTCTTTTTTATTTTAAGTGGAGCTTTTAAAGGTTATAAGTAACACTGTGTGTGAGCTTATTGTATACCAAACTAGGAAACGGATAGAGTTCTCTAAAGTCTTGCATAGAGTTCTAAGGGTTCATTTGAAAGACCTGGTTGGGTGCCCGTAGGCAAAGATATCTGGCCCCCCCCGAAGACAGAATTATCTGAGCCTGATAATTGGGTACGCTAACAAGAGGTTATCAGTTTGAATCCCTCCAGAACTTGAGACTAAGGTGACTTGAACCCACAAAACAGACAAGAGGGTTACCTTGTTCTGTTCACTGTCCACAAATCATATGCTCAGAGGTTGGCACTTTGGGAGTAGAGGGCTGACCGGCTGAGCGAATTTGTGACAGCCACTACCAGCCTGTACAGGATGCAACTGCGAGGTCTTTTGGCTTGCTTTATATATGGGGTAGGTAGTCACTAACATGCTGGCTTGCAACAGGTGCAGAGGTCTAGGTATAGCATAGTACCAGTCACATGATGCAAGCACTGGCCAGATGGCGCTACTGCCCTTGCTTTCACCATCCTCCTCACCCTCATGGTTTTGCCTGCTTATAGGTTGACATTCTCCTGAATTTTCATATTGTCTTCATGAAGTCCATGGTGGTCTAGTGGTCCATCTCCAACTCCAAGCTCTTTATAATACTTGGAGTAGCTATGGCATCAGTAGACATTATACGTCCATGTTTTTAGCTACCCTGACATTAGGTATAATAGTCTTTTAAGTTACCAACATCCATAAATTTATGTAACCTTTATTTAAAGGATTGTTACAGTTTACTATATTTTAGTTATTCTCTATGTATAGCACAATTTCCTGTTGTTCATCCTAAAATGTGTGTTTTGCAATTTTCTTATCGTTAATTCTTATATTAGGGCTTCATTCTTGAAGGTAATATTTAGATAATTTAATATTTCTTCTTCATGCTGTATTTTGCAAAATAGTAAGAGGACCCCTCTTATTCTTCTCCTATGTAGGCTATGCAATGATAATTGTTTAACCCTTGCTGTGCTGCAGACTCATATATCAGTCAAAAATTCTTATACATTCTAATTCTGTTGGCAGCCTAAGGGTTAAGTCTGTCTTCATAATGTAAGTTTTCCACACATCTCATAATTTTGATGGTTTTGCATTGGATTCTTTCAATTTTATCTCTACCCCATATAATGAGCCCCCCCCGAACTTTGAACAGTAATCTGTGTGCAGTCTTATATATGATTTATAAATCGGTAGCAGTATTTTCTTTGGTTTAATGACTGAAGTGTTTACCTCTCCCCGGTGGCCAGTGCAACATCCACTCCTGTCTGATCCTTTTTCCTTGCAGACAATTTTCTGCCCTTTAGTCCTGTGGACATCTCCATCCCCTGTTGTATTTACTGGGCCAGTTTGGTGGACAGTGCCACCCCCCCCCCGTGTAGAACTGTTTATAATGGTTCTACAGCACAGGAGCACTTTGGCATAAAATTGGGTGAGCAGAGGTCAATGAGCAAATGACAAGTACTTCAGTAGTCATTGCAACCACTAACTAAGCAATAATACATGACAGGGTGTGAATTATGGTGATATAATCCTACCATAATCCTACCCCTCAGACATGTTCCATCAATATCAGATCAAAGGGGAATTCTACAAAACAAATTTAAGAGGGCATTGGCATAATCAAAGAATAGTCACTGAGTGGAATAAACTACCCAGTAGTGTGGTTAACAGTCCAACAATGGACAGTTTTAAAACAACCTTGTACGCTTATATAGGTGATAGAAAATATGCCTATTTATGATTTACTTTTTGAGTCTCTATAGCCCTCGGGCTCCTGACTCATATTCTGCTATGAAGCTATGTTGTTAGGCACAAGGTGCAGCTGAGTGCTGTTAAGTTCACCTGGGAAGCTCAATTATATCACTATAATGGCATACCCCAAAGTGTCTTATTGCATTTAAAAATGTCTTTTTAATGTCTGACTTAAAACGAATAAAAATAAAAAATCAAATCATTATTTTAAAAACATAAAATTAAGACCTTTCATTGAAATATATTTACTTTGTAACTTTGCAGACAAAAAAACATTCTGGTAAAGGGGGTAAACTAATAAAAGACGATAAAAAACATGTCTAACACACACTATAAAAAAACATCAGTTACCTAATTTATATTTCAGACCACTATGGGTATTTTAAATGGAAATGTGTTTAAAACTATTGAACCTGCCAGGTTGGTTTGGGGGGGGGGGGTGGATGTCACCTGAAAACACACATCCCAGATTAAAATTCATGTGGTGTTATGAATTTTAAGAATTTCCATAGGTAGTTTGGGTTTGCTTGTGCCCATGTAACTATTCCCACTTTTCCACTTTGTTTGTACTACCTTCTTTCCTCACCCTGGTTCTGTTTTCTCTCTTTCCCCACATTCAGAAACACCCTTGCATGCAGTCTCAGTACAAAACAAGCATTTGTCAATGCTGAATGTTGGCTTTGTCATTGCCGAATGTTGGCTTGCTGGCATTGGCATTGGTAGTGCAGGAGTTAGAGAGATGGAAAGACATTGATCACATAGGGTCAGTGGCCACATACAATGTATAGGGCCTATGGGCAGACTGGATGGGCCTAACGGTCCTTATCTGCTGACAGTTTCTATGTTTCTGTGCATAATAGGAATGGCAGTGAAGTACTGAAACTAACCCCAACCCCACCCCCACCCCTGCAGAGACTGAAAGGCATTGGGGTGTGCCTTTGGGTCATCGGCCAAAATGCTTAAACCATTCCACCTCACCCCACCCTTAAGACAGCAACAGGTGTTATGGTGTGCCTTGGGGGGGTCTTTGGCCCTTATGCTCATCCCATTCCATAAGGAAATAAGCTGAGATGGGTGCAGTATAGGAGAATAGAGTGAACATTAGGGCCGAAGATCCCAAGGCACACCTCGATGTCTGTCAATGGCTGCGGGGGGGGAATGCCATGAGCATTACGGCCGAAGAACCCAAGTCACACCCCTGATGCCTGTCAGTCTCCACAGGGTGGTGTGTTACAGTTGGAAACCCTAACACTCCTGGTGTTTGTTGGTATTTTTGCTCCAGATTTTCAACATGGGCTTTTTGGGACCCCACCTCATGAACAGTGGCACTATCATTTCATTACTCAATCCCGAAAGGTGATTTCACACAGCAACTGAGCGATTCAGTGCCACAGGTGTGAAAACACATTTTGGGCAGGATGTGAAAAATGACAGCTGTACTGTCATGAGGAGGTATGAAAAAATGGCAATGCTGAAAATCTGGAGTGAAAGAATGAAAAATTGGCAAAGTTACGAGTGTGGGTAGAAACTGCGCAACACATGCCCATAACGCAATCAATTGTTGGCATTGTTTCACCAAATTTTCAACATTGGCATTTTGGGACCTTCCTTCATGAACAGTGGCAGTTTGATTTTGTTAATCTGTCTCGAAAGTTGATTTCCCACAGCGGCTGCTCCGTTCTGTGCAACAGGTGCGAAAACACATTTCAGGCAGGATGTGAACAATGACAGCTGTACTGATCATAAGGAGGTGTGAAAAAATAGCAATGTTGAACATCTGGAGTGAAAAGATTAAAAATTGGCAAAGTTACGAGCGTGCATAGAAACTGTGCAATGCACACTCGAAACGCAGTCATTTTTTTGAATTTTTCACCAAATTTGCAACATGGGCTTTTTGGGACCCCACCTCATGAACAGTGGCACTGTCATTTCATTAATCAGCCCCAAAAGGTGTTCCGCTCAGCGACTGCGAAATCACCTTTCAGGACCGAATAATGAAATGATAGTGCCATGCTCACAAGGTGGGGTCCCAAGCACCCCATGTTGAAAATTTGGAGCCAAAATTCCTAAAAATGGCTGAGCTATAAACATAAGTTAAAACTCCCATTGACAGTCATTATATGCACTTAGCTTTGATTCTTCAGTTTACCAGTCGGCTTTGAAGAGTGCAGATGTGTCCCACTCCACAGAAGATCACTGCTCTCAACCTCCAGAGGTAAGTATGGGGTAATGGGGGGGTGCAGGGAGGTGGGTGCTCAGTGCGAGGGTGGGCTTGGGGGAGGAGCAGTGGAGGGACTATGAGGGACCATTTTCCTTTTTGTAGATTAGAAAAAATGCCGGGGGACTTTTTTTTAATTTACAGGTTAAAAAAAACAAAAAAAAACATTTGGGCAGCCTGGGATGAGCTCCCAGTGTGCCATATGGGTTGGGGGGGGGACATGATGCAGACGGGGATTGGGCACCCCATTGGCAAAGAAAGTGAGCTTGGAGGAGGGGGGAGGAAACATGATGCTGACGAGGATTTGGTATCCCCATCGGCAAAGACAGTGAGCTTGGGGGTGGGGGCATCTGTAACTGGGAGTGGGCATCCCGGTGTTGTAAAAATAAATATATGAAAAAAATGTCTGGGCACACTGTGTGTCACAGTGTTGGGGGATACATACTGACTTGGTGATTGGGCACCCCGATGCCGGCTTTCTGGGGAATGTGTGTGGCAGGTGGCAGGAGCTGCTAATGTGGAAAGGCGCCCAAGGGCTGATTTATTTATTGAAATGTTTCACCAGGAAAGGCACAGTGAACAAACAAGTTGCTCTTGTGAAGCAAGGCCCGGGGACAGAGTGCTCATCATGTGGCAGGAGCCGATGAGGTTACCGGTGGGGGAGGAGGTGCCGCTGCAAATGACGAAACTGTCCATGATTGCAGTGGCAGATTCATTTCCACTTCTTGGCTCTCTTTGAAGCTGCTGTCACCACCAGCATACTCACTGATTGGCGGCTGAGGGACACACCCACAAAAGCGTCTCCTGCATTCGCCACAACACTGACGCACCTCTGAAATGTACCACTACCACAAGATGTTGCTTATGTGTGTGTGCACAAGTCAGCATAAAAAACAAACATTTTATTTCTAGTTTTCATTGTTCTAGATATTTCTGGCATAATTCTTTTGTAGTAACACAATTTTTGTGCATGTTTCAAGTCAATTTCCTGTAAAGTATTGTATATCATGTGGCTCACTACATGTGGAATTGTATGAGTTTATCACATGCAGCACTGAAACCTCCATTGGCATACATTCATTTCTTTCTTTCTAAAATTAAGACACAGTACTTGAGAAAATATACTTATTGAGTCTATTTTCCAGTAAAGTTTAAGTTTCAAGTTTGTTTATTTGTTCAGTTATGGCCATTACAAAATGTAAAAAAGAGAAAGCAGTTAAAATACACATGCACTGTGGTACAGTATAAACAAAAAAGGCATGGATCATTTACTTAATATGCATACATACACATTAAATAATAAGAGAGTAGTATGTAGATTTTCTCTTCTTTTTTCCTTACTTTCCCAGATTAAAAAGACAATACATTGTTATTGCACAATAAAATCCTGTATTCCTTTTTTGCTCATTTTTTTGATTTCCAGAAGATAAAGTGCTATGTTATTCAAGATCTCAGGATTCTCTGAATTGAACAGAAGATCAGGGATATAGCTCGTAGGTATATATAACATAGTAGATAATGTATGGGCATCAGTTAACAAACAACGCTGTATTCACTTCGAGAGGTTACCATGGCAACTGTGTAAACCTCGACAGCGAAGCTCGAGAGGTTTACTGTTGCCTGGTAACCTCGAGAAGTGAATTCAGCAATGTTGTTAACTGATACCTGTACATTGTCTTGTGTAGTGTATGGGCATCAGCTGAACAGTTCTTGATTGTACAAGTGGTTACCTCACGCTCCTAGTGAGGATTGTGCTGTTGCTCACCCTGCTGACACCAACACGACAGGAATAAGCCCCGCTTGGTCCATGTTCTCCCACTGTCCCGGACTCAAGTTTTTAAATTAAATATGACGCTACCCACCATCAGGATTGTCCCTACCATCAGGGCTGTCCTTTCATCAGCGCTGCTGTCTTTTTCTAAAATGATCTCACCACTGTGACTGTATCCCCATGATCTGTCCTCCACGCGCTGTTTAAACTGAGCCGAGCATCGCTGACTGCACATGCGCAATGAGGATCAATGCTGTTGTACCATCGATGTGACATCCTCAAGATGGTACAACACTATGTTGACGTCACATCGATGGTACAACAGCATTGTGTTCCCATCGAATTTTATGCACAACAGCGGTCTCCCATACACTATAAGCCTATAAACTTCCCCAGAGATTTTGTACAAGCTTGACTATACCTTGGGCATCTTAAAATAACGTGTTTTAGGTCCTCTAATTCTTGCAGAGAACAATAATAATTTTTTGTCGAATTTTGGTCTTCGTTATATCTTGATTCAATAATATTGCTTGGAAATGTTTCAGATATGAATTGTGTTATCACATTTCTGTGCTATGGTTGTTGTACCATATCCAGGTATGGTTTTAAAGCATGTTCGCTTGTATTGTTAACTAACCATTTTACAACTTTTTTTTTTTCCATCCCTTAACTCAGATTCCCTGGACTTATTCATTATTATTTTTGCAGTGTATTTTGTATATACTGGGTTACATAGCTACATAGACACGTAGACACTTTCAGCAGATAAGGGCCTATGGCCCACCCAGTCTGCCCATTTGAGCTTGTAAGTTCTCTTCACATTTTTCTAAGTCTGTTGCCCCTTACCCCAGGCCTCTAGAATTCCCTTAGGTCTATCCCATGCAATCTTAAATCCCATGATTGTTTCAGCCCTCACCACTTCCTCTGCCATGCCATTCCACTTGTCTACCACCCTTTCTGTGAAGAAATTCCTCCTGATGTTTCCTCTGAATCGCCCTTCCTCCAACTTCATCCCATGCCCTCTAGTCCTGGAATATCTTTTTCATTGGAAAACAGTGTATTCCTGCACCCTGTTCTTCCCTGTAAGGTACTTGTATGTCTCTATCATATCCCCTCTCTCCCTCCTCTCCTTCAGGGAGTACGTATTCAAGTCCTTTAGCCTGTCCTCACATGACTTGTGATGCAATCCCTGTATCATCTTTGCTGCCCTCCTCTAAACCTTCTCTACCCAGTCTATGTCCTTACATAGGTAATGTGTCCAGAACTGTACACTGTACTACAGGTGGGGCCTCACTAGTGTCTTGTATAGTGGAATTATGACCTCCCTTTTCCTGCTGGTGGTGCCCCTGCCTATACATCCCAGCATCCCATTTGCTTTACCTGCTGCCTTGTTGCACTGTTTCCCACCTTGGGGTCATCAGAGATGATATCCCCACGGTTCTTTTCCTGCTTAGAATATGCTATATCCTCACCCCCCCGACTAATATGTTGTTCCAGGGTTTCTGTACCCCATATGCATTATCTTGTATTTCTTTGCATTGAATTTCAACTGCCAAACCCTTGACCATTCTTCACGCTTCTGCAGGGCCCTCCTCATTTTGTCTACACCCTCTGGCGTGTCCACTCTGTTACAGAGCTTCATGTTGTCAACAAACAGGGAAATTCTGCCATCTAGGTCCTGTGCAATATCACTGAAGAAGACGTTGAATAGGACCGGTCCCAGCACTGATCTTTGTGGAAGCCCACTGGTCACTCTTCCCTCCGTGGAGTGACAGCCATTTACCACCACCCTCTGTGTGTCCTGACACCCAGCCAATTACCCACCCACCCACTGCACTACTGCCCTGCCCACTCCCATATTCTCCAGTTGTTTAATAGCATTCTGTGTGGCACAGTGTCAAAGGCCTTGCTGAAGTCCAGATAGGCCACATCCACTGTTCTCCTCTGATCTACCTCCCTTGTCACCTAGTCAAAAAATTCAATAAGGTTGGTCTGGCATGACCTCCCCCAGTGAAACCATGCTGCCTTGGGTCCTGTAGTCCACTGGCAACCAGATGTTCCACCAATCTCACCTTCGGTAGTTCTTCCATGATCTTTCCCACTACTGGGGTCAGGCTGACTGATCTGTAGTTCCCCGCTTCCTCTTTGTTCCCCTTTTTGTATAAGGGGACTACATCTGCTATCCTCCAGTCTTTGGTACCTCCCCTGTTTCCAGTGATCATCTAAAATGGATTGCCAAGGGTTCAGCCACCACCACTCTTAGTTCCTTTATGACCCTGGGGTGCACCCCATCTGGCCCCATTGTTTTATTGACTCTTATTCCTTCCAGTTCCTTTAGGACCCTTTCTTGTGTAAAGGTTCTTGTGTCCATTTCTGTGCCATTCCCACCCCTTGTACTCCCTTCAGGCCCATTACCCTCCTCTTCCTCAGTAAAGACTGAGCAGAAATATCTGTTCAGTATGTCAGCTTTACTGTTGTCATCCTCCATGTGGCCACCGTCTTCCCTCCTCAGTCTCACTATCCCTCCCTTTGCCCTTCTTTTTTCACTTATGTACCTGTAAAAGGTTTTGCCCCCTCCACCCACTGATTTTGTGATGCCCTCTACTGTCTGACCTTTGGCTTCCCTTATTGACCTCCCTTTGCTTCTCCTGGTGCTTCTCCCTATCCCCTTCTGCCTGCGTATTTTTGTATTGCCTGAATGAGATCTTTTTGGCTTTCACTTTCTCCGCTACCTCCGTGGAAAACCATAATGGCCTCCTCTTCCTTTCCCCCTTGCTAACCTGCTTAATGCATAATTCTGTTGCTCTTGTAATCCCTGTTTTAACTATTGCCCACTGTTCCTGCACCCGATTCCTCCTCCCAATTCCCATTAGTGCCTCTTTCAAGCTTGTCCCCTTTTCCCAAAGTCTGCCGTCCTAAAATCCAGGATACGTGTTTTTGTGCGGTTTGGTTCTGCTCCTTCTGTGATTTCAAGCCACAGTGAATGGTGGTTACTGTTCCCCAGGTGCTTCCCCATTGTTACCCCCTATTACACTGTCCCCATTTGAGAGCATGAGGTCCAGTATTGCCTTCTGCTGAGTTGGTTCCATGACCAGTTGCCTAAGTAAGGCATCTTGAAGGAAGTCCAGGATAAATCTGCCCCTGGTTGATGCTGCTGCTGGGAGGCTCCAGTCCATGTCTGAAATACTGAAGTCTTCAACCAGCACCACCTCCCTCTTGTCTGCCATCCTTTGGATGGCTAGCATTAACTCCCTGTCTGTCTCTTTCTCCTGGGATGGTGGTCTGTAGACCACTCCTGTGCGGTTGACTGACCCCATTTTCCTTTCCAGCTTAACCTACAGTATCTCACCCCCATTTTGTTCCTCCTGGATCTCTGTGACCTTTATGCCATCTTTCACATAAAGTGCCACTCCTCCTACCTTCCTGCCTGCCCTGTCTCTTCTGAATATGTTGTAGCTGGGAATGGCCATCTCCTAGTCATGGTTATCATTACACCAGGTCTCTGTGATGGCCACAATGTCCAGGTCTGACTACACCATGGCAGCCTCCAGATCCTCCATCTTGTTGCCAAGGCTCCTGGCATTGGCACACCTGGCTTTCCATGATGTGAGCTCCTTGGATTGTTTAGCTGTTCTACTCCAGCCCCCTCCTTGGTTGTCCTTTATCCCCTGGTTCTCCCTGCTGTCTGCCCTTCTGTTGAATGTTGCCTCCTTTCTGCCTATCCACCCCTTGGGTGCCTATCTCCATCTTTTGCACACTGCCTTGTAGAGATATCCCCTCCTCCTCTTGTTCACTGGTTCTAGTGCTAGCTATGGGAAATGGACAATTAGGTACCCTCCTTGCTGGCCTGTCACCCCCCTTGGCTAGTTTAAATGCTTGTCCATGTAGCATTTAAACTTATCATTGAGTGCTTGGATTCCCCTTCAAGATGGATGCAGGCCATCAGGCTTGAACAAGCTACCATCCCTCCAGGTGGGTTCCCAGTCACCAGTGAATTCAAACCTTTCCTCGCAGCACCAGTTCTTCAACCATGTGTTAAAGTTCCTGGTGCATGCATCCCTATGCTCTCCCATGCCTCTCACAGGTAGTTCTTCTGAGAAGGTGACAGATGTAGCTACTTGCTTGAGACCCCTTTCCAATTTTCTAAACTCTTCCTGAACTTCCTTAGGCTCCCCATTTGCCAAGTCATTAGTACCTAGGTGGATAATGATATCCGGCTCACCCTCCCATCTTGCCTTCCTGGCAAACCCCAGGATTTTCCTACCATCCCTCCATGCCATAGCACCTGGTAGGCACCTCCCCTTCCTGTCCTGCCCCTCATGTGTTCCTAGCTGAATCCCTCTTATGATAGTCCCCCACCAGGATTTTCTTCCTCCTGCTCTGGGGTGCACAGCTCTCCCCACTGAGGGCACCTCCTCAGTTAACCTCCATATCCTTCCCTTCCACTTCTCTGGGTACCTCTGTTTGGTTGTCCTCATTTGCCAGTGCATCATATGAGTTCTGTAGTGGAATAGGATTTGGGATGTGCCTCTGCCTGACCACCCTAACACTCCCCGAGCCCACTGTCATCCAAGTTCTCCTCATTCTTGGCATCCTTTGAGGCAGCGGCATTGGACAGGGTGATCTCTGGAAAGGGGCAAAGGTACTTCTGACCCAGTTTACTTCTGCTCTGAGTCTGGCTACCTCGTCCCACAGTCCAGCACGATACCTTCAGATAGGGCAGCACTTCAGCATCCAGAAGGACTGACTGAATATGGCTGCCCTGCATCCACTGCATTGCACCACTCCCCACATTTTACTGCACTTATACTGCTATTCCGGTAGTTGTCTGTTACTGAAGCTCTCCTTCTAGTTCCCTCTTTATTAATTTACTGTCCTGAAAATTCTGCCACTGATCCTCAGATACTTTTTTAAAAAGAAGGAAACAACAACAAAAAATGAGTCAAAACACTTGTGCTGAGGGCGGGCTTCTTCCCCCTTATGCCCCTCCTACTTCACAACCCATGCTATTCCCTGTGCTTGGCTCCTGTCAATCAGATTTAACAGGGCATTTAATTAACAGTGGGGTGGGGAAGGGGGTGGTGGGTGAAAATTTGCAGCAAGTAAAGACAGCAAAGTAAAACAGCACCACTAAAAGCACACCAAACTAGGTTTCAAATTTTCAACAGCCCCAAAACAATTTCAAGTAAAGACAGCAAAGGAATAACAGCACCACTAAAGCACACCAAACTAGGTTTCAAATTTTCAACAGCCCTAAAATAATTCCAAGCAGGGGCGTCGATGTGGCTAGTGGTTCAGGGGGGCCTGGGTGGCATCAGACCCATCAGTTAACAATTGGCAGAACTCCCCTGGGCCTTCCTCCATGCCTTTCCCTGGGCCCCCTGTGCTCTGACTCCGAGTTCCGTGCCATGATCCTGGAACTATCTCCACATTGGTGACTCAGTGAGTAAGAAGAGTGAGGTGACTGTCTCCCCCCCATACCCAGTTAAGTTGGCTGTGCCCTGGCCCTAGGCTGCCTCTCAACCTTGCTTGCTGGCAGCTGCAGGTCATTGGGGTGGGACAATTATATAGGCCATGGTGGTTGGCAGATGGTGATTGGTGGTGGCTGGTGTCATATCACAGTTCACTCACATGGCAAGTCCTTCTCTGCACAGTCACACACTGTGCACGGCATTGCCGCATCTGGACAGAGGACCGCATGGACTGGATCATCATCTCGCAACTCAATGACTCAGATTGACATTTTGTTACTTTGGGGAGGCTGAGGGAGCAGAGACCCTAATTGGATTTGTCACTGATGACTTTTTTTTGTTAGCTGCCCTGCTATGTTTGTTTTTGACTGAGAGGAGCATGGACCACAGGCCAGAGACTGCGAGGACACCGAGGAGCAGACAGAGCAGAGATTGGACTGACCAGGCAGACCAGATTGTGGTGCTGTGAAGTTGCAGAGAAGGAGCAGAGGCCACAGCCATACAAGCCCACAAAAGCCAAAGAGGATTGGAGGAGTTGGAAAGGTAGGACATCATCATTCACACAGCACAGCAGACATGAGACAAAACTGGACAGGGACTGGAGATTAAGCAGGATGGGGAGCAAGGAGGAGGACAGAGGTTAACTTGACTTCTTCTACTGGTGCCTGGGGGTCGGGGAGCTGAGCTGAACTGGTACCAGCAATGGGAACATAGGGATGCATGCAATGATGCACAGCACCCAGAGAGGGAGTGACTGAGAGGGGGGGTAAAATGGAGACTTGAGTTAGTTGGAGCCTGAGGACTGTCTGGAGCACCAGTAGTATATGTCCAGCAAACTAACTGAACAGTAGACTAAAATTCTGGCTTTTTGTGAATGAGCCATGAGGTGGGGTTACGGACAGCAAAGGAATAATGGCACACAAAACTTGTTTTTAGATTTTCAACAGCTCCAAAACAATTCCAAGTAAAGACAGCAAAGGAATAACAGCACACAAAACTTGGTTTAAATTTTTCAGCAGCCCCAAAACAATTCCAAGTAAAGACAGCAAAGGAATAACAGCTCACCAAACTAGGTTTCACATTTTCAACAGCCCCAAAACAAATCCAAGTAAAGACAGCAAAGAAATAACAGCACCACTAAAAGCACACAAATCTAGGTTTAAAACAAAAACAGCAATGAGCAGTTACTGCACTGCATTAAAATGAATCTAGATCCTTCCCCTTTTGGCCTGTTCTGAGAAACCAAAAATCAATCTGCTACCTCAAATTTGACTTAGCCCCACTTTAAGATGTATTTTTTGTTCAACCCAGGTCCAGAGATAATTTAAATCATTTATTCTAACTAGCATCTGTATTGTATTCAACCATCCATCTTTCATATAGAGAACTACATTTTCCTTTTCTCATAAACATTCTTTTAATATGGAGTTATTTTTTTCCGCTGTTAGTGTTATCCAATAGTTTGTAATCTTCCCTGCACCAAATGTTGGAAACTCAGTTGACTCAGTTGTGCTCTTACTAATGTGCTAGGTGTACTGCTAGGAATTTTTAATATATGCTTGTATGTTTTATTTAGAACCGAGTCTCTTTTGGTGTTTTTTTTTCTATTCCCCAAACTTCTGCAGCATATAATGCTTGGTTTATTATTTTAGTATTCATTGCTTTTATCATCGGTACAACTGTATTACCCCCATATATACAGTTAAACCTTTTTAATGCTTTAACTGATTGTTGCAATTTAACACATTGCTGTATATGCTTATTCCATTTCAAATTACTAGAAAAAAGAATGCCCAGATAGGGGAATTCAGTTACATAATTCAACTTAATACCCAGTAAGTTTAATTTGCTATATTTCCTGTTATCTCCAAATATCATCATTTTTGTTTTCATTGTATTGGGATTTAAATTATACTGTGGACATGGAGATTCCAATTTTAAGGCCCTCTGAAGTATCAATCTACTTGTAGAAATTATTGGTCAGAAGAGTGGCAGCTGGGGGGTATAAACAAAGAAGTGCATGATCATGCACATAGGGAAGAGAAACCCTGAAGCTACCTATAGGTTGGGAGATGAGTTGCTGGCAATAACAAGGGAAGAAAAAGACTTGGGCATCATCATTGCAGATGATCTGAAATCATCCAAGCAGACCACTAAAGCAGTAGGTAAGGCTAGAGGGATATTGAGTTGTATTAGTAGAGGTATCACAAGTCGTAAAAGGGAGGTAATAATCCTTGTTTACAAGACACTGGTTAGGTCCCATCTGGAGTACTGCATGCAGTACTGGAGGCTGCATCTGCACAAGGACATTAACAAAATGGAGGTGGTCCAGAGAAGGGCAACCAAAATGGTGCAGGGACTGCATCAAAAAACATATGAGGACAGATAAACAGAGCTCAATATGTATACCCTAGAGCAAAGGAGGGAGAGAGGTGATATGATCAAAACATTCAAATATCTTA
Organism: Neoceratodus forsteri; assembly: GCA_016271365.2. NCBI lineage: Eukaryota > Metazoa > Chordata > Ceratodontiformes > Ceratodontidae > Neoceratodus > Neoceratodus forsteri. The sequence goes on along the minus strand of JADMNL010000036.1, from coordinate 62,599,081 downwards.
AGGGCATTAACAAGGTGAAAGAGTCTAACATGTTTTAATATAAGAAAAATGGCAGGACAAGAGGACACAACATGAGATTAGAGGGAGGCCGATTAAGGGATAATGTGAGGAAGTTCTTTTTCACAGAAAGGGTGGTGGATGCATGGAGTGGCCTACCTCAGGAAGTGGTAGATATGAATATAGTGCAGGGCTTCAAACAGGCATGGGATAGGCATAAGGGAGCAATACAGATGAGTATGAATAGATAAGCCGTTGACAGAGTAAAGGCTTATGGCACATTCATAAGGTAGAAAAAATGGGCAGACTGGATGGGCCTTGCAATCCTTATCTGCCATCAACTTCTATGTTTCTATGTTTTTTGTTGCCCCCTCTGCCCACTTTGCCCTGCCGACAAGGGAGTGCTGGAGATTCCCAGGGTCCGACTTAAGACATCAGGTGTGAGGGCATTTGGATTTGAGGCCCCAACCCTGTGGAATTCTCCACTTTGTTTGGTAAGGGAGTGCCTGACCATGGAGAGTTTTAAGTTGGCCTTGAAAACCTACTCATTCAAGCTCGCCTTCCCAGAATATGAATGATAAATTGTTAATGATTTCTGTTGTGTTTTATTTTAAATTGATGATACTGTAATATGAAATGTTTATGCTGCGTCTTTTTAGCTTTTGTACAAGTGCTTAGGTATTTTGATTTATGCTTTTTAAAAAAATAAAGAAGTTGAAGTTAAAAAGACTCGGGTTATGGTTCCAGTATTTTTTTGAAAACCCACCTGCAGTTCAGAGATTATATTATGCTTGAAACTTGAAACTATTTTCCAGTATTCTTACAGTGTTCAAAAAGGCTGTATTCAAACAAACTAGGGTTACTCCGAGTCTGTCCGAGGGAAACGGACTCCTCAGATTTGAAGCTTTTTTCCAGAATTCAGAATTTTGGCATTAAATGTCAAAAATCTGAAATTTGAAACCCTTTGTGGGATGCAGAATTAGAATCCAGTTCCACATCCTAATACCTTTGTTAAATTATGACAGGTATCCGATTTATTACATGCACATGTTTTAATGTACAAGGTGCTAAGTAACTATAAGCAAAGGGTCTGAAAGTTGGGGCAAGAGAAAGTGGAGTTACAAGCCTAAAATGGCTGGTAAATAAGTCAATGTTAAAGCAATGGAAGCTGGTATAAGAAGTGTAACAGAGGTCCTAAGCAAAATTAATTGTCTGGGTTTAGCCAAAAATATTTGTACAAAGCTTAGAATACGACCAGTGGCAAAAGTCTTATATAAGTTTACTAAGGGCAACACCAATGTGTTGCTGATAAATAACTAAATAATGCAACTATGTAAGTTAATATGTAGGTGAAAAAGAGTTTTAAAAAGGGTAATTGTTGGAACTATGTAAATGGCACTGGTAACCATAAGATGTAGAAAGATGGGTGCAAGGGTTATAAGCTATGTTTAAAACAAATATTATAAGCAAAATTAATTGGATATGTTCAGCTGAAACACTTTGTGAAAAACATGTTTTTCTGTAACTTAAAAGGTCATGGTCAAAAATAAGGTGCAGCTTGTGAGCAAGAACCAGAGTGTACGTGACTATGTTAATTGGATAGTATAAAATTGCCAAACCACTTGTTTTTCCATCCAAGGAAGATGAACGAAACTGCCTTATCTTTGCAAATTGGCAGATGTATCTTATGACCAATTTATTTTCGAAACCACTCGGTTTTCCATCCAAGGACGATAATGAACGGAACTCCCTTATCCTTGCAAATTGGCAGATGAATCTTATGACCAATTTATTTTCAAACTCCTATTTCATCATTTATTGGATGACATAGTGTCTTGGCTAAAATCTGCTGTAATGATTTTTGGAAAATTCCACCATGCATCTTTGTTGTAAACAATTTGGGTATAAGTATAGGATCTAAATCATAAGTCCAGTGTCTCTCCGAGAGAAAGAGAGCTTATGACCAAGTCATCTCTAAATGCTGGAAAGACCCAGAGGAAAAAATGGGGTAATATCTTAATTTTCTCTGAAAACAGGTAGCCCTCTAATACAAATATTACTAGCTGTTTAGATTGCATGTTAAAAACACCCCAATGGGACTGCCCCATTGGCTGTATAGATCTGAATTGTATTAGAAACATCCGGATAGTAGTGGGCTATCCGATGCTTAGAAATAAGGTTAGACTGTATTTCTTTTTGCAAATTAGGACTATTAATTATGTCAGAATGCATTCTTATTGTTAAAATATGATTTTTCTGGTTTCTCTTCCTATTTCTAATACACAGCAATTAATGTGGCCCTAAGTTTTAAGTATTTTTGATGTTTACAAAATTATGTTAGAATGTACCTCTTTCTGTGAACTAGGCGTATTAATCATGTCAGGCTGCATTTTTATTGTTAAAATAGGATTTTTCTGGCTAGTCTTTTTGATACTATATTAATAAATCACAGCTAATTTGCCAAAGAATACATGTGGTGGCTTTATTGAATTACTGAGAATTGCCAACCAGAAACCTATATAGTATGCAATCTCACTGTGTCAGTGAGGCATATTTGGTTTGTTTACACCGTCCCCATCCTGTATCCACAGATAAACAGCCAGAAACAGCCCTCTCCCTTCCCGTTACCTGATAGCCATGTTTCCTGGGTCCCTGAAGGCTCAGCTGCTGTAAGAGAAGTGGCTGTGGTGCGGTCCAGTAATGAGATATCGAGGTGTTGCTGGTACCTGTCTCCTCCCCTGAAGTTACTCATTAGCTGCACACACTGTACCCATAATGAAGAGATGTTGGGGTGGTGCTGGAAACTGTCTCCTCCCCTGAGGTTGCTCTTTAGCTGTGCACACTGTACCCAAAATGAGGAAATGTCGGGGTGTTGCTGGTACCTGTCTCCTCCCCTGAGGTCACTCTTTAGCTGTGCACACTGTACCCATAATGAGGCAATGTTGGGGTGGTGCTGGTACCTGTTTCCTCCCCTGAGGTCACTCTTTAGCTGTGCACACTGTACCCATAATGAGGCGATGTTGGGGTGGTGCTGGTACCTGTCTCCTCCCTTGAGGTCACTCTTTAGCTCTGCACATGACACATAATGAGGAGATGTCAGGGTATTGCTGTTACCTGTCTTCTCCCCTGAGGTCACTCTTTAGCTGTGCACACTGTACCCATTATGAGGAAATGTCAGGGTGTTGCTGGTACCTGTCTCCTCTCCTGAGGTCACTCTTTAGCTGTGCACACTGTACTCATAATGAGGAGATGTCGGGGTGGTGCTGGTAGCGGTACCTGTTTCCTCCCCTGAGGTCACCCTTTAGTTGTGCACACATCGCATAAAGAGTAAATGTCAGGGTGTTGCTGGTACCTGTCTCCTCCCCTGAGGTCACTCTTTAGCTGTGCACACTGTACCCATAATGAGGACGTCAGGGTGTTGCTGGTACCTGTCTCCTTCCATGAGGTCATGCTTTAGCTGTACACAGAGTACCCGTAATGAGGAAATGTCAGGGTGTTGCTGGTACCTGTCTCCTCCCCTGAGGTCACTCTTTACCTGTGCACAATTTACTCATGATGAAAAGATGTCCTTGGGTCCTGGTACCTGTAAGATCAGAATATAAGGGGCACATAATGAGCTCGGTATGATAAATATTTTATTATTTTAATAAAAGTTACATTCAGTACAAGTGAAATAAGTACATACCACCACTTTTTATTGCCAGCAGGGAGGTGATAATACCCATTTCTCATTACACTAATTTTTCAGCTGGGAGCAGTGTTGTTTTTTAAATTAATCCTTTATACTGGCTTAATCGAGGTAATTAAAGAGCTAGTTCAAGCCTGAGTCACTATGTGCTCTTATCTAAAACAGAAAAGAGCAGAGTGCAGTTAATACATTTAAAGTGACAGTCACCTACAGATGTGTGAAATGGCATATTTGAAATGTTTTTGTAAAACTAGTCTAACTAGAAGGCAGGATACCAACTGAGTTTCAGTTTTTCAATTCCTACCTTTTCTTTGTCTTTTCTGGTTATTCTTTGGATCTGCAAAATTAAGAAATACCAGTTGCAATAGAGATAATGAAGGCAAAATAGGAGATGCAACACGACTGATAAACACAGAGGTTTATCTGTAGTAGATGCTGAGCATTTTGTCACAGTTGTATCCAAGTGCAACAGTGCAAGAAATGGCCACATGGCCAGCTAACATAAATTCTTGTTAGCTAATGAAATTCATTTGTACAGGAACCTTTTAGGTTAAGGTATACCGCTATATAGATAAATCACATCCATTTCACTTGATTATAGCATTCTGTCCAAAATGAAAACAAAGCTTGAAGATTCTAGTCAGAGCATCTCCTTTGGATTCTGTCTTAAACGGTGTATCTTTAGTAAAGCAGCTGGTGGAGAAATGGACCAGAGAATACTTATTACTGCATCTAAGGTTTACAAGCCATAACAGAGTTAAGAATGATAAATCTATGCCATTTTCTTTTATCTTTTCTTTTTCCTTTTTTTTCTTAATCAAGCATTTAACCTCCTGAGGCCACGACGGGGCCTGGCTCCCCATCCACCCTGACTCCACTGCCCGCAGCATCCATGATGTCCCCAGGCTTACCTGTGTGACTGGTGCCCCCACAGAGTTCCCTCTGTGACAGGGATGGGAAGGGGAAGGCCATCCCCCCCCCGCCCAGTGTCCCAATCCAGTGCTGCTGACAGGCCATTCTGGTGATGCGGCAGGTGGTGGCGCGGTGCGTAGGTATCATGCATTCCCCATTGTGCCATCCATTTTCCTCTTGTTTTCTCCCACTCTTACCCTCTGCCGTGGCATACTTAGCTGGTGCATGAATGTGGAGGCACGCATGCATTCCAGTACTGCAGCTCCCTCCCGCCCCCCTAACTGATGTCTGCCATGGGGAGCTCCCATAGGCTGCCAACAGGCCTCCAGTTGGTGGCAGCCAACAGCCAACATGGTCAACCACCCCAATCCAGGAAAGCAGAGTTGCCAGCCTGCCACTTGATCCTCTACCAGCCCTCCCCAACCGCCAACCACTAGCAGCCTGTGCTCATTCCTGAACATGGACCGCTGGCATGGCTGGAGGTAAGGTGCTTGGAGTCTTAGTCCTTTACACCACTGAGCCAGCCTCATGTCATTTTCTATGGTATTTCATATAGTGGAGGATTGCCTGTCCAAGGTCTTAATATTATAGTATGTATTTCTAACTACTCAGAATAAACATAAACATTCATGAGGCATGGTAAATAAGTATTGTACCTGTCTCCTTCCTGAAGTGTCTCTGTAGTTCTTCACTCTGTACTCATAATGTTGGGATGTTGGGGTGATGCTAGTATATATCTCATCCCCTGAGATCACTCTTTAACTGTGCAAACTGAACCCATAATGTAGAGATGTTAGGGTGGTGCTGGTATCTGTCTCCTCCCCCAAGCATACCTCTCAGCTGTCCCTGATTCCAAGAGCATCCCTCACTTTACTCCTCAGAATTGCTCTGTCCCTCATCCGTTCTCCATGGAAAAGGTGCTACCAACACAGCAAATGTGCATTAAATTCAAAGGAGAAATTCATAATATTCTGAGATGCTAAATCAAAAATAAACTTTGTGCAAGTAAACACAAAGGTTTCCACAGAATTCTGAGACTGTATATGAATACACGAACATATGAATATGCCAGCAGATAAAGGCCTTAAGGTCTAACTAGTCTGCTCATAGTGCAGGCCCACCCTGTGTCTACAGAAGTACCTGCCTCCCAAACAAATTCCCCTAACCATCCTTGAGTCCGTCTCCCCCCCCTCCACCAGCAACTTTACCCTTCACTCTGTCCCATCTTCTCTTGAATCTGTTCACCATTTTCAGAGAGTCCACCTCCTCTGGCAACTCATCCCACTTGGCCACCACCCTCTTGGTGAAAAAGTTCCTCCTCATCTCTCTCCTGAATTTCCCCCCTACCAGCTTTAGGCTGTGACCCCTAGTGGACTTGTTCCCACTAAGGCTGAAGAGGCCTTCAGTATTCATCCTGTTATTACCTTTAAGGTATTTGAAAGTCTCAATCATATCCACCCTCTGCCTTCTCTCTTCAAGGGAGTACATGTTGAGTCCCTGAGCCTGTCTTCGTAGGTGCTTCCTGTCTGGCCCTGGATCATCTTGGTCGCCGCCTCTGGACTGTCTCCCACAAGTAACATCCTCCTTAAGATAAGAGCACCGATACTGCACAATGTAGTCTAGGTGTGTTCTCAACAGTGACCTGTACAGCAGTAGTATGATCACTGCCTTCTTGCTGGTAATCCCCCGGCTGTGCAACCCAACATCTGATTTGCTTTTGGTGCTGTTCTCCTGCAGTGTGCCATGTGCCTCAGGTCCGTTGTGATATTGCCCCAGGTCCTTTTCTTTCTCCTACTTGGTTATTTGTACATCACCCAACCAGTATTTGGTATCTGTTTTTTTTTTCCCCCAAATGTATAACTTTACACTTTTGAGCATTGAAGCCTAGCTGCCAAATGCCAGACCACCTCTAACCTAGCCAGGTCTTCCCTGAGTTCCTGTCTCTCCTCCTCCATATCCACCCTCCCACAGATCTTTGTGCCATTGGTGAACAAGCATGATTTACCTTTGAACCCGTTGATGAAGATGTTAAACAGCATCGGACTGAGTACCTAGCCTTGTGAGACCACACTGGTCACTGGCCTAACTTCAGAGCAGGGGCGTAATTATAGGGGGGGATGGGGGGCACAAGTCCCCCCCAACTTTTAGCATCACCCGATTTTATGCCATTTGTACCCCCCAACATTTTATTTAATTTAAATCAGACGTTACTACTAGCCAGGGCAGCACAGCAGCATCACGCTGCTAGCCTTTCAGGAAAATATCTGCTGCTAGCCTGGAGGATTCTGTTTTTTGTTTTCGGCAATGCCGCTTCCCGCCGCAGCAAGAATGAAACAAGAGGAACCGGCTGGTGTGAAGTAGACTGCATCTTCTCTTGACTTGCGCCAACCAGGAAGTAGCACCGGCCAGTAAAAATAAACTAACCTTCCTCCTAGCCAATCACGGTCCGAGGAGGAGCTGGCATGGGAGACTGACTGCTGCAGCGGCGTGCCGTGCGTGCATTTGTGAGGAGATAGTAGTGGACCGAGTGTCATCTCAACTGTCGAGCTGAGTGACCTGTGAAATAAACAAAAAACGTCAACCTGATCCAAAATCTATCGACTGGGGTGCTGACTGCCTGCCAGGATGGAGTAACTCGTCATCATGTGTGTGGTGCTGTCTTGAGCGTCTCCATTCAGGCTAGCAGCACCGATTGGTCGCCCACTTGCCTTGGACTGTCTGGTGACTGACAGGGAGACAGTCAATTTGGGCCTATTCTGCTTCTAGGAGGAGGAGGCTAGCAGAAGCAGCAGTGATCAGTCTGTCAGTAGTCCGTCAGAAGGGACTAGTCGGGAGTCTCGGGACTGTCGTCTCATCTGGTGGGAGAGGGAGACAGTGTTCAGTACAGGGGCCTCTGGGGTGTGTGCGGTGTGAGTCTGCATGTGTGGGAAACAGGAGTCGATGACGAAACACTATCGTATTCTTCTACAGACTGCTTGAGGCGGGAACCCACCTGGAAACTGCCTGCTGGAGACTAAGTGCTAGTTGGTAGTTGCTGCTGGCATTGATGCATCCCATTCCATTCTGTCAGAAGAAAAACAAGCAGGTAATTTTTTTAATATGTGTATAACTGTACTACTTCTATACTATTCCTCATAGGTCCCAAGTTTCAGGAAGTGAATGCTGGTCCAAACTGGGGGATGGGATGGGATGGGATGTATCCCCCTATGTGAAAATATTTTACAAAATGATTTTGTAGTCACAGGTCTAGAGGTCTTTAAAGAGCGTGACTTAGGCAGGCCACATTTGATATTGGATGCGATTACAACCCCCAGCCCACACCAGATCTGACTTTGACTAGACAGGCCACTTTGACTGGATGCAATTATGAAAATTGCTTATAATATTTCTTAGAACATCTCTAAACACCCAGCATACCCCAGCCCACACCAGATCTCATCTGAGTACAGATGGAGATTCTAAGGGCCTGAGATTCAATCTGTGTCCTTTTCAGATTTTACCCAGCCTGGCCCAAGTCACTCGGCTCATGCATTTTGCTGCTTTTGGAAAGTCTGTGCTGGTTGGAGGGTTTAAATGTTTGTGGGTCTGACCAGCGAAATGCTGGTCACATGAGGCAATGATTCCCTACATAAATACATCTGCTGCTGACAATGTGTCACCAGGCAACTCTTGTGAAGCTGGCTAGCAGGCGTGGAGCGGGACAGATGGGCAATAATAAATTTGGTCAGCCCATTTCTAGTGGGACTGGACAGGGAGCGCACATGCCTCCTGTGGTGATGCAAGGCAATCAGGCAGTGGCAGAAAAGAAGGGTGTGTGTGGGTTCTTGCAAAACCACATGTAACCCCTTGTTACCCGAGGTTACTAGAATCCCAGTAAGACTTAGTGGTAGGCAGAGAAGGCAGCTTGTAGAGCTCCAGTTAAATGGGTTTCACTGTCTCACTCTGTTCTCAGTCACAGCTGAGACTGAGAGATGACATCACCATAGAACTGTCGCAGCTGCATAAGCCACATTGGAATCTGCAGCAGAGGGAGTGAGATAGAACGTTGGGAGTTTTCAAAGTCAGTTTTTCTGTTTACCTCCTTGTGAGAAGGAAGTCTCCTGTTTACTCTCAAGCAGGAAGGAAGGAAGTGTCTTTTGTTTACCTTCTGTGGGAGAAGGTCAGTGTCCAGTTTTAAGTGGTGAAGACTGCTGTCCAGGTCTCAGTGCCCCCTCCTCAGAGGGCGAAATGTCATCCCTCTGTGGGTTCCAGGGCAATCCTAATTTCCACTACAGAAGAAAGCTGCCTTTTCTACAGTTTCTGTTTTGGTCTGATAACAGTGAAAGCAGTTGTACTTCGCCTGTGGGGCACCTGCAACGAAAGGGTGAATGTTTTGCTCTAATTTGAGAGGGCAAACAATATGTTTCTTCAGTTTGGAAAATGTGAAGAAAGCTGGGATGTGAACTATTATTTGGGAGGCCTATTGTACTAGGACAAACAAATGGAGTAGTTTAAAAATCTAAAGTCTTTATGGATTCAAGTAATGTTGTAGGGGGGGTGCTCCAGGTCATCCACTGTTTAATCTACATTTCAAAGTTTTAGTTTCTGTTTGTCCAGAGAAATGGCCGGGTATGGGCTGTGGGAGCTGGAGGTGGGAACACCCCCCCATCTTTAGTAACCAGGTCCACCTCTGCAGTTTCTACTGTGATTGCTACTTGACTCATCGCCTGGCCAGTGATGAGGTAGGTACCCAGGCGTGGAGTCGAAATTGGAAAATCTCTAGGAGTCACAGACTCTAAGTGGTGGGGAGCCACAAGTTGGGAAAATAATTCTCCTTGTTTGATGGGAGTCCGAAGGAAGTAAGAAAACAAATCTCTTTAGAATCGCCAGACTCTAAGTGGTGTGGGGAGCCACAACAAGTAAATTGGGTTCATTCTTTAAATGGACCATCAGTCAAGTGGCCGACAGGGGAGCCGGGCCAGTCGGGCTGTGTATCCAAAGCACATGCAAGTCCGGGCTGAGTGCCTGGTGGGTCCAGAGCCAGAAATCAGTAGAAATGGGTTCATTCTTTAAGTGGACCGCCTTGTAGTCTCTAATCTGCATTATCAGTCAACGTAGCCCCTTGGGGGTCCATCTATGCTTTGTTATGTTCAGCTAGTTATGAATAAAAGCCACACTGAAAAATCCCAATCCTGGTTCTGGACATTACAGTTATTGCTTCCTGTAGTCGGATTTACTTGGATGCCCCTGTGCAGAGTAGCCAAACCTAGGTCCCCTTGTGCCAGGTAATCTCATCCTCCCTGAACCCATGTCCCCACCAGGTATTGCTGCCAGCGCCAACAGCATGCCACCTGTCATTTTAGTAAAAGGCAGGGGTGAGGGTTATACAGTTACACTGCCAAAGCCACAAGTTACAGCAGCAGGCTGGGAGTAGAATAGGGTGGTCTCTGAGGAGCAGGGACAGGAATGGTGGCTCACCGTGGCTGCATTGTGGTGTTAAACTCAGCTACATGGAGATGGTGAACACATTATAGTCAGTTGGAGTGGTCCGAGCAGATGAGTGGTGCTTCATGCAGATGTGTGTGATAGGCTGCATGGCAGCTGTTGTGCATGTACCTCAGGGAGCCCCCTTCTTGGTTTTGGAGGTTGTGTTTTTTTGGTACCTGACTTCTATGAAACTTGCTTGTACAGCTGCCCACTGAGTCCTGATTTTAGGGTGCCATAGATAGATGCTGCACCCACTGATGTGTGGGCAGACAAGTTCCAGACAGATCATTGTATGCAGCAGTGTGAGTGGGGCATGGGAAGATGGCAGCATTCTGAAAGGTCTTTGGTGCACATTTGAAGTCTACCATTTTGGGAACGCAGTGCGTCCCACAGTGCACATTCACAAGCCACTGTGTTGTGTATGGTTATCCCACATTGCCAGGCAAAGCAGAATGGAGAATAATAATGATAATACTAATTTTAAAAAGCAGGGCATTTGTGGAGAATGTTGGACAGTGGGCATGTATTAGGTTTATTACGGTACTAGACACCGTAGCATCAACAAGATATATGTATGTGTGAGAAGCACAGTATTGTAATATATTATGTTATAACAACTCGGGTGCACCCATGAAGTTGTATTTTCATCCAGGGGGTGTGTGGGGGCTGAGCTGCCTCACATAGAGAAAATGTAATGAAATATATCAAAACATTGAAGGATTTCAGTTATTGTAATTGCAACAATGCAATGCCACCGATACTGAAGGCAACCATTTAACAGTATACGCAGCACAAAGATAAGTGTAAACGGGCACATCAAATCCAATCTTTGTAAGAATAACGTGTAATAAATTGTGTTCTTGTTGATAATTTTTCTAATGCGTTATTTTATTTTTAACCGCAATTGTGCAACTCCGTGGAGCATGTTAGACTTCACGCCTGTGCGATCGCAGCCCCACCGTAGTATGTGGAGTTTTCAGAAAAGCGCACAAGCCATCCAGTGTTCTCCACAAATGCAAGGTTATCGCAGGAAAATGTGAAAGACCCTAATAAATCTATAGTTGTGCTTCAAGCTAAACTTGGAGGGTACTGATGAATCTGTGACTGAGAGGAAGGCTCAGGCAGCCAGGGGATGAGGGGAGGAATGACTGGTCTTTTTCCATATAACGTTTACATTTCGGTATGTACCACAGTACCCATGATCCAAAGCTGTTTGAGAGTGAGGTTGTCCCCCCCAACCTTGGTTCCAAAATTACTCCCCTGCTTCAGAGAAATCCCACCTGGCCACCATCATTTGGTTTCTGTCCTGCAAACAGTTTTTGACCCATCTAGCAAGCTATGCCCCTACCCCTAGAGGCACCACATGTGCAGTTCTCCAGGCTTGGGGCACATTCTTGGGCTTCAGAGAGGTGTTCAACAGCTCTGCCAGGGGGTCCACGAGCACCTCCACTAGTTCCCTTAAGACCCTTGAGTGCATGCCATCTTGTCATGGAGTTTGTCTGCTTACAGGGCTTTACTGAACATAAGAACATTTGAATACACCAGCAAGAAAAGGCCTGAGGTCTATCAAGTCTGCCCAAGTGTGCAGCGTGCAGTATACGTTTACTGCCCCTTCCCCATTCCCATCCCATCATCCCTACCCCTGACTTTTTCCTCCCTGTTCTTATCTGTAGTTACCCTCCCTTTGACTCTGTCCCACCCCCCTTTTAAAACTGTCCACTGTCCTCAACACGGTCAATTCTTCCGGCAGTTTGTTCCACCCTTCCTGTAAAGTAATGCCTCCTAATCTTCCTCCTGAATCTTCCCCTCTTCCAGCTTCATACTGTGCCCCCCCATGACTCTCCCACCTTTTAAGCAGAACAATCCCCCTGTCCTAACCCTGTTTATGCCTTTTAAGTATTTGAAGGTCTCTGTCATGTTCCCCCTCTCTCTTCTATCCTCCAGAGAATACATGTTTAGCTCCCTCAGTCTTTCCTCACGGGGTTATCTCCCAGACCTAGGATCATCTTTGGCATCCTATGCTGCACCCCCTCCAGTAGTCTAATGTCCTTTTTCAGGTATGGGCACCAGCACTACACACAGTACTCCAAGTGTGACCTCACCAGTGATCTGTACAGAGGCGGGATGACCTCTTCCCTTCTCGAGGTGAGGCCCCTGGCAATGCACCATAGCATTTGATTGGCCCTTGCTGCTGCTCTCTAGCACTGTGCCAGTACCTTCATGTCTCCTGTGACTAGTACCTCTAGGTCCTTCTTTTCCTCAGAAATATATACCTGCACTTCCCCCAGCCAGTAGATGGACTTGGGATTTCTGGCTCCAAGGTGCATGACCTTGCACTTCTTAGTATTAAACCCCAACTGCCACACACCTGACCAGGGCTTGAGTATTTCCAGATCTTCCTGAGTTCTTTCTTCCTTCCTCACTGTCCACTGTCACACATAACTGTCTGTCATCAGTGAACAGGCTGATCTTACTCTTGATACCGTCTGCGATGTCCCCAATAAAGATGTTAAATAAAACAGGGCCTAATGCTGAGCCCTGCGGTACCCCACTGGTAACATACCTCGGTTTGGAGCTTCCCCCTTTACAATTACCCTCTGCCATCTGTTCTGCAGCCAGCTACTAACCCCTCCCACTAGTTTCTCCCCAGCCCCCAGGTTCCTCAGCTTGCCCAGTAACTTTTTGTGGGGCACGAATCGAAGGCCTTACTGATGTCCAGGTATGGGACATCCATGGCATGGTCCCCATCAACCACCCTTGTGACACAGTCGAAGGAGTCAATTAGGTTAGTCTGACATGATCTTCCTAAGGCAAACCCATGCTGCCTTTCATCCTGGAGACCATTTTTATCCAAAAAGGTTATCAAATCTCTCCTTTAGAATGGTCTCCATTAACTTCCCCACAATGGAAGTCAAACTTACCGGTCTGTAGTTACTCAGTTCATCCTAAGGTCCACTTTTGTGGAGGGGCACCATGTGGGCCATCCTGCAGTCCCTGGTGGGCATGCATCCTGTCTCCAGTGAGGTGTTAAACAGGTCTGCCAGTGGGCCCTCCAAGACCTCTGCCAGCTCATTTAAGACTCTTGGATGTACTCCATCTGGTCCTGGGACATTGTCCAACTTCAGAGCTTTCAATCCTTTTAGAACCTTTTCCACCAGGTTGACCCCATCTGTTACCTCTGTCCTCCCCTGTCCACCTCTCCTTTCCCTTGTGGTATCAGCCCTCCTTTCTTCAGTGAACACACAACAGAAGTGCTCATTGAGAGCCTCCAACTGGTCTTCCCCATCTTCTGCCCAACCTCCTTCCCTCTTGATCCAGAGAATCTTGTCATACAACTCCTCTTCTGTCTTATGTACTTGGAGAAATCCTCCCCCGATCCTCAGCCAATCCTAGCTCCCTTGCATCTTTAGCCACCTTGACTGCCCTCTCACCTCCCTGGATTTCTTCATGTACTCCCCTTGTCCTCCTCCCCCTTTAGACCCTTATGCACCCTGTCTACCTGTATTGTGCCATCAATGACTCCCCTTACCGATTCCCACTCCCAATCCCTTCGGTACTGGTCCATTCTTCTCTCTAGTGAAGATGGAGCAGAAATATAGTAAACAACTCTGCTTTCTCATCACTTCCTTGTGCCCAACCCCTTCTTTTTAATTTGTCAGTCTCACCTTTAATATCCCTCTTCTCCCTTATATATTTGAATAGGGCCTTCCAACTGATTTTACTTCCTGTGCTAGCTTGCTTTCCCTTGTAGCCTTTGGCTGTCTAACCACTCTGCTTGCCACCCTTGATTTAGCACAATCAGCCTCCCTATCCTCCTCATTCTGAGTGCATTTGTACTTATCTCTAGGTTTGAGGATGTGTGTCTCATTATGAGGACAGTGTCCCTCATTGTCCTTCAATTTGAGTGTCCGTGTCCCTCATTTCAGTTACAGTAGGCTGAGAGGTATGCCCTTGAGGTCACTCTTTAGCTATGCACTCTGTACCCGTAATGTGGAGATGTGGTGGTGGTGGTGCTGCCACTACCTGCATCCTCCTCTGAAGTCACCCTTAAGCTGTGCACACTGTGCCCATAATGAGGAAATGTCAGGGTGTTGCTGGTACCTGTCTCCTCCCCTGAGGTCACTCGTTACCTTTGCACACTGTACCCATAATGAGGAGATGTCATGGTGTTGCTGGTACCTGTCTTCTTCCCCGAGGTCACCCTTTAGCTGTACACACTGTACCCATAATGAGGAGATGTCGAGGTGGTGCTGGTACCTTCTCCTACCCTGAGGTCACACTTTAGCAGTACATACTGTACCCATAATGAGGAGATGTTGGGGTGGTGCTGGTACCTGTCTCCTCCCATGAGGTCATGCTCTAGCTGTACACCCTGTACCCATAATGAGAATGTCAGGGTGTTGCTGGTAGCTGTCTCCTCCTGTGAGACCACTTTATAACTGTACACCCTGTACCCATAATGAGAATGTCAGGTGTTGCTGGTACCTGTCTCCTCCTGTGAGGTCGCTATTTAGCAGTGCACACTGTATCCATAATGAGGAGATGTCGGGGTGAAGCTGGTACCTGTCTCCTTCCATGAGGTCATGCTTTAGCATACACCTGTACCCATAATGAGGAGATGTTGGGGTGGTGCTGGTACCCGTCATCTCCCCTAAATAACACAAATGTAAAATGTTTCCTTTAAAACTCATGTTGGGTTGAAACAGCTAATGTTTGCTGGCCATACATACTGTAGCAGGGATTTTTATTAAGGGGATTATAAGAATATTATAATGTTTCCAATGATGTTATTGCTTCTAACTACTATCTTTTGCATAACTAACTAACTAACTAACTTAGCCCTTAAATATTTTAAGGGTCGGAGGAGGGAGGGCATGCACTGGGAACCTGAGAGTGCTACGAAGGTAAGAAGATTTGCTCGTGGGGAGGGATGGAGTGTGCTGGGAATCTGAGAGTGCCATGAAGGTGAGTGGGTTATGTTGCTGTGAGATAGGGCATGGACTGGGAACCTAAGAGCACTGGGAAGGTCAGAGGAGTTGCTCATGGTGAGGGAGGGTGTGTGCTGGGAACTTGAGAGCACCACGATGGTGAGAAGATTTGCTCACAGGGAGGGAGAGAGTGTGCTGGGAATCTAAGAATGCTGTGAATGTGAGATGATTAGATTGCGGGGAGGGAAGGTGTGGACTGGGACCTGAGAACACCATTAAGGTAAGATGGCTGGCTTCTGAGGAGTGAGGGAGGGTGTGGACTGGAAACCTGAGAGCACCATGAAAGTGAAACGATTATCTCCTAGGGATCAAGGGAAGGCATGGACTGGGAACCTGAAAATGCTGTGATGTTGAGAAGACTGGCTTGCGAGGAGGAGGATATGAGCTGGGAACTTCGCTCCTGAGCTGTTTTTCCCACCTTCATTCCTTATCCTGCCCTCTGTTCCTGAACACTTACTTTCCAGCCGCTCTCTTCCTTCCCATAGCCATTTCTCAGTACCCCTGTCATTACCCCTCCCTTTTCCTGCCCCTCCCTCTCCTCTTTGCGCCTTACTCCCCTCTATGCCGCCCTCCACTCCCTCTCTGCCGTCTTTCAGTTCCACCGGCCGGTAACAGGTTGCTACCTTGTACCGCTAATGCCGTAACTTCCGCCACCCTTCCTACCTTTCTTTCACCTTTCTGCCCTCTCTCCAGCTTTCCCCTCCTTCTTTTATTCTTCCCTCTTCTCCCTATGCTCAGTCCTCACCCCTCCCTTTCCTATTTTATCCGCCTCCCACCAGTTTGCGTGACTCCCTCTCCTGCTCTCGTGGTTCCACCGGCTCGGCGCAGGTTACTACTCTACCCCGCCAATGCCGTTTTCACTGCCTCACCTCTTGTCCTCCTCCCTTCCTCTGCTTCATGCGCTCTTACTAGGTGCACTCTATCTCTCTACCCTCACTCATTTCCCTATCTGTTCCGTGCCCTTCATCCCTTTTCCCCATACCTGCCCTTCCCACCCTACCCTTCCCTCCCCATTCCTTTAGTTCAAATCCCTCCTCACCCTTGCACCTAGTCCCCCACCACCCTCCCTGCATCACCCTCTCTCCTCTCTATTTTTTGCACCTATAGCTTCACTGTCCTGTTCCCCGACCTCTCCGTCTCTCTTGCCGACTCCTGGTTCCACCGTCCGGCCACAGGTGGTAACCTTCTCCTTAATGCGCACTTGGCGCTATAACCTCCTCCTGTCCTCCCCTTTTTTTTCAATGCCCCTATCACCCCCTGTCTCTGTCTCTCCTGCCCTACCCTTCACACCTGTCCCTACCACCTCTCCCCTAGTTCTCAACAACTGAATACATGTAATTTTATCCTTATTGCTATGCTTGACTACACTGTGTGACTTTGTCCTTTGCAAATGTATCCTGCTCTGTGTAATTTCTTATGTATCCTGCAAATGTATCCTGCTTTGTGTAATCTCTTATGTATCACTGTGTTCTGTAACTGTACCTCCCGGGTCGTGCCTGAAAATAGTCACTTGTTGGGTAGCGGACTTACCCGGTCAACAAAAACTAAATAAAAATAAAAAAAAACTTGAGCTAGTCATGAGGGTGGGATGACTGGCTCATGGAAGGACATAGGCTGGGAACCTGGGAGTGTCATGAAGGTGAGAAGGACCTTTGGTCTTAGATGAACATTCTGTTTCCTTCTGCCATCAAAGTCTATATATCTATGTGAGAGGCTCACGGGGAGGGAGGTGGTAGGTTGGCAACCTAAGAGCACTATTAAGGTGAGATGATTTGCTCCCAAGAAAGGAGGGCATGGATTGGGAACCTGAGTGTCATAGAGATGAGCTGATTGGCTGCTGGGGCTGGAGAGTGTGGGCCTCCAGGTATTTGTGTACCTCTGCTAGCTGACTAAGGAGCAGTACTGACATTGGCTGAGAAGGCCTTTGCTCCCCACCCTCTACTGGTCAGAGGACCAATGGCAAAAGAGAGGGAAATATGCATTTACAAAACAAAATATGCAAAGTGGGCAGGCATTATGTAGCAGTAGAGGCCTGTGTTGGTTGATAGATTTCCTTATGTCAGTTCCGTTTTTATTTTTTCATATTTGTGAATTTTTTGGAGGACAGTAAACAAAAGTGTAAATCAATGTTTTGCCAAACTGAAGTGATCCGAGCACCCTGAAGCCAGTCTTATCCTTGTTTGGGTTCTACAGATCTGCTACCAATTGGACTGTGAGAAAGGCAGCCTAGAGTAGGACAGAGTGACAGTCCTCGCCCTAGCAGTGTTAAGTTTTGCAAAAGGTAGCCAGGTGGAAGAGGCTGCTGCTGCTGCTGCATGCACCGTCTCCAGAACATATGTGCAGGGATCTGAAAAGTTACAACTTTAGCACTTGATCTGGATCCAGGAATAAAATGGGTCAGTTGTTTCCTAGGTGTGTTGATATAACCCGTGTAAGTGAAGTTAACGAGGCCATTTATCACGTGCCTTGCCTATATAATGCATCATGGATTTGTGAAGTATGCACAGTCATATAAAAAACACTGAAGGAAGCATAGACTAGAAACGGCAAGTGTGTTCTGCAGTGATAGTAGCTGACAGCTTTGTAGTAGTGATTTAAAAGGCGAGACAGATAAAATTGTTGCCCATAGCCTGAGAAAATTAGGAGAGATAATAAAGGCAGGCTTCTGTGTAACGATCAGAAAGCATGCGGACAGAGTTTACTGCATTAGGAACCTGGCTTTAATTTGGCTATCTCTGGCAATATCTTGTAGTTCATGTTGGATATATCCATCTTTAGACATAACAGAAGGAATAAAATACACCCAAATGTACATAATAAAACGATAATGACATTGAGGGGTTCTGGTAACATTAATAAACAAGGAGTGCAAAGAACGGCAGATTTATATTTGTCAGCAAAACTGGGAGATGCTATCATAGCCATATACAGTAACTAAGTCTGGTCTAGTTTGATTTGGTCATAATTTTATTGTAATAAGTGGGGAGCATTTTCTGCCATAGGGAAACCCAGTTTTAATTCGACAGAACTAGCTGGTTATAATAGTAAACACGTGCCAGGTTTCCCTCACTCTACGTGTGGCACCCACCTCCGTGCACATTACGATCAGCACACAACAGTTATTTAAACCGCAGTTCAGCCCAACTGCGCTACTGGAACCACTGTTTTCTATAATTGCTGAGTGGTGTCTTCAAGGCCAGAAAATGCTACTCAGCACTTCCATAAAACAAGACATGGGGTAGTGTGTAAAAGTAACATTTTACACACACTGTTTGTGCTGAATGCTTGTATAAACCCCTCCAGCTTCACTCTTGGGGTTTATTTAGCATCCAACATTGTGTGTGTGTGTAAAATTCTCATTATACACACTACTCCATGTATTATTCTATATTATACAACGGGGTATGACAATCCTGTAACGTCGTTGGTCAAAACACATCACATGACAGTGATAAATCCTCCAGTATACCCACTGTAAAAGTTTTATATCATTATAAAAAAAAAAAAAAAAAAGCTGAACATTGTATAATAGCAATATACCATGACAGGGAGTGGGTATATGGGTTGATTTACCACTTCTGGTGTGGTCAACTCACTGCCTGCGCCTCATGACTGAACCACACCAGGCGTGAGTAATTCACCAATATACCACTCCGTCATGGTATATTGCTTAATTAATTGTCAGCCTGCATGAACTGTTCTGGTGTCACCACCAGTCTCGCCCATTTTACTTTCACGTTTCATGTCTGTTACTGCAGGCAGTAACACTGAAGTAGAAACTTGCCACTTACAGACTCTGTCAGAATTAGCCAATTCAAAGAAATGATGCTGGAATTCACCAGTTATAACAATGCAAACACCAGTAGTCTGTAAGGAAATGAACATTAACAGTTTAGAGTTTAGTTTGAATGTTCATATTTGTCTGTTTGCTCTGCATGCTTTCCCCTTTTCCTTGTCTACTGTTTTCGTACACAAAAAACATGGATAGTTTTGCTCTTAAAATATCAACAAACAAAAATAGAAAAGAAAGGGGACCTTTGAATTTTGATCCATACAGCTATTTCCCCTACCCCCACCACCTCATGGAGCATAATTATTTATTACGTTTGCCTCCAGCCTAAATTTGCAAACATTGATGGTTCTAGCTGATTCCGCATCACAGATTGATGTGTGCTGTTTAGATCCACTGCTCTTTATGTGAAATAATATTTCTCAATATTCCTTCTGTCAACTGACCTGATGAAGGCCCCCATATTCAGAAGATTATCATAGTACTTACAGAAGTAGCACCAGGCTAACTGGACAGAGCATGTCTGAACAAACTGGTTGCCATATGTAAAGGGCCCCATAGCACAGCACTCAGTGGATAATGCGAGCATGCTAAATACACCACCGTGTCCATGTGAATGAAAGAACCCTCCTGTATACAGGGTGCAGTAGTATATTTAGAGGATTTTAGAAGTGCTGATTGCCACTTCCAAGATCCTACTGTTATCAATACACACAGTGGTGTGCTAGCTTCCACCCCCCACTCCCCTGCAGCACTGGTGCCACGCAGTGTCACAAAAGCCTCTGCCCTCCTACCCCATTTCCCGCTGTGAAACTTAGACTTACCCTTGTAGTCTAGTGGTACCTCCTAATGCCCCACTCCCACTACTGAAGAGACACTTACCTATCTAATTTAATGGTACCTCCCACTGCCCCACTCCCACTGCTGAAGAGACACTTACCCTGGTAGTCTAGTGTTGCCACCCTTATGCCCCAATCACATTCTAAAACTTACACTTACCCTGGTAGTCTAGTCGTACTCCCCTCCTACCCCAGTCCTCGTTATACTATGAGGTAGCCCCCCTCCCCTGCCTGACCATTTAGCACTCACCACCCTCTAACCCCCAATCTGGTACCTGACTTACACTAAAAGGCCTCTCAACTGCAGGCAGAGCTAAGGATGGCCACCAGCACATACTGTCCTCTCAGCTTCTCGGCGGTTGCCATCTGAATGACCTGGGACTGAGTCCACGTGTGCTGTGAAACAGCTGTCATAGATGGACCCATGTTCCCATACAAGAGTCCATCTTTTAGTTCTCCATAGATGACAGTGCTTAAGTATTGAATGTTAAATCAGTGAACCCTTGACCCCCCTTGAGTACACTGCAAAGTAAAGATACCCTAGTACAACTTGTAAGAAGCACATCAGTAACACCTTATTGCAGCTTGTAATAATTACATGAATGATACCTTATTACACCTTTCTTTATACACCTACCCAATAAAATACCATATATCTGCCAAACTGAATGCCATATACCTACCAAGATAACTGCTACCATGTTATTAACAACCTACACGCATTGTAATTACACATTAACACCTGACAAACATACTACAAAGCACTGCATCAATCAATCAATCAATCATTCAATCAGAATCTTTATTTATCCAGGTGAACATCGTTGAGCAAGCTCATTTTCAAGATGGACCTGGTTAAGACCAGGCCAAGTAGTAAAGTACATATAAAATATTTACAATGTGCACAATAGTACAAATGGATAACAAAAATACAAATAAGTACTCAATATAACAACAAATATTACAGCTTAATGGGATCATCACTTGGGTAAAGTGGTCAGTAGCCCAACAGGAGAGCTGGCACAAGTACAGAAGTTAAGAAGGAGTGTAAACACATGGTATTCCATAAGTTACAGTTGAGACATAAGGATAAGTGTTCCATAGCCAGGAAAATAAGTGAATACAGCTCCTTCTAAGCACATTTAGGCAGAAGATCAGATTTAAATTTGGTTTAGAAGGAACACAGAGGTGGACTAGGACAACCAATCGGAAACCAGCGACAAAGAGTGCTCACATTCCGATTGGACGAAGGCTGTTGCCATGTCTAGCTGGTGAAGGATCCAGGCTTGTAGTCTACAGAGGCAGCTAAAGCAGCACCGAACACCCGGTGTCTAAGCATTCCTACGCTTGTGGGACAGGGAGTCCATAGGGGTCTTGTATACAGCAGGGAGGAGGAGAAGGAATCCGGGACTGATGACACCAATGGAGAGGCAGAACAGCGAGGCAAGGAGTGTAATTCCTTCGGCACCTAAAAGTTCAGCTCAAGTACAAATTAACAGTAGGAAGTGTAATCACCCCGAGTCCATACTCTAGCACACTAAGCAATGTAAAATATGGGTCATGCAGTCAGTCAAATAAGTGATTCTATTATGTTAGAGCAGGTACAGTGGTCAGAATTTTGCAGGGTTTAGTGAGAGCACAGGGGCAGACTATGGTAGCTAATCATAAGCCAGAGCCGAGGAGCGCTCACCTTCTGATTGGTTAGTGGCTTTAGCCGTGCTTTGTGTGAGTGGAATCTGGGCTTAGGGTCTCGGGCGGTAGCTAGGGAGATGTAAACCACCCAAAGACCAAGAATCCTATGCCTACGGGCAGGGAGCACCTGTGATGCTTGACTTCGGCCAGAGCGAAAGCACAAAGACCAGAGAAGGAAAGAACATTTAGGGTGATGGGTAACTCGTAACACTAGAGTCGCCAAAGATTTCAGGCATACGTGGCTAATACTGACTGCAGGAAGCAGAGAACTGACTACAGGTAGCAGAGAAGTAACTTCAGGCAACGCTTAGGAGCTTAGGAAGCATTACATCCTTGTTAACACATAACAGCCCTTTTAAAAAAATGGTTGAAGATGGAGCATTTTGATTGGCTGCCAGTATTCTAAATAGGCTATTTTAATGGCTGGAAACCCTCATTTACAATAAAACCAGTTAGAACATAATAAAACAGTCCGTTTAAAAATGTAAACATGTTAGTTTATAAATAGCATTAATTGCTGAGGCAGCATCTAGAGTATGGAGTTCAGTACTGGTGCCCACACCTCAAAAAGGACATTAACCTGCTGTAAAAGGTACAGAGAAAGAGTACAAAGATGATAGCCGGTCAGCAGGGTAAGGCATACAAGGAGAGGTTGAGGGCACTGAACATGTACTCCCTGGAGAAAAGGAGGGGGGGGCATTATTAGGACCTTCAAGTAGGGATAAATAAGGTGGATAAGGAGGGTCTCTTTAAGCTGAGTGGCAACTATAGCATGAGGGGGTACAGTCTTAATCTGGGGGGAGGTTTAGGAGGGATGTCAAGAAGCACTCTTTACAGAGAGGGTGGTGGACAGTTGGAATGCGCTACCAGCAGAGGTGGTCTTGTTGAAGACAGTGGGCAGCTTTAAGAGGCTGGGATAGGCATAGGGGGAAGGTAAGGATCATGGTTGGGGAGGGGGATCAGGGACAATAGCTCAAGCTGTGGACCCTGCAATACGAGCAGACTAGGTAGACCAAATGGCCTTCTTCTGCTGGCTTCTTCATATGTTCATATATTTAAAATACTCCAGGGGTTGGATTGCCATTTTTAACTGAACAATAGGGGCATAAGACACCTGGCTATGCCTCGTATCTCATCACCCCCCCCCAGGTTAGATTCACGGATGGTTAACAACCCCTGGTTGTGCCTTAATGCTTCATTTTATTATCACATGTAACAGCCACCTTATTAACACATGTAACAGCTACCTTACCTGGGTCACATCTGATCTCATTGACCTCTTCCATCTAAGAGATGCTGCGTGGTCTAGGCAGAAAGCTTCAGGGGTGCCATCTCCTAGGCAAGCTTTCACTAGACTTCAAAACTATTGTACCAAAATCACCTGACAGATTAAAGCTGCCTATTTCCAAAATAAATCCTTATTTGGTGACTCAGATCTTTCTAAATTTTGGAAAGCAGTTCATTGACTTCTTAACACTTCTCTAACAGCTACAGACTTGCAGAGCGATATTTGTTGCCCCTTATCTGCTGAGGTACTTAACCAATTGTATGTAGACAGTTCCAGGACCCTCATCTCTCCTTTGGCAGTCACTGGCCTACTGATACCTCTTTTAACTTATGGGACTTTCAGTCTGTCCCGCATCTTTGAATCGGTTGTCCTCAGAGAACTAATTTCCTTGAGTGTTCTTTCTGCAAGGGATCTGATAGTCTCACTCCTAGACTCCTAGCCACTGGGGCTCCAGTCTGGGTCTCACCTATCACCTATGCTATCAATCAGTCTTTCGCCACTGGCACCTTTCCTTCAAGTTGGAAACATGCCCTGATTTTCCACTTCATAAAGGAGGCACCTAACTATCATCTCTTAGCTTTTTTCCCCCTTTCTCTCCAAGTTACTTGCGAGGCTGGTCAGTAAATAACTCTCATTATTTTGACAAATCAGGCTTCATCACTCCTTTCCAGTCTGGCTTTCACTCTGTCCATTCCACCTCTGCCTCCCTGCTCAGAATTACTGACCACATCTGCTCACACATGGGTGCCAGCCAAGGGACTGGTGAAATCTTCATGGACTTGGCAAAGGCATTTGATACAGTTAAACATATGCTGCTCTTACCCAAACTAGCTTCCTCTGGTGTCTCTGTCTCCTTCTTATACTGGTTCAATTCCCACTTCTCCGACAGGACCAAATCAGTCAAACTGGGATCTTTAATTTCCTCTCGGCTCCTAGTCTCTTTAGGGGTCTCCCAGGGGTCAGTCCTTAGCCCCCTTCTTTTTTCAGTATTCATTAATGATCTCCACAACTGCCTAAAATCATGTAAATCCCATATGTTTGTGGATGATACCATAATTTTCTTCTCTGGTCACTCCCTCTCTGACATAGAGCTTTAACTTCAGTCTGACTTCATTAATGTGCAAAAATGGTTCCTTGCTAATCAGCTAGGGAAGGGAAAGGGAAATTGTTTAACCAGAAAAGGAATACTAAGCCACAGCTTGTTTCCAGGTGTAACCTGGGAGCACAAGGAAGTTAAGTGACTTGCTCGGGGTCACACAGTGTGCAAGTGGGGGCTGATGGGATTCAAATCCGAGTCTCCAGGTTTGCAGCTCAGTGCTCTTAAGCACTATGCTATACTGCCTCCACCACCCTATACTGCTATCAGCTAGCTATGAATAATAAGAAAACTGTTACTATTCTCTTTGGCACTGCCCATAGGTTGTGATCAACCCCCTCCACTCTGAAGTTGAGCTCATTTGGCAAACCCATTGACTCTGTAAACTCCTATAAATACCTCAGGATGATTCTAGAGCAACAGCTAGACTACTCCCTTCACACAAGCTATATAGCGGGAAAATGTTTCACCAAACTAGAGTCTCTCTACAGGGTTAAAAATGGTCTCCCTTTTAGTACCAGAAAAACTGTAGTTGAGGGCTCATTCTTCCCATTGCTGGACTATGGGGATGTAGTTATTTCTGGAGCTTCTACTTCTGGACTAGCTAAGCTCACCACCCTTTTCAACTCACTCTGTAGAGTTGTTTTGGCCTGCTTTCCCCATACTCACATTGCACAGTGTACAAGGACCTGGACTGGGCCTTCCTCCTTATGGGACAAACCCTCCCTATTGCTCTGCTAGGCACCAAGTACTTGGCCAGGAAACTAATGGAATATCGCAGTAATATATTCACCCCTCTTCGAACTCCTCATACTCTTTAAAGTTGGAGGATGGAAAAAGACTACAAATTCCTCAGTGTAGACTCACTGCAGGACAAGCCTCTATCAGGTACAAATTTACTCAGATATGGAATAGTCTTTCCTCATCTCTCACTACCATTACCAGTCTCCCGTCTGTGAAGGCTAAGCTTAAGCAGTGCTGCAAGGCCTCCGTGACCTATCCTAATTACTCTCGAGGTGTTGCCTAATTCTTAAACAGGGCCTGATTCCTTTTTTTTTTTTAACTCTCTGACCATGTCTAAGATGGGCCTTCCTCAAGTGTATTCCAGGGATTTATTTAAATCCAAAAATTGATTAGCGTTTTGCTCATAAAAGTACTAAAACATTGTGAAAATGCATAGCACTTGCCTTATTATGTTTAACAAACATAACACTTCTAGAAAACCTACATAAATACTTTCTTTACAGTTAGCATTGTCCCAAGAAAAAAATTGCTAATCAATTATTTAAAACCCTGTATTCTATACAGCACTATATAATTTCATTTGCATTTTCTAAGGGACTTGTGTTCCCGCTACACCTGAGGTACCTGAATGTGAGTTGACTCTGCTTTCATGGAACAAATCTATGATATGTTATTGCACCCTCCAGGACCTGTATATACACTCTGTAACTTGTGACTTTGTTTATATATACTGACTTTGTACATTGGTGACTTGGGGACCTTGTATATCTACTAAATTTGTACATAAGTAACTTGTTGACTTTTGTATATATACTGACTTTGTACATTGGTGATTTGATGACTTGGTATATATACTGACTTTGTAACTTGATTTTGTACGTTGGTGACTTGGTGACTGTATATGTACTGACTGTGCTATGGTGACTTGATGACTTTGTATGCATACTGACTTTGTACATTGGTGACTTGATGACTTTGTATGTATACTGACTTTGTACACTGGTGACTTGATGACTTTGTATATATATACTGACTTTGTACATTGGTGACTTGATGACTTTGTATATTGGTGACTTGATGACTTGGTATATATACTAACTTTGCACATTGGTGACTTGATTACTTGGTATATATACTGACTTTGTACGTTGGTGACTTGATGACTTTGTATATATATACTGACTTTGTACATTGGTGACTTGATGACTTTGTATATCTACTGACTTTGTACATTGGTGACTTGTTGACTTTGTATATGTACTGACTTTGTACATTGGTTACTTGATGACTTTGTATATATACTAACTTTGTATATTGGTGACTTGATGACTTTGTATATCTACTGACTTTGTACATTGGTGACTTGTTGACTTTGTATATATACTGACTTTGTACATTGGTGTTAACTTAATGACTTGGTAAATATACTGACTTTGTAACTGACTTTGTACATTGATGACTTTGTATATATACTGACTTTGCACATTGGTGACTTGATGACTTTGTACATATACTGACTTTGTATATTGGTGACTTGATGACTTCGTATATATACACCAGGTGTGGGTCTGGATTGCCCAAGATAAAACTACTATCTTATCACCAGCTAGCACGATAGTACTACTATCTTGCAAACATGGGTATGTCACAGTGGAATACTAAACCAGTCAGAGAGCAGCTTTAACAATGCTGATGACATCTCAATAGTAAAGTGCAGCACAAAAACTAGCATATGTGAGATGCCTTGTAGACTTAGTTGCTTTTTACTTCACATCTGTTTCGATTGTGTTGACTTGTCCTGTACTGACTGTATTGATTAGTACTGTACTGATTTGTAATGTATTGATTTGTGATGTATTAATTGTATTGATCTGATCTGTACTGTACTGATTTGTAATGTACTGATTTGTGATGTATTGATTGTATTGATCTGATCTGCACTGTACTGATTTGTAACGTATTGATTTGTGATATATTGATTGTATTGATCTGATCTGTATGGTACTGATTTGTAATGTATTGATCTGTGATGTATAGATTGTATTGATCTGATCTGTACTGTACTGATTTATAATATATTGATTTGTGATGTGTTGACTGTATTGATCTGATCTGTACTGTACTGATTTGTAATGTATTGATTTGCTTCTCCTGTGCTGAGCCATTGATCAGAAGGGCACAGTTTACGTTTTGTACAGTTTGTCTTTTTGTAACTTTTGATCTTTTCTGTTACAAAACCACCCAAAAACCTGTTGTACAAATTGAATATGACAAGGGTCAGAATGAGATAGGAGAAAAATCTTCACTTGCTGTACTTAACCTCTTCTGACATCACTCATGGCTTTGCAACTCATGAGGTCAGGAGATCAAGTATAGCTCATGAAGATATTTCAACTATCTCACTCTGTCTCACCCAAGTCATATCCCTCATATATACTGACTTTGTATATCGGTGACTTTGTATATATTCTGATTTTATACATTGGTGACTTGATGACTTTGTATATGTATTGACTTTGTATATTGGATGACTTGGTGACTTTGTATATATACTGACTTTATACATCACTACTACTGGAATTGCTTGTATTGTATTTCCTTGATTTTTTCTGTACCCTCCTCCCCCCATCCCAACTGGAAACAAGCCAATATGAAGTTACCTGGTAAAATATGTTATGCTATATATCAAAGAATGAATGAATGAATCAATCAATCAATACTTACATACATACATAAATAAATATGTGAGGTTATAGCTCAGTGGCTAGAGTGCCAGGATGGTACTCTGGGGGGGGGGGCCTGGGTTCAATTCTCAGTAGGTCACATTATTTCTTAGGGAGGCAGGATAGTGTAGTGGTTAAGAGCACTGAACTCCAAACCTGAATAACTGTGTTTGAATCCCACAGCCACCACTTGCATACTGTATGACTATGAGCAAGTCACTTAACTTCCCTATGCTCCCAGGATACACCTGGACACAAGCCTTGGCTTAGCATGCCTTTCCTGGCCAAAAATTAAAATAAATAAATAAATAACAACTGTAATATCCACCTGAGTAACATATGTAATACCCACCCTAAATACCTCACAGCCTCTCACAAATACAACACCCAAAAGCTGCACAAGTACAAAGCTCTCCCTGTCACTACCCAGCTCCTCTCTGCAAGCTCCTTCAGCAAACAGCCATGTCCCTTGATGCTACAGATGTCTCACATGCAAGCCTTCCAAGCTGCTGCTGCCTCTTGCATGTAGCCATTGTCTTCATGCTATTGCCGCTGCCTCCATATCATGAAGCCACGCCACTCCCGACTGCAAACCACATACTACTCCCAGCCATTCCAGCTGACAAATCATGCCACACTAGACTGCAGATGCCATGCCACTCCCATACCATACTGAAAGTGAAAGCCAAGAACAAACTGCAGCAGACATGCTTTCTTTTATACAAGAACCATACACTATGGAATAACAAAGTAGCAAAAAACCCTCATCATGCTAGAAATGTCACTACACTATGGAAAATGAAGAGGGGCATGAAACAAAAAAGCAAAGCCAGGAAACGATTGCAAACATGATTGTATGTTAAAATGATCATCCTGATGTATTATATAAAAGGAAAGCTGGAAACGTCCAGCATACTCATGAAATAATATGATTTTGAGTGTGAATGTGGTCATAAAGGCCACTCGACCTTTGGCCTTGTGACTTTATGGCTTGTTCATTTCCTCAGTTGCCACTTTACTGGTATTTATTCTGTCATTTTCTGCCAGTTTATCTGTCTGTCTGTCTCTAGATTTTATTTTCTTCTGTTACTGAGCTATATATATATATATAAAATACAAAATCACACATACCCTCATAATGCAAAGCATCATGGGCTCTATATGCAAATCACCACAGAATATTATGCTGGTTAAACTTTAAGCAGAAATGCATGGTACCAAAAGGTCTCTCACACAGCCTGCAAAGTTTGCTAACAGAAGACACATGCACATGTTTTGTCCTACCAGGACTCGTCAGTGTATCTCATCTGTGTGACGACCCAGTGGAATGAACCAGCTACCCTAAGATGGTCTATCTGGGTTATGTTGTGGTGAACCCAATAAAAACAAATAAACAAGCTAAAAGATGAAGAACCTCAGCATGCAAGCACTGAGGCAATGGTTACTCCAAAGGGCACTGGTCAGAAAGCCAAGTTTCAAAGAAATACAAAATCACACATACCATACATGGTACCATGCATTTCTGCTTAAAGTTGAACCAACATAATATTCTGTGGTGATCTGCATATACAGCCCATGGTGCTTTGCATTATGGGGGTATGTGTGATTTTGTATTTCTTTGGAACTTGGCTTCCTGGCCAGTGCCCTTTTGGGGTAACCATTGCTGAGTGCTTGCATGCTGTGGGTCTAGCTTGTTTTTTTGTTTTTTTTTTGCAATTAACTTTGTTTTTCCAACTCAATACAAATAAAATCGGAACTAAACAAACATTGCCAAGAGGATGGTAGACAACATTTGTATGTGTCAGTACCTACATAAAAAAAACCTGAAACTAAAACCCCAGCCCACCCACCCCACCTTGGCAGCAAATACCAAAAATATTATACAAAGTTACTCTCTTTACAAGTTTGCAATGTGGCAAAATCTAGGTTAGACTATAGGAAAAGATCATTGATTTTGAGCTGATGGAGGAGACAACGAAGAACCACTGCCAAAAGAGTGAAAGAGAGAAAAGGGGGTACTAAAGCACGTAAAAAGAAGACCTTTCTATTTAACCAAAGTCCAATTCACAGTCTATTTCAGGGGGGATGCAGTCAATGATAGGGAGAGTTTGACCTGATCTTTGCACCAAAGGGAGCCCCTGGTCAGGGGGGTTCGAGGCTCATTCCCCTTTAATAACCGTATTTGCTTCTCAAATTTACAAGAAATCCACCCCAGCATCTATGAAATTTCTCAGTAGATTGAAAAAAGCAGGTAACACACCTTTCCGCATTTAAAGCGTTTAAAAACTCGTCACACCGTTCTTTGAACGAAGGTTCCCATCTATTCTGCCAATGCTGAAGTATTAACAGTTTAGTAACCGTGGCTATCATGGCTACTTGCATCCTTTGAGGCAAGGTAGGAATTTGAGCATACATCCCTAGTAAGCATGTATTTTCATTAAAAAAGGTTGAAATGTTAAAAAAAGGAGCCACCCACTGCTTGACTGAGTTCCAGAGTTTGACAACTTTAGGACAGGCCCACAATTTATGGTATAAAGTAGCGAATGAGCCTCCACAATCTTCACATTCAGATGAAGAGGTCTTATAAATCCGGGATAGTTTGGCAGGGGTAAAATAAAGATTGTGCAGGATGTTAAATTGGATATTCCTAAGTCTATCCTGTTTAATATAAGAATAAGTATCAATCCAAATCATTTCCCAGGTTTTGGCTGGCCATCTTTTAGTAAGATTACTCTCCCAATAGTGTGCTGTAGGAGTGCACTTATACATTACATCCGACAAAACTGACTTATAAATCTTAGAAACTGCTTTCTGGCTCTCTGCTAGTTTCCTCAATTTTTTTAACATAACTCCGGCTCCATCCGACCATGGCCCTTTCCCCAAAAAGGAGCATACACACTCACGAACCTGGTACAATCGTAGTAAGTCATTGTGACCCACCTCGAATTTAGTAGCTAATGCGGATATTGGTAGCAGTGAGCCGGCCGAAACAAGGCATGCCAATCGAGTTTTGGAGGGGTATTTACCTGGCAAGTTACTGATAGGGCGGTTACCTATTTGTAAGTTTGGGTTATTAAGTAGAGGTTGCCTAAGGTCCCTTAGGTTAGATTTGTGAAGTAAAGAGCAAAGCTGCTGTAGGGCCTTCATATCCCATCCTAGTGGGGAGTACTTTATGTTTTTAGAGACTTTAGACCAAAGGATGTATAACAAGGCTTCCAAGTCTACCTTGTGGATATCTATTAGGGATCGGTCCAAAGTTAACCAGGAGGCAAAATCTGGAGCTGCTTCAGCTACAGACACCCAATGTGAGAATCTCATGGAATGAATAGCTAGGTAATAAACATAAAAATCAGGCAGCTGAAGACCCCCTAGTTTTTTAGGGTGGGTAAGCTTAGCATATGCCCGGCACGGGGCTTTACCTTTCCAAAGAAAATCTGAACAAATTCTATGCAAGGGCCTGAAGAAAGACTTGGGCAGATAAATGTTAAGATTAAAAAGAGGGTAAAAAATTTTGAGCAGGACAGCCATTTTTAACGTATTAGCTCTACCCCAGAAGGACAGGGGTAATTTATTCCATCTCTCCAGGTCCTCTTTAATAGTTTTAAGCAAAGGGGTTAGGTTGAGGTTCACGAGGTTAGTAAGGTCTTTTGAAATTCTAATACCCAAATAAACAAGGCAATCATCCTCCCATTATAGACCCAAGGAGGAGCACCAATCCCTCGACAGAAAAGGAGATAGCATATACACTATAGTTTTGTTCCTATTAAGTTTATAACCTGAGAAGAGGCTAAAGCAAAAAATAATCTGCAATACCCAGGGTAAGGATTCCCTGCTGTTCTCTATGTGCATAAGCAGGTCATCAGCAAAAGTGGACAGCTTGCATTCGAGGTTGCCAACATGGATACCCCGTATTAAATTGTCTGATTTCAGGGCCCTAACTAGAGGCTCAATGTACAGATTAAAAAGAAATGGAAAAAGAGGACAGCCCTGGCGGGTACCTCGGGATAAGGGCAAAACAGCCGAAATAAGATTATTACATTGGATTCTGCCCGACGGGCATGAGTAGAGGACACGAATGTGATTAATGAATCATTGGGAAAAACCAAATTTCTGTAATACTGTAAACATAAAGTGCCATTCTACTCTATCAAAAGCTTTTTCCCGCATCTAGGGATACCAGAGCTGCCTCTAGCTCAGGAGCCCCAGATGCAGAAATTTGGTAGAATAGCTTCCTAAAGTGGTCAGCAGAGGATCACCCAGCCACGAACCCTGCCTGTTCTGTACTGAGTAGCCCCTTCCATACTTTCCCCAGTCTATTAGCTAAAATTTTAGCGTAGATTTTAACGTCTCGTTAGAGCGAAATAGGCCTGCAATTTCCTATTTCAGACGGGTCCTTCCTGGTTTGGGCAAAAGAGTCATTCTTGCTTCAAACAATGTTTGCTCACTGACCCCATGAGAACACCAGTATGAGTATACTTGAAGTAGCAGAGGTATTAACGATCTTTTAAAAGTCTTATAAAATAAGCCAGCGAAACCGTCGGGACCCGGAGCTCTGTCTGGTTTTAGAGAGTCAATGATTTCTGATATTTCTTCGCTTGAGAAAGGGGCCTTCAAGACTAATCTAGCTTCCTCTGTCATGGTAGGAAAAGTGATCTTTTCAAGAAAAGCCCACATCTTGTTGTCATGTTCAAGAGTTCTCGGTTCTTCAGAGTATAGTAATTTATAGTAGTCATGAAACAATGCCAGTATTCCCACAGGGTCAGTAACCAGAACACTCGTTTGAGGATGTTTTAGGGCTGTAACCCATTTGGAGGCTAAATGCTGCTTCAGTTGCCAGGTCAAAAGTTTGCCCGCTTTGTTGACTTGACCAATATAAGAGGCTTTTAGCAAGGAGGCAGATCTCTTAACCGATTCCCAAAGGGCACTAGTATAAGTGGCTCTAAGAGCAGAAAGTTCTTGCTCTTGTGACGGGGAATTGTTTTTTGGTTTTATTGGGTTCACCACAACGTAACCCAGATAGACCATCTTAGGGTAGCTGGTTCATTCCACTGGGGTGTCACACAGATGAGGCACACTGATGAGTCCTGGTACAACGAAACACGTGTATGTGTCTTCTGTTAGCACCCTTTGCAGACTGTGTGAGAGACCTTTTGATACCTTGCATTTCTGCTTAAAGTTGAACCAGCATAATATTCTGTGGTAATTTGCATATACAGCCCATGGTACTTTGCATTATGGGGGTATGTGTGATTTTGTATTTCTTTGAAACTTGGCTTCCTGGCCAGTACCCTATGGGGTAACCATTGCCTCAGTGCTTGCGCGCTGAGGTTCTTTGTTATATATATTGGATGTGAGGTAAGCTGGTGTAAGATATCAAAAATATTTTCTTGAGTTGTACTTGACCTCTGACCTCATGAGTGTCAAAGCCATGAGTGAGGCCACAAGAGGTCAAGTACAATGAAGAAAGATATTTCTGATATCAAACACTGATGCAAGGCATCATCATTGCAATGTACTGTCTACCTTGGGTTGGCTACCCTTTGAGTCCAAGCTTCACTATGCTACTCTAAGCTTACTACACAGCTTTGTCTATCACTTCACCCCCTCCTTGCGTATCCAAGGTAGTCCAACGCAAACTCCCCCAGTGTGTCCTAAGGTCAGCCTCTCTGCCCCTGCTATTGGTTCCTAACCTGAGACTCTCCTTGGCCCGGAGATCATTTGCCTATTCGGCTGTGTCCTCCTGGAACTCTCTGCCTCCTCCAGTCTTGGTCTGCTCCTCCATTTCTCAATTTCAATGTGCTCTGCTTGTACACCTTGCTGCCCCCACTTGTTCATGCTTTCAGTAACACCTGAGTTTACCAACTTTTCTCTTACTCCTAATTTTTGACTCCCAAGATCTACCTCAGCACCTCTGTCTCCTCCAGCTATTTTGAGAACTAGGAGCAAATAAGTATGTAGCCTGTACATAGTATTGCTTATCCTGTGTTGTATTTTACCCTATTACATAATCTGTGTATCCCTGCATGAAGTGTTGTCCCTGTTTACTGTAGTAGCTTTACCCTGTTCAACTTCTGTATCAACTACTGTGCCCATTTGATGTATGAATTATCCTGTACAACTGTTGTATCAACTGCTGCACTATCAGTTGCACTGCTCTTCCCGGGTTGCCCCTGAGGAAGGGACTATCATGCCTCAGTGGGCTTACCTTGTTACCAAAATTCAATAAATAAAATAAAATAAACACCAACTCATCTCACTCCTCTCGTATTTGATGTATACAACAGGGCCTGAAAGTTTCATAAATAAAACTGTAAGCATGTGATTTTGTTTTTCATTTACTACTGTTTTTATGTTCTTTTCTATGAACTGAATGTCTCTGAAGAATGTGTGAAGTAACGGTTGTCAAAGTAGCATTGTTATGAGCTAATGTGGTATGTCCTGTTGCTATTGGTCAGTTATCAATAGGTCAATTGTGATGTATCTAAGCGGTGATATCCTGGTACCTAACAGGTGATATCATGAGATCTTGAAACTAAGCACAATTATATCACTAGTTATCTTTATAAATGTAATATATATATATATATATATATATAATTTATTTATTTTATTTATTTGTATACATTCTAGGAATTTACAACCTTTTGAGTCAGGGGCTCATTTACAAAGGCTCCGCATCATATATTTAGTGAGGACATATACAGAGTAATGCACATTACAATAACAAGTACAGAGACAACAATGTGATAAAATATGTACAGAGCATCACCAAAGGTGCAAAAGATCTATGGCAATATTATATACAGAGTTTTATTTAGCAACAAAAGGAAGCCTAAGCCCTATAGAGGAGGTTATGAGCAATCACAGTAACTGTTTAACAAAATATGGGTACGCAGCACTGGTTTAAATGGCCCTAGCCTTGGGATTGAGAGGGCAGTATCGGGGAGGAAGTTCATCCAGTGTGGTGCCCGGTAGTAAAAGGATCTTTGACTGGCAGTGGTCCTTGCAAAAGGGATGCAGAAGGTAGTAGTAGTATTAGAGTGTCTTGTGGCCCTTGTCGGCAAGCACATTTGTAGGATTGATAGACAGCCGGGGGGGGCTAATCCTAGTTGTATTTTTTGGCCAATAGGCAGGTCTGATAGAGAAGTAGCCCTGGAAATTTAGCCATGATAACTGTTGAGTAGAGGCCACAGGTATGTGTGAGGTGATCATAGCGTTTGCCAGACAGCATGCTTTCTTAAGAGTGCGTTTTATGCTGGACAGGGCATTGTCGGAGGCGGCGCCATATATGATTATGCCATAGTCTACTAGGGAAAGGATGGAGCTAGAGATGGCTAAGTGGAGGGCATCAGGAGGGAGATAGGGCCGATATCTGTGCAGGAGGCCAATTCTAATTTTTATAGCAGAGCAAGTCAATGCTATATGCTCACGGAAAGTAAGGGCCGAGTCTAGTGTGACCCCTAGATATTTAAAATTGGAAACTGCGTCCAACATGGCACCCTGTGAGTTTAGTATGGATAACTTGATCATGCTGTTTTTATGTTGAGGGTGGGAAAATAGCATGACCTTTGTTTTTTTGTAGTTGAGGACAAATTTGTGGGAGGTGAACCATGATTCAATCTCTGTGAAGGAGCCCTGTAAGGATTTTTCAAGTTGGGTAGGGTCTGGGTGCCGGCTGAAGATCACAGCATCATCTGTGTAAAGGAGCAGGCACTAAGTGAAGGCCAGAGGGAGGGAGGGAGTTTAAGTATAGGGAGAAAAGAAGAGGGCCAAGGATGGACCCTTGTGGGACACCCGATCAGACTGGGAGGCTGGCAGAAAGGGTGCTATCTATTTTTACTTGCTGGGTATGGCCATAAAGATAGCTGGAGAACCAGACTGCAGTTTCTTGGGAGACACCAACAGAGAGGATGGAGTTTATTAGCATTCTGTGGTTGATGGTATCAAAGGCCTTGGAAAGATCAATGTAGACAGATCCGGCCAGGGCTCCCTGGTCAAGGGCTTCATGGATAAAGGAGATAAACTCAAGCAGGGCAGTGGTGGTATTGTGCCCTTTTCTGAAACCATGCTGTTGCTTGCACAGTAGGTGGTGTGTGTCCAAATAGTCAGTAAGTTGATCTGCAGCTATTTTTTCCAGCGCTTTAGAGAGGGAAGGAAGTATAGAGATGGGCCTATAGTTACTAGTAGAGGTACGTCACCATTTTTGCGAACAGGAGTGATAACTGTTTTTTTCCATAGGGTAGGGAACTGTCCAAGTCATAGGAACATGTTCAATATTTTTGTTAGGGGGTAAGGACTGTATCAAGGGTTAAAGAGAGCAGCTTAGCATTGAGTGAGTGTCCACTATGTCTTGTCTTTCCTAGGAACTTGGCGAGATATGTGCGAGCGACACTAGGGGAGATTGTTTTGAAGTAAAAAGGTGGAGTACTGGGGGGTGGTGGAAAATGTCCAGTAGATGCAGTAAAGGAGTCAGGAAGGAGGATAGAGCTGAGGTCTGAGAAAGACACATTTATGGCATCAGCTATCTTGCCAGGGTCTTGGGTGGAGACACCGTCTATGATAATCATGGATGGAGGAGGAGGAGGGGAGACTTGCCACTAAGTTCCTTCATATTGTCCCAGAACCTCTTCCCATTGCCCCAGGTGGCAGTAAGGTTGGACTGATAGAAAGCTGCCTTAGCCTTGCAGATTGCCCAGGTGCATGAGTTTCGGGCAGCGCAATACAGTTGACGATCAGAAGAGTGACCAGACTCAATAGCATGGTACCATAGGTTATCATGAACCTTCATTTGGTCAAACAGGGACTGATTTACCCAAGGGGAGGATTTCATTTTTTCTAGTTGCTTAACAAAGGGGGCGAAGATGTTGAATTTTTTTATGCTATTTTATTGGCAGTTATGTTGACAGGTAAAATAAGATGTTTTATTCTACAAATGTATTTTCCCTCCCATGGTATACATAGTTTTACTGCAAAAATATGTATTTTAGCCTCAACCTTTATCTGAGTGGCAATTCACAGCTCCTGTGCTGAGTTTAGAAAAGTAAATCTATATGTCCGCTCAACCTATAAATTACCCCCTAAGGTATAGAAAGAAATGTGTGTTTCTGTAAACTCAAGTGAAACAAAATGCAGTTTGTATCTCTACAGTTTCTTTCCCCCCAATTGCTCAACTACGATGCAGGATCTCTTTTTCAGTGGGGTTCAGCTCAACCCCAAATGTACAGCTGCAAGGATTGAAGCACTGGGAGGTCAAATAATTTTATTTATTTATTTTATTTAGCTTTTGTTGACCAGATAGGTACACTAGACAAGTTATATGCCTATTTTCAGGTATGACCCAGGAGAGTACAGCGAAAATACAGGTTCAAACAGGGAACATAACAAGGAGGGCAATGTACAGAGTCACAAACGAACCAGGTGAACATAGTCTACAGTAAGCAGTAATAGTTTTTATATATATATATATATATATATATATATATATATATATACACACACACACACACATGAAGAATAAATAGACTTAGTCATTCAATGGCAAAAGCAGTGAACAATGTATAAATTACAACGTATGAGTGACCCTTAATCTGAGCCACAAAATAAATAATTCCTGAACAAATAAACAAGCAAATCACATGCATCACAGAGTAAAAAAGACAGTAGGCAGCATCATTATAGCCTACAAGAGGGACCCCATGGGTAGGTGAGTCCAATTTAGAGACCTGAGACTGGTTATGGTGGCTTAGGACACCCACACGCAGAGGCCAGCTTCAGTTTTCTTCCCTGTATTACGTACATTTGTTTTAATGTTGTATTCAATTTTAAATTATGCTTCTTGATATATTGTATTTGCTGTGTATGATTTTACACATTCCCTACCCCAAGGACGCATCTGGAAATGAGCTCTTAGCAGCTCAGTTTGTCTTTCCTGGTGAAACTCTGAAATAAATAAATGTCTTGCTCAGGGTCACAAAAGGAGCCAGCGACTGTGGTGGGATTTGAGCCCTTTCACAGATCAGTGTTCCAACCACTAGACCATACTGCTCATTTAGACCATATAGGAATTCACATTTCATTTGTTTCCTGTATCTGTCTTCTTCAGGGACTGTGCATTAAGCAGAATCTTTGCCTTCCAGAATTCAGTCAGCGGGCAGCGGGGTGGCTTGTGGGTGGGGAGCTGTCGCCCGCCGCTGACCGGGGTGGTGGGGCTCAAGGGGGCTGGTGGAGAGGGGGGTACCGCTGGACCACCAGGGATGGATTGGTATATAATATTTTAATACCTACGCCCGTGATTGGGCTGGATGCAGTCCACTGGACCACCAGGGATATGGGACCTTTTATTTTAATACATATGCCTGCGATTGGGCTGGACGCGGTCCACTGGACCACCAGGGATATGGGACCTTTTATTTTATTACATATGCCCGCGATCAGGCTGGGAGCGGTCCACTGGACCAGCAGGGATGTAGGACTTTATTATTTTAATACATACACCTGCGATCGGGCAGCGGGGCACTTTGCCACTTGTGCAGGGGGAGCCGGTCCCTGATGGCTGCAGCCTGGCAGGGTGCCAGGCACGAGTCATCAGGGATCAGTGGTCCTGCATGCAAATGGGGCCATAATGACATGCAAATGGCCCCATTTGTGCCTTGCATGCATTATGGCCCCATTTGCATGTGCACTTTTGAATATCATGGTTGATGCGCCTAGTGCAACGGCATCCCCCTGCCCCTCTCTGGCCACTTGTGCTGGTGCAGTGCCACTGCACCATGCACAATGCAGGTGGCCATGGAGCGATATTCAGTGGTGCTGAGCCATGGCGCAGCACTGTTGAATATCACCCTGTCAGTGCCCTGGCACATCCCAGTTGCGCTGTGCCCAGGCTTGCGCCACAGCCTGGTGCAGTCTGAATATCCCACCCAAAGTGTTTAAATCAAAAGTCCACTCAACCTGTTTTCTGTATGCCTGTGTAGTTTGTAGGCACAAACAATGATTCCCTCTCTTGCAGCCCCCTCATTTCTTACTGATTTAAATATAAATGAGGTTGCTTCACTCTGTTTTGTCCTGGTATAAAACCTGTTTTTCTCTATTACAAGGGTCATGACCCCACTCATGCAAGGTATCATGGGAGTTGATGATACATACCTGCACAAGCCAGCAGAAGTTAT
Source organism: Neoceratodus forsteri (assembly GCA_016271365.2). Lineage (NCBI taxonomy): Eukaryota > Metazoa > Chordata > Ceratodontiformes > Ceratodontidae > Neoceratodus > Neoceratodus forsteri. Next base: position 62,560,690 of record JADMNL010000036.1, on the reverse strand, counting down.
TCTCTCCTTCAGTTCTGTTACATATCTTGTGCAGTCCCTGTATTCTCTAAAAGCATTTTTTTTTCTAACTCAGATACACTTTACAGAAAACAGTAGGGCACTTACTGTGCCTTGAAAAGTTTCATGGCCAACATAAGACAAGAACACATGGCATGGGCTGCAGAGGACAGCAGCAGCACTGACTAATACAGTAAAACTACTGCAGGCTTTAGCACCAGAACATCATAAAATTCCCAGATGCCTTACATGAGTCAGGCCATGACCTTTGCAATGGAGTTGAGCAGGTTCTCACACCAGACTTGTTTACATTTAAATCCTGATGAAATTAGGAGGGTGCAGTAGGAGCACTCATTGTTCATGCCTACAAACTACACAGGTAAACAGAATAAAAGGCTGAAAGGACCTTCCATTTAAAAGTTTTTACTGCTTTGCCAGGTCCACCATTGTGGATGTAAGCAGATCAGGGTGGTGCTGTGCTATTGGCCATCAGAAACTTGTGCTGTCAACATCCTGACATATGTGCTTTAAGAAATACATTGGGAGCAGTTAAAGTGTGACCTCGGGGGTGGAGATTTTTAAAAGCTGCGTGGGGCTGACAACTTTATTGTAGAAACACACATATTACAAATGCTGTAATAAAACATATGGATATGATAGAAGGCATTCTTAAGATGGCAGAGAAAGGGTAGATACTGTTGATGGGAGACCTGAATATGCCAGATGTTAACTGGAGCACATTTGCTGCAGCCACATCCAAGAGCAGGGCCATTCTTGATGCCCTACAGGTGGCAGGCCTCAGACAGCTAGTTTCGGAACCCACTCATGAGGGAGCAATCTTAGACCTTGTACTCTCAAATGGGGCAGTGAGAGGATCGCAGATCTAGAAGTGGGTTGCCATCTGGGAACAAGTGACCATCAAACAGTGTGTTTCACGTTAAACTCAACTACAGAGTCAAGCCATACAAAAGTGAGGGTACTGGACTTCAGGAGGGCTGACTTTGGCAAGATGGGAGAGTGCCTTAGAAAAGCACTGGCAAACAGGCTAGAAGGAGGGGTGGAGCAACAATGGGGAATCATCAAAACTGCCATCACAGAGGCAACAAGCCTTTGTGTGAAGCAAATAAACAAATCAAAATGAAAGAAAAAGCCACTATGGTTCTCAAAAGAGATGGCTGGGAAAGTCAGGGAGAAAAAGATAGCATTCAGGAAGTATAAGAAAACATAGAAGAAGCAGGACAGAGAGCTGTACCAGTTAAGGCAGAAGGAAGCAGGGAGGGAAGTCAGAATAGCAAAGGCCCAAACTGAGGAAAAGATAGCCAACTCGGTTAAGAAGGGGGATAATACCTTTTATAGGTACATCAGAGAGCATAGAAAGACAAAGGGAGGGATAGTGAGGCTGCATAGAATGAATGGTGGATGGGCAGAGGGGGACAGTGAAAAAGCAGGGATACTGAACGAATATTTCTGCTCAGTATTCACAAAAGAGGAGGGGGAAGTGCGTAATCCAATGAACAGAAGCACTCTTGATACAGGGGGTCGATCCTAGCCCTTTCACAGAAGAAAGGGTTCTGCAAGAACTCCTAAAACTGAAGGTGGACAAAGCAATGGGGCCTGATGGAATTCATCCCAGAATTCTAAAAGAATTAAGGGGGGATCTAGTGAAACCACTGACTACTCTTTTTAATAAATCATTGGAGGATGGTGTGGTACCTGAGGACTGGAGGAAGGTGGATGTGATTCCCCTTCACAAAAGTGGGACCAAGACAGAGACAGGAAACTACAGACCTGTCAGTTTGACCACTGTGGTAGGGAAAGTGATGGAGTCACTTCTGAAGGAAAGAATTGTTGAGTACCTAGAGGCCAGTGGAGCACAGGACCCAAGGCAGCATGGGTTCACAGCGGGAAGGCCATGTCAGACGAATCTAATAGATTTCTTTGACTGGGTGACCAAAGTAGTAGACCAGGGAGGGGCTGTGGACATGGCCTACCTAGACTTTAGCAAGGCATTTGACACAGTCCCACACAAAAGATTAATAGTCAAATTAACCAGCCTGGGAGTGGGTCCCAGGGTGGTAGCCTGGGTAAAACATTGACTTGACAACAGGACACAGAAGGTAATTGTAAATGGAGTCCACTCTGAAGAAAGAGGGGTTACTAGTGGGGTACCGCAGGGTTCAGTACTGGGTCCTGTCCTTTTTAGTGTCTTTATAAGTGACATTGCAGAGGGACTAGAAGGAAAAGTATCCCTCTTTGCAGATGACACAAAGATCTACAACAGGGTTGATACACAAGGAGGCGTGGAAAGGATGAGAAGGGACTTGGCAAGGTTGGAGGAATGGTCAGAAGTATGGCAGCTAGGATTCAATGCAAAGAAGTGCAAATAATGCACCTGGGAAACAAGAACCCAGGGGAAGATTACACAATGGGATGGGAGGTAGTAACAACAACAAAAAAGGAAAGGGACCTGGGGGTAATCATATCAGATGACCTTAAGGTTAGCAAGCAATGTGAGAAGGCAGTAGGGAGGGCTGGGGGTATACTAGGATGCATAGGGAGAGGCATCACCAGCAGAAAACAGTAAGTTGTTATCCCTCTGTACAGACAGTTGGTGAGACCCATCTGGAGTACTAGTCCAGTTCTGGAGACCCCATCTCCGCAAGGACACAGACAGGATAGAGGCAGTTCAGAGGAGGCAACTAAAATGGTGCAAGGTCTGCAAAGAAGTCAGACGAGGAGAGACTAAAGGAACTTAATATGTATACCCTTGAGGAAAGAAGGGAGAGGGGGACATGATAGAAACTTTAAGTACCTCAGTGGAATCAACAAAGTCCAAAGAGGGAGCATCTTTCAGAAAAGAGGCGTGTAAGAACAAGGGACACAATTTAAAGATAGAGGGGCAGTTCTGGCAATGTGAGGAAGTATTTTTTCACAGAGAGGGTAGTGGATGCATGGAACAGCCTTCCTGAGGAGGTTGTGGGGTCTAAAACTGTGGAGAATTCAAGAATGCATGGGACAGACATAAGGCAATTCTTGTGGGGGTATGAAGAAATAGGCTGTTGGCTAACTAGGATCTGCGGCCTATCCTGTAGGTAGGGAAATGGGCAGACTAGGTGGGCCAAGCGGTCCTTATCTGCTGTCAAAGTCTATGTTTCTATGTCTATGTTTCTATGTTAAAACACTACTTTAAAATTTGCTGAATGAATTTGAAATACCCTAGTGAAGAATCTAAGATTATCAGGAATACATTACTGCTAATAAAAAGGTAGGATGATATTTTTGCTAACTAACTAGTACTGCCGCTTTAATCTGGTTCAGTTTCAGTTGGTTTCCATCTGTATCCCTCCTGCCCCACCCCAGGAGGAGGCTGAAGATAGGTAGTATTGTCTAGCCCTCTTCTCCTAATCAACAAAAACTAAATAAAAAATCATAATTCTCTGTATCATTCTAGCTGTTTCCATAGCAACAGGCTGGTGCCACACACAGAGGATCATTAGGGGAAAGCAGGAGGGAGTGATGACATCATCTGAGACACAAAGATCCTGTTTTCATTGAGGTGTGTAAGTAATAACGAATGAGAGGACATAAATAGAAAAAAAAAATAGTAAAATGGGCCATGAACATCCTGCAACCTCACTGGTTGAAACATGTCACATGACATATTTTCTGACAACTGCACACCTCACCTAAGCTACATTATTTTGTTAACAAATAAAAACCCCATTTCATAAGTGGGATGACACTCCAGGGTGAGTGTGTAAACAGTGCACTTCTTGGGTGGTTGCAGATTACAAAGCAAGAGCTCTGATACAGTAAAGTGGCTATATGCAGGAAAGCATGATTGGAATTATGCAGTCAGCAGCACTCCCTCCTGCCGCCACTGTTCTCTGCAGAAAAGTCCTACAAAGTTTCCTTGTCAGAACTTATTACATAGAACCATAGATGCTTAGTGGACAGGAAAAGACTCACGGCCCATCTATTCTGCCTGATTTCCACCTAGAACCTTACCATCACCAGAAAAGCCATGGTAAGATCTTATGCTGCTCTACCATCTGTCAGTTTTGTTTGGACCATCCCAATGCTCCAATTAGCCCATCCCCTCTGTCATGTCCACCTGTTCCATGTGTCTGTCGCATCCTCTCGTGAAACTTGCAACCATCTTAAGGGAGCTAGTAGCTCCAAAACCAGCTGACAGAAAATGTTATTAAGTTTTGAAAGTATTAAGTTCTTGCTTCTTTTATTTCTGAAGTAATTCTCTGTTTCCTTTAGTGTGGGTGTGAAAGAGCAGTACTTTACCTGGATCATGACATACTGAGCTCTGTAAATTTAAAAATAGAGGGGGGTTGGCTCAGGGGTAATGTGAGGAAATTTTTTTTTCATGGAGAGAGTGGTGGTTGCATGGAACTGCCTTCCTAGGGAGGTTGTTGGGTCTAAAACAGTGGGGGGAATTCAAACATGCATGGGACAGACATAAGGCAAATTGTAGTGGGGGGGGTTGCAGGAAGTAGGCTGTTGGTTAACTAGAATCTGCAGCTTATCCAATAGGAAGGGAAATGGGCAGACTGGATGGGCCAACTGGTCCTTATCTGCCATCAAAGTCTGTCTTTCTATGTTTCTATACCTTATTGAGATTGGGACTTCACTCCAGTGACATCACTAGTAGCCCATCAGGCAGCAGGTGATTGGCTGTTTGTTGTCAGTTGTGATGTCACAGTCAGTGAGGTCATAGTGCTGATAAGCTGTGAAGAGGACCAGAACTAGATATGTCAGCCTACAGGCTCAGTGATTTTCCATCCATCATACCTGGTACTGTCAGAGAGAAAATCTAGTCAGTCAAAGGGAAAATAGAAAGTATCTTAGATATAAAAAGTAATAGTTTACTTCTTTCAAAAACTAATATTCATTTCAGGCAGTACACTAGCTTTCTGACACTGTCCAGCTCCTAAGGCAGGCAGTTCCACTTTTCCACCACCCTTTCCGTGAAGAAGTACTTCCACACATGCCTTCTAACCCCCCGCCAACTTATAGTTGTGGCGCCTTTGAATGGATATATCACAAACCTTTATTTATTAGCTTTTATTGACCAGGTGTGTATGCTAGACACAGTTGCGCCTACTTTCGGGTACAACGTAGAAGGTTACAAGATAATCAGTATAATAATGACAAGAAAAATACAATACAGTAAAGGCCAATGCAGCAAATTAACTAAGAAAGCAGATCATGGTTGGGGAACGGAAGATAAAACACAACAATTCAGAGCTGACAAGAAACAAAATGTGGGTTAAACAGTTGTTGGCTATGTACCCTGTTTATACCCTTTGGATAGTTTCCTAATGGAAACATCTTGATCCTGTCCTAACGGAAACATTTTATACTTGCACAAATTGTTTTTTTTATGTAGCCGTTTGCTTCCTGTGGCTCCCTATGCCTGCCATCGGGCCCCCAACCATCCCCAATCCCGTCTGCCTCTCCCCCCATCATCCTGCTGGTGGATATCCACAAGGAGCAGGGCTCAAGAATGGCAGGGGTTGTCAGACATGGCCACTGGGAGACATGGTCTTTCTGGTTTCTCCCTGTCCCTCCCAGACAATGATGAACACAGCAAGTACTGCAGCATGGGCTCTGCATGCCCCAGAAACTGGCGCTCCTTTCACCGCCCCTCCGTTCGTCAGTCCTTGATCCTGCTCCGATGCCTGGCCTCCACTGGGTGTCAGCCGAGAAGAGAGGAACTGTACTTCCCCAGTCTGGGATATGACAGCAGGCCAGCGGCCGCAACGGTCATCTCCCAGCCCTCCCTCCAGCCAACCCCCGGTGACCTGAGCTTGCTCCCAAACTCTGGTCATTGGTGTGAAGCGAAGTGTGGCATCCAGTGTCTCAACAAATTGTTTTTGTAATGGAGTTTGTTTTACTAGTCAAACTCCATGCCACCATGGATCACCCCAGAAGAGCAATTTGAACAAGAAAAAATTAACAAATACATTAAAGTCACTTTTAGGATTTTAATCATGGTCTCCCGCTGGAAATAAAAAAATAAAATATTGTGCTTGTACTCATATTTTAACCCATTACCTACTGTAGCTCACTAACTCAAAAAACATTCACTGCACCAGCAAGCTGCACTGAAGTGTATGGCAATTCCAGTGGTGAAGATGTTAAGTCCCACTTATGAAGTGATGGGAGTTTTAATGTTAGCAGGATCACATATATTGAAAACTATCTGAAACACTGAATATTCTGGACAGGAAACTCTTCATGGAGCCTGTTCTTATACTGCCCCCCCCACACACACACACATATACACACACACAGCAATAACAGACAGTTACATCAACTGTTTTATTGAGGGGAATGTTAGTTATGCCCCTGAGAAATTCCCCATTCCTTTCTAAAAGTAATGTGGAATACTTCATTTCCACCTCTGCTACCACCAAGAATAATCAGGTGGGACCTGGGCTTAATGTCTCATCGAACAATAACCTAATGCTGTGGTGGTTGAATCACTGTGATGAAATTCAAATGCATATTAAATTATTGCACTGCTATGAGAGTAGCTGCTACTTACTGGCAGAGTCTCAACGTATTTGGTAATGCATGTGAAACAGAGACGGGGCTCGCACTGATTTGTCTTACTAGAATCCTTCTCAGAACAGTGGAGTGAACTAGACAGTTTCTGAGCAGAGGTGAATGAAAGGTTAATCCAATTAGTCAGTATTTTCCCATCTAGCAGCACAATGCCTTGCATATTGACTTTCAGCTCAGGCATACATAGGTGCCTGCTTGTAAAGATGGCAGTGTTGTAACTATTAGAAACGGTGTACTAGTGAAATGCAGAAAGCTGGAATTGATGCATTGGTAGCTATTTCAATGGATTCACAACAAGTACCGTGCAACACTGAAGCAAAATAGCTTCTATCTTTCTTTTTTTTTTGCTCCCTTCTTCCCAGCTGCCACCACACCCTGCCCCATCTCCAGCCTTATCCTGGACTTTACCCAATTCCTTTTTGTTCCTGTCTGGTTTACCCCTGGGTGAGGTGGACGGGGGTGGACCGGGCCCCCACTGATGCACTACTTGATCTGGAGGTGGGTACTGAGGCATCATCCTGCATTGGGGGGGTCCTGCTTGCTTGTTTTCCCTGCCTCCTGGGATAATGACCTACTGGAGCCAGGAGTGTGTGCCCACACTAGAGTGTGTCCATATATCAAGGCTCGGTCAGCATCCCCACTCCCTGAGCTCAGTTCTGCATGCACTACCACCTGTTGTTACCCAAGGGGCAGTAGTGCAGTGGAGGCTCAGAACCCTCCATCCCTGGGGAGGTGAGCATCCTGTGGGATGCTCGAACTTCCTTTCTGGTTGGCCCTCTGGCAACTGGGGCTCGCTTCCGAACCCAGGTCAGTAGCTTCATGAGCAGTAGCACTACTGTTGTGCACATGGGCTGGCTAGTTTCGATCTTTCATAACTGAGGCATTAGAATCAGCAGGCATGTCAGAAGACATTTCCCTAGTGTTCCTCTTGGTGAAAAGGATACATGTGATGAAGGAAAAAGGGTGACATTCAGGAGTTATAAGAAGGTATAAGGAAACACGGAGGGAGGAGATGGGGGGTATATCAAGTAAAGCAGGAGGAAGCAGGCAAGGTGGTGAGGAGAATAAAGGCACAGATAGAAGAAAGGATTTGCCAAAGGGGTTGCTAAAGGGGACAAGACTTTCCTCAGGTTCATAAGTAAGAAGATGAAAGAAAGGGGAGTTAAAGTAAGGATCAGAAGGGCGGAAGAGGGTGATTGCGCAGAAGAGGACCAAGAAAAAGCTGACAACCTAAATAGGTACTTCTGCTCAGTGGTCACTATGGGGGGAGGAGGGATGGACCACCAGAGAGACGCAGTAGTGGGGGTGGTGGATACAAGTCCATTTTAAGAGGAAAGAGTCCTGAATGGTCTTGCAGCCCTGAAAGTGAACAAGGCTATGGGACCAGATGGGATACATCCCAGGGTACTAAAAGAACTCAGGGAGGTGCCAGCTGCCCCATGGACACCCTTGTTCAAGAATCACTAGAAATAGGCATGGTTCTGGAGGAGTGGAGAATGGCTGCCATGGCTTCTCTTCATAGCAGGAGCAACAGGTAGGAGGCTAGCAGCTACAGGCCGGTCAGTCTTACATTAACGAAATCCTACTGAAAGAAAGACTAGCAGAGCATCTTGAATCCAGTGGGCTGCAAGTCCACAGACAGAATGGATTCATGGGTGGAAGGTCATGCCAAATGAATCTGATAGATTGGGTGACCAGGGAAATAGACCAGGGGAGGGCAGTCTACGTGGCCTGACTGGATATTAACAAGGCCTTCGACACTGTGCTTTACAGGAGGCTAATAAAGAGGTTGAAAAGCCTAGAAGTGGGATACAAAGTGGTGAATTAGGTTAGAAACTGGTTAACAAATACCGGTAGGAGACAGAGGGTAGAGGTAAATGGCACTCACTGTAAAGATGGAAGAGTGACCAATGCGGTACCATGGGGCTTGGTACTGGGACCAGTTCTCTTCTGTGTCTTTATAGGGAATGTTGAAGAAGAACTGGAAGGGAAAGTAAGACTTTTTGCAGATGATACCAAAATCTGCAGTAGGGTGGATGCTCAAGCAGGGTGAAAAAAAATGCTCAGGGATCTTGGGAAACTTGAGGAGTGGTCAAAAACATGGCAGCTGTGGTTCAGTGTCAAAAAGTGCAAAATCATGCACCTAGGGCATATTAACCCAGAAGATGAGTATAGGAGGGGGAGTGTTGGTTCTGAGAGTCACTGGACAGGAAAGGGACCTTGTGGTTACCGTATCTGATGACCTCAAGGTTTCAGGGCATCGTGACAAGGCAGTGGGTAGGGCTAGTGGGATACTGGGGTGCATATGGTGGAGTATCTTCAGCAGGAGAAGGGGGGTGTTGCCACTGTATCATTCACTGGTGAGACCCCACCCGGAGGAGGCTGCACCTCAGAAAGAAAATAGACAGGGTGGAGGTGATCTAGAGGATGGCAACCAAAATGATGCAAGGTTTGCACGAGAAGCCCAACAAGGAGAGGCAGAGGGAACTCAATGTGTACACCCTGGAAGAGAGGGGAGAGAGAGAGAGAGAGAGAGAGAGAGAGAGAGGTAACACGGTCGAAACCTAGAAGTACCTAACAGGGGTGAAAAGGGCACAGAAAGGGAGTCTCTTTCAAAGGAGAAGGGGCACCAGGACAGGGGACATGTGACAAAGCTGGGGGGTGGAGTTCAAGAGAGTTGTGAGGAAATATTTCTTCACTGAAAATGTGGTAGTTGCCTGGAACAAACAGCCAGTGGAAGTGGTGGAGGCTAAAACAGCAGGGGCCTTCAAGCATATATGGGATAGACATAGGGATATATTAGAAAAGAGGCAGCAAGGTGACAGGGTTGCCAGAGACCAGATAGGGTTTGCGGAAGCAGTTGAGGCAGGGAGCATCTGGGTAGAGGCGGCAGGCCAAGCAGTCCTTATCTGCTGACAAATTCTGTTTCTGTGTTTCTAACCCACTGGAGCATAAAGTGATTTTTCAGGTTTCTGCAAAATAAAATTACTACTGACATCAGAAGGATGGAAATCCTATAAGATTCCAGATAAATTAGAATGCCTGTGCATTCCCTTCTTTATTACTGAAGACATTTACGTGAAAATAGGGTCTTTGCCCCTTCCAGAATGAAGGTTTGAACACTGTTCCTACAGTGTTGCTCTTACAATTATGCTGCAGACTCAGTATACCCATTCTTGTACAGTTTTATAGTATATGGTTAGCTATCGTTCTGTCTAAAAATCAGCCTGCTCAAAATCCTTGTTGTGTACATTCTAAACTGTTGTTCACATTCCAACGTGTTTTTGTGTGTATTCCGAACAGTTGTTCAGCACAGTTCAAAGGTCATAAAATTTTATATTCCTCATTCACCCTACACCGAGCTGCATACTAACCACTCAATGCCTAAAGCTGTACCTTTTTTGTACATTCAAATGTAATTTCTGATCATAGAATAGAACAAAGAATGCCAAGTTCTTTTGTTTTTACTGGGACACTCTGTGATGCCTGTGTAAAAACAAAAAAAAAAAATATATAAAATAAAATAAGGCCCCACACAGCTCCACATTTGTTTCCATCTTGGGGTTGAGAGAGAGGCGTGGACCTCCAAGCTTACAGCTGTAAGTGGTTTATGTGCTGCCATAATCTCAACCACTTGATGGAAACTCAGCCTTGTGTATGGTTGCCCATACATTATTCTTTATATAACTACAGGGATGGGTCGATTACAACCCAAAACTAATGTTTTGAATTCTCTGTTCTATTATGAGTGTGGCAATAATGGAGAAACCCCTCTCATACTTACACATATCCAGTTGCTCACTGGCACTTGATAAAATAGCTGTGGCTATGTTGGGCAGCAAGAGAAAATTGGTAATTATAAGAAAAATATATGGAAAGCAGTTAAAACATACAACCCTGAGAACCTAGGAACTTGGTTTAAACTGCTATGGTGGGAGGGAGGGCGCCAGAAGGCCCACATAATTCGAAAAGGGGAGGTCGGTACTCAGTAGACCTCCCCCCAACAATGGCAGTAACAACAAAAGGGGAGGTGGGAGGGGGGCAGCTAAGGAGTGGGGGAGAGGAGGAGGGTTGGAAAACAAGCCAGAACAAAGTTATTGAACAAAAGAGCCAAGGTATTACAGGGACAAAGTGGAGGGTGGTGTTGCTGAATGCTCGCAGTCTCGGGAACAAGATGGCAGAAATGCAGGCCCTCTTAGCAGAGGGTAAGGTGGATATAGTGGCAGTTATCGAGACCGGGGCTACAGCACACCATGACTGGGATCTCTCAGTCCCAGGGTACAATCTATACAGAAGGGACAGAGAGATAGGCAAAGGAGGGGGAGGGAGTAGCATACATCAGGAGGGAATAATTTGCATGAGAGAGGAGGAAAAGGAAAAGGGGAACATAGAAACATTGTGGCTCTGGTTGCAGGCTAGCAGAGGAAGAAAGATCAGGATGGGGGTGGTGTACAGACCACCTAATCAGGGTGAGGACAAGGACAGAGAGCTGTGTTCCCAGTTGTAGCCTGTAGCCAGAAAAGGGGAAGTGGTAGTGGTGGAGGATTTTAACCTGCCTAAAGTGCACTGGACTTCTCCCACCATGTCCTGTGCCAAAAGCCAGGAAATCCTAAATGCAATCCAGGATGGCTTCATCACTCAGTGTGTGACTGATGCCACCAGGGAAGGGGCAATCCTGTACCTAGTGCTCACCAATGGGGGAGCACGTACAGGAGATTGAAGTTAGGGAATCCCTGGGTGGAAGCGACCACAATACAGTGTGGTTCAGTTTGGACATGGGCAAGGATGACATCCCCACTAAGACCAGAACATTGGAGTTTAGCAGGGCAAATTGTAAAATAATGAGAGAAGTGCTAAAGTAAAACCTGGAGACCATGGAGGAGGGCCTGGGGCTGGACCAATTATGGCCATCATTAGGGGGGCCATTCAAAAGCCCACAAGCAGTTGTATTAAAATAAGGGGGAAGAAATTGAAAGCCAGACCACCAAGCTGGTTTAATGGGGAGGTGGCCAGAGTTGTAAGGAAACGAGGGTAGCCTATAGAAAATGCAAAAGAAGTAAGAGGATAAGGAAGAATACTGAAGGCTGGCTAAGGTGGCAAGAAGGGAGGTGCAGCAGGCAAAGGCACAGAAAGAGCTCCAAATAGCCAAAGGAATAAAGAATGGGGAGAAGGTCTTCTTTTGCTACATAAGCGAAAGGAGGGACAAGAAGGACAGCATTTTTAGTCTGAGGAAGGGGGATGATTGGGTTAATGAAAATGGGAACAAAGCAGAGATACTGAACGAATACTTCTGCTCCGTCTTTACAAAGGAAAAGGATGGGGACCAGTGCCATGGGCAGGGAGAGGGAGGGAATGGGGGGGGGACCTGTAGGGGTAATCGGAAGTGAAAGAGTGAGGAAGGGCTGATGGCCCTGAGGGTGGACAAATCTCAGGGTCAGATGAAATGCACCCAAGGGTGCTGAAAGAGTTAGCGGAGGATCTGGTGGGGCCACTGGCTGTTCTCTTTAATAGATCTCTGGAGTCAGGAGTGGTGCTGCTGGAGAGGAGAACTGCACATGTGGTGCCACTCCACAAGAGCGGACCCAAGTGTAACGCCCCCATTTGGGGGCTTACCTTAAGTGACCTCCCATTTCTCCCGATTCTGCCTTCTGGCATCCCCGGTTTCCCCATGCACCACCACATGACAGAATCCTCTGGTGCCCCAGGTTCCCCGATCAGCCCCAGTACTGTTTCAGCCCATTCTGGGCTTACAAAATAAACTGAGATCCACCACTGCCTTATTTTGCACTGCGGTGCAAGTGGCGATTGCGTATGCACGTGGTGCACCTTTGATTTCCTGGCCACTAGATTTGCGGTCAAACAGAGGATGTTTGGATGGTCCCGGTGCCCCTGTTCAGCTAAATGGTGACTGATGACCAGAATGAGGCGATAGAGAAGCCTCAGCAGTGTAAAGGAATAAAGTTTGAAATGGGGCATAAAACTGTGGCTCATGAATATTAATGAGCACCTGCATACATATTGATGAGGAGCTGTCTGCTGCCAAAGGGGTCAGTATATCGGGGGTATAGACAAGGAAAGTGTGGAAAATAAATGTAAATGAATTACAGTGGTGTGTAGGGCACTGTTGGGGCTATTGAACAATGGGGTTTATATAAATTAAAAGTACTTACTCTGACTGCACCAGAACTTTATATGTTGGATGCTGTATGAACTGCTATAAAACTGTATATACCACCGCCATGTTTGCAGCCATCAACCAGTCAATAGCCAGGATTTAGCAAAGAGACTCTCGGGACTGTGCCAGAGACTTTTGGGGGAAAAAGAAGGAACAAATGTAGGTGCCCAAATACTAGCCATTTGAAAGATGTAGACTGTTTCTGACGGCTTAGGCAGCCAATCGGAGTTTAGGAACTTTGCTCCTTATTTAAGAGGGACTGTTTGAACTGGGGGGTAGTTTGTAGTCAGTCTGACTGGAGCTTCCAGAGGGGAAAGGGGCTCTGCTTGTAGCTCGGGGAAATTTGGGGAAGAGGTCTGCTTTGCCTTTCCTCAGCCTGAATGCTTACTTTAAAAGTGGGACTGCCAAGTCTTCAGAACAAACCGAAATTCTCCAGAAGGGTGAAAAAGAAGTAATTTCCCCAGAGCTAAAATTCCAGACTGAAGTGGGGTCAGAACTTCAAAGATCCCCAACTTGCATGTCAGTGAGAAACTTTTTTTTCCTCAGAGACTGTGGCCTGAATTGCAAGTCTAGGGTCACCGGAATTGTCTCCCAATCTGTTTGCTGAAAGGGGGAGACCCGAACGTCTGTCTGCCAGCTTACATTCCAGGGACTGCAACAGCAACTTGCAAGTGGGTAAGCTGTATAGCCTATGCCGGAACTGTACCAAAGCTGAGCCTATAATGCCAAATAATTTGTCAGCGGGACTGTTGCTGTCTATGAGAGCCAAGCTGCTAGACAACCAGAGAAGAGAGACAGCTCCTGCTGAGAAGATCATTGAGGGTTTTGGCCACCCTTTGCAGGGATGCCAGGAAGTGGGAGTGAGTCATGATAGCTCTGGTCCCTGTGTCCTAGTCCTTGCCAGAAAGGATGGAGTCCTGCAGCCTGCAGCCACATCCTGCCTCAAGAGGAGTCACCTTGGAAATCAACCCAGATCCCGAGGTCCAAGGTTCAGTGAGTACAACAGGATTTTACCCTGCAACATCAATTAAAAGTGTCTTGCCATCTGATTTGCCTGTCAGTTTCAAGTTGCTGTTTAAACTGTTCTTGAAGGCCATTGGGCCTGCGGATTACAATTTCTTTGGGTTTAAAGAGTTTGTGCACATGGGAAAAGTCAAAGATAACTGAATTTATAATCAGTATTTTTATTTAAGGACCCCAGCCAGCTGCAATGCTGGCCAACCCATGACAACGCTTCAGTCCTGCAATGTAGTTTATCTCGGGGACCCAGTGAGGTTAACTGGACATTCCAGGTGGGTGAATGTGTTGTGTCAAAATGCTATACAGTGACAAAATATTTCTGAAACCTAAAGTGCTAACAAATCTAATTTTAATTTTCACCCCCTACCCCTTGTTCCGGTCCCCTAACAAATCAGTTATTTGTTTGACTGTTATCTGGGTCCATGAGCATGTTGTTACTGAGTGCTGGATTAATTCAAATAACTGAAAGGTACTGTGTTGTTATTTCTGGTAACTATTTTTTATAGGCACACAGGGTGCATGCCAGAGTTCCAGACCCTGTTGTTAAGTGTGGTCACTGTGAGCATATTATTAGCACTCTCCACTAATTATAAATTGAATGCAAAGCAAAGTGTTTTGGGAAACTTTAAGTGTGGGGCCACTAGGTGGGGCTGTGGGTAGGTACAATTTCCCAGAGGGTTGTGCTAGTTTAACCACTAATCCACATAAAGAATTCTCTGGGTGGAGGCACCATGTCAAAGCATTACTGTTAGAACCCAGGCCCCTCAACCTGCATTTGGGGTGCAGGCAGGGGTAGTAGCCCTTGGTCTAATGGAGCCAGGGTTACACAAGGATGATCCAGGTAACTATAGGCCAGTCAGCCTGACCTCGATAGTATGTAAACTCATGGAGACCATACTAAAGGAAAGACTGGTGAGGCACATAGAGGAGAATGGTCTACAGGACTGAAGACAGCATGGCTTTGTGGCAGGCAAATTGTGTCAAATGAACCTGATCGAGTTCTTCAATTGGGTCACGAGGGCAGTGGACAAAGGCCAGGTGGTTAATATCATATACCTGGACTTTATCAAGGCCTTCGATTCTGTACCGCACAAAAGGTTGACAATGAAACTGAGGTATCTAGGGATGAGGGAGAATGTGGTAAGATGGGCTGAAAACTGGTTGAGTGGTAGAACCCAGAGAGTGCTGGTTGGGAGCGAGTTCTCCAGCACCAAGGAGGTCACCAGTGGGGTCCCGCAGGGATCAGTGCTGGGGCCAGTGTTGTTCAATGTCTTCATAAATGACATCAGGGAAGGCATTAAAGGCAAAATGTACCTGTTTGTGGATGACACCAAGGAGGTGATACAGGACCTGAGGGAGGACCTCACCAGACTAGAGAGATGGTCAAGAATCTGGCAACTTGGTTTCAATGCCAAAAACTGAAACGTGATTTACATAGGGGCCAAGAACCCTAGGCTAGCATATTACATAGAAGGGGTTCAGGTAACTGCTTCTGAAGAAGAAAAGGATCTATGGGTAGTGACTACGAGTGACCTGAAACACACTGATCAGTGTAAAAAGGCAGTAGCGAAGGCTAACCGGATGCTGGGGTGTATTGCAAGGGAATTCAGTAGTAGGCAGAGAGAGGTTATTTTACCATTGTACAAGTCATTGGTGAGACCACGTTTAGAATATGGGGTGAGGTCAGGGTGGGACAAATCACTTTTTGACCTGGTGACCAGTTTGGCCACCATACCTCAAAATCTGGTGGCCAAAAATATTTTTAGGTGGCCAATTTTTTTACGGCCGCTAGCCTATAAAATGTGGTAGCCATTTTTTTAACTTACCTTTCAGATGAGGAATTGTCTATTAACCTACATTTGGGAACGTGTTTACCAGAGATTCTGATGAGAATTAGCCTGCCAGAACAGCATCAAGTATACACAGGAGGGAGAATTTATAAAGTACAAATTGAAAGTCCTGCCTGTCTAACTGACTTTTTTTTTCATTACATGGCCAGACATGTGCTGCTGCCTGCTGCTATGCTGTTACCATCCCCAATCCACCACTGTAGGGTCATCATCACTAAAATTAGATTTTGAGGGCAAGGGCAGAAAATAAGTAAATGCTTCCTAAAACTATGGCTGACAGATTGCTAACAGTATTTATATTGCTGTTACTGTCTTCTTCAAAATCGGTCCCACCTCCCATCACTCCAATGCAACCACTGTCTGTGTCCTTTGAACTCAACTCCTCCGACTCCGACTCCTCATCTATTTCTGCTTCCAAGTCCATTACATCTGATTCTGGAGTGTGACTTTATGCCCAGAAAGATGCCGATATCCTGGTGTTGATGAGTACCAGTGATCAATTGATGGGTCTGGATTAAAGTCCGCTATTGTTGGTCCATTTAAACTGATCATCAGCAAATTGTCCATAGTGCTATCAATAAGATTGCTTACGAGATATTGTTTAATCCTATTATGAGCACTAAATCCCTTTAAGCGGCTGTACTCACTGGCATGACCTGAAAAACTGTGATCAACAGCCATAACAGACCAAATCTCTCTAAATTTTGGTGAACCTTTCTTAATGCATGCTCTGTATTTTGATTTTTTACAGCATTTTTGAAATCCTGCCACTCTTCCAAAACTTTTTGTGTAATTTCTCTTTCACGTTCAGCGTCCTCCAGCTCTGGATCAGATAAAAGTTGCCCTGAACCATATTGCTTTTTCAGGAATGGCATGCACACCTGGCAAAGCCCTGTGATGGATTCCTGACCAAAATTTAGAAAGAGAGGGTCATCAGAAGAAGGCCAAACAGTTGTGTCAAATACTGAAAATCGGTTGTAGTCTTCCGACTGCCACATGGGCTCAAATCTGTCACATAAGAATCCAACCACACTGTTGCTTATTTTCTCCTTGATCAGCGGCGTGGCATTTTCACTGAAACAATCTCCTTGGCTGCTTGGTCTGAAGCAGTGGCCTGCCTGGTTCTTTTTGCCTTTTATTCCTATTTTCTGTACTACATGATGTTCACTAGCATTTTGAGTCATGCCTGGTGGAGGAGCTTGAGGAGTGCTGCTGCCATCCATACCACCAGTAAGGAGACTGCCCTCCGAACTGGCATACTCTAAAAATTGTGCCTCAGCAGGGCCCACATTGGTCTTCAACTTCATGAGCTCCTAAATGCAGCTCTCCCCCCATGGCTGTACCTGAGTAAGAAGAAGACCCTCTTTTTGGAAATTTTGAGAAAGCCTTCCAAGAATAGATAGCTAATCTTGTTGAAAGGCCAAGAACCACATTTTATTTTTGTTTTTTACAAAGTTCAAATGTCCTTTAGTGCTATCTGCATCAGGAGTCCCACTGTGCTGTGTTGCAGTATTCTCTAAGTGTGCAATTATTGCCGTCAGGTTGTGGAGAAGAGCTGACACAGCACTGTGGTGTGAACTGACCAAGCGCACTGTGAAAATGCTGACCATTTTTTTCAATTCAATGAAAAGGGTGTTAGCAGCCTCCTCCAAGGCTCCCATTCTTCACGGAGAAGAATGATAAAATGAACAAAGGGCCCGCAAGTCATTTTCATTTTCGTGAACTTCTGGCATATGTTTTTGGGCATCCAGAATGGCCAGTTGTAAAAGATGTGCAATGCGGTGTGTAACAATTAACCAAGGCAGGCCACTGTTTTGTAACTTTCAATGACTCCACCACGTTGACCTCGCATGACTGATGCACCATCAGTAGCCATCCCAGAAATCCATGGAAGAGTTTTCACAAGAGGATGTTAGTTTGTTAAAGAAGCGAATCTAATGCTGCAATGTATCCATCGGCATCTGCTTTCCCTAGTAGCTCGGTACCAATAAAGGAGGTATTTGGAGTACCATCTCCACCAACATAACTGATGAACACATTCACAAATTCCCTCACACTTCTGTCCAGAGGCTGTCACTAATATGCTTGCACACAGGTTATAATAGCTATGCCTTTTTCTTTAATTGTGGCAAGCTCTAATTTTTTTTCTTTTAAATTGGTCCCCTCAAAAAAGCCTGTCACAACCTCAGGAGGACTGGACGAGACAGGTGGATAGCCAAACAACAAAAGACGCAGTCAATAATATGCACACAGGTAGCAGCAGCACTAGTATGGACTGTTCATTAATTGTGGCAAGCTCTAATTTTTTTTCTTTTAAATTGGTCCCCTCAAAAAAGCCTGATGCAACCTCAAGAGGACTGGACGAGACAGGTAGATAGCCAAACAACAAAAGATGCAGTCAATAATATGCACACAGGTAGCATTAATTGTGGCAAGCTCTAATTTTTTGGCCCCCCAAAAAACCAGACACAAACAACCACTAATATGCACACTAGAGTGGTAGTCCAGACTCTGGACTTTAAATTATTGTAGCTTGTATTGTTTTCAGTTTTGGGCCCAAGAGCCCCAATCCCACCCAAAAAAGACTGAAGACAAGCAAAATCAGATACAGATTACAGCTCACAGCTCCCCCTGTACCACCACACGTCCACAAAGCAGGGTCTCTGTGGTCCCCCTCCCTTCCCCAGTCGTCAGACTCACTCAGCAGTCAGCACAGTGACTAATGTGCTAGCAGCTGAGCTGCAGCAATGCAAATTAAGAAAATATTTGTTACCAGCCCAATTTGCCTTTGAGTAATCAGAGGCTACAGTCCCACAACAGGACCACCAAGCACAGCCCCTCCCTCCAGTCACCACATCTCCCCAATTGAGAAAAGTAAGCTTTTTAGACTACAGAAATAGGATGGAGGACACACAGGCTCCTAAAAAAACAGTACTGGTCTGGTAGTTTTTATTTACTGAGCCCTTAAAAGGGCTGTTGAACAACTTCACGGCAAAGTTATGCTGTCCTGCGACAGAGCTCACACACAAGTCTCCCTCACCCGCTTACCATCTGAAATCAATGGCGAAGGCGCGAGCGAATCCTTTCCCCTCCTCCTGACTCCCCCACCCACGTGAGCACCCAACAGTCCCAACTACTCACCTCGTGATGAGTACTGTGCTGCGCAGACTTGCTGAAGCCTGATGGTCTCCCCGACTCAAGTCCCGACTCCTCCTCTGGCTCCCTCCCTCCCAGACATGTCCCTCCTACTCTCTGGGCGGAAAAGATGATCCCTCGCATGCTGTGATGGCGGCAACTCAGCTGGGAGATGCTGAGCTACTGCACATCGGCACGTGATGCAACAGTACTCGCCAGAATGGCGAGTTTTTACAAACTGGTGGCCAATGTTTAGCCAGGTCGCTTTTGGCAACCTGGCAACCCTATTTGCCCCACCCTGGATGAGGTACTGGTATCCTTTCCTTAACAAGGACATCAGCATGCTGGAGGGGGTCCAGAGGAGAGCAAACAAGATGATCAGGGGGCTACAGGACAGGTCCTATGAAGAGAGGCTGGGAGCCCTGGGGATGTACTCCATGGAACAGAGGAGGCAGAGGGGTGATATGATAGAGACCTTCAAGTGCATGAAGAGAATTAACTGAGTGAAAAAGGAGGGTCTCCTTAAAATGAGTGACAACAGCACCACTAGGGGGCACAGCCTAAAATTGATGGGGAGGAGATTCAGAAGGGATGTAAGGAAGCATTTCTATACAGAGAGGGTGGTGTCTGCCTGGAATGAGCTGCCAGAGGAAGTGGTATCAGCAAGGATGGTGGTAGCATTCAAGAAAGCCTGGGACAATCACAAAGGAACCCTTGGGACCAAGGAAGGGGAGAAGTGGGGGAGAAGAAGGGACACTTGGGGGGAGGCTGGGTCATTGGTGTAAATTGTAGGGTCAGATCCTGCATCACTTACTGAGCAGACACGATAAACTAGGTGGTCTTCTTCTGCTGGCTCTTTTCATATGTTCGTATGTCCGTAACCTTGCTTCCCTCTTGTGGTTTAAGTGGGGATCATGCACCTTGAGTGTACCAAATACCTTTTTACACTCTGCTCCTCATTAACTATTCCATATTTAAAGGGCCTGTCCGAAGCTGTGTGCCTTTTCTAGCCTACTGTACATTGTTCCAATGTTGTTTCTTCAATTTTAAATTCTTTCTTGGATTTGAAGGATAACGAGAATGAGAATGAGAATGAGAATGATACTGGTATTAGCTGCACGACTGACTGACCTCTTCAGCTGTTCATTAGAAATGGGTGTGGTTCCAGTGGATTGGAGATCAGCAAATGTGATAACTCTGTATAAGAGTGGGAATAAGAATAAGCCAGGAAACTACAGGCTGGTGAGCCTGATGTCTGTGATATGTACCATGCTGTAGTCAATTAAAAAAAAAAAAAAAGATTAGTAGACTTTTTAATAGTCAAATGGGTAAGAGGATGAGAAACAACATGGTTTGACAAGGGGAAGATCATGTGAAGAAAACCTATTAGACTTTTTAAGTCAGTTGCTAGAGGCCAGGCAGCGGTTGTACTGTACTTGGATTATAGCAAAGCCTTTGACTCAGTACCTCAAGAGAGATTAATTAAAAAAAAAAATGACTTCAGATTGAGAAAAATGTAATTTGATTGATTAGAAATCAGTTTATGCAAATAAACAAAATCAGTTTATGCAAATAAACAAAACGAAACGAGGTAAGAAACCACTATGGTTCTCAAAGGAAGTGGCAGTGAAGGTTCAAGAGAAAAAGAAAGCATTCAGGAAGTACAAGGAATCACAGAAGGAACAGGACAGAGAACTGTATCAGTTAAAGCAAAAGGAAGCTGGGAAGGCAGTCAGAACAGCAAAGGCCCAAACCGAGGAAAAGATAGCCAACTCAGTGAAGAAGGGATAAAACTTTTATAGGTACATCAGGAGCAAAGGAAGACCGAGGAGGGATAGTGAGGCTTAATAAAGGGAGGGAGGGTGGGCAGAGGGTGACTGTGAAAAGGCAGAGATACTAAACAAATATTTTGCTCAGTATTTACAAAGAAAGAGGAGGTACCTAAAACAAACAGTAGAAACACTCTGGATACAGAAGTTGATACCAGCCCATTTATAGAAGAAAGGGTTCTGAAAGAACTCTTAAAACTGAAGGTGGACAAAGCAATGGGACCTGATGGAATTCATCCCAGAATTCTAAAAGAACTAAGGATAGAACTAGTGACACCACTGACTACCCTCTTTAACAAATCATGGGAGGATGGAGTGGTACCCGAGGACTGGAGGAGGGCAGATGTGATTCCCCTTCACAAAAGTGGGAGCAAGGCAGAAGCAGGAAACTACAGACCTGTTAGTTTAACCTCAGTGGTAGGGAAAATGATGGAATCACTTCTGAAGGAAAGAATTGTTAAATATCTAGAGGTCAGAGGGGCACAGGACCCAAGGCAGCATGGATTCACAGCGGGAAGGTCATGCCAGACAAATCTGATAGATTTCTTTAACTGGGTGACCAAAGTAGTTGATCAGGGAGGGCTGTGGACATGGCCTACCTAGACTTTAGCAAGGCATTTGACACAGTCCCACACAAAGATTAATATACAAGTTAGCCAGCCTGGGGTGGGTCCCAAGATGACAGCCTGGGTAAAGATTGGCTGGAGAATAGGACACAGAGAGTAATAGTAAATGGAGTCCACTCTGAAAAAGGGGGGTTAGTAGTGGGGTACCGTGAGGTTCAGTAATGGGACCAGTCCTCTTCAATGTCTTTATAAGTGACATTGCAGAGGGACTGGAAGAAAAATATGTCTCTTTGCAGATGACACAAGATCTGCAACAGAGTTGATACACAAGTTGAGGTGGAAAGGATGAGAAGGGACTTGGCAAGGTTAGAGGAATGGTCAAATGTATGGCAGCTTAGATTCAATGCAAAGAAGTGCAGGGTAATGCACTGGGAAACAAAACCCAGGAAGAGTACACAATGGGGGTGAGATACTAACAACAACAAAAATGGAAAGGGACCTGGGGTAGTCATATCCTTATGACCTAAAGGTGGGCAAGCAATGTGAGGGCAGCAAGGAGGGCTGGGGGGATACTGGGATGCATAGGGAGAGGCATCACCAGTAGAAAACAGGAAGTTATTATCCCTCTGTACAGACAGCTGGTGAGACCCCATCTGGAGTACTGCATGCAGTTCTGGAGACCCAATCTCCGCAAAGACATAGACAGGATGGAAGCTGTGCAGAGGAGGGCAACTAAAATGGTGCAGGGTCTGCACTGGAAGACATATGAAGAGAAACTTAAGGAACTTAATATGTATAGCCTCGAGGAAAGGAGGGAGAGGGGGACATGATAGAAACTTTCAAGTACCTCAAGGGAATCAACAAAGTCCAAGAGGGTAGCATCTTTCAAAAAAAGAGGTGTGCAAGAACAAGGGGCACAATCTGAAGATGAAGAGGATGGCTCAGAGTAATTTAAAGAATATTTTCACAGAGGGTGGTGGATGTATGGAACGGCCTTCCAGAGGAGGTTGTGGAGTCACAAACAGTGGTGGAATTCAAGCATGCATGGGACAGTCATAAAGGCAATTCTAGGTGGTGGGGGTAGGAAGAAGTAGGCTGCTGGTTAACTAGGATCTGCAGCTTATCCATCAGGTAGGGAAATGGGCAGACTGGGTGGGCCAAGCGGTCCTTATCTTCCATCAAATTCTATGTTTCTATGTTTCTATGTGGATAGCCTGTAGCTTGCTTTGTGATCAGCCCTGTGGATACGCTCATGAAGCAGTTGCATAGTGACGTGCACTGCACCAGACCTGTAACTTGCTTTGTGATTGGCTCTGTGGGATACTGTTATGAAACAGTTGCGTGGTTTGACATGACTGAAGGGGCAGAACCCAACGGCACAAAAACTCAAATCCCAGACTGTAGGAGGGCAGATATTGGAAGAATGGAGATATGCTTGGAAAAGGCACTAAAAGGAATAGGGAGGGAATTATGGGTGGAGGAACAGTGGGCAGCATTCAAAACAGGGATAACGAAGGCAACGTAACAGGTTAGCAAGGGGAAAAGGAAGAGGAGACCATTATGGTATTCCTAAGAAGTAGCGGAGAAAGTGAAAGCCAAAAAATCTGCATTAAAACAATATAAACAAGCATTTGTAAATGCTGAATGTTGCTTGCTTGTATGTGCTGTTTAGGTATTTGGAAGTGATAGTTCCATGCCTTCCTCCCAAGACATCCACTGTGTCTTTCCGTTTAGTATTCAGAGAAGAGTGGGAGGGGCAAGGGCCACAGCAGTACAGCAGTAACCAAGGTGAAGAGGTGGACAGTAGTCAATTTAAAGGCAAAAGAGTCCTGCAGGAGCTCACTACATTGAAGGTGGACAAAGCAATGGAACCAGATGGCATCGCCCAAAGGTTATTAAGAGAACTGCGAAGGGAGATAGCAGTACCTCTGGCAGCCATGTTTACTGAGTCATTCAACATGAGTGAATTGGAGGAGGGCACATGTGGTCCCTCTACACAAGTCCGACAGCAGAGAGGAGGCAGGGAACAATAGGCCGTTCAGCCTCACCTCAATAGTGTGGAAGATCATGGAGACATTGCTTAAAGAAAGGATAGTGGGGCATCTAGAAGCCATCAGAGCCCAGGACCATAGACAACATGAATTCACAGTGGGGACATCATGTCAGACAAATCTGGTTGATTTCTTTGACTGGGTGACAAAGGAAGTGAATCGGGGTGGGGCAGTGGACAACACTTACCTTGATTTCAGCAAAGCTTTGACACCATCCCATATAAGAGGCTGATAAACTAACTGGGTAGGCTGGGCATGGGGGAAAGGGTGGTAAACTGGATTAGAAACTGGCTAACAGATAGGAGGCAGAGAGTGGTGGTAAATGGTGTGCAGTCTAGAGAGAGGGGGTGACCAGTGGGGTGCTGCAGGGATCAGTTCTGGGGCCAGTCCTGTTCAATGTTTTCATTAGTAACATTGCAGAATATCTGAAGGGAATTTTTTCACCAAATTTTCAACATAACCATTTTAAAGACCTCTGCTCATGAACAGTGTCACTGTGATTTTCTTAATCTGTGAGTTATCACCCTTACATTTCAAACTGTTAGTAAAAATAATCAATCTTTAGGATTGCTTTAACCTCTAGGCTATACTGCCAGCGGATCATTAAAAACTACACATCTGAAGGCTAAACAATTAATGGTGTCCTATTTTTTTTTTCTTTTCAAGTCAAATCTGGATAGAAAGAGCATAATATTTTCAGAATCATAACACATGCTCGGATTGTTTTTATTGTCTTTGTCCAGGAAAAGCACACAGCTACAGCTTGTTCCTGGGTGTGTTTTGGGAGCACAGGGAGGTTAAGTGACTTGCCCTGGTCACACAATATACAAGTAGAGCACGATGGAATCAAAACCCATTCTGCTGGATGAACAAAGCTAGGCTGTACTGCCAGCTGATAATTGAAAACTTCACATTTCAAGGCTGGCCCCATGACCTGAGCTCTTTTCTTCTAGGTTGCTTGAAAGGACAGAGCAAATAACCTTACCAGAGCAAGGAAAAGGATTAAGGCTTCTTTTGGCTAGGCAGAGTCACTGTGTGTTGTTATTTTTATTTTGTACTCACAGGGATTGTTATTGTTTGTTGCTAACATTTTATTGCTTTATTTTTTTCTGATTCAAATTGTTGTTGCTGGTATACCTTCTGCTGCATTATTACAGGGTATGCCTACATATGTGTGCTTACAGATTACTGCTGCAATCTTCTGATTCAGATTGTCTTTTGCACAGTATATCTTCTGTTACTGCTTTATTTTTCTCTGTAGCAAAGTGTTTCTTACAGGGTATATCTTCTGTGAAATTATTACAGGTGGTGCTTTACAGGTTTTAGTTTTATCTATCATTAGGATAAGCTTTCAGGGCTACTGCATTTGTTGCTGGCTGATTGTTCGTGCTCTTACCTCCTTGTTTCTTTCATCCGTGGTTCTTCTTTTTCAGCAGGGGAAGGGCCCAGCCACCCAAACCCATCCCCAACCACCCCACACTTCGCTCCTTTTATAGGATAGCACAGTCATGACATTTTCTGTAGCAAAGCAGGAAGGGGTGGATCAGAGGGGGTTTGCACACAGTGACCTCATTTACAGGGGCAATAGTATTTTAACTTGTTATAACAAGTTATACAAAAACAAACAAACAAAACACAAAATCAAAACTTTTGCTTTCATTTTCTTCCTCCTAATTAGTCTGACCAGGTTATAAACCCAGCAATTTTTCTGAAATGGATATTATTAACGCAGGTACACTTTTCAGAAGGGCAGTTTTGCAAAGGCTCAGCTCCAAGTGGCATGGGCAGAGATTGCGCACCTCAAATTGCATATTCAAGGGGAAATATATTATAAGAACTGCCCGCCATTTCCCCAACATCCAACAGAAGCACCTCGACCACAGAGGGTAGTTGGTCTGGGAGGTTGGCAGGTGGTTAGGAGGGGCAAATTGGGTGCACCATCACTCAGTGCTCTCCAACATATCACCTCTACAAACCATATGAAAACTACAAATAGGTATCTGCCTCTATCTCCAAAATTAAACAAAGGGGCAGAGGACACTGCAGAGCAGAACACTGCAGCACAGGAGCTAGCACAACAAAACTCACTCAAAACAGGAACCAAAACAAAAAAAAGCAAAAAGGAAATCCAAAAAACCTCTGATCATAGGAGACTCCATGATTCGGGGAGTTGATATGTATCTCCAACCAGGGGTAGGTGGTCAGATGTCTCCCAGGTACATCAGCATGGAGAGACACTGACCGCATTGCTAAAATTGTTCAGGAAACAGGAGAAAACATTGACATCCTGGTACACATAGAAACATAGAAACATAGAAACATAGGGACTAACAATCTCACCAGCCGGTCAGTTGTGGAGACCAAGGAACACCTGACCAGGCTGAGTAAGAAACTATCATCCATTTCATCCGGCACCTCCTTCTCTGAGATCCTACCAGTCTGGGAAAGGGGGGCAGATGGACGGAAGGTCAGAGAAGGGGAGATAGGGGAGCTAAACATGTGGCTCAAGGGTTGGTGCCAGGAAAAAGGACACACATTTGTAGGGAACTGGCAACAGTTTTGGGAGCGAGAGTTCTTTAAATTTGATGGACTACATCTGACTAAGGAGGGAGTCAGTGCATTGGGGCAGAAGTTTGACATCTTTGCAGAATATTTAAACTAGCAAATGGGGAGAGGGGTGCAGCACCCCATACGTTGAATGGGAAGAACACCCCTTCCCCCTCAGCTTGTGGTCAAACAGGAGTTCAGCATGTTTGTATTTCATTTGCATCACCAGGTAAGGAAAAAGGTCCAGCTCCCCATACGACGCACAGGGGAAATGCCAGACCTTGCCCAACAAATAACACACCAAAATCTGGCCAAAAAGGCCTTCAGGAAATATAAGGGAATGCAGCAGGATGAAGATAGGGAGGCATACCAAACTTCCCTAAGGGAAGCAGGGAAGGCAATAAGGCAGACAAAGGCCCAAACCGAGGAAACACTAGCACAAACAGTAAAAGAAAGTGACAAGACTTTCTATAGATACATTATCGAAAGAAGAAAGTCCAGAGGAGGTATTGTTAAGATCAAAGGGGATAAGGGGGCATGTGAGGAGGAGGACCATATAAAAGCATCTATCCTAAATAGATACTCCTGCTCAGAATTTACTAAAGAGAAGGTAAGGCAGGGCCCACAGCTCAGCACCATGGACACGGGGGAGGTGCACTAGTCCCTTCACAAAAGAAAGGGTCCTACAAGAGCTCAGTAAGCTCAGGGTGGACTGGCAATGGTACCTGATGGCATGCATCCCAGGGTACTAAAGGAGCGAAGGGTGGAACTAGCAGAGCCATTATCAGAACTGTTTAGTGAGTCTCTGAGCACAGGAGAGGTCCCAGAAGACTGGAGAAGGGCTCATGTGATCCCGCTCCACAAGAGTGGTAGCAGGGAGGAGGCAAGTAACTACAGACCAGTCAGTCTTACCTCAGTAGTGGGTAAGATTATGGAGGCACTCCTTAAGGAAAGGATAGTGGAACACCTGGAATCCATAGGAGCACAGAATCCAAGACAGCATGGGTTTACAAAAGGAAGGTCCTGTTAAACTAATCTCATAGATTTCTTTGACTGGGTAACCAGAGTGGGGGAGCAGTTGATGTCACCTACCTTGACTTCAGCAAAGCTTTCGATACTGTTCCACATAGAAGATTGATTAATAAGTTGGGTAGGCTCGGGAATTGGTCAGAAGTTGGTCAACTGGGTGGCAAACTGGTTGATGAGAAGAAAACAGAGGGTAGTGGTAAATGGTATGCAGTCAAAAGAGATGCAAGTCACAAGTGGGGTACCTCAGGGGATCAGTCCTGGGGCCAGTCCTCTTCAATATCTTCATCAGTGGCATTGCAGATGGACTGGAGGGTAAGGTTTGTCTGTTGCAGATGACACCAAGATCTGCAACAGAGTAGATGATCCAGAAGAGGTGGGCAGAATGAGAAGAGATCTGGATAAACTAGCAAAATGGTTGGAAGAGTGACAACTGGAGTTTAATGCAAAGAAGTGCAAAATCATGCACATAGGGAAGAGAAACCCTGAAGCCACCTATAGGCTGGAAGGGGAGTTGCTGGCAGTCACAAGGGAAGAAAGAGACTTGGGCGTCATCATCACCGATGACCTGAAATCATCCAAGCAGACCACTAAAGCAGTAGGTAAAGCTAGAGGGATGTTGGGGTGTATTAGTAGGGGTATCACAAGTCAGAAGAGGGAGGTAATAATCCCTCTTTACAAGACACTGGTTAGGCCCCATCTGGAGTACTGCGTGCAGTAATGGAGGCCACACCTTCACAAGGACATTAACCAAATTGAGGCAGTCCAGAGAAGGGCAACCAAAATAGTGCAGGGACTGCATCAGAAAACGTATGAGGACAGATTAACGGAGCTCAATATGTATACCCTAGAACAAAGGAGGGAGAGAGGTGATATGATTGAAACATTCAAACACCTTAAGGGCATTAACAAGGTGAAAGAGTCTAACATGTTTCAATATAAGAAAAATAGCAGGACAAAAGGACACAGCATGAGATTAGAGGGAGGCTGATTAAGGAATAATGTGAGGAAGTTCTTTTTCACAGAAAGGGTGGTGGTTGCATGGAATGGCCTATCTCAGGCAGTGGTGGATATTAATACAGTGCAGGGCTTCAAACAGGCATGGTATTGGCATACGGGAGCAATACAGATGAGTATGAATAAATAGACCATTGACAGAGCAAAGGCCAATGGCACATTCACAAGGCAGAGAAAGAAGTGGGCAGACTGGATGGGCCTTGCAGTCCTTATCTTCCATCAACTTCTATGTTTCTATGTTTTTATGATGCCAAGCCAGTAGGTACATAGCCACATTTGCATCTTGTAGACCTGAGTTCACACCCAAAATTGTAAGAGGAAGGGCTATAAGAGAGGGAATGTAAAAAGACAGAAGTTGGTGCTGTGGCAGTCCCAGAAATCTGTACTGACATGAACACAGACAGGGTTTAGAAATCCTGACATGGGGCCCCAATGCCTGTTGGCACCACAGAGCCAGCCTTGAGATGTGCAGTTTTTGATGATCAGCTGGTAGTATAGCCTAGAGATCAAAGCAACCCTAAAGATGGATTATATTTACTAACAGTTTGAAATGTAAGGTGATAACTCATTAGTTTTAATGCTCATACAAAACAAGTATTATAAATGTAGAAAGTGTTGTAATAACACCTTAAAACACTTAATAAAACAATTTCCTATTTAGCCTACAGTCAATGAAGGTCCAAGATCCTCTGTGACATCATTTCCTGTTAGGAGCCTAAAACATATGGCTGCCCCTAGCCCTTAATTACAGGCTGATTTACATATGAATAACTCTGGACTGCAAAGACACACAGATAAACACAATGGCTCACTCAAATTTGCTGTTTATGGTCTTTCAGACATTAAGAAACCCTGTTGATGACAGTTCCCCTTTAAGGATCAATTAGGGACAAATGCCAGGATGGACTTGAAGTTTACATTGTTCTTTCCCATTTCTGATTATTTTGGTAAGTGGATGGAAACTACTGAGGAAAGCATTAAAAAGGACATAAGGAAGTTCTTTACAGAAAGGGTTGTGGAGAAGTGGAATGTGTTGCTAGAAGAAGGGGTCAACACAGAGTCTGTCACTGGCTTCAAACACAGGTGGAATAGGCACAGGGGAATAGTCTAAACCAGAGTGGGGATGGAAAGTGGGTAGTCAAGAAAATGGGATGAGTGCAGTAATGGAGGAGGGTATCAAAATACAGTCAGGGCCATCAGAAGACTAGCTTCAGTCGAGCACTGAGCTGGCTGTGGATGGATGCAGGTAGGTACTGGCAAGACCTGATGAGCCAATGGGCCTCTTTCTGCTGTTGACATCTAGGTTTCAAAGTCAGCAGAGGATTAGTCTTTTACGGTGGCAGCCCATCTCCTGTGGCACTCTCTCGTGGTGTCTGCGGTTCCCATTCACTTATCTTTTAAACCAACCTGAAAAAAAAAAAATCTTTGTTTAATCAATAATTTTTTTTATCTGTGTATAATTTATAGTGTTTTGTGGGTTTTTTTCAGTTCTGTCTGTTCTGAGAAAATGCTGTAATTTATGGTCTGTTGAAGTGTTCTGGGTCATGGAAAGTGGTAATTTAGCAAATAATGTATGGAGATGAGTGTTTGATACTACATAAACCTCAAGAACCAAACTCCAGGGGTTTACAAAGCATCATACACCAAGGGTGTATGTGTGTAGACAAGGCCACAGAAACCTCCCCTGGAAAAACCCTTCATACTTTATTTTTTTATAATTGCTGACTGTTACGATCAGTACTTAGTAAACTTGAGCAACAGTGTAATTTTGCTTTAATGCTCTTTAATTATCGTGCTTGAGTCATCAGTTTATTTCAAATACAGTCTGCACCTCTTCACAGCAAAACATGAACTGCCAAGTTGGTAGTGTTTTTTTTTAACAGAGCCCACTCCTCTGGAAACACAAACCATCCCATTGCTTCATGGACAGAATAAAGCAAAACCAAAAAAAGCACAATAGCTGCAGTCATGGAAATGGGGTGGGGCAATTTTTGTCAGGCAGCGACCTGCGGTTTCATACAGAGCATGATTCTGCTACTGAGGAATACTGCTAAGGAAGCATATAGAAACATAGAAATAACATAGAATTTGATGGCAGATAAGGACCGCTTGGCCCACCTAGTCTGCCCATTTTCTTACCTAATGGATAAGCTGCAGATCCTAGTTAACCAACAGCCTACTTCCTCCTACCACTCACTAGAATTACCTTATGTCTGTCTTATGCATGCTTGAATTCCCCCACTGTTTTTGACTCCACAACCTCCTCAGGAAGGCTGTTCCATGCATCCACAACACTCTCTGTGAAAAAATACTTCCTCACATTACCTCTGAGCAATACCCCCTCGATCTTCAAATTGTACCCCCTTGTTCTTGAACATCTCTTTTTCTGAAAGATGCTACCCTCTTGCATTTTGTTGATTCCTTTGAACTACTTGAAAGTTTCTATCATGTCCCCCTCAACCTCCTTTCCTCATGGGTATACATATTAAGCTCCTTTAGTCTCTCTTCATATGTCTTCTGGTGCAGACCCTGCACCATTTTGGTTGCCCATCTCTGGACAGCCTCCACCCTGTCTATGCCTTTGCGAAGATGGGGTCTCCAGAACTGTACTCAGTACTCCAGATGGGGTCTCACCAACTGTCTGTACAGAGGGATAACAACTTGCTGTTTTCTACTGGTGATGCCTCCCTATGCATCCCAGTATCCCCAACCCTCCTTACTGCCATCTCACATTGCTTGCCCACCTTTAGGTCATCTGATATAACTACCCCGGTCCTTTCCTTTTTGTTGTTGTCAGTATCTCAGCCCCATTGTGTACTCTTCCCTTGGGTTTTGTTCCCAGGTGCATTACTTTGCACTTCTTTGCATTAAATCTAAGCTGCTATACATTTGACCATTCCTCCAATCTTGCCAAGTCCCTTCTTATCCTTTTCACCCCACCTTGTGTATCAACCCTGTTGCAGATCTTTGTGTCATCTGCAAAGAGACATACTTTGCCTTCCATAGTAGTTAAGGGCACTTAGCTGCAGACCTGGAGACCTAGGATTGAATCCCATCAGTTCCCACTTGCATACTGTGTGATCCTGACCAAGTCACTTAACTTCCTTGTGCTCCCAGGTCTCACCTGGAAACAAGTTCTGGCTTAGTGTGTCATTCCTGGTTAAACAATTTCCCCCTTTCCCTTTCTTTACTGCATTTGAGTGACAGCTCTCAGCTGTCATGAGATTCCTGTTACAACCAGCCAAGTGTAACGGTGGATTAGACCATGGTTATACATGTGTAATCATCTCTAGCTTGTCAGTAATTATATAAAAATAAACGTCCTAATACTATTAAATGATCTTTCTATATCATGTAATCTTACACTGTATTCCCAACGAGCATTAGAAAAACACAAAATTATGCATGATCCCCCACATAGTTTTTGTGTGTGTGTGTGTGTGTGTGTGTGTGTGTGTGTGTGTGTGTGTGTGTGTGTGTGTGTGTGTGTGTGAGGGCTGGGGGCAGAGCAGACATGGGGCTGACTCTGTACACAGTTTTAATTCTTGGCTATGCCCCCTGTTCTGTTGTAACTGTGCTTTAAAATACTTTGCACATCTGAACATGAAGCGGGTTATTTATGTTGAAGCTGCGCTGCTGCCAAAGACATGGCTAAGAGGCACCTCATTGCTTCACTGCTTACCCATATGCACATCCTTGAATTTACAGGTTGCAAATGGAGCGTGCTGATTGCATATTGTTAAAACGATTCATCCTTGACATGTTGCCAGGTGTTCGCAGTGGAATGCATTTGTGTTCTAAAGTGACTGTTCACCCACAGCAGTGGAGTGCCCCAATGGTTAGAGTGGAGGCTGAGGTTTACAAATGAAATAAGTATATTTGTCTCATCTTAGCTTCTAAAGGACAGTAGACTATATTATAAATTTTAACGTTGTTCTTAGCCAAATAGGCTTGTTTATTACTAAACATTGCAGGTATTCTCATAACCGTAAATGGATGTCTCGTGTGAATGATTCTAAAATTTGGAAGTTTTGTGCTCAGTTGGCATAGTTCATTTCCCCCCACAGGAGTTTCTGTAATTTTCTTTAAAGTAAACACTTTTATGTTAGATTCAAGTGCAGCTTTTAAAAAAACAGAAATTTTTAACATGATTTATTAAGTGTCTACATGTATAATCCCTGTGCCTCTTATGGTTAGAAGAGTTTCTTTTCAAGTTCTTTGTGTGCCAGAACTACTTGGCTTCACTTCGCAGTTCTCTTACCCAAAGCACTCGAGAATTCCCTCTTATAACCTTAAGAGGCACAGGGCCAGATTTTGAAAGGTTTGCGCATCTGCTAACAGGGTTAGCGGGTGCACTAACCTGGGTTTGTTCTGTCGCTTCCAGATGGCCCATATTCAGAAGCCCTGGGAGCACCCTGCAAAGCTGGCAGTGCCAAACCATTAATATAGCACTGCGCCTATGAAAATGAGGGGGGTCCCCTCATGCATACCAGTGCAGCAGTATATTTAAAGGTTTGTAGCACTGGTGAACAGCCCACAAAGAAATACTGTTTACTGCTGCTGAAAACCACCTCTTAACTGGGCACTTAGCCTGCACCCCATCCCCCCTAAGGCAGGTTAGCTGTACTGCAGCCATCCACCCCTAATCACCTGTTCAGACCCCAGTAATAACATCCCTGGTAGTGTAATGTTACTGCCCACCCCCCGATCACCCACTTAAACCCCAGTAATAAAATCTCTGGTGGACTACTGTGACTGACCCTCCTGATCACCTGTTCTCACCTAGAAAAACATCCCTGGTGTTCAGTGGTCCCCAACCAATCATCCACTCAATTTCCATAAAAGACACTAGACACCAAGGTGTCTTTTATAGAGTTTGAATGGGAATTGTGACACTTGGACAGCTGGTTCTGATCACTGTATCATTTTTGTAATATAAAAAATGTGTTATGTGTTATGGACTGTCTCTCATGAGAGATGCTGAAACAGCATATGAGATCGCACACACACACACACACACACACACACACACACACACACTCACTCACACACTCACACACACACACAGTTTTTAGATACAAGATGTTACCTGGAAGGCCAGAAGCTAATTACAGACTAGAAGATACCAAACTGCCAAGATAGATCATAAACTTTTATAATGCTTAGAGGAAGAAGAGCAGGTTATGACGTTTTAGTGTGAAGTCATAAAAGATGCTTTGATGTCCTGGAAAGGAGAAGCTGATCATAAGATCAAAGAGAGTCATTTGAAGAAAATGAGTTATACTGAGGTTACAGAATTTAATACTTGGGAAAGACATCCTGTTTTTATATATTTTTTTATATATTCTGACAGGGAGGAGCTAGGTGACCTCATTCAAAGAGGTGGGCAAAGCCAGCTTTTAAACAGTATTCTGTTTTCCATTTACACACAAATGTTTGGACTCTGAAAGCTATAACATCTACAGCACTGTGAGATAAGAATACCTTAGAACAGTCAATTCTAATTGTACTGGTGGTAGGAATCTGCATGTTTTAAAACCTTATTCTTTTAAGTGATTTGTATGTTTTGTGATATATGGTTCTGTATTTACATGTTACATATTTTTATCTATTTTAGTAAAACTATTTTTTAGAGCCTACTTGGTCTGTCTTTGAATTTTCTTTCTTTAACAAGTAAAGTAAAGTATATATGGTTAAAGCAGACACTGTGCATAAGCTTGAATGGTGATACCAAACTGGAAAAAGGTGAGAGTTTAATCTGCAGTCTTTTATCAGAGTTTTTAAGGGTTCATTTTTGTACACCTGGTTAGGTGCCTATAGGCAAAGATATCTGGCCCCCTGAAGACAGAAATATCTGAGCCTGTGCATTGGGTACACTAACAAGAGGTTCACAGTTTGAATCCCTCCAAGACTTGAGACCAAAGGTTGATTTGAACCCACAAAACAGACAGGAGGGTTACCCTGTTTCTTGTTCACAAGACTGTGCTCGGAGGTTGGCAGTAGAGGGCTGACCTGCTGAGTAGGTTTGTGACAATGGGGGGGGTTACCATTAGTTACCAGGGTGTCTTTTACAGAGTTTGAATGAGTGATTGGTAGGCAGCCATCAGATACCAGGGATGTTGTCAAGGTGAAAACGTGTGATTGGGGGTGTGTGGTTACACTAGCCCACCAAAGATTTTACTACTGGGGTTTGAAAAGGTGATTGGGGGAAGGCAGTCACACTAGACCACCAGGGAGTTTATTACTGGTGTTTGGATGGGTCGTTGGGGGTGGGCGGTCACACTAGACCACCATGGTTTACATTTACATGGCATTGGTGGTAATGGGCTGTTGTCCCTCATGCAAATGAGACCATAATGGGCGTGCAAATGACCCATTAGTGCCTTGCAATGGACTCATTTCCACGTTGTGGCTGAATATGGCCCACAGGGGTCCTGGCGCTATCCCATGTCGGGCAGTGCTATTTCCTGTGGGCTATGTGCAGTTAAGGTCCATGTCAGGGCAGCAGTATTGCACTTAGCTGCTCACTATCCAACTGAATATAGCAGCCAGTCAGGCGCAATGCAGTGCAAACATTTGTGCTGCACTTGTGCTGTTTTATGAACATCTGGACCACAGTATCTGTAAATATCAACATACCCGTATATTTAAAACATACATCAAGGCACTGCCTTGATTTAGCAAAAGTCTCTGCAGATCCTAAATCACAGAAACGTTTTTATTTTTCAGGTTTGCTTATTGGCAAACACTCCAGGGTTTCTTATTTGTCTAGGGGGTTCTTGCATGTTAGCACATTTAATATTCAGATATTCTGTATTCTGAAGGACTATTCAATTTTCCTGATATGCTATGTCTCTATCTTGGCTGTTAAAGTAGGAGAATTATTTAATCGGAAAACAACTGCATCATGTCATTTTGTAGCAATAATATACTGCTAGCATCCTTACATTCCCCATCAGTGTATATTTACTTCCCCCAGATATTAATAAAACAACTTCTATTACTAGTTCTGTAATTAAGGACTCACGTATGTAATAATATACTAGTAAATAATAGGGCCGTCACACTAGCTATGTTTTAAAATCCCTTCCCTTGAGGATAGTTTTCACAGACTAGATTGCACAAACTAGATTCTTACTGTGGCTGTACAGGGACGGGGCTAACACATGTTTCAGATGGTAAACAGCACCACACCATGATGCTGCGCTTCTCATGGACACGGCAAGAGAGTTTGATCTTTGAAAACCACATATCTTAGTTCAGGAATGGAATAAAATCAGGAGACAATGGTTATGCTCATAGTTTTGCCAGATGTACATTATTACTGAAAAAAGCTGTATGATGCATTCATTTTCTAACAAATACGGCTCCTTTAAATAGATTGTTTCATTTTATGTTAATTCTCCATGTCACAAAAGACATTTAAAGAGAGACTCTGGTCACCAGAAAAAAAAATCACAGTTGTTAACATCAGATGATGATTCCATTTACGAAACAATCCAAAATAAAATTAGAACCTTACCTTACCTTACCTTTCCTTTCCTTTCCTTTCCTTTCCTTTCCTTTCCTTTCCTTTCCTTTCCTTTCCCCTTCCTCCCTCCTATCTTTCTCTCTCTCTCTCTCTTTCTCTCTTTCTTTCTTTCTTTCTTCCTTCCTTCCTTCCTTACAATGAGGGAGGCCAAGAGACTACCCAGAGAGCCAGCATCTCCTTGATCTCCCCCTCTATGGTATGTTTTACACCCTCAAAAACTCAGTAGGGTGGCTGCCTCAGGTGGGCCTGGGACCCTGCCCCCACATGGTGCTTGGCCAGTGTGGTATACCCCAGCTTCCTCGTGGACGTCCCCTCGAATGCTCACAGTACCCTATACATTTCGTTAGCTTGGGCAAGTGTCAGCCTCTCCGAGAGGGTGACAACATCCACTGACAATTCTCTATTATCATAGAAACATTGAAATTGTCAGCAGATAAGGACCGCTAGACCCATACAGTCTGCCAGTAGGCCCTATACATTGTATGTGGCCACTGACCCCATGTGATCAATGGCTTTTCATCACTCCCTCCCCTCTCAAGCTTCCCTTGTGCCTCTCCCAGGCATGCTTAAACCCCTCCACTATGCTTGCCACCACTACCTCCTGTGGCAGACTATTCCAAGCATCAGCTACCCTTTCTGTGTAGAAAAACATCCTCACATTACCTCTTAATCTATCCTCTTCCAATTTCATAGTTTGCCCCCTTGTTCTAGTACTTTTTCTACATTGGAAAAGGTCCCCCACCTGCACCTTGTTTATGCCCTTGAGGTACTTGAAAGTTTCAGTCATGTCCCCCTGCTTTCTCCTCTCCTCCAGTGAGTGCATATGTTTTGTGGTGCAAGCCCTGCACCATTTTTGTTGCCCTTCTCTGGATAGTCTCCACCTTATCTATGTCCTTGCGCAAGTGTGGCCTCCAGAACTGCACGCAGTACTCTCGATGAGGCCTTACCAATGTTTTATACCATGGCATCACCACATCCCACTTCCTGCTAGTGATACCCCTGCCTATGCACCCCAGCATGCCACTGGCCCTCCCTGCCACCTTTGTGCACTGCTTTGATACCTTAAGGTCATCAGAGATGATAACCCCTAGGTCCTTTTCCTCTTTGGTGACAGTCAGTTCCTCCCCCCAACCTGTATCTCTCCCCAGGGTTCCCTCTACCAGGTGCATTATTTTGCACTTCTTTGCATTGAACCTCAGTTGTCACATCTCCGACCATCTTTCAAGCTTCTTCAGGTTCCTCTTCATTTTATGCACCCTTTCTGGAGTATTCAGCCTGTTGTAGATCTTGGTGTCATCTGCAAACAGGCAGACTTTTCTTTCCAGCCCCTCTGCAATGTCACTAATGAAGACATTGAACAGGACTGCTCCTAGTACTGATCCCTGTGGTACCCCACTGGTCACCCCCGTCTCCA
This sequence comes from Neoceratodus forsteri, assembly GCA_016271365.2. Classification (NCBI taxonomy): domain Eukaryota; kingdom Metazoa; phylum Chordata; order Ceratodontiformes; family Ceratodontidae; genus Neoceratodus; species Neoceratodus forsteri. The sequence goes on along the minus strand of JADMNL010000036.1, from coordinate 62,523,950 downwards.
CAGATTGTACCCCATTTACCACCACCCTCTGTCTCCTGTCTGTTAACCAGTTCCTAACCCAGTTCACCGCCTTGTCTCCCATGCCCAGACTACCCATCTTGTTAATCAGCCTTCTATGTGGGATGGTGTCAAAGGCTTTGCTGAAATCTAGGTAGGCGATGTCTACCGGCCCTCCCTGATTTATTTCCCTAGTCACTCAATCAAAAAAATCTATTAGATTTGTTTGACATGACCTTCCTGCTGTGAATCTATGTTGCCTTCGATACTGAGCACCGCTGGATTCCATATGTGCCACTATCCTTTCTTTCAGCAGTGTCTCCATGATCTTTCCCACTACTGAGGTAAGGCTGACTGGCCTGTAGTTCCCCGCCTCTTCTCTACTGCCAGTTTTGTGTAGTGGGACTACATGTGCCCTCCTCAAATCCTCTGGAACGACACCAATGTTGAGTGACTCTGTGAACAGAGCCGCCAGAGGCACTGCTGGTTCCCTTAGCAACTCCTTTAATATCCTTGGGTGGATGATGTCTGGCCCCATGGCCTTATCCACCTTCAGCTTTGTGAGTTCTTCCAGAACTCTCTCCACTCTGAATGGACTGGTGTCCACTTCTTTCCCCCCCATTGCCTCTGCAACCCAAATGTGGTCCTTGACCCTCCCTCTCCTTAGTGAATACTGAGCAGAAGTATTTGTTCAGTATTTCTGCCTTGTCCAGATCCCCCTCCTTACACTCTCCCTTCTCCCCTTTGAGCCTCACAATTCCTCCCCCCAATTTTCTTCTTTCCCTGATGTACCTATAAAATGCCTTGTCTCCTTTGTTTACAGACTGTGCTAAACCCTCTTCTGTCTGTGCCTTCACCCTCCTAACAGCCTTCACTGCTTCCCTTAAACATTCAAGGTACACCTCCCTGTCCTTCTCCCTTTGGCTGCCCTTGTATTTCCTGAAACTCAGCCTTTTAATCCTGACTTTGCTTCCCACCTCTTTGGAGAACCATAGTGGTTTCCTTCTTCTTTTTCCTTTGCCCACTATCCTAATGCATTGGTTTGTCATCTCCACTATGGCTCCTTTCAGTTTTTCCCATTGTTCTTCCACCTCCTCTATAACCCCTCCCTTCCCCAGGACTGCTTATATATTTCTACCCATTTCAGTGAAATCTGCTCTCCTGAAATCTAATACTCTTGCCCTTGTGTGGCTTAACTGAGTCCATGTCTCCATGCTGAACCACACCATGTGGTGGTCACTGGACCCCAATCAATCAATCAATCAGTCAGTCAGTCAATCAAAAATCTTTATTTTACCAGGTGAAACACCTTTGAGTAAACTCATTTACAAGATGGACCTGGACAGGTACATGATCCAACACAGAATAATATTACAAAAATTAAAATAAAGGCATGACATACAACAGAATAAGATACATTTGTAAATATGTACACTAAGGGAACAACTTACAGATAGCAGTCACATAGCAATATATGCATTGAACATACCAGCATAACAAAGGTGGTGTGGGCAACCGTGCAGGGAAGGACAATGGTTACATGGAACAACTAAGGTGGAGAAGGGAGGGAGGAGGATAAGTGTGTGTAAAAATCACACTGGGGGGATCAGTGGAGGTCAAATAGAGGGTACAATGTCTGAAGTCAGTATACCTTTAGCCAAAAATCAAGGAAAGCAATTGCAGCACTCCTTAATGGAACAAGCATATGGTGAGTTGAGCACTAACAGATTAACATGGCGGGCTATTCTCATGTTTCTTTGGAGTTTATTCCAGAGTTGAGGAAGTTCATAACTTATTGAGGCCCTGGCAAAGCATGACTTGACTTTGGGGGTAGTTAGGGAAATGTAGGAGGAGCTTCTCAGAGCATAACTACCTAACATACAACAGGGTAAACAATCTGAAATGTACTGTGGGAGCTTCTTAGTGATTACCCGGAAGGTCCAGAGGGCAGCATTTCTTTGCCTTCTGAATTTAAGGGAAGACCAACCCAATAAGGAGTAAAGGGAGCAATGGTTTGTAGCATGCGGTGCTCCAGAGATAAATCTTAGGGCTCTGTGGTAAAGAGTATCAAGTTTGGTTAACACTGTGTTAGGAGCTTGGCTATAGAGGAAATCAACAAAGTCTAAGAAAGAAAGAAAGAAAGAAAAGCAGTTTGGACTGGCCTTTTTCTAGCATCCTGTGTAAGGAGGTGTTTGATCCTGAATAACAGACCAAGTCTCTGCTTAAGTGTTTTGGACATCTCTTCAATATGGTCCAGGAAAGAAAATTTGCAAATAGTCCACACCCCCAGTTATTTGAATTTAATTACAAAGTCTAGAGATTCACCTCAAAGAGTCATAATTTGAGGTACCACTCCTATTGAGGCAGAATTTATCGCATTGATGCAAGGTGAGAAAAGCATTGCCTTTGTTTTTTTAGCATTCAAGAGTAATTTTTGACTCAAAAGGTTTGATTGCAGATGATTAAACTCAAGTTGGAGGTCCGTGCAGGCAGATACTTGGGTTGGTCTGGCGATGTAGAGGACCGTGTCATCTGCAAAGAGATGAATATTGGCTATTTTGATTCCAGTGTAGATGCTATTAATATACAATGAGAAAAGTAGGGGTCCCAATATGGAACCCTGGGGCACACCCCTCAACAAAGTTTGTAAGGACGAAAGATCCCCCTCAGCTTTAACCCATTGAAGTTTCCCCTTTAGGTAACTAGAAAACCATTTCAGAGAGATGGAGTCCAGCTGAATGTTATGGAGTGTAGTGAGAAGCAGGTCATGATCGACACTGTCGAAAGCCTTGCTTAAATTAAGAAAAACAGCGCGCACATAATTCTTGTTATCTAGGGCACTCTGCCAATCATTAGTCACCTTTGCAAGGGCAGATATCATGCTATGACGTGGCCTGAACCCTGACTGTGCCGGATTAAGCAGGTTAGAGGAGTTCAGGTAGTTCCTAATCTGAGTGTTCACTAATTTCTCCAACAGTTTAGAGAGGACAGGAAGTAAGAAAATCAGGCTATAGTTATTTAGATCACTAGGATCTCCAGATTTAAACAAAGGGATAACCTGTGCTTTTTTCCATATTGGTGGAATGTCACCCTGAGAAAGGGACAGATTGAATAGATATGCAATTGGAATGGCCAGGACATGGTAACTAAGTTTTCAAAAGTACGCCTCAATACTATCAGCACCAGCACTTTTTCTGGTGTCCAACTGTAGCAATAATGCTTCTACATCCTTTAAAGATATGGGCTGGAAGGAAAATGTCAATGACTTGAGCAGGGGAGTCAGATACTGGACAAGTTGTGTCATCGGTATGCAGTTGAGTACGTAGATTACTGGCTAGGGAAGAATCAACACTAGCCCAACAATCACAAAATGATTATTCAGTAAGTCGAGTATTGTTAGTTTATCAGTTATAAGGGAGTCATCAGATGATACTTTGGAAGGGAGGGAGTTGGATGATGTGTGCCTTTCGATATCCTTAATAGTTTAACAAAATTTAGCTGAGCACTTGGAGGAGGAGTCCAATTCAGTTCGGTAGTAGTTGGATTTCTCGGCTCGAACAAGTTTTGTACAGTGGTTCCTGGCCTTTCTGAAAGCTAGCCAATTGGAAGGTAATTTGGTTTTCCTGGCTGTCTTCTAGAGTTGATCTCTGCTAAACAGCGCAGTTTTCAAACTAGCTGTAAGCCAAGGGCAAGATTTTTTCTTAGTACGGATTGTAGTTAGGGGGAGCATGCTTATCAATTACCCCTAAAACAATTTCCTGGAAGATGTCATAGGAAACGCTCACAGTTTTAGCCAGGCAGAAAGCTTGCCAACTCAGAGAGTTCCACAAGTCAAAGAGAAATGCACAGGGGTCAAGATTATGATGGCACCTTTTAAATATATACCGGGAGGTAGAGTGTGGTTTTGGCACAGCCTTCTCACAAGCAATGAAACAATGGTCACTGACGTCAGTGAAAAATACTCATGAATGCAAGAACAGGTGTGGTTTATTCACCAAGATAATATCCAATAAGGAGCTGTTACTAGGGTGCTCTTATTTGGGCGTATTGCTTCCAGCTGCCCTTCCACCTGTATTTCTTTGACTCTGTTCCCATTGGTCCATACCAGGTCCAGAATTGACTTGTACCTGGTTGGCTCATGCACCAGCTGCCTGAGTCCAGCCCCCTGCAGGGATTCTAGGATGGCTGTGCTTCTGGCTGAAGCAGCCACCTGGGTGGCCCAATCCATATCTGGCATATTGAAATCCCCCAGTAGCAGAATTTCGCCTTTAGCTGCCATGTCGTGTATGTTCTCCACTGTCTACTTCCTCCCTCTGTGCTGGAGGTCCATAGATCATCCCTGTGCAATTGCTGTTCCATTCCCTGGCTCCAGGGTGACCTAAATTTCCTCAGCCTCCCCCTGTCTTCCCTGAACTTCTGTAGCCTTTATACCATCTCTGGTGTACAGGGCCACTCCCCAACCCTTTTACCCTCCCTGCCTCTCCTGAACAATGTATATTCTGGTACACTGACTTCCCAGCCATGATTAGCAGAGTACCATGTCTCTGTTATTGCTGTTATGTCAAAGTCTGCATCTGCCAACAAGGCCTCCAGGTCTAAAACCTTATTTCCTAGGCTACGGGCATTCGTTAGCATGACATTCCATGTTTTACAGTCTGCCCACCCACTGCTCTTGTTCTCCATCTCCAGCATCTTCCCCCACTCCGGTCTCCCAAGAGATTCACCAGGGGTACTCCCCTGCTCCCCCTCTGGGTAGATGCATACAGCCAGGACCATCTCATTTTAGTCATGTTAGGGCTTGAATACGTTCATGTGATAAATCTGCTGCTTGTGTCTTCTGTCAAGCAGCTCCACCACGTAGTTAACATCATTCAGCCTCCTGCTCAGTGAGTATGAACCCTCCAAAGCCACCTAAAATTTATTCTGCAAGACAGATAAGCACCATCACCCCATTGTCCAGCTTCGTAATCCTGAGCTCTGGCTCCATGGTTGTACCATGTCTTCTGTCTCTGTTGTGCAGAGACTAGGTGTTCCTTAAACCCCATGAGCTCCTTGAGTCTAGACCTCCCCTTATGAAGCAAGCTGACCCTCTCATTCATCCCTTGCCAAATTAAAGTGGCCCCTCACCCTATGGACAGATAGGAGTTCAAAGGGCAAGACACCTGTGGACTCCTAGGGAACTTCCCAGTATGCAAATAAAAGTTGGGGTAAGTTCTTGTCCCACTCTCTTGCATGCTGGTCAGCAAATGCTCTCAACATGGCTGTAAGGGATGCATTAAATCGCTTGACAAGAACATTAGTCTGAGGATGTTACAGAGAGACCCTGAACTGCCTCACTCCACGTCTCCAAAAGACTAGTTATCAAATCAGACATGGGGCCTGATTCTAGAAGGTTGACGCAGGGCTTCCACCAAGCCCTGTATCATCCGCAATGTTTGTCATGGCTGCTTCAAAGCCCTTTGGTGCAATGCAGCCAATTCAAGAAGGGCTGCTGCATTTACGACCTTTTCCACATTTTACGGCAGCTTGAGCCAAAGGTTTGGCGCAAGCCCTGTACAACGGATCCCCCTGGACACAAAGTTAGACTGGGGGAGCTGGTCTAATTTGCTGCATCTGGCAAACCCAATCCAGAATTGCAATCAGTGCCAAATGTCTGCCTCAAGCCCCCTGTGCCATATGTTTGGTGCACAAAGGACTTGCGGCAGATGAAACCCATTCGTGAATCGGGTCTATAAAGTTGGTGCCCTGGTCCAACAGAATCTCCTGGTGAAAACCCACCCAGTTAAATATCCCCAGCTGCGTATTGGCCATTTTTATTAGCCTAGCTGGAGGGCAAGGGCACAGCCGCTGGGTACCTTGTGGTGTAAATTACAACCACCAAGATGTGCCACTTGCCAGTGAAACTTGGAGTGCAAAGTGACCCACAATGTCCATGGCAACTTACCTAAACAGCTCTTCAACAATAGGCAGGGGAATCAAAACTGCCTTAGCCTTGCCCCCAACCGTTCCCACCCTCTGGCACTGCAGTCAAGTCCAGCAGTAGTTCATCATGTCTTTAAAACTATTAGGCCAGTAAAAATTGTTAGTTTGCCACCTCTTTTTATGGCTAACCCCTAAGTGTCCAGACAAAGGTGTGTCATGGGCTAAGGCCAGAAGCTGCTTCCTATATTTCCTGGGAACCACTATCTGTTAGAGTACCCCTATCTCCGGTCCTCCCTTAGGAACCCACTCGTGGGACAGGATCCCATTCTTCCAGTCCGCCTCTCTTTTCTGAGATCTTGGAGAGTCACCTTCCACACTGGTGACTAACTCTATTTCTGAAGAGCTGGATCAGCTTACTGAGCTCTCCCAGCTCTGCATGCCTGACCTTCCCCAAAATACACTGTCCCGTGGGAGAGCCGCCTATAACTGGACTCTTCTCTGTCTGTAGCTGTGGCTCAGAACTGCTGCTCCCAGCCCGTCCTTCGGCTACAACTTCCACTGCTACTGAGGTAGGGGTTGCTTCCTCTTGCACTACCTAGTCTGTACCCTCAGGAACCCGTTCCCTCACCTTGCTATTGGTAGTGACACTCACAGTATTTGCTCTGCTAGCTAAGTCATTCTCCATAATTAAACACACATGGACAGGTCTGGTACAACACCCACCTACCCTATGCTCTGACCACTTTCCCAGCTTAGGAAGATCTGGGCCATTTGCTTTGAGACTGCTGGACCTGGCACCCCTTTAATCTGAGAAAACTGGCTACACAGGATCTGTTCCTCATGAATCAAATCCTGCTTCACCATAGAAATGGAGGCTCCAGTGTCCCTCAATCCCTGGGTTACCAATCATCCTTTCATCACTGCTGGGTGCATATGTGCAGTGGAGTTAGTGGGCACTGTACTCATGTGTACAGGCCACACTGTCTGATGGGAGTTCCCCAAGCAGCCCCATCCTGCTGCACTAGATGCTTTTGTTACATTTTTCAGGCAATAATATGACAGCTGCCCCAGTTTCTGACAGATATAACTCACCAAAAGGAAAGTAAGTGCTTTCCTTAGAAAAAAGCTCTCCAGCCAGTCAAATAGTAGCAAAAATTGCGGTAAATTTTATTGTGAGTCAAACTAGAGCACACACACATACGTACATTCACCATTCCCCAGTGCTTTGAACCTACTCCAGGCAGTGGCGGAGCTAGAGGGGGGTTGGGGGCGGTCGCCCCTCCTGGCTGCCTCAGTGTGAGTAGTGGTGCCCCACCACCATCTTTATTCAATGTTTAGTGCCCATTGTGGAGCCCATGATTGACTGAATGGTCCCTCCTGGCTCCCAAATGCTCCCAAACCTGGCTCTGCCACTGACTCCAGGTTCTTCCTCAGGGGGCATTGTGAGTGGACCACCCCTTTCCTATTTTGGGTTTTCTTTTCCATTTAAACTTGTGTGTTTCTGGAAATCAGAACAAGACTGCACATTTTGTACAACATTTGTGTGTCCGTTTTGTTCGTTGGGCTGGCCACCCACTTTGAAGTAATGTCCCCTATATATTTGTTCAGTCATATGTATTGTTTGTCTGTATTATTTGTGTGGTTTGCAGTCTGTTTCTTTTGTCAGGAGCACAACTTCATGGTGATTTACAGAGATGTTTTCTGTACTGTTTTAGTGCAAAACGTTAGTTCCCATAAGAACCCCTTCACTTGCATTCTGAAGCAAGTGTCAGCCATTCTGTTTCGAAGCATAATAGCTCTGATTTTATAAAGAAAAGAAAAGCTTAAAGGAGCCCATGTACAGAATTATGTAGAAAGGGGTATAACATGCAACCTGGAGCAGTTTGCCTTTTTGTTTTATTAAAATAAATATTGTCGGTGAACAGAAGTCACTGGGTCAGTGACCAAAAGCCGCCGCTCGGAGAAAATGTATTCTTTTCTCCTCTGCAATGCGGCTGCTTATTTGGGGCTGCTTTATTTCCCCTCTCGAGTGTGCACTCATTCGCGCTGGAGAACAACCTTCGCTCGCACGGAAAGAAAATGCTTGCCTGGTTGGTTCTGTGAATGCTTCCTGTTTTTTATAATAAAGACTTGAGGGGTTAGTTAGAAGCATAAGCTTACCTGAACTCCTGGCTATAGTTTAGCATGACAGTTTAGGTAACTTATAGACCCGAAGGATTGATGTTACATTCAGTACTCAGCTCCAGCTCTTGCTCTGAGGTACTAAAGGCTGGCCGACTGTTTCTTCGGCATATTTATGCTACAGTTTGGGGAGGCGGTACTTAGGGAGACTGACATGTCATTATTTATTGAAATAAAGATTTATTCTTGTGTTTCAGTACTGAATCCATTAAAAAATTGATAAATAAAGAATGTTACCTTTGTTTTACAGGTAAAAGGCATGAAAAGAGAATTTAATTGTTAGTATTATGAACTAAGGAGAGGCGTTATCTGGTCATGTGATGACATTTAGGTATATATTCCTTGCTCGTATATGTAGTACACAGATGGTGTAACACCTAGACCTAGCTAGCCTCTTCTAGCAATGTATGTGAAGATGTTTATTAATGAACTTTTGATTTATGCTTCTCTTTGATTTTATATTATTTTGTCGAAGTACAGTCTGCTATTTATTTTGTTCTGTTGGCAATAAATCGACAATTGTTTTTGCTCAAGCCATCACTGCTTCGTGGTCCATTATTCCACCCATAGCCTTTCACAGGCATGTTTTTGCTACTGTTTGGAAAGCTTTTTTCTACAGAGAGCCCTTGCTAACCCTGTGTTCTTATTTATTTAAATTTTGGTGACCAGGTAGGCCCACTGAGACTGAAACAGTCCCCTTTTCAGGGTTGAACCGGAATTAATTGCATACATCTATAAACATAACAAAATACATACATGTCATTTCACAATTAACAGTCAATATAGACATACTGACCCAGTCAAAGAGACAGTGGCAGGTTAATTACAATCAACAACAACAGGAGCAGAAGTACTATTACACACGAGACAGTTATAGTCAGCTTGTTGTCCCAATGAGGTTAAATCAGCAGTAGGGAGTTGGTTGACTCTCAGCGGTAGTAGGTGCAGAGGATCAATTCCAACAGGTGGGCCTTAAGACCCTTCTTGAAGCCCCCAGAGGAGATACATTCCTGGAGACTGCTAGGGAGACCATTCAAGATGGGAGGGATGAAGACAGCATAGGACCAGAGTCCTAGGGAAGTCCTTACACTGGGGACTTGGAGAAGCTGGCGGCCAGAGGATCTTAGTGTTCTCCCATTCTTTTTGGGAGCTAATGTGTTAATTAGGCTAGGAGGGGCACCATTTTGCTGGAGTTTAAAAGCAAGGCACAGTGAGGGATATGATAATCTGCCCTCAAGAGAAGGCCACCTAAGAGATAAAGTACCTTGCAGTGATGCTGCCATGGTGGTGCCCCTGCGGTGAAGTGTCCTACCCTGTGATACTGTGTTTTTAGCCTTTGCATTTCAGAGCTTCTTACAGAATGTAGTAAAGGGGCCCTGTATAGCAAGGTTGGAAGGAGTGTACCTGTGGAAACCTTGAGTTTGGACTCACGAGTGAGGAAAGGGAACATTGTTTAACCAGAAGTAGCACACTAAGCCAAAGCTTGTTTCCAGATGCGACCTGGGAGCACAAGAAAGTTAAGTGACTTGCTCAGGATCACACAGTATGCACTTAGGAGGCTGTGGAATTCAAACCCAGGTCTCCAGATCTGCAGCTCAGAGCCTTAACCCACTGCACTATACTGCCTCCTCAGGCTCAGGCAATATAATAGACCTAATGTTTGGCTGAGTTTCTTGGTCAGATGGTTGATGTGGCCCTTAAAGGAGCAGTCTTGGTCTAAGTATACACCTAGATATTTGATACAATCGATCACTTTAATTTTTGAGCCATTGAAAAGAGCTTATTTGTAAGCAGCTCCTCTCTGACAGATATAACAACTTTGTCCCCTGACTCCTTACCATTGAAACCACTTGGCTTCCCTTTTGGGTTGGGCATAAGATGGCTTCCTTTAGGTTCCCTTCTCTGGGGATTCCTTAAAACCACCTGATGTCCCTTCCCCATTACCTTTGGGATGAGGATATGGTCGGCTGGACATGAACAGATCAGCCCTTTTGGTTGCCTGCCTTGCAGAACTTGGAGTTCTATCCAACTACCATATTCTCAATTCCTTGGGTACAGTTTGTAGGAATTGTTCAATAAGACATAAATGTTTTATTTCCTCTACAGAGCAAGCTGTTGTACCCTCTACTCAATGTTTTAACAAATTACTTAGCTGCATGCACATTTCAGCATTGCTGTCTCCCAGTGCTTTTCTTAACTCTCTAAATTTTTGCCTATAGGACTCGGGAGTTAATTCATAATGCTTTAGCAAGGCATTTTTCACTTTATAATAGTCCATACAGTCCTCATTATCCATTCTAGTGAAATCTTCTAATGCCTTGCCTGTAAGCAGTGGCAAAAGGTGAGTTGCCCAAGAAGCTCTGCCCAATTAAAGTTGCCCACAGAGGGTGGGATATTCAAAGGAGTTGCACATGGTGCAACAGTGTTGCACCATGCTCAACCCACTGATGTGCCCCGGCATGATATTCAAAAGGGGATGTTGTGCTGCGCAGATCCCAATGTGCCAGGGTGCACCAGTAATGTATGCAAAGCAAGTGTGGGGGGCGTGCCCATGCATATTCCGCACATCCTGATATTCAGCCTGGGATGTGCGGCGCATATGCTGGTGCAACCCCTACTTGCGCCACACACTGGTGCTCAAAGTTGAGCCACAAAGAAATAGGAGCAAGGGATGGCCACCCACAGGTGAGCTGCCAGACTGCAGGGCGCAACACGACAGCCACCAGCTGTGGGTGGTCACCCGAGCTCCAGAGTCAGGGTCAGTCGGTGTCATGCCCCTCCTGCCCAATCACAGGCATAAGTAATAGAAATCACACGGTCCACTGGACCACCAGTGAAGGCATTCACATATCTGGACTGTGTAGTACAGTATGGTCTGCACGCCCATTGGCCCACGCTGTGGACCAATGGGCGTACAGCCGTACTGTACACCGTCAGTTGGCGGGTGGCTGGGTGACTTGCAGGTGGGGTGCTGCCACCTGCCACTGACCAGGGGGGGAGCAGGGTGGCGGGGCTCAGTTGGCGGGTCAGGAGAGGGTAACGCTGGACCACCAGGGTTGGATTTCACTAATTTTAGTATACCTATGTCCACGATCAGGCTGCAAGTGGTCCACTGGACTACCAGGGATATGGACATGTATTTTATATTACTTATGCCCGCGATCAGGCTGCAAGTGGTCTACTGGACCACCAGGGATATTGGACGTGTAGTTTTAATTATGTATGCACGCGATTGGGCATTGGGGCACTTTGCCAATGTGCAGGGGGAATCATTCTCCAGTGGCTGCAGCCTGGCAGGGCACCAGGTGCAAGTCGCAGGGAATCGGCACACCTACATGCAAATGGGGCCATAATGGCATGCTAATGGCTCCAGTTGCATCTTCCATGCATTATGGCTTCATTTGCATATCCACTGCTGAATATCGCGTCTCCTGCACCTAGCGCAACTGCACTTGCACTGGTGCATCCCCCTGCCATGGCTTTGGCACTCGTGAGTATCCAGAGCTCACTCTGCAGGAATAAAAATATTTTCCATATCACACTCCTGCCCATCATGTATCCCCTACATATATGGGGCCCCATATTCAAAAGTCCCAGGCTGCATCATGCAAGTGCCTACGCTGCACAACTGAGATGCACCGGCACAAAATAATGGTATATTCAGAAGATGTGATCATGCATGTCTGACTGAATATCCAGAACACGCGTGATCATGCAGTGGGAGATGCATGGTGCAGCAGGTTCCCTGAGACCTGTGCGGGGTATAGGGAAATGCACAATAGGAGGCCACATGTGCGGCACACAAAAGTGCAATATTCAGCCGGGATATGCAAATGGCCTCATTCCAAACTCTGTGTCCATTCCCCACATGTGCAGCTCATTACTGGATTGTATTCAGGCCATTTGCATACCCAAGGCATGCACAGTTCCAGCTTTGCAGGGCTGCCCCACCACTTCACAAAGGTGAACAAGAGGTACTGCAGCCTAGCAGGCAGGTGTGATGAAATGTTTGTGTGTGGGTGGGTGGGCTGCATTGACCTGTGTACAGTGCTATTACCCATGGCCATGTACAGGGTCAGACTGGGGTAAAGGGGGCCCACCTGGTCAAGCAACAGGGGAGGGTACAGGGTGACACACTCTGATTGGTATGCCACAGGAATTTGATGCACTAGCTACATTTGCAGCTTACAGTCACCTGCAGTGCTTCATGCACCCCCACATGATAGGAACATGGTGATACATGCAAGGAATGTCAGTGTTGATAATGTGACCAGGCATCTGAGTGTGTGGGTCCCATCTGGACCACTCCAGGTAACCCAGTGAGTGAGCCTGACACTGGCCAGGTACGTGCTCATGGTGGCCACATGCCCAACACCAGAGGGGTCAGGTGTTCTTGGGGCTTGCCAAAGTCACCCCCAGGCTGCACGTTGTGCCACCCCTGCCCCGTACTGCCCACTGTTGTGTTATGTCCACCACAGGAACACCACACAGACCCATTGCAGTGCCCCTGTGGTGGTGTCACACTGCGTGGCAGGCATCAGTGACATGTCTGTGGCTTCCTGTTGTGTGGTCCTGGCATGGGTGTGCTGTGTGCACCTATGGTGTACCACCATGGGTTTGTGCCACAAGTCAGTCCCTGACCAATGCCATGATGCCACTAGCACCACCAGGCTACCTGGGCACCTTTGCCCCAGACATCACCATGGGTGCATACCACCACTAGGTGGTGCTCTGCAGGCCACATGGGTGCAGGCCATGGCCCCTGGTACATGTGCTGCAATGTGGCTGTCTGCTCTGCTGATGTGCTGGGGGGGCACCCGACAGCACTGGCATGTGGCTGCTGGGATCTACGCCCTGGATGTGGTGTGGGGGATGTCTCTTTGGGCAGTGCCGGTAGTGTTCCAGCACCCGTGGCTTTGGGTACTTCCGTCCTGGCATGACTGCTGTGTGTGGGTGCCTGGGGCACATCTTGGTGCACCTTCAATGGCTTTCTCAGGATGGCCTGCCTGCAGCTCCGCAGCCTGCCTGTGGGTGGCTGGCTAATTTAGGTCATCCTTTTGTTTGCCTAACTCTCGCCTTTACTTCTGGCTGCAACCGTCCATACACATTTTGGCTGATTGTATGGATGTACAGCATATTCATGTACAGGACCCTTTTTTGCACTGCATACATTGTTTCTGCATGATCGCACATTTGGAAATGCGTGCCGCATCGCTTCCTTTTGAATATCGCACTTCCACGCATTTTCTGAGATGTGCCACTCATCTCCATTTTAGGCCATGCATCTCCTTTCAATATGTGGGCCATAGTGTTTAATGTTAAACCCCAATTTTTGCACCTTAATGACTTTAGTGGCATTTGACAAAATAGCCTCAAATTTGGCATCCATGTTCTGGCTAACAGGGTCTCAAGACGTGAAATGTTTTGTGATGGCATTTTGTGCAATTTCTGATACATGGAATATCAATTTTTAATGATGTGTGTTGCTTATTCCTATACTTAATACCCACTTTTTGCTCTCACATACAGCCTAGACAGTATGGATTTTTTTTCTGAAGCTTTTAAGGTAGTAGTAGCCTAGTGCCTTTCAAAGGTTTTATGTAAAAATATGGGGCTAGATTCACAAACCACCCAATATACCTGCAGCTGTAGGAAAAAATGGGCGTAAACGGGTTGCCAGTTGTGGCTCCACGGGTTACTCATAGCTGTGGGTATTCACAAAGGTGGAGCCGGACTACGACCATCTCCATGATTTATGGTGGCTTGCAGATGGGGTTGCCCGGGAAATCTGTGCAGCTGCGGAGATCTGTTATGACTGGTGGGACCAGCCGTAATGTTTGCTGCAAGTGCTGTGGCTGTGAATTTAAATCTCAGCAGCTACAGGGATTTCGGTCCACAACTTCCATTGCAGTGCCTGGGGCTTTTGTGAATCTAGCCCATTAATCAGCTCCAGAGTTATAAAGATTTCATTTTTGTTCTGGGCATGCTCAGTAGAGTTTTTGGATAACCTGATACGAACTGAAAACTTTCAGTTCATGAGAGAATTTTAGTATGCATCACTTAGCTGTCACAAACTAAAATTGTTTTTGTTGTTGTTTCTGATGGTTGCCATCTTGTTTTTTTTTTAACTAAAAAATGTGGAAAATATCTAAAAATGATGTGTTTTTCAAAAACTAGCAGACCCATTTACCTAGAATCTGGTGTTTGTTCTTTTAAATTATGCCCAGAAATACCTTTTCTGGGTGCCCCAAAGACAGCATTTGCCAGCAGTGAGGGAACTGCATTCTCTTTATGAGAATAGCTGGACTTTCCTCACTGCTGTAGCCACAGATGCAGATATGCTACCAGTTTCAGTGCCAGCAGTGAGTCAGCAATCTCCCCGTTTCTCTCTCTCCTTCCTTCCTTCCTCCCTTCCCTTCTCTTCCCTCCTTTCTTTCTTCTCCAGCTGGAACACACACATGCTGAACACATAAAGAATGCCCTATCACTACTCTTATTGAAATCAAGGCTTTACATTATCCCCTCAGCATACCCTCTACCTCCCTATCTATGTAGCCACCTACTACCTATACTGGGTATGCTGTTCCCACAGAGACAGGAACACAGTAAAGACCATCACAGTGACAAAATCGACAGTTTGTTGTGATGGTCTGCTGGTTTCCCGACACTGCTGTCTCTGGGGAGTTCATCTCCTCCGTTGAACCAACTTGGAGTTGTTTATCTAAAGTGTGGGGCATACAGGGGGTGAAGCACCCTGCCAAAAACACACTTTTGTAAAGTGACGGCACAATGCCAGTTGGTGTTGTGCCATCACCATAGTGATGGTCGACGAATTTCCTGTTGCTGTGGCGACATGGAACCCCTATACTGTAAGCAGACTGGGGTGTCCACCCCTGGTATCACTGAATTATATGCCCCTTCCCTTAGAGCATCTGCACCCTGAATATATAGGTGGCGGCACCAGTGTGCCCACCCCTGCATCCGCCAAAACGTATCCTGATACTGGGGTACTCAATCCCGAGTGTTGGAGGGTCTACCTGTAAAAAAAACAGAAAACCAACCCTTGTTGATCTTTTTTTCACTAAACAAACCTGCAGAGAAGAAAATGGTCCCACACTGATCTGACTCCCTTACACCCCATCCATGCCAACCCAACCCCCTGCTCAGCACGCACCACCCCACACACCTAAACTTGTTCCATGACATAGATCCATTCTTCAATACAAATGACAAGTTACTGCTGGCAGTGGATTAAACAGCCTTAAAAAAGTGTATGCACAAATATTTTGTTTTTTGGTGCATTCTGATGCATTCTGGGGAGCATTGGAAACAGAATTTGCTATCCTGCTACCCCCTCCCCAGCCTAGTTAGTTGCACCACAGTCTTATACTATGGGTGTAGGACAGTAGTAGGCATAAGCCCATGATAACTGTCCCCACTACTCAGTGGTAGCAACTACTAGGGTTACCTCCCAAGATAAAATTGTCGAGCCTCATTTTAAAACTGGAAAAGTTTGGAGCATGTACAGTTTCCCCTGGTAACTGGTTCCACAATCTAGTCACTCTAGGTAAAAGAGCATACTTTGTAATATCAGTTTTGGATATTGTATCCTTAAGTTGACATTTTGTGACCTCTGAAATCATGATTACAGTCCTTGAACTTAAGACTCAAATCATTCATTAAATCAGTGTACGCCAATATCTTATGCAAAAACAATAGAAATCCTGCTAGATCTTCTCTCACAACCCTAAGTCTGCAAGCCTTTCATCATAAGATTTTGACCTACACCTAAGTATTAATTTAGTAAATCTGCTGTGTTCTTCCCAACAAATCAATATCCTTCCTAAGATAAGGACTCCAAAACTGCGAGCACTAACCAAGGTGCAGCCTAATATACGATTTGTATGGAGGCAATAAGACTGATTCAGACTTTGAAGAAGGCTCTCCTGACACAGTTGGTTATGTGATACATTCTATTAGTCAACTGTTTGCACTGATCACTGCTCTTCAAATTGTTGCTAACTATTACACCAAGGTCCTTCTCCTTGTCAGCTGCCTGACATGTGGTACTGTGTATGTAATAATCTTGCAGAATATTATTTTTCCTGAAGTGCACAATGACACATTTTGCGATGTTAAACTGGATCGGATTTCTATCAGCCCAGTTGACTATCATTTCAAGATCCTCCCAAGAGTCCCCTGAGTCTATAGTGTTGCCTGAACCCTTCTTCCAGCCTAGCCAGCTGCTCCAGTGCAAGGCCCAGGCCATCCCCAGCCCATCAAGTTTCACCCAAGCCCACCTCCCTAGAATCCCCATCACTCAAACACAGCAAGTTGCATCCTAGCCCCCTTCCTAGAGTCCCCAGCTAAGCATGTTGCCCTTTCCTCCAACCCAGCAAGTATCTAACTTCCAAGTCCAACACTGCCCACCAGATTGCACCCTAGATACCTCAACCAGACTCACCACAAAATGCACAACAGATAGTGAACTCATGAACTAAATAGATTAGTTACACCACCCACACCACCCTGAAACCTGAACATGTTTTTGGTGGAAGTCAATCAAATCCACCGCAGGCATTTGTTATACAGTCTATGGCTGAGGACCATAGCCACAGACTGTATAACAATGTTTATACATTTCATTGTGGAAGCCTTTAGCTTTTTCCCAGTGTCTTACCTTGTCCTCACTGGTGCTATTGGTGTCAGTGCTGTTCTGTTCCATCTGATGCCACTCACCACAGTTGTTATTCACCATGTCCCCTGTGTACTCTGCTTAGATTGAAGTCTCCCTGAGCTGCTGCCAACTGCTGAGTACTAGGCCAGGAGGACCAATGCACACCAAACCAATTTGGTCAACCCGTCCTGCCAGGACAGCCCAGCCCCATCCCCATCAGCACGAGTGTCAAACACAGTGTGAGGTGGAGAAAGGAACCATCATTGTGGTGAAGGAGAGACAGGCACTGTGCAGACTGGGTGCATGGGGGAGGTAGTACCAGTGCACACCCACTGTTGTCCGTTGGACAATACAATGGCCTTGGTGTAATACAGAGCATGAACCACCATGACAGCTGGTGAGGGCTGAGAAGGAGCAAGAGCATATTGCACGAGAGGGAGGAAGTGCAACCTCAACTAAAGTTCAACTACATGGAGGGAGAAGGTGTGTAGAGCAGATATGTCAGCAGCACTCCACCTCCAGGAGTCATGACTCCAATCCAGTGCTACTACTTTTTGGTCCTGACCTTAGTCCAGCTCACTCATCCATCTGTTCTGCAAAAATTAAAAGCACAGTCTTTCCCTGATGTCGCCTTCTGTCTATTTAGCTTAAACCAGCAATGCAGGTTAGCTCAGTCCTATTCTGAAGATTTTGTGTACATCTGTGTGTACTGGAAGTATGCCTAGTTACATCACTGGCTGCTGAAACTACAACTGTGATATGAGAAAATAAGGTAAGGCCAGTTTAACATATTTTAATATGTTTTGAACTTTTATTCATAACATTGTCATTTTTCAATATTTTTACACCGCATTTTCAACGTAGTCTTTTTTGGGACCCTGCCTCATGAATAAGGAAGGTGAAATTTTTCAAATCCATCCTGAAAGGTGATTTTGTGACACGTGTGTGTGTGTGCGTGCTATATAGCGTGCATGAGTATCTGTGGCTGCAGAAGTGCAGGTCCCATCGAGGCCTGTGCTTCTGCAGATAGAAGTACTGTTGCAGTATGGGTATCATGATTTCAGTAGCGGATCTAGAATTTTTCAAGGAGGTAACAGTTTTTTTTAAAGGTAGCACTCTCCCTCCAAAAGTAAAATGTTACCTTTGAAAGCTCAGATTAGCTTAAAACAGATACTTCTTGCTATCCTAAGAGGGTAGTGGGTGCTACCTTGCTACATAGCTGGATCTGCTAGTGCATGATTTTCTATATGCAGCTGCATAAGTGCCCTCCCCACAGGGGCCTAAGTTGGTATGTATGTCTTATACCTGTGTCTGCAGATGTGCAGGCCCTCTGCAGACAGAACTGTGCGTATGTCTTACAGTGTGGATGAGTACCTGCAGCTACAGAAGTGAAGGCCCCATAAGGGCCTGCACTTCTGCAGACAAAAGAACTCTTATAATTTGAAGATTGTGGATTTGTATCTGTGGCTGCAGTGGTTTGTAATTTTGCTCCTTGGGGTGGGGAGCTAGGGTTGAAAACCCTAATGCCACATTCCCTTCTTTTGTGCAAGAATTTGAACCCTTACTGGTGCATTAACGCAGTTTATTGCAAGGTTGTATGGTGTGTGTATATATATATATATATATATATATATACACACACACACACACACACTCTTATATAAAGAATATGATGGGTGTGTGTGGTATACAATAAATACTGTATACCCAATGAGCAGGTGTAATTAGATAATAAGGCCATGAACTTGAAGGGTAAGTGGCTTTATTATCTAATTAGTCCCCCCACAAGGTGGGTATATGGCCTTGCATGCCACACATACCCATCATATGTTTTATATAGTATGTGGCAGGTTTTTGTTGCTTTTACCTGCTGTGTGGAGTCGGGTCAGTTTCTTGGTGCGCCATGGTCAGGGTCATTTTTGAGTTTGCCTTGTCCCTATGTGGCCCCATGTGTTTCTGTAATGTAGTGGTGTTTTGGTAATGACCTCTGGTTTGACTCATTCTTGTTTTCATAGTGTACAGCTTCCTTTAAAAGGGTGCATGTCTGGGCTGGTCATCCTTTAGATCGTTGGTGGGGTCATGGATTGTGGTAGTGTGGTGGTGTGGAATGTTGGCTGCGATGTGGAGTGGCATTAGTGGTCAGGAAGATGGCTTGCAGTCAGGAGCATTATTTGGCTTCATCGATCATGGTGGTCTGAAGTGGCATCAGTCATTGGTTTAGAGCAGTGTGGAGGGCATGGTGGTCCAGGAGAGAGGTAGAGCATCGAGGGAAAAGGCCATTTGTAAGTATTTGGCAGGGATAGGCTCTGGTATTTTCCCTGCAGCTGGCCTCCAAATGCTTTTCTATTTAAGTTTTGGGGGCTCCAGGACTGGTAGTGTGGGTGGGGTGGGGTGGAGGGTTTCTTGTGTCGCCATCCAACTGATTTTTCTCTTTTGCAGGTTCCTTGGGTGTCCATGGGGCAGAGGGTTTTTTCCATGGAGGATTGTTTCTTTTCTAGATATAGAAACATAGAATCTGTCGGCAGATAAGGACCATACAGCTTACCTAGTCTGCTCATTTCCCGACTTGGTTTGGCAGTCCCTACTCTTATCTGGACTGCCGTTCTCCTGCTCTGCTGTGCAGAAGGGTGCCTTTATGCTTATCCCATGCATTTTTGAATCCCCATACTGTTTTCGCTTCCACCACTTCCACTGGTAGGCTGTTCCACGGATCCACCACCCTCTATGTGAAAAAATACTTCCTAGCATTCTGCCTAAGCCTCCTTACATCCAGCCTCATGTTATGTCCCCTTGTCCTTGTGCACTTTCTTCTCTGAAATATGCTCCCCTCCTGTACCCTGTTTATTCCTTTAAGGTATTTGAAAGTCTCTACCATATCCCCTCTCTCCCTTCTCACTTCCAGTGAATAGATGTTTAGTTCCTTGAGTCTTTCTTCATAAGGCTTGTGGTGCAGTCCATATATCATTTTTGTTGCTCTTCTCTGGACTGCTTCCATTCTGTCTATGTCCTTCATGAGATATGGTGTCCAGAATTGGACACAGTATTCCAGATGAGGCCTCACCAGTGATCTATACAGTGGCATCACCACATCACTCCTCCTACTGGTTATACCCATTCCTATGCACCCCAGCATTCTGTTTGCCTCCCCCACTGCTTTTTCTTCTCTGCAGCTCTGTAGGTGTCCTGGTGGGGGAGACATGTTTTTTCCCCACAGTTTACAGGTTGTATCCCTTTGGAGGTGTACAGCCTTAATTGGGAGGTATACCACTGTATATCTCTGGAGGTATACAGGTATTCCTCCAGAGATATACAGCTTAAATCAGGAGGTACACAGCCTTAACTGGGAAGCATACAGGTTTAATTGGTGAGGGGGGAAGAGCCAGCCGTGTATTATATATACATACATACCCATCTATCTGTCTGTCTATCTATCTATCTATCTATCTATCTATCTATCTATCTATCTATCTGTCTGTCTGTCTGTCTGTTTGTCTATCTCTGTCTGTCTATCTGTCTGTTTCTCTCTCTCTCTCTCTCTCTCACTACTAGCTTGAGAATGTAATCTGGAAACCCGAATGTGGATTAAATAGGGGAATTCATCAATGATTAGGTGATGTGTTTAGACCAATGAAGTTTCTAGGATTCTGAAACCATTTTATTAAAAAAATGATATGTAGTGTGTGTGTATGTGTGTGTGTGCGTACACATAAGAAACATTTCTAACACAGAATAATGAAGGAGGATCCATAACGCTGGAGGAAGCAACCATAAGGTTGCTATTACGGCCCTGAAGGAGCCCAGAATTAAATCAATTAAGGATGCAGTATTAGTTTCCCTACACAGTCCATTTATAACCACAGTCAAATGAAATTTGTGTGTCATAGATTCGAATTTTATAATGGAATGGTGGTTCTAATTAAAATTAGTGTCACCCATTAAACTTATTTAATTTCTCTTATTAATATATGGCCAATATTTTATCTAAAGTATAATGGCGACTGTAATCAGAGTCAAGGGGATAATAAAGACAGCAAGTGGTTACAGAACAGCTCCTTGAAAAGCAAAGATGAATACATATTTGGGAGTGGGGTAGGGGGATCTGAAATGTGCAGTACAGTTGTGCCTCAGTGGTCTATTGTAATGTGTATCATCTCTTATATTCTGACGGGGGAGAGGGCTCATAGGATCAGTAGAAGCAGCAGACTCTGACTGGGAGCTTGTTTTATGGCACAGAAGTGGCTCACACACAGCACAAGGTTAATGACAGTCAGACATTCACCCTGCAGTGTGTGCCTCTCTCTTTCTCTGTGCTCTAACTGCATCTGATCTAGTGCTAGTCCCTTGACTTCTAGCCATCATCAACGCTAATAAAACCCAGGCTCGTTATTAAATATGCCTCCATATAATGTGAGAAACAACTCCCAGAGACTGTTGTAACAGGGAATGGCTGGGCAGATTGAGATGCGTGGCTTCAGTATTTAACTATATGTTAGTAAAGCAAGATGGTACGCCATTAGGTTTAAAAACAGGACTTCAAACACCCTTCAAACCTCTGGGGTTATTTAATATTATTACTGTTACTACACATCCAAATGTTAAAAAAAATCAGAAAAAAATGATGTTCCTAGGGCACAGCACTATGTAAATAAGTGACCAGTAGTGGAATTTTTTTTTTATTTATGGCATAGAATGACCATAAATACCATGTTTGAAAAACGCCCAGCAATTTTACTGTTGTATTTTTGCAGTATTGGAGTTTTTGTTTGGTTGTCTCAGTGTTCTCATGTGTGGTTCAGTCAATGAATTGTGGCCGTGAAATGGTGAATGCCATCAGCAAGGGAGAGAGTAGCTGAGAGCTAGGGAGAGAGTGGGATGGAGGGAGACGGTGAGAAAGAAGGAAGGGAGAGAAGCAGGAGAGTGAGGGAAGGAGAGGGAGAAAGAGAGGGGGGAGATAGTGAGTGGGAGGGGGAGAATGTGGGGGTGAGAGGGAGAGGGAGAGAAGGGAGAGCGTGGGAGAAAGCTAGGGGAAGAGATAACGAGAGGGAGAGGAATGAGAGAGAGAGAGAGAGAGAGAGCAGGAATGATGCACAGAGCACATTATTCCAATCCCTTTTTTTTCTGGTACTGGGTGCCCACATCTCCTCTGTAAGTTTAAACCCAAATGAGACACTAAATAAAAATAAAAAAAAAAATCATAAAACGGGGTGGAAGGCATTGCCACCTCAAAACACGATATAGTATTACAGAGTAGCAGTCAACTGAATATGGCCTTAACAGGAAAGGTAGAACCACATATTTCAAAAATCAAACGCAATTCTTCCAAATATGTTTTGCCATTTTACTAACTGGGGTAAAAAACAGACATATCTCCATTTGTGGTTTTTGTCAGGGAAATAAAAACACAGAGACGTGGTAAGAAGGGGAAACAGCTGTGCAGATTTAAAGAACAGATGTAAGTAAAAGGTTTAGAACTATCATGTCAATACCTATTGCAGTTACTGTTAATGTTTTCTAGGTTTTTTACTTATCTGTCTCTTAATTATTGAACTTTAAAGAGCAGCTTCCTAGCAGCTGCCAGCCCGAGTGTGGTCGATAACTGACCTGTTTCTGAGTCTCCGTACAAAATCTGGCAGAAATCCGTCCTTGCAATAAAAAGTTGTATCCCTCATAAATTAGTATTTTCCCTTAGTGCTGAAAAAAGGACTGGCTTCCCGGTCAGCAGACCACACCCCCATGTCGGCCCACGCAGCCCTGTTTTGTGATGTCACAAAATGAAGGCTGCATGATTGTGCCCCATTCACTTCTATGGGGCTGATATTTTCACATGTTTTTATACCATTTCCTGTTGGGATTTTAATAAACCAAAGTGATCAATTGACAAATAGAATCCCTATTAGTTGATTGATCACTTTGTTTTATTGATGAAATGTGGTTGTGTATGGAAATCCATACACTGCAAAAAGTCATTTTGCTTTGGCAGTGATGTCCTCACTAATGCAGAACAACTTTTCATTCTGTGTTAGTGAGGACATCACAATGCAACTTCCCCCACCAGTGCCATTCATAGGACAGGGGGCGGTTGGCAAATCCTGTGCACAAGCTGGCCGGCGTGCTGGAGAGACCAGGAGTGCGGGTCTCCAGCAGCAGATACTGGCTAAAAAATGTAAGTGATACTATTTTGGGGTACCATACACTATATAGAACAGTGTATGGCCTCCCAAACAATTTGGCACCTCTTCCCCCTTATTCTATGATGGCAGAGGGAGCTCTTGAGCTTCACTCTCGAGGTCATCAGTCGTCATAGAAAACACTCGGGTGAAGAATTGCCTTGTTGTGTATGGGAGGCCATACACTATCCTATATACTACTACTACAAGAACTACTACTACTACAGGGAGACTCTGTCTTGCTAAATGGAGTGGGAATTCTATGGGGATGGAGGCATAGGTAGCACACTGTGCTTTCAACATTTGAAAAAGCCAGACAAGGCTAAGGCGTGGGAGTCTCTGGACACCGCAGAGTGTGAAAAATGAAAGCATAATAATTGAAGGGCCACTAACCCACCAGGGAGGACTAACAAATGATAGAAGATACAGCCCATGAGCAGCCCTTATGGTACAGGGGTGAGGGATGATTATTTTGTTAGCACCAGTAGGGCCAGGCTGTATTCATGGAATAGCACCATACCACTTCTGCTCTGCTATGAGCAGACTTCTGTACTTGTCACATTCCACCATATTAGGATGGCCTAAACCCTGTTTGTGATACCTATGATCTGGAATATCTAATTTGCATAACTGTTGCAGGGGGTACTGTGAGGTAATTGTGTCAGCTTGTGGTTGGTTGTGAGCGGTTCACACACCTGCGACCTGTACAAACAAGCTGATTAGCTAGATTTCAAGGGAAGGCTTTTTTACTGCACTTCGGCTACCAACCTCCACAGGCTTAATGTCCTCTTCCACTGTGCCCTTCATTTTATTACTAGTGCATCCCCCAGGACCCATCACTGTGACCTATATTCTACTGCTGGGTTGATGTCCCTAGCCACTAGAAGATTGCTCCACCTTGGTAAATGGACGCTCAAAGCACTGCGTAATAAACTCCCAGACTGTATTTCCTCTCTCGTCCACATCTTATACTGTGCTTATTCTCTTAGGAGGTCTTCTTTCCTCCTCCTGGATATCCGCAGAACTAGAACCTCCCTCAGCAAGGGAGCTATATCGCATTCTCTCCCTGTGGCTTGGAACAGCATTCAAATGGTACTCAAGCTCACCAGCCTGGTCGCTATTAGTTTCTTCAAGTCGCTCGCCTCAAGATTCTTCACAGATCCTTGCAAATGCCCAAGGGCTTAGCTCTCTGAATCCCTCTTCTTCTCCTCCACCCTCCCCCTTTTCCTCTAACCTTCCCTTCTGGCCCTGTTTCATATGTTATCCTGTTGCTGACTTAGTCCCCTACCCTCTCCTGTAGCACTCCCCTTCCTATTAACTATTTCACATCCTTACTCACTCCTGTTTTATCCCCTCCATATGCTGCATTCCTTGCCTTCTTTACATCCTACCGCAGATTGCTGCATTGTTGCATCATGTAATTTGCCTCATTATTGCACTTTCTTGTTGCCAGGACCTGTTTTTACTGTGATGGTACTTTGTGATGTACTACACCCATTCTCTTATGCATCCTACCCCAGATTGCCACATTTCTGTAGCATGTAATTTGCCTCATTGTTGCATTATCTTGTTGCCAGGACCTGTTTCTAAGGTGACAGTATGTTGTGATGTATGAAACCCATTGTCTTATGCGTCCTACCGCAGATTGTCGCACTGTTGAATTATGTAAATTGCCTCATTGCTGCTCTATCGTATCACCAGGACCTGTTTTTACTGTGATTGTGCGTTGTGATGTCTGAACCATTATCTTATTCAAAGTATGTTCCTTTTATTTTGTAAACCTGTTGTTGTACACCAGTCTTGTACTAGGCTCTCCTTGTGAATGAGCTTGCTCAATGGAGTTTTCCTACAATAAACTTGAATTGAATGGAATTGAATTTTACCAGATCAGCCTGTTAGCTAAAAAGATAGCCACTGGTCTCTCTCCTCCTACTGTCCAACATGTCCTAACTCCTGCCCCAATTACTCAGGCAATCAGAAGCTCCTCTAAAACCACCTTCCTTATCCCATTTTATAGGACTTCCATCAGCAGAGGGCATTCGTGTACAGGGCTCCTTTCTGGTTGACTGGCCTGCCCTCTGAGGTTTCTTCTGTAAATAAATTAGGCCCCTTCAAACATAAACTCCGGCAGCATCTTCTTGCCTCATGTTGCTGCAACTTTTAGTAGCCTTTCCCATTACTGCTCCCTCCTCTACTAGCCCCTGTACCCCAATCCTCAGTTTATTATGACAACATCACTTCTGACAGCACCAAGTACTATTCCCCCCTCCACTCCTCATTATCCCCTTTCTCTTTTCCTCTTTCTGTCTCCCTCTCCTTTCTCCCCTTGTTTTCTGATCTTGTCTCCCCTACTCTCCCCCTACTCATTGCTATGTTGTACTTAAGCCTGCCTGGCATTTAAACTCCTTGCTTGTAGCTCGCACTGTACGGCATGTGAACATATTGCTACTTTGTATATTTTTACGTAATCTGTTCTTGCACCATTGTATCTTCTGTGAGCTATCTGACACGGAGCCTTTGTAAAGCAGTCTCTGACTCAAAGGTTTGTAATTCCAAGATTTCAATAAATAAACAAAAATAAATAAATAAAAATCCTGGATGGATTTGTGTTTACCAAGGGAATAACTGCTGCTGTGTCACAGCTAGCTTGACTTTATGCCCTGTACCATAGAGCACTACAGTTAATTTCTGGTTTACCAACTAGAACCCGTCATTGCATCCTGTAAACTACATTGAGTTTGTCTTTTCTATCTGCTACAAGGCTAAAAAAATCTGTATCTATGGTGATAAGACACTTCTTAATCCCGTACCACCTTTTATCCCATCCTTTTCCCACAGGACCTCTAGCCTGAGGATTAATAACATCATCCTTTTGGAGGTTCCCAAACACTTATCCAAATGCAACAGGATGGCCTACAGTTGACTTGCCCCTATGTTCTGGAACAAATTACAAACCTCCCTTAAACTAAATACAATTGTTAGCTTCTATTCATTCAAACTGGTAATAAAAAATCATAGTATGGAAAATGTACTTGTCGGTAGAACCCTCTGACTGTTTTAATGTATTCCATTATTTCTTTCATGCTATTATAGTCCTTCTGTATATTATCCTCTGTTCATCACTGTATAATCTCCTACGTAGCTAACATGTAACTGTTGCTCCTGATTTCAGTAGCCAGTTATGCAATACCTTTGTTTCTATGTATGCTGCATGTCTTAACCAAGATCTCCTTGCAAATGAGCACTGCTCATTGTAGCTTTTCCTGGTAAAACAAATAAATACAATACAGTTTATAACATGGCAAGAAAAATCTAGAACTTTTGTTGGCCATGAGACATAACCTGACCATGCATTCAGTCTCTATGAATGCACGATCAGGTGCTGAATCTCATTTTCCTCCAAAAAAACTTATTTACAGACATTTTATAAGAGTAATAATCCCCTGCAGGCTGTGTATCATAGGATTTTAATGCACTTCCAGAGGGCATAAGGACACTCAACATCCAGCCTCATGCCTTACTACACCCCTGGAGTGTGCATTAAAATCCTATAATCTACACGCTGTCATTACTTATTACTTGATACAATACAATTAATTTGGGTACCTTGGGTAGTAGAGTGGGTAGGGAATCACTGAATACGCTGGGCAGTAGAGTGGGTAGGGAATCACTGTGTACCCTGGGTATTACAGTGGGTAGAGAATCACTGGGCACCCTGGGTAGTATAATGGGTAGGGAATCCATAAAACCGATTCGTGTTTGTTACTTATTTCATCCCTGCTTGTGAAGGGTGTGGGTGAGCATGACAGACCTAAAGTCTCTTCTGACCGTAACTTAGTTTGTTACTTTGCTACTCCACCCCCTGCCTACTGCTCAGCAACATTGTGTGGCTAGAAGTGTAGTGGCAGGATGGGGAGAATTTTTCACCCCTATACTGCAACTCCATACTCTGTGACTGTGTATTGAGACCCTGTTCTTCAAAGGAGAACTGCATTGAACCTGTGAGTCATGTTTTTCCTGTCAAAGTGATTTTTAAAAAAATATCATTTCTAAGTCTATTATTAGATCTGTGCCAGATACACAATTCCACAAGCAAAGTTCAGGCAGAATGTCAATTTCTCCTCTAAAATGCTTTTTGGAATTTTTCCAAAAATTCAGTGGAATTCTGAAGGTGATTTGATTTACACTGTGGATTAATTTTCTGTAGTTTATGTAAACCGCAGATTACTTTTCTGTGGTTTACAGAACCCTAATCCACCATCCATGTAAACCACAAATTGCCCCCCAGCTCTCCTTGCTGCCCTCTCGCAAGCAATGTGAGAGGGCAGTAAGAAGGGCTGGGAGGATACTGGGATGCATAGGGAGAGGCATCACCAGTAGAAAACAGGAAGTTGGTATCCCTCTGTACAGACAGCTGGTCAGACCCCATCTGGAGTACTGTGTGCAGTTCTGGAGACCCAATCTCCACAAAGACATAGACAGGATGGAAGCTGTTCAGAGGAGGGCAACTAAAATGGTGCAGGGTCTGCACCGGAAGACATATAAAGAGAGACTTAAGGAGCTTAATATGTATAGCCTCAAGGAAAGGAGGGAGAGGGGGGACATGATAGAAACTTTCAAGTACCTCAAGGGAATCAACAAAGTCCAAGAGGGTAGCATCTTTCAAAAAAAGAGGTGTGCAAGAACAAGGGGGCACAATTTGAAGATGGGGGGGCATCTCAGAGGTAATTTAAGAAAGATTTTTTTCACAGAGAGGGTTGTGGATGCATGAAACAGCCTTCCAGAGGAGGTTGTGGAGTCAAAAACAGTGGTGGAATTCAAGCATGCATGGGACAGTCATAAGGCAATTCTAGGGTGTGGGGGTAGGAAAAAGTAGGCTGCTGGTTAACTAGGATCTGCAGCTTATCTATTAGGTAGGGAAATGGGCAGACTGGGTGGGCCAAGCGGTCCTTATCTGCCGTCAAATTCTATATTTCTGTTTTTCTATAAACCATGGTTAAAACTACACTTACAGAATTTTGGAAATTTGGCTTCCAAAATCATTCCATGGAATTAGTCAGAATTTTCTGAAATTCTGTAGAGTTATGTTCCACCAGAATTTAAAAATTCTCTAAAGCAGTATGTTAGTTTGCTCACCAGGTAAAGGGGATTGTGGGAATATATCTCTGATGCACTCCTACTCCTTACAGATTGGATTATGTCCACCTGATAGACTGATAATGCACATAAGACTTCAAAGGTGAAATCTGATCCACTTGGGCTCTACCTACTCTCAGAATCCTCAGACATCTTCCAAAGCTTATGTGCTTTTTGTCAAAACCTGTAGAATAATCTGTTAGCATATGTAAAAATATCTATCTGGCTTTATGACGAGAGACACTGGAGGCAATATACTATGATGAAATGTTATTTGCTAAGAGAAAACAGACTATGATTAGCCTGTATGACATGCCTACATAATGTTTTATTCAAGTAGTGCTAGAAAAAGGATTCTCCTCTTGATCTGTTTTCCTGTCTTGACAGGCCCTGGAGTGCCTCAGAGATATATTCCTACAATCACCTTTACCATGTGAGTAAACTACCACTGTAGGTCATAATCGCTGAGGCACTCCAACTCCTTATAGACTGGGTACTGGAAAACAGTACAGGAGAGATCAAGGTAAGGGAGTCTGATCAAGGGTGAAGCCTTGTGTGTAAGCTGCATTTAGGACCAATCGGCTAAAATTAGCCTTTGGTACCAAGAACGTGTACAGTCTATAATGTCTTATAATTTTATGGCTAGAAGACCATGTGACAGCTACACAAATCTCATCCACTGATATGAAATTTCTTTCAGCCCAAGATGTGACCACCGCTCTGGTGGAGTCGGCTTTTATGTCCTTTGGAGGAGTTAGGAACAGGCCTTTGTATGACTCCTGTATGGCTGTCATTGACCACTTGGCTAATGTTGCATTGGATGCTGCTGCTACTCTCTTGTGGTCCTTTGCAATGCTGAAAAGTCTGTTGAACTTTCAAAAGGTTTTTCTTCTGCTGATGTATATAAGCAGTGCTCTTTTGAGGTCTAGGGTGTGCAGGCCTTTCTATTCCAGGATATTTGATTTCCAGGTAATATGTTGGTAATTCTATGGTCTGTTTGTTATGGACGTCCAATGAGACCTTTGGTGTGAATGAGGGAATGGTATGTAAAGTCACTCTGTCACCATGGATTATAATGAATGATTGCTTGCATGATAGGGTGAGCAGTTTGCAAGTTCTTCTGGTGGAACGCAGTACTACCAGAAGTGATCTCTTAAGTTCATCTACCCCAGATCAACTAAATGTAATGGATCAGAGGGTGCTCATATTTAAGCCTAGAGTACAGATTTAGGTCTTTGAAAGAAAAAAGGTACACACACACCATAGCTCAGTCTTACTTTTAATTTGTTTAAGAACACATAGCCAAAATTGCAAAACGTGTCTATGTAGTGCCCATCAGCAGAGGCTTCATCAGGGGGCAGTGACACATTCAAAACAGACCACTTACGAACCCCAAGATATAAATATTCATTAGTGCATGGTACTTTGTTTAAAGTGGTACGCAGAAACACAACAGATTTCTAATGAACATTTTCTTTTCACATTATATTAATACAGACCCATTCATGGATTTACAAATGTGCATGTCAGTCATGTTTTTAAGTGATGTGCATAAATAAGTGAAAATGCTATCTTTATCTTCTTTAATTGCACTAACCAGTGAAACTAGCTCAAACAACATAAGGTGCTTGATGTGAGTTAAAATTTCAACAAATCTGGTCAGCTGATATAATTGAGATTTATTTTGTTTTTTAATTGGTGTACTTCCCCCATTTGAAATGGTTCAGATTGGATCCTAAATATAAAACTTAAATTACGATATAGGAAAGAGGAACCTCTAGCAGCCTGAAGATCAGAACTTATACCACTGACTTCTGGAGCACATAAAGAAACAAAATAGGAAAAGAGAAGAGAAAGAATTCATATGCAAGAGCGAACAATGGAGCCACTAACAACAAACCTCATAATTAGCAGTTTGATACCAGGGAGATATAACAGTATTCCAGTAGTTCTATATTCAAGGATCTCACTGTATTTCAGCCTGCCAACATTTCAAAGGTGTAGATCTATAAGGAGATTGCATACCAACAGGTAGGGGCAACTAATTCCAAATATAATTTCCTCCTTTTAGAAAACAGCCATCCTACATGTTAACACAAAATGTGTTACTATAAAAATAGGGGTGCTATTTATCTCTGTCATCTTGGCACCAAAACAGCCTAGTTCCCTAACAAAGTGCCAAAAGATTTATGATACATTTTATTTATTATGTAAACCTGTGAAGCTATTATCTTCCTTGATTGCTGTACAACAGAGTGCAGTTGGAAGATTTTCTAAGAAGAATTATACTATCTATGACATTATAGAAAACAGTTCTACAGTAATGTTGTATGTCTTCAGTCTTTTAAATCTGCCCTTAAAGCACACTTGTTTAGGCAATCTTTTAATTTGTAGTAAGTTTTTAATGGGGTTGTATTATTTATTCTTTAGAAAATGGTAAGAATGGAGTCTCCATTCTGATTGGCCGAAAGCAGCTCCAACCTGGGCATTTATTTTTCAATAGATGCCCAGGTAAAAACAAGTACCAGTCCAAATGCCACTTCACCAGGTACTGTTCTATACTGGTGCCCAGCCTGCTTTCTCATTGGCTGAAAGCACCAGTTGGAAATTTCAAATCCCCTCCATGTTTTTCTCTTGTTAGCGAGAGCTACTACCCCCCCCCCAACACTCCTTACTTCAGTCAGTGGCAACAAAAAAAAAAGCCCACACTCCAGATAATTCGCGGTCGGGAAGAGTGATAAAATAGTAAATTCACAAAGCCGTGTTCTTTTACAATGGCATCACTCTCCCGACCACGCTTCTGCAATACCAGTGAACCAAAAGGAAGCAGTCAGTTGTTTTCGCTTCATACTATGAAGCACATTTCAAAGAACAGCACAAAGCAGCTACCTCATACCACAGTGTCCTCATGATAGCTAAATATCCTGCTTTAAAGCAAAACTAAAGAAATAATTTACCTCAGGGCTTAGGCTTGTGCATGGTTGATCCCGTGGTCACGCAAGGCCAGTCGCGCGCTTAACAGACGCACCTCCTGACAGCTAGAAAATAAAAAAATACCACTCATGCAGAAAGGAGACAGATGTGCAGACGTTACTGCCATGAGCTCTTTATAACAAATTTGTTGCTGAACTGGCTGTGTGTGTGTGTGTGTGTGTGTGTGTGTCTCTGTTGGAGAGGCAGCAACAGATTACAGTTGCTCTGTGGGGGGGAGCAAAAGCAGCTGGAACAGCCTTTAAAACATAGGGACTATTTATTTAATAACCATATTTTTTGTACTACTTCTATGCATTTTTAAACTTATTTCCTATCTTATTTTACTACTTAATTGAAATTTACTAAGATGCCCATTTTCTAAGCGCAATAATACCCTCCAAGGTAGGCATTATTGAGAAATACCGGACCTTCCATGGGGCTATAAGGCCCTCCGCCTGTGGCGTCGGGCCTCATTACGCCCCTGGGCGGTCCGGTATTTCTCAGTAATGCCCACCCTGTCGGGTATTATTGCTTACACATTATCATTGCTGACTCTGATGTAATGTGATGTACTGTATTTATTGAAATGTCTTCTGCAGCACTTTATTTAAAGCGCCCATGGCCCTAGATAAATAAAACTTTGCTTACTTTACTTACTGACTTAATTACTTACTTACTTGCTTGCCATTCTACCCTCTCAAATATATATTTTTAGCATATCAAAATTACCATTTAAAACTAAACATTAACTTTGTCCATATCCAATTATTCTCCCCTCCCCGCCCCCATATTTTTTCACATGTGAAAAGAAACAATGAAACCGCTCACCACGTAGGATAATTAAAAACTCTACAATAAACAGCTGAGCATAAAATATCTTCACCAACCTACCGGATGGATATAACAATCATCACAGAAATGGTTTAAAATCCATTTCAGTGTTTAATCCATTGAAGTACAGAGAGTTCAATTTCAAAATCCATTTAGTTTCTTTCATGAGGTGTGACTTTGGTCTATTACCTCCTCTCACCCTGATGGGTACATGGTTCAGCACTCTGAAAGAAAAAGCAGCGGTGGTGCACCCATGGCGGTCCCTTAAATGGTTACCAAAGGTGTTATCTCTGTTGCCGTGCAGTATCTCACGTATGTGGTCCTGTATCCTCTCTTTAGTTTGACAAATTGTTCATCCCACATAGAGCTTGCCACAGGTGCACCACCCTACATACACAGCGTACTTGGTACAGCAGTTTGAGTATGCCTGGATGTCAAATTATTCACATGTGACTGGTTGTATAAATCTGGGGCCTGTCACTGCATAGTTGCAGATATTGTATGTGAGCTGGTGTGGGATAAAGACAAGGCACTCAGACAAGATTTAGCAGCAAAGAAGCGAAAATTTATTCTACAGCATACTTTAAAACGACCAAAAGAAAATACAGACACAGGACAGAGGAACATACAAAATGGGTGGCCAGCCCAACAAACGAGATATTTAACAGCACACTGAACAAGACTACACATGAGAAGGGATATACATTCCAGATTATCCCTAAATAAAATAAAACCTGAAAGGTGAATACTATATTTGCATGGGGAGACCTCTGTCACATTCCTCCCCACCAAGAACCGAACATATCCTGTTTGGTTTTATCTACTCTTTATTTTTCTTTTCTCTTTTGGGAAACATTCTACCTGTCACCAGATCTCATTTCAATGAGATGGAGCCAAAGCCCACCCTCACCAGGGTTCCACCTCGGGGTCCCTAATAAATATAAGAAAAATATCTGGGGAGACATCATTTCATTAAGTGAACAGGCTTATTCATTACCCCGAGGTCTGTTGACAGATAGAGGTGTCTCCCGTGCCATATCGGGATAAAAAATCGGCATTACTATGGGCTGAACCTTTTCTATACTTTATAGTGAATCTATAGGGTTGCATTGCCAGGTACCATCGCATTATGCGAGGGTTTTTGTCCTTCATTACATGAAGCCAACATAAGGGGTTATGATCAATCCATAGTTTGAACTCTCTATCCCATAAATAGAAGTGTAAGGCTTCTATTGCCCACTTGATGGCTAGACACTCTTTCTCAATAACTGAGTAATTTATTTCTCTTTCCTGTAATTTCCGACTTATATAAATTACGGGATGTTCTTCTTCTTGTACCATCTGTGTGAGCACTGCTCCTATTCCATAGTTAGAGGCGTCTGTTTGTAATATAAATGGTTGTGAACAGTCAGGAGTATGTAAAACAGATGAGGAACATATCTTGGCCTTTAGACAGCGGAAGGCCTCATCGCATTCAGGTGTCCATTTTATTCTCTCTGGTTTAGATTTTTTTGTCAAGTCGGTTAGGGGACCAGCTATTGTCGAAAAGTTAGGTATGAAACGTCTGTAATACCCAATAAGTCCCAAAAATGATCTAACATCTTTTTTCGTTATAGGCCGGGGGCTATCAGCTACTGCCTCTACTTTGGTTACTTCTGGTTTTACTATTCCGTTTCCAATTTGGAATCCAAGGTATTTAGTTTCCTTCATGGCCAGGGAGCATTTGGAGGGATGTATTGTCAACCCGGCTTCAGAAAGGGTTGACAAGACTGCCTCCAGATGTTGCATATGTTCCTCCCATGAGTGACTAAATATTACTACATCGCCTAAGTAAGCGGCACTATATGCTACATGAGGTTGTAATATGTCATCCATAACTCGTTGAAACGTAGCAGGAGCTCCGTGAAGTCCAAAAGGCATTACAGTAAAGTGGAACAAGCCTATTGGTGTGCTAAGCAGTTTTTCTTTATCCTTTGGATCTAGTGGAATTTGCCAATACCCCTTAGACAGATCTAATGTACTAATGTATTGGGCTTTACCTAAATGATCCAAGATATCATCAATCCGGGGCATCGGGTAGCAATCAAATTTAGAAACTGCATTTAAACGTCTAAAATCAAGGCAGATTCTGATGCCTCCTTCCTTTTTCCCTACCACCACCATGGGAAAATTCCACTCACTGTGGGAGGGTTCAATAATTCCCATGTTATACATCTTTTTAACTTCCTGTATAACATCATTCCGTACCTTTACAGGTATTCTATAAGCTTTTTGACGTATGGGTATGTTGTCTGGTACCATAATATGGTGGACAGCATTTTTAACTTTTACCGGTGTTCCTGTGAACAGGGCCTGAAAGGGCTGTAAGAGTGTTTGCAGGGTAGCAACCTGTTCAGATGTTAAGTCTGGATTGATCTGTACCTCTAATAAATTTCCTGTATTCTCAATTTTTTGCTATGCTATGTCTAATTCTGACTCAGAGGTCTCTGGGTGAATGTAGCTACATATCTGGGGGGACCTATCTACCCATGGCTTTAACAAATTCACATGGTATACCCGGTGTTTGATTTTTTTTTCTGGTAGTTCGACCTCATAGGTTACTAGGCCTACCCGTTTTATAATCTTATAAGGACCTTGCCACTTCATTAGCAATTTATTGTCAGAGGAAGGTAGCAAAAGTAGGACTTTATCCCCTTTAATAAACGCTTTATATTTTGTTCCCTTATCATAATACTCTTTCTGCTTTGATTGTTGGTGTAAATTAGTTTGGTGGGCTTTTTGCACATAGGATATTAACCTCTGACGTAGCTGCTGCCAATATTCTAGGGGTTGTGTCTTTTGCTTACCCGTTCCATCTTCCCACTCTTCCTTTATAACATCTAAAGGACCCCTTGGGTTATGGCCGTATAGTAACTCAAGGGGAAAACCCGTGGATGCTTGAGCACCTCTCTATAGGCGAACATCAGTACGGAAGATATAAATCCCATTTTTTCCTTCCTCCGTTACATATTTTTAACATCCTTTTAATGTTTGGTTAAAGCGTTCGACTAAACCGTCAGTTTGAGGATGGTAGGGTGTGGTGAAAATAGCTTCTATACCTAAAGCCTGGTACAAATGTTGTAACATGTTTGAGCAAAATTGGCTCCTCTGTCGGTTAAGATGGTTTTAGGAATTCCCATGACTGAATATTTTTACCAATTCCTCAGCTATTCTAGGAGCAGTGATAAATGCGAGGGAATGCTCTGGGTATTTGTGGTATAGTCCACAACCACTAATATAAACAGTTCCCTTTGAACTTTTAGGTAGTGGACCTATAATATCCATGGCTATTCTTTCAAACATGTTATTTACTAAAGCATTGGTAATAAAGGTACTTTATCTTCGTCCAATCGCTGCTACTAATTGACAATCAGGGCAGCTTTACAATACTCTTCCACCTGCTCATGGATGCCAGGCCAGAAAAACCTATACAAAGATGTTTTAGTGTCTACGGTCCCTGCCTAAGTGGCGGCTAGCGAATATCATGGGCAATGGTCAACAACTTAGGATGGTACTGTAATGGTACCATCAACTGTTCTACTATTTCTCCAGTTTGATGATTAGTACACACTCTATACAACAATTCATTTTCGATTTTATAATAAGATTGATAGGGTTCGGATTTTCCATTCACCTGTGGAAAAAATGGCATTGAAGTTACATCACTTTTCTGCATGTCTATAAACTCTTTGTTAAGGGATGTACTTTTTTCAGTCAATATATCAAGTCCAGCATTTCTCTTAGTCCACAGGTTTTTATCCTGTCTTCTTTGTGTTTTACTTTTTCTTTCTTTACCCATGGTCCCATACACATCATCCTCAAAAGGAAATAATTGTCCCAACTCTGTTTCTTGTTTTCTTTGTGCCCGGGTGGTGACAAATCCAATGTTTGTGGACAATAAAGAGTCAAAATAGGGGTAATCGTGTCCAGTTATCACAGGGACTGGCAACTGAGGTACTATACCTATTTTCATTTTCAGTAGTGTCCCATTTATTTGAATCTCAGTTTCTCTTAATGGGTACCAGTGTATATCCCCGTGTATACACTTAACCCCCGTAGTTGGTTCCCCAGGCTCTACATTTTTCATTAGGGAGGCATGAACCAAAGTCTGCTTGCTGCCTGAGTCAATGAGACCAGATACCATTGTTCCTTTAATTTCCACACTTGTTAGATAATGTCCCCAATTGGCAAGAACTAGGTGTATTGCATCTATTTTCTTTTTTGGGCAAAACCTAGCAATGTGTCCTTTGGGTTTACACTCGTGACATATGATATCACGACTATATCCTCTAATTGTTCTACCCTCAGGGATACTACTGGACTGTGGCACAGGTGTAGTACTTGGGGGAATAGGTTTTACCACAGCTGGAGGACCCCTATAATTTGCAGATATCCTAGGTCGTTGAGGCCTAGCAGTCAGATAATCTTCTGCCAATCGTATAGCTCCTTCAGCAGTTTCGAGCCGGTGTTCCTTTACCCATAACTGTACATCTTGGGGTAATACTCGGATAAATTGTTCTAAAATAATACTCTCAATATTTTACTACAGTTCTTGTATTGGGTTGCAACCATTTATGACATAAATCTCTTAAACGAGTATACACATCTTGAGGGTGTATCAGTAGACTGGAATTTATATGCTTCGAAATCATTGTCTATATGTTTCAGTACAAATGTCATATCTTTTAAGGATGGCCTGTTTAATATAATCATAGTCATTGATATGCACAATATCTGAATGGCTATCGCTAGTGTGCTTTCCCAGTCAAATTGGGTGCCAACCTAACAACCCACTGCTCTACGGCCAGGCACACGCAGTACTACCTCTCAAATGTCATAAGATATGCCTCAATATCATCGGAATCAGTCATTTTTACCAGTTTTATATATGTTTGGCCTACCATAGGTGCTGGTGGTGATCTTGTTGTGCTCAGTGACTGAACAGCACGCAGGGTATCAGTCCAACGGGCAGCATTCTCTGCTCTCTCTCTTTTCCTTTCTTCTCAGTCTCTTTCCCTTTCTTTCTCCATCTCGACTTGTCGTAAACATAATCAGTGAAGTAATTCATGGGGGCTCTCCGGTGGGTCCTCCATCTCGGCTCCAGCTGCTTGTGCGACCCTTTCAGTAAGCTTACTTTCATTCATCATGGCAATATCTCCATCAGCTTCTTTCTTAGCCCCCTTTCTGCGAACCACTGGGTCTAAACCGGCAAGTAAAGGTAAACCCAATTCCTGTGCAGCAGACCTTGTGGCTACGACCATCCGCTCTTCTGCCCTATCTGAGTGCATGCTATAGGAATCTGATCGCAGATCCAGCAGTAGGTCTTCACTCAACCAACTCTATCCCACTTCTGACACCAAATGTGAGCTGGTGTGGGATAAAGACAAGGCACTCAGACAAGATTTAGCAGCAAAGAAGCGAAAATTTATTCTACAGCGTACTTTAAAATGACCAAAAGAAAATATATTTACAACATGGTAGGTTCGAGTACCAGAGCTAGAAATAGCTAACTCAAGTCAGGGTGTTACCAGTTCGACACCCTTAGTCTTACTGACTGGTTTCAGAAGAAGACAGTATTTATAGTCTTTACAGTCATGTGACACATTAACTCCACCCCTAATATTAGCATGATAAAACTTTGAGGAAACAAAAGTGTTAACACATTTTATTTATTCATACTAATGCTTTTATAAAGAAATTATAAACTTTCAGCTGCTTGAAAACCATTATGTTCCCTTTTAACATGTTTCAACACATTTTGAAGGGAAACGGAGGGTCTGCCTCTCCTGGAGCAGTATAAGATCAGAGAGAGTCTGGCCGGCCGGCTCTTAATAAACGCTTGTGCAGGAAGAGTAAGGAACCCTCGTTTATTGCGGCGTCTAAGGTAAAAGAAAAGAGCTTCTAAAATTATATATTTTGGTCCAGATTCTAACCATAATTGCACGGCATCTTATCCGGTCTGTCTATTTTACTCAGAGCCCCTTTCCGACTATGAATTTCCTTTGCGATAGTGCAAGCATCCGTGCGGTAATTTACCGACGCTCCGCACTATCGCTGATTTACTTCTTGACATGCCATCAGTCTGGGCGCTTATAAATGTGGACAATTAACTACTAACGAGAAAGGAACAGCAATTTTTAATTTTTCTAAGAGGACAATATCATCGTAGGTCCGCTGATGAAGTTCCTTTTAACAAAAGAAGGTTCAGCGCTAGAGCCCTGCACAGAGGCTCTTAGGCAACAGAAGCCGCGTTTTATGTACAGAAAATTCTACACATCTCTTAATATAAAACTACTAGAAATTAAAGAAATACAACTAGTTCTTTATTAACTTTTTGGTAATACACTGCATATTTAATCTCATGAGTTTTTAGAGGTATGTTTTACTTAAAGGGGATCTGGAGTGTACATATGAAGGGAAGACAAGACACAGGACAGCGGAACATACAAAATGGGTGGCCAGCCCAACAAATGAGATATTTAACAGCACACTGAACAAGACTATACATGAGAAGGGATATACATTCCAGATTATCCCTAAATAAAATAAAACCTGAAAGGTGAATACTATATTTGCATAGAAGGGGGGGGAGACCTCTGTCACATTGCAGTTCTGACAGGTGTAGAAACACCTTACTCACATCCTTATTTCTCCTTGTAGGATCAGTGTAGTGACTGCTTGTAAGAAAGACTTTTAGGTTTTCACCCCTGTGATAGGAAATTCTGGATGCTGAGCCCATCACTGGTCCCAGTTGTGGACCATCTGCTAAGATCTACCACCTTTTCCTTACAATTTTAGAAACATCATTGGCATTCACATTACAAGTCATCACTAAGTTCACCTTAGTACCTGAATCTGCCTCTTGTACTTTCAGTACTAATAGCCCCTCTCTTTGTACTCCATGTTCTTTCTTCCTAGCTTTGTCCACAACATTTGCAGAGTAGCTCCTTTGTAAGATCCTGGTCAACAGCATCTTAAATTCTTCTTCATAGGTCTTTTCAAGCATGCAGTTCCTCTTAGCCCGTAGGAATGGGTCATGGGGACGCTGTCAACCAGGTTACTAGAGTGGGCACTTTCTGCCCTCAGCAGGCTATTACCTGCCCATAGGGCTCACAGATAACCCTTTTCTCCACCACAATTTTGAATCTGACATCAAGAAATTCAATTTCCCTTTTTGTATGAGTAATGGCTGCATTGGATATTTAATGGATGCAAAATGCAAGTTACTTTACTTAAGAATGTGAAGAGGGGTTGGAATGCAGCAGCAAACACGTTTTTAGAATGGCAAAGTTGTGTGCAATGTTTAGAGTACTGCAGAGATGAGATTTCAAAATGCCACCAGGCTGTAATTGTGGAATGCAGTAATGACACAGTCTCAGAAAGTAGTTGGGACACACAGTTTCAGGATGTGGTGGTGATGCACAGAATCGGGATGTAGCAGTAATGCACAATTTCTGAATGTGGTTGTGATACATAATGTCTGAATGTGGCAGTGGTACACAATTTCATAATGTGGCAGTGACACACAATTTCATAATGTGGCAGTGGTGCACAATTTCAGAATGTGGCAGTGATGGACAACTTTGGAATGTGGTCATGGGGTAGCTGGGGGGGGTTCCTGGGTGCATGGAAATCCCCCTTCCCTGCTTACTTAAATATTTGCATTCACAGCACTGAACTGTGGCAGCCGCGGGGTCTGGGAAGTCAAAGGGAGAGCAAGACTTTGAGGCGGGGCTCTGCTCATGAATATGCAGGACAAGCCTACCTCCCTCCAGGGACAGGAAGCTGAGGAGTGCCTCCGAACATCGCTGGACTGGTCAGATGATGTGGAGGAGCAGCGTCACATGGGTAGTTGGAGGAGCAGAGCGCATAGAGTGACAGGACACAGTCACTTTCCTGCCACAGTCAAGTTGCAGAAGTGTGTCTCTGTGAGTGCTCTCACTGATATTTTTAAATTGCATCTCTGACTATTTCAGGTGGTGGCATAGAAACAGACCCGGTCTCTGACTCTCCCTCCTGAGCTCAACGTTGTCTCTGTGGGTCAGATTGGAGAAGCTCTGAGAGCATCTGTGAGCTGGGGTTGAGAATCACTCCCCAAGTCAGTGTTTGTAGCCCCCGCAGTTGCGGCAGCTAATTGCCGCAGCATTAATTGCAAAATCCTTATGTGCCTTGGCCTAAAAGCAGTCTATCATTATAATGCCTGCATATCTTCCTGGCAGAAAACAAAAAAGGAAAACATAAATTTAAGTCAGAAATAGTGTGTGAATAGAGATGGGGAAAAAAGGGGGAAAAAAACATTGCTGTGTGGGGTTGGGGGTTGCTTCTGTACCTCCACTACTCCCAACACTTTATATCTTACAGCGAAGCAGAAAGTATAAAATTTTATTATTCAAAGCTATCTGGTACTGGTAGCCATAGAAATAGTAACTGGGTAGGTGCACAAAACATTGTGGACCAGTAGATCCTTTTTGGTGAGCAGTGATGATTGTTCAAGTGTCCATTAGCAACTTGGCCACTGGATGTTTCATAGCAGTCACTGTGATTTTGTTCCCATTTCTACCACAGTTGTACTATATGTGTATCCACAATCAGGGCACCCATAACATTCATCATGACTATGGCCCTGTCCACACTACTACCCGAAAATCTGTAATGTTTCCAAAACGGTTCAAACAGGTAATGTTACAGTGCATCTACATTACCTCTGAACCATTATGGAAATCATTACAGTCCGCTCACACACGAGGCAATGTGTGATCGTTATGGTCGGCTCCCTATCCCACAATGCAGTTCAACAGTTTGGACCCTCTGTAACGTTACAGAGGGGGTTTCTAGTGTAGTGTGGACAGGGCTTATGAGACTGAAGCAACAGAATGTTATATTTCAGTTTTCTATTATTCTAATATCTGCTCCAATTTCAAGCCCAAAGCAGTTATTGATAAGAGGTTAATACTGACCTGCAGGAGTAAATAGTAAAGAAAATTCAAATACAGGAGATTAGGAGTTCCAATGTAGAAATAATTAGGCAGGTACCGTCAAAGGAAAGTGAATATTTTGGTCAAATGACAGAGTTTATGAAAACATATTAAATTAAGGCAAAGATGAACAAGGCAGGGGGAAAATAAAGTAACATTTCTGTTAGCAAACAAAATTCAAATACAGGAGAGAATAAAATAGTTCCAATGTAGAACCACCTCCGGTCAGGGGAACAGAATATGTGGGTCAAATGACAGAAATGTTTGTGAATCAACATATTGGGACACATAGAAAGTGAAGGCACAGATGAATAGAACAAGGTGGGGGAAAATAAAGTAATATTTCTGTGCTGATGGGGTTGTGTCTGCATTATGCATGTAATGTCGGTAGAGGAGAAAGGGAAGGAGATTAATGTAAAGATAAGACATAGGAAGTTGACAATTAAAGGGGAAATACATGCAATTGGAGAGGTGGAATATAAAAGGCAAGGCGATAGGTGAAAACAGATATGAAAATGGCTGGGGAAGTGAAAATTAAAAAAACTTAAAAGGAAGAGCTGGAAAAAATAGTGAAGGTGGTGTAGGGATAGTAACAGAATGGGACAAGATCTAGAGAAGAGAAAGATGCAAATATAAAAGGGAAAAAGGGAAAAAAGAATCCCAAGTTCAGCTCAAAGACCTGGGACTGGGAAGTGATGAGACTGACAACTTGAATTTTGATGCAGTTGTAACTCAACAGTTACTGCCTACAAATGCACTAAACTGCACCATTTAACTCCTAAATTTTCAAAAATAATTTTTACGCTCCTGGTGGTGGTACAAAATTTTGAAATGTGGTGGTGATGCACAAGTATGGAATGTGTCTGTCACACACAGTTTAGGAATGTGGCAGTGATGCACAGTTTCAGCATGTGACGGTGACGTACAGTTTCGGAATGTGGAGGTGACACACAGTTTTGGAATGTGGTGATGACACAAACTTTCAGAATGTAGCGATGATGTACACTGTCAGAATGTGCAGTGGTACACAGTTTCAGAATGCGATTGTGGTGCACATTTTCAGAATATGGCAGTGATGCATAGTTTCAGAATGTGGCAGTGACACACAGTTTCAGAATATGGTGGCGTTGTACAATTTTGAAATGTTGCAGTGATGCACAGTTTCGGAATGTGGCAGTGGCACACAGTGTTGGAATGTGGCAATGACACCTTAGAAATTAATTACATAAAGTACCTATATCTTTCTAATGTATTAGACAGTACATGAGCCAACTGTATACTTATTAACTTAGGCCACTTTGTTTGATATTTGTTTTATCCTTGTAATGTTTGTCCCTTTATATTAAAACTTCAATAAAGAAACATTAAAAAAAAGAAAGAAAACATGTACCAGGACTGGCATGGGAGGTTGGGGCAACACAAGAGTGGTCCCAGAATCAAAATTCAGCAGCCATATAATTATAGCTTTTGATATTTAAAGTGAAGATCTAGGGAAAGCTCTGTTGATTTGCAGAGGATAGAAAGATTTGCAAAAGAATGAATAGTGAGAGAGGGTAAGAAGTATTAAGGAAGACTGACAGAGACTCTAGATGTGATCATGGGTTTGGCAGTTAAAATTCGATGCCAAAAGGTGCAAAGGGCGAAAAGTCCAAAAACAAAATACAGACTGTAGGGAGGTTGCAGTGGAAAGTAAGACTGAGAAGCAGGACCTAAGGGTAATAACATTGGACAGTCTGAACGTTACAGCCACAGTGAAACAGGGCCATGACAAGGGTACCAAGCTAGGAGGAAGGGTTGACAGTGAGGAGGCAGTTAAGGACCTACAAAAAGACCTACAGGGGTTGGAAAGATGGTCCAACATCTTGCAGCTGAAGTTCAATGCAAAAAAATGTAAGGTGATACATTTGGGTAAAGGGAACCCAAGGACAGAGTACCACCTAAATGGAGTTCAGCTCAGTGCCACGCAGTAGGAATGGGACCTAGGTGTCATCATAAGCAGCACCCTTAAACAGACAAGCCAGTGCAACAGAGCTTATAGCAAGGCCAAAAAAATGATGGGGTGCATAGGGAGGGGATTCGACAGCAGTAGGAGAGAGTTAATACTGCCACTCTACAGGTCCCTGGTATGGTATCTGGAGTATTGTGTCCAGTTTTGGAGTCCACATCTGAAAAAGGATATAAACAGGTTGGAGGCTGTTCAGAGAAGAGCAACCAAAATGATCCAGGGTCTTCAAGGGCACTCATACAAGGAGCATCAGGAAGTGTTAAATATGTTCTCACTGGAGACAAGGAGGGAGAGAGGAGATATGATTGAAACATACAAGTTCCTGAGAAGAATAAATAAGGTGTCATCCTCAGACCTGTTCAACAGTCTCTGACTCTAACACTAGAGGGTACGATTGAAAGTTGTGGGGGGGCTTGAAGAGGGAGCTGAGGAAACACTGTTTTACAGAAAGAGTCATGGAGCCATGGAATAAACAGCCAGCTGAGGTAGTGGAAGCAAAGTCCATGACATAATTCAAGCTGGGGTGGGACAAGGCTAAAGCACGATCAAAAGCAACAGGAGCAGTAGGTTACATTAGGCAGAAGGAGGGTTATGTCCTGGGATATGGAAAGGTCCAAGGAACACATGACCAGACTAGATGGACCCTTGGTCACCTTCTGCCATCTTTTCGTTATGGTTCTATGTAAATAGGATGCTGAGTGGTACAGGAATGAGTATCAACAGTAGAGGAGTGAGGTGATGCTGCCACTGTACAGACGCATGGTACTTCCTCTACTGAAGCATTGCATGCAGCTCTGGAGCCCCCATTATTTTTTTTTTTTTATATTTTTTTATTTCAAAGTTTTCCAGGGAGAGAACAGAGTATATCTTGCATTCATTCTCATTACAATAAATACAATATAGATAAGACATTTGACATTTCATCAGGTATTTGTCAGGGAATACATATCCTGATTTTCAAGCTAATACATTTGTTAAATCTTTCATATAGTTCCTTGTGGTAATCCCAGGTCTATAAAAAGTTTTTAATTTCCCCTAGGGGATCAAATCTGGTCTGTGCCTGGATATCCATTACCACCACTTGATCCAGAAGTCAGTACATCTCTGGACCTTTAAATTAATATGAGCCATCAAGAGTTCCATTCTATATATTTGGTAAATTATGTCTTCCCATTCCTGAGAAGCTGATGGTACTTTTTGGAGCCATTTCCTCATCACAGCTTTATGGGCTGCAAGGAGTAACATAGCTAGTAAGTGCCTGGGGTTACCTCTCCCTATTCCCACAGGGAAATCAAGAATAAGTGCACATTCGGGTGTCAAAAGTCCCTATTTCTGGGAACAGTTCCCCCAAAGCTCCCCCCATCTCCACCCAAAATGACTCTAGGAGTGGGCAGCTCCAAAATACATGTTTATGATTGGCTGAAGGTTCTCTACATCCTCTCCAACATTCTGATCCTAGTTGAGCATCGAATTTCCCTATTATTTGTGGTGGTCTAAAGAATCTTAATAAACACTTCCAGCCAAACTCTCTCCAGATCAAAGATCTTGTGGTTCTATGTACTGTCAAGTATATCGATTCCCATCCCTCCTCCTCTAGGTTAATACCTAACTCTTTTTCCCAGCGCTGTTGTGTATGTAATGTACTCTCTTTCTGTTTCCTATTTAGAGCTTGGTAAGTCCTGGATATGACATGTTCTGGTATTGCTATCTCTATTGTTTAATTATAATTCCTGTTAGTGGGTGTGTCCCCCCTGGATCCCAGGAGATGCCCATCAGATTCCTGCAATAATTTCTTATCTGAAGAAATCTAAACAAATCTTGTTTCCCCAGATGGTACTTTTTCTCCAGTGTCTGGAATTGACTGGTAAAATCTTATATGTTCCTGGTGTTGCCACCTTTTAAAGTTGTAATCTTGTTTAGCTGGGTCAAATCTGGGGTCTGCTGTGAT
The DNA here is from genome assembly GCA_016271365.2 of Neoceratodus forsteri. NCBI lineage: Eukaryota > Metazoa > Chordata > Ceratodontiformes > Ceratodontidae > Neoceratodus > Neoceratodus forsteri. The sequence continues at coordinate 62,479,099 of JADMNL010000036.1, read as the reverse complement.
TTTCTGTAGGAGATTTACTATAGGGTCTTTAGTTTTTTTAATTATTGTTCTCCAAATTCTCAGGAGCTGTCTAGTTTGTTTAAATCTGATCTCTCTTTCCATTATTGCTTTTGGTATGATCTGTCCAAACAGGTATTTCTTGATCTCCCCTGTTTGGTTCCCTTGTTCTATCTCCTTCCAATGCTGGTCCATCCCTTCATCTAGCCAATGTAGTATGTGTGATATTGCCACTGCCTGTGCATATTGTTCTAAATTTGGTAGGGCTAGCCCTCCTCTATTTTGGGCAACTGAAGGGTCTTGTATTTTATCCTTGGTTTTCTTCCCTGCCATAAAAACCTAGATATCATACTATTCCATTTTTTAAAATCTTTCTTTGATGGAAAAACCGGGAGAGTCTGAAAGAGGTATAAGAATCATGGAAGTATATCCATTCTTATAACATCAATTCTTTGACTCAGCGTGAGGGGTAGAGGACCCCATCTCTGGAAGTCTTCTCTAATAGATTGAACAAGAGGTGTATAATTACCTTCATAAAGATTAGGGGTTTTCTTTGTAAGATGTATCCCTAAATATCTAAATTTATTCCTTTTCCATCTCAGTGGGTAACTCGTCAGGATTTCCCTACTCGGTTGGTAATTAAAGGTCAATACTTCTGTTTTACTTGTATTTAATTTATATCCTGAGACAGACTCTAATTCTCCCAAAAGAGAGAACAACTTCAGAATGGAAGCCTCCAGTTCGGTTAAGTATATTAACAGGTCGTCAGCAAAAAAAGCCGTTTTGTGTACGGTATTTAGGTAGTTTACTCCTGTAATATGTGTGTTTTCTCGGATGGCTTGGGCTAAAGGCTCAGCATACAAGGCAAATAGGGAGGGGGATAGGGGGCAACCCTGATAGGTACCTCTGTTTAGGGGAAAATGGGTCAAGTATGACCCATTTACTTTTGTCATGGCTTGTGGAGAGGTATATAGTCATATTATATTTAAAAAAGTTGCTGGAAAATTGAATTTCTCCATTGTATATCTCAGAAATTTCCAGGAGACCCTGTCAAACACCTTCTGGGCATCCATACTCAAAAGTATAAAGGGGGTTTGTTCTCTTTGAATCACTTCCAAAAGGAACACTGTTCATTTAATATTATCCGCTGTTTGGCATTTTATTATAAAACCTGCTTGGTCCTTATTAATAATATATGGCAATATGTTCTCTAATTGTTTAGCCATAATGGCTGTGAAATATTTATAATCCTGATTTAAAAATGACATGGGACAATGGGATTCATGGTTTAATGGGTCTTTATCTGGTTTAAGTATAGCAGATATATTAGCATATGTCACAAGGGAGGCCCACAGGAAGGAGGCAGAGGACACCACAAGGAAAGGAAGCAGCTCCTGGTGGGGGACTCAATTATTAGGGGGATAGAACTGGGAGGAGCTGGGAAATCTGAAGTAAGGTGCCTGCCTGGTGCCATGGCTGAGGGACAGGAAGCGCATCCTCAGGATCACAACAACAGCTGCAAAGGATTCTGAGCTGGGCATGATGTCCACCTAGGGACAAATGACTTGGCTCATCATGAGGTTAGAGCAGTGCAGGAGGACATTGCAGAGTTGGGAGGGGCCTAAGACAAGTAGCAAACACAGTATCCTTCTCAGAGGTGCTGCCTGTCAAAGGCATGGGGAGGCGAGGGTAATGGCACCATGCAGTTTAATGAATGGTTGAAAAAATGAGTGCGGAGCACAGGGTTTACTTCATTGGGGACTGGGGTTCCACCTGGAGGGACACCAGCCTATACTGGCAGGATGGTCTGCATCTGTCCAGGAAGGAACAAGTCTTTTGAGCAATCGGTTTAAATGCTTCATTGGCAAGCTTTTAAACTAGTCAATGGGGAGGCACTGACAAGCAGCAGAAAAATCCCAGCCTCTCCCTACAAAACAGGGTACTAAATGAGAAAAAGACCAAGGTAGAACGGTCAGTGGGGGAATGCTGCAACAGAAGGTAAGGCCATCAAAAAATGGAGAACAATGAGTACCAATGCCCGTAGTCTAGGTAACAAGCTTCCTGAATTAGTGGCCTTGATGGAGGAGGAACATCTGGATATCGTGGCAGTCACAGAAACATGGTACACACAAAACCATGACTGGGACGTAAACATACCAGGATACACTATCTACAGGAGGGACAGGGAGGGTAAAAGAGGAGGAGGAGTAGTTCTTTACATAAGGGAAGGAATAAAAGCAACAGAACAAAAGGGTAAACAGGGAGGAGAAGAAGCACTGTGGGTAAATTTGGAGACAGGCAATGGCACCACAATCCGCACAGGGGTTGCATACAGACCCCCTTCTCAGGGGGAGGAAGTGGACAAGGAAATGATAGAAAGTATACTTAGAATGGCAGAAAAAGGGGAGATATTGCTGATGGGTGATCTGAATATGCCAGATGTTAACTGGAGCGCAGTTGCAGCTGCCACTTCGAAGAGTGCAGTTATTCTAGATGCCCTACAGGGGGCATGCCTTAGACAACTAGTACTGGAGCCCACTCGAGAGGGAGCAATATTAGACTTGATACTCTCAAATGGAGATGGAGAGGATCACAGATGTAAGTGGGTAGCCATCTGGAACTAGCGACCATCGAACAGTATGTTCACAATAAACACAACAATAGAGTCAAGCCATACAAAGACAAAAGTACTGGACTTTAGGAGGCTGACTTTGCCAAAATGGGTGAGTGCCTAAGGAATGCACTAGCAAATGGGCGGGAAGGAGGGTGGAAGAACAATGGGAATAATAAAACTGCCATCACAGAGGTAACGAGCCTTTGTGTGAAGCAACTAAACAAAACAAGGCGATGTAAGAACCACTATGGTTCTCAAAGGAAGTGGCAGTGAAGGTTCAAGAGAAAAAGAAAGCATTCAGGAAGTACAAGGAATTGCAGCAGGAGCAGGACAGAGAACTGTATCAGTTAAAAACAAAGGAGGCTGGGAAGGCAGTCAGAACAGCAAAGGCCCAAACTGAGGAAAGATAGCCAACTCAGTTAAGAAGGAATAAAACCTTTATAGGTACATCAGGGAGCAAAGGAAGACCAAGGGAGGATAGTGAGGCTTAATAAAGGGAGGAGGGTGGGCAGAGGGAGAATGTGAAAGGCAGAGATACTAAACAAATATTTTGCTCAGTATTTACAAAGGAAGGGGGGGAGGTACATAAAACAAACAGTAGTAACACTCTGGATACAGAAGTTGATACCAGCCCATTTACAGAAGAAAGGGTTCTGAAAGAACTCTTAAAACTGAAGGTGGACAAAGCAATGGGGCCTGATGGGATTCATCCCAGAATTCTGAAAGAACTAAGGGTAGAACTAGTGACACCACTGACTACCCTCTTTAACAAATCATGGGAGGATGGGGTGGTACCCGAGGACTGGAGGAGGGCAGATGTGATTCCCCTTCACAAAAGTGGGAGCAAGGCAGAAGCAGGAAACTATAGACCTGTTAGTTTAACCTCAGTGATAGGGAAAATGATGGAATCACTTCTAAAGGAAAGAATTGTCGCGTATCTAGAGGCCAGAAGGGCACAGGACCCTAGGTAGCATGGATTCACAGCGGAAGGTCATGCCAGAGAATCTGATAGATTTCTTTGACTGGGTGACCAAAGTAGTAGATCAGGAGGGCTGTGTACATGGCCTACCTAGACTTTAGCAAGGCATTTGACACAGTCCCACACAAAGATTAATATATAAGTTAGCCAGCCTGGGAGTGGGTCCCAAGATGGCAGCCTGGGTAAAGAATTGGCTGGAGAATAGGACACAGAGAGTAATAGTAAATGGAGTCCACTCAGAAGAAAGGAGGTTACTAGTCGGGTACCGCAGGGTTCAGTATAGGACCAGTCCTCTTCAATGTCTTTATAAGCGACATTGCAGAAGGACTGGAAGGAAAAGTATGTCTCTTTGCAGATGACACAAAGATCTGCAACAGAGTTGATGCACAGGGTGGGGTGGAAAGGATGAGAAGGGACTTGGCAGGTTAGAGGAATGGTCAAATGTATGGCAGCTTAGATTCAATGCTAAGAAGTGCAAGGTAATGCACCTGAAACAAACCCAGGGAAGAGTACACAATGGGGTGAGATACTCAACAACAAAAATGGAAAGGGACCTGGGGTAGTCATATCAGATGACCTAAAGGTGGGCAAGCAATGTGAGAGGCAGCAAGAAGGGCTGGGGGATACTGGGATGCATGGGAGAGGCATCACCAGTAGAAAACAGGAGAGTTATTATCCTCTGTACAGACAGCTGGTGAGACCCCATCTGGAGTACTGTGTGCAATTCTGAGACCCAATCTCCACAAGACATAGACAGGATGGAAGCTGTCCAGAGGAGGGCAACTAAAATGGTGCAGGGTCTGCACGGAGGACAAATGAAGAGAGACTTAAGGAGCTTAATATGTATAGCCTCGAGGAAAGGAGGGAGAGGGGACATGATAGAAACTTTCAAGTACCTCAAGGGAATCAACAAAGTCCAAGAGGGTAGCATCTTTCAAAAAGAGGTGTGGAAGAACAAGAGGGCACAATTTGAAGATGGGCGGCTCAGAGGTAATTTAGAAGTATTTTTCACAGAGAGGTTGTGGATGCATGGAATGGCCTTCCGGAGGAGGTTGTGGAGTCAAAATCAGTGGTGGAATTCAAGCATGCATGGGATAGTCATAAGGCAATTCTGGGGGGTGGGGGTAGGAAGAAGTAGGCTGCTGGTTAACTAGGATCTGAAGCTTATCCAGTAAGTAGGGAAATGGGCAGACTGGGTGGGCCAAGCGGTCCTTATCTGCCGTCAAATTCTATGTTTCTATGTTGCCAACTATTCGGAATAGAGGAGGTATTCTCTTGTATTGCATTGAACAATTTGGTTAACATTGGAAGTAATGCTTTCCAGAATGTTTTATAGAATTCTGCAGTACATCCATCTGGGCCAGGGCTTTTATTCAATTTAGAATTACATAGAGCAAGATCTATCTCCTGAGAAGCAATAGATCTGGTTAGGGAAGTATGTTGTTCCTCTGTAATTTGGGGTAGTTGTGTTTTTGTAAAAAAAATTTTATACTTTTCTTCATCTGGTTCCTGAGGTTGATTCCCTAAATCCCTCAAATATATCTTTTGTTTATTCAATATTTTAGGTTGTGTGGGGTGTTTTATTTTAGTTATTGTTGAGGATGCTTGTTGTTTTCGTAATCTATAGGCCAGAATTCTGGCAGCTTTGCTACCCCCCCTCATAGTATCTTTGCGTCACATACATCAAAGCTTGTTCTTTCTTTTGGTTTAATAAATCTTGTAGCTGTGTCTTTATCTGGTTTACCTGTGCAATTGTGACGCCCCTTCCTCCTGCATGTAATTGTTGTAATCTCTCTAGCTCCATTTCTAACTTTTGGTTTCCTAACTCTCTGTTTCTTTTGGTGGGTTGCATATGCTATAATCTCTCCTCGTAGTACTGATTTTAAAGTGTCCCATAATGTTCCTTCTAGTGCCTCTTCCATACTGTTCTCCTGTAAGATTCTGGGAATCCATTGCTGGACCTTTTCTTTAAACTGTTTATCTTTGATAAACATATTATTAAACCACCATTGTCTCATTGTAACTTTCTGTTCTGATTCTAATTCTACAGTAATTATAGCATGGTCTGATAAATGAATTGGTGAGATCATTGCATTATGTATTATATCTATAGATTCCACTTCTACCAAGAAATAATCAATTAGTGAATAGGTCTTATAGACCCCCGGAAAATGTGTATACCTACGTGATGTTGGATGGCAGTGCCGCCAATCTCTATTACAGCAAGATCTTTTATTAACCTCCTACCATGTTTCTGCCCCCTTGTAGCTCTGGGTGTGTTAGGGTTTGAACTGTCTCGTGAAGGATTCATTAAAAGATTCAAGTCTCTGCCTAATATCAATATCCCTTGCTTAAATGCTATGATTTTATCAAAAATGGTTTGATAGACAGTGCTCTCTGAACCCAGGGGGACATATATACCTTCCACTGTGTAAACCTGCCCTTCCCAGTTCCCTTTAATCAAGGATAACCTGCTCTGGCAATCCTGATATGATTCGAGAATTTGAAAAGCTGAGGACTTTGGTACAATAATTGCTGATCCCTTCCTTCGTCTCCTTGGGTATGCACTAGCAACCTTACTCGACATTCCATATTTAAGCAATTTCTGGTGCTCGTCTTTGGATAGATGTGTCTCTTGGAGGAGAATGATCTGGGGTGCATTTTTTTAAGATGAGAAATCATTTTAGTTCTTTTTATAGGATTACTCAATCCATTGACATTCTTGGATACCACTCTAAGGAGTTTCTTATTCTGAGACATCTACATACACTTGATAACTTTTTCTCTTCTCTCATTCTCTCATCTTTATTATATTGTGTCTCTGTTCCACTACTTATTTCCCTGAACTTTTCCTGATCTGTGTTCCTCCATATTATTCCAATTTCATGTCTCATCTGTTTGTTCTCCCTGATGTCACTGTATCTCTTCCTTATTTTTATCCCCTCAAACAGCTTCCCCTCCCCCTGCCATTATGAACTATGTACATAGTGACTTCCAGTGTCAGAATTATCTCTGACAAGGGTAGAATATTCAGTTGAATGTGGGCTACTTGCCTTACTCTGTAGGCCTGCCCTGGGCGTTGCACATATCCCCCATAATATAACCAAAAACTAAGTTGGGCCATAGCCGGTACTCCTATTTGGCAGTCTGGTCCTTAAAAGAAAACCTTGAATAAAAATTAAAAACTCTAACACAAAATATCACCAAACTGGGGTAGTTAGTACAGGTGCATAACTCTGGTCTTTTCTTCTCACTTTCTCCCTCCCCCTCCAATATAAATTCACAAAGAAACTTATTTTATTAAAACATTCAGTCCTTATTATTCGCAGCTTTGTCTTCAGACTCCAGATCTCCCTTCAAATTACTTTCTTCCAATCGTTGTGACCATATTTTATCCCATATTCCCAATCAGATCAGTCTCTTTCTCTCCAAATATGATCTAAAGAGTCTCTTTTGTTAGAGAGTCCCCCTGGCTCTCAGCTTTAGGAAGTGTGTGTCTCATGGTGGGTATTGCTTATGATCTTTGCCGTCTCCTACCACTAGGAGGCCAAAATTAGTGTTTCCAGTGCGCTTTCTGAGGTCAATAGGTCCCCCCTCCCAACTCCTCAGCCCTCGTTAGGCACTTCAGGCTTAGTTCAGGTGCCCCCCTCCAGGATTCTACAGCCAGACCCTGAGCGAACTTCCCTTGTTTAGCTCTCTGAGTCCCAATCCTCTGAAGGTGCCTTATTATTTATTAATGTATTTAACAATCCACTGTGTCGATCATTACAGGTGCACCCACCCCCTCAGACTCCCAAAAGTATTTAGATACGATTCTTTAGCAAGAAGCAAAGGCCGGCTCCCCAACCTCTCTCCTTTTGCTACTATCATTTTCTGATGTCTGAAATAGGGCACATAAGTGCTATTCCCACAAGCGACCAGACTCACATATTTGTTTTGGTACCGTTCAGCTGCTACTTTCCCTGGAGAGCTCTTTACCTCTAGTTCAACTCTTTTAGGTCCCTCCTCCATACTGGAGGCATCTGTGTACTTCCCTGTGGGGTATATACCCCCCGAACCCAGACTAGAGCTTCTCCCCCTGAGCTTCCGTATCATCTAGATGTAGGACCCACTCCCCCCTGCATGCTGGATTTCCTCCTCACCATGGCACTGCACTCTAACCCATAGGCCTACTCACCCAAAGGAGACAATCATTTTATGTTAATAGCAAACTGACCCAATAGTTTCTTTATCTCATCGAGAACTACTTGCTGTGATTCCTTCCCCGGTCGCTTATCTTTTATCGGACCCAAGTTCACATTGTTCGGTCTACCTCGGAGTTTGGATGGTATTTCAAATCCTTTCTGCCTCAAGTCCTCCATTGCACTCATCACTGTTTCATATGTGACCAGTCCATTAGGGTACTGTATCATCAGTCTTGAGGGATAAAGTGTATGAAATTTTTGTTTGAGATGTCTTAAGACTGGAAATAAGGGCACATAGTCCCATCTTCTCTGCATTGTGACCCTCGCATAGTCATTATCAAAAAAGAGTCTCTGCTTACCCATAAATATGTTTCCTCTTGACCACGCTTTGTGGAGTATTATTTCTTTCATATGGTAACTCTGGAATCGAATAATTATAGAATGTGGATGTGTCTCCGGCCTCGAGGGCTTGGGGCCCAGTGCCCGATGTGCCCACTCTATCTCCACAGGGAAATCCTGTTCCAAATCTAGCTCCTCTCTCAGCATGTTCTCTGTGTATCCCCTCATGTATGTTCCCTCGCTATTCTCCAGTATTCCATATACCCGTATATTCTGGCTTCTTTGTCTGTTCTCTGCATCTTCCTGTCTCTCTCCCAGTGCTTTAGTTATTTCCAAAAGTTAAGTTAAAGTTGATTGGATCTGGGAAGTCTCTGCGGCCTGATCCGAACTAGTCTGTTCCAACATCACTACTTGGGATTGTAAAACTGATACATCTGCACGAAGGAGATCATGATCTGAACAAAAGTCCTGGAAGTCTTTTTTAATATCTTGTAGGTCTGTTATTATTCTGTCCAATTTATCATTCAGGATGATATCTTTAGTTTTTTGTTTTTTACATTTTGATATCTTGCCTGAGGATGCTGTCTGGGCCTTCGACAACTCTGAGGTCTTCGAGTCTGATTTTTCATCTCCCGATTTCTCTTCTTCTATTGGTAACACTGCATATCTATTTATAGTTCCCTTTTGCTAAATTGAAGCCATTTGTAAGAATTTCTCCATCAACTGTTGTTTTTAGTTGAATTTTGGCTTTTCATTGCAATTTTGGGAGGGAGTATGAGCGGAGCTCCGATCTTAGGCTGCCATTAGCTCCAGAGCTGCACCCCTGGAGCCCCCATTTGAAGAAAGACTGGGACAGAATGAAGGTGATACAAAGGAGGGCAACCAAAATGATCCAAGGTCATCAGAAAAAGGTGTACATCGAGAGATTGTAGGATTTCAACATGTACATGCTGGTGGTAAGGAATATATGCTTCTGGGTGTTCCTCCCACCCAGCCCCTGGACTCATGGCCAGTCTCCCGGAAAGGTTGCATCGGCACTGAGAAGAACCATGTAAATGTGTGCCATGACTGGAATGGGAGGTCAGTGCAACACAGGAGCAGTCACAGAAGCAAAATTTAGCAGAAAGACATACTGAGACATACAAATCCCTACACAGGAGTAATACAGTAAAGTATATAGCAGAGAGTGGTGTGTGCTGAGTGGAAACACAGGCACTTTAGGAAACTAGATAAAGCTTGTGTGGGGGTATTAAGAGGGACATCAGAAAGTCTTTCTTCAGGAGAGGGTGGTGGAGGGATGAAACAGACTGCCAAGAAAGGTAGTCTGTATGAAACTGGTGCAGAGATTCAGATGTGTGCGGCAAATATATGGAGCTGATTAAGAGAGTGGCTAAAGAAGGGAGGGAGGGAGGAGTGAAGGACCAGTAGGGTCCCTGTTCCCAATACTCAAATATGAAGCAATTGTCTACAGGGGCCTCTCCAAAAAGGAGCAAGACAAATGAAGCACTACATGCAATATTAGGTCTTATGCACGATAACCTACGTGCCACAGAAATTGGGCACGTAGGCAGAGATACTTGTAAATACCATGCAGCGGGGTCCTGTGGACCCCTGGTGGCGATGATGAATGGGGCACAAGGCACTTATGCACCTGATCTCCCACCACGTGGACAGAAATGTGCCAGGGGTGGGCGGAGACATGCAGGAATGTGCCAGCACTACACGCCATTCACTAAGGCATGTAGTGCTGTGCACTGGAGGGGCATATGAGGGTACCAGTTATGCTGGGGGGACCCTGCCATAACCGCTGTACACACCCAGCCCCACACACACAGGACCCCCGCATGGTCCCAGCAGGAGGTTCGAATACCCCCAACACCATCGGACCCATGCCCCTGGCCCGTATGCCAGTCCCCCCCCAGCTCCCACACACGGCAGCCTCATCCCCATTGTGTGTTAATCAAACCCCCCCCACATGACAGCCATGTCCCCGTTGTCCGATATGCATATCTCCCAACAGATATGAACCTGATCCTTCACAGTAGTAAAACACCCCCGGCCCAACACATGACAGTCCAGTCCCTGACAGTATTTAAACGCCCCCAGCCCAACACACGCTAGCCCGGTCCCTGAAAGTAGTAATACACACCCCACCCCAACACATGATAGCCTGGTCCCCAAAAGTAGTAGTACACCCCCTGCCCCAACACATGACAGCCCGGTTCCCAAAAGTAGTAAAACACTCCCTGCCCCAACACATGTGGGCCCCATCCCCATTGAAACAAGTAACCCCCAGAACTCCCCACAATGAGATGCCCCAGACCACCCACCCCAATCCCTGATCCCGGTGCCCCTGCAGCGTCATTGGTGGTCAGTGGACCCCACACCCACCCGTGGCACCAACAATCCCCTTCCCCAATTCCCATATCTGTCAGTTGGTGCCACAGCTCTGGAGGCCAAAAAGGCAAGGCAAAATTTATTTAAAAGACGCCCAATCCCGGAGGCTCTGGGCGCCGTACAAGGCATTTAAACAAACATATTTAACATAATAAATATATAAATTTACATATAAATACAGATCATTACAAAAACTAAGCCTAATGATAAAACCATATCTAAGCATTAAATGCCTTAGAAAAGAAAAAAGCCTTTAACTGGGCCAGCGGTACAGTCCTCCACACACTTCCATGGCTGCTGGACATCCAACTGTTGCTGGGAGTCTGCCGCTATATATAGTTGACATACTCTCATCATCAGTTGGACGTCTGGCACCTGTGGAGCTGTGCAGAGTGCTGTGCCTCGGGCCGTCTGGAGCCGCTGCACTGACTAATGAGTGTGGGGCCGGAGAGGGGGGTTTGTGCCATGGGTGGGTGGGTGGGGGAGCCCACTGATCACCAATGTTGCTGCAGGGGCACGGGGCACCTCCCGGTGCATGTGGCGGGGGTCGAGGGGTGCTTGCTTTATCAGGGGAAGGGGCTGTGGCGTGGGGCTGGAAGTCGTTTACTACGATCGAGACCAAGCTGTCATGTGTTGGGGTGGGGTGGTGGTTTACTACATTCGAGGATGGGGAAGATGTTTGTGGGGTGGCGGTTCAGCTGTGCAGTGATGGCTGTGGTGTCAAAGGGGCTTGGGCGGGGGGGCCTCTGGCCAGCGGGGTATGGCCGTGTGGGTCTGGGTGTCTGTGGGTGCTATTCAAGCACCTGGACCCGAGCCATACTGTGCAAGTGATCCACTCAGGGACCCAGGACAGGCATCCGATTGGTTGCCTGCCTGGGTCTGCTACGCCACCCCTGGCCACCCTGCAGAGTTCTGTGCATCAGGGGTGGGCGGAGCCACAGACAGGTGGTGGCCATTTGTGCATACCAGTCTGTGCACACCTGTCCATGGTTGCAGAGCTACAGTACATAAGCAGGGTATACACCTCTGGCACATACTTTGCACCCATTCATGCATAGCCCCCAATGTTTGTAGATTCATGCTTAACGTGCCCAGATTCACCCACCACTGCCAACCTCCCTCGGAAAGGTGAATGTGCCTGTGGCACAAACAGCTATTTTATATTGAAAGAAAATAAAGAACCAGACACATTATCTGGCCTCCTCCAAGTGCAAAGTGAAAACTAACCTCTGCTCCACTGTTGCCAGTGTTTTCAGGATCTCCTGGACAAACACAACAATTAGAGAATGTGCTTTCTCATACGAGGGTGCCATGGCTATGGAACAAGTTACTTTTCTGTGCACTAATGTCTCAGCTTTGCTCAATTAAATACAGAATAATGGATGGGGTTTTGTACATTATGAGTTTTTTTCACACACCCAAGACCCACATAAACCGTGAGTGTGAAGCACATGCGAAGCACGAGTGGTTTGTGATAGTATGACACACAGAGGATGTGTAAAAAAAAAATTTACAACACCCAATAGTTTATTTCATATAATTGCTGGTTCACAGCTTTCTGCTGACAGCTGTCATTGTCACTGCTTGATTGATGTCTGCTCTACTTCTCTGTGAAACAAAACAAACCCTCCAGTTTTAAATATCACTTTGGAGAAGTGATATTAAGCTAAAATGACTTTCAAACAGTTACGGAGTGATGATGGATTGAGTTGTGGGGGGAGGATGAGATGGCTGCTCTTAATTTCACAGTGCTCCTGCATTATTATCTGGCTGACGCCTGCGCTGTAGTAATTGGCTAGTTATTATGGTATTATGGAAGAAACCCAGTTATTATGAAGGGAAAGCGGTTATTATGGATGGAAACTGGTTGTTACAGCATCAGAAAGTGCTGTCAGTCCAGTCAATAAATAGCATTATTAGTAATTATAATACAATTTTGTAAAGTGCTAATGAGCAACTCAGTGTGCAACTGTTTTCAAAGTATGAATATGAATGTTTAAACTATCTGTGTGATTAGCCTGCTACCATGTATCAGTCTGGGTAAAAGTAATCTATCGAACTATTTTTTTTCTGTTTTCCTGGGATCCTAGCTGCAAAAGGAGCCATGTCTCAGTCCACCTCACCCAGTAATCAATAAATAAGTAAGCAATAAGACACAATGGGGTGTGCATTAAACAGTTTTAATGCATGGCTAGGGGGACGTCGTGAGGCACGAGGCCATAGGCTGAGTGCGTCCAGTCCCCTAGTCGTGCATTAGAACTGTCTAATGCACATCCTCGGAGTGGCTTATTGCGCTTATAAAATGGGCCTGTATATTCTAAATGGGGGTTCTAGTTTTAGCTGTGCATTAGACACATCTAATGCACGACTAACAACCAATCAGATCGCTTGAAATCCTTTACCCATTTTATAAAATAAAATAAACAATTAACACAGATCGTTTGGGCTGGACAGACACGATGGGCCGCAAGTCATTTTTATGCTGGCAGACTATATATTTCTATGAGGACTGAAGGACATTTTTAAAGGGACAGTGTCAACCCTTTTTGCCTCAGATTATTTCTAGTTGAACCCCCACATTTTATGATTGCTTACCTTCTCTAACATGTATTGATGCTATTGGTTGTTTTATCTGCTTCCTTTCTTAGTGGAACTGAAATGCATGCGAATGGTGTAATTATACACAACCTTGTTTTGTTTCAAATCCTCAGTCTATTCTTATTGCATATTTCCTGAATATTATAACACCCCCAACAGTGCAGTCACAAATGATGCAATCATTTCCTCTCCTCCTGCTGCATCTTGAGTGTCTACACAGTGTTGGTTGTGTTCCCAAATTTAGAAAAGATGCAGTGAGAGTTGATCAAGGAATGTAAACAACAATGCTTTTGTGGGGTAACACCAGTATGGTGGGCAGTCTGTTTTTTTCACTTTTAAATGAAAAAATAAATCAGAATCAAACTACCAGCTACATCAGCAACCAGTATAGAATGTGACCAATTATAGTAAAACGTGTTTTTTAAACTAGGGAGGCTTTGAGGCCAAATGGGAGTTGACAGTGTCCCTTTAAAGGGACATTGTCAACCCCCTTAGGCCTCAAAGTGTCTCTATTTTAAAATACACATTATGACTGGTCACATTCTGCTGATGTAGCTGGTAGTTTGATTCTGATTTTTCTTTGTAAAAGTGAAAAACAGATAGCCCACCATACTGGTGTTACTACACAAAAGCATTGTTCGTCACAGATTTTGATCAGCTCCCACTGCATCTTTCCTGAACCTCGGAACACCCCCAACTCAGTATAGTCAACCATGCTGCAGTGGGAGGAGAGGGGATTACTGAATCATGAGTGGCTGCACTGTTGTTGGTGTTCCTGATGTTGAAGAAGTATGCAATGAAAGCAAATCAAGGATTTGAAACAAAACAAGGTTAGATATAACTACACCTGCATTTCAGGTCTACTAAGAAAGGGGGGAAAAAAAACAACAACCAGCAACATCAATTAATTTTTGATAAGGTAAGCAATCATAAAATATGGTTTTCAGCTGGAAATAATATGATGCCAAAAGGCTGTAAGTGTCCTTTTAAGGTAAAATCAGGGGCACCCCTGAAAATCTGGGGCTGCTGAGAGGTATGGGAGGGAACAGTCCTCTGTCAGTCCATGGAGTCATTTAATTCACGTGAAAGAAAATGTGTTAATACAGGACAGAATAATTCTACTTCAAAAAAATTATCACAATAATGCTTTTGCAGTAGATGGACAAGTGGAGCTGGAAAGCAGTGGTAGAAGAAGCAATTCTTTGTTACAGTTTTTGATATTCTCTCGGGGGGGGGCTTGCTGTTGCTCATTAGTAAAACCCCTGTTTATAGTGTGCTATTGGGAAGTGCATTTGAATACATTAGAGATATTTGTGCGGCTAATCCCCAAGTCGTGCTTGGATGCTGTTTACTTGTGAACTGCGGGGATTAAAGACCTGTCCGAGCTGAAAGGCCTGAGGTCCAGCTGCACCTGTCTCCGTGACACATGCAGCAGGGACTCAGAAAGAAAAAGCTGAGCCAGCAGGCTGGAGTGATAGAAACGTGTCTCCAAGCTGTCTCTTTCTATTGATCAATCCATTGCAATCCGCTGAAGCAGGACCTCTGGCTGTACCTCACTTGAGATGCTAATAAATAAATGTGAACTGTTTTTTTTTTTTACAGCATATTTACCCTGGATATACCAGCTAGGATGCAACATCTAATTCCTAGTGGGGAACTGCTGCCTTCTACCCATTTCTGCAGCTGACTATATCTCAGCACTGGGAAGTTAAGGGGCTTGTGCAAGGTCTCACATTGAGTATTTCGACTCTAGTGGGATTTAAACCTGTGATCTCCTAATTCCCAAACATGTGTTCTAACCACTAGCTAGATGATACTGCCTTTTTAAAGGGCAAGGAAACAACACTGCTTTTATATAAGTAACAGTTTCAAACTTTTAAAATTGTTATGCTAAAGGGTATTGTGTTTGTGTTTTCTGGTTATACATGTATTACTGGACTAGGTTTATATCTGTGTGTATAGCAGTGTATTACTGAACTAGGTACTGTATACATCTGTGTGTATAGTAGTGCATTACAGGAATCTGTGTATATCTGTGTGTATAGTAGTGTATTACAGGAATCTGTGTATATCTGTGTATATAGGATATATATATATATATATATATATATATATATATATATAGGGATATATATTCTGTCTTTCGGATGAGACGTTAAACCGAGGTCTCATCTGCCTGGATTGGTGGTAGTTCAGGTGGATGTTAAAGATCCCATGGCACTTATTGAAAAAAGAGTAGGGGAATTTCCCCGGTGTCCTGGCCAAATTTCCCTCATTCACTAAAAATACCACCAACAGCTTAATCTGGTTCAAGGTCAGTTGGCATCCATCTGTATCCCCCTCCCCCGGGTCGTGCCTGAAAATAGGCAGGATTTGTCTAGTGCACTTACCTGGTCAACAAAAACTAAATAAACAAATATACAGTGGCGTGAAAAAGTATTTGCCCCCTTCCTGATTTTCTCTGTTATTGCATATTTGTCACACTGGATGTTTTCAGGTCTTTAGACAAAATATAATATTAGATAAAGGGAACCTGAGTGGACAAATAACACTTTTTTTTTTTACTTATTTCATTTATTTAATGAAAAAAGTTAACCAACACCAACTGGCACTGTGTGAAAAGTAATTGCCCCTAGTTAAATCAACCCAATTAAAGGGATAATTAGAGTCAGCTGATTGAACACAGCCAGGCTTGATTACAGCCAGCCCTGCTCAATATAAACCTCACTTATTTTGGCCCTTACCATCAGAGTCACATTGCCAGCACAAAGATTCAACAAGCACATTATGCCATGATCAAAGGAAGTTCCTGGAAAGATCAGAAAAACATTTTGTTGCCCTCTATCAGTCTGGAAAGGGTTACAAAGCTATTTCTAAGGCTCTGGGACTCCATCGAACCACAGTGAGAGCCATAATCTCCAAATGGAGAACACTTGGAACAGTAGTGAACCTTCCCAGGTGGGCGGCCTGCCAAAATTACTCCAAGGGCGCAGTGTAAAATCATCCAAGAAGTCTCAAAGGATCCTAAAACAGCATCCAAAGAACTGCAGGCTTCTCTTGCCTCAGCTAAGGTCAGTGTTCATGACTCCACAATCAGAAAGAGACTGGGCAAAAATGGGCTTCATGTGAGAGTAAGCGGAAACCACTGCTAACCAAGAAGAACATAAATGCTCGTCTCTCATTTGCCAAGAAGCACCTGGATGATCCACAAGCCTTTTGGGAAAATGTTCTATGGACAGATGAGTCAAAGTGGAACTTTTGGACAACATGGATCCCTTAATGTCTCGCGTAAAGCAAACACAGCATTCCACAGTAAGAACACCATACCAACAGTCAAACATGGTGGTGGAGTGTGATGGTGTGGGATGCTTTGCTGCCTAAGGACCTGGATGACTTGCCATAATTAAAGGAACCATGAATTCTGCTCTGTGCCAGAAAATTCTTAAGGAGAATGTCCAGTCATCCTTCCGTCAGCTGAAGCTGAAGAGTAGTTGGGTCATGCAGCAAGACAATGATCCAAAACACAAAAGCAAGTCCACATCAGAATGGCAAAAAAGTAAAATTAAAGTTTTGGAGTGGCCTAGTCAAAGTCCAGACTTAAACCCAATAGAGATGCTGTGGCAGGACCTCAAACGACAGTTCATGCTCGAAAACCTACCAAATGTTACTGAATTAAAGCAGTTCTGTGAGGAAGAGTGGGTTAAAATTCCTCCACAGCGATGTGAAAGACTGATATTGAATTATAGGAAGTGTTTGGTTGCAGTCATTGCAGCTAAATGTTGCGTAACCAGTTATTAAGTGTAAGGGGGCAATTACTTTTTCACACAGTGCCAATTGGTGTTGGTTAACTTTTTTTCATTAAATAAGTGAAATAAAAAAAAAACAAGTGTTATTTGTTCACTCAGGTTCCCTTTATCTAATATTACATTTTGTCTAAAGACCTGAAAACATCCAGTGTGACAAATATGCAATAATAGAGAAAATCAGGAAGGGGGCAAATACTTTTTCACACCACTGTATATATTACCAGACTAGGTATATAGCTGTGTGTATAGTCGTATATAACTGGACAAGATGTATATCTGTGTGCATAGTAGTGTATTACTGGACTATGTGTATATCTGTGTGTATAGTAGTGTATAACTGGACAATATGTATATATGTGTGCATAGTATTGTATTACTGGACTATGTGTATATCTATATATTTGTTGTAAGCATTCAAAAACTATTTTGTACTTCACCACTGTTTTGTTTGTCGACTGCATCTTGTACCCTCCCAGGTCATGCTTAAAAATAGGCAGGGTTATTGCCTAATGCCCCTACCCGGTCAACAAAAGCTAATAAATATATATATATATATATATATAATATAGTAGTGTATAATTGGATTTTTCAAGATCTTGCAACCACAGATTGGGCCATACTAGTATCTACCTCGGATGTCACAAGTGCTCTTGACAAGCTTTTAAATATCCTTCCCTCTCTGCAGGATAAGCATGTACCTCACGTCAGAAAGAGAGTTAGAGGCACTATCACTAAATGGTTTTATAAGGACTTGCTCTCCCTCATGAAAGCCTGTGATAAGCACAGGGGGTATGGCGCAGTGGTCTAAGGCTCTGAGCTGCAAATCTGGTGACATCCAGCAGACCAGACCTGGGTTTGAATCCCACAGCTTCCACTTGCATACTGTGTGACCCTGAGCAAGTCACATAACCTCTTTGTGCTCCCAGGTCTCTCCTGTAAAAAAAGCTTTCAGCTTAGTGTGCTATACCTGGTTAAACAACTAAAATAAAATAAATAAATTTAAAGCCTCTAAGGAATTGTCTGACTACCATGAATACTGGCAGCTAAGCAACATCTGCAAAAAAAGCCATACGTAACGCCAAGAGTGAATACTGCAAGACTACCTTCTTATCCTCTGTTAGGGACCCTCGATACTTCTGGAACACTATTAAAACCATAGTTGGGGGTTATAGCTGGTGTGATACTATGGATATGATTGTCGATGGCAGAAATTGCAATAATGTTACTACCATCACCAGTGCCTTTAACAAGCAATTCTCTGATCTCTTGGCATTCATCTCCCTGTTTACTACTGATAATGATGAGTCATCTACCTCTAATCATTCCTCCCCTCCAGAATCTTTGTCTCGTCCACCTTTCTATCTTAAAACAATCTCAGTGAAGGAAACCTACAAGCTTCTCGCTGGCCTTTCTCCTCATATGAGTGCTGGTCACGATGACCTTGAACCAAAACTCCTAAAGATTGGGGCCCCTTTGCTTGCGCTTCCAATATCCCATATTCTTAACCTCTCCCTCACCACCAGAATTGTTCCTGCAATCTGGAGAGTAGCAAAGGTTGTTCCTGTTTTCAAGCAGGGTGACCGGAAATGCATAGAAACATACCTTTCCTATAGCCATCCTGCCTGCTGTTAGCAAGATACTGGAAAAGGTAGTGGAAGTGCAGCTGACAGACTACCTGTCTAAACATACCTTACTGTCACTCAAACAGCATGGATTTCATAAAGGACAGAGCACTGCTACAGCCCTTGATAAAGTTACACCTGATATAAGGATTACCATGGACCGGGGTATGCTGACTGGGGCTATCTTCATGAACCTCTCAAAGGCCTTTGATCTAGTGAATAACTTTCTACTCTGTACCAAGCTTCACTCCTTTGGTGTTTCTGGTCCAGCCCTAAACTGGTTTTCCAACTATCTCACTGGCAGACTACAGCTTGTTAAGTACAATAGAGCTGTATCAGAACCTGTTCCTATCACTATCGGTGCCCCTCAGGGATCTATTCTGGGCCCCATCCTATTTTCTTTTTTCATCAATGACTTCCCAAAGGTCCCTACCCATAGCACCATAACACTATATGCCGATTACCTGGTCCTTCTAGCTAGCTCAGTTGATGTCCGTGCCATAAATCACAACTTACAAGCTGGCTTCAGTAAACTGCAACATTGGCTCCTGACAAAAAAGCATGTGCTGAACTTAAAGAAAACTCAGCTCATGCTCTTCAGCTCCTCTGCCAAACTCAAACAGCATCCTGTCCCACTCAATGTCTTAAGCCTTGATGGTGCTCCAGTTGGCACTACATGCTCCTTTAGATGGAAAACATACAATCAGAGGTGAGAACTGAAACTTGGACCATCCCTGAGCACATTGCTGTTTCTCAAATGTACAACCCAATGGCAACACAAATATTTACTTGTAACAATCACACAGGAGTGTGGTGTGCATATTTTATCAAGCACATACAAACAGAGGTGAGAAAGAATAAGTGCCTCAGCAGGAACTTGAACCCAGGCTGCCCGGAATACTGTTCTGACTGTGCTAACCAGCTGCGCCACTGAGACAACTGTTACAGTGCTCCTTTAGATACCTGCGAGTTACTCTTGACCCCCAGTTAGGCCTGTCTCTACACATTCAAAATGCCTGTAGGCCAACAAATATCAAGCTTGGACTTGCATACCGGGCTCGTGGGTCCCTTACTGCTGCTGCGCAGCTTGCCCTTGCTAAAGGTTTATTCCTTCCCTCTCTCAACTATGGTCTGGAAATCTTTACCCTCGTCACAAAAACTAGCCTTGCTAAATGGGATATAATAATTTATTTATTATTATATTATTTTATTGAATTTTGGTGACCGGGTAAGTCCACTGAGACAATTGCAGTCCCTTTTTCAGGGTCGACCCGGGAGGGGTTGAAAACAAAGCAGTTAAGAATAGAAATAAGTTATACAAGATATGGGAGTAAGGTTGCTGTTAAATATGCAGAGCAAGGTACATAAACAAATGATACAAAGCACAGGCAAGGCAATATCAAATATAGACGTTATATACCACAGCCTCAAAACTTTACAGGCAGTATGGTACAGAGTACAGAGTAAAAGTAACAGTGTGCTGAGGCTAGCTAGCAGGAAAGTTAAGCATTATGAACACAACACATTTTATACAAAGTACAGACTGGTATTTACGTATACAAATTATGCCAGATAGACATAGTATCCATGCAGGACAGTCTCACTCTTGAAGCTGCAACCTAATGAAAAGGAGGCAGGTGTAGGAAAAGAGATATTAGGTGAGACATGAACAGGTTGTTGACAGTGCAGAGCTGGGGGGGGCTGGGGGGATGGTCGCCCCTCCTGGCTGCCCCAGTGTGAGTAGTGGCGCCCCGCCACCATCTTTATTCACTGTTTAGTGCCCATTGTGGAGCCCGTGATTGACTGAATGGCTCCCCCGGCTCCCAAATACTCCCAAACCTAGCTCCGCCACTGCTTGTTGAGGCAGAGAGTGAGGCATATAAGGTGGATTGGAACATGGGGAGAGTGGAGCAGGATAGAACAGAGGGTGGAAGTGAGTTCCAATCGGAAATCACAGTGAAGGAGAAAGACTTCTGTGCAGTGGCAAGACGCATATTAGGCTTAGTTAGTAGGGGGAGTGAGGCAGAGCTGAGGGAACGAGGAGCATGTCTCAGATGTATTAACTCACTGAGGCTGGGAGGGGTAAATTTGTGCACCAGTTTAAACAGGAGGCTAAGGGAACGGTACCTTAACTTTGATGCATAGGGTAACCATCCTAGTGTGGAGAGGACAGACCAGTGGTGCTGATGGGAGCTAACCCCCAGAGCGAACCTACCCACCCTATGATAGGCCTTGGAGAGACTAGACAGGGTTGAGGGAGGCAGAGAGACCAGCAAAGGTGCACCATAGGTAAGGAGAGGTATAAGGGATGATGTGGGAATCTTCAGGCAGGAACCAGATGATGGAAAAGGGCGTATCCTGTAGAGCAGGCCTAGGTGCTGGTTCAGAGATTTCAAGACATTGGTGACATGCATTTTAAGGGATAGAGATGCATCCAAAGTAATACCCAGATATTTAAAGGTAATATTTGTCATTTTGCCCTTGCCATCTCTCGACTTACCCATCACTGTGATTTATACAGTCAACTACACTGGTTGTCCCTGGATAATTATCGCTCATTTGCTGGTGTACCAGTAGAAGTGGTCAGATCATTTGAATCTACCATAGTAGCAGGTGTGGGCTGCAGGATCATTATCATCTACCGTCCACCCGGGGGGGTGAGAAATTGTTCCTGCAGGAAGTGGCAGACTTCATCGTAGATGCGGCATTGGAGTCACCCAGGCTGATGGTCCTGGTCGACTTCAATTCCTGGGTCGATGACAAACTCTCACAGTTTGGTCAAGACTTCCTCCAACTTATGTCTTCATTGGGGTTCACAGAGGTAGTTGCCTCTGCTACTCATAATCGGGGTCACTCACTTGATCTGGTCTTTCTCCAGGGGATCGAGTCCTTTGATTTGGTGGTGGAGCCAGTCATATAGTCCAATCACTACACAGTAAGATTCAAACTCCAGTCCCCCCCCATAGGTCTGCCCCTGTGGAGATGGTCAGATACCGCCCATTGTGGAGTGTTACCCCAGAGGGTCTTTCAGCGGTATTAGACCTATCGGGAGTTCTGAGGGCTGGTGGGGATCCAGAGAATCTAGTTTTGGCCTATAACAAGGCTATCAAGGGGGTTCTGGATGCTATTGCCCCTGTCCGTGTTCGTCCCCTCTCTCTTCGCCCTTGGTCCCCTTGGTTTGATGGGACCTTGAGAGAGTTGAGATGGGTGGGACGAAGGCTGGAGTGTCACTGGCGGAGAACGGCCCTTGATGCCGACCGCCTTAGATTGATAGATCATTATCAAAGCTATCAATTAGCAATCTCACGTAAGAAGGCAGAGTTTCTGTCCAGTGAGATAGCTGCTGCTTAGAATTGACTGGTTCAGCTCTTTCGAACGATAGACAGATAGTGCAACCCAACCTGTCTACAGGTTCGAGGAGCATTTTCACAAGATAAGTGTGATGAGTTTGCTTGTTTCTTTGCAGATAAGGTGGCCGACATCAGGGGTGAAATCTGCTCAGCACCCTCTATTGGGGTTAGTGGTGGTCAGTGCGAGGTCACCACCCCTTGGTCATCCTGGATATCTTTCAACCGATCAGAGACAGGGGAAATCGTGTGGATTGTCCAGAAACTGTGGCCAGCTTGCTGTAGTTTGGATCCGGGCCCTACTCGCCTATTATTAGGGTTTATGGAGACCATTGGCCTGATCCTTGCAGAGATTGTTTGGTGCTCTTTAGACTTGGGAGAGTTCCCTAGCTCACTGAAGGAGGCTGTGGTGACACCACTTCTGAAGAAAGCTTTTCTACACCCAAGCATCTGTGCAAACTACAGGCCTATCTCTAACTTTCCCTTTGTTGGAAAGGTGATCAAGAAAGTAGTTGCGCTGCAACTGGAGAACCATCTTACCATCCACGATGTCTTCGATCCTCTCCAGTCTGGTTTCTGGAAGAGACATAGTACCGAGACCGCTCTGGTTCGGGTGCTCAATGATCTCTTGATGGCAAGAGACCAGAAGCGCCGCTCCATCTTGGTGCTTCTGGGTCTCTCTTCAGCATTCGACACTGTGGACCATGGGGTTCTGCTTGAGTGTCTGAGAGTCATCTGTGGACTGGCTGGTCCAGTTCTTAGATGGTTCCATTCCTTCCTAGCTGGCAGGTTTCAGAGGGTGGTGTCTGGGATTTTTTCCTCTGATCCATTCTCCCTGCCATGCTGTGTGCCTCAGGGCTTGGTGCTATCCCCCATGTTGTTCACAGTGTATCTGCTGCCCCTCGGAGACATTGTAAAATGATATGAGTTGAGTTTTCACTGCTATGCAGATGATACACAGCTCTATCTGTCTTTTGCATCCAACTAGGATAGTGCGATCTTGATGTTTAACAGCTGTCTAGTGGAAATCCATGGCTGAATGAGGGCTAGTGGTTGAAATTGAATTCTGGGAAGACTGAGGTGCTGGTGGTGGATCTGGAGCACTGGATAGAGAGGTCAGTGGTGGGGTTACCATCTGGGCTTTGGATCGACAGTGTACAGCTACTCACCTCTGAACAGGTGCGTAATCTGGGGGTGGTATTTGATGATGGGCTGACACTGCGGGCTCAGGTGTCGGCAGTTGTCAAATCTTCCTTTTATCATTTTAGGAAC
The DNA here is from genome assembly GCA_016271365.2 of Neoceratodus forsteri. Taxonomy (NCBI): domain Eukaryota; kingdom Metazoa; phylum Chordata; order Ceratodontiformes; family Ceratodontidae; genus Neoceratodus; species Neoceratodus forsteri. Next base: position 62,455,944 of record JADMNL010000036.1, on the reverse strand, counting down.
ATCGCCAGAATTAATCACCTTGTTCCATTCGATGAGTTGCTCACATTGATCCACGTGTTTTTTGACCTCGCGTCTTGACTACTGCAACTCCTAAACCTAGGGCTTCTGGGGGTTGATGTCCACCACTTGCAGCTGGTGCAGAATGCGGCAGCATGACTATTGACTGGGACTTCTGGTACCAGTCATATTACGCCTGTGCTGCGTGATCTGCACTGGCTGCCTATACAGTGGCGGACCACCTTTAAGGTCGGTCTTATGACCTATAAAGTCCTACATGGACAGGGACTGGGTTATCTGCAAGAGCTGGTTCCTTACAGCCCTGGCTGACCTCTCCACTCTACTGATGAAGGGTTGTTAGAGGTTCCCAGGGTATGGTTGGAAAACATCTGGTGCAAGGGCTTTTATGTTCGCAGCGCCATCCCTGTGGAGCTCTCTATCTGGTCAGATCAGAGAGTGAGAGGCTGTGGAGAGTTTCAAGACCAGTTTAAAGATGTATTTATTTCAACAGGCTTTTAATAACTGAAATACCATGAATTTGGAAGTTTTTCATTGATGCTGTTGTGTATGTTTTATGTGATTTTATTGAGCTGTTTTAAAATGTTGTATGTAAAGCGCTTTGATACTTGAATTGTGCTATGTAAATAAAATTATTATTATTATTAGTATATTTGTCTTGGACTGCTTCACAGACAAAATCATCCGCAATGCCACCCCACCCACCCTGTCCAAACTCCTTCAGCCGGCTCTACCCATCATGCCTGCTAAGGCCAGCTGACTTGTAACCCCTCTTTGTCTCAAATACTCGTACACTGTCAGGTGAGCATGCCTTTGCTGTTTGTGCCCCTAGATTCTGGAATACCCTAGTTGCAGCCATCAGATGTACCCCCACCCATCCCATCTTTAAGAGCTCCCTCTGGCTGCACCTGAAGTCTGCCTCAGCCTGTAACTGTTCCAAGGCTGCTTGATATCCCCTACCCCTGCTTGGACCCTGTTGTACACCCTCCACTTCCCTGGTTCCCCTACTCCCTCTGAGCTCCAGTAAGGGGAATTATCTACCCTGCATGCCCTTCACCTCAGCACTTACCATCCTCAAAATGGGACAAATTGCACTTGTATTATTTCCACGAAATATAGTCATGTAATACTGAACTAGGTATGTATCTGTGTGAACAGTAGTGTATTACTGGACTAGGTGTATGTCTCTGTTTGTAGCATTGTATTACTGGACTAGATATACACCTGTGTGTATATAGTAATGTATTACCAGACAGGGTTTACATCTGTGTGCAGTATTGTGTATAGTAGTGTATTAGTGGACTAGGTGTATATCTGTGTGTATAATATTGTATTACTGGGCTACATGTATGTTTGTAGGCATAGTAATATAATACTGACATAGGTATGTATCTGTGTGTATAGCAGTGTATTACTGGATTATGTAGGTATTTATCTGTGTGTATATTAGTTTCTTTTATTTATTTATTGAAAATATCAGATTGCATATCTTTGAGTCACAGACTCCTTTACAGAGGTTCCACGTCAGAGATACAGAGACTTTAAAATACAGTACAATACAAGCTTTAAATACAGAAATGACAACAGGAACTAAATAATAACAAGGAAACATTACTGGACTAGATATGTAGTGTGTATAGTCGTTTTACTGGACTAGGTGTATATCTGTTTATATGGCCATGTAATACAGAATTAGGTATACAGTATATATATCTTTGTGTATAGTAGTGTATTGCTGGACTAGGTGTATAACAGTAGTGTACTACTGGACTGGGTGTATATCTGTGTGTATAGTTGTGTATTACTGGACTAGGTGTATGTCTGTGTTTATAGTAGTGTATTACTGTGTGTACAGTAATGTGTCGCTGTTTTAGGTGTAAATTTGTGTGTAGAGTCGTGTATTAGCAGACTATGTGTATTACTGTTTGTATAGTCATGTATCACTGGTCTAGGTGTATATCCTCTGTGTACTGTAGTGTATTACTGAACTAGGTGTATCTGTGTACAGTTGTGCATTACTGGACTAGGTGTATGTCTGTGTTTATAGTAGTGTATTACTAGACTAAGAATATATATGTAAGTATAGTAGTGTATTACTGAACTAGGTGTGTATCTGTGTGTATAGTCATGTATTACTGGGCTACATGTATGTTTGTATGTATAGTAATATAATACTGACATAGGTATGTATCTGTGTGTATGGTAGTGTATTACTGGATTATGTAGGTATTTATCTGTGTATATATTAGTGTATTACTGGACTAGATATATAGTATGTATAGTCATGTATTACTGGACTGGGTGCATATCTGTGTGTGTGTAGTTGTATATTATCGGACTAGGTGTATATCTGTTTATATGGTCATGTAATACAGAATTAGGTATATATCTTTGTGTATAGTAGTGTATTGCTGGACTAGGTGTATAACAGTAGTATACTACTGGACTGGGGTGTATATCTGTGTGTATAGTTGTGTATTACTGCAGTGGGTGTAGATATGTGTGTACAGTAGTGTATCGCTGTTTTAGGTGTATATTTGTGTGTAGAGTAGTGTATTAGCGGACTACTTGTATAACTGTTTGTATAGTCATGTATTACTGGTTTAGGCGTATATCCTGTGTGCACTATAGTGTATTACTGGACTAGGTGTATATCCTCCGTGTATAGTTGTGCATTACTGGACTATGTGTATGTCTGTGTGTATAGTTGTGTATTACTGGACTGGGTGTAGATATGTGTGTACAGTAGTGTATCACTGTTTTAAGTGTATATTTGTGTGTAGATTAGTGGACTATGTGTATCTGTGTGTGTATAGTCAACGTACTAATAGGACAGCTGTACATCTGTGTATACTGTAGTGTATTATTAGACTAAGTATATATATATATATATATATATATATATATATACACACACATAGATATTAGTGTATTGCTGAACAAGGTATATCTATGTATGTAGTAGTGCATTACTTTACTAGGTGTGTACCTGTGTGTTGATAAGTTTGAGTAATATGGAGTGCCTTCTGGTTCTCTGGTATAACTCTCTTGCTCAGTCTCGTGTACACGGCTTTCACCGAGACCTTCAGGGACTGGCAATCTTTCCAAGTTGTTCATTAATTGGGCTAGGTTGGAGACAATACAAGGCTGGCCCATCTGTGCGAGAATTTCGCTTGCGGCGCTCGGTGACCCGGGCTGAGGGCGGACCTGGATCATCAGAGGGCTGGCGGGGAGAAGGATGGGCGTCAATGCGGCTCTCCTTCTCCGGAAGAGTGTGGGCAACAATGAACTGCGAGGACTCCTGGTGGAGGCCAGGATCTCGCGCTGCCGGCGTTCAGTAAGGGGAGGAGGCGGGGCAGACGCGGTGTCATTACCGTCCCCACCTCCTCTGGGGAGAAAAATGGAAAATGGAAGGCGGGCGGATCACGAAGGAATGAAGCCCTCCGCGGAGGTCCTCAATTCACGCTGCCGCTGCAGGGACCCTGACTAGTTACAGTTCCGTGGCCAGCCCGCCCTCCGGGGGGTAAACCGGGGGGTGACCGAGGGTCCTTGGCAGCTAAAGGTGGCGATGGAGGTCTCCGGGAGCCGTGACCAGGGCAGAAAAATAGTCGGTGGCCCGACCAAGAAAAAGGAGAATTAAAAAAAAAAAAAAAAAGGAATGGCAATACAGAGGGTTGGAAGAGTGATCCCTGTGTTATGGACTAGACCACCTGCCACAATTATCTCATCTGACACCTGACTGACCAAGACTATTTGGCCTCAGTCTATAAAGGCTGTGTGTTCATTAAAATCTAAAGTTCCTTATGAACATGTTTACTTTGTCAGTGGACAATGAGTCCTTTCTAGTTCTTCAAATATTCTTGTATTTACTTTAAAATCATCTGTCTGCCTGTGCCTAGGACAGTCATATATCTTACACCAGTATCTTTTACTAGAATCATTGATACACCAACCCAAATATTTATGCAGTAATTTTGGGCATAAGAAATTTGGACATTTAATTATATGAATATAACCTGGAACTGTTATCTTAAGGGTACTGGCATGGTCAAGGAAACAGAAATCTAAACCTGATTTACTTTTAAGGTTATCCTGTTCTAATCTCATTGCTCTAAGTTTTATAATATTAATTTGAGAAGGAATACCAAAGTCTGGATTCATAATTACAAATTTTTACTTTTGATATAGATGTGCAAAGTTTACAAGGCAGTTTTGACAATAAAATGGATAGACAGTCACAGTTTAAACTGTAGTCACAATTCAAGATACAGTTACAATTTTATCTGAATAGCAGTGCAAGCAGAAAATTATTTCTCCATCGCAGCACAAAAGTAGTTGCAATGAAAAAAATAAAAACAAATGCCAGGCTTGTCAGCCTTAGGTCCTATGCCTAAGGTGAAGGTAGCATAACTCACCAAACCAGTACAAGCTGATGTCCTTACAAGATCCCGGGAGTGGAGGTGACACTTGGTTCTGCCTCTGGAACTCCTTACCTTGGTTGGGCTGTGGAGGACTTAAATACCCTTTTCCAAGGCAGAGGATAAAGACCCAGATAATTTTTGCTTTTGGCCGGGCAGAGTATAGGAGATACTCTCACCAGATGTTAGCAGTTTCTGTGAGTCAGGCAATCACTAAATGATGGGCAGATGCTGAGAACTGTTAGTAACTGGGCTATGACCTGGGCCTGACATCATTAAATTTGTGTCAGTGATATATTTCAAAAATATTTTTTATTAGCTGAAAACCAGGTCGTGTTCAGGGGAGGTACACTGCTTAGAGAAGAATCATATTTTAGACAGAGGTGTGAACAGCTGGACACTAGTTGTGGTTAGTTGTTTACTTCGGCTGGACAAGGATGGGCACCCATGTGGTCAATTACTTACCTAGTGGGACAAGGTTGACTGGTCATGATTGTTCATGTGGCCAGGCATTCCCTGAGTACAACAGGTACTCCACGAGTATGGCAAGGTTGACTGCTCGCTGACCTCTTACGGCCAGTCTGAGTAGGTAAAAAATAGGCTACCTGAGCTTATCAGTGGAAAGTACCTCACAGTTGCCTGAAATTGAGGAGCTCTCACTCAGAATTCATGAAGACACAGTTTTGTCTGGAAACTTACAAGTTTGCCCTCAGTACTTAACTCTACTTAAAATAATGAGAAGAAAATAAAAACTTAGTACATGAGTTTTAAACTTGTAGAAACAATCTATCTGGTTATAACTTGTTAATCGATCAGTACAGAATCGAACACACTAGAATCAGTTTACAAGTTATTGATCGATCAGTACAGAATTATGCACACCAAAATCCATTACTGATTATTAATTAGAAAATAAAAAAACAGATGCCAGAGCCTTGCTGGCTTGGTTATATTGTTAGCGTCTGCTGGGTGGAAGGTCAGTAGCAATCCCTCTGGTCACTATACCCTCAACCTCTGGGTCCAGTCCCTCGATCACTGGGGGAAATGGGGTAGGTAAAGCCTGTTGAGCAAGTAGTCTGAGCAATGGAACAGGGAGAATCAATAATGGGGCAGACAGTCCCTGCCAAGGGGCATGAAAGTTCAATGGCATAGGTAAGTTTGGTGGAACAGGTAAATTTAATGGGGCAGGCAGGGCCTGTCCTGGTAACAGTGCAGGCAGAGCTGGACCCAGCAATGGATGAGCCTAAGGTGGCAATTTCTGTGATGGGGTGGATCTGTTTAGTGGAATGGTCAAATCTAATGGAGCTGGTGGACCTGGTGGCAGAGGCAGACCTAGTGGGGTCTGTGAGATGGGATTGCATGCAGAGCAGTGTATAGTCATGTATTACTGGCTTAGGTATAGATCCTGGGTGCGTTATAAAGTACTACTGGACTAGGTGTATATCCTATCTGTATAGTAGTGTATATGCTTAAAGTCATTTCTGTTCATTTTCAGTACATATTACTGTTTGGAATTTCAGTGAGAATTGGTGGGCTCCAATTTATAGGAAGAGATATCATGTCAGTTTTCACTGTGCTTCACTAGGACTCTGATTCAGTAGATGGAAGGGACCAATAAGCACTTAAACACACAGAAAAGTAAGCAAAGCAAGTCATGCTAGTGGTGGAATTAGATTTTATTAGCTATGGGTACCCCAGTGATCACAGCACTCATGCTCATTATAAGGAGATGACTGGGCTGTGTAAACTACCAACTCAAGGCTGATAAAGTACAGTCTAATTTATAAACGTATTTCAGGATCTGCACCTAAGTATCTATCAGATAATTGTATTCCACATATAACACAGTATGCTATATGATATAAGGATGTTACTTTTGTAGTTTCTAAGTGCAGCAGTAATCAAGGTTGCTGATCTTTCTCACATAAAAACAGCTTCTGAATGAAATGTTCACTCAGATGCCATTTTTAAGACTTATTTATCGAACCATCTAAAGAATATATTATAGTGGTGTAATGAAATAAAACATCCCAATATTCTATAAAACTAATTATATATTATACTACAGTATTTCCTGGCTGTGAGAGGAGACAGGACCTACATTGATAAACCTGATATAAGAAATTGGGAAAACTGTTCTGTCATGCTGACCTGGGAAAACTAGGCTCACAGAGAATGTGACATGCACAGGAGTGCTTACTCATAATGAACTATATGAAAAACAAGTTATTTTTCAGTCTTCTGACAAAACAACCTTAATCCATAGGTAGCGAAATAGTGTGACTTGCATCTTCTATAAGCTAAGAAACAGAGAAAGGCCTATTATTAGTTTGAGACCTCTAGGATTTCAGTGTGATGATATGACTTGTTGATGTAAGGTGTTCAGCCTGTTTTCAGAAATGTTTTTATAACAAGTGTACTCCCTTTTTCATATGAAATATTATTCATAATTATGTTCCTAGAATTGTTTTTGACAGTGTAGCTATGATGACATTGCTTAGAAGTGTTTTTGAAGATATCTCACTCAGCCTTATGTAAGGAAAAAAAGAGTGTATAATGTCAGCCCGGGACCCTGGTCAGTGTGTGTCCTTGAATGGCCACTCCGAAAAGGGTCCTAAGAGCTGCAGCAGATCCTACAAAGGACTTTGATGATGCCGAGAGCCATAGCTGTCTATGACGTTTGTAACCTGCTTTAAGTTTTGCTTTTTCATTGTTTCCCTAATAAAGGGTTTTTTGAAATGTTACATGGGTGCTGGATGGTTTTATTTGGTCACAACTCATAGAACCTATATTATTTATTTAGCATTATTTCTCATTATCAATTTTATTCATGGTTATTTGTTACTAAGGTTATGATAAACAGTTTAATTCCTAACAGTGGCACAGTAGCACCACTATAGTTATGGCTGAGTAGGCTATTTAATGTTAAACCCCTAACTTTGCACTTCAATAGCTTTGCCACTGTTCAAAGGATTTGCATGAAATTTTGCATGCACTTAGAAACATAGAAACATAGAATTTGACAGCAGATAAGGACCGCTTGGCCCACCCAGTCTGCCCATTTCCCTATCTAATGGATAAGCTGCAGATCCTAGTTAACCAGCAGCCTACTTCTTTCTACCCCCACCCCCTAGAATTGCCTTATGACTGTCCCATGCATGCTTAGATTCAACCACTGTTTTTGACTCCACAACCTCCACACGGAAGGCGTTCCATGCATCCACAACCCTCTCTGTGAAAAATCTTCCTTATATTACCTCTGAGCCACCCCCATCTTCAAATTGTGCCCTTATTCTTGCACACCACTTTTTTGAAAGATGCTACCCACTTGGACTTTGTTGATTCCTTAGAGGTACTTGGAAGTTTCTATATGTCCCCCCTCTCCCTCCTTTCCATGAGGCTATACATATTAAGCTCCTTTAGTCTCTCTTCATATGTCTTCTGGTGCAGACTCTGCACCATTTTAGTTGCCCTCCTCTGGACAGCTTCCATCATGTCTATGTCCTTGCAGAGACTGGGTCTCCAGAACTGCACACAGTACTTCAGATGGGATCTCACCAGCTGTCTGTAAAGAGGGATAACAACTTCCTGTTTTCTACTGGTGATGCCTCTCCCTATGCATCCCAGTATCCCCCCAGCCCTCCTTACTGCCCTCTCACATTGCTTGCCCACCTTTAAGTCATCTGATATGTCTACTCCCTGGTCCCTTTCCATTTTTGTTGTTGTTAGTATCTCACCCCCCATTGTGTACTCTTCCCCTGGGTTTTTGTTTCCCAGGTGCATTACCTTGCACTTCTTAGTATTGAATCTAACTGCCACACATTTGACCATTCCTCTAACCTTGCCAAGTCCTTCTCATCCTTTCCACCCCACCTTGTGCATCAACTCTGTTGCAGATCTTTGTGTCATCTGCAAAGAGACACTTTTTCCTTCCAGTCCCTCTGCAATGTCGCTTATAAAGACATTGAAGAGAACCGGTCCTAATACTGAACCCTGCAGTACCCCACTAGTAACCCCCCTTTCCTCAGAGTGGACTCCATTTACTATTACGCTCTGTGTCCTATTCTCCAGCCAATTCTTTACCCAGGCTATCATCTTGGGACCCACTTCCAGGCTGGCTAACTTGTATATTAGTCTTGTGTGTGGGACTGAGTCAAATGCCTTGCTAAAGTCTAGGTAAGCCATGTCCACAGCCCCTCCCTGATCTACTACTTTGGTCACCCAGTCAAAGAAATCTATTAGATTCGTCTGGCATGACCTTCCCGCTGTGAATCCATGCTGCCTTGGGTCCTGTGCCTCTCTGGCCTATAGGTACTCAACAATTCTTTCCTTCAGAAGTGATTCCATCATTTTCCCTGTCACTGAGGTTAAACTAACAGGTCTATAGTTTCCTACTTCTGCCCTGCTCCCACTTTTGTGAAGAGAATCACATCTGCCCTCCTCCAGTCCTCAGGTACCACCCCATCCTCCCATGATTTGTTAAAGAGTGTAGTCAGTGGTGTCACTAGTTCTACCCTTAGTTCTTTTAGGAATTCTGGGATGAATCCATCAGGCCCCATTGCTTTGTCCACCTTCAGTTTTAAGAGTTCTTTCAGAACCCTTTCTTCTGTAAATGGGCTGGTATCAACTTCTGTATCCAGAGTGTTTCTATTGTTTATTTTAGGTACCTCCCCTCTTCATTTGTAAATACTGAGCAAAAATATTTGTTCAGTATCTCTGCCTTCACAGTCACCCTCTGCCCCCCTCCCTTTATTAAGCCTCACTATCCATCCCTTAGTCTTCCTTCGCTCCCTGATGTACCTAAAAAAGGTTTTATCTCCCTTCTTAACTGAGTTGGCTATCTTTTCCTCAGTTCGGGCCTTTGCTGTTCTGACTGCCTTCCCAGCTTCCTTTTGCTTTAACTGATACAATTATCTGTCCTGCTCCTTCTGTGATTCCTTGTACTTTCTGGATGCTTTCTTTTTCTCTTGAACCTTCACTGCCACCTTCTTTGAGAACCATAGTGATTTCTTACACCGTTTTGTTTTGTTTATTTGCTTCACACAAAGGCTTGTTACCTCTGTGATGGCAGTTTTTATTATTCCCCATTGTCCTTCCACCCCTCCTTCCTGCCCATTTGCTAGTGCATTCCTTAGGTACTCACCCATTTTGGCAAAGTCAGCCCTCCTGAAGTCCAGTACTTTTGCCTTTGTATGGCTTGACTCTATTGCTGTGTTTAGTGTGAACCATACTGTTCGATGGTCGCTAGTTCCCAGATGGCTACCTACTTCTACATCTGTGATCCTCTCTCCATCTCCAATGGAGACAACCAGGTCTAAGATTGCTCCCTCTCGAGTGGGTTCCAATACTAGTTGTCTAAGGCATGCCCCCTGTAGGGCGTCTAGAATAACCCCACTCTTAGAAGTGGCTGCTGCAACTTGGGGCCAAGGTCTCTTGACTTGCCAAGTTTTGTTCTGGTCAGATGTGCATATTGCAAGATCTGGATAGCAAAATAAGTTAAAAAAATCAGGGGGTTTTGCTGTTTTTTTTGTCACCATCTATTTTTTATTTATTTATTTTAGTCTTTGGTAACTGGGTAAGGCCCACTAGGCACAAGCGCCTGTTTTTAAGGGCGACCTGGGAGCACTGGGGAGGTTAGGTGACTTCTTCAGAGTCACACAGTATGCAAGTGGAGGTTGTGGGAATCAAACCCAGGTCTGCTGGATGTACCAAGCTCATTCATAGCTCATTATTCTAACCTCTGGGCTATACTGCCAGCCCCACCACCTACCACCCAGGCAGTTTGGAATTTTGCTCTGAAATTTTCAGGGTAGAAAGGGCTTGGGCCACCAAGTACCTTGCACTTTTTTGGTGAAAAAATATTAATCCATTCCAGAGTTATAAGGATTTGAAATCTTGGTTGTGAACATGCTCAGTATTGCCTTTTGGATAGCTGTTTCATGCAAAAAAAGAATTTGGCCCATATGAAAAAATATTCTGTTTCATATTTGGGGGGGGGGGAGTAATTTTTTTTCATGAGAAAAAAAATATTTTTCCATATGGCCTCTATCTGGCTTCCCTTACTTTTTTTTCACAAAAATGTTTTTTGAAAAGCTATAGAAATGATATCCTGCAGAGACACCAACACATGTATCTTGCTAATCGAGACCACCTTAGGTGAATTTGGTAGTTATTTTGGGGAGAAATCACCCAGAAATGTGTTTTTAATACATTTTAAAATCTTTTTTTCATGACCCAAATTGTATGGCCTTACGAAAAAAGAATAGGGCCATACAAAAAAAGATTCCCTTCATATGAAAAAAGATTTTGAACTTAGTTTTTTTTCTGATTCTTTTTTCATATAAAGGAATCTTTTTTATATGAATGACACAACCTCATGAAAAAAGAACCCTTCATATGAAAAAAGAATCTGGACTTAGTTTTTTTTCACATTCTTTTTTTTTGTATGAAACAATCTTTTTTCATATGAATGACACAATCTCATTAAAAAAAGAAACCTTCATGCGAAAAAAGAATTTGGACTTAGTGTTTTCACATTTCAACTTTAACAAGTTATAATTCTGTCAATATATGTAGTTCTGGGACAATCTATATATCAAAATAAAGGTCTTAATGCGTACTACAACACTAATATATAACACCCCCAAAACAATTTAGAGGCCATATAAAACAAAAACATAAAACCTAAAAAATTACAATTCCCATAGGATAACATTGCAACTTTAACAAGCTGTAATTCTGTCAGTCTTTGGAGGTAATGGACAATGTATGTATCAGTAGAAGGGTCTTAATTACTAGTACAGCACTAAGTCCCTAAGAAGTAATAACCAAAAACTGTCCATCCTTATAAAAAAATAAATTGCAATAAAGCACATCAATTGCTTTTCTGGAGGAACACAAGTGCAGGGCCCTCTCCTTCCACACCCACATACACATGTGGATAAATGGAGGCACAGAAGCACTGGGAACAGAGGGCCCTGCACTTCCATAATCACATGGATGTGTTCATGCAGGTCCTGACAATAGGATTCTGCTATCTCAAAAAGTCAGGAAATTCATTGCAAAAAAACTTTGTTAATGCATCAGTCAGGGTTAAACTGACCAGGAGTGTAGCCAGAAATTTCCATGTTGTACACACACTCTTCAACTGCTGCCCCCATTACAAAAATGTACACATCCTCTCTAAATGCTACCCCTATAACAAACAAATCAGATTGTTGTCAGATGACTCATCCAATCTCTAAATAGGTGGAACACATATCTCCTAAACAATAAGAGGACAGAGACACTGCTGAGTGGCCTACATTAACTTAAATAGTACAGATTAGAATTATAATGTTAACAAAAAGACATATGATTTGGGGGAGGCACTCAGCAAAACTGTACACAAATGTGCACAGAGAGTATGCCTGCCTACACCCATGAAACTGACAAAAGTAGGGAAATGCGGTGTTAAAGATTCAAACCCTAACACCTCACCCCCACATTGCAAGCAGCAAAAAGAAAAAGCTTTATGGTTTTGGCTGTCCTGACTCTTGTCAAATCAGGCCTATGGTCTTCCTTGGGTTATTAACCCTAATGCTCACCCCATTCTCATATAATCTGCACATCTGAGCTTATTTGCTTATGGAATGGGGGAGTGGAGCCAAGGCCCCTGATTATATCAAGTTAGAAACTCACTATACATTCTCTTTTGCTGCTTGAAGAGGCATGGGGTGTTAGGGCTGGATACCCTAACACCACATTTCCTTACTTTGTCAGTTTAACACTACTGCATTAACAAAGTTTTTTGCAATGAAGCTATATATATATATATATATATATATGTGTGTGTGTGTGTGTGTAGCATGTTTTAATGGCAGTGCCTGTGCAGGTAATTTTGTTTTGAATGAATGCTTACGTAGTTTGGGAACTTGTTACTGCCTGCCTCTCGTACTTTACTTGAGGCCATGCTTGTACAGTGGTGTTAAACTGCAATGGAGTTATCAGGTGAAACTTTTTCAACAGATAAACAAATAAATACACAAATACTTACAAATAAATACATACTGCACATACCCAAATAACTAAATAAGTAAGGAAATGATTGACTGATGCTCAAGTCAGAGGGATTTTCTGGGTTCCTGGAGCCTGTGCCCTGCACCCCTACAGCTTCAGCAGTGACACAGAACAGTGTCAGTCTAACTAATGCACACAAAGTAACGCTGGTAAGCAAGTACAGTGCACTGTACTGCTACTTGCTGATTTCACTGACTTCCAAGTTGACATTTGTTTGTAACAAATGTTCCAGAATCTCCTGTAGCTGACATCAGAGCAGGATTGCAGCAGACAGTAGGAGATTCAATAGCCTGCAATGCATGCAAGAGTTTTTATAAGCTCTAATCTTTTGTTTACTGGTTCTGCTGTCCTCCTGGGGCTAAGTACGGTCACAGAGGCCTGTGCTTAGCCTTGGCAGAACAGTAGGACAAGCAAACACCTGATCTGAGCGTAAATCTATAACAGGCACTACAGGCTATTGAATCTAGCATCGCTGCAGCTCTGCGCTGATGTCAGCTGCATGGGATTTTGGGATTTGTTGTTAAAGCAAACGTCAGCTTGGAAGTCACCAAAATCAGCCAGATACAATCTATTACACAGCAGACAATAGTAAGTAAAAAAAAAAATGGTTTTGCACACAAAGTGCAAATTGGAACCAGTGCCACACTTTGGTGTGAGGCTCTTAGTGCTGACCTTTCCTTTTTAAATTAGCATAGGTGTTGAATAATTAAGCACCCAGTTAAGGACATCTAAAGGCCTCGCTTGGCAAAACAAATGGAGTGCAATGAAGGCAGAGCTCTAACCAGTGGGCAGAGGTTAAACTGGAGACAAAGGGTGAGAGAGAGAGATCGAATTGCATGTTTAGTCCTGGCCCAACCCTGAACATGTTGGAGATAGATGTCCACAGAGGGATCTTGTCTATCCATATCTGTGGGACATTAGCAAGATCACTGGGCTGTTTGAGAAAGTCGGCAATCACAGAGTGGTAACATCTAGTGACATATTTCTTTTTTTAAAACTTTTAATCTTTATTCAATTTTTTTATCTGTGGGTATCATAAGATCTACAGCGTACAGTCATAAAACATTCTTACAGATACTTAAGAACAATAATCAAGACAATACAAAACATCTTAATTAAGAACAAAATATAACTTCTCAACTTTTAGCCTCATCCAATTAATAATTGAGGTTAATCAGAAATCTAAGCTACTTCATTTAGGCAACTCATTCTTATCTCTAGTGTAAAAGTAAGTTAAAGCTAATGGTCTTACGGTAATTAGACTAGGCATTCCCTTCTATTGGTCAGAACAGAGTGAGTCTCATCTATTCTCAGGTCCCTGTAGCTTTCAGGGTACCTCTTGTGTTCTTGCAAGTGTAAAGGTCAGTGTTCCCGCATGTGCATCTCTTCCCCAACCAGTTTACGGGACAAAGTCAGATCTTTGCACAGATATATATAAGACCCACCTCCGTCAGATGAGTTCAAAGGTTTCTTTGGATTTATTAAGCTGGGCAGTCAACAGTTCTAGTTTGTATACTTGTATCATTAACTCATCCCATTGGGATAGTCTTAAGGGAGTATATGATAGCCAGTTTTTAGTTATTACCTTTTTGGCTGTTACAAGACGGATAGTAATTTTTTTGAGTTTGAGTCTCCACAAGTAGTTGGGAAGCTCGAAAAGAGGAATATCTCTGGTGATAGGTTATTAATGCCTGTTAAAAATTGAGATAGAGCTACTGATAGTTCCTGGAGAAAGGGCTTTAGTTCTGTACACTGCCAGAAAATATGGCTGTGTGTCACTTGAGTTTCACCACACCTTCTCCAGCACCCAGCATCACTCTCATGCAGATACTTAGCTTGTATCACTGGGGTTCTGAAATATCTTAAGAATACTTTCCACGAAAATTCTTTCCAGGCCGGAGAGGAAAGTCCTCGGTGGATATGGCCCAGGTGTACAGACCATCGGGGCTCTGTAAGCACTATCCCCAAGTCTCTCTCCTCAGCCCTTTTTAAAGTATTTATAGATTCCCTCTTTAAGGCTTGTAATCCTTTATATAGGTATGATATCATGTGGTTTAGGCTACTTTGGCCCTCCAGAGCTGTGTGTAGAGTCTCTAGGATGGCTGGGCCGCTGTGTCCTGAGGTATCCCCTTAATTTGCTTCTTTATGACATTTACTGCCTGAATCAGCTGAAAATCATCTTGTGGTCTGAATTCATACTGTGACTGTAATTCAGGTATGGTTAGTACCCTTCCCCCCTTGATGAAATGCCATACCAGGTGGATATTTGTTCTTTCCCAAATTCTATATCCGTGGTCCAGGTGAGCTGGCACAAACTTATGGTGATAGGGCAGTGAGAATAGGAGTGCCCTGTGAGATGCAATTTTTTTTGATTCCAGTACCTGTCTCCATACCTTTAATGAATTAATTGCAAAGGGGTTATGGAATATATCTTCTGGTGGGATGGGAGGGTATTGCAGGAGGATCTTGTTCAGATTCACCAAGTCCTCTTCTCTGATTTCCAATGTCTTCCATTTTGCCTGGTAGCTTGGTTGCAGCCAGTATAAGAGGATTCTAAGTTGGGAGGCCTCATAATAGAGTTCAAGGTCTGGAAGAGCCAGGCCTCCCTGCTTTTTGGGTAATTGGAGTGTTGTGAATTTGACCCTTGGTTTTTGTGTCCCCCATATATACTTAGAGATTTTTTTTATTTACTTCCCTAATTAGGCCCCTCGGTAATGGTATTGGGAGGGTCTGAAAAAGGTAGAGCATGCGAGGTAGTAGGTTCATCCTCACTGCATCTACTCTTTGAATCAGGGGGATATGTAGGAATCTCCACCTCTCTATATCTTCTTTTAGCTGGTCCACTAGGGGGGTGTAATTTAGCTCACCGAGATTGGTGTAGTCACTGGTAAGGTGTATCCCAAGATAGCGGATAGAAGTTAAATTCCATTTGAATGGGAAGGACTGGGACAGCTGGATCGATGGTGAGAAGTTAAATTTCAGGACCTCTGTCTTTGAGGTGTTCACCCTGTACCCTGATAGCTCCACAAACTTCTTCATTAATTGCCATATAGGCCTTAGGGTCCTCTCTGGATCTGCTAAGTAAATTAACAGGTTGTCGGCATACAGGGCTAATTTATAGTGTTCCCCACTCAAGGATGCCCCCTCTATGGCTTTGTCCTGCCTGATTGTCTGGGCTAGAGGCTCCAGGTATATGGCAAACAGGAGAGGGGAGAGGGGGCAGCCCTGCCTGGTGCCTCTCTGTAGGAGGATCAGTTCGGATATGGAGCCGTTGATTTTAACCTGGGCCATTGGATTATCATATAGTGATCTGATGACCTTTAGGAACTCTCTTGGGAACTTCAGCTTTCCAAGGACTGCATCTAAGAAAGCCACGCCACCCGGTCAAATGCCTTCTTGGTATCCAGACTTAGAAAAAGAAAGGGGTTGTTTGACCGGGAAGTGTGGAACATGAGGTGCAGTGTCTTCTTTATGTTGTCCTGTGCTTGCCTACGTGGAATAAACCCACATTGATCCCTATCTATTAATGCAGGCAAAAAGTCCTCCAACCTCTTTGCTATTACTGTTGTAAAGATTTTATAGTTGATGTTAAGGACAGATATTGGACTGATGGAGATGCAAGCCACTGGGTCTTTACCTGGTTTTAAGATACTGAATATGGTTGCATACCTCCAAGAGGGTGGAGCACCTCATTCTTCCAGTATATCATGGCAAGCTGGATGTAATACTGGTAGTAGTTGCTTTTGAAATGTTTTAAACAATTCAGCTGTATACCCATCTGTCCCAGGGCTCCTATTGGGCTGTAATGAGGTAATCACCAGTTCCAGCTCTTTTTCAGAAATCGGGGCCTTCAAGGCTGCCTGTTGCTCTTGGGAAAGAGTCGGAAGTGTCAGATCTGACAAGAACCCTTCTATCTTCTGTGTGTCCACCCCTCCCTCTCAGGCATAGAGGGAGTGGTACAAGGTAGTAAATGCCTGCATGATCTTGTTCGGGATTCTTTCTATTTCACCAGTTATGGGCAATCTGATCTGTGTAATTGAGGCCTGGTTTATCTTTTTCTAAGGTGATGAGCTAGTAATTGTGTGGCTCTAGGGCCTTCATCTTAGAATTTTTGTTTCAACAATTGTAGGGTCAGCTCTGTCCTAGTTGTTAGGATATACTGAATCCTATGCTTGGTGGCTTCTATGAGATGGAGCACCCCTTTATCTCCCGCCACGTGCTCTGCTGTCAAATCATTCAGCTGATTCTGTAACTTAGCTAGCATCTCTGTCTATGTCTTTTTATGGTGGGTGGCATATTTGATGATATCACCTCATAATACCACCTTAAGAGTGTCCCACATAATGCTTGAAAGGGTCTCAGGTAATTATTGTCTGCTGTTATTTGCTGCACCCTATCTTCTACCATCTCTTTAAACTGTGAAAGGTTCAGGAGGAAGTTATTGAAATGCCATAATGTTCTCCTCTGTTGTTTCCCGTCCTCCACTTCCAGTTTTAATAGGAAGTGGTCAGACAGAGCTGAAGGTATCATGTCACAGGGCATTATGCAGTGTCTGTGTTTCTTTGGTATGCGGAAAAAATCAATGCATGCGTAGGTCTTGTGAAAGCTAGAGTAATGCGAGAACCCTTTTGTGTGTGGGTGAGTGTAGCGCCAGGCATCTACCCATTCTGATTCTTTCAGATATACCTGTGCTGCTCTTTGGGCCATGGATTTCCTGCGTGTTCTTGGTCTAGTGGTGTCGTTACTGTCATATACAAAATTATGATCTCCCCCTACCATCAATAGCCCCTTGTGGTATTCAGTTCTCTTCTGTAGTAGAGTTCTGACCACCTGTGTATCAGAGCCTGGTGGGATATATAAGCTTGCCAGGGTGATTTGCTCACCCTCGTAAAATCCCTCTGCAATGGCTAGCCACCCCTCAGGATCTCTGTATTTTGATGCGATTTGAAGCTGGGTGTTTCTGGGTATTAGTATTGCTGTTCCCCTTCTCCTGCCCTTCTTGTAGAAGGAGGCTATCACCTGTGGGAAGCCAAATCCCACCAGCTTCTGATGTTCTATACTTCCTAGATTAGGGTTACCACCTTTTCAGAAGCCCAAAGTGGGACATTTCTTCTTGAAACTGGATTTTTCGCAGGACAATATGTCATCTCGACCAATGCAACAGACATGTTTTCTCTAAATAATCAGAATTAAGACTAAGTGATGTAGTTTTTTAATTGTTTCTTGTGTTTTTTATTATTTTAAGGTGTTTTAGTTAAGGTATTATAGTTTTTTTGCAACATTTAGCGGAAAATCAGAAAATTATATTTCTACTATAATGTCAGGACATTTAGTATTTTTCATGTTTTTCTGCAGGACACAGCTGCCCAAAACAGGACTGTCCTGCGAAAACAGGGACAAGTGGTAACCCTATCCTAGATGTGTCTCCTGTAAGAGGAGGAAAGTGGGCTTTTGTTTTTTTAAGTAATCCAGAGCTTTGGGTCTTTTTACTGGGTTATTGAGTCTGTTCACATTCTGTAAACAGATCACAATTTTTTTGTTGGGTTCCATTTGTGTTGTGTTCAAAAAGATGGAGAATAATTATCCCCCCCGATACTCGGCAATTCTGCTCTGGCTCTTGGCATTCTGATTTTGTACCCCTCCTGACCCCTGATATTGTATTTTAAGACCAATAAGTTCTTTATTCAATGACCATTTAAGCAACCTCTTATTCCTTGAATGAGCTATAACTTTAAGAAACAACATTTCTATAACCAACCAACTAACTCTATTTACATTAGTGCTTCCAAGGGAGAGGAGCATCTGTTTTAGCTCCCTTAATATCTCTGTGGTGGAAGCTGCGTACCGTCCTGCGGGAGGGGGGATTAGGTGGGAGTCAAGACCCCCAGTGACTCCCCCATCCAGTCACTAGTGACATATTTCTAACATTTCATCACACAAATGATGGCTGTTATCCCTCATAATGTAGAATGCCGAGATGAAATATGGGAGCCATCATAATATCTTGAAAACTGATGCTGAAAATGCAATTGGAATTAAGGCCTTCAAGTTCATACACTTTGGTGTTGATTGCATGGGGCGGATTGATATGAATTGCTACTTTAATGCCTTATTGCACAATATGGCACAACACTGTCTCCATGCGGCTCTGAGGGCTTACCAACAGTTAAATGCTGCACATTCCCCGGCCCCTCATGTGGGACAGTTAAGAGGTATGATTTTCCTTGGAGATGGTGACGAGGCAGTGTCTTGCTGTATGTCATCCAGTGCTGGAATTATAGGAGAGGGCTGTCCAGAGGCTCTGCCCCACAGCTTTTATAAGAGTTATTGTAACTCATGCAACACTTCAATTAACAAGTGGCAGTGGATGTGGTGGTATTGGTGATGGTGGAGGTGTGGGGGGAGGGGTCGTTGAGGGAGTGTGGGGTGAGGGATTGGTGGGGTAGGGGTTGGGCTGGTGGGAGGAGGTGGAATGGTGGAGGGTAGGGATGTGGTGTGGTGGTGGGGTGGAGGGTCATTGAGGGAGGTGGGGTGAGGGATTGGTGGGGTGGGGATTGGGCTGGTGGGGAGGAGGTGGAATGGTGGAGGGGTAGGGATGTGGTGTGGTGTGGTGGTGGGGGTGGAGGGGTCATTGAGGGAGTGTGGGGGTGGAGTAGGGGATTGGGCTGGTGGGGAGGAGGTGGAATGGTGGAGGGGGTAGGGATGTGGTGTGGTGGTGGGAGGGGTGGAGGGGTAGTGGAGGTGCTCATTTCAAATAAATGGCCACCCTAGCTCCAAAGGCTTCTCAGCTGTAATTCTGACAGTGACTTCATCTGAGTTAAAGTAGAAAATATTCTGGGGGACACTACAAGCTTTGTGGAGAGCATGGAAGCATGTCAAATGCCTTACCTTATTATTCATGCACGCAAACAAACAGACAGACAGATAAGTCTGTTACCATGTTGTCAAGAGGGCTAGCAGAATGCTGGGGTGCATGGGGGGGCCAGCAGAGTAGGGGAAGTAATCCTGCTACTTTACAAGGCCTGGTCAGGCCCACCTGGAGTGCTGCATACAGGTTTGGTCTCTGCCATACAAAAAGGACACTGAGGCAGTCAAAAGGGTACAATGCGGGGCCCCCAACATGATCATCAGCATAGGGCACAAACACAGAAGCTATGAGGCGAGACTAGAGGCTCTTGACATGTCCACCCTGGAGAAAAGGAAGCTGAGAGGAGGTATGAACTCAGTCATTTGCATAATCAAGGATACTGACAAGCTCAAACAGTCACAGATGTTTGATCTGGCATGCTGCAGCAGGGCAGTGGGATACGTCCTAAGGCTCAGAGGTGGTAAATACAGGGGTAACATTAGGAGGCACATCTTCTCCCAGAGGGTGGTGAACCTATGGGTCTGCCTGCCAGCAGAGACTGTGGACACCAAGACAGTGCAGGCCTTTATGGTAAACCTGGAGAAATTTCTGCTTACCAAGATAATCACTGTCTACACTGGGTAGTAGGGTGGGAGAGTGAGGAATCATATGGTACCCTTGGTAGTAGAGTGGATAGGGAATCACTGGGTTCCCTGGGTAGTAGTTTGGGTAGGGAATCACTGGGTTCCCTGAGTAATAGAGTGGGTAAGGAATCACTGGATACCCTGGGTAATAGAGTGAGTAGGGAATCACTGGATACCCTGGGTAGTAGAGTGGGTAAGGAATCACTGGGTACCGTGGATAGTACAGTGGGTAGGGAATCACTGGGTGCCCTCAGCAGTAGGGTGGGTAGGAAATCACTGGATACTCTGGGTAGTAGGTTGGGTAGGGAATCACTGGGTACCCTGGGTAGTAGAGTTGATAGGGAATCACTGGATACCCTGGGTAGTAGAGTGGGTAGGGAATCACTGGGTACCCTGTGTAATAGAGTGGGTAGGGAATCACCGAGTGCCTTAAGTAATAGAGTGGGTAGGGAATCCCTTTAAACTGGTACCTGTTTACACAACATATTTTTTTTATCCTTGCTTTTGATGTGGTTGTGGCAGATGTGGTGGACCTATAGTCCCTTCCAACCTTAAATTAGTATGCTCTGGTGAGGTCACATGATGCAGGCAACCTAGTGGCAGCAGGGTTACAGGACACCTAACCCCAACCTCACATCATCGGCTTTTACATCTAGATTTCTACTGGAGTCTCAACAATAATACAAATTATGAAGAGAGGGCATCTCCAGCATCAGATATCACCACAACTTTCTTCGCTATCAGGAGAATTTCTTCCGCAATGGATGCAGATTTGAAGATGGCCCAGCTTAAACATACACCTCCTTCTCGCCTGAAAAGCTGCCTAAAAAAGCCAGGCCTCAAGGGGGTGCCTCCAACTCCAAAAGCCTAGCATCTATGTAACCAGTTCCACTTACTGAAGATCGGTTTCTACAGGAACTGTTGCCTTACAGAGAAACATTGCTTGAAATTTCTACAGAGATTAAGGCTATTAGACATGATATGGCAGATTTAAATAAAAGAGTGGGAGACACAGAAGCCAGATCCTCCTCACTGGAATGCTGGAGAGATAAAGTAGACCCAGAAGTAACCCAGCTTCGGCAGCAAATACACAAATTGCAGTTAAAAACTGAGGATTTAGAAGGTAGGAGTAGGAGGAATAATATTCTGATAATGGGTCTCCCTGAGACCGAGGAGAACCCCAACGTCATAGCCTTTGTCCAGAAGTTTTTGGTGAAAATAGTGGTCCCTTCTCCACTCGGGAGCAACTACCAAATCAAAAGAGCTCACCGATCATTACGGCCTTGTCCCCAGTCTGGATCTCCCCCAAGACCCATAATTTTAAAATTCCTGAGCTATTTGGAGCGACAACACGTGCTAAATAAAGTAAAAGAACTCCAAACAATATTGTGGGTAGGCACCAAGCTCCGTATTACACAGGATCTACCATATGAAATGCGCCAGAAGTGAGCAGCCTTCCATGACATTGTTACCAAAATCATTGCTGCAAGTATTCCTTTTAAAATGCTATATCCTGCCAAACTACAGGTCTCAGTATCTGGATCCTGGATATTCTATGACTCGCCCTCACAAGAGATGGCTGATCTAAAGATCAAGCTCCCAGAACTGCTCAAGAATGTCTGAAGTCTCTGACTGCAATTAGTTCTGTATGAGAATTTACTCTCTATGCTCTAGATTTAATGAAAGATGAGAATTCACCTACCCACCTCCAAACTTTTCAGATATCCGGGTCTGGGATTAATTTGTGCATGGGCCTGATCTCACCGGTTGCAGTGCTAGATTTCCAACACAGAGGGCAGCCTGCTGCACAGTTTCATTCTCTGGGGAAGGAACTGATTAATCCGGGTGAGGGTAAGGGGGATTGTTTTTCTCCTGGGACTGAAATTGGTCTGGCTACCCTTAGCTTTCCCCCTCTAATTTCCTTACCCCACCAACATCCACAGGACAGGACTCCAACACTGAAGTACTGTACCAATTTTAATTTCTTTGTTGTGTTCTAGCAATTGGTTGTAGCTGGTCAAGAGGTTTTTCTTCCTTAGTTGTTTTCCAAAGTTTCTGAAATTGGGGGGTGGGGATCTTATCTCCTCATCTCATGTAACCTTATAATGTGGGAGATGGAGCCTGAATCAAGGGTTATTGATTCGCTAGGCCTCCAGATACTCCCAGGATGACGAAATCTTGTGTATTAGGTGGAAACTTATATTTGGGTTAAGGGGAGCAGGTTCTAATCCACCTAGGAGCATTATGAACCTCCAGAATGTTTACTTTGTTCTGAATATGTTAGTGCCTAAACATATCAAAATAATATTCTGTTAACAAGATTTATAATCCAGAAGATGATGATGTGGGGGTAGAGGGGGTGGGATGCCCTGGCTCGAGTAAGCTCAGTGCTAACTACATAACTAACTTGTTTATGGAGGGTTTAGCTCCTACACATTTCCTACAAAGGGATGTTGGTGGTCCTGGTATCTTTGGCTGCAGTTGTTTTGCTTAGTACAGTACTGACAGACCATACCAATCATCTGTCTCCTATTTTTCTGGGATTTGTGGCTAGGAGCTGTATGGGATAGTCTCCCTCACTGGGACCTGTTTGTCAAGAACTTTAACTGTTTCTTTTTTTCAAGGGAGACAAATGTATATAGTTGCTGGGGTTATGAAGGGAGGGACAGAGGGTCTACTGCTTTATACTTATTACAGTTTCTTCTTGTTGCATTAGTCCTGTACTTTGAAAATATCATCATTTTGGAGAGTGGAAACTATAACTCCTGGGCAATCGGGGTGGTGTGTGGGATGGGGCAAACTTATCGATTCACTTGCTGTACTTTGTAATGGTTTCCCCTTTGCTTAGATCATCCCTGTTATTACCAATTTGCAAGCTTAATATTGTTGAAGAGCTCAGAGAAGGGGAGGAGGGCGGGGATTGGGAGTGTGCCTTATGATTATTTCTGGTTTCATAATGATTTGTCCTCTAGAAAAATTATATAGTTTATTATTTGATATGGCTATTAACACATGTAAAATAGTGACCTGGAATATCAGAGGAGTCAGAGAACCTACAAAGCGATATCAAGTATTAAAACATTGTGCCCTACTTAATGCAGACATAATCCTGCTACAGGAAATGCATCTGTTGACTAGTAGAGGCCATTTGGTTATGCAGACTGGGGATTTTTCAAGTCTTCGCCACTGGGGTTTCCTCATCAAGTAAAGGGGTAGTCATTTTAATCAAAAATACGAACCCATTCCAGGCTGACTCCACAGTAACTGATGCCCATGGCAGATATATTCTCGTTAAAGGTACCCTCTTGGGCACCACAGTAGTTTTAGGCTCTGTATATGGGCCACCGGGTGGCGAGCCATCATTTTTTATGGAACTTGCCAACAAAATTGCACCATTTCTTCCCATCTCCTTAATTCTAGGAGGCGATTGGAATGCCCCCCACACAGGATATAGATAGGACCCATCGACCCTGAAGACTCCCTACTCCATCACAAAGAGCCCTACAGGACTTGATGGATACACTAGGACTTTGTGATCCATGGCATTTACTTAACCCATCACATCAAATGTTCTCCTTTTACTCTGATGTGCACTAATCCTGGTCCAGATTGGATTATATCTTAATTAGTATCCCTTTGTTAACCGGTTTACATCAAACAGGCATCAAGCCTATAGTAATCTCTGATCATTCGCTGGTATGGGTGGCCCTATCTCCTTCCCCCGGCAGTCCAAAAGATAGATCATGGAGGCTGAATACTCAACTTTTAAAAGCCAAAACTATCATCTCTAAAATTCAAACCTCCATTCAAACCTTCATAGATACTAACATAGGTACGATTCAAAGAGATGATTTATTATGGTGTACTCTCAAATGCTATATTCATGGGGAATTCATTAAATTAGCTACCATAAGAAAGAAAATGAGAGAAAAAGAAACCTTATCCTTATTAACTCAAATAAGAGCATCCGAACTTTCTCTCTCATCCTCAAAAAATCCCGACTTCACAACTGAGCTCTTAGATCTCAGAAACAAATATGCAGACCTTTTAAGAGAAAAAGCAGAGTATGCACTCTTAAAAACTAAATCCACTTACATAGATCAGGGGAATAAGTGGGCAAACTCCTAGCTCTTAGACTCCGCAAATTGGAATGCTCAAGACTTATACCTTCCCTTCAGGCTCCGGATGGGACTATTAAAACCAATCCCAGTGACATTGCTCTAATATTTGAGAACTTTTATTGTTCCCTCTATGGGGAAAGATCCACGCCCACTCCTGCCCAAAAGATACACTCTTATCTGGATTCCTTAACTCTCCCCTCCTTACCCAAACACTTCCAACCTTTCTTGATCTCTCCTATCACCCTTGAAGAAATGATAGAAACAATTAAAGACTTAACCCTTGATAAAGCTCCAGGCCCAGATGGCTTCCTCACTAATTTTTACAAATCCTTTGCAAAGGAACTGGCTCCACATCTGCTCAAACTATACCAATATATGCTCTCAGCTAAACCTTTGGATCCTACTTTATTAGAAGCAACCATATCTCTTCTATTAAAACCCAACAAGTCCCACCTGCTCCCAGAGAGTTTTCGTCCGACCTCCTTCTTAAATTGTGATATCAAGATCTTAACTAAAATCCTAGCTTTATGCATTCAGAAAGTATGGTCTCATCTTCTAAGTCCAGAACAAGTGGGATTTGTCATTGGTAGATCCTCTGTGGATCACCTTTGAAAGCTTTCCCATATTTTCAATGCAGCAAGATTATCTCAAACCCTGATGGACCTAATCTCATTGGATGCTGAGAAGGCCCTTGACAGAGTGGACTGGGACTTTTCCTGACTGACTTTAAGTAAGATGGGCTTCCCTTCCCTCTGCATCCAGTGGATCCCAGCCATATATTTCTCCCCTTCGGCAAAGATCCGTTGCAATGGGGTATTCTCTTCTTGATTTCCCCTTTACTCAGGTACAAGGCAGGGTTGCCCCCTCTCACCTTTCTTATTTAATTTTTATTTAGAACCCTTGAGTCATCATATCAACAGTCTTCCCAAATACAGGGAATTCCAATACTCGATCACAACCTCATCCTCTCTGCATATGCGGATGATATCCTCCTCCATTTGGAGAATCCTGCTAAATCCCAGAGACAAGTAGTGGAGGTAATATCCCAATTTTGCTCACTATTCAATTATCAACTTAATCTGAACAAATCAGAAATCTTTCCCCTAAATCATTTCACTCACAAAGCTGACTTCAATGGTTTTGACCTAAAATTGACTCCTCATTCACTTAAGTATCTGGGCATTCACCTAACCATGGATCCTCTTCAGACCAAGAAACTCAATCTCGATGACCTAGTGATGATCCTTCAACTTGATCTTCAAAGATGGGAATCTCTTCCATTATCTCTTTGGGGACACATAAACATAATTAAAATGAATGTCCTGCCTAAACTTTATTATCCATTACATATGCTGAACATATGGCTTCCACTATCTTTCTTTCAGAAGGTACACTCTCTCATCTCTGGCTTTATATGGCTACATAAACAACCCAGAAAATCCTATATTAAACTGAGTCTCCCCAAAGCATCAGGGGGTCTCCGCCTTCCTAATTTTCTTCTTTATTATTGGGCGAGCCACTTCTCTGGAATCGGGAAATGGTTAATGATCCCATAGATGAAGCCTCTTCTATTTGGCTGCAAATAGAAACCCAGATCTTACAACAATACCACTTGCTTTCCCCTGCCATTTACTATATTCCCCTGAAGAAGTTGCTGGACCCAATCTGCCACTCAGTAATTGGGACCTCCCTGAAAGTTTTTTCTCAGTTTTGCTCCTCTTACAAATTTTTGCCTCGTCAAGGCTTCGCACAACCTCTTATCTTCAACCCCAACATTAAGGTAGGTGGCACTCTCCTCACACACACTTGGTTACCTCCTCTACAAAATGCTAAAGTAACAGATCTCTACTCCTCCTTGTCTCTTCTCTCCTTTTCTGAAATTTGACATAAATTTGGCCTAAATGCTTCTCATAATTTTAAGATCTTCCAGTTGAGACACCTAATAGCACAAGTATTTGGTACTGCTTCTCTAGAATCTAAGCTTCAACCTATATTGGAAGGCTTCCATGATCTATCTTCCAAGCCACACTGCTTGTCCCTCTTATACAACTATATCCTCTCCATTGGACACACTGATCCTGCACCCGGTTCCAAAATCTGGTCCTCTCTCCTTCCAGGAACAATCATTGAATGGTCAAAAGTCTGGCAAGATTTATATATGTACATACATCTTCCAAAATAAACTGCGACTTACCCAATACCATATACTACATAACCTATATTACACACCAGTGAAATTAGCCAGAATTGGCCACCTGACCAACTCTAATTGCTCCAGATGTGGTAAAGGTGAAGGAAATTTAGTACATATATTCTGGGACTGTGCTAAAATTGCCCCCTTGTGGCTGTCAATTCAATCCAAATTGGACCCAATACTTGGTCTAGGGGACCTCTTCACTGTGGAGATCTGTACCCTAGGGATGTATACCACTATCTGGAATAAGGAAAGGAAATATCACATAGCACTAATTTCCATGGCGGTAAAGAAACTAGTGCTTAAACACTGGTTGAATCAATTACCTATCTCCTATAATGAATGGCTAAATGACCTCTCAGCTTACTTCAGGATACATAGATACATAGACAGTGTCGGCAGATAAGGGCCTATGGCCCACCCAGTCTGCCCATTTAAGTTTGTAAGTTCAGTTTATGTTTTCCAGGAATGCTGTTGCCCCTTACCCCTGACCTCCAGAATTCCTTTATGTCTATCCCATACTTCTTAAATCCTGTGATTGTTTCCAGCCCCCACCACTTCCTCTGGCAGGTGTTCCACTTGTCCACCACCCGTTCTGTGAAGAAATTCTTCCTCACGTTTCCTCTGAATCGTCCTCCCTCCAACTTCATCCCATGCCCTCTAGTCCTGAAACATCTTTTCACTTAAAAATAGTGCATTCCTGCACCCTGTTCCTCCTGTAAGATACTTGTATGTCTTTATCATATCCCTCTCTCCCTCCTCTCCTCCAAGAGTACATGTTCAGTGCCTTCAATCTGTCCTCATAGGACTTGTGATGCAATCCATGCACCATCTTTGTTGCCCTCCTCTGAACCTTCTCTACCCTGTCTATGTCCTTACGTAGGTAAGGTCTCCAGAACTGCACAGTGTACTCCAGGTGTGGCCTCACTAGTGTCTTGTATAGTGGAATTATGACCTCCCTTTTCCTGCTGGTGATGCCCCTGCACGTAGAGCACTTGATTGCTGGCTCCTGTAATAATCTGGCATCATTTGATCAAAAATGGGGCAAATTGTATACCTTATATCTGCACTGAGGGTTATTAACATCTAATTTTCAGGTCCGTCTCAAGATGTTTCTATGTACCAAATATTTCTTTCAAGTATTGTACTATATGTATTGGTACACTCCGGGGTGGGTTCGGGGGAGGGAGAATGGGATGGGGAGGGTTTCCTTTCTCTTTTCATTGGCTTTCCATAATATACACTAAGTGGATGCATACCTCTCAACTCTCCCTGGTTTTCAGGGACGTCCCTGATTTTGACTCAGAATTTTCCTCTGTCCCTTGTAAAATTTGTGTTTTTGTGACAGAACAGTGGGGATTGAAAGTACAAAATAATGCCAAACATTAAAGTTACAGATTTGTTCTTCTTCAGAAAATGCATCTTACTCTAATCCACTTATTCTATCAGCTTTCTAAGTGAATAGTACCAATTTTTAAAATGTGTCCCTGATTTTGGGTCTTTGTCCCTGATTTTTTAAGCGTTGTCCCTGATTTACGAGCAAAGAGGTTGAGAGGTGTGAGTGGTTGGTTGCATCTATGTATCATACCTGTTATGAATACTACTATGTTTATAATTTAAAACCAACAAAGAAGTTGAATTAAAAAAAAAATTAGTTTGCTCTACGGCATAAAACATAGACTCTCCAGTCTTTCTGTAACTCTTTCTGCCATCACCCTTAATAGTTCCCTTATAAAAAAGTTTACTTTTTTTAATGTTTGGGCAACTGAATGGGTCAACACTTACATTTACTTCACCACACTGATGCCCTTAGCACTAAACTCTTTCCCTAACTCAGTGTCCTTTACTGCAACAGAGCCTGTCCTCTGTCTCCATCTTTATCTCTCTCTCTCTCTCTCTCTCTCTCTCTCTCTCTCTCTCTCTCTCTCTCTTTCTCTTTCTCTGCATGACATGAAATATAGTGTCCCCTTCTAAATTCTCCCATGCCAGACTGGATACACTTTTTAACTGCTGCAGTTTTGCCCTTGACTGCCTACCTCTCCTTATACCACATCTGATCCTGTACAACACACACTGGTGGAATATCAGCACATTTATGGTGCAACGTTCCAATTTAAACTTAGGTCTGAAAATCTCCTTTGCCAACTCCTCTTCCATGCTGTGACCCCATCTGCCTATGCATGTGAACTGTGCAGAGTGCAGAATTCCACATCAGAAAATGTGCAGGATTACAAGTACTCTTCCAAAATGCTTTTCGGAATTCCATAAAGCATTTCCATGTAAACTGTAGAATAACATTCTGCAGATTATGTAAACCACAAAATTACTTTTGTGGAAAAGGAATATGCTGTTTCTGTAAACCATGGATTACTAGTGCACAAAGCCATACTGCTTTGGAAATGTTGGAATTCTGCTACTGACAGGCTTCTGTGAGATTAGATGGAATTTTCAAAAATTCCATGCTGCTGGAATTTAAGAATTCCACACAACACTACCATGCACTACAAAGTGAGAACCAATGGTCCTTTATTGCTCCTAAAAGCTTGAAGGCAATTGGCCAATTCTTTTTTGTAATTTAGTTGACTGTGAAATACACACTGAGCTGTGACAGCTTGTTTCCAGGTGCATCCTTGGAAGTGGATTACGTGGACCTGTTTTACTGCTAGGACTGTTGGCCGGAACACCTGGGTAAATCCTCTGCTCTTATGACAAGTGCCAGGGAATCTTTCACATCCGCTTGGACAGTCACCAGAGATGAGCAGAAGGGACATCGTATAAAGTCTCATCTGAAGAACAGCACCTCAATAGGGCAGCACCTCCCTAGTGTTGTACTACAGTGTCAGTATTAGTAATTGGTCCGAGTTCCTGGTGTGGGACTAGAACTCATGACTTTCTGATCTTCCTTCCGCAGAGTTGAGCATGTGCGTTACTGAACAACTGACATGCCTTCTCTGCTACCAAGTCTGTGAAACAATCTCCTGGTTTCAGCACTTAATGCTACTTCTCCTAATGCCCTATGTGCTCAACTTCTGGAGCTCAAGAAATGCAACAATCTGCTCTTTTAAAGGTTAAAACAATAATAATAAGAAGAATCAGCATTTATATAGCGCTTTACAAGCAATGCTAGACTAGTAGTGAAGTGACTGAATGTGTAGTGGTGACCATATCACACATCAGCACCCACACACAGTCTGGACAATTGCAAGAACTGGTTTTATGGGGAGAGGAATATTGGCCAGGGCACTGAGAATGTCCCCTACTCTTTGTGGAGAATACCTCGAGTTCTTTTTCTTCCACCTGGACACCCACCAGGACAGCACCAGGATGGGTAGAAGGGACCTCAGTCTAACATCTCATCCAAAGGATGGCACATCCCAACAGTACAGCGCCCCCCAAATACTGCACTCGGTTGCCAGCATTTAGGTATGAGTCCAGTCCTGGGGTGGGATGATATAATGCATGACATAGTTTTTGTTGTTGCTTTTTCAGTGGTTTGGCAAAATTGTAATGGAGACTGAACATGTACAAGCACTCCCTCAGAGCTCTGGACTGACCAGCATTTGTATAGGGTTCAAAAGCCGTGGAATGCCCTGCCACTTAAGTGCTTTTTTGATTTAATTAGAACGAGGCTCTCACAGTGGTAAGTGGACTACTATTGAGCTCTGCTTTTCTTTTTCAGAAAAGAGAAAAATAATATGATCAGAATAGTTGGGGAGAGTCTTGCATGTAAAATTAAAAAGTAAAGAGTACCTGCTTTGCAACCTGTTCCCTTTTCTCTCTGGTGAGTTGGTGGGGTACTGTTTGAGGGGCAGGCACTCGGCAGGAGAACAAAGAGGAGATAAGATTTTGCTGAAATTTCAGGTCTCTTGTTCCTTCTCCTCTGCATTATAAAACCATTCATTTGCTTTGTTTGGTTAATATTCTCTCATCCTTCACCAGCACAGTAGTAAACTCGCATTGCTGAAGGATCCAGA
Source organism: Neoceratodus forsteri (assembly GCA_016271365.2). Classification (NCBI taxonomy): domain Eukaryota; kingdom Metazoa; phylum Chordata; order Ceratodontiformes; family Ceratodontidae; genus Neoceratodus; species Neoceratodus forsteri. The sequence goes on along the minus strand of JADMNL010000036.1, from coordinate 62,425,673 downwards.
GGTCTCTGCTAAGAATACATGTATGAATCTTTACGTGGAGAAAGATTACTATTACTGGCTAGTTGAGAGAAGAGCATCCAGAGCAGCTTGAGAGATCATTTCTGGATACTTTGACTGGAAGATTTTAGGTTTGGCGCAGGTTTATGGTTTGGCACAGGTTTATTATAAAAGTTAAAAACTTTTGACTGTTGCAGGTTAATCCACTAGAATACCACCAGCAGTCTGATATCCCCACACTGAAAAGGAACGCTTTTCCAAAAGTTTAAAACTGCAGACAAGTGAGCTGGGTCCTTTATGGATAATGTTTGATAATAAACCTGGAACACTTGCACACTGCTTCTCTCACATCTAAGAACATACAAAACTGACAGCAGATACAGGCCAAATGGTCTATCATGTCTGCTTGATTGTGTAGTACAGAGGTTAGACTCCTGCTGCTCCTCCCCCCACCTCTTGCCCCCTCTCTTCCCCCCTCATCTTCCCACTGACTAGTATCTTGCCCTTAACCCTATCCCACCCCATTTTAAAGCTCTCCACTGTTTTAAGAGATACCACTTCTTTAGGAAATGTGTTCCATCCCCTACCACCCTCTCCGTGAGGTAATGCATCCTCGCCTCCCTCCTGACATCTATGCAAGACAACTACATTTGTGCTTCAAACTGCAACTTAATTCCTCAGACTCTGAATAAGTAAATGCCTGAATGCTGCCAGAGAGTGGCAGATATCAAAGAAAAGCCAACCAAGCCAATAATCATGGAAATGTGTAATATAAGAAAGTAACGAGTCCCTGCTTTGCAACCAGTTCCCTTTTCTCTCTGGTGAGTTGGTGGGGTACTGTTTGAGAGGTGTGCAAACAGGCAGCTAAACCTAGAAGATTTGTTTATGTAACCCCCAAGTCACTTTTAAACTAGTGAGCACACACCCCCATTAAAAATCTGGAAACACTGGTGCCCACATACTGGCATACCATTTTACTTCACAAAGGATAGGTACCACCCTTGGCATTAGGATCTATACCTGGTTCATTTTCTAGAGGAAGACAGGGTAGGGGTACAGAAACAAAACAACTTGAACCTCATGTAGATAACACAACCCAGGTCCTGGGTGGAGGCTGCTAGGTATATGCTAGATCTAGCCTGCTGAGAGGGCCCCAGTAAATCCACACAACCAGAAGCAATAATTGGAATGTCCATAACAGTGACTGGGATTGTGCAGTATGGCTTTATTCAACAGATGGAAGGTAAAAGCAGAAGTGGACCCCCAAGGGTCAGTCCAGGCTGGACAGGTACAATTCATGAACTCTCCTTGCATGCAGTACAATTCATGAACAACAACAGAGCAGTCTTCTTCCCAAATTCCCAAAAGGTGCATTAGTGGACACCTGACCATGCACAGGAACATCTTCCTCCCATGAGTGTTATTTAGTGAATCTAAGCCATGCACTCGGACTCTTCTTCGAACATAGGTGCAAATTAATGAAGCTCAGCCATACACCTTAACCTGCAGCTTGGCCTTCGCTCAGGTAAAAATACTGGTTCCCTTTACAAACCAGGAAGCCCTGCCTTGTAAGCAGTTAGATGGCGTTCCTCCCACCCTTGGCCCCAACTGACAGTCTCTGCCATTCTTCAGGGGTACACCATTGAAACTCCCGTTCCCCTCTGAAATGCTAGAGGTTCCACACTTTAACTTGTCACTCACTGGGGTGACCAGAGAATAAACTGCACTCACTTGGGTCCATAGTTTAACAGTACTTCACTCACTTGGGTGAAAACTAGGGGCACTGACATGTGCAATCCAGCCTTATCTATGGGCACATGCACCTCAGACTATTGAATCCCCTAAGAAATGTGGAGATCTGGTCTCACAGAACAGTACTCACAGAGACTGTCCATCCACAGGGCATGGAACAATGAAAATAAAAGAAAGGCACTCTACTGGGTAGCCAATCAAAACAGTCTATTTCAGATCCTATCCAAGGTAGCTGAAAACACCACAGAACATTCAGAGGATTGCCTCTTGAGTCCACTGAGAACAAACAGTTCCTTCCACTTCACATGGAGTAGAAATCAGGAAATCCTGCTGTAGCCATGTCTCCACCACTTCACTGGAAGCTGGAAAGTACACTCCAGTAGGGCGAGAAATCCTGGGCCCTCTCCTCAGAGCCCACTGGCAGTCCTTCTGCAACTCCCACTTCCTCACTCCCCTACTGAAAACTGCAGACTGAGCATTCTAAGCTCCCCCAGAGCAGCTATCCACAGAGTGTGGCTTATGCTACTGCAATAATTCAAAAATGACCTAATCATTCTTCCCTCAGGCTAGCTGAGTAAACAGTTATATCATTGTGTAATGAGCCCCTAATGAGCTCCCTACCAGTTGCCTGCTACCTTCCTAACAATAATACTGATAGGATTTTAGTAACCCCAGGGGACTGGGTGGTTACATTTATACCACACTCTCCTTCTTTTTCTCCTCAACTCACTGCTACCAATTCAGAAAAGCATCGGGTATATCAGACGAGATCTACAACTGAAATATAAAGTCCTATGGAGCTTTAGGAGATGGTGGAGCAGAGACACTTTGGAGTTGGGGAACAAGCTGAAAAAGTTGACTCCTTATAGCAGGTCAGAGGTATTGACATACCAGTTAAAATTTCTACTATACCTATTATGGAATAAACAGCGTGATGTAACAGTAAATACTGATATACAAGACCTATTGCTGCTCCAGAAGAAGCCTGTTATTAATTTGGTGATGATAAAGGGAATATATTTTGATAATAAATTCACTGAATAATCAGTCTGAAGAGGTGATAAAAGGAGATACAGCTGTAGTAGAAACACTGTTTCTACAAGACACCCCTAGAAAGGTGATGGCAGGCCTGAAGTCCAGGTCAGCTCCAAAAAAAATGAGATGAGAGCTGAATATTTTATGGAAGAACAGCAACAGCTCATTTTAGAAGTGATGAGACAAGAGCTTTAAAGATGCAGTCTCATACTTAGAAAAACCAAATGTAAAAATTGCAGATCTAACAGAAAAACTGTCTACATTATGTTGAAACACAGGATATCCTGCTTAGAAGACAAAATAACACCTTTAGTTTCTAAAACTGGCTTTCCCAGAAGGAGTTGGAAAATATTTTGAATAAAATAGAGGAATTGGATGTTTGAACAAGAAGAGATAACCTAAAATTAGCTGGCGTGGTAGAGGGGATGCAAGACTCTACTGCAATTGAATTTTTTGAGAATATTCTGACAAAGTCCTGAATTGGGCATACTCAGCTGAAAAGATTGAATTGGTAGGGCCCATGTGGGAAGGGGGGGGGCTCTATAATCTGAACTATAAGGGGAATCTCCCCAGAGTTGTATTTATTAAACCTAATCATAACAGAGACTATGAATCCATCTTTACAAGTTCACATTTCAATGAATGTCTTAAAATAAGGGGAACTATAATACAGGTATTTTCGAATTTGTCAACACAGGTTTTACATAAACAAAAAACTTTGCTAAAGTTAAAGACTTGTTAGTGTCAAATGGAATTTGCATTACTATCCTTCCCCCTGCCAAACTATGAGTGAAACTAGGTATTGGAATGAGGATTTATGTATGCTCAATGGAGGCTGAATGAAAGATTATGAAATTTTTGGACACTGGTGATAACCCAGCTCCTTCTACTAGCAAGGATAAAGAAAGAACACAAGAGCAATAAATATGGAGATAAAGCAAGAAAAACAGAGACTCAAAGGCCTGAAAATGAAGATCAGGCTACATTAGAAGAAAATTTGGAGTAAAAGCAGAATGAAACATATGCAGAAAATTTGGAAAAATAGTGGAAATTCAGTGACAAATTTCTTCAATATGAATTACTTTCTTTTTTGGATGCTTATATATTTTTGTGCACAGTTTAACAATAACAAAAAGGGGACTGAGGAAATAGTAAATAAATATTTGGGGTGGGAGTGTTAGTCAACCTCTCTTTACCTTTTTTTGCTCAGATAAATCCTGGAGCCAAGAAAGAATTAGCTTGCTCCCAACATAGAGAGCGTAGGACATTGTTTATGTCCATCAGTCATCTTAGGAGATCAAGCAGTAATAGTTATTTTGGATGCCAAAAAGGCAAATAACAGGATATCCTGGGACTTTCTCGTGGAGACCCTGTCAAAGGTTGGCTTTGGTGTTATCTTTATACACTGGATTAGATTAATAAGTAATACACCACAAGCAAGGATCTGCACAACACAAATATTTCAAAAAATATATCACTGTATAGAGTACCTATCAAGGATGCCCGTTATAACCATTACTTTATGCCATATACATAGAAACCTTTGCAGCAGCAATTATTACACAATCAAATGATACAGTATAAAAGCTATTGGTATTGATAATACAGAACACACCATATTATTATGCGTAGATGACATATATGTTTTTTCAAGGTGTGTCTCAGTCAGTTCCTAATTTAAGAGAGCTGATTTCCAAATTCACAAATATTGCTGGATACAAGGAAGTGCTACCAAATCTGAGATAGTTTCTTTAAATAAGAATTATGCTGCTGATGTTACTTCTAGTACAGGATTGGATACTATAGAAAGAATATCAAATATCTAGGAATAAATATTTCTAATAATTTATCTGATTTATTTGATTTCAACGTTATTTCATTGATGGAAAAGATTAAAGACAGTTTGGAGAGATGGTCTCTGTTACCCTTGACCCTTATGGAAGGGCTACTGTTGTAAAAATGAATATATATTACCAAGGTTTCTGTTTTTGTTCCCGGCCCTTTCCATCAGGATCAACACAGAGTTTTTCAAAAACTGAAAGAAAATACTAAAGGGCTTTTTATGGAATTAAAAAGTGCCTCATATTGCTTTAGAAAGACTGTATTTACCAGTACAAAAGGGTGGGATGTAGATACCAAATTTATATTATTACTTTTATTTATTTATTTATTGTAAAATCAGAATTACAATCCTATGAGTCATAGATTCCTTTGCAAAGGCTCCACATCAGTAAAACGTATTATTACATGTCATGTCACTTGGAAAGTTTGATTTTTATGTTTTAATGCTAAAAATGATGATATTCTCATTATGGCTTCAGTAACAACTTGCCATATATAGAAAATAATGTATGGGCAACCATACACAACAAGGCTGTGTTTCCATCGAGGGGTTGAGATGACAGCATATGAACCTCAAGAGCAAAACTCAAGAAGTCCATGCTGTTATCTCAACCCTGAGATGGAAACACATGCTGAGTTGTGTGTGGTTGACCATATTTTATTTTTTATAGTATATGTTTTTTTACACTAAAGTGACAGACCCCCACTGAAGTGAAAAGAAAAAATATTGCCATTTCTTTGTTCTACTCACATATCAAAATCAAATTTCCAGACTTTTGAAAGGTAAAAGGTATGACTTTGGGCATTGGGTGGTTGGTAAGTAGCTAGGTGCAGGATAAATAAGAAATTTAAAATCGTATGACCTTTGAACTGTGCATAACAACTGTTCGGAATGCTCATAACAACACTTTAGAATGTGCATAATGGTTTAGAATGTGCTTAAGGAGTTTGAGCAGGCTGATTTTTATACATAACAAAGGGTAACCATATACTATCATTTTGTACTGTAGTTTTTATTTTCTTCTAGCTGTATTGATAAGTTTGAATGGATCTGTGAGGGAACATGAGATCAAGTTAGTTGCCAGAGGCATTCCAGATGACTCTGGAGAGTGTTTATCACCTCTTGTCAGTTAATGGGAGAGCTTGAAAGCCATAACAGCCCTTTCTTATTACGGGAAGGCTTTGGCTAACTGCCGAAGCAGTCACTCCTGCTGTGTGAGACAGGAGTGAGGAAAACGGATGTCTCCTTTGGAATTTGCAACCTCCTGCAGTCTGGATCAGACCAGTTTTCCATGAGGACCCAGTCCTCAAGACACAAAGAGCTGACCTGGAAGTGATATCATAGGACATGTATGCTGAGGGTGGGTGGAAACTGTTTCTTGGGAACCTTGTTAAATCTGAGTTTTGTGAGAGGCTGGGTACTCAGTTGGGACACTGAACAGTTGCCATCTAATGTTCAAGTCTACCTTGATTCATGAAGACATTGTATGGTAAGAAATCTTTCTACTTTTGAGTTGAGACATTATAGTAAGGTTTCCCTATGTGTCTCTTCTGCTGCGTGCAAAACATTTTCTTTTTATCTCTATAGAATTACTCCTCCCCATAATCTTAGTGTAGTACCCTGTAGTATATGTATATGTGTATATATATATATATATATATCTATATCTAGAAGTATTATTCCCCAATTCAAATCAAAAATCAATAGTCACCCATACAAAACATTCCAAACATCTTTGCAGAGCAAAAACTGTGTGTGTGTGGGGGGGGGGGTGGAGTCCCCCAACTCAAAACAAAAAATCAATATCTGTTTGATCAAAACATTGTGTACAATAAACTATTCCTTTTTCAAAAGTGGTTGCAGTCCACTGATTAAAAGATTAGGTATGTTGTATAATAAGATGTGTGCACTCTGTAGCAGGACTGTGAAATGGTGGCAGAGGCAGTATTGTGGAATCAACTACCATATATTTGTGAAACACTAAAGAAGCATACATGGGGGTCCAGAGCACTGCAGTATCACCAGTGAGTCTCAGTCATGCAGTAGGGGTGGGTCACTTGCTGTGTTGGTGGAGCACTGTAGTGTGTGAGCAGTGGTTCTGGTGGGATTCAGACCTAGAGATCCCATGAGTCAAGCTGCAGCTGAGTGGTGGCGGCATACCAAGGTGACCCTTTTAGTCATCTGAAGGGCTGAGAAAGGTGGTAACCATCTCAGGCTGAGTCTGTGAGAGACCAGTTTTCCACAGCTTCAGATTAAACAACATGGAAACATAGACTTTGACAGCAGATAGGGACCACTTGGCCCACCCAGTCTACCCATTTCCCTACCTACTGGATAAGCTGCAGATTCTAGTTAACCAACAGCCTACTTCCTGCCACCCCTAGTTAACCAACAGCCTACTTCCTGCCACCCCCACTACAATTGTCTTGTGTCTGTCCCATGCATGTTTGAATTCCCCCACTGTTTTAGCCCCAACAACCTCCCCAGAAAGGCAGTTCTATGCATCCACCACTCTCTCCATGAAAAAAGATTTCTTCACATTATCCCTGAGCCGTCCCCCCTCTATCTTTAAATTGTGTCCCCTTGTTCTTACACATCTCTTTTTCTGAAAGATGCTACCCTCCTGGACTTTGTTGATTTCCTTGAGGTACTTGAACATTTCTATCACGTCCCCCCGTCCCTCCTTTCATCAAGGGTATACATATTAAGCTCTCTCAGTCTCTCTTCATATGATTTCTGATGCAGACCCTGCACCATTTTAGTTGCCCTCCTCTGGACTGCTTCCATCCTGTCTATGTCCTTGCGTAGATGAGGTCTCCAAAACTGCACACAGTACTCCAGATGGGGTCTCACCAACTGTCTGTACAGAGGGATAACCACTTCCCTTTTTGTACTTGTGATGCCCCTTCCTATGCATCCCAGTATCCCCCTGGCTCTTCTCACTGACTTCTTACATTGCTTACCCACCTTTAGATCATCCGATATGACTACCCCCAAGTCCCGTTCCATTTTTTTTGTTGTTAGTACCTCCCCTGCTATTGTGTACTCTTCTCCTGAGTTTTTGTTTCCCAGGTGCATTACTTTGCACTTCTTTGCATTGAATCTAAACAAACTGAAGAAAAGAGAGTTAAAATACTTACTGTGTCTCCTGTATATATTAAAGAGTAAGGATGAATAACTTTCTGTGTTCACTCCAACAACACTAAAAGTATGGTTAGCTTATAAGAGAGAGATGAAAAATAAACTATTAATATAAAGTTTTACTCCAATATAAAATAATGAAATTATATCAATACAGTGTAGCAATAATAAAATAACGGATGAATGGTTTAGAAAAGGTATAAAGGAAAGGGAAAGGGGAAATTGTTTAGCCAGGAATCTGAAGCTTGTTTCCAGGTGCAACGTGGGAGCACAAGGAAGTTAAGTGACTTGCTCAGTGTCACGCAGTATGCAAGCAGGGGCTGTGGGATTTAAACCAAGGTCTCCAGGTTTGTAGATCAGTGTCGTTAACCATTACACTATAAGGGAAGTAAGAGATTTCTTTTTTAGCCATTCTTTAATGACTTTTGAGTAATTTAAAAACGAATATGAAATTACAGCAGGTCAGTACTTCACCTTTCTGCAGATTCAACAATATAGTCTAAAAAACTTTCATGAAAAAGATTAATATTATCAAAACTAGAATATTTATTATCAAATGAAGGGAACCCAAAAGATAAGATAATATGTAACATATGCATGTTAAGTAAGATAATAAACAATGTAATTGAGACAAACTGATTAGCAGATGGGAAGAAGACGTAGGTAAAATACAATAGAAGATAACTGGGACATGATTATTAAGTTACCTAAACTGATATAAAAAAATTAAAATACAACCCAAAGTGATGCATACCTGACTCCTACCAAATAAAATTCTCCCCTACAATTTCCACAGAGTGTCCAAGATTAGCACACTGACAGGGTCTCATTTACACATGTTTATGAGTTGCTCTAAATTATCACATTTTTGGAGTAAAATATAATAATTTATATTAAAGGTTTAAGGAGTTTCATTTTCTTTTCATGCTAGTATCATTATGCTGCAGATTAAGAAAGGAAATTATATACTGTAGACATAAATGAAAAACAAAGTACCTTGTTGGATTTTTTTTCTATAAATGCTAGAAAATTAATCTTGATACAGTACAAGGATATGGAAACTCCATGTTATGAACATTGGTTAAACTTAGTCATAGACAGCAGTAAAGTGAAAAGAATGTGCTATTTAAAGGAAGATAAACAGAGGGATTTCAAGGAAATGTGAGCACCATTTTCCAATGTTGTGAAAAAATATAAGTTGAAAATGGACTACATATAGAATTATAGAATTCTGTTGGCAGAATTGTAGCCCATCGAGTCTGCCCAATAGCACCCCATCACTCCTTTATCTCCCACCTCCCCCTCCTAGTCCCATATAGCTACCCCATGCTCTTTCGAGTTTCTCCACCACATCCACTTCCACCACCCACTCTGGCAGCCTGTTCCATGGTTGTACAACCCTCTCTGAGAAGTAACACCCCTCACGTTACCCATAAATCTGCCTCCCTCTAGTTTAAATGCATGACCTCTGGTGTTTTTTTTGCTCAGTCTGAAGATGATATTGCCCTTGACCATATTTATACCCTTCATGTATTTGAAGGTTTCCACCATGTCCCCCCATCCTGCCTCATCTCCCGCATACAAAGACTCAGCTCCTCTAGCCTCTCCCCATATGGTCTTCATTGCATCCCATGTGTCCTCTTGGTCGCCTTCTCTGCACCCTCTCCAGCCTATCGTTGTCTCCTGGAAGATGGGGCCTCCAGAATTGAATCCCATACTCCAGCTGTGGTCCGACCAGTGTTTTGTATAGTGGCATGATCACCTCCTTCCTCGTGCTAGTGAAGCCCCTCCCAGTGCATGCCAACACCCTTGTTGCTCTCCCAGCAGCTCGTTCACACTGATTTCTAACCTTTAATGTGTCCATGATCCAGATCCCCATGTCCTTTTCCTGTTCTGTGACCTGCAATGATCCCTCCCCCCCCGAGGCAGTTGGTGGCTCTTGGGTTATTCCTCCCTATGTGCATCATTTTACACTTTTATGCATTAAACTGCAACTGCCACTTTTCTGCCCACTCCTCCAGCCTGGCCAGATCCTGCCTCATCCTCCCCACTCCCCCAGAATGTCCACCCTGTTATAAATCTTCATGTCATCCTCAAACAAACACACCTCCCCATTTAGACCCTCTACTAAGTCCCTTACATACACATTAAACAGTATGGGCCCCAACACTGACCCCTGTGGTATCCCACTCAACACCCCCAGTTCCCTGGGGTGCTTCCCATTGGCCACCACACTCTGGGTCCTTCCATCTAGCCAATCCTCAACCCACTTTGTAAGCCTAGCTCCCACACCCAGACTGCTCAACTTGCTTACCAACCCTCTGTGGGAGACGGAGTCAAATGCCTTCTTGAAATCCAAATAGACTACATCCACCACTCCCCCCCACCCGATTGAAAGCTTCCATAACCCCTTCATAGAATTCAATCAAGTTAGTCTGACAAGACCTACCACCTGTGAACCCATGCTGGTTGTCATCCATCAAGCCCCCCCCACCAGTCTCTCCTTTATGAGCGTTTCCATCAGCTTCCCTACAGCTGAAGTGAGACTGATTGGTCAGTAGTTGCCTGGCACATACTTTCTCACACCCTTGTATAGCAGTACCACCTTTGCCTTTTTCCAGTCTCCTGGGTCCCTCCCTGCTTCCAGGGAGAGATTAAACATCCTGGCCAGAGGTCCTGCCAGATCCACCCTTAGTAGCCTACGCACCCTTGGGTGAACCTGGTCAGGTCACATGGCCTTGTCCATTTTTATTTTTCCCATCTCCTCCAACACCCTCGCCACTGTGAAGGGACTTGTATCTGCTTCCATGCTCTCTTTCCCCTTATTGCTCAATACAGGCCCTTTTCCTTCCTTTTCAGTCATGAACATGGATGCGAAGTAATCATTTAGGATGGCTGCCTTCTCGTTGTCTCCTACAGCTATTTTACCCCCTCCCCCCTGAGTCTTGGTGTCCCCGTCTGTTTTTCCTCTTGTCACTCATATACCTATAGAATCTTTTGTCTCCCCCTTTTCACCTCCCTAGCTATTTTCTCCTCCTTTGTTGCCTTTGCCTTCCTAATTGTTCTTTCCATCTCCCTGAGTTTAGCCATATAGACCTCCCTTTCCCCTAGCCCCTGTGACTTTTTGTAGGCCATGAAGGCCTTGCTCTTCTCCTTGTCTGTCTCCCTAACCCCTACTGTGAACCACAGGGGTTTTCTTCCCCTTTTGTGCTTGCTGAGTCTCTGGATGCATTGCTCTGTGGTCTTGAGAATGCCACCCTTAATTGTCTCCCACAGCTGCTCTACCTCCTCCACCTCTTGGAACCCTGCAAGCTCCCTTCTTAAGAAGCCTCCCATCTTATCAATATTTGCCCTTCTGAAGTCTAGCACCCTGGTGGTTGACCTGCCCATTTCAACCCCTGCCTGGATGGAGAACCTGACCATCTGGTAGTCACTGTCTCCCAGGTTATCCCCCACTACTACTACTACCTCTCCCACTCTGTCTCTGTTTGTTAAAACAACATCTAGTGTAGCCCCCCATAGTAGGTTCTTTAACTAGTTGGCTTAGCAGCACATCCTGCAGGGATTCCAATAAGCCCCTACTCCTTCCTGTTGTGGCCGATGGAATTTGCCAGTCTACATCGGGTAGGTTGAGGCCCCCCAACCACTAGGATTTCCCTCTTCCTGGACCTTTCCTGTATATTCCTAGCCAATTTCCAATCCACTTCCTTGCCCTGATGTGGTGATCTGTAGACCACCCCCATCCTTATCGCCCCCCCCTTACTACCCAGTGTAACCCAAAGTATCTCTGTGGATCCCTTCACCTCCCTACCCTACACTGCAACTATCCCTTCCTGCACATACAGCACTACACCCCCCCCTTTTTTTACCCTGCCTATCCCTCCTAAAAAGATTGCACCCCTGTAATTCCACCTCCCAGCTATGACCCTCTGTCCACCATGTTTCTGTTAGCACAATCAGGTCTGGGTCATCCATCCCCAACACTGCTTCCAAGTCTACCATTTTATTACCTAGGCTCCTGATGTTGGCAAGAATTCCCATCCATCCCCCCCCCTGCCCTTATCATACCCTTTCCCCATGCTGTTGCTTGTCCCTCGCATTGGGAGAGTGCAGGCTGGGTTGTCCCTGCTAGGCTGAGGATCCTTTTCCCCCTAGTGTCACACTCCCCCCTGTTTAGTTTAAATTCTAGTCAACCCCCAGCCTCTCATCAATGTACCCTTGCAGTTTTGCTCTTAGCAACCTAGCCACCGCCTCGCTTATGTGTAGCCTGTCTCTTGCATATAAGTGCTCCTCCACCCATGTATTCCCCCAATCTCCCAGACATCTGAAACCCTCCTCTCCACACCACTACCCTAGCCAGAGGTTAGATTCTTTTACCTTGAGTTGCCTGGCCATGCTGGCACAATGTACTGGCAGGACTTCCAAGAAGGCTTAGAATAGTTAGAGACTGTCAAGAAAGCATTTCCCCTCAGTTTTAGATTCAGCTATATAAGAGATTTGAGCATCCTTCCAGGGCCACCCTATTGAGCAGATGACAAATAGCAAAATTATTGCAATTTAAATGTGAAATAAGCTACCTCTTTGCTCTAAAGAAAGACCTTCATACAGTGAGGATGCAAAAGAGGAAGCAAACAATCAATACTTGGTGTCATACTGTGATGATGTATTGGGAAAACATCAGAGTTGAAGGTGACCACTGGCTAGTCAGGACACAGGATTTTTTTTTCTTACCATTGTATAATTTGTATTATGAAATGGATGGTCAAAATCCTTAAATATAATTGGTGGGGACCACATTCATCCAGGATGATATCTTCACATAATCCCAATCTGAAAGTAGGCCATGCCGTTAGTCAAAACAATCAAAATGGGTTCATTTCATAATCACAGTAATACACTTCAAGGTGTGCGATATCATGTGATACCATCCCTTCTCAGGTGGTTGAAGTTACTCAGACTATGGCTTCATGCCTTGCAATGCACCTGAGGCAAGATGATATCCCATGATACTGCACACCTTGTCATGTATTATTGCTCAGTTATCTCATATGTGCAATGGTTCTTCTCTGTTTGTCATACTGTTTGTTTTCTTGCTTTCTAATTGCACTTTGATATTTTATTTTAAAATTGATGCACTTTTTTAATTGTTCTTTTTCACTGATTTTCTTTTATTTATTATGTTTATTTGAAAGGGATTAAAGGGAATATAGCTGACTGGGTGGGGAACTAGGTATCAGAGCCCGAAGGGTCATAATTTCGCGTACAGACTTTGACTGGAAGCCAGTAACAAGTGGGGGTCCATCAAGGTTCTGTATGGCTACCTTTTTTATTTAACATCTTCATTTATGACCTGGCAATTGAGGTAGACAGCAAAGTAGTGAAATTCTGGGATGACATGAAGCTAATGAGGGTGATTGACTCAGGGGTGGTTGAGGGATTTAGAAGTCCTGGACAAGTGGGCAGATGGATGGCAAATGACATGCAGCCTCAACAAATGCAAAATTCGACACTTGGGCCCCAAAAATGAGAGTTCGGGGAACAGTCTGTATAGGAAGCAACTGGAATCTGTGAATCAAGGACCTGGGTTTTATAGTGGATGGTGAGCTGATGTTAGTGCAACACTGGGATGGGGCAGTGACCAACACAGATAAAATGCTGGGATATATATAAAAAGAAGCATAACAAGATGGGGCAGCACCGTAATTCAACTGCTCTGCAAGGCATTGGCGAGACCACATTTGAGGCATGTTTTCATTGCAGCTCCGCTTTGTGACCACACCTGCGCTGCTCCAGCACCTGAGCTCCCATGCAGATTCCTTACTCATTTACAGTCCCCACTGCCTGCTGATGTAAGTTGTGCTGGGGGGTGGTGTCTGTGGGCCCAATTGAGAAGGCTGAGGGGGATGCTGGGAGTATGCACAGTGCACTGAAGCAAGCGGTGCAGGCTGTCTACGCAGCACCTTAAACTGTTCACTCTGGAGCATGTCCCTCACACTACGCCAGCTCAGGGAGAGGAACAAAGGACATCTTACTGCAGTTGGGTAAGTGTCTACATGGCCACTTTTGCACCGCAGCAGCCCACACACTCAGGTTGCTGCAGTGCCAAAGTGGCCGTGTAAACTGGCCTATAGATTACTGTATACAATTATGGTCACCACACTAAAAGGAAAACACAGCAGTGGTGGAAAATGTACAGTGAAGGGCTGCCAAAATGATAATGGCATAGCAGGTTTAGTTTATGCTGATCAACTGGACAGACTATGAATGTTTTCACTGGAAAAGAAAAGGCCGAGGGAAGTGATATGACTGACGTCTTCAAACATTTTTAAGGCTGCACCAATGTAGAGTAGGGGACACTGTTCACAGTGATTCAGGTAAGTAAGGCTAGGGGGAATTCCATGTGCCTCAGGGGGAGCAGGCTGAGAACTGGCAGAAGGAGGCACTACTTCACACAGAGGGTGGTGAACGTCAGGAACAGGTGCAGTGCAGGCAGGGAGTACTGCTTCTTTTAAAGTAAAACTAAATATGCTCCTTGCTGAAAATGATATTCGTGGATACAGCAACTAGGGAGGGAGGGAGGGAGACATTTTGCAAGGTGTGTGGCTGTAGGATGGCAAAGGGAGAACAAGATGAGCGAATGGTCCTTATTTGCCTATTGTTTATTTTATTTATTGAATATTGGTGACCAGGAAAGGAACACTGAGTCAAGGGTTGTTTATAGGTGGGACCGATGTGGGACGGAAATCGGGAGACAAATACATTTGGTAACAAAGTGCAGTCAGTGTAAACAACCAGTATACAGGCACCTAGGAACTACCAAGGCAAAACAAAGAGTGGTGTCCAGGCACACACCCTTTGTGGTGCATGTGCACATATGAGCAGCAAAGTTCATTTTTTACAAACAATAAGCAGCTAACTACAGAGCTCCAGAACTTTGAGAATACACATTGGTAATGACAGCAAACAAGGCCCATGGAGTCTACATCCCCTACCCAACTGTTCTGCACTGGCCTTAGTGGCCCCCCTGCTCCAGAAAGTACCACGCTACTCTTACATGCAAATCTTCACTTGGAACCCTCATAGTAGTTGTGATTTTAAAGTGCTTTATTATTTCAAAGTTGGTACAGTATAAAAGCCCCTAGTGGAACCCAATCACCTAGTGAACACCCCGCCCTAAATGCTGCCCCCCCCATTTGTTTCTACCACCCCTTTTCCAACTAATCTCAATATGCCTGTCCCATCCCTGGGTGAAGTTGCTCACTGATTTGGGCGTTATTACTTCCACTGGCAGCTTATTCTGCCTGTCCACCACTCTTTCAGTGAAAAATGCTTGTGAATGCTCATCAAAAATTGAAGTTCAGACTCGTTCTGTATTTTCTATACTTATTGGTGTTTGTCTCTTTCCTAATTCTGAAATGACATTGACCTTTGGTCTGGAAAGGCATTATTAATATAATCTATCTGTCAGACAGTATCTATCATAAATAAGAACATAGGATAATCTCTCTCTCTCTTTCTCTATCACATATATACACTCTAACCCACAAACCCAGTGCAAAGCATCATAAATATGCAAATATTTGTGTAGGGTGCGGGCTGACAAGGTTTCAAGAGAACAAAGTCACTTTCTAGAAGGCGTTCAAGCCAAGAAAGAGAATGTCAGACTATAGACACTTGTTTAGCCCTGTTGGGACTCAATGCAGTGCAGTCACTGTCTCAGCAAAGTACTCAGTCAGTCCCAGAGCAAGCCAGGCATTTAGTACACATGATTAGGGATGTAAGTTTGTCATTGCAGTCATACATGTCATTGATTCCATGACGTTTGATCTTTATTCAGGACTTCCATGACTTTCACTAGCGTCATCAGAATGTAGCAATAATGACAGTGCCACAATATTTACTACTGTTTACTAATGATTTCACGAACAAACAATGAGTCGTTAAAACCTCATCCATGACAAACTTACATCCCTACACATGATGGCTCAGGCTGCATACGAGAGGCACAGATTGGAAGAAGAGCAGTAGTAGTGCTGGGAGAAGTTTTTATCACACTTGAAAATTTGCTGATTTCACATTTGCGCACTTTTCACGAAATTAGGGCAAAATCTGTCATAATTTCATCAATGTTTTTTTTAATCAGATAGTGCCATTTTCTCAAACTATGCACTCTTAAAAATGAGTTCTTAAAGATGTGCAATATCAGTCATTGCACCATTTCTTCCAAACTGCCTATTTTAAAAAAATTTGAATAAATTACACAATCTTAACCAAAATTGTCAATTTAGACACACTGTTCTGGTTCAAGAAGCAATGTGAAATTTAATAACCTTGGAGTGATTTCTCTAATTTCAACTGGCACTGGGCATTATGTGGGATCAGATCCATAAATGATGCAAGCAGAAAACCAGTTTCCAAATTGTTTGGTTTCTGCATTAGCAGAATTCGTCATGCAGAATGGAGACCTGTAGCCAGCTGGCCAAGATGACCAGTTTGCTAGTGAACTGCTTTGGGCAGTACTGGACAGTATCACGTGTGCTAGCACAAGCAAGGGGGGGGGCATGGAACCAATCAAGTGAGATACTGCTTCACCTTGGACTCCAAGGGGTGTATCTGTCCAAGGGATAGAGAAATGCCACAGCCTAGGTTGTGGCACATTGTTGCAATCATAGAACCCAGCAGCACCTTACATCACTGACTGGGGCTAAATTAAGAATGTGGGAACTACTAACCTGATGCCATTGGCCATTTGTTCTCAGGACACAAACAGATACACATTTAAAAATATATATTTTTAATTATTATCTAATTATGTCTAGAGCAGGGGTGAGATTGACAAATGGGACATTATAAGCAGTGTCAGTGGCTCAGTAGGTAGCACACTCACCTCTGAAGCCGGGAGATCTGAGGGCTGTGGGTTCAGTTCCCACATCTGGCACTTGGGTTAATATCCCAGTACTGACACTGTAGTGCAGCATGAGAGGGGTGCTGCACTTCTGAGGTGCCGTCTTTCGGATGAGACATTAAACTGAGGTCCCATCTGCCTGGATTGGTGGTAGTTCAGGTGGATGTTAACGATCCCATGGCACTTATCGAAAAGAGTAGGAGAATTTCCCTGGTGTCCTGGCCAAATTTCCTTCGTTCACTAAAAATATCACCAACAGCTTAATCTTGTTCAAGGTCAGTTGGCGTTCATCTGTATCCCCCTTCCCCGGGTCATGCCTGAAAATAGGCAGGATTTGTCTAGTGCACTTACCCAGTCAACAAAAATTAAATAAATAAATAAATAAAATTCCTTTACAGTAAACAAATGTTGTCAACTGTTTAGTTCAAGGGGAAGGAAACAGTATTGGGGTCATTCACAACGTGAAAGCCCATGAAGGAGCTTTCAGGTGAGGTATCAGGCTTACTTGTAGGTGTGAGGGTCCTGAGATATAAATAGCTAAATCATCTGCATACTATATCAAAGCAACAGTGATTTCATGGCACCTTGAAACAGAAATTACATCACTGAGGGGCAAATTGTATGCTGTTAATTACAGATTGCCCTGTGACACTTGGATAGCTGGTTCTGATTAAACTATGATTTTTTGTAATATAAAAATGTGTTATTGAGTGTCTCTCATGAGACATGCTGAAACAACCGGTGGAATGACACCCCCTCCCAGGTTTTAGATACAAGGTGTTACCTGGAAGGCCAAGAGATAATTACAGGCTAGAAGAGGCCTAAATTAGGCATCTCCTGTTTATCTAGCTTACTTGCAGCTTGCCAGATGACAGGATAGAAAATATTCATTTTATGACATTTAGAGGAGAAAAACCAGGTTATATCACACTGGTGCAAAGTCAAAAATGTTCCTCTGATGTCTGTAAAAGCAGGATGTTGCTCATGGATGAAAGAAGGACTTAGAAATTAACCTTATTTAATTTTCCTTCTGAGTGATGACGTCCTGGTTGTATAATTTTTATATTCTGACAGAGAGGAGCTAGGTGACCTCATGCAAAGAGGTTGGCAAAGCCAGTTTTGAAACAGTATTCTGTTTTCCACTAAGAGGTACACACGTTTGGGCTCTCTTGACAACAGCATCTGTCTGTCAGCAGTCTTAGAAGAGATACATTAAATATATGTCTAATTGTCTGGCGATATGAATTTTGCACTTTTTTTAAACCTTATTGTTTTAAAGGATTGTATGTTTTTGTGATATATGGTTCTGTATTTACATTTTTTTATCTATTTGTAAGTAAACCTCTACTTTAGAGACTACTTGGTGTGCCTTTGAAATTCTTTTTCTTGACAAGTGAAGCATACATGGTTAAAGTTGACACTGTACAAAGCTTACTGGTTTTACCAAACTGGGAAAAGGTAAGAATTTTTCCTACGGTCTTTCATAGAGTTTTTAAGGGTTCATCTTGTACACCTGATTAGCTGCCTGTAGGCAGAAGATATCTGGCATTTCCCGAAGAGCAGAATTATCTGAGCCTGTACATTGGGTATGCTAGCAAGAGGTTCACAGTTTGAATAATCCAGACTTTGAGACCAAAGGTTGATTCAAACCCACAAAACAGACAAGAGGGTTACCATGTTCTGTTAACTGTTCACAATACTACGCTTGGAGGTTGGCACTCTGGGAGCAGAGGGCCTGACCTGCTGAGTGGAGTTGTGACAGATTGGTTGGCAGCGGTGCGATAATTTTGGTATTACAAGCTTTTATTATTCAGTGTGTCAGACTGAGACCATTAGATCACTTGAAAAGAAAGAAAAAGGCAGTGATTTATTTTTTAAAAAGGAGACAGAACTATATCATTTGGCGTACAGTCAAGTTCCTAACCGTTTTATTTTTTTCTAAAGTGCAAGTCAGAGTAGCCATAGTTAGGGAAGAAGATGGCTTCCAACTACAGAAGGCACACTGTAGACTACTTAAAGCAGTTGTGCGGGAACAGAGGAGTCCCATTCGAGGTGAAAGCCACCCGAGAGAACCTCGTGGATGCCCTAATGGTAGAGATACCCAGAGCATCGAGTCACAGACAGTGACTGAAAAGGACCAAACCTTGACAGTGGCAGGGCTAGCAGCCAGTACAGTGTACAGATCCGATGAGGAGGGCAATAGGGCTAGTGTCAGTGAAAGGCCACAGCAGCAGGGGAAGGTCACCAGTATCCTGGATCCAGAAGTACTCAGGCTCAAATTGAGTTACGCAGAATGGAGCTGGAATTCCAGAGGGAGAGGGACTGAGACCGCCACAAGGCAGAGTGACAACAGTGAGCTGCAGAGGAGAAGAGGGAGCAAGAAAGCTGAGAGGCAGAGCAAGAATGGCAAGACATGGACCGTGAACAGCAGGAGATGGACTATGAGGAGCGTGAGCACCAGAGGCAACATGAACTGGAGAAGCTACGACTCCAACCACCAGCACCAGAGCAGGTAAGTGGCTTGGGTTTAACTGTGACTACAGTACTGGGTTACAAATTGAATTCCAAATTGATAGCTGAATTTAAAGAGGGGGAGGATATGGATGCCTTTTTAAATCCTTTTGAAAAAGTTTGTATTCAGGCTAAAATTCCTAGGGAGCCCTGGAACTTCCAGCTATCCCCGCTACTTACTGGGAAAGCTCAGGATGCATTGGATCAAATGGACAATGAGGACAGTGGTGATTACAGCAAACTTAAAGCTTCACTGTTAAAGAAATTTGAATTAACTGCTGAATCATACAGAGCTAAATTCTTTAAGATCAGGATAAGCCCTGACATGAGCTACAAGGAGCTAGCCAATAAACAACATCAGTTTTTAAATTGTTGGTGGGAAGGAATTGAAGCAAACTCTGTTGACAAAACTGAAAATGTGATTCTGTTAGAGCAGTTTTATTGGGCATGCCCAGCTAAAAACCTGGCTGGAGGACCGAGATCCCAAAACAGTGCAAAAGGCTGCTGAACTCTCTGACTGCTATGCCAAGAGCAGAACTGCTCTGATAGTAAATGGGGTGGGCGTGGCAGTGCAGAAAGTGAAAAGCACGCCTTCAGGGCAGCTAAAACCCTCACTGCCTCTACCAAAACCAGTTAGCCCCAGGTTTCAGAGAAAAGATTTCTCTGAGAAAAGAAATGAATATTGGTTGTGTAAAGAAACTGGGCATATTGCCAGATAGTGTCCCAAAAAGGTGAGCAATACACAACAGGGGGCTAGGAAAGAAGTGGGTTGTTTGTGTGTTCCTGGAAGCATGTCTGTGGACATGAGGGAACACATGCATCCAGTCATGGTGAATGGTGTACAGACGCAAGGGTTAAGGGACACAGGGGTATCCCTGACATTGGTAAAAGGGGATCTAGTAGAGCCTGGTCAGCTTATACCCAATAAATACTTCACTGTACAGGACTTTACTGATGAGGAGGAATCATTGCCCCTCACTAGTGTTCTCCTAGACTGGGGTGAAACAGGGGGAACTGTGCAACAGGTGGCTATAGCCAAAATCTTAGCAGTGGATGTGATCCTGGACAACAATCTGAAATGGGATGGTATGTGCAGTTACCCGAAGCCAAGTGGCAAGGGAAAATTGTAACTCCCTGAACCCCACAGAAGCCATTGTGGAAACCACTGGGAGCTTGGTTCCCCAGCCTGTGTCTCCTGATATGGAGATTAATGAAAAGAGGGTATGAATGTCCCCAGTAGCAGTTAACCACACAGCTACAGAGGGTTATTCCAAAGAGGGAGGGGTGACCCATTGTCAGAGGGTAGGGGTTGACAGTGATCCTGAGTGCCCTGATGCTAGTGCTAGGGACCCTAGTTTAGTGACTGAAGGGGACCTGTCCCATGCCTTGGGAATGTGTGAGGAGTTTGCAGCTGTTCAGAGAAGTGACCATAGTTTACAGAAGCTGAGGGCTTGGGCAGACTCTGACAGAGCACAAGGAGGTGATGGCAAACATAAGGTTATTGGGAAAATGGACTTATGTATACTCAGGCTGTGCAGACAGAGGGAGGGATGCTAGGCAGGCAGCTTGTCATTCCCCAGAGGTATCGTGAGCAGTTGCTCAAGATTGCACATGATATTCCCTTGTCTGATCATCTGGGAATCATGCACACTATGCAGCGGTTGCCCCAGAATTTCTACTGGTCTAACTTCACCTAGCAGGTGAGAGAGTATTGCAGGTCTTGTCACCGGTGCCAAGAAATAGGGAAGGTGGGCAAGAAAACACAAGCCACCATGATTTCATTGCCCATAGTGGAGGAGCCATTCCAGAGGGTGGAAATGGATATTGTGGGGCCTTTAAATGCCCCCAGCTCCTCAGGGAAGAGATTCATCCTGACTGTGGTGGATTATGCCACAGAGGAAGTCGCCCTATCCTCACTGAGGACAGACAAAGTGGCAGATGCTTTACTTGGGATTTTCTCCTGTGTTGGGTGGTCAGGAGGTCATCACCAATTGAGGGGGTTCCTTCATGTTGGATCTGATGAAATGTTTGTGGGAGAAGTGTGGGGTGGTGCAGAGATGCAAGACACTGTATCACCCACAAGCTAATGGGCTTGTGGAAAGATTCAATGGTACCCTGAAGTAAATGCTCTGGGCATTTGCTGAACAGCATGGGAGAGACTGGGAGAAATACCTTCCCCAACTGTTGTTTGCATACAGGGAGATGCCCCAAGAGTCAACAGGATTTCCCCTTTGAACTCTTATATGGATGCCAGGTACATGGGCACCTAGACTTGATCTGGGAGGACTGGGAAGGCAAGCACACCACGCAGGGAACTCCCATTGTGGATTATGTCCTTAGGTTTAGGGAAAGGCTGAAGGAGCTTATGGGGACAGCCCAGAGCAACCTGGCAGCTGCCCAACAGAAACAAAAAGTGTGGTACGACTGCAGAGCCAGAGCTTCCTCATACATGGTGGGTCAGGAGGTCATGGTCCTTATTCCAATCTGGAAAGACAAGCTGCAGGCTGAGTGGGCAGGACCGTACAAAGTAGTTAGTAAGGTAAATGATGTGAACTACATTATAGAGTTGCCTGACAGAAGACAGACAGAAAGGATGTACCGTGTCAACATGATGAAACCATATGCAAACAGGGCTGACATGGTATTAGCAGTGTGTAGTCCTGGGGAGGGGATGGATAAAGGAGACCCCCTTTTGGACTTGCTGGAAGAAAGCAAGAGGAGTCCTCTGTGGAGGCAGTAAAATTGTCTCCCCAGCTGGCTCCAGACCAGGTCCAGGAAGTAAGGGAGGTTTTAGCAGACTTTGCCCCATTGTTTAATGCTAAGCCTGGACTAATCCCCTTAGCAACTCATGATGTGGAGACAGGGACACAGACACCCATACTGCAGACAGCATATCGAGTGTCAGAGGCTGTCCAAAATGACATTAGGAGGGAAGTGGAGCAGATGCTGGGTTTAGGGGTAATCCAGAGATCCCACAGCTCCTGGGCCTCACCCATAGTCCTTGTGCCCAAGCCAGATGACTCTACTTGTTTCTGTGTGGACTGTTATGGACAGAATGCAGTCACAAAGTTAGACGCCCACTCGATGCCCCAGACGGATGAACTCCTGGAGAAGTTGGGATGGACAACCTACCTTATGACCATTGACCTGACCAAGAGGTATTGGCAGGTAGAGTTGATGGACAGAGCCAGGGAGAGGTCAGCCTTCATCACTCTGATAGGCTTATTTTAATTTAAAGTAATGCCTTTCAGAATGAAGAACGCCTCAGCCACTTTCCAAAGGTTGGTGAACCAGGTGTTAAATTTTGCTGAGGAGTACACCTTGGCATACCCGGATGACATTGCCATCTTTAGTACCAGCTGGGAAGAACACCTATCCCACCTTAGGGAAGTGCTGGGAAGGATACAGAGGGTTGGGCTCACTGTCAAAGCCAAGTGCCAGGTGGCCATGGGAGAGGTGGCATACCTCGGGCATGTGGTAGGCTGGGGACAGCTCCTTCCTAACCAAATAAAAATAGAGGTAATCCAGGCATGGCCCAGACCAGAAACACAGAAGCAGGTCAGGAGTTTACTTGGGACAGCAGGGTACTATAGAAAATTTGTACCCAATTACAGTACCCTGGCTGCTCCCCTATCTGACCTGGTAAAGAAAAGGATGCCAAAGAAAATTACCTGGGGAACAGCCTGTGAATAATCCTTTAACAGACTGAAGGAGGCACTGTGCAGTGCTCCTGTTTTGACAAGTCCTGACTATAGGAAACCCTTTATAGTTCAGACTGATGCCTCAGACATGGGTAGTGGGGCAGTACTGAGTCAGACATCCAGTCAATGGAAAGATCACCTGGTGGCATGTCTGAGTAAAAAGTTACCTCCCAGGGAGCAGACATACTCAATTGTGGAAAAGGAGTGTCTTGCCATAGTGTGGGCCCTAAAGAAGTTGGAGCCATACTTGTACGGGCAGCATTTTGTGGTACAGATTGACCACAACCCCCTGGTTTGGCTGACGCAGATGGGAAAAAACAATGGTAGACTGTTAAGATGGAGTCTTGCTTTACAAGGGTATGACATGAAAATTCTACATAGGGCTGGAGTGAAAAATCAGAACTTGGATGGGTTGTCTCGCATCTATGAGGAGTGAACTGATTTGAGAAGCTTATCCCATGCAGGGGATAGAGCCCCCGAATTCAGTCTAGGGAGGAAAGATTGTGATGCTTGAATAGCTGGTTCTGATTAATCTATGATTTTTTGTAATATAAAAATGTGTTATTGAGTGTCTGTCATGAGACATGCTGAAACAGCCTGTGAATGACACCCCCCTCCCAGGTTTTAGATACAAGGTATTACCTGGAAGGCCAAGAGATAATTACAGGCTCAAAGAGGCCTAAATTGAGCATCTCCTGTTTATCTAGCTTAATTGTAGCTTGCCAGGTGACAGGATATAAAATATCCATTTTATGATGTTTAGAGGAGGAAAACCAGGTTATGTCACACTGGTGCAAAGTCAAAAATGTTCCTCTGATGTCTGTAAAAGCAGGATGTTGCTCATGAATGAAAGAAGGACTTAGAAATTAACCTTATTTAATTTTCCAGGGGGCATGCCTTAGACAACTAGTATTGGAACCCACTCGAGATGGAGCAATCTTAAATCTGGTCCTCTCAAATGGAGATGGAGAGTGGATCACAGATGTAGAAGTGGGTAGCCATCTGGGAACTAGTGACCATCGAACAGTATGGTTCACAATAAAAACAGCAATAGAGTCAAGCCACACAAAGGCAAAAGTACTGGACTTCAGGAGGGCTGACTTTGCCAAAATGGGTGAGTGCCTAAGGAATGCACTAGCAAATGGGCAGGAAGGAGGGGCGGAAGAACAATGGAGAATAATAAAAACTGCCATCACAGAGGTAACAAGCCTTTGTGTGAAGCAAATAAACAAAACAAAATTATGTAAGAAACCACTATGGTTCTCAAAGGAGGTGGCAGTGAAGGTTCAAGAGAAAAAGAAAGCATTCAGAAAGTACAAGGAATCACAGAAGGAGCAGGACAGAGAATTGTATCATTTAAAGCAAAAGGAAGCTGGGAAGGCAGTCAGAACAGCAAAGGCCCGAACTGAGGAAAAGATAGCCAACTCAGTTAAGAAGGGGGATAAAACATTTTTAGGTACATCAGGGAGTGAAGGAAGACTAGGGAGGGATAGTGAGGCTTAATAAAGGGGAGGAGGGTGGGCAGAGGGTGACGGTGAAAAGGCAGAGATACTAAACAAATATTTTTGCTCAGTATTTACAAATGAAGAGGGGGAGGTACCAAAAACAAACAATAGAAACACTCTGGATACAGAAGTTGATACCAGCCCATTTACAGAAGAAAGGGTTCTGAAAGAACTCTTAAAACTGAAGGTGGACAAAGCAATGGGGCCTGATGGGATTCATCCCAGAATTCTAAAAGAACTAAGGGTAGAACTAGTGACACCACTGACTACCCTCTTTAACAAATCATGGGAGGATGGGGTGGTACCTGAGGACTGGAGGAGGGCAGATGTGATTCCCCTTCACAAAAGTGGGAGCAGAGCAGAAGCAGGAAACTACAGACCTGTTAGTTTAACCTCAGTGATAGGGAAAATGATGGAATCACTTCTGAAGGAAAGAATTGTCGAGTACCTAGAGGCCAGAGGGGCACAGGACCCAAGGCAGCGAGGATTCACAGCAGGAAGGTCATGCCAGATGAGTTTAATAGATTTCTTTGACTGGGTGACCAAAGTAATAGATCAGGGAAGGGCTGTGGACATGGCCTACCTAGACTTTAGCAAGGCATTTGACTCAGTCCCACACAAAAGATTAATATACAAGTTTGCCAGCCTGGGAGTGGGTCCCAAGATGATAGCCTGGGTAAAGAATTGGCTGGAGAATAGGACACAGAGAGTAACAGTAAATGGAGTCCACTCTGAAGAAAGGGGGTTACTAGTGGGGTGCCGCAGGGTTCAGTATTAGGACCAGTCCTCTTCAATGTCTTTGTAAGTGACATTGCAGAGGGACTGGAAGGAAAAGTATGTCTCTTTGCAGATGACACAAAGATCTTCAATAGAGTTGATGCACAAAGTGGGGGTGGAAAGGATGAGAAGGGACTTGGCAAGTTTAGAGGAATGGTCAAATGTATGGCAGCTTAGATTTAATGCTAAGAAGTGCAAGGTAATGCACTTGGGAAACAAAAACCCAGGGGAAGAGTACACAATGGGGGGTGAGATACTAACAACAACAAAAATGGAAAGGGACCTGGGGGTAATCATATAAGATGACTTAAAGGTGGGCAAGCAATGTGAGAGGGCAGTAAGGAGGGCTGGGGTATACTGGGATGCATAGGGAGAAGCATCACCAGTAGAAAACAGGAAGTTGTTATCCCTCTGTACAGACAGCTGGTGAGACCCCATCTGGAGTACTGTGTGCAGTTCTGGAGACCCAATCTCCAAGAGAACATAGACAAGATGGAAGCTGTCCAGAGGAGGGCCACTAAAATGGTGCAGGGTCTGCACCGGAAGACATATGAAGAGAGACTAAAGGAGCTTAATATGTATAGCCTCGAGGAAAGGAGGAAGAAGGGGACATGATAGAAACTTTCAAGTACCTCAGGGGAATAAACAAAGTCCAAGAGGGTAGCATCTTTCAAAAAAAGAGGTGTGCAAGAACAAGGGGGCACAATTTGAAGATGGGGGGTGGCTCTGAGGTAATGTAAGGAAGTATTTTTTTACAGAGAGGGTTGTGGATGCATGGAACGGCCTTCCGGAGGAGGTTGTGGAGTCAAAAACAGTGGTTGAATTCAAGCATGCATGGGACAGCCAAAAGGCAATTCTAGGGGGTTGGGGTAGAAAGAAGTAGGCTGCTGGTTAACTAGGATCTGCAGCTTATCATTAGGTAGGGAAATGGGCAGACTGTGTGGGCCAAGCGGTCCTTGTCTGCTGTCAAATTCAATGTTTCTATGTTTCCTTCTAAGTGATGACATTCTGGTTGTATAACTTTTATATTCTGAAAGGGAGGAGCTAGGTGACCTCATGCAAAGAGGTTGGCAAAGCCAGTTTTAAAACAGTATTCTGTTTTCCACTAAGAGACACACATGTTTGGACTCGCTTAACAACAACATCTGCCTATCAGCACTCTTAGAAGAGATACGTTAGATATGTCTAATTGTCTGGTGGTAGGAATTTTGCACTTTTTTTTAAATCTTATTGTTTTAAATGATTGTATGTCTTTATGATATATGGTTCTGTATTTACATTTTACATTTTTTATCTATTTTTAAGTAAACCTATACTTTAGAGACTACTTGGTGTGCCTTTGAAATTATTTTTCTTGACAAGTGAAACATGCGTGATTAAAGTTGACACTGTACAAAGCTTACTGGTTTTACCAAACTGGGAAAAGGTAAGAATTGTTCCTACGGTCTTTCATAGAGTTTTTAAGGGTTCATCTTGTACATCTGGTTAGGTACCTGTAGGCGGATGATATCTGGCATCCCCCGAAGAGCAGAATTATCTGAGCCTCTACATTGGGCACGCTAGCAAGAGGTTCACAGTTTGAATCCCTTCAGACTTTGAGACCAAAGGTTGATTTGAACCACAAAGCAGACAGGAGGGTTACCCTGTTCTGTTTACTGTTCACAATACTACGCTCGGAGGTTGGCACTGTGGGAGCAGAGGGCCTGACCTACTGAGTGGGGTTGTGCCATGCTCCATACAGATTTCTGATCAGAGAGTCCATGAAATGGTTGCTACCTTGATTTGGTTTACAAATGATTTAGACATTTATATCTCAGTCTCCTAACATAAGCCCAGTATCTCGTTTAACATATATTTTCAAAATTTGAGTAACCCCAGAATAATTATTTCCCCTTTAACAGCATTTTTCATCTTCAGTTAATAAAGTAATTCTGTGGAGAAGGGTGCCTTAAGTTGTCTTTTCTGTGAAGGCATGTTCCGTGCATATCAACAATCTACACAGTGCTTACTATACCTCAAAACATGGATATATTTTACCTATTACTTATTTTATTTGCTTATTTATTTATTTTTACCTGGCAGGTAAACTGAACTGAATGACCAGGGGCTGCTCTGAGGGCAGTGGGGGAATCTAGAGGTGGTGAAGAGTGTAACCACACACCCCATTGTAACTTACTTACTGCTGCATTTCACTTTGTTGAAGAAGTCTGATTTATTGATTGTACAAAACTTTATACAGTATTCAAAACTATAGATTACACATGTATTTTCTATTAAAAATGTAGTGAACAATATAATAGCAGACAATATAAAGGATTGAAACGACATTACAAAAATTGCATATCACCTATGCACACCACCCCAGCACGCCCCATTGTAAAATCATGGGTCCACCACTGTCCAAGGGGGGTAGGAAGGCTGAAGCCCTCACCCTAAAATTCTATTTTTCAAATTATCCTGGTTGAGCTAAGTGTCTCTCCCCACCCCCAACCCCCTCCCCCCACTTTAGATCTGGAGCCTGCCATATGAAGGACTCATTTCCAGGTGCATGGGGAGGAGGTTAACTGTTGGAGACTCATCATTTTAGCAATGGTCAGTGCATCTGTACAGGTTATAAAAGGTTCCCCAATACAGTGCAATAACTCAAAGTAGGCAGGCACATGTCTCAGAAACGCCAAGCCCCCACCCCACCCCACCCCACAGACACACACAGGCACATATAGCCCAGAAATGTAATTGCACTTATTGGTGCTTATAGCATATTACAACTGCACAGAGTTTCATGTGTAGGTGTTTAAACTTATTTTTTAACGTCTGACCCCATGCAGCAGTTCTGTCAAGGTCACACATCTTGAGAGTTTGCTGTTAGTGCTTTCATGGCTGCCTTACATGGGTACAGCTGCCGATTTACTGAGATTTGTTACTCAGTTTATATGAATCGAATTTGCAAATTCGTGTAGGGGATTACATAGATCTGTAGCAAAAGGAACCGTCTGTGGAACATGGATGTGGAATGCATACAATGCACAGAGTATTAAACTATGACATAGCAGTAGTGTTATTTGTATTCCTTATTCTGAATAAGGCTGGCCATGTACCCGCACCTGCTAACGTGTACTCTGGAGTCGGACAAAGAATGTTTTCTTTTCTTTTCTTTTTCTTTTCTTTTATTTTCTTCTCCTCCTCCCTCCCTTCCTTCCCAATTTACACAACTCAGCTGAGATGCAACATATTTTTCAATATGGTTCTGCTTCTACCCATGTGTGCAGCTTGGTGGACTAGAGCACTGGAAGGAGGTTATGTGACTTTCCCTAGGTCCCAGTATTTGGTGCTAGTGGTGGTGCACCTGCGATATCATAGTTCCCAGAAACAAGTGCTTTATCTACTAGACTATAGGGCCTCCAGGATAATCGGGTTTAGAGTTCTGTTAAGGAAGTACTTTCATCGCCTTTTTAAGAAATCGAGTATGTCCAGTGACACTAACAAACATTGTCTATTATAACGTGTTTGTGTGTGTGTGCTGGTGGTTCGGAGGGAAGGGTGTCATGGTCTAATTTCTCACACATGCAGATTGGTTCACTGTGACTCCTTTTCTATCACTTTCCCGAAGACGAAACAAATTGCGAACTTCTACCCAGATCACTAGCAGAAAAATATGCTTCTACACACACACACACACACACGCAACGCATGCCCTATATATTTTAAAGAAATGTGCCATAGTCCCTTCAAGCAGCATACAATCCTACAAGGTTTATATAAAGAAAAATACTAGTTGGAAACATTATGCACCTTTATAGTGGTAAGCTCAGCAACTGACAAAAAAGAACCCGTTCATGGCACCCTGAGATTGCATGTGTATGTATATATATATATATAGAGAGAGAGAGAGAGATTAATTTTTTTAGTCACACAAGTCAATAAATGTGGCGCACCAGACGTTTTTGTTTTCTCTTTTCTCAAAATGTGTACCCTTGAGGTGACTCTATTGAGCGGTGCACATTTAGATTCCTATCGTGGATGTACCGGATTATAACACATATACCTAGTGGTAAACTGCACCGCATCACACCAGAATGATAACTTTTATCTTGGTATGACAAGGGGCAGAATCTTTGAAAACTTCAAACCAAATAGTTGAGGAATGAAATGAAAAGTAAGGGGGGATCTCAAAACACAACACAAAAGAAAAATGTACGTTTAAAACAAATAATACAGGTAAATACAAATAAAGTCACAGCCATTATCATTTAACATACCCTGCTGACGCCTAAGTCTATTTCTGACTATAGGGGCAGGTTATTTGTTTGGGCTGATAACCATATTGTCCAAAAACGTTAGGTATTGCGGATAACCAGAATGTATCTGAAAAGTTTCATTATTGTCAGGATGGAATTAGGCTGCGCGGAATAAATTAATAAGAGATGAGGGTTTATAGATCCGTGCGCCCCTGTCAGTGGCAGATACAGAGTCACTATCTATATCGGAAAGGTAAACGACAGATAAAATTGTGACCGATAGCTCTTGGTTGGCTGTTCATTTATTGATAATATGATTTGCTGTTTGTCACCATAATTGTTGTTATGAGGGTTTATGAGGCCTGGGACTGGCAGAACTTTAAACACATTTGTCTAGTTTTCTGCTGTTTTAGTGTGAAAACTCGTAGATCTTTAATTTACAAATGTGGATATATGAGACATGGAGTGTGGTATGTAAATGAAGGAATGGGTGGAAGTTACTACGTTCGCAAATAATTGCTGAAAGAAATATGCAAGTGACCTTTGAAGATCAGTCTTAAGAGTCACTTAATTTTTAAAACTGTTTAAATTGTTCCATCTATTCGGTTTACATGATTCATTTGCATAACGGTGACATTGAATCCCGTAAAATAAATAATAAAATAAAAAGGAACCAGAGAGTTGTATTCTAGTCTGAATTAAACACTCCAACAACTTTTTCTGTAATATATATATATATATAGTTGCAAAAGTAAGATGGTTTAAATGGGAGAATATTTCATCCATAACGAGAAGATAAAAGTATCTACAGTACATATTTATGTTTTGTTTGTTCTGTTTGGAAACAGTTTTTTTTCTACTGCTGAAAACATTAGTGTGTGTGTGTGTGTCTGTTGGTAGTTATAATTTGTCAAACTGCCACTGAATTAGTGCTTTATGCTAATGACGACAAACTTATTGACTCAGGGTTAGGCAGTGACCGGGTCAGTTCTGTCCTAAGGCAAGTCAAAGGTCAAAAGGTCAGGGGTGAGCCAAAGAGTAACCTAATATGAATTTTTTTTTTTTTTTGCATGAACTACTGCACCCTATGTATGTAAAGCATCTCAGAACCAAGAGTTGATCTGGTATCTATTGCTGAATTCACTTATTTTTCTTGGCTCATCTTCTTTATACCTGCTAGAACCAAATTTTGACAAAAATGTAATTACCTCCATCCTACCTTCTCCGTGACTGGTAGATTTAAATTTATGGTATATACTTCTGGGTGTTTGCTTTATCCTGAGTTTGAGAAAGCTAATTTGAAATATTGACCTTCCTAATGCTGGAGTTCTACTTAGGGAGAAAAAAAAAAAAGACAAGATAAAAAAAACTAAATGGTGCTGCGATTGCATACTCTGTGCTTTGCCTACCTTGTCTGTACCCATAAGCACATGAACTTATATATTTTTTTGTTTTGTTATTATTATTATTTTTTTTTTTTCGCAGTATCTTTGTAGCAACTAAATGTAATCGGGATTCCACAGTGGCAAAAGCATCAGACAAGCAATGGTGAAGCTAAAATAATACCGTTTATTTCTACATTCTTCTTTTCATCAATTTATCAAGGAAAAAAAACCCGTATAATCCTTTTGATAGTCATGGCAAAACAGAGGTAGAACTTGCTGACGTATTTCACGATGTGTTCTTGTTGTAGATTTCTAGACACACATTCAAAACAATTCTACAGCCATTTTATTTGGCATACAATATTCCATGTTCTTTTTGCAATATTTCCAATACCCCATCTTCAATAATATATGTTAATGTTTTGTTTTTTGTATTTGGCTGCAATTATGCTGCAAGGCTGCTAATTTCAAGCAGCAATGCGAAGTTTTACTCTTTGGGGTTACATCGCAATGGGGCTAATCCAGGGAAGGCCATGTCCATAAATACATACAATAATAAATACACGAATAAATAAATGTATTGCCTAATAATAGCAATTCAATACACTTAATTTTTTTTTCTCCGAGTATTTCTTGCAATTCTAAAATCTGGAACTCAGCAAACTCTGCAAAATATTCAGGAGCAAGTGCTGGCCTTACTTTATAGCATAAATTCTACAGCTTTCAGAATTCTTTCCTTTTAAAGATGAGTAGGGGGTGTATTGCAAAAAGAAGTGTTTCACACATGTTTTCGTTTCAAATACTTTATCCAAATTTGTCTGGGCTTAATGAGAATTTATTCTACATTCCCACGTCCACCATTAATGGAATAAAGATTAACTTTTTCGTTTTATGAAATAAACGTCAGCACTGGCTAAAGTAATAACCCTGTAGATCCTTATATAGTGCACAACAAAAAGTACAATTCATAGACTTTTTGTCAGGAGACATTCAATATAGGTAGGGTACGTCAAGATACAGTTGATACTTATGGAACATGTATTTGGGGTCATTTTCAATTAGTAAGGGAAGTACTGTACTACATATATGAAAACTCACAGAAATGACACTAAAGGCAACAGCAAGAAGGATTGTCTCTCTGCTATCCTAAAATACTAATTTATGAGAGAGTATATGCATATAGACATCAATGCTATAATTGGACCAGTTGATATACAGTATTTACACTTCAGTGATGGGTGTCTAAAACTTTAGGTTTGCTCTGACAACCATGTTAAAATATCAAGATATTTCCAGCTTCGTTTTTATAGGGAACCTTTTAAATAAATCACGTTCTACAATTACGAAGTGTAATTAGAGTTAAAAAATATATGTGTGTGTTTAGATAAACATGGCAATATAAGAAGAGATATGTAGCTAACCTCCAGATATCATGATTGTGTGTGTGTGTGTGTGTGGTCGTAATAGATGTTAGTTTATTCACAGTGGAGTACTGAACCAGTCAGACAGCAGCTTTCATGATGGTCACATCACAATTGAGGGTGCAGCACTTGTCTGAAGTCAGTAACTGAAATAAAACAAACAGTTCAGGTCTAAGAGCCATAACTAGTAAACTGATGCTGTATAAATCAAAGTAAAATCTGCAATGTATCATCACGTGTGGCTGGGAGTGGGCAGAACTTTCATAACTCGCTCTTAGTTTAGCCACCCTGAGTTATGGTCCGCACTCAGCATGGGGTGGGATCCAAATGAAGATCTCTGAGGGCTTCTTCATGGAAATGGTGGTGGATAAGGGGAATAAGCTATCTAAGTAGTATAGACAAAACAGATCAGCAGCTTCAAGCAGGAATGGGACAGGCTGATGGGTTTGGTTAGGGTGTGTGTGTGTTGTGGTGGTGGGGGGGGGGGCAGTAGGGAAGGACAGGATTGCCAGTAGGGCAAGGTAGAATAGTTAGGTAGGGTGGGCAGACTGGATGGGCCAAGTCTGTGTGTGTGTGTGTGTGTGTGTGTGTGTGTGTGTGTGTGTGTGTGTTTTATTGTTTTACTTCTCCCTTTGCATATTAATTGCTACCTTCAAAATGGTCCTCTGGACCATCGCCCTAACAATCGTTTACACAAACAAACAAAAAAGGTCTTGCCTATTGATCCTGTGTCTGCAAAGTGCAAACCTTTGATTGTTAAAGAAGATAGGTTTCACAAAAGGAAGTGCTTGTATATTTAAGAACAGGACAACAGGAGCCCCTCCCCCCCCCCATACAGTTCTAAAATTGCGCCTGTGTTGGGGGAGGGGGCATAAAAGTAAATAAATTAAATGGGGGTGGGGTGGAGAAGAGCAGTGAATGAAAGTACTGGGGTTAACGTTCCAACCAAATGGGACCATGTCACGTGAAGTATTGTACTTGAGGATTTCTCACTTTTTCAGTAAACTCTGAGTTCATATCTAAACATTTTCAGATGTTGTTTTTATATATAGTCTATTTCTTTGGACTTCGTTCTTTATTTAAGCAATAAGGCATGGCAAGGGGTTATGTTAATGGTCTGTTAATCACCCTCTAGGGGTGTAATGTGGCACGAGGCATAGCCAAGTGCTACATGCCTCTAGAGGGTGATTAACTGACCATTAACATAACCCCTGGGAGTGCCTTATTGCTATTATAATAAAAACGTTTTTAAATAGTGTTAAACCTTGTTCAGCATGTGATTAGGTTGTACATGTATGTTAATCAAAGATTAACATAGGGCTGATAGAATGTTTGCAACGAATCAGAAAGCTCTATTTCTCAGACCCTTTTTATAATACTGGATAACATTGTATGGGACCAGGATGTCTGCCCCTTGGAGTTTATCTGTTTTTACTTCTTATTATTTTACTGAAGTCATAATCCTCTGTTTGTGACCTCCCAATGTGTTGCTGTTGGAATGGTAATGTCATAAGCAGCAGCTTGTGACTTCAGTTTAAGATTAAGTAGGATTAGACCGATGGTAGGGGAGGGATCATGTAGCTGGATAACTAAATAGCCTAGTAATGAAGAATAAAAGGAACATAAATACATACAAATCAAACATAAGTGGTCTATTTTTTTTTTGTTTTTCCCCCAGAAAGTAGAAGACTCATTTTTAAGGCATTTTGACATAATTTTCAGACAAGTAAGCATTTTACTCACAACCTAGTTTAGACTTGAAGTATTCTAAAGTGCATGTGGGTGGCAAAAAAACAAAACAAAACAAAAAGCATGTTTCTTTAGTACAGTATCGCTTCTGTCTTATTCCACCTGTCCTTTCCAACACCTTCCTAATAAACTGGAGGGTGGCAGTTCACTAAACGGGGTGTGTAGTAACTATAGGTTCTACTGTGTAAATAAAACAGTTGCCAAAACCTCAACCATTGGAAATATCTTGACATTTCATTATTTCAGCTGTTATGCACATTATTTTTGACAACAAATGTTTGATTGTTGTTGTCAGCTTGAGGAAAACTAAAGGTTAAAAATCCTTTGCAACATTTTTTTTTGTACTGGCATCATCAGTTGTCCCAGTACACTAGGGGGCTTTGGTATTGTATGAGTGCATTTCTCGCTTCTATTTATGAAAAAACATAGAGATTTTTTTTTTGTTAGTCAAAAGGAAGTGTATTCAAAGTCCAGTCTCGCAGTCACAGCGGAGGGGTGGGGAGTTCGACGCTGGTGGTGGATGGGGAGGGGGCAGGGGACATGCTGTCCGATTTATCAGAAGGAGAGTCCTCTCCACTAATGAAAGCAGTCCCCGCTCCAGTCAGTCCTTCCCTCTCTCTCTTCTTCTGTTTCATACGACGGTTCTGGAACCAGATCTTCACCTGGGTCTCGTTGAGTTGCAGGGCCGACGCGATCTCCACCCTTCTGGCCCGGGTCAGGTACTTGTTGAAGTGGAATTCTTTTTCCAGCTCCGTCAGTTGCTTGGTGGTGAAGTTGGTCCTTGCAGTGGCCCCTG
Organism: Neoceratodus forsteri; assembly: GCA_016271365.2. Classification (NCBI taxonomy): domain Eukaryota; kingdom Metazoa; phylum Chordata; order Ceratodontiformes; family Ceratodontidae; genus Neoceratodus; species Neoceratodus forsteri. The sequence goes on along the minus strand of JADMNL010000036.1, from coordinate 62,390,917 downwards.
TGATGTCTCCGGGGAACCCGCACTCTCCAGGTTTCACTAAACAAAAAGTGGGACATAATTTGAGAAACTGTCCACACTCATAACCTAAAGCCACCAATCAGTTATGAAGGTCTTGCCAACAGTGTTATAAATGTGCAGTCCCACCACATGCTATTATATAATTCATGGATGGGGACTTTTCTCCATACAAACGGCTATTGTTTATTTCCCTATATAACTGTAACTTAACGATCAATTAAAACTATACACATGCACTGTTAAAATTATATACCTTTACTATTCAATTAGAAGTATATACCTTCACTAATAAAAGGTATATACCTACACTACATTACACCCCATGGGACAATCCTAATAACACAACACATCATTAGGAAGCTAGCCAAACCAATTAACAAGCTGCAAAAGAACCTGAAAAAAAAAGACACTTACATAAAAGTCTCCCAAAACCCAGAAATCCCCCAAGCTCCTACCATTCCCTCCCTGCTGCAAGATGCATTCAGATGCCATAATGCAAAAATACCATCTTCATAAAAATAACTATCCTAATGTATTGTAGTCAACAAACAAGGGGTAAGGGTGGCAAACCCGGAAGTATGCCCATCTCCGGGGCTAATTAGAGCTATAAGATTTAGAGCTGGAAGGGTATTTTGTATTATTTCACCTGAAGGCATCTTACCACAAAGAGGGAAAGGTGTGTAGTGAGTGCAGGAAGGAGTCTGGCGGATTTCTGGGTTTGGGAGGGTTTTGTGTAGGTGTCTTTTTTCCATGTTCTTTTGCAGCTTGTTAACTGGTTTGGCTAGCTTCCTAATGATGTGTTAACTGTGTTATTAGTATTGTTCCCTAGGGTATAATGTAGTGGTGGTGTATACTTTTTATTAGTACAGGTATATATTTTCAATTGTTTGATTGGTGTATGTATATAGTTTTAATTGATAATTTAGTTACAGGTGCACAGGGACATTAACAATGACCTTTTGAATGGGTACAATTCCCCATCCATGTATTATATGTGTTTTGTAACTTACTTTGGCAGCAACAGTGGGCTTCTCCACTATAAAAAAACAGCAACAAAAAGTTTGCATCAGCAGAACTCAGTTGTATAAGTATTACATTCTAAAACGCTTGAATTTCAGCCTATTGCACTGTTCATCACCAAGGATATTACTGTGCAAACAGGACCTGTTCCCCTTGCAGTTCATCTACAGCTGCATGAAACTTATTTAGGAGCTGAAGTTATGCCCAGCCTGTGACATCACAGTCATTGCCACAGCACCAGACCATGATGTCACAAACTGGGGAGTACCACTTCGGCTCCAGATCATGCCTGGGCTGGAAATTTACTGCAAGGGATACAGATCCAGGGTTCATGACACATGCTGTTAATGGCAAAGAAAATAATTGCTCCCAATTCAAAACAGTTGGAATGTTGTGTATCCGAGTACTGGAGCTGCGGTTCTTTCCCGAACTCTCTTATTAAAGTCAGTGATTTTTATTTAAAAAAAAAAACAAAAAAAAACCAACATAAGATTACAAACAGAGAAACATATTGAACACACAGTATTTTGCTGGTTCATGTGGAGTTATAACGCTTGTCATTCTCTGTGTTTTGATCCCACATTTAACGTGGAAATATCATAACATGGAACAGGCATATGGGATTAGTTAAAAAAAAAGGATGGTGACCCAAAAAGTGGGGGATCGGTATAGCCACTAGGGTCAGTATAGAGGAATTAGGGATGGTGTACCGACTGAATGGGCTTTTTTCTGTTGACACTGACCACCTCTCTGTGTTTGAAATTAAATGATGTGTTCTTTTCTGCAAGAAGATACACTGTATCCCAACGATCTGAAAAATAACCGGGAGTTAACTAATTTATTCACCGCTAGCGTGCTATACACTGCATATTACTCTGGGTTTGAGGCTTTATTTTGAGTGGGTGTGGCACCATGTAGTCTGGGGAGATACACTTAGCTAAACTACAGGTGCGTGACTGGTCAGCAGGCAGAGGAAATGGCATTGCTGTGCTTCTACCGTTCACAGCCTTTCTGTTTCTACTAACGCTTTCTATTGGGTATAGATGAAACTATCATTAACTTATTAGCATACAGTGTAACATGGCTGTTTTGATAATTTCATAACCAAATGTAACGCACGGTTTTTCTGGAAATCCTTGTTTCTGATAGGCTAAGGGAGACCTCGGATGTGAGGTTGCCTGTCTTGAGTGGGCAGTCAGGACTGTCCAGAGGCCAGGTGCGCCAGCTGGCTTTCGTTTAAAAATTAGCACAACTGGCAACTCAGTGCATCTAATATGTTAATAAAAAGTAAATAAAAAGACTACCACATGGCCCCGTCATTTCCTGGTCACTTTTAAATGCTACTCGCTGCATTGAAAACATGACTGTGTGTGTGTGTGCGTGTGTGTTTAGTTCTCTTGTCAGTGTCAGTTTGCTGCACATACTTAAATGTCAGAATGCTATTTGGTGACTCCGAGGTAACCTCAGAAACAACAGCCTCTGTCTAGTTTTAGTCATTTCGGAGGAATATAGATTGTCTACTAGAATAAATGAACTCGAACCGAACCAATTAACATTTGCATCTCATTTTCGAAAAACATATATTCGGCACTGCTGCTGATAATATATTGCCAAATCAGCTCTGCAATGTTTTTTGAATATTTAGCCAGAATGACTCTGGTATACCCGGTGCCATCTTCTCTGTCAGTGTTCAGAAGGAGCATTAGATTTGACTTAAGTCTAATGTAGGTGACTTAAGGACTCTCCGAGTGCTATAAAACATCCTTAATGCTAAAACAGAAGGAAACCATGCATCATGGAGACAAGGGGAAGTAAGGAACCATTATATAAATGGTAAACATGATCAATCTTAGCTGAGGAGCCTACGGTTTACCACAATAGTGCATTATTTTGTTTGCAGAAAGCTTGATGCACCAGGCTTGGAAAAAGGGCCCTGCTCTTTAGGAGTTCCAGGCCGTTTTCTGCCTCATCAGCAAACAGTATCACTGACAAACTAAAATACATTACTTACACATCTTCCGAGTGAAAACGCAAGCCTTTGCATTCAGTGTTCTTCACTAAACACAGCATCATCTAAACCTGTTTCAGTGTTTGGGGGGAGGAGGCTGTGTCACTCAACGGGGCTTTAGACAAAGAAACCAAAACTAGGACTAGGCTTTTTAGATGGGTTGCTCTCTTCCTCTGCCTGTGTCTTACTGTATGTCTTTCCCTCAAGAGCTGTTGCATTAGTTCATAGGACAGAGGAGACGGAATACAAACACACACTCCATCGACGCTCTCAAAGAAGTTCTGCGTGTTGCCAGTAACTTTGCAAAGTTGTGGGAAAAATATTAATATCATATTTACCAGTCACACATCAGGAGGTGAGTAACTACCCATCTGACAACAAGATATGTAATATATACAGCGAGCCAAGCACCCACAGGCGACAGGAGCACTGGGCTGAAATAAAGGAAAGTGCTGGTAGTCATTTAGTGAGACACTTCCCTCCAATAGGTAAAAAGTTTCATTTTCAGTCAGTTTACTGAGATTTTCCCTTATTTCGTTTTGCTTGGGTCCAGTGACACATCAGACAACCTATATTTAAAACTGTGCTCAGAATTATTGTTGGAAATCTCTTTCCCAATACTTTATTTATTTTAATTGTTTGCAGACCAGACAAGTGTTACTGGGATAAGTAGCAACCCCCGGTTCAAGGAGTATCCTGGAGGAGGGCATAGTATGTTACAGGCACATATTTTTAATAACGTAGTTGATTTAAAAGAATGCTTCTCAGAGTACTATATCTGTACTTGTTTGCCCACTATATTTCTCTTCCTGTTTTCTGTCAATCTTTCTCACAGAGACCACTTGTGAAATTCGAAATGACCGGTAAAGGGAGCGCTTATTGGGTGTTGAAATCGTTTACCTCGTGTGTCAAGTTTCAAACCGACGAGAGAAATGTCCGTTGAAGGCAGAATGTACTAGCAGGAGGGCTGTGAGAATTACAATGGGTTGGGGTCAACATTTCAAGAGTTTTTTTTTTTTTTTTTAAGGCACTGGCTTGAAACTTGACAACTGGACCTTGCTATGTGTGTGTGTTTGTGCGTGTATGTGTGTGTGTGTGTGGGGGGTAGATTACATCATAACAAAACGCAATTTCATGGTTCTTTGGTTATCATAATACACCGGCAATGCTGATCAGTATATATGTCAACATGGATCGCTGAAGAAAAATATAGACAATTTAAAAGTATTATTTTAGGTATGTAACTTACACTAGGTCGCGCCTGAAAAGGGGACATAAGTTTTAGTCAGCCTACCCAGTTACCAAAATCCAATAAACAATGAAGGTATTTTACAATAAAACACGTACTGTGTGGCCGGGTCTGCCTATGCGATAATATAAAGGCATAACATAAGTAGGTACAAACAGGGTGAAGGCAGATATAATTTTATTCCTGAAAATCACAGACTTAGGTGTCTTGTTAGTATCTTACTACGGTTGAATTTAAAGTTAAAATCTGATCTATGCTCTGCTCCTAACTTGTTTTAATCACACCAGAATAGTAACATAGTTTGAGGTTTATATGCCTATTTTGTTGCTTTTGGAATTTTTAGTGCAATACCCAAACTGAAGAATGTGCCGGGGAAGTTTGAAAATGTTTTGTTTCTGAGTTTAGCAATATCAGTTTTAAAGAACAAAGCGCACACGACTTCTGCACACAAACACGATTTCTGCACACATACACGCATTTATCTCCGAAAGATCTGGCGAATTTCTTTACAATTTATATTTTATTTTGCCAGCAAGTCAAACTTTTCTTCCTTAGACTTCCTGTTAAAACACACTCAAAAGTACAACACTTTGAACAATTCGATTTTAAATTAATAAGCACCAGGGATTTTTAAAGAAACGAAATACTACACGCCGTGAAAATAAAACTACAGTTGTATTTTGTGGGAGAGATTGGGATTTATTTTTCCCGTGGGCTAAATTGAACTTGATAAGTTACAAAGTCGTAATAATTCCACCGCTTTTTGGTACAGTGTATATAAGTTATGATCAAGCGGCTGCCAAACTACCCCAGAGCTAACACAGTGATAAATGAAGCCCCCGTTTCCCCTCCCCTCGCCTCAGCCACGACTGATACTGTCCCTTTAAATCTTTGTTTAAAACTCTCACCTGTTCGGGGAGGATTTCTTTTCACTTTCATCCAGTCAAAAGTTTTGGTCGCTCCATAGACGTCTTGAGAAGAATGCTCCCTCTCCCCTTGGGGTAGTGTGGGGTTACAGTTGGCTAGGGGCAGACCCGTCCCATCCTGCAGCCCACACGTCTCATATTGGTCTATTAGCTGCCCCCCATAGCGATGGTGTCCACTGGGGCCGGCCGGATACCCAGAGCTGGGGGCAAAGCTCCCGGCAGTGAAATCAATGTCCAGGCTGGCTTGGTAGGGATGGAGGTAGGCTGCATTGTAACCTTGAGGGGAGAAGGCAGATCTGGCAGGCTGATTCGGATTGTACGAGACAGTAACTCCACTGGCCGGGTAATTACCTGAAGAGCAGTGGAACTGGTGTTGACTGGATGGAGAATGGAGATGTGATGAATGATGACCCACCGCTGCATGCAGGTCCCTTCCAACGACATAACGTCTTTCCCCGCCACAGTTGACGTTGTATGGCCTCTGTTGCAAGTGATGGAGCCTTTGCTCTCCAGAGTAAGTTCCTGAATAGTGAGCACCGGTCTCCCCACTGCACACCAACTCTGGGTAAGTATTCATCCTTCCAGCATTCTCCACACCCAAGCCAGAACTCTACCCCCCTACACTCTGAGTCTGGCCTTGTTAACCATGTCAGTTTGGACACTTCCTCCTGGAGCCAGGGGAGAACGGCAACAAGAAATTCGATATATTGGCAGGGCGGTCACGTGAGCGCCTTTTGGCCAATGGCCAGGGTTCACTGGAGAGGACTGTTTGATGAGATAATGGCAGCAATTTGTAACTTTCAGTCTCTTCTCTCTGTGGAGAAACGCAGTGGAGGAAATCTTAAGACACAGTTATTATCAAGAAATCTCTGAGGCCTGCAATGTAGCCTGTGTTAGCATCCAAAGTTGGGCTGGAAATCCCAGGCGTTTATCTGTAAGAGGTAAGCCGTTTGCATAATAGTTGAAATATGCCGAGTGTAGCTGAGACTTCGGGACACGCGCATGCTTGTTTTTTAGCCTTATTATAATGCGTTTAGTAGGGGACTCATGGAGCCTTGCGCCATATCTACAAGTTATATAATGCTACATGTTTAATACAGTATATCTGCAGTTTCTAATAAATCCGCAGTTTTCTTTGCAGCATCTGGTGGACATGACCTTCACAGTTTAGCTGGGGTCACCGATAAAGCGAATCTGTCTGTAAGCCAGACCTTCAACAGCTGCATCATAACTGGCAGAACATTAATGTTTAGCAGGGATGCAATGGGTGGGCGAGACTTTTGAAATGTTTCGTGAGCTGGTTTTCATTATTGAGCGTTGTAATGGCATAATTGGTATTCCTTACAGTTAAGAATCAGTTCATGCTGGCGGTGGGGGAGGGGATAGAACGCGAAAGGGAGAAAGCATGCATTTTCTTTTTTATATACTCCTGTTTCACTGGGAGGCTGATCAATTTTCCACTGAGCACAGCAGTGTGGAGGAATTCTCCCATTGCTAAGAAAACACCAGGTATAATTTGAAACGAGACCTGCACTGCTTTTCTACAGACCAGTTAGAGGACTAGTTACCCCAGTCACTCTGTCACTATGTTAGGACAAAGTTCATGTTTTCTTAATTGGCACCTCTAGTCACAGACCACTCAAGGCCACTTAAGCCCACACCTTTTGAACGTGGAGTTTTAATAGAATGCTAGATAGTGTAACACATGCTCCCATTCCATGATGTTTTACTTGAACCATGGGATGGTAGACAAAATGCAGTTCTTGGTAAAATAAATAGCATAATAAAAACACATTATCTTGATACGCAGTTCTCTTTTTTATTATTATATAGATCTTAAATGTGCATTTTAAGAGGGAACTTCAAGACCAGGACACCAAGGACCTTCTAAAGTATCTTCTTTGCTCTGTGTAAACTCCACAGTACATCAAAAATATCAATCACCCATTAAACAAGGGGAACGAGATTGTCATTGTTACGGGACTGCAAGCCCAGTGGCTAATTGGTAATAATGCTAATTGTTCTGTCGCCTCTTACTGTTATTTTATGGCTGTTTGCAATACTGACGATGTGCTCGAGTTGCAAACGTGTTGGGAGAGAAGCCCTTGCTCAGGTTGACTTCGCTGACTTGATCCCACTATCCTCAGAATTTATAGCTCTGCTTAATAAGTTTGATAGATCGCTTTGTGTGGCTTTTTGGAGTCCCCTACTTCCTCCAATGAAGCTTATTAGAAGTTTCACAAAACTCACACACACAGGATTGCAGTCCCTTCAACTGACTTGTAAACAACCAACTGAAGTCATTTAGTTGTCAAAATCATTTGAAACACAAGTATCTCCACAGCAAAGGATAATCATCTTCCCAAGATTGACAGTATTCCCAGATTGATTAGGCATTTTCCTGTAACTTCACTGCAGTTTTCTGTGTTTTCCTGTATGTCCTATGGAAGCCAGATTGCTCTGTTTTCCTGTATAATCAATGCAAGTGTGTGGGATGTTTTTTTTTTTTTTTTTTTTTGCGGATGGCTCCATTTCCCTGTAAAATATAGTAATCCATGTATATCTGGGAGCCCTGAATTGACGACAGGGAGAGCTTCCCTGATAGGGTTCTTCAGCAAGCATGTCAGCAATTTTAAGCAATATTTTGCAGCTCGTTGACTTGTACAGGGAGTTGTGCCACCAACATGAAATAAATTTCAATAGTTACACATGTTTTATTCACAGACAAGGCAGTATGTGCACATTCCTATTCTTACATACATTCAGGTTTTGTGTAAAACTGCAAAACTTTCAAACTTTATTACAAATTGTTTTCAATCAGACAAGTTAAAGGAGCTGTAATCTTAAGAAAACCTCAACGTCTGAATTAATATATGATTAACGCTTAAAAACGTCCCATTAGCACTTAGTAAAATAAAGTTTCGTTTTTGCTTAACAAGTGATGGTAGTCATTTACAAAGATGTTTAACTTTAAGGTCAAAAAGTAAGTTTGCTTTCGTATAAAATCGCCGTCTGTGGGTTATTGTAGTGCTCCCGTTGGTATAGTTTCTCACTGGCTATGTCTCACCAGCAACGGCTGTAGGCTAGGAGATTGCTGTTTCGAATCCCACCATCTACATTGACTCATGGATGATACAGCCCTCGGCAAGTCACCTGACATTCCTGTGCCATACCTCTCATCTGTTTCCTTGTTGGGAGGGGCCTTCCTCATTAAACCCACGCGGAAAGGGCGCTGTGCTGTCCCCACATACTATTAGCTTTGATAACCAAGAATATGCCCTTCAATGAATGGCGAAGTTTGTCAACACAAAGGAACACATTTCCACAACCTCCTGGGGTTCTCTATAAGATATGATAATGTCACATACTTTGTTCCCCTCCCATATCCAATAGTGTGGAACAGCAGTTTCTGTTAATGAATATTGCTGCTACACGGCCCTATTACAGTATATCCCCAATAATCAGTGGTTCCATTGGAAATGCTTAGGCGGGGAACTCTTTCCTTTAGATTTGTAAGGGCAGGAATGGTCGTCTTTGGAGGACTTCTCCTCTAGTATTCAGCGCAGAAAGATAGCAGAGGTGCAGGGTCTCCCATACAAAGTTTGGTAGGAGGTGGGAGACTGAGTTCCTGTGGGTCCCTGCTCATTTAACCCTGGTTAATAGGCACGCACGCTCCTGTTCACCGGCACATTATGGAATCGAGTTAGCAGGGGCAAAGCTCAAGTGATGTAAACACTGGGACTGATGTGAGTGAATGTAATCGACCAGTGCCCACACCTTTGGGTGCTGAAAGGTTGTGGAGTATATGCCCCGTGCTTGAGCCCTCCCAGATATAAAATTTGCGAACAGGATCTGAAAAAGAGGTGTTGTCACCCATTTGGGTTATTCCGAGTAAAATACAGTAAAACACTGCCTTCCAGTTGTTGAGTCCCACTCCCTTCCAAAACAGTATTAACTAATGGGGCCACTACAACTAGAGAGTCACTAGCAATAGGTTGTTACAAAATTACGTAAATAAACTTAGAACTAACATAACTTAGTCAACTGACTGTCCCAGTCACTACACATTTGCAAAGCAGCCTCAGAAGACCCCTTTTCAAGGAAGTTGAAATGTATCCTCGGGCTCTTATAAACTAGTTTTTTTATGCGATTGATTTACATGGGGTGCTTAATACTTCAGCAGGAGTGCAGGGGTTTCTAAAAAAAAGTAATAAGATGGAATGTCTTAATTGTACAATAAAAATTACACATGCACTAGCGTGCCTTATAAAATATTAACGCCTTCGTCCTGACATTGATTTTATGTAAAATGTTCAATTAAGGATAAGACAAGAATAAATTAGGTCCAGGCCTGATCATTTCTCGGCGGGGAAGGAGGACTTGTCCCAGTGCCCATCTGCTGCTGAGTCAGAAAGTAAAGGAAGCGCCCATCTTCATTAATATTTACAGGGTACTGCCTCTTTAATTCACCGGCGCTCTCATTGTCTCCTGGCATAATGCTGGGTGCACAAGGGATTTGTACAGACCTGTAGTGACTCAAAAGATATACCACATCTCTTACTAGTAATGAAACTAAAGCAGGAGACGTCAGTCTCACAGGCACTCAACTGCACGATCTGGTACAAACCCTTTGTTTTTCTTGTCAGGTGATTGTCCTGTCGTTGGTGGCTTCTGAGATGGGTTGTCCAAGAAAAATAAAGCTAAATTATGCACACACACACACACACACATACACACACACACACACACACACACACACACACTGCTGTACATTAAACATCCATTTTATTTAATTATTATTTGTACAGTTTATTTACGCAGGATAACCCAGCAGATATGCAACACATTTTTTTTCCATTGGGGTCCTGCTTCTACCCATTTGTACAGCTGGGCGGACTGGAACACTGAAAGATTAAAAGACTGGCCTGAGGTCCACAATGAGTATTTGGCTGTAGGGGGGATTGAACCTGCGAGCTCCCGGCTCCCAAATCGATGTTCTAACCACTGCATCATACTGCATTAATTGCGTCACAAAACGTAACAAATAAATCACAGTCCCCCCCAACAAACACTATCTGCTGAAGACCCCGTCAGCCAGCCTTGCATAAAGCACTCTCTAACAATGTATAATCCAAGGCTGCAGAAAGCTAATTTCAACAAAGGAACAGTTTTTTTTTGTGCGTGTGTCTGTGTGTACTTACACCATGAGACAAACGTTCTGTACCTGAAGGCTAATTATCACACTGTAGCCAGGTCCAGGTTTTTACCTTTCTTAAAAACATTGAAACGAGCGTGTTTTTTTTTTTTTAAAGAGCTATTGTTCCCTGAAGTCCAATATTATGTGGGCTGTAAATCTCGATTTAGAGCCTGGTAGCTGCTGCTCTTCTGTGCCCATGAGATGAAAGGTATTTGTAAAGATTTCTGTTTGCTGCAAAATCATTATTTGTGCAGCTGCAAACAGTATACCTAAGTTATAACATAAATTAAAGAACGTTTTCAAAAGAACATCACCCTTCCCTTATCTGCCGGATACAGAATCACCACATGTTCCTCTTCAAATCAGTGTGAAAGGAAAGTTTGAATTAAATCACTTTGAGGGTCAGCTTGGAGATGCGCAGCTAAGATATTAATTAGGCAGAAAACAGACATTAGAAAACCCTGTCATAAGAGCTCCCCCCACCACACACACACACACACACACACACACTCTAATGGTGTAACCACAGCCTGCTAGAATCATTCTTTGTCATCCCCAGTGTTTCACAGGTAAGTCATAAGATACTGTAATACTTAAGGGAAAACATAAAAAAAAGAAACATAATTTTTACATAAATTCCAGCTTATATTTCATATATCTTTGTAAATGAAGGGCGTTTGTAAACATTTGCTGCAAAATCATTAGTTGTGCAGCTGCAAAGTGTATACATGATAAGTTAGCCATATGTAACAAGCATTGATCTCAGGATGTACATCCTGGAAGAAAGGAGAGTGAGATGGGACATGCTAGATACCTACAAGTACTTCACAGGATAAACAAGGTCCAGGAGGGGAGTCTCTTGCAAATGAGAAAGAGCAGCACGACCAGAGTACATGCGATGAAGCTGGGGTGGGGAGGGAGTTTAAGAGGGATGTGAGGAGGTACTACTTCACTGAAAGAGTTGTACAGGCCTGGAACACACTGCCGGTATAAGTGGCAGTGGTGAAAACAGTATTCAAGCATGTGTGGGCTAGACATAGGGACATATTAGTAAATAGGCAGGGAGGAGGGAGTGCTCTCAGAGATCAGTTAGGGTCTGTGGAGACAGACTATGCAGGGACCATCAGGGCAGACAGGGTGGGTAAGTGGCACTTTTCCATTGACAAATTCTGTTTCTATTTTTCTGTGTTTCTAAACAGCTCTTAAAAACAGCCAGGCATGTTAATGGAAAATATTTTGACCTATAATTTTTTTTATTTTTATTTTTTAGATCACCCCTTATGTTTTGTAAGATACCCTTTTCTCAGTTTTGAGTCTGCTTTACCACTATTTGTTTACATCTGAAACAATAAAAAGAACACTCTTTTGCACCGCTATGTGGGGCTGGTCCCAATTTTCACTTTGTGTGCAAAAACCTTTTTTTTTAACTTCCTGTTTACTGCCATATAATAGATTGTATCTGACCAATTCTGTTGATTTACAAACTGGCATTTTCCGTAACCACAAATCCCAGAATCCCCTGCAGCTGACATCAGAGGGGGGCTGCAGCAGCGGGAGAGTCACTAGCCTGCAGGTCTTAGAGCACTGATCAAATGTTTGCTGGTCCTGCTGTTCTCCTAGGCAACAGACAGTGCTCTGTGACTGTGCATATCCCAGGTAGGACAGCAGAATCGATAAACAAAAGATCAAAGCTTATAAAAACTTTTTTTTTCAAAAATCGTTTATTGGGTAATAGATGTGCACACATTGAAATTATACATACAGCAATTTGATAATGCATCATACAATCTGTTGTCAAATATGCAAGAAAGGATATGTCAAACAAGAATCATGACACAGTGTGAAATAACTTAAGAGGTCTATAACTAGAGAGAACATACAGACAGGGAGACCTAGTTCAGATGGGGAATATCCCAGACTCTGCAGCCACTAAAAGAGGGTGCCAGACCTCAAAAAACATATGTAGTCTGCCCAGTGCACTCATCTGTGCCCTTTCCAGGGCCATGCATGACTTAAGATTGTTTGCCCATCTGGCTATAGATGTAAGGGTGGGAGACATCCATTCCTGGGCCAAAGTTCTTCTCCTAGCATTAACAAGAGCTAATGACCAAAGGGGGTTATTAGTCTTCTGCTGGGGGTGGGCAGGTTCCACTCCTAACAATAGCTCTAGAGGAGACTTAGAGCATAACCTAGCACCCGACTCATTATGTTGTAGAAGAACTGCCAGAAGGGGTCTACTCTGGAGCATGTCAGAGTCAAGTGAATGAAATCAGCAGCCTCTATTCCACATTTAGGACAAAGTTCAGATTTTGAACTGCCTAAGGCATATGAAGCTTCATAGGTGTCATATATGCTCTATGTAAAAAGTTCAGCTGAATCTGACGTAATGTATTGCTATAGAAACAATTTAAGTAATGGGAACGAGCCAATTTCCAGGCGTGTCTATCTATAGGGAGGAGCAGGTCTGCACTCCATTTGTACCTACTGGATACCTGTGAACTCTGGAGGTGCCCCTGGATAATTCGGTAGAACACTGAAAGGGACTTCTGTCCTGGCTGGGATCTGAAGAGTTCCTCCTTGAGGGGGGAGGGCTCTGACCAGCCATGATCAGCAGTGAGTGTGCTACCACACCTCTGGCGTATCTGCATATATAGGAAAAAGTCACCAGGGTGTAGCCTCCATTCCCTGCAAATTGTTTGAAAGCTCTTTAACAAACCTCCCTCATATAACAGCACTACAGATATGAGCCCCTTCTTCCTGCTCCAATCCCAGAGGCGCTGGAGTATTGTGAGCATGCAATCCCCCCTATAGCGCATTGCTGCCAACAGACTAGAGTATGGAGACACAATGCAATCATGACCTATATATTGGTGTGCCTGGACCCAGGTCCTTAGGGAAGTAGTCTTGAAGGGGTTGAGCACCATCTCACCTTTGCAGGTCCCCAGGGAACCCACCAGTGTATCATTCCTAAGGTTATCAGATAGCATATCTTCTTCCAGGCCCAACCAGGAACACTCTCATGTGTCCAGGCCAGAGGGCAGGAAGGCTAGTTGTGCAACCCAGTAGTAGGCCCTGAAATTCGGCAGTCCCAAGTCCCCCAATTTTGGTGGAAGTTGCAGGGTTGTTCTCTTAATCTTGGCCCTTACCCCACCACAGGAACTTATGGATTATGGAGTTCAGGAGTTTAAAGTGGGTTTGGGGGACATTGATAGGGAGCGATCGATATAATTAAAGAACCCTCTGCAAGATTGTCATCTTGACCACCCCCACTCTGCCCAGCAAGGAAAGAGGTAGAGCTGACCATCTGTCACAGTCCTCAGCAATCTTAGTGAGGAGGGGCTTGTAATTTAGGGTATGGAGAGACTGAATGGATGCAGATAACTGTACCCCCATATACTTTAGTTGAGTTACCATTTGTAGCCCCCCAGATTAGCTATCAATTGCGCCCTGTCCAAGAAGCCCACTGGTAGCAATTCACTTTTGGACCAATTTACTTCATGGCCAGAGATCTCTCCAAAGGATTTCATCAGGCTGTGGACTGCCGGCAGATCTTGGGCTGGGTTCTGTAGATAAAGGAGCTGGTCACTGGCATGCATAGCAATTTTATATTCCCGCCTCCCCCACAAATCCCCTAATTCCTTCATGAGCTTGAAGAGCTGCAGCCAGAGGTTCCAGAGAGAGAACATATAATAACAAGGACCGTGGGCATCCCCGAAGAGTGCCACAACCCAGAGTGAAAGGCCTAAACAGGGCTCCATTGACCACCACTTGTGCTTGCGGGCATTTATACAATGTGCGAATCCACCTACAAAAGGCCAACTCCAACCCCAGTCTGCTCAGAGTTTCAAATAGATACCCCCACTCCATGCGATCAAATGCTTTCTCAACATCTAATGCCACCACCGCCGCCCCATGACTACGCTTGTTCCGTCCCCATCTATAAATGATGTTCAATGTGTGCCTGATAGTATGTTTCCCCATCCTCCCCTGTACAAAGCCTGATTGATCGTGATGTATTAAATTTGGTAGGAGGGAGTCCAAACATAGGGCGAGGGCTTTGGCCAGAATCTTGTAGTCAGCAGTGAGGAGGGAAATGGGCATGTAGGAAGAGCATTTTGTCAGAACTTTGCCTGGTTTTGGTAGAACGGTAATAGTTGCAGATCGTGTGGAGGGGGACAGCTCTCTAGCATTCAATCTTTCCATTAACATGTCCAAAAGTGGCTCCAGTAGGGGGCCATTAAAGATCTTACAAAAGTCAATGGGGAGCCCATGTGGGCCAGGGGCTTTCCCGCCCTTAAGAGCTTTAAGTGCAGCTAAACTCTCCTGCTTAGTCAGGGGGGGCATCCAATCGCCCCGCTGCATCATCATTAAGTTTTTGAAGGGGAATAGTGGAAAAAAAGGAATCATAGTCAGCTTCCCTCGGGCTACATTCAGAAGTATAAAGGTTAGTGTAAAATTCCCCAAATGCTTTACCAACCTCCACCATACTTTGCACTAGCTTCCCATGACAGTTGTAGACTTGCCTCACTGTTCTCTCTGCCTCTTTTTGCTTTGCCACACTAAAAGTTTCCCCACATGGTCTCCATGAACATATGCCCCTGCGTTTGCTAATAAAATGGACCTATCCAGATAGGAACTGGTCAGTGTGTTTTGTATTTCCACTTCAGTTTCTGAAGAGTGTTGTACAAAGCTGTAGATGGATGTAGCTTGTGAGTCTTTTCACAGGCCTTTATTTTAGTTCTCAGGAAAGTAAGTTCCTTCTCCTTGTTCCCCCCTCTGAAATATCATGTAGTAGATGGTTTGGTCTCTGATAAAGGCCTTCAAGGCCTCCCACATTGTTCTGTGTGAGAGATCCCCCCTACAGTTAAAAATTAGGTATTCCTATATGCGGCCATTCATGTAGTTTATGTACTCCCAATCCTTTAGGAGGAGCGGATCAAATTTCCACTATTTTGGCATTCTAGGCTCACCCGACCCCCTAAAGCTGATATAGTGTGGGGCGTGGTCCAATACTAAAATAGGAAGATAAGTTGCATCTCCCAACCCCAGCAGCAGGGACCATGATACCTGGATTCTATCAGTCCTGGCGTATGAGTGATGAGCATTGGGAAAAAAGTTGTAGTCCCTCCCAGATGGGTTGGCATGCCTCCATGCATCTGTCAGGTTTAGGCCAGATTGTAAGTCCTCTAGGGCTCTAGCGTTATGCAATTGGGGTACAGGGAGAGTATTACAATGCTCCAGAACTGTATCCGAGACACAGTTAAAGTCCCCACTCAAAATCCAGGGATCCTCCCAGACTGACATGTCCAAAGCTAACTTCTGGAAAAAAAAAGGGGGGGGGGTTTCCACATTCGGAGCATAAACCGATCCGATTGAAAAAGTCCCCTTCCTGGTATGGTCAGTCTAGCAGGGGCATATTTCCCCGCAGGATCCACCACACTCCTCAGGATGTCAACCTGCACTCCTCGGGGGAACCAAATCAATGCCCCTCGAGCCTTCAAGGAGAAGGTGGATGACACCCAAGTGTATCCCATGAAGCTGGAAGTTTTCTGGGCTTCAAGGGCAGAGAAATGTGTATCCTGTAATAGAAATATTTGCCCTTCCATCTTCCTGGCTTCCCCTAATACCTTCCTACATTTTAAAATGGATTTTAGGCCATTTATATTCCAGGCCACATATTTAATGTAATCCCCATGGTCGCCTTCAATAGAAACCCATTGAGTGACAGCAGTATAAAGAGACTGCAAATCTAGAACCATTTTTTCCCAATAAAACATAGATAGCCAACCCAAAATAACCCCCCTCACCCCCAAAATTACCCTGAGTAAAACAGATTGCATTGTCCCCTCCCCCTAAGGCTGTGGGTTGCGTAAGAAGGCCAGACAGCGCCAAGGAGTGGCCCAGCTAGGGTACTTGGGATAGCTTTTAAGAGTGCCTCTGAGCCAGACCCCCAAGCGATCCACCCCATACCACCAGAACTGCCCAACAACCCCAAAAACCCCATCCTCCCCACCCCTACCAAAAACTTCCCACTAACACAACCCCAGCTGGCCAGGACAGCTACTAGCCTAACCCATCTATGTAAAGCTAAACACGTACTAGCAGCGGGCATAAACGAGCCCGTCAGAATCCCCGCTACAAACAATAGGCAGAAAATTGGATGAAAGTATCCCGTCTGATTAGCATCCAAATAGTGGAACACCAAACCAAACAAGACATATTGTAAAAAGCTGCAGCATGCATTTAACCAAGTCCAACAACCAGAACTAACTTAGTTTGGTACTAGACTCGGTACTTTCACCACTGATTGATCTCCTTAACTTCTC
Organism: Neoceratodus forsteri; assembly: GCA_016271365.2. NCBI lineage: Eukaryota > Metazoa > Chordata > Ceratodontiformes > Ceratodontidae > Neoceratodus > Neoceratodus forsteri. Next base: position 62,374,173 of record JADMNL010000036.1, on the reverse strand, counting down.
CCCACATCTGCAGCAATTTCCTACAGACTGGAAGTCAGCCACTGTCACACCAATTCTGAAGAATGGGGACCCCACCTCACCCAATAATTACTGGCCAATCTCCATTTTATTGCCCTTCTCAAAAGCCCTGGAAAAAATCGTTGCTACTCAACTCTCCAAATACCTAATCGCACATAACGTACTATGTAGAGAACAACATAGATTTAGAACAGGGCATAGCACAACAACTTCCCTCACAGAGTTCTCTAACTTGCTGCACAAAGCCCTGAATAAGAAACATCTAGCAGGAGCAATATTTATTGACCTCTCAAAAGCTTTCGATACTGTCTAACATACCCTGCTTCTAAATACTCTCTGCCTCACCGGGCTGCCCCCTGGACCCATCATGTGGTTTGCAAGTTAACTCTCAGTTAGGTCCCAACATGTTAAGATTAACAACACTGTCTTGACTACCCTGCCTGTCCGCTCTGGGGTTTCACAGGGTTCCATCCTCAGACTCTTATTATTCAACATCTTCCTGAACTCCCTGCCAAAATCCTGCCCAAGTAAACTTCTGCTCTACACTGATGATGCTGATCTGTTTGATGCCCACCCAGATCCCACAACCCTACAGTCCTCACTACAAATTGCATTCACCCATGTTGAAAACTGGTTCATGGACCACAGATTGGTGGTCAGTGTAAAAAAGACTAAGTCAGTGCTCTTTGCCCACCGGCAAAGCAGGAATGCAGATGCCCAGCTAAAAATCTTCTCCAAAGCCTGCCTCCCCTTGGAGCAGGTCCATACCTACAAATATCTGGGCCTTACATTTGACCCCATTCTCTCATTCCACCCACACATCGATAACCTCACCTCAGCCATAAATATTCACACAGGACTACTGTATCAGCAGAGAGACTGCCTGCCACCTGAGGCTCTCAACCTTGCGGTCACCTCCTCTGTTCTCTCTCTAGTAGATTACAGACTAACCATATACACGCCCACCGACCATACGGGTCTGAATAAAATCCACTTAGTCATCAACAAAGCATGCAGACTCCTCACTGGGGTTGACAGGTGTACCCATGGCTGCACCCTGTATGCCTTAACAAATATCCTCACTCTTGACAAAAGAGTCCCCTATCAAACAGCCCTCCTCACCAAAAAAATTCATCTAGGTCTCACACCCCCTGGAGTTTCTGCCACCCTCTGCTCAGCACATGCCACAGCTAACACCCGCTTGACTAACAAACTGATATGGACTGTCCCCAGGGTCACGACCTCACTAGCTCAAAGGTCCTTTTACTACAGAGCACTGTTTTGGTACAATGAGCTCCCCTCGGCCATTTCCTCTATCACCAGATTGGGTCCATTCAAAATAGCCCTCAAAGACCACATACTTTCCACCCACCACTGCCTGTGCACCAGCCAAAATTGGTCTGTGACTCAACATCACTAACTCCTGGCTACCAAACTCTGGCCAGGCATGCCAGGTCCTGTCTTAGTATTAGAGCTGTTATGCAGGTGCTTACAAGTGCACCTGACCATCAGTACACACTCACACTCATAGGTTTGGGCTAAAGTGCCTGCACCCTACTGCTGCTAACTCTCAACAAAAGACTGAATGCATAATGACAAAGTTGACTTCCCGATAGCTCCTTATATGTACAAGATGCCACCTACACACTACCTGATCTGTATATTGTCTCTTATATTCTCCTTAGACAGACCTGCCTCAGCTACCCCCCACTGTTGTACTGTTTAAATCCTATGTTTTCCTTTAGCACTTTGAGTTATTGTGTTATACATGCTATTATTACCTGAACTGTATATTGTCTCTTACATTCTCCTTAGACGGACCTGCTTCAGCTACCCCCCCCCCCGTTGTATTGCACTTTTTATATCCTATGTTTTCCTTTACCACTTTGAGTTACTGTATTATACATGCTACTGTTATGTTGTGTATTATGTTGATGTTTTGCATTTTGATGAGGAGCCTTTGTAAATGAGTCTTTCATGCAAAGGTTATAAATCCGATTTACTCAATAAAGAAAGAAATAAAGAAAGAAATGTCCAGATCTCAAGTTTGCTCATCCAAAGGGGTTAGAGGATTCAAGGGGCATCATAAAGTCAGAGAATTTGGTCTGAATATTATACCTATGGAGTGAGCTTTGTAAGATGTTTAAATTGCCCCCAGAATAGTTGCAAAGCATGACACATGGCTTCCTCGAGGTGCATGACCATCCTGCTGTTACCTGTGTCCCTAGACACAGCAGGGAGGTATACAGACAGGGATCATTGTTACTCTTATAGTGGGCCCAATATATGAAGTGAGTTTCCCGTGCAGGCTGGGAGAGAATAGGATACCAAAGATTGGGAGGCCCCGGAAGGCCAAAAGATAACAAGCCCCTTGTTGCAACGAGGACATGAGAGCCTCAGGAAAGCATAAGGTAGAAAAATTACTTATCTGCAGAGGGTAGCATTCATGCTAGATTAGAGTGTTCTCCACCTTTCCTGGGCTCCTTCTCATTCACCCATTTTTCAGCTGCGTTGGGGCAAACAAAGCTCCACAGTGCCTGGCCCGGTCTGTCTATGTGCAGGCGAGTGGGATACATGAAGGAGAATGACCAGTCCATCTGATGCAGCCTGCTTTTTATTTGATTGACCTTCTGACGCTAGTTTTGCAGGTTCCTACTATAGTGCTAGTAATTGAACACGTTCTTATTCCCCAAGGAGATGGGACCAGATCTTTTAGCTTTTTTGCAGGACTGTCTCCTTGTCTGTAAACCACAAGTATTTAATTAGGCAATGGCATAGCTTTTCCCTGGGTTTAGGAAGCGGGTCTCCCCGATGCACCCACTCTATTTCAAAGTTCTCACATTCCTCTGGGAGATCAAAGTGTTTTACCAGCCAGCGGTGAATTTCTTTTTTCGGGTTATGACCCTCTGTGCCTTCAGGAAGTCCTATGATATGCAGGTTTGACCTGCGAGAGCGATTCTCTTGGTCATCTACTCTCAGCATCAACTCAGCCAAGAAGGTCTTAAGATCATTTCTCTCCCCCACCACTGCTGTCAGGGAGTCCTCCAGTTCACTCACCTTATGTCCTAGTTCGGTAATTTGGTTAGAATGAGTAGCTGATATTTCTGAGAGACCGGTGACAATAACCTGCAGGTGGGTGAGTTGGGCAGTAATATTAACAAAACCCACCTTCATTTCATTTTGTATCTGTAGCAGGGTTGAGGGTACACTGGCCAAAGAGTTGGAAAGGGCCTCCATATTCAATTCACACCTCTCCCTCATATCTTCAGCTTTTGAGGCCTGCTGTCAGCTCCCAGAATCTGCTGAGGAGCTCTCTTTGGACGACTGCTGCGCCTTGAAGGACAGTTTGCCCTGCTTACTTTTTTTTGTTTGCTAGTTGCCATAACTCTGGCAGAGGCAATATAAGCAAAGTTTTAGAGTTATAACGCTCTTGGAGCAGCTTTTTAGACGATTTTAAAATTGGTGCCCTGGGAACTAACTAGCACATGTCTGCCATGCTTGCCAGCTAGCCACGCCCCCCCTGCCAGCTTATAAAAACTTTAACATTCACTTTAGGCTATTGAATGCTATTGAATCTCCCACTGCAGCAGCCCTCCTCTGAAGTCAGCTGCAGGGGAGTCTGGGATCTGTAATTACAGAAAATGTCAGCTTGCAAGTCAACAGATTTAGTCTGATACAATCTATTATACTGCAGTAAACAGTAAGTAAAAAAAAATGTTATTGCACACAAAGGTCGAATTGGGACCAGCCTCACACGTGGGTGTTGGGATCTTAGTGTTGACTGATCCCTTTTAATGTGGCTTTTCCCGCTGTTCATTGCTAGTCTCAGCTGTTTTTGAACACCCCTATTGTTTAACGTAACTTTTTTTGTGACTAAAATGAACTAGCATGCAGCAGTCACTGCTCCCTAAATCTGTAGGATAAACAAGGGTTCAAGAACCTCTGTTTTCTGCAAATTAACACAAATGACAGTGCACTATCGACTCTGCCAGTTCACTATCAACTCCGTCCTGCCTGTTTTTTTTTTTGCAGAGGTTAGACAGGGTCTTAAAGGGTTAGGGAGTTACAGGGGGACCTACAAAGGTTAGAGAGATGGTCCAAAATTTGGCAGTTAAAACTGAATGCCAAAAAGTGCAAAATGATACACATAGGGAACAAGAACCCTAGGATGGAGTATTGGGTGGAAGTGGATAATTGGACACTGCCTCTGAGAAAAGGGACCTGGGAGTAGTCATAAGTGGCTCCCTGAAATAATATTGACAGTTTAAGAAGGCTTACAGCAAGACAACCAAAATGCTGGGGTGTATGGGGGGGGGGTCAACAGCAGGAGAAAAGTGATACTGCCTCCCAGTAGAGCACTGTAGATGCTGCATGTGGAATACTATGCCCAGTTCTGGAGTGCTCACCTAGAAAACAACAAAGACAGGGTAAATACAGTGCAGCTCAGGGTAACCAAAACGTTTCAGGGCAAGCAGGATAGATCCTATGAAGATCAGCTTGGGCTCTGAACATGTACTTGCTAGAAACCAGAAGAAGGAGAGGGCTGATATGATTGAGACCATCAATGTTACTTAAAGGGAAGAATAAGGTAAATTTCAAGAACATATTCAGCAGGACTGGTGAATCAAGAACATGGGGACAGGAGTGGAAGCTGGTGGTGATGGTGGTGAGGGGGGAGAGTCAGGAGGGATTTGAGAATGTTTTATTTTGCAGAAAGAGTTTTTGAGCCGTGGAACAGCCTACCAGCAGAGGTGCAAGACTCATTAATGGATTCAACACAGCTGAGACCGAGTAAAAGGCTTACTACTTACTCGGGGGAAACAGTAAGGCAGGGGGCAATGGGGAGGTGAAGGCAGTAATCCTGATCAGACTATGGGTCACAAGGTAGGGTAGGGTAAAACAGGGCAGACTTGTTAGACCAATGGACTTTTTTGCCGACATTTTCTGTGTTGCTGCAGCAATGTTTATGATGCCTGAAACAGCAATATGATGTTAGTATAGACAAGTAGCCAGACCAGATGCAGTCTATTAGACCACTGGCTTGCTTTTATGTCAGTTTACTCAGCAAAAGAATGAAAAACAGATGTGAAATACGGCAGAAAACGTATGCAATACAATGTGAATATGAAAAAAAAGTATAACAAATTTCTTTTTGCCATACCCCCAAGTTTTGCCAAAGAGATAGAAAGGGATTTTTAAAGATTGGCAGCTAAATTGTGGCAAAGAATTAAAATGAGTTGTATTAAAGCAGCAGTATTTATCAGCTGACAAAAAATTCACACACACACACACACATATGCACATATTGGGACGGTTTCTCAAAGCTGGTGAAAATCACGCAGCTGTGGGAAAACTCGGCACAAGTGGGTTGCCACTTGCAGAACTACAGTTTCTCCTGAAGCTACGGTAGTCCCAAAAATGGAGCTAGTTTATGTCTGACTCTATGATTTACGGCAGCTTGTGGGTGGTTTTCCCTCCACAGCTGTGGAAAAATGATACGGCCGGTGGGACCTGGCATAACATCTTCCATAGCTGTGGCAGATGAGAATACCAATTTCTGCAGCTGTGGCAATTTCAGTCTGCAACTGATGTTGTGGTGTGGGACTTAGTCCCACATCATTTTGAGAATCCAGCCCATATTGTAATTTAGGCACCCTTCATTGATGAATAGCATATTTTTAGTTCCCTGTAATAGTTTTAAAGCAGTTTTGAAATTAGTGACTGAAGGCAATAAATATGGCTGCCCTTTGTAATTTGGATATATAGGATCCCTTATGGGTGACCATACACAACAAGGCTGTGTTTCTGTTGATGGGATGTAATGACATTATAAAGGCCTCGAGTGTGAAGCTTGAGAGGTCTTTGCAACATCATCACATCCCCGAGATGGAAACACAGCCTTAGTTGTGTATGGTCACCTATACAGTGTTTTATATAGTATATGATTTCCCCTTTTGAAAAACACAATGTAATACCACTGTATTCGACTCACTCTCTCAAAGGATCTTATCGAACATCAGGGCTCCTGCTCAGTCCTGATCAGTGCTCCCACTCGCTCAAGTACCTCACTGTGCAAAACCCCTCACTCAATATCCATGATGCAGAGTCAGACCATTCAAAAGAAAAAAAAAGAAAAATAAATCTAAGGACCCCACAGCCATTATAGCTTTCCATATCAAAAGTGCCTCGGTCACCCACTCTCTGAACAGTGCCAACATTTCCGCTTAACCTTTTAACAAAGCTGCATGTTTAGTCAATCACAGGTCATGCACTGCATCAAAAGTTGTTGTAGTATTGTTGTGGTGTCAGAACGATACTGTAACAACTTTTCTTGACCTTTGAACTGTACAACAACAAGAACAAGAAATTAATGGAAAGCCATTGACAATCAGGGTCAACTGTATACTGTTAAGTTTTTTCTCTGTTGAGGTTAGCTTTCAGTTGTACTTACTAGAGTCACACTGTGAATGTGTCCCGATGGTGCTCTCACACACGTCTGATGCTAAGCAGCACAGCACCACGCCACACCAAGATGTTTAGTTTTATCATGGTGGATTTGGCAAATGAGTAGGCACTTTTAAACAATTCCAAGCCATGTATCTCCATTCAAGAATGAAAGAAAATGAAACTGTTTTGCTCAAAATATGTTATTGCTTCAAAACTATTGTTATAAAAGACTTTGCTAACACATACTGCAATTACATTTTAAGTGTCTGTTTCAATGTAAGTAATCATTAATTACATGCAGCAGAGTAATTACATGTTAGTTGTGTGTAACTACATTGTAATTGCAATGCAGTTACAGTGTAGTTACACTGTAACTACAGTGTAGTAAGTGACTGCTGTTTTAATGAGGGTCTCAGGTCACTAACCCCAAAACATCAAAGTTGGCATCCACATCTCTCAGTTATACTTACTTTATTACTGTACGAAGGTCATCTGCAAGAAAAGTAAATTTTTATCCTGCACAGTTTACTTGCACACAAACAAAGTATGTGATTTGGTACCTTTTATTTGACATGCAAGAAACTTTCAGTACACAAGCTTCCAGGCCTCAACAGAGCACTTCTAAGATATGTAGCCAGATGGGTAATGATGAAAGGGTCAAGATTATGAAAGAGGATCTGGGTAGTTTAGAGAAGGGATCAAAAATATGACAGTTGAAATGTAATGCCAAAAGGTGCAAGGTGATGCACATAGGGGTAAGGAATGCTAACAATGACTAGAGAAGAGGGCGGGAGTAGTGGAAAGCATTATTGAGGGAAATGACTTGTGAGTGTTGACTTGATACAGTCTGAAGATATCAGTGCAGTGCAATAGTAGGGCAAATAGAATGTTGAGGTGCATAGGGAAGGGGATTGGCAGTGGGAGAAAGGAAATGCTGCTACCACTGTATGGATCAGTGGTTCCTCCTTACTGGGAATACAGTGTGCAGTTTTGTTGTCTACATTTGAAGGACAGGGATGGAGTGGAGGGAGTGCAGAGGAGAGTAGCCAGGATGATCTGGGGTAGCAGGAGAGAGAAGTTGGCAGATCTAAACATGTTTACACTGGAGGGGACATAATTGAAACATACAAATATCCCCTTGGGGTAAATAAAGTGGATGGCATGGAATTGTTCAGAATGAATTGGAACACAAACATTAGGGTCAGCTCCATGAAGCTGGTGAGGGCAAAGCTAGGAGATACACCAGGAAGTACTTTTTACAGAAAGAGTGGGGGAGGGATGGAATAAGCTGCAGAAAGAGGTGGTCTCTGTGAAATCAGTGGGGAAATTCAAACATGAGTGGGACAGATACAAGGGCTTGGTAAAGACCATATCGGGAAGATAGGCAGAAAGGGTGAGTGACTTCACTTGTACAGAAACAAGAGAAACATCCTACCAGAAATTAAAAAAAGTATTGGTTCAAAATGTCATCCTTCGCATCATTGATTATGGCCTCGTGTCCTATGGTTCGGGGAGGGACAATGTGATGTCAAGGGTCAAAGGTCATTTGAACAGGCCACGTGGAATGATGATGGACCTGAAGCTTAATACTCAGACCTGTGTTCCTTATGAAAGCATGGGATGGCTAGCTTTTAACTTATGTGAGCAATTTCACTCTATGGTTATGGGCAAAAAAAGCTATGCCTGGCCTGCTTACTCCAGGGCTACAGTCCAAATTAATATGCATTGAAAATAAATATTCTGTATTTTTTTGACCGGACTCCCCTCTTGCCCCATTCTGGGCTGAGGCTTAGCCCCTGCCCCGCATTCCACTCCCACATGCCCAGGCTTTCCCCCCTAGGTGAGGCCACTGTGTGGGTACCCCCTCTCCATGGACAACAGTTTCTTGGCCCTGACTTATCCCCCAGGCTGGGGCCTTGGGAGTGGTACTCTCCCAGTGGATACAGGTGACAGCAGGAGTGGTGACTGAGGCAGGGTGTTATTAATGGGGGCTGGATTTTTGTGGATGCTATTCCCTAGAGATGGGACGTGCAATGACATCAACAGGCATGCCCAACATCTATCCTGCCTCCCACAATATTCAGCACCAGTCCCCACGGATCCCCCAGCCTCCACCAGGGGCTGCTGATGGACACTCTGCCCGGAGAAGGAAAGCCACCACTTGGGCACTCAATTCTTCTCTGCCCGGCCAGCCTTCCAACTCCCTGGTCCATTCCCGAACCCAAGATGTGAGCATCACAAGTGAATGTCTTGCCACTGCACCAGTGGGCTGGCTGAAAACAAATATTCTACAGGAGGTATGTCACAAAACCATTTATTGTTGCCATAAGGAGAGTCAGCATTAAGTCAAATTTAATTTACCTATAGACTTATTAAATCCTAGAAGGTTTCATCTGATTTATTAAAGGACTGTGACTCTGTCTCATATTTTAGAAATCAACTACATTCAAAGTTAACTGCTTTGAAAACCTGTATTTGTTTTTACTTTTTTGTTAATCTTGGACAGTGTATCTGTTTTGTATGTCTCCTATGTAATTTTTGTCTTTTATGTAACTTTTGCATAATTTATGTGTGATCTTCCATCCTTTGAAAATTGGTTCCTGCCTGAAGGATTTTATGTTTAATACAATTAAATTAATGTGATAGGATGGCTGTTAGCAAGAGTAAGAAGTTTATCAGTTGTCATGTAATGCAGGTTGAAATGAATGGGTGGGGGAGCAGAGAGGAAGCACGGAGAGGCATGTTTTCTGGAACAAAAACCAGGATGCATTCTGTTGCTGTGGCATTGACTGTGATGTTGCAAGCAGAGCATTATCACTTCAGCCTCTGAATGATGGGTATTTGCAGTTTTTTAGGTCTGTCTTTACTGGGCTTTCATCTTTTTTTCAGGACTGTAAGTCTAAATAATTGTCCCATGGCATTAACCTTGAGGGATTCCCTCAGGCACTAGTAGATCTGGCAACAGTATGTAGAAAAATATCACTTTCTACCCATTTATTCCCCCCAACAGTAGCTGTTTTTGCCTAGTCTGAGTCTAAAAAAAGAAACATTGCACATTCTTCTGGTGAAAATTCTGCACCTTTGATGAATATATTGCCACATTAAAAAGTGTGGATTTTCCCCTGCTCTCAGGTTGGGCTCCAGGCCTCATTGAGGGCCGTCTGTTTAGACCAGGGATTGAGACCTGCCTCTTCACAAAGCACTGCTCTAGTCACCCCCTTGTTTTACCCCTTTCACCTCCTGTTTATGTGCCTTTTGGCAGTGGCATCTGAGCTAAAATATCAATTATTGATCATGGGTCAACGGGTTTCTCTTAAACGGCAATCAAATGTCAAGATCTTCTCTTGGCTGTGAGAGTGTCAACTCCCAATACTTGCACTGCCTCTGTCATGCCAGTAGTCCTGTGCTTTAAACATAATTGAAATGTAGACTCTGATGGCAGAAGGAGATCGAAGGTCTAGCAGGTCCGCCTGTACTGTACTACCTCAACCAACCAACTTGCTGTGCTGGTGGGTTGTCTCCCACTTTCTCATTCCCTTACCTCTCAACCATGTGGCACCTCCCTAGAAACTGTGTGCCCTTGCACTGTCCCATCCATGTTTAAACCCATTTAGGGTACATGCCCCACCACTAACATAATGAACTAGCCCCCCACCACCACCCCTGGTAGCACAACATGTTATTGCCAGTGCCGTAGTCCAAACGTCTTGTATGGTATTGTTAAAGAGAATTCTGCAGCTAGGTATTTTAATGACATGAGCTGTATTATGGCCTCATTTTAGCGGTGGGTCTTCTAAATCTCACCTGCAAAATGTGAATGCTGCTAATGTGGTGGTGTGATTCTAACTTAATTTTGTGAAAGAATAAATTACCAGTTATGTGTTGGACTCCAAGGAATGCATTTTCAGAATGCTTGGATTGTCGCATGTTGGCCTACAGAAACAGGCATATCAATTTATGTAGCAAATGTCACCCTTAGGCAAGCAACATTAGTGGCTTCCTAATACTCAGTCACAGAAAGGACCGCCACGAAATGATAGCAATATCTCTAAATGGTAGCAGTGACCACCTAGTGGCAGTTGTGACCTTGTGACCACATTGCGTCATCTACAGTTGCAGTCACAGCCCTTCCCTGTGTGGTTGCTAAATACATTATGAGGCAGAGAGACGGGAAAGGCATTTGGGTGCTCAGGAAGCTGTGCTGTTGCCAACTTGGGTGCTACAATCAAAACTAGTAAATGAAAATCCACAGAGTGATACAAGGAGGAAATAAACAACAAGTCTGGATAAAGTTTAATCCATTTATTGTGTGAGCCCTTGGACAAACATAGAGCTGAACAGAGAAGACCCCCAGTGCTTCAACAATGTGGGTTTTCCTCAGGGGTAGATTAAATTTTATCAATGCTTATTATTTATTTCCGACGAGTGCCACTCCATGGATTTTCATTAAACAAATTATGACCATTTTTTTTATTTAGTAGTTATGCACACAGGATTGCCACATTTAGGTTTATCATCTAGTTTACAAGATGGTCTTGAGTGGGCATTACAGCACCAGATGCAATGTAGATTACATAATGATGTGTTGTATTACTGCTACTTTGTGATTTGATGTGTTGCCAGAATGTACCACAGTTGTATATATTACTATATGAAATGCTCCTACCTGACTGTAATTACCTAAGTTCTATGCTGTATATATATATATAGTACTATAAGAAATGCTCCTTCTTAACTGTAATTATCTAAGTTCTATGCTGTCAAATGATGTTATGTTTACACTGATCTCCAGTTGTCCCTCTTGTATCCTGTCCCCAGGTTGCACCTGGAAATGAGCCTCGGTTCAGTGTGCCTTTCCCAGTTACCAAATTTTATATAAATATATATGTAAAGGTAGGCACAATATAGAGTCACACATATGCCCAGGGGAGTGACACCATCAGGCAAGGGATGGGAGTGGGGAGGATCACCTAGTATACAGGAGTATCTCTGCCTCAGAGGACTAGGGAGTCCAGGGTGGAGGAATGGCACATGGTAAGGGGAAGGGGTGGGAATGTGAAAGTAGCATCGGGATGGGAAATTCTAAAGGGGTGCCTTTATTGAATAGATTTGCACCACTGTCTGGAAGGAGGGACGGGGCAGCAGGAGGTGAGGTAGAAGGTCAGGTTGAGCCAGGGTTGAGAGCAAGAGTACAGGGGAGGAGGGAGGGAACTAATCAGGGTGGGCAGGGAAGAAGATGCAGGCAAAACAGAGTGGAGAATGGGGAGAGGGAGAGAAAAAGAACAGAAGAGGGGAGGGGAAAACTGAAAGCAGATACAGATAGTCAGAAGGGGAGGGGCAGATTGGGAGATGGAAAAACATTTATGGGACTAAATTGTGGATGTGTCGATAAGTTCACCAGGGTGCAGAGGGAGCAGCTAGGTGGGGAAGCAGCTAGTGCCGAAGATAAGAAAGGAAGGACGGGGAGCACGGGTGGCAATCATAGGGGACTCCATAATTAGAGGTATTCACTGGGGAAGGAAAGGGGACCTAAATGCAAGCAGGAGGGTAGTTTGTATGCCAGGGATGACAGCGAGGAAGGTGGGCCCAAGAATAAGGGAAATAATAAGGGAGGTTGGAGGAAACCTAATTTAGTTATACATTTGGGAACCAATGAACTAGCTGGGGAGGAGGTTGAGATGGCGCAAAGTAGGTTCAGAAAGTTAGGGAAGATCTGCAGGGAGGGAGGAAGGAAGTTCACTGGCCTTCTCAGAGGTGATACCAGTACCAAGGGCCAGCACAGCTGGGAAAAGAAGAATAGAGGATTTTAATGGCTGACTGATGAAATGGTGCAGGGAGAAGAGGTTCATCTGTATTGGGAACTGGGAGGAGACCTGGTCAAACAAAGCACTCTTTTCACCAGACAGGCTAAACCTCAGTGGGGGGGGGGGGTTGAGAGTACTCAGGGGCAAACTGGGGGAATACATAACCACTACATTTAATTTAAACTACTGGGGGGGGAAGTGGGCATGCAGGGCAACAGACTCCGAGAGGAGGTGGTCAGTGAACCTCCCCCACACAGTGATGGAAGAGGTCTGGAGGGAGTAGGTGGAAGGGGCAAAAACAGTTAGCAAAGGGTGGCGGGGGTGAGGAACACATAACAAGGGTATGTGAAGGAGGGCACACAGAGGGATAAATGTGAATAGAAGAAAAGAGGGAAGATAAGGAAGGTCAGACTCTAGGTGGAGGGTGGTGTCTCTGAATGCACGGAGTCTTGGAAACAAGATGGATGACCTACAGGCACTATTAGCAGACAGGAGGGTGGACACAGCTGCAGTAACCGAGACTTGGTCAACATCACACTATGACTGGGACCTTGTGATCCCTGGATATAAACTATAGAGGAGGGACAGGGTAGTCGGGAAGGGGGGAGGGGTGGCAGTTTATATCAGGGAAGGAATAACTTGCATGAGGAAGGAGTCGGAGGAAGGGTAGGTGAAGACATTTTGGGTTCAGTTAAGGTCCAAAAGAGGGAGAAAGGTGAGGTTGGAGGTGGTTTACAGACCACCCAGTCAAGATGAGGAGAGGGACAGGGAACTGATTTCACAAATATTGGAAGCTGCGGGGAAAGGAGAGGTGATAATTGTGGGGGACTTTACCCTACCCAAGGTGGACTGGAGCATACCATCCACAACATGTGCTAAGACTTAGGTGATCCTGGAAGGACTGCAGAGTGGGTTCCTGACTCAGGGCTTCACTGAACCAACAAGAGCTGAGACAATTATTGATCTGGTGCTCACAAATGGGGAGCATGTACAGGAAATAATAGTCAGGGAGCCACTGGGTGGAAGTGACCATTGCACAGTGTGGTTCCAGTTGGATGTGGGCAGGGAAAGCATCCCAACTAAGACCAAAATCTTGGATTTCAGGAGGGAGGACTTCAGGAAAATGAGCGAAGTGCTAAACAGCCATCTGGCAGGCACCAGAGCAGATATGGGGGAGGACCAAAGGTGGTCCATCATTAAGGAAGGAATACTGGTTGCCACAGATGAGTGTGTTAGACTCAGGGGGAAGAACACAAGGGCCAAAGCACCCAGAGGGTTCAGTTCTGGGGCTGCCAAGGCAGTAAGGGAAAAGAGGTTGGCCTATAGAAAATTCAGGAAGACCAAGAGAGAGGTGGATAGGAAAAGTTACCTAAGGTTGGCTGATAAGGCAAGTAAGGAAGTCCAGCAAGCAAAGGCACAGAAGGAGCTGCAGATAGCTGAAGGAATTAAGAAGGGGGAGAAGACTTTCTTTCACTACATAAGTGAGAAAAGGGACAAGAAGGAAGGGACTGTTAGGCCTAAGAAAGGGGTGGAGTGGGTGAAGGATAATGGGAGAAAAGCAGAGATACTAAATGAATACTTCTGTTCCATCTTCACCAGGGAGAAGGATGGACCAGTGCCTTCAGGAGGGAAAAGAGGAGCTGTGGTGGGGGCGGGGAACGCAGTTGTAGTGATAGAGGAGGATAGAGTGAGATAGGGACTGCTGGCATTGAAGGTGTACAAATCACCAGGCCCAGACAGAGTACATCCAAGGGTACTAAAGGAATTGGCTGAGGAGTTGGCAGGGCCACTAGCAGACCTATTTAATAGTTCACTAGAATCAGACGTGGTACCACAGGACAGGAGAACAGTACCTGTAGTGCCCCTCCACAAAAGCGATCCCAAGGATGACCCAGGGAATTACAGACCAGTCAGTCTGACCTCCATTGTGGGCAAGCTCATGGAGACCATGCTACAGGAAAGGTTGGTGGAATATCTAGAGGAGTATGGTCTCCAGGATGAGAGGCAGCATGGGCTCATGGTGGGGGGGATCGTGCCAAACAAATCTGATTGACTTCATTGACTGTGTCACTAAAACAGTAGACAGGGGCCAAGTGGTAGACATCCTCTATCTTGATTTCAGCAAGGCCTTTGACTCTGTGCTCCACAAAAGGTTGATCAGGCAGTTGGTGGATCTTGGGGTTAGGGAAAAGATGGTAAGATGGGTGGAAAACTGGCTGAGGGATGGAACCTAGAGGGTGGTTGTGGGGGGAGAGTTATCTGGCACCAGAGAAGTAACCAATGGGATCCCACAGGGCTCAGTGCTGGGGCCGGTGTTGTTCAGTGTCTTCATCAGTGACATTAGGGATAGCATTAAGGACAAAATGTCCCTGTTTGTGGGTGACACCAAGCTCTGTGGGAGAGTGGACACAGCTGAAGGGATACAGGACCTACAGGAAGATCTGGAAAAGCTGGGGAGGTGGTCCAGGATCTGGCAGCTTGGCTTCAATGCCAAGAAATACAAAGTTATGCACACTGGAGCCAGGAATCCCAGGACAGAGTACTACCTGGGTGGAATCCGAGTATCTGCATCAGAGGAGAATGACCTAGGAGTGATGATCGGTAGTGATCTGAAGCATTCCATGCAGTGCAAGAAAGCAGCAGCAAAGGAAAATAAGACGTCTAGGGGGATCAGTAGTAGGAGAGAGGCGGTTATACTGCCCTTGTACAGGTCACTGGTAAGGCCACATCTAGAGTATGGAGTTCAGCACTGGTGCCCACACCTCAAAAAGGACATTGACCTGCTGGAGAAGGTCCAGAGGAGGGCTACAAAGATGATAGCTGGTCAGCAGAGTAAGGCATATGAGGAGAGGTTGAAGGCACTTAACATGTATGCCCTGGAAGATAGAAGAGAGAGCAAGGGAATGTGATTTGAATCTTCAAGTACTTTTAAAGGGGTAAATAAGGTTGATAAGGAAAGTCTCTTTAAGCTGAGTGGCAACCATAACATGAGCGGGCACAGTCTTAAGTTGGAGGGTGGGAGGTTTAGGAGGGAGGTCAGGAAGCAGTTCTTCACAGAGAGGGTGGTGGACATTTGGAATGCGCTGCCAGAAGAGGTCATATCATTGAAGACAGTGGGCAGCTTTAAGAGAGGCTGGGATAGGCATGGGGAAGGTAAGGATCATGGGTAGGGAGGATGGGAGGAGTGGGGAAGGAGGGCAGGGACATTAGCTCAAGCTGTGGACCCTGCAATACAAGCAGACTTGATAGACCAAATGGCCTTCTTCTGCTGGCTTCTACATATGTTCGTATGTATGTTTGCATATACACATAATATTTACACAACCCCTTGGGCTCTGCAATGTGCCAGGGCAAACTTTTAAGTGTCATGGTGTTTTGAGTCTCTCAGACATCAGGGGTCAGCATGGCTCAGTTGGTAGCACATCCTCCTCTGGTGCAGAAGGACATGGGTTCTAGTCCTGCACCAGAATTGAACTCATGCCATAAATGTTGTCCCTAAAGTGCGGTACTATGGGGATGCTGTAACGAGGAAAAATGAATCTCTGCATGTGTGGGACTCAGCGTAATAACAAACAAGCAAAATGAGTAATGCTAAAAATTATTTTATTTGGAAGCCAGGAGGGGGAACACTGGCTGAGACCATAATATGGGATTATGAGTTTAGCCAGTGTTCCCCTCCTGGCTTGCAAATAAAATAATTTGTGAGCATACTCATTTTATTATGTTGCCTATTTGTTATTACATTGGGGTCCCAGGAGTGCACAGGTTTGTTTTTCTTGTTTCAGCCTGCTGTCTGCCTTACTCTGTACCACCTCCTAGTACCTGAGTGCACCAATTTCTATTTTCTACATTGATGCTGTACTGTCTGGGTGAGCCAGCCTTCAGATGTGATGTTAAACCGAGGTCCCTTTCTGCTTTTCTGGTGGCTGTTCAGGTGGATGTTAAAGATCTCGTGGCACTTCTCTGGAAGACTTGGGGATTTCATTAAAATAAAAGACTTATACAACCATAACCAGTACAAAACAATAAAAGATCAACAATACATACACATAGTGCTAACAACCAGAACTAAGTAATACTCATGAAATTAAATAATATGTATAGAAAGAAGAACTGCAGAAGTGAGAAACATAAATGGACTATATAAAGTGAATTATTCTAATCAATTAGTAACCTGTACCCAAGTGGACAGTTCATTCATTTATAATCTTAATTTGTACCCCTGCTTCAATGACCTCCTATGCTATTTATACAGTTGCAGACCTAGATAAGTGTTCTCCAGCCCATGTGCTATCACCAGCATTAACCAGCCAAATGCTGGTTACTAACCTAATGCCGAATTCAGCATATGTAACCAGCTGACTGTAATCTATGTATAACCTATATCATGTATGCATGCACTACACGTACCATATCTGTGATGTACTGTATTTTATGTTATGTAAATCCCGGGTCGCCCCTAAAAAGGGGACCTCCGGGGCCCAGTGGGCTCACCCGGTTACCAAAATTAATAAATAAATAAATGCAGTTTGCCCATAACCCACTGAAGTTCTCCAATGTCGTGGCCAAATTTCCCTATTCACTTAAAAAAAAATACCATCAACAGCTTCATTTGGTTCAATCTCAATTGGCTTGCATCTGTATCAATCCAAGGATGAGGCTGAAAATGGACAGTTTTGTCTAGATGATCTTTCTTGGACAATAAAAACTAAATAAATAATAAACAAATAAGCTCAATTACAGAGTTACAGGGAAGGGGAAAATTGAGAGCAGGTCAAAGTGATTAAAAGTATAGCTGAATGGGGCAGTACCATGAGCGGGGGCTGTGTAAATTATAAAACACAGCATGCCCAAATTGCTGCAGGTTGCTTGAAATTTTTACTGATTGGAATGAGTTGCAGGTGGTAAAAACTGCAACAGTGAAGGTTTCCCCCCAATTGTTTTGTGTACTCTTGGTATGCGAAGGATGTCCTTGACTTTTGACTTCAGTTGGTAAACCTGAACTAACTGGTTAAAAGTTTGGACAGGTATGCTGTATGTAGATCACTGACACATCTGGATGCAGGGACCATGTGAGGAAGGGTGAAGAGGCACCATGTAATGATCCACAGAGCCTTTCATAAAGTATGGTGACCTTTGCTAACATGGTTGCAGACTTGCATCCCCACCCTCCACAGGTAGTTGGCTGGGGTGCTGCGAAGGCTGCAGCTTGAACGACAGGTTCACTGGGAGGCAGAGACTGGGGTGGAATACAGTCATCATGGTGCTGATGTTGGGGAACAGGGCCGGGGAGGGGGTACAACTGGAAGTCAGTGAGAGAGTGGACATCAAGGACCTGGTAGAGGGCTCTGGACCAACTAAGATGAGAAAAACACGAATTCTGCTTGTCTAGAAGGATGCCCAGTGGTGAAGGGGTGTGGTTGGGTGGGAGGGAGCTTCTGATGGCTATATTGGTCAACCTGGACTTACAGCATGGCATAACACAGTGCAACTGACATTATGCCATACTGTGACTAATATAATACAATACAATATAATACAATTAATACATTTAAGTAAGTGCAAATCTTGATTTTGTACAATATATTTCCATGGCTAGCCCACCTGTGATGCAATATCTGATTTTCAGTGGGATCTTGCTTTTGTTTATTATTGACATCTAGGTGGACTGAAGCACTGTGATTTGCTCAAGGTCACACAGTTTAAGGCTTTCTTGGGATTTAAACCTGGCTCCACTAGTTTCCAGGCCAGTGCTCTAGCCACAAGACCACACTGCCTTACTGCAATAAGAAGCATTTCACTAGCAGATTTGCATGGCAACATAGTTATAAGAGATGTCCCCCATGACAATGAATGTCTGTGTATCCGGCTATATGGGTAGTGATGCAGTGTGGTGACAGTATCCCCCCTTTTGCACCACCACTACTAGAGATGTGTGGAATTTTTAAATTCTATGGAATTTTGAAGATTCAGCCAAGTTCCACTGAATCCCATCAGAAGTGGAATTCCCAAATTCCAAAAGCAGATTGTTTTTTAAACTGCAAATTATAGTATATTGTAGTTTACATAAACAACATCTTATTTTCCTCAAACCATGAAATAATATTTATTTAGTTGTTTAACCAGGTATAGCACACTAAGCTGAAAGCTTTTTTACAGGAGCGACCTGGGAGCACAAGGAGGTTAAGTGACTTGCTCAGGGTCACACAGTATGCAGGTAGAAGCTGTGGGATTCAAACCCAGGTCTGGTCTGCTGGATGTCACCAGATTTGCAGCTCAGAGCCTTAGACCACTGCGCTATACTGCCTCCTTAATATATAATTGCTTACGTCATCCTTGGTTTACAAAAAATGCTTTTTGGAATTCTGCAGAGTTAAAAAAGAAATAAACATATTGGAAGCAGAATTGCCATTCTCCGTGAATTCTGCTGGCAGAATTTTGCATTCTGCATGACTCTAACCCCCCCCCCCCCACTGTGACTGTGTGTATTAATCCCCTGCTGTTTCAGCCTTATATATGTTTTAAAAGGGGATATTTTATATTATTATTGGGAACATGCTGCTATCTTTAAAAAAAGATTGGGCCACCCACACCCCTAAACATAGATGTATTTATCTGACAGAATCATTTTAGTGTCTTTTTGACTAAGGATCTGTTGAGTGCTATTGCAGGTCATTTGTGCATCTTAGGATATAGATACATCTGTATGTCTATATATCTGTATACTATTGCGCCCCTATAGTTAGGGTTGAGTAAGCACTTCAATGTTAAACTTGAAATTTTGCAGTTTAATAACTTTGCAACTGTTCAACGGATTTGCATGCAAATTCACATGCACTGTCACCCAGGGCAGATCTCTGGATATGGCAAGTTACCTTACAGTCAGACATGCAGTTTTCGAGTTCCAGAGAGGTGAAAAAAACATTTTTTCACTCATTGACTTTGCTGGAATTTTCCTTTGAACCTGCCTACAGCCCAGACACTTTGGAATCTTGGTCTCAAATGTTCAGGGCAGAAAGGGACTAGTCCACAGATATGCCTTTTGCTAGTCTGGTGAAAAAATAATAAGCCTTTATTGCATTATATATGTAACCCCCCTGCAAATGGGGGTTCCCAAAAGACTTCCAGGAGCTTGCTTGAATGCTCCAAGCCTGAATGGTGTTTGGCGTTTAAGCCATTTATCAGTGAGTGTTTTTAGAACCTCTGGTACTGTCTCTTTAAGAGCTGTCTGCTTGCAGACATAATTAGTTTATATGGGGGGGACTGTGTGTTTCTTTGATTGAGTACCACTCAAGCTGCTGCCAATTCACTTCATTTTTGCAGTCACTAGGAGTGCAAAGGAACCTATCTGAAAGATGTAACTGTTTGCCAGAAATTATTTAGAGTAATAATGAAATTACAGTTTGTCTAACCTGCTTTCTTTGCAGTCAGAACTGTGTCTGCTAGTTCCCCATTCTAGTTTTGAACTGCTGAACTGGACCAATCAGTGTGGGGTAAGCTAGCTCTAAATGGTGCCTTGGACTAATCAGAACTTGGACTCATAATCTGAGCCAGCCACAAGAGGATTGTATGGGCAGTGACTCTGGGAGATGTAGTTTAGACTTCAGTGCCTTTTGGACCAACAGCAGCAGTCTATTGTGAGTGACAGCCAATCCAGTCAAGAACTGGGAGGAACTCAAAGGAAGTGCCCGGTTTTGTCGGTTGGAGGTTCAGTTGAGCTTTGGCAGTGAAGAAGGAAGGAGCCCTGTGCTTTTTCAGTGCAGATTTTAGTCAAAACGTGTAAGGCCTAGATTCGGTCTGCAGCTTGTGTAACAGCTTGTTAGGACTGAACTGGCCCTGTGAAAAGAATCAAAGGATCTCTGAAGAGTAGAAACCAGGCTCACCCTGTAGAAGACTGGAGGAATTGCTGAAAATTGCACTCTGTCTGTCAGGAACTGAATCTGCTGTGTTCTCCCGGTATTGTGCAGTAATTGCGATTGGGATACAGATGCAGCCTGCCTGGTATAGTGCTTTTTTATATGGATGTGTGAAGAGGTTTGTGTACCTCAAGTGAGCCCTGCTGACATTGAAGGACCCTATCTTATTTGGAGGTCGTGAGTACTAATTCAGGGTCGCTTCCTGTTGAATTGCCACATTAAATCCAAATGGAATTACTGTACTGCTGACTGTTTAATTCTCCTTTTCTCTGTGTGAAAGGGCCCTACCAGCTGCCACAGTTTGGACTAGCCACTGGGAGGCGGGTGCCCAGGGACAGTAACTGATAGGGATAGGCCTGTGCACAGAGCCATAGGTAGATTATTAGAGTGATAAGCTAATTAACCTGATTTCCCCGTCCTTGTTATATCCCCTAAATAAATCAGAGCTGCTTGTTTCAGCAAAGTCATACTGCCTGAGGTATTTGTCTATGTTAAAGTACTGTACTGTGATTGTTGCACTGTATCTCATTTCACAGGAGGTCCCAGTGCCGAACCAGACCTGGGGGTAAGTGTATACTGTGAAGGTAATTCTGATATATTGTGTGGGCCACTAGTGGGAAGAAAGGGGTTGCAGTGTCCCAGAGGGCTGTGACCAAGTTAGTTTAACTATTGCAAACCATGACCTCTGGGTGGAGGCACCCGCCATTGGATCCAGGCCCTCAACCTGTTAGTGGCAAATCAGGCAGGGGTAGTAGCCCAGGATATCGCCATCTAGGGGTTACATCTTGGAGGCTCACCGCTGGGATTGTGTGTCCTCTAGTGGCCATATTACGAACCACTGTTAAGAAAATGGGTACCCGACAGAAGTGGCTGTGCACCGCTGGTGGAGTGGTGTACTGGGGAGGAGATCGACTCCAAAATGCTATGCTTATCCTGGACATCCCTGTATCAATACGACACTGTGCAGGAGTACTTTCCAAGGTGGAAGGTTTACAAACCCTGTGGTGGTGGGTCGGCATGCTAATCTGCTCACCCACACTTTCCTGGCCCTAGTAGAGTTTAAGGATCCCATAGATAGCTCCAAAGTGCCACAGACCATTACCCCAGAGGGAGCCCTCACTGCTTGGAGAGTGATAACTAAGGACAGTAAAGACCCGGGGGGGAATCAGCCCCCACCACTATCTGAAACTTTTGAGGAGAAATTTGCTGAATGGTTGCTGGGAGAGGGGAAAACTGTGGAGGACTTGAAGAAACTATTCTTGCCACCTGGGGGTGTTCCTCCCCCAACACCCTCTCCTGCTCCAGTGCCCGTAATGGTGGCTGAACCAATGCAGACTCCTATTTCTGCACCTGCCATTAGTCGACTCTTACCGAAGGTTGAGGATCTTCTCTGGCACCTCCCACCCCAAGGGGAGGATGACTGGGAAGACCTGGATGAACTATGCTGCCCCCAAGTGCTAGAATGGCCCATTCTCGGGCGGCGAAAGAGGGTTAGTGAGAGCCTCCGAGGTCCCGCCCTGGCTACCATCCGTGCTAAACGGGCCAGTAACCCTGAAGCGACTGCACAGGCCTATCTTGAGGCCTTGGAGAATGTGTATAGGAGCCCAGATTCTGATGAGGACCTATGGTGGAGAGTAAGAAATGCACAACAGTACCAAGGGAGTTGTTGTCTGTGTATGTCTCTCGGCTGGAAAAATTTTGCAAGAATGCCTCAGAAAGGGTAGTTTGCCAGCGATTGAACTGGACCGAACCAGACTGGACAGAATCCTTAAGTCTGCCCCTTCTCAGAACTGCTGTTGCTTCAGTTACGCCTGGCAAATCGACTGGAATCCCACCCTCCATGATGAGTTAATGAGAGAAATTGAGGAGTTGAGAAAGGCGACCTCGGGAGGACCTGCACCAACAGCTGTGGCTACGACCGAGTGACTGAGGGTGACCCATCAAGTGAAGTTCAGGGGCAGAGGTTGACAGTCAATGAGTGCTCTGACAAGGAAAAGATGTGCCACAATGGGCGAACTGTTGAGAGAGATCCGAATTCAAAAACAGTCCTTTATGAAGGCCACCCTGCAAGTACGGGCCCTGACCTATATCCGACTGCATCTGCTATGGGGTGGGGTACCCACCCATGTATCTCCTGCTGATAACAACTCCAAACTCAATTCCTTGACGAAGTGGAGAAACTGACGAGATGTCTCCAAATGCTTATCACGCCATAGACAGAGATGGCACCAGGTTTCCAGTTAGTATACCCGCCCTGGCTCCCAGTGTGGCGCCCGGCCAGCTCAAACTCCAGAAAGTATGTTTTGCTATAATTGTGGGAAAGATGGGCACATGAAAAGGGAATGCCAGTCCCCAAAAGACACTGACAAAGTTGCATATAGGCTACAAGGAGAGCTTGAGAAGAAATCAGTGGTTAAGAGGTGCACGACATGATCCCAGTGAGGGCACCAAAATGCTAATTCACGTCCTTTTGTGGCAAGGTCAGTTGCCCAGGCCCCCACTACCGCCTCCAGACTGGTCCAGAATAGTGGGTCCCTCCATGGAGACCACTGTAAAAGTGAATGGAGTGTCTACAAGAGCTGTATTAGACAGTGGCTCCCAGTGACAATTATGTTCCAGGATTGGTATCAGAAGCATTTGTCAGGCGTACTCTTTACAACCATTAGAAGGACTGCATGTATGGGGTTAATGAGAAGGCCTACCCTATTCCGGTATATCCGAATTTGGCTGTCTTTCCCCACCTCCGTGGCTGGAGTGGCGAACAAGTAGAGACCCTAGCCTTAGTGTGTCCCCACTGGACTGTATGATGGTGTCCTTTGTTGATTGGAACAAATGCTCATATGTTCGGAAGGCTGGCACAGTTGTGTTATGAAAACAGGGGTCAAAGACTAGTAGAGCTTTAAGAGTTCCGGCTTTAATTAAGAAGGCCTATGAGGCACAGAGAGATGCTGAAAAACAGAACCAGAGGAACCGTCGGAATTGTATGGAAGAAGGATCCTGAGTCTCTGATCCTGGCGCCAAATGCCCAGTGTACCTTACAGGGAGAGGTCCTGATCAGAAAGGATGTTAAGAATAAAATATTAATGTTGGATGCACAGGCGATGGAAAATTGCCAGAGGGACTGCTGGTCAAGCCTAGTATTTTGCCCGCTAGAGCCCATGCTTATGCCAGAAGGGTAATGGTCCAAGTTCATAATGTGTCTGAAAGAGACATTCGAGTAAACAGAGGTTGCATCCTGGCTAATGTGCATTGTGCAGACACTGCAGTGCTACCCAGCAGCAAGAGTTCAAGGAAGAATGACAGAGTAACGCCTGACTTGTTTGATTTCGCACTCCCGCTGCCAGCTGAATGGAAAGTGAGGATCAGTGAGAAGCTTGCCCAGAGAGACCAGGTGTTTTCTTTAAAGGAATGGGATGTAGGATGCGTGCAAGGAGCTGAGCACAATATCCGGCTGCATGACGAAAGACCATTTCGTGAGAGGTCTCGACGCCTGGCACCTGCTGACATAGATGATGTGAGACGGCATCTGCAAGAGATGTTAGCTGCTGGTGTAATACAAGAATCCAGAAGCCCTTATGCTTCCCCCATTGTGGTAGTGAGGAAAAAGAATGGAACAGTAAGGATGTGTGTGGATTATCGCACCTTAAACCGGCGGACTATCCCTGATCAGTACACAATGCCCCGCATTCAGGATGCTTTGGACTGCCTAAACGGGAGCAAGTGGTTCTCTGTGCTGGATCTCCGCAGTGGGTACTACCAGATCCCGAAGGCCCCAGAGGACCGTGAGAAGACAGCCTTTATCTGTCCGCTTGGCTTCTATGAATTCATGAGGATGCCTCAAGGGTTTCAGGTGCCCCAGCCACTTTTCAAGCGATTGATGGAGCGTGCAGTGGGGACATGAACTTACTAGAGTGCCTGGTATACCTAGATGATGTTATTGTGTTTGGCAGCTCACTGGAGGAACATGAGAGCAGATTATTTAAGGTATTGGACCGACTGGAGGACTTTGGCCTTAAACTGTCCATTGATAAGTGTCAATTCTTTCAAACATCAGTAAAGTATGTGGGACACATAGTATCCACCGAGGAATAGAGACCGACCCAAGTAAAGTTGAGGCCTTGACCACCTGGCCACAGCCCAAAAATCTAAAAGAACTGCAAAGATTCCTGGGATTCTGTGGTTATTATCGGCGCTCATCAAGGACTATTCAAGAGTGATCCGCCTTTACTTAACCTTACTCAAGGGTATCCCCAACCCACAAAAATACCAAAGTCAGCGTCCCTCAAGACTGAAAGAGTGTATTTTCATCCGAGTGAAGTATTTGGGGCCGCTGGACTCCTGATTGTGAGACTGCTTTTCATGAGATCATATATCAACTTACCCATGCTCCAGTGCTGGCCTATGCCGATCCAAGAAAACCTTACGTCCCTGCACACTGATGCTAGCTTGCAAGGGTTGGGGGCTTGTTGTACCAAGAGCACGAATGGCCTGAGACCAGTGGCCTTTGCCAGTAGAAGCCTGACCCCATCCGAAAAGAACTATCCTGTACATAAGTTAGAGTTCCTAGCTTTGAAGTGAGCTATTGTTGACCAATTCCATGAGTACTTGTATGGGGCTAAAATACTAGTAAACTGACAATAATCCTTTGACCTATGTGCAGACCTCAGCTAAGCTGGATGCCACTGGCCATAGGTGGCTTTCTGCATTATCTACATATGACTATGCTCGAATACCGAGCAGGTCTGAACCACATAGATGCTGATGCTCTCTCCCGGAGGCCTGTTCCCCAGAATGATTGGGTCCGATTGGCAGAACCTGACATTCGGGCACTCTGCGGAGAGATTTGACAGGGAGGAACAAATGTCCCCAGACGCAGTGGACTGCATGGTGGATTGCTTGGGAGCCTCTGAGAATTGCATACCTGCTGCTTATGCCACTTTTCTGCAATAGACATTGGTGCACTGCCTCAGCTGGACAATGACAGTATTCGCGGCTCAATCCCGTGATCCCATGATCAAAGCAGCTTTAGAAGCCCTCTATGCAGGAAAAGATGTGTCCAAATTACGCCCACTGATTTGAGAACTGCACTGTTATACAAAGAAGGTCCTAAGTTGAAACTGATCAACAAACTGTTATACGAGAAACAGTAGACAGAGGGGACAAGTAGACAAACAACAACTAGTGCTGCCCACTGCCTTCGAGACTCAGTACTGAGGTCCTTGCACAACCACATGGGGCACCTTGGTATAGACAGAACACTTGACTTGGTGAGATCCAGATTCTATTGGCCTAAGATGGGGGCTGATGTGGAGCAACACATTCGAACTTGTAGTCGCTGCTTACAGAGGAAAGCTTTGCCCCAGAGGCTGCCCCTTGTTAACATCACCACCAGTGCACCCATGGAGCTGGTCTGTATTGATTTTCTGAGTTTGGAGTCAGATCAAAGAAATATCAGTAATGTGCTGGTGGTCACTGACCATTTCACGAGATATGCCCAAGCTTTCCCCACCAAAGACCAGAAAGCATCCACTGTGGCCAAAGTACTTGTAGAAAACTTTTTTGTTCACTATGGGGCTCCACAAAGAATCCATTCTGATCAAGGGAGAGACTTTGAGAGTCGTCTGATCAAAGAGATGCTTTCTCTGTGTGGGAGTCGACAGTCCAGAACCACTCCTTACCACCCCAGGGGACCCACAGCCTGAACGTTTCAACCGCACTTTGCTAGATATGCTAGGCACCCTGCACCCAAAGGACAAGCCTAGATGGAGCCAACAAATTAGCACCCTGGTACATGCTTATAACTGCACCAAAGTGATGCCACTGGATTCTCCCCTCACGCCTGATGTTTGAAGAGAAGCTCGACTACCAGTAGATGTGTGTTTGGGGTCTCTCCTGATGGGGTTCAAGCTGACAACTATTTACAGTATGTGCAAAAGTTAAAGGCCCAGCTAACTCATGCACTAACTGGCTCAAACCATGGCTGCCAAAAGAAATCTGGCCAACAAAGAAAGGTATGATAAAAGGTGAAAGCACAGGAACTCCAGGAGGGAGATCGGTATTGCTAAGAAATCTGGGACTGCATGGCAAGCACAAGATTGCTGACAGATGGCACCATCTCCTCACATTGTAGTGGGCAAACTAGATGATCTGCCAGTGTACAAAGTAAGGCCTGAGAATAATTCAAAGATGTAAAACAATGCATAGAAATCATTTACTGCCCATTGGACAAATCTTAATTGAGTCTGAGCCCCTGGAAGATGCCCCTCTGGACCAGTGACTAGAGCTGCTGCTAAGAAAAGATCAAGAAAGTCTGCACCTACAGAAGCAAAGTTAAAGTGTTCCCCTCCACAAGTCCCAGTTCAGCATGACTGTCAGTCCATATCGGAAGAAAGTGAGAGTGACTTTGAATACTATCCTTCTTACGAACTGAGTCAATTGTTTCGGGGCAATCCCCTAGTCAATACTGGAGATGAAGCTGGGCCTTCTGGACTGTCTAAGCCCCCAGCTTCATCCCTGGAGCCAATGCTCCCAGAAAGTGAAGTGCAAAGCATCAGATCAGATGAAATGGAATCATTGTGCACGGTTGAACTGTTTGAGCTTTCAGGGGAGGAAAATGATAGATTGGGGCAGACTGGTGATACACCCGAACAAGAAGAGTATTTTGAGTGCCCTGACAGTCCACTGCCAGTGTCCGAAAGCTTCCATGCGAGCCAAATGTTGTGGACTCAGAAACTGTAACCCTGGAGCTGAAAGTGCCCCAAGTTCTAGCCTCTCTACCCCATGGAGACTCCCTGACAAGTGAGGACAATGCTGAAAATGAGGCTCAGAGTGCAGAGACTATAACAGTTCCCCTAGAAAGACTGGTCGAGCTGTAAAGCCTGTGGTGCACCTCAGTTATGATTCCCTTGGGAGGCCTGTGGATTTGCCTCTCAATGTTGTCCATAAAGGAGTGTATGTGTCCCGAGCTCATTGCCCAAACTGAGCGTCAGTGCTAACTCAAGTTACTTGTGTTGCCCTCTAAGTATGGTGCCCTTGCCCGTCTCAGCCCCAAGGTAACTGATAGGAAGGGCCCCTCTTCAGGTTTCATGTACAAGAGGTAATAACTTGAGTTATGGTACAATGTGTATGTAATACTGTGTAAAGAGGACGTACTGCAATGTTTCAGAAATGTGTTCTTGGTAAAATGATATATTGACTGATGATTACATGTGCGAGCCTAATGCAAATGTATATGGTTGCAGTTGAAACTATAGGGTACTTGCAGCGGACGTCAAGCTTTCCCAGGCCAGGAAGGGTGTAACCCCTGCAAATGGGGGTTCCCAAAAGACTTCCAGGAGCTTGCTTGAATGCTCCAAGCCTGAATGGTGTTTCATGTTAAGCCATTTATCAGTGAGTGTTTTAGAACCTCTGGTACTGTCTCTTTAAGAGCTGTCTGCTTGCAGACATAATTAGTTATATGGGGGACTGTGTGTTTCTTTGATTGAGTACCACTCAAGCTGCTGCAATTCACTTCATTTTGCAGTCACTAGGAGTGCAAAGGAACCTATCTGAAAGATGTAACTGTTTGCCAGAAATTATTTAGAGTAATAATGAAATTACAGTTTGTCTAACCTGCTTTTTGCAGTCAGAACTGTGTCTGCTAGTTCCCATTCTAGTTTTGAACTGCTGAACTGGACCAATTCAGTGTGGGGTAAGCTAGCTCTAAAATGGTGCCTTGGACGAATCAGAACTTGGACTCATAATCTGAGCCAGCCACAAGAGGATTGTATGGGCAGTGACTCTGGGAGATGTAGTTTAGACTTCAGTGCCTTTTTGGACCAACAGCAGCAGTCTATTGTGAGTGACAGCCAATCCAGTCAAGAACTGGGAGGAACTCAAAGGAAGTGCCCGGTTTTGTCGGTTGGAGGTTCAGTTGAGCTTTGGCAGTGAAGAAGGAAGGAGCCCTGTGCTTTTTCAGTGTGCAGTTTTAGTCAAAAAACGTGTGTAAGGCCCAGAGTTCCAGTCTGCAGCTTGTGTAACAGCTTGTTAGGACTGAATCCGTCCTGTGAAAAGAATCAAGGATCTCTGAAGAGTAGAAACCAGGCTCACCCTGTAGAAGACTGGAGGAATTGCTGAAAATTGCACTCTGTCTGTCAGGAACTGAATCTGCTGTGTTCTCCGGGTATTGTGCAGTAATTGCATTGGGATACAGATGCAGCCTGCCTGGTATAGTGCTTTCTTTTATGTGGATGTGTGAAGAGGTTTGTGTACCTCAAGTGAGCCCTGCTGACATTGAAGGACCCTATCTTATTTGGAGGTCGGAGTACTAATTCAGGGTCGCTCCCTGTTGAATTGCCATTAAATCCAAATGGAATTACTGTACTGCTGACTGTTTAATTCTCCTTTCTCTGTGTGAAAGGCCCCTACCAGCTGCCACGGTTTGGACTAGCCACTAGGGCTTGGGTACCCAGGGACAGTAACTGATAGGGATAGGCCTGTGACACAGAGCCATAAATAGATTATTAGAGTGATAAGCTAATTAACCTGATTTCCCCTGTCCTTGTTATATCCCCCTAAATAAATCAGAGCTGCTTGTTCTAGCAAAGTCATACTGCCTGAGGTATTTGTCTATGTTAAAGTACTGTACTGTGATTGTTGCACTGTATCTCATTTCACAGGAGGTCCCAGTGCCGGAACCAGACCTGGGGTAAGTGTATACTGTGAAGGTAATTTGATATATGTGTGGGCCACTAGTGGAAGAAAGGGGGTTGCAGTGTCCCAGAGGGCTGTGACCAAGTTAGTTTAACTATTGCAAACCCTGACCTCTGGGTGGAGGCACCCGCCATTGGATCCAGGCCCCTCAACCTGTTAGTGGCAAATCAGGCAGGGGTAGTAGCCCCAGGGATATCGCCATCTAGGGGTTACATATAAATTTGAGAAAATCGTTTCTGAGCATGATCAGTAAGCACTAAAAGATAGCTGTATAATACAAAAAAATAATTCTGTTTTCATATAATATCATCCTTTTTCATTCCAGGAAAATCCTTTTTTGTATGGCCACCACCTTGTTTTCAGTTTTGCCTGAGAAATTCAAATTTGGAAACCCCCAAAAATGATATTCTGGGGAGGAACCAACACATGTACAGTAGCTTGCTCATTGGGATCCCCTTAGCTGCATTCTGCACTTTACAGCTTGAGAAATATCCTTAAAATGTGTTTTTTTTTTTAACATAGAAATTCTTTTTTCGTATCGACATCATATGAAAAAAGATCTTGTTTCGTATGACATTTTTTTGTATGGGAAATCAATGTATTTCAATGGGATTTTCAACTTTGGGGCATAACGTTGCCATTTTGCATATTATGACACCAAATATTCAACATACCCCTTTTTGAGACCCCTCCTCATGAACAATGGGGGGGTGTCATTATGCAACTTCTGCCGAAAGGTGATTTCATGGTAGCCTGACAAATTTACCTTTCAGGTGGGATTTGTGTAATGACAGTCATATTTCTCATAAGGTGGGATCATAACAAAGCTGTGTTGAAAATTTTGGGTCAAAATATGCAACAATGGTAAAGTTATGACCATTCATTGCAATTTCGCTACGCACACTCGTAACTTTGGAAATTTAAAAGACTTTGACCCCAAATTTTCCATACAGACTTCTTATTACCCCATCTCATGTATGTCACAGTTGTCATTTTTCAAAATTCTAGTCAAAATGTGTTTTCACACCTGCAATGCAGAATGGTGTTGCAGTTGCACAAAATTATGTTTTGGTGGCGATTTTAAAATTTTCTGTACCAGGTACATAAGGTGGGGTAATAAGATGGCTATGCTGTCAGTTTTGTCACTGTTGTCCTATAAATGGAAGTGCAGGGCCCTTCAACAGCAACCTGTATACCATATACGCATCTGTGGAGGGATGGGAGTGCAGTTCCCAAAGGGCACTGCACTCCCACAGGCAAATAAGAATATGATTACTCTATCTAAAAAATTATACATGGATGGTCCCACAGGCAAATAAGGCTACAATTGCACTATCTCAAAAAGTAAGGAAATTCTTTGTAAAAAACTATGTTAATGCATCAGTTAGGGTTGATATCAAACCTTATAAAATGGGCAAAGGATTTCAAGCAATCTGATTGGTTCTTAGCCATGCATTAGATGTGTCTAATGCACAGCTAAAAACTAGAACCCCAATTTAGAATACACAGGCCCATTTTATAAGTGCAATAAGCCACTCCGAGGATGTGCATTAGACAGTTCTAATGCATGGCTAGGGGACTGGATGCACTCGGCCTGTGGCCTCGTGCCTCACTACATCCCCCTAGCTGTGCATTAGAACTGTCTAATGCACACTCCATCGTGTCTTATTGCTTACATAAGAAGGCAGGAAAATATGACATTAGGATTTCCAACCCTAACACCCCATCCCCACCCTGCACACACCAACAGGTGTCAGAGGTGTGCCTTTGGGTCATCAACCCTAATGCTCACCCCATTCTCCTATACTTACCCACCTCAGCTTATTTCATTATGGAATGGGGGTGAGTGTTAGGGCCGATGACCCCAAGGCACCCCCCTGATGCCTGCTGGTGTGTACAGGGTAGGGGTGGGGGTGTTAGGGTTGGAAACCCTAATGTCGTATTTTCTTCCTTTCTTGTGGTTTGATATCAACCCTAACTGATGCATTAATGTAGTTTTTTGCAAAGAATATATATATATATATATATTTATTTTATTTTATTGAGATATTCAGAAAGACCTTCGAGTCAAAGACTCATTTACAAAGGTTCCACGTTACACATAGAGCGGTACAGGGATGACATTACATACAGATTGAAGAGCATTACAACACGTCACAGGATAGGATACTCAACTTGGTACAGAAAGTGACTGAAATAAACACGGATCACATGAATGCAATGTTGCAGCACAGCCAATAAAGAAGCAGAGAGGCTGTTTGTCAGCTTAGCAATTCGAGGAATTAGGTCAGAAGACAGGCAGGGTGCAGGTCTAGGTCCTCAAGGGGGGGTTCAGGGCAGTCACATAGGTTGGAGGTCTGGAGGTGTTTCCTTAGCCTGGATTTAAAAGGACCTAGTCTTAATGCATTGTTTATTAGACTTGGGAGCACGTTGGTCCAGGAGGGGGCTTTGAAGTTGCAGGTTCTTTGGTATTGGGAGGTCCGGCAATGGGGTACCCAAAGTAACTGCTTGTTTGTGCTACAGGTGGTTCTGACAGGTAATGCGGGACAAATAATTTTGTTTAGGGTGGGGGGGTGAGGCCTAGAACTATCTTTTTTGCCATTAGGCAGGTGTGGTACTTGATTCGGCAGTCTAAGTTTAACCAGTTTGTGGCACTGTAGAGGGAGCAGGTGTGGGTGAGGCGATCACATCTGAGGATGAGATGGCAGGTCTTGTTTAGAATGAGCCAGAGGCTATTGAGGGCAGAGGTGGGAGTGACACTATAGATGAGGATGCCGTAGTCCAGCAGGGAGAGGATAGAGGAGTTTATGGAGAGTCGTAGGGACTCAAGGGTGAGACAGTGTTTGTGCTGGAAGAGTACGCCTAGTCTGGAGTTAAGAGCAGTGGATAGGAGCAGAACATGTTGTTTAAAGTTGAGGGCTGAGTCTTGAGTGATCCCTAGGTATTTAAAGGTGTCCACTTGTTCGAGAGGGGTTTGATTTACAGTTAGAAACTGGGGCACAGGCTCTTTAGTGGGTTCTGGGGATGGGAGAAGATCATGACCTTAGTCTTATTGTAGTTAATTATTAGGCGCTGGTTGGTGAGCCAGTGTTCAGTTTCACATAGAGAGTGCTGGAGTGATTGGTGGAGCTTAAGAGGGTCTGGATCGGAAGCGAACAGGACGGCATCATCCGCATAGAGGAGCAGGTTGCTGGGGCAGGCCAGTGGGAGGGAGTTTAGGTAAAGGCAGAATAGCAGAGGCCCAAGAATGGAGCCCTGTGGGACCCCGGAGTGGATAGGGAGACTTGGGGATAGGACAGTGCCTACCTTGACCAGTTGTGTTCTGTCAGAGAGATAGCTGGTGAACCAGTTTAAGGCATCTTGAGAGAGGCCACTATAGGCAAGTGTGTTCAGTAAGAGGGCATGGTTGACGGTATCAAATGCCTCTGAGAGGTCCATGAAGATGGCTCCTGTGATGTGGCTGCAATCCAAGGCAGCGTGGAAATGAGAGGTAAATTCAAGGAGGGCGGTGGTGGTACTATGTCCCTTACGGAAACCGTGTTGCTGGTTGCATAGGAGGTTATATTTAGTAAGATGGTCAGTGAGTTGGTCAGTGACTGTGCGCTCTAATGCTTTAGATAGAGGGGGTAGAATGGAGATGGGGTGGTAATTGTTAGGGGCGGTGCATTCCCCACTCATATGAATGGGGGTGATGAAGGCCGATTTCCAACGTGAGGGAAATTTTGCCTGGCAGAGGGAGAGGTTGAGAATATGGGTGAGTGGGGTAAGGACTTCCAGAAGGGTGAGGGGGAGGAGTCTCAGGTCAAGGGAATCACTACTAAAGTGTGAGTGGTTAAGGGCTTTAGAAAGGTAGGGTTTGGCAGTCTCTGGGGCAAGGATACATAGGTAGAAGGGTGGAGCATGGGGCGGAGGGGGATGTGTAAGGGCAGGCGGCGGGTCGAAGAAGTTAGGGGGGAGGACGTGGTTGAGGTCAGTGAAGGCGGAGTTTAAGGCCAAGGCTATACTGAGGGGATCTGAGGAGAAGTTACCATTGATTAGTATTTGGTCTGGGGGCAGATTAGTAGATTTGCCACAGAGTTCCTTAATATTGTTCCAAAATTTTCGCCTGGAGCCCCAGGTGGAGGTTAAGGTTTCCTTGTAGTATTCTGCTTTAGCGGAGCAAATTTATATTTTAGGCCATGTCTATCTATAATGCAGATTTTTCTTTCCCACCACAAAATGCAGAACACTATGGTACTGTTGGAATTACATTTTAGGAGCATGTCTTTAATCAAGCAATGCAATTGTCAGGGGACCTCCTTGTTAACGTAAAATTAAAAAAAAGGGGGTACATTTTTGACTTACTAGCCACAAAAGGAAGTGCCCCTACACTTCTGGGTCAAATTGGATTCAGAAGTTAAAAACAGAGTTGTTAAGGGTATGTTATGTAACTGATGAATGGAACTACTGTGTTGAAAATATAATTCTGTATTTGAAACAAATAAATATAATTCTGTATTTGAAACAAACATGGGCTTGATGAAAGGCATCACAGTCAAAGAATATGTCTCTGACAGAGCTGTTCAGAAATTCTGTAAAGCTAGGTTTGTGCCTTATGCACCATGGGAATCTGTAACTCGGCAATCAAAACAGCTGGAACAGGAAACTATGATGTCCTCAGGTGCTTAAAGTTCTGCTCATTTATTGTTCACCTTTTTGTTATTGCAGTTTAATACCCAGCATTCAGCATAAATTTTAAAACAGTGATAATTTCACTTAATCAGTATTGCATTATTGCACCATGCATTAACTTTTTTTACCCCTTCCCCAGTCACTGGTGCCCTGTAATAATAGTAGTTTATTTATTTATTTTATTTAGTTTCTGTTGACCAGGTAAGTGCACCAGATAAATTCTGCTTATTTTCAGGCATGACCCGGGAAAGGGGGATACAGATGAATGCCAACTGACCTTGAACCAGATTAAGCTGTTGGTGGTATTTTTAGCGAATGGGGGAAATTTGGCCAGGGCACCGGGGAAATTCCCCTACTCGCCAGTAGTGGGAGCTGACTGGCTGTGAACAATGGCCACTTTGAGTGGAGCTCCAGTGGCAATGGACATCGCCAAGGAAGGAGAGCAGTTTTTGATCTCTAATATGGAATCCATCATACCCCAAGAGAGTTCTTTGCCTTCAAAGGAACATGAGGAGAGTGAAATTTTTGTGTCGACTGAGGATCTCAGTAAATTGGGAGCAGAGCTTGATGCTATTTCTGCACAGGATCTGAAATTAATATCTAAGGTGGCTTTACAGTTCAAATTAAGAGAGGAGCTTGAGGAAAATACTTGTGAGAAAGAACGCTTGTCGGAGCAGCTTACGTGTCTTCAAGTGAGAGCTCTAGTTGTCAAAACGCTGGCCCCGCTTGTCAAAGGGCCGGCTAGATTACATGACGTAGCATCATCAAAGGGAACCGTGAGGCCGGGTGAGTCAGTTTCTGTCCCTCTATCAAGTTCTTTGCAGCATACAGTTTTGAGACAGTCTACAATGGCTGGCAATTTAAAAACTGAGGGAGGTTTGTGCCAAAAGCTGAGGGAGAAGCTGCTCATATGGAGCAGCAGTCAATTGTGAAGGAAAGCGGGAGTAAGGACTTTTCAAAAGGATTGTGTGGTGTGGTGAGGAGCGAAGACATAGACAATACTGTCCAGAGTGGGGAGCCACCTGTAGGGCTGACCACATTATCTAAGACTACAGGTTTTGTGTTCCGCAGTACTCTACAGAAGACCTCTGATCTAGATGGGGCCTCAGGCTCTGAGTTGATCTTCCAAAAAAATGCCTGAATCACAGGAAGGTGTGACTGTGTTCTCTTTTACTAAACGTAGCTCTGGGCCTCGATCAGGAGTGGCAGAAGAAAGCAAAGATAAACGGAATGCTGTAACCCGGGCCAATAAACATCTAAGTGCAGATTCTTTGAGGGTAGAAAATATGCAGCCCATTTCTACTGCTGTGGAGCAGAAGCCACTTTCATCTAGTACAGCTACAGTGCAGACAAGGACTGCATTAGACAAATCAGCGATAACATCCCCCTGTGAGCCCTGGTTACTTCAGATGGCACTCCGTGAAGCAGGATGGTTTCAGCATGACCAAGGCAGGATGGTTTCAGAATGACCAAGGCACATGGCTCCCCCAGATTGGGACCTCAAGCTGAATTGTTCCCAGAATACACTGGAATGGTGCCTGAATACTTAAAAACAGCAACCAGATAACACAATCCTGGCACAGCAACAGGATGAACTCAGCAATTCTAAAGAGCAAGATGCTGACTTACTTGGTCCCAGGCTAAAGGCCGGGTCACCACCAGAATTACCCACTGAAGGGAATTCAGCACAACCTTTAGGAACTGGGGACACAACTCAAGAGTCTACAGGACATCAAAAACCCCTTTTATCTGACCTATTTTTGAAAACAAAAGAGCATCACAAGCGAAATGTCGTAAGGATCCACTACAAGGGTGGTTTGACGTGAGACCCAATAGGCATCATGTGGGCAAACTGCTATTAAAAAACTGTCTGCACTTCTCCCCGAGAGAAGTTTTTGCTTTTATCAACATTTCAGGGGAGGATAATTTTGATATAAGTTTTCGCTCTACATATGCCCTCAACTTATTTTGGGAACGGTACAACCAAGTTAAGTTCTCCCCCACATGGACCCCCTTTTTGGTCATTCCCTTGACAAAACCCCTGATTAAATTCATTACAGTCATGTTTTGGAATGAGGGGGTCCACGTGGAGGACATTACATACTGGTTGGCCCAGAAATGTGAAGTGTTAAGCCCACCTGAGGCAATCCTAGATGCAGAAATGTTCTGGACTGGGGGTGGCGGTACAAGGTGAAACTCAGGCAAATGGAGTCTAGAATTGACCATATTCTGAATTCTTTTATGTTGGGCCATGACAGGGGTGTGTGCTTTTACTCAGGGCAACCCGGGGTGTGCTACAAATGTAGGTCTTAGAACTCATTTATCTAGCTCCTGTGATGAGCCACGGTGTGACAACTGTGGGGAGATCAGCAACATTGCATTCCAGTGTGCCAATCACACAGTGTGATCTGTGCGAGGATACTGGCCATGTATTCTCAGAGTGTGCATGGGCAGCCAAGAACAAAGCAACATGCATGAGTCCTGACCTACTGATACAACAGGCACAAGATTCAGTCTCCTGTTTGGATGCTGACTTTAGGGAGTCTTGCCCACCAACCTCGTCTACAGCTGAAGGGAAACCCCACTCACCTCCTTCATCTAATGATGACTCTGTCTTGCATGAGTTCTCTCCCTCTTCCTCTTTCCAGGCCCCTCCCTTTCTGCCCCCTCCTCCATTGGATCAGGTGTGTTACACGGACCCACCAGAGGATAGCAATCATGAGGTTGTCCCGGTGTCCTCTGTAATTTTGCTCTTGAGAAGATCAACAAGAAATATCAGGACCACCTCAGCTCTGACCCTGTTAATTTTGATTCTGGCAATTCCTTTGTGGTACTGCCTATGCAATGGGGGGACTCAGAGATGGAATGTGGGGACTCAGATTCCCAGTCCATCAAGGCAGACCCGATTCACCCTCTGCAGCATCAGGTAGGGTATAAGGGGAAAAAGAGAAGGAAAAAAGATACTTGACCACTTAACAGGTTAAGGTCTGACTCCCTTTTGTGTTTGATCTATGAATGTGCATAATATATTTCCGGCAAAAGAAATATAGTGTATGATTATGTTCATAGAAACTTTATAGATATCTGCTTTTTACAAGAAACATGGATGTTTACCAGTGATCAAGCTCGGTTTTTCCAGAAGGAATGGATTTGGGGCCCCTCCTATTGGTCCTTTGGTACAAACTCGGCAGATGGGGTGGGCATCTTGTTCATGTCTTACGACTTCAACTTGATCAAATTAATAGATCTAATCCCGGGCAGATTACTGATTCTAGATGGGTTGTGGAAACAGATGGACTGTAGGCTGATTAATGTCTATTGTTCACAAAAACAAAGCCGAAAGAGTGGCTCTGTTTGACACTTTATGACCCTTGTTGATTAAATCCTATAAGGTTTTTCTATGTGGGGATTTCAATCGTGAATTAAAATCCAAAACTCGGGGCAGTGGGACCAGAAAAAAGAATCTATTGTGACTCAAATGCACTACAGAGATTGGTAGAAATAGTTGATCTTTTGGAGGGAAGCAAATACCAGACAAGTGGCCCTCAGTTTACTTATAAAAAAAATAAATACACCTCAGTCATAGATTATATTTTTCTTTCAAAACATTTGCCCCAATTTCAGTTTACAACTAGGCCTCTGGAGTTTTCAGATCATTTAGCATTAAGTTGTATTTTTTCAAACACTCCAACAAGGACGCAACATAGGCACAGATGGAAATTAAATTCTTCTGTTTTATTTCACCAAGAACTGACACCTAAAACTAGGGAATTGTTATTGGCCTGCTAATCTGTTTATTTTTTGTACACAGATCTGGGAGACTGGTGGGCTGATTCTAAAGGAGACCTTAAATCCTTGTTCATTAAACAAGAGAAGTATGTAGAGAATGATAGATTTCTGAAATACCTGCAGTTAAGGCAACAGTTACAGTACCTTTTTTCTATTGCAAACACTTCAAGACAGAATTATATGGCCCAAATTGATATTCTCAAAAAACACATGTAGGAGTACCAATATGATAGGGCTAACACCATGAAGGCAGTATTACACAATGGAACAAAAAAATTCCCTCAAGGGGACCCTTTTGAGGCATTTAAAAATGTCAAAGATTCCACTCACTCAGATTCTCTACAGAACAAGAATGGAAGTTTGATGCATACTTTGGCCAGCTCCATAGTATCATCAAAGAGTTTCTGTTATCTCATGACCCCCAAGATCCCACTTCGGAGGCTGAAATATGACTTTTTCTGCAGAAGGTCGACATTCCTAAGGTCCCAGAGGGGAACCAGGAGATGATTATTCCTATTAAGGCGGTGGAGATTGAAGAGGCAATTAAATCCTTGAAAACTGGCACATCTCCAGGCCCTGATGGCCTGACAAATGAACTTTATAAAGCTTTTTCCAAAGAATTCTCATTATGTTTGGAATTGTTATTTAGTTATCTTCTGTCGACAAGTAGTATTCTGCTGTGGTTTACAGAAGGTTTACTAATTTTTTTGTTTAAATCAGGTGATAAATCTTCATTAGACAATTGGAGGCCCATTACCATTTTAAATTCTGATTACAAAATATTGACATACATCCTAAACACCCGGATTAAGTCTTATACAAATTTGGTCCTTTCTCCCTTACAATTCTGTGGCCTACCAGACAGGAAGATCCAACATGCTCTCTTGATAATCAGAGATCTGACAGATTATTTATCATTGCATGGGAAGTCTGGTTGTATCATTTCTGTGGATCAATGCATGGCCTTTGATAGGGTTTACCACCCTTTTTTATTTTTGACCCTAGAAGCTTATGGCGTACTAGCACCAATGATAACGTGGGTACAGTCACTATACACCACAGCTGTGGTACATCCAGTGATTAGAAACCAAGTCACAGATGGGTTTCATATAAGGATGGGTGTAAGGCAAGGTTGCCCTCTTAGTCTCCTTTTATATATATATATATATATATATATATATATATATATATATTATTATTGATTCCTTGATCCGATCACTGACTGATTCTCCCCGATGGACAGGGGTGTATGGAGCTGATCAAGATACGGTAATTCATTTGCAGGCCTATGTGGATGATATTTGTTTTTATTTTCAGACCTTACCCAAGTAACTTTCTTTTTAGAGTTTATGAAAAAATATTCAAGGGTTTCAAATTAAAACTTAAAAACTCAGAAGAGCAAAGGCCTCTTTATAGGAACTGGATATCCCAGCCCAGACGTTATCCATGGAATCCAGATTTCTTCTGGCCCCTTTGAAAATTTTAGGTATTCAGTTCGGACCCCAAAATGTCCCCACCCTTAATTGGGAAACCACTCTAAACAAAGTGAAAACAATGGAAACTGGCCAAACTAAAATGAATACAGGTGATCAAACAGTTTCTTATTCTTTTGATGTTGTATGTAGCTATGATTTTTCCACGCCCACTCCAGTTAGAAGCTAAAATATATAGTCTATTTTTTCAGATGCTATGGGGTAATAAACTTAGCCTCATAAAACGGCAATACACATATTAAACCAAAGAAAAAGGTGGGTTTGGGTATGGTGGACCTGGTGGTCTTTATTCACACTCTCTTCCTTTCCCAGACTATAAAATATGGGTTGCTTCCCACAATTTCAGTTACTTCAGTTTTGATAAAGGCAAACCTGAGTAGATATTTCTTAGCATTGCACCTAACTCCTCCTGAAATATCAGGGCACTTGCATATTCCAGAGTTTTTCAAACCAGCAGCACAACAATTGCATAAATGGGGACTGACTAAATAGTGCATAAGGGGCTGTACGGGGCCTAAATTGTATCAAACAGTTATGGCAGCAGTATACCTGAATGAGCCAAGTTTTAAAAATCATCCCATTCCCTTGATTCCAGGTATCCTTCAACAATTGAATAATACTAGAATCCCACCCCACATGTGGGGATTTCTGTGGCTGACAGTGTATGGCAGGATTAATGTAAGAGGCAATGCTAAACATAAGGCCAAAGAAGAAAGGAACTGTCCATATGAGGCCTGTATAAACCAGGAAGAGTCCACGGAACATGTTTTTTTCACTGCTCTTATGCCAAGTCCCTCTGGAAATTCCTTGCCTCCAAATGGCAAATGAGCTGGTTATTGCTGTTGCAGTATGATTACTTGGTTTTAGGTCAATTTTATAACATATGAAAAGCTTATTATAAGATACACTGGAAGTTTTTAGTTGTTGTCTAAAATTCTAATTATGGCAAGCTAGATGCCAATGGGCACTGTACCAGAAGTTCATGCCTTATGAGACAGTGGGGAAACTCATTCAACAGGCAATGGAGAAAGCTTATATAAAAGGTTCTGAGATAAATATGATGAGGAAGGTTGAGAATTGGTGGAAAGGGTTTCCTGTGTTCATTAAATATAAATGATAGGGATTGGTTCACATTCAACTGTATATTTATTTAACAGGTAAAGTGTAGTCGAAAGATTAAGACATTTGGAGAGGGGAATGGGTGTGATGTAACACTGTTTATTTTTGGTTTTGAAAATGTTGTTTTTGTTCTTTATTTGTTTTTGATTCTGATTTAGTGTGACTTTAACACTGTATGTAAATGGAAATGCTTCTTTGAAATTGTTTTTTGTGATGTTATTACAATAAAAATTCCCTTACTTTTTTCGTGAAATGCCGTGACATCTTTAACAACCACCTGAACTACCACCAGAACAGGCAGATGGGACCTCCGTTTAACGTCTCATCTGAAAGATGGCACCTCAGGAGTGCAGCACCCCTCTCATGCTGCACTACAGTGTCAGTTTTGGGATATTAACCCAAGTGCCTGGTGTGGGGACAGAATCCACAGCCTTCTGATCTCCCAGTCTCAGAGGCGAGTGTGCTACCTGCTGAGCCACTGACTCAGTAGTAGTAGTAATATGTTTATTGGAGGATACAGCTAATTGATTGGTGGCTCATTTACAATGGCTTCCCAAGAAAGAAACCTGGTTACAGAGGAAAGATTAACATTTACATATAATACAAAATTATTGAGCATAAAATAACAGTATTCAAGATACATACATTAGCCGTGAACATACCATTTGGACATATAGCACAGCATCTTGTTGAACCTTTCAAAAAACAGTGCTTTTCTACAATTCAGTAAAGAAGATTCCAAAACAGTGGATGTAGCTTAATAGGAAGCACATTCCATAAAAAGAAACACAAAACCAGTGGCACTCCAGAGGTGCAGCGTTGAATGGAAGATATGTAAACTCCAAACTCAGTCTCACAAGTTTATTGTGCAAAACAGACACAGTGAACTCATCCAGCACGGAAAAGTAGACAACTGGGAACCATTACCCAGATGCCTCAGCTCTTCACTCATTAGGTAGCACCAATCTGGG
The DNA here is from genome assembly GCA_016271365.2 of Neoceratodus forsteri. Lineage (NCBI taxonomy): Eukaryota > Metazoa > Chordata > Ceratodontiformes > Ceratodontidae > Neoceratodus > Neoceratodus forsteri. Next base: position 62,333,254 of record JADMNL010000036.1, on the reverse strand, counting down.
GAACACAGAACACAGAACCCGGTGTTCAAAAAATGGTGACATCATCAACATTAAGTATAACATACATGTGAGTCCCAAACAAAGTTTCTAACATCAATAAATGTCTTAATGAAAATAAAACAGTCAGCTTCTTATCTGTTAATTTTAATAAACAATGTTTTAAACCCTTTTGAAAATAAAGTGTAGTGTTAAGGAAAAGCAGGAGTTGGGAACAACTTGTGAAAACATTCATCCAGGAAAGTTCTGCACTCACCACATCTCCAAGCTGAAAAGAGAAGAGAAGAAAGAAGTAAAAAAATAGAATGCATGATTTGCATTAAATAATTTATATGTATCATATGATAAAATACTAAAAAAAAAAACAAGGCAAAATATTCTGGGGGGGGTTTGGGAAGGAGGAATTGTTTTGTTTAAGGGGAGGTTTTCAGAATAAGGTGAAACAACAGGGTTGTGGGGAGGTGGACTTGGAATCTGCCTAGGTCATACTATTCCAATACCTAGGACCAACACAGGCAAAAGCATTAACCCCAGCAGTAGTGAAGCAATTTTATATATTACAATGAAGAATATTTGAGGAACACAACCTACATCTGTAATGTCTTATGGTCAGTAAAGAGGCTAAGTACTCAGGTATCCTGCCAGTAATACATTTAATCATTAAATGAACCACGTAAAACTGATGACTAAATTGTAATGACAACCAGTCCAAACTCAAAAAGAGATTTGTCTGTCTGTCTGTCTGTCTATCTATCTATCTATCTATCTATCTATCTATCTATCTATCTATTTATCTGTCCATTTCTCTATCCATCTATCTAATCTAGCTGTCTGTCTGTCTGTCTATCTATCTATCTATCTATCTACCTATCTATCTATTTATATATCTACCAGCCTATCACTTTTTCTCTTTCTCTTCTGGATACTTCCCAGCACTGTCCTTAAGTTCTCTGTATTTTAGTTCATCCTCCAGTCTTCTTGGCTCCCCCTCCCACAGTGTGGCCTTTGGAGGATTCAACATACCAGCAGGAACATCTGCCAGAACTAGACACATAGTGGATTCCCTGCAGGGGGAGGGCCTCAAACAAGTGGTACAGCAACCCACAAGAGACGGGGCTATCCTAGATCTAGTACTGACTAACAAGGAAGGGATCACAGATCTCCAGGTAGAAGGTCACCTGGGGCCAGTGACCATCACATGGTATGGTTCAATTTGGCTACATCTAAATCATCCCATTCCAAGGCAAAATATGGGACTTCAGAGGAGCTGACTTTGATAAGATGGCCAACAGAGTTAAGCTAGCCCTGGCAAAAGAAACACAGGTGAGGGGGTACAGGCAAAGTGGGCAAGCATTAAGGATGCAATACTTGAAGCAACATTCCATTGTGTTAGACAGAAAAGGAAGTGCAAAAGAAGAAGGAAACCACTTTGGTTCTCAAATACAGTAGCAGAAAAGGTCAGAGCCAAAAGGCTGGCCTTCAGGAAATATAAGGGAACACAGCGGGATGAAGATAGGGAGGCATACCAAACTGCCCTAAGGGAAGCATGGAAGGCAGTAAGGCAGGCAAAGTCCCAAACTTTAGCACGAACAGTAAAAGAAGGTGACAAGACTTTCTATAGATACATTAGTGAAAGGAAAAAGTCCAGAGGGGGTATTGCTAAGCTTAATGGAGAAAAGGGAGCATGTGAGGAGGAGGACCCTGTAAAGGCATCTATCCTAAATAGATACTTTTGCTCAGTATTTATTGAAGAGAAAGTAGGGCAGGGCCCACAGCTCAGCATCATGGACACAGGAGGGAGGGAGGTGAGCACTACTCCCTTCACAAAAGAAAGGGTCCTACAAGAGCTGCTAAGCTCAGGTGGATAAGGCAATGGGACCTGATGGCATACATCCCAGGGTACTTAAGAAGCTAAAGGTGGAACTAGCAGAGCCATTAGCAGAACTGTTTAGTGAGTCTCTGAGCACAGGAGAGGTCCCAGAAGACTGGAGAAGGGCTCATGTGATCCCGCTCCACAAGAGTGGTAGCAGGAGGAGGCGGGGAACTGTGAGTCAATCTTACCTCTGTAGTGGGCAAGATTAATGGAGGCACCCTTAAGGAAAGGATAGTGCAACACCTGGAATCCATAAGGCACAGGATCCAAGACAGCATGGGTTTACAAAAGGAAGGTCCTGTCAAACTAATCTCATAGATTTCTTTGACTGGGTAACCAGAGTGGTGGACCAAGGGGGAGCAGTTGATGTTGCCTACCTTGACTTCAGCAAAGCTTTTGACACTGTTCCACATAGAAGATTGATAAATAAGCTGGATAGGCTCGGGATGGGTCAGAAGTTGGTCAACTGGGTGGCAAACTGGTTGACGGGCAGAAAACAGAGAGTGGTGGTAAATGGTATACAGTCAGAAGAGATGCAAGTCACAAGTGGGTTACCTCAGGGATCAGTCCTGGGGCCAGTCCTCTTCAACATCTTCATTAGTGACCTTGCAGATGGACTAGAGGGTAAGGCTTGTCTGTTTGCAGATGACACCAAGATCTGCAACAGAGTAGATGATCCAGATGGGGTGGGCAGAATGAGAAGAGATCTGGATAAACTAGCAAAATGGTCAGAAAAGTGGCAACTGGGATTTGAAGTAAAGAAGTGCAAAATCATGCACATAGGAAGAGAAACCTGAAGCCACCTATAGGCTGGGAGGAGTTGCTAGCAGTCACAAAGGAAGAAAGAGACTTGGGCATCATCATCACTGATGACCTGAAATCATCCAAGCAAACCTCTAAGCAGTAGGTAAGGCTAGGGGGTGTTAGGGTGTATTAGTAGGGGTATCACAAGTCATATGGGGGTAATAATCCTCTTTACAAGACACTGGTTAGGCCCCACCTGGGTACTCGTGCGGTATTGGAGGCCACACCTTCACAAGGACATTAACCTAATTGAGGCAGTCCAGAGAACGGCAACCAAAATGGTGCAGGACTGCACTAGAAGACATAGAGGACAGATTAACAGAGCTCAATATGTATACCCTTGAGCAAAGGAGGGAGAGAGGATATGATCGAGGCATTCAAACACCTTAAGGGCATTAACAAGGTGAAAGAGTCTAACATGTTTAAATATAAGAAAAATAGCAGGACAAGAGGACAACAGCATGAGATTAGAGGGGCATTAAGGGGAATGTGGAGATATTTTTTCACAGAAAGGATGGTGGATGCATGGAATGGCTTACCACAAGAAGTGGTGGCTATGAATACAGTGCAGGGCTTCAAACAGGCGTGGGATAGGCATAAGGGAGCAATACAAATGACTATGAATAGATAGGCCACTGACAGAGCAAAGGCCGATGGCACATTCATAAGGTAGAAAAAGAAATGGGAAGACTGGATGGGCCTTGAGGTCCTTATCTGCCATCAACTTCTATGTTTCCCTGTAGGTCTATCTAATGTCAGTGGATGTGTGAGTAGTCAGTTCAGTGGGGCCTGAGAACCCAAGCATCATGCTCTCACTTTAGGGTTTTCCCTCACCTTATTGGATTCTCAGCCCCATGGGACACTGGTGATGATGGTTCTGTGTGTGTATAAACACGCATTTGTGTACCAAAGTATGGAGATGGCTGGAATCCCACCTGCCAAGAGCAGCTCCAACAAACCCACTACCTGTGGTCATACAGGTGTCAATATCGTAGTGAATCCTTCTATCGTCCCTTCAAAAAAGATGGGAACATCCTCTGGGATGCTCAGTCCTCCTCCCTCCAGTTAGCCACTGACATCATAGGTTAATTTCTAAAAACAGGTGGCTGGCAATGCAAGCGGCAATGTCGCTCTATAATGACAGACTGGTACACCTTCACATCAACAATTATAGAGCAAATAATGCATAGCCATCTGTTGCTATAAAGTTTTTTTTATGTACCCAAGGTGTGTGATGTCCCATAAATCTTGACAGTGAATCTTGAGAGGTTTATTTGGACATCACACACTGAAGGTGTGTAAAAAGTGTCATAAGCACACAGTCACTTATGTTTTATTTTTTATAACAGGGAAATAAACAAAAAAAAGGCAACCAGGAATATTAGTGTAGTTGAGCACCACTGTTTTCTCGCCAGGTCAGTGAACCTGTAAGAAAACAAAGGGGGAACAGTTAGCACAAAGGGCTCCACACTCAACTGTGGGGCTAGTCCCAGTGTGCTCTTTGTGTGCAAAAAAAAAATATGGGGGGGGGTTCCTTACTGTTCATGTACTGTAATAGATTGTATCAGACTAATGTTGTTTACTTCTAGGCTGATATCTTCTGTTACTACAAATCCCAGAATCCCCTGCTGCTGACATCAGAGCAGTAGGCAGCAGTGTAGATTCAACAGCCTGCAATGCATGTTATATAATCTTTGATAATCTCGAATTCCAAAAATGTTTGGTCTATCATTAAAGGCCTGAATGGTCAGTCAAGGTACAATGAAAGTATCCATCTTTCGCCTGAGGAAACTTTTGATTATGGTAGTTCACTTCCTAACACATTCAATAAATTATTTGTAGAATCAGGTAGCTTTTTTGGAGACGTAACACAGCCTCTGTGGAACCCTTGGGACATTGATGGGGGGGTCCTCCTTATTTTCCTTTAGGAAATTTGAAGTATATGAAGTTTCAGAAATTCTATTAGAACTAAAAACTAGTGGGAGTTGTGGTCCTGATGGCCTGATTTCAACTATACTAAATTACTCTGCCTTTCAGATAGCTGAACCTTTTACATACTGTATCTATTTGACTGGTCAATTTCTTTGGGTTGCCTTCCACAGGCATGGACGCTGGCCAGGGTTGTCCCAGGGTTGTCCCAGTTTTCAAAAAGGGCAGCCCTGGTCACCTATTTAGCTATAGACCCATCTCTTTACTCCCTATTGTAAGTAAGATATTAGAAAGATTGTTGGCAAGGCAACTTGTGGAATATTTTCAAGAACAGAACCTTTGTGATCAGTATCAATATGGTTTCCATCAACTTCATAGAACAGTGGCTTCCACATTGAGGGTCTTGGATGACATCGGTAGGGCAATTGATGGCCAATGTTTCACACAGGCTATTCTGGTTGATCTCTCCAAGGCCTTTGACACAGTCGACCATCAACTACTAATGCAAAGACTCTATGAAGTAGGGTTAAGTAGGGAGGTATTAACCTGGTTTTACTCATATTTGAGTCACAGACGTGAGAGCACAGCTATAGATAGTGCTGAGTCAGCCCCACTGTCTGTGGTTAGAGGTGTGCCCCCGGACTCAGTTTTGGGTCCGCTTCTTTTTTTGATTTACTTAAATGATCTGGGTAAAACTGTGGGGGGGCCTTAGCTACCATCTATACACTGATAATACAATGATCTATATTTCACAACCATCAGTGTATGAGATACAGGACAAACTCCAGTGGAACTTCAGTGGACACGCCTAGCTTTCTTTACAGGTTCTAAGTAGAAGGTGAATAATACCAAGACTAAATCTATGTTATTTGGTCCTGCTCTTAAATTTAAGACAAGTGAGAAGTTATTGGTGCTGGATGACACCAAAACTGCTTTTGAGGTGTGTTGAAACATATAAATACTTAGGTTACTGTCTGGAACAATCAGGTTCTGGGAATAAACATGTTGATAAACTAATCACTCAAGTTGGTAAGAGGGTGGGTCTATTGTATAGAAGCCAGTATTGCTTGGATTCAGAAATTCTGAAAACAATAGTTCAGGTCCAGGTGTTACCACTGATTGATTATGCTGATATTTTGTATGATAATGTCTCTATGGATTGGCTTCATAGATTGGATGTATTATATAATTGATTAGTTAGCGTGATATTGAAATGTCCTAAGAATGGTCACCACTGTGAACTGTAGCAGCAGCTTGGTTGGATTTCCCTAACAACTAGGAGGGAACTACATAAATCTATTTTTGCCTGTAAGAGTGGATTAGGACTTGTCCCTATTTTATTTAAGCAATAGGTTGTCCTTTAGAAAAATTGATTCCTCCTTGAGAAATTCTCATGTACTAGAACTATTAGTACCATGTACCAAGACGAAAAGGTCTATGTATTTCTTTAATCAGTTTGTTCCCATTTATTGGAACAAACTCCTGTCTGAATTTATAAAATCTTTATCAGTCTCAGTGTTGAAACGTTGTTTATTAACCTCTCAGAAGGCCTGCAGTTGTTTTAATGAATTGTAATTTATGTAGGTAACTATATGTTATTGTGTTTGTATGTTATATGTAATTATATTTGTATTTGTATTGTATTTATAAGGTCACCATTGTGAATGAGCTTATGCTCAATGGTTATAATCTTAAAAATAAACAAACAAGATAAACAACTGGATGTTTTCCAGTTCTGCATTTTCCCAGGGGCTAAGGACAGTCTTCTGTAACTGTACTTCGCCCAAGGAGGACAGCGGGACCAGCAAATGAATGATCAGAGATTATATAGACTTTAGCATGCACTGTAGGCTATTGACTCTCCCACTGCTGCCTATTGCTCAGATGTAACCTGCAGGGGATTCTGGAATTTGTAGTAACAGAAGATGTCAGCCTAGAAGTAAACAAAATGAGTCAGATATAGTCGACTATACTACAGTAAACAGTAAGTAAACCAAAATGTTTTTGCACACAAACTGCACAATGGGGACCTTGGTGTTGAGTTCCCCTTTAACATGCCATCCCTGTCAGCTAGGCAGTAAATAGGAGAATCATAACACTGACAGGTTCGCTGAGCAGTGAGGAAACAGTGGCGCTGAATTACAGATGTTAGTCGGAGAGCGTTTTGAGTACAGTGGTACGTGAGTCAGGTTTCCCAGTATTGAACTACAGAAAGGGAAAGTACAGTGTGTGCACTACAAATGTAGTAACCGGGTATGATATCCTACTCAGTTATTACGGCATTTGATCTTGATACATGGGGTCACCAGTAATTATAAAAAAAAAATACATACAGCATTTTACTCCATCACATCTATTATTTTACATGTTCAGAACCTTTGTATTAATGTAACCCAATTTCTTTTAGTCTCTGTGCTCATCCTATGTACACCCCTTAGTCATATCCCTCTGTGTATGCACTTTAAACTTTTTAAAACAGCATCATTCTTTGTAACTCACAACAGTATTTAATTACTGTTGTCAGTGGCTCAGTAGGTTGCACACTTACCTCTGAGGCTGGAAGATCAGAAGGTTGTGGATTATAGCCCCACACCAGAGACGTGGGGTAAAATCCCTATACTGACACCGTAATGCAGCATGAATGGGTGCTGTTTTCCCGAGGTGCCATCTTTCTGATGACATTAAAACAAGGTCTTGTCTGTCTCTTTGATTGTTTGGAGGGATGTTAAAGATCCTATGGCACTTCTCAAAAAGATTTCCCTGGTGTCCTGGTCAGATTTCCCCCATTCACTAAAAATTCCACCAACAACTTAATCTGGTTCAGTTTCAGTTGGTTCCATCTGTATCGTCCCCAACTCCCACCTGGGATGAGGCGGATAGCAAACAGCATTCCAGGTCAGCAAAAACTATGTAAGTAATAAGCACATGCATACATACATACATACATACATACAGACATACCAATGCTTCACTTCTTAGTTAAGGACACTCTGGCCATTTTCCATTACCCTACATAACTGCTCTTGTTGTCTCACTCTGCTTATTGTATCTTTCATACAATACTCTGTAATGTATCCTATAATGTAAACTTATCTGCTCATTGTATTATGCATATTGATGTATTTATTCTGTATTTTACTGTATATTTTATGTTTTTTTTCTGTATTATACTGCAGCTGAATTTTCTTTTTGTAATCCTTTTGTTGTAATTTGTACCCTCTGTCCCTGGGTTGCACCTGGAAACGAGCTTCTGCTCAGTGTGCCTTTCCCAGTCAACACATTTTTAATAAATAACGAAATAAATAAATAACATTTTCCTACAACCTTCATACTCTCATTCTATCATATTATCTTCTTCTCTGTTTTATCTACCCACATCTCTAAAATGTAGTCATAAGTTATCCAAGAAGCATGAAAACATCGTATAACATTAGATTCCATAGACATACAAGATCTTAAATGTTTACAGTTTCATGACAATTGCAATGCTTCAGGCAGACGGTAGTAATGGTAGTACTGCAGTTCTTATTAATCATGCTAGTCCCACTACTCAACCCCTTCAGTTGAATACTAACTTCCTTTAAAATTTATTTGTTGTCAAATAAACCATTTTCTAATGTCTACCCTCGTATTCAGATGGGTTTTTCTTCTGCTGTCTTATTTTTCAGCTTTCCTTGCAAAGCGCTTTTTTTTCCAAGTTGTCTCAAGTCTTTACACAGCAACAATTTATTAATAACCATTTCAGCTGGTGTAAATATTTCTCTCAGTAAGGGAGAGGGCAAGTCATCCTTAATGCTTTTGCAAAAGTGACATACTAATAAGTAATGCTGGGCATTACCCATTATGTGTGCACCCAAAACAGATGGAGGGGTCAGGATCTGTGGCAGTTACAAGGTCGCAATAAACCCTTGGCTTTATGTGAGCAAGAACCTTAATTCATTAAGCTGTAAAGCAGGAAAGAAGACCAGCCTTAAAGGGGATGTAAATGCTGTCTGGTCACTCACATCTGAAAGCCTATGGAAAGACAGTTCAAATAAGGTATTGTGACAACGTGTAGATGTCAGGAGTCGGGAGATAAAAATATCCAAATCATCCCTAAATTAAATCAAGGCAGCCGCCATTTCATGGAATCTCAAAACAGAAAATGATGTCACAGAGGGGCAGGCTGTAATTAACAACATACAGATCCTCCCCAATGAATCACTCTTGTCTCAAAATTCCATGAAATGAATGCAACCTTGATTTAATTTGCAGATGATTAAGATAATTATATTTCAAGGCTCCTGATGGGAGTTGGGGTGCATCAACTCGCACACAGTATTTGGCTAATGAGGATGTGTGGGTTAGGTAGGAACAGAGTAGACTTCATGGACCTAGATCTTTTTCTGCCTGAAAGATATTTATTTTTCTACATACTAGTAAGCCTAATAGCTCATTTGAAATACCTTTTTATGGGCCCTCAAGAATTTGAGTAACCTAACAATGTCTACTTCCCTTTTAATGTAAATTAAACAATCAACCTCAGCTGGGCAAATAATTTGGAAAAAAAAAAATTGTTATTTTCATCTATGATCTGATACTTCAACATGATCTTGCTGTCTTATGCTTACCTGAACTTGGATACCCCATCTTTTCTTTTCCCCATCACTGAAGTCTATCGCTCCCCCAGCTATGTTTTCCTTCAATATTCATGTTTCTCATGCCACAAAGATAGTTACAGTTACCACCATGTACCACCATCTCCAGCACCAACTTCAAAGTCTCCTCTCTCTGCCACTTATCTTTCTCCTTATTTTGACATTTATGTCTCAACATTCTCATTCACTAACTGTAAATTATGTGTTGCCTACCATCCCCTGAAAGCAAATCTCTCTTTCTTTATGCTTTCTCTGGCCACTTCTCTATGGTCAGCCTTTTCTCTTCCAGTGTAACTGTGGCTGGTTCCTACTTCCAGGAATGGGGGATCAGCTATAACCTGGTTCTAATCCCAGCTCTGATCTTTTTTCCAAAAGGTCCTGATTTACCATTGTTTGCCTATACACGGATGTATTTTCTAAACTGGGCTAGAACCCTGTCAGAGGCAGATCTTAACTGGATCAAATGACCGAATCAGGTTTGCTTCTACTCCCCCTTAACAAGTCTTTTCATTATGTTATTCAGTGTTTAAATATTTATTTTATGGTTTTTTTTCCATATAATCCTAAATTTTAACTGGAATAAAGCTCTAAAGTAACTGACATTTTCTGAAGTGGGTCAGAACTGTGTCACTGGTAGATCTGAACCTATTCAATAACTGGACAGGGTCACATCATAGTTGAGTCACAAGTGACTGATTTCTAGTGTTGAATCAAGGTTGGTTGGTTTTAGGGGTCTTTATCGGACACAGGAACAGTCCTCCCATCCCTACCTGCTTCCAAGCTTACTTTCTTAATTACCACTTGCTTTTATGCAATGGATTATTCCCCCAATGTTTCTGGCTCCTTCCTGAAACATAGCCTTCAAAGGTCTGTTCTTGCTCCTCTCATGCTTTCTTTTTACCTCACTCCTTTGTTGCCTTTTTGATTATTGAGTTTAACCTTGGGCCCAGTTCCTACACAGGTGATAAAGAACTCTATTTTTCTATACGGGTGATACAAAACTAATTCTCTCTGTGTGTGTCTCTTTCTCCCCAAGTCAACTTCTATAGCATTGACTTACTTTCCTGCAACTTAATGTCAAAACCCTTCTTCTTAATGAAAGTTATTCTTTAGCCACAATGCCACCCCTTCCTTCCTATAGCATCCATAACACAAACCTCTCATTTGTTCCCTGTCTCTGAAACCTGGACAAATTCCTTGCTACTGGATTCACTTTTGTTCGGGGTGGCAGTTTGACACAGTGGTTAGAGCACAGAGTTGTAAATTTGGAGGCTTCAGTTTCAGTTCCACAACTGCCACTTACTCACTGCATGATCCTGATCAAGTAATGTTAACATTCATTCCATGTTCTTAATTCAACCTCTCTTTAATTTCTCTCTAATCTATTTGTACCATTTAAATAAAATAGTCTCTCCCCTGCCTCTCTTGGGTTGTAAAAGTGCTTTGAGATATAGTTTGCACAAAAAGTGCTATATAAACCAAATCCCTTTCCATTTTTCAACTTCATGTATGCATGGTCTAAATATGAATACTGTGCCCTATGCACAAAAATACAGTTGCGTATATGTCACAGATCTGCAGCATGTAGGCACCCCTATGTTTGAAAGCTGTGCACTGGGGTCCCATGGACCTTTGACAGTACTCGATCCCCCAGCTGTTCGCACAGCTATGCACGTGGATGATCCCAGTGAGTGTCAGGGTGTGTGCCCGCACGCTAGATCATTCATGAAGGTGCAAGTGCTGGATGAGGGGGTGCAGGATATAGCAGTAGGCACTCTGCCATATCCATTGCACCCCCCCCACAACATATACCAGCTGGTCACGGCAGGACAACAGATGACACTCACCATGCCTCCCCAGCTCTCTGGTTAGGTGTTGAGGGCTAGGGATGGTCATTTGGGCAGTTGTCTGACAATTTAATATTATGGCACCTGTGCCATCCCACAATCCTCTGGCCCGCGTGTGGCAGGGGATCCACTACTAGACTAGGATGGGCATCGGAATAGATGCCTGCCTGTGTCCACCGATCCACCCCACCCCATGCACCAGTGGGCTGAGGGAAGGAGGCCATGGACAGGTGATCTGTAGTGGCTGTCAGTCATGCATGCTGAGCCCCATGCGCCTGTCCATGGATGTGGAGCTGCATGGGCTAGGTACATTTTTCGTGCATGTACCTGGATCCTATTTGTGCCTAGCCTCCACTGATTGTAACATTGCCTGTATATGTCATTATTTTTGCTTTACTTCCACTAAAACATTTGTTCATATGTTCATCTTCTCTTAAAACAACTACTGTATCTCTCCCCTACATGTTTTTTCCCTGTATCTTCTTTGTATACTCCATGCTGTTCAAAAGGCTGCTGTACATCTTCTCAGCTCCTGACAAAAATTTGATCATATCACTCCATCATCCACAAAGTTCACTGACTCCCCAGCCACTTCTGCTGCTAACATAGCAATACCTTGCTTTGTATCATACCTCTCAACTGTCCCTGATTTTCAGGGACGTCCCTGATTTTGCCTCAAAATTTTCCTGTGTCTCTCATAAAATTTGTGTTTTTATGACTGAACAATGGAGATTGTAGCCACAAAGTAATGTCAAACATTAAAGTTACAAACTTGTTGTTCTTCAGAAAATGCATCTTGCACTAATCCTCTTATTGTAGCAGCTTTCTGGGTGAATACTACCAATTTTTAAGATGTGTCCCTGATTTGGGGTCTTTGTCCCTGATTTTTTTAAGCCCTGTCCCTGATTTATGAGGCAAGAGGTTGAGAGGTATGCTTTGCATTCTAGTTTACAAAATCCTTCATGGCCTCTCCCTTCATAGTTCTCATGTCATTAGTGCCTACTCTCCTTTCTGCAGTCCCTAAGACTGAACATTCTGTATTGGTGTGAGTATGCAGACTAGCTGATCCACTGCAATGGGATATGTGTAAATGCCTTTATAAGCTGCTCCATTTCAGCTCTTGTGAAACTTTGCAGTGGTGGAAAGCTGAAACTGCAGGCGGTTTAAAGCAGCAGTGCAACAAAATTGGGCAAACATTTTGACCCTACCCCTTTTTCACTGTAAAAGATTCCAGGCATCTTTTAATTTCATGTGGCAGCAAAATGTTCTTGTTACACCACAATTTTAGCATTTTATGAATGATTTCATATTTTTTTTCAAGAAGAAAAGACAGCTGTCACACTTGGCATAATAATAGCATTGTAGACCTGGCATGGGTAAGGATGAAGAACATAAAAAAAAAAACTCATGGTGTGCAGCATGGAGGCATCTATAAAAGTAGATTTAACAGGTATGCCAATATTTTTATTAACTGTAGCTGAAACTAGCTTTTTGGAAATAAAATATTGTTCATTGTACTGCTGCTTTAAGGTTCTGTGTAAATACCCCCACATTACCTGAAGCCTAGGCTTGCAGTGTTGGAAGCCAACAGAGGGAAATAAATACAACACATGGGGGATGGGCAACCAGATTGTAGCCTATAAGCGGAGACTGAAGGCCCACCTTTTTCTCCTGGCCTTTCTAGATCTCTGAGTTCATTCTGTGCTAGTCCCTTGCTGTAATAGGCTGATAGCCTTTTTAATATATTTTAATTTTAATTTTTTATATTAGTATTTATGTACTATTATTGTTTTATGTTTTTTTGCTATTTCTTACTGTGTTCTGTTGTAATTTCTGTTAGGCGCCCAGAGCCTCTGGGATTGTGTGCCCTACAAATAAAAATGGCCTTGCCTTACCTTACCTATAACATTTCTATGTCCTTCAGCTTCTAAGCCCCTTGAATTCTGTATAAACTTTCTAATGGTACTTCTGACCTACAGTCTGCGCCTACTGTTTTATTGCAATTTACTGTACACCTAATATTTTTATTTTCATTGTATAGTAAGGCAATTAGTGTGCACCTCATGTATTTTCGCAGTGTATTATGATCCTACACACTTGTTGTATTTATATTTTTATGCAGTGTTATTCCCTACTTCAACTTTCCCCAGGACACAGCTGGGAATGATTTGTTACAAGCTCAGTATGTCCTTCCTGGTAAAACTTTTAAACCAACTAACTAACTAACTAAAACAAACTACTGCAATTTATGGACTCCATTAAAAGGCCCCTTCCAAATGACTCTCCTCTCCTTAGCTTTCACACTCCTGTTTGCTGGGTTTCCTTCAATGATGCCACAATTCTGACTTGTCACTGTAATATTACATTGTTTATTCCATGCACTATTGTATAGGAAACATTTCAATAACAAAAATAAATAATTATTGTATACCTTGGGCTGGATATTCAAACTGCGCCATTCTGAGGCGCAAGCCCTTGCGCTGCGCAAAATAGTTGTGCAGGGGTGTGGCCTAGGCGATATTCAAAGGAGTTGCGCTATTGAGCAATTCCTTTGAATATCACCCCCCCCAGCCACAGCCACTGTGCATGGCGCAGTGAAACTTGTGCCACCGCAAGTTGTCAGAGTGGAGCATTCAACTTGCGTGGCTATACCACTGCGCCATCGCGCAAAATCACGATATTCGAAAGGTGACATGCAAATGGGGCCATAATTCATGCAAGGCGAGGGGAGGCCATTTGCATCTGATTATGGCCCATTTGCATGCCATTAGCATGTAGGTGCACCGATCCCGAGGACTTGCGCTGGGCCTGCCAGGGCAGCTGTCGGGACCGACGCACCCTGCAGCCCGATCGAAGGCAATGTGGCTCCCCACCTCCTCCCATATCTCTCCCTGGTGGTCCAGTGGACCGAAATGCCCGATCGTGGGCAGAATTAAAATGAACCCCCGAACATGTTCCTAGTGCCGATCGCGGGCAGTAAGTAAAGTGCCCCCACCCCAAACATCTCCCTGGTGGTCCAGTGACCTGTAATGCCCGATCAGGGCAGAATGTAAAATAGAACCCCCAGACATGTTCCTAGTGCCTGATCATGGGCAGTAAGTAAAGTGCCCTCCACCCGAACATCTCCCTGGTGGTCCAGTGGACCCGTAATGCCCGATCAGCGGGCAGAATGTAAGTAGCACCCCCACCCAAACATCTCCTGGTGGCTAGTGTCCCCATCCCACCACCTATGAAGCCCCACCACCCTGCTCCCCGGCAGCCGGCGGGTGGCAGCATCCACTCGCCTGCTGCTCGCTTCGCCCGACTGACTGCCCGGTGGCTCATGCCCATTGGTGCAGAGCAAGAACCAATGGTGTGTTGAAGCCGATATGAGATGACAGATATCCAGATTGGTGAATGAATCATTCACAAATCTGGACTGTCATGTACGGGGAGTGAAGGCACGCATTGTCTCTTGCTCTGCACTAATGGCATGCAGCCTTACTGGCAGTCAGTTGGCGGGCGGAGGGTGGCTGCTGCCGCCCGCCAGCCGCCGGGGAGCGGGTGGGGCTTGCGGGTGGTGGGTGGGGGGACACTAGCAACCAGGGTTTGTTCGTGGGGGGGCACTTTTACTTACTGCCCGCGATCGGGCACCTTAGGAACATGTTCAGGGGGTTCATTTGCATCTGCCCGCGATCAAGCATTACTGTCCACTGACCACCAGGGAGATGTTCCGGGGCACTTTTACTTACTGCCCACGATCAAGTACTAGGAACATGTTCGGGGTTCATTTTACATTCTGCCCGCTGATCGGGCATTTCGGTCCACTGGACCACCAGGGAGATGTTCGGGGTTCATTTACATTCTGCCCGCAGAATCGGGCATTTCAGTCCACTGGACCACCAGGAGATGTTTGGGGGGTTCATTTTACATTCTGCCCGCGATCGGGCATTTCAGTCCACTGGACCACCAGGGATATGAACAGGAGGGGGCCACATTGATGCCCGGTCCCGGGCTGGGGGAGCACAGGGACTGAGTTGGGGCCAGCCACAGGTGGCAGCTGCTGTGTTGCGCCCTGCAATACAGCAGCTCACCTGTGGGTGGCCCTCTACTTAAGCCTTTTTGGCTCAAGGTCCTGCAGGCTCAGGTTGGGGTTGCGCCTGACACTCTGCACAGCCCGGCTGAATATCGGGCTGTGCAGTTTATGCATGGTTCCTTCCCCTCCTGTTGAGCATGCATTCATTTGCATTGCGCTGTTGCTCAGCCTGTTTTCAGTGGCGCAACTGCCTCCTGCTGAATATTGCAGAATGGCGCAATGTAGGACTTGAGCATGTGCAACCCTATTGTGCATGACGCAACCCTTTTGAATATCTGGCCCCTTGTGTTTTGTTACCTGCATTGTGCTGCTTAACCTGATTATATTTTGCTGTCCTGTACAAATGATTATGTCACTGTACTGTACTACCAGTCTGACTGTAACCTTTCATGTTGTGCCTGAAAATAGGTAAATCTTTTTCTAGTGCACTTACCTTGTCACCAAAGCTAAATAAATACATATCCCTGTCATTTGTTATATGTTACCTTGGTTTAAACCGTGTTGGCTATTTTGCAAACTATGGCATGTAATACAACTCATATCTTGCCAGTATTTGCTAATCTAGACTTTTGTACTTTTGAAAATATTATTATTATGATGATGATCAAATTAATTTAAATAGAAAAGCCTATAGCTGAGCAGTTGCATCTTGGTTTCAGGATGGTCCTCGTCCTAATAAAGTTTATTGCTGGGAGTACTGAAGTGCAGTTGATTACTCATGCATGCTGTAATGCTAGTTTTCTTAAATTCTTCTTGCAAGTCTACTGTAACACAGCTTGTCATACTCTTGAATGGAAGATGCTATGTAAAAAATATTATATTGCCCAAGACTAAGGGCTTTAACGAGGGGTACATACCGATATATATCCTGTGCTCACCCCTTTTGCCAGTAAGTGAGGTGACGTGGTCCAGTGGTTAGAGCTTTTAAACGAGTTCTTTTTTATAAAGATTCAGAGTCTGCGGTATTAAGGCAGTGTTGTCTAATGGTTAGAGCATTGGCTTGGGAAACATGAGGTCAAAGTTTCAAACCCCACTGTAGCCAAATGCTCACTGTCTGACCTTGGGCAAGTCAGTTAACCTCTCAGTGAGTATGCCAGTCCAGCCTGCTGTGGAAATGGGTGGAGGCAGAACCCCCTCCGGAAAAGAGGTGCTGCATCTCAGAGGGGCTATCTAGGGTAAATATGTTGCATCAAGAAAGCTGTATGTCCACAGAAGACAAGTATAGACCATACTGTGCCTTCACATCTGTAAATAGTACAGCAAAGATTTGCCAAGTTAAGGGGGGGGTGCTTTTGAGAAGTGCTGGAGCTTCCACTATAAAGTAACCGTTTACAAAAGCCTATTAGCAAAGCAAAAGTAAATTCCCCTTCAGATAATTTGTTTGTGAGACAGAAAAAACTTGGTTTAAACATAATTCCATGTATTTATTTAGTTTTTGCTAACCAGGTAAGTACACTAGGCCTCTGTTCAATACGGGAGATTACACATAAAATTACATACAAGGTGATACAAACAGTTGAATACAATGCAATACAATTAGCAGTAAAAGGAGGAAACATGGCAACAAAGCATTACATCATTGCAGGGGAAAGTTTAGGAACAATATCAGGGAAGCTGCAATAAGCTTGCAAATGTAAAGCTATGCAGAGGATGTATAAAAACCATGACACTAGGTCAACAATGAATATACCATTTGTTGCCATACAGAGGTTGTTCAGGTTCAGCGGCACGAGCAGCGTGCCAAGCTAAGAAGGTGCTTACAGTATCTAAAATGAAACCTAGGCACTTAGGGGCAGAGACGAATTTCAGAATCTATGGAGTTTCATATCCTTGAAGCTGCATAGGTGAAGAATGATTCCCCCAATTCTAGTTCTGATCTGAAGGACAGCCAGTACAGCACCATTACTGTACCTCAGAGGATAGACATTGTTCACAGGGTTTAAGAAGTGAGGCAAGGGATAGGGGCTGACAGTTATGCATTATGCTAAAGTTCACTCACCCCCACAACTGTGATCCCAAAGAGAGGACAGGGGAAGCTAACCTGGCCTGTCATAGAGAGAGCAATGATGAGTGCACCAGGGAGATGCTTATGCAAAATGATAAATATTGTTGTTAAGTAACATCCCACCTAAGGAGAGTAGATTTAGAGGTGGTTGAGAACACTGAGGCTCCATAAAGAAACTTGTGGGGCAGCAACCCATGGGCAATGGCATGGTGAGCTTGGAAGGTTAGGTTATGTCCTGGTGTGTAAGAGATGCCCAGCACAGAGTTAGGTGACTTGCAGACACCCATGATATGGGTTGAGTAATCTAGGGAGGGGTCACGTGTGACTCCAAAGTATGCGAAAGAGGAGACCGAGGGGACTAAGGTACCATCAAGGTAAGCTATGGATAAAGGGGACGGGCATAGTCTTAATCTGGGGGTGTACCAAACAGCACATACTGCATTTTGGTCATGTTCAAGTATCAGTACAGTACAGGAAGGGGACATTTTGCACAAAAAGAGATTCTTATGGACAAGGGGTACAATATGAAGCTGGAAGGGGGGAGGCTTAGAGGGGATGTGAGGAAATATTTCTTTACAGAAAGGGTGGTGGATGCCTGTAACAGCCTCCCAGCAGAGGTCGTGGGTACCGAAATGGTAACAGGATTCAAAGATGCACAGGATAGACACAAGTGGACCTTGATAACAGGGCTAGGGGGGGCAAGGCCAAAGGTAAAATAGGGTCTACGGTAGCACAGTAGGTAGGGACCTTAGGGCAGACTGGGTGTGCTAGAAGGTACTTTTCTGCCAACAGCTTCTATGTTTCTATGTTCAGAATCAGTTTGTTTTCAGGCAGCCAAGTGTACACAGTATGTAGGTCAGCAGTTAGAGAATGGTTTATTTGATCAATACTTTTGGAACAGGTGTACAGGACCACCTCTGTTTGTTTTTTAAGAAAAAAGATAAAATGAATATATAAAAACTTCTAACTGGGTCTTATACTGCACTTCAAAATGTTTCAGTCAGCTTGGACTGCATGACTCTCCATTTTGTGTGCTAGTATACTAGGTTTCCTTCCATTTCGTGCATCACTCAGGATGGCCTTCCATTTTGTGCATCACTCAGGATGGCCTTCCATTTTGTGCACCACTGCACTGGATGGCCTTCCATTTCGTGCATCAATCCGGATGGCCTTCCATTGAGTGTGATTTTCTACTTTATTAAGTACAGCAAATCAAAAAACACAAGATGTAAGTTCTCTTATCTTTGTAATCCAGTGAAGTATGTAATAATACAATTGACTGTTGCAGATTAAAAAAAGTAAACAGGGTATGCTCTGTTTTTTTCACAGTGCTGTTAGAGTTTCTTAGAATATGTCTACATTTGCTTCCATATGAGCAAAAAGCAGACTAACTGAACCAAGTTAAGTGCTGTGCTATAAAACAGCAGCAGACTGAAATAACTGCAAACGTGTGTCACAGGTTGTTGCAGCAGTTAAAGAGGGATTAGAGCACCTGAGCAAACAATCACAAATGTCTTTAGTGTAGAACTTAAGTACATGGCATTCCAGAAAATATACTATAAGCCCTTTCTTCATGGCTCAGGGTATACACAAGAAGACAAGAGCATCATCCCAGACATGTCATCAACAGCTGAGGCTTACTTAGAAGTGGAAATCGTAATGCCCTGCTTGTGACATCACAGAAATTACTGCAGCAGCATTCATATGACAGGTAGGGGATCAGGGTTTCTTCTGAGTCTATCAGTGGTAAGAGGACAGGACCCATTTTTATATAGATATTCTAGGAAATAAAGAAACTGGCTTGACGTTCCTTAGTTTAAGTGTTGTGTGAGTTATGCTCATATAAACCCCAACGTGTTTTATGTTTTGTTATTATTAACTGAGGTTTTAATTTTTACGTGTGTTTAAAGGTTTTTGTCTACAACACCCAGAGCTTCAAGGACGGGGTGCAATAAGAATAAAAATTGATTTATCAATTAATAACTCTGTTTTTCTTTGTTTTTGTGCTTGAATTGAGTCCCTCTTTAATGATCTGGGGCCTCTTTCCCAGAACATTGTCATATGTAATTTGGCTGTTCCAAAAAGTTTCCAAATATTGTTTTGGCAAACAAACAAACAAACAAACACAGAAACTGTCGAGAGTAACTCTTGTTGTAGACTGTTTTGTTACATGACTCATCTGGTGATTTCCGTAGAAATTCTGGAGAAGCAGTTTTCAGCTACAAAAAAAGTATCCAGCTGTGCTTTTCATATGTTTCTTTCATTTTTTCTTTTATCACTTATCTATTTGTCTTGCATTCTTCAATGGGGACCGTGACATTTCAGAGCTATATTCTGAGCTCTGTAATGTAATGTAATGAGAGGTTCATCTTGTCAGTTTTTGCTGTTGTCCTTTACTGCAGGTGTGGACATATTTTTTTGTAATGGTATACAGTTTGTCAGGAGTGTAGCCAGGAATTTTAAACTTGTACTTGAGAGCTGATGGAACTGTTGCCCCCTGTAAATACAAGCTAAAAGAAGTGCTGCCCCACCACAGGAACAATGCCCACACCCATTTCAGCCAACCAAGTGTAGTAAGCCAGTGTTCCTAATAGAGTCACAACATTTTATTTTATCCAACACACACACTACCAATCAGACAGAAGTTGACTATCTTTTACTTAAATGTTTAGGATACATTAAAAGCCTCTGCGCCACATCAAGGTAGCCAGCCTTACAGAAAATTTACAGCAGCATTGATGAAGGAGGCAGTATAGCGCAGTGGTCTAAGGGTCTGAGCTGCAAATCTGGTGACATCCAGCAGACCAGACCTGGGGCTTGAATCCCGCAGCTTCCACTTGCATACTGTGTGATCCTGAGCAAGTCACTCAACCTCCTTGTGCTACCAGGTCGCTCCTGTAAAAAAGCTTTCAGCTTAGTGTGCTATACCTGGTTAAACAACTAAATTAAAAATTAAAATGAATACGTACTAGATCAGGTCACTCATATAATCATGGCCTCTAAGTTTAGCACCCACACATCTTCCAAAGATCATACACAGGCTCACACTAAAGCATCATAGGAGTAGGAAACAGTTCTTAAGGTACATCAGGATCAGTTTGAGTTTGTTGCCCTGGCCTGAGGCTCAAGCTGCCCCTGGATTTTCCAGATTTTGCTGTACTCAGCAGAGTACATTGAGTATGCCTGCCGACACCCATGCAGTTTATCATTACCTTCTAAACAGTCTGGATCCTGACTTACAAGGATGTTTGAATTGTAATGGTTCACAAACTCTGTTTGTACATCTGTTTCAAAAACTCCCTCTCCTCACAAATTAATAGCATGTTTGCCTAGAATAGTTAGTTAGTTAGTTAAACATTTGTGACCAGGGGCATAGCTACAAGGGCACAGGGGGTGCAGTGGCAACCGGGCCCATGAGGTTTGAGGGGCCCAAATCATAATTTTGATGTTTATTCAAAACTGGGGAGGGGCCCTGTAACATCGCCTTGCACCCAGGCCCTCTGGGAATTTGCTATACTACTGTTTATGACCAGGAAAGGCACACTGAGCCAAAGCTCACTTCCAAGCACACCTCCAGGGAGGGGAACATAATACAAGCAGTTGAGATTACAAATCAGTACATGGTATACAGAAAACCAGACACAGTAACATTGATCAGCAAATGGCAACAACTCCACAAAGCAAATAGTTTCAGCAAGGCTATCACTGAATGAGAGCAAGCTAGAGCCAGGTGAAGAATCAGCGGATTCATTCCACTGCAATTCCATCATGATTATTGCTGTTTCTCTAGAATAATAATAATAATATGATTTGCAACTTTGATGTTGATGTGCTTTTAATGAATGATATAGTTTAATTAAAGCGAAATTGAATTAAATCACAACACAGCCCATAGGACGCCCATAAAATTGGTAAACATCTTCCCTTGGGTTTCAGATGGGCTTTTTTTCTGACTTCCATTCAAACCACTTAGAATGTCAAGAAAAGTATTTTTTTCCCTTAAGCATAAAACAATGTTATAATCTTGAGGTGGAAATGAAAATCTGAGCCAAAGTTGGGGCCGTGCCATTTGGAAAATGCAGTACCTTCCAATAATCTTCTCTTGTAATGTTTCCTCTAATTGTTTTTGTTGTGCTTTGGGATTCAGCAATAATCAGATCAGTTTATCTTTTTTATTTTTTTAAAGAGCGTGTAGTGCCAAAATAGAAGGCTGAAAATGTTATTTAATTTTTAAAAGTAGTAAGCTGTTACTTTTAATTTCTGAAGTATTCTTCTTTTTCCATTTGCTCATTAGAATGTTTTCTACCTGGTAGTATTCGGTTGGAATCGCGTGGGATGTAGAGAGCAGTTCTTTACCTGGAGGCTGACATCTTTTGTTCTGTTTTTTCTCTAACCTCATCAGCATTGTGACATCAATTATTGTAAAGTCACTAGCGATCAATATGGCAGCAGATGATTGGCTCTTCTTGGTCACTTGTAATCTCACAGACAGTGAGGACATAGGACTGATGATGTATGTGGAGGTGCATCAACCTTCAGGTAGAGTGCTGTTCCACACACCACACCAAGTATTGTCAGGTAGAAAATCTTTTAATTAGCAAATGGAGAAAAAAATATTCATATAAAATTAAGGAACAAGCCATGACAGGGTGTGCATTATAGGATTTTTATGCCCCCCCTCCCCCAGGGGTATAGTAAGGCCTGAGGCTGAAGACCAAGTGTCCTTACACCCCTGGGAAGTACATTACAATCTGATAATGGATACGCTGGATGGGCTTATTAAACTTATAAAATGGCACTATGTAGTTCTTTTCAGGAGGAAAATGAGATTTGGCACATGACTGAGTTTATAGAGATTTAATGCAGGGTCAGATGACCTCTCTCAGCCAATGAAATTTCTATATTTATTCTTGCCATTTTATAAGACGTAATAGTTCTCTATTTTTGAAAGTTATTATTACTTTCAGGCAAGTACACTAGCTCTTTAACAGTGGTGGCCATCCTGAGAAGTTGTGACAAAACAGTCGCTACAGCAAGAAAAAGCAAGAATTTGAGAAGCAAAATGCTTAAAGTGAGTTTATCACTTTTGGGAAATATTTTCAAAAATATGATTCTTAGACATAATTCAAATTCTTATATTTTATATATATTCTGTGTTTCTCGTCCCTTTGTTCTTCCTTACTTGGTTAGTTTTCATGGAATCAGGATTTTTGTAACCTAGAGTCCGTGCCTAGAGTTCATCTGATTCTGCTGCTTATTCTTTGCGGAAGTAATAACTCTCTGTTTGTGACATCACAGCCTGTTGCTGTAGAAAGGATTATGATGTCACAAACAGTGGGTTCTTATTTCAGCAAAGGATTAAACAGCAGGGATAGATTCACTGCAGGTGGAAATGATCCTGCTTCTATGTACATGAGCGAAATAGAGTAGAAAAAGGAATCAAAATGTAGAAGCTATAGAAAATGCAAATTAAATTATATCTCAAGATTCAGAAAAGCTAGCCTTTGAGGAGAAAGACCAGGAGTCTCATATAGTCTGACTTGGAGGTAGTGGACTTTAGGGGCAAACACAAAGGCTCCCCATACTGCCATGCCCACCCAAAAGCTGCAGTGCATAAAAGGCTGGTGCTGCCTTAAGGGGGTGGTTTCCCACTTGCAACAGTGTCCCGCAGCCTCATTATGTAATTAAGCAACTCAGATGGTAGTGGTTGTTCACAGGGCCTGCGAGTGGTTGTTCACAGGGTTTGAGACTGCTAACATAGTGTATTGTAACAACTGTGGGGGGTCAACCCATGGTATAGAAGCAGGTACATAGTGCTGTGCCGTGGTCTATGTACTGAACTTACAGTGCTTCCACCATATGCAACACCCATCTTTGCCTGGTACTTTTTTGTTTGTAATGTGTCCTTCTGGTGCCCAATTTTTTCTTTTATCCTTTGTTAACTGGGTAGGCCTACTAGGTACAAGTACTTGTTTTCAGAGGGAACATTGAGGAGGTACAATGACTGTCTGAGAGTCACACAGTATGCAAACGGAGGGTTTGGGAATCAAACTCAGGTCTCCTAGATGTACCAAGCTCATTTACAGCTCGTTACTCTAACCTCTAAGCTATACTGCCATATTTTAGATGTCCCCGGCTGGCCATCCCTGGTGGTCCAGTGGCCCCAGTCCAGCTCCTTTAATTCTCTTTTTCCCAGGTACCCCATGGATCCCCTCCCTAGCCCTGTTCCCTGCTTTGCAAGGACAGGTGGTGCTGCGTGCCACCAAAGTCCCCCCCTCCCGGAACATGCTGTAAGTTCTGGCTTACAAGGTTGTGACCCTGGAAAAAATGCTATTAGTAGTCATTTTTCCTTTTCTATAGAGCTTTTTACCCTCAGCCACATCATCATCAGGGATATACCCTGTTCCGGCCTGGTGTTCCCCTGTTACCTGGGTCCCGCTGCCACATGATGGCTCCCACAGCTTCCCCTCCATCGATAAGGGGTTTGGGAGAAGGCTGTTCTCCCCACCAGGTAGCCTACCAGGTGGACAAGTCCAATTTGGGGAGCACTAGGGAGAGGGAAGGGTAAATTGTTTAGCCAGGAAAGGCACACTAAGCCAAAGCTTATTTCCAGGTGTGACATGGAAGCACAAGGAAGTTAAGTGACTTGCTCAGGTCACACAGTATGCAGGTTGGGGATGTGGGATTCAAACCCAGTTCTCCAGGTTTGCAGTTCAGATCCTTAAACCACAGCACTATACTGCTTCCAGTATACTGTGGTGTGCATGACTCCTGAAAGGGCGACTCAGTCATGTCACATGGCACAGCAGCTACTGGGCAGCTACAGTGACTGGATGGGGTGGGTTGGTGACTGTAGCAACAGGAAGATGCTACAGGTACATGCACGGGGGTGGATGGGAGTGAGCACACTGCAGGTATGTGCACGGGGGAGTGAGCATGCTCAGCAAGGGGTGGGAGGGGATTTGAAGGGTGGCACTGGGCAGGCACAGAGCTGACCCCATGGTGTAGTGGGTCAGCTGTGCCCAGCTGAGTGCTCGGTTTGGGCGCAGGTTAATTTGTGTTAGCGCCCATCCTGAAGTTTATTTTTTTATGTCCCCGACATGCCCCCCTCCACGAGTTGAGAATCATAAGTAAATGTAGTCCTAGCACCATTTTGTTGTGTGCCAGGGAGTCAGAGCACCAAAACTGATTTTCGGCACTCTGACTTTGCCGTAACGGCAATTGCCCTTTGGTGGTCACCTTTATCACATAGAACCCTGTTAACTGCACTGAGTTACAGTGTAACTACACTGTAAGTACATTGCAATTGCAATGTAGTTGCATGCAACAAATCTGTAACTAGAGTGTAATTACCCTGTTGCATGTAAATGACAATTAGCTACATTGAAAGAGACATTTAAAGTGTAAGCAGTGAAGGCACTAGAGAGCTGCTTAAGCAATAATTCCCAACAGGGTGTGTGTTGTGCTGGGATAATGTCACACCTCAGGTGGTTGGGCACGAGGCCGCATGCTGAGTGCATCCAATACCTGAGGTGTGACATTATCCTAGCATAACACACACTCTGGAGGGCATTATTGCTATTATACAATGGCTTGTTGTAATACAGAATAAAAAAAAATTTTAAAGAGTGTTTTTGTTAGTGTGGAAGAATATTTTTGTTTCTTAAGAGAAAATGCAAAAAAAAATATATAGCTCCAAGAGGTCATCTACAGGTTCATAGTGAGGCTGAGACTAGACCCGTGATGTTGTGCAGGGATAACATCACGGGTCCAGTCCCAGAGTGACCAATCAGAGACCAGGATTCTTTCTTGCCATTGTATAATGTGCATTACACCGTGGCTCATGACATAGTGGCACCTTCATTTAATGGCTGTTCCTCGCCCTTTCCCAGTGCTGTTGCAATGATTTGCAACAGAACAAGGAAACAGTAAAAACTTGCAATCTCTTAGTGTAATGCACAAAGTGGTGCATGAGTGAACTCTGCTGCAATGTAATCCTTGCAGCACTTTGCAGCAGCAGACTGAGTATAGTACCTCTAATTTCTAGATTTAGGGCACTCCAAACATTTCACATTTTTTGTTGGCTCTAGATACAAGGATAAATGGATTCCCCACACTTTAGGTACATGTTCTGCAAATTACAGTAGTAGAAAGTAAGAGGTGAGAGACAAAGAGAAAGAGTAAGATGAAAGGCAGGCGAGAGAAGAGGAGGGAAGGGTGACAGAGAATAGGAGGGACCAAGACTTGGGGGGGGAGGAGAAGAGCAATGATAAGTATCTTTGAAGTTTTTAAGCAATCCTCTTTTCTTGCCAGACTGACTTTAAAAAAGCTAGGGGAGTGGGGGTAGTACTATGCTGCCAATGACCATAAACATGCACCTACCCCATCTAGACATATATCCGAAAACTGAATACAACTTTTACAAGTAAAAAGATGCCTCATCCTTATGGAAGGTTTTTAAAGACTGCTGGTACTGCCATCTTTATTGTAGAGCTACAGTAATTACATAACAATAAAAACATTTTTTAAATGATTGATTGGCCAAAACATACTGTAACAGAGAATGTAAGGAAAACAGGAATAAATTGTGGCTAGAAAGGAATCCACCAGGTAGACTGCAATTCTTGATGTGGTGCTGACCAACTTGGAGGTGATTGGAGCTGTGAAAATAGGTGATCTGTTGGGGAATAGTGACCATGACTCCATTTGATTTGAACTTGCCTTTGGGTCTGGAAAAGTCCAGTCGAGAGCTGAAGTCCTGGATTCCGTAAGGGTAAACTTCAGTAGGATGAGAGAGCCGTTCAGGGAAAAATTAGTCAGGGTGGACAACATGGGGGGGGTAGAAGAGAGCTAGGATGCTGAGATGTTCAGGACAGGTACTGATTGATAGCAGAAGGGAGCTGGTAATACTTCCCAAATATAGATCCTTAATGAGGTCACACCTTGAGTACTGCACCCCATTCTGGAGTCCTTGCCTCAGGAAGGATAGAGATAGGCTGGAGATGGTGCAGTGCAGGGTAACACAAATGATTCAGGGCCAATAGGGGAGGTCCTATGAGGTGTGCCTCAGGCACTGAACATGTACTTGCTGGAGGCCAGAAGGGAGAGGGGAGATATGACAGACCTTCAAGCTCCCAAAGGGAATTAATTAGGTGAACTGCAGGGAAATATTTAGCTTGATTACTAGTTCATGGTCAGATGAACATGCATGGAAACTGACAGGAGGGAGGCTCAGAAGGGGCATGAGGAGATATTATTTTACACAAAGGGTGGTGGAGCCATGGAACAGACTGTGTACTGAAGTGGTTGGTGCTAAAAATGTTAATGGGTTCAAGCAAGGTTGGGCTAGAATGAAGGGTATAGTGGTTGCTTGGGGCGACAGAAGCTGGGAGGCGAATGGAGGGAAGGATGGGGAGGGCTAGGAGCCTGAAGGGATAGTATGTCCCAGGGCTAAATAGGGAACTTAGGTAGACTGGATGGACCATTGGTCTTTTTCTACTATCATTGTCTATATTTCTATGTTTACAAATGATATGGTTACTAATGTTCCCAGCAAACATGAACTGCAGCATTAAAGAGGCCAGGAAATAATTTCTAATTGGCACCTGTTTGTAAAGTTCTTATGCTCAGAAAGTATATGCTTCCACTAAATTATCCATATTTAACTGTACCTGAACAAAAAGTTATACGAAAAACTATATTTTCCATTATTTTTATTATCTTGGGCAGCATTCTGTTGTAGTTCTCTTCATGGAACCAGTGATTTGGAGTTTTAACTATGTCACAATTTGTGCACAGAACTCTAAGCATAGTTCTGATAGATCAACAGCTCATAATTAGCATTCTGTACACAAACCATGACATAGTAAAAACTCCAAATTACTGGTTCCATAAAGAGAACTGTAACAGAATGCTGCCCATAAAAATAAAACAGTATAAAATACAGTTTTTCATATTACTTTTTATTCAGGTACAGTTAAACATGGATAATTTAGGGGGATGCATATAGTTTCTGAGAATAAGAACTTTATAAACAGCTGCCAATTAGCACAGATTTCCTCCCCGCTTTAATTAAAGTCCACAGGCAAGAGGTAGAGGTTTCCAAATGCTATCACAGAAACTTTGTGGTGTTTTCAATTGTGCTTTCAAAGTTTAGTTTTTTTATTGCACTCTAATGGATTCAGAACATGACAGATGAAAATCCCTCAAAATCAATTTAGCTACATATAATAATAAAAGTGTCCCTTTTCATTCAATTGAAGTTCAGTTCATTGTTATTATTATAGCACCATATGATAATTTAAGAACTTGTGCCAGCATGTCTAAGTGGCATCAGAAGAAAGCAAATTCAACACCTTAGGTACACACAGTCAGCAAAAGCATTAGCAGTCAGTCAGAAAGGCTGACCATGACATGGCCCCCCTGATGCCTGCTGAATACTCATACATTTAGCTGTAGGAGCCACACAGCAGAACTCCATGTCTGCCTGTCTGTCTGTTTATCTATCTATCTGTGAATTTGTTTTTTTTTGGCAGTTAGCCAATCAAATGAGATGAGCACATGATCTGATGTTAATGATTGCCTAGGCATTCTCAGGTCACTACAAAACCCAAACAGGAAGGGAGTGCATCTGCAGCAGAGTGAAGAAAGAGCCAAGTCTTATTCCCTCACATGGCCACTCCGTTTGGGGTCTGCTCACATCAGGATAGCAAAATGAAGCTGTATGGCTTATTTTCAGGATAGTACTAAGGGTTATTCACAGATAAGAGATAACATTTAAATTTAAACAGTTATTTTGTTTTAGAATTCATTGAGTTGTATCATATTTCTGTCCTATGCCTAAGTTTGCAAAATGCAGAAAAATCTTTGCAGAATTTACATACTTTTTGAGATTTGTTCCACACCTGCGGAATCTTTTCAGAGTGTGTGGAATTTGGAAACATTCATGAAATGTGTCCAATGTGTGGAAAATGTGTCCAGATTTCATGGACTGAGGGAAAAACACCATATAATGTGGAAAACAATCTCATCTCTAAATACAGGGGTTGTTCCCTGAATTCGAGCAATGCAATGTTCAAATGAAAGAAAAAATGGTGTTGATGTTTTTAATACAATTCTGAAGAATGTTTGCAGCCCCCAAAATGTAACTTTGGTATGTAGGAACAATTCTGAACACTTCAATAAATTGATCTATCTATCTATGTATTTATGTGTGTGTGGTGTGTGTGTGTGTGTGTGCATGTAGTATATATATATATATATATATATATATATATACACACACACACACACACACACATATATATATATATATATATATATATATATATATATATATATATATAATATATGGCTCACAGCTCTGCACTATCATTGCTCGACCACAATACATGCACACATGTTTTAAAAGAGTCCCTGATCACTCATTGAAACTTTTAAAACATTCACAATTACTTTTTAGACACAATTTGTATTGTACTATGTGCATGTTCTGTATGTAACTTTCAGCTTTTCATTATAACTATGCAAATTATCAAGAAAAAAGAAAGCCTGTCCACTAGACACTAGTTGCTTGTCTAAACCTGCCATACCTCTCTTCTTGCTTCCATCCATCCATCCATGCATCCATTCTATACATACATATTACATATAAATACAGCACATGGATATAAACACATCCATTCATCCTTACATTCAGACATTCGTTCTTATATTCATACAAACACATACCTACCTACCTACAATACAATATTCATACATACATGCAGTAATATGTACATACATATTACATACACACATATATTTATTGGATTTTGTTGACCTGGCTGGATCACTGAGACTTATTTCCCTTTTTTTAGGAGTGACCCAGAATAAGTTATGTACAGAATATGTCCAGAAACCACATGGTACAGAATCATGTACAGCTGAATGGCACAGACAACATAGCGACAATGCTAGTTAACACTAGGTACAGCATTAGGGGTCAACAATAATACATAGGAAGTTCAGCACACAGATCAATGAGACAAAGTGCATTGTGCAGTATTACAGTTCAGAGAACAACAAATCAAATTTATGGGGCTAATTTGAGGCCTGATGAGGGCACATGGGTACATTAGCCTCTGGGCAATAGTGAGGCAGGGGTAGGTTCAGTGGGGGCAATAGCAATTTAGTTTTAGGGCCTGATGACCTTTGAGTAGTCCTTTAAGGTACAGCATTCCTGGAGAGGGGCAGGTAGTTAATTCAAGAGTTTAGCTACTATGTATGAGAAGGACTGACTTTCAAATGTGGTTTGGTTCGAGGAACCTTCAGGAGTGGCTGGGAGGAGGAGGAGGGGGATGCCTTCTTGTGGGCTTCCAGGTGAGTAAATCTCTAAGACTGGAGAGACAATTTGTAAGTGTCTTATAGGCCATGCAGAGGGTTGGGTGATACACGTGCTCTTTGAGAGGAGCCAGCATAGTGAGGCAAGGGCATTGCAGTGGTGTTTATGTTTTCCTGTGCCAGATGCAAATCTGCCTGTTTTGTGATATGTTGCTTTGAGCCTAGTAAACTCTGCACCTTTTAGGAAGGGGAGGACTGAGGCTCAATAGAGCAGCATTAGGAGGAGAGCACTATTTGATACTGACAGGTGGACTTCATTTGTTAGGTAGGATTTTAGCCTCTAGAGAAGCACCAGTTTTTCAGAAAAATATCTCTGAACTAAGAAACCCGGTAAAACCTAAAAACTCATTTAACCTATTACATGAGGATAAACTGGCTGATGACCCAAGAGAGGTTGCAAATCTGTTTAATTCTTATTTTAAGGAACTACCTGATTTAAAAATACCTAGACTGAACCATAAAGCAACCTTTTTTAAACCTCTGAATTTAGTTACCTCTCATCCTAATACTGTTGGATTTAAATTTAGGAAGATTGAAATAAAAGAAACAGTTAATAAACTAAAAAGCCTGAAAGCATTTAAAAGTGGAGGATTGGAAGGCATTGATGCAAGGTTTTTAAAGATTAGTGCTGATATAATTACCCCTATGGTTACATATTTTTACAATTGGAGCTTAAATTCTTCACTGGTGCCTGAAATTTGGAAAATGGGAGAAATTATTCCTATATACAAAGGTGGAGATAGTACAATCCCCTCAAATTATAGACCAATAACGTTACTCCCCATCCTTTCAAAGGTGCTAGAGAAGCTGATTAATTCCCAGCTTGGCCAGTGCCTTGAACAAGAGGGGATTGTAACAAAGTTCCAGTACGGGTTTAGGGAGGGGAAGGGAAGTCCATGAACACCACCCTAATTGATTTCAGTAATCTGGTAGTAACATCTCTAAACCAGGATAGGAGCACTGGGGCGGTGTTTGTGGACCTCCGCAAGGCCTTTGACTTTGTACAGCATGAGGTCTTGTTACAAAGGTTGTTTGATCTAGGGGTTCAGCAGGAAGCTCTGAGGTGGTTTGAGTCTTACTTAACAGAGCACAATGTGCTGTGTGTGGGGCCGCTGTCTCGGGTCTGGTGGACATTGAAAGAGGCATTCCACAGGGCTCAGTTTTGGGCCCTGTACTATTTAACATCCATGTAAACAATCTTGCAACTCAGATGATAGGAACTGAGATTGGGCTTTATGTGGATGTCAGTTCTTGTGACGTCCACAAATAACCTTGAAGACCTGAGACAGCGGCTCCAGACAGACTTCACCCATTTGGAGACATGGATGAGGGGTCTAGTAATAAGTACAAAAAAGACACAGAGTATGTTATTTTCTGTAGGCTTTAGAAAAAACAAGAAATCTTCCGACCTGCAGATAAGATTCTCAGATGGGTCGCTGGTTCATAATGTGACAACTTATGAATATTTAGGAGTCCTTGTAGACACTCGGTTGACCTTTTCAGAGCATATTCAGACACAAACCAAGAAAGTTAACCAATGGCTGGGAGCCCTCCAAAGGATATCTGGGTGTTTGTCTAGAGATACCAGAGCTAGACTGGTGAAGCAATTACTGTTACCTATACTGGATTATGGATCTCCATTATACACGTATTCAAACCAGAAATTTTTGGCCAAAATGGATCAACTGTATTATAGGATGGGGAATTTTATATTAAGAAAAGGATATGGGGTACATCATTGTACAGTTTTTCAGGAACTTGATTGGCTGCAACCAGCTGCACGGAGATATTGTTTGTGGTTTCAGGTATGTCATGGATTAATTCATCAGAAAAACAAACCTCACCCTTTAAAGCACTTAGTACAATTGGAACCAGATCAAACATATATACTTAAATTAAGAAAATCCTTTGTGAAGGTACCTGTGAAAAGAATGCTGAATAGGACGGGTGTCATGACATTCCAGAACAGTCTGGCTAGAAGCTGGAATAAATTACCTTATGAATTAACTGTGATTACTGATCTGCATAAGTTTAAACACAAGTTGCAAAATTATTTGAAGGTTCAATGCCAATGTTTTAGATGATTGTGTAATGTTTTTGGTACTGTACACTGTCTGATGAATGTTGGTAATTTGCAATCTTACCATTTATTTTTATACTTTAATTTGTATGATTGTGCTGTATTGTTTTGCATGTTTAGAAATTTGTAACCTTTTACAAACCACAGGAATTTGTTTGTAAGTGGGGTTTCTTTTCTCCAACAAAAGATCCTGTATAAAAATAATTTTTTATCAATCAATCAAGCTTAACAGTGTAGCTTAGTAGGATGCTGAGCATGGGTCTTGAAGGTGAGCTCCTGGTCAAGCCAGACACCTAGGTA
Source organism: Neoceratodus forsteri (assembly GCA_016271365.2). Taxonomy (NCBI): domain Eukaryota; kingdom Metazoa; phylum Chordata; order Ceratodontiformes; family Ceratodontidae; genus Neoceratodus; species Neoceratodus forsteri. The sequence continues at coordinate 62,301,326 of JADMNL010000036.1, read as the reverse complement.
TTTTATTGTGTCTAGCACTTCCAAATGGGCATCTGTAGAGGTGGAGATGTGTAGGAGCTTGCTACAGTCAGGATCCATTTTTCAGGAGCCAAACAGTATGGCGTTAGTTTTTCCCCATTGAGTACTAGCTGATTTGAGACAAACCATGTCTTGAGTTTGTTGAAGTCAGTATTAAGCCCCACTGTGATAACATTCAGGTCAGGGCTGGTTATATACAGGACCATGTCATCTGCATATAGAAGCACCTTGGCTTCACCACAGCTGGAGGGGAGCTCATCGATAAAAAGCGAGAACAATATTGGCCCTAGGATAGAGCCTTGGGGGACCCCCTCAGAGAGCTTATGCTGGGAGGCGAGGCATGACCCCCACTTGACTGCTTACATTCACCCTACAAGATAGCTTCTAAACTACTGGCAGGAGAGTTGGTCGAGACATAAGCTCTTCCATTTGAAAAGTAGAAAGTCGTGACTGACCAAGATGAAGACCTTTGTATGGTCAAGGAATATGGCCCCTGTGTGATTACCTTGATCTGTGGCAAGGAGGCTGGTGGTGGAGTGTACAAGGGCTCAGTCAGTACCACACTGTTCGTGGACGCCATGCTGGAAGTTGATGAGTAGGGAGTGGCTTTCTATATAGGTCAGCAATTGATTATACATGAGCATTCCTTCTACTTTAGGCAAGGTACTCAAAGTAGAATACATGCATTCAAACATACATATGTACATACATACTTGATTGATTGATTTTATTGCTTGTATAGTGCTCATTTCTGGAGGTTCTGAGCACTGTACAAATTAAGAACAATGTAGAATATACATAACAATCACAACAAATACATTAAAATATCAGTATCTCTATAAATCAATTTAAAAACATTACATCAGAACAGACAGTCCACAGGTCACAATACATTAAATCTGAAAATCAAATGCTTGCAAAAATAGATGTGTTTTTAATCCCCTTTTAAATGCTTCTCCCAAGGGTGCCTCTCTCAGATGGCTAGGTAGTGAGTTCCATAGGGCTGGCATGCAACCGAGAATGCTCTGTCTCCTGATTGCCGCAGTCTAGCCCTCAGAACCACAAGGAGGCCACCCTCGGCAGAGCAAAGGGAGTGAGACAGACAATGAGGAACCAGGACGTCTTGCAGGTATTCTGGCCCTGGGCCATGTAGGGCTTTATAGGTCAGTAATCCATCCTTAAGAACAATCCTCCACTTAACTGGCAGCCAGTGCAGGCCACAGAGAACAGGTGTAATATGTTCAAATTTACTAATTCCAATTAATAGCCTGGCCGCTGCATTCTGGACTAGCTGCTGATGGTGGAGGTTTCCTCCTGATAGCCCTAGGTAGAGAGCACTGCAGTAGTCCAGTCTGGATGTAACAAATGCATGTACTAGGGTGGACAGATCCCCTGATGGCAACAGAGCATGGATCGGACAATGTTCCTCAGATGGTAGAAACTACTCTGGAAAATGGCCAACACCTGAGCATCTAGCATCAGGCTGTCATCAAGGACAATGCCTAGATCCTTGACCTGAGTCGATGGGGTCAAAGGACCATTTCTCAACACCAGGCCAGGATCATTCCCCAACCCACTACAATCCCAATGGTGACCTGGATCCACCACTAGTACCTCTGTTTTGTCTGGATTTAGTTGGAGCAAGTTTTGAGTAATCCAATTCTGGATTTCGGGCAGGGCAGGCATTAAACGTAGAGACTGCTATTTGGTTTCCTGGTGCACAAGACAGGTACAGCTGAGTATCATCTGCATAACAGTGAAAACTCAGTCTGTACCACCCAATGACCTCTCCTAAAGGAAGCATGAACATCGTGAACAACAGTGGTGACAATACAGAACCCTGCAAAACTCCACAGTGCAGAGCCATTGGGTCAGCTGAGGATAATCCCACCATAACCTTCTGAACTCTGCCCATGAGGTAGGACCTAAACCAGTTGATGACTATACCAGTAAGCCCACACCAGTTCCACAGCCGGTCCAGTAACACCTCATGGTCCACAGTGTCAAATGCCGCTGAGAGATCTAGGAAAACAAGAATCATTCATTCCCTGTAATCTCTCACCATAAGGAGGTCATTTAACACCTTCATCAAGGCAGTCTCCATACTATGCCCAGCCCTGAACCCAGATTGGAAGCACTCATAGGTGGAGGAGGAGGTAAGATGGGCCTCAAGTTGAATGGCCACCACTTTCTCCAGAACCTTCCCTAAAAATGGGAGGTTCGAATCTGGCCTGTAGTTAAAGAGACAGTCAGGGTCCAGTGAAGACTTTTTCAAAAGGGGTCCCACTTGTGCCTCCTTCAGAGAAACCGGAAAGACCCCACTTCCTCAGAGAAACCATGACAGTCTGTACAACCACTGGTCCAATCAGATACATACATACTTCCATTTATACATACTGTACGTATGTACGTACACACATACGGTTTTAGGAAGAAAAGAAGACCACTGATCCATCAAGTTCCTCCCTTCAACCAGCTAGGTATGAATACCTTGAGGTGGTTGTCACTTCCATTTTCTTCAGAGTACTTGTCGAGTCTGAACTTGAAAGTCGTTAGAGTATCAGCTGAGACCATCTCCTCTGGAAGTCTATTCCAAGTGTCAGCCACTCATTCTGTGAAGTAGTTGTTCCTGATATGTCACATTACTCTTTCTCCTTTCAATAAAATCATGTGCCCCTTGTTATCTCATTCCTGTGCATCCAAAGAGCTATGTTTTCTCTGATGGTGTCAACCCTTTCAAATATATGACTATGACCCTGTCTTTTCTGACTCCCCCTCCTCCCCCCAGGGAAAGCAGCTTTGGTTTCATCAATTGGACCTCATAGTACATGTTGTCCAAATTTTCAACCACCTTGGCCATTCTCCTCCCTACATTCTCAATCAGTATATTTTCTCAAATATGGGGACCATCATGGCGTGGCCTTACCAAGGATCTGTATAGTGGTATTATAATGTCTCACAATTAACTGCTTATGACGTTTCTCTTAAAATATGCCATACTTGTGTTATTAGCTGGTAGTATTCTGATAATAAGTGATGGTATATAACAATCCTATTTGTGACATCACATTTATTCCCCTGATCACATTGCTTATAACAAAATTGTTGGTGCATGTTTGTATATTGTAACTATTAAATGTATATTTTTAGCGTTTATTGTTTACCTATGATACCTCTCTAAGGTCACCACTTATCAATTTCTGTCAATTGACCATATACATTATGTCCTGTATAAGTTTGTGTTTTTTTCCACTATTGTTTTGTTGCCATCTTTATGGCTCGAGTTGAGTCTGAAAAGGATCCCTGAGAGCAGTGCATCAATCCAGTGAACAAACAAATAAACACATAAAATAGAAATGATTCATAGCTGTGGATTATGGTGTGATGACTTGAGGATGCTAATGTCACTTGAGACAAGCAGCCAGAGCAGATGAAGTCTAATAGTGATAATTTTTCATGTTAATGTGCATAGTTGCAATGGAAAGGGAAAGGCGAATACAGACAGTATCAGAAATAGCGGCTGAAATATGTCCAACATTTTATGGTTTTCACTGTGATGTCAGGGGTGCTTTAAACCACTACATTGGCCTCAATCACTAATATTGTTTTTTTTTACTTAACATGGTACTCTACTTGGTAGAATGGAAGATATTCTATTAGCCTATTGTGACCATCCCCCACTTCTCAGCAGTAGTTTGATCATAGATTACCCACGCTCATGTATTTGTCTAGGTTTCCTTAAAATAAGTTAAAGAGGATCAGTCAGCACTAAGAGCCCCACAACCAAGTGTGAGGCTGGTCCCAGTTTGCACTTTGTTTGCAATTTTTTTTACTTACTATTTACTGCAGTATAATAGAGTGTGACTGACTGATTCTGCTGACTTCCAAGCTAACCTTTGCTATAACCAGAAATCCCAGTTCCTCTACTGGGGAACAGCAATGTTGCCAACATCAATTACATTGATGGTGCAATGCTGACACTCGGCATTGTGCCGTCAATGTTTAAGGTGTTTTTGTGGGGGGCTGTGCCCCCCGCATTTGCTATAATCAACTCTGGGTCAGAGTTGTTTCAAGGAAGGGGCAGAACACTGAGAGAAGCTGCATCGGTGAAACCCGGACCATTACAGCAACTTTCACTGTAATGGTCTTTTTTCAGGTTTCACTGTTGTGGTGTCACTGTGCAGTGGGTCACCGCTCTGCAGGTGACATCAGAGCAGAGCTGCAGAAGTGGAAGATTCAATAGCCTACTGTGCATGTTAGAGCTCTTATAAGCTCTGATCAGATGTCTGCCAGTCCCACTGTTCTCCCAGGGCTAAGTACAGTGCTCTGTGATTGCACTTAGCCCTGGGAGGATAGCAAGAACAGCATACAACAGATCAGAGCTTATAAAAACTCTAACATGCACTGCAGGCTATTGAACCTCCCAGTTCTGCAACTTTGCTCTGTCAGCTGCAGGTGATCTGGGATTTCTGGTTACAGCAAATGTAAGCTTGGAAGTCAGCAGAATCAGTCTGTTACAATTTACTGTAGCAAACAGTGAGTAAAAAAAATTGGTTTTGCACACAAAGTGCAAATTGGGATCAGCCCCACACTTGGGTGTGGGGCTTTTAGTTTTGACTGTTCCCCTTTAAAGTCATTCGATTTCACAACCTCTTGTGGGAAGGCTTTCCAGGAACCCACATTTTCCTTTGTATAAAAGTACTTTCTCATGTCTGTCCTAAAGGATTTGTTTTCAATTTAATACTTGCGCACTGGCATACTGGCTTATATTCAAGATTTAATTCATTTTGTACATCAAAAGCAGGTTCCCTCTTGCTCTGTGCCATTCCAGACTAAACATCTCACATTTCCTCAATCTCTCCTCATAGGTCATTTTTTGAGACCATAAACCATTTTAGTCACATGTTTCTGCATTCCTTGTAAGATTTGAATATCACCTTTGTTATGAGGTCTCCAATACTGTGAGCAATAATCCAGATAAAACCTAATGTATGTTTTCTATATAGAGAATTATGCTTGGGATGGTGTGCATTATGAGAATTTAATGCACACCCGAGGTGTGGAATGCTACATAAACAGAACAAAGCTTGAGTGGTTTATAAAAGCATTCCACATTGAGGATGTGCATTAAATTTGAGTATGCACACCACCCCATGCTTTATTTTTTTTATTATTTCTGGTGATCAAATTTTTTTCCAATCAGAAAATATAAAAACTAAAAGCCTTTCACACACAGTGCAGTGTATAATGGAGAGCATAAGACAGTTGATGCTCTGTAATTTGAATTATTTTTTTTAAATACCTTTAGAAGGACAAAAATTTGTAGTTGACTATGTAACATATGTAATGGGAAAGCCAGGAATTGTGCATGAGAAAAAAATGGCAAAACAGGGACAATGGCAACACACAGTCTGTAGAAGCAGATGAAAATTCTGATTTTTAAAAGTTTACAAAAAGAAGCAACTAGGTGTACTGTTTTTGGTACAGTGCTGCCAGTACTTTGACTTTTACTTAAAAGTTTATAAAAGTGTTTATAAACTCTAAAAAATGTGATGGTTTATTATGCTGGTGCCATCCATGTTTTTATTGTGAGCTCTGTTCTGACAAGATCTCCATTCCCATAGAGATGTAACTAAGCCATAGGAACAAATTTGACCTTTTGTTTTATCAGTGTTTAAGTGATTCTTTTCAGTATTTTCATGAAAATGCCTCTGGTTTATAGATAATTTCATTTTCCCATTATAGGAATGATACTGAGTGTGACAGTTCTCGCAGCCGCAGCGGGAATGGTAAATGTAACAGCTGCTTAGCTGTGAGAATGGGACTTGCACTCTATGTGCTTGTGGCAGTACACATTTGCTGTAGTAACTGGCTAGTTATTACTGCAAATATCAACTGGGTGAACTCATAGAAAAAAATGCTCACCAGGTATTATAGTATAATAATCACCTCTTCTGCATGTAGACGCCGTCTTAATGCAGCCTAGGAATCTGTTAGATGTTTGCCAGCACTGGGCATGCTGTTTGAAGTTATCTGATATCACTACCCAGGTATTCTTCTGTGATTACGTCCCTTAGCACAGCACTCTTTAGACTATACCTGGCTCAGACATTCATCTTCCCAAGTACTGTACCACATATTTATCCATATTAAAGGACATTCCATTTTCTTTGGACCATGGCTACATTACAACATTATCTGTGGAGCTATAAGCTGGTTTTAAATTTGAACACAACTAAGCTGATGATTGGTTCTAATATCAGGTCGAAACCACTCTCCTCCTCACAACCAGTTTGTGTTGCTTTGCTGGGAGGTGGGACCCTGGATGTGATTCAGTCCTACAGATATTTGGGCTATTGGTTGGGCCCCTCTTTGTAATGGCGCTATACGTGTTAATATATCAATTGGTTGGGCCCTCTTTGTAATGGTGCTATACATTATAAAATATATCAATCAAGATACTCAGACCTAAAAATGATTTCTTATACAAAAATAAGAGGTTTCTTTCTCCTGACATTTGAGGAAATGATTGTACAATTGCTTATTTTTCCTTAACTCGATTATTGCTGATGTTTTGTATGGTAATCCTCCCCAGACTTTTTCACCAAGCTTGGAATTTTGCATAATAACTTGATGAGACTGATACTGGATTCTCCTTTTGATACTCATCATTATGCACTCAATAGGATCTTGAGTGGCCTACCAAATTTGCACACTCTGCACAAACTGGAGTTCATTTTAAGTTTGTTTAAGAGTTGTTGATACTGCAAGGAAAATTTTGGAAAACATAATATTTAGATATAATTCAGCTTACATTCCATGCATCTTCTATAGAATACTCCTCCCCATTATTTATTACTAAGGAAATTTGCATGAATACATGATCTGAATTCCTTATGAGTTCATCTGCCTCCGTAGATTACTCCCTACTTCAAGTCTTGATCTGCTGTTATGATGACATCACACTCTGCTACCATGGGAGTAACTGTGATGTTACAAGCAGTGAATTATGACTTCAGGTAGGGAATAAGTAGCAGGAATAGATGTACTCTACAGGAGCAAAGATCCTGTTTACATACAAATGACCTCAGCAATAAATAATGGGAAGGGAAAATACGGAACTAATACAAAATACAAGCTGAACTGTGTATAAATATTATGTTTTGGTTAAGTTCTCCTAAAGGTGTCAGCTGCTCTTTAAGGGCTCTGTCCCAAACTACTTAACACCCAGACTCTCCCAGCATACTCAGCTCTGAAGTCTTAGATAACAGTTGCCTCAAATTGGTGGTCCCCTGCATGTGGTCCTTGTAAGGCCAGGCTTCTTTTCCTGTTTACAGTATTCCACTCTAGAATTTGCTTCCAGTCTCTATGAGACATTTACATTGTAAACCTCCAACCAACTCTCCAGTGTATCGGTAGTTTAAAGCTACTACTCCTACTATGTTTTCATGTTGTCAGTTATAGCTTAGTTATTACATGATATTATACTGTTTTTATTATAAGTGCTTATTTTAATTTGCTGTGCTAGGACTCTGTTTCTTGTGAATGTCTCATTTAAGAACTATGAACCCTTGTGATGCACATTCGAGCAGACTTGATAGACCTCTAGGCCTTTATCTGCTGGCACATTTTGTATGTTCGTATCTTGCAAAATGTACACCATTGTAAATAAGCTACCAGCTCAATGGTTCGGATCCAATAATAAAGCTAAAAAACTGAAATTGAAACAAGACAAATAGCTAAGGCCATCATTCAAATAATAACCAGACATGTTTATTTATTTATTTGTTTTTGATTACCGGCTAGGTGTGCTAGACATAGAAATGCTTATTTTCAGGCATGACCTGGGAAAGTGCAAATAAATAACAGTAAATAGAAAGGAGTAGAAGTACACAAAATACAAAATGCATGATCAATTTGAAGGGAAAATAAACACACATCACAGTCAGCATAAAACACAGTAATGTACAAAAATCTTAGGGGTGAGTATTAAACAATAGCAAAGTACAATAACCAAAGATAGTGATACTTGTAACTAAATCAATGACAGTAGGACAATAGGATCACACTTCATAGAAGATCAAGTGCTGTATAGTTATCTGATAAGCCCCCAGGTGGGGGGAGATTTAGATGGCATTGAGGGAGGGAGAGAAGATAGTTAAAACAGTGGAGATAAGTTAGGGAGAAGCTGATTTAAGACAGACGGTAGTAAGTAGAAGGAGCAAGACTAAGGCCTAAAACAGGCCCAGCATAGTGTGAGAAGTGCTAGGGAGAGTTGGGGGGGAAGGAAGCCAGAGCAGGGGTCTGACTGCAGTAGGTGACTTCATAGTTGGTGCTTAAAACTGGAGTGAGTAGATGTGAGGTGGATATCGGTAGGTAAGGAGTTCTAGTATATAGGTGCAAAGTGGGAAAAGGCTTGAGCTCCCTTTGCAGTTTTACATTTAGGTACTTGGAGAAGCATCTGATCTCCAGAGTGGAGGGCATAGTGGTTGGCTTTGAGGAATCAGCATCTGAGCTAGAGAAGGGGGAACACCTGAGCGAGACATACTATCAATCAGGGTGCCAAGTGAGTAGAGACAATTAAACATGGGTGAGAGCCAATGAAGGCTACTGTAAAGGTGGTAGTGATGGGTATGATGATGTGAAGCCAGTGCAAAATGGCATATGTTGTTGTATGTGGTGTTCTATTTGTGTAGATTAGATTTAGAGGCACTAGCATATGGAACAGAGTCATAAGTGAATGCTGGAAGAAGTATGCCCTGGGCTATGGTGACTCGGGCAGAGGGTGTAAGAGCATGTCATGTTCTGTAAGCCAGTCCAATCTTGGAATTGATGGCTTTACAGGTGATGGAGATGTGAAAGTCAAAGTCAAGAGAGGGGTTGAGGATAATGCCCAGACATTTGAAGGAGGAGACCTTACCAAGATAGGAGCCATTAGAAGCATCACTTGTGCTCAACACAAAATTCCCTGATGTCTTGCACAGTGATGGCACAATGCTGACACCGGTATTGTGCCATTCCAAAAGACAGTGTGTTTTTAGCACCCCCCCATACAGGGGGCTCTGCCCCAGTACCCCCCCCCCCACATTTAATCATAATCATCTCCAGGTTGGAGTTTTTCTGGGGAAGGGGCAGAACACCAGGAGAAGCCGCATCAGTGAAACAGACCATTACAGTGACTATTGCTGTAATGGTCTGTTTTCGTGTTTCACTGTCGGGGTGTTGCACTAGAGTGGGCCACCGGGAGCCATCAGAGCAGGAGACTGATAGCTGGTCAAGCTAAATCCCTTAACCTAGGAGAGGACCCAAAGAGCAAGCTTGGGTTTTACTAGTGTTGAGTACTAGTTTGTTCTGAGAAAGCTAGTCTTGGATATGGCAAAAAGTCAGATGAAAGGGTAGAATTAAGGTCAGTAATGTTCTTGGCACTGTGGTAGAGAACAAGGTTGTCAGCATAAAGAAAGGATGAGGAGTGGGAGGCATTGAGAGAGATATTGTTAAGATGGAAAAGAGAAGGGGGCCAAGGATGGAGCCTTGGGGAACCCCACAACTCAGTACAAACTCAGGTACTTTTCAGAGAAAGCTTGTCTACATGAACAAGGGGGCACAGCATGTGCCTACAGGGAGGTAGATTCAGAACCAACACCAGGAAGTTTCTCTTTACTAAAGAAGCCAGAAGGGGAAGGAAGGAAACATATTCAGTTCAGTGCTTTAGAGTAACTGGTAATTCCTATTTTTCTTTTAAACTTAGATTGTGGGCTTTTAGTGACACTGTACTTTCTTTGTTGTCTTTACTTATAATTGTTTTTGGGCTGTTGAAAATTTAAAATGTAGTGGTGGTGTAATTCTGTGCTGTCTTTAATTGCTGCAAATTTTATCTTGGCTTGTCTGACTGCCCTGTAGTTGGGTGAGGGGTGTTAATTGTTTGGCTTCTGACCTCAGTTACATGATAACTGGAGGTGGGGCTTAGTCAGAGTTGAGGTAGCAAGTGAGTTTTATTTCTCAGAAGAAGCCAGAAGGGGAAGGAAGGAAACATATTCAATTCAGCGCTTTAGAGTAACTGGTAATTGCTATTTTTCTTTTAAATTTAGATTGTGGGCTTTTAGTGACACTGTACTTTCTTTGTTGTCTTTACTTAGAATTGTTTTTGGGTTGTTGAAAATTTAAAATGTAGTGGTGGTGTAATTCTGTGCTGTCTATAATTGCTGTAAATTTTCACCCCCCTCTCCTTCCCCCAACTCTTAATTATATGCCCTGTTAAATCTGATTGACGAGCTAAACACAGGGTATAGTAAGGGGTGTGAAGTAGGAGGGGCATAAGGGGGAAGAAGCCCACCCTCAGCACAACAAGTGTTTTGACTCATTTATTTATTTATTGGTTTCTTTTCTTATTTTTTTTTTTAAAGAAAATTATCTGAGGATCAGTGGCAGGATTTTTAGGACAGTAAATTAATAAAAAGGGAACTAGGAGAGCTTCAGTAGCAGACAAGTAGTGGAATAGCAGTATATTTGCAGTATAATGTGGGGTGTGGTGCAATGCAGTGGCTGTGGGGCAGCCATATTCAGGCAGACCTTCTGGACACTGAGGTGCTGCCCTATCTGCATGCATCTCTCTGGATTCTTGAGGATGAGTAGCCAGACTCAGAGCGTAGTAAACTGGGTCAGGGTACCATCACTCCTATCCAGAGACCACCCAGTCCAATGCAACTGCCTCAAAGGATGCGAGAATGAGGAGCACTTGGATGACAGTGAGCTCAGGGAGGGTTAGAGTGGTCAGGCAGAGGCACATCCCAGATCCTATTCCACTCAAGAACTCATATGCCACACTGGCAAATGAGGACAACCAAATAGAGGTACCCAGAGAAGTGGAAGGAAAGGATGTGAAGGTTAGCCGAGGAGGTGACCTCAGCGGGGAAAGCAGTGGACCCCAGAGGAGGAGGAAGTGAATCCTGGTGGGGGACTCCATCATAAGAGGGATCCAGCTAGGAACACAGGAGGGGAGGACAGGGAGGTGAGGTGCCTACCAGGTGCCATGGCATGGAGGGATGGAAGGAAGATCCTGGGGATCACTGGGAAGGCAAGACGGAAGGGTGAGCTGGATGTCATTATCCACCTAGGTACTAATGACCTGGCAAATGGGGAGCCAAAGGAGGTTCAGGAAGAGTTTAGGAAATTGGGGAGGGGTCTCAAGCAAGTAGCTACTTCTGTCACTTTCTCAGAAGTACTTCCTGTGAGAGGCAAGGGAGAGCATAGGAGTGCATGCACCAGGAACTTTAACTCATGGTTGAAGAACTGGTGCTGTGAGGAAGGGTTTGGATTCATTGGTGACTGGGGACCCACCTGGAGGGATGGAGGTTTGTTCAAGCCTGACGGCCTGCATCCATCCTGGAGGGAATCCAGCACTCAATGATAAGTTTAAATGCTACATTGACAAGCATTTAAACTAGCAAGGGGGTGGCAGGCCAGCAAGGAGGGTACCTCACTTGCTCACCCCCCACAGCTAGCAGTGAATCAGTGAACCAGAGGAGTGGCTATCTCTGCAAAGCAGGCAAAAGATGGAGATTAGTGCCCAAGAGGTGGATAGGCAGAAAAGGGGCAAAATTCAGCAGAAGGGCAGACAGCAAAGAGAACCAGGGATAAAGGACAACCAAGGAAGGGGCTGGAGTAGAACAGTAAAACAGTCTAGGGAGGTCAAATCATGGAAAGCCATGTGTGCAAATGCCAGGAGCCTTTGTAACAAGATGGAAGATCTGGAAGCTGTCATGGTGCAGTCAGACCTGGACATTGTGGCCATCACTGAAACCTGGTGTAATGATAACCATGACTGGGAGATGGCCATACCTGGCTACAACATATTCAGAAGAGACAGAGCGGGCAGGAAGGGAGGAGGAGTGGCACTGTATGTGAAAAATGACATAAGGGCCACAGAGATCCAGGAGGAACAAAATGGGGGAGAGATACTGTGGGTTAAGCTGGAAAGGAAAATGGGGACAGCCATCCGCACAGGTGTGGTCTATAGTCCACCAGCCCAGGAGGAAGAAACAGATAGGGAGCTGATGCTAGCCATCCAAAGGATGGCAGACAAGAGTGAGGTAGTAGTGGTTGGAGACTTCAATATTCCAGATGTGGACTGGAGCATCCCAGCAGCAGCATCAACTAGGAGCAGATTTATCCTGGACTCCCTTCAGGGTGCCTTCCTCAAGCAACTGGTCATGGAACCAACTCGGCAGAAGGCAATACTGGACCTTGTGCTCACAAACAGGGACAGTGTGATGGGGTAACAGTGGGGAGCACCTGGGGAACAGTGACTACTCAGTCATTGTGGTTTGAAATCACAGAAAGAGCAGAACCAAACCACACAAAAACACGATCCTGGATTTTAGGGGGGCAGACTTTGGGAAAGTGGGGAGATACTTGAAAGAGGCATTAAGGGGAATGGGACAGGAATCAGGGTTGAGGAACAGTGGGCAGTATTTAAAATGGGGATTACAAGAACAACAGAATTATGCATTAAGCAGGTTAGCAAGAGGAAAAGGAAGAGGAGACCATTAGGTTTTCCAAAGAGGTAGCAAAGAAAGTGAAAGCCAAAAAGATTGCATTCAGGCAATACAAAAAGACACAGGCAGAAGGGGATAGGGAGAAGTACCAGGAGAAGCAAAGGGAGGCAGGGAGGTCAGTAAGGGAAGCCAAAGCTCAGACAGAAGAACACATTGCAAATTCAGTGGGTAGAGGGGACAAAACCTTTTACAGGTACACAGGTGAAAAAAGAAAGACAAAGGGAGGGATAGTGAGACTGAAGGGGGAGGATGAGGGCCGCGTGGAGGATGACAACAGTAAAGCTGACATATTGAACAGGTATTTCTGCTCAGTCTTTACTGAGGAAGAGGAGGGTAATGGGTCTAAAGGGAGTACAAGGGGTGAGAATGGTGCAGAAATGGACACAAGTCCCTTTACATGAGAAAGGGTCCTGAAGAAACTGGAAGTAATAAGAGTTGATAAAGCAATGGGGCCAGATGGGGTGCACCCCAGGGTCCTTAAAGAACTAAGGGAGGTGGTGGCTAAACCTCTGGCTATCCTGTTTAGCCGATCACTGGAAACAGGGGAGGTACCCAAAGACTGGAGGACAGCAGATGTAGTCCCTTATACAAAAGTGGAAAAGAGGAAGCAGGGAACTACAGACCAGTCAGCCTCACCTCGGTAGTGGGGAAGATCATGGAAGCACTACTGAAGGAGAGATTGGTGGAACATCTGGTTGTCAATGGACTACATGACCCAAGGCAGCATGGTTTCACCAGGGGGAGGTCATGTCAGACCAACCTCGTTGAATTTTTGGACTGGGTCACTAGGGAGGTGGATCAGGGGAGGGCAGTGGACATGGCCTATCTGGACTTCAGCAAGGCCTTTGATGCTGTGCCACATAGAAGACTATTACACAAACTGGGGAATATGGGTGTGGGCAGGACAGTAGTGAGGTGGGTAGGTAACTGGATGGGTGGCAGGACACAGAGGGTGGTGGTAAATGGCTGTCACTCCACAGAGGGAAGAGTGACCAGTGGGGTACCACAGGGATCAGTGCTGGGACCGGTCCTATTCAACATCTTCATCAGTGACATTGCACAGGACCTAGAAGGCAGAATTTCACTGTTCGCTGATGACACAAAGCTCTGTTACAGAGTAGACACACCAGAGGGTGTAGACAGAATGAGAAGGACCTGCAGAAACTTGAAGAATGGTCAGGGTTTGGCAGTTGAAATTCAATGCAAGAAGTGCAAGATAATGCATATGGGGCACAAAACCCTGGCACAATATATCAGTTGGGGGTGAGGATATAGCATGCACCAAGCAGGAAAGGGATCTTGGGTTATCATCTCTGATGACCTCAAGGTAGGAAACCGTGTGACAAGGTAGCAGGTAAAGCAAATAGGATGCTGGGATGTAGGCAGGGGCATCACCAGCAGGAAAAGGAGGTCATAATTCCGCCATACAAGACACTAGTGAGGCCCCACCTGGAGTACAGTGTACAGTTCTGGAGACCATACCTACGTAAGGACATAGACAGGGTAGAGAAGGTTCAGAGGAGGGCAACAAAGATGGTGCATGGATTGCATCACAAGTCCTATGAAGACAGGTTGAAGGAACTGAACATGTACTCCCTGGAGGAGAGGAGGAGAGGGGATATGATAGAGACATACAAGTATCTTACAGGGAGGAATAGGGTGCAGGAATACACTATTTGGTGAAAAAGATGTTCCAGGACTAGACGGCATGGGATGAAGTTGGAGGGAGGATGATTCAGAGGAAACATGAGGAAGAATTTCTTCACAGAATGGGTGGTGGACAAGTGGAACACCCTGCCAGAGGAAGTGGTGGGGGTTGAAACAATCACGGGATTTAAGAATGCATGGGATAGACATAAAGGAATTCTGGAGGTCAGAGGTAAGGGACAACAGACTTCTAGGAAAACATAAACTGAACTTACAAGCTTAAATGGGCAGACTGGGTGGGCCATAGGCCCTTATCTGCCGACACTGTCTATGTATCTATGAAAGGGTGGTGGAGCCTTGGAACAGTCTGCCCCTAGAAGTTGTAGCATCAAAGACAGTGAAAGAGTTCAAGCTAGCATGGGATAGGCACTGCGGAAACATAGGAAGGAAAAAAGACTAGGGAGGTAACCCACACGGGAAGACTAGATGGATCATATGGCCCTCTTCTGCCGGCACTCTCTTATGTTCTTATGATGTTGATGGTGGAGAGCTCAGAAGTAGCAGAGCAATATTTAAGGTATGACTGCCTATCAGAGAGGTAACTGTTATGTCAACCAACAACCTCAGGGGAGAAACCAAGGGAAATCATTTTGGCCATGTGTAAAGTGTAATCTGCATGATCAAAGGCCTTGGTTAGGACAATAAAGACTGCTCCAGTTAAAAGGCCAGAATCCATAACAGTTTTGGTGTCATGCGAAAACTTGAGGAGAGCAGTGGTAGAACTGTGGCCTTTTCTAAAATCGTGCTGGGAGTCAGAGAGGTGGTTTTGGTCATGAAGGACTGCAACTGTTTGAAAGGAAACACATTTTTCTAGTATTTTGCTTGGAATAGAAAGTATGGCAATAGGTCTATAATTAGTGATTGACCTAGGGTCGCCTTTCTTGAAGACAAGGACTATCCTGGTTGTCTTCCAGATATGTGGGACAGTCCTGGAGCAAAGCAAAAGGTTGTAAATGCTGGCCAGCGGATAGGAAAGAAGAGAAGCAGCTAACTTAAGGAGTCAGGGCTCAAGGCCATCAGCACCAATGCTACAACTATCAGAGATGGCACTGAGTAGATCAAGAACCTCCTTGTTAGTTATTACATAACAATAGAAGCAATGAGAGAGGTAGTGAGGGTGGTTAGTAAGGTCAGGGGTGGAAGCATTAGGGGTAGGGAAGGAACTGTTATAATTTGATAAACTGGAAATACGTTGATTGAAGAAACTGGCAATAGTGACAGGATTGTTAGAGTGCAGGCCATTTACCACCATGTCGTTGGATGATTGAGAATGTTTGGTCCCCATAAAACTCTTAATATGGGCCCAAAAGTTTTTTAGGGTCAGCAGCAGCATTGGTTAATAGGTTTTTACACTAAGCGCTCTTGGCTAGGCATATAGCTCTTTTACAGAGACTTCTCTTAGATCAGTATTCCTGAAGCTCTGACAGCCGGTCTGAGGCTTTAAACGTAGACCAACAGCTACTGTAAAGGTGGTAGTGAAGGGTATGATGATGTGAAGCCAGCGTAAAATGACATATGTTGTTGTATGCGGTGTTCTATTTGTGTACATTTTCCTCTCTGCTATTTTTAGTTCTATTAGCTCTTTAAAGGGTTCATTATAGAGTATACTAAACTGATAAATGCATTTATCCTTTTAATATTCAAGAAATCATTGACCTTCACAGTAATTACAATGGTTAATTATGTTTTAAATAAATCTTGTTCTACAGGTACTCCATATGGGTTTCTTTAATGTGTTTAGCAATTAAATGTGTATGAGTGTGTATGTCTACATGTATGTGCACAGTATGGGTCCATGTATGAGAGAAAAATATACAGAACAGGAGACGGAGCAAGAGGCGGGAGAGAGGGGATAGCGCTCTAGGCTCACAAATGGCTTGTATCAGAATTACATCATCCATTAGCATGTAGAAACAGTTCAAAACTGGCAGCTTCTCTGTCTGAAGGGCCTGACAAAAAGATATTTTCTTAGGTGTCACTTGTCAGCATTCCTAACAGGTATGTTGCTCCCGTTCAGATCAGTTTACACTCAGTTACTGTATTTTCACAGATATGCTAATGGCGTTTGCACCACATCTGCCAGAGCTAACAGACCATTAAACCTGAATTAATTTTTGTCAACAAATCCTACCAAAAGAAGAAAAAAAGACACGTCAGTTTGCTTAAGAACTGAATGGGCACACATACTGTAGTAAACTGCTGGAGTAGAAAGAGCTTAGCATTTTTATTTCCACGGAAAGCTGAAATGTGAGTTTAAAATATGGTTGTGACTCAGACTTCATTTTCCCTTTCATACCGACATCACAAGAACAGACTTGCTATATCTTACATGTTTGGACAAAGTAGATACAATTAGACAAAATAAAGCCAACATTTTGAAACGGTATCATTCCTAGACTGCTGTGTTCACTGTTGGCAGCGAAGTAGCACAGAAAACATTATTATTTAGAATGAAATGTCATCTCATTTTCTTATAAAGCTGCATGTGTTAATAAAAAACCCGGATGTCACAAAAGAAATATAGGGAATGCATAATGGGCTGCAGTGGAATAACACATTTATCTCCACTAGTGAGTGGTAGGACCCATAACTCATGAGTGACGAAGCCACAAGTTAGTTATGAAAGCCTTACCACTCGTGTGTGGAGATAAATGTACTATTCCACTGCAAACCATTATGCATTTCACATATACTACACTATTGTTAATGTTTTTATTACCGTTTTACCTTTACCTTGTTTTAGCTCAAAGCTGCCTCTTTTTCAGTTGTAAACGCCAAACACTTATAATATAATAAACTTTATAAATATAAAATAAATATAATACACTTTATTTGACCCATTGTTCTCTGAGCTCTGTTTTCAGAGTCTAAGTGGAAATGACATGCTCTATGTAAGAAAACATGCTCTAAGTGAAAAATTATATCTGTCTGTATGTATATGTATGTATGTATCTATCTATCTATCTATCTATCTATCTA
Source organism: Neoceratodus forsteri (assembly GCA_016271365.2). NCBI lineage: Eukaryota > Metazoa > Chordata > Ceratodontiformes > Ceratodontidae > Neoceratodus > Neoceratodus forsteri. Next base: position 62,284,068 of record JADMNL010000036.1, on the reverse strand, counting down.
TCTATCTACCTATCTATCTCTCAATATATATCCCCAAATAACATGATTTAGTTAGCCAATCTAGTCATCAATGGTGTAATATGTATATATTATTTTATTTAGTCTTTGTTAACCAGGTAGGTGCACTAGGCAATCAAATACCTATTTTCAGGCATGACCCAGGATATTACTTATAAAATGCTTTACAAAGAAAGTGTTTACAAAGCAGGAATACATAACATGCGATTATAACAAAACAGTATGGTATATTTGTTTTATTTATTGGAAGATTCAGACAATTCCTTTAAGAACAAGTGCTCTTTTGCAAAGGTTCCATGTCAGATTACATTGTTACATTCAAAACAAAGGACCAAACAATCACAGCAAATTCCAGAGGAAATGTTTCACAGCAGATCAATGAACATACATAATATTGAAAATTATTCAGTTTTAAAAAAAATTCAATAGTAGAAACAGTGCATCAGACAGACTCAGCTAGCACAAGGAAGCAGAACAAAGCATCAAGAAAGTCCATGCAAAGACTGAAACATACACATTATATATAAGAAACATGGAGAAATTACACTTTGTTTAAAAAGTTATGCTCATAAAACACATATATAGGCAAACATGATTATACAATAAGAATTCATTGCAGAGCAGTGCAATTCAAGGGCAGGAACATCTGGGTAGTTTAAGGAGATATACTATGGAATGCAGCTATAGAAAGTATGCATCAAAGCAGTGTTGGATAATTTTTTTTGTATCCATATAAGTTGTGGTGATCTTAGATGACCTTACAAGGAGCAGAGTGGAGCACAGGCGTGAGTGGGTGTTTACAAGGTTACCACAATGAGTATGGATACAAAATTTATCCAAACAGTGCCATTGTTGCATATTTGATTTATGCAACGTAGTTTGGTTTTTTCAGGTATTGTTTGACTGATTTATGTATATGTACTGGTAGTATTAATGACTTTAAATAAAAACCCATGGAACAATTTTATTAATTTTTTGTGAATTTTTTAGTGCTATGTTACTGTTTATACCAGTTATTTATTGTGAGGAATGTAGAGCCTTCTGATTGGTCCACATAGTGTTGGAATCTGATTGCAATCTGACAGCTGCTTTATGAAAGGGAGAGTAGTGGCATGCAGAGTGTGTGGATAAGTCTATGCTCAAAGAATAAACTGTTTATTCATATTTAGAATGTAGAACCTGGCCAGATAAATTATTCATCCTGCATTTTTCTCTCACATACATTGCATAAATAATATTTACTCACATTTCAGCTTTCATTTATTTATTGAAATTATTTCCCCAGGTTTCTACATATTTTATTATAACTGCAGACATTCATGTGAAAATGAGAGGATCACTGTAAGTTACCATTCATCTGCTCTGACTGTTTGCCTCTACCTGACATTACTGTTCCCCCTTTATGGCATCATAATAATTGCTATAGCAACAGATTGTGGTGTCCCAAGCAGAGGACTGTGTCAGATGTAGACAAGCAGCCAGAGCAGATGAAGTCTAAGGGACAGTATCACCACTTTCATGTAAATATGGTAAGGCAATTTTATTTATATGGTGCCCATTTCCAGAGGCTCTGGGAGACTCACAATAAATAAAAATAAAGAAACAATTAAATAGAAATACTAAAACATTTTAGAAATGTGAATCCAGACCAAAACTTAAATTATAAACATAGACTTTGATGTTAGATAAGGACCGCTTGGCCCATCTAGTCTGCCCATTTCCCTACCTACTGGATAAGCTACAGATCCTAGTTAACCAACAGCCTATTTCTTCCTACCCCCCACAAAAATTGCCTTATGTCTGTCCAATGCATTCTTGAATTCTTCTACAGTTTTAGACCCCACAACCTCCTCAGGAAGGTGGTTCCATGCGTCCACCACCATCTTTGTGAAAAAATACTTCTTCACATTGCCCCTGAGCCATCCCCCCTCTATCTTCAAAGTGTTTCCCCTTGTTCTTGCACATCTCTTTTTCTGAAAGATGCTACCTTCTTGGACTTTGTTGATTCCACTGAGGTACTTAAAAGTTTCAATCACGTCAACCCTCTCCCTCCTTTCCTCAAGGGTATACATATTAAGCTCCTTTAGTCTCTCCTCATATGGCTTCTCTTGCTGACCCTGCACCATTTTAGTTGCCCTCTTCTGAACTGCCTCCATCCTGTCTATGTCCTTGCAGAGATGGGGTCTCCAGAACTGGATGCAGTATTCCAGATGGGGCCTCACCAACTGTCTGTACAGAGGGATAACAACTTACTGTTTTCTGCTGGTGATGCCTCTCCTTATACAGCTCAGTATCCCCCCAGTCCTCCCTCCCTACTGCCTTCTCACATTGCTTGCTAACCTTAAGGCCATCTGATATGATTACCCCTAGGTCCCGTTCCATTTTTGTTGTTGTTACTACCTCCCCCCCCACCATTGTGTACTCTTCCCCTGGGTTTTTATTTCCCAGGGGCATTATTTTGCACTTCTTTGCATTGAATCCAAACTGCCATACTTCTGACCATTCCTCCAACCTTGCCAAGTCCCTTCTCATCCTTTCCACCCCCGCTTGTGTATCACCCATGTTGCAGATCTTTGTGTCATCTGCAAAGAGGCATACTTTTCCTTCCAGTCCCTCTGCAATGTCACTTATAAAGACATTAAAAAGGACTGGACCCAGTACTGAACCCTGCGGTACCCCACTAGTAGCACCCTTTCTTCAGAGTAAACTCCATTTACTATTACCATCTGTGTTCTGTTGTATAGCCAATGTTTTACCCAGGCTACTACCCTGGGACCCACTCCCAGGCTGGCTAATTTGTTTATTAATCTTTTGTGTGGGACTGTGTCAAATTCCTTGCTAAAGTCTAGGTAGGTCATGTCCACAGCCCCTCCCTGGTCTACTACTGTGGTCACCCAGTCAAAGAAATCGATTAGATTTGTCTGACATGACCTTCCCACTGTGAATCCATGGTGCTTTGGGTCCTGTGCCCCATTGACCTCTAGGTACTCAACAATTCTTTCCTTCAGAAGTAATTCCATCATCTTCCCTACCACAGAGGTCAAACTGACAGCTCTGTAGTTTCCTGCCTCTGTCTTGCTCCCACTTTTGTGAAGAGGAATCACATCCACCCTCCTCCAGTCCTCAGGTACCACACCATCCTCCCATGATTTGTTAAAAAGGGTAGTCAGTGGTGTCACTAGTTCTCTCCTTAATTCTCTTAGAATGCTGGGGTGAATCCCATCAGGCCCCATTGCTTTGTCCATCTTTAGTTTTAGGAGTTCTCTCAGAACCCTTTCTTCTGTGAAAGGACTGGGATTGACCCCCCCATCCAGAGTGCTTCTGTTAATTGGATGAGGTACCTCCCCTTCCCCTCTTTTGTGAATACTGAACAGAAGTATTCATTCAGTATCCCTGCTTTTTCACTGTCCCTCTCTGCCCACCCACCGTCCATTCTATTCAGCCTCACTGTCCCTCCCTTTGTCTTTCTATGCTCCCTAATGTACCTATAAAAGGTTTTATCCCCCTTCTTAACTAAGTTGGCTATCTTTTCCTCAGTTTGGGCCTTTGCTATTCTGACTGCCTTCCCTGCTTCCTTCTGCCTTAGCTGGTACAGTTCTCTGTCCTGCTCCTTCTGTGTTTTCTTATACTTGCTAAATGCCTAAAACCCTATTTTCCCTCTCTACTATGTGTCTGATACCCTTTCTTCCCGCTGCCCTTCTCTATGTCTCTCCTTCCTCTCCTCACTTGTACTCTATAAGCTACAACCTGTATACACTGCACTTTAAATGCCTATATTTGCACTTGCTTTAAATGTCTGATTCATCCAAGTAAGGGAAAGGGGAAATTGTTTAACCAGGAAAGGCACACTAAGCCAAAGCTTGTTTCCAGGTGTGACCTGGGAGCACAAGAAAGTTAAGTGACTTGCTCAGGGTCACACAGTATGCAAGTGGGGGCTGTGAGATTCAAAGCCTGATCTGGTCTGCTGGATGTCACCAGATTTGCAGCTCAGAGCCTTAAACCACTGCGCTATACTGCTTCCAGACTTTGTATATTGTAACTGCCTGTACCGATGTTTACTTTTGTATGAAGTGTTGTCTACTGTAAGCAAAAGTGTCCTCTGTGTCCAGGACCATCTTGAAAATGAGCTTGCTGAATGATGTAGCTGCCTGGTTAAATAAAGTTTGATTGATTGATTGAAATCCTATCTTTTTCTCCCTAACCTTCCCCGCCACCTCTTTTGAGAACCATAATGGCTTTTTCTTTCATTTTTGATTTGTTTATTTGCTACACACAAAGGCTTGTTGCGCTGTGATGGCAGTTTTGATGTTTCCCCATTGTTGCTCCACCCCTCTTCCTTGCCTGTTTGCGAGTGCTTTTCTAAGGCACTCTCCCATTTTGACAAAGTCAGCCCTCCTGAAGTCCAGTACCCTCACTTTTGTATGGTTTGACTCTGCAGATGAGTTTATCGTGAACCACACTGTTTGGTGGTCACTTATTCCCAGATGGCTACCCACTTCTAGATCTGAGATCCTTTCACTGTCCCTATTTGAGAGTATGAGGTCTAAGATTGCTCCCTCCTGAGTGGGTTCCATCACTAGCTGTCTGAGGCATGCCCCCTTTAGGCCTTCAAGAAAGGCCCTGCTCTTGGATGTGGCTGCAGCAAAGGTGCTCCAGTTAACATCTGGCATATTCAGGTCCTTCATCAACAATATCTCCCCTTTCTATGCCATCCTAAGGATACCTTCTATCATATCCTTGTCCATTCCCTGCCCCTGAGATGGGGGTCTGTATACAACCCCTGTGCGGATTGTGGTGCCATTTCCAGTCTCTAAGGTGACCCACAGTGCCTCCCCTCCTTCCTGTTTACTCTTTTGTTCCATTGCTTTTATCCCTTCCCTTACATAGAGAACTACTCCTCCCCCTCTTCTACCCTCCCTGTCTCTCCTGTAGGTTGTGTACCCTGGTATGTTAACATCCCAGTCATGGTTCTCTGTGTACCATGTTTCTGTGACTGCCACAATATACAGGCATCCCTCTTCCATCAAGGCCACCAGTTCAGGGAGCTTGTTGCCCAGACTACGGGCATTGGTACTCATTACCCTCCATTTCTTTTCCCCTTTTTGCCCCATCCCTGTCCTTACTGCCTTTGTCATTTTCTCCATTTACCCCTGCCCTTCTCCCTATCGATGTCTCTATCTTGGTGTTTACCCCTCTAACTACCCTGATATTTTGGGGGGGGGGCTAGGATTTCCTGCTCCTTTCCGGTGCCTCCCCTTGGCTGGTTTAAAGTAACGCAATGAAGCATTTAAACCTATCACCTAGGATCATGGTTCCCCTCCTGGACAGATGCAGACCATCGTCCCAGTATAGGCCTGCATCGCTCCAGGTGGACCCCCAGTCCCCAGTGAAGCCAAACCCCTGAGATTTGCACCAGTTTTTTAACCACTGATTGAATCCCATGGTGTGGAGCACCCTAGCCTCACCCATGCCATAGACAGGCAGCACCTCAGAGAAGGTTACCATGCATGCTACTTGTCTAAGGCCCCTCCCCAATTCCACAAACTCCTCCTACACTGTTTTGATCCCTTTCCCATCTAGGTCATTTGTCCCTAGGTGGACAATGACATCCAGCTCCATCCCCATGCAGCTGTTCCCATGATTCTGAGGATTTGTTCCCTGTCTCTCCAAGCCATGGCACCTGGCAGGCACCTTACCTCTCTCTCCTCTCCCTTCCCCAGTTCTACCCTCCTAACAATGGTGTCCCCCAACAGGAGTTGTTTCCTTCCCCTCTGGGGTCCCATGCCACCCTCCTGTGGGTCTCCTTTGTGGAGGTTCCCAACATCCTCCTTGGTCTCTTCTGTGGGTGCCTCTATAGAGGAACCACACTCTGCCAGAGTGGCATATGAATTGTGGAGAGCTACAGCTGGAGAGCTGAACCTCTGTTCTACCACCCTCACCCTCTCTTAGCCCACTGTGGTCCAACTGCTCCTCTTTCTTTGCAACCTCTGAGGCAGTGGCAGTGGCCTTGGTGGTCCCTGGGTGGGAGAGGAGGCCCCCCAAATCCTGGCCAACTCAGCCTGAAGATGAGCAACCTCCTCCCTCAGCCCAGAGAGATGCCTGCAGATGGGACAACATCGCATCCTCCAGAATGTCTCCCGTAAGACTGCTGCTCCATAGCCACTGCACTGCACCAATCTCATCATGTCTTATTTTTGGCCCCTTAACTGTTGTTTTGAATACTTACTTTTTCATCTGTTTATTTATATATATATATATATATATATATATATATATATATATTTTTTTTCCCCTACTACTTACTGCCTCCATGCCCTTAAAGCTCCTGTTCTTCCTGTTCTGAGACAAGAAGTTCCTATATTTCTCAGTAGTTTCCTTCCTTGCTCAGGGTCAGACCTCCAGCGGCTGGGGGCGATGGAGAGCTACTCTTTTCCTTCTAGGATGGTGAGTCTTTTGTGGCCCTGTGATCACTCCCTTCCTGATCCCAAACAGGAATTTCTGTTGTCAGTCAAATCCTGTGCCTATAAAAGTAGAACTGGCTAAGGGTGGGGGGTGGAGGGGAGAGAAGGAGGGCAATATAGTCCTAGTAGAGAAGTATACTGTAGTTCTAGCAGCACCTCCTTCCTCTTGTTGTTCTCTGCCAGAAGCTATCTAGGGTAGTTTTAAATCCTAAACACCTGTCTTCTTTCTGGTTAAGTCACTCCCCCTAATTTACAGCTCCTTCTACACCTTGATAACTGCACAGATAAAAATTCACTTCAGCCAACTCAGACAAAACACCTAGATAACTGCTCAGATAACAGTTCACTTCAGCCAACTCGGACAAACATACTAACTCTTTTTTTTTGTTTGTTTGTTTTTACCCTAAATTGAAGGTCCCAGTAGTAGAGTTCTAGTTCTTTAGTCCCAGTATAGACTAAAGTAGAGAAGTATAGTTCTAGTAGCACCTCCTTCCTCTTGCTATTCTCTGCTTTTATGTTATTTAAATCACATTTAAAAGCAGTCAGTGAAGGATAACCTCTCACTTCTCAGTGAAGGGCGTGCCAAAGAATAGGAGTCGACACACCAAATGCCCTATCACCCAAGGATTTCAGCTGTGATTGAGGGACGATCAAGAGGTCTGCCTCCACTGAGTGGAAGGTGTGAGCAGGAGCATATGGAACCAGAAGTTCTTTCAGGTAGCCCAGATCCAGATCATGTAGGGCCTTGAAAGTCATCAAGCAAACCTTGAAGTGGATGTGCCACTGAACCAGCAGCCAATGGAGAATGGGTGTGATGTACTCGAATTGTGAGGTCCCAGCTACCAGCCACGCTGTCACATTCTGAACTAGCTGCAGCTGGTGCACCAGCCTCCCAGATATGCCAAGGTACAGAGCATTACAATAATCAAGCCTAGACATGACCAAGGTGTGTACCAGTTTCCAGATCAGTCGGCTCAAGATAGGGCATGATCCAGACGATATTACAAAGATGGTAAAAACCACTGTGGACAACAGTCACCACTTGGTGCTCCAGGATCAACTTGGAGTCCACAGTGACACCCAGATTCTTCACCCTATTGGCAATGTGAAGAGCAACACCATCGAGCTTGGGAAGGGCGGTGCTATTTCATGCCACTGCTGAACCAGACCGACCTGATTCCACCAGCAACACCTCCATCTTCAGTGGATTCAGCCTAAGGCAGTTAGCTGTCATCCAATCTTGGATCTTCCTTTGGCACTCATTCAGACAGAAAACAGCTGCACTGTCATCAGGAGCACAAGACACATACAGCTGTGTCTTGTGCCACTGGCATGTGCATACTTATAAGGAGCAAACTCTGGCCAGAGGCAAAATGGCTGCTAATGCATTACCTTATGAGGGATATAGCAAAAAACACATTACCTGGGCCTCTGCTATTGATTGCCTATTTCCCCATCTCCACTTGCATACCCTATGACCTTTGCCCCCTCACACACCCTTGCCCCATCTTCAATTATTTGTGCCTTCCCCAGTACCAACTCCCTGCCCGCTACTTTTTGACAGGTTCCCTGTTCCTCCTTTCTGCTCAATAACGTGTCCCCCACCAACACAGATTTTAACTGCTCCCCTCTCTCCTTCACCAGCTCCCCTGGAACTCCTCCCAGAAACACCCACACATGCTAACCACATTACCTGCTCTTGGATCCTCTTATGTCTCCCACTGCAGCTACATGCTTGGTTTAAGCTGGAAGCTGCTGTAGGATCTGGATCTTGTGCTACGGTGAAGGTCAGTGATATGGAGGGGGATCTACTATATGCCAGGGGTCACTTGGAAGAGAACTTGCATCACTGCTACTTAGACTTAGGAGAATATTAGGATGAGAAACAACTGATCATTTTTTTTATTGACTGCATATTACTATTCTGCTCATCTTTTAATGGTGCCGTGCCTCAGTTCCCATTCAGAGTCTTCTCCTAGTTGCTGTGCTACCTCCTTCAGCCATGGCTTATTTCCCTCCAGCTTACTTCCAGCTGTCCCTCTTTCAGTGTAATCCAGACTGGAGAACAGGATTGCCAAATCATGAACAATTTGGGTTCTGGTCTTTTGTGGTCCTAGCAGATGTGGTGGAGGCAAGGCACGCCATTCTGTGATTCTGCCCCCAAAGGCAATTTTTCTCCCAGTTTTGTCCCCACCAACCTCCCTCTTCTTAAGTGTGTTTTTCACTGCAAGTCAAATGGACTTATAGTGTCAGCTGCTGCTATACCCGAGTCCCTCACCATGTTGATGGTACTTGAATCAGAGGTCACCTCCTCTCCCTTCCCTTAATTTCTGCTTGACAGTATATTGCCATAATGTGACAGGGAGTCACCTACCAGGTGCACCAGTGTGGTTTCTACAGTTTTGTAGGTGCAAAACCAAAGTTTCCAGAGTGTCATGGGTACAAAACTGACTTCACCTGTGGCCCATGAATTAGTTTTATCTGACTTAGAGCAGATAGTTCTTTAATAGAATATGCTCAAATCCTACATTTTTTGTTTATAACTTCTTTAACATTTTTTTGTTTTCCAAACACTAGAAGCACCTCTGTTCAGGCAGAATCTAATGAGCCTGAAAATTTCATGTTTCAAATTACAACATCTTTTTTGTGTTTGTTTTTACCAAGTAAGAAGGCTCTGTTTTATATTTTTAATGTTTCCCATCTCTCTATAGCACTAAAACAGCTGAACCAAATGTTGTCACACTTGGTAAGTCCCAAGATTCTGGTCCAGAATGATTGATTTCTAAATGACATGCTGTACATCAAGAGATGTTTATGATATAGACTGTCAGACACTGGGGTTTTGTACATAAGTGCCTTTTCAACCTTAACTATAGTGTAGTGACTCTACCATTCCACTGTAACATATTACATGGTTAGGTTTTTTCCTGTAGAAACATTGCAGTTTTACCACATCATATACTATGGTACTTGTGGCTATACACACCAGCAATAAAACAATTACCACATCATCAATACCATAATGTATCCATTATGATATCACCAACTGACAACTTTGTTAATTTTCTTACCTCAACCACAAACGCAGTTGTTAGTTTTTTTAAAGCCACAAGTACAGCATTACAGTACTTTTACTTACTGTAAGTCCATGTCAGTTCTAGCTAAATCATACCAATGCTTTTTCCAAGTGACAAGCTGACTCACTTTAGACTTGCCAAGTTTTTCATAACAGAACTGGTTAGTCTGGAGTGCCTTAACAACCTCAAAACAGTCATGTAGGGAGAAAAACAACAGCTCTAGGTGTTGTGAACTGTTAACAAAGTGCCAAATTGTGTCGTGTTTATTGAAAAGGCTCAAAAGTCTTAAAAAAGTAAGTACCCATACCCTACCTTCTTGCAGCACCCTATACCACCCTCCTCTCTGCCACAGCCCCAAGCAGTAGCATGATGAACTCCCCCTACCCAACCTCAGACCCACCCACTCAGCAGCAGTGCTCAATGCCACTCTCCCATCCCTGGCAAAATATTCAAAAAACACCCTTTCCTTCACATACTTGGTGACACCAAATCCTCCCACCCTTCAGCCAAAAATGATAACGACATCTCTCCTTCCCCACCCAATGCAACACCCAACCTATCCTCGCTCATGCCACCCAACCAAAGAATTCATGAACTAAGGCAGAAAAAGGGATGGTGACTAACATAGGCCGGCCCTCCCCTCACCACCTTAGCCAGTCCATAGATGACACTGAAAGCCTTCCAGAATCATGAATGCTGGTAGGTGACTCCATGTCACATTATGGCAATATGCTGTCAAGCAGAAATTAAGGGAAGGGAGAGGGGGTGGCCTCTGATTCAAGTACCATCAACATGGTGAGGGACTCGGGTATAGCAGCAGCTGACACTATAAGTCTGAGAAGTCATTTCCATATATGAAGATAAAACATTTATCTGCAGTCAACCCATATTGTATCCTCTATTTTCTAAAATATTTGCTCATATAGTGTACCTGCAAAAGCTGTGGAAAACCCACTTTTACAAATACTTATAGCTATAGTGTAGTGTACCTGTAAAACTGTGGAAAACCTACTTCTCAAATACTTATAGTGTACCTGCGAAAATGTGGAAACCTTACTTTCGCAGATACATAACACATTGTATACCTGAAAAATGATGGAAAACCTACTTTCACAAATACTTAAACATATGTACCTGCGAAACTGGAAAACTTCCTATTACAAATACGTACGCTATAATATACATGCCAAAATGGAAAACCAGCTTACACAAATGTTTAAGCAGCAGTTCATTTTTCTCAAAAGCAGACAAGGAATGCCCAGTTGAGTCACATCTCATTTTCAATATAGGTTCCTATGATGCAAATACATATAGATATGATATGCATATAATCACATTGCAACTTAAACATATTGGGCCAGATATTCAAACTTTGCTGGGCAGTGGTGCAAGCCTGGACATAGCGCAACTGTGCTGCGCTGGGGCCAGGACCAGGCGATATTCAATGGTGATGCACCATGGCTCAGCACCGTTGAATATGGCATGGAGGGCACACACATTGCACATGGCACAGTGGCACTGTGCCAGCATAAGATGCAGGAAGAGAGCACAGGGATGCACCAGTGCAAGTGCAGTTGTGCTAGGCGCATCACCTGCGATGTTCAGCCAGGGGCATGCAAATGAGGCCATAATTATGCAAGGTGCAGATGGGGCCATTTGCATGTCATTATGGCCCCATTTGCATGTGATGTGCTGGCTCCCTATGAATTGCACCTGGTGCACTGTCAGGCTGCCCCCGTATGCCCAATCACGGGCATCTGTGTATACAAAAGTATCCCTGGTGGTCTGGTGGCCCCCTGATGCCCGATCGCAGGCAGCTGTACATTGTACAGTAATACCTGGTGGTCTAGCGGTAACCCCCCTGTATGCCCAATCATGGGCTGTAGCAAATAGTAAATATCCCTGGTGGTCTAGTAGTAACCGCCCCCATATGCCCGATCGTGGGCCATTGTGGAAATGAGGAATTACCTGGTGGTCAGCGGTAACACCCCTCCCCACCACCGGAGGTCCCCCGGCCACCAGCACCCCCGTCATTGGTGGGCAGCAGCCGCATCACCCACTGAATGGCAGTGTACAGTATGATCTGTACATTTCAGTTATTCATTGGGACATACGGCTTCAGACCATATTACTACACAGCACTGTAATGTGAATGAACACATTCAATCACATTTCTGGTCCTGTGTAGTACAGTATGGTCTGCAAGCCCATTGAGCCACACTGTGGACAAATAGGCATACAGATCATACTGAACGCTGTCATTCAGCAGGCAGGCGGGTGGAATGCGGGAGGGGGGCTGCCGCCTGCCGATGACATGGGGTGCTGGGTGGCCAGGGACCTCTGTGGGTAGGGAAGGGGGTACCACTGGACCACCAGGTAATTCTACATTTCCACAATGGCCTGCGATCAGGCGTACTGGGGGGTTACCGCTAGACCACCAGGGATAGTTACTATTTACTACAGCCCATGATCGGACATATGGGGGGTTACTTACTAGACCACCAGGTAAATTGGTATTTTGTACAACAGCTTGCGATCGTGTGTACGGGATGGGGGGCCACTAGACTACCAGGGGGTCAGGGTGCTTGTGGATGGTGTTTCTGCTGGGCGGGTGGCCACCAAGGCTGATGGCTGTTGTGTTGCGCCTTACACTACAGCTGCCTGCCTGTGGGTGGCCAGCGTTTGAGCCTGTTTTTTTTCTGCTCATCTTTGAGCACCAGTGCGCGCAGCATGTAGTTGCGTCAGCATATTTATTTATTTATTTCATTTTTGTTGACCAGGTAAGTGCACTAGACAAATCTGCCTATTTTCTGGCATGACCCGGGGAGGAGGATACAGATGAATGCCAACTGACCTTGAACCAGATTAAGCTGTTGGTGGTATTTTTCATGAATGGAGGAAATTTGGCCAGGGCACTGGGGAAATTCCCCTGCTGTTTTTGAGAAGTGCCATGGGATCTTTAACATCCATCTGAACTACCACCAGAACAGGCAGATGGGACATCGGTTTAACATCTCCTCTGAAAGACAGCATCTCAGGAGTGCAGCACCCCCCTCATGCTGCACTTCAGTGTCAGTATTGGGATAGTAACCCAAGTGCCTGGTGTGGGGATAGAACCCACAGCCTACTGATCTCCCAGCCTCAGAGGTGAGTGTGCTACCTGCTGAGCCACTGACACTGACATGACACTGATATGCACCTCACATCCCGGGCTGAATATTGGGTTGTGCCGCATAGGCATGGGCATGCCCCAAGCATCTGTGCTGCATAGGATTACATTGCACCCCTGTACATCGGGACTTGCACTGTGCCTGGCAGCCATTTTAATATCCCGCTGGGGTGCAATGTGGGGTTATGCCTGGCACAACTCAGTTGCGTCAGGTGCAACCCATTTGAATATCCTGGCAATAGTTTACATGCAAAACTGTGAAAAACCTACTTTCACAAACACTTTGTCACTTTTGGCAATAGGGATGGTTTTGCATTTTCTTAATTTTCAAGAAACACAAGTGCAGCTAAAATGCTGCAGAGCTAAGCAGTGCAGACACATGTTGCTACCCAGTATGTATATCAAAACTCAATGCAGTAATTGTTCATCAATACAAACTTGTGTTCATGTGCTGTTAAGCATCTTTTTTTTTAAGTAAGGAAATTCATTGGGACTGGCAGTATAGCCTAGAGGTTAAAGTAACAAGCTGTGAATCAGCTTGGCATACCCAGAAGACCTGGGTTTGATTCCCACAACCTCCACTTGCATACTGCGTGACTCTGAAGTCATTTAACCTCCCCAGTACTCCTGGGAGTCCCCTGAAAACAGACACTTGTGCATAGTGGGCCTTACCCATTAACCAAAGAATAATAACAATAATAATAATAATAATAATAATAAAAAACATTCACTGCAAAAAAAAAAAGTCAATAAAGTATCAGTTAGGAATGACACATAGTGCCTCAAAAGGCAAGAAATGTGATGTTAGGGTAAAATTTAAAAAAGCAAATTCCTAGCACCTTTGCTGAATCTTTGATAGGGTGTTTCTTAGGATTTAGCAAACATGCATTGCAACATTAGCATTGCCTTTAGTTTGACACCTTTTGTCAAAGCATTTGTGTTTGAGTATTTTTCTATGTCTGCCCAAATTAGGGTAGTTCCATTGTTGCATGGTGCGATCATTCAAACCCAGAGAAACAGCACCCCAATGAATCACCAAGGGCCAGAGTAATTTTTTTAGCATAACATCAAATTTCCTTTTCTTTTATAACATTTAGCTTCAACCCTATATAATGCTTTAATGTAGTTTTTTTGCAATGAGTATATATTATAGTGCACGGTAGTTCCACTGTGGTTATGGTTGAGAAGGATTTGCTATGCAAATACCAACTGTCTCTTGGCATAATGGTTTGTAATGAGTTAACTACACTGTTGTTACACAGTAACTACACTGCAACTGTATTGCAATTGCAATGTAACTGCATGCATGCAACAAACATGTAAAGGGAAAGGAAGGGAAATGGGAAATTGTTTAACTAGGAAAGGCACAGTAAGCCAGAGCTTGTTTCCAGGTGCGACCTGGGAGCACAAGGAACTTAAATGATTTGTTCAGGGTCACACAGTATGCAAGCGGGGGCTGATAAGATTAAAACCCTCGTCTCCAGATCTGTAGCTCAGTGCCCTTAACCACTACACTATACTGCCTCCTGCAGTGTAATTATCCTGTTGCATGTAATTAACAATTAGTTACATTAAAACGGACACTTAAAATAAAGTTTAGCCCTTGTAATTCTTAGGCACTCATTCTGGACCAGGGGAAATTTAGTTCAGTGGGTTTTGTGCTCTAAAGTGGCACAAAATATTAAAAATATTAAATCTAGTTTTTTTATTTTTGTGCTCATCAATAGCTAAAAATCAGCTAAGATTTAAAGAATGAATTTTGCAGGCTCATTAGATTATGTCCCAAGGGTGGTGCATTTAGTGTTTTGAAAATGAAATAAAAACATAAAACTTAGGCGATATTAATTAAAAAAGTACAGGACAGGGCATGTGCAGAGCTTATGTTGGTGCTCGCTCCAACTTCCCCTTCCAGTTTCCCCTGCATTGCCACCTGTGGTCACCCTGGTGGAGGTACAACAGTGGACCTGTGAGTCCCCCATCCCCCAGAGGAGGAGAGTGTCCACTGGGGTGCTCAGTTTTCCTCCCCCTGGTCAGCCCTCCAATGGCCCTGGCTCATAACATAAACAATAGATGACTACACTGCCATTCTGTTTACTGCAGCTTACCATAAAAGGCATTCCTTAGGTAAAACTAACTATTTAAATAACTTTTTTTAACCTTTTAACTTAAAGTTAAAGTTGACCCACATAAATTAATAAATTCTATTGAATTGAAATGTATGACTGTTTCAATTGTGCCCTTTATTCATTGTATAATAGCAATAATGTACTCTAGGGTGTGCCATATTATAGCGATAATACCGTAGTGGTCTAGGTTTATGAGGTAATAACCAGACCAGGGGTAATAAACACATATGAACATACGAAGAAGCCAGCAGAAGAAGGCCATTTGGTCTATCAAGTCTGCTCGTATTGCAGGGTCCATTCTTCTGGCAGTGCATTCCAAGTGTCCACCACCCTATAATATCAAATCCTTATGCCAAGAGAAGAGCTGAGGCATAATTGCACTATAGTATTATTGCTATTATACTGGAAAAATGAAAAAAAAATTGTAACTGCCAAATCCTTGTGCTTGTGTCTGTGAGAAATGAGAAAATGAGAAAGCAGGAACTATTTCTCACAGAAGGGCTGTAGCATTCCTAGGTATCTCTGATTGGTTGCTGTGTGTTGAAGTGGGAGGGCAAACTAGACTTATTCTCTGATTGGCTAAGTACACACACAGCAGTTAATCAGAATGTAGAGCCACTGTCCCATTATTGTTGTTAGCCAATCAGAATGTAGAGCCACTGTCCCATTATTCAGTTTACTGTCCCGTTATAGCAGAATAATGGGACAGTAACCCTGCATTCTGATTTGCTAAGAGGGATCTTTTCCAGTATAGTATGGGATATCATCATGTCTTACCTTCATGTGACACTTGACTGCAGCCTTATGAATATGACTCACTATGCGCCTAAGTCATAATGATATCCCATGATATACCACACCCTGTCATGTATTATTGCTTATTTAAATGTGTGTATCCTACTGTCTGTTTTAAGAAACCTGTAACTGTCCCAACTGACTTCAGTTGCTGAGTTTGCAACACGAAAATCAGTCATCATGGTAAACAGTATGACATCATATCAAGTGCACTGTGAAGTTAGAAACTCCCAATGAAAGCTTGTCATATAGACATCATGGATAAATTGGCAAACCTGCATTGCAAAAACCTGGCAAAGCTGAAACAAAGTTAAAAAATGAATTTTCTACTAACATGTAATAGCTGCATAGAGTATGGGGTATTTTTACACTCAGCATTGACATAGTGAAGAGGCAGCTTGCAGAAAGTGTAGTGCACAAGATGCATAAAAAGATGCTAGGACAGAAGACATTGCCAAGGAGTTGTGTACCCATGATGCATTGCTCTGGGATTTAGGCTTTAGAGTATGTGTGTGGTTTGGAAATACAAAAAAAAAATAATAATAAAGTAACATACAAGCAAACAAACAGCTATGTAGAGTATGTTTATGAAAGTATATGTTTTGAAGTGGATACCTGCACTTTAACATTCACTTTGAAGTCTGATCTTATCACATCTATTTTGCATTATACAAGAGGTATTTACTATAAGCCAATCAGAATATGGGAAAACTGTCATTTCATACCCACAAACTATGACAACCACTTTCTTAGTTGATGATTATCCGTATTTTAGACATCCATGGTAGTTTCCACATTGAAGATACATCCACAATAGTGTACCCACATTTCAGAAATGCCTACAATAGTCTATCCACATCTAGTCCACAGAAAAAAGAGGGAAACAAGGCTCCTTCCAGTTCTACTACAACAGATAGCTTTTAAGATCCTGGTTTCAAAGCTCCTAGTCATATCATAATAATAATAATAATAATACTAACAACAACAACATTCAGTTACTCAAAGTATATTCAGAATTATCGGCCTTTGTTGTTGATTAAATATGTGGACCATCAGCCTCAGGTATTTAGTCACCTACATCAGCCAGTTATTCCTTTGTATATTGTGGCCAACTGAATGTTATCACTTAATTATACAGTGGAAGATGGATTTTCAGATTTTGTCATTCTATAAAGCCATAAATGGTTCTGAACCCTTTTATGGTACCATTCGCCTGACTCCATATCAACCTTCACAATCTCTGTGCTCTTTAGAGCAATGTTTATCAGTTTCAGCAGAAACTGCATTGAAATCAGTGGTCAGTCAAACTTGTTTTGGTTGTGAACCCCGTTTGTAAGATTATATTGTCACTGTCTTTGGAATTTCCTTTATCGGAAGCATTATATTTAAAAGTTCTGAAAACTTATTGATTTTATTATTTAAAGTATTAAGTTAAGGTTGTGGAAGATAGCACTGTCCAAGTTTTCAACATAGGACTAGAGTTCTGTGGGAGAATAGCAGTGCAGGTTATATTGAGTTGGGGTAGCATTCCAGCTGATAATCCTGGATATGTGTCCATGCTTAGAATGGGTATATATAGGTACTGCTGTGCAGTGGGGGGGGGGGGACAAAAAGATAGGACCATAAGTCCCTTCTGCCTCCATGTTACTGTATTACTATATAAATTGGGGGAAGGGATCTAGATTTTGATTACTTTTGTTTTATTTAATGATGCATAATATAATAGTGTTGTATATGAAAGTATTCATTCTGCTTCAGAATTCAAATAATTGTATTTTTAAAAAACAACTAATGATTTCAAGTTTTAGGTCAACAGTCTGTAAGTGGTTAAAAGAGTTGGAAATGGAAGTCAGATAACTAAATAAGGAATTGCAAAGGTAGGGTGAAACTACACTAGTGATTTTGTTTCTAGGGTTGAAGTTATAGAATTAATTATGGAGACTTACAACATGTCTTCAACACATACTCTCAATACATGGAAACATGGCTTTGTGCAGATTTTGGCACTGGGTTGAGTTTTGTATTTGTGGATCTGGTATTTGTATCTATACTGCATTTGTATTTGTTTGTATGTTCCAGTTTAATAAATCAGTTTTTTTGAGGCAGTATAGCGCAGTGGTCTAAGGCTCTGAGCAGCAAATCTGGTGACATCCAGCAGACCAGACCTGGGTTTGAATCCCACAGCTTCCACTTGCATACTGTGTAACCCTGAGCAAGTCACTTAACCTCCTTGTGCTCCCAGGTCACTCCTGTAAAAAAGCTTTCAGCTTAGTGTGCTATACCTGGTTAAAACAACTAAATAAATAATATAAATATTTTTTGACATATCAGTCAGGAAACATTATTTCACATAGAGAGTTGTGGGTATGCGGAATGGTCCACCTGAGTGGGTGGTTAACTCAGAATCACTAGAAATATTTAAAAGGAATCTGAACCAATACATGTCAGACAGAGCTATGGAGTGTATTACCACTTTAATGCAGGAGATGTTTAAAATGGGCAGTTGTCATCTTCAACCTTAACTCCAAGGACAGTACCAAGTACAACCCCCTGAGGAAGACATCATGTGACACTGCATACTTACAGGGAGCAGTTCTTGTCGATAGTAGCATCTCAGGCTGTGGGATATTTTATTGCACTATTGCACTTTAATTAACATTTGATTACTTGGAGCTCTGGAGCACCTGCTTCTTCCTTGTTGTTGATATGGCTAAGTATAGTACTTGTTTCTGTTGCTAATGAACCATCATTAGCAACAAAAAGTACTATACTTAAGCAATGTCAGTAACAAGGAAGAAGCAGGCGCAAAGTGTTTGAGCATTCTCAATAAAACATGCACAGTTATTAAATTAATAAAATATGCATTTATGTTATTAGCAGCAGTAGTCATGTGTGTTTCACACCAACCTCAGCCAAGGTCTAGCATTCTTCATGGAGAACTTTAACAATTATAATACTTAGACATGTTAGAGCTTTTATAACGTCTGATCAGATGTTTTCCAGTTCTGATTTTCTCCAAGGGCTAAGTACAATCCTCTGTGACTGTACTTAGCCCAGGAAGGACAGCAGGACCAGCAAATGAAAGTTCACAGCTGATGTAAACCCCAACATGCACTGCAGGCTATTGAATCTCTCAATACTGCCTACTGCTCTAATGTCAGCTGCAGGGGATTCTGGGATTAGTTGTAACAGGTGTCAGCCTACAAGTAAGCAAAATTAATTGGATACAATCTACTATACTACAGTAAACAGAAAGTTAACAAAAATGTTTTTGCACACAAATGCACATTTTGGACCAGCGTGTGGGGCCCTTTGTAAGGACTGTTCCCCTTTAAGGATATTACCATGAACACTGGGTCACTGAACATCAGACCCCATCTACTCTTGGTGCTCCTTGCCCGCTTGAAGTCATATAACCTAGTGCAGTTCAAAATTTTCAAATTCTAACGGAACCAGAATTCCTTGGAATTTTGAAAAATTCTTGCCTAAGTTTGTGGCATTCCATCAATAGTGAAATTCTGAAATTCTGTGCTGCAGAATTTAAACTACAGATTAGTAATTAGCAGTTTACTCATATTTCAGAAATAGTAGCTTTAGTCACCATGACTATAAAGCCCAAACTCTTGCAGCAGTGGAATGCCCGCTCCATAACAGACCTCAGTAAACAGAAATGGTTATCTATAATTAAGGAGGCTCTCCTTTTCGAGAGCTTGATGGACCATCAAGATGACAATGAGGATATATGCAATAATGAATGGGACAATGTTCAGCAATTGTTAAGCACAGTATTAAGACTGAAACAAAAGATTTAGATTATGTTGGAAGCAATTAAATAGAACTACAGTGTTTGTGTTATTTTTGGTTCGTAACTTAGTATGATACCAGCATGTCAGATACATGATTTGTACTGTACATGCATGTTTTTCTTCTTTTTTGGTTACTTTTGTGGAAAAGAATGTAATAACAAATTAATATATATAAAAAAGTTATTTGTGGTTTATAGAAACCACATATAAAGTTTCCACAAACCACGTAAAACAAATCCATTGTTTATGTATGACATGGAAAAGTAATCTGAGGGTTATATTAAATGACTTTTGGAATTCCATGGAATTTATGAAAGATTCTGAAAATGTTTCACAGGTGGAAATGCCATTCTGTCTGAATTCTGATGGTAGATTCTGCATTCAGCATGTACTCTAATATGACCTCACTGTGACATTGTGATGTGCTGCCAAGGACATGGTAGTGATGCCACAAGCAGAGGGCTTCAGGTAGTGACTAAACAGCCAAAGTGGATGAAGTGTAAGGGGCAGAGTCCTGTTTACATGCACATATCATTACTAAGCAACAGCAAACTGCACAAAATGTTTTTAAAGGCTTTCACGGAGGTGTCAGTGACTCTTAAGGTAATATTTGTAAAAAGAAGTGTAGTATTAGTGGCCTGAATAGTATCAGATTCTGCATTCCTCAACCCTGGGGGAGGGAAGAGAGAGAGAGAGTGAGACAGAGAGTGAGAGAGAGAGAGAGAGAGAGAGAGCAAGGGAGAGAGGGGGAGAGAAAGAGAGAGAGAGAGAGAGAGGGGGAGAGAAGAGAGAGAGAGAGAGAGAGAGAGAGAGGGAAGAGAGAGAGAGAGATCACGGCAGACTAACTGAGAGCTGATGTGTTTTCAATCTGCATTTCACATTTCTTTATTTTTCTACTATCATCTTGCAATTGAAACATTATTTTAACTTTCATTTCTCCATTTCTCTTGCTTCGTAAGCTGATTCAATGTAATGTAGTTGTGCTAAGGGGATGAGTGTCACTCCATATAAAGGTGAGAGAAATGGGCCACAGCCATCTTCAATTCAGCAGGGACGTAGTGCCTGAAAATTTGGTTTGGCTTCATCAATTCAGTCAAACCATTTTGGCTCCCAATGCAGTAACTGTCATGGGGTAAAACAGACTACAAAAGGGGGGTGGTGGTGGGGGGGGAGAGGTTTGAGGTTAGCAACGAACATTACCAGTAATGTGGCAATCATACAATAAGTCTATATCATAACCCAATCAGAACACAGGAACACTGTCATTTAATACCCCCCACACTACTGCAATCACATTGTAGACCCCACAGTAGGTGATGTGGTGAGACAGTATCACTAGTTGTGCTGCAACATCTTTTCGAAGCAACCAATGTTGGAGATCATCTAAGAAAATACAAAGCCAGTTTAGCCAGTGCAGGACAAACACATTTTCAATCTTGCCACAATTTGATGGGATCATTACTTCAGCTAGGTAGTGGCTCTACTAGATAGGCCTCCATAATGTACTCTGTTGGCATGTCTGTGCATTCCTTTGTACTATCTTTGTTCCTCTGTCAGTGAGTGTCAGAAACATCCAAATGCCATTTGTTGTCTCCAGATCATAACTATCCAAGTCCTCTTCCATGTTGTCATGCTGACACCTGGCAATGAAAGCATATGATGTCGACCGAGGAGAAGGAGCAGTACAAGCAGTAGGAGGTTGGTCATTGGTTGTTTCCTTCACATTTTGTATGCTGCTCCACCTGAAGTGCACACAACAGTTTCTGCTTGATACAGTTGATGTGTCCAGGGGAAATGCACATACGCCTTTATCTGGGGTCCAGTTTTTTGCCATGCTAAATTGTGTTCCCTATGTAATGCTTTCAAATCTGTCTGCAGTTTGTGTCAGAAACCTTTCTGCCACTTCCTTAATAAGTATTTCATCCTGTTTGTGATGTTGTCAAGATGACTTAAAGGAACTAATGGTATCATAGAAACATAGAATCTGTTGGCAGATAGGGACCACTTGGCTCATGCAGTATGCCCATTTTTCCCTACCTCCATATCACCACAGACCCTACGTGATCTCCAGCTCTTTCTTCCTTCCCCCTTCTTTTCCACTAAAATTCCCTTATGTCTATCCTATGCTTTCCTGAACCCCACTACTGTTTTCACCCCTACCACCCCAACTGGTAGGCTGTTCCAGGAACAGTGTTTCTGTGAAAAAGTACTTCCTCACACCTGTTGTAATTTTTACCTCCTCCAGCTTCATAACATGTCCCCCTGTTCTTGAGTGCATTTTTCTGAAGAATACGTCCCTCTTGTATTTGATTTTTTCCTGTGAGGTATTTAAAGGTCTCTATCATATTCTGCTTCCCTCCTCTCTTCCAGGGTATACATATTGGGTTCCTTTAGTCTCTCCTTGTAGGACTTTTAATGCAGGCCCATCACCATTTTAGTTGCTCTCTATTAGACCACTTCCACCTTTTCTATGTCCTTCCAGAGATGCACCCTCCAGAACTGTACATAGTAATCTAGGAGAGGTCTTGCCAATGATCTATACAGGGATAACACTACTTCCCTTTTTCTGCTGGTGATACCTCTCTCTATGCACCCCAACCTCCCATGGACCCTCCCAACTGCCTTGTCACACTGCCTGGACACCTTTAGGTCATCAGAGATGATCACCCTGAAGTCTCTCTCCCTCTTGGTGGTCGTCAATAGCACCCCACCCCCATTTTGTACTCTGCCCTAGGTTTCTTTGCTCCAAGTGCATTATTTTGCATTTTTCCACATTGAAACCCAGCTGCCATACAACTGACCACTCCTCGAGTATTCTCAAGTCTTTGTTCATCCTTTCCAGCCACCCTGGAATGTCCACTCTGTTGCATATTTTGGTGTCCTCTGCAAAAAGGCAAACATTTCCTCTAGCTCCTCTGCAATGTGACTTACAAAGATACTAAAGAGGACCAGGCCCTGCACTGATCCCCAAGGCACTCCGCTGGTCACCCTCCCCTTCCCTCCTCTGAGTGAACTCTGTTCACCATTACCCTCTGTCACCCAGCCTCTAACCAATTTCTTGCCCAGTTTATCACTTTTATACCCACTCCTAGGCTACCCAGCTTGCTTGCTAGTTTTCTATGTGGAACGTGTCAAAAGGCTTACTGAATTCTAGGTAGACCACATTCTCCACTCCACCCTGATCTAATCCCTTGGTCATCCAATCAAAAAAATCTATCAGATTCATTTAACATGACCTCCCACTCATGAATCCATGCTCTTTGATCTTATAACCCATTGGATTCAAGATATTCCGCTATCCTCTCCTACAGTAGTGATCCCATTAACTTTCCCACCGCCGATGTCAGGCTGACTGGCCTATAATCTCTAGCCTGCTACCATTTTTGTGAAGTGGGACTACATCTGCCCTCCTCTAGTCCTCTGGAGCCACTCCTGTTGCCAGTGAGCTGTTAAATAGGACTGTCAGAGGTACACCAGTACATCTCTGAGCTTCTTAAGAACTCTAGGATGTACCTCGTCTGGTCCCATTGCTTTATCCACTTTCAGATTAGTGAGTCCCTTCCTTCCCTCCCAATAGACAGGGCACCTAGTGCTCTGTGGCAGAACTTTCTGATTTCTGCGGCAGGGCTCCTTGGTTTCTGCAGCAGCATTTTCTGATTTCTGCAGCATGATTTATTCATTTCTCTGGCAGAACACAGTTCCGCCATTGGTTAAATATGATGTGAGGTCATCAGTGACATCATATGCTGAGCATAGAGGAGGGGCTTCAGGATAAACAAGATGGGAAGGAAGGCCTGACACTATGAAAAAACTGTATATTTGAATATAAATTCACCAAAAATAGTGAAATCTGAGGCACTATATACATTCTGCGGCATGATGCAAAAATTCGCGGAAAATTCCACAACTGCAGAATTGCAGAATTCCAGGGCCCTTGCCTATAGAGCTCTTTTTATTTATTTATTTTTTGTGGCCTCTCCTTACCACCACTTCACCATCATCATTATCACTGTCATTCTTATCACCGACACCAGTGCTGCTTTCTTGGTGACCGCCACACCAGCCTTGCTTTCTTGGGTTGCTAGCAGTACCATGTTAGGGGTTGCTGATTCAGAACTGATATCTTTGGTGGCCTGTTCATAAAAGTTTCAAAATCAGAGCAAGCTTTTGCAACACACAAACAACGTTATCAAATTCCACAGCCCCAAAAACACAGCTTTCTGTTCTACCACTCTCTCTACCATATAAAAGATGAAGTTACACTTTGTCACCACATCTTTAATCAAACAATGCTGCGGAACATTGTGTTTCTGCTGGTACCAGCGGAGAAGCTCAGTGCATTTGGATAATAATGGAACTATCTAGTGCCTAGTGATGTTCTGTAAAGCGTCAGGTATTTCTTGTAGCTGTGTACATTTGACAAACACATGACAAGTAAGGCACTTCCTTTGTTGGTCTGCCTCTGTGTGTCTGTCTGCCTCAATGTAACTCCTGCATGGGTTGATGGTGGTAACAGTGGGGTAGGAAACGTGAGCAACATGAACATATGTCAGTACATTTACTTTTTCTAATTTTAAAATCTGCTGTTTTTCCTTTAATGTTCAAGGCAAAACCATTTTACAGTTGCAATAACACACTCCTTTGTGTTAATTGAGTAATACTGCCACACTGTCTGTGTGGTTTAAAGTAGAATACTTGTTAGCAGAAAAAACATATAATTATATAGTTTTCTAATAAT
This sequence comes from Neoceratodus forsteri, assembly GCA_016271365.2. NCBI lineage: Eukaryota > Metazoa > Chordata > Ceratodontiformes > Ceratodontidae > Neoceratodus > Neoceratodus forsteri. The sequence goes on along the minus strand of JADMNL010000036.1, from coordinate 62,259,878 downwards.
AATGCATTTCTAGCAAATGCGGTAACATACCCATGTTTCTGTTAATTGTATTTCACCCCTGAACTGATACATGGGGGCTTACAGTTTTCAAAAATCCCTTTCTTTTGGCCACACCCATTATGAATAAATTAAACATTTTGGACTGGTGCTGTGCTGTTTGCCATCAGAAATGTGTGCTAGCATCGCCCTCCTTATATATTCACAGTATGAATTCAGTATGTAATGTCAAAAATAACCTCGCGGGAAGGGATTTTTAAAAATTGCTAGTGGTGGCCATCTTTAATGACTTGTGTCATTAATTGTAAAACTAGTACTAAAACTGTTTTAAACTAGAACTGAACTGAACCTGCATGTCATTTTCCCCCTGCAGAAGCTGATTTTTAAATGCTGGTTCCAGATCTATAACAGTTCCATCTCTACAGGCGTTTTAGTTATCCTAGAGGGCATTGTCAGATTTAGACACAGGTAGTAAGTACCATTTTAGAAATGGTCAGGTTTATGTCCTTGTTCAGCTCTTCCATTGTTGACAAGTGTATCTGTGTTCCACTATAGAATTCTGTACCTGAGAGGGACATAAACTGCATTATAAAATGGAATGGAAATCTCCTGCTTCCTGATCAGCTAAACCAGTCTGAGACCCATATCTTAATTCTCTAGAACTACACAAGTTTGAACAAGTTCTGGCAGTGGGATTTGGAATTGGGCAACTTACATACAGAATTCATGAGCCACTTCACTCATTCCTGATTTCTATCACAAACATAGCTGTCGCCTTTATTCATATATAAAAACCTTTCTATTAGGCCCTAAAAATAAAACTCACTTAAATTAAACAAGCAAAATAAATAAATAAATAAATAAATTGTTTCCACTCATTTTCCCCTTCTTATACACATGAATTTAAAAAAAATCAAGTACTGTTCCAAGTTTCCATTTCTTGTTTCTTTGATAACCACAAAAAATTCCCCTCCTATCCTTGCAGATTTGCCACAGAACTCTGCTTCTTATCCTGCAGCAAATGTAATTGAGACTCTGGCTCCACTTGAGGCCTATGTGTGTGATATATATGTGTATTCCAGTGGAATGCTGCACAGTTTTGACTTAAGGTATTCCAGATTACCATTCAGTGTGTGTGTGTGTGTGTGTGTGTATGTGTGTGTGTTAGCATTTACTATTAGAATACTGCAGAATTTTAAATTCTTCTATTCCATGGTAATCAAACACACCACATATTGAATGTGTGTAGAAAGACAGATGACTGACTGGTGGTAATCATCTGTGGAGAGACTATTTTACATTTTTAGCAATATTTTATTATTGTTTTGGTCATTCAAAATGTTTACAATTTTTTTATTTAAAGTTGCTTATGGACCCATTTTAAATGCACAATAAGACACTTCCGGGCCATACCTCTCAACTGTCCTGATTTTCTCAGGATTTCCCAAATTCAGACCCCCTATCCCAACATCCTGACTAGCCAGCAGTGATTCCCAATTTTGCGTGAACACTTGAGAACACCATTTTGCTCGGTGCTCTCTTTGGCAGCCATGGGCATTTACTTCCTGGTTTTAGACAACAATGGGCATCTTACATCATGCAAGCACACAGCCAATCGGATGTGCTCAGCCATGATATGCGCTGATGCGCTACGTTTAAAATAAATGCACATTAGCTGTTTTCCTGCATCAGGCAGCACAGATAATGGTGAGACCTGTCTCAGGTCCATCTCTGCACCATAAAAGGAATCCCTCAGCCCTAGCTTCTCTAAATGCTTGAGGACACTTCCAGAATGCTGGTCACATTTTAGAACCTGAGTCCATGACCCTAACTAATGATTACAACAGATGACAGCAATGAGAGTGAGAGAAAGAGAAAGAGAACTCATTCAAGCACAACAACATGTTCTCACTCCCAATGCCAACCCAACTGCAAGATCACAGGTGCACAGCACTGTGCACAGTACAATAAAAGAGATTGTAGCTATTTACACTAACATCACATTTTTCTGACAAAAATAAAAGCCAGCAGCAGCAGCAGGCAGTAATGTGAACTGGAGACTGGAGCTGGAGAAACTCCTTATTCAGCTCCTGGTGTGGCCACAACTAACTGCTGAGGTGAGCGAGGCTCTCTGAGCAATTCTGCAGTGTTCTGATCTAATATTTTATTCCTTCTGACTTGGAACTGATTTTTATATGGCCTGGGACTTTAAATGAAGTGCTAATGTACTTGGTTTCATACGTTAGTAATTTAAAACCTGCACATTCATTAAAATTGTGATCCCATTATGGTTCATACTGTCTATATAATTATATATGTTATTCTTTGATATTTGCTGTCTGCAGCTGTGCTATATGTACAGTTTGTGTTGGTTTTAATTTGTGAATTTTTTTATTCTGCATTGGAATAGAAGTACTAATGTACTTGGTTTCTTACTTTAGTAATTTAAAACCTACATACAAATTTAAATTACAATCGCATTATGCCTCATGCTGTCTATATAATTATATATAGTATTTTTTGATGTTTGCTGTCTGTGGCTGCACTGTTTGTGTAGTGTGTGCTTGATTTTAATTTGTGAATTGTTTATTCTGCATTGGAGGGGGATTATGGACCAGCATAAAACTAGCATAACATAGAGATATGCTACGCTAGTTAACGCCACTTATGGTTAGTGGGTATGGTTGTAATGCGTTTTTTTAATCTGTTTGTTTCAGTTGGATGGATGCCCTCTCCCATGTTTTTGGCGATTTAACACAAGGGATGTGGTGACATGGGGAGGGGGTATTGTTGGAATGAAACCCCCATCTCAAATAAATTGATTAAAACAAAACACATCATGAGTTTTTTGACCATACCAACTAACCCTACGTAGTGACTGTGCTAGTTACGCTGGTCCACAATCCTCCAGAATCACCTTTTATTCATGGTTTAATACTATTTAGTTGGTTTCCTGGCATGATTCATAGCCCTGTGAAAAGAAAGATATTTAAAGGAGATGAATCACCCTACCCTGCTTTAATTAGATAATATGCTTACAACATGGTTGAGGGCAGCTGTGGCTTTTAGATGCTATTTGTTTACTTTGCAGGCAATTCTACATGCAAAGTGAGTAGTATTATTACAAGCATATACTTATTATTACCTGCTCAAAATAACAATTATGTCCGCCATAATATTACATGCGTATACTTTTTATTACCTGCTTAAAAATACATTTATTTAGGTCCTCAGAAAGGCATCTGCTTGCCAAGAACTGCCTCCCCAACATAACGTATAGTGTCAGCTGCTCGTTAAGAAAATAGTTTATTTTGGCTTGTTTCATTGCTTCTCCCCTCATGGGATTTTTTGTAGTACTGCGCTATATATCAAGTAAAAACTAATGTGTCCCTGATTTTGAGCATTTGTACCTGATTTTAATGGCAGTGTCCCTTATTTAGGGCCTGGCAGGTTGAGAGGTATGTTCAGGGCATTGGTTGTGCTAGATTTACCACATTTCCAGGGGATGAAGACTCAACCTGCAGCCACATGCCTTACTAAGCCCCTAGGTATATGGTAAAACCAGCACAACCAGTACACCATCATGCCTTATTGCTGACACACACATGTGAAGGCCCGAAGTCATGGCTTTCAATTTCTGTTACTCATTAAACCACCTTACAGTGCTCACTTTTTAAGTATTAGCTCACTGTTTAGTTCCAGACAGTACATTTGGCTAATATTGCATACAATTGTCCTAACCTCTCTATGCACCTGTTTGCCAGCACTCTGGTGCCATGTTGTTATGTGAATGTGCCAGAGGCTCTGGCAGCCAGGAACTGGGTCAGGACAAGAATTCAAATTACTATAAACACTAGATTAAATTGATAACATATTCTGAAGAAGGACCCTACGTTACCATAGTCAGTCACATTGATGGCTGCAAACAACTTTTTGTGAAGTGCCAATAAAATGTTGCAAAAAGCTGAAGGTGTCCCTTTGAGTTACTGGAGGACTATGCATTTGCAGTGGCAGCACCCTTTGTTTTGAATCAGCTGCCCTGAGGTCTTTGGGAGGACACCTCTGTTGAAATATTTGAAAAGGGGTTGAAATTCTATCTTTTTTCACTGGCTCATTAGTCTTATCAATGATTTTCCCAACACTGTGCCACTTATTTATTATAGTTCTATCTATTTATGATCATAATAAGAAGTTCTATGTGCTGTGCTGTTGTTGTATTGTTACTGCAAAACTCCAAGAGCCTGCAGGATTAGGCACCAAATAAAAATACTATTAGTACTGAATTAGAATCACTCACTGAGAAACACAGAAACATAGAAAATATATGCAGAGCAAGACCATCAGTCCATCCGGTCTGCACTGTTTTGCCTCATCCTACCCAGGGACCTAATGTCTAGTCAGGGTTATTGCCCTCACTCCCCCCTTTGCCCCTGCCCTACAGCTTCCCTCTGTGCAATTATTTAGCCTTTCACTTGATTCCAGCTATGTCAGAAACCATTAATGGTTCTTGCACCTGGCGCCTCTGTAAATGGGTTGTTCCACAGCTCTGCTACTCTGTCTGTAAAATAAGACTTTTTCACATCCCTCTTGAATCCCACTCCCCACCAACTTCCACTCATGCCCCAGTATTCTTGATTTGCCCATCCTGCTGAATATTTCCTCACAGTCTACCTTGTTAATTCCTTTTAGGAACTTGAAGATCTCTATCATATCACTCATCTCCCTTCTGGTCTCCATTGACTACATGTTGAGGGCCTTAAGTTGATTCTTGTAGGCTCTCCCCTGTTGGCCCTGAATCATTTTGGTTACCCTATGCTACACTATCTCTAGCCTGTCTTTTTCCTTTCTTAGGTGGGGGCTCCAGAACTGGGCACAGTGTCCCAGAAGTGGCTTCACCAGTGAGGCAATTTCACCTCCTTCTTCTTGCTGTCAAACCTCATCCCTGTACACCCCAACATTCTAGTGTCCTTGCCATAGGCTTTGTTACATTGGCTACATTGTTTCATTGAGTTGCTTTTGATGACTCCCAGGTCCTTAGTGGCAGTGTCCAACTTAACCCTTCGCATACAATAGTCCATCTAGGGGTTTTTGTTCACTGTATGCATAACTTTGCATTACTTGGTATTGAATTTCAGCTGCCAAACTTTAGACCATCTCTCTAATCTTTGCAAGTCACTCTACAGATCTCTAACCCCTTCCTGTCTATCCTAGCCTAGAGCTTAGTGTAATCTGTGAAGAGACTTCTTGCCTTGAATTTCATCACCTATGTACCCGATGAACACATTGAAAAGGACCAGCCCCAGGACTAAACTCTGTGGCACCCCACTCATGACCTTTCTCTCCCCTGACTTGATCCAGTTTACCATCATCCTCTACTGTCTAACACCCAGCCAGCTTCCCACCCATCTAACTACATCCTTCTCTGTTCCTCGATCCTCTAACTTCTTTAGCAGCCTTCAGTGCAGCACAGAATCGAACACCTTGCTGAAGTGGAAGTACAGCAAATCCATAGCATGGCCCTTATCTACTAGCCTCGTTACCCTGTCAAAGAATACTATGAGGTTGCTCTGACAAGACCTCCCTGCCATGAACCCATGCTGCTTACTATCCTGAAGCCCATTTCTCTCCAGGTAGTTTACTAGGTCCTCTCTAATAGTGTCTCCATTATTTTATCTGCTATGGAGGTAAGACTAATTTATTATTTATTTATTTATTTGATCTTGGATTTACACCTTTGAGAACAAGCTCATTACATAGGTTCCACATCAGGACTGAGACAATACAGGGAAACAAAAAGTTACAGGGATTCAGTAGTAACAAAGAAAATTCAACAGGTTTTAACTTAGGCAATAAAAATATCATAGGAAAGTGTCAACATTGTAGAATGTATGCCAGTTATACCTCAAGGGATGAGACCATCAACCCAGGACTAGTATGATTTATTGAGTAAGCATCAGCCCAGAAGGCATTGTTAGGTGGAGGAAGTGAAGAAAAGGGCTACTCCATGCAAGGAAGCAGAGGGCAGCAAGGTTGTTAGGTCAGCAGGGTGGTGAGGTAGTCAAAATATATATAAAAAAGAGGGGGAAGACTGGTGGCACAGAGGGCTGAGGTGCTGGCACCTTACCTCACACCACACTGGCGACCCGGGTTCAGGAACAGACTTGGGTCGCTGGGGGTCGGCAGGGAAGGAGAGGATTGAGCATCCATAGGATTGCTCTTCTCTCCTGGGGTGGGTATGGGTAGCAGGGCCACATCACTCTGCAGCAGCCCCTGGTGGAGACCGGGAGAACTGCATGAGGGTTGCAATAGAGGAAGCACCAGAAAAGTGGAAACCGCTCCGGGATTGGCCAGATGATGGCTGCTGGTCTGCCAACACCTCTGAGACTCTCAGTGGAGCCTCGTCCACCTCAGCAATACCCTGAGGCCAAATAGAGAGTGTGCTGGATGCCGGCCCCGGTGCCTTCCCCCTAAGAGGAGAGGGACCCACCTGGTGAAGGGTTACACTGGGTTACCCCGGGGAAGGCTGCAATATGAGGTAAGGAGGCTTGTGGGAGTAGTAGGGGCTGTCAGAGACCATGGCAGCCTGAAGGAGTGGCAGGTCCTGGAGCACATAGGAGGATAAAGAAATAATGCAAAAAAAAGGGTGGGAGAGGAGGGAATGTGAGGGTGAGGAAAGTTAGGTCCAGACATTAATTACCAGAGTTGAGCTGTGGAAATCAATCACAGCTGGAATTAGCTAGTAGATGGTTTCTAAGCATACATTTGAAAGGGCCAATAGAGCCCATAGCTGTGATGTCTAGGGAAAGAGTATTGAGCCAGTCTGGGGCTCAGAGCGCGAAGGACCTTTGACCTAATGCAGTGCTGGTGTGGAATGTTAAAAATCAAAGTATCAGAGCTTCTGGTGCAGTGATTGGATACATATGGGGTGAGAAGTTTCTGAACCCCAGAAGGTACCAGTCCAAGACTAACTTTTTTAGCCATAATACAGGATTGGTACTTCAGCCTACCTGCGAACTGGAGCCAATTGCCTGAGTATGCAGGTTGCACATGTGTGTAAGCCAAGCAACTCCTGTTACAAGTCAGCAAGCTTTGTTTAATGCCTCTTTGAGATGGTGAAGTGCAGTATCAGTAGCAGAACCATAGATAATTAGGCCATAGTCTACAAGTGAGATCACGGAGCTTAGGACTGCAAGGCTAAGGGCCTCCGTGTGGTAAGGCTATTCTTATGGTCTGTAAAGCAGACCAATACATGTGTTGACAGCCTTGGTAGTGTTGTTGATGTGTTGGGTGTAGGACAAGGTGCTGTCCACTGTTACCCAAAGGTATTTAAAATGCTGTACTTGTTCCAGTGGTGTGCCTCCACATTTGTGACCAAGAAGGGGTAGGATTTATGCCTGCTTCTGGTGCTGGTAAACATTATTGTTTTAGTTTTCTTGTACTTCAGAATGAGTTTATGCTCACTGAACCACTTCTCAGCTTCCATGAAATATCTCTGTAAGTTGTATTCCAGTTGTCTTGGGTCAGAATCACTGGCAAATAGTACTGCATCATCTGCATAAAGTAATATATGTCCATGGCAAGAGAAGGGGAGTTCGTTGAGGAAAATGCTGAACAGCAGTGGCCCCAATATTGATCCTTGAGGAACTCCAGAGTGAACTGGTCTGCTTTCTGATAATACATTTTCAATCTTGACTTGCTGGGACTGGGTATGAAGGTAACTTTTAAACTATGCAACAGTATCAGAGGAGAGGCCTAAATCTGCTAGCTGTTCAATTAGAAGGACATGATTAACTATGTCGAATGCTTTTGTTCAGTCAATGAAAGCAGCACCCACTAAGGAACCTTGGTCTAAGGAGTTGTGAATATAACATGCGAACTCTAGGAGGGCAATTGTGGTGCTATGTCCTTTTCAAAACCTGTGTTGCTGCAGGCACTGTGGTTGGTATTTTTCCAAGTACTCTTCTAAATGGTCAGCCAGTATTCTTTCAAGAGCTTTGGAAAGTGGCAGGAGGATTGAGATGGTTCTATAGTTACCGGAAAAGGTTCAAGCACCACTCTTAAAGACTGGTGTTGTTAGAGCACCTCTCCATTTTTCAGGGAATTATGAGTACCTTAATGAGGTATTAATAATGTGAGTAAATGGGGCTAGTGTTTCATCCAATATTAGTGTAACAAATTTAAGGTCTAAGAAGTCACCACTAAACCTGGACTTTCCTAAGACCTACAGGAGATATTTATTGGCTTCACCAGCTGACAAGGCTCTGAAATGGAAAGGAGGATGAGAAGGGGGCTGTTTCTCTGATCTTGTGTTATGGATTTTAGTGGGTTGGTGGAAAAAAACAGGGGGAAGGACATTACTCAGGTCAGAGAATGCATTGTTAAAAGCATTTGCAGTGGTTGTGGGGTCCTGTGTGGGGGCACCATCAATGTTTAGTACGATGGGGGCAGATGTCAGGTCTGTCCCAGTAAGCTCTTTTAGATTTGACCAGAATTTTCTACTAATAGGTAAAAAAAAATATTTTCAGATTAATGGGTCTGTAAGTCCCAGGTTGCTCTTTATCGCCACCCTTGTAGAGCAGAACTACTTCTGCTACCCACCAATCTTCAAAGCAGCAGTGCAACGAAAATGGTCTAAAATTTGACCTCACCTTTTTTTCTTCCTAATCGATGCCAGATGTCTTCCAGTTTATTTTGGTGGTAAAATGTTCAGTTTTCGTTATCATTTAAGAATTTTATTGAAGTTTTAAGGTAATTATTTCTCAAGAAAAAAAGGTGGCCATCTCATTTCTGTATAGAAATAATACTGAGGACCCGAGGAGAGTACGAATGCAGACAAAAATGCAAATGTACAGAACACAGCATAGGAACCATCCAGAAAACACAGATCAACAGTTTTGCCAATATTTTTCATAACCATAGCAGAAAATTAGTTTTTTGGAATTACTTTTTTCATTGCACTGCTGCTTTAAAACCACCCCTGACTGTAGGGAACTATTAATAGCTCTGTCAGGGGCTCAGCCAGTTCTGATACCAGTTTTCTGAGCACCCTCAAGTGTATCCCATCTGGCCCTGGAGTCTTATTGAATTTCAGGGCTGTTAACCCTTTTTCTGACCCTTTCTCCATTAATGACTACCTCCCCGTTTTCTGGGATCCCTTTTGCAGCAGCATTATGTTGCTTTCAGACAAGGGCCTGCTATCCTCCATTGTGAATACAGACCAAAAATAGATATCAAGACTGGCTACCTACTGCTCATCCTCCTACCCTGCCCCTCTGTCAGCCTAATAATTCCTCCTGTCATCTTCCTTTTTTCTCTAATCTATCCAAAGAACTGCCCCCCGACTCCCTCTGCAATACACAGTTCCATTCCTGCTTTTGCATCCCTGACTGCCATCTTGACCTCCCTCATCCTTAGCTGGTAGTCACTCCACTCCATGACATGACTAATAGGCCCATATAGATGGAACAATAAGAGAAGTGGAACCAGTATTGTAACAAAATGAAAGCTTCTATTAGGAAAAAATGACAAATCCAGCATAGTTCTCCATTAAATACATCCAAGAGGCATAAAAATATACTGATGATGAATCTAATTATGTCAGAAATATATTAATGCTCCAAAACTGGTGACATTTTTTGCCATCTAGCCAATGCTGCTGCTTTAAGGCACAATGCACCTGCAGAGTGCAGTGATATAGCTTAATGCATGCCCTGTAGTGTGTCTGCCTACACTGTAGATACTAATCTATTATTCTTTTTCCACCCAATTTGTGCATTCTATGATGCCATCAGGAAGGAGTTGTAGAAACCCTCATAAGTCTGATAAACGAATAACCACACAGCAGTGCTGTTCTCACATTATGTTTTCATTCCACAAGGAACTCTGCTACACTCAAAGAAAAGGAGCTAAACTAAAAGAATATGGAAAAACATGGTATTACTCTGTAGACTAGAAATGAATATAACATCTTTACTTCCTAAACAATAGTAAAAAACATATGGAATAACATGGTTTTAATCTGGAGAATAAAAATTAATATAACATCGTTGCTTCCAAAATATATGGTAGTATAAACAAGAAAAAAATAACTCACTGGCAAAAGTGGGATAAAACATTTTTACTGAGATACAACACATTAAATATTGTGTACATTTCTACTTTATTCATTTAACAAAGGCAAATTGTTCTCAATAAATAACTGGCAATATGTTGATAAACATTTCAGACCTGACATCCAACCTTCAGTGGGCTATGTAATATAGAAGTGCTCTATACACACAGCTGTTAATGTATAGAAAGACCAGCTCAGCTGTAATATACGTATGCATTAAAACAACATTACTGTCTGCTGGATTTATTTAATAGTTTTTTTTAGTATTATTTTATTTTAGACTTTGAGAACAAGAAAGGCACACAGTCTAAAGCAGCTGATTTCTAGATGCAATACAGGAGCATAGGGATTTTTTTTTGGTTTTAGAAAATATTTATTGAAATAGATATGTAACAGCTATATCCAATAAGTTGGGGCAAATAAAATTGTGTAGCAATTAATTCCAATATTATCATTAACATTTCACAAAATTCAGAAAGAATTCAAATGTAAGCACATAAAAAATGAGCAAACAAAAAATATCAAAAGAAAGGAAAATACACATAGAAGAAGAACAATATAAGGTGATAAAAGCATTTTAAATAGTAGCCTAGAAGTAACTGACACATTTGCCTAATGTCCATTCATAGCTGTGGTTATTGTACCAAATAGAACTATTACTATTTATAATATGTCCAGGAAGAAGAGCACATGGAGGTTAAGTGACTTGCTCAGGGTTCACGGTATGCAAATAGCAGCTGTGGGATTCAAACTCAGGTCTGCTGGGTCTCCAGGTTTACAGCCCAGTTCTCTTGTCTCTGAGCTATCCTGCCTAGTTTTGCAAATCTTGGCCCATTTTTCATGAGGACTTCAACTTTCAGGATCAAAGTTGGATTCTGAAAACAAAGAACAAGAAAAATGTGAAAAAAACCCAGTATTCAGGCAGGACAAAAAAGTTATAATTAAATTGAGGTAACAGCAGTAGTTCTATACAGAGTTCCGCAATTGCACCAACATGTTCAAAATGAAAATACAAATTCTATTTTAGTGCATTTAAAGCTTTAGATAATTGAATGCATTAGGGCTAAGCCCAGCATTTCTATACAGACATTGCAAGATGTATGCAGTATACAGTACAGTTTATTTTATACAAGTGTAAAAACAAATTTTCCAATATGAACGTTACTTTTGGCAAGGGTGGAAAAATAAATGGTTAGTCATTGAGCATGCTCTGACATTTATTTCACTAATTTTGGGCACATTGAATGTGTTACAAACATACGAACTTGCCAGCAGAAAAAGGCCCACAGGTCTATCAAGTCTGCCCGATTGTGCAGCTCTTAGTTTCGTATCACTACAACTGCCCCACCCCCACCCAAATCCCTCTCTTCCTCTTTTCCTGTCCTTTCCCCTTTGTGTTTTTGTCTGTGCTAACCCTGCCCTTGACTCTATCCCATCCCCGTTTAAAGCTATCCACTGTCCTTTGAGCAATTTTTCAGATATTTATTCACACATATGAGGTGCCGTTTATTTTTGATTGAATATACTATAGTCCATGTATTAGTTTCCACTATACTGACTATTCAACAGAAGGGCATGTTTTACATTTTGTACATTTTTCCTTTTGTATGCTAACATTTTACACTTTCTATCACAAAACCACCTTAACACATTTTACATAAATCGAATATGACATGGGCTGACTTAAAATATCATTTTTATCTTCATTCTCTTATCTTCATGTGAGTGTATTGGTCTATTGCTATCTCATTCACCGATTCTCCACTTGTAAAATATCAACAGACCAGAAACCCTCTCATGAAGATAAATATATGATATTTTAAGTCAGTCCATGTGATAATCCACTATGTACTCAGCCAAACTGTACTCCTTTCTGTAGACTATTCAATGGCTACTCATGAAATCTCCTTGGAAAACAGAGGTTTCCATCAGTGTGATGAAAACTCATCTCCTCAGTGCCAACATCCATAAAAACAATCTAATGCAGTCAAATAAGCAACTCCTAAACTGTTTTTGCATTCCTAAAATGTATGTGGTGACTTCTGTAATGGCGGGACACCAACTGGATGGCCCACTGATCATTTTTCCTTTTAAACCTCCTGTGCGTCTATGTCCATTTGAAAGGTAGAGGATTTAGAGTCAGAATGGACAATGCCATCAGGAACATTATCCAATTATTCTCACACAATGTCTGTACCACCAGACTCCAAAAAAAGCACTTTTAAGTGTTTTGTTTGTATAATAAATGTTGATTAGATTTTTTGAACTTTATATTTTCAATTTCTAAAAATTACATCGATAGAAAAGAGTGTTATACAGCACCCTTCCGCAAAACATTAACATTGTTATACAGATCTTACGGTACAGTCTATAGATGTGAACAAAAGAATAAAATCATCAAAATCCATTAAAAAAATAAGAAAAGATGGAATACAGTGTTTTGTTTGTTTTTTTGCCCTAAATGTTGATTTGAATGTGCACTGTCAGACAACTGATTGGCTAAAAGGAATATGTTCACATTGAGGAGGGCAAGGAAGATAGGAACTGAACTTGGATCAAAGCAAGAAAAGCAAATAAGAGGGAACTGCTCTTGCATCACAGTGAGGAGGGAAAAGTGGGAACTGCTCTTGGATTACAGTGAGGCTGGCAAAGAAGTGAGGGACTGCATCTGTATCACAGTGGGAGTGCAAAGAAGGGAGGGACTGAACTTGGATTAAAGTGAGCAGAGCAAAGAAAGGGGAACTACTCTTGGACCACAGTAAGGAGGGTTTAGAAGACATGGCAGCTGGATCACAGTGAGGAGGGCAGACAGTGGGGGTCATAGCAACTGGATCACAGCAAAGAGTAAAAAATGGGGTCATGGCAACTGGATCACAGTGAGGAGAGCAAAGAAGGGAGAAAGTAATTGAATCATAAAGATGAGGGCAAAGCAGGAGAACTGCAATTAGGTCACAGTGAGAAGAGAAAAGAAGGAAGGAGGTAATTGAATCATATTGATGAGGGCAAAGCAGGGGAAGAGGGCAAAGAAGGGAGGAGGAAGAAGAAATAGCAGAAACAGAAGAAGAAATGATACAGTGTTTTCATACACATTATATCCCAAAGTGTTTAACCAGCAATGAGAGACTGGTAGTGAAATGTCTGAAATGTGAAGTGGCAGCCATTTCGCACATCAACACCCACACAAAGCCTTGGACAATGCATAATCTGGTTTTATGGGAAGAAAGTGTTAGCCAGGACACTAGGAAAAATCCCCTACTCTTGCAAAAAGGGCCTTGGGTTCTCTTACTACCACCTGGACACCCATCAGGACAGCACCAGAGATGGGCAGAAGGGATCTTAGTTTAACATCTAATCCAAAGGATGGCACACCCCAACAGCACAGCACCCTAGCACTGCACTAGATTGCCAGCATTTATGGTACAAGCCCAATTCCTGTGCGGGACTAAAACTCAACACCTTCTGGCCCAGAGGCAGCTGTGCCACCCACTGAGGCATGCTGACATACTTTTAGGTGTGGAGGGCAAAGAAGATAGAAGGCAACTGATTCATAGTGAGGAGGGCAAAGCAGATGCCAACTGTACTAGGGTTGTGCAGAATTTTCAAATGTAACAAAATTTAATTCTGCAGAATTTTGGAAAATTCTGCATAATTCTGCATAATTCAATTGATAGTGAAATTCTGAAATTTTGAAAGAAGAATGTTTTTTTTCGCTTACATAAACCACCGATTCCTTTCCTGCAATCTGCGGTTTACGTAATCCATTGACAGTTATTCTTTGGTTTAGATCGAAATGCTTTTCAGAATTACGTTGAATGAAAAAAGAAAATTCAAACAGTGTTTTGGATGCAGAATTGCATTCCTGAATTCTGCCAAGGGATTTCTTGTGACTGCACTTAGATCATATGGAGGAAGTCAAACATGGGGGGACTGCACCAGGATCACAGTGAAGGGCAAAGAAAGAGAAGGCACTTGAATCACATCAAAGAGAATAAATAATGGGATCATGCAAATGAGATGATGGTGAAGAGGAAAAGGAAAGGGAAAGGGTTGTTTAACCAGGAAAGGCACACTAAGCCAGAGCTTGTTTCCAGGTGTGACCTGGGAGCACAAGGAAGTTAAAGCAGCAGTACAATGAAAATGGGCTAAAATCTGACCCCACCTTTTTTTCTTCCTTATCAATGCCAGATGTCTTCCAGTTTATTTTGGTGGTAACATTTTCAGTTTTCATTATCATTTCAGAATTGTATGAAAGTTTTAAATTAATTATTTCTCAAGAAAAAAAGATGTCCGCCTCATTTTTTCATAGAAATAATACTGAAGACCTGAGGAGGGTAAGAATCCAGACAAAAATGCCAATGTACAGTACACAGCATAGGAAGCATCCAGAAAACTCAAATCAACAGTTCTGCCAATATGTTTCATAACCATAACAATTTACTTTTTGGAATAACTTTTTTCATTACACTACTGCTTTAAGTGACTTGCTCTGGGTCACATAGTGTGCAAGTGGGGGCTGATTAGATTCAAACCTAGGTCTCCAGGTTTGCAGCTCAGTGCCTTTAACCACCACACTATACTGCCTCAAAAAGCACAAAAGGATGGGCATAAGCTCTTCAATTATAATACAGAAGGCAAAGAAGGGGTGAAATGGTAGTGCCTAGGACATCACTGTAGCCAGTAATGATCAAGCATAAAAACATGTTTAAAAAGAGTGACAAAACATTTTTTTTTATTATCCATTAGTGCACCTTTAGTTACAGAAAAAAACTGTGAAGGAATAATGCCTATGCTCATAAAACTGAAAACATTTTAATGCCATTTTAAAGGCAAGTGTTGCATGAAATAAAAAGATGAGGAAAGGCAAAAAGAGAATCCACTAACTACACAGCTCAGAAAGTGATTTCAGTGCTGATGCTATCAAACCATACAATAACACTGATTGCTGAGAAAAATTCCATACATAATGTAATGTCTCCTTGACTTTTACGGAGTTCAAGAACTCAGGAATGAACATCAGATGCATGATGCAGCAGGCTGAGAAAACATACTGCATACTTTCTCTTTCCAAGGTTGCTGAACCCCAGATAAGTCAATGCTACACTATCTAATGCCAGTGGGATTTACTTCATCTGGCACAAATCCATAACATGTCAAATAATGACTTACAATGACTTCCCTTTTTTTGTTAATGTTTACTATTCCTTGTTAAATCAGTTTTCTGAAAGTCACTTGTTAAGCTAACACTAGCCTATCTTCACTCCTACCCCCCTCCCAGAGCCTTTAATATTATTTAGTGGTCTGGCTGGAAAAGATTGACTTTTTAGAATTCAATCCCACATCTTACAACACCTTACTTGAAGCAGTCATGCATTAAGGGTGTATTGAATAGCCATTTTTATCTGCTGTCTTGCATCTCCAAATGAACAGTATGCTACATATATAGGGCAGCGCCCTGAGCAGATAAACCATTATAGTAAATTTTCAAATGAATATTATACTACATGTATAGGCTGGTACCTTGAACAGAGGAACTGTTGTAGTAAATTTCCAAATGAACAGTATACTACATATATGGAAGGCACCTTGTGCAGATACCCATTATAGTAAATTTACAAATGAACAACATACTACATATAGAGCATGGTGCCTTGTGCAGAAGAACCATGATAGTATATTTCCAGATGGACAGTATACTACATATATGGGTTGATGCCCTGTGCAGATAAACCATTATAGTAACATTTCAAATGAACAGTATACTGCTATACAGGGTACCACCCTGTGCAGATAACCATTATAGTAAATTTCCAGATGAACAGTATGCTACCTATAGAGGGTGGCACTCTGTGCAGATAACCATTATAGGAAAATTTCTGGCAAAGGGAAACAGAACTCTTATACAAAAAATCAGGGCCAAACTTTATATCACCAGCATAGGTCAAGTGAATCTCACTACTTTAAAATACGAAGGGAAGAAGGAATGTTTTTATATATAGTTCCATTGATAAAATCAGAACCCCATGGTTCTTTACAGTCCATGAACAGTAGGCAGCAGTAGCAGTAAACAAGGCAATTTCAGAGGCAGTCAATCCTTTTTGTCATGCAGTGTCACTGGATAACATGTTGCATCCTGGCCGGCTCTACAGTAGGAGGAAATGCAAAATGAAACATGGCCGTATAGGTCAACTGTGTTCATCTCCTGCCATCCAGCCCAGGGTTTTAAATAATTGATTAGCAGTTTTTATCTTGGGACAATGCTAACTGTATAGAAAGTATTTATATAGGTTTTCTAGAAGTGTTATGTTTGTTAAACACAGTGAGGCAAGTGCTATGCATTTTCACAATGTTTTAGCACTTATATGAGCAAAACGCTAATCACTTTTTGGAGTTAAATAAATCCCTGCAGCCCAGGCAGCTATAGCAGTCAATACTGTGTGAAATAGATGCAGCCATTG
Organism: Neoceratodus forsteri; assembly: GCA_016271365.2. Classification (NCBI taxonomy): domain Eukaryota; kingdom Metazoa; phylum Chordata; order Ceratodontiformes; family Ceratodontidae; genus Neoceratodus; species Neoceratodus forsteri. Next base: position 62,243,315 of record JADMNL010000036.1, on the reverse strand, counting down.
CTTGTTTATTTAAAAGTTAGTGATCAGGGTAGGAACACTGAGTTCAGTTTGTTACATGGTGCAACCAGGGAGGATGGGGTAGCAGGGGAGATGATAAAAAATACAATACAATATGCATGGTGTGGTTAAAAACAAAGAGTGTAATGGGAAGTACTACCTACAAATTGTTTGGCACTATGAAGAGTGTGGCACACATGGGGTAGCATAAAACAGGAGGAGAGAGAGACAGCGAGAGAAAGGGGGCAGCAGTGGAATTGACTTTGCTGGGCAGGAACAGACAGCAGAGCTAAACAATAACAAAGAGAGTGAACATGAGAATAGTTGAAGACAAGCCTTATGCAAAGGTGGGGGTGGGGTTGGCACGTTGGACCCAGAGTCCCTTCTGATATGAAATTACTGTGTTACTATATTTAAAAGGTCAGTGAGACACAGATGTGGAACCATGAGTACAAATAGAGAGCTCCTCTTGCCCAAGAAGAAGATCTCAATCAGAGATGCATCAAACTGAAGGACATTTAGTTGAAGCCAGGCAATAGTGTGATCAAGGCATGTCGATAAGGAAAGAAGGAGCAGGAGGAAGAAAGAGTCAAAGGGGTTATAGAGCTTGAAATTGTCCAGATAGAACTGGTGGCTGAGGCTTAAAGAAGGAAGGGAGAAGTTAAATGGAGAAGAGGAGATGAGTAAGAGCAGAACCCCGATGAACTCCTTTTGGAACAGGGCATGGGTATGAGTTGCAGTTAGAACCAGAGTCAAAGTAGAAAGACAAAGTACAGTTCAGTGGTCAAAACTATAGGAGTGGTACCAAGACAGGAAGACACCAACATAACTTTTAAGGTGATGAAGGATAAGAGTGATCAAATGTGTAAAATGCCACAGTAAGATCCAGATGACAAGAAGGAAAATAGAGTCTTTGTCAGACGAGATGAGGCAGTCATGAACACCATGGACATTCACAGCATACCATTCTTAACAGTGAGGTCAGTGTCTTTAAGATTTCTTTTTTGGGGGAGGGGACTTGTAAAAAGCAGTATATATGCAATATCTATATTAATTTTCTCATGCAAGGGATAGATCAGCAACAAGATCTGCATACCTTGATATACTTGTGAAATTCATGGTAACATGAATTTTGTAAGTGACAGACATTAGCTCAACATATTAGATAATCCATCCATCTGTAAAACAGAAAAGAGAATTGGAAACATGTAATAAACTCAATCTCATCATTTGAACATGAAATAAAAAGTTGCAGTTTGTTTATAAGAGAAAGACAGACAGGACACCACACTGGGAGCTGCCATGGTCGACGTACAACTAAAGACTCGTAGCAAGTGTCAACAATATTGCACCCATAACTCACAGAAAATTGAGTGGGTATAAAGTACTCATTGCAAAGTTTATTTTAAAGTGCAAAGGAGTGCAAATTTCCATGGCCCAGGTGAAATGTTAGACATATGTTATGGCATTATGGCACGTCCTGCTGCTGGGTGCAGAGCACTGACCTGTGAATATGTTTTGAAATATGCACTCCTTTACTCAATAAACATTGGCATGAGTACTTTATAACTACCTACTCAATTGTTTATGAATTACAAGTGCAATATTTTTGCTGCTTCTTAGCAGTTTGTTTATAAAAGTTATAGATGTCTCATTTGGTCAACTATCTGTCAAAATTAGCCATTTTATAAGCATGAGAACCCACTATGGGCCATGTGGGAAAAAAAGAATACTAGATTTTCCAAGTACATGATGAGTTTCCTGCCTCCCAGCACAACAGGATCATGAATTCAGGAAGTTGTGTCTTACTGCATAGCCTATCATAAGCTATCATGTACTAGTGACAGCCCAACAAAGAAACTAAATTCCATCAAACAGAAACTTTTCTAAACCTCTATGCAAAAAACAACTGGTGCTAAGGGTATGCATGATTACATTATAGTATAAATAGGATTAATGCTTTGACATGACAAGAAAGTTATTACATTATAGTATAAATAGGATTACTGCTTTGACATGACAAGAAAGTTATGAAATCCAAAGTTAGGAGTTAGTCATGGATTGCCCATTCTATCAAGGCACAGAAGAAGGGATATGTGCTCTGGATGGCCCATTTCAGTAACTTAGAGAGTCTGACTTTTGCTTGTCCATAACATTATAACCTAATTGACCAAGTTATTGCTTATGTGATTTGAAGTTGGTTTTGAATTGTATAAAACCCTGCAATGATGACCAGAGAGACAACGGCCTGTCTTTGTGAATGTCTGTTATTCCGTACTTAGTATTTGACCTTTATTTTACCTTGCTACTCATGGAGCACTTTTATAGCATTAGTTTTTTTTGACTTGCCTTTTTTTCACTCTTGCTGTTGTTTTACTCCACTCCAAATGTGCAGTGCTAAATCAGAACTGGAATACATCTTCAAGAGCTGTGGAAACAAACCATAAATTCAATCATTAAACTGAGAAAATATTCATAAATAGTGGAGCACAGGAAGCTTTTAATGCTCTAGAAAACTACTTTATAAATATATTTTATTATTTTACAGCCCTTTGATACTCTGTAAATTGTGCTTGATAAATAAATAAAAACAGTAAATAATAATATTATAGAGGCCTATGTATGCAGTTGTTGAGCTGTGATTATTTGTCAGCACATTAACTTTGGATTCTCCAACTTTTTTTTGCTCTGTCAATAATCCACACAAATGCTGTATAAAAGTTCTGTTCTCCTAATGTGCATTCTATATAGAGCTGAATGCATTACCTAACTGCATAACTTTTGGATTAATTTTATTTATTTACTTGTAAAGCCCCATTGTAAAAGGACCCCACAAAAAGCTTTTCTTGTATACCCAAGAAACAATCCTGTCTAAATGTTCTAAACAAATACACAAATAACTCTAAATATATATTTTGGTATTTTGTGTAAGAATTGCCTGTATTTTTAGATATCAAGCAATATATGATCTATATTACAATTTAGCTATCATTAAATCAATGTGCATTTTAGATAGTAAAGAATCAAAGTGCAGTTTTGTACATTAGATTTAATCACAGTACAGTAGTCCACCATTTTCCAGTCACAGTACACTGACTCATATCTTCAATTCTAATTTCCTGGACCACAAAACTGCCAACCCATGAAAGTGATATTCCCAGAATGGGTATGTACCTGGGGGGTGGAGACACTTCTCCTCTTTCAGTGCAAACTTTGAAATGCAAATTAGGCAATTCAGCTCTTACTGGTTGTAAATCCATATAAACTGTCTATGCCTACAGTAACAATGTACATTACAAACCCTGTGTAAATCTGTACATAATACAGTCATTTCCAGATATGCATGAGCAGGTCTGGCATGAACACTCATCCCTTACCTGCCTAATCTGTACCTTTGGCTCACTTGCGAGAGCAGTGGTTCCATCCATCTTTCCATCTCTTGACATCTCCCTGGTAGTTCAGTGGACCACTCCCTCACCCCGGCCTGCTGTCTTGTCTGTTGAAACATAGAAACATAGAAACATAGAATTTGACTGCAGATAAGGACCGCTTGGCCCACCCAGTCTGCCCATTTCCCTATCTGATGGATAAGCTGCAGATCCTAGTTAACCAGCAGCCTACTTCTTCCTACCCCCAACCCCTGTTGGTCAACTGGATCCCTCCCTAGACCCAATCCCTCTCATGTGGCACTTTCTCACAATGGCCCCTCACTGATCTCAGTCCCCTGATATCTGTGTGTACCAGGTACAGTATTCTGACACCCCTACTCAAAAACATTCATAGGCAGCGTGGGTCAGAAAAGTGTTGTGCTGCTTGCTGTGGTTGGGTCCTTAAAGTACCTAGGAGCCCCTGGATTAGGAACTGTCCTTTAGGTCACATGTGGACCATCTGACTAAAATGCTGCATCAGAAACTTAGCTTAATGTATAGGCTCAATGACTACCTCACTAAGGAGTCCCAACTAGCTGTCTCTAACTACATCTTAAGTCCAATTTTGTGCTATGGTATCTCGGTCCTGTATTTGTTAAAGGATATGAAACAGAACTGATTAAAAACACTGTATAACAGGAATGACGAGTTTTATGCTGTCCCCCCTTCCTCGGGTGCATCACTGCACTGTTTTCTCCACTCTGAATTGACCCTCACTTGAAGGATGGATGGGGTTTCCCCTACTGAGTTGACATGCAAGATGATAAGTGACCCACTCCTCTGAACCTTGGTGACATTCTGGAGAGGTGATGCCTCTGGCCCTTAGACTGTCTTCTTCCAACCATCCCCAGGGTTAAGACAAACTTCAGCCAACGGCTGTTTGTTTCCTCACTTCTGGTCTGTGGAACAACCTTCCTCAGGAGGTCAGAAACTGTTCCTCAGCTATGGCCTTTAAAACCTTCCTTAAGGCACATTGCCACAAATCTAATCTCCATTGCTGTAATCACTGAGAATGCTCAACCTATGAACTATTTGGATATAGTTATTTACTTTGCACTGATCTACCTGTCTTTAAGAACTAATATTCTAGTATTGTACTGTTATGCTGTTATTACACTTGCATGTGAACCTTGTTATTTTCAATGTATGTATGATATTATGCAATGTGCTGTGGTTGTTTTCTATTTTCTATAATTAACTCTGGGTCACCCCTGAAAAAAAAATAACTTTGACTCAGTGGGTCAGTCCAATTATCAAAAGTCAGTAAATAAATAATATTTGCCGCACTATAAAAAATTACTTTTGGCCAGGGTTGCAGCAGAGTGCAAATATAATGATTAAGGGGATTTGGATGTTAATCTATGGGGGGGAAGGGTGGTATTTAAATAGGATAGACATGTTTTCCCTGCAAAAAAGAAGGCTAAGAAAAACTATGAGTACAGTTTTAAAATTGAAACATTTTTGGACAAATGAATTATGAAAACATTTTCAGCTTGTTCAGGACAGTAGCACATACACATATATCTGCATACTCTGTGCCTAAGAAGGGATAACGTTAATGTTAATGTGAGGAAACATTGTGTCACTCAGCAGAGAGTGGTAAATGTATGGAGCAAACTCCCATATGAAGTGAGTGCAAGTGTGGCATGTTGGATTTGTTAAATTCAAATTGTATCAGTCCTTCATGGAAAATAAAAGGTCTGGGTACAGCATTTAATTAAAAGGGGAAGGAAAGGGTCCCAGAGGTTTCCAGTATTTAACATAATATTGAATCCTGCAGCAGCCTGGATGGCAGGAGGCAAACATGATTGATCCTGGTCTTTTTTGTCTAGTGAGATCTACATTCCTACATAAATATCAACGGCACCTATTCAGGGCTAACACCTAACCCCCTACGAACATTTATGTTTTTATTAATTTAATTAAAAATTTGCACTCCTACACATAGAACACCAGTTTTTCAGGAGGGGCTGGATAGAGGGGCATATTCACTATTAAAGAATAGTTTAAAAGGTATCAGATCACCCATTTTGTTCTTTGTTAAATACAATTAAAGAAATTATAAAATGAGTTGAGGATAAATTAGAGATATTCAGTAGGTGGATAGAAGTAGGTACTGGAAGATAAGAGAGTTAGGGAACTACTGCATGAGGGTGAATGAGTGTGGTTCAACTTGTATACAGTATATTTATCCCCAAGTGCAGGGCCAGTGAAAGAAAGTAGTCAGGTCTGCTTGAAGGTTACGATGTTTCGGGAGCCCTTGATGTTGCTTGGAAGGGCATTCCAACTGACCAGAACAGCCTCAGCAAAGGCTTTGCTGCCAGTAGCTTTCTTTACCTATGGCACATGGAAAAGGTGCCTGGAGAATGACCCGAACTGGTGGACATAGTTTAGTTTCACTAACAAGTTGCCATGGTATTTAAGGTACAACCCATATATGCATTTCTGAATTAGGGAGCCGCATTTGAAATAATGTTTTTTTTTTACCAGACCAAGTAGGCAAAGGTTATTGTACAATAGGCAGTGTTGAGTTAGTCTATTGCATCCCAATACGAATCTGAAGAAGGTGTTGAATGCAGCTTCATTTTTATGTTGTCTTGCACCTGTGCAAGAAACATGTTGTGGTAACTTTGGAATAGCAGGTTTTGGAGGCACGGTCCTGTTGTAGCCTGTGGCACCACTGCTTTTTGGGACTGGGCTCTGTGGTATGAATTAGATTGCACGCTGTCTATGACAGCAGTGCAAAAGCTTGCCACCACCTTGAAAGGTTTTAGCCGCTGCAATGAGGGAGCTCCACCTCATTACAGGGCGTGTCTTTCCCGGTGTAACATTTCAGTGTGACATGGTGGCGGCTGTGCTGTCAGCCTTGCACAGTCCCCAGAAAAGCCAACTAGGGAACCCAATCCCCATTGGCATCATCTCCCCCAAAGCACTCTTTTATTTGCTTATGGGGTGCTCAATCCCCATCGGCTCCAGTCCCCCCCAAAAAAACATGCAGGTGACACCCCCTCCCAAGTTCATTTGCCAAAGGGGGAGCCCAATCCCTGTTGGCATCATCCCCCCAACACTCTTTTTTATTTGCCGACGGGGTGCCCAGTCCCCATTGGCTCCAGTCCCTCCCAAAAAAAAACATGCAGGTTACACTCTGGGAGCTCACCCCAGCGTGTCAAACGTACCTGTAAAAAAAAAAAAACCCCTTCCTGCAATGTTTTTTTGGTGTGTTTTCCCTGTGAAGTAGAAAACTGTCCCTCGCAGTCTGCAGCCCCTCCCCAACCCACACCTACCCACTGCACCCCCCTCACCCCATACTTACCTCCGGTGCCCGGTGCGACGATCTTCTGTGGACCGGGAACACATCTGCACTCTTCAAAGCTGACCACGAACTGAAGAAATGCCAGTGAGCTGTATAATGGCATAAATAGGGTTTTTTCAACTTTGATGCATATCTTGGGCATTTTGGGGAATTTTGCCACCAAATTTTCAACATGGGGTTATTGGGATCCTTTCTCATGAATTCAGTTACTGTCATGGCGTTATTCAGTCCCGAAAGGTAATGTTGCGGTCACTGCATGGAATCACCCTTCAGGACCAATTAATGAAACAACAGTGCCACTGTTCATGAGGTGGGCTCTCAAAAAGCCTATGTTAAAAATTTGGTGACAAAAATCCAAAAAATTACTGTTTTATGAGCGTGCGTTGCGCAGTTTCCACTCATGCTTGTAACTTCATGAATCTGTAATATTTTCACTCCAGATTTTCAACATTGGCATTTTTCCACACCTCCTTATGAACAGTACAGCTATCATTTTTCACATCCTTGCCAAAATGTGTTTTCGCACTTCTGGCGCAGAATAGTGTGGTCACTGTGGGAAATCAGTGTTTGGGACATAGTAATAAAATCACAGTCACACCATTCATGAGCAGAGGTCCTAAAATGCCTATGTTGAAAATTTGGTGATGAAAGTCCATTAAATGACTGTGCTATGAGCGTGCGTTGCGCAGTTTTCACGCACCCTCGTCATTTTTCACATCCTGGCTGAAATGTGTTTTCGCACTTCCGGTGCAGAATAGCATGGCTACTTGTGGGAAATCAGTGTTTGGGACAGATTAAGAAAATCACAGTGACTCTGTTGATGAGCAGAGGTCCCAAAATGCCTAAGTTGAAAATTAGGTGACAAACGTCCATAAAATGACTGTTTTACAAGCGTGCGTTGTGCAGTATCCATGCACGTTCGTAACTTTGATCATTTTTAATATTTTTACTCCACATTTTCACCATTGCCATTTTTTTCACACCTCCTTACGAACAGTACAGCGTTAATTTTCCACATCCTACCTGAACTGTGTTTTCACATATCTGGCGTGCAGTGGCATAGTCACTGTAGGAAAGCAATGTTCAGAACAGAGTAAGAAAATCACAGTAACACTGTTCATTAGCAAAGGTCCCAAAATGCGTATGTTGAAAATTTGGTGAAAAAATTCCATAAAGTGACTGTTACAAGCGTGGCGTTGTGCATTGTCCATGCACAGTCGTAAGTTCAAGAATTTGTAATATTTTAGAAGTTGACGGCAGATAAGGACCGCAAGGCCCATCCAGTCTGCCCATTTCTTTTTTCTACCTTATAAATGTGCCATCGGCCTTTGCTCTGTCAGTGGCCTATCTATTCATACTCATCTGTATTGCTGCCTTATGCCTATCCCATGCCTGTTTGAAGCCCTGCACTATATTCATAGCCACCACTTCCTGAGGTAGGCTATTCCATGCATCCACCATTCTTTCTGTGAAAAAGAATTTCCTCACATTTCCCCCTTAATTGGCCTCCCTCTATTCTCATGCTGTGTCCTCTTGTCCTGCTATTTTTCTTATATTTAAACATGTTAGACTCTTTCACCTTGTTAATGCCCTTAAGGTGTTTGAATGTCTCGATCATATCACCTCTCTCCTTCCTTTGCTCAAGGGTATACATATTGAGCTCCGTTAATCTGTCCTCATATGTCTTCTGATGCAGTCCCTGCACCATTTTGGTTGCCCTTTTCTGGACTGCCTCAATTTGGTTAATGTCCTTGGGAAGGTGTGGCCTCCAGTACTGCACACAGTACTCCAGATGGGGCCTAACCAGTGTCTTGTAAAGAGGGATTATTACCTCCCTATTTTCACTCCAGATTTTCAACATTGTCATTTTTGCACACCTTCTTATGAAAAGTTCAGCTGTCATTTGTCACATACTGCCCGAAATGTAGTTTCGCACATCTGGCACACAATCACGCGGTTGCTGTGGGAAATCAACGTTCAGACACATTACAATAATCATAGTGCCACTGTTCATAAGCAGAGATCCCAAAATGGCTATGTTAAAAATTTGGTGAAATAATTCCACTAAATGACTGTGTTACGAGTATGCAACGTGCAGTTTTCACACATGCTCATAACTTTTCGAGAATGTTTGATATTTTCACTCCAGATTTCCCACATTGCCATCTCTTCACACCTCCTTATCAATGGTGCAGCTGCCATTTTCATGTGGTGCAGAATGGCACGGTCACTGTGGGAAATCAACGTTTGAGACTGATTAATAAAATCACAGGGGCACTGTTCATGAACAGAGGTCCCAAATGCTTTCATGAGGTGGGGTCACAAAAAGACCATGTTTTAAAATTTGGAGTGCAAATACCAACACACACCCAGGGCGTTAGGGTTTCTAACCATTACATCTAACCCTGTACAGACTAACAGGCATCAGGGATGTGTCTTTGGATTGTCTGCTGTACTGCTCATGCCACTGCTCCTCCATCTCCACCCTGCAGCCACTGACAGGCAGCAAGGTGTGCTTTGGACTCTTCAGCCCCAAAGTTCAACCCATTCTCCTATGCTGCACCCATCTCAATGTACTTCATTATGAAATGGGGTGAGCATAAGGCCAGATGACCCAAAGGCACAACTCAACACTTGTCAGACTCTGCAGGGTAGGGTGAGGTGAAATAGCATGAGCGTTATGGCCAGCAACCCAAACGCACACCCCAATGCCTGTCACTCTCTGCAGGGTGGGGTGGGGTTGATGTTGGTTCTATACTTCACTGCTACTTCTGTTATGCGTCTCTCTAACTCCTGCACTATCAATGCCAAAACCAGCAAGACAACATTCAGCATTGACAAATGCTTGTTATTTAGCAGTGTAATGCCTTCCACACCACATACTTCGCTTCCTATTCAAGTGCAGCTAGGAGAGATTGGTGCGATAGTTGATTTCTGGAAGTAAAATTGAAACATCTGTGATTGTAATACAGGAGACTGAGTTTCCAGTGCATGCTTCAAACCATCTTGATAATATGCTTGCTATAGGGTAAGTTAGGGTCCAGCCATACCCCCAAAGTATTTAAAGAGAAGCGTTTCCATTTAAAATGAGCAAAACATAAATGAGCTTTACCAATTGGTGGGGCATCTGCCACCAAAATAATTTTTTTTTTTCTGGATTTTCGAGGGGAAGGATATCATATAGGCTCCTTGTAGCTCACAGCCCAGTCCCTTCCTGACTGTGATCCCCACCCCCATGCTCAGATGTTTCAAGATGTAATAATCTGAAGAGTCCTCAAGTGTGCTATGTAGACTTTAATGGGGGTGTTTTTTCATTTTCTTCTGTTTATGTACTAGTGTTGCTCAGATGGTATGTTAGCAATTAGGATACCATCAAATACCTGCCATTTGGCATGATAGTGGATTCAGTCAGATAGCAGCACCATCGACCACAGATCCGAGCCCCCCCAGATCCAAGTCAGTTCTCACATTATCCAGTGTTGAATCCCTGGATCTGACATTGGATCCCTGGATCCAATGATGGGATCTCATGTTGGATAATGCAGGATCCGACCTCAGATCTGACTTCTGAATTTGGCTGGATCCCAGGTCAGATCCTGCTCAGACAGTGTCACTATTCGATGGATCACAGTCAGATCCACAGAGGCACTATCCAAGCAACACTATTATGTCCAGTATTAACATTGCAACTTGAACAAATTAAAGCTACTGCTCAATTAATACAGGACTTGTTAGTTGGGCTGTCACTTTACTTAGTAGAAACTGGCCCTTTTAAAGGAAAACTGAAGTCAAAATTTTCAAAAGAAATATGTAAATGGGAAGACTGGATGGGTCTGGTGGTCCTTTTCTGCTGACAACTTCTATGTTTCTGTGTTTCTATGTTGTGCAAAGTGTTTTGATTTGTAGGTATACTCCTAGTAAGTCATTAGCCCTGTTTACATGGCAGCATTTGTACCACAGCAAACCCAAGCGCTCAGGTTGCTGTGGTGCAAATGCCGCCATGTGGACACTTACCGGATCACGGTAAGCCAATTTTTACTCTGCTCCTGCAGTCCCAGAAAGTATGGGAATGCATTCCGGAGCAAGCAGTTTAAATGGCTGTGTGGACAGGCTGCACCGCTCGCTCCCATGCGTCTTTTGGCTTTTATTAGCCGACCGCCCCTTGACTTCCAACCCCTTTCCAGTGCATTTTGCATTGGTGTTGAGCGGGGCTGTGTAGACACAGAAGCAGAGTGTCTTCTTGAGTTGGGGCAGTTCTTCAGTGCTCCACAGAAAGAGTGAAGTCAATTGTGTTAACATGGCTATTGCCTTTATTTGCTGAAAGGAATTGTTTCTAAATTTGCTTGATGATTTTATGGCCCCTTGGGGATCTTCATATTAGCATTTCCAAAGGCTCTTCTTGTTCTTACAATGCATCCTGTCCCATGTGACAGTGATGCTTCCAGGACCATTACTTCAACAAGAGCTGTCTGTTTACAGTAGTAGAGCTGTGATGTTAATTTACTCTCCTTGTCCAGGGAGCTCTCATGAATGTTAAATTTACAGATGCCAAATGCCAGAGGGATAATTGAGTAGGCTGTTCTGTAAGGACACAGCTAGAGTCTTCACTAATGATAGCATTTGCAACCTTGGGTGATTTGTGTGCTTTTTAAATGGTTATGTATAGTTTGATTAAATGAAGAGTTTTAAAAACAAAACCTTCATTTCTGCTGGCTAGATCTAGATACACACTACAAAACAAAAAGTTTGCCTTAGACAGAGTTATCTAGTTGAAGCCAGAATATCAGGCCTCTTAAAGTAGATTACTGCTGCAGCAGTTATTACTCTCTGTCTGAATCAATGGTCCTGGACACATCACTGTCACATGGGACAAGAGGCATTGTGGGAACGAGAACAGCTATAACACATGCTAACATGGAGATTCCCAGGCTCCATAAAGCCAACAAGCAAATTTAGAAAAAAAACTTATTTCAGCAAATAACAAGAAGGACTTACTAGGAGTACACCTACAAATCAAAAACACTGCGCAATATATTTTTTTTGTAAATTGTGACTTTAGTTTACTTTAAATACAAATCAAAACAGTAAATGAAACCACATCTTCATTAAAGCCTGTGGGGAATGCATCAGTGCCCCCCAGACAATTACACCACAAACTGAGTGTGGAGGTGGGGCTTACAATTTGGAAGTATAAGGGATCAGGCTTTCAGTTCCACAGATCCTAAATATGAACCCTTTCCTCACAAAACCTCTGGAAAAAATGTTTTTTGGTAGATGCCTCACCAGAAGGTATGGATCCCCTTATGTTTTTTAATTTTTTTATTTTGGTGGTGGGTTTCAAGATTGGTGCTCTTTAAAGCTTTGCAAAATTTCTAGGGAGGGCCTGTCGGGGGATGATTTGTAGTGCATTGCTTGGAACAGATGTACAGAAGAATAGCATCACTTTTTTGGTGGTGTTTAACAAGAGAGAGGCAGTTTATAGTCATCCTATTCTGCTTGTCATTAAAACTTGGTAATGTTTGCCACATGTCATTTAAAATATTGTCTTCATGTGAGTTTTTTTATGTTCTTTATAGTATTTGTAACTTCAGAACAGTTGGATGGATTTTTATAAAATGTTTAGAGATATTGGGCTGGATTCACAAAAGGGCACCGCAAGGTGTGACAATAGCAGCTTGCAGCAATGGTCCCTGTGTCCTGGACCCTGCACCCAATGCAGAAACAAACAGGGTCCAGGAGCCTGCGGCTTGCAGCTTGTGTCATCTGTTCAAGGAAAGGCACAGCCCCCAAGTATTCTGCAAGCCATGGGACAGGTAGGAGGCAGATGCACCCACAGAAGGGAGCTGTGGTGCCCCCCATGCCCCAGTCCCTCATAATATGTATAAATTCCCCCATCCCCCATAATATGAATAAATCCCCCATCCACATTCCATCCAGTAAATCCCTGGTAGTCTAGTGGCCCCCACCCCTCTCCCAGCAGTGCCAGCCCACCCTGCTCCCCCCTCACTCACACCTGGCTGGTGACTGGCACAGCCCTCCTCTCACCAACATGGCCAGCCGTCAACTGAGCTCTGCCAGGGGCATGTACAGTACATATACACACTCAGTGAATGACAGCAGCTGTCATTCACTGAGCACACATATGTACAATATGCGTTCCTGGCAGAGCTCAGTCAGTGGCTAGCTGTGGTGGTAAGAGGAAGGCTGTGCCAGTCACTGACTGGGTATGGGTGAGGGGAGAGAGCGGGGCAGGCTGGCACTGCTGGGAGGAGGGGTGGAGGCCACCAGACCACCAGGGATTTACTGGACGGGATGGATGGGGACGATTCATATTTCTGGAATTGGGGCTGGGGAATTTATTCATATTACGGGGATCAGGGCAGGGGAATTCTACATATTACGGGGATCAGGACTGGGAGGGAATTTATTCATATTACGGGAGAGCGGGGCTGGGGGATTTCTACATACTACAGGGATCGGGTCTGGGGAGGAATTCAGACATATTACAGGGATCAGGGCTGGGGGTGGGTCTGATAGTCCATATGGGCTCCCCAGGGTTCAGGGGCTGTCCCTGATATTATGGATTTGGGCATCTGGGGCAGTGGGCATTTGATGGGATCTGGCCATGTTGGGGGGGATCTGGGTATGTGGGGGGGTCCACAAGCCCATATGGACATGTTGTGTGGCATACTTGGGGAATGGTGCTGTTGGAGGGCTGTAACCCACAAGGGCTGTATGTTGCACATCAGTTGGGGCACAGTGGCAATCCCCTGTGGATAGCAAAGAACACTTACGCCAGCTCAAAGCTGGTGGAAATATTCTTTGATGGAGGTCCAGCGGAGGTTGTTTCTTAATCCCAATTTGGGGACTTAGCAGCCACCCTTTTAGAATAGAGTGCATCTGCTGCCATAAACTCCCATACACCATGTTGCAAGGGGGTTTATAGCGCATTGGTCCACTTGGGTGCAAACAGCCTGCAGCATGTTGCAGGCTGCCTTTCTGAATCCCAATGTGATGCAACTCATGACACAAGTGCTACCTGCACCATGTTTTTGGACGCAAGTTGCTTTGCATCATGAGTTGCCTTTTGTGAATCCGGCCCACTGAGTCCCTGATATAGGCTGACAAATCACCAGATTTCCAACTGACTGGCCAAAAAAAATGTTGAGATACTTAAATACAGAATTGGTATTTTGTTTATAGGTTTTACATGGAACTGCTAAGGCAAACCTGGGTATATGGCACACTGATGAGACCCAAGCAAGACGAAATATGAGTCCACGGATTGTTGTTTTAGTCTTGGTACATTATAATGAGGTTTTATGGCACCTTACAGTCATCCTCCAAGGTCATGTGTATATCACCTATGATGCATATCACCAATGATGCATTGCATTAGGAGGATATGTACAATTGTGTGCTTCTGTGAACTTTGACATTACAGCCAGTATATTTCTGATTCATCCTTTGACCCAGTCACTTTGAACAGAGTTTTTTTTCATTGAAAATAATTTCCTCCATTCAGCTCACCATGACCCAGGGATGTGTAATCCATTAATGGACTGACTTCCTGTCCTGGGCTAATACAATGACTATGCCACACTGAGTAGTCAAACTGGATAAAATATGTGTCTGTGGTTTTAGAGTTTGCAGAGTGTAAAGCCTTCCATCACCTAAAAGAATGGTTAAAGCCCGGTCAACCTAGACTATGTTATAGTAATCTGTATATATTGCCCGCAATGCATTGTAGAGTACTCCCCGTTGTAGAGGTGTGACAGATCATGCATCTGCAACTCTGCCAGCATCACTCTTGCACCAGTTCAGCACAGCTCCATACCCTAGTTCACCCCATTCTGTGTCCTGCACCAACACTTGCCTCTCTGCATAGTTGGTATGCTCCAGACACCTGGATTCATGATCCCAGTCACCAGTCCCTTTAGATCAAGCCAAGGCCAGCTCCTCACACCTCACAAGGAGTGTTGTTTTGTTTACCACTCTTTCCCATATCACTTCCCGGAATTAGGAAGCACTGGTTTGCTTTGCTATGATAGTGCATCTTTTTTGATAGAATGGATAGCTCAGAGATCAACAAGAGTACCCTTTTCACAAGGCACTACCTGTCACTTATATCTTAATAAATAGTGATGTTTATTTATAAGATACATTTCAAAGCAAACACGATAAAACAGTGCAATAAGGAAAAACACGAAGGTTTTAACAGTAAATCCAAGTACCTAAAGCGGGACTGAGTTAGGCTCAAACTTAGAGATAGAAATCTCACATTAACCAAATAAGAAAGAGGTGACCAGTTTCTACCCAACAGAAACCTTTTCTTTCTGTCAGCACCCCTGGAAAGATAGTCTGACCACATCAGTTGCAAAGAAATGAAAGAAAATTAAAGTGGAGAAAACCATAGGACCCTATAGAATTCCAAATGTGGTATTGTGGGAGAGCACTGATGTTTT
Source organism: Neoceratodus forsteri (assembly GCA_016271365.2). Taxonomy (NCBI): domain Eukaryota; kingdom Metazoa; phylum Chordata; order Ceratodontiformes; family Ceratodontidae; genus Neoceratodus; species Neoceratodus forsteri. Next base: position 62,228,112 of record JADMNL010000036.1, on the reverse strand, counting down.
GGCTCCAAGGGTAAGCAACATTTTTAATAGAACCTTAATACATGGCCAGGTTCCAACACAGTGGGAGGAGGTCAAGGTGATAACCCATCCCAAAGGTTGGTTTACCAGTGGATCCCAGAACAAATATCTGGCCTATTTCACTTACTCACGTAATTCCAAAATTATGCAAGGGTTTTATTTACAAGTAGCTTATAGCCTGTGTTCAGACCAAAACTGACCCAAATCACTTTGGGTCTCAAGAAAGAAGTTTGACCACCACTTAATTATCTGTCTATCTGTCTAGCTGTCTGTCTGTCTATGTGTCTGTCTGTCTGTATGTCTATCTATCTATCTATCTTTATTGAAAGCTTCAGAAATTACCTTTGAGCACAACTGCTCATTTACAAAGGTACCATGTCAAATAAATAGTCACATCAGTCTTAGGTGCTATATTGTTTGGTATTTACATTAGTGACCTCCGTATTGGTGTGTCCAATAACATCTGCAGATTTGCAGATGACCCGAATCTTTTGGCCGAGGTTGACAATCCTGAGAAGATTTTACTTCTATGGAAGGACTTATGGGTTATTGAATTGTGGGCATGTAGCAATAAAATTACATGTAACTCAGAAAAATGTGCTGTTATTCATCTTGGAATAAAAAAATTTAATTTCCGACTACTATCGGAACAATTCAAAAAATTAATAATTCAAAATCAGAAAGAGATTTAGGAGTAATTATTAATGGCTCCTTCACTTCTACTGATCATTGCCGAAAAATTGCTCAGACTGGTAATAATATACTCTCAGCCATTAAAAGAACCTTTGTCAGTAGAAGTGAGTGTTGTTTACTGCCATTATTTAAGTCTTGTATTCTACCACATACAAATTACGCAGCTTCCTTCTGGGCATCTCAATATAATAGAGACCAAAAAATGGTACAAAGTATGCAAAGAAGGCAAACTAAATTGATACCTAGAGCCAAGCATTTGCCATATGAACAAAGACTACAGGCATTAGACTTACACGACCTCAAATTACGATGTGATTGTGGTGACATGTTACTGCTATATAACATCTTGAAGGACATTGCATTAATGGATTGTGCTAATATCAAAATTGCTCCAAAACCTAACAATCTAAGATGTTATAACAGACAAATCAAGATACCAAAGTCTTGCACTACAAAAAGACAGTTCTATTTTACAATAAGAGCTGCCTCTGTTTGGAATTCATTACCCAGCTCAGTGGTGAATAGGACTTCTTTTGTGTCATTTAAAGCTGAACTAGACAAACTTTTTGGGGCTAGTGTTTAATCTACCCTGCATGTGCAGGGAAGGTGGTCCCGATGGGCCTAGAGCCTCCTTCCACCTTTTATATACCAAGTAATACCAAGTTAAAAACATTACAAGTGCAATAAGCAGTTCCAGGTGAAATTTAAATGAGTCAGGATCAAAGTACTTAAGACAGAACAATTACATACATTTTTGAAAAAATCCATTTAGATTGTGGTATTAAAAGGCACAGGATGTGTACAGAGAGATGCCAAATAAAACAGTTTAATGGTTACAATTGCACTTTGCTGTAAGAACAGACTACAAAGATCTCTTAAGCTGATTAATCTTGAGATTCAACAATGTATCAGATAGTTTATTAAACCAGTTAGTGGCCCTGACAGCAAACGACTGCATGCTCAGCTGAGTATGCCAGAAAGGAGGCTTAAGAGCATTCCTGGCCATATTTCTGGTATTGTATTGCTGTATTGGTTGGCGATGGTGCGGAATCAATTTGTTAAAGCATGGGGTATTAGGCCCTTGAGCGCCTTTTTGGCTAGCAAACAGGTCTGGAGCTTTATTCTGCAGGGTAAACGTAACCAGTTAGTGAGTGTGTAAAGGGTACAACTATGAGTGAGATTATCTGCACCAAGCACAAAATGGCATGCCACATTACAGATCAGTTTTACTCTGTTTAGCACCACGTCACAGGCAGCTGCATAGACAAGGAGTCCATAATCTATTAGTGACAGAATGGAGCTGACTATGATAAGGTGTTGAGCATCCCCAGGGAGATTGTTCTGGTTATGGTACAGGGCACCCAGTGTTCTTTTAAATATGGTCACCAGATTGTCAACATTTATTTTATTTTTTTAATTTTATTTTAGTCTTTAGTAACCAGGCAAGGCCCACTAGGCACAAGTGCCTATTTTCAGGGGTGACCTGGGAGAACTGGGTGGTTAAGTGACTTGCTCAGAGTCACACAGTATGCAAGTGGAGGTTGTGAGACTCAAACCTAGATCTGGTCTGCTGGATGTACCAAGCTCATTCACAGCTCATTAGCTCATTAGTCTAACCTCTAGGCTATACTGCCAGCCCATGGGGGCAAATGATAAGGTGTCATCCAGAGTTACTGCAAGAAGGTATTTTCCTATCCAAGGTTTTGTACCTGGCCATTTCAGATGACAAAAGGTAGAACATTTCTCTTCTGTTGGATGCTAGAGAAGAGCATGGTCTTTGTTTTATTGTAACTGATTACCAATTTATTGTTAAAGAACCAGCTTTCTAGTGACCTGAAGTTACTTTGGAGAGTGGTGGTGAGGCTGTCAATGTCAGGGTTTTTGGAACAGATGACAGCATCACTGGCATACAGAAGTACATTTGCTGTCTGACAGGCATTGGGCAGTTGATTTATGAAGAGACTAAATAAGAGTTGAACCAAGTTGGAGCCCTACCCATTGCAATGACAAAGTTGCTGAAGGGCTGTATGCAAGCATGGGATGCGAGGCACCATGTAAGTGTGGTGCTTGTTGACTACTGACACGCATAGGGGCATTACCTTAATCTTCTGTAAAAGGTTTCACTGTGTAGCTATATCGTGTCTCTATTTCTGTAACATTGTTCAACTATGTAGCCATACTGTGCCACAACTTAAGTTACCTTCATATGTATTCACCTGTGTATATAATTGTATGCATGTGAGCCGTACTGTTCATTGTTCATTGTGTATGTAAAGTTGCCCTCCCAAAACCATCTTGCAAATGAGCTTGCTCAAATGTGTAAAGCCTAGTTGAATAAAAATTGAATTGAATTGAATTCGATCTTATTGATCATGAAATACTGCCAGGAAAGATAGAAAAATATGGCATCCTTAGCTACCTAATTAGATAGTTACATGACTTTTTGCAGGGAAGATCCCAATGAGTAGCAGTGGATGGTATGGCATCAAGCAAAAGTACCATTGGGGGGGTCCTCAAGGTAGGAAACTGTATCCCCATCTTTTTTTATTAATGATTAGAATACTGTTGGACTCTGTGTCAAGTACGTCAATGACACGATGGTCGTCAGTGTTTTTGGAGTGGAGACCCAGCAGCACTATGCAAGAAGATCTTGAAAGGAATGAATAATGGTCACTAAAGAACAAGATGGAAACCAATCTTGATAAAACCATGGAAATTCATTTTGAGAAGTGGACCAATCTGAAGGTGCCAACTTTGAGACTTGGTAATCAGGAGATGACTATAGTAGATAGGGCAAAGTTGTTAGATTTCTCCCTGCAGGGTAACTTCTCATGGAACCACAATGTGGAAAGCACTGTGAAAAAAAGCCAATGCTCATTGGCATGTTTTGATCACTCTGAGGAGGTCTAAGCCAATCAGCTATGCTCAGTTTTTTTATTTACTGTGATTATATTGGATTTGGAGTATGGCACGGTGGGACGGTATCGTGGATTAACAGTGGGAGAGTCTTCTGAGATTGGAAGATTACAAAAGAGAGCTATGGGGATTATCTTTGGGACTGATGAAAGTTATGACAATGCTTTAAGTAGTTGTAAGGTGGAGAGGTTAGATTTAAGATGAAAATGGTTGTTCAGGGAATGTTTCTCTGAAATTTCTGTACCAAAGTCATAGACTTCATTACTTTTTAAGACAGAAGGTAAACTTTGGCTATACCCTTAGAAACCACGAGGTATGGGAAAAACCCAGGGCTAGGATGAGAAAATATGAAACATCTATTTTTGTATGCTATTTAATATAAAGTGCATGCAGTGATATAATGCACCGTACTGGTAAAAATGTATTGCTGTAGGATTCGTAATTGCTGAGATTTGTATAAATGTAGTTGTATGTTTATAACCTGTTTAATTTTATCTTGTACATGGATTGAAGAAATATTGTTGTAATGTGCATCAACTGGTCCCTGTGATCACTTGCAGTTGTACATTTTAAATAAATTCAGATCAGTACATATAGTCATCATTAAACTTTAAAGCAGCTTCATTTGTATTGTGTTGCAAATCAATTGTTAGAACTCAGTAACGGTGAGTTTAAACTACGAATTTTAGTGATTTTCCAGTCAAGTACTCTAGGTAATGAACTTTCAGCCTTTTTCCAACAAATTGTTTCCTGGTATATTTTAAATTTAATAACATTTTTTACATTGCATTACTATATAAATTCAACCATTAAACAACTCAATTAAAATATAAAGAACAACCAAAAAAGAACTCATTAAACAATAAGTTAGAAACTCACTTTAATTAAAGTTTGATGTTGACTGTACAGTACTATTTGACTTATTGTTCTTTATATCCCAATCAGAATGAGTAGCCCGGTGTTTTATTTCTTTCTACTCCTGCCTCTGTCTCTCTGTCTCTGAAAAAAACATTTTTTTTCAGAGATCAAGAGGTGCCCCTGTTACAAGAATTATGGCTGCTTGATGTTCTCTAATGTGACCCATGATGTCAGCTCATGTCCTGTCTCTGGTTTCACTTACAGTGCCTCCTACTGAGGCCCTATTTCCAGAAATGACACTTTAAAACTTAAGCCACTCTGTCACTTCCAAGACACAGGGACTACAGGCCATTTGGCTTTCAGTATAAATTCACACTTTGAGACATTACACTTCTTAGCCAGTAATACTGTTTCTGAATAACAATTACACACATGTATGCCCTAATAAGTCTTCAATATTTATTTCCACTTTAGGTCACAAATAAATACAACTGAACCAATGAGACAGCAGAGTGCACATTGACTAATGCAATGATAATGGTATGTGTTGTTCTCTAAACCAAACAGTAGAATCAAACAGAAACAGCTAAATCTTCATAACAGTGAATTAATTTAAATCATTTCACAGTTTAAAATACATTGCATAAATTGGACACAATGACCCAACTCACAATATACCATTTGGCATCACTTATAAAGGGAAAGGACTTACATAACTCACCTGGGGCTCTGCCACTCATGAGTTATAGTCCTGCCCCTTCCTCCTGATAAGTGCCATACTGTGACTCAGGCCATTGCAATAGTCATACTATTTAATTTATTGCTATACATCAAGTATATATGTCAGTGAAAACACAAGACAGGTTGTATAGTTACCCTCCCATATACATACACCAAATGGTGTTGATTGGCACATTGAATAGCTGAGTATCCTCACAACTCTCCAAGGCATGTCTACAGCAGTGTATAACAACACATCCTTGGAGTGTATTATTACACTTATAAAATGGGTTTGTGATGGGGAACTAATGAAAGCAGACAAGAGGCAGAAAGGAGTTAAGCTAATGGAACTGTCTGCCCTGATGGTCAGATGGTTTCATTCCTACTTTCTGATCAGCACTAGTAAATCCAGGTAAACAATGTCTTATCCTTTCCCTTGCTCATCAGGTCTGGTGCCCCTTCAAGGGCTAAAGTTTTGGTCCCATCCTTCAGTTTTCTTAAGTAATCTCCCTTCAGTCTGTGTCTTCTCACATATCTACATGTGTTGTTCAGTAACCTTTGGCACCATCCAGAGGGTAGCAAAGCTCCAGTATAGCTGGTCTTAAGGATTCTAGATGACATCCCACTTAAGTTATACCCCCACTTCATGTATGTCAGTGTTTGGTTGGATCAGCACCTCAGCTTCTACACCCACGTTTGCTATATTAACAAAACAAAAAACAAAACCTCTGCCCTGAGCTAGACATGACTCCCCCAACAAACCCAACCTTCCATTCCTGGTCCGCTGCAGAATTTTCCTGAAGATGATTGTGTCAGTGGTTGACAATGTGGATGTGGCTTACAGTGCTACACCCAAGTCTGCCCTGGCCAGATTGGACCTCCTTTTTATTACTTCTGTTTTTCCCCATAATGTCCTACACCTTACTGATCACTGTTCCCCTTATATTGTTAACCTTTCTCTCTCACTCCACCGCCCCCCCATCCCTTAAGACCATCCTCTCTCTCCTGCTGCTTCTCGTTCCTGACTAAATACTGGCCAATCACCATTCCACCTTACATCTCCTCACACCCTCTATCCTATCATTATCACTCCTCTGATGATCAGTCTTTCAGTGTCCTATACTTTAAAACCACCACTGGTAAGTGTACATTTTCCGTCCATTTTCCACACTCAGTATAAACTGCATCTCCCTGTTCATCTCTCATCATCACCCTACTCTTTTAAACTGCTCCCTTTAGCTCATCTCTCTCCCCACCCAGCTCTTGAGCTAGCCACTCACACCCAGTTTGACTTAACTACTGGCCACCTCTGCACTCCACATACTGTTCTACTAATTTAATGAGTTATTAACAATTACCACTGTAAACTTTTGTATTTCTTTGTAAATACTGCATCTTGCATCATGCAATATATTGTGTTGTAAGTTACAATCATTACTTCATTGTTCATTGTATTCTCCCCCCAAGTACCCATGAAAATTACCTCCATATTAGTTTGCTTCTCCAAGTCAATACATTTTAAATAAATTAGTAGATACTATATAATAGTAATAGTATATAATAGTAGATACTAAATAAATAATAGAAATCTAATGACATCACCAACTTAAACATCTGTTAGAACTATACTACTGTACATTACGAACATACCATGCCAACATCCAAAATTTATTAGTAGAGGCTGCCTTATTACAGATGCTAAACTATGACTGATTTTTATGTTATTATTTTACATTTTACAAATCTTGATTTGCATACATGAGCTAAGACAAGGCATTATGGGAAACAGGATTTATATACTCATGCGATGAGCTGATGTAACTCATTCTTGTCTATGCTACACAAGGATTATCTGGGCCAGGTTGTAAAATAACCCAGTAGAATAATCAGCTCTTTGTCTATTTCTCTCACCTGAGTGTGGAAATAGCATCTCTACCATCTAAATCTCCATTCCCTAAAAAGTGTCCAACCTCTTAGAAATCAGTTATACTGTTGACATCTACTGCCCTGGGCATTCCTTTCAGTGTGAAACAGAGTAATTATAAACCTAATATTTTCTTGGTTTCAGAGTACCTCCAGTTGTTTCTGAAACTGATACCAAGCTGAACAAACCACTTGCATCTATCTCCTCTTACCCCCTCAGAATTGTGTATACTTGTTTGAGACCCCCCTCAATCTCCACTTTTCTGAAGTATATAGACTCAATCTGTCCTCCCGTATTCCTTCTTCACCCTGCCTCCAAAGCCCATGTTGATACCATTAACATTGCTGACCTTTGTTTCACTTTAGGTTCTTCAGTATATTGCCTATAACACAGTGACTGGAATGGAGTAAAGTATCCCAAGTACGGCCTCACCAATGCTTTGTACAATGCTAAAATTAAATCCACCAACTTTAAGCAGCAGTACAATGAAAAACATTTTTTTCTCCAGAAAACTAATTTCAGCTACAATTAATAACAATATTAGCATACCTTCCAAATCTACTTTTCTTGGAATCTCCTCTGCTGCACAGCATAAGTTTTTTATTTTCTTGATCCTAACTCTTACCAGCTCTATAATGGTATTTCTTATTTTTCCATCCGTTGTTTTGTCCCTGTTTCTCTCTGAGCAGTCCACCTTCTGAAGACAACCCTCAGCCCCGTCTCTCACTGTCCCAGGTCTTACCCCACTACTTACTGACCTTGGTGGGTAAGTGGGTGCCACAGGTGGTGGATTGGAGTCTGACAGGTCACTAGCTGTTGTCCTTGCACCCAAGGACCTTTTCTGAGTTAGTTTTCACCCCTGTCCCCTAGGTTGGGAATGTGTGCCATGGCGCAGGTGTATGGCATGAAGACACCATATTTACTCAAGTGCCTGCCCCCCTGAACCTCTAGGAAGTGGCTGCAGATACTATGCTATCTAGCTTCTGCTGGGTGGCAGGCAAGCAGAGGCTCACTGTGCCCCCCCCCGAAGGAGGAGGAGAGCCATCAGTGAATGCTCAGTTCTCCATCCCTGGCTGACCCCCAGTGATCATGGTCCATTCCCAAACCAGGAATGCTGGTGTGCTGGGTGGTGTAGCATTGACTGCCTCAGCCCACTGCACAACTTGTCCGACTTTATCATGGTATTTCTAAGCCAATGGGGAGGCCATCTTTTCTTCTTGAGTAAAAAAAAAACTAAATTAAAACATTTATAAAATACTCAACTGTGGGTGGAAAAGGTGCATTTTACCACCAAATAAAACTGTAAGATGCCTGGACTCTTTTGTAGTGGGGGAAAAAGTGGAATCAATTTTTTTGCACAATTGCGTTGCACTGTTGCTTTAACTGAGATACCCTTATGTGCTGTCAGTTTGCTTTTGTTTTACCACTGACTTGCCTTGTGTACCAGGTATTTGAAATATGTCTTCTAAAAATCCCATGTGTCTCTCCTGGTTATTCAGCTGTAGTGTAATTCCTATGAGGGTATGATCAGTATTATGAAGTATCACACCCGTGCATTGGCATGGTGATGCATCACGGAATATGCTGCAGTATAAAAAAATATGTAACTATGAGGCTCACATGGAAATATATATTTCAGTATCCCAATTATTGTTTTGAAAGCCACAGAGGGAACATTGTTGAAGTAACTAGTGATGATAAAAAGAAACATGTACCATTCCATTTATTATTATTTTAAAAGTTAAGTAGTAACCTAAGAAATAGAGTCAGCCACTCTCTCTAGCAAAACATAGAAAAGTATATTTTAAGTAGTAAAATGAAGTCATGTATTTTGTGGACAGGAAAGGAACTGTAGTGATGTCCCAGCCTGACCAGCTCTTTGTGGCATGAAGAGAGAGCTGGAAATTATATCACTCATATGATCAAAGATCCTGTTGAACTGTAAAGAAAACCCTGGATGTTGATTTTTGTAGTGCTCAGAAAAGCAGTCTAATGCTTTTCTTCACATTACAAGAGAGCCTGACAGAAAAATTAAAATACTGCATTCTAAAACTAAAAGGAAGAAGTTCTTTTTTGCTCAAGAGTGTCAGGAGTATGGAACAACGTGCCTAGACATGTGACTGAAAGCAAGGAGAACACAAGCTTTAAAGGGTGCATAGACAAGATAATATTAGAAGTGGAAAATGGAACTTCTGCTAATGCTGGCAGTCCTGATGGGCTTTTTGGCCTCTTTCTGTTTATAAACCCATGTATCAACCACAGTGTGAATGTGGTGGGAGCCACCTCAGCATAAGCAATCTGTGCTATCTGTTTCATTGCACACTGTTGGAACCAGTGAGACCATGACATCACCAAAACTCCCTTCTTCTTCACAAAATTGATGCCTTCCCATTTCTAATATCTAGGTATTTCTCTGTGTTTTACTAAAGAGTTTTGTTATGTCTAATCCAATGAATCAATTGCTGAATCACTGTAGTGAAATACAGGGACTGGTTCATATTTCCTACAACACAGGGAAGACTTGATGTGGGGTCATTACAGTTATATGGCAAAAGTTGGTAATGATAATAGCTTAAGGAAACTCTTATCTCTTTGTTTGAGTAACTGATCAGGAAAGTTGAAAGGGTCAAAGAAAGTCATGGCCATACAGTCAGCACTCAGATATCCGTTGCCTTCCGTTCTCAGGTCAGGTGACGGATATCTGAGAGAGACGGTTAAGTGGAAACCGGATGCTTCGGTCTGCAGTTTGATCTGTGGCTGCTTAGGTCTGTGGCTGCTTTGGTTTGTGACTGCCTTGGTCTGTGGTTTTCTGTACAGTACTCCAGTCAGTTATCTCAGAGTACACATTGAAATCCACATAAGAGACAATATGCAGGATGGGCGATGGAACCACACAATGCGAGAGATGGATAAACGAGAGTAAACAAACTGGGAAATAAAAAAATCATGCAGTCACAGATGGATACATGAGAGAAATGGATAAATGATAGTTGGATAAACAAGTGTAAACAAACTGGGAAATAAAAAAATCATGCAGTCAAAGACGAATACATGAGAGAAATGGATAAATGAGAGTCGGATAAACAAGTGCTGATGATTACCAATTTTTTGCAAGTAAATACAGGAAGTCTGACTGTGAGGTATAACTGGTGGGAGGTGAAAAGGAAGCAGGGTAATATGAAGTTGATGAAGCAGCTTTGGGTTGTCAATATTCCTATATCTCTCTCACACACACACACACGCACCTGTCTATATAAAAAGATTTATTTTCAGAAAGCAGTCTCCTCCTTAGACATCTTTTGTCAGTAGTAAAACTATGAGCTCCGATGTCTCTGAAGAGCATATGTTTTGACCCAGATATATAAAGAAGCTCTAGGTGCACAGTTGTTCAGCAGAGGTGAGATGTCATTGGCTGGTTATAGCAGTTCATAATTATTCTGCCGAGGTATAGATGATGTAGAACATGTGTTGTCTACACAAGAACATGATATGCCCCATGCAATATAAAACAAATGATGTCTACTGGTGGGAGTTTCTCCTCATAGAAAAGCATGATGCATCAGGTTTTGGGGCAGTCAAGTGGAATTCAGTGCACCGCATGAGACCCAAGTAAACTATGTTTAGTTTCCCGTCATGTTTTCTGTGCTCTACTTTGTTTGGATCTGTGTTTGTTGCCTTCACTTTGAAAATAAATAAAATTATTCATGTTAAAAAAAAACTATGCTTAGTTTCTAACCTCATTATCTCACATTTGTTACATTAAATTTCATTAGTCACTGTTTAACCTTATAATTCGAGAGTATCCAGGTGACATGTCATTCTGAATTTGAGTAGTAGTAGTAATAGTAGCGGTTTATTTATTTCTTAGGCCCAATCCCGCTGGCTCTGAGGACCTTACAAAAAATCAAAAACGGATAACAGCAGCACAAAAAATAACTTTCAGGTGCAATAATTCAAGAGTCAGTCAAGCAGGCCCATTTTAAAAAGATAACGTTTTAACCCCTGCTTAACACTATCAACAGAGGGGGCCTTCCGAAGTTCCCACAGCAGGTGGTTCTAGAAAACTGGAGCTTCCAGCACAATTGCCTGCTCCCCAGACAGCTTTAAATGAGATCTGGGAACCTTCAGGAGGCCCACCTCAGAATAGCGAGGAGAGAAGTCAGGAGTATATAGACAGAGGAGCTCTTTTTAGGTGACCTGGGCTCCTATCATGTAGGGCTTTCTATGTCATCAAACCTATTTTCAAGGAGATGTGCTACCTCACAGCTAGCCAGTCCAATGTCCTCAGAGCAGGAGAGATAGTCTCAGTGTGGGAAACTCTGGCAATCAGTTAAGCCACGGTGTTCTGCACCAGCTGTAAACAGTGCATCAAACCTCCAGATAGCTTGAGGGAAAGAGCATTACAATTGTCCAATCTGGATGTCACAAAGGTGTGCACCAGTGTCTACAGGTCCTGAGGGCTAAGAAAGGGCTTGATCCAGGTGATGTTCCTAAGATGAAAGGAACCATCATGGACCATAGCTGACGCCTGATGTTCTAGTGTCAACTTATGGTCCATGATGATGCCAAGATTCTTCACCCTGTCTCTGGCTGTAAGCTGAGTGGGGCCAAGATGTAATCCAGCCATCACCCCACCCAGCCCAGCCACCCTCCAGACGCCTGAGTCTACCAGTAGCACTTCTGTCTCATCCGGATTCATCCTGAGCCAGCTGAAGGCCATCCTGTCATTGATAACAGATAGGCAGCCATTTAGCACACCCACTACATTTTCTCTCCCCAATGACAAATGATAGGTGCAGCTGCGTATCATCTGCATAACAGTGAAACCGCAAACTGTGCATGCGAATTACCTCTCCCAGTGGCAGCATTTACACCACAAACAAAATGGGTGACAAAATTAAGCCCTAAGAGACTCCACAGGTCAGGGCAGCTGGGCAAGAGAGAAAATTCCTCTGTGCAACCTGCTGTACCCTACTGGAGAGGAAAGATTCGAACCACCTCAACACAGTACCACTGAGCCCCACCAGGTCCCTCAGTCAAGCTGTTAAGATCCCATTATCTAGGGTCTCAAACACTGGTGAGAGATTGAGAAGAACCAAGATGGAACATTTCCCTCTATCTCCTAGCCAGGAGAAGAGTGAGTGCAGCCTCTGTGCTATGGTACCCTCTGAATTCAGACTGAAATGGCTCATAGACAGAAAGCATCAAGGTGCATTTTCAGCTGCACTGCCACCACTCTCAATAACCTTCCCCAAAAAGGGAAGGTTAGAGATGGGTCCATAGTTTGCTAAGATATCTGGGTCCGATGAAGGTTTCTTGAGAAAAGGCCTCACAGCAGCCCTTTTCAAGGTTGTCAGAAACAAACCCTCCCCAACTGAACACCGGACAAACTCAGCAATCACCAGACCAATAGACTCCCACAGTCTAACAGCAGCTGAGAAGGTCCAGAATCCAATGAACAGAAGGTGGGATGCAGCTTTATGATCACCCAGAAAATCTCCTCAGCTGGTAAAGGGGTAACATTCCTTCCAGGCAGACCGAATGCCTCCATAAGTCACATACTATGCCAGGCTGGGCAATGACAGCTCACATGAAGAGAGCGAGGGGCAAACAGAGGATACCCTGTCAATGAAATGCTAAGCAACCTCCTGACATCCCTTGCATGTCAGGACTCCTCTGCTGTATAAGTAGGCCAGATGTAACAGACTGCCACAGTGTGGAAGAGCTGAACTGGTCTGTTTGCCCCTGTAGCAATCTGCCATGGCACCAATTGTGCCTTTCTCAGAGTGATTGACCCTGATACTCCTTCTAAAGAGCTCTTGGAGTTAGTTTATCCTCCAGTGATCCTGATCTACGCCACAAATACTCCGGCCTCTGCCCTTCGGCCTTCAACATTCTGAGCACCTCATTAAACAGGAGGAGCTCTGTCAGGAGACTCTCAGGCATACACAGAATGGTACAAGCAGGTTAAGAGCTGCCGTGATCACCATATTGCAAGCTTCCACTGCACTCTTGACCCCATCAGCACATACTTCCACAAGGCTTAAACAATTCCGTGCAAACATGAACCTACAAGGGACTGCATTTCTTAAAGGTACATTTTGAACTATCTCCACCGGGGGTGGGGGGTGGATTACCACGCCGAGGGGGGCCTGATCTGAAAATTCACAGCATGATGATCTCACCAACTGATCAGATCAACCTCAACATTAACTAACATGAGTCCCAGCAGGAAAACCAGGTCCAAGGTGTGGCCAAGTTGGTGAGTCACAGAGGTGGCAGCCTGTGTGAAGCCCAACAGTTACATCTGTTTGAGGAATTGCTGACTAGACAAAAGGGATTCATTGTTGGCCAAGACATTGAAGTCACCCAGCACAAGCCACCTAGGGTATTCCAACATCAGGCCAGGGACAAACTCCCCAAATTCATGTAGGAATCCACTCTTGCAACAAGGAGGATGGTAAACAAGAAGGATCCTGATCCCTACATCTGTAGCACCCTTAACGGCCACACATTCAAATGACCTGGTTTGACTCACTGGGTAGGCTGCAAGTCTCAGGCCAGATCTAAAACAGATGGCCACTCCCCCTTGCACTCCTGCCTAGGGCAGTGCTCCACTGCATAACCTCACAGAATGGCAGCGTCCAGCACAGAGCCAGACTCATTCCCCCAGTGAGGTCTCAGTGATGCACACCAGCTCCGCCACAGAATCCAGGACAAAATCTGCTATTATCACAGTCTTATTCCTGATGAACATACCATTACACAAAATTTACCTAAGGGGAGGAGCTGTGCAGTTGGGTTTGGCTACCATATGTCATAATGTTTCGGGAGCACTCGGGATAGGAATCAGGCAGGGAGCACCCCTATCCCAGTACCATTTTTAGCCGGAGTGGCTCCTTATCCTACTGATAATCCTTCCCTCCCTGTCTTCCACTCCAGAAGTAACATTTCATTAGCGACGCCATCTTCTTGCTATCCCTACCTCCACATAGGGGCGGAGAGCCACTGGGGGGAGCAGCTGAATGGTCAGACTCAACAAAGCTGCTCCGGAGAATAGGAGGTGTGGGTTTTATTGGCTCCCTCTAAAAACACCCTGACTTATAAACCAGCTAAAAATGTCCAAACCCCAAATTACCCCCTCAGCAAAACAAGTTCCTAAAACCCCTACAACTAACCAAACAGCATCCACTCTCCACACCCAACTCTCTCACGTTATAATCACACATCAAACACACATCCTGCCACCCCCCAATCATGCCAGACACACTAAATAAACAAAATATTTAAATAGAATAATAAAAACTGTAACACCCCCCCAATCCTAGGAGTTGAAGTAGCCACAGGACCACTAAAGTTTGAGTCAGAAAAGGTCCAAACAGTACAGCTGTTCCCAAGTACAGCTCCTCCTCAGCTCCCCGCCAATGACTTTCTGATCTTCTAGCCCCAGAGAAGAGTGTGCTATCTTCTCAGCCATGGACACTGACAATGGTCACACAAAAGAAGAGGCTGGGTGTTTTAAATGTGTACAGTGTGACCATGTAACGTTTCTATTAGTGGCACAAGTATGCATACTAATTGACAGGTGAGTTTGTTAAAATACTACAGTTTGCAGTACATTTCCATCCTTATTTTAGTTTACAATTTCTTTAGAGATACAGCAAAAAAAAAAAAAAAACTGCAATGCTAATGTTGTTGATGTGTTTGCTTGTTTTTAATTAATGTTTGTTTCTCAACCCATGAGGAACAGTCTGGTGCCATATGGATCCCCGGAGGACAAGGACACACTCTACTAAAAGAGGGTCTACAGTTTACACCGAACAACTGAACCAAACAAAATCATGCTCAATAGGCCATAATCAGCATTAGGTCCTGTCCGTACTTAGTCTTGTGAGTTGTGCAACCATGCCCAGTTCATTTGCAGTGTCAAACAGGAAATGTGCTACACTTAGATAATGATTAGTATATGTGAGAAAAGCTAGAAACAGTTCAAAACACGTTACTGAATGATAATGTCCTTTATTCCACTTCAGGATACACAGGTAACTCTGCCAAAGGAGGAAGCCAGCCCAGAGGCGGTAAGTATGTGCATGCTGTAAGGAGGTCGACATGGCACTAGTTGGAACAAATAAAACAGATACAGACAGCGGCATGTAACAGAGTCAGGTAAACATTGATATAACACCTATACAACACAGGTTCCAACATGAATGTTTTTTTTGGTTAACCTCCTGTACTTACTTAATGTAATAGCCACTTGCATGCACATATAGCACAGGAGGGTAAACCTCCTATACTTACTTAATGTAATAGCCTCTTGCATGCACATATAGCACAGGAGGGTAAACCGATTATACTTATTTAACATAATAGCCACTTGCATGCACATATAGCACAGAAGGATAAACCTCCTATATTTACTTAACATAATAGCCACTTGCATGTACATATAGGCTGCGCGACACATATCCCCGGCCAACCCTTCCACCCCTGATCTGCCTCCTTGAGCTTGGCCCCCTCCTGCCTTTGGATGTGACTCACATATCTGGAAAACCCTCCCAACCCTTTCTCCCCCGCTCTCCCTACCTTCCCTGCATCTTTCTCTTACCCCCTTTGCCACATACCCTCCTCTATCCCTTGTCACATACACACACCTCTCCTCCATCCCCCCACTCTTGTGCCCACCTGCCCCACCACTAAGACACCCTGCCCCCAGCTCCTCCCTTGCCTAAGCTGCTGTCTGATAAGGCTTCTTGACTTGAGGCTGCTCCCCTCCCCACCCCTCTCTGACCTGACCCCCCAGAGGGGGGTGCCTCCTGAACTCTGTGCTGCGTCTTGCTCCCCTCTGTCATCTTAGATGGTCAGCTGTTTAATCCCTGTTTTAATGGTAATTTGCAGTTGTATTTCTGTACCTCATGTATTTTATGTTTATTGTTGTTTTGGACTGTCTATGAACTGTTACATGACATGGAACCTTTGTAAAAGCCTTTGCTCAAAGATTGTTTTCCCAAACTCTAAATAAATAAAAAAGTATAGCATGGGGTAAACCTCCTATACTTACTTAACGTAATAGCCCCTTTCATGCACGTATAGTATAGGAGGGTAACCCTCCTGTACTTACTTAACGTAATAGCCCCTTGCATGCACGTATAGCATAGGAGGGTAAACCTCCTATACTTACTTAACCTAATAGCCACTTGCATGCACATATAGCACCAGAGGGTAAACCTCTTATACTTACTTAACGTAATAGCCACTTGCATGCACATATAGCACTGGAGGGTAACCCTCCTGTACTTACTTAACATAATAGCCCCTTGCATGCACGTATAGCATAGGAAGGTAAACCTCCTGTACTTACTTAATGTAGTAACCCTTTGCATGCACATATAGCACCGGAGGGTAAACCTCCTATAGTTACTTAGCCTAATAGCCACTTGCATGCACACAAAGCACTGGAGGGTAACCTCCTATACTTACTTAACGTAATAGCCCCTTGCATGCATATATAGCACCAGAGAGTAAACCTACTGTACTTACTTAACATAATAGCCCCTTGCATGCACTTATAGCACAGGAGGGTAAACCTATTATACTTACTTAACATAATAGCCAGTTGCATGCACATATAGCACACGAGGGTAAACCTCCTGTACTTACTTATTGTAATTGCCACTTGCATACACATATAGCACAGGAGGGTGTAAACGTGTGGGATAAAATGACACAGCAGCCAAGGATAAAGTGCATAAAAATGCACAAGTACATTTATCAATTTATTTTGGGATAAATATAAAATAATAAAATTACAGAAAGAAAAAATCAATGGTTAGTCAAACCAAAATAACTCAGACCTCTGCTACCGTCAGTAAAGTCTGTGGCTTTGCTTCAGCCAATACTAAATTCAATAACTCTCAGTGTGAAAACAGTACACTCCTACTAAGGTCTCTCACCTTCTTCAGTCAGCCTTCAACTGACCTAACTAGCTGATGTACCTCTAGTGGTGAGTCCTTTTATACTCCCTAGGTCTGACATCACCACTAGAGCCCCACCCACTTTTCCTTTCTCTCAGGAAAACAGACCTTTAACATGGTACATCATATCATTCACACACTTTGGGGGAAGGCATAGTCTCTACATACCACATAAACCTCATATAGGTAACACTCCATAATAATATAGGCATTCTATTCCTTCAGAATGCCTAATGAGCTTATAATGAGGCTAGGCCCCTCCCTTCAGCTGTGACATCAGTCCTTCAGGATGCCATAAATAGTGCCATTCTATGGGCGGCCAGTCCTATAGGAGAAGCACCAATTCAGCCGCCCCCCCCCCCACACAGGTAATATGCCTTTTTCCATATACAAGTCAATAAATACTTCTGCTTCAGGAATCTCCGAGTTGGGGAATGGGAGATTGAGGGCGCTGTCCTCATCTCCCTTCTCCTGCCAGCTCATGAGTCATGAGATTTGTAGCACAAAAAGCAGGAAATGGAGAGATATATTTTTTTACTTATTTCGGGATGCGTTATTCCAGCACATTTCCTTTTTAGAGCACTACTGATGTGCCCACATTTATTCTCTGTATAACAGCCCTTCTCTGGGCACTTCTCACAAGGGGAGAACCTTTCCCCACTGTTACAATGGCTGAAATGTCAGCTGTTGGGTTAATTTCATCTCGGCCCTTATCTCCTCTCTGCCCCTTTTCTTGTCTGGTGGCTAAAATACATTTATTTGAAGGCTGTTTCAGGGGCCATATCACTGCAGACACTACGGGTTTTTTAAGCTGCCTCTGCCCATAGTGTCTGCTTCAGTAGGATCCCTTGCCACATGGTACGGCATTTATTTGTTTACGGAGCACCATCCTGCCCTGAAACATGCTTTTCCTTTTCCCAAGCTACATCTTGTGGTAAACGCACTGCTTCAGAGCACCATCCTGGTCCAAACAGTGCACGGACCACATTCCGCTCCGAAAAGGGATTTTATTTCTAAGCCACATGGTGCGGTTGGTGCTGTACTTTGGAGCACCATCCTGCTCCAAACATTCCTGGAGCACCAGTCCAATATTGAGCTGCAACTTGCGGCAGTGCCAGAACAAGGTTTGGCACTGTAGGAGCGGTGCATCACACAGGGAGCCCCCTCCCTTTAGGGAACACATCAACTCTTCTGTGCCCTTTCCCTTCACTTAGGGTACAGCATATTTATTTGATTTATATTTTGTTTCTGAATACAGTGTGACTCACACTTATGAGCACTACCTCCCACGCGGGAGTAAGGCACGACTCGCGCCAGTAGTGCACAGCTTCGTTGGGAGGGGCAAGAATATAAGGGACAGTACAGAGCTATAAAGTGTACTGTCAGGTTGGCCATCCTGACAGTGAAGGAAGGAAAGAAATCAAGGAATGAAAATACTTAGGAGAATAGGACAGAGTGAAAAGAGAAAAGGGGGTTAAATATTTGCAAAGAAATATATTTGTAACAGGGGCATCCTATTACAGAGGGTAAACCTCCTATAATTACTTAACCTAATAGCCACTTGCATGCACTTATAGCACTGGAGGGTAAACCTCCTATGCTTACTTAACCTAATAGCCCCTTGTATGCACACATATAGCACAGGAGATAAACCTCCTATACTTACTTAATGTAATAGCCACTTGCATGTATGTATAGCACAGGAGGGTAGACCTCCTATACTTACTTAACCTAGTAGCCACTTGCATGCAGATATAGCACAGGAGGGTAAACCTCCTATACTTACTTAACCTAATAGCCCTTGCATGCACATATAGCACAGGAGGGTAAACCTCCTATACTTACTTAACGTAATAGCCACTTGCATGCACATATAGTACAGGAGGAGTATCCCCTTCTTCACAAGCAAAATTGGAGGATACAGGGGAAACTAGAGTTGTTCTTTTTTTAACAATGAACGTTAGATAACAGTGAAACTTGTAGCTTATGTACGGGTACCAGAGACAATGCAAATACGAACTGTGTGACTAAAAAAGGAAGCAAAAGTTGTTTTGTATGATGTATGTTCTGTGTTAATTAAAATGAAAGAAAAAAAATTGCAAAAAGAAAAACTATTTCTTTACTCAGGTCCCAGGATAGCACAGCTGAGATGCAGCATCTAGTCTTCAGTGGGCTCTGGCTTCTACCTGCTTCTGTGGCTGTCTTGACTGGAGCACTGGCAGGTTGTGACCATATACCATTAGCAAGGTGACTCAATTACAGTGCCACAATTAGGGTGACAGGAAAACGTTGTGAGTGACAGGGGCGATGTGGATTTCGCAGTGCCCTGCATTCACAACATTTTTGCTGCCCAAACTGTTCACTTTCCATCCACTCATGCCCAGACGTGGAGGTGATTATGCTTAGTGTAGGGGGTGCAGAGGGCAAACTACCTGTTCTTCACTACTATCCCTTGGCAGTAACATGTGTTGCGGTTGAATGTGGGGCTGCAGTTTTTGCGGGTGACACATTTCTGATGCTGTGATCGACAGTGACCAGATTCATGCCACACCAACATGAGTGGACCAGTTGTGACTTGGTTTCAACCTGTGATCTCCTAGTTCCCAAGCTGGTAGTTCCATGCTACCTCCTTGACTGGCTACTTGAGACACACTGACAGTAAAACTGGAATTTTAGCACTATTAGGGGCTTCGAAGGAATTAACACATGACAGGCTCTGGGTGTGCTGAGCATTAATCCACGCCTGGGGGAGTTGGAGTCACAAAGCAAAGCCGAGTGACTTCAGCCACCCAGGCATGGATTAATGCCCAGTGGTTCCATGTCATTTCACAACTGAATATCAGTGATTGCAGTTTCAGCTATGTTTTTACAGTGAATCGAATTTTGGTGACCAGTAACATCGGCGAGTCGCTATTCAGCACATACATTCAGATCTGCAACTGAAAATCCAGAGAGCATTTAAAATCATAGAAATAACTCACTCTTTATTTTATTACATGTCTCCCTTCAGATCTTTTCTCACAGCACTTCCAGCTCCTGCTTGCTGTACTCACATTTTTTCTGCTGCCATTCACTTCCAGTCCCACTCACTTCACGTGACATTCACAAGTACTGGAAAAAAAAACTCTGCATATATGTACTGTAAATAAAAATCAGACACACTAAATCACCTACATAGCCCTTCTACACCTGTAGGCAATCATCTACGTGTTATTGTGCTGCGACCTCCGAACCTCCCCTATTTCTAAAATAACATCCTCTGACTCGTTCATTGACTCAGGGAGATTCACTGACTAGTCATTCTCGCTGTAAATGTACTGTTGCTAGAATGCTACGGTCACTGTAATTGTACTTGCCGAGTTTGAATAACAGTAATTCACTCACTGTATTTGACTCGCTGACTTGATGTGCTAACATGCTCAGTAAACCCATACCCTGGAGTGGGTTAATCCTCTTATAACATGGGCAATGTTATGTTAGGGTTTTACCTAAAGAAATGGTAGAATAAAGCCCTGTGAACATGCAACTGTGGGTATATCAGGGATTAATCAATGGTCAGGTGACCTGTTTGGACGAATCAGAAGACTGTATTTTTGGAACCCATATTATAACAGCATTTTTTTCTAACTTAGTGTCACAGCGTGAGGGAATAAACTTTAGATAAGGTAAAGTCACAGGTTTAAAACACACCGTGATGTGATATTTATTTTTCAAAGGTTAGAAAACTAATAAATGAAAACAAAAGAAAAATTGCAAAGAAAATCACTACTTAACATCAGTAGTTTCTCACATAATACAGTCCTGGATCTTAGAGCTCCTAAGACCCTTTTCATCTGCATTCAACAGCTTGTCTACAGTAGCACCTCTCTCCTTCACTCTCAAGACTTAACTCTACTGGACTGCACTGAAGTGAACTTAATGAAAAGGTTTTATGACTTTTGGTGGGGTCACCTGACTGAGCCCGTCCTATTTACATGTCTGGACATGTTGTTTCAAAACAAAGGGGGAAGGGGTTGTTTCAGGGACTTTTTGGTTCAGTTAAAGGTACAGTGTATATATCCACAGATACTGACTTTCTATAGCTTTGATCCACAGTGACTAAGCACTTTTATAAAGCATACCACATTCTTCTGTTCAGCCTCATACATAGAATCTTATGCAGTAACAGGTTTATAGTGTGAATTTATGAAAATACCTTAAGGATTTCTTATAACTATACTAATCATAAAATTATTATTCTTTTATATGGCTTCTGTGTCCTTATTATTGTTTTATATGGCTTCTGAATCCTTCTTATTTAAAAAGGTTTTATTAACTGTATGTATTCCTATTTAAAATAGCCTTCATGTTTTTTGTACACAAAATGCACTTATGCACTTTACACAACATTTCCCCAGGTGTTTGACATCATTCCTGGGACTGGATGTATGGAAATGGAAAAAGAATGAAAGGAGAGAACTAGTAATAAGTTTAGTAGGGACAGTAAAGAGCTACGTTAGGTGGCCAACCTAGGGTAGGGGGGAAAAGAAGAAAAGCAAAGAGAAAAGTGTTGACTGTTCTGCAACAGACATTTTGGTAGCTAGGAAATAAGAAGACAGAAAAGTGGTCCCTCAGTCACAGCTGAGGGTGTAGCCTAACTCCACCACACTCAGATACACTTTAAACTACAGAAAACAGCAGAGAACTTACCATGCCAAGAAAAGATTCATGGCCAGAATAAGACAAGAGCATAGGGATTTCAAAGGACAGCAACTGCACTGACTACTACAGTATAACAACTGCAGGCTTTAGCACTAAAACATCATAGAATTCCAGGATGCCTTAGATGAGTCAGAATCAGACTTAAGTACCTTCATTTACATTTAAAGCCTGTTGAAATTAGGAGGATACAATCGAGGCAATCACTGTTCATGCCTACAAACTACACAGGTAAACAGAATAAAAGGCTGAGGGGACCTTCCCTTTAATGGGTGTAGTCCTGCATTTCTGTCACCTTATTCTCAAGCACATCCTTTGAATTTAGAATGTTTGGTTTGGAAAGGCACAATCAGTGGATGCTTATTTCCTGGTGTGACCCAAGAGTGCAGGGAGGTTAAGTTGCTTGCTTAGGGTCAAACAGGATGCCTATGGAGGTTGCTGGATTCAAAACCAGGTCTGCTGGGTTTCCAGATTCTGAGCTTGGTGCCTGACCTCTGTCCTTTACTGCAAATCTCCCTAATTTTAGTGGTCAGAATCAGGACATCTCCCTCATCTACTGGGTGTTGTCTTGGAAGCATAACCTTGCAGGTGTTCTGCACCTAACATAGAAACATAGAAACACAGACTTTGACGGCAGATAAGGACCACTTGGCCTACCCAGTCTGCCCATTTCCTTATTTATTGGATTAGCTGCAGATTCTAGTTAACCAACAGCCTACTTCCTGCAGCCCCCACTATAATTGCCTTATGTCTGTCCCATGCATGTTTGAATTCCCCCACTGTTTTAGACCCCACAACCTCTCCAGGAAGGTGGTTCTATATGTCCACCACTGTCTCCATGAAAAAGAATTTCCTCACATTACCCCTGAGCTGTCCCCCCTCTAACTTTAAATTGTACCCCCTTGTTCTTACATAGATGCATAGATACATAGACAGTGTCTGCAGATAAGGGCCTATGGCCCACCTAGTCTGCCTATTTGAGCTTGTAAGTTCAGTTTGTTTTCCTAGAAGTCTGTTTCCCCTTACCCCTGCCCTCTTGAATTCCTTTATGTCTATCCCATGCATTCTTAAATCCCGTGATTGTTTCAGCCCCCACCACTTCCTCTGGCAGGGTGTTCCACTTGTCCACCACCGTTCTGTGAAGAAATTCTTTCTCATGTTTCCTCTGAATCGTCCTCCCTCCAACTTCATCCCATGCCCTCTAGTCCTGAAACATCTTTTTCGCTTAAAAATAGTGTTTTCCTGCACCCTGTTCCTCCCTGTAAGATACTTGTATGTCTCTATCATATCCCCTCTCTCCCTCCTCTCCTTCAGGGAGTACATGTTCAGTTCCTTCAACCTGTCTTCATAGGACTTGTGATGCAATCCATGCACCATCTTTGTTGCCCTCCTCTGAACCTTCTCTACCCTGTCTATGTCCTTACGTAGGTATGGTCTCCAGAACTGTACACTGTACTCCAGGTGGGGCCTCACTAGTGTCTTGTATAACGGAATTATGACCTCCCTTTTCCTGCTGGTGATGCCCCTGCCTATACATCCCAGCATCCTATTTGCTTTACCTGATGCCTTGTCACACTGTTTCCCTACCTTGAGGTCATCAGAGATGACAACCCCAAGATCCCTTTCCTGCTTGGTGCATGCTATATCCTCACCCCCCAACTGATATATTGTGCCTGGGTTTTTGTGCCCCATATGCATTATCTTGCACTTCTTTGCATTGAATTTCAACTGCCAAACCCTTGACCATTCTTCAAGTTTCTGCAGGTCCCTTCTCATTCTGTCTACACCCTCTGGTGTGTCTACTCTGTTACAGAGCTTTGTGTCATCAGCGAACAGTGAAATTCTGCCTTCTAGATCCTGTGCAATGTCACTGATGAAGATGTTGAATAAGACCGTCCCAGCACTGATCCCTGTGGTACCCCACTGGTCACTCTTCCTCTGTGAAGTGACAGCCATTTACCACCACCCTCTGTGTCCTGCCACCCAGCCAGTTACCTACCCACCACACTACTGTCCTGCCCACCCATATTCCCCAGTTTGTGTAATAGTCTTCTATGTGGCACAGTGTCAAAGGCCTTGCTGAAGTCCAGATAGGCCATGTCCACTGCCCTCCCTGATCCACCTCCCTAGTCACCCAGTCAAAAAATTCAATGAGGTTGGTCTGACATGACCTCCCCCTGGTGAAACCATGCTGCCTTGGGTCCTGTAGTCCATTGACAACCAGATGTTCCACCAATCTCTCCTTCAGTAGTGCTTCCATGATCTTTCCCACTACCAAGGTGAGGCTGACTGGTCTGTAGTTCCCTGCTTCCTCTTTGTTCCCACTTTTGTATAAGGGGACTACATCTGCTGTCCTCCAGTCTTTGGGTACCTCCCCTGTTTCCAGTGATTGGCTGAACAGGATAGCCAGAGGTTCAGCCACCACCTCTCTTAGTTCTTTAAGGACCTGGGTGCACCCATCTGGCCCCATTGCTTTATCAGCTCTTATTACTTCCAGTTCCTTCAGGACCCTTTCTCGTAAAGGGACCTGTGTCCATTTCTGCACCATTCTCACCCCTTGTACTCCCTTCAGACCCATTACCTCCTCTTCCTTAGTAAAGACTGAGCAGAAATACCTGTTCAATATGTCAGCTTTATTGTTGTCATCCTCCACGCTCCCATCCTCCCCTTCAGTCTCACTATCCTCCCTTTGTTTTCTTTTTTTCACTTATGTACCTGTAAAATGTTTTGTCCCTTTACCCACTGATTTTGCAATGTGTTCTTCTGTCTGAGCTTTGGCTTCCCTTACTGACTTCCCTGCCTCCCTTTGTTTCTCCTGGTACTTCTCCCTATCCCCTTCTGCCTGTGTCTTTTTGTATTGCCTGAATGCAATCTTTTTGGCTTTCACTTTTTTTGCTACCTCTTTGGAAAACCATAATGGTCTCCTCTTCCTTTTCCTCTTGCTAACCTGCTTAATGCATAATTCTTGTTCTTATAATCCCCATTTAAATACTGCCCACTGTTCCTCAACCCCTGATTCCTGTCCCATTCCCCTTAATGCCTCTTTCAAGTATCTCCCCATTTTCCCAAAGTCTGCCCCCTAAAATCCAGGATACGTGTTTTTGTGTGGTTTGGTTCTGCTCTTTCTGTGATTTCAAACCACAATGACTGGTGGTCACTGTTACCCAGGTGCTCCCCCACTGTTACCCCCATCACACTGTCCCTGTTTGTGAGCACAAAGTCCAGTATTGCCTTCTGCCGAGTTGGTTCCATGACCAGTTGCTTGAGGAAGGCACCCTGAAGGGAGTCCAGGATAAATCTGCTCCTAGTTGATGCTGCTGCTGGGATGCTCCAGTCCACGTCTGGTATATTGAAGTCTCCAACCAGTACTACCTCACCCTTGTCTGCCATCCTTTGGATGGCTAGCATCAGCTCCCTATCTGTTTCTTCCTCCTGGGCTGGTGGTCTATAGACCACACCTGTGCGGATGGCTGGCCCCATTTTCCTTTCCAGCTTAACCCACAGTATCTCTCCCCATTTTGTTCCTCCTGGATCTGTGTGGCCCTTGTGTCATTTTTTACATACAGTGCCACTCCTCCTCCCTTCCTGCCTGCCCTGTCTCTTCTGAATATGTTGTAGCCAGGTATGCCATATCTCCCAGTCATGGTTATCATTACACCAGGTTTCAGTGATCGCCACAATGTCCAGGTCTGACTGTACCATGACAGCCTCCAGATCTTCCATCTTGTTGCTAAGGCTCCTGGCATTTGCACACATGGCTTTCCATGATTTGACCTCCCTAGACTGCTTCACTGTTCTACTCCAGCCCCTTCCTTGGTTGTCATTTATCCCTGGTTCTCCTTGCTGTTTGCCCTTCTGCTGAATTGTGCCCCTTTTCTGCTTATCCACCTTTTGGACACTAATCTCCATCTTTTGCACACTGCTTTGCAGAGATAGCCACTCCTCTGGTTCACTGGTTCACTGGTTCCACTACTAGCTGTGGGGGGGGTGAGCAAGTAGGTACCGTCCTTGCTGGCCTGCCACCCCCCTTTGCTAGTTTAAATGCTTGTCAATGTAGCATTTAAACTTATCATTGAGTGCTTGGATTCCCCCTCCAGGATGGATGCAGGCCGTCAGGCTTGAACAAACCTCCATCCCTCCAGGTGGGTCCCCAGTCACCAATGAATCCAAACCCTTCCTCACAGCACCAGTTCTTCAACCATGAGTTAAAGTTCCTGGTGCATGCACTCCTATGCTCTCCCTTGCCTCTCACAGGTAGTACTCTGAGAAAGTGACAGAAGTAGCTACTTGCTTGAGACCCTCCCAGTTTCCTAAACTCTTCCTGAACTTCCTTTGGCTCCCCCATTTGCCAAGTCATTAGTACCTAGGTGGATAATGACATCCAGCTCACCCTCCCATCTTGCCTTCCCAGTGATCCCCAGTATCTTCCTTCCATCCCTCCATGCCGTGGCACCTGGTAGGCACCTCACCTCCCTGTCCTCCCCCTCCTGTGTTCCTAGCTGGATCCCTCTTATGATGGAGTCCCCCACCAGGATTCGCTTCCTCCTCCTCTGGGGTCCACTGCTTTACCCACTGAGGTCACCTCCTTGCCTAACCTCCACATCCTTTCCTTCCACTTCCCTGGGTACCTCTATTTGGTTGTCCTCATTTGCCAGTGTGGCATATGAGTTCTTGAAGGAATAGGATCTGGGATGTGCCTCTGCCTGACTGCTCTAACCTCCCTGAGCCCACTGTCATCCAAGTGCTCCTCGTTCTCGGCATCCTTTGAGGCAGCTGCATTGGACTGGGTGGTCCCTGGATAGGGGTGATGGTACTCCTGACCCAGTTTACTTCCGCTCTGAGTCTGGCTACCTCATCCTGCAGTCCAGAGAGATGCATGCAGATAGGGCAGCACCTCAGTGTCCAGAAGGTCTGCCTGAATATGGCTGCCCCACAGCCACTGCATTGCACCACTCCCCACATTATACTGCAATTCCACTACTTCTCTGCTACTGCTCCTCCCCTTTCTTACCTCTACAATTCCCTTGAGCCTACCCCAGGCATTTTGGTAAACTCACCTTACACATCTCTTTTTCTGAAAGATGCTACCCTCCTGGACTTGGTTGATTCCTTGAGGTACTTAAAAGTTTCTATCATGTCCCCCATCCCTCCTTTCATCAAGGGTATACATATTAAGCTCTCTCAGTCTCTCTTCATATGGTTTCTGATGTAGACCCTCCACCATTTTAGTTGCCCTCCTCTGGACTGCTTCCATCCTGTCTATGTCCTTGCGTAGATGAGGTCTCCAAAACTGCACGCAGTACTCCAGATGGGGTCTCACCAACTGTCTGTACAGAGGAATAACCACTTCCCTTTTTCTACTTGTGATGCCCCTCCCTATGCATCCCAGCATCCCTGTGGCTCTCTTTACTGACCTCTCACATTGCTTACCCACCTTTAGGTCATCTAATATGACTACACCCAGATCCCGTTCCATTATTGTTGTTGTTAGTACCTCCCCTGCTATTGTGTACTCTTCTCCTGGGTTTTTGTTTCCCAGGCGCATTACTTTGCACTTCTTTGCATTGAATTTAAGTTGCAATATGCTTGACCTTTCCTCCAACCTTGCCAAGTCCCTTCTCATACTTTCTACCCTCCCTTGTGTATCAACTCTGTCACAGATCTTTGTGTCATCCGCAAAGAGGCATACCTTTCCTTCCAGACCCTCTGCAGTGTCACCTATGAAGATGTAAAAGAGGACTGGACCCAGTACTGAGCCCTGAGGTACGCCACTAGTAATCCCCCTTTCTTCAGAATGTGTTCCATTCACTATTACCTTCTGTGTCCTGTTGTGCAGCCAGTTTGCTACCCTGGCTACCACCCTGAAATCCACTGCCAGGTTGGCTAACTTGATTATTAATCTTTTGAGCTGGACTGTGTCAAATGCTTTGCTTAAGTCTAGGTAGGCCATATCCACAGCCTCTCCCTGGTCTATTACTTTGGTCACCCAGTCAAAGAAATCGATTAGATACATCTGACATGACCTTCCTGCTGTGAATCCATGCTGCTTTGGGTCCTATGCCCCGCTGGCCTATAGGTACTGAACAATTCTTTCTTTCAGAAGTGATTCCATCATTTTCCCCACCACTGAGGTCAAACTAACAGATCTATAGTTTCCTGCTTCTGCCTTGCTCCCACTTTTGTGAAGGGGAATCACATCTGCCCTCCTCCAGTCCTCAGGTACCACCCCATCCTCCCATGGTTTGTTAAAAAGTGTGGTCAGTGGTGTCACTAGGTCCTCCCTTAGTTTTTTTAGGATTCTAGGGTGAATCCCGTCAGGCCCCATTGCTTTGTCCACCTTGAGTTTTAGGTGTTCTTTCAGGACTCTTTCTTCTATAAATGGACTGGTACCAACCCCACTACCCAGAGTGCTTCTAATGTTTGGTTTAGGTAACTCCTCTTCTTCTTCTTTTGTGAATACTGAGCAAAAGTATTCATTCAGTATCTCTGCCTTTTCACTGTCTCCCTCTGCCCACCTCCCCTCTTCTTTATTAATCTTCACTATCCTCCTTAACCTTTCTATGCTCCTAATGTACCTATAAAGGTTTTATCCCCTTCTTAACTGAGTTGGCTATCTTTTCCTTGGTTTGGGCCTTTGCTTTTCTGACTGCCTTCCCCACTTCTTTCTGCTTTAATTGATACAGTTTCCTGTCGTGCTCCTTCTGTGATTTCTTATACTTTTTGAATGCAGTCTTTTTCTCCTTAACCTTCCCTGACACCTCTTTTGAGAACCATAGTGTTTTTTTATTCCACTTTGTTTTCTTTATTTGTTTCACACAAAAGCTTGTTGCCTTCATGATGGCAGTAGCTTCCAGTATCTTCCCCCTGCCCCGAGAAAGTCAGGCTTTATTATTTTCTTTCTTTATACAGAGGAGACCTTTGGGCAACAAGTATCCTATTTCAAGGATGACCAGTCACTACAAATACAGTACAAAAACAATACTTGCAACAGGCTTACAACCACTGAAGTCAGACAAAGTGCAGAGTACTTATACATTTAACTTGATCTTTTTTTTCACTCCTTCCTGGAGCTTTTCACAGCCCCACTCCTTTGGGCTGTCATGCCGACCTCCCGTACCTGCCAGGCAACATGCTGCTGCATATCGCCCATCAGGTGCTCACCGACCCACTGAGCTGTCAGGCACACCCTTGAACTACTGCTGGCTTGGGTTCATCAGGTGGGGGAGGAACAGGAACCATGCGCTGTGTGACCAGGTGGCATAAAGAAGCCTACCTGAGGCCATCATCTGGTGCTGCAGGCAGCTGTTTCTCCACTTTTCTGGGGCTCCCTCCACCTCCTACCTCCCTCTTCCATGTGGCCACAGCGGCATCCCTGGGGGTGGGGCCATTCAGCACTATGTGGTCATCCACACTGCCAAGAATGCCTCTGCCAAGTGGCCACCAGGACCCACTAGTGCAGCAACATGCAGCAGCCTACCTCCTGGGACACTCTGAGTTCCCTCCCTGTTGGCCTCCACTCCTGATTTGCAGGATTGGGGTGTGATCCCAGATTGCCAGCCTGCCAGAGCGAAGCCATCGCTTAGTGCCACAGAGCTGGCAACTTGATCATTTTTAAAAACCTGGACCTCACCAACATCCAAAGCTTTTCTGTCCTATAGGTTAGCAGCATAAACCAAAGTGGAAGGGTTGATATTTATATCTCCAAAAGGGTAGGTTTGACCCACTTGTGCCTTGACCCTAAACAGTGGAGGTTCCAGGAATTATGGGCAGGGTATAGAGGTCTCATAACTGGGTACATAGGCAACATTTTAATGTGAATTATTTTGGCAGCCATGCTTCTCTGCTGAATCATAGCTTGGGAGCAACAAATTTGTTTTACCGAGGCATGTGCCCCATGTAGCCCCTCTCAGGAGCCATCACTGACCTGAAAGCCAATCAGGCTGAGGCTCCAAGGTACATGTCAAAACTGAATATATTGAGAACTGGTGGGAAATATAGGGTAGGTTTTCAGAATCATAATACACAACGTACGAGAGAATTGTTTGCTGGGACTCCGAGCCATTTCTCAGGCTGAAATTGTTGGTACTCAGATATCTATTTTATTTTGTGAAATGTGTCTCTAGAAAGTGATTAATGGGAAACAGTCATGTACTATTCCCTGACTTATACTTTTAGTAGAAAGAAACATATTTATCTGACTTGGCACCTGCAAAGTCAACTTTACCTGGTTGAATCTGCCTTCTTCTCCACTTCAACGCCTTCTACTTGAGTCTTCTCAAGCTGTCACCAGGACTCTTCTGCAGCTGATGTCACCTATAGCAATCAGCTATGGGAGACTCAGGCGAAATGCTGATAAGAGTTTTTTAAAATCTCTGATTCACCAGGCAGTGGTCCCATGGTAATCCTGAGGCTACACATACAGATCATGCGACCTATCCTTAATCTCAGGATTACTACAGAGCTAGTGACCAGTGAATTGCAATTTTCAAAAGACCTTTCCAGCATTTGTCCTAACTGAATATCCCATGACTGATTCCCCCATACCCGACATCAACTGCAGGGGATTTAGGGATACTGCTCAACTGGGCTCACGTAGAAGATTTTGCAGCAGAGGAGAAGGCAAGCTCAACCAGATAAAGTTGATTCTCCAGGCAACACTGACAGATAACAATGTTTCTTTGTGCTAAAAGTGCAACTTGTGGACAGCCCCATACTATAGATGTGGGACTATTACATGAATTATCTCCCTTAACATCACTCTTCCAGCCAAGGAGAAATGATGGGGCATGGCAAATGAGATGTATCAGATTCAGGGGGCTAACATACACTGTGAGATTACACATGTTTTGATAATAAGTGCTTACTATGGGTGATATTTGTCACCCTAATGGTAATCAATTTGGTTCTGTAAGAAAACACTTTGGAACACAGCTAAACCTTCAGAAGATATTAGCATTGCTCAGATAGTATCCTAGAAACTAGGATACCAAGAGATACCTCCCATTTGGCCAGATAGTTGCTGTGGTAGGATAGCAGTGCAATCTAACCATGGATCCTACCCTCAAGGATCCAGTGCATGGATCCTACAAATGTTATGGAGCCTGTGGATCCTAGAAACAGATCCAGCTCGGATCCTAACAATGTGAACTAGGATCCCTGGATCTGAACTAGGATCCATCACTATCTGACCCTGGATCCTAACTATCTGACCTAGGATCCCTGGATCTGTCCTAGAATCCATCGCTATCTGACCTAGGATCCTTGGATCCTAACTAGGATCCATCACTATCTGACCCTGGATCCTACATTTGTCTTTGGTAGGATTTCTGATAGGATCCTAGGCAGGATGCCAGCACTGTCTGACAGAGGGTGGTAGGATCCACAAAAGCAGTATCTGAGCAAAATTAGAAGATTTGTGGAGCTAGAAATAACATGAGGACAGAAAACTGACTTAAAAAATAAACTTATGAACTCAGCAGGGAAAGATCTTTTTTTTTCCTTCTAAAGCCAGCATGTTAGAAATGTAAACTATCTTTAAATTTGTGCACCCAGCTATTGTGTTTGAAACAACATGTCAATAAAGATTAGTAATAAAAAGTATGCGCAGCAATTTCCTCAAATATGAATCAATTAGCTTATCTATGGGTACTATATCATGGTTCTAGTCATCAAGCTTCAGGCATATTTATATTTTTGAGCTCCTTGGTACAGACCCCATGTCATGCACAAGCACTCAACTTTCTGTGGGTGCTGCCCCTTCTCCACTTGATTCTGGCCATTCCACAGAGCTGTATAGCTGGCAGGCTGGAAAAGGGGCAATGTGGGGGGTGCCAGATGATAAGCGCTATTTCTGATGCCAAACATGCTTGGCAGTTGTTGGTGAAGGGGAAGGGGAAGTAGCATCATTTCATAAGAATCACAGGGGTTGCAAAACCTCCCCCACTCATCAGTTTTTAACTAATTAAATCCTAGGAAAACCTTGTTTTAGGGGTTCATAGGAGTTGCAAGAGACCTCATAGGGGTCTCATCTGCAACCCCTGGCTATCCCTAAGTGATGCCCCTGAGGGGGAAGAGGAGATGGATGTTTTAACAGGATAGTCCTTGTCACAACTCTATATGCCTCATCAGATCAGCATTTATTGACACCCTCTCCCCCCAAGAACAAAGCAAGATTGCTACTAGCCATAATGGCTGATCCCTAATGAAAACTGCAATTCACTAACCCAGCATAGCCAGGGAAATTACCAGCAGGAAGCCAGAGGCCATGCTACCACTGTACAGGTCACTAGTAAGACTGCACCTAGAGTACAGCATGCTGTATTGGTGCCCTTATCTTAAGAAAGATGTCAACTTGCTGGAGACAGTCCAGAGAAGGGCAACCAAGAGGATCCAGGGACAGCAGTATAAGGAGCTCAACATGGACTCCCTTGAGGACAGAAGGGAGGGGGGATAAGATCAAGACCTTCAAATATATTAAAGATATTAATAGGGTGAGGAGGGAGGGCCTCTTCTGTCTTAGGGAGAACAAGTCCACTAGGAGGCATAGCCTAAAGCTGGTAGGAGGAAGTGTCAAGAGAGAGAGAGAGATGAAAAGGCACTTCTTCAACTAGATACTGGTGGCCAAGTGGAGCAAGTTGCCAGAGGAGGAAATCTAAAGAAAAAACGCTCAGCACTCATAGAATCAGGTTCAAGCAGCAAAGTGCGGTAGTTTATTCAGTAAGGTGCCTGTTACACACCCTTAGCCCCAACTCTTCAACCCTAATCTGGGTCTCCATCAGGGGATATTAACAGGCACCTTACCGAATTAACTACTGCATTTTGCTGCTTGAACCTTTTTTCACACGTCCTGAGCATTTTTTCTTTGGAATTTATCACTAAGATGACTGCTTTCCTCACAGCACCGCCTTTACCTGAACATACCTTCTTCCTAGACTGCCAGAGGAGGAAGTCTCCCTGAAAACACTGGATAGATTCAAGAGAGAGTGGGACAGAATGAAGGGGAAAGTTGCTGGGGGGATGTGTACTGAGGGGGGGTTGGGGGGATTTGGAGAAGGGGGGCAGGTCCCACTATAGGCACAGGGAGGACCTGCACAATTGAGCAGACAAGCTAGACCATGAGGCCTTACTCTGTCGACATGTTCATATGTTTGTATGTCTGTAATCCTTACCATGGAAGGATGAGGCACAGAGCCAGGAATTAATCAACTTTAGTTTCAAAGAGCCTCCAACACAACAGGGATAACTTTGAAAAAATAAAACAAGGACACAGATTATCTCAGATTTCATATACTTACCTGGTTCTTGCACTCGATTACTTGTGTAACAAACAGAAGTAGGTTGATAAATACACATCATACCAAAACAGAAAATGGCTGACTCTTAGAAACAATCATATGGATTGGTTTAGCCTCTATACCATATCAATGTGGCCAGCCCCCACAGAGGACCACTGTTACTTATGAAATTGTCATAAAACAGGCTCTCTAGCACTTGGTCTTCATCTCTTCTGGTTGATTATCTACAGTGACATCATGGTCCTCTGCTTGTTATGTCACAATCGATTACTGTAGAAATGATTTTACTATCGGCAGTGAATTATGGTGTCATTTGTAGACACGCAGCAGAACAAAGACCAATTGTCACAGACCCTATTTTCATGCAAGTGCCTTTCATAATAAAGAAAAGGGAATGTGAACACAGAAAATATGAGTTATGGTATAAATCTGTTGAATTCTATCAAAGAATATTTGTATGTTTCCCGTGCAGTGTCAGATGGTGATGAAGAG
Organism: Neoceratodus forsteri; assembly: GCA_016271365.2. Taxonomy (NCBI): domain Eukaryota; kingdom Metazoa; phylum Chordata; order Ceratodontiformes; family Ceratodontidae; genus Neoceratodus; species Neoceratodus forsteri. Next base: position 62,194,525 of record JADMNL010000036.1, on the reverse strand, counting down.
TAATTTCCCTATGAGGTAATGGATGCCCCTCCACAGACGGTTATAACACACGATCCACTTCAGTTGCAGTGTGAGGGATCCACTTTGAAGCCAGACATGGCTTCCGTTTGAAAGCTCAGTGTTTGACATGGCCTCCCCCCCCAACCTTCACCACCACCACTGCCCTTCTTTGGGCATTAAGGGGGATCAGGGATAGGGCCTGCCACCAGCCTACAGGTCATGGCTGCACAACATCAGTCTGTTGGGCTGCACAGGACCACAATATGCAGTTTGCCTGTATGCTGGACCCAGTTCTGAATCTAAGTGTCATCATTGTGTTAGCTGCAAAACTTACATGCATGCACCCATTTCTTATGGGCAGGCTTGATTTCTAATAGGCTTTAACATTTTTTGATAAAGTGGCTCATTACTTATTTACTGTCACAGAATATGATCCTCTGTTGTTTACTGCCGAGTGATCATATGTATTGTGGCCATTGGATAACACAGAGCCGCAGTGCAGCACCTTTGAGTGAATAGCACCATATGCAGGAACTGTCTTGACAGAACATATTGTAAACCAAGAGACTGAAAGCAGCTAAATGGAAGGCAACAAGGAGGGAGAAACCACACAGATTTGGTGGCAGTAAAAAAATTAGAACAGTCCCTTGACAAACAAAACTCCTAACCAGTATCAGTGGATGTAATTAAAATGAAATCCAGGACATTTTAAGGTATATCAATCAATTAATTAATCAATTTTATTTGTATACTGGAGGGTATGTGAGCAAAAATGCCTGTTTTTACAAACGTCCAGTGGAGGAGTACAATAGATAAAGTAAATAAACATAACAGAGTCTAACAGTTACAACAAATTTACAAGAGTGTCAATCCACAACAAAACAAAATGACAATCAGTTTCAATAATGTTTACAGGAGAGACAGAAAATTTAGTAGTAATAATGTTTACATGAGAGACAAAGAGAAAACAGATGAGGAGAAAGGCAAGATACAAATAGGGCAGATCCCTAAACTGCTGAAGGTGGGGATAGTGCATGTTTTGCAGAGTTGGTAGCGTTTGGAGAGTCATTCAATAAATGCAAAAACCCAGGCTAGGAGAAATAGGTGGGGAGAGTGAAGGGCTGGGGTGATAGGTGGTCAGGTAAGGTAAGACTGGGTTTGGCGATGGGGGCAAAGAGGAAGGGGAGAAAGAGGGGCCATAGGGGAGGAAGGGGGTGACAGCTGGGTTTAGTAGGAGGGCTGGCCAGGGCAGCTGCAGTTAGATGATTTGAAAAAAATGATCCTTGAGGGAGGAGTAAAAGGAGTAAAATGGACCTGCAGGCCTGGATATCCGGGGGCATTTTATTAAAACATAGAAACCTAGAATTTGACGGCAGATAAGGACCGTTTGGTCCACCCAGTCTGCCCATTTCCCTACCTGATGGATAAGCTGCAGATCCTAGTTAACCAGCAGCCTACTTCTTCCTACCCCCCAACCCCTAGAATGGCCTTATGACTGTCCCATGCACGCTTGAATTCCACCGCTGTTTGTGACTCCACCACCTCCTCTGTTTGTACAACGTTGTGCCCTTGAAGAGACTGAGTTCTGAGTTTGCTTGGTCTGGTAAAAAGGGGTGTCAAAGACCATACTGAAGGCCCCTCTGGTAGACCGCCCTGAGGCTATGAATGGGAAAAGGGAGTTAATGCTGAACCGCAGCATTTTGAGATATATCTGTCTTGTGGAGGAAGAAAAGCATCTTTAGATGGAACCGCCACAAGAAAGATATATCTCAAAATGCTGTGGCCCAGTGCTAACTCCCTTTTCCCACTGAGGTTGTTAATATGGAGACTGTAGGAGAAGTGAGGGTCCAGGTAGAGACCTAGGTATTTGAATTCTGACACTTGTTCAGTGGGGTTACCAGAGCTGTCAAAGAGTGTAAGGCCGGTGATGGGTTTCCCTGGGGCTCTAGAAGATCATGAACTTGGTCTTCTTGGAATTGAGGACCATACCATTCCCAGAGAACCAAGAGTGCAACTTCCTGAAATCAGACTGCAAATTGTGAACAAAGCTAACACTGTTTTTATATTGCCCTTAGAGGAGTTCATTTCAGGTTTTTTGTTGCGGTGTGTGAATGGTATATCGAATGTACCAAATGGATATACCAGACTCAGTCTGAACACACACACACACACACACACACACACACAGAATCCTGAAAAAAAAAAAATAGTCTGCATGTTTTGAAAACCATTATGAAATAAGTACGAACATACGAATGTGCCAGCAGAAACAGACCATCTGGTCTATCTAAGTCTGCTTGAGTGTGCAACTAGCACCCCTAGTTTGCAACTGCCCCATCCCCCTTCCCCTTTGTCATCCCACTGCCACTCCCACCTTTCCCACCCTCACTCTCCTTTGTTCCCTGTCCCATGCTCCTGATTGGCCAAGAAGTACTTTCAGCTGGGTCGTTATCCCAGCACAACAGCCAGCTGAAAGTAATATATTTAAAAAATACATCAAATTTACTAAAAAGGATCCATTTCATAATGGTGGGCTAACAGCTTTTCTCGAGCAGTGGAAGCACTCAACCTCACCTCACGCTTCAACTCATCCAAGGTGGGCAGTTATCCCACCATAACGCACCCCCTGTCATGCCTTTATTGTCTACTTAACATACCAACAAGACAAAGTGAATGAAAATATTGCATTGCTACTTTCTAAAACATTAGTGACTTCCAAGACTTCATAAATGTGTATTGTATGTTTAATTCTAATATCTGTACCCTATACTATAAAAACTCAGACTGTCATTAGTCTTGTTATAAACACTGTTTTTAGTAGATATAAATTTTTAACAATATGTTTGACTGGACGGTATCCACCAATTTAATAGCAAATCAGGCTAGCAAAAATAGAAAAGGCAGTTATTGGTGAGTGCTATTAGAATTTTATGTCAATTAAAAGCAACTGTCACCTTGAATATGAAGGTTTAATCTATAAGATTAGCAGCTGTTTTCTAAATTGAATATATAATAAAGCCAAAGCACTCCCATTAAATGCAATAGGCATGGCATTAGCACTATGACCCAGACTGGGCCAGTTGCCTTGTGTTGGCACAGCTTCCAGCAAAACAGCTTGTACCATACCAGCAGACATATTTGTCAGGCCAGATGATAGTTAATAGTCTGATCTTGTGTTGAGAATGAAGTAAAGGAATATTTCCTCTAGGGGATTTTCACTGGAATCAACCCAATTCTGCCCTTCCAGCTTGCCAGCTGGCTTTAACATATTGATGGTGTAGCAGCAAGAACCAAGATGGCGCCTGAAGAGTTGTTTGTACTGTCCTGCCTCTGGCATGCTCATCTCTGCCTGATTCCAACGTGAGAAGTCTGTACGTGACTTAAATAGTTTCCCAGTGATTAATGCCCAAGTATCCATTTTCGTTAACTGTACATCCCTGGGGAAGTGCAGTCTGTAGTGTGGTTGTTGTTTAGAGGAACTGTAAGGCATAGCAGCACTCACCCGAAACCAACAGTACACTAAATACTGTTCCTTGCCCAAAAGCACATTTACATGTCGTAGCCTATGTGTACCGGGCTTTAAGGGCTTTGCATAAACTAGTCAATATAAATAAAAGAAACTAATGTGGACTTTAAATTTCTATTGCAATAAGGGGACATTACTGGCATAAAATTGTTCTCCCTTCTGTGGTCCCAACTGACCCTAAAGTGCACACTTTAACAATACTGTATTCTCAGTGACGATTTAGTTCTTATTATCTTGGCAAAATACTCCCTGATAGTCATTCTTCATTGAAGCAGCATATACCAATCAGGTGCAACCCTCCATAGTAAAACAATAGCTAAAAGGTTGCAGACTTGCCTCTGAGGCTGGAAGATTGGAAGGTTGTGGGTTCAAGCCCCACACTAGGTACTTGGGGTAAAATCCCAATACTGACACTGTAGTGCATCAAGAGACAGATGCTGCTCTCCTGAGGGGATATCTTTTGGATGAGACATTAAACCGAGGTCCCAGCTGCCTGTCCTGGTGCTTGTTCAGGTGGACGTTAAAGATCGCATGGCACTTCTTGAAAAGAGATGGGAAATTTTTCCCTTGTCCTGGCCAAATTTCCCCCATTCACTAAAAATCCCACCAACAGCTTAATCTGGTTCAATTTCAGTTAGTTACTATCAGTATCTCCCCTCTCCCCGAGACAAGGCTGAAAATAGGCGGAACTGCCTAACCTTCTTTTCCCAATCAACAAGAAATAAATAAACAAAAATAAACTGCAGAGACCTAATCGAATGCAAAAATAAAAAACAAAATGTGGGACTTGGTCGACACCTAACATGACTGATCTAAAATCTAATCTCTTGAAATTATTACCTAAATTATTTTTAGTCTAGTGCCACTAATCCAGTTGCCTTGGTTTGTACATTAGTATTTAAAGGATAAAGAACTCAAATATATTATGCGAACTAGTAAATATTGACTTTTTTTTGTTTGTAAACAATGAATACATCTAGATAACCTCTACTGTTATTTAACTTTAATTCTCAGGCAGGCTTTGCCCACCTGTATTTCAGAGCCTGCCATACTTTTTGACTGGAAGGTATTTGCTGGGTGTCTGTGTTTGTTTAAAAAAAATTTAGTTTAGCAAGTGATATTTTGTTTAGACACCCTATTCTGTATGGCGTTCAACTCCTTGCCTTTTAATAACACGTGTGCAAATATTAATACCCAAATCTGACCTCATAAAGAAAGAAAGGGCCATAATATAATTGTTGCACTGTCTCCTCCTCAAGGAACTGGTTTGTCTCATGCAGTCTAAAAAAAGCAAACCCTGCTGAAAGTACTGTATTGTTATAATTACACTGGTGATTTTTATAAGCCATCCATGAAATGACACTACAGCTGATCCGTTGTACAACACCGCAGGCATAGCAAATATTCTTCAGCTGGAAAGATGTGTGGCTAACATTTGCAACATTATTTTGCTAGCTCAGGGAGGGAGGGAGGAAGGGAGGGAGAGAGATTTTCACTTGTCAAGGATGCATTAGTGCTGTGAACTTATCATAAAACAAGTCACCATTACATCCTTTATTTTGATGGCTGTCTTGTCGATGCTGCTAGTGAAGGTCGGAAATACATTGCGAGATCAATGGTGCAGTTGTTAACTGCAATAAATTAATTTGAAACAGGTGTAATAAATGTCAATAATAACATGATTTTATTTGTACAATCTATTACTGCAAAATAAATTGCAGTTTCAAATAATGGCCATAAGAACTTCCTAATTTGCAGTGCTTAAAATTCAGCCACTGAAGAGGACTTGAATGCAAGAACTTTGCAAAATGGGCGAATGCCTGAGAAGATCATTATTTCCCTATGCTGTGTTACCTGGGTGTACTTGAATTTCCAGCCACGTCTAGTTGACCAAAATCCTATCAAGGCATACTGTGCCTCTTGCTAGCATTTAGCACAGCCCCAGAGACAAATCTATTTTAAAAGGTAGCCCGTGATGATAGCACTTACAGTATAAATGAGCGACTGTAGAAACAGCGACTCATTTATAGTGCTATCATGATCCGCTACCTTGCAAGGGTAGCGAAGGAATAGCGTACAGAGCTACCGGAAGGGGAGGGATGGGGAGCTGTATGGGAGGCATAGGAGGGAGGGTTAAGGAGAATAGCTGAGCCTGCTGCAACTGAGCCAGCCCTGTGGTGTGGTGGTGAGGGGGGCTGGCTATGGTGCAGTAGGCATTGGGTTCAGGACTTGCTGGGGGTAGTAGTTTTGCCGCTGTTTGCAGCTGTGCATTTATTTTTTTATTTTAATGAATTTTGCCCCCTCCTCATGTTGCACCCCTCCTGGAGCTGAGGAATCCTTAGTAAGGGAAATTAAGGGCAAAGCCCCATGAGGAGTGTGTGTGTGGGGTGCAGGCCCCCCACGGAAACATTTTAATGCACCAGAAGTTCATTTGCTGAGAAATGTATATTGCCAAAATGCTTTTCGGTGATATACATTCGCAATGATAGCAATCGCTGTTTTCAGATCGCTGTCATCACATAGAACCATTTTAAACTGGTTGAGGGAGAGTGCTTGCCTGTGTGTGTGTGTGTGTGTGTGTGTGTGTGTGTATTTTTAATTGGTCAGGGACCCACAGGAATGTCCTCTTAAAATGTATAGAAGTTCTTGCTCCACTGTCATATTTCTGAGCTAAAGATTATTAAATTGGAGAGTTCCACTTCACAGATGACAGTCTCTTGTCCTCCAGATCTGGAGATAAGCCCCCTCCCCCAAACAAACAGTTTAACCACTGACAGAGCTAAGTGACTTGCTCAAAAGATGGGATTCAAACCTGGTTCACGAGACCCACAGGTCTAGTGATCTAGGTTCAAATCCCATCTTTTGAGATTCAGATCTGGATCACTAGACTTATAGCTCTGCGCTAAGCCATTAATGATCAAAATGTGCCATAAAAGCAAATCTCAGTATAATTTTGTGACTCCTTGATCCAAGGAATTCAAATTAAATCAAACTGTTATACTCGGTTTCACATCAGCTACGTCAAGGCAACTCTAGTGTCTGAGAACATGCCATATAGCCTGCCCCAAGCTATGAAAAGCATCAGGCCTTCTCTAAACTACAGAAACAATCCAGGGTCTCACAGAAAAAATATCATACACTACTTTATGCACTGCTCTCAATAAAGTGAAATGCCTTTCCGTAAATGGCTAAGTATCCACTTCCAATCCTTTGGTTTGCCCCATCTCTTAACACAAAACCTCAAAACTCAAAAATGTCAAAAATTGGTGCAGTACATTGCCAGGCTTCTTTGAGCCTAATACATCAGGGCCTCTCTGTGGGACGCTGATGTCACCATTTGAGAAACATTGTTCCAAACTATACAATGCACATCCTTTCCAAAGGAAAACAAATAGCTATTTCTAATGTTTAAAAAGGTATCAGAAATATAACAGGTTAATGGCATAGTGCCCTCTGATCTGCCTCCTTATCTTCATATTTGCTAGATGTTATCATGAATGTGTGCTGCATGCTTCAGTGCAATCTAAACAAAAGACTAAAGTGAATAGAAATGCTAACTAAAGTGAAATAATAACTGACTGGATCAATCAGCATTGTTTTTCAGACACCTGGCCCTAGACAGTCCCACCCTGGTCCTGTTTGACCTCCACCACCTCTCAGATTAATAGAGAGGTAACAGGATGTCTGTTACACAAGTTTACCTGCACATGGTTCAGAACCAGTGGCTTTTATAGGTTGTTATACCTGTGCAAGTGAGAGTCTCTCATTTGTTCCCTAAGGCGTGGCTACCATAACTCAAGCTGCACAAACAGGATATTCTGGAATCTATTCTGGTTACAGTTTCCTGCTACACATACACCTCAGGATCCCAAATGAGGACAACAGTACTAACATGTCATATTTCGGATTTGTTTAGGTTGTTTGTTATCATGACACCTACACTTCTTTTTAAATATTTGCCACCGGTACTTAACATGTAAAGCAATCTAACCTTATTTACAGTTTGAGACATCAGTTGGCACGGCTTCATCAATATGTCATTGTTTTTATTGTCACCAATTGCCCATAACTGGAGTGCACTTAAAATGTCATTGATCTTGATATAATAGTGTCATAATATGACAGTAATAATTGTACTTTGTAGGGGAAGCCCATGTCCCAGGATTGATGGCTCTGGCATATGAATTATATTCTGTCCATCTGAATGATGAAGCGAGCGTTGGAGTCATTTAATAGATAACATAGATACATTTTCTATGGATTATCTTTTTTTGCCAGGGTCAGGTGATTTCATCGCCAAGACTGCTTGCTATTAATGGGAGCAGTTTGTTAGTAATTGAGCTTTCAGGCTGCTAGCCCTCCTAGTGTGAAGAAGACTTGAATAGTAGTGTGCTCAGGCCTCTTATTGCTGTGCACACATGTCCTTAATTCCAGTTATGTTCTAAAGCTACAGGCAGCCTAAATTAATCGAAGACTAACCATCGTGATTAGTCTACTAGACACTTCATTTAAACAGGCTTTCGCTACAGCCAACAACGGCTGCCTTTTGAAACATGGAAAATACTAGCATTAAAATTTAACATACACAGATATTGAAGTTTTTCTGTTCGTTAATTTGATAAAAGACTCTGCATGAAATCAGAGTATCCATTGACTTAAGTGTGTGAGACTTTGTTTTTACTTACAGTTACAAAATGTTTAGTTGAAGTTACTGTCGAATTTGAAGCTGAAAAACATGTGAGCTGAAACTCCCTTAAAGCTGAAACTGGAGACACTGCAAAATGAAGAATGCCACTGAGAGGAGAAAGTTTACTGGCAAGTTCACCTAGTGTTAAAATCTGCAGAGCAGCTAGTTGAGTTATGCTGCTTCTACAAGAACAATGAATTAAAACATAGAAGACTTGCATACCTCTCAACTGTGCCTGATTATGAGGGACAACCCCTCAAAATTGCTCTGTCCCTCATCTGTCCCTTATGAAAACAGTGCTGCCCATACAAAGAATGTGCTGTAAATTCAGAAGTTACAGCAGAAATTCATAATATAATAAGAAGGGTTGGCAGTACAGCCTAGAGGTTAGAATAAAAAGCTGTGAATGAGCTTAGTACATTATGTCCAGCAGACCTGGGTTTGATTCCCACAACCTCTACTTGCATAGTGTGCAACTCTGAGAAAGTCACTTAACCACCCCAAAGCTCCCGGGCATACCTCTCAACTGTACCACATTAGGAGGAACGTTCCTCATTTTGCTTCACAAAAGCTCCCTGTTCCACATTGTGAGGACTTGTTCCACATTCAATGTTAACATTTTAAAGCAAAAATCTGTCATAAATGATGCAAAAAATATATTATTCAATTAATAACAGACATTCTGAACATAAATGCCAACATTGTAACAGTGTTCTGAGCCTCCTAGGTAAAGATTTGATTAAGTGTTCCACATTTTGCTCATTTGTTCCACATTTTGAGAGGCAATGTTCCACATTTGGGGGACAAAGGGTTGAGAGGTATGCTCCCGGGTCACCCCTGAAAACAGGCACTTGTGCCTAGTGGGCCTTACCTGGTTAACAAAGAATTAAAAACAAAAGATGCTAAATCAAAAATAAGGTTTTTATGGTATACTGTATACAGAGTGACCATGATTGGGTAATTACAAAATGGGCAACTCAATCACAGCGCCTCTGTAAATGGCTACCTGGCAGGGGAGCAAGTGGATACTGGGTTGGGTGAGGTACGTAACAGGATGTATGCACGTATACATGTGTATGGGGGGAAGGTGAGGGAAAGTATGTGGGATGGGGTATGGCAGGCAGCTGCCAAACTGGACCGCTGCCGTGGTGGGGTGGGTGCTCGCTTGGGAGGTGCAGGGTACAGGGTTTGGGTCCAGTCTGGCATGGATATATTTTTTTACAAATTTTCACCCCCGCTGGAGTTGAGAATCTAAAAGTAGGTGCTGGGGTGCAACCCCTGGTGGGGTGCGGGGAATATCCTCCAGGCATTAAACAGAAAGCCCATAGGTTTCTTTCTTTCCTTGCTGCTAGTGTGCATCACCAAAATTAATTTTCGGTGATGTACACTTGCTGTAATGGCAATCACTATTCTGAGATCACCGTTATCACATAGAACCACTTTTTACAGAGAAACACAATGGTGTCCACAGAGTTCTAAGCTTGTAACTCTGTATGTGAGGATGTGTCCCTCATTATGAGAGTCAGTGTCCCTCATCGTCCCTCATTTTGAGTGCTGAGATCCCTCATTTCAGTGACAAAAGGTTGAGAGGTATGCAGCAGAGCGCTGTTAGTGTTTATTGTACTTTTTCCCTCTTCTCTGTAATCCCCCATTGCACCTGGAAAAGGGCTCAGTATGTCTCTCATTGTTCAGAAATTTTTAAATAAATAAATAAATAAATGTGACAGAGCCTGTAAGATAGACCGCTGTAAGGGAATACCCCATGTCTTCTGTTTATTTTCTGAATGTCAGCAGTCAAGCTTTGTACTACAAAAGAAGCAGCTGGGTCACTGCAGAGTGTGAAGGGAAGCTTCAGAGGGTGGCCAGTTGTGTTGCACAGATATGTTGGTAGTAGTAGTGGTAGAATATATGTAGTGCCACAGAATTCATTACTTTGGATGAATTTAATTCAAATACAGTTTTCCATAGTGCTTGGCTCTCCTCCCCACCTTGTGTGTCTGAAGCCCCTCCTATATGTGCAGCATGCAATATCATCAATGACATAACATCATATTTTAACCAATAACTGGCTTGGATTCTGCCACTGAAATGAATAACTCTTGCCGCAGGATAAACAAATGCTGCCATAGAAGCCTGGAAGCCCTGCTACAGATATAGGGCCTGAAGTGCTGCAGAGTCCTTGGGGCCCAGGTTATGGGTTGCTGCAAAATGTCCATTGAGCAAAACTGAAACTGCTTAAAACAGAATCCTGTTTAAGCACTAAAGAAAGACTTGCAGTACTGTGTCTGAGTGCAATTATGAACTGATGTAACCACTGAAAGGGGGGATGTTTAACGCTGTTTTGCAGCACTGATTAGGGTGCCAGAGGAAGAGTGAGAGCAGCTGGGTAAGGGTCTGAAGGCAAAAGCAAAGGGAGCCAAGGGGGGGACATCTAGACAAGGAAACGGAGGATGCATTAGCAAGATGGTAGATAAGGGGGAGGTACTGCTGATGGGGGACTTCAGTCTAGCAGGTATTGATTGGAGCCTCTAGACTGTGGCCTTGGCCAAAAGCAGGGTCATCCTAGACTCCCTGCAGGGGGTGTTTCTGAGGCAACTAGTCAAGGAACCCATTTGTGATGAGGCAATACCAGACCTGGTGCTTACAAACAGAGACAGTGTTGCATACATCAGGGTGGGATGCCACTTGGGGACCAGTGATCACCAGACAGTGTGATTTAACATTAGAATAGCTGCAGAGGTGAACAATACAAGGATAAGGATCCTGGACTTCAAGAGGGCAAATAAAAAAAATGGGTGAATGCCTCAGAGACACTCTGGCGGGGGGAGGGGATTACCCTTATGGGGGTGAAGGAACAGTGGGCCAGATTAAGGGATAGAATGGTGAAGGCAATAAACCCCTGTGGAACTGAGGTGAGAAAAAGAAGAAGGAAAAAGAGATCAATATGGTTCTACAAGAAGTGGTGGCAAGGTAAGGGCAAGACGGACAGCATTGAGGAGATACAAGAAGATGCAGAGGGAAGAGAATAGAGAGATGTACCAGCAAAAATAAAGAGAAGATGGTGAGGGACACTAAGACACCAACTAAGGAAAGAATAGCCAGGGGACAAGACCTTTTTTAGGTACATAAGTGAAAAAAGAAAGATAAATGGAGGAATTGTGAGGCTGACGACTGCAGAAGGAGACTGTACAGAGGATGATTAGGAAAAGCCGATGTGAACAAATACTTCTGTCTTCATAGTTGAAGGGGAAGGAGATGGGTCACATATAGATTACAGAAGCACTAGAGGGAGGGAAGCAGGCACAAGTCCATTTGAAAAGGAAAGAGTCCGGAAAGGACTTGTGAATCTGAGAGTGGACAAGTCTCTGGGGCCAGATAACACACATCTAAGGGTAGTAAAGGAGCTCAAGAAGGCACGTTCAATAACTCACTAGACACAATGGTTATCCCAGAGGACTGGAGAGGGGTGGATGTAGTCCCACTCCATAGGAGTGGCAGCACAGAAGAGGCTGGCAACTGCAGGCTGGCAGTCTGACACCAGTAGTGGGGAAACTAATGGAGTCACTTGTAAAGGAAAGACTGGTAGATTACTATGCATCCAGCAGGTTACAGGATCCAAGGCAGCATGGATTCACAGGAGGGAGAGCATGTCACCTGATAAGATTTCTTTGACTGGGTGACCAGAGAAATAGATCAGGAGGGAGTAGTGGACATGGCCTACTTAGACTTAAGTAAGGCCTTCAGCACCATGCCATATAGTAGGCTCATCAAAAAAAAAAAAAAAAGGAAAAACTGGGAAGCTTGGGGGTGGGAACCAAAGTGGTACACTGGGTATGTAATTGACTGACAGATATGCGACAGAGGGTGGTGGTTAATGGCACTCACTTGGGGGAGGAGGGAGTAGCCAGTGGGGCTCCTAAGGGCTCAGTACTGGGTCCAGTCCTCTTTAATGTCTTTATAAGTGACATAGCAGAAGAAATGGAAGGGAAGGTGTGCCTCTTTGCAGATGACACAAAGATCTGCAATAGGGTGGACACTCTAGAGGGGGTGGAGAGAATGAATGGAGGCCTGAAATGCTTGAGGAATGGTCAAGGGTACAGCAGCTGAATATCAATGCAAAAAGTGCTAAATTGTACACTCCAGGCACAAACTCCCACAGGCAGAGTCCAGAATGGGGGGATATTGATGGTCCCTAAACAGGAAAAGGACCTGGGGTAATCATAATGGATGATCTCAAGGTGGCAAGGCAATGCAGCAAAGTAGTTGGGGAAGCCAGTAGGATGCTTGGGTGCACAGGGTGGGATATCACCAGCAGAAAGAGGAAAGTGGTGTGGCCACTGTATCAGTCATTGGTGAGTCCACACCTGGAGTACTGTGTCCAGTTCTGGAGACCACACTTCAGAAAGGACATAGTCAGAGTAGATGCCATCCAAAGAAAGGCAACAAAAATGATGTAGGGGCTGCACCAAATGTCCTATGAGGAGAGACTAAGGGATCTGGGGATCTAAACATGTACACCCTGGAAAGGAGGAGGGGGGGACATGACAGAGACCTTTAAATACCTCATGGGGTTGAATTGGGTACAGGAAGGAAACATTTTTCAGAAAAGAAGGTGTATAGGAACTGGGGGCATGCAATGACGCTGGAAGGGAAAGTTTAGGAGGAATGTAAGTATTTCTTCACTGAGAGGGAGGTGGATGCTTGGAACAGTCTTCCAGTGGGGGTAGTTAGGGCAAAAACAGTGGTGGGCTTCAAGCATGTGTGGGTTAGATATAAAGGAAAACTGGTATCAAAGAGTGTGGGGGGGGGCATGGCCGGAGACCTGGTAGGGTCTGCAGTAGCAGAATAGCCAGGGAAAAAGAGGGGCAGACTAAGTGAGCTAAGTGGTCCTTATCTGCTGACAAATTCTACGTTTCTATGTTCAGGGTCCTGAACTCCAACAAGACTTCTCACACACACACCCCGCATTCACCCGTCCTTCCAAATTAAACCCATACCTCTCAATAGGCCTTGATTTGTTCCTCAGCCCCTACTAAAACTGATGCTGTCAGACTCAGAAGACACAAATATCAAACCCAGCATTGTTCTCAAACAAAATTTTTCAGTGCTGAACATAATCAACCTATTTTAACAGCTTCTCAAACTGATATTTTCATTTTTACGGTGATATATCTGATTTTGGTTTCTTGTTACACATTTTATTTTAAACCTCATCCCTGATTCGTAAGCTGAGGTTTGAGAGATATGATTAAACTAGTTTGTGTTTCAGGCTGACTAAAATTCAGTTTACAATATTATTTTTTTGTTTTGCACTACAATTACGAGGTGACTAACTGACGTATGCATATCTTGTAACTACTGGTGGAAATAACTATAGGTAAGAGCCACATGGTAATAATGTGAACGACGTCTAAACAGTAAAGAAATCATACTCCATTCCAAACAGCTGCAGCAGCAGCTGCAAAACGTGCTCTCAAATGGTGTAAACATTTATTTTGTAAGCCCACGGCATGCTTTGAAGCACTCAATATTATCCTGAAAAAACACGTGGATGTACTTCATTTGACATTAGATAATTCAGTATGCTTTTTTTTTCTGGCTTCATCAAACCAGTCATGTGTCGGTCCTGTTCCCTGCACCCACCTCCCCATCATCACCCACCTATCTACCCCAACTCCCTGGCACCCTGTCTTGCCCCCAATGGACCCTACCCCAATGGAGACTCGATCAGTACTAGGGAATGTGGAATTTACGGTCAGTGGTGTGAGGCTGTGGTGCAGGACAGACATCCTGGTGCATGGTTGGATCGTTTTTCCAGTTTGTGCCCCAGGGAGGTGTGACGTGCAATGACATGATGGCGTATACACCGCATGCCTGGCATACCTCCGGATACTGCCTAGCTTCAGCTATCAGATCCCTTGCCTCCACCAGGGGCCAGTCAAACTCCAGCAGCTTTCTCCTCCACCCACAGGAGGAGGAGGAGATCAGTCTGTGGGACACTCAATCCTCCTCCCCTGGCCAGCCCTCCAATGACCCGAGCTCATCACTGAACCCAGGTTGCTGGCATCGCAAGCGGAAGCCCTACTGCTGCGCCAACAGACTGGCTCATTTGACTTTACACTATAATATTCCACTAAGGGCATCTCATTTCTTCAGATGATTTTCATCCTGATAGTCGGCGTCAGCCTCAGATTTTACCAGTTTGTTAACCTATGGCACACCTAATAGGAGGAGCAAGCAGGGTATTTAAACTGGAGGTAAGTCATTTACCTGCTGCCATTATTTAATTTGGCTACATTCAATACCCAACTTACAGTTGAATGTCTGCCTCTCTCTACAGTTAAACTATTGTGGGATGAAAGAATTCTTTTATTATTGTGTGTGGTAGGTTCTGCCCCCACCACACTTACCGTTTTGTGTTTTTGTTGTGCATTGATGGTAATGTATTTTTTGTAATGACAAACTGTCTACCACAGATGCCATGGGTTACCAGGATGGTTTCTATGGGTTGCAGGTCAGGTGCCGACTCATGTGCTTATCCACGGGAATGCACTGGGATGGCTGGAGTTAGGAGGTCAGACAGTTAACCAGGACCCAGTCCATATAGGGCCTTATAGGTGAGCAATAACAATCTAATCTAAATAAACTGGCAAATGTATGGTAGTGAGAAGCACCCATACAAGCAGAAAAGCACCAGGACTACAGGATATCAGTGTCAGTGGCTCAGTAGGTAGCACACTCGCCTCTGAGGCTGGGAAATCAGAGGGCTGTGGGTTCAGTTCCCACATCTGGCACTTGGGTTAACATCCCAGTACTGACACTGTAGTACAGCATGAGAGGGGTGCTGCACTTCTGAGGTGCCGTCCTTCGGATGAGACGTTAAACCGAGGTCCCATCTGCCTGGATTGGTGGTAGTTCAGGTGGATGTTAAAGCTCTCATGGCACTTATCGAAAAAAGCAGGGGAATTTCCCCGGTGTCCTGGCCAAATTTCCCTCATTCACTAAAAATACCACCAACAGCTTAATCTGGTTCAAGGTCAGTTGGCATTCATCTGTATCCCCTCCCCCGGTTGTGCCTAAAAATAGGCAGGATTTGCCTAGTGCACTTACCCGGTCAACAAAAACTAAATAAAAAAATATGTAGATAAGTCCTTTAATGAAAGTGCACAATGCACCCACACAAGATGAGCGTAAATATGGCAAATCAAAACAACTAACATTTCCCCTGACTCCTGCCAGGCATCATCAGAGTCGATCTAGCTAATAACACCATAGTGCCCCTATCTCTCTATATATAGTGGTAGCACACAGCATGTGATAACAATCAACCAATCATATACATGCTACAATCAATTTAAAAAGAGGATCAAACTTTACCAGTTCACTTACTATTAAGAACCTCATTTAAAGTGTTTATTTCATAACATACTGTATTCAAATATCATGGCGAGTGCACCACTGCCGCTGCCAGGGAATATATATATAAGTCATTACTATCACCCAACCCCCAATTGTTTCCTTGGTGGACTTAATTGTATATAGATCCCTAGTGACAATGTGCAACAACCCAGGCACTAAATCTTAACAGTATTCATTTCAGGAACAGTACGCTTGGGTGCAGAGATCATAAATATTATTGCCTCTATTAACACCTATATTTATTGAGAAACGCAGCCAGATCTATGTTTTCATTCATACCTAAGTTTCTGGCTCCCAAGTCAAACATCCAGAAGCTGCATTTGTATACACTGTGATGTACTGTTTCAAAATAATTTATGACAGGAGTGAAAAGGCTTACAACAAAGGGTGAGAAGACCTTAACAGGAAGGGTGGGTGCACAATGAATAGGAACAGGTCCATAGCTGTGAGGAGATGATTTGCAGAAAGTGCTAAGATATTCGTGAGAGAGGCTGAATGGATGCCTTGAAGTGTTGCTTTGAAAGGTATCCTAACAAAAACGCAGGATAGTAAAAACCCGGGGCCCAATTCCCAAAGGAGTTGGAATGCCACAAGGTCCTGGTGTGCCAAACAGCTGGCACATGGGGCTTTCGGCACTCCCTGGCTGGCATTTGGGATTCTCGATCCTGTACTCCACATGCCAGCTTTTGCTGGTCTAACTTTGCATCAGTCACGGGACCTTTTTACAGGGTTTGTGCCAAATATGTGATGCAAGTCATTATAAAAAGGGTAAAGTGTTTCAAATGTGCGCGACCTATAGGGGGTGTCACAGAAACAAAAAAAACATGTTTGTAAAGTACGTACAGTATTAAAGTATTAAAGCATGGGCTGGCAGTATAACCTAGAGGTTACAGTAATGAGCTGTGAACGAGCTTGGTACATCCAGCAGACCAGACCTTGGTTTGATTCTCGCAACCTCCACTTGCATACTGTGTGGCTCTGAGCAAGTCACTTAACCGCCCAGTGCTCCCAGGTCGCCCCTGAAAACAGGCACTTGTGCCTAGTGGGCCTTACCCGATTACCAAAGACTGAAATAAAAATAATGTTTTCTACAGTGTGTACTAAATCCAATGTCCTGACTGAGCCTGTTACAGTTTGAATTAAATTGTTTGATATATTTTAATTCCCATGTCCTTCTCTGCTGTGTGTTTTTGAAGTTGCCTGTATTAGGGCAGACAGAGATGTGTGAGACTGAGAAAACTTCGCTTCAAAAAAGCTTTGCGAAGTTTGGTCAACTTTGCAAAGTTCGAAGTGTCGACTTTGCAACCTTTTTTGGGTTCCACATCACCGGTGTGACAGAAATCTGTTGACCGCCTTTACAGCGACTGGCACTATGTCGACCACAATTGCAGTCGGCATTGTGCCACCAGGGAAATAGTGTGCTTTAAGCAGGGGGCTGTGCTGTCCACACCCTTCGGATTTTAATATAATCAACTCCAAGTCAGAGTTGTTTCAGGGAGGAGGCACAAGACCTAGAGAAGCCATGCTGGGGTCCCACATGACCATTACAGTGAGCTGCGGTTGTTGGTGCTGTAATGGTCTTCATGGTAAATGAGTTGCTATCGCAACAGTATATGCCTTTTTTTGTCAGGTAACGTTTCACTTTTTCATGCAAGGTTGATGGGGAAAACAGTGCAACTTCACTTGAAAAAACATTGTAAAGTCAGCAAAGCCGAAGTTGATGATGGTATTAGGAACTTCGTGAAGCTTCGCAGAGTTGAAGTTTCACAACTTCGTGGCAACTTCGCTGATGAAGTGTAACTTCATTGCATCTCTACAGACAGGTCAGAGAGGGAATGGTCTGGTTGGGAAAAATGTCTTAGTGGTCTGCTGATAATCTGGTTTACTACTGTGTGTCGGTGGTGGTTGATCCTGGTTTGTAGTGGTTGCTTTGTTTCCCTTATATAGCATCATCCATTTGTGCACTTTTTGAACTGAATTAGGTAAACCACATTGCTTGATTGACATGTGTGGGATCCATTTATTTGTATTGTGCTGTTCTGGCCTGTTTTGATGGTGGTCTGTGTGCATATGTGGGTGCAGGTCTTACATCTTGCATTGTTGTTTGGCGTTGTTCCTCTCATTCTACCATTATTTTGACCTGCTGGGAGTTTGCTACAAATTATTACGATAGAAAGCTTAAAGGGCTGCTTGTAGGCAATGACAGGTGGTTCAGGTAAAATGTCTTGAAGTCTTTCATTTTCACTCAGCAGGGGTTGTACTTATTTAATAATTTGCTGAAGGGGTGTTAGCATGGGGCTGTAAGAAGCAACTAGGGGTGTGTGATCAATTAGATTTTTTACCTGTAGTCCAGAACATTTTTTGGATCTGGTACTACAGGTGCTCAAAGGTTAAAGGGCATGAGGTAGGAAACATATATAAAATTAGTGGCTGATGGATCTGCACTATTAAGAATAGTTCTTTCTTTGCCAAACTTTTAGTAATGGTCATAGGACCCCTGAAGTTTGGTTCAGAATCTTGCTCTGAAAAGCAATGAGTCTAACAACACAGCATTCTTTTAAGACTAAACTTTATTCTTACCATTCCGTTACTTCTGTACAAAAAAAGTAATTTTCCAGGTATGTGACCACTGCAGTAATTGTGTGTTAGACACCAAAAATTTGTGGAGGTGGAAATTTATAGAGGGGTCCCTGTGCCCTGCTGTGTTATAGTAATCCACTGTTACTTTTTTTACTCATGATGTTGGCCACCAGTGGGTCACTGCTGTTGTTATCCAAAATAAAACTGACCACCACTGATGCCACTCATAAGAACTGTATGGATGTAGCAAGCTTGCTGTTTTTTATGGACAAATATGAGGAAGAAGAGATGCATGAGTTCTTGTTGTAATTGACGATGTGTACTGTGACTAAAGAGTTATGAACAATAGAACGTGTTTTGTGTTTTTTTAAAGTAGCTACAGGGAGTGGAAGTAAAGAGGACATGGGAGGATAAAACAGGTAGGTGGCATGAGCAAAAATTGTGGAAAAAGACAAAGGTGTAGAAAGAGAAAATTAAAGGGAAACTCCCCTCACCATATTTTCTGTGTATCTGTGTAGTTTATAAGCCCGAACAACAATTCCCTCTCTTCCATCCCCCTAATGTCATCCCAATTTAAATATAAATGAGGTTGCTTCACTCTGGTTTGCCCTGGTGTGAAAATCTATTTGTCTCCATTCCAAAGGTCATGACCCCACTCATGCAAAGCATCATGGGACTTGATGTGTACATGCACAAGCCAGCAGAAATTATACTCTCAGTCATTCAGTTCTCTTTCATGTCTTGTGAAGTCCTTGCATTCTCTAAAAGCATTTTTACGTTGGTTGCACGCATGCGCAATCCAATGTATTGTTGCAATATGAGACTTTGCGGGGGGGGTGTCACTGCTGAGCCCATTGCAGTACCCAAAACCAGGGGCTTGTAATGGGCTCAGCAGTCAGCACCAATGACCACTTGGTGTGGTCCTGACACAGTCCTCTGCTAGGCGGGCTGAAGAGTCATGCACTTCAAAGGACTAAATTTGCTCCAATCAGAGAGGGCTTTGGTCCTTTGATTTGCATAAAGCCCACATCAGCAGAGCCAAGCAATTCAGGGAGTATGACAATCACAGCAGCTGGGAGGCCTGAAGAGACAGATAAGCACTCTCATGTGCAGCTGCCATGCAACAGCTCATGCTGGACAGTTGGGGGTGACCCAGAGGTGGTGGGGGGACGGGAGCATGCCCCCGTAATGATGTCCTCACTCTTCTGCCCCTCCAAAGGCTTCAACAGTAGCTGCAGTGCGGCTTTGTCTCCCAGTCCTAGCTCTTTTGACCCCCCCAAAGACTTCAACATTAGCCACGGTATGGCTTTCTCTCCCAGTCCTCACTCCTGTGCCCCCCCTTCAACATTAGCCACGGTGTGGCTTTCTCTTAAAGCTGACATCAGGGTGCCTAATCCCCATGTCAGCAACAGAATCCACCCCTCCCCAACAGCACCGCTAAGGGACACTGGGGAGGCCACTCCCAGTTTCCCAATTATTGCTTCCCACCCATTTGCTGTCCAGGACACTGGGGAGCCCACTCCCAGTGTCCCCATATCTGTACCCACCAATAGTCCAGAAATGTACCTGTAATAAAAAAGAAAATGGTCCCTGTTTTTTTTTTTTTTACCTGAAAAAAGGAAATGGTCCCTTGTCACCTCCCCATCCCCCTCCTCCATCCCGACCCTCCCTCTGCACACCCACCTCCCTGCACCCCCCCTTACCCCATACTTACCTCCAGAGGTTGGTGGGTGTCATCTTCGCCGACCCCTACTTAAGCTTAATAGTGTACAACATTATAGCTAACCCAAAACAGTGCTGTCCATGACAGTGAATGGTGCAATACTGCGTATACTGCCTCCCACAGAAAAAAGACTTATGCCACATGGCAATATCGTGCTGTATTGACCTCTGGACTGGGACACATCTGCACTCTTCAAAGCCAAACTGCAACTAAGGAATCAAGATAAGCACCATATAATGGCTGTCAATGGTGTTTTGACATTATATTGATATCTTGGCCATTTTTTTGAATTTTTACACCAAATTTTCATCATAGCCTTTTTGGGACCCCACCTCACAAACATTGTCACTGTCGTCTTGTTAATCGGTCCTGAAAGGTGATTTCACAGTCACTGCATGGAATCAACTTTCAGGACTGGTTAATGAAATGACAGTGCCAGTGTTCACGAGGTGGGGTCTCAAAAAAGCCCATGTTGAAAATTTGGTACAAAAGTATAAAAAAAAAAAACGCCCAACTTACTTGCGGTCATTTAAATTTTGCTATACATGTGCATAACTTTGGCAATTGTTAATATTTTCACTCTAAATTTTCAGTATAGCCATTTTTTCACACCACCTCATGCACAGTACAGCTGTCTTTTCTCACATCCTGCCCAAAATGTGTTTTTGCAGCAGTGGCACGGAATGGCTTGGTTGCTGCATGAAATCACCTCTTGGGACTAAAAACAAAATGACAGTGCTAGTGTTCATGAGGTGGGGTCTCAAAATTGCCGTTTTGAAAATTTGCTACAAAAATACCTAAAAATGGCCGCAGTACGAGCGTGCCTTGCACAGTTTCTACACAGGTGCATAGCTTTGCCAATTTTTTATATTTTTACTCCGAATTTTCAATATACACATTTTATCACACCACCTCATGAACAGTACAGCTATCTTTTCTCACATCCTGCCTGAAACGTGTTTTCACACCTCTGGCACAGAATTGCACAGTCCCTGTATGAAATCACCTTTCAGGACTGATTAAGGAAATGACAGTGCCACTGGTCATGAGGTGGGGTACCAAAAAAGCCCATTTGAAAATTTGGTGGAAAATTCTTCAAAATGCCCATGTTACAAAGGTTCATTGACATTTATCTACACACACACATAACTTTGTGCTGTCCTTCCCTGCATCCTCCATTCCCCATCCCAGCATCCAATTAAACCCTTCTGCTCCCTCCTTCTGCATGCTGTCCACCCTTCACCTTCCGTTCCCCATCCTGACATACAGTTACACCATCCTGCTCACTCCCTCTGCGTGCTATCCACCCCACACCCTCAATTCCCCATCTCAGCATCCAATTACACCCTCCCCCCTTCTGCGTGCTGCCTGCCCTGCAGCCTATCACTGGCTGACTGTAGCAGCGTCTTTAACCCAGCCACCCTATCCTCAGACTCTACTCCTGAGTCCCAAAATTACTCTTGATTCTTGGCTCCTCTCTCTCTAGAAAAACATCAAATTGTTTAACAAGCAACCAACGTTTGGCATTAACAAATGCTTGTTCTCTAACTTAGATACACTTTAAACTACAGAAAACAGCAGGGCACTTACTATGCCTTGAAAAATTTCATGGCCGGCATAAGACAAGAACATAGGGACTTCAAAGGACAGCAACAGCACTGACTAATACAGTGTAACTACTGCAGGATTTAGCAACAAATCATCATAAAATTCCAGAATGTCTTACATGAGTCAGGTCATGACCTTTGCAATGGAGCCAAGCAGCTTTTCACTCCAGGCTTAAGTACCTTCTTTTTACATTTTTTATTCCTGAAGAAATTAAGAGGATGCAATAAAGGCACTCATTGTGCGTGCCTACAAACTACACAGGGAAACAATAACAGGCTGAGGGAACTTTCCCTTTAAGAAAAGAAGTAAGACACGAATAGCTCTATGGAAATTAATGGGGGGGATTTCACAATATTCTCCCAAACTTTTATTAATCCAACTTTCATTTGAACCTATCATGCAAATAGGATATAATCACAAACTTCAGAGCATTACCAGGGTACATCACTAGAACACTTACTTATTGTTATTTCATATTTGCATCTGATAGAAAAACAGTAGTTTATAATTAGTATTAGTAAGTAGTATAAAATTGCTGGATGGTGTACACAGGAGGACAATTAAGATAATACCAAGGGTCAAGAATATGGCTACAAGGATGGGCTCAAGGAATTAAATCTGTATGACCTACAGCTACACAGAAATAGGGTAGACCTACTCATGCTTTTTCACATATTATGGGATAGACAATTAACAAAAGAATGTAATCTATCCTTTGCCCCAAAACCTAGCAACTTACGTTGTCATAGCAAACAACTATACATACCAAGGTCAAAAACTGATATAAGAATGCAATATTTCACAGTGAGATCTTGTAGACTGTGGAACTCCCTACCTCAACATCTTGTGGCTATCAATGATTTTAAACAATTTAAAAGACAATTAGATAGATTTCTATTGGGTAAGCAGAATTAAATTCACCCCGCTGGTGTGGGGAAGGTAGTCTTGATGGGCTGATAGCCTTCTTCTGCCTTAACAAAACTGAGTAAACTGAGTGAATGAGTAGTAGTGTGAGAACCTGTAAACATTTCAACAGCTAAGATTAATACTTGCATTTCCATATCTGTCAAATGTAGTTTTTTAAGTACTTCCTATACTGTGCACTATATTTTATTTTTATTTCCCTGATCTTGGTTCTTTAACATGCTCACTAAAGCACTTCTAAGCTGATTGGGGGAGGGCTCACAGTTCATGGATTCGGGGATGTACAACCACCACCTCACTGATGTAGTGGACTGTGTGTAGACTATATGGAAGCTGATATCAGTTTCCTAAGAAGGCAATACAAGTGAGACAGCAACCTGAATTGACTTTTTTGAGAAAAAAATGACCCATACTGTAAGTCGGCTTATTATTACTATGGTACTATGGAGAAGGGGATTATGAAAGGAATAATGCATGTCATGCTGGGATAACGTCACGCCTCGGGTGGCTGGGCATGAGGCCACAGACTGCGCCCAACACCCGAGAAGTGACGCTATCCCAGCACAACACACACCCTGGAGTGCATTATATATACAGTGGCTCATTTTTATAAACAATAAAAAAAACACATTTTATAGGTGATTTTGCATAGTGGAAGCATACTTCTTTTAAAAAAAGTTCCTGTTTTTGATCTGTCCACTAGCTGGAAGTGTTGTGTGGTGTAGCTACCTTTATGTGCTGTGACTGTGGTGTTTGTGATTCAGTCGTTGCCCCCCTCCCCGATGTGTTAGTGTGTGGTAGGTTTTTCACAAATGCCCCTGACCCTACTACCTGCCCTGGGAAGGGTAAAACTTGCTGCTTAATGCAGAGTTACATCTACAGGGTCTCAAAAAGAGGATCATGATCTGTGAGGGAGCACACTACCATGGGCAGAAACTTCCAGATTTCAGGAGCTAGTGGTTGAGTTCTTAAGGAAGGTGGCAGGAACAGTTGTTTTATTTATTTATTTACTTTTTAACCTGTCTGTGAGAAGTGTGGCCGTTTTTTTTTCAAGCCAAGTGGTCGGCTGAAGAAATAAGACTCTTTCAAATTGGTCACGCTACAGCTGAGGGAGGAATCGAAATGCCTTTTCAAAGGTATGGCTTTAGTTTTTTATTTTTTTATTTTGAGCAGGGCAGAGAGGAAGCAGGTGTGCCAGTTCTAATAGAGAAAATAATTTCAGTATTTATGGCACCTTTCTTCCCGCATCCCAAGTGGCATCAGTGAACCGAGCGACCAGCAGTTACGGTCTCCATGGTTCACTGAAGCCGCTGGATTCAGGGAAGAAAACGGCCGGTCATGTAAATTAAATTTGTGGATGCTGCAAAGTCTGTTTTTGAAATCTATTATTATGAGAACAGGACAGGGCTGCTGTGATGGTAGTTGGCAGCTGGGGTGACTTGTAATTGGGAAGCAGAGGATGTGTGACTATTATATAACTGTTGCCTCTGAAGCTCACTTGGAAATGGAAAGTTTGAGTCCATGGAGAGTTTCTGGTTAAAAACTGCAGCAAATACAACATTTTAGAAGTACTTATGCAGTAGATTAGAGGATTATGCAAGCACATTTCACAAGTAAATGTTTGAAATCATTTACAGCAAAGAGAAACAGGATTTGCATTTTTTTCACATATTTTGTTGAACTTATCTTTAGTACCATTGTTTGCTATGATTTAAAAAAAACTGGAGTTTGCTACATCTCTGTAATGAAGGAATACATTGGACTGCCGTGCAGCTCATCTTGTTGAGTCACTGAATTGGACTGAAGCATGTCTGAGTCTGCGGCTATGGTTTTGTGGCGCTACTGTGTTATTCCAGAGAATCCATGCAATAATTTTTGTGGCTGAAGCACTTCTTCCAGGAGTGCCTATCAACTGTTCCATGCTTTGTAACTGCTGACTCAGACGAAAGAGGATGACACTGGCAACTGGCGGTTGGACAAATGAGAATGTAGTGGCATGTGGTGACAGACGGTGACACTGGCAGTGCTGGTAGTATATGCAGGGGGCATGGCCAAAGAGAATTTGCCATGGGATGGCAAAGGGTGACACCAGTGACAACAGTAGTTGGAGGAGCTGGACAAATGAGAATGTGCCGCATAGCAGTAGACAGCAGCAGCTCAGGTAGTTGGGACCAGACAAAAGAAAGTGATGCCCTAGTCCCTGGTAGTCTGTTTCATTATTTGCATATGTGTTTAATACTCTTGCACTTCTTATTTTCTATATTTGCTATGTATGTTGTACATTCTGTTTATACCTTGTGTATTGTCTTGTTGTAGCAGTTCTCTAAAGCTGTCATTGCCATACCATGTATTGTTTACTGGTTGTACTCTCCCAGGCTGTGCTTTAAAATATGCAAATGCTTGTCTAGTGCACCCTACCTGCTCAACAAAAAATAAATACTGCATGGTAGCAGGGGATGACACCAGCGGTGTCGGTAGTGTTTGGGGAGGGGGCGGGGATTGGCAGGCTAAACAGAAAGCTAAGATGGTTTGCCATGGTGACAGATGCTGGTGCTTTGCTGTGGATGAATCTCTGTTGCTACCATGGTTACTGTGAGGTCACATGAACATTCTCCTCACAGTAATCT
Source organism: Neoceratodus forsteri (assembly GCA_016271365.2). Classification (NCBI taxonomy): domain Eukaryota; kingdom Metazoa; phylum Chordata; order Ceratodontiformes; family Ceratodontidae; genus Neoceratodus; species Neoceratodus forsteri. Next base: position 62,169,431 of record JADMNL010000036.1, on the reverse strand, counting down.
CGGTAAGGACATGGGTACTGCATCCAGATTTTGAAGCAGTCCTTGTACTAATTCCAAGAAGTCTATCCTGTCTTCCTCAGGCAGCCTCGAAATGCTGTTTACAAAAACATTGGACTGCACCCTGGTGTATGCTGTATTTGGTCTGCTGTATATGTTTTCACTGTTATTTAGAGTTCAGAAAGTTGCAGTTTCTTCTAGTTTTAAAAGACATTGTATAATATTTTTCTGCCTGAAAGTCTTCTCAGTTTAGGGTTACTGTTCTTCCTCAAGAGTAAATTATAGCGTTTTCAGCCCATTTCTTCTATTTTGTATCCCTTAACAAATATAAGTTCTGCCAATAGTGATAGGATTGCATTCCACAGTTACATCTAGAATAAATAGGCAAACAGTAGACAGCCAATAAAAAACAGACAACCCCTCCTCTTACATTTATCATGCAATGTTATGGCATACCTCTAACTGCAGCTGATTATGAGAAACCTTCCTCCTTTTACCCCTAGACTTGCTCTGTCCCTCATGGAAAAGGTGCTGCCCACACAGAGAATGTGCCGTGAATTCAGACGTTAAAGCATAAATTCATATCCTAAGATGCTAAATCAAAAATAAACTGTGTGCAAGTAAATACAATTGTGTCCACAGTATTCTAAGCATGTATCTTCATGTTTGAGGATGTGTCCCTTATTATGAAGGTCAACGTCCCTCATTGTTTCTCCTTTTTAGTGTCCGTGTCCCTTTATTTCAGTGACAAAAGGTTGTGAGGTATGTGTTATGACAGAATTTGTAATAGCGAAGAATGGTCGATGCAACTGAAACAGAGCTGTACTGCTTCAGAGCAGCCTTAGGTAATCCGTAATCAACATAGCTACACTTTAAACAGCACTTATTAAACGGGCGTCAAACCACGAGTAAACAAGGTATGAACCATTCCAAGTGTTACTAAAATATGCGGCTGTTGCACAATAAAATGTTAAAGAAGATAGTTATGGTTACCTTGAGAGCATTTCACATTAGAATCATTAGGGCCCACTGCAGAGTGACTTCGATAACTGTCCATCAACTGCTGGCAACAAGCAGAGAGAACTACACAAACACCGTCGGGCACCTTCTTCTTGTTGAACGATCGGTTTCTTTGAAGGAGTATAGCCATCATGTAGCAGGCACACACACATCTTGGAAAGTTACTTGGCTTTCTAGGCTTTGGCATCCCAGGCGTCTGGAAAAAAGAACTATATTAAATCACTGAAAACAGACGGCAGCTTATCAAACAGTCATATTACCAATCGTAACAGCTTAATCTGGTTCGAGGTCAGTTGGCATTCATCTGTACCCCGGTCGCGCCTGAAAATAGGCAGGATTTGTCTAGTGCACTTACCCGGTCAACAAAAACTAAATAAATAAAAATATTTGTAATACAATTTGACGTGCACATTTGACAAATCCTGGGTGAAGAAAATAGGTTATTCCATCTGCAGGCGGTTGACTTTCCGTGAACCAAGTGCTGCATTTATAAAGGGTGAATGGGGGAGCTGGGGAGGTCAAATGAACTGTATTTCATGTTAATGGCCAAACTTCTAAGGCTTCCTGCTATGCGTCATGAGGGCGGGATCTCTTCAGGGCTAGAGTTGGAAGGCAGAACTGGCAGGGTCAGCTAGGGACAAAGGCCTGTACTCCGGAATGTTACATCGCCTGCAGCATTAATAACATTTCACAGTGCCTTAACTTACGTTTTTTAGCAATGCGCTATTGAACAACATGGGAGACTGCTGACTCCAGTTAGTTAGAAAAGAACAAGCATCTACCTATTCACTTATATGTTTGCTTTTCAGGTTGAGTGTCTCTTGTGATAATAATACTGCTGGTGATAGTCTGAATTTAGTTACCTAAATATGACTTTTGTATAGCCCCCCCCCCCTTACGTTGTCAGACAGATGTTAATTGGCAGTGGTTAAATTGAAATTGTTTAGATTAGGGGAGCTCTCACATCTGGGTTTTTAGCTGGGGGTACTGTCATGGAGAAAGATGGCAGAGGTGCAGGATCGCTCATGCAATGTTGTACGGGTGGTGGCGGAACTGAATTCATGTGCATTCATGTTAAAGGAAAACTACACCCAAAACCTGAAAAAATATATGTTGTGCAGAGTATTTTAATTTGTATGTGAAGTTCTAGTGTTTCCTTCCCTCTGGCTGGTATTAGGAGTTTTTCACAAATTAGCCTGCTAGCTTTATGCTAGTTTTATGACCCCTGGGGTTCTCCATACCTGATAGTGTAATTGTATTTCTGGTTCCCACAGTGCATCTTGTCTCACGTGACTGTGATGTAAGAGAGACCCAACATTCAGCACAGGCATGCCAAACAAACTAAATATCTTGGAAGCTTTACAAGCTGCACAAAAATTACCAGCAGCAAAGTTTTTCAGGACAGTAAAACCTTTAGGATGAGGGTGGTCACCAAGCTGAATTCTACAGATTTTAAATTATAGCCATCTCTGTTGTTGTGAACTGATTGTAACGCAATGCTTTCTGCAGGATTTATGGGCTCTTCTACATCACCATTACATGAAACAAGGTGCACTGTAGGACAAAGAAGTGCAATAAAACTATTTGATATGGTGATCTCCAGGGGTTGTAAAACTACCCTAAAGCTAGCAGGCTAATTTAGGAAAAACTCCTAATACCAGTCAGAGGGAAGGAAACACTAGAACTTCACATACAAATTAAAACACTCTGCACAACATATATTTTTTCAAGTTTTGGGTGTAGTTTTCCTTTAAATTAGCCTGTGGAAATGCGTTGTTTCTCAGCTCCGTAGACTTTCATGGTAAAACTGTTAGATAAATGAATAAATAGAAATAGACTCCACTTTATTGCTAATATAAGGCAAAACAGTAAAAAGGAATATTCGTTGTTAAAGTAAAGCAAATCACTTTTTTTCTTGGCTAAAAAGATAAGCAAAGGCTGTAATTATGTCTTCAGCGCTCACTTCTGTAACTTCACCTGCATTAACAAAGGTGTTGAATTGTGCTCTGTTTTCATAGATGGATGGATTTGCCTCTCGCTTCACAAACTTGTTTCTAAGTTTGTCTGTCAAGACGGCTATGAGCAGGAGTGAGAATATTCATATTCAACTAATACATAGGAACATACACAAAGAAGCCAGCAGAAAAAGGCCATTTGGTCTACCTAGCCTGCTCATATTGCATGGTCCACAGCTTGAGCTACTGACCCTACCCCTCCACTCATCCCATCCTTTCCACCCTCCCTACCTATGATCCTTACCTTCACCCTATGCCTACCCCAGGCTCTCTTGAAGCTGCCCACTGTCTTTAACAAGACAACCTCTTCCAGCAGCACATTCCAAATGTCCACCACCCTCTCTGTGAAGAAGTGCTTCCTGACCTCCCTCCTACACCTCCTCCCTCCAGCTTAAGACTGTGCTGCCTCATGTTATGGTTGCCACTCAGCTTAAAGTGACCCTCCTTATCCACCTTATTTATCCCTTTTAAATAGTTAAAGGACTCAATCATGTCCTCCCCCCCATCCTCCAGGGAGTACATGTTCAGTGCCCTCAATCTCTCCTCGTATGTCTTACCCTAAGTATGTACTTACTAATGTAATGTAACTGAGGGAAAGGAGAAATTGTTTAACCAGGAAAGGCAGACAAAGCCACAGCTTGTTTCCATATGTAACCTAGGAGCACAAGGAAGTCAAGTGACTTGCTCAGGGTCACACAGTACGCAAGTGGGGGGCTGATGGATTCAAATCCAGGTCTCCAGGTTTGCAGCTCTGTGTCCTTAACCACTATGCTGTATTGCCTCCTACTCCTACTGAGCCCAGAACCAAGTGGAGACTGGTTAAAGAGTAGGAACAAATTGTGTGAGTGGGAGTAGGTTGGAGAACTACAGGGGAATAAAACTCTTGAGTAAAACTATATGAGAGGTCACAGAAATACAAATGTAACCACCCTAAAGGTTATTGAATCCATTCAAGAGCCAACTGACAATTTAAAAAATAATATTAGGTGGGAAAAAGGCAGCATAGACAAGAGGATCCTACTGCAAATTAGATTAGGGTGGAATGGTGGACATGGCATACCTAGATTTCAGTAAGGCTTTTGACACTGTTGCACACTGGAGACTAGTAAGTAAGCTGGGTAGCTCAGGAGTGGGTCCAAAGGTAGTAAATTGGATAAGAAATTGTTTAGGAGATAGGCAACAGGATGGTGGTAAACGGAATGCCTCAGGGATCAGTGCTGGGACTATTTAATGTCTTTATAAGTGACGCTGCAGAGGAGCTGGAAAGGAAGGTCTGCCTCTCTGCAGATGACACCAAAATCTGCAATAGAGTGGAAACTTGTGGGGGTGGGGGATATGGAAAGGATGAACAGAGACCTGAGAAAACTAGAGTAGTAGTCAAGGGTATGGCAGCTGGGTTTCAATGCAAAAAAGTGTAAAAAAATTATCTTAGAGCACAGAGACCCAGGGGCAGAGTACAGAATGGGTGGAGTGTTGATGACTACCAAGCAGGGAAGAGACCTGGGGGTCATCATATCTGACGACCTGAAGGTGGCCGGGCAGTATGACAAGGCAATCAAGAGAGCTAGTGGGATGCTGGGGTGCATAAGGGGGGGGGTGTCACCAGCAAGAAAGAGGGAGGTGGTGTTGGCTCTATAGATCACTGATAAGACCCCACCAAGAGTACTGTGTCCAATTCTGAAGATCAAATCTCTGGAAGGATATAGACAGAGTGGAGGCAGTCCAGAAGATGGCAACTGAAATGGTGCAGGGTCTGCATCAAAAGCCATATGATGAGAAACTATAGGACCTCAATATGTACACCCTGGAAGAGAGGAGGGAGAATGGGGATGTGATAGAGACTTTTAAATACCTTGCAGGGCAAAATAAGGTACTGGAGGGAAGTATTTGTCAGAAAATAAGGTGCTCAAGAACAAGGGGACATGCTATGATGCTGGGGTGGGGTAGATTCAGGAGAGATGTAAGGATGTACTTCTTCACAGAAAGAGTGGTGGATTCCTGGAACAGTCTTCCAACAGAGCTGGTGGGGGTTAAAACAGTTGGGGGGATCAAGAATGCATGGGATAGGCACAAATGAATCATAGCGGATACGAAGGGGGAAGGAGAAAGAGCTGTAGATCAAGTAGGGTCTGCAGTGATAATGTAGGTAGGAAAAAATGGGTAGACTGGGTGGGCCAAGTGGTCCTTATCTGCCATCAAATTATATGTTTCTATGTTTCTGTATGCACCTGCTTCATCGCCTAATACTGGTTGGGTCTCTACCATCTTACCTATCCACACCCCTCTCACCTATTTCCTCTGCTTCGTACTCCCTCCACTCCAGGGAACCTCACAACCTCTGCTCCCCACCCTCACTCCTCTCATTAGCAGTCAGCCTTCTCCTGTTGTCTTCCCTTCCTCTGGAATCAGCTCCCCTCCTTTCTCCATATCTCACCCACCCCATTTCCTTTAGGTACTGTATCAGCTAAGCTCCTCCTCCTCACCCTCCTTTCAGCCCCCTATCTGACCTGCCCCTGGTGCCCTTTACACCCCCACTATGATTCCCCCTGGGGTCAGCGCATGTCACTACAGCTGCTGCGCTTATTTGTATCAACCTGCTTGTGTCATTTTAATTGGGTATTGGGGCTGCTGCTGATAGAACCAACTTCTGTTCACCATTTATTGTCGTTTGCACTGGTGTCTTGTTGAAGTGTTCACTGTTTGCACTGTAGATCTTTGGAATGCTTCTCTAATGCTGGTTTTGATTTATTTTATCCCTTTTCCCTATTCCTTGGGTCACACCTAGAAATGAGCCCTGGCTCAGTGTGCTTTTCCTGGTTACCTATTTCCAAATAAATAAATGAATAAAATAACTATGCAGTGCTAGAGTTCAGTTTCACTGTTAGCTATTTCTTCAGCTGACATCACTTCCTGGCTGAGAGCCCAACTCTACAGAAATTAGGCAGTGGGAGGGCTGGACAAAAAAACATATATTTTACATAACAAACAAGAAAATACAACATTTAAACTATGGCTAGCCATTAAAACATAATTAGTTGCACTCAACCTGATAAGTGACCCCATAATTAGATACTTGCCATTTAAGGCAAAGTAAAGCAAAGTTTCTGTTAGAAGTTATGCCCATAAGCTACAATGCCTTATTTTCTAGTGCAGTCTTCCGTGGAGGAATGTGAAACTGTAAAACAAACTGCTTTTGTTTCCATGAACTGATATTCACAAGGAAAACCTACGCTGTAAGACTTAAAATATTATTTTGCAGGTAATCGGATAGTTACAAGAATAAAATGGCTAAAATCATGCTGCCATGGCAATTGTATTTAACTTTAGTGGTCTCTGTGTTTTGTGACTTTGTCCTAGTTTTAGGCTTCTAAATTGTTCACATCAGTGAGTACTTATCTGACTGTATGTTTCAGAGACTGCCTCCACTGACTTACAGACATATAACAGGAGCCAGCAGATAAAGGCCAAGTTGGTCTATCATGTCTGCTCAGTTGTTCAGTTTGTAGTTTATACCACAGATTTGTCTCCCCTTCCCCACTTCCTCTCCTAGATGGGTCCACTCTTGTACTTATTTTACCCCTGACTCTATCCCATCCTCTTTTGAAGGCATCCACTATCTTTTGTGAGGCCAGCTCTTCTGGTAGCCTATTTCACTCCACCACCACTCTCTCCATGAAATAATTTCTCCTTAGCTCCCTCTGACTCTACCCCCCTCCAGTTTTGTGCTTTGCCCCCTAGTGACCCTTCCCTTTTTAGCCTCAACATGTAGTCTGTATCTCCCTTATTTATGCCTTTTAGATATTTAAAGATCTCTATCATGTCTCCTCTGTCCCTTCTGACCTCCAAGGAGTACATGTTGAGCTCTCCCAACCTATCCTCGTAGGTTTTCTCCCATCCCAGTTATCATTTTGGTCGCCCTACTCTGGACCCTCACCAGGAACTTGATGTCTTTCTTTAAGTAAGGGTGCCAGAACTACATGCAGTATACCAGGTTCCACCTTAACAGTGATCTATACAATGGCAGGGTATTCTATTAGGATATTGAAACTTGAAATCATGACACTCAGGGGACCGAGTTCAGTGTCCTGACACACATGTCACTCGACAGCTTTGCTGTCCCGACACATGCATGCCCGACAGAAAGGACAGGGGTAAGGTAGTGGATGTGATGAACCGCTACCCTACCTCTGGCCAGGCACCATGCTAGAGGAAAAATTACAGAAGCCAGCTGAGCTGCTCCCATGGTGTGGAGGGCTAAGCCACCAGCAGCTCAGCCATCATTGTGCAGCAGACCCAGGTTCTGTTCCCAGTTACCGCAATGTGTTTTTTTTTCACACTCCCCCCGTAACTTAATTCACGTTATAACATCCCACTAATCATGTCCATATACTAAATTAATTAACAAGTTCTGATATCATGAGTTCACAAATCAATCATGGCATTACTACATTAATTACTCGGTTGTGACATCAACAATTTACACATTTCTTACATTTTCTACCTCAGGTCCAAAGACAGACTTTCAAAAAAAAAGTGCTTTCACAGCCTAAAACTAAGAGATCATATTTGAAAAAAAAAGATTTCAAAATTATTATCCTGACATCAGTTAATTAATCAATTTCTACTCAGCGCATAGAGAAGTTAACTTCTGCACTACTGTAATTTTGTTTTAAACCAAAATAAAAATAAAAACAAAGCAGTTTGTGACTACCCTAATGTATTATAAATAACAAACATTAGAAAAGTGCTATATACAGTTCGTGACAAATAATTCTATCTCTGAGTTCTACTAAGCTAATATCCCTTCAGGATAGAGGTGTTTTAGCTCAAGAGGCCCATCAATGGAATTATTTGTATGTACACCACATAAGGAGAGGATGTGAGTGGGTAGCCAGAATGGAAAGGACAGGGAGGGGGATGGGAAGACAGAGGGAGGGGCAAGTAGAGGCTGTGGGGGTGTAGTCAAGCAGGGTTTGGGGAGAATCAGAGTGGGGTGGTAACCATGACAAAGTGGGAGCAGTTAAGTGGGGGGGAGCTGGTAGAGCAGTCAAAGAAAGAAAAGAGGGAGTCAGGAATAGGGCATGAAAGGGTGATAATCCTAGGAGACTCCATAATTAAGGGTAGTCACTGGGGAAAGGGGGGCCCCAAATATGGGTAGAAAGGTGGTTTGCATACCAGAGATGACAGTGGGGAGGGTATGCCCAAACATTGAGGAGTTGGCGAGGGGAGTTGGGGGAACCACTCATAGTTGTTCACCTAGGTACCGAAGACCTAGCTGAAGATGAGGTGAGGGTAGTACAGGAAAGATTCAGGGGGGTAGGAAGAACCTTGCATTCTCAGAGGTGTTGCCAGTACAGAGAGCCAACACAGCCAGGAAGAAAAGAATGGAAGACTTCAATGACTGGCTGAGGGAGTACTGTAAGGAGGAAGGAGTGGAGGGAGCTCTGGTCAGATAAAACACTTTTTGCATCAGACAGACTGCATCTCAGTAGTGGGGGTCAAAGGTCTTCAGGGACAAGCTAGGGGTACATAAACTATAAACTTAATTTAAACCATGGGAAGGGGAAAGTAGGCCTGCAGAACTTGAGTCTTCAGGAGGAGGAGGAGGTCATCAGACCTCCTGCCTGTACAAGTAGTGGGGACAGGAGGGTGAAAGTTAAAGGGGAGCAAGGAGGTTAGCAGCACGGAGTGGAAGGACACAGATAACAAAGATAGTAGAAAGCCAGAAGGGAGGGAAGGGAAGGAGACAGGTTCTAGGTTGAAGCTGGTGTCCCTGAATGCACAAAGTATTGGAAACAAGATGGATGACCTGCAGGCATTGTTGCCTAAGAGGGGAGTAGACATCACAGTAGTTGTGGAGGCATGGGCCACACCTAACCATGACTGGGACCTCTGCATCCTTGGGTTTAAATTATACAGGAGGGACAGAGAGGAAGGAAAAGGGGGAGAGGTGGTGGTTTACATCAGAGAGGGTATAACTTTTATGAGGAAGGAGTCAGAAAAGAGGAGGGTAGAAGCAATGTGGATTCAGCTATTGTCTAATAGGGGAGGAGTGAGGTTGGAGTGGTTTACAGACCACCTAACCAGGAGGAGAAAGGAGGCAGGGAACTGAACTCACAAATATTGACTGCTGCAGGGAAGGGAGAGGTTGTAATACTGGGAAACTTCAGCTAGTCCAAGGTGGATTGGAGGGTATCAGCCATAACCTGTGCTAGGAGTCAGGTGATCCTAGATGCACTACAGGGAGTCCCAGAACCCACTAGAGAGGGGGAAATCCTTGACCTGGTGCTGACGAGCAGGGACCACATCCAGGATATAAAGGCTGAGGAGCCCCTGGGTGGGAGTGACCATCGCACAGTGTGGTTCAGGTTGGACATGGGCAGAGAAAAGGCTGCCACTAAGACTAAAATCTTGGATTTTAGAAAGGTGGACTTCAGAAAGATGAGCAAGCTGCTAAGGAGTCACCTGGCAGGAATCCAAGTGCATATGGCATTGAACCAAAGGGGGACCATCATCGAAGAGGGAATAATGGGCCACATGAGAATGCATTTGGCTCCAAGCGAAGAACTAGAGGGCCAAAGCACCCAGCTGGTTTAGCACTGAGTTCACCCAGGCAATAAGAGATAAGAGGTGAGCCTAAATTCAGGAGAACTCAGAGGGAGGAAGACAGGGAGGACTACCTGAAGATGGCTATCATAGCTGGTAAAGTAGTCTGGTGGGCTAAAGCACAGAAAGAACTGGAGAAGGTTGAGAGAATTAAAAAGGGAGAAATGCCTTTTTTTTAGCTATATTAGTGAGACAAGTTACAAGAAAGGTGGGACTCGGAAAGGGGAGAGGTGGGTGCAGGAGAATGGGGGCAAGGCAGAGGTATTGAATGAGCAGTGTTGTTCCATCTTCACCAGAGAGAGAGAGATAGAGAGATGAACTGGTGACACAAGGGGGAAGGAGAGGAGGGTGCACGGATGTTTTAATGGAGGTTAATAGGGTGAGGACAGGGTTGCTAGCACTGAGGGTAGATAAATCCCCAGGCCCAGACAGCATACACCCTAGGCTGCTGGTGGAAGAGTTTGCAGATCCCTTGGCTGACCTGTTCAGTAGTTCACTGGAGTCAGGTATAGTACTGCAGGACTGAAGAATGGCATATGTAGTGCTCCTCTATAAAAGCAGTCCAAAGATGACCCAGGGAACTACAGACTGGTCAGTCTGACCTCAATCATGTGCAAGTTCATGGACACCATACTTAAGGAAAAGTTAGTAGAGTATCTGGATGAGAATGGTCTCCAGGATAAGAGGCAACACAGGTGTATGGGCAGGAGATCATGTCAAACCAATCTGATTGATTTCTTTGACTGGGTCACTGAAACAGTGGACAGGGGCCAAGTGATGGACATCCTATACCTGGATTTCAACAAGGCCTTCGACTCTGTACCGCACAAGAGGTTGATCAGGAAGTTGGCAGATCTAGAGATTGGTGAGAAGTTGACTGGGTGGGTGGAAAACTGGCTAAGGGGCAGGACACAAAGTGTGGTGGTGAGAAGTGAGCTCTCCAACACCAGGGAGGTCACCAGTGGGGTCTCACAGGGTTCAGTGCTTGGACTGGTGTTGTTCAATGTCTTCATCAACAACACTGGGGATGGCATTATGGGCAACATTTTCCTATTCGCAGATGACACCAAACTCTGTGGGAGGGTGGACACAGCAGAAGGAATAAAAGATCTAAAATAAGATCTGGAAAAGCTAGAAGGGTGGTCTGGATTTGGCAACTTAGCTTCAGTTCTGGTTTCATGTATTTTCAAGGTGGTGGTGTTGCAGCTACCTTTCTTTCAAATAAATGGATTCCACACTCCAATGTCCTTTTTAAAATGTATTTTTATTGCTCCACATTTTGCTCATATTTGTGAGCTTTTTCAAGGGTCTTATTCAATAATTTCTAAAACAAACAAATACATTTGTTTATTTGCAATCAAATTACAACAATTCATTTTTCTGTTTTTATAGTGTCATTTGCACCCATTACCTATGATTGCTAACTCTTTTAAGTTCCTTCCTTGCATTCTTGTAACAAATTCCTGACCTACTTTTTATAGCATTCAATACATACAGTAAAAGCCTCATTATTTATCACATATTGTACACATTTGTTTTAATTTCAAAACATTTCACCACAGTGCCACCACTTTCCCATTGTGCCGAATTTCCTTGTATGCAATGAGCATTACCTGCTCCTTAACTGGACGTGGCTAAACAGTTCTGACCTTTGCAGCTATTTTAACTGTCGATTAATTCCAAATCACTATTTATCATGTGTAAGCCTGAAATGCACAGAATAATATTTTTAGAATGTAGTACTCGGAGTTCAAACAAGTTTTCTAGTGCCATTGCAGAAATGTTCTTATACCGGTTTCACAATCTTTACATTCTAGCTTCTATGAGCTTTATTGCTTGTTCTTGCTTTACCTATAAATATACAAGCAGGAAAACACCATTCTTACCACCTTCTCTCAATTTCACATAAACATTTTCTCTGTAAGCTGCCATATATTAGTTTTGTTTTACTTAGAAACGCTATGACAGGAGAGCACTACAGATTTTACTTTAATGCTATTACCCCTTAAATCTTAAAAGATCATGTACCTGAATTCTTTACTTTCTCCAGGCGTCTCGCGTAATGGCTCCTTCTTAGCTGCTAGTGATCAGAACGCTACCTAGAGTCAATGCAAATAAATCAAAGGTTATGCACATTGGAGCCAAGAAGCTGAGGACTGTGTACAGCCTGGGAAGGGTATGGATATCTGTATCTGAGAAGGAGAAGGACCTGGGAGTGATGATCACTAGTGACCGGAGACACTCCACACAAGGTAGGGAAGCAGTAGCAAAGGTGAATAAAATGCTGGACTGCATTGCCAGGGGGATCAGCAGCAGCTGGGAGGAGGTAATACTGCTCTTGTACAGGCCATTAGTGAAGCCACATTTGGAGTGCAATGTACAGTGCTATTGCTCATAACTTAAAAGGACATAAACCTGCTGGAGATTGTCCCAAGGCGGGCAACTAAGATGATCATGGGCCAGCAGTGTAGGATGTACTAGGAGAGGTTGAGGCCCTGTACATGTACACCCTGGAGGAGAAGAGAGAGAGGAGAGGAGAGAGAGGAGAGGAGAGGAGGGAGAGGAGAGAGAGGAGAGAGAGGAGAGGAGAGGAGAGGAGAGGAGAGAGAGGAGAGAGAAGAGAAGAGAGAAGAGAAGAAGAGAGGAGGCATGATTGAGACCTTCAAATATTTGAAAGGAATGATTATGGTGGACAAGAAGGGTCTCTTCAAGTTTAGTGGGAACCAAAACACAAGGGGACCCAGTGTCGAACTGGAGTGGAGGGAAGTTTAGGAGAGAGGCTAGGAGGCACTTCTTCATGGAGCGGATGGTGGTGGGTTGGAATGAGCTTCCTGAGGAGGTGGTTTCCTTGAAAATGGTAGGCACCTTCAAAAGAGGCTGGGATAGAGTTAACGGGAAAATAAGTGTCCAGAGATGGGAGGATGGTGAGGAAAAGCAGACTGGGGAGGGGGCAGGGTCAGTAACTGATGCTGAGGATCCTGCAATTCGAGCAGACTCAATAGACCTAACAGTCTTATTCTACTGGCTTCATCCTATGTTCATAAGTTTGTATGTGTGTATTTATTCTATATATGCTGAGTTCATGGAAAAGTTGGCAAAGTATACTGCAAAATCTGGGAAAGACAAGTTCAGCTTTAAAAAAGGTATTTTTAGTGATTTGTAATAATTGAAAAGAATATATTTATGAATAAGTACAGAAGGGGAAATTTGCAATTTAAGAGCCTGTGGGCATGATATATTGTCTGTGAGACTTTTTATTAACTTGTTGAGTACATAAGACATTGGTGCTATTGTTAAATAGTGTATTAAGTTGGCTTCATTGCTTGGGGATTTATTTCTTTTAACACCCCCACCCCTCCCCCCACACACACAATGCAGTACATGTAGCCTGCTGTCTAATGAAACCTCCCATATTTATGTCTAGGGGGTAGCAGCAAATAACAAGTGGGTATACTGTCCCAAAAAGGTTGGTATACTCTGGGTATACTTTATATGGGGGAGAAAGTAAGCACTCTGTATATCACTACCTCTAAAATGTCTATGCCAAGCATCGCTCAGCATGCCTCCCCCACTACAGCACTGTATGTGTCCTATTAAAAGTTATTACAAAATTACTCTGCTTCAATGAAAGAGGGGTAGAGGGACAGTTATGCTTTGGTTCCTTAATAGTGCTCTAACAATGGAGACAACGCAGTCTCTGATGCTATCAGATGCTCATTCGATAAGCACTTATATGCTTACACCACCATCTTCAAGGTATTCATGGGGAGGGGAAGGGAAGTAGAGGGGTATTTTTAAGAGAGGGTGGGAATGAAAGCTATTATATGCACATGGTCAAAAGCATCTTTTTTATGGTACAACTTTCAATGTATTACATAGTATATTATGAAGTAAGAACACAGGTACAAAGAGGGAGAAATGAGAGGTATGGGAGAAACAGAGGAAAATAAATTAGTCCACCTTCATTATTTTTTGTATATATTAATACATACAGGGAAAGGAAAAAAAGAAGTTGGAATTGTTGGGGGAATGGAGAGGGAATCATAAAATAAAAAAAATTTAAATATGAAGTGCCCAGTTGAGTCTATTTAGAATAGAAAATGAGTTCAAGAGATAAGCACTTCTATAAATTTGCCTTGTGGAATATAAAAGGGGTGAGAGACTGACTCAAAATTAGAAAAGTAAAACATTATTGTAATTTAAAAACACTGAAGTACTTATATTGCAAGAAACACATATCTTAAAGGGAAACACCACTGAACACATTGTAAGAATGCTCTGTTACCTGCTGCATTGTGCATACTGTGGTTCATTTTTTCTTAGCAAAGTGCTAGGTCTTTCTTTGAAAAATGAGTTTTGGAAACTCCCTTACATGTCTAGTGTTGTTTGCCATGCCGCGTGGCAATACTAACCAGAACCATGCCGTAAAAGTAAACATTGTACACGGGCGCATTCATGTGGTGCCATGCTCATCTATGTGCAAAGGACATGAGCTTACATGATCGTGCTTGTACTGCCTAACTATTCAGGAAGTGCCTTGTATATATTTTTTTTATCATCCATAATCCACAGAGCCATGCATGTCATTTTTTGAAAAAATGAAATGTCCCATATGCAGTCGCTGACTTGAAAAAAAATGGCTTACTCTTGCATTCACTAGCTTGTAAAATGGATGTGGGCATCCAGAGTTGTTTCTTCTGTGAGGCACCATTACGCTCCGACATGAGAGGTCACTCAGGCTTGAGAGGCCAGCAGACATGTAAATACAGTGATCGTAATGCTGCCACACAGAAGAAACAGCTCTGGATGCTGTTTATGTATGCAATTAACCAATTAGTGGTTAATTACTTGTAACTGCTCTTTTATTCCTGTAATTGCTATGTAATGGCTAGGTGATTGTGGCAGTTTGAGGTGTTACTGCACTGCATTCATATAAAATAGGTACAACAGCGGGCGTTGCATGTGGAATTCAAGGTCCGATATAACACTATTATTTAACATAGGCTTCAATGGTTTTGGCATTTGGCAAGACGATTATGTCTGCTACAAGTGGCTGTTTGCTACATGCCTGTCCACTACATTTGGAACATACCACCAGTGTGGTTAGGTGATGGGGAGATAAAGGATCTAATCCAGCTGCTGTTCAGTAGATGGTAAAAGTCATTCTGAACTACTGCTGACACCTGAGCCTCAAAGGTCAGCCTCTCATCCAGAATGACTTCCAGATTTTTCAACTTTATGGTGGCCAGAAGCCCTGAGAGGCTGAGCCAAAGTCCTGTCTCCCTCTCAGTAACTGCCATTCCCCTCCTATGACCCAGCCCCACCACCAACACTTCAGTGTTATCAAGGTTAAGTCTCAACCAGCTCGATGACATCCAGTTTTGGATCTCAGCCATGCACATATTAAGCACATCAACTGCCCCAGTGCAAAAGACATATAGATCTGGGTATCATCTGCATAGCAGTGAAATCCAAGCCCATATTACCCAATAATCTTACCAAGAGGTAGCATGTGCACCACAAACAACATGTGCAAAAGGACTGAGCCCTGGGGTATAGCACAGGACAGAACCACCTGGAAGTGAAGAAAACCTTCCCAACACAATCCTGAGTCCTACCACTGGGATAGGACATTGCCAGTGAGCCCTACATACTCCCTGAGCTGCTCCAATAGCAACCCATGGTCCACAATGTAAAAAGTTGAGGAGAGATCAAGGAGAATGAGAACTGACCATTCTTCTCTATCTTTTGCCCTGAGCAGATTACTGTGTTCTCCCCCCTTGAGTGAAGAAAATCTTTTCAACACAATCCTCTGAGCACTACCACTGGGATAGGGCTCAAACCAATAGACAACATTGCCAGTGAGCCCTACATACTCCTTGAGCTGCTCCAATAGCAACCCATGGCCTGTGGTGTAAAAAGCTGAGGAGAGATCAAAGCGAATGAGAACTGACCATTATTCTCTATTTCTCACCTGGAGCAGATCAGTGTGTACCCTAACTAGCTCAGTTTATGTGCTCTGCCTGGACCTAAAACCAGAGTGGAGAGGCTCATAAATGTAAAAGGCAGTGAGATGTGCCTCAAGCTGCAGCGCAAGTACCATCTCAATCACCTTGCTCAGAAGGGCATGTTAGAGACACATTGGTAATTCACTAGAACATCTGGGTGCATAGATGGCTTTTTTTGAAATGGTTTCACCAGCGCACTTTTCAGAGACACTGGGAATACCCCATCATCTTTAATAAAAGATAAGCAATTGTCCCCTCTTCCTTCGATGAAGCTGACACTATATAACTTTTAAAGCCTAATAAACTATCAGATAAACCTTTGTCATACAGAACAATCTCCTTATTGAATGGAGACTATAAAATATTTTCAAAAACACTGTATTAGCAATAACACTAAATAATGCAGTATATGTCCACTGTTTTAGTAAATCTAGACCAAGTGAGGCTCATCAAAGGAAAAAGATTAAAACCTCCTGTGAGAAAGACATTGAATATAATTGAACAAAGTAAAGGACCAGATGCTGTACTAGTTGCACTAGATGCAGAGAAGGCCTTTGACAGGATGGACTGGAACATTTTGAAGTTCCCCCTGTTGAAGGCCAACATAGGGCCTAACATGCCAGCATGGACTGGAGCCATTTATAAAACCTCAGGCACTCAGCAGTGATGTCCATTGTCACCAACGTTATTTGCTTTATACAGTATATAGAGAGCTGTTTGTTCAGCATGTAAGAGCAAATATGCAGTAGTAGTAAAAAGTTTTATTTTTATGCAGGATATGGTGGAAAAATCACATCATTCAGACCTATTTACAAGATGGTCCTGTTTTCGTATAAATACAGAATTGCACATAAAACAATAACACAACAGTAAATACATGAAGTAATTGCACTGTATGACAAACAATCAGCAGATACATAATGGGGCAAATGATATTAAATAATTAACCATTGCACATGTGGGGTAAAGAATGTAACATAATTGTTTACGCAGACAGTGTTTTAATTTATCTCAACAATTTTGCTACTTCATGTGATACATCATTACATTTGGTCAATGCCTTTGCAAAGTTGTTGGGATATAAACCCAACTGGCAAAAAAAACAGAGGTTTTGCTATTGAATAACAGTGATTTAGAAGGGTATAATTTTGTAACAGCACCGCAACAATCCTGCCGATATTTAGGAATAATATTAACAAAAAATATTAAACATCTGTTTAATGAAAATTATTTTCCATTGATGAAAGAAATTACATCCGAATTGCACGGATGGATTCACTTGCCTTTGACACTGATGGGGAGGGCTACTATAATAAAGATGAATGTCCTCCGGAGGCTTTCATTTTTCTTACAGGCACTTCCCATCAGTGTCCCTGGTGCTTTTTTTCCTCCAGAATTAGAAAACAAAATCTATCGTTTTCTGTGACAGAATGCAAACCCAGATTAAGAAACTAGAGAAATTATATTCATCAGAAAAACTAGGTAGAATTAATTTACCAAATTTTAGATGGTATTTTATTGGCCGCACAAATAGAGCGCTTCCTTAAAATATGTTCTAATGATACCCTGTCTATGCAATGAATGGAAACTGAATTAAGTACTACTCCCTTTTCAGATATATGTGCAACTATGACTTTGCCAATATTTTCTAACAATCAGTATAAACATATATCAACATTTCTAAGGAGTTCCAATAAAACATGAATGGAAATGAATAACCTATTGGGACTAAAAACTTTGATATCAAAATATATGCTGCTTTGGGACAATATTTATTAAAAAAAACTAAACTTGAATTATTTTGGAAGAAGTGGGTTAAAAAAAGAAATAAACTACTTAGATTTAAATTTTTGTAATAATATGATGAGCTTTGATGAAATAAAAACATTTATCATCTCAGCACCACTGACTGTTTACCTTTCTTACAAATAAGGGATTATATTAGAAAGAAATGGAATTTTAAAAGTGAAATTCCACTTTCTCCTCTGAAGGAATTCTTCAAAAATGGAAGATAATCATCATAAAGTAATGGGGAAGGTCTATCAGTTACTGAATTAAATACTTCAACTTATGACTCCAACATTGAAAAGATGCTTGGGATTGGAAGATGGGCATTGAGATAGACCCAAATAAATGGGTAGATGCAATAATATATTCTCATGGTATATCTAAAAGTATTAGATTTGAACAGATTCAGTATAATTTGTCACATAGAATTTATTGCACTCTGTCAAAATTACATAAACGCTAGTGAAATGATTTCAGAGCTTTATCCACAATGTCAGGCTAACACTGGCTCCTTGAACCATATGTTAGTTAATTGTACATTTTTAGCAACTTTTTGAAGAAAAAATAGGATGAGATAGAAATTATTCTATATATAACATTTCTATTTGATCAAGAAGGAAATCTGTTGCAAAAATATTCCAATATACCAACAGATCTCAGAATGAATGGTCTTTTCTTTACTGGTATGGCCACAATTAATGCAAATAAACAAATCTTACAAAAACGAACAAAATCCCCTACCACCAACATATAGGGTCGTGCCTGAAAATAGACAGAATCTGTCTAGTGCACTTACCTGGTCAACAAAAACTGAATATAAAGAATGGCTTAATCTTATGATACAAACTTCTAAATTAGAAAGGATATACTATACCTTAAAGGGCAATTCTATGCAATTTGAGAAAATATGGACTCTGTTAATTGAAAAATTACTTATTATTTAAATCATCATTAAATATGCTAAATGCACTGGGACCTCCCTCTTTTACCATTTGCCCCTGTATAGCCCTAGGCTGCTGCTGTACTATTCCACTAGCAGCACTTCCTTCCCTATCTCTTTCCCATTCCTGCCCTCTTTTCATCCTATCTCATCCCCTCTTCCCTTACCCCTCCACTCCCACTTCCCCCCTCTAGCCTCTGTTTCTTCACCTTGTTCTGTCCCTCTACCCTCTGCCATGTGGGTCTTTCCTGCTCAAGCTTCATTGTGAAATCTCCCTCCTTGCTCTTTTTTTTTGCTTCTTCCACCCCACCCATCAATTCACCTCCATACTTTCTCTCCTTGTAAGCCCTTTCACCCTCTTCAGACAAGGCCACTGGCTGCATTTGACACAATATTTATCTTGCCATATTGTTCTTTTGTTTATGTAATTACTTTCCTCATGTTGTACTACTTGCCAAAACCATCGTAATTTGCTATTCTTGTGACTTGAAGTGGAACCTCTCTAAAAAAGCCCTTGGCTTAAAGGTTTTTCTGATTTGTTAAATAAATAAAAAATAAAAATAAAAAATATATCCACAAGGCAAACTATAGTATAAATAGAGTAGATGAAGATATTAGACAGACATGTTGATGGGCACTCAGCACCTGATAAAATTACAGAGCTTTTAAAAATGATTGTGGTTCCCAATCTGATCAAAATAAAAATGAGTAATTTTCGATTTTTAAAGAAAACATTTCAAAATATAATATTCAGCTACAGTTCAGCTTCTGTTTTATTTATTTCCTATATTAATACCTCCTAAGTATTTATTACTGAAGACATTTGCACAAAAAGCAGATCTATGCCTCCCCAGACTTCATCCCATCCTCCTGCTTGTCTCTCATAATTTCCTGTTACTGACAGTGAGGTCATTTCCATAGCAAGAGATTGTGATGTCACAGACAGAGAGTGGAGAATGAGATGAGCTCTGGGGCACAAAGAGCACATTTTTGTGCAGCCCCAGAAATAAAGAATAAGGGAGACAAACACAGAATATTAATGAAATATAAGCTGCATTATGTCTAAATATTATATTTTTAAAAATTTTCTGGTGTTCTTAAATCATTTTAAGTTACTCAAAGTGTTCTTTCTCATAACAGGAGTTTTAAATTTTGGGTGATCTTGTTGTAGTAGAAGTATTTAAATGAATAGAATTAAGCCAACGTATCTTTTAACGTGCATGAACATTCTGACCCACTCAGGTCCCTTCTTCCAGCAGTGGATCACAAGTGGGCTGGAAGACTTGTGTGTAGGTAGGGCCAATAAAATACATGGATTACCTACTTTGTCTATTCACTTTGTACATGGTCCAATACAGCTACATACTTTTCAGTGCAACACTGGGGTTCATTATATGCAATCAATAAAACAATAGGACTGGTGGCTAAAACTGAAATATTTTGGAGAGGGGGGCTAATCTATATAAGCATAGGACTGGACACTGTACTGTAATCTCTAAGAGGTCAAACACTCCTATAATATTCAATCTAGAAAGAACTCTTACACACTTTTGTAAGCGGGGGAACTGAGTTCTTATGCAGTTTTAAGCCTTGAGCAGGACCTTAAAAGAGAAAATAAAAATGCTGTGCTTAGAAGATTGCTTGCAAAAACATGCCATAAACCTTTAAGATAATGCTCACCTGTGCATCTGCCCAGCTTTCCATTGATTTTATTCACTTTAATGAGACTCTCTATACTGAACCAAAACATGCTTAGAACTATTAGATTTACAACAGTTCTGTCTAACTTCTGAATCCCTGACCAGCAAATTAAACCTAACCCAACTTATCACTGATCCTACTAGACTATGCATAAGCACCGTACATAAATTGACTAGATTTTATCCAATAGAAAGGATAGAGTCCTTGAAGCTGGTACTCTTGCTGATTCCATCAGTAGCCAATCTCCTACCTTCTGTGTGTGGAAATTCTGCTTGCCTTCTAATCCCCATGAGGTAATTATACTTAGAGGTTTCTTTAAACTGAATCAGGACTCTTGTATTAATGACTTGGCTCTGAATGATCCCCCCATTCCTAGCATCTGATGTTTCATCAACCCTGTCTTGTGTTACATCTAAATTCAGTGCACTACCAGACATACAAATCCCCATGATCAAATGGAGTGTGAGAGGGCTGCATAAAGATCTACTATCTTCACTTAAAACTCAGGATGAATGCTGGTCTAATTTTAAGGCCTCTGCACTCCCCTTAGTTTGGGTTGTGTACAGGTTACTGAGAAATGAGTGTAAAAAAGCCATCCCTCTTGCCAAAGTACAGTACATACTGTAATGACCTGCTCCTGGCCTCTACTGGTAACTCCTGCAGGTTCTGGAATTGCATAAAAGGCTTCATGGATGAATGTTCAAATGTACTATTTAATGATAAGGTACTAGAGGGCATACACTACTCTAGTCAAGATACTAATCAAACACTGTTGAGGAAAAGTTCTTGAGAGTGTTGACTTCAGTCAGGTTTGTGGGTATGACAAATAGGATGTTGGGGTGCAGTAGGAGAAGGGAGATGCTATTACTACTGCATAGATCACTGGTTCATAAGAACATAAGAATTTGCCGGCAAAAGGAGACTATATGGTCCATCTAGCCTGCCCTGGTTTTCTACCCGCCACTATCAATTTGTCTTGCTAAGGTGACTAGGCTGTCTATTCCATTCCTGTTTGAATTCGCCCTCACCTGGAGTTCATTGTTCAGTTTTGGAGTTGATTTAAAGAAGGTCAGGGTGGGACAGAGTGGAGGCAATGCACAGGAGGGCAACCAAGAGGATCCATTGTCCACAGGAGAAGACTTCTGAAGAGAGGTTGGCAGATCTAAACATGTGCACATTGAAGGTGAGAAGGGAGAGAGGGGGGACATGACTGATATATACAAATACCTTCATAGGGCAGATAAAATGGATAGCAGGGGATTATTCCAACTGAGAGGGAAATAGAAATACCAGGGGCAACTGCATGAAGCTGGCAGAGGCAAATTTTGGAGGGATGCCAGGAACTACCTTTTCAAGGAGAAGGTGGTTGTTGGATGGAATAAACTGCTGGAAGAGGTGGTCTATGGGGAAATCAGTGGGTGGATTCAGACAATGGTGGGACATATACAAGGGCTTGGTAAAAGCTGTAGCTGAAAGAGAGGTTGGAAATGAGAAGTGAATAGCCACTAGAGCACTCTCATTCAACATTTGGTAGGTTGAAATGGGCAGAAATGATGGGCTAGGTGTCCTTTTTCCATGGACAGATTCTATGTTTCTGTGTTATACAGACTTTCTGGATAAAACTGTCAAGATGTGGTATAGACTCTGGAAAGAAAAACTGAAAATTAAAAAAATTATCTGATGAATGGTAATACTTGAAAGATCATGTTTATGAACGTATATACTGAAGTATAGACTTGTCCAATATTTCCATGCATTCCTTCATCATGAGGGGCATCCCTCATTGTACTCTTAGAAGAAAGTGTGGCCCCACAAAGAGCATTCAGATTTTTATATTGAAAATACTAATCCAAGATGTGCAATTAATGTAAAATGTTGTGAATACCAAATTATTATTTTCCATAATGATCTTCTAACATTTCATTAACACAACTTAGCTTAAATAGGATGCAACATCTGGTTTATAGTGGGGTACTGCATCTATTTGATTTTTGAAGAGCGTGTGATATAACAGGGAATAATTTTTAAAACATAATATTAATATATGTGACCCAACCAGTAGCTGGGTTGCCAAGTTTGCTGATGGTACCAAAATGGGAAGAATAGCTGCAGCTCAATAGGAGCTTTGAGATACAGTCTAGAGACCTAGACATGGAGCATGTGCAGAGAGAGAATACTGCCTTAATTAGTTAGATTTTAGCAAAAGTCTATAGGAAAAATACCTGGGGGCAGTGATCAGTACCATTTTCAAACAGGACCATAAATATAGGGTGGTAGCTAGCATGACAGTCAGAACAATGGCAGACATCAAGAGAAATTTCATAAGCAGACTAAGAGATATAATAATGTCCTTGTACTGATCATTGGTTGGCCACCATCTTGTGTATAGTGTGCTGTTCTGGTCCCCATATATTTGAGAAAAGATATTGAGATGAAGTCCAACATTGCTCAAAGGCTTGGAGAACGTGAGGACATTTTTTTGTAGAACTAGGATTCTTCCCAATGGAAATATGAGACTCAGTGGAGACATGATCAAGGTGCTCAAACAGCTGAAAGCATTAACACATCAGATCAGATATAGCTCTTCTGAATATCCAAGATTATACAATGGCAAGAAAAAATCCTAGACTCTGATTGGTCAGTCTTGGGCTGGACCCGTGATGTTATCCCAGCACAACATTACAGATCTAGTCTCAGCCTCACTGTGAACCTGTAGATAATCATTTGTTTGAGCATCTTCTTGATTGTTTCATCTTCTCTTAAAAAAACAAAAATATTTTTCCACACAAAAACATCTTTAAAATGATTTTTTTTATTCTGTATAACAATGAGCCATTGTATAATAGCAATAATGCCCTCCAGGGTGTGTGTCATTTGGGATAATGACACACCTCAGTTATTGGATGCACTTGGCCTATGGCCTCGTGCCCAACCACCTGAGGCGTGACGTTATCTCAGCACAACACACACCCCCTGTCAGGCATTATTGCTTATATAATAGGATAAGGAGGCACACAGTGTTACTGAAAGGAGGAAACTTCAAGGGAAATATAAGTAAGGACTACTTCATAGAACAAGTGGTGAATATATGGGAAATGGATACCAAGTATTAGCTACAACTGTATCCACCTATAAACTTGATCCTGGTGTGTACTTTGAAGAAAATTGTGTGACAGTCTTCTCTCTTTCCTAAAAT
This sequence comes from Neoceratodus forsteri, assembly GCA_016271365.2. Taxonomy (NCBI): domain Eukaryota; kingdom Metazoa; phylum Chordata; order Ceratodontiformes; family Ceratodontidae; genus Neoceratodus; species Neoceratodus forsteri. The sequence continues at coordinate 62,146,160 of JADMNL010000036.1, read as the reverse complement.
CTTATGTTCCTATGTATCTTATCTGGCTGCATGTCTACAACTCACATCATAATCCTATATTCTGACATCATAAATCATTTTTACAGCAACCAGTTGTGATTTCATGGAAAGGTATTATGACATCACTTGTAGGCAAGCAGCCAGAACAGATGAAGGATAAGGGAAAGAGCTCCTGTTTACATGAAAACATCATAAATGATGAAGTATGAGTGTCACATAAGTACATGGAATATAATTTATCTGCATTTTGTGGTGCTTACTGCACTTTTAAAGAGTTGTTCCTATGATGTCAGAGGCTTTTTCAGCTAAGAATGACTGATGCGGGTGGAGGGGATGTGATGTTCTCCAGACCACACTGTGAGCTAAGGTGGGATTCTAACCAGTGATTTGTTTTGCAGCCCAGTGCACCAACCACTGTGGCAGATGATTTTTCACATTCTGATCATGTCCTACTTTCTGAGTTCAATAAAGAAAACGCAAAACCGCTAATATAGGAATTTTTAAGACCACAAAAATGATGCAATGTTCAAGAGTGCATATTTCTGTTCTTTTTTTTGGGGGGGGGAGCAGCACAGGTTTGTAAGCAATCCTGGTTTTCAAAATATTAAACCATGGGCAGCCATTAATCAGTTTATTGACCTTGGAATTCTGGACCCAATTTAGGATGCTACACCTGCATCCTTATAGTTAATGCTCCTCCTTTTAAAGTGTATTTAGACAACTTTATCTATTGATTTTCTGTTTTGTTTTTTTTCTTGCCAGGTCAGTGTTTGACTAAAAAGATGAAGATCTCCAGTGAGCTGCAGCTTATTGGAATTTGTTTCTCTCCTGGAAGGACTTTGTGAAGAAAGGGGATTCCCACAATAAGCTACTGGAATGCTATCAGCGCACCCAGCTTTAAAGAGTTAATTAAGTCCAATAGTAGAACAAGCAGTACATGATAATTTTCTGTTTCATTTAGTTTTTCAGATATCTTAAAATGACTAAAACAGTGAATACAATGTACACTTTATTCTACTAATAAGTGGGTTTGTATGTAAATAAATGCTAAGCATATTTTCACATGTCTCACTGTTGATTGTGTTTGACTGGTATAAATAATACTGAACAAAATTGGGGAAACAGAAATATCACGTGGCCTTAATCACTGCCTGTGCAAAGAAAATCAGTTTGAGAAATTAGCTTGACAATAATATCCCTACCTACACAGAATGGCACAAGGAGAGTTTTTTGCACTACAAGCAGAAAAAACTGATAGCTAGTTTACAAGACTGCTTTTTAACCTATAAAAGAATTGAGAAACACTACACACTCTACACTTGATTGATACTTGAACTCCCTGAGCATACCAATTGCCTGTTGTTGGTGGAAGTTTTTTGGGGGGCCTCATTCTCTAAAAACTGGTGGCCCTCCTTTTTTCCTATATTTTATTGTAGTTTGATTGCTTACACACCCTCATTTCTGTTAAATGTATGGGTGTACCGGGGTGGGGGATGGGTTGGGTATTTGTTGTGCTGTTTGATGTGTTCTGTTTGTTGTTCACTTTGTACCATTGTACGTTTTTCTTTCTCACTGTGTTTTCTCTTTTGAAAATTTAATACAGCATATTATTTTTTTTAACTGAATAAAATTAAACATGAGAGATATAGTGGTATAAAGGGAAGTTGTTCAACTCAAAATCAGAAGAAAACATTTTTTGCAAAGTACTAATGCTCTTTTCTGACATTACATAATCCATATTTCCCACTCTCCAAGCTATTCATTGTATAATTAGTTCATGAGTGGTTCAGATTTCTGTTCTGAGACAATATTGTTAGATGAATTTATGGGTATAAAACAAGTGAAAAACATGCACGCTGGCAAACTGCATTGATTGACAGTCCCTATGAAACTGTGAAGTCGGGTCCCTAACATCAACTCAATTACAGTTTTTTGGGTTGATGCAAACCATACGAAGGTTGGCAGACAGATAAACATAGAAAGCACTATCCCCATGTGACAGCTGAGTGAAATGGAGCTCGTTTTCCATCAGAAAAACTTGTTTGTACTTTGACAGTAGAAGTGAGGTACTGTATAACTCACAAGTGTACTTTTTATTTATTTGACAAGAACACATGCTGTTACATGCCTTTCATAGTTCACAGTTGCTCCTTTAAAACTCCTTCAAATTGAAGCCTTCATATGGGACATTTTAACCAAAAACTGAATAAAAGAAATACTTTCTGAAAAGTGGAAAACAGATACAGTTGAACAGTGTGGTGCTGCCTCTTGTCAGTAGCTTATAGCCACAGGCTAAATATCAGAAATGGCATGACTCAGCCCCCTTCACCCACCATCATCATTTCTCTTTATAGCTTTGAACACAAATGCTGTGATTGCTGTTCGATGGTTTAGCAAAATTGTTTATTAAATTAGATCCAGAAGCAAATGATTTGATACCTTTTAATGGACCAACATAGATGTAACAACAAGAACAAAGTGCTCTAGCTTTCGGACCAACCAGTCCTTCTTCAGAAGCTCATGGCAGTTGTTTAGAAAATACAATACTTATAACAGCTAGATAATGCAGAGAAAAACAGAAAAAAATCCCCATTGGTTTAAAATACTCATTAAAAAAAAAAAAAACAGAAGATGATGTCAGAGAAGTTAAACAGTACAATACTGCCCTCAGTCCGAATGAACCTTGGGTTAAGATGTGCTCGGTGCAACAAACATAAAGAATCCTACTGCACATAAATTTAATTGACATAAGATAACACTGCTGATTTATTAATTTATTAAATTAGCAAAACCCTTCAGTGCTCTAGGTTAAGGATATGTGTATTTCCTCTCCATTAATTTTGCATTTATATAAAACAGAATGGCAAGGAGTCACATGAGGTGTTTTATTTTCAGCTAAGTCTTCCACCTTACACTGAGCATGACTCCATTTCTTTGGTTCTGCAATTCATGTCTTTGGTAGCCAATCCTCAGACATTAAACAGCCCTTGACGTGTGAAAGCAAACTTTACAAAAACATATTTAGATCCATTGCTGTGTATTTTTTCATACATTTCTGCACATATCCCATCCTTGTCCAGCACAACTATTTATATTACCATTATTATAAATCAGGTCATACTTTTTTTGTGTGTGTGTAATCTTTTTCTCCCTCCTATGTGCTCCCCGGCAGCCACTCCTTCAGGCTTGCCAAGGCAGTCCCCTGATCCATCCGTCCTTCTGAGACTCCACCTGCCTCAGATCGCAGCCGATCCCCAGGGTGACCCGGTGTAACCCTTTTGCCAGATGGGTCCCCCTCCTCCGAGGGGGAAGGCACCGGTCAGGGGGAAGCCAGCACTACTATTTCTTTAGCCCCAGGGATGGTGAGGTCATACTTTTTGACAGTCAGCATTATTGGGGGGAATGTAGGAAACTTTATTTCACTGAGAAGGTGATGGAGCCATGGAATGTCCTGCCCGGGAGGCTAGTGGAGGAGGGCACAGTGGAGGGCTTCAAGAAGGGGTGGGACAGATACAAGTGGAAACTGAAGCCAAAGAAGACTCTCTCAGGGGCTGGGGGGGCGGGAAGATGAGCACCCACTAGGTGACTGGCTACCAAGCAGACACGATAGACCATTAGGCCTATTCTGGTGGTGTTTAGTATGTTAGTACCTACTGTAAGTGGATGTCTCATGCTTATTTTTCCAAATCTGAGATTCCAATGGTACCCCCCCCCCAGCTGAGGTAAAATTAGAGATAAATGCACAGGCGCCAGCTGTGTCATCAAATCAGCAGTCAACATTCTTTCTATTGTGCCTATTTTATAGTTTCTAGTGGCATAGTCCAGTTCCCTCATAGCTGTTCCTCTATTTTTATGCAAAGACAAACCTTTTCATTTTGAATCTGAATTTCATTTTTAAAAACATTAACAGTTAACCTTTTTTGTGGTTTATGCATTTCTTATAACAGTGTCTGCACAAGTCCTTTGTGTGCCAATGCTCCTAAGCTCTACTTTGAACTTTTTTAACCTAAAGAGCTGGAGAGGATTGCAATGCCAGGTATAGACAAGCAGCCAGAGCAAAGTCATCCTAGCGAACAGGGAGTCAATTTCTGTGTTAATATTAATGTTTATGCTAAATTTAATTACAGAAAATACATTTCAATCGAGTTGAATCTAATGCTGTTTTCTTTTTAAAACTTCCCTGAAGTCTGGGGGCTCAATTTTCAAAGGGTGAAACAGGACTTGCATCAAGCCCTGCGTCAAACCCATTTTTGGGTACAGTTGCGCCAAACTCCTTTGATGCAACTGAAACCCGATTTTAGTACATCAGGCGCAGTTGTGACAGTTTCCTCAATTTACAGTGGCTTGCACCAAAGATTTGGTGCAAGCCCCATACAAAGGGTTCCCCAAATGCCACAAGTTAGACCAGGGGAAAAACTGGTCTGACCTGCAGCATTTAGTGCTCGGGATTGAAAATCCTGTTTACTGGCTGGAAGTATGCCACAAGCCCTGTGCGCCAAACAATCAGTGCATCATGGGTTTGCAGCATTCAGGGGCTTTGAAAATTGAGCCCCGGGTCTCTTTAAGGCCCTGGACACACTACAGAACTGTTTTTGAAAACCGTTAAAACCAGTTTAGCTAACCCATTTCAGTGCAGCCACACTACTCAGTAACCATTTTGATAACGGTTTAGTGTGGCCACACTGCTAGTGTTAAACCTGTTCTCCTTGTAACTATTTTGTGTTAAGTCCAACACACAGAACTGTGCTTGTCTGGACACACTGCAGCTAGAACTGTTTTAGTTTAAACCATTACAGCTTAAAAGACTTTTACTCCTGGACAGACCTGTGAGTAAAACCATGCTAGCTCCAAAACATTTTTAAAAATGGTTTTAAGACTAGGTATCTAGCAGGGTTTAAAAACACTTTTGTTAAAATGTTTTATTAAGGCTTGTAGTCTGTCTGCAAGCAGTGTTCGGGGGATTTAAACTGTTTTAAGTTCCCCAGTGTGTCCAGGGCCTAAGCTATTTCAGTATTCAGAGCCGAAGAAGGGTTATGGTTGCAGAGACAGTTCATTATTTTGCCAGTGTATTATGGTTAGCATGCACATACCACTTAAAACTAGAGGTTTATTGATTAACTATCCCTTTGGCTTCACAGGAGAAACTGTGAAAAACATAATTTTAGATGCATTTCAGCTTATATTTCATATTCATTGCAAAAAAACTTCCATACTTAGGGTTCAAAATTGAAACTCACAAAGTAAGGAAGTGTATCATTAGGGTTAAAAGTCCCCTGAGCCCTGGTAAATATGTGGCCTGGCTTTTTCACAGGGCTTAATGATCACACAATATAGTGTAGCATTGGCATTGCTATAATTTTTCATAGGGTTTAATAATCATATGATGTAGCAACTGGCATTCAGCCTAACATTTCTTTTTTACTGTGTTTAAAGTCATGCAACGTAGTATTGGCATTGACCTGTGGAGTGATCTGTCCAGGCACACAAAAGATACTAACACAGTAATGCTTGGAAACTTGTGCCAAAGGTAGGGCAATGCCAACACTGCATCGCATGATTGTTCAGTCCCTGAGGAACACCAGGCACAGATTCATCACTACTCAGGGAACTTATAATCATAACACTGTGTTTCCTTTTGTTTGTGCCTTTAGTCTTCAACCTTAACTGATAATTATACTAAGTAAGAAAGAGGAGCTAGAAGACAAAGATACCCGTATATGCTCCTTTAACAGTTATTGATTGTATTATTTATTTTCCATACTGACATGCACTACCGGTCAAAAGTTTTAGAACACCCCCATTTTTCCAGTTTTTATTGAAATTTACGCAGGTTAATGTCTCAATGTACTCTGAAATTAAAGCATAGACCAAATAAACAATTGGAGATAAAAAAGAAATCATAGAATCATTTTGTTTAACAAAATTTAATCTAAATTTTTGACTCATCAAAGTAGCCACCTTTGCAGATATACTGTAACCGCCGAACACACTCGTGGCATTCTTCCTACAATGGACATCAAATATTGTTCGGAAGTTCTTCCCAACACTGTTGCAGAAGTTCCCACAAATGTGTTGCACTTGTAGGTTGCTTTGCTTTCACCCTTCTGTCCAGTTCATCCCAAACCAGCTCGATGGGGTTTAAGTCTGGAGACTGTGCTGGCCATTCCATGATTTGAAGCCTACCATCTTGTTCTTTTCCTTGAAGGTAGTTCTGACATAGCCTGGAGGTATGTTTTGGGTCATTATCTTGCTGTAGGATGAACCCCTGACCAACTAGGCATAGACCAGAGGGTACTGCATGGTGCTGCAAAATGCTGTGGTAGCCCTTTTGGTTCAGGGTGCCAGTCACTCTGTGCTGTTGTCCTGTGAGCCGCCTATCACGCAAGCTGTTGACTCTCAGAAACTTGTCTTCTGATTCTGTTGTGGCTTTGGGTCCACCAGACCTCTTCCTGTCAGAGTTTCCTCCAGTTTCCAAGTGCCTTTTGATGGTGTAGGAAACTGTACTCACTGACACCTTGGCTTTCTTTGCAATTTCTCTACAGCAGTTTTTGCTAACCTAAACTTTTTTTAACCTCTAGCAGTTTACCGCTTATCTTTGTACCATTTCAGGTTATTCACTGGACTTGAATTGCTTAAATTTCAATAAAAACTGGAAAAATGGGGGTGTTCTAAAACTTTAGACCGGTAGTGTATCTGTCAAGTTTGTTATTAACCCTTAGGCTGCCAGAAGATTGAGAATGTATAGGTTTTTAGGACATGTATACACACAGCAGCAAAGCAAGGGTTAAATTCTGACTTGGTTTTACTTATTATCTCAAGTGGCAAGCTGTTCCTTGGGTTGGCAATATATGGGGTGAAGAACAATTTATTTTTCAGAGTCCTAAATGTTTTTCCAACAGTCTGCATGGGATGTCCTCTGGTGGTTACGGTGTCACGTTTAAAATCTGTTCTAAGCTCTGATAATAGATGTGAATCATGAATGATATCAAACATGAATCATAAGTCCCCGTGTAGTCTCTTGGCTTCAAGTGGCATTAGCTTTTATAACTGAAGGCATTCAGGATATGTTTTTATTCTTTAAATTCAAAAATATGCTTGGCAAATTTTCTCTGAACTCTTTCTAATTGGGTTATATCCCCCTTTTTATTAGGACACTACATGTGTATAGCATAATCAAAGTGAGATCTGGCATATGCCCTATATAGGGGAAGTAAAACATTCATATTCCATGATTTAATATTTCTTTTAATTGTCCATATGATTTTATTGGTTTTTGCTATGGCCTCATTGGTCTGTGTGGTACAACTTAGATCATTTGTGGTAACAGACGTCAAGGTCTTTTTCATTTACAGTGGTTTCCAGAATGTGTCATGGATTATTTTTCTTTTTCTTCCCCAAATGCATAACTTTACATTTGTCCACACTGAAGCACATTCCCCATGTTTTTGTCCATTTCCCGATACTATCAAGATCATTCTAAATATCGCTTACTAGTATGCTAGTATCGACGAGTCCACCAGTTTTTGAATCATCAGCGTATTTGGTTGACCAGCTGTATTGATGAGATGTTAAATCAGATTTAAAAATGTAACATATGATAGGATACAATACCAAATCCTGTGGAACCTTACTGGACACTTCTCCCGAGTCAGAGAAATGGCCATTGATAAATAATTGTTGGATTCTGTTATTTAACCAATCAGAGAGCTGACAAATGAGTTGTACATCTATTTTGGCATTATTTTAGTGATTATAGCCCAGTGTGGCATTAAATACCATATTAAATTTGAATATCACCCAAAAATGGGACATCATAATATTGGGACTGGTGGAGGCCACTGACTCTTTCTTGTACTGTGTGGAGAAGTAAGAAGGCAAGGTCTAATAAACCAAGCTGGTGAACCAGGGAAGTACAGGTGAGGGTAAGGGAAAAAAGGGAGGCTTTTAGAAACTATAGGAGGACTGATAAGGAAGCAGATAAGGAGGATTATATTAGGAGTTCCAGGGAGGTGACAAGGGTGGTAAGGGAATAAGGCTTGCTTGGGATCAGGCAGGGTGAAAAGGGAATAAGGCTTGCTTGGGATCAGGCAGGGTGAAAAGGGAATAAGGCTTGCTTGGGATCAGGCAGGGTGAAAAGGGGTTCTTCAAGTGCATTATGGAGAGAAGGAAGTGCAGGGAGCAGATCTCTAAAATAAAACAGATGGGGGATGGGTAGATAAGGGGGATGAACAGGCAGAGGTATTTAATGAATATTTCTGTTCAGTTTTTACAAGGGAGAGGGGATTATCTAGTTATCATGGGCAGATAAATGAGCTGAATGTTAAGGGAGCAAGGATGGTGGATGAGGAGATCAATAGGCAGAGGGTACTGGAGTGTCTAAGGGCTCTGAGAATAGATAAAGCACCGGGACCAGATGGGATACACCAGAGGGTTCTGAGAGAACTTACGGAGGTGCTGGCAGAGCCTCTGACAGACATTTTCAACACATCTGTTCAATCAGGTTGTGTGCCCCAGGTTTGGAGGTTGGCACATGGCACAAAGGAGGCTCTTGGGATGATTCACGGAACTACAGGCTGGTTAGCCTCACATCAATTGTGGGTAAACTATTGGAGACTATCCTGAGGGAAAAAATAATGGCATTTCTGGAGGAGAACTGTCACTCAGACAAAAGGCAACATGGGTTCACACAGGGAAGGTCTTGTCAGACCAACCTTGTGGAATTTTATAATTGGGTGACTTAGGCTCTAGATGAAGGTAAAGCAGTGGATGTTCTGTACTTGGGATTTCAGCAAGGCCTTTGACTCAGTGCCACACAGGGAACTGATAGGCAAGCTGAGGGACCTGGGTGTTAGCGATAAAGTGGTCAGCTGGATTGGTAACTTGCTGGAAAAGAGGCAACAGAGGGTGGTGGTAAGGGGGGAATTATCAACACCACAGGAGGTCATCAGTGGGGTCCCACAGGGCAACAGTGCTGGGACCAATCTTATTCAACATCTATGTAACTGATATGTTAGTTGAGGTTCAGAGTCGGGTGAGTATGTTTGCTGATGATACTAAATTGGGTGCAGTGGTGGATGGGGTGGATGGTGGGGTGCTGCAGAGGGACCTAGAAACCTTGGAGAGGTGGTCAAGTACCTGGCAGTTGGGCTTCAATGCTCAGAAGTGCAGGATTATGCACTTTGGAAACAGGAATCCTGGATTTAGCTATAAGCTGGAAGGTGTGCAGTTATTGGTATCCATTGAGGCAAAAGATCTGGGTGTGCTAGTCACAAGCCATATGACTCACTCTGCACAGAGTAGGAAAGTGGCAGTGAAGGGTAATAGGATGCTGGGGAGTATAGCAAGGGGAATCACCTCAAGGATTGAGGATGTGATCCTGCCACTGTACAGGGCATTGGTGCGGCCTTACTTGGAGTACTGCATGCAGTTCTGGCATCTATACTTAAAAAAGGACATCAGACTATTGGAGGGGGGTACAGAGGAGAGCAACCGAGATGTTGAGTGGGATGAGGGAAAAGCCCTACGAGGAGAGGCTACAGATGCTCAATATATACTCTCTTGGGACAGGGGCAATATGATTGAGACATTTAAATACTTTAAGAGCATTAATACCGTAAGTCATGAGGGTCTGTCTAAAATTAGGAAGGCAGGAATTACAAGAGGGTATAGTCTAAAGTTGGAGGAGGGAGGTTCAGAAGTGAGACGAGGAGGCACTTTCTCACTGAGAGGGTGGTGACAGAATGTAATGCTTTTCCAGAGGAACTGGTTTTGAGGGCATCAGTGGGGGGATTTAAGGGGGTGGGAAAAATCTAAGAGCAGGATCAAAATGGGGAAGGGGAAAGAGTAAAACAGTGGGATCAGTTGGTTGGGGGTGAGGGGAGTGGGGGCCAGGATCAGTGCACAGCACTGAGAGCTGCACACTCGAGCAGATTTGATAGGCCATTAGACCTTTATCTGCTGGCTTCATTGTATGTTCATATGTATGTAAATCAAAAGTCTTGATGAAGTCAAGGTATATAATGTCATATGGGATATTATGGTCCAATATATAGCATTACTAATTTTTTCATGAAAACAAATAAACTGGTTGTGCAACTCCTTCCCTTCTTAAAACCATGTGGATCTAAATTCAGAATTTCTGGCTTGGATAGAATCATGTCTTTAATTAAACGTTCCAGTAGTTTACATATACATATATGTAACTGAGGTGACACTAATGGGCCTATAACTGCTAGGCTGATGTTTTAATTAAGATGTTTTAAAATGACTTTCCTTACATAAAAAAGATCTGTGAATCAGTGGGCATATATTGTGCTTTGTGAATGGCTCTGTTGGTCATTCACAAAGCAACAAACCCATCCCATATGACCTCGGACTATATATAACTTGTGGGCCATATATAAAGCGCCTAGCTTGTACTACGGAGCACTGGGACTCTAGCATGCTTTGTGTATACCTGTTCCACACATCCCCAGGCATATTCCATGCTTTGTGTATACCTGTTCCACACATCCCCAGGTATATTCCATGCTTTGTGTATACCTGTTCCACACATCCACAGGCATATTCCATGCTTTGTGTATACCTGTTCCACACATTCCCGGGCATATTCCAAGCTTTGTGTATACCTGTTCCACACATCCACAGGCATAGTCCATGCTTTGTGTATACCTGTTCCACACATCCCCAGGCATATTCCATGCTTTGTGTATGGCCCTGTGCATGAAGCACCAGACCCATTGGGCATGGTCCCAAACCAGTGGTTTGTTTTGGGTAGGTCTGAAAACTGTCACTTGGGTGGTCTGTATTTGGGGGTGGAGAGTCCTAAGTACTCCATTCCTCAAATTTGGTGGAAAAATGAATAAAACTGTAAAATGGTATGGGTTATAGAAAAACGTAAGCCATCAGAAAAAAAACTGCATTCCTGGGAATTAGTGTTTATTTGCATCTTAATGGGGGCTCAGTTTTTTGTTTGTTAAAAGCTAAGTTCCCAAAAGAAGGAGAACGAAATTAAGTCCTAGTGCATGCACAGTTTGAGGAAAGCCTTAGTTTTGTTTTTTTCGGGGGGTTGGAGGTGAGAGGGGGTTCTATCACCAATAACATTTTTTTTTTATCATTTTCTACCTAATTTGAGAGACAGGGTACTTAGTATCCTGCCTCATGGCCATTAAACTGACAATTTTTAGTCATACTTGAAATGCCATTTTTTTGGGTGAACCAAACACAACTCTTTTTTTGGAAAACATAAATAAATAAGTCCTTATGTAGGCACAATATTTCCTAGACTTGTGCCAATCACCACTATAGGACCAAAAGGTAAAGGTGGCAGTGTGAAACAGGGAAAATGGCTAAACTAGGTGGGCCATGCTGTTCATATCTGCCATCAAATTCTATGTTTCTATGTGTGTAGGGAGGAGGGTGGGTAAGGGTAAGAGTGGGTAATAATGGTACTAAGTCCAACACCTGGTTTGGGCACATGAAATCAGACTAGGGAGGGAAAACAGTAAGCCACCAGGATTGCGCAGCCAGTGACCGCACAAGTTCTAATATTTTTCAAGACAGACCTGACACCAGGACTATATACCAGTTGTTAGAATTAAGGAGGGCTGATCAGTGGCACTAAGACTGCACTCCTTGTGATCACTTTATGTTTTGGCATGTTGTTATGTTTATGTCATGTTATGTTATGTTATGTTTATGTCATGTTATGTTGTTATGTTATGTTTATGTCATGTTATGTTATGTTTATGTTATGTTACGTTGTTATGTTATGTTTATGTTGTTATGTTATGTTGTTATGTTATGTTTATGTTGTATTTATGTTATGTTATGTTTGTTATGTTATGTTTATGTTATGTTATGTTTATGTTATATTATGATGTTATGTTATGTTTATGTTATGTTGTTATGTTATGTTATGTTATGTTAGGTTATGTTGTTATGTTTGTTATGTTATGTTGTTATGTTTGTTATGTTATGTTATTTATTTTTGATACTTTAGCATTCAACACTGAAGGTGGGCAACCAGTGTTGGAATTAGTGATGGGTGAAGTGGCCTCAATTCACTCCACGGAGCGATTTGCGGAGTGAAGGCGGATTCGCGGAGTGCTCCACAGCACAAAGCGGATAGATCGCATCATAGGAGGTAACATAAAGTCCATTGAAAACAATGACTTCCCATTATTCTGCCTTCCCAAACACTAGTCCACAAAAATTAAGGCGAAGTACATTGAAAACAATGTACTTCACCTCACTTCACCTTGTTTTAAGCTCCCAAGGTGAATTTTGCAGTGATTCTTGGGATTTCAGGTTACATGGACTCTGGATTGTTCTGCACAGCCTCAGTTCGGGGTAGTGTGTGTAGGAAGCTGTAAGAGACAGTCTGCTGTGACAGCTCTCTGCAATTCAAACCTTCTAAAAGCTGTTAAAAAAGCCTTTTTGAGTAGTTTTTTTTTTGCTCAAACTTTAGTTCATCAATTGTAGGAAACCCTCCTGTGCTCAAATCATTGAGTGTTTATTGTTTGTCTGTGGATTTTGAATGTTAATGTACAACATTCAGTCTGTGTACTGACAGACAATGGAAGTGTGCTTTGGGGGAGGGGCGTACCTGTGATGTAGGTAGATTAACTTGGGAGAAAAAGACAGTTCTTTCTATTTTGGTGATATTTTCCTTGTATAACTGTGTTAATGTACATACAGTAATATTTTCAATAATTCTTGACATTTTTTTGCTGACTGTTGTGGTGCACTAGTGCATAATTTTAGTTTGTTTAAAATACGTGGTTATATTACTGAAGTTTTCAATTTGCTACGCATTACTTAGTGTATGTGTGAGTGTGTGTGTGATGTGTGTCAACAAATCAGACACCTTTTATTGTGCCACATAGTAAATGCAGCAATGTGAACCTGCTATCCACTGCTGCTGTGTGATTTTTGTACTTCTTTGTGGTATCTTTACTGGTACTAGTACTAGGTGACTGTTACTGCAGTACACTGCCCCCGCAGCCACCCCAACCAGCAAAGGTATGCTTTTCCAGATTTTAATTTCTGATGGTGAGCACTGGTTAGGTGTTGTGCCTTTGTGTCTGCATCTCTTCAGTGCACAACGCAATCTTAATCGGTCTGTGCATTTGCATCTTTTTAGGGCCAAACTCCATCTGTAACTTAAGTCACAGTTGTTTCTTTGGCTTTCCTTCAGAGTACTGGACTGGTGTGGTGCATATCTCTGCATGAACATTTTACTCATTAATATGCATTTTTAAGTCAGGGCCATCATCACGAGTCACTCGTGATGCAAATCATGTTCTTCATCATCACTGTCACAAATGCAGTCACGATCTATGATCACATCACGAATCACAAAATTAATTTTTTTACTAGTTACTTGGATATATTGTAATCCTGTTTTGTAGTATCTCTCCAGGCTTCACCACCCCACCACTGTACTCATTAATAAGGGTTTTTAAATTGGAGAGTTTTGCACTACAGCTCATTGGGGAAGTACAGCCGTAGGCATTTGCGTTCCAATACAGTTTCATATTGGTTATCTCACACCGAATCACATTCTTCATCATCACAGTAACAAATGCAGTCACAAATCACGATTCACGATCATGTCATGAATCATAAAATTTATTTTTTTACTAGTTACTTGCGTGTATTGCAAGCCTGTTTTGTAGCATCTCTCCAGGCTTCACCCTATCACCACCACTGTACTCATTAATAAGAGTTTTTAAATTGGGAAGTTTTATGATACAGGTTCAGCTCATTGGGGAAGTACAGCCATAGGCATTCGAATTCCTTCCTGTACAGCATGTGAGTTACAGTACTGTAAGTAGTGGTGGGTAAAGTGGCCCCAATTCGCTCATAAAGTGATTAGGTAGATGCTTGTAATGTGAAGTGGAGTACTTCGCATCATAATGAGGAACACGAAGTCCATTGAAACCAATGACTTTGGATTATTCCGCCTTCCCCAAACCACTTCTCCACCAATTGTAAGGCAAAGTACATTGAAATCAATGTACTTTGCCTTGTAATTGAGCTCCAAATGAAATTCTGCAGTGATTCATGGGATTGCAGGTCACATAGTCTCTAGATTATTCTGCACAGCCTCAGTTCTGGCCTGGGTAGTGTGTGTGTGTAGTGGTAGCTGGAGACAGTTTGCTCTCAGAGCTCTGCGATTCAAAACCTCTAAAAGCTGTTAAAAATGCCTTGTTGAGTCATTTTGTTCGCTCAAAATTTAGTACATCGATTGTAGGAAACCCTTCAGTGCTCATATCGTCGAGTGTTTATTGTTTGTGTGTGGATTTTGAATGCTAATTTAGAACAGTCAGTCTGTGTACTGTGTACTGTGAAGTGTGCTTTGGGGAGGGGCGTATTTGTGGTGTAGGTAGATTAACTGGGAGAAAAAGGCAGTCTTTCTGTTTTGGTTATATTTTTCTTGTATAACTGTGTTAATGTACACACAGTAATATTTTCAGTAATTCTTGAAATTTTTTTGCTGATTGTTGTGATGCAGCAGTGTATAATTTGTTTGTTTAAAATATTTGGTTACATTACTAAAGGTTTTCAATTTGCTATGCATTACTTGTAGTGTGTGTGTGTGTGTGTGTGTGTGTGTGTGTGTGTGTGTGTGTGTGTGTGATGAATGCCATTAAATCAGACACCTTTTATTGTGCCACAGAGTAATTGCAGTAGTGTGAACCTGCTATCCACCACACCTGCATGAAAATTTTGTACTGCTTTGTGGTATCTTTACTGGTAGTGAATTGTTACTGCCGTGCACTAATAATCCCCCAACCGGCAAAAGGTATCCCTTTTCAGATTTGGATTTGTGACTTGTTGTGAGCACTGGTTAGGTGGTGTTGTGCCTTTTCATATGCATTTCTTGAGTACGCAGTGCAATCTTAATCTGTCTGTGCGTTTGCAGTGCACCATTAATTCTGGGAGACTTTGCATTTCTTGTTACGCTCTCATTTCACTTCATCAGCACTGGGGAATTTTCTGGACACAAGTCAGTAGCATTTTGGGGATGCACATTAATTCTGGTGACTGTGTGTGACCACTGCGCGCATGACTGAGTGCGCCATTAATTCTGGGAGACTTTGCCTTTCTTGTTGTGCTCTCATTTCACTTTGTCAGTACTGGGGAGTTTTCTGGACACAAGACAGTAGCACTTTGGGGATGCAGATTAATTCTGGTGACCACGTGTGTATGTGGGGGGGGGGCTGCCAATATTGTTGTCACTTCACCACAAGGCAAAGTGAGCCTTTCATATTGGTCACTACACATAGAGAAGTGACAATGCAAAGTGCCCACTTCACGGGCACTTCGACGGCAGAATTTAAATTTGCTGCATCTCTGGTTGAAATGGGGAGAGGTGGGTCAGTAGCATGTGGTTAGGCTCTGGATAACTGCTTATTGTTTCTTTATACTTTAGTGTAAAACACATGGGCTGGGTACCCAGTGTCAGAATGGGGGGGGGGGCTGGTCAGCAGCACCAGGGTTGAGCTGCTGGTGACTGCATTATTTTATTCCTTGTTAATGGCAAACTTGGGATTTCACATTAAGCCTGATCCATGTGCTATTGGTTACTCTGCACATGTTGGAACCAGTGGCACATGAATTAGTCTTATCAAAGTAAAAACTAATGAATTAAAAACGTTTTGTTCATCTCCAACAAAAGAGAAAAATGATTTCCCAAATTTCACTAAACTTGCTACGTTAGGAGTTCCAGATCCCTAGAATCTTCCTACTGAACCCTAACTATACTGGGACTACCATACCACTGTAATATGTTTCTGTATTTAGCATACCATATTCCTTATTATTATGCCCTTTAACATAAAAACAGGATATGTCCCTTAGACTTCATTTGATCTGTCTGTCTACACCTGATATCCCAAGCCTCTACTAGTGACCTTACAATCTGTTGTTGTGGAGATGATTATGTCACAAAGAGAGGATTGTCAGATGCAGACGAAAAAAATCACTTAGTGACACTCGGAGAAAATGACAACGCTTAGCTTATTGTGTACTCATAGAAACATAGAAACGTAGAATTTGACGGCAGATAAGGACTGCTTGGCCCACCCAGTCTGCCCATTTCCCTACCTACTGGATAAGCTGCAGATCCTAGTTAACCAGCAGCCTACTTCTTCCTACCCCCACCCCCCAGAACTGCCTTATGACTATCCCATGCATGCTTGAATTCCACCACTGATTTTGACTCCACAACCTCCTCCGGAAGGCCGTTCCATGCATCCACAACCCTCTCTGTGAAAAAATACTTCCTTAAATTACCTCTGAGCCACCCCCTCTATCTTCAAATTGTGCCCTCTTGTTCTTGCACACCTCTTTTTTTGAAAGATGCTACCCTCTTGGACTTTGTTGATTCCCTTGAGGTACTTGAAAGTTTCTATCATGTCCCCCCTCTCCCTCCTTTCCTCGAGGCTATACATATTAAGCTCCTTAAGTCTCTCTTCATATGTCTTCCGATGCAGACCCTGCACCATTTTAGTTGCCCTCCTCTGGACAGCTTCCATCCTGTCTATGTCTTTGTGGAGATTAGGTCTCCAGAACTGCACACAGTACTCCAGATGGGGTCTCACCAGCTGTCTGTACAGAGGGATAATAACTTCCTGTTTTCTACTGGTGATGCCTCTCCTATGCATCCCAGTATCCCCCCAGCCCTCCTTGCTGCCCTCTCACATTGCTTGCCCATCTTTAGGTCATCTGATATGACTACCCCAGGTCCCTCTCCATTTTTGTTGTTGTTAGTATCTCACCCCCATTATGTACTCTTCCCTGGGTTTTGTTTCCCAGGTGCATTACCTTGCACTTCTTAGCATTGAATCTAAGCTGCCATACATTTGACCATTCCTCTAACCTTGCCAAGTCCCTTCTCATCCTTTCCACCCCACCCTGTGCATCAACTCTGTTGCAGATCTTAGTGTCATCTGCAAGAGACATACTTTCCTTCAGTCCTTCTGCAATGTAAACATAAAGACATTGAGAGGACCAGTCCTAATACTGAACCCTACGGTACCCACTAGTAACCCTCCTTTCTTCTGAGTGGACTCCATTTACTATTACTCTCTGTGTCCTATTCTCCAGCCAATTCTTACCCAGACTATCATCTTGGGACCCACTCCCAGGCTGGCTAACTTGTATATTAATCTTTTGTGTGGGACTGTGTCAAATGCATTGCTAAAGTCTAGGTAGGCCATGTCCACAGCCCCTCCCTGATCTACTACTTTGGTCACCCAGTCAAAGAAATCTATCAGATTCATCTGGCATGACCTTCCCGCTGTGAATCCATGCTGCCTAGGGTCCTGTGCCCCTCTGGACTCTAGATACTCGACAATTCTTTCCTTTAGAAGTGATTCCATCATTTTCCCTATCACTGAGGTTAAACTAACAGGTCTATAGTTTCCTGCTTCTGCCTTGCTCCCACTTTTGTGAGGGAATCACATCTGCCCTCCTCCAGTCCTCGGGTACCACCCATCCTCCCATGATTTGTTAAAAGGGTAGTCAGTGGTGTCACTAGTTCTACCCTTAGTTCTTTTAGAATTCTGGGATGAATCCTCATCAGGCCCCATTGCTTTGTCCACCTTCAGTTTTAAGAGTTCTTTCAGAACCCTTTCTTCTGTAAATGGGCAGGTATCAACTTCTGTATCCAGCGTGTTACTACTGTTTGTTTTATGTACCTCCCTCTTCCTTTGTAAATACTGAGCAAAAATATTTGTTTAGTATCTCTGCCTTTCACAGTCTCCTCTGCCCGCCCTCCACCCCTTTATTAAGCCTCACTATCCCTCCTTGGTCTTCCTTCGCTCCCTGATGTACCTATAAAGGTTTATCCCCTTCTTAACTGAGTTGGCTATCTTTTCCTCGGTTTGGGCCTTTGCTGTTCTGACTGCCTTCCCAGCCTCCTTTTGCTTTAACTGATACAGTTCTCTGTCCTGCTCCTTCTGTGATTCCTTGTACTTCCTGAATGCTTTCTTTTCTCTTGAACCTTCACTGCCACTTCCTTTGAGAACCATAGTGGTTTCTTACATCATCTTGTTTTGTTTATTTGCTTCACACAAGGCTCGTTACCTCTGTGATGGCAGTTTTATTATTCCCCATTGTTCTTCCACCCCTCCTTCCTGCCCATTTGCTAGTGCATTCCTTAGGCACTCACCCATTTTGGCAAAGTCAGCCCTCCTAAAGTCCAGTACTTTTGTCTTTGTGTGGTTTGACTCTATTGCTGTGTTTATTGTGAACCATACTGTTCGATGGTCGCTAGTTCCCAGATGGCTACCCACTTCTACATCTGTAATCCTCTCTACATCTCCATTTGAGAGAATCAAGTCTAATATTGCTCCCTCTCGAGTGGGCTCCAGTACTAGTTGTCTAAGGCATGCCCCCTGTAGGGCATCTAGAATAACTGCACTCTTCGAAGTGGCAGCTGCAACTGCACTCCAGTTAACATCCGGCAAACTCAGATCACCCATCAGCAATATCTCCCCTTTTTCTGCCATTCTAAGTATACTTTCTATCATTTCCCTGTCCATTTCCTCCCCCTGAGAAGGGGGTCTGTATATAACCCCTGTGCGTATTGTGGTGCCATTGCCTGTCTCCAAATTTACCCACAGTGCTTCTTCTCCTCCCTGTTTACCCTTTTGTTCTGTTGCTTTTATTCCTTCCCTTATGTAAAGAACTACTCCTCCTCCTCCTCCTCCTCTTTTACCCTCCCTGTCCCTCCTATAGACAGTGTATCCTGGTATGTTTATGTCCCAGTCATGGTTTTGTGTGTACCATGTTTCTGTGACTGCCACAATATCCAGATGTTCCTCCTCCATCAAGGCCACTAATTCAGGAAGCTTGTTACCCAGACTACGGGCATTAGTACTCATTGCTCTCCATTTTTTGATGGCTTTACCTTCTGTTGCAGCATCCCCCACTGACCGTTCTACCTCAGTTTTTTCTCATTTAGTACCCTGTTTTGTAGGAGAGGCTGGGATTTTCCTGCTGCTTGTCAGTGCCTCCCCCTTTGACTAGTTTAAAAGCTTGCCAATGAAGCATTTAAACCGATTGCTCAAAAGACTTGTTCCCTTCCTGGACAGATGCAGACCATCCTGCCAGTATAGGCTGGTGTCCCTCCAGGTGGAACCCCAGTCTCCAATGAAGCCAAACCCCTGTGCTCCGCACCATTTTTTCAACCATTCATTAAACTGCATGTTGCCAATTGCCCTCGCCTCCCCATGCTTTTGACAGGCAGCACCTCTGAGAAGGATACTGTGTGTGCTACTCATCTTAGGTCCCTCCCCAACTCTGCAATGTCCTCCTGCACTGCTCTAATCTCATGATGAACCAAATCATTTGCCCCTAGGTGGACAATTACATCCAGCTCGGAATCCCTTGCAGCTGTTCTCATGATCCTGAGGATGCGCTTCCTGTCCCTCCAAGCCATGGCACCAGGCAGGCACCTTACTTCATTTTTCCCAGCTCCCCCCAGTTCTATACCCCTAATAATTGAGTCCCCCACCGGGAGCTGCTTCCTTTCCCTTTGGTGCCCTCTGCCTCCTTTCTGTGGGCCTCCCTTGTGACAGATATCATCAGTCTTCTCTGCGGGTGCATCCATAGGGGAGCTATGCTCCCCCAGAATGGTGTATGGATTATGGAGTGAAACAATTGACTGGGTATGCCTCTGTTCCACCCTCCTCACCCTCCCTGAGCCCACTGTGGTCCAACTGCTGTGCTTTCTTGGCAACCTCTGAGGTAGTGGTGGTGGCGCTAGTGCTCCCTGGATGGGGGAGGTTCCCTTTCTACTGTCCAGTGTGGCCTGGGGGAAGGTTTCCTTACTACTGTCCAGTGTGGCCTGAAGACAGGCAACTTCCTCCCTCAGGGCAGATAGTTGTCTGCAAATAGGGCAGCATCTCAGCCTCCAGAAAGAATCCCGGAAGATTGCTGCCCCATAGCCATTACATTGCACTACTCCCCACATGTTTATCTAGTTTTTTTATTGTGTTTGTGTGTGTGTGCTGCGTGCGTGTGTGATTTGTTATATAGAAATATATATATATATTATACAACGTGTATGCTTATATTATTGGTGCAGTGTGCTAGAGAGGATATGACAGAGAAATGCACCTTGCACTCGAGAAATGATGTCAGAACCTCAGGTATAAAGGAACTATTTCCAGGGTGGGTGTGGTGAGGGTGGGAAGGGTTGGGCCTAAACTGTGTCCTCACAAAACAATCGACTAAAGCTCTCACCCACAGCCCGATGAGTGCCTTCCTGTCAGCAAGATACCCTACACAACAATTTGACAGAGAAAGTACCCTGCTAATCAAACAGAGAAAAATCCAGACATCCAAGTCAGACACAGGTAAACCTCTCCAGCCCCAAAACAGCCTGGTGGTTTGTTAGCCACAAAGGAAAATCAAATATGCAGTTATTTCAGCCCTTCTGAGGATGCTGACAAGATAAGCAGTTTTAAAAACAGGAAAATTACACCCTGGGACTTTGACCAAGTGGGTCTTTTTCAGGAGCATGAACCAAGATAGGCAAGTGTAATCTTATAAAGAAAGCCCTTTTCATTCTAATAACACTTTGTAGAAATCACCAGAAAAAAGAGGAGTACAGTAATAATAGAAAAATGAGTGGTTACAAAACATCTGCTGAATACATTTGATGATAAAACCAAGGGTGCCTATATATCTAAATCTATATATTCCAACCCTACCTCCCCCCCAACCCCAAGCACCAAAGGGAAAAAGCATTAGGGTTTGGGGTCTCTGGAGTCTTACTGAATCAGTGGTGGGGTCTTCCTTGGGGTTGTCAGCCCTACTGCCCACCCCATTCCATGAGCAAATGACATCATGCATGATCGCCTTTCTTCACACAAGGCCACAGGTCCCTGCATGAAGAAAGGTACAACAAATCGTGTTGACAACCTGTGGCAAGACGTACTTCTCTACCTTTGAGGAGTGTATCATTATAAGACAGTGGCTTGGAGCTGTACCTTGTGCCTCAGATTGGAGGCTACATGCTGAGGGCAAGGAGTGAGCATTAGGGTTGACAACCCCAGGGAAGGACCCCACCACTGGTTTGCCAAGACTCCAAAGACCCAAAACCTAATTTTTTTTCCCCTTTTGCTGCTTGGGAGGTGGGGGAGTTAGGGTTGGAAATCCTAATGCTGCATTTCCCTACTTTTGTGGCATCAAGTTACCCTACCTGGTGCATTAACAAAGTTTTTTGCAAAGAGAATTTCCTTTCCTTTTGAGATAGTGGAATCGTATCCTCATTCACACAGATATCTAAAGGACCCACGTGAACAGGTGTAGATGTGCAGGACCTGTGGAAATGTAGGGCCTGCTGATCCTATTATTCTGTGCAGCATCGAATGTCAAAAGTTACAAAGCATATGAAAGTCCATAGAAAAAAGTCAACATACCTTCATAACTGTGTTGTTTTTTTTTTTCAATATTTTGACCCCAAAATTTCAGCACAGTCTTGTTAAGCACCCACCTCATGAATCATTCTGGTATGTGAAAATGTGCAAATCTTGGCCAAAATGTCATTCTGCAGTACAACTGTGAAAACACATTTTGGCCAGGTTTTGAAAAATGATAGTTGTTATGTTCATGAGGTCACCCCTGAAAAAGGGATCTCTGGTCTCAGTGGGCTTACCCGGTTACCAAAATCCAAATAAATAAATGTGAAAAAATGGCAGTCTTGTAAATCTGGGGCAAAAATATTTAAGAGTTATGAGCGTGCGTTGTAAAATTTCAATGTACACTCATAACTTTGTTATTTTGTAATATTTGTACCCCATATTTTTAACATAGCCTTCTTACGACCCCATCTCATTAACAAAAGTGGAGAAAAATTTTCAAAACCTGCCCAAAAGGTGATTTTGTGTATCAACAACGTCATTCTGTGCCACCAGAGTGAAAACACATTTTGGCCAAGATTTGAAAAATGACAGTTATCATGTTCATGGGTGATGTGAAAATATGGCTATATTGAACATTTGGAGTCAGAATATGTAAAATTACCAAAGTTATGAGCGTGCATTGCAAAATTTCAATGTACACTCATAAGTTTGCCATTTTTAAATATTTTGACCCACAATTTTCAACACAGCCGTCTTATGGCCCCACCCAGTGACAGCACCGGGGGGTTTAAAACATGGGTGAAATTGGACCCACTGGTGTAAGAAACATGGATTTAAAGAGGAATCTACTGGGTCAAAACATAATCAGTGGCAGATTTTGAACAGTTCACATTCCCCTCCTTTGGATATTGTTATAGAATAGGTGCACCAATTTGGACCTACTGGCAAAGGAAAGTGGGGTCAGTTTTGGAAAGTATGCAACTTTTGCCCATTTGATGCATCTTAGTGCTGTCACTGGCCCCACCTCATGAACAAAGGCAGTGAAAATTTTCAAATCCTGTCCAAAAGGTGATTTTGCCAAGCGACCGCAGAATCACCTTTCGTGTCTGATTTCCACTGCCATTAGTCATGAGGTAGGGTCCCAAAAAGACCATGTTGAAAATTTGGGGTCAAAATATGCAAAACTCACAAAGTTATGCATCAAAGTTGAAAAAACCCACTGAATCACTGTACATTGAACCACACTTACCTTAGTTTCTCCTACTGCAGTTGCCAGTTCCAGCAGCAAGATGTGTCTTTGATCAGAGAATGGATCTTCACCCTGAGACCTGTTCAGATGAGTGAGGGTAGTGGAGGGTATAGTGGGGGAGGTGGGTGGTTAGTGCTGAGTGGGAGGTTGGGGTAACAGGGTCAGATCGGTGAAGGACTGTTTTCTTTTTTATCGTTTAAAAAAAGAGGGACAGTTTTCTTTATTACAACTAACAATGTGGGGACAGCAATTGGTGGGTGATGGACACCACTAGACACCAGGCAAACCTATGGTACATGAGGAGATGGTGATCAGAGGCTGGGGGTCCTACTAAACACCAGGGAAACCTACAATACATGAGGGGATAGTGATCAGAGGCTGGGGGTGCTACTAGACACCAGGGAAACCTACAATACATGAGGGGATAGCGATCAGAGGCTGGGGGTGCTACTAGACACCAGAGTAACCTACAATACATGAGGGGATGGCAATTGGAGGGTAAGGGTTACCACTAGATACCAAGGAAATGTACAGTACATGAAGGGAGAGCAAAGTGCACAATCCACCTTACTGTGTCCTGATTAGCAAGATACATGTGTTGGTGTGTGTGCAGGATGTCATTTTTGTGGGTTTTGAATTTTTTTTTTAAACAGAAACAAGATGGTGGCCATAGGAAGAAAGATTTTTTTTCCTCATGAAAAAGGATTACCGCCATACCAAAAAGGATCCTTTTTTGTATGGACCAAATTCTTTTTTTGTTCTAAGCAGCTATCCAAAAGACTGTACTGAGCATGCTCAGAACTGAAAATTTAAAATTTAATAACTTTGGAATGGATTAATAGTTTTTCACCAAGGCAGAAAAGGCACATCTGTGGGTCAATCATACTAGTATACTAATTGCCAGCAAATTAGGCCTTCTGGTCTATCGAGTCTGCTCGAACCTCAGATCCCATGTTGGGAACTGAGGCCCTCCCCCCCTTGTGTTCCAATACATCCCCTTTCTGTATCTGTCCCATCCTCTCTTGAAGCCCTCCACCATGGAAATCTGGACCAGCTTGCCAGGCAGCGCATTCCAAGGATCCACCACCCTCTCAGTGACAAGACTCCTCCTCTTCCCCCCCACCCTTCCACCTTCCAACTTCAAACCATGCCCTCTGGTGTTACTTCCCTCCTTTAGTCTAAAGATCCCCTCCGTGTTTACCCTATATATTCTCTTGAGGTACTCGAAGACCTCGATCATGCCCCCTATCTCTCCTCTCCTCCAATGAAAACAGGCCGAGCTCCTCAAGTCTGTCCTCATATGTTAACTCCCCCAAGGCTTCAAATCATCCTGGTAACCCTCCTCTGTACCATCTCCAGGAGCTGTATGTCCCTCTTCAAGTGCAGTCTCCAGTACTGTACACAGTACTCGAGGTGTGGTCTAACCAGTCCATTGTACAGCGGCAGAATCACTTCCCTGCTCCTAGAGGTGATCCCCCCCTTACAATGCACCCCAACATCCTGTTTGCTTTGCTAGCTGCTCTCCTGCACTGCTCAGAGTTATTCATACATGCATCTACCTGAACCCCTAGGTCTTTTCCCCAGACGAGGCCTCCAGCACCTCTCCTCCCAGGCTGTACCTGTGTTTAGGGTTTCCCCACCCAAGATGTAACACCTTGCACTTGGTAGTATTGAAATTTAATTTCCATGTGTGAGCCCACCTTTCCAGGGTGTCCAAGTCCCCTTGCAGGGCCAACCTCCCCTCTTCCCCCTCAACTACTGCTCCCATCTTGGAGTCATCAGTGAAGAGACTCATCTCACACCCTATGTCCACCCTGATGTCAGATACAGTATGTATGCATTAAACAGGATCGGACCCAGGACCGAGCCCTGTGGTACCCCTAGGGTTCAAGAGCTCCCCACTGACCACTACTCTCCATATGCATCCAGCTAGCCAGTTTCCTATCCATCTGACCATCAATGGGCCCACTCCCAACCCCGTCAGTTTCTCCACCAGTCTATTGTGGGGGACCAAGTCAAATGCCTTGCTGAGGTCCAAGAATAGTACATCCACTGGCTTCCCCTTGTCCAGTTCCGATGTTACCCATTTGTAGAACTCCACAAGGTTGGTTTGACATGATCTATGTGGTACAAACCTATGTTGTCAACTATCCAGCCCTCACTCCTCCTCCAAGAACACCCCCAATCGTTCCTTCAGTATACTCTCCATTAATTTTCCCAACCCCGAGACCAAACTGATGGGTCTATAGTTACCCGGTACTTCCCTCGTCCCCTCCTTTATGGATTGGCACCACATGCACCTCATGCCAATCCTTAGGTACCCTCCCTGTCTCAAGTGACCTGTTGAAGAGCTCGGCCAGGGGTGCGGCCAGTATGTCCGCCAACTCCCAGAGCACTCTCAGATGAATGCCATCCAGCCCAGGAGATTTATCTTTCTTCAGGCCTTAAGGGCTTGCCACACCCTTTCAGAGGACATAGCATCATCCATCCCCCACCACCTTGCTGGCCTTTCCATCCTTGGCCTGGTGGGTTACCCCAGGGTTGCCTTCCCCTCCCTTATGCTCCATTTCTGTTGCCCCTTTGATCCCATGCACTACTGCTTCTATCCCCCTCATGCCTTGTTTTGTAAATATCTCATCCCCCTCCCTAGTGAACACTGAGGTGAAGTACTCATTTAATACCTCTGTCTGCCCCTTTGCCTCATCCATCTACCCACCATCATCTCAATCTGCCAAGCTGGCCCTTAGTTTTTCTCCACTCCCCTATGTACTGGAAAAAACCTTTTTCCCCTCCCTGAATCCCCTGTGCCAGCCATTGCTCTTTACTGGACTTTGACCCCCACACCGTCCAGGTGACTTTTCAAGATGCAAGATGGTACACTTCCATGTCCCTTTCACCTCTTGATGTTTTGTATTTTTTGTAGGCAGCCTTCTTCTCCCTGACTGCAACCTGAACTTCACTGGTCCACCAGCATGGTTTATGTGACCTTGCTCCCTTACGCTTCACCTTAGCACAGGTCTTGACTGCCTCATGAAGTCCCCGGTTTATGACCTCCCATCTCTTTTCCACATCTGTCATTGCTGAAATCTCCTTCAAGTGATCCTTGAGAACATTTCCCATGTCCATAAAGTCTACTCCCCTGAAATCCATGGCCAGTGTCCTAGATCTCTCCCCCCTCCCCCCATGCTGATTTGAAACCGACAGTATCGTGGCCACTCCCAGTCAGGAGATCCTCTACAACCAGGTCCTTTATCAGTTCCCCATTCACCAGAACCACATCCAAGACATTTCCCTCCCTCATAGGCTACATCACATGCTGTGTTAAGAACACATCCTGGAAGCCATACAGCAGCCTCTGCTCCTTGGCCACCTTAGAGGACATGGTTCCCCAGTTAGTACCTGGCATATTACACCACTCTCTCCCCTTTTGGTCTGCACTGGGCAATAATGTTGTCCAACAACCCATCCTCCAGAACATCACCTATTCTGGGGGCCTATATACTACACCCAGCTTGACCTTACCTCTTGCTGGGGTTTGTAAGGTGACCCATAAGGCCTCCACATTTCCCTCTGCCTCTTCTACCCTAGCAATTTCTATGCCCCTCTAATGTACATATCCACACCTCCCCCTCTGTCCTCCTTTCTATTCTTCTTAAGCATAGTGTACCCCCTCACGTTTAGGTCCCAGTCATGGTTATTGTTGGCCCATGTTTCCATGACCGCTGCCACATCCATCCGCCCCCAAACAGCATGGCCTGAAACTCTGGTAACTTGTTTCCCAAGCTCCTGGCATTTACTAACACCACCTCCCACTCCTTATCCTTGATCCCCTTAGTCAAACCCCACCCAGGTTCCTTGTGCCTCCAGCCACTATCTGCTCCTCCTGGAGCCTCCTCCCTCAGTCTGTATCCCCCCTCTTCTTCATGGGTATGAAGGCTGCTTCCCTCATCTAGAGAAGAGGGCTTCAGGCCAGCCCCTTCCTTGTCCCTCCCCCCTCACAAGTTTAAACCCCACCTTTCTTGAATGTAGTGCACCACCCCCTGTTTAAGGATTTCCTTCCCTAATGGGGTAAGATAAAGCCTGTCCTTGGCATACAGTCCCTTATCCTCCCAAACTCCATCCCAGTTCCCTAGCACCCCCGACCCACTTTCTTCCCCCCACTTTCTGAGCCAGTCATTTACCTCTGTGATCTTCCTTTTGTTCTCCCCTGAGGCCCTAGGTACTGGCAGTATTTCCAAAAAGGAAATGTTGCACCCATTATCCTGACAGACTCTAGCAAGTTCTCAGAACCTTGCTTGGATTTCTAAAACACTGTGTCCCTCTATATCATTAGTCCCCAAGTGCACCAGGAAATCCGGTTTCCCTCCACAATCCCTTACCAGCTCGTACACCATGAACTTTGCTCTGTGCACCGTCAGCCCAGAGATACTGACTACCTTCACCTGGCTATGGTATCCCATCACCTGTCCCACCCATTGGATATCCCTAATCATTGAGTCACCCAATAACAGAACCTTAACACCACCTTCATCCTTGTGGTTTCTTCCACTATGCACTCTCAACTCCCCCTCTCCCCATGATCCCAATTTCATGGGTGTCTTCCTGTCTATTTAAGAGAGACCCCCCCTTGCCACTCTCCCCTTTCTGCCTCCCTTAACACTTTGCCCACTTACCTCAGACCCCCCCGGATGGGTGTCCCCTTTATACCACTCATTTCCGGGCCTTTTATCCTGACCCTGATCAAATCCCCTTCCCCCATTCCTTCATCGTCACCCCTTATAATGGTACCGTTACCTCCAGAGGCCCCCTGCATGTCCCTTTCACCTAGGGCCCCATCCATGGTATGGACCCCCCTCCTGAAGGGGGGTCCTTCCCCCATCTCCTTGTCTTCTAGTTTCTCTAAAGTCATGCTTTCCTCCCTCATTTCTGCAATATGTTGCATCTCCCCTTCTGCTTCACATTGAAGTTTCCCCTTCTCCCCCTGGGACTATTTCTATCCTTTCCATTTCCTACCTGCGATGCCCTTTGGGTATCTGACCCTGGCCTCAATGTCAGTCTCCTCATTACCACTAACTCCTTCCTCCGGCTCCTTCTCCAGGTTGCTTAGTAATTCAAATTTATTGTGACACTCTATGCCAGCCTCCACTAAATGACCCGCGTTTTCCCCAGTTAGCCGGTGATTTCCTGGTATCCACTCCTCCAATAGGCCCCCTATCAGTCCCAACCCACCTGTCCCCCCCGCCTCCTATGATTTAGCCTGTTTCCTCTACCTGTTACCTGCCAGGTAGCTACCCCCTTTGCTGCTAGCCCACACCCTATAGGTTCTCTACTCCAGCCTGATGAAACAGATCCAGGACACACTCTATCTCTGCCCTCCTGCTCCCCACGGGCCCTCCCAGATATGTTTACTCTCCCCCAACAACTCCAGGTTCCTCCATACCCAGGCAAGCTCCTCCCTGATCTGCCCTAACTGCCTACAGACTGGGCAACTTCCCTTCCTCCAGGCCCAGTTTAGGACCATGGCTGCCCCATAGCCAGTGCACCCTACAATATTGCCAAATATGCCTGCCATGGTGTCTGGGAGCCACCCCCTAAGGCCCTTTCCAAACATTCTTGGATGTTCACCCTTGACCAGGTCACCACCCTCAGGTAGACCTAACCACAATCCTCTACTGCCAGCCCTTCAGGGCGATGTAGCCTGTGAAATTTCTTAGCGTAGCTACTAAAGTGCATGTGCTTAACTGATTTCCTGTAAGCATAAACTTAGGATGCACAACACTTATTACCCAGCTTCTCAGGATGCACAACACTTATTACCCAGCTCCCCCTTATGTAGTACTGTAAGACACCCCCACAGTGTCCTCCCCTTGCAGATCAAAGTCTATATTCCTCAGTGCATATAATGCACCTGCACATAACAGAATCGCTCTGAGCATAAACTGTACACACAACTTCGCTTGTCACAAAGGTACACTTGCACATAAAAGAATCCCTTTGAATCATTAACTCTACACACAACTTCACTTAGTTACAGGTAGAAGTTACAGGTAACTAAGGTAACTTTAGGTATTTATTTATTTGCTTTTGTTAACCGGGTAAGCACACTAGACAGCCAAGTGCCTATTTTCAGGTGCGACCCGGGAGATTACAAGGTACATACATGAACAATTTTCAGGTGCAACCCGGGAGATTACAAGGTACATACATGAACATCAGGCAAAAACAAGTGAAGGATTACATTAAAGAGAATTAGCACACAGGGACAATACAAACAACAGTACCAGCAGGGATTTACATTGCAGGCAGTAGGAAGAATTACAGTGTGGTTTCATCATTCAGGCAGCAATGTTGTAAGGCTTGCAGGTAGGCAAGAGGAGTAACATTGGGATAGAGTGGGCCCAGAGCAAGATAAGGGAGTGCACAGTAATAATGCTCACCCTGTTGGGCAGGTGGGCCTAAGTGATCTATTTTTCTAGCAAACTGAGAGTACAGGAGGTGTATAAGTGCAGATGTACTCTACCAAAGTCATATTGTTTAGGTAGCATCTCCGTTTGTTGGGGCGTCACAGGCTAAGAGGGTTTGTCTAGTGCAGAGACAGGTGGAGGCCATTTTGAGAAAGCCCCAGAGGGAGGCTTTAAAGCTCTAGTGGGAGGGAGAGGAGCGAGTGCTTGATGGAAGAGAGTTCCAAACCCTGGGCGCGTACGCAGCGAAGGCTCGGTCACCCATTTGTGTGTGAGTTCTTGGTACCAGGAGGGCATGAGAGTCACTGGATCGCAGGTTGTAGGAGGAAGTAGCTAGAATGAGGGACTCTGCAAGTTTAAGGGGGGTGGCAGTTCTGACAATACTGTCTATGAAGTTGCCCATGACATAGGAGTGGTGAGTTTCCAGTGGGAGCCATTCAAGCCGGGTGTAAAGCTCACAGCGGTGAGTGAGGCGGGGGGCTGAGAACGTAAAACAGCATATGTTGTTGTACGCTGAGTCTCACTTTACTAGACTAGTTTTTGCAACATGAGCAAAGGTGACTAGTCCATAGCAGAGCGTAGGTAGGAGGACTCCCTGGCTAAGGCGAGACGGGCAGCTGGAGTGAGACAACTTTTTGCTCTGTAAGCGTGTCCCAACTTGCAGTTTGAGGCCTTACATAAATGCGTATGTGCATGTTCATATCCAGTTGTGGGTCAAGAGTCACCCCCAGGTACTTGACCAAGTCTGCAACTAGCAGTGGAGACCAATCAGCCCCAGAAATCTGTAGTGAATCTGGGGCAGCTTTTAACTTGGCTTCTGAGCCAAACAGCATGGCCTGCGTCTTCTGCAGGTTGATCATAAGTTTATGGTCCTACAACCAAGTTTGGATTTGGTCAAAGTCCGAGTTTAGTTTGGTGTTGATGGCAGAGATGTCCTGGGAACTGGACATGATGACTAGGTCATCTGCAGGCACTGATGACCCAAGAGCCGGAGCCAGTAGGGTAGCTCATTTGCGAAGAGTGAGAACAGGAGAGGCCCCAGGACAGAGCCCTGGGGGACTCTGCAGTTTACCTTGGCAGGCTCAGACAGGGCCTTGTTGAACTTGGTGTACTGCTGCCTGCCCGTGAGATAATTACTGATCCAGGCAAGGGCGGGGGAAGAGAAGCCAAGTGGTAGGAGAGAGGAGCACAGTTGTACGTGGTCTACCCAATCCAAGGCTTTCGAGATATCAACAAAGATGGCCACGGTCAGTTCACCTCAGTCAGCAGTGGACCTGATCTCAGAGGTAACAACTGCTAGGGCCGTGGAGGTGCTATGCCCCTTTCTGAACCCATGCTGTGCAGGGGAGAGTAGGTTGTGGGTCCGTAGGTAATGGGTGACCTGAGAGGCGACTACCTTTTCCAGAAGTTTGCTGATCGCTGATAGGATTGCTATGGGGTGGTAGTTCTTAAGGTCTTTTGGGTCCCCTTGCTTGGGCACAGGGATGACCTTAGCCATCTTCCAGATATCCAGGACTATACCCGAGATAAGCAATGCATTGAAGACGTGGGCTATGGGACGGGCTAGTACTGTTGCCCCTAGCCTCATCAGCTTGGTCTCCAGGCAGTCATGCCCAGCACCAGTGTGAGGGGAGAGGCCAGCAAGGAGCTTCTGGGCCTCCATGTCTGATACTGCCTTGAGGTAAAAGGGCAGGGGGGGTTGCCCCACTGGGTGGAGAGGCCCGATCTACGGGGTAGTGATGCAGTTTGGGGAGAGCTGGCAGGTCAGTGAATTGAGAGTTGAAGGCATTGGCAATAGTGAGGGGGTTATTGCAGTTTACCCCATCAATGAGCATGTCAGTGACCTGAGCTGTAGTAGACCCACCAACCACATTCTTAATGCTCTGCCAGAATGAAACATAGAAACATAGACTTTTTTGACAGCAGATAAGGACTGCTTGGCCCATCTAGTCTGCCCATTTCCCTACCTACAGGATAGGCCGTAGATCCTAGTTAACCAACAGCCTATTTCTTCCTACCCCCCACAAGAATTGCCTTATGTCTGTCCCATGCATTCTTGAATTCTCCCACAGTTTTAGACCCCCTAACCTCCTCAGGAAGGCTGTTCCATGCATCCACTACCCTCTCTGTGAAATAATACTTCCTCACATTGCCCCTGAACCGCCCCCCCCATCTTTAAATTGTGTCCCTTTGTTCTTGCATGTCTCTTTTTCTGAAAGATGCTACCCTTTTGGACTTTATTGATTCCACTGAGGTACTTAAAAGTTTCTATCATGTCCCCCCTCTCCCTTCTTTCCTCAAGGGTATACATATTAAGCTCCTTTAGTGTCTCCTCTGCACCATTTTAGTTGCCCTCCTCTGGACTGCCTCTATCCTGTCTATGTCCTTGTGGAGATGGGGTCTCCAGAACTGGACGTAGTACTCCAGATGGGGTCTCACCAACTGTCTGTACAGAGGGATAACAACTTCCTGTTTTCTGCTGCTGATGCTTCTCCCTATGCATCCCAGTATACCGCCAGCTCTCCCTACTTTCTTCTCACATTGCTTGCTAACCTTAAGGTCATCTGATATGATTATCCCAGGTCCCTTTCCTTTTTTGTTGTTGTTACTACCTCCCCCCCCACATTGTGTATTCTTCCCCTGGGTTCTTGTTTCCCAGGTGCATTATTTTGCACTTCTTTGCATTGAATCCTAGCTGCCATACGTCCCAGACCATTCCTTCCAACCTTGCCAAGTCCCTTCTCATCCTTTCCACACCTCCTTGTGTATCAACCCTGTTGCAGATCTTTGTGTCATCTGCAAAGAGGCATACTTTTCCTTCCAGTCCTTTTGCAAGGTCACTTATGAAGACATTAAAAAGGACTGGACCCAATACTGAACCCTGTGGTACCCCACTAGTAACCCCTCTTTCTTCAGAGTGGACTCCATTTACAATTACTTTCTGTGTCCTGTTGTCCAGCCAATGTTTTACCCAGGCTACTACCCTGGGACCCACTCCCAGGCTGGTTAATTTCACTATTAATCTTTTGTGGAATGTCCTCAGATTTTTGGCTGTGGAGAGCAGGATGGACTGACAAAACTCACTTTTTGTGAAGCGAATGGCTCTCTTGCATGAGTTCCTCAGCTGCCTGTAATCCTGGAGGTCTGTGCTGGACAATGAGCACTTATACCTCGCTCAGCATTTATCCCTTTGTTTCATGAGAGAATACAGGCCTCCATGGAGCCATTTAGTTGCAGTACCCCTCATTCCCCTTCTTGTGAGGGGGGCATGCTTGTTTTGAAGTGGGGTGTAAGTTTTTAGGAAGTTGTCAAGGGCCTTTAAGGGGTCATTTGTGGCCATGACCTGAGACCAGTCGGCATGATGCAGGTCAGCAAGGAAGTCTCCAATGCTGAGTTTGGAGTAGTCTCTCATTTGTATCACCTTGTGGAGGATTTTGGGAGGGGAGTTGCCCCATACGCAGTAGGTGGGAGAGTGATCCGATATAGCATCAGGTAGAATGCCGCAGGAGATAATTTTCTCCGTTCTGTTGCTTAGCACCCAGTCGATGATGGAACCCTTGTCTCCTCTAGGAGAGGGCCATGTGGGTTCAGAGATGAGCTGGCTGAGGGCTAGTCCAGCCAACAGTGGCTCGTATTTCTGAACGTTATGACCTGCCCAGCTAAGGTTGAAGTCCCCTAGGACTAGTACCTCATTCGAGCCAACCTTTGAGCTAAGACTGTCTAGGAGGGAGGAGAGCCCAGACACTCCACCCTTAGGAGGATTGTAGGCACAGATCACATGCACCTTTTTGGTGCTTCCTAACAGGAGGAGGACGTGCAGGAACTCACAGAGGTGCAATGTAGATGGCATGTGTCCTATGACCGAGACGTTTAAGTGTGTCTTGTAGTATATGAGTACTCCACCCCCCCTTGTTCTGAGCCCTGTCCAACCTAATGAGACTGTAGCCTGGAAGGGTGCATACTGAGTCAGGTATGTGTGGCTTAAGCCAGGTCTCTGTGATCCCCATAATGTCCGGGCTATAATGAGCCACCCAAGCTGTTAGCTCAGTAAGGTTTGGTAGAAGGCTGCGTATGTTTAAGTGCACAAGCCTCAAGCCTTTAGATGATAACCAGGTGGAGGGTGGTTTTGGGGAGGGACTAGCACTCAGTGGGCCTATACTTTGGACAGGGGCCTTGGCTGTAAGACCCCCCTCACAGAATCTTGCACTCAACCTGATACACAGGTACACTTGCACATATCTTTAGGTAGACTGTAAGACCCCCCCGTCAGTGTCTTGCCCTCCACCTGATACAGCAGCCAATGTCCCTCTTCCTCCAACAGTCCTTAAGTTGTTAGTCCATCCACTTTACTCCTTCACTGCCAATCCATGGTAGCCCCAACCCTTGCTGGCTCTCCCAACCTATTTGAAAAGGATGTGGTGCGGGGTGGGAGGGTGGGAAAAATGTTTGCTCAGAGTCCCACACTGTGTGCAGCTGGGCCCAAACCTTTGCACCCCTGGTGCTGATAGGCTAACAGCTAAGGAGCCTCCTCCTTCCCCTGCCAAAACACTGTCACTGACGTTGCCAAAAACGCTTCTTCCTCTGCCACTGACACAGCCAACATGTTTGCTTAGAGTACCACTCCCTTTCTACCTTGGAAATTTCAGACCAAAATTCTAAACCATCTGGGTGCTAGATGATGACATCAAAACTGTGATTTTTATAAACTTTTTCCACTCTCCAGATCTTGGAATCCACACATCTGACTGGAACGAAACTTGGCACGTCAGGTGATCTACCCCTCCCCCAAAACTACACATACAGAATTTTCGCAAAACCATTGAATGGTTGTGAAGATATTAAAGTGCACAGTTTGAGGTTTAACATAGAAACCCTTGCTGAACCCTAGCTATAGTGATGCTACTGTGCCACTATAATACTGCATATAGACATACACTGTATATATTCAAGAGAATTGCACTAAATTTTGCATGCAGACTCTTGGGAGGGCAAGGTGTCTTTATTTGTCAAGTTTCATTCCAGTCAGATGTGCAGATTCCATTATCCAGATAGTGTGTTTTTAAGAGAAATTGGGATTTTTTGCTGTTTTTTTGTCATTAATTACAGCCCACACAATTTGGAATTTTGGTCTGAAATTTTCAGGGTAGAAGGGTATTCCCCAGAATGATGCCTTTTATTGCTTTGGTGAAAAAATATTAATCCATTCCTAAGTTATAAGTGTTTGAAATTTCTATTCTGAGCATGCTCAGTAGGGTGTCAGTTGTCTATCCAAAAGACCCTACTGAGCATGCTCAGAACCGAAATTTCAAATCCTTATAACTTGGGAATGGATTAATATTTTTTCACCAAACCAGTGAAAGACACATCTGTGGGACAATCCCTTTCTACGCTGACAATTCCAGATGAATGTTCCAAACCACCTAGGCACCACATGATGTGTAAGCAGTATAGCCTAGCCCTAGAGGTTATAGCACCAAGTTGTGAACATGGAGATGCAGCAAACCTGGGTTTGAATCCCACAAGCTCCACTTGCATCCTATGTTTTCTGTTACTAACAGCAAAAAATTATTATTTTTTACCTTTTCTTGCTATCCGGATCTCAAAATCCAGACATCCAACCAGAACAAAACTTTGCACAATAGATCTACCCCCGAGATCTTGCATGTGAAATGTGCAAATTCATTGAACAGTTGTGAAGATATTAAAGTGCAAAGTTTGAAGTTTAACATAGAAACCCTGGTAGGCCCACTGGTGAAGCAGTAGCATTACTGCTTGTGGCACTGACAACCCATGTTCGGCAGCTGCATCAAAAGGTTGGCCAGGAAGAGGCTGGATGAGCATCCCAGGAACAGCTCTCCATGTGTGGGGGGGTTGTGGTTTCTCAGCATACTAGTGACACCCAGTGCAGGCTGGGTGTCCAGCAGCTGGGACCACCTGTCAGCATGGAGCATTGGTGGACGTCTGTGGGATGGGTGCGAGAGCACACCCACCCCATGCCATTGTACATCCAGGCTCCTGAGGGTAACCAAGGGGGTATCCAGGGAGCTCTGTGATGCCCCTAGATCACCTCACAAATTATGCCCCAGGTGTAAGCCTTGGCTGGGGCCTCTGGCGGATCTTGGTCTCTCCCCCTTGTCCTCCAGGGAAACCCTGCCATAGGGGAAAAGCTATGGTCCACCCCACTGGGCAGCCTGGTGGGGAAGCTGGGAGAGTGGTCTGGGGGCTGGGAAGGGATACCTCCCCACCCATAGGCTGGGTGCAAAAAAGAGTTAAAAAAATACAAACCTCTGCTCAACCCTAACTATAGTGATGATACCACAGCACTATAATACTTTATATAGATATTCTTCACAAAACCTATGTCATTGCATCAGTTAGGGTTGAGGATAAAGTGACAAAAGTAGGGAAATATGATGTTAGGGGTTTCCAAACCTAACACTCCACCCCCACCCTGCACACACCAACATGCATCGGGGGTGCTTTGAGTCATCAGCCATAATGCTCACCCCATTCCAGTAGTAAATAAACTGAGATGGGTACAGTATGGGAGAATGGGGTGGCGCTTATGTGCAGTGACCCCAGGCACACCTCCGACACCTGTTGGTGTGTGGAGGGGAAGTGGAATTTAAATCCAATGTCATATCCCTACTTGTCACTTTATCCTCAACCCAACTGATTCATTAATGTAGTTTTTTGCAAGGAATTTCAGTACTTTTTGAGATACTGTAATCATAGCCTTATTTGCCTGAAGGAGCCCTGCGCTAACACCCATCTATAGTTTTTGAGATAGAGTAATCATATCCTTATTTGCCTGTGGGAGCACAGTGCCCTTCGGGCCCTGCACTCCCATCCCTCCATAGATATGTATATGTAAGTCACTGTGGAAGGGCCCTGCGCTTCCATTTATTGGGCAGCAGTGACCATGTTGCCAGCATAGCCATCTTTTTACCCCACTTCATGTACCTGGTACGGAAAATCTTTGAATCCCCGCCAAAATGCAGTTCTGTTCAACTGCAATGCCATTCCATGCCACAGGTGCAAAAACGCATTTTGACCAGGATTTGAAAACTGACAGCTGTGACATACATGAGGTGGGGTAATAAGATGTCTATGTTGAAAATTTGGTGTTAAAATATTAAAAATGTCCAAAGTTACGAGTGTGTGTAGTGAAATTGCAATGAATAGTCATAACTTTGCCATTTTTACATAGTTTGACCCCAAATTTTCAACATAGCCTTCTTATGACCCCACCACATCAATAAGGACAGGAACATTTTTCAAATCCTGCCCAAAAAGTAAATTCACCAACTGACTGCGAAATCACCTTTCGGGCAGGAGTTGCATAATGACAGTCATATTGTTCATGAGGTGGGGTCCCCAAAAGGTTATGTTGAAAATTTGGTGTCAAAATGTCCAAATATGGCTGAATTGTGAATATAAGTGGAAACCCCATTGACATATACTGAACTGCATTTTTACTTATCATTTATTACAATTTTCAGAAGTGCGCCTTTGTGTCATAGACTCCTTTGCAAATATTCCACATCATAGATAATTACATAGGAGAAACACATAAAAAAATACATAGGAATTTAGTCCTAAAATGCATAGGAATTTGTCATACAGTAAGACTAGTAAGCAGTATCTTAGGGCAGTGCAGGCCCATTGTCAAATGTTAGACAAGCAGAGAGATTCTGAACTTTTACCAGACAAAGCATTGGATAAGTTGCAAGTACGTCCAATAGTAAAGGAGGGATGGAAATTAAGAGACTAGGTGGGGAAGAGTGTGGGTAGTGATGCGGGGGGGAGGTAGGACTCGGGACAGTCACAAGTAGACAGTGACAGGAGCAGGTTTTTGAAGAGGGTCTTGAAAGGACTTAGTTTTATTTCATGTAGGGTGGGTGTAGGAGGCTCATTGAGCCATTTAGGGGCCCAACACTGGAAAGCCCTTTGAGGTGGGGTCCCCAAAAGGTGTGTGCAGGGTGGGGGTGGGGGTGGGGTGGGGTGTTAGTCATTACCTTAGTTTCTTATGCAGCAGTCACCGGTTCCATCAGCAAGGCATGTTTTCAATCAGAGAATGGATCTCAAACCTGGCACCTGTTCAGGTGAGTGAGGGTGTGTGGGGGTGTACTAGGGGATGTGGGGTGGTAGGTGCTGAGTGGATGGTGGTGGTGGTGGTGGTGGTGGTGGGGCTGATAGGTGAGGGACCATTTTATGCTAAAAAACACCAGCAAGGATGGTTTTCTTTATTTCAGGTTGTGGGACAGAGTCAGTGCATGAGGGGTACCAGTGAACACCAGGGAAAATCATTATTATGCAAGGGGGACCATGATTGGTGGGGGGGGTGCCACTAGACACCAGGAAAAAATGTTTTTTTAAAGCGGAAGATGATCGGTGGGTGGGGAGGTGCAACTAGACACCAGGAAACAAAGGGAGACAGGGGATGCAGATCGGTGGGTGGAGGGTGCCACTAGAACCAGGGAAACAAAAGCAGCTAGGGAATGGATATCAGAGGGTGGGGAGGGTGTTGCTAGACACCAGGGAAATACATGAGAGTACAGGAAATGGCAGCAGAAGTGAATCCAAAGATTCTCCCTTCACAAAAAAGGATCCTTTTTCATGACCCGTTGATATCTGTGATATGAAAAAGGATTCCTTTTCGTATCATGCAGTCATGAAAAAAGATTCCTAATAGTAAAAAAAAAAAACCATTTCTAGGGCATGTCTGCCACTGTGAAGTGCAGATTACAATTAAGGGGGTCCTGATCACTCAGACAGATGCGTTGGTGTCTCTCAATGATGTCAGTTTTATAGCTTTTAACATTTTTTTTTAAATGGAAACAAGATGGCGGCAAATGAAAAAGGAATATTGTAGTATGAAACAGGATTTCTTTTTCGTTTCATGCAGCTATCCTGAAGTACTTACTGAGCACGCTCAGAATTTATTTTTTTCAAAATTTAAAAATTAAATAACTTTGAAACGGATTATTATTTTTTCACTAGACTAGCAAAAGGCACATCTGTGGGTTAGTCCCTTTCTGCCCTGAAAATGTCAGATTCCAAACCGTGTGGGCCATAGGCAAGTTCAAAGAAAAACCCAGCAAAGTCAATGTGTGAAAAGTGCATTTCTCACCTCTCCAGAACTCAGAAACCACACATCTAAGCAGAACATAACTTGCCACATCCAGAGATCTACCCTGGATGACAGTGCATGCAAATTTTCGTGTAAATCCGTTGAACAGTTGCAAAGTTATTAAAATGCAAAATTTGGGATTTAACATTGAACTGCCTACTGAACCCTAACTATAGGGGTGCAACCACACCCCTATAATACACTGTTATAAATATATTAATAGCTTTGTCCCCACTCAATGGTATTGCACTAAATTGTGCATGCACAGTCTGGGAGCAATTTATCTTGATTTGACAAGTTTCGTTCCAGTTTAATGTGTGGATTCCAAGATCTGGATAGTGCTTTTTTAAGGAAAATGTGAGTTTTTTTGTTTGTTTTTTGTTTTTGTTTTTTTTTGCTGTTTTTATTTTTTGTCATCAACTACAGCCCAGATGGTTATGGTTTACCTATAGCGAGGTGACATCTGCATCGCCAACATCCCCAACAGCGGCAGACACAATGCTGAATGTCGGCATTGTACTGTCGATGTGTGTGGTAGCTCTTTCTTGGGGCTCTGCCCCCACACACCCCAATTCCCTAAATATACAATTTTAGTTGAGTTGTTCCAGGAGGGGGTGAAACACCAGACGATGCAGTGCCGGTGCCAAGAGGGACCATCAGAGCGATCCGATGCTTCTGTCAAATTCTGTCACTGTGATGGATGTGGCATGGCAGTTTAGCTTTGTCAGATTTACACCATTTGGAATTTTGTCTGAAATTTTCTGGGAAGAAAGGGTATGTACCAGAATGGTGCCTTTGATTTGCTTGGTGAAAAAATATTAATCTGTTCCTAAGTTATAAGCAATTAAAATTTTGGTTCTGCGCATGCTCAGTATGATATCAAATGTCTGTCAAAAGGACCCTACTGAGTATGCTCAGAACCAAAATTTCAATGCTTATAACGTGGGAATGGATTAATATTTTTTCACCAAACCAATGAAAGGCACCATTCTGGCGCATACTCTTTCCACCCTGAAAATTTCGGCCCAAAATTCCAAACCATCTGGGCTGTAGGTGATGACAAACAAAACAGCAAAAAAATGCAATTTATTTACTTTTTTTTCTATCTGGATCTCAGATTCTGCACATTTGACTGGACAAAACTTGGCACTTCAAGAGATCTACCCCCCAAGACTACACAAGCGAAAATGTTCGCAAATTTGTTAAATGGTTCCGAAGATATTAAAGTACAAAGTTTGAGGTTTAACATAAAAACTGCAGCTCAATCCTGTTTAATGACATTTGAGTGACTTTTTCTACAGCTATTTCAATTTGAGCAAATATTTTTTTAGTGACTGCAATCTGGGCAACACTACAACTGAGCGAAGCACATTTTAGCTAAATATTTACATGCATACTTCTCCATGTTTTGCAGGGGGAGCTGCACCCCCTGCACTCCCCCCCCCCCAGAGATCTATTCCTCCCAGACTCCCCCATCTCTAGGATTCTAACTCCATGACACACATTGACTCTGAGGTTCACTGTATTTGTGGAGTTGCTGTAATGTGCCAGTTGCTGTAAAGTGACTGTCGCTCATTTTGCTTTCACTCATATTCCTTTGCTCAAATTCCTTCTCTCAAATTGAATCCTTCAATTGACATGCTACCGCTCAGCCCTAACTATAGTGGTGCTATCACTGTATATATAAATATATGTGTGTGTGTGAGTGTATATGTATATATATATATATATTTTTTCTTTATTTAACATATTTTTACGTCTAAAGAAATCCCTTAGAAGAATTTAAATAATCCAGGGCAAAAATATATATATAAAGAACCCTAAACACTCCATTTGAGCAGTAGATAAATGTTATACAAAGTATATCATTTAAATACATATTGGGCAAGGAAAAGATAATTAACTTTGAAATCAGCAGGATATGGGGAGGGGGAAGGGGATTGAGTAAGAAAGCCAAAGACTAAATGTTTTGGAGTACTGTTACCATCATGGTAACATACAAAGATGGTATCAGGTGCAGACAAACACTCAGAGCAAATGAGGAGGAGCTGGAAACATGGCAGAGAAAGCTGAAGAATCATGCTAGACCAAGACAGCATGGCATGGGGAAGAGGAAGAGGAAATTAAAGAGGGGGAGGAGTAGAGGAAACAGGCAGAGGAGGAGGAAGCAAGACAGGAGAATGTACATGCAGAAGAAGAGGCTGAAGCAGAGGTGGTTGAAAGTGTACTGTCATGTACATCAACTTATTCTGAAGATCAGTGGGATACAGCCCCCGCAAATCAACTTCAGTGACCCTAGTGCTGCTGCGGCAAGTGCTGCCCTGCAAGGGCATTCAGCTCAGCCACATTTTCCACCATGGCTGAAAAAAATAAAATTATCTGTCTCTTGCTGCCCTATTGCTCCCAAGGAACCTCAGATGAAGTAAAGTTCATCAGCTCACAGACTTTAATGAACATTCGTGAGTGGTTCATGAACATCCATCAGAGTTCACTGACTATTCTTCAACTCACTTCATGAAACAAGTTACAATCTGCTCATGAACACAAAGTTCATAAAGTTCCTGAACCTTTAAAGGGCCACTACAAAATGTGACTAAAATAAATCTGCATAACTAATTTGCACATCAGAATGCAGCTTCCCTCTGCAGGAGTCATAAAGCATGACAAAATCAGAACATTATCAGTTTATGAGTGAACTACAGATGCTCCATAAAGCAATTAAATGCACGAGCAAGCAAAAGGATTAACGTTTAAATTCACCGCATTTTTTAAAATGTTTCAGTCTGCTGCCATAAATACCAATTGGACCTTTGTATTTATGAAGGGAAGGTGATAAGATGACAAAACAACTAATGACTGAATGGATCTGGCCTCCGATTTGTATGTGGGGCAAAAATCTTTTGAGAATAGGGATGAAGCGGGATTGCCTAATGGATTAACCAATATTATAAAAGCAGGGTATTTCTGGTCACCAAAACTATTGCTGGACTGTGTCCATAAATGATCAGTGGAGGAGTTTCATGAATCTTCATGAACTTTCATAAACTTTCTTGAACCTTTAAGTTCATGAATGTTCATGAAGACAGGAGTACCTTTTAATGTTAATGCACAGTTTCAGGAACATTCATAAAATCATAAAAAGTTTGCACACTTAATGAACTTTCTTGGGCTGTATTCATGAACTGTTTGTAAATGATTCATGAAAACTCATAAATGGATCATGATCATTTCACTGGGTCCCCAGCAGTCTAGTCATGTAGCTAAAAAGCCAAAGAGATATTCTGTAGTGTGTATTTTACTGATGCCTCCCCCCTTCCCCAGATCCACTAAGAGCATGTTGTTATTTGTGTGACAGAAAGATCAGCCAGAGTAAGTCTACTTGAACGTTGGAAACTACCGTTCTTACTGATCATCTAAAGCATGTACATAGTATTTTGCTAACAGTCCCTTTAATTCCCAGTCCCCAGTCAGGTCACACAGGACACCAGCAGGGACAGTTGGGCCTGGGTGGTGGGATAAGAAGGTTTGTTTAAGTAATACAGTCACCATGACAGTCACAGCAGCCAACTGATGCATTCCCTGGTACTAGTGCCACTGTAAAAGCACCACTTCAGCCACCACCAGCAAAACAAACTATACTGCCTGGGCCATTACATGCCTGCACTAAACTACCCCAAGTCACCCAACCTCTGTTCAAATCACACAGCTGATCAGGGAGATGATGACTCTTGAGCTTCAGACTTCTTCATTTAGAGGAGACTGACTTTCAAAGACTGTTGTGGGGGGAGGAGGCATGGCTTAGCCACCATTGAAGATGGTTGCCTGACCTCTAGCTCTACTAAGCCCTATCACACATTGCCAAATATCACTGCAATCTCTGTGTATCAGGTCAGCTCAAACACCTAGTGCTGAAGCTGCTTACCTGTTGCATCCGCCGGTGCCATACAGTGGTGCATCTCTTTCTGGTAAGCCACAGTTTGCCACTGCTGTTGTCCACCTGAACACCCAGTGAAGTAAAGTGTGGGAAGCCTTCCACCATGGCAATGGCCACTGTTGTTCCTCCCAATCAGAACATTCAAGAGATTAAAACCTTGCTCCAGCATCTGATCAGTCAAATGAACAAACTAGAACTAGTACCTCAACAAATCAACCCGTATATTTTCGACATCTCCCACAAAGTAAATGTCGCAGAGCAACATTGCATGCTGTGGACACAAAAAACCACACAGACAAAATGATGGCCTACATTCATGATTAAGACTGCACCATCAGAACCCTCTTTGATAGAGTGGAGGATATGCAGAATAGGGGATGCCGGGATGCTCTCCAGTTTGTGGTCTCCCCCAAGGGCTGCGAGGGGCAACATGTCTCGGACTTCCTACAACAAACAATCCCAGAACTGCTGAATCACAAATGGGGTGGGGCCTTCTGAAGATAGACCACTCCCACTGCTCCCTTGTCCCAAAACCACCACCCAGAGGCTGCCCACATCTCATTTTGGTTTCCTTCCTTCCTTCCTTAGCTTTCAAGATAAAGAATTTATTATGCAACTGGCCAGAGATAAGCGTGAACTCTGGTGGCAAGGCCACTGCATCCAAATATTTATAGACTTTTCCCCTGCTTTGTCAGACTGCTGCAGAGCCTTCATGACTGCATTGACCTGGGCCTCCCATATTCACTTCACTACCTGGCCACCCAGTGGATCACTGTTAATGGGGTTGATCATTCCTTTGAAACCCTGAACTCAATATACAATCCAGTTGGTTGAAAAGTGACCCCAACAAATACAAACATCTCAGCAGAACAGATGGGGGGCAGAGCACTTGCAGGCCACAGACACAACATGTCCCAAGTGCTTTGATTGCA
This sequence comes from Neoceratodus forsteri, assembly GCA_016271365.2. NCBI lineage: Eukaryota > Metazoa > Chordata > Ceratodontiformes > Ceratodontidae > Neoceratodus > Neoceratodus forsteri. The sequence continues at coordinate 62,103,068 of JADMNL010000036.1, read as the reverse complement.
AAAAAGTGAAGAAACCATTGCACACTGTTCAGAAATCAAGATCAACCAGCTGGTAGACCGTATAGCTTACACTTGTACAGCTGATTTTGATTTTTGAACAGTGTTTAATGATTTGTTCACTTTTTTGCAATTAAAGCACTTGGGATGTGAACTTGGGCTTCTCATCTTTATTGCCTTAGGCATATGCTGTTTTTAAACTGTTCCAGAGTGCGGCTCATTTTTGTTAGCATGTTATACCTTTTGGTGTCAGCAACCCTGAACCTACGCACAGCCCTACTACAGTGAGCTCAGCACCACTGACAGACAATGAAGATAGTGAATGGGTCCACCTTCACCAGTCCTGCCAAGTGACAATAAGCAGTGGCAAATTCCTTTGAAACAGAAAAGTAAAAACAAGCAGAAAATGTCCAGGGCAAGCTGGAAGAAAGACCAATCTCCAGTTCTTCATCCTCACAGCAGGAGTCACAGCATGGACTCCGAGAACTCCTCGGGATGGACTCCAGTCATGCTGGGGCCTAACAAGTATGCCACTCGACAAAGTCAAGAGGAACCACAAGATACACCCTGCATTCCCACACAATCCACAACCACCCTCCCAAATCAAGACTTGGGCAAAGGCTACAGCTGTAGCACCACTTCTGGTTAGTGGATCAGTCAGTGCTGAGGAGCTGAAGGAACTTCATGATGTCCCACTGCATTTGCTGACTCCTCTGACCTGAACTGCACTGCACTGCACTGACTGCAATGTGACTGTATTTTGTCTTTATGCTTTTATACCTGATATCCTTTGAATATTGAGTGTTCATTCCATCTTAAAGGTCTCTCTGGTAACTCTTTCCAGATCCTATCAGGAACTCCTACCAATTAAAGTAAGTACACTTAAATGGGCACTGGTCCAGGGCTCTAGCTCTCCTGCAATAATCTTGGTTGTCTGAGAGCGTCTCCCCTTTAATGCTGTCTTTTGCAGTGACACAAGCTGCAGACCTCTCATGGCACCCACCCAAACTGAACTTCCCTAACAGGCCCCCAGTGATTGAACCAGCTTCCTCTCTCACAGTTCCCTCAGCAAGTATCCAACCCAGCCAGTGGGCAGGTAAGCCATGCAGCATTCTGTGGCCACAGGGGTGCTTGGGTCTGGGGGCACAGCTTCTGTTGGTAATTGAGTGTGGTAGGTGAAGGAGGGAGGAGATACCAGAATGACTAGTCCAGTGCGGGGGTCAATGGTTCCTGTGTCATTCCCAGGAACCAGGGAATAGACCAGGGGATAGACCTGGGGGCAGATGCAACTACTCTTTTTTTTATTTCTCTCAGAAGTCCAGGTAGCTTCTGGCAACAATGGTTCTATATGCTACAAACATATAAGCACTATTCCAACTTAGGGCATACCTCACCTGGATGGGCATAGACTAGCCCAGATGCTGACCCTATGCTTGCCATGTGAGGGTACCCTCCAGAATTATATGGATCAGGTGTGTCGGTCTGCATATTTTGCCGTCCATACTGCCTAGGGCAGTGTGGACACTGTCTGACATGGATACTGGGTTCCCTCTTGTGGCACCTGAGGGCACCTTGGCCCAGGCTGGGCTCATACCAGACTTGGATAAGACTCAGTATGGGGGGAGGGGTGGGGATATGTCCTCTATTGTTTATGTTTATGGTTGCTGTTTAGGTTGTGTTTTCTTATTGCTGTTACCCACAAGAAGTAGTATTTGGGGGGTTGCATATACTGTGGGGATAAGGGTCAGGGAGTGTAGCTAGTGGGAAGCAGGCTGGCTGCAATGAGGAAGCCTGCATCCCAAGTAGTTGAGCATTGGGAGAGAAGTGAGGAGCTACAGCAGAGGGCTCCAAATTTGCATCTGCTGGGAAGAGGACGATGCTGGGGGGATCACTCAGGAGCTGAACAAGAGGACGGCAAAAGAGCTGTTTTTGGATGGCTTGCTGAGGTAGAGCTACTTTGGTGTCAAAGGAGCAAGGAGGAGAGGGTAATTATACTGTGAAACATGGTTTTCTTCTATTTAATGTGAGCCGTGGTATCTTACTTTTACAGGTAATCGTACTGGGGGAGGATAGGGAGTGCAGTGATGGCGCAGGAACTACGCAGTACTTTCAATAAAAGGGGTTGAAATAAAGAAATGAGAATGAATTACTGGCCATAGCTTTGACCATACAAACAGTAGGGGGTTGAGTAGTAGCTGGTACAGAGGTTTTACATAAAATGTTATGTTCTGTTACAGGGGTTTGGATTACATGGCTTGATTTGCCATTTTTGTCTGTTACAGGAGTTTACAATACCTGTACATGGTGGATTTTCTGTTACAGGGGTTTACAAATGTAAGGTTGATTTGCCATTTTTCTGATGCAGGGGTTTAAGATACAAGGGTTGATTTTCGGTTACATGGGAATACAATACTAAGGTTTGAACTACAAGGTTTGTTTTTTTCACTAAAAATGTTTAAAATACAAGGGTGTTTTGCTTCTTTCATCTGCACATTTGCAATCTAATCTTCCCCTGATGTAGGTAAGGCAATGACCAATCAGGGGAAACTGGCTGCAAAGGTGTCATTATTTGAATTTGTTTTTGAGCAGGGAGCCTTTAAAGCTGGATCTTGGAACAGGAGCAGGCCTAGTGGGAAGCAGGCTGGCTGTGACGAAGTAGCCTGTATCTCAAGTAGTCAAGCATTGGGAGTGGAATGAGGAGCCACAGCCAGAGGGCTCCTTGGCTGATTGTTTTTCAGGCACAGCCTGTAGGGTATTTCCACCCTCCCTTCCCTCACCTACCCACCCACCCCAAGGCTTAGCCTCCTTTTATAGGGCAGGACCAATAGTACATTTCAACTTCCTGCAACCAAACGGAAGTAACAAACCTAGAAAAAGTAGGGGAGGGCAAACAAAAAGGTAAACACAAGGAATACAGAAGAAATGGAAGGTGTAGACATTACATAGAAGAAGGTCATAAACATGATGGGAGTAGTGCAGTGCAATGGATATGGAGCAGTAGTCTTCAGGGAGACTTTCTGGAGACTGTGATGCTGCCCTATCTGCAGGCACCTCTTTGGGCTGAGGGAGGAGGTTGCCTGTCTCCATGCCAAGTTGGCCAGGTTACAGTGTATGTCCACCCCCACCCAGAGACCACCGGGCCCACATCCTCTACCTCAAAGGATGCCCAGAAAGAGGAGTGATTGGATCACAGTGGGCTCAGGGAGGGTGAGGGAGGGGGGTATGAAGCGCATCCCCCAACTGGTCCAGCTTAGTAACTCCTACACTGTATTGGAGGAGCAGAAAGGCAAAATGCAGGTACCCACAGCTGGTACCAAGGAGGAGAGGCAGGTTTTCCAAGATGCAGCCCCAGGGATGGGGGAAGAGGACACCAGATGAGGGGGAAGCTACTCCTGGTGGGGGACTCTATTGTCTGGGAATAACATTAGGGTCACCTAGTAAGGGGGAGAGGGAGGTCAAATGCATTCCAGGAAGCACTGCGTGGAGGGATGGGAAGCAGATCCTGAGTATCGCTAGAACAATAGTAAGGAGGGACGAGCTGGATGTCATTGTCCACCTGTGGACCAATGACCTGGCAGGGGGCAAGATAGAGTTAGCCAGGGTCCAGGAGGATTTCAGGAAGCTGGGGGAAGCTTGAAGCAGATAGTACTCTCCATCTCATTCTTGAAGGCACTACCTGTACAAGGCAAGGGGGAGGCTAAGTCACTCCATATCCAAACTTTCAACTCCTGGTTGCAAACCTGGTGGGGAAAGGATGGTTTTGGCTTCATGGGGGATGGGGTACCAACTTGAGTGGAAGCAAGCTTATGTAAGGAATGGCCTAATATAAGATGGCCTGCTCCTGTCTGAGAAGGGCATCTCAAGCATTTAAACTGGCCAAGGGGGGAGCCAAGAGGGATAAGAGGATTAGTATCACCCCTCCCTGTAAACACATGCAGGAAAGCAGGAAAAGAAGTTGACACCAGAGACTACTCAAGCAGGCAGAGAGGGACAGTCGGAGGAATCACGTAGTGGGAGGGGGGAAGCAGTGGCACCAGGAGCACATAAGAAAAAGAACTGCGGTGGGGGGGAAGAGGAGGGAGAGCAAGAGCATGAGCAGAGGGAAGTTAAGCTGCAGAATATGGAAAGCCATAGTAATAAATGCCCGAAGCCTGGGAAATAAAATCCCAGACCTGGAGGCCTTGTTAGCAGATGCAGATCTGGACATAGCAGTAATAACAGAGACATGGTACAATGCAAACCATGGGTGGGACATCAGTGTACCAGGTTATACTCTGTTCAAGAGAGATAGGGAGGATAAGAAGGGTGGAGGGGTGGCCCTGTACATCAGAGACAGTATGAAGGCTACAGAAGTGCAAGGAAGACAGAGGGAGTCTGAGGCACTGTGGGTCACACTTGAGATGGGCAATGGCACAGCATTCCACACAGGCATGATCTACAGGCCTCTGGCACAGGGGAAGGAATTGGACAGGGAACTAGTGGATGAATTACATGACATGACATCTAAAGGTGATGTCCTACTGCTGGGGGATTTCAATATGCCGGATGTGGACTGGACCACCCTGGCAGCTGCGTCAGCCAGAAACAGAGTCATCCTAGATTCCCCTACAGGAGTATGGCTCAAACAGCTGTTGCTTGATCCCACCAGGGACAAGGCAATTCTGGACCTGGTATTGACCAATGGGGACAAAGTCACAGAAGTCTGGGTAGAAGGACAGCTGGGGTCAAGCGACCACCACATAGTGTGGTAGAGCACGGAGACAAGGACTCAACTGAGTCGCACATGGCCAAAGGTGTTAGATTTCAGGAGAGCGGATTTCACTGACATGGGTAGATGCATCAGAGCAGCCTGGGGGGGTAAGTGTGGGGGTAGAGGAGCAGTGGGGAAAGCTGAAGAGTGCTATGGTGGATGTGATGAATCAGTACATCAGGTTAGTGGCCAAATGGAAAGGAGGAGGAGGAAGCCACTATGGTTCTCTAAAGAGGTGGCAGACAAAATAAGAGCTAAAAGAGTGAGTTTCAGGAATTATAAGGGGACCCAAAGGAAGGAGGACAGGGAGGTGTACCTTGAGTGTCTAAAGGAAGTGGAGAAAGTTGTTATGAGCGCAAAGACATGGATGGAGGAGGGATTAGCAGTGCAGACAGTGAAAAAAATAGGACAAGATAGTCTATAAGTACATCAGCGAAAGAAGAAAAACCAGGGGAGAGATTGTAAGGCTCAAAGGGGAGGAGGGTAAATGTAAGCAGGGAGACCTAGACAAAGCAGAAATACTCAATAATTATTTCTGTTCAGTGTTCACTAAGGAGGGGGACAGTCAGGGACCACAGCTGGGGAGCAGATGCAAAGAGGGGGGAGAAGTGGACACCAGTCCATTCACAGCAGAGAGAGAGTTCTGGAGAAACTCCCAAAGCAGAAGGTAGACAAAGCCATGGGACCAGATGGTGTAAACCCAAGGATAGTAAGGGAGCTGAGAAGGGAACTGGCAGTGCCTTTGGCAGCCATGTTTACTGAGTCACTCAACACAGGAGTGGTTCCAGAAGTCTGGAGGAGGCCACATGTAGTCCTTCTGCAAAAAAGTGGCAGTAAAGAGGAGGTGGGGAACTACAGGCTGGTCAGCCTCACCTCAGTGGTGGGGAAGATCATGGAGACACTGCTAAAGGAAAGGATAGTTGCACACCTGGAATCCAACGGTGTCCAGGATCTGAGGCAACATGGATTCACAGCAGGACGGTCATGTCAAATGAATCTTATAGCTTTTTTTGATTGTGTGACAAAGGAAGTAAATCAGGGAAGGGCAGTGGACATCACCTACCTTCGATTCAGCAAAGCCTTTGACATACTCTCACACAGAAGATTGATTAACAAATTGGATAGTCTGGGCATGGGGCACAAGATGATACAATGGATTAGTAGCTGGCTGACAGACAAGAGGCAGAGGGTGGTGGTAAATGGGATCCAATCAGGGGAAAGGGAAGTGACCGGCGGGGTACCTCAGGGGTCAGTCCTGGGACCAGTCCTGTTCAATGTATTCTTTAGTGACATTGCAGAAGGGATGGAAGGAAAAGGTCTTCCTGTTTGCAGATGACATCAAGATCTGCAACAGGGTGGAGAAAATGAGAAGGGACCTGGGGAAGCTTGAGAAATGGTCAGAGGTGTGGCCACAGAGGTTCAATGCCAAGAAGTGCAAAATAATGCCCCTGGCAAGAAGGAACCCAGGGAGAGCTACAAGATGGAGGGGATGCTGGCAATCACCAAAGAGGAAAGGTACCTAGGGGTTATCATTTCAGGTGACCTAAAGGTGTCTAAGCAGAGCACAAAGGCTGCATGGAGAGGCAGTGGCATGCTGGGACACATAGGTAGAGGAAGCACGAGCAGAAGATGGGAGGTGGTGATGCCATTGTATAATACACTGGTAAGGCCTCACCTAGAGTACTGCATGCAGTTCTGGAGACCACACCTGCTCTAGGACATTGACAGAGTGGAGGCGGTGTCACAGAGTGCCTCTGTAATGGGTCAGGGGACCCCAGGATTATGTATGTATTTCCCTTCCTAATTGCTCTCCGAGCGTATACTCGGATTGGTATAAACGTTCTGCTGGCTGTGACCAAAAAAGGGTGCTGCATTTTTACACATTTTTGCACAGTTATGCTGTGTCTTTAGCTGTACCAATTTTCAGTGGCTGTATTTTGAGTGCTCTGGGTAGTGTATATTTAATTATTTTAGGGTCAGTAGATAGTGGTCCCTTAAAAAAAAATACAGCAAACTAAAGGAAGTTACAAGATGAGCCTTAAGCCTGTTTAAATCTTACATCCTAGCATTACAAATGGTGAAAATGGTTAAGCAAATAACCCCCCTTCCCTTTTCTACATTAAAAAGTAAAAGTTAAGGCTGGCTGCTTTAACATAAAAGAAACAAGTGTTTTTGTTTATTGTTGTATTTTGGAAATAGTTTAAAAGAAGTAGGAACGATTTGGGAGGAAAATAAAATAAAAGTTGTGAGGCTACAAAAGAAATATTCTGTTAGGCTGAAATTTCAGCCGTCGGGAAATGGACAAGTTGTACAATAATAATTAGAATCCTTGCCCTGTTCTTTCATGTTTATAAGTTTGAAGCTGGTTTCATGCTTCTTTTAAAAAAATCAATCTATATCTTCCGTATGAATGAAACATATCAAACCGCTATTTGGAGCTGTTGTGTTCTGCAGATCTTCTTTGTTAAAATGCTCGTATATAGCCTGTTTGGGTGAGGGTTAAAGAAATATAAACCTTTCATTTTGTAAAAGTCTCAGGGTGCTAATTTCAATGCCCTGGTATACTATAATTATGCCCCGTAAAAGATGTTGTACTTTGTAGATTCTGAAAATATGGAAAGAACCTCCTAGTTCTTTAGTTTTGCCCCGTTAGGCTCTTTTGTAAAGAGCTCTAAAGAATGCGGCTTTTTGCGACAGATATGCCATGAGTTCCCTTGACAATCTGACTTGATAAAATTACTGTCCATGACGAACTTTGTGCACATCGTCGAGAAGGTATTCTTTCTTTTAGCTCCCTTACAATTGTACCTTTCTGTTTAAAAACCATCCTAATGAGCTCTACATACCATGGAGAGGTGAAGTGGTGGGGTTTTGGGCTGGTTTGGGGTTTTTTTTGTGGACAAGGGTTTTTGTTGTTTCTTTTGACGTCCCAGAATCCAGATTGAAGCCTCCCTCTGTTTCAGCAATGCTCTTAAGGGCCGTCCGGCTGTTCATTTCTGTTTTTATACTGTGCCAGAAGGGGTGGTACTTCCTGGGATTAGAGAATGAATTAAAAACTTCACAGAAAGACTGTATTTCACTTTTATGTATGAAATTAGGTTGTTATGTTAAATAAAGAATGTTTAGATATATCATATAAAATAAACATGTTGTAAATAAAGAAATATTGTTTGAAATAAAATATAGGGGTGGGGTTAAGATGTCACCTGAGCCCTGCATTGTGTAAAAGCTGAAAATTTAGTTCAGGTGTTCAGATTGCTTTTGGGTCTGGAGGTAAACTCCAGGGCGTTATGATAATGTGCTAAGGAGCCAAGAAGTAATTATTTTCTGTGCCAAATGGAAGATTAAGCTACCAGATCAGTCTGTTGTATTCACTCTGTCCTGCTGTAAACTACTATCGAAGAAAGATAAAATAAAACTGGAACTTTAAAATGAAATGGTGATGTGTCATGCTACCTGATTGCCCGTGTGTACCTGCACCCTATCACAGGCGGTCCAGAGAAGAACAACCACGATGGTAACTGTCCTGCACCACAAACCATATGAGGAGAGACTGAAAGACCTCAATATGTACTCACTAGAGGAAAGGAGGGAGTGGGGAGACATGATCGAGACTTTCAAGTACCTCAAGGGCATGAACAAGGTGCAGGGAGGAGACCTCTTGCAATATAGAAGGAGTACAAGAACGAGGGGGCAAGATATGAAATTGAAGGGGGGGGTAGATTAATAGGAAATGTGAGAAAGTTTTTCTTCACAGAAAGAGTGGTAGACACATGGTATAGTCTGCTGCAGGAGGTGGCGGGAGCAAGTACAGTGGGGGGTTTTAAGCATGCCTGGGACAGGCACAAGGGAATCTTGTGGAAGGAGGGAGTGATGAAAGAGCACTGACCAAATAGGATCAGAGGCTGCATACAAGTGTAGCACTTACGGGCAGACTGGATGGGCCTGGCAGTCCTTATCTGCCATCAATTTCTATGTTTCTATGTTTCATTTCCCAATCAGGAAGGGAATAATGGAAATGGGGTACAAGGTATTGCTGGGGTTCCTATACTCAAATGGAGATACATTTAGTGAGCTGGATGTGTGGGGGCTCAACTTCTCCATAAAAAGAAGGCAACATCACATTTAGAAAGGCTAAAGACTCACCTAGTCTTTCTGCAGAAGACAAAGCTCTCAGGTACGAGGCATGCAAACTGAGGAGAGACTGTGTGGGGGAGGAGGCACATAGTGTAGTCACCACATCAAAATGGAGCGTATCCATCTTAATACATAAAATGCTGATGTATGGGGTGGAATCCGTCAGATCAGACAAGGAGGGCAGATGGATTTTGCTGAAGGTGATCATTCTGGTTTGTCCTCCGGTACTGGCCAGTGTCAATGGGCCTAACTCTTATGACCCTGCCTTCTTCCATAACCTCAGCCACACCCTATCAGAATTCAACAACCTTTGTTCACATGTTCCCCTAGGGGGGATCTCAGTGTTACTCTGAATGCCACTATGGATTCCCATGTGTCACAGCCATTGATGCCATGACGGTGGAACATGGACTGACAGATGCCGAACATCAGGGATTACACCCACTACTTCATGGCCAATGGATCTACAAGTAACTAGACACAGCACTGGTTAGCCATTCTGTATGTTCCAGCCAACAGAGGCTACTATACACCCCAGAGTAATCTCTGACCATGCCCTGACTGAGCTCAAGGTGCTGGGGAGCTCCACCCCCACAGAAATATTCAGCTTAGAGGCTAGACCCTCACTTGCCAGAGGACCAGGACTTCAAAACATAGGTAAAAGAGGAGGCACAGGCCTACTGGCAAGCCGATTACAGAGGCAATGAGTTAGACTCCAGCTTGTCAGAATCCGGTGAATGTGGTACATTGAAGAAGGATCAGGAGGCAGAACAGGTGCAACTGGAAAAAGAGCTCCAAGGGGCTGAAGCAGAATTTAAGGTCTACACACACACACACACACACACACACACTCCCTGTAGAACAAATAGATAAAGTAAATGACATTGGATTAAGTTGGATACCCTCCTTTCCTGGAAATCAGAGCTTGCTCTTCACTGCCTGTACCATTCTTTTTTGGGAAGGGGGGAATCCAGTAAATTATTGCTGTGTAGGCTGAAATGTAAACAAGCCAGCAAACTGATTGCATGCCTTAAAGATGCCTCAAGGGTTACCAAAAGAGACCTTAAGGACATCAACTCCATTATGAAACATTTTCACACTGCACTCTATTCCTTTCCCTCCCCTCCCAGTGTGTCCTTAATGAAGGACTTCAGTAGCAAACTGGACATTCCTATTCTTCCATGCACCAAAGCCTCTGAGCTCAAAGGTCCCATCATTGCCCAAGAGGTGATGCAAGCCGTCAAGGCTCTTAACCTCCACAGAGCCCCTGGGAGAGATGGTTACCCTGATGACTTTTACCATCTGCTTGCAAAGGAGCTCACGCCCTATCTCCTATGAGTCTTTCAAGCATCCCTCTCAGTGGGAGTATTGTGAAACGCTGAAACTCAGAATCCTGACACCCATAATCCTAAGCCCAACATTCCAACATTGCCTTTACCCAACGGATCAACATCCCAATGGATGAAAGCCCGAATCCAAAACTTGCAATGATGCAGAGTTGATTATATTATTTTAGGGGAGTGCGGGGGCAGAGCCCCCCCTTCCCACCTACGAAAACGCCATAATTGCAATGTTGGGCTTTCCACCATCTGGATGGTGATCCATCCAGCAAATGCAATGTCAGGATGTTGGGCTCGGGTCCCTGGGTGTCGGGATTCTGAGTGTCGGCATTCCATAAATAATCCCTCTCAGTGGTATCTCTCCCTCCATCAATGAGTTCCCATCTCACTCATCAGTGCAGATGTGAAGATCCTGGCAAAAATCCTAGCTGCCAGACTGGAAAGAGTACTCTTGGGGTTCATCCACCCTGCCCAAGTGGGCTTTTTGAAATGCAGGCTGGGTTTGAACCACCTCAGTACCCTAGTGTCACTAATTCACAAAGTGCAGTCAGATAAATCCGCAGCAGCAGCTCTGGCTGTAGATTTTGAGAAGGTCTTAGATACAGTTGAATGACAATACCTTCTCACTACCTTGCAGAAAATGGGATTCAGACCCAGCTTTCAGCAATGGGACCAGCTCCTGTACACCTATCCTATGGCATCCATCCTTACCAATTGCTTCTGATCATTGCCCTTCCCCTTACAGATAGGGAACTGGCAGGGGTGCCCCCCTTGCCACAGCTGTTCATCCTGGTGATTGAACCTTTAGCAACAGCAGTGAGAAGACACCCACACATTCAAGACATCAAAGTTCAGAACAAGGAGTATACCATCTTTCTATATGTGGATGTACAGCTGATTACACTTGCAGGTGCTTCATAGACAGTCCCACTTGTCCTAGCCTTACTTGATACTTTTTCCCAAACCTCAGGCCTCAGAGTTAACCAAAGAAAAACTGAGGCTCTGCCCTACATGCCTCATGTACCTCAGAGGACTTGAAGGCAGCAGGGTTGTCATGGGCAGTGGATGTTATAACCTACCTGGGAGTTAAACTCCACAGGAACCTACCTAAAATGGTGGCCATGAACCTGTAGCTCCTGTTAGCCATGACCAAAATTGAATTACAGAGATGGAGTGCCCTGCATCTGTCCCTGCCAGGCAAAATTGATGCCATATATAGGATAGTGCATGGGGAACAGTTGACAACAGGGCTATTCTTTCACCGAGTTGGCACTATGACAAGGGATTACCTCGAGAGCGCAGCTAGAGAGGTAATTTGTCGTCATAGTGCCAACGAGGTGAAAGATGCCCTGTTGTCAACTGTTCCCCATGCAGTTTTCTTTATAGTGTATGGTGGAACATCGTTTTTTTTTGGGGGGGGGATCACTACAGAATGTTTCTGCTTCAAAACATTTTTACCAGGTTACTAGAAGGAAAAAATAACTTCACATTGTGAACGTTTTCACGCTTGACATTTTAAATGTTTAATAACTTTACATTTTGAATGTTTTAACGCTAAACATTGGTACTGCCGCCGATATTGCTGCTTTCCCTGTGTGTCCTGTCTATGGAGTGAGCCCTAACTGTCAAATGCTGCTCGAGGACACAGTGTGACATTCGCAGTGCTGTAGAAAAAAACGTTCTGCTGCACTGCCAATGTCACTAGTGTGTGACTACAAGGTTTCGAAAACGATGGATTTCGGTGGAGAACGACATTCCACCATACGCTATAAAATGATTATAGCTCTGAGATTCCTATATCTCCATGCCCACTTATTCCTCTAAATTCCACCCTTACGTTTCCACATAATAGACAAGGTCCTGGGAGACTTTCTCTAGGAGGGCAAGCCTCTGAGATATAGCAGAGCCAAACTCAGGAGGCACAGGAACAGAGGGAGTTGGAGCCTTCCATAGTTTCAGAAGTATCATATGATCTTCATAATCACCCAGACAGCTCACTAGCTCCAGACAGATCAAACTGAAACCCCCCCTCTGGAGGCAAGTGGAGGCAGACATGACTGAGGGCCACTGCCCTGCGACTACACTCTACTCAAAGACAGGGCCCCTCTGCAATCCCTACCCTACAGTGTCACTTCCTGGGGCATACTGGAAGAAACTACATCAGTGAAGAAGTAAGGCTTCCTTTCCCTGTGCCTGGACACCCCTCTGAGGTAACTCAAACATTTGTGTTGGGGGAATCAAATGTTACACTAGTGTCTTCAGGGCAAGCATACCTCAACACCTTTGAGGGACTAACCCAAATATATAAGATATAAGATACCAAAGCAGGACTTCTAGAGGTATCTACAACTTTGGGACGTGATGCACAAGAGCAAATTACAAAGCCATGGAACACAGATCACACCCACAACCCACCCGCTACATAGATGGACTGTACTCAACAGAGGCAGAGCCAATCTAATTTACAAAACCCTTAAGAGATACCCAGCTGGATCCCTCCACCACCACTAAGGCACAATGGAAACTGGACCTGAGCGTCCAGATATCCGAAGTACAGTGGAACCACTTCTGGGATAGACTCCATAAAACCTGCAGGGACAGCAGAAGCTGGTGGATTCAAATTAAGACCCTATGCAGATGGTACCACACCCCTCGGGTGCTCCATTCCATAGACCTCCTGAACAATTACACCTGCTGGAGGTGCCAGGCACAAGGGGTGACCAGTGTGCACATCCTGTGGCAGTGCCCACCCCTGCAACCCTTCTGGCAGCAGGTCCAGTCCATATGTAACAAGATCACAATGGGTGCCATCCAGGCCTTAGCTGAGGTTCTCTTACTGTGCTGCTGTCTGGCTACCACCAAGGGTGTAGGCAGGCATACTCACTGTACACACTTGTGTACAGTTTTGTTGAGTGCCTGTCACAAACAATACCTTACTGTTTACCTTTTCATTCTGATCTATAGTATTTGGGTTAGTGTAGGCTACTGAGGAGTGTCTCTGTTTAAACTTATGTTGTTTAGGAGACAGATACATGTATAACCTCTTTAGGGATTAGAGTAATCATCTGAAAACAATTTGACTTGTTTGGAAGGGGGTACATTTGGAGAGGATGTGTAAATTTTTTTTATGGTGGGTGTAATTTTTGGAGACTGTATACAAAACAAAAATTTCTAGCTATACTACTGGCTATCATCCCCAGATTCTCACCACTGGCACAATGGCTCACTGTAGTAGGAGTAGCGGCCAAACACTTGATCCTGTGCAGATGGAGAACCCAAGATATACCGTCGGTATAGGAATGGTTCCTGTCTGTAGGCCAACTGGTTACTTATTAGAGGCTTTCAAACTTCGCAAGTCACACTGTCACATACTAGTATAATTACTGGGCACCCCTTTCTGAAGTCTCCCTTTTGCAAGCCCAACGTAGATAAGGCCCCAGACTGAGCTCCCCACCCCCTCCCCTCAGGTACCTGTGAATCTCTATGCATTCTCCTGACCCACTCAGCTTTAAGGAACAGCTAGTCTTCTGTTGTAGTTAGTGTTCTAAGTTACATATGCGACATGCCTACTGTTTGTCAGTTCAGGAGTCTTGGACCTACTTGCCTACATTCGGATACCCCCCCCCCCACAAGGGGTCATACTGCAACAGTCTCACACCAGATATATGAACTTTGCAACAATCTTCTCACCCCAAGTAGCTAGGAGATACCTGCCCTGAAAGACTTTGAGAGACTCAGAACTGTGGCATTACCTACCTATGGGGTTTGGTGCAATCCCTGTTACACTTAATACCAGGCTCAGGATTCTAATTAATATCCATTCTATATTTATTTATTTTTATTTATTTATTTATTTAAAATTTTTACCAGGAAAGACCTACTGAGCAGCCTACCGCTCGATTCCAGATGTATCCTTGGAGTAGAGGGAACGGGATAAGTACATTTCAAGTAAACAATACAGAAATTAGAGAACAGCAAAAGTTTACATAGGTTACAATATACATAGATGTTGTTATCAACTGTGTATACATTATTTGTCCACTGTAATCTATGTCAAGTATTTGGTCTGCATTGTTTGGTTCTTTAATAAAACAAAAATGATTAATCACAAAAAAGACTGTTGCAGGATCTGAACCTCACATACAACATTCCAACCCACTTCATGTTTGCAAGACATGTTCTTCCTAGTGAGTGTTTTATTTATTTATTTATTGAAATTTCGGATAACACCTTTGAGAACAAGCTCATTTCATAGGTTCCACGTCAGAAGAACAATACATATTGGGAAAGTATGAGATGGAAAACAAACAAAACAAGGAATTATACAAGACATTACAAGAGCGTATAACTAGAGAAGTTCCAATACGTGTGGCATTGTACAATGTATGCCATGGTGCATATCTGATTAAAACCTGGAATTCAAAGGGTCATATTGGGGGGGTCTTATGAAATGACCCTTTACATGAAATGAGAACAGACTCAGCCTAATATCTAATACTCAACAAGGTAAGGGATGGCATCAGCCCAGGAGCCTCGTCAGAGGGGAGAAGGTATGGGACAAAGCATTTTAAAGTGAGCAAGGGAGCTCAGGAGTTATAACGGGGGAGGGGGGATGGGGGAAAGCCATACAGGGTGAGGGGGAAAAGTGTGGAAGAGATCAAGAGGAAATGTGAAGGAGAATGATTAGCAACTTGGAACAGTTATTTACATGCTGAGAACAGTTATGTATAAGGTCAGGACAGCAAAAGGTTAGAATAAGTGCTGGTCACAAGAAGGAAAGTTATTGGAAGCAGTCACAGCTGGCATCAGCAACTAGGTGTTCCTTAAATTTAACCTTGAAGGAGCCCAAGGTGGATGCTGAAGTGATGTCATGGTACAGCGAGTTCATCCATAGCAGGGCATGATAGGCAAAGGACCTTTGTCCCAAAGAAGTGTGACAGCGGGGTATATTAAAAACCCTGGCTAGTAGAGCTTCTGGTGCAGCAACGATTGATAGTGAGGGTAATAAGCTTTTGCAGTCCTGGGGCATTTTGCCTAAACTTACTTTTTTGGACAGTAAACATGTTTGGTACATGAGTCTACCTTTGAATTGGAGCCAGTTAGCCTGAGTGTACATGTTGCAGGTATGGGACAGATGGGCTGAGCCAGTAAGGAGCTGGCATGCTTTGTTGAGTGCAACTATGATGCGGTGAAGAGTTGTTTCAGTAGCTGATCGATAGATTGGTAAGCCATAATCAATAAGTGAGACAAGAGAGCTCTGAATGGCCAGGTTAAGAGCCTCTGGGGTCAAACATTGCTTATGCCTATAAAGTAGCCCAATGTGAGTGTTAACAGCCTTAGCAATGTTGTCAACATGATAAGCATAGGTCACTCATCGTACTGTCAATAGTAATCCCAGATATTTAAAGAGCTGAACTAGCTCCAGGGGGAGAGCCATCTTTGTTGATGATAGAAAGAGGGTAAGTTCTGTGCCTATTTTGAGAGCTGGAGAACAGCATAATTTTAGTCTTGTTGTAATTCATAACTAGCTTGTGCTTATGGAAGCATCTTACTATGACTATGAAATTACTCTGTAGCCTGGATTGAAGAACCTTAGGGTCTGGATCACTAGTAAACAGGACAGCATCATTAGCATATAGAAGGATGTGACCCTGACAGGAGTAAGGAAGGTTGTTGAGGAAAATGCTAAATAAAAGAGGGCCCAAGATGGACCCTTGAGGAACTCCAGATAGGACAAGCCTGCTATCTGAGATGGTGTTACCAATCTTAACCTGCTGTATACGGTTGTGCAGGTAACTTTCAAACCAGGCTACACTGTCACAAGCTAGGCCAATGGTGGTAAGCTGTTTGGCCAGGAAGGCATGATTCACTGTGTTGAAAGTTTTGGGTTAAATCAATGAAAGCAGCACCGAACAGGTGTCCTTGATCTAAGGAGTGGTGAATAAAGCCTGTGAACTCCAGAAGGGCGATAGTGGTACTATGACCATTTCTGAACCCGTGCTGTTGTTGCGGACATTGTAGCTGATATTTTTCTATGTATTCAACCAGTTGGTTAGCCACTATGTGCTCAAGAGCTTTCAAGAGTGGGGGTAGGATAGAGATAGGCCTGTAGTTGGGATGGTAGTATAGTCTAGAGGTTAGAGGAACAAGGTGTGAACAAGCTTGATACATCCAGCAGACCAGACCTGAGTTTGAGTCTCTCAACCTCCACTTGCATACTGTGTGACTCTGAGCAAGTCACTTAACTGCCCAGTGCTCCCAGGTTACCCTTGAAAACAGGAACTTGTGCCTAGTGGGCCTTACCCGGATATCAAAGACTGAAATAAAAAAAAAAAAAAAAAAAAAAAAATTGTGCGATCCCCAGGCTTATGAACTGGTGTCACAGTGGCAGATTTCCATTTCTGAGGGAACTGAGAGTAACTAAGTGACATATTAATAATATCTGTTAGAGGTGGCAGAATTTCATCCAGCGTAAGGGCTATAAACTTAAGATCCAGGGTGTCACCATGAAATCTTGATTTCCCTAATACCTTGAGTAGGTAATTCCTGGCTTCATGGGCTGAGAGGGTTTTGAAGTAGAAAGGAGGATGAGAAGGGTGCCGAATCTCTTTCCCAGAGTAGTCACTTGTGAGGGGGTGAGAGAAGTAGCCAGGTGGCAGGACACCACTCAGGTCCGTGAAAGCATTATTAAAAGTGTTAGCAATAAGTCTGGGGTCAAGTGAGGGTACGCCATCAGTGTTAAGCATGGTGTGGCAGATCTGAGGTCTCTCCCAGTGACCTCTTTAAGGTTAGTCCAAAACTTTCTGCCATCATTCCAGGTCCGAGAGAGCACTTCCCTATAATATTGATTTTTAGCTGCACAAATAGTCCTTGTGCAGTTGTTTCTAGCCACTTTGTACCTCTGAATGTTGGCCTGGTTACACAGGGACCAAGACCTGTGCCATAGATGGTCCTTGGCATTCAGAAGCTCAAGGAGGTCTGGAGAAAACTAGGGATTACAGCGGTCTTTGATTTTACGCTTTTTATGGGTGGGGTCGTGCCTATCACATATAGCGTTGAACTGAAGAATGAACTGGTCAAGGGCAATGTCAACGTTGTTAGTTGTGTAAACCATTGACCAGTCCTGATTACGCAGGTCAGCTTTTAATGATTCAAGATGCCCATGGATGAGTGCCCTGGTGGTAATTGTTCTAGCAGGTGGTTTAGAGAATTTGTTCCTCCAATGAAAAAAGACTGGGGAGTGGTCACTGAAGGTATCTGGGACTATGGTTGTGTCCGATATATGATCAGGGTGGTTAGAGAGCACCCAGTCCAGTAAGGTACCTGTCCCAGTTTTATAGTTGATTCTAGTGGGGGGCTTGATTAGCTGGGTGAGGCGAACTGCTGAAACTGCATCTTTGAAAGGGTTTGTGTCAGGAGAGAATCAATTGATATTAAAATCTCCTAACATAATAATTTACAAATTAAAGGTGACCTGCAAACTTATGTCTGCAGCCCGCTCCCATCCCACATACCTTTGTTAGCAGTGGCAGAGTCCAGGGCTGCTTTTGAGAACATTTTCTAAATATTTCTCACATTTTAAAATCTTGCCAAAACGTTTCGGCGAATACGGAAGTAGTGGCTGTGTCCCGATCAAGTGGGCGCAAGTTTATCTGGGTATTCCACCCAGTTTTGTAATGTTTCAAACACCATAGGGCTCTATGGAGCAGCAGGGGAGGGGGGCTGAAAATGCTTATTTTATTACTTTCGTGGGGGTCTTGATGTTTAAATTAGTATCTACAGCAACTACCTGTGCGGTGTTGCTGGCAGATATTAATTAACATCAAAACCCCAACAGCATTTTGCTATGAAACTAATGTTTAATGCAAAACTGGGTGGAATACCAGGTAGCTTTGCGACCACTGGAGCAAGGACACCTTCACTCCGTGGCCAGCCGACAGATTTTGCATGATATTTGAAAATATTTGGCAACCTGGACTCGCTCACTAACAACAAATGTGGAGCGGAAGCGACTGCGAGCATGGACCTGGTCACTGGAAGCTCGAAGGCAAAACACTCCAGGGTGAATCAATGCTGGAGGCCATCTGTCTGGGAGGAATATAGATTGAAAACACAGTAAGGGTTTTACTGTGTGCACCTAGAAGCACTTTTATGGCAAGGGCTTGCATATGGTCATCAGTTTTGGGCAGAGTTAGGACGAGACCTCGAAGGTTGTTTTGGAGGTAGATCAGACAACTGCCCCCACGCTTGGAGAGACGATCCTGTCTAAAGACTGTGTAGCCTGGGATGGAAATTGAAGCATCCGCTACTTTTGGAGAAAGCCATGTTTCTACGACCGAGAGGATGTCTGGGTTATGTTGTAAGATCCATGCATTCAGTGCGTCCATTTTGGGGAGGAGGCTGCATATATTAAGTGAGGACATTTTAAGTAACCCAGTAGGTGTGCATGAGTACATGCAGATGTTGACACTTCTAAATGAGGTAGAGGGGTTTCTATGCATTTCACCAGTAATATCTGAAGTAGTAGTGCAAACTAAAGCCTCCTAAATCTCACTGCCCATAGGGTTGTGTTCACATCAAGCAACACTACCACTACCATTTACGCCCACCTCTGGTGACATCAGTGCCTGCAGGAGTTACATTGCAGCAACAATCTCATAGAACCCACCAATGGAGTACCTTACTTAATGCGTTTGCCTGAAGGGAAAGCACAGTGTGGGAAACATTCTGCAGTTCATCCAATTTGGAGTCTGGAAATACCCTTGTGAGCTGAAGGTGGGACTCTTCACACTGAGCAGTGGGAGTAATATGCTGAAGGCCATGAATAATGGAGATTTCAGACATGCACCTTGTTTTGCACATGCACTGAATCTGGTGGTGGGTCATATGTTTGGCAAACATACAAGGCTAAAAGAAACATTTGATGCATAAATTTGAATGAATGAATGAATAAATGAATGAATGTATGTATGTATGTCTGTAAAAGTTGTTAATCAGGAATGGCACACTGAGTTAATGCTCATTTTTTGATTTACTACAGCTGACTCCCAATGGAATACGAGTTCTGCTATGCCCTGGCACTGGCCTACAGAGGTACTGATTTCTTCTGGCTTTCTTCTGGATGGAGTTCATGCAGAAGCTGGTCAATAGCATTGCGGGCAGGTGTCACAGGCAGGTGGAGCATGGCAGGAGTGCAGTCTCATGCCAGATCCATCGCTGGCTGTCTTCCCACTGGCTTTGCTGGTGCCTCTGACAGCCACACTGGATCCCCTCAGACTTGTACACTTGTTGCTTATGCAGCTGCACCATCAGTTTTCATCTCGATGAAGACTCAGGCAGACTGGAGACAGATGTTGATTTGTCATTGCCCTGTGGGACTGAGACTGGAGATGTTACTAGTTCACCCACTTAAGCCAAAAATGCTCAGTTCATTTCATGTCCCCATAGTTTAGCCCAGATTTCTGGACTATTCCATCATGGTCCTTAACATGTAAAAGGTCTGATTTTTTGGTTTTTAGTCTTTGGTAACCGGGTAAGGCCCACTAGACACAAGTGCCTGTTTTCAGGGGCAACCTGGGAGCACTGTGCGGTTAAGTGATTTGTTTATAGTCACACAGTATGCAAGTAGAGGTTGTGAGAATCAAACCCAGCACATTCACAGCTAGTTACTCTAACCTCTAGGCTATACTGCCAGCCCTAAACAGCTTATGTCACAACCACTGTGACTTCACGCCCAGATGATGTCATCTGAAGTCACAGTGGCTGCAGTGTCTACAGTTGCCTCACAATGGCTATATGACAGCTGCTGGCAGTTGTTCATCAGCCATCTGAGGGGTAGGTTGTGTCTACATCAGATTGATAAAACAAAAAAGGACTCACACTCCAGAGCCAGGGGAGTGATATCCCAGTGAAGGAGGCATATAAATTGCCACAGTCTTAAGGCTTAAGTGGCAAAGAGCCAGGGTACCTGCAAGCGGATTACTCATGTATCTTGGAGTGATTCCAAACAATAAATTTTCATTTTGGAGACTTATACTTAGATTGTGGCAATTTGTATGCTTTCTTCACTGGAGTATCACTCCCCTGGCTCTGGAGTGCAAGTTATTTTTTGTTTTGTCAATTTATTGGAGCTGGCTGCCCTTAACTCACACCCTACCTGGCTCTGTAGCACAGCACTAACTTGTTCCTTTTTGTGTCTACAGCAGCCCTGACCCTGGGGCAATCACATAAATCCCATGTGGTCTGTTACCCTATCGTTCCTCCAAATGCACTGAGCTCCTCTGTCAGTACCAACAAAAGCACAATGTTCCATAGCATTGCTCAACTAAACATGTGGTGACAATGATGGAACTCTAGTTTTAATTCTTATTTATTTATTTCAAAAAGTTTACCAGGAAAATCATACTGAGATGGTAACAGCTCATTTCAAGATGCACCCTGGGGGGAGCAGGAAGGGGAAAGTACAACAGTGCAACTGCAAAAGCACAATGGCAAGAAATATAGTAACATGTAAGTAAGTACTGAATAACAAAATGAGCAATTTCATAGGCATTGCTTCTGTGTGAGAAATTTACAATACAATAAAGTGCAGAAAATATGTTGCACGACTCAATGCAATGCTAAGTACCATACAGGGTGGGGGGAGTGGATGAAAATTGTGGAGGATTGAAGAGGTACTGCGCTTGTATCAGTGCAGGGTAAAGGGGAAGCATGGGTTGGAGGGCAGTGGACAAAAAAGCCCAGGGCCCAGTGTCATGGGCAATTGCAGGAGTAAGTAGTGAAATGACAGAGGAGAGATTTCAGAGCTTGGAAAGAAGGTGCAGAGTGAATGGAAAGAGGAAAGCAGAAGGAGAAAACAGATTGACCAGCAGAGGATTTCACTGGGAGTAAAGTGAAATAGCAAGAGCCAGAGTTGCAGAGAGAGTTAAGAGGTAGTGAGGCAAGGTAAGAGAGAGTGAGCCAAGCCAGAATTTGGAGATACAAGAGGCACAGTGGACAGTGGCATCAAGGGAGGGGAGGGAGAGGGAGGTGCACAATGAACAGTGGAGAGTATGAGGGGGACTGTCCAGGGCAGATTGACAGGAGTGAAAAAAGAGGGTCCAGTGTGACTAAGCTGGACTTGGGAGCAGCAATGTAAACAATGCCACTTTAATCCAAGATGGGGAATATCATCTTTCAGATGATATCTCTGCAGGAAGAAAGCGGGATACTCCACTCATTCCTGTAAAGCACATCAGTTTGGGATGGAGCTTCTGGTTGATGGCATACACATGAACAAGCAAAATTGAGGTGATGGTCCAGCCAGAACCTGAGGTGCTTGAAGGTGGAGACATCCACAATCACTGCACCATCAAGAGTATTGAAGGAAGAGAGAGAAGGGTGAACCTAGCAAGCTTCTGCCTAATGCCAAATGTCATAGAGACCATTTTCTTGGCATTAAGGGACGGCCCATTGGCCAGGAACCAGTGCTGGACATTGTTAAAATCCGGTTGAAGCTGCACTGTGAGGTCAGAGTAAAGGAGCCAGAGGCAAAATGTACCATGTTATCTGCATACATGTGAATGGACACAGAGGAGCAGGCAGTGAGGGGGGTCATTCAGAAACATGAAAGAAAGAATTGGGCCAATGACCGACACTTGTGGGATGCCTGAGTAGACTGTGTGTGGGGGGTGGAATCTTCATTCCAGACAGCTTGAGACCTGCCTTAAAGTTAAGTGGTGGAAAGACTAGTAGAACAGGAAGCTGTATTCTGGGATATGGAATTAAATGGCATGGCCTGTGAGACTTTTCTGTCCTGGGTGCAGTCGTGTTCACTGCAAAACCTTGTTCCACTTCTGAGACCTTGTGGATAGGTCACCAACGATGTCCGTGCTGAATCGGCAACCCTCAGCATGCTCCTCCCCTTGTTGAATCTACTTGAGCGACACACATACATTTATCTGGCATCCTCACCAGCAACCCAGCAAAGCAAGGCTAGTAGTGATGGTCTTGGTCACCAGTGCAGTGACATTGGTGGGGATGGTGAGAATGACCGTGATGACAATGGTGGTGGTGGAGGTTGTGGTGACACCACTAGTTCATCTGTGTCATCTCAGCAGCAGTACAGGCAGGATGCAATAATCATTAAGGAAGTGGCAAAGATGTTTCTGATACAAACTGCAGACACATTTGAAAGAATTACATCGAGCATACAATTTGGTGTGGCAACACTACTGGATCCCAGATATAAAGATATGTACATTTCCCTTAGCAACATTGACTATATCAAGCAGAAGCTGGTGCATGCAGTTTAAATGGAACAACACGGACAATGTACAGAAACAACCAAGAATCAACTTTGTGCTCTTTCATACTGCTCCTCCTCCTCCTCCTTGGTTTGCTGTGCATGCTTCCAGTGCCAGGTGTCAGCATGATGACATGGAAAAAGACTTGAAGAGTGGTGATCCAGAGACAAGGACGTTTGCGAGCTTGTTGACACTGACTGCCAGGGCTGTGCAGACATTTTGGAAGGAGGCACCGACATCTTCACCAGAGTAAATGATGGACTTTTATATAGCAGAACCATTGCTTAGCTTAAGTAGTAATCCAATCAAATTCTGGATGATCTACAGACCTAGCTGTACCCACCCCCCACACTTTTAGGGAAGCTTACTGAGAGGAGGGTTGCATTGCAGTTAGAAGCACACCTCATTGCCTTTGACACCTATAAGCCTCTCCAGTCCAGTTTTAGGTCTAAACATAGTACAGAGACTCCACTGGTCAGGGTGCATAATGATCTCCTCAGGGCAAGGGATAGAGAAGAATGATCAGTGGATGCTGGTATGTATTGGGAGGTGTATTGATAGCAGAAGAAAAGAGGTAATACTTCCCCTATATAGATTCCTGGTGAGTGCTCACCTGGAGTACTATGTCCAGTTCTGGAGCCCTCACCTCAGAGAGGACAGGGATAGGTTGAAAACAGTACAGTGCAGAGTAACAAAAATTATTCAGGGCCAGCAGGGCAGATCCTATGAGGAGTGCATCAAGGCACTAAATATGTACTCACTGGAAATAAGAAGAAAGAGTGGAAATATGATAGAGACCTTCTAGTTCCTTAATGGAATTAAGGTAAACTGCAGGGAATTATTTACCCTGAATACCAATTCAAGGTCATGTGGTCATGACTAGAAATTAACAGGAGGGAGGTTCAGGAGTGACATGAGGAAATACTTCTTTATGGAAAGGGTGGTGGAACCTTGGAACAGTCTGTCGGCTGAGGTGGTGGGTGCAAACACAGGGGATTCAAGAAGACTTGGGATACAATGATGGGAATAGTGGTTGCCTGTGGTGACAAGACCAGGGAGGAGAATGGGGATAGGATGAGGAGGGTTAGTACCCTGAAGAAACAATAGATTTCAGGAAAGAGTCCAGGGATTATAGGGAATATGGGCAGACTGGATGGATCTCTTGTCTTTTTCTGCTGTCATGGTCTCTTTCATTGTTCTACGTTTCTCCTCAGCTTTTGACACTGAGGTACCATGGTCTGTTGTTGGATTGATTTAGGGAGTACATAAGACTCACTAGCAAGGTCAGCTGTTGAGCTGGGTTCTTTCTCAGGGACAAGATGCAGAAGGTTGTGTTGGGGAATTTCTCCTCACCCAATGCCACTGCCCTGTGGAGTGCCCCAGGTGTTGGTCCTCTCACCCATATTATTCATAGTGTAAATGCTGCTCCTGGTAGGGCTCGTAAGATGGTACAGATTGGGATTTAGCTTTTATGCAGATGATACCCAACTGCACCTGTCATTTGCACCTTAGACACTTGATGCAGAGGACATGCTGAATAAATGCTTAGCCAAAATCCAGGACCGGATATCATAGAGCTGGCTGAGACTCGACCCAGATAAGACTGAGGTATAAGAGGTTGATCTGAGTCACAGGGGTAGAGTGGTTGCTGCCAAGAAGGAGGCTTGATTTTGGCTAGGCTCCTGTAGGGTATTGGCTTCCACCAAAGTGAGAAATCTGGGGGTCATTCTAGATTATTTGCTGATGCTTGAGGCTCAGGTGTCAGCAGCAGTCCAGAATGACTTTTCCATTTAAGGAATATCAGCCTGATTAGATCCCTTGTTCCCTCAGAGCATTTGTTGACTAGTGAATGTGTTTCTTACATCTTAGCTTGATTACTGCAACACTCTGTACCTCAGGGTCAGTAGAGGTATACTACAACACCTGCAGCTAGTGAAGAACTCAATGGCCAGGATGTTGACAGGTGTTCCAAGGACATGCTATGTCTCCCTGGTGCTGTGTGATCTACATTGGCTGCCAGTAGAGTGGTGTATCTCCAGTAAAGTTAGTTTGCTGACTTATAAGACCTAATACAGGTTGGGATCTGATGACCTGTTGGAATTCTTGCATCCTCACTTGTCCTTTCGTGCTCTCTCCACTCCACTGGGGGCTCTTGTCAATGCCAAGGCTCAAGCTGAAAACCTCGGGAGACCAAGCCTTCAAGGTGGCTGGCCCAGTTTTCTGGAAGTCACTCCCGATTTCCCTTAGGGAGGTCCCCTCAATGGAGACCTTTAAGAGGGATCTGAAAATGGATCTGTTCGAACAGGTGTTTAATGAAAGCTGAAACCATTAACTACTTTCTACCTGATCTCAGCTAATTTTGTGAATATTTATTGATTGATTGATTTATTGGGTACTTGTTTTATGCTTGCATAACTTGCTCATGTATTGTACTGTAAGACACCCTGAGCCTCTGGAGAGAAGGGCACCAGTATAACTAAAATATACTACTACTCCCAGCACTGCAAGGACTATGGCACACACTTCCACCTCAAGTCCTCCAACAGATAGTACTACTTTTACAATGTCATCACCAGCAAGCTCACTGTAATCAAGTGTGATGTACAGCTAACACTGAGTCATTATCAGTTGAATAAGACCTGTCAGGTCACCCACCCATCAGGAGATGACAATGCTAGGATGGTTACCCAAACACCCAATAAGCCATCAGTGATGGCCATGTTCAGATGTGAAACTTCTTGGCTATAAATTTGAATGATACATAATTCTGGGGGCAGTTCATAACATTTTGCAAAATGCTGGGGGCCAGTGAGAAGGCAGTAACTGGCATGGAGGCAAAACAGAGACTATGGGGGGTAAACCTTTACCTCAGCAATGAATATTATCAATTACTATAGCTCAGAACATAGAAGCATAGCTTGTGTTGGCGGAGAAGAACTGCAAGGCCCATCCAGTCAGCCATAACACTACCTACCTTATGTGGTAGCAAGGGATGGAATGCAGCCCCCAGCTTTCCCCAGTCCCTCCAGGTGAGCCTTCCTTGTTCATACCTATGTGCTTGTCCCATGCATGCTTGAATCCCATCACTGTCTCTGACCCCACCAGCTCCCTAGGCAACCTGTTCCATCTATCCACCAACTTTTCTACAAAGAAATGCTTTCTCACCTCCCTCTTGAATCTCCCCCCCACTTATTTGATTGTGTCCCCTCAAAACCACATTTGCGCTCAACCTAAAATGCTCCTCCACACTCCACCCTCTATATACACAGAGGTATTTAAAGGTCTTAATCATGCCACCCCTGGCTCCCCTGTTCTTTAAGGAGTACATATTGGGACTCTTCAGCCTTTCCTCATAGGGTTTCTCCTGTTGCTCCTATATCATCTTGGTTGGCCTCCTCTGCAGAGCCCGCATTCTACAATGTACTTTCTAAGGTAAGAGCTCCAGAACAACACACAGTACTCAAGGTGGGTGTGGTGAACCAATAGCTTATACAAAATGAAATATACTGGGCTACTCTTTTAGATATTCCAGCTCCCCTCTCATAACTCAGCTCCCTTCTTTCTGTCCACTCCATTGCAGATCTCATTGTAATCTGCAAATAGACAGACTTTCCTTCTGGCCCCATCCCTATGTAACCTGTGAATATATGGAAGAGTATAGTAACCCCTGGGGTACTCTGCTCATGATCCTCATCTCCCCTAAGAATTCCCCATTGAGTACTACTCTCTGGGTTCTGTTCCTTAACCAATCTGCCACCCATTATGTTATTCTGTTGCCCATCCCTAGGCCTCTTATCTTCTGTTGCAGCTTCCTGTATGACAGTAAGTCAAAAACCTTATTGATGTCCAAGTAGACAGCATCTGACTGCGCACTTCTTGTCCATCTCCCTTGTCCTCCAGTCTAACAAATTCTATTACTTTCATATGGCATGACTTCCCCATGTGAACCCATGTTGCTTACTGTCCTGTAATCCACCAAAATCCAATAATTTTTCTAACCTCTCTTTCAAGAGGGTCTCGGTCAGTTTCCCCACCATAGAGGTTAGGTTGACTGACCTATAATTCCCTGGCTCTTCCCTACTGCCATCCTTGTGTGTGGAGAGAACAAGTGCCATTAGCCAGTCCCCTGGAACCACTCATGATTCCAGAGAGCTGTTGAACAAGTCCATCAGTGGGACTGTCAGGACTTCCCTTAATGGGTCCATGGCCTTATCAACTCTTATTGCTCTTAATCCTTTCAAAACCTTCTCTTCTGAAAATTATATAGTGTCTATCTCCCTGCCTTCCTCCCTCCCATCACCCATGTATGTCTTTCTGGTAATCCCCGCCCACTCTAAATACTGAGCAAAGGTATTTGTTCTGTATTCCTGTCTTTTCCCTGTGTCCCTCCACCAATTCTGTCTCAGTCCTTAGTTTCACTGCTGCCCCTTTTGTCTTCTTTTTCACACTGATGCACCTAAAGAATGTCTCAACCCCTCCGTTACCCTTCTGTAATCTGTTTCTGCATCTGTGTTCTTGTTCTCCTCGCTACCTTGGTTATCTCCCTCAGTTTCAGAAGGTGAACCTCCTTGTCTTCATCCTCTGCCTTTCTATATACTTGTTGAAGGCCACCCACTTTAAACTTTGCTGCAATCCCATCTCCCTTGAAAACTATAGTGTGTTCTTTTATGGTTTGCTCTTGCAAGACCCTCTGATTCACAGTCTAAACACCTGCAATATCCCTTCCTTGATCATGCTTCATTTCTGTTGCCCCCCCCACTTCAATCTCTCCCATCCCAGCATGTCCCCTCCCATCTCCCTTGTGACCTTGGTGGTCATCACCTTTAAAGTCCAGTATCCTTGTCCTTGTCTGGTCCTCCTTCACCCCAGTCCTGACGTGGAGCTACACTGTCTGATGGTCGCTGTTCCCCATAGGTTTTCTTACAGTGACTTCACAGTGTTATCCATGTTACCATCAGGTCCAACACTGCACTCTCCCTAATGGGTTTCCTAACTAGTGAACTCTAGCTGTCTCCTAGAAATGCTCTACTATGGCTTGACTCACAGTAGGCACTGCAGTGGGTATGCTCAATTCCATGCTGGGCATATTGAAGTCCCCTAGCAGCAGCACATATATCCAGTCCACCATCCTCTCTATTTCTTCCCCTAATTCCTTGTTTGTCTCCTCTCTGTGATGGTGACTTGTACACCACCCCTACTCTTATATTATTCTCATCTCTAGCTGTGCCAACAACAATTCCACTTCCCTGAATGTATCCTCTGCATTGATTACCATGGTTTTTATTCCTTCTTAACATACAGTGCCATGCCACCTCATTTCTTCTGTTTGTTGTCTCTCCTGAGCACATAATATCCTGGAAAGGCGATGTCCCTGTCATGGTCCCTTGTGGTCCACATCTCTTAGATTGCTGCCAGGTCCACTTGTGCATCAGACAGTTGTGTTACCCAATGTCTTGGTCACCTCCCCCTGTGGCCTCACGTCAACCACCTCTGTGCAAACTAGTCCTTGGGGGATGTAATCTTTGTCTCCCTTGGGTGGACTGATTCCTTCTTTTTTGGTACCACTTCCTCCCGTGTTAGTTTAAAACCTCATCTATGAGCTTTAAAACCTCATCTATGAGCTTTATAAACCTTCCCTCTAGAAGCCTGTTGCCCTCCCATGAAGGGTGATGGCCATCCCATTTGTATAGTCTATTACACCTCCAGGCCTGGCCCCAGTTCCCAATGTGTCTGAATCCCTCTTCTCTGCACCAATGCCTCAGCCAGCTTTGAAATGTGTGGTGAGTAGACAGATGTGCTGTCCCATACCCCCAAACAAGTAATACCTTCTAGAAAATCACCAAAGATTCTATATGCTTGGGGCTTCCACCAAACTCCCACCACCATAATGATCCTAACAATCCACCCCATCCTTTCTAGCAGTAGCCTGTGCAAGCACCTGACTACCCTGTCACCCTCCCCTTCACCCCCAACCACTGTTTTCACCTCCAACTATAGAATCTCCCACCACTAATGCTTTCTTGCTTTCCCTTTGGGTCGCTGCCTCCCTTGGGTGTCTCCTCCCATATGTCCCATGCCAGCTGAGTTTCCACTGGCTCAGGTTCCTGTGTTGGGGTGACCTGGGACTCCTGCTCCTTGTTGATCAGTGGCACTATGAATAGCTTTCCCACCTCTGCCTGACCTCTTTCCCTGTCCTTATCACAGTCCACCTCTCTTCCCTGACTCTTGGGGTACTTGAGGAAGAGGAGGAATGGTTTCTGGCCCTAGGGGGTTCAACTGCTGCCTCCACCTCCAGAACTACAGCTCATGCTGGCAGTGTCAGTGGCTCAGTAGGTAGCACACTTGCCTCTGAGGCCAGGAGATCAGAGGGCTGTGGGTTCAGTTCCCACATCTGGCACTTGGGTTAATATCCCAGTACTGACACTGCAATGCAGCATGAGAGGGGTGCTGCATTTCTGAGGTGCCGTCTTTCGGATGAGATGTTAAACCGAGGTCCCATCTGCCTGGATTGGTGGTAGTTCAGGTGGATGTTAAAGATCCCATGGCACTTATCGAAAAGAGTAGGGGAATTTCCCCGGTGTCCTGGCCAAATTTCCCTCATTCACTAAAAAAAAAAATACCACCAACAGCTTAATCTGGTTCAAGGTCAGTTGGCACTCATCTGTATCCCCCTCCCCCGGGTCATGCCTGAAAATAGGCAGGATTTGTCTAGTGCACTTACCCGGTCAACAAAAGCTAAATAAATAAAATAAATAAAATGCTTCAAGGAGAGGAGAGCATAGTTAGAGTCACAGGCATGTACAAACTGGGCATCATCACCTTCTTTGGAAGGTCTCTCTGAGGTAGCAGCCCAGCAGTTGTTAAACTGTACAATTCAGCCCATCATTCCTACTGTACTGTCCTGTATGTTTCCACTGGTTGGAAAGTTCCCTTATCACCCTTACCTTAATTAGGGTGTTTGTGTAATCTGTTGATATGTGCCCAAGCTGCACCCTTCTGCTCAAAGACCTATGCATTGATGCCTAATGCCCTGTACAGAACTGCCCTTTCCTACACCACACAGCTCCAGTAGTACTCTACAAACAGTGGTTTACAAGCATTAATCCCTGGTGATTTCCCAGAGGTAGTTTACCTAACCCAATGAGCAGAGCATACTGTAGCCTGCAGTCTCCTCTGTGGACACCTCTGCAGATGCTGATGCCACACTCCTTCTCCAGTGCATGCATGCTTTTGGATGCTCATAAAATGGGACACTAGTGTACAGATTTGTTTATGCCATCTGCTTCTTCATTGCTCTGATAGCAAGCTCATATTTGAACAGACTTGAAGTTTAACTGAACACTTCAACTCTGGCCAAGCCTTGTCCACTAATTACCAGCACACACACACACACACACACACACACACACACACCAGCTAACTGTAGGGCCTCCCTTCTCCTGAACTCATGTCAGCACAGTGTTAAAACAGTATACAGTCAAAATTTGCAAAATCGTATTGTGCAGTGTTTTGATTTATGTGTTTAGTCTTGGTGTAGTCTTCCCTTTCTTTGCTATTAGGAGTTTTTTTTCTCAATTTGCCTACTGGTTTAGTGGCCTCTCCTACTAGTTTTATGACCTCTGGGGCTCTCCATTTTGCCATGATTTATTGCTCTTTTTACTACAATGCCTACTGTCCCATGTGACAGTGATGCATCCCAGACCATGACTTCCGTAAGTACTGGTTTAGAGTCAATTTTACAGCAGTGCAGCTGTGATTTTAAGTCACTTTCCTGATCCAGTGGACATTGAAAGTTACATTTACAGCTTAGAAATTACTTGAGGTCTAATTGAGTGAGTATTTTGTAAGAAAACAGCTAGCATCTTTACCAATTATAACATTGATGACCTAGGGTGATTTGTGTGCTTCTTATGACTGCGTGTAGTTTGATGGAATTAAAAGCTTTAAAAATAAAACGTATACTCCTGCTGGCTAGACCTAGACAAACATTCAGAAAACAAGAATTTTGAACTGGTTATTTAGTTGAGGCCAGAACATCAGGCTATCTTCCGATTACTGCTGCAATGTGTTCCCTCATTGAATCAGTGATCCCAAACGCATCACTGTCACAAGACTGGAGGCATTGTAGGACAAAAAAGAGCAATAAGCCATGCTAACATGAAGATCCCCAGAGGCCACAAAACTAGTAGGCAAACTGAGAAAAAAAATTCCTAATAGCAGACAAAAGAGAAGCACACATCAGGACTAAACACACAAATCAAAACACTCTGCACAACATATGTTTTTGCAAATGTTGACTGTAATACTCCTTTAAGTGCTGTGCCTTTATGCCCCTACTGCGTGTCCCAATTTTACTTGTAGACCCTATACTTCTAATGCAGTATCTACTTGCCTCTCTTGGTTAAAATGTCCAAGCTACCTTAATTAGCTCCCTCCTTACTCTGATAGCAACCTCACAGTTTAACATAAACGAAGACTAAATGTGGAACTGGGACTCAGCAGTCCTAGTCCTTGTGGACTACGCCACACCACCACAAAACTCCACAGCAGTGGCATGTGAACACCACGTGACACAAGTAAGTTAAGTAATTAATATTTTAATTGCCAACCTTAAGACACATCCACACACCCCCAACCCCCACCCCATGATCAGGTTCTTTCACTCTAGTCCAGTCACTGTACTGGGAGCCAAGTGCTTTGGCAAACTGACAAAGTCAAACTGAATTTTCAAGTCCCAACTCAAAGCCAAAATGGCTCTGATCCACCTCGTCACCCTTAGATCAGGGCTTAATTCCCAGTTTCCTAACATTACAATTTGAAGCTTGGTAATCCTGTAACTAAAAATTGCCTCATGACTACATGGATTATTAACAACTTTAAAACTATTTTTTTTTCTTTATACTGAAGTTATGAAAAACATGATAGATGTATATTTTGTACAGTTAGCATTCATATATTCCACAAAGGAATAGAGGAATGGCCTCCATTTGGATGTGTTGGGAGTCCTCCACTAAGTTTGATTCCCACTTTAAGGTTTATCATGAAAGCAAAATTGTAATTGTATCTTAAGGTAAATCATTTTACTGTATCTGTTCTGGAGCCAAACATGTGCATTGTATTGTTACTTTGTTAATTGTTAAAGAGACTGTTATAAGTGTAGAGATACAAGAACATTTCCCAACAAATGCAAAACTAACTCAAGTATACCCTTTCTACTGTGTTGTGGCAATAAAAGGAAGTATGTAATCCAGAGAGCACTGCAAACATGTGCAGTATAAACAATATTCATCTCGCTTTAAGTAGAATATCAACATACTAACCAAACGTTATGACGATGATTTGATTAGACCATAATGGGCCTATCTGGTCTTTATGGCAGAAAGTGGTAGTTAGCCTATCTGCTCTGATAGCAGAACAAATGAAATACTCCGGTAACCCTTCACCTATCTCACTTGCCTGATAAAGCCCCATGCTCTTAATTCGATCTGTAAAGATTAGGCAGCAATAAAAAGTATTACAAAGATGGCTGGCACCTATTCTCTATAGTGCTCTGATAAATGGCTTTATGACAGTAATAGCAAAATTAGAATGTTACCCTGAAAGACACTTTGAGGACTACTCCCTTTCTTAGGCTTAAGCCTGAAAGCCATCAAAAGACGTTTATGCTCTGGGTAAAACTACACGCGTTTGCATTAATATTGATGGTCTGTAAACAGTTAACTATATAAACAAATTTCATATAGTGGAGCACACACTTCCCAAAATGTTTTCATTTGAGGGGCAACAAGTGCATGTCGCTTCGTAACCCCTCCAAGCCTGTTCATTAAGCATTTATGTCACAAAGAAAGGGATACCCTTTTTTAACTTGCAAATGTGTAATTGCTCTATTTCAGTTTACCTTGATTACAGAAAAAAAAATGATGCAGGGTTACATTTTGAATAATTTAATTCATGTTATTTAAGAATTTTAGTTATACAGCTCAGTTAAATAAAGGGCAGCCTAAGAAGTGTGTGTTATTGCATTTTCTCAGAACAGTAACTCTGGTATTGTGATATCTCAGAGTAGCCCAGTTTCCAGACGCGTGTCTCAGTTTTGGAAAAACAGTTACTCAGACACGATTTTAGCCATATTTTAGCTGCCTTATGGATAAGAATTATATGTGCTCCTGTTATATTATGACAGATTTACAGGATATGCTTCCAGAAGCTTGGTTGGTTTCTCTGTCTTTCCCCATGCTACACACTTCCTATAGGGAGTAGTTTGAAGCCAGAAGAAAAGGACAGCTATGGCGTGATTGAAGGTTATATTAACGGTGATAAGAAATAGTTTATATACCTCTAGATGCCCTCCTGGTGTCCTTTTATTGTCCATACAATAATCTGATCTGTTTTTGACCTTCTCTATTAAATTGATAATCTAATTGTTTGCAAAATTTGCCTGAATCCTTTTCTCCTCAGTAGTTGATGCTTTTCATACTGCTTAAACATTATATGATATCAGTAACACCATTCCAGGCCATTCAGAAGAATAGAATGGAATGATGTTATTGATATCATAGATTTGCTAAGAAACATGAAAAGAAAGAGCAGTGGTTGCTGTGTAGAGTGGAAATCTATATAGATTTGAAGGTACCCCAACGTTAGGTTATTTAGTTTTCAAAAAATGGTCAGAGCAAATCAGAATACATAACTGGCATGGGCTAGAAGAAAAGAGAGCAGTTAACTATGTAAAGATATTTCTTATTTCTTTAAAAAAAATGTTCAATTATCTGGGATGGGAAACAAACAAACAAAAAACAGATTTACTTGAAGCGAATATTAAAGGATCGCGAACTTTATCTAAGAGTGACATTTGGTCCGGGGAAGAATGTGGAATTTAGTTCTGCTTTTGTGCAGGGACTTTTAGTTCCCCGTTTGGCTTTGTAAGGGCATGTTTTCACTTTCAGAACGGTTTACCTACATACATACTGGGACATCTTGGGTACAGACTAATGAAAATAATTAAACGGCTCTAAGAAGTTAGGCAGCAGTCTTACAAAATAGCGTATTTTGGTGAAGTGACAAGGTAAAAATACAAAATACCCCTCAAGATAAGCACAAAGTATATATTAATCCAATATGTTCAATACTGGGCTATTTGGAAATATATTTGGATGAAAGGTCATAAAATGTAATAAAATAATGATCAAATATGCGCTATGAGATACCTATTCATCTTATTTCATGTCCCGTCCCTCCCCTTCATGCCAATGGGAGGTCACTGAGTATTTTGAGCCAGATTTTGCGTGGGTGCCTTTTTGTCCATTAGTGCGTGGGATGGGGGCCCTGGGTAGGAAACCTTCATTATTGCAATCCTCGGAGTCAGTAGTGGAGCAGCATCCCACTGACCTTTCAACCACACACAGTAAAATTCAGTTAGCCTGGAGCTTTGATTTAATACTGGCAATGGAGAGGTAATTAATTTAAAACGACTTTTGTAATACACGAGAACTCTGTCAGAGCAAATGTAGTATATTGCAGTGTGCTATAAATAACTTATACCTAACAAAACACTGTCCTTGCCTGGAAACGTTTTAACCAAGTAAATTAGAATGTATTTAAAGCCACACTAAGCTATGTTCTAAGGTCATAGCAAGCTTACCCTATGGTGCAGCTTGGGACCAGTCTAATGGCCTCCTGCCCCACAACGCACCCAGTCGTGCATTAAATCCAAATAGCCCCATACCCTGTTGTGGGTTGTTGCTTACTTAGTGTCAGCAGTCCCATCACTGTAGTAAATAGTTTGGTTGTGTTAGACTTAACAGTCAGGACTACAGTCCTTATTATAGAACACAAACAAGGAATTGCACTGGGGGATGTGAAAAATGAAGTTCGCCTGCATATCATCACAGTGCTGCTTTCATTTGCTTACTACTCTATTGAACACGTTTTACTTTTAATAATTTTGTGACTCACAAAGTTAACTAAACAAGATTAAAAGGGACACTCCCCTAAATATCCATTAGAGGACTGCTTAAGCTATTTGTCATATAGGCCTGACACCTGTAATTATAGGGCCTATTGGCATTTTGTTATATCACAGGTACTAAAAATAAATATGATTAAGTCCTAAAACAAAAAGCATTTGTTAAACGGGAGGTATCGATTCAGGTACCAGTTAATTTGTTATAGCTGAGAGATATTGATTACATTTAATAATTAGAAAACTAATGAGTGATGCATTTGTAGTACTGAGTGGTGCCCTTTTCTGAATGTCTGAATCTTCTAAGCTTTCTCTTCCCCGGTGGCATGTACATTAATTGATCTAAGAAAAACATGCGACAAAATTTCAATATTGTTAATTTTGTCTTATGTTCATGTTTGAGTAACAGTTTGCCTGCAAATCTGCTACTCTGACACGGTGAACATGAAAGTAGTTTTTTCCCCCGATACTTTTAAAGGAAACTTTTCTGCCACCATGCCTATAGCATCATATAAAAAGATAGAAAAAATAATTGTAATATTTAAGAAGACACACGTAATTAACTTCTAACCTGGGATCCACGAAGTGTGCTGGGCTTTTTTTGGAAGTAGAAGCCATTGTATGTGCTGCAGAAGCAGGGAAGTTGCAGCGCTGCATACTAACTGGAAGTTCAAAGGAGCTGGAGGGGCCATGTGAAGTGCGCCCTGTCCAAATGATTAATGGGGGTGAAAGAGGGGTGAGGCCCAACCCCTAGTAAACTACAAGCTGGCAAAGTGATTCTGAAGAACAACAGAGTACTGTTTTCTCGACAAATCCAGCACATCGAATCTAAAACCAGTTCTTTCAAAACGTTTTATTAGAATATCAAACAGTAAATTAAAATATACTTTTAGAAACAATTAATTAAACTAAGAGGTTCGGAATGGCTGTTATATTTTTGTCGAGTATTCAAACGAAGAGTGTTCTAGTAGGCAGTGGCTTAAATTCAGTATGTTTAAACCTATGCAGCTCATAACCAACGAGTAACGGGAAATGGAATACATTGTCTAGTTGGAAGTATAGAATGGTTATTACATCATCAGTATAAGGAATCTAATAATTTAGCCTTGTAAATTAGAAAAAGAAGAGTCGTAAGAATATACAATTTACATAAATACAACCGGAAAATTAGAAACATCATAGGAAAACGTTAACTAACTTCAGGAAATTGTTTCAGGCGAATCCACCTGCGCCTTTACAATAAAAGTGTTTAAATAATTAGAAAAAATACAAACATCTTCAAACTGCGAAACTTTTATCAAGTTTACACTTTTTGAATAATTTAAGTACTGCCTCCGCCCTCTCAAATCCTTGTAATTTTACCCGAGGTCTGTTAATACAAGTCACATGCATATATTTATGGAGACCAATAAATAAAGGCAATCGTCAAGAAACAGCTTGAATAATACTGTTGGTATGCACGGCAGAACGAGTGTAAATGACATTTTGTGCTAAACTGGATAACGTTCAGCTTAAGAGCTCTTAGTATGTTTTAGTCTTAGAGATGTGTAAGAGTTGGAGGTTCCTGAGACGTTCCCTGAGGTGCACCATGGGTACTCAAGTCTGTGTAGGAGGAGGAGGAGGAGGAGTGGGTGTTGTCGCATGACACCGGATGGTGCTTGCTGGGAATCTGAGCAGCGCAGCTGTAGTCCATGCTGGCAGAAGAAGGGTGGGGAAGGCTGAAGATGGGGCCTGTACCGGGGACATTCTCTAAGTAATTCCCTCCAATATAACCGGGGCTGCTTTGAAGACTTGGTGTTCCATAAACATTGTCCCCCTGTATGGAGAGGTGATCGTACTCCATCGCTACAGATGCTGTGCCATATCTTTT
Organism: Neoceratodus forsteri; assembly: GCA_016271365.2. Taxonomy (NCBI): domain Eukaryota; kingdom Metazoa; phylum Chordata; order Ceratodontiformes; family Ceratodontidae; genus Neoceratodus; species Neoceratodus forsteri. The sequence goes on along the minus strand of JADMNL010000036.1, from coordinate 62,066,728 downwards.
TTGAGGTGTTGGGCAGTCATAAAGGGGTGCAGAGTAAGCAGTTAGACCATATATGCTCCCTTGGGATTTGCTGTAGGTGTTGGGCATGGGTGCTTCATATCCGTCATTGACCATGGGCACTTGATTAGAATAAGAGCTCAGTGGTGGACTTCTGCTAGGGGATTGTCCACCAGGGGAGTTTACACCTCCTTTCACCTTATGGTCTTTTTTATATTTCATTCTCCTGTTCTGGAACCAGATCTTGATTTGTCTCTCTGAAAGATTGAGCAGGTTGGCCATTTCCACCCTCCGAGGGCGGCAGAGGTATCGGTTGAAGTGAAACTCTTTCTCCAGTTCCACCAGTTGTGCATTGGTGTAAGCGGTGCGAGCTCTCTTAGAAGCTGATCCTGCTGGACTGGTCTCAGCACAATGTTCACCTAGGAAGGCAACAACATTGTATTAAGCAGTATTTACACATAAAAGAACGTTTAGAATATCTACAACACACACACACACACACACACACACACACACACACTTCCTCTCTCGCTCTCTCTATATAAAACAGGATGGAAAATTCCAGCAATCCAATTGGCTGAAAACTGTCACATGGTGTTCATTTATTTCAGCATAAATGGACAACTCAGTTCTTGCTGCTAACTGTTCATTATTTATTGTCTTTAAGAGCTATTTTAGAAGAGCAGTAACACTCTCCAAGGTGCCCAGTTGTACAGAAATATAGGGACTTCAAAGGTGGGTGAAGGCAATTGGCTTTGCTGCAATGCCCTACAGCTCATTCAATGTGACCTTATATTGCAGTACAACCAGAAACCTCTCTGAATGTTATTGCTTACAAATGGACACACACGGAGGTACACAGACACATACCTGTAGTCTCACACAGACAGGCTAACTCAAATACACAAAGTAGCGCAGGGGTTGAAGATGTGGAAAAAAGTGGGGTATGCGCCAGTCAGACTTGAAAGCCTGATATGGATACATCGAATCTTTGACATGTCTTCTTTTACAAGGTGCCCATGTGCCATACCTCAAGTCTGAACCCTGTACTAGAGACAGGCAGACACAGGTACCCACACACACACACACACACACACACACACACACACACAGGGGAGAGAGAGGGAGAGAGATAGAGATACTCACACTCACACAAAGACACACAGACACACATGCAGACACACAACACAACACAAAGTACCTGCAGATTTAAGGTACACGAAAGACAGAAATCAACACTCAAAACACACACAGACACCACCACCACCACACTCAAAAATACTGCAGAGACTGATATACACACAAAAGACAAACTGACACTCAGTAGATTTAGCAAAACCTGCATGTAAACAAAGTCACTATATTATTCAACTTGTAACAGTTATGACATACATGCTTCTAAAAATACTCTCCCATATTATTGTTATGCAGTCCACATAATTGTGTTTTTCTTAAATTATCTCCAAAACTTTAGTCTTTGTAATATTTGCAGTATATGATACTCAGTACTTTTATTCTAGGCATATAAGTGATCAGTCCACTGTTAGGGAAATCATGTTATTATGTAGAACCATAATCTACTGTAATGCATTATTTTCTGAACATAGTATACTATACAAACCCTTATACAATTAACTATGACTCACAATACAGTGAAACACCAAACCTGAAGTAAGTGAACTCTAAATAAACAATCACATTCGCCAAAATATATTTTACTAACTTGTTAGCAAGAATAAATAACCCTAAATTCATTATCATATTTGCATCTCTGTTTACAAAATAAATCAGGAGCTCATGCAAAATGTCAAGGTGACCTTGCCAGTACAGGTAACATTTTCTATAAGTTAAAATTACTGTTAAACTGGCCCATGCACACAGAACACTAAAGAGTTATCATTACTGTTAACTGTTTGTTAACCAAATTAAAGTTATGATTAATGCATGTACAAGAATAATATTGGTGGTAGAGTTTAAATCATTTTCTTATGCAGCAAGAAGCATACCTGAAGTTAGAAGGTTGCTTTTTTGCTTGGAGTTTTGGCGCGTCTCTTTCATCCAGGGGAATATTTGTTTTGGTATGTTGTTGTCATTTTTAATTTTATTGATGCCATTGGTGTTAGAAGGTTTGGTTACCGATCCAGGAACCACCTTGATTGGGCTGGTTTGGGTCGAGGTACAACTTGGATTAGGTGATAGTGCCACAGGAGGCGGTTGAGTTTGTACTGGCAAGTCTGAGGTCTGACACACACTTGTCCTTAGGATACCTTTATTTACCTGGTCAGCCTTGAGGCTTGCAGAATTTGTGGAGTTTTCTCGTTGCAAGAAGCAGGTTGGGTGGTACTCATTAGATGGTTGATAAGGCTGCTGACCAAGGTACCCCATGCCATTTGATTCCTGGTAGGGGCAATCTCCAAAAGGCCCAGTATTCTCGTAGTAAAGAGCTTTTTGCATCTCCTATGTCTTTTCACAGGAGAGTTGATACCTTTACTCAACAATAACCGAACCCTAGGGATCACGTGGTAGACCGTGCTCCAATGGCCACTCTTGAGGAAGACTTCTGGGTTAGGCGTCCCAAGCACTGCTAAAGTAATGGCGAAACATTCTAAGCATCCGCCCACGCCACTTAACAAAGCACCTCAGCAGACATCCTAGCCAAGGTGTACACAAGGGTTCCAAACCTGCTGACAAAACATTTAAAAACAATATGAATTTTGATTTTGGAAAGCTTTAGGAACCACCTTCTGATGCTCTTTGACGCTGTACCTGCAAATGTATTTTGGTTACTTAAAAATGCCGTTGGGATATAACAAAGGACTGGGTGTATACAGCTGATAGAAAACAATTAAAAGTTCAAAATATGGTAGGTATTTAAACAGTATATGATCTTGAAAAGGTTACACCTCGATTGTATCGTTTTAGAGAGTAGAGTTCATCTCGTTTGAGAAAACAGAACTAGAAGGAAAGTCGTTTTAAAAACCATTGCTGTAATTTGCCTATAGCTAAAGGATTTCGAGTTGCGTTTTGCATACATTTTTGTTCCTGCAATACAGATAAATTTATTTTTCCTAAAACAATATGTACTGCTGTCTTCTGTGCAATATTGTACCGCAGCATGCAATTGTATAAATACGCATACTGCTGGTAAATAAATGCTTGGTGCTCAACAATAAACGTCTTTTCCTGTAACCATGTCTCTAAAATTGTAAAAGATTCATTTTGCACTTCTTAATGCTTTTTTTTAAATAAATGTGCACTGTGCATTAGTGCTTTGCACATGAGGGATTGGGTTGGTATTTTAAATTAAACGATTTTCTCTGAAACCTCGGGAAGAGACAAACAAAGACTATTGGAAAATCATTATCATACACAGACAATGACAAGCGCACAAAAGAGGCCGGGCCAGTTTTAAAATATATATCGAATTTAGCAAAAATCCATTGGAATCATCTGACTTCATTAAATATGCGTTGGGAAGGTGCTTAATCTTAGGTTTTTAATAGTTTAGTTGTAAACTTTAAGTTAGTCATATTATCTGTCCCATTAAAAGGATAGTCCCATTGTAACACATAGCCAAACAAAGAACGGTGAACTTCTAACTCTTCCTACATGATAAACATTAACCATGCCTTGTATTTGATGATCTTGAAGTTATCAATGACAAAGCGGTAAATGTTAATCTTGCAAATGATTGGAAATAAGAAACAAGTACTTTTGAATTACTTAGATTTTCGGAAAAGGAGTTACTTGTTTACAGGGAAAACAAACAAAGGAAGGTGACTTGAAGATACTGTACAAAGAATTTCTCAGAAAATCCTACTTTACAAGCAGTTGCCCCAAATACATGGTAGACCAATGCTGTATGTGCGGTCGTCCGAGATGATATTCTCTTATTATTTTAACTTTACAAATTAAGGGTGGATGCATTTGTTCCCACACTAGACTGACTACTATTAGTACATAAACAAAAGATAATGAAATATAAGGAAAGATGTTTCCCCAAGCAAAACATGGCGTTGGATGCAAGAAGTGGTTTATTTAAAAATATTTTAGAGATGTCAAAATGTAAAGTAGACTTAGATGAAGTGCCATTAGATGTTTGTTTTTTAGCCCTAAGACATTTTCTTAAAGGAAGGACATCCTGCTTTGTGAAAGGCTGGCCATTTGTTACCTGACTTGATGGATTGAGGGAGAAAAGAATGCAAAATCTTGACAACAGTCTCCTTGAAACCGTAAACTACCTCACTGTATGGTCTTCCACCTATGAACTACAGCTAGTCAGCTTTCTGTTGTACTAGTATCCACCAATTAGAACTTGTTCCAAATGGAACTTGTTAAACAGTCTACAGAATTTTGAATAGAATGTTATACCTCGTGAAAGCTACTACATTGCTGTTGACAAATATACTTTTGGTTCATATTTCTGATGTAATATCACTTTTAATATGTAGGGTTTTTACAGTAGAATATATTTAGGAGGATACAGGGAGTGTGTCTTTTTTTAACAGAAATATCACCTTGCAATAAAAAAAAGTTCTGAATTCCGGACAATAAGACATAATCTCTACAACAAATCTCAGCAGTGATTTTTTTTTCTGAGTGAAGGTAACTGGCCAGGTTTTCATTTAATAAACAAACAATACTTACAAAACTGGAATCATAGCAATGAGATAAATTGTGACTTTTCTTGAAACATGATAACCTATATAGTTTTACAAAATACATACCAGCATGAGAATGTTTTTTTTTTTTCAAAATGCTTATAACCTGGAACCAGCCACAGACTAATATATGTTCTAGCAGCCTTTGCCCCGATAATTCTAGTTTAGCTGCACCCATCAAGTTTACCGACTTCTGTTTGCTCTAGTAGCATATGTACTGATTAATAAATCACAGGACTTCCCTTAGTTATTGGTCTGGGCGCTTTAATTTGGTAGTAATCAGAATATGTTTACCCCTTTTATTTTATTTGCAAATAACACAGGGCCATACGTATTCTCAGCATTTTAAACTTTTGGACTTTGTATCTGGCCACAAGGATTGCTTTGATACAAAACAGAAATACCCCCCCACACACACGCACACATACACACATCTGGGCCAAATGTTTTATTGCCAGTATGTCTTAATTTAAAAAAAAAAGCAATTAGATGACACTGTTGCCGTTCCCTTAATAGAACCATTAGCATCGGATTTATTTACGTAGACATCGCATTTTGGGGATGTGCACCCTTTACGTACAAAGGCATAATTGCCCAACTGAACAGTTTAAAGTACTCACACAGTCTTAAAAGTATGAACAGGGAAGACTTTCTTATAAACAAACCAAACATATATAATTTTACCAATAATTTATTTGTAAGTGATATCGGCATTCAAGAGATTACAACATTACACTTCCAAAAGAAATATTTAATATGAGGGCAGAGGGCATTTGTTTTTAGGAGAAAAATATACCCTTGGCATTTGAACAGAATGTGTTTCCGAATTAGCTTAATGATATCAAATAAATAAATAAAGAACACTTCTGTATTCTCAGTTGGGGAAAAAAAGGTGAACCTATAAAAGAAAACAAACCTACAGAGAGCAATTGTAACTGTAAATTGTTAATTCAACAATCAAAAGTTAATATAAAAAACTCAGTAAAGAAAAAAATGCCTAATACAATAGCAATAAGAAAAATAAATACAAATAACAACAATGTACAGCTTGCAGAAAACGTCAACCCTGGCTGGATTCTAAACGGGTCTAAAAAGTTTGTTTTCAAAATTTCAATTCTAGTTTGAACCAATTTTGGCCTATTCCGATAGGAGCAAAAGCCCTGGTACATTGAAATGTTTAACAGAGAACAGAAATCACCGACTGCTGTGATACATGCCCTGCCAATGTAAGCAAATTAACAGTAAAACGAGTCCTACAACCCTTTACTTTTCTTAAAGCAGTGGCGCAAAAAAAGAGCTTATCATTAGAACACAAGTCACGTCCCAAAAGCCAACACCGAAAGTGCGCTGTTCGAGTCGCAATTTTTCCCCCAACTTTAGTTCTTATTCTGAAAATCGACTGCAAATGAAGTTGTTTGGCCAAACTGGCCCGTGTAAGACAGAAATTGGTTACACTCTGAGCTTTGTTAAAGATGAGCAAACCAAATATATCAAAAAAAAAAAAGCCTGTTCATCAGATAATTATCACCCAGATTATATGGGGTTCTTTTTACTGCAAATGACATGTTTACGAGAAATGAGAATTCCAAACAAAACAATCCATAATTCTCTTAACAGACTCAAGAGTGCACATAGTAACTTCTCACCGAACTCCAGAATAATTCGTGTATATATTAGCGAGGCACATAATTTATAGCTTAATGTGTAAACATGTTGCAGCGGTTTAACTGCAGCAGTTAAAAAAGAGAATTTCTAATAGTCACACTTGTCAAGCAAGACCATCTTTTAGCTCTCAGCAGCAGCAAATCCATGTGAACTCTGTTTGAACCGAGATTGGGGCCATAAATCATTGCTACAAAAGCCTGCTGTTGCCTTGCAATGCCAATCCCTTACCTTTAACGCTTTCACGGACGAAGAAAGAACACTAAACAACAAAAGTTCACATAATCTGTGTGCAGCACACAAAAAAAGCTCCACAAGGCAAACCTACACGACTTTTTTTGCAGGAGGGATATTTCCAGTGGAGATTATTGTCGTTTAGTGGTCGTTTAGGGGGATGTCAGCGGCGGTTCGTGGACGTAACGAAGCGTCATAAAGCAAGATGTAATCAGAAGAGTGAAAGAAATTTGCATTGATTAGTGGAAGGAAATCGGGTCCATAATGGATTTCAGAAAGGGTCCCCTTTGTGTAATCGATACACTAATGGTAAAAAGCAAAGCTCACATTTTCAAAATTACTTGGTGCTTTTTTATGGCTAGGCACGCAGAAACATAAAAATGTACAAAACGACAAGGATTCTGGAGGTGGCGTTCCACCTAAAGGGATTTGCAGCAAGTCACCTTTCTCTCTTTTTCATGGTTCAGTCTGTTTTTTTTTTTTTTGTTTGTTTTTTTCCTCCTCTCATTTTTTACCTGCTTCCTCCCTCTTTCTTTCCCTCCTTCTCTTATGGCCTAAGTGTTTCCCACTACACAGGTTGATGTTTGCTGAGCAAATAACTCCAGGTTGCTGTGATATATGTAACCCCTGGTTTATGATAAGTAAGCAGCAGTCCTTGTCGTGAATTAGCAGCAATGCTAGAAGGTGTAAACAAGTTCAGTGAAAACAGCCTTGCATGGTTAATCTAATATGGCAAAGTAAATGATGGATACATTTCTGTGCTATTGCACAGTGCCTCTTTCCTCAGAATTTAACTGTAAGTTAATGTACCCCGGAAACTGGAAGCCTACATGATGCAATAATGCGTTTAGGTATTAGCTAGTTCTAACGATGCATACAAATGCACTTGTCTCTGTAGGCTGCAGGGAGATTTATGAGTCTTTTGCCTTCACTAGCTGTAAACAAGGAGAAAGAGAAAATCCCAGGCTCTGTACGATTTAGTACCTCAAGGAGGCCTTTTTTTCTTTCTTGCTTAAAAAGCAGTGTAGGAGGAAGATTCTACAAGGTCCGTAACTTTTCCTAAACGCCATGTTTTGCCCACGTCTTGTTTGGGGGAGAAAAAAAAGCATGCAAGACAAAAGTCTTCAAAGAACATTAAAGGTGCAAAGAAGTGCATATTTTACTCCTACAGAAAGAAGAACTTGACTGGATTCAGCTTTTTTTTGGGGGGCGAAAAACACTCCCTAAAGGAAGAATCCTTAGTTCCGGTGTGAAACTTCAAGCCAAAGACCAAACAGAGAAGGGTGCACCATACATGCATACAAAAGTTAAGAAATGTTGTAGTGCTAAATCTCTATATCTACCTAGCTAAAAATCTTCCTTGACTAGTCAATAGGCTAGTACCCAAGGTTAAAGTTTATTACCTGCCCAGAAGTCTATTGAATTACTCTGGAAGGTTTGTCCCCAAGTGTTAATAAATATTAATAGCAAGGATATAAAATGTCTTTTCCTAGGACATTAGTTTTTCTCAACATGTACATAAACCTATAAGGACGTTGAACCATGTGTTCTGATATTTCTATTAAAACGATAAGTGGATGATTAGCTAAACACACTTATTTTTTGTTTTGGCTTAAGGGCAAAACTACTTAGAAGTAATTATCTGTAGTATGGCAGTTTTTAGGTACAAGTAACAGAAATTAATACTCAACAAAATCTATGAAAGTGTTCATCCTGTTTACAGAGCTCAATAGTCAAATGCATCAATTAGAGGTTATGTTATTTGCTCATTATACAGTATATGTTCTGCATCTTAGATATTTCAAAGACAAAGTGAATGAAAAGTTTACTTAGACAAAGTGTATTACCTACTGGGCATTTTGACTATTATCTATCAAGTGGTAGTTCTTGTTTATATGACTAGTTTCTGTTTTATACCTTTAGGAACATGCTGTTTGATAAACAGCAGGACACAAAGCCTGTCTGCAATATGTATCTCAGCAATCAAACTGTCTTGAGCAAACTTTCCTGTTTGTAAGAAATTGGACAAACTATGTTTCCTGTGAAGTTTATTTTTCTCGGACATGTTCATGATGTGATTATATAGCAGGTCCCTATGAGCATTCGTGGAAATAAGCATACAATTGCAAATCACACTTATTAATGTGTTTACTATTGTCAGCGTTCTGAAATACTGCGCATTTTAAGTGCATAAGGCCAAGATATACATGTCCAAAGTAAGTTAAGTAAAACACTATATTCATGTCTTACATCATCACACTGCTGTACATAACATATTATTTCTTAGTGGCAGATCACTGAAATTCACTGTGTTATAAAAGTCACCGATATAATGGTATGTCTGTCGAATGTATTATTAAACTATAAATGTACTAAATAAATAAAGATTCAAATACATTATGCGAATATGTTATACAAAATCAAGTGTCTATAAATGTATGCTAATTTTGTTAGCTCAGTGAACAGGATCAATTTGGTTTTACAGTAATGAAATCTGTTAGTGCTAAGCATGAAACTTGCCTGTAAAGTGTTAAATGTGTGCATATTGTCATCATTCAACAATTCCTTTAGAAAACACCATCTATTTAACATTTTCCTAGCTACAAAGCGCCTAAAACAAATATGGAGAATTATTTAACTGGACATTCCCAGTGCAAGGGAAAAAAAAACTCCTTATAGTTTAATAAAGGGCCGCCTACATTGTTGACTTTTTATAACATAGGTGCATATATAGCTATTATTGTATAGCTTCCATGAAGACTGGATTGAGATTTTAGGCCAATATATTCAAACTCCAGAATGGATTTGCTTGTAGAGCTGCCCTACAGAATGATTCGTTTTTCAGATTTATAATTTCCAAAAGCCAGAAGTCAGCTACTCTTATATTGCCATAAATAATCCAAAATTATCTTGTATTAAGCGAATAATGATTAGCTCTGTATGAAAAGCATGCGAGTTGTATTGTTTTTATGGCAGCCCTTATCATTGGTTGTGACCTTTGGCTTAACAGAGCAATAACTCACTGGAAAACGAGCAATCATCAGACTCGAGTGCTTCAAATACCTCACAATCTTTTCCATGCTTTGGCCTCCTGACTTGCACTGTTTGTGGCTTCCAAGAACATCGGCGGCAACAAAACTAGAGTTTGGAAGCAGGCCTTCTGTATAGCTCCCACAAGGAGGTCGACTATAGTGTAAATCTACAGATACATGGATCAGCAGCGAGGTGTCCTCTGCTAAGTAACTGAACAGCAGTGGACTATACTGGTTTGCTCACATGGTACACGTCGACTTCCAGCTTTGCTGCTTTCTTTTGCTCTACTTTTGTCAAAATAGTAAAATACTTTACTAAAAGGTTAACTGACATGTCCTAGAAAAGCAACTTTTTCCGCTTGCTTAACCACTGCTTCTATTTAACCAGCTTACTGGGTGACTTGTAGAAGCTAAAGAGGTATCCACCTAATGGGGGCCAGTGTAGTTGGGGTCGGGGTGGGGGCTGCTTCTTTCTAGTAGATGGCTGAAGCTGCTGCAAGGTATTAGGCTAACAATTAAAAGTACTAATAATATATTTGTAAATGTAACTGAAGTCAGTTAACAAGTGAGAGACAAATTGCAATACTAGTTTCATACTTAATGCCATAAGTCAATAAATATGGTCGGTCATCAACAGTGTTTAAAAATTGTTGCCCCCCCCCCCCAGGTTATTTTTTGATTGTACACATTGGACTGATACTCTGAATGCATCAGGATGGTGCTGTCTCACATATCTCATAGAAAACAGCACAGTACCCAGCCACAATATATTTTTTATCATGGTGGGCTTAACGAGAGCAGGACTGTTTTTTTTTAACTTAAACACAGCACACCTTGCTTCGGAAATGAAACTGGGAAGATCATTTGTATGTTGATGTATGTGCATATGTTACATGCTGACACTATTATAAACACAAACATAACTTTTTCTGGCCATACTGTTGCTGAGCTCAGTTCTTGCATCAGGTATGTTGTGTTGGCATTACTAGAGAAAGGTGGACACTAGGACTCAACACCCATAGTTCCAAAGCGCACCCCCACCCCCTCCCCAGCAGCTCACATGCCTCCAATGTTTACTTATAACGGGATGAAAGCCTATATAAAATTATGGCCTTCATGGGTTCCCATAGCTCCAAGCAGTCATAAAGTATTAGATCACTGCATCTGTTTGTTGTTTTCAAGTATTACTAGACCCTGAACTTAAGCAGTTAGAAATTAAATTGGGGGAGGGGGATACATGAAAAGGAGTGTTCTCCTTTTCTTTACAAAGTTTACATGTTGTGCAAGTATTCTCCAGAGGATCCAGTTCTGAAGTTAAATCGAGGAGCCACCTTGTGACGTAATATGATAAATGCCTTTAGTAAAGGAGCTGACTGGAAGCCAAGCAAGCAAGCAAGACTACACAGAGCAGTAGAAAGGATATACATCAGTTACCAGGCTTGGCACAGAGGAAAAGGGGAAAATGCACTGTCAACACTTTTAGTTTCCACACAGAGGGCATTGCAAATGTCATCTCCACCGTTATATTTATAGGCTTTCGAAAAGAATGCCTGTATCCTGTGTAGCAACACCTTAGAAACACTTTTAGTATTTTTCTTTTCAAAAATTAATATTTTAACAGTCCACTGCAGTTGTCACAATACATGGGAAGCTGTAGAATGCTAGATTTTTAACAATACAGAATTATCGATCGGTGGTACAAATTCCCTTTATAGGGTATATGTTGAACAGTTAAAAATGATTATCTATCTTCCCGCCATTTAAGGGACTGCCAGTATTTATTTATTTTGGTCAGGAAAATGGAACACAAGTCGATTGTGCTTTTCATGTTTTGAGCAATCCATTTAGCTTATGGAAGATCACACTTTTTTTGCTCCAGGTTAAATAGATGCTATATAGCATCAGCCAACCCTTTGAAACATTATATTTTCTGGAGACAACTCAGCTTTAATTTAAAAAAAAAATGTCTCTGTTCATCTTCGGTCTTTATCACTGAGGATTTTTGTATGGAAACTGTGTTTTTGTGTCCCACCTCATGCTCCTGATTTCCCCTCTGTGAGGAGATAATCCTCTGTAGATCATAAGACTCTCCACAGCAACTGATTGTGATATCACAGCTACAGTAATTCGGAATTCAGTAGAGGGACGGGGAGGAACAGATGAAGCCTGGGGAAAATATGCAATTTTCATGCAGATGTCCTTAGTGCTTATAAATGAGGGGAGATGAATGTGGAAACCCTAATAAAAATAAGTTGAATTTTGTCTGAACATCATAATTCCTGAGAACTGAAGAGTAACTGTAAGACCTATTTATCAAAATATGAGTAGCACCTATAACTATTAACTCTGTCTTTCCCATCTCTCTCTCTGTCTCTCTCTGTCTGTCTCTCTCTCTCTCTTTTCCTCTGTCTCTCATGTCATCACATAATCATGAGAGTGCAGTTGTGATACAACATGTCACCAGAAGCATGATATTTTTTTCTTTCCCCTCTTGCTAATTTGAAGGTTTTCTTCCTGACAATACATGGTGGAACAATACTGGACCTGAAGGCTGACAGTTCTAGCCCTCCCAATACATCATCAGCCCTATGGCCTCTCTCTCTCTCTGTGACATCACCACTGATTGAAATGAGCCAATCACCTACAGGTCTCTTGTGATGTCACAATGAGCAAAATCACAATGTTGATAAGTTATGATGAGTAATAGAACTAGATATGTTTGTCTAGGTAAAATACAGTTCTTTACATCACATAACACTATCAGAAAACCTTGTAATGAGAAATGTTAAAAGAAAAATACTGATGAAATAAAAAATTAATAAAGGACTACTATTAAAAATGAATAGTGTGTCTGCTATTTTTTGGTGCTACTAGCTTTTTAAGTGGTTAGGCAAAAAGGGGGGTGCATCAGGTAATTCCACTCCACACACCAAACAGCATGAACTGAAGGTGAATGCTGGTCACCTTAGGCATCGGACTAATGATCAGTAGCCCCCCCCCCCCCAGTTGCCTTACCACAAGTTCAAAATGTGTTAAGGTCCTTCAGTAATTTTTAAGCTCCATTAAAAAAAAAAAAGAAAAGTATCAGCAACTCAAAAGGGCATGAAGTAACAAGGAGCACACAACCAATGTGAGGACTGTCTTGCTAGTCACATTGGTCCCAGCCAATCAGAAGGCTGAATTTCCAAATTCAGTTTTATAGTTTTTTTTTTTTTTATAATGGCTTATTTTCTCATGAGATCAAAATAATAATATACATGTACATTAACTGTCCCACCTCTTTTTTCCATGTTTAACAGACACGTCAACATAAAACTTCCTTCGCTTATGCTTCCCTTTACTGCTCCATAGTCTTTCCCTTAGCCAGTGCTTCTCTGGGAAGTGTATAAGTTTGTGTGTTCTCTGCGATGTGTCTGAGTATCACCTCATGTAGTTTAGGTGAGAGGAACACGAGACAATGCTGTGTGGGTCTGTCTGCCCACACTACGCCAGGTGATGCACTTATATACCGTAAAACTCATCTCAACACACACAAAAACATAAATAACTTGCTACAAATAGAGTGATCTATAATAAGTTTAGTATTCCATTTTTTTATTTACAAAAGAAACTGTAATGCATCTTAACATTGGTGAACCAGGGACGGCTGTACACATGATAACATGCCCTGCAGATTTGAGTGTAGATTGGCTGCAAGCAACCAGGTTAGTGATTTATAAAATAAAATAACAAGCTATTCATTTTGAAATTAGTTTCTTGGTGACCAGGGAAAACAGTACTGCACATTCCAAGTGATTCTGGAGTGTTCTGTGTGCAGAGGGAGTTTCAGAAGCCACAACCCAAACTGCTTAATCATTTATTACGAAGGCGTCTAGCCATCTACATGAAAATTCAGGGGAGGATTTACATATGCTCATGTCCCTTTTTCAGATGCAAGTGTGGAATTCCTCCCAAAAAGGTGAGACCCCAAAAAGTTGGTCTAACTTTCAGGACAGAGTCCTGCAGTTGAGTCTAAAAAATGGTTATGGTAGAAAGTGCATTCAGATGTCTGTAAATAGAACACAGACATCTGGACACATCTGCATGGCTGCAGCATGTCTCCAAAACATGGATACAAAGGCTGCATCCAGGCAGCTGAAAATTCCACCCCTAGATCTTTGTCAATTACAGTTTACACACACCTGACACTTATTCAGAAACTAGGTTTGCATCTGAGGGTACTCAATGAGCACAAGAAACATAGAAACATAACAATTCTCAGCAGATAAGGCCCGCTAGGCCCATCCAGTCTGCCTGTAAACCCTACATTTGTATGCGGCCTCTGAACCCATCTGGTCAATGGCCTCTCCCCTCTCCTCCCAACCACTAAGGTTCCCTCATGCCTGTCCCAGGCATATTTAAATCCTTCCACTGTCCTCACTCCCACCACCTCCTGTGGCAGACTATCCCATGTATCCACTACCCTCTCCATGATGAAAAACTTCCTCACATTTCCCCTCAAGTTGCCACCTTGAGGAAGAAACCAGAAGGGGAAGGAAGGAAACATATTCAATTCAGTGCTTTAGAGTAACTGGTAATTGCTATTTTTCTTTTAAACTTAGATTGTGGGCGTTTAGTGACACTATACTTTCGTTGTTGTCTTTACTTATAATTGTTTTTGGGCTGTTGAAAATTTAAAACATAGTGGTGGTGTAATTCTGTGCTGTCTTTAATTGCTGCAAATTTTATCTTGGCTTGTCTGACTGCCCTGTAGTTGGGTGAAGGGTGTTAATTGTCTGGCCTCTGACCTCAGCTACGTGATAACTGGAGGTGGGGCTTAGTCAGAGTTAAAGTAGCAAGCAGAGTTTTTCTCAGAAGAAGCCAGAAGGGGAAGGAAGGAAACATATTCAATTCAGTGCTTTAGAGTAACTGGTAATTGCTATTTTTCTTTTAAACTTAGATTATGGGCTTTTAGTGACACTATACTTTCTTTGTTGTCTTTACTTATAATTGTTTTTGGGCTGTTGAAAATTTAAAACATAGTGGTGGTGTAATTCTGTGCTGTCTTTAATTGCTGCAAATTTTCGCCTCCCCTTCCCCCAACTCTTAATTATATGCCCTGTTAAATCTGATTGACAGGAGCTAAACACAGGGTATAGTAAGGGGTGTGAAGTAGGAGGGGCATAAGGGGGAAGAAGCCCACCCTCAGCACGACAAGTGTTTTGACTCATTTATTTATTTATTGGTTTCTCTTTTTGTTTAAAAAAAAAATATCTGAGGATCAGTGGCAGGATTTTTAAGGCAGTAAATTAATAAAAAGGGAACTAGGAGAGCTTCAGTAGCAGACAAGTAGTGGAATTGCAGTATAATGTGGGGAGTGGTGCAATGCAGTGGCTGTGGGGCAGCCATATTCAGGCAGACCTTCTGGACACTGAGGTGCTGCCCTATCTGCATGTATCTCTCTGGACTGCAGGATGAGGTAGCCAGACTCAGAGCGGAAGTAAACTGGGTCAGGAGTACCATCACCCCTATCCAGGGACCACCCAGTCCAATGCAACTGCCTCAAAGGATGCCGAGAATGAGGAGCACTTGAATGACAGTGGGCTCAGGGAGGGTTAGAGCAGTCAGGCAGAGGCACATCCCAGATCCTATTCCACTCAAGAACTCATATGCCACACTGGCAAATGAGGACAAGCAAATAGAGGTACTCAGAGAAGTGGAAGGAAAGGATGTGGAGGTTAGCCAAGGAGGTAACCTCAGTGGTGAAAGCAGTGGACCCCAGAGGAGGAGGAAGTGAATCCTGGTGGGGGACTCCATCATAAGAGGGATCCAGCTAGGAACACAGGAGGGAGAGGACAGGGAGGTGAGGTGCCTACCAGGTGCCACAGCATGGAGGGATGGAAGGAAGATCCTGGGGATCACTGGGAAGGCAAGATGAGAGGGTGAGCTGAATGTCATTATCCACCTAGGTACTAATGACCTGGCAAATGGGGAGCCAAAGGAAGTTCAGGAAGAGTTTAGGAAACTGGGGAGGGGTCTTAAGCAAGTAGCTACTTCTGTCACTTTCAGAAGTACACCTGTGAGAGGCAAGGAGAGCATAGAGTGCATGCACCAGGAACTTTAACTCATGGTTGAAGAACTGGTGCTGTGAGGAAGGGTTTGGATTCATTGGTGACTGGGGACCCACCTGGAGGATGGAGGTTTGTTCAAGCCTGACGGCCTGCATCCATCCTGGAGGGGAATCCAAGCACTCAATGATAAGTTTAAATGCTATATTGACAAGCATTTAAACTAGCAAAGGGGGGTGGCAGGCCAGCAAGGAGGGTACCTATTTTCTCACTCCCCACAGCTAGCAGTGGAACCAGTGAACCAGAGGAGTGGCTATCTCTGCAAAGCAGTGTGCAAAAGATGGAGATTAGTGCCCAAGAGGTGGATAAGCAGAAAAGGGGCACAATTCAGCAGAAGGGTAGACAGCAAGGAGAACCAGGGATAAATGACAACCAAGGAAGGGGCTGGAGTAGAACAGTGAAACAGTCTAGGGAGGTCAAATCATGGAAAGCCATGTGTGCAAATGCCAGGAGCCTTAGCAACAAGATGGAAGATCTGGAGGCTGTCATGGTACAGTCAGACCTGGACATTGTGGCCATCACTGAAACCTGGTGTAATGATAACCATGACTGGGAGATGGCCATACCTGGCTACAACATATTCAGAAGAGACAGAGCAGGAAGGAAGGGAGGAGGAGTGGCACTGTATGTGAAAAATGACATAAGGGCCACAGAGATCCAGGAGGAACAAAATGGGGGAGAGATACTGTGGGTTAAGCTGGAAAGGAAAATGGGGATAGCCATCCGCACAGGTGTGGTCTATAGACCACCAGCCCAGGAGGAAGAAACAGATAGGGAGCTGATGCTAGCCATCCAAAGGATGGCAGACAAGGGTGAGGTAGTACTGGTTGGAGACTTCAATATTCCAGACGTGGATTGGAGCATCCCAGCAGCAGCATCAACTAGGAGCAGATTTATCCTGGACTCCCTTCAGGGTGCCTTCCTCAAGCAACTGGTCATGGAACCAACTCGGCAGAAGGCAATACTGGACCTTGTGCTCACAAACAGGGACAGTGTGATGGGGTAACAGTGGGGGAGCACCTGGGAAACAGTGACCACCAGTCATTGTGGTTTGAAATCACAGGAAGAGCAGAACCAAACCACACAAAAACACGTATCCTGGATTTTAGGGGCAGACTTTGGAAATGGGAGATACTTGAAAGAGGCATTAAGGGAATGGGACAGGAATCAGGGGTTGAGGAACAGTGGGCAGTATTTAAAATGGGATTACAAGAACAACAGAATTATGCATTAAGCAGGTTAGCAAGAGGAAAAGGAAGAGGAGACCATTATGGTTTTCCAAAGAGGTAGCAAAGAAAGTGAAAGCCAAAAAGATTGCATTCAGGCAATACAAAAAGACACAGGCAGAAGGGGATAGGGAGAAGTACCAGGAGAAGCAAAGGAGGCAGGAGGTCAATAAGGGAAGCCAAAGTCAGACAGAAGAACACATTGCAAAATCAGTGAGTAGAGGGGACAAAACCTTTTACAGGTACATAAGTGAAAAAAGAAAGACAAAGGGAGGAATAGTGAGACTGAAGGGGGAGGAGGGGGCCGTGGAGGATGACAACAGTAAAGCTGACATATTGAACAGGTATTTCTGCTCAGTCTTTACTGAGGAAGAGGAGGGTAATGGGTCTGAAAGGAGTACAAGGGTGAGAATGGTGCAGAAATGGACACAAGTCACTTTACGAGAAAGGGTCCTGAAGGAACTGGAAGTAATAAGAGTTGATAAAGCAATGGGGCCAGATGGGTGCACCCAGGGTCCTTAAAGAACTAAGAGAGGTGGTGGCTGAACCTCTGGCTATCCTGTTTAGCCGGTCACTGAAACAGGGGAGGTACCCAAAGACTGGAGGACAGCAGATGTAGTCCCCTTATACAAAAGTGGGAACAAAGAGGAAGCAGGGAACTACAGACCAGTCAGCCTCACCTCGGTAGTGGGGAAGATCATGGAAGCACTACTGAAGGAGAGATTGGTGGAACATCTGGTTGTCAATGGACTACAGGACCCAAGCAGCATGGTTTCACCAGGGGAGGTCATGTCAAACCAACCTTATGAATTTTTGACTGGGTGACTAGGAGGTGGATCAGGGGAGGCAGTGGACATGGCCTATCCGGACTTCAGCAAGGCCTTTGACACTGTGCCACATAGAAGACTATTACACAAACTGGGGAATATGGGTGTGGGCAGGACAGTAGTGTGGTGGGTAGGTAACTGGCTGGGTGGCAGGACACAGAGGGTGGTGGTAAATGACTGTCACTCCACAGAGGAAGAGTGACCAGTGGGGTACCACAGGGATCAGTGCTGGGACCGGTCCTATTCAACATCTTCATCAGTGACATTGCGTAGGACCTAGAAGGTAGAATTTCACTGTTCGCTGATGACACAAAGCTCTGTAACAGAGTAGACACACCAGAGGGTGTAGACAGAATGAGAAGGGACCTGCAGAAACTTGAAGAATGGTCAGGGGTTTGGCAGTTGAAATTCAATGCAAAGAAGTGCAAGATAATGCATATGGGGCACAAAAACCCTGGCACAATATATCAGTTGGGGGGTGAGGATATAGCATGCACCAAGCAGGAAAGGGATCTTGGGGTTGTCATCTCTGATGACCTCAAGGTTGGGAAACAGTGTGACAAGGCAGCAGGTAAAGCAAATAGGATGCTGGGATGTATAGGCAGGGGCATCACCAGCAGGAAAAGGGAGGTCATAATTCCACTATAGAAGACACTAGTGAGGCCCCACCTGGAGTACAGTGTACAGTTCTGGAGACCATACCTACGTAAGGACATAGACAGGGTAGAGAAGGCTCAGAGGAGGGCAACAAAGATGGTGGATGGATTGCATCACAAGTCCTATGAAGACAGGTTGAAGGAACTGAACATGTACTCCCTGGAGGAGAGGAGGGAGAGAGGGGATATGATAGAGACATACAAGTATCTTACAGGGAGGAACAGGGTGCAGGAAAACACTATTTTTGAGCGAAAAAGATGTTCCAGGGCAAGAGGGCATGGGATGAAGCTGGAGGGAGGACGATTCAGAGGAAACTTGAGAAAGAATTTCTTCACAGAACGGGTGGTGGACAAGTGGAACACCCTGCCAGAGGAAGTGGTGGGGACTGAATCAATCACGGGATTAAAGAATGCATGGGATAGACATAAAGGAATTCTGGAGGTCAGGGGTAAGGGGCAACAGACTTCTAGGAAAACAAACTGAACTTACAAGCTCAAATGGGCAGACTGGGTGGGCCATAGTCCCTTATCTGCCGACACTGTCTATGTATCTATTTATCTATGTACCTTCTAATTTCATGTCATGCCCCATTGTTCTTGTATTCTTCCTATACTGGAAGATGTCTCCCCCTGCACCTTATTTATGCCCTTAAGGTATTTGAACGGTTTTATCATGTCACCCCAATCCCTCCTCTCCTCCAGCAAGTACATATTGAGGTCCTTTAATTTCTCCTCATATGTTTTCTGGTGTAAGCCCTGTACCATCTTTGTTGCCCTTCTCTAGACCACCTGTACCCTGTCAATGTCCTTACGAGGGAGTAGCCTCCAGAACTGCAGACAGTACTCCAGGTGAGGCTTCACCAGTGTTTTGTACAATGGCATCGCCACCTCCCACCGTCTGCTTGTGATGCCTCTGCCTATGCACCCAGCATGCCACTGGCCCTCCATGCCACCTTTGTGCTCTGCTTAGACACCTTTAGGTCATCCAAAATGTTATTTATTTATTGAAATGTGTCACCAGGAGGGCACACTGAACAACAAGTTGCTCGTCTCATGGTGTGACCTTGGGGGGAGGAGGTTACATAGGGTTGTGAAGGATGATCAGTTACAATAGTATGTGGGTAGTACAAACAATACAACATTGTAAGATTATGCAACAGCTGGAACACAAGGTATTGTACAATAAACAGTAGTGGAACATTGGGTAAATTACAATACCTGTCCAAAATTGTACAAAAGAACATATAAACGTACAAAACAGTAATAATGTGACAGAACCATTTATAGTGCGTGAGTGTACCAGGAGCAGGCTCGAGGTAGTATGCAAGTGCTGTTGGAATAAAAAGGATGGGGTAAGTTGTGCACATGGGTGACTCAGAAGAGCAGGTGGAGAAGAGAGGGGGAGAGGAAAGAACTGAATATGAGGAGAAGGGGTAGCTATTTCCTGATTCCCACTTCAGGATATTGAGAACCCTACCGGGGGGGGGTCGGGGTAGGAAGGCAGAAACTGGGGATGGGTATTAAGGAGGGTTAAAGCAGGAACAGCTGAGGGAGAGGTAATTGTGGAGGGTGGAGGTAAGGGAGTAGTTGGAAGAAGAGTGTCATATTTCAAGGGGGAGGGAATTCCAGATTTTAGGGAAGCGATGGGCAAAATCAGTCTGACCAATGAGGGTGGGGTGGCGAGGGACTGTCAAGCTGTGGATGTCATTAGATCTGAGAGAGTGGGTTGGGGGAGGTGGAGTGGAGAGAGAGGATGAGAGACCATAGACTATGTCACAGTAGTCGGAGATGGGGAGTATCATCTTCTGGACAATTTCACACCTTGCACTCAGCAATAAATGATAAATGATGATAAATGATAAAATGATAACCCTCAGGTCCCTTTCTTCCTTGGTGATCATCAACAGTTCCCCCAACCCTATAAGTCTCTCAGGGTTCCTCTTCCCAGGTGCATTATTTTGCACTTTTTTGAATTGAACCTCAGTTGCCACAACTCAGACCATTTTTCAAGCTTCCCCAGGTCCCTCTTTATTTTCTCCACCCTGTCTGGTGTATCCATCCTGTTGCAGATCTTGGTGTCATCTGCAAACAGGCAGACCTGTCCCTCGAGCCCTTCTGCAATGTTACTAATGAAGACACTAAACAAGACTGGCCCTAGGACTGATCTCTGAGGTACCCCATTGGTCAATTCCCTCTCTCCAGATTGGATCTCAGTTACCACCACCTTCTGCGTCCTGTCCATTAGCTAGTATCTAACCCAGTTTACTACCTTATGCCCCATGCCCAGATGACCCAACTTGTTAACCAGTCTTTTATGTGAGGCAGTGTTGTAGGCCTTGCTGAAATCAAGGTAGGTAACATCCACAGCCCCCTCCCAATTTTGCTCCCTTTGTCACCCAGTCAAAAAAATCTATCAGATTCATCTGACATGACCTTCCTGCTGTGAATCCATGCTGTCTTGGCTCCTGGGCACCAATGTATTCCAATTGCACCACTATTCTTTCTTTCAGCAGTGCCTCCATGGTCTTCTCTACTACTGAGATGAGGTTGACTGGTCAACAGTTCCTTGCCTCCTCCCTACTACCACTTGTGCATAGAGGGGTTACAGGTGCCCTCCTTCAGTCCTCAGGAACCACACCTGTGTTGTTACTCTGTGAACATGGCCATCAGAGGTGCTGCTAGCTCCCTTCGCAGCTCTCTTACTATCCTTGGGCATATACCACCTGGTCCCATAGCTTTGTCCACCTTTAGTTTTGTGAGCTCCTCCAAGACTCTCCCCTCTGAGAATGGGTTTGTGTTTACCTCCCCTCTCCTTTCGTGTCTGTAACCCAGCTGTGGTCTCCGACCCCCTCTTCAGTTAATACTGAACAGAAGTATTTGTTCAGTATTTCCCCCTTTTCCAGGTCTCCCACCTTACAATGTTCTGTATCCCCTCTGAGCCTTACGAACCCCCCATTTTCCTTCTTTCACTGATATACCTAAAGAATGTCTTGTCCCCTTTCTTTACTGTCTGCACTAATCTTTCCTCAGTTTGCACCTTTGCACTCCTTACAGCTTTTCCTGCTCCTTTTAGATTCTTTAGGTACATCTCCCTATCTTCCTCCCTTTGTGTCTTTTTATATTTCCTGAAACTCACCCTTTTGGTCCTTACCATGTCTGCCACCTCTCTTGAGAACCGTAGTGGTTTCCTCCTTTTCTTGCCTTTGTTAACCATTCTAACACATTGGTTTGTCACCTCCTCTATGGCTCCCTTCAGGTGCTCCCAATGTTTTTCAAGACCCCCATCTCCCTCCTCACCAGGCCCTCTTTGATATCCCCCTTTTTAGCAAAATCTGCCTCCCTAAAATCTAAGACCCTTGCCTTAGTGTAACTAGACTGCATCTCTGTCCCCATGTTAAACCACACTATGTTGTGGTCACTGGATCCCAGCTGACCTTCCACCCAGACATCTGTGATTCTGTCACCACTGGCCAGTACTAGGTCCAGAACTGCCCTGCCTCTGGTGGACTCGCTCACCAGCTGTCTGAGGCCTGCTCCCTGTAGGGAATCCAGGATGTCTAGACTCCTGGTTGAAGCAGCTGCTGGGATGTTCCAGTCAACGTCAGGGATATTGAAATCCCCAAGCAGTAATACCTCACACTTTGTTGCCATTTTCTGAATTTGATCCATTAGATCCCTATCCATTTCCTCCCCCTGTGCTGGAGGTCTGTAGATAACCCCTGTGCAGATTGCTGTGCCATTGCCTGGCTCAAGGGTGATCCACAGTGCCTTGGTCTCCCTAGCTACCCTGTGCCTCCATTGCTTTTATACCTTTTCTTACGTACAGGACCATCCCCCCCTTTTTACCTCCCCTCTCCCTGTCTCTCCTGAATAGAGCATAACCCACAACATTTCTGTCCCAGTCATTTTTTGGTTTTATTTAGTTTCTGTTGACCGGATAAGTGCACTAGACAAATCCTGCCTATTTTCAGGCACAACCCGGGGGAAGGGGATACAGATGAATGCCAACTGACCTTGAACCAGATTAAGCTGTTGGTGGTATTTTTAGTGAATGAGGGGAATTTGGCCAGGACACCGGGGAAATTCCCCTACTCTTTTCGATGAGTGGCATGGGATCTTTAACATCCACCTGAACTACCACCAATCCAGGCAGATGGGACCTCGATTTTAACGTCTCATCTGAAAGACGGCACCTCAGAAGTGCAGCACCCCTCTCATGTTCCACTACAGTGTCAGTACCGGGATATTAACCCAAGTGCCAGATGTGGGAACTGAACCCACAGCCCTCTGATCTCCCGGCCTCAGAGGCGAGTGTGCTACCTACTGAGCCACTGACACTGCTAGACACTAATGATTTGCATTACATCAGGTCTCTATTATTGCCACTATGTCCAGGTCTGCCTCTACTATCAGGGCCTCCAGGTCTTGGATTTTATTTCCCAGGCTATAGGCATTTATAACCATGGCCTTCCATGGTTTGCTGCCTATCCCCCCTTTAATCCTGCGTTTGCCCTTCTGCTTCTGCCCTCATCCCCTTTTCCCTTTTAATGCTGCCTTCCTGCCCTTGTCTTTCCCTTCGTATCTGGTACTGGTGTCCCTTTCCATATCATACCCTTATTTCTGGCTACATACTTATTTGTTTCCTCCTTACTAGCTACATTAACTTGTGGGGGTGGGTGGCATGATTTACCCTGCTCCTTATCTCCACCTCCCCTTGGCTAGTTTAAATGCTTGCTAATGAAGTGTTTAAACTGTTCACTAAGGACTCAGGTGCCCTCACTGGAAAGATGCAGGCCATCTCCACCATACAGGACTGCAATCCCCCCAGGTGGTCCCCTATTCCCCACTATAACCAAAACCTTGCTTTCTGCACCAGTTCTCTAGCCAAGCATTGAAGTTCTTGGTGCAGAGAGCCTTAGCCTCACCCTTGCTGTGGACAGGCAGCACCGCCGAGAAGGTCACAGAGTTTGCTACCTGCCCTTGGCCCCTCCCAGTTCCCTAAACTCCCACTGCACTCTTGTCATCTCTGCCTTGTTCCCAGCTATGTCATTTGTCCCCAGATAGACAGTGACATCGAGCTTCCCCCCTCCTTGCAACTGCCCTAGTGATCACATTGATCTGCTTTTCATCCCTCTGAGCTGTGCCTCCTGGTAGGCAATTTACCTCCCTCCTAGCTCTACTCCCCAAATAATAGATGCAATAACAGGTACTCTGAAAATAATTTTCAAAAGTCATTGGGAATTGCCTAGATGCCCAAGAACAGGAGGAGAAGAGGGCAAATCTAGCGCTTCTGTTTAAAAAAGGAAGTAGAAATTACCCAGGTAACTAGAGGCTAGTATGTCGAACAACTATTCAAATTGTCAAAGCAGAGATTATGATCACAACCGATTCCTTCTGGTACAGGGAAATCAGTAATAAGCAACACGGTTGGACATGTGTGGAAAGTCTGGCAGACCTCAACATGTACTCACCGGAGGCTAAAAGAGAGAAGCAGATATTATAAAGATATACAAGTTTCTAAGGGATATTAACAAAGTAGGTAATGAGGACATGTTCACTTAGAATGAAAATGCAATAATTAGGGATTGGGGCATGACAGGAGACTGGTGGGTAGGAGATTAAGAGATTAGGAAATTGGGAGATTAGGAATTCCTTCAAGGAGAGAGTGGTGGACTAGTGGATTAATTTAGTGAATAAAATTATAATCCAAAATAAACCAGTTAGTTTAATAGAGACATTAGGGGAAATTGGTTTACCTATGCCAAATCGACAACACCATTGTCAAAGTTTGGCATAGTGAGCTCCCCAATGTCGACAGGTAAAATTTCACCTGTCAGACATTGATGTGTTTTTTATCTGGGGGTTGTGCCCCCTGAATCCCCCCCCTTCTATAGATAACTAACTCCACGTCAGAGTTGTCTTGAAGGGGGTGGGGCGGCAGTCGATGAAAGGGCAAAATTTTGCCCTCTGGGCCCTCACAGCAACAATCTCAAAACCTATTGAGATTATAACTGTGAGGGATTCTGCCATCAGGGTTTCACTGTGCAGTCAGCATATGGGGGAATTGAGCATAGATACAGTTTAAGATTTAATAAACAGAAATAGTATGTTAAACCTATGCCAAATAACAGATATGGGGAAATTATATTTTTCCCCATGCAGTTGCAAGTCTTTGGAACAAATACTGATGAAAGTAATCTTTAGCATCAAATCCCAGAACATTCAATACAGTTATCAAACATGAACTGACAGGACACTGCAATTGTTTTAGATACTGTAACTTGATAATTTAGTACACTTGTAATGAGAACTTATAGAACCTATAGAACCTGTCGATGCCTATTCCCTTTGTAGATATTCCTACATTCTGCTTGATATCCCTAAGATACGAACCTGCTTTGGTGCCTCCGCTATGTTATACTCTCCCTACATTGTGGAACAACCTTCAGAAGTCTTTAAAACTCTCTCAAGTCATTGGGACATTTTCCTTTAAATCTCTCTTAAATCACACACTGAAGGAAACATGCAATTGCTATTTTTAACTGGACACTGAGCTTGAGAAACTTAAGAAACCTACTCCAGCACTTACTCCCATTGTGTTATAACAACCCTGCATATGATCCCTCCCCGACATATCCTCACCCTGACTCCTGCTTCACAGCCCCCCTTCCTTCTACTCTACCTCCCCGCACTCCTCTCTCTCATCTTTTCTCACCCCACCCTCAGAACTGGCTACATGTACCTATTATGACTCTTATCGCTCAATCTGTGCCATCACCCTTTCCCTCCCTGCCCCGCTACTGCCACTGCAACATAGTATCCTTGATTTTCTGTTTTATTGTTTAAACCTGATACTCCTGTCTTGGCCCAGTATATTGCTTAACAATTAGTACTCTTAGTTCCTGTGTATATTCAGAACCTCAACTTTTATTGCTGTGTATGTAATTATGCATTGTTCTTATGCATATTGTATAATGACACTGTTGATCCTGTGACATACCAATTTCATCTCTTACATGTATCTTATACTGTATTTTTCACTTTTTGCTTATATTTTATACTCCTATCTTTTTTTCACTTTTACTTGTCCACCCAGGACCACCTTGTAAATGAGCTTGCTCAATGGTGTTTTCTCCTGGTTAAATAAAAAGAAAGATTAAAGACTGAAAGAACTAACTATCTGTTTTAGAGTGTTAAAAGAGACCAGGAAATCAGTTCTAACTGGCAGCTGTTTATAAAGTTCTTACTTTTAGAAATTATATTCATTTACCCAAAGTATCCAAATTAAACTGTAACTGAATAAAAAGTGATATGAAAAACTATATTTTGCATTGTTTCATTTTTATGGGCAGCATTCTGTCACAGTTCTCTTCATGGAACCTGTGATCTGGAGTTTTCACTGTGTCATCGTTTGTGCACAGAACTCCAGGCAAGGTTCTGATAGGTCAACAGTACGTAAGTAGCATTCTGTACATGAACCGGACATATCAAACATTCCATACTACTGGTTCCATGACAAAAACTGTGCAGTATTTTGTCCATAAAAAGAAAACAGTTGAAAAACAGTTTTTCACCTCTGTGTTTTTTCAGGTACACGTCAGTATTTATCATTTGGAGGAATAAATGTCATTGTTGTAAACAAGAACAGTATTAACTGTTGCCAATTAGCAAACATTTCCTGTCCCCTTTAAGTGTTCAAATTGTTTTGTGTTTTTGTCATGTATATTATGTTTATATTTAAATGTTTGTACTTCACTGAAACTGTACATGCATGAACAGGATTATTGCCCTAATGGTGTCTTGTGACCAACCTTTACGTGTATAAAAATAACAATTTCTACTACAAGTGGAATGGACTGCTCAAGGTGGTGATGGGGGCATGGACTGTGGTGGGATTAAAATTAGGATAGATTATAAAGGGCTTGATGATTCTGTATGGAGGGAGGATAGCTAGATAGACCCTGTCAGACAGTAGACCTATAGGGCAATAGGCAGCAAATTAGGGCAGACTGGATGGACTCCGAGTCTTTTTGGATGGACTCTGACGGGAGGATTTTCGAAGAGCTGCATCCATTTATTGGACATGGCTGCTGACATCAGCCCCGGGAGTTAAGACCACAAAAAGTTGTTCCACCTCCCCAGCCACAATTCCACAGTAGCATCTATAAAATGGATGCGATTCCCGCAGTTGCAGCAGAAATTGCCAAATGTCTGTGAATAAGGTGCAGACATATGGATGCATCTGCATGGATGAAGCATGCATCCAAAATACAGACACAAGTGCTGCATCCACCCCCACTGAAAATCTAGTCCGGGGTCTTTTTCTGTCATCACTTTCTATGTATCTATGTAGCTATGTATCAATAAGAGATACCAAATCACACATACCCCCATAATGCAAAGCATCATGGGATGTATATGCAAATCACCACAAAATGTTATGCTGGTTCAACTTTAAGCAAGAATGCATGGTGCCAAAAGGCCTCTCACACAGTCTGCAAAGAGTGCCAACAGAAGACACAGACATATGTTTCGTCCTACCAGGACTCATCAATGTGCCTCATCTGTATGACATACCAGTGGAATGAACCAGCTACCCTAAGTTGGTCTATCGGGTTTGGGTTGTGGTGAGCCCAATAACAACAACAAACAAGCTAAAAGACAGATGTATCAATAAGGATTTGCTAAGAGGAGATCATGCCAATGTAATTTGTTGGTCTTTCTTGAGGAAGTAACAAAAGAATTAGATGGGATAATCAATGCAATATCCTCCTTACGTGACCCCCCCTCTTTTTTATATGCAGTTTATTTGTAAAGGATGTCCCAGCTGAGCTGGAACATCTAATTTCTGGCGGGGTCCTGTTTCTTCCCATTTCTAATGCTGGGTGGACTGGAGCTCTGGGAGGTTAAGTGACTTCTAGCCATGCTGGATTTTACAAACATTACTCCACTGTCTTATCCTTCTTCTGAGTTACAGGCTGTGTTCTGAAAGGCATGAACCAGAGCCAAATTGCTGTGGCTGCTTCCAGTGACTTGGCTAAGGCATTCAGTACTGTGGTCCTTCCTTTCCTACCGGATAGGCTGGGAGAGATGGACATTCTGACCTCGTGGTTGGATGGTTCTGTTCCTACCTCTCTGATTATCACAGTCAGTCTAGGTCACTAATACCTTAACATTTCCCCCTGCCTTTCAAGTCTTTTTTCCCCACAGTGGACAGCGTTAGGCCCCATCCTCATTTTAATTTTTTTTAAATGACCTCCCTCTGTCTGTCTGTCTCTCCTTGAATATCCACATAAACAACAAATATTTGTCAATGCCAAATGTTTGCTTGCTGGTATTAGCATTGCAAGTGCAAGAGCTAGACAGATGCAGAATAGGAATGGTAATGAAGTATTGAACTTCCTGCGAACCACACCACCACCCTGCAGAGATGGACAGGCATTGAGGTATGCCTTTGGGTCATTGCGCATAATGATCGTGCCATTTCACTTCATCCTATTCTGCAGACACCGACGAGTATTGAGGTGTGCCTTGGGCTGTTCAGCTTTACAGTCACCCCATTCCATAAGGACATATGCTGAAATGGGTGCAGTATAGGAAAATGGGATGAACTCTGGAGCCAAAGAGTCCAAGGCACACCTCAGTGCCTGTCACTGGCTGCAGGATGGGGGTGGAATGGCATGAGCATTACAGCCAGCAATCCAAAGACACACCCCTGATGTCTGTCAGTCTGTACAAGGCGGGATGTTATGGTTAGAAACTGTAATGCCCCGGGTGTTTGTTGGTATTTGCATTACAAATTTTCAACATGGCCTTTTTGTGATCCCCACCTCATGAAAGCATTTGGTACATCTGCTCATGAACAGTGGCACTGTGATTTTGTTAATATGTCTCAAATGTTGATTTGCTACAGCGACCGTGCCATTCTGTGCCAGATGTACAAAAGCACAGTTTAGGCAGGATGTCAAAAATGACAGCTATCCTGTTTATAAGTAGGTGTAAAAAAATGCCAATGTTGAAAATCTGGAGTGAAAAATATTAAAAAGTATTGAAGATATGAACGTGCATGGGAATTGCACAACGCACACTCGTAATACAGTCATTTTGTGAAATGTTCCCAGCAAATTTTTAACATAGGCATTTTGGGACCTCTGCTCATGAACAGTATCACTGTGATTTTGTTACTCTGCCCCGAATGCTGATTTCCCACAGTGACCACGCCATTGTGCACCACATGTGTGAAACCACATTTCGGGCAAGATGTGAAAAATGATAGCTGTACTGGTCATAAGGAGATGTGAAAAAATGGCAATGCTGGAAATCTGGAGTGAAAATATTAAAAATTATCGGAATTACGAGCTTGTGTGGAAACTGCACAACGCAAGCTCATAATACAGTCATTTTGTGAAATGTTCGCACCAAATTTTTAACATAGCCATTTTTTGTGACCTCTGCTCATGAACACTGTCACTATGATTTTTGTAATCTGTCCCAAACATTGATTTCCCACAGCAATCGTTCCATTGTGCGCCAGATGTGCAAACACACATTTCGGGCAAGATGTGAAAAATGACAGCTGTC
This sequence comes from Neoceratodus forsteri, assembly GCA_016271365.2. Taxonomy (NCBI): domain Eukaryota; kingdom Metazoa; phylum Chordata; order Ceratodontiformes; family Ceratodontidae; genus Neoceratodus; species Neoceratodus forsteri. The sequence goes on along the minus strand of JADMNL010000036.1, from coordinate 62,037,745 downwards.
CTGTTCATAAGAAAGTGTGAAAAAATGCCAGTGTTGAAAATCTGGAGTGTCAATATTACAAATTTGCGAAGTTATGAGGGTGCGTGGATGCTGCACAATGCACGCTCATAACACAGTCATTTTATCAACTTTTGTCACCAAATTTTCAACATAGGCATTTTAGGACCTCTGCTCATGAACAGTGTCACTGTGATTTTCTTAATGTATCCTGAACACTTATTTCCCACTGCAACCACGCTATTCCATGCCAGAACTGCAAAAACTCATTTCAGCCAGGATGTGAAAAATGACATCTGCACTGTCCATAAGGAGGTGTAAAAAAAAATGCCAATGTTGAAAATCTGGAGTGAAAATATTACAAATTCCGAAGTTCCGAGTGTGCATTGAAACTATGCAACACATGCTCGTAACAGTCATTTTTTGGAATTTTTCCACCAAATTTGTGACGTAGGCTTTTTGGGAGCCCACCTCATGAACACTGACACAGTCATTTCATTAAACAGTCCCAAAAGGTGATTCTGCTCAGTGAATGCAAAATCACCTTTAGGGACCAAATAACAAAATGACAGTGACTGAATTGATGAGGTGGGGTCCCAAGAACCCCATGTTGAAAATTTGGAGCAAAAATTCACATATCCGCCCAAGTTGAAAAAACCGCATTTATGCCATTATACAGTTTATCGGCATTTCTTGAGCTCGCGGTCGGCTTTGAAGAGTGCAGACGTGTTCCTGGTCCATCAAAGTTCATTGCACCAGGCTCCAGAGGTAAGTATGGGGTGAGGAGGGTGTGTGAATGCAGAGTACGCAGAGGGTGGGTGCGGGCTTGGGGAAGGGACATGATGGCGAGGGATCATTTCCTTTGTTTCAGCTAAAAAAATGTAAAAAAGTTCACCGCGGACCATCTTTCATTTTTTTACAGGCTTTGACCACACTGGAGTGAACTTCCAGTGTGGCATATTTGTTTGGGGGGGGGTCATGTTAGCCACACTGGGATGGGCTCCTAGTGTGGCACACAATCAGGTGGGGCAGTGCAAGGAAAATGGGAGGGGTTAACATGCCCAAAGGGGGATTGGGCACCCCTGTCAGCAAGCATGTCTGTGTTTGGATGCATGATGCCGAGGAGGATTGGGAACCCCCTCAGCAGACCACAGCAATAAAAGGGGCACATATGCCAACAAGGGGATTGGGCACCCCCTCAGCAGACCACAGCAATAAAAGGGGCACATATGCCAACAAGGGGATTGGGAACCCCCGAAGTCGGCTTCCTAGGGATTGTGAGTGTGTGGCGAGCAGCAAGCTGCCACCCACCATGTTTATTGAAATGTTACACCAGGCAAGGCATGCCCTGCAATAACAGGTCACTCCCTCATTGCAGTGGCCAATTCATTTCAACTTGGTGGCACACTTGCTGAACTAGTGTCAGCAGCAGTGTGCCGCCGCATTGGGGAAACACAGCCAAGCCTCAGAATGCAGTGGGGGTATTGGCCGCCACAGTGTTGCACCTCTAAAACCCTGCTTCTCTGCTAAGCTGTCATATAATGTTTCTTGCACATGCATGCAAGCAAACATAAAAATGATATAACACTTTTTGCCACCCATGCCTTGCAAGGAGATGGAATTGTCACTTCACCATGACCTTGACAATGTCCAAGGTTAGTTCTGCTCAAACATGCTCTTGCTTAATATCAAAACACCTGGGATAATTAAGCAATAAGGCACAACAGGGTGTGTGTTATCATGTAAAATGTCACTCCTGGGGTGGGTTGAAGCACGAGGTGAAGCCAAGTGCTTCCACCACCCGAGGAGTGATGTTATTACACAACAACACACACACTGGAGTGCCTTATTGCTATTATACAATGGTTCGTTGTTATGCAAAATTAAAAACATTTAAAAAAATGTTTTTAGTACAGTTTTAGTGTGGCAGCATATCTTTGTTTCTTAAGAAAAGATGAGATCAAGTATATGCTCATCCATACAGTGATGTTATTGTGTAATAACATCACTGTCTCAGGCATACACTGACCAATCAGAGTCCAGGTTTCCTCCTTGCCATTGTATAATTGTAAATCAGGAATTACTTATATAAAGACACAGTTACAATGTCTCGTTGCTAAGTTTATTTGATTTCTGATTGGGTTTGCCTCAGCCACCCAGAGTTCTTTATTTTAACAGACACATGACTTAATAATGCAGTTAGTAACAATGAGATTCTAAGTGAGGGATATGTAATTGCAATATGTGCCAGCATGGCTCATTTGGTAGCACATCTGCTTCTGGTCCAGAAGGTCATGGGTTACATACAAACATAGAAACATAGAATTTGATGGCAGATAAGGACCGCTTGGCCCACCCAGTCTGCCCATTTCCCTACCTACTGGATAAGCTGCAGATCCTAGTTAACCAGCAGCCTACTTCTTCCTACCCCCACCCCCCAGAACTGCCTTATGACTATCCCATGCATGCTTGAATTCCACCACTGATTTTGACTCCACAACCTCCTTCGGAAGGCCGTTCCATGCATCCACAACCCTCTCTGTGAAAAAATACTTCCTTAAATTACCTCTGAGCTGCCCCCCTCTATTTTCAAATTGTGCCCTCTTGTTCTTGCACACCTCTTTTTTTGAAAGATGCTACCCTCTTGGACTTTGTTGATTCCCTTGAGGTACTTGAACGTTTCTATCATGTCCCCCTCTCCCTTCTTTCCTCGAGGCTATACATATTAAGCTCCTTAAGTCTCTCTTCATATGTCTTCAGGTACAGACCCTGCACCATTTTAGTTGCCCTCCTCTGGACAGCTTCCATCCTGTCTATGTCTTTGTGGAGATTGGGTCTCCAGAACTGCACACAATACTCCAGATGGGGTCTCACCAGCTGTCTGTACAGAGGGATAATAACTTCCTGTTTTCTACTGGCGATGCCTCTCCCTATGCATCCCAGTATCCCCCCAGCCCTCCTTGCTGCCCTCTCACATTGCTTGCCCGTCTTTAGGTCATCTGATATGACTACCCCCAGGTCCCTTTCCATTTTTGTTGTTGTTAGTATCTCACCCCCCATTGTGTACTCTTCCCCTGGGTTTTTGTTTCCCAGGTGCATTACCTTGCACTTCTTAGCATTGAATCTAAGCTACCATACATTTGACCATTCCTCTAACCTTGCCAAGTCCCTTCTCATCCTTTCCACCCCACCCTGTGCATCAACTCTGTTGCAGATCTTAGTGTCATCTGCAAAGAGACATGCTTTTCCTTCCAGTCCTTCTGCAATGTCGCTTATAAAGACATTGAAGAGGACCAATCCTAATACTGAACCCTGCGGTACCCCACTAGTAACCCTCCTTTCTTCTGAGTGGACTCTATTTACTATTACTCTCTGTGTCCTATTCTCCAGCCAATTCTTTACCCAGGCTGTCATCTTGGGACCCACTCCCAGGCTGGCTAACTTGCATATTAATCTTTTGTGTGGGACTGTGTCAAATGCCTTGCTAAAGTCTAGGTAGGCCATGTCCACAGCCCCTCCCTGATCTACTACTTTGGTCACCCAGTCAAAGAAATCTATCAGATTCGTCTAGCATGACCTTCCCGCTGTGAATCCATGCTGCCTAGGGTCCTGTGCCCCTCTGGCCTCTAGATACTCGACAATTCTTTCCTTTAGAAGTGATTCCATCATTTTCCCTATCACTGAGGTTAAACTAACAGGTCTATAGTTTCCTGCTTCTGCCTTGCTCCCACTTTTGTGAAGGGGAATCACATCTGCCCTCCTCCAGTCCTCGGGTACCACCCCATCCTCCCATGATTTGTTAAAAAGGGTAGTCAGTGGTGTCACTAGTTCTACCCTTAGTTCTTTTAGAATTCTGGGATGAATCCCATCAGGCCCCATTGCTTTGTCCACCTTCAGTTTTAAGAGTTCTTTCAGAACCTTTTGTTCTGTAAATGGGCCGGTATCAACTTCTGTATCCAGAGTGTTACTACTGTTTGTTTTATGTACCTCCCCCTCTTCCTTTGTAAATACTGAGCAAAAATATTTGTTTAGTATCTCTGCCTTTTCACAGTCTCCCTCTGCCCACCCTCCCTCCCCTTTATTAAGCCTCACTATCCCTCCCTTGGTCTTCCTTCGCTCCCTGATGTACCTATAAAAGGTTTTATCCCCCTTCTTAACTGAGTTGGCTATCTTTTCCTCGGTTTGGGCTTTTGCTGTTCTGACTGCCTTCCCAGCTTCCTTTTGCTTTAACTGATACAGTTCTCTGTCCTGCTCCTTCTGTGATTCCTTGTACTTCCTGAATGCTTTCTTTTTCTTGAACCTTCACTGCCACTTCCTTTGAGAACCATAGTGGTTTCTTACATCGTCTTGTTTTGTTTATTTGCTTCACACAAAGGCTCGTTATCTCTGTGATGGCAGTTTTATTATTCCCATTGTTCTTCCACCCTCCTTCCTGCCCATTTGTTAGTGCGCCTTAGGCACTCCCGCCATTTTGGCAAAGTCAGCCTCCTAAAGTCCAGTACTTTTGTCTTTGTATGGCTTGACTCTATTGCTGTGTTTATTGCGAACCATACTGTTCGATGGTTGCTAGTTCCCAGATGGCTACCCACTTCTACATCTGTAATCCTCTCACCATCTCCATTTGAGAGAATCAAGTCTAATATTGCTCCCTCTCGAGTGGGCTCCAGTACTAGTTGTCTAAGGCATTCGTTCAAGTCCCACACCAAGACTGGGCTCATATCATAAATGCTGACAACTGAGTGCACTACTATGGGGAAGGTGTACTGGCAGGGAGTGCCATCCTTTGGATGATATGTGAATCTTGGGTCCTATCTGCTTTTCTGGTGGTTGGTTGTGTGGGTGTTAAAGGAGTACTACAGTCAAAATTTGCAAAAACATATGTTGTACAGGGTGTTTTGATTTATGTGTGTAGTCCTAGTATGTCCTTCTCTTTGTTTGCTATTAGGATTTTTTTCTTAATTTGCCTACTAGTTTTATGGTCTCTTGGAATCTCCTTGTTAGCATGGTTTATTGCTCTTATTTTTCCTACAATGCCTCCTTTCTCATGTGATGGTGATACATCCTGGATCACTACTTCAGAAAGGGAAAGTACTACAGCAGTAATTTACATATAGAAGATTGATGTTCAGGCCTCAGTTAAACTCCAGTTAAATATTTTTGTTTTCTACTTGTGTCTAGATCTCAGCAGCAGGAGTACACATTTTGCTTTTAAAGCTTTTCACTTAATCAAACTACACATAGCCAGAAAAAGCATGCAAGTCACCTGAGGTCATCAATGCTATAATTAGTACAGACTCTAGCTCTTTTAGTACTCGGCCAATATAGTGCTGCCGAAACATCTGCAGAAAGCGTGAATGTTTCTACAGTGACAGGGATTTCTCAGCATGTGGTAATAACTGCTACCCCTGTTGCTGTAGCCTCACATGGGGGAGTGTCAAGGAGGCTGCTGGTGTAGTGCCTAGTCAAGCTGCTGCCGTGGTGGAGTGGCTAGAGCACCTACACCCAGCAGCGTTGGGATCCTGTGGCCACAATTTGGTTCCCCCCAGGTCCCATTGTGTTGCAGATTAAAAAAAAGATTTTCCCTGCTCCTAACTTTCACCCCATCCTCTAAGTCCACACCCCCTCGGAGGTAGTTATTTTTAGTTAGTGGGTGCATGGGGCAAAGCCTCCTTAGTCGTGGGGGTGCGGGTGGCGGAGCCCCCACAAAAACAATGATAGTGCTATTATTTCTAATGGTGTGTGCTATTTCTCTTGCGGTCAGTGTTTTGTCCTGACCTTACTTTAATGCACAGCATTTTGTCTGTGGCATTGTTGTTTTGTGCAGTTTTGGCCATGACATTATGACCCCATGCTCTTGTTTTCTTACAGAGTAAGCCACTAAATTAGCTCTCAAATGTTAAACTGTAAATGTAGCCTTCAGTGATCACTGTATAAGAACAGTTATTAAAATCACAGCTCTACAGCTACAAAAATAACTCCAAACCAGTACATGCTGAATGTGTGGTCCTGGATGCATCACTGTCACATGGGACAGGAGACAGTGTGGGAAAAAGAAGATCCCTAAAACAATGCGGACATAGAGAGTCCCAGGGATCATAAAACTAGCAGGCCAATTTAGAAAAAAAAACAACTAATAGCAGACAAAGAGAAGAACACATCAGGATTATACACATGAATCAAACCATGTTGCTCTACATATGTTTTTGCAAATTTTGACAGTAGTACTCCTTTAAGTATTGCATGGCAGTTCTCAAAAAAAAGAGTAGGGTAATTTCCCTAGAGTAGTAGCCAAATTTCCCCAATTCAATAAAATGCCCACAACAGCTTAATCTGGGTCAATTTCAGTTGGCTTGCATCTGTACCCCTTTCCCCCCCAGATGAGGCTGAACATATGCAGTTTTGTCTAGCTCTCCTTTCCTGGTCAGCAAAAATAAACTAAATAAATAAGACATGATCATGTTTAATGGGGAGGAGGTATGCCCAGGCAAAATAAAGTTAATCAGCTCACAAAGTTTGCTGACCATTCATGAACGGTTTATGAACAGCCATCAAAGTTCATCAACTGTTCTTCAACTTTGTTCATTGACCAAGTTCATGAACTGCTCAATCAATGCTAAGTTTACAAACTTGTTGAAACTTTAAAGGACTAAAATGAATGGAGACAAAAATACATTTGCTTAACTAATTTGCATATTTCTCTTGTAAGGGGTATAATTGGGAGTCATTGAGCAGCAAACAGCCTTAACTCTCAGCAGTAATTCCAAAAACTCCTATGGAGTCTTAAAAAAAACTGCTGCTTAAACTTAAAACATGAAGAACAAACATTTCTGAAAGCGTTATATCTGGAACGCTGTTAAATCATGTCCTGTCTCTCTCAGAACTTGGGGGGCACTAACCTGTGAAGAGTGACCTTTTTTACTCACTAGAGGTTCCACCCCCTCGATCCTAGAGTCATATCACCACACCTTGTATGGAAAAAGCTGATCTCAAAAGTACAAGGAAGAAAACTATGTACAAACAAACACACACACAAAAAAAAAAAACAATAAAACAGGATTATCACTAATATCACGATGACCAATTGTGCCAAGTGTTTTTGCCTCTTCTGTTTTCCTGAATGAAAGCCTATATTTGGAACTCAATTTCTGTGTTTAGGACATTTAAAAACTGACAAAATAATTGTCATATCCCTTCCTGCCCTTTCCTTCGCCCATACCTCTCAACCTTTTGTCCCCCAAATGTGGAACATTGCCTGTCAAAATGTGGAACAAATGGGCAAAATGTGGAACACTTAATCAAATCTTTACCTAAGAAGCTCAAAACACTGTTAAAATGTTGCATTTATGTTCAGAATGTCTGTTATTAATTGAATAAGTTATTTTTTTCCATCATTTACTATGGATTTGTGCTTTAAAATGTTGACTTTTAATGTGGAACAAGTCCTCACAATGTGGAACAGGGACCTTTTCTGAAGTAAAATGAGGAACGTTCCTCGTAATGTGGTACAGTTGAGATGTATGCCTTCACCTGTTGTCAATATCCCAACAAGTAATTTGTACCAGCTAAGGGTTAACAAATGGCCCAAGTAACAAATAAAAACCAAAAGCTCCATGGCTATAAAATAAGAGGTTCTAAAATAACAACTAAAAATGGTAAACATTATGCATTATTATGCACCCGTTCACACCCCAAGCTGCTAGGTTAGTTAAGCTTACACACGAGTACAACAAATATCAAAATTATCTGTATATACAGTAAATAAAAAGTACATCAATAATGCAGTAGCTCAAAATAGAACACAACAAATTACCAAACAAGTTAAATAAGCAAGTGCAGAGTGTGCAATGACAGGAGTGATATAACATCATAACTGTCCTCCTTTTGCGTTATAAAGCATCACAAAATTAGAACGTTTTCAATGTAGGACTGCAAAATATATGTTCTACAAGACAATTAACTATTTGAACTCCCAAAAGGATTACCATTTAAACTCACCACATAAAAAAAAGTTAAATTCTGCTGATATAAATAACAACTGGGCCTGTTTATTTATTAAATCAAGGCAACAGTAATTCCATAAAAAAAAAACCAGAAAGTGTAAGGTAAGTTTCTGATTTTTTAAAATGCGTGGTAAGGAAAGCCATTCATTAGAAAAATGTTCAGTTTATCAAAATAATGCAACTGTCTTGTTTAGTTCTGGAGACCACATCTCCAGAAGGACATAGAGTGGAGCTGATCCAGAGCAGGCAACTAAAATTGTGCAGGGTCTACATCAAAAGCCCTATGAGAAGAAACTAAAGGATCTTAATATATATACACCCTGGAAGAGAGGAGAGACCTTTAAACACCTCATAGGGGTAAATGAGGTACGGGGGAGGTATTTTTCAGAAAAAAAGGTGCTCAGGGACAAGGGGGCACAATCAGAAGCTGGAGGGGAGTAGTTTCAGGATAGATAAGAGGAAGTACTTCTTCACAGAAAGTATAATGGACTTCTGGAACAGTCTTCCAGTGGAGGTGGTGGGGGCGAAAACAGTGGTGGGGCTCAAGAATGCATTGGCTAGGCATAAGGGAGTCTTAGGGAAAGGAAAGGGAGGTTGGTGAATTGGCCGAAGATAAAGTAGGATCAGTGGTGACACTATAGACAGGTAAAGATGGGCAGACTAGGTGGGCCAAGTGGTCCTTATCTGCTGGCAAATTATATGTTTCTATATTTAATGAATTTTCATGTACCTTTATGAAACTTTATGTTCGAGAATATTCATGCACATAGATATACTATTTAATGTACACAAATAATTCATTAACAGTCATGATGGATGGAGGTCATGAGCTGAATTTCATAGAAACATAGAAACGTAGACTTTGACAGCAGATAAGGACCGCTTGGCACACCTAGTCTGCCCATTCCCTACCTAGAGGATAAGCTGCAGATCCTATTTAACCAACAGCCTATTTCTTCCTACCCCCCACAAAAATTGCCTTATGTCTGTCCCATGCATTCTTGAATTCTCCCACAGTTTTAGACCCCACAACCTCCTCAGGAAGGCTGTTCCATGCGACCACCACCCTCTCTGTGAAAAAATACTTCCTCACATTGCCCCTGAGTCAGCTCCCCTCTATCTTCAAATTGTGTCCCCTTGTTCTTGCACATCTCTTTTTCTGAAAGACGCTACCCTCTTGGACTTTGTTGATTCCACTGAGGTACTTAAATGTTTCTGTCATGCCCCCCCTTCCTCCTTTCCTCAAGGGTATATATATTAAGCTCCTTTAGCCTCTCCTAATATGGTTTCTCTTGCAGACCCTGCACCATTTTAGTTGCCCTCCTCTGAACAGCCTCCATCCTGTCTATGTCCTTGCGGAGATGGGGTCTCTAGAACTGGATGCAGTACTCCAGATGGGGTCTCACCAACTGTCTGTACAGGGGGATAACAACTTCCTGTTTTCTGCTGGTGATGCCTCTCTCTGTACATCCCAGTATCCCCCCAGCCCTCCCTATCGCTTTCTCACATTGCTTGCCAACCTTAAGGTCATCTGATATGATTACCCCCAGGTCCTTTCCATTTTATTGTTGTTGCTACCCCCATTGTGTAATCTTCCCTGGGTTTTTGTTTCCCAGGCGCATTATTTGCACTTCTTTGCATTGAATCAAGCTGCCATACTTCTGACCATTCCTCCAACCTTGTCAAGTCCCTTCTCATCCTTTCCACGCCTCCTTGTGTATCAACCCTGTTGCAGATCTTTGTGTCATCTGCAAAGAGGTATACTTTTTCCTTCCAGTCCCTCTGCAATGTCACTTGTAAAGACATTAAAAGGACTGGACCAGTACTGAACCCTGCGTTTCCCACTAGTAACCCCTCTTCTTCAAGTGGACTCCATTTACAATTACCTTCTGTGTCCTGTTGTTCAGCCAATGTTTTACCCAGGCTACTACCCTGGGACCACTCAAGGCTGGTTAATTTGACTACTAATCTTTTGTGTGGGACTGTGTCAAATGCCTTGCTAAAGTCTAGGTAGGCCATGTCACAGCCCTCCCTGGTGTACTACTTTGGTCACCCAGTCAAATAAATCAATTAGATTCATCTGACATGACCTTCCAACTGTGAACCCATGCTGCCTTGGATCCTGTGCCCCACTGGCCTCTAGGTACTCAACAATTCTTTCCTTCAGAAGTGATTCCATCACTTTCCCTACCACAGAGGTCAAATTGACAGGTCTATAGTTTCCTGTCTCTGTCTTGCTCCCACTTTTGTGAAGGGGAATCACATCAGCCTTCTTCCAGTCCTCAGGCACCACACCATCCTCCCATGATTTGTTATAAAGGGTAGTCAGTGGTGTCACTAGTTCTCTGCTTAATTCTTTTAGAATTCTGGAGTGAATTCCATCTGGCCCCATTGCTTTGTCCACCTTCAGTTTTAGGAGTTCTTTCAGAACCCTTTCTTCTGTGAAAGGACTGGGATCGCCCCCAGAGTGCTTCTGTTAATTGGATTAGGCACCTCCCCCACTTCCTCTTTTGTGAATACTGAACAGAAGTATTCATTCAGTAGCCCTGCTTTTTCATTGTCACTCTCTGCCCACCCACCATCCATTGTATTCAGCCTCACTATCCCTCCCTTTGTCTTTTTTCGCTCCCTAATGTACCTATAAAAGGTTTTATCCCCCTTCTTACCTTACCGAGTTGGCTATCCTTTCCTTGGTTGGGTCTTTGCTATTCTGACTGCCTTCCCCACTTCCTGCTGCCTTAACTGGTACAGTTCTCTGTCCTGCTTCTTCTGTGTTTCCTTATACTTCCTAAATGCTATCTTTTTCTCCCTAACCTTCACTGCCACTTCTTTTGAGAACCACAGTGGCTTTTTCTTTTGTTTTGATTTGTTTATTTGCTTCACACGAAGGCTTGTTGCCTCTGTGATGGCAGTTTTGATATTTCTCCATTGTTGCTCCACCCCTCCTTCTAGCCTGTTTGCTAGTGCCTTTCCAAGGCACTCTCCCACCTTGCCAAAGTCAGCCCTCCTGAAGTCCAGAACCCTCACTTTTGTATGGCTTGACTCTGTAGCTGAGTTTATCATGAACCACACTGTTTGGTGGTCACTTGTTCCCAAATGGCTACCACTTCTAGATCTGAGATCCTCTCACTGTCCCCATTTTAGTGTACAAGGTCTAAGATTGCTCCCTCATGAGCAGGTTCCAAAACTAGCTGTCTGAGGCATGCTACCTGTAGGCATCGAGAATGACCTGCTTTTGGATGTGGCTGCAGCAAAGGTGTTCCAGTTAACATCTGGCATATTCAGGTCTCCCATCAAGAGTATCTCCACTTTCTCTGCCATCCTAAGTATGCCTTCTATCATATCCTTGTCCATTCCCTTCCCCTGACTTGGGGGTCTGTATACAACCCCTGTGCGGATTGTGGTGTCATTTCCAGTCTCTAAGGTGACCCACAGCGCCTCCTCTCCTCCCTGTTTACTCTTTTGTTCAGTTGCTTTTATCCCTTCCCTTAGATAGAGAGCTACTCCAACCCTGTCTCTCCTGTAGGTTGTGTACCGTGGTATGTTAACATCACAGTCATGGTTCTCTGTGTACCATGTTTCTGTGACTGCTACAATTTGCACTCCAGATTTTCAACATTGCCATTTTACCACACCTCCTCATGAGCAGTACAGCTGTCATTTTTCACATCACATCCTGCCCAAAACATGTTTCCGCCCATGTAGCGCACAATGGCGCAGTCGGTGTGCAACCACAGCATTGCCATTGCTCGTAAAACAGTCATTTTTAGCTCCAACTATATCGTGCTTCAAAAATTCCTTACGTAACCACCTTATTAACACCCGATGCTGTAACTGCCACTAGTCAAAGCCGTACTCAATACTTATGACAAAGCTTATTACTAAGCTGCTAAGGACAACATAACTCTGGTATTGTTTGCATCCATCCTACCTGTACCAGCTTGTTTGTATCTATGTCTTAATTTACAGTTATACCTATGTGTTGTACTGTTATACTGTGTATTTTGGTTTGTCTTACTGTGACAAGGTACCTTTGTAAATGAGCCTATGGCTCAAAGGTTTTCCAAACTGCTGTTTAAATAAAATAAATAAATAAATAAATAAACAATATCCAGGCATCCCTCTTCCACCAAGGCCACCAGTTCAGGGAGCTTGTTGCCCAGACTACAGGTATTGGTACTCATTAATACTAATAATAATAATAAACTTTATTTGTCTACGCCTTTCTTAAAACCAAGGCGCATTACAATAAATTACAAATTAAAATGTACTAAAACCATATAAAACTTCATATAACTGAATTAACAACAGGGCAATTAATAGGCATCAGCATTATCTAAAAAATGCCTTGTTCCATAAAAAAGACTTTAGGCCCTTTTTAAAACCCTCCACTGTCACGCACTCTCGAATCCAACGTGATAGAGAATTCCAGAGGGTGGGTGCTGTGAACATAAAAGCTCGGGCACCAGAAGATTTTAAAATGACCCTCCGGATCTCTAGCAACCCCTCGTTGGTGGAGCGGAGTGGACGCGTCGGTCGGTAAGGCACCAGGAGCTCTTTCAGGTAATCTGGGCCCAACCCGTGTAGGGCTTTATAAGTCAGAAGACCGACTTTAAAGGTGATCCGCCACTGAATCGGTAGCCAGTGCAGATCTCGGAGCACCGGTGTAATATGAGAGGAACGGGGAGTCTCCCGTTAATAACCGAGCTGCCGAGTTCTGCACTAGCTGCAAGTGGCGGATATCAGCCCCAGACAGCCCAAAGTAAAGGGAATTGCAGTAGTCCAGATGCGAGGTCACAAAGGCGTGGATCAGTGTGGGTAGGTCGCCGGATGGAACAAGGTACTTGATCCTGGCGATGTTCCTAAGATGGTAAAAGGATGTCTTAATGACCGCCGACACTTGCGCACGCAATGTCAGCTGGTCATCCAGAATCACCCCCAGGTCTCTCAACCGTTCAGAGATCGAGAGCTCTGCATCTCCCAGGAATAAACCAGAGGTTTGACGTGCCCCAGACCCCTCAATCCGGTGGCCGGGATCCACAACCAACACCTCCGTCTTCCCGGAGTTCAACTTCAACCAGCTGGACCTCGTCCAATCCTGGATCTCCCTGAGACAGCTGTTAAACACTGAGAGAGCTCTATTCTGGTCAGGTACAAAAGATAGATACAGCTGGGTATCATTGGCATAACAATGAAACTGCAGCCCATATCTTCTTACAATGTCTCTGAGGGGAAGCATGTACACCGCAAATAACATGGGCGATAGCACAGAGCCCTGAGGCACCCCACAGGTCAGAGCAGTAGGATCGGAGGAAAAAATCCCCGATACCACCCTCTGAGTTCTACCTGTGAGGAAGGAGGTAAACCATCTGAGGACCAAACCCGAAAGCCCACAGATGTATCTCAGGCGCTCAAGCAACACCCCATGGTCTACGGTGTCAAATGCTGCTGACAGATCCAGAAGGACCAAGATGGACCATTTTTTATGGTCTCTCACCATCAGGAAATCATTGAGGACCTGAACCAGTGCAGTCTCTGTGCTTTTCACTTATGAAAACCTGATTGAAGTGGATCATAGATATTATTGATGGTAAGATGGTTGTCTAACTGGGCTGCCACCACTTTCTCGATTACCTTCCCAACATAGGGGAGGTTTGAGATAGGTCTGTAGTTTGCCAGGGAGTCGTGGTCCAAAGATGCCTTTTTCAACACTGGTGTCACCACCACCTCCTTCAGGGAACAGGGGTATTCACCAGTGTCCAAGGAACACCCGACTATCCTGGCAAGAACCGGGAAGATGACCTCCCCACAGCCCATAATCAGGCCTGTGGGATCCAGGTCTAAACCACAGCTAGTGGTGCACATACCCTGGACAATCCTCATAATATCCTCGATTTCTGGCCTTATGAAGGAACTCCAGGTAGACAGTGTGCTTCCAACCATAGGCTGGGCCACCGCAACTCCCATGGAGGGGGCAGTGCAAATCTCGGCCCTGATGTCGGCCACCTTATCGGCAAAGAATCAAGCAAGCTGCTCACACTGTAACTGTGAAAAGGCTCGATGAACCTGCAGACAGGCTGGGTTACACAGCCTGTCTACAGTTCGGAAGAGCTGGGCTGGTCGATTCTGAGCAGCAGCAATTTCTCCAGACAGGAACACTGGCTTCTTATGAGTAATTGCTGACTGGTAGAGTTTGTAACGCTCTAGGAATCTAAGATGGTCAGCATCCGAGCTGGGCTTCCGCCAACATCTCTCCAACCTGCGACCAAATCTCCGCAACTCCCTCAGATCCTGATCAAACCAGGGGGATCGGGGGCGAAGGGAGAGAGGCCACACACAGGTGGGAGCAATTAAATCCAAAGCAGAGGTGACAGCCTTATTACAGGCTTGCATCATTACTTCCGGATTTAATCTCAACGCAGGAAATTCTGATAGGTCAAGAACCGCAGTTAGACCAGTGGGCGTAACATCCCGTAAGGGCCGGTACTTGACCATCTCCACTGGGGTAGGTCTACACAAGGGGGTGCCAAAATTGAACCTCACAGTGTGGTGGTCGGACCAACCTACTGGTTCCACCCCCAACTCGGAGGCCTCCAACCCCAGCAAGAAGACCAGGTCAAGTGAGTGGCCATATTTATGAGTGGCAGAGGTAACTACCAGTGAAAGGCCCAATGAACACATCAATTGGAGGAAGTCCTGACCAAAAGGCGAGAGTTCATCGTTGATCCAGGCATTAAAATCACCCAGCACCATCAACCTGGGCGATTCGAGTACCAGGTCAACGACAAAGTCCACCACTTCCTTTAAGAATGTTTTCTCATCACTGGGTGGATGATAGATGAGAACCATTCTATAGCCTCCACCTGCCACCACGACACTCTCAAAGGATCTGGTCTCCTCCACTGGAACACTAGTGAGGTCCAATTCGGTCTTGAAACAGACCGCAACCCCCCCACCCCTGTGATCCAATCTCGGGCGGTGAATCACCGAATACCTGGCCGGAATTGCTGCCTCAAAAACTGGGCCCACATTACTATCCAGTCAGGCTTCAGTGATGCAAGTCAGGTCCACCGTACCTACCAAGTCCGCAATAATGGCAGTCTTGTTCATAACGGACCTGGCATTGCACAACACCACCCGAGTTGGATAGGACTCCTGGGAAGCCCCAACCACCTGCCCACCATTTACTGAAGAGGTGGTGCCCTTGAGTATGGGGACCAACCAGGAAGGACCCCGATTGTCACTCCATTTCGCCCCAGGGCGTCTTCTGGACTTGATCACCCAGACGCGAACACCCCCCTCCCTCATCCCTCGCTGTTCACCCCCCACCCTCTGGAATTCTACCACGCAATTCCCAAAGCCCTACAGCGTTGGTAAACAGGGAAAGACAAAGGTGGGGCAA
This sequence comes from Neoceratodus forsteri, assembly GCA_016271365.2. Classification (NCBI taxonomy): domain Eukaryota; kingdom Metazoa; phylum Chordata; order Ceratodontiformes; family Ceratodontidae; genus Neoceratodus; species Neoceratodus forsteri. The sequence continues at coordinate 62,022,346 of JADMNL010000036.1, read as the reverse complement.
AGAAAGGGTGGAGGGCATGAAGGGCAGCGGATGAATAGTGCATGACGGGGGGGTACAACGACAATAACTATCATCATCCATAAACAGCAGGCCAAAAACAGAGATCTCAAAACTCCCGAGAAATCCCAATGAAATAAAATAAGATACTAAACTTAAAACACATAAACTTAAACTAAATAAACTAAACTATCAAATTATCCAAATAAACATACAATAGAATAATAAATACTAAACAACAATCAGTTCAATTAAATATATAAAAATTAGTCTTTTGAAACAGTGGAGCTCCCACCATCCACATAGAAATGTCCGAATATAGAGGTACGAACTCTCCTCCATCGCCTAAAAATAAAAATAAAAATTAAAAAATGCAGAAAAAGAACCCCACCCCCAATTCAAACCCCCCAGCGCTCTCACCACCCAGGGAGGGACAGTGCAGGCAGAAAAGTTTCCCAAATAATGGAATAAAGTCAGCAAGTCCCGGGAAGATTAATCAAAGAGGAGTACAATAAAATCCATAATCCCACATGGGCTCTCACCACCATGATGAAATCAAGGGTCCAACTGTCTTCTACTGTAGGAGCCTCATCGCAATACCTCCTCCTCTGGAATGATTTCAAGGCCACAGAGCAAATCCAAGGCTTTCCAAGTTCAGGACCATAAAGAGAGGGATCGAAAAAGGCCACAGACAGATTCAGGTACTCACCCCATGAACACCACCCGCAAACGGACCTTACCGCTCCCAGGTCGGCTCTCCAGCCGGTCCGGAGCGGGTCAGAAGAGCCAGGAGGGCTACCGCCAAGTAGCAGCAGCCACCCGACCCACCACCTTCTAAGGGGCAGGTGTCCAACAAGAGAGCCCACAAATTCTGGCAGGAAGCCTATAAGGGGGCCAAAAACTAGCCACCCAAACTCTCTCTTTTCCTCTGGATAACAAAGGGGAAAACGGAACCCCAGAACACACGATAGACCCTTCTCGCAGCTCCAAAGTCTCAGGGACACAACGATCTCCTCCACTCTCCGGTCGCCAGACAAAGTCAGTCCAAATCCATGTCACCAGTCCTCCACTTCACTCCACAGCCTGAAAAATCAAGCCCTCAGACCAGAGAACAGAAACTCCACCAATCTTCCCAGTAACGCCAAAATCTTTCCCACAACTGCACTGACGGAGAAGGGGGGGGACCAAAGAAAACTGCAACTAAACAAAAAAATCAAACCCCAAACTAAAAACTAACTGCAAAATTGTAAAATAAAACAAGATTGTAACAGATTTCCCGCAGCAGCGTAAATGCGCTCAGAAATCGTGGCACAGCGCCGCCGCCATCTTGCCTTGACTCGCTCAGCTAAGAGGTATCCTAAGTAGTCATAGCATAATGCTATGTGTCATTGTGTGCCAATGGGATGGAGAAAAACCCTCCATTACCCTCCATTTCTTGATGGCCTTACATCTTTTTGGCCCATCCCTGTCCTTATTGCGTTTGTCACTTTCACCATTTACCCCTGCGCTTCTCCCTCTTGACATCTTTATGTTGGTGCCTACCCCACTTAGTACCCTGATTTATTTGGGGGGGCTAGAATTTCCTTGCTCCTTTCCAGTGCCTCCCCCTTTGGCTAGTTTAAATGCTTGCCAATGAAGTATTTAAACCTATCACATAGGATTCTGGTTCCCCTTCTGGACAGATGCAGACCATCATGCCAGTATAGGCCTACATCCATCCAGGTGGACCCCAGTCCCCAATGAAGCCAAATCCCTGAGCTCTGCAGCAGGTTTTCAACCACTGATTGACTCCCATGGTGTGGAGCACCCTAGCCTCATCTGTGCCATAGACAGGCAGCACATCCGAGAAGGTTACTGTGTGTGCTATTTGTCTAAGACCCCTCCCCATCTCCACAAATGCTTCTTGCACTGCTCTGATCCCTTTCTTAGCCAGGTCATTTGTTTCTAGGTGGACAATGACATCCAGCTCCCTTCCCTGTGCAGCTGCTCCTGTGATCCTGAGAATTCACTCCCTGTCCATCCAAGCCATGGCGCCAGGCAGGCACCTTACCTCCCTCTCCCCTTCCTCCCCCAGTTCTACCTTCCTAACAATGGAGTCCCCCACCAGGAGCTGTTTCCTTCCCCTATGAGGTCCCATGCCACCCTCCTGTGGTTCTCCTTTGTGGAGGTCCCCAGCATCCTCCTTGGTCTCCACTATGGGTGCCTCCATAGAGGAACCACACTGTTCCAGAATGGCACAGAAATTGTGGAGAGGTACAACTGGAGGGATGCACCTCTGTTCCACCACCCTCACCCTCTCTGAGCCCACTGTGGTCCAACTGCTCCTCTTTCTTGGCAACCTCTGAGGCAACGGCAGTGACTCTGGTGGTCCCTGGGAGGGAGAGGAGGTCCCACAAATCCTGGCCAACTCAGCCTGGAGATGAGCAACCTCCTCCCTCAGCCCAGAGAGGTGCTTGCAGATGGGACAACACTGCATCTTCCAGATCGTCTTCTGGAAGACTACTGCTCCACAGCCACTGCACTGCACCACTCCCATTATGTCTTTTTTCTGGCCCCCTAACTGTTGTTTGTAATACCTACTCTTTCTTCTGTTTGTTTATTTTCTTTATTTTCTTCCCCTACTTACTTACTGCCTCTGTGCCCTTTTAGCTCCTGATCTTCCTGTTCTAAGACAAGAAGTTCCTCTATTTCCCAGTAGTCTCCTTACTTGGTCAGAGTCAGGCCTCCAGCAGCTGGGGGGGGTGGAGAGCTACTCTTGCCCTTCTAGGATGGTGAGTCTTTGGTGGCTCTGTAATCACTCACTTCCTGCTCCCAAACAGGAAGTTCCTGTTGTCAGTTAAATCCTGTGCCTATAAAAGTAGAACTGGTTTAGGGTGGGGGGGGAAGGAGGGCAATATAGTCCCAGTAGAGAAGTTTTAGTTATATCAGTAGCTCCTTCCTCCTGGTGTTCTGTCTGTTCTCTGGCAGAACCTATCTAGAGCAGTGCTTAAATCTGGTTTTAACCTGGCTCCTTCTAGCTAAGCCACTCCCCCTACTTTGCAAATCTTTCTACACTTAGTTAATTTCACAGATAACAATTCCCTTCTGACACCTGTGACAAGCACCTAGAGAAGTACACAGATAACAGATAATTTACTTCAACTACCTCTGACAAACACACTAACTCTTTTTTTTATCCTAAATTGAAGGTCCCAGTACAAGATTTCTAGTTCTTAGTCCCAGTAGAGAAGTTTTAGTTATACCAGTAGCTCCTTCCTCCTGGTGTTCTTTCTGTTCTCAGACTCCTTCATGAGCTGTTTTTGCAATTCGTTAACCTTTTTGTGAATGGTTAATAATTGTCTCAACTAGGCAGTGATCCATTGTAAGGCAAAACATGGTATCAAAGTAATTCCTATTAATACTCCTTGTAATTGGGGGCATGGCCTGACCAGGCAGAAGATGGCAGCATAGTTCAGAATCTCTGCAGGAATGACTGCAATCTAACCTCATCCAGCCTTCACCAGACCTTTCTTTAGTACTAACTCCTGTGACCATCCTGTAATCTTACTGCCTGACACAGTTTGTAAGTCATTTTTTGATCCATCATCTACTTATATTCAATTATTCTACACTGTACTGCAGCATACTAGGCCTCATCCTTCAGTATTATGGCAGATATCCAAGTACAGCAAAGCTCGCTTGCTAGAGTGGAAGTAATGTTTTCTAAACTGATGGCTGAGAATAATGATCTAAAAACCTCCACCCAATAGAATACGGACCACTCTTGAAACTTTTAGCCAGAAAATTGCATTTAATGAGAAAGCAATGGCCTGTAACACCACTACTATTCAAGACCTCCAGCCTACTGTCCGCAATCAAGATCTAACTATTAAATCCCTACAAGCCAAAATTGACGATATTGAAAATCGTAATCGTCGCAACAATTTACAATTTTTTGGCTTCCCTGAAGGTGTAGAATTAGGTGACACTACTGCGCTTTTATTACATGTGCTGCCTGCAATGCTTAAACTGTATCCTGACCTAACATTAATCATTGAGCAGTCTCACCGCACTCTGGGTCCCTGGCCAACATCAGACCAGTGACCAAGGCCTATCATTGCTCGCTTCTTGAACTATTCCCACACAGAATTAATAATGAAATGAGCCAGAGAAATGGGGAAACTTCAGTGGCAAGAGTTTAATATTTCCATCTACAGAGACTTTTCAAAAGATTTAACTATCAGAAGGAAGGCCTACAATCCACATAAACAAATCCTCCACCAAAGAAACATTAAATTTGCTCTACGTTACCCAGCAACACTATGTCTCTTCCTTCAAGGATTTTGAAACCCCTGATGCTTTAGCCAACTATCTGGAGGTCTCTCTTTGCAATCTTACCTTGGGAGGTTCAGCAGCAATTGACAACCCGAATGGAGGGTGGAGGACGAGGTACAGGAACATGGGGAAAGTGTTGCAGAACTCGCAGCCCCAAGCAGCAATGCCGCAACTGATTTGACCCCAAGGCAATCAACACGGCTGCAAGAGAAGCTTCTGTCAGGGCATTATTCTTCAAGACTTTCGTGCTGTTCTAGCGAGGTTTCACCCCAAACATCCCAAGATGCAGCCTGTCACCTTCAAATCAACCCCTCTATTCCCTTGAGCAATAAGTTTGCTCTCTTGGAGGATGACATGCGCTCTCTGGGAGGATCTTTCCCAGCAAATTTCAGATGAACATCCCTCTAATTTGGGCCCTGTGCCTCAGGGATGTATTTCTACCGATACTTCATGGGCAGAAGTTGTTGCAAGTCCCCCCCTCAAATCTTTAGAGCCACCCAAAAAGAAACATAGGGCAAAGCCCAAAAGTAAGAACATCAATAGTCATAATCCTGCTAATAAATCTAAGGTGTCATGAGCTTATATGGTCAGTAATATGGTCGCAATTGTTATATCTTGGTAGGTTTTGCTTCCAGAATACTTAAAGGGAGTGCCAGTACACTTTTGAAAGCCTAGCTGCTCGCTCTACAGTCTATGCTACCTGGTTGCTTTCGCTCCCAGCGAGTGCAGAAAGCAAAGGCTGTGCATTACAGCGTGATCAATTTATTTTTTGTTGCAGTGTTTAAATGAGCAGCTTAAAGGCCTTTAAGGGAACTTTGGTATATCAGTAATGCTTTTCTAACCCATTATTTTAGGGTTAGATCTTATGCATTACCTCACTAAACAGGCTCTCTGTATCTAGCCTTTTACTCTCCAATTTAGCAGTGCATCAGGTTTATAGTCTTTTGGCTGTTCAGTTGCATATCTTCAATCGGTATGCATCCTGATTATTGCCTTTTCTTTTTTCATATGTGAATTATTATATATTACAAGACAACTTACCCCTTCCCTCTCCTGATGACAGGTTCTTAAGTATTATTGGCAACTACATTTAATCTATCTCCTTCCCTACGCTCCATTATTCTTACTACCTCCTGTTTACAATATGGAACTATCATTAGCACTCAAAGAGGTGGGCTATGTTTGGTGTACTGTTGCAAAGGATTATCAATCTACATCTTCCTTATGCTTCTTATTTTACTTGAAGCCTACAGATATTATAGAAATCCACTGCTGTGTGGTTCCTCCTGATTTGGGGCTCACTGGTCCTAGTCTTCTAGATCTAGTCACACCATATAACACCTATTTAGGTGATTTTTGAGTAATCGGAGCTGATCTTTACTATGACTATCTCTTCTGTCTACAGTTATCAATGAAGCCTGTATCTCTCCACATAATCCCGATTTGCATTTGGCTCAGGGCATAAGGGCTTAAATTGACCTCCCCTTTCTTCTTTCCCCCTCAATATTGTATTTATTATGTACTTACTCTGTTGCACTGCAAAATATACTCAGAGTCGTTCTATTGTGGTAATGATCTACTTTTCCTTTTATATTTGTTCATTTGTATTCCACCTGGCTCCCTGAATTACTTGCTCTATGTCTAGGCTGTACTGGCATCTCATATATGGTTCTTTAATTTACTGTTATTTCAAGTTGGTATATCTTGTACTGTTACTACTAATGTTCATAAATAAGTTCTGGTGTTTAGCTTTATCCTTATACCTTGTCCTGTTAGCTTAGAATTAAGCTGAGGTTATTACAGTCCCCTGCCTTTCTTGGTATTATTCCCTTTCAGTTTAGCTTATCAGGAATATTTACTTTATTATATTACTGGGATCAGACTTAGGTTTGGACCGATATTTATAACCGGTCCTTCCTAGTCTCCTCCCTACATCAATGCCCCAGAGTGTGGTGAGATAGTCTCTTAGCCAGTTGGCTGACTCATATCTCCTCACAGCCATAAAATGTTTTCTTTGTTAATTAGCTTACTAGTATTGTTGTTGCTGTTAATGACTTTTCTCCTTCCCTATCTCTATTCTAACTTTAATAAGATATCTGTGCTACTCATGTATAATACATCTCACTTTTATTGGCTTGAATGTTCCTGCCACTCTCTGTATATATATGTAAGCTCTCTATATTGTATTCTAATCATCATCTTCCTCATTTATTTGTCCCTTCACACTCCAGCGATTATTCCCTTTCTTTAACACTAACACTATGAGTGACATATTTTTATATACATGGAATGTGAAGGGACTTAATTCTCCTTGTAAGAGGAAGCAAATTCTTTCACATCTCAAAAAACATAAAACACAAATTGCTTTCATTCAAGAAACAAAATTATTAGCAGAAGATGTTCATAGACTTAAAAAAGATTGGGTCAGTCAGATCTACGAATCATCCTATACCTCAAGAAAAAGAGGACTTGCTCTTCTTATTCATAAGAGTCTCAAATGGTCCCTTGTAAACTCCGTTTCTGATACTGATGGCAGATGGGTGACGGTCAAACTGAATACCAACTCTGGTCCTCTTCTGCTTGTTAATATCTATGCACCCAAATCTTGTTTCCCTGGAGTTTTTTCATAATTTAGCTCAACAGACTCTATCCTTTAACACTGATAATACACCAGTTGTTCTTGGAGGGGATCTTAACTTAGCTTTAGAAGCCAGCATTGACAGAAGTATCGGAAACGGAGTTTACAAGGGACCATTTGAGACTCTTATGAATAAGAAGAGCAAGTTCTACACAAGCTGCTCGTTATATGAATATTATCTCAAAGTACATTATAACTGAGTATTTTTATTTTTTCTTTTAGTTGTTTTGATTGTTTATTGTGCATTCTTTTACTACCTCTGTATGTATGTTGACCCTCATCCTTTGACATGGAACCTTTGTAAACGAGCAGTTTCTGCTCAAAGGTATTTGTAATCCGAGAATTTAATAAATAAATAAATAAAAAAGTAGTCCCACCACAGAGGCCCACCCTAGAAGTATTAAAGCCCTCTCATTACTGATGCAAGGTGTTGGATTAGCTGATGTATGGCGCCTCCTTCACCCCTGTGATCGAGAATTTACTTTTTACTCCTCTCTACATAAGACATACAGTAGAATTGACTACTGGTTAGCCTCTCCTGTTATAATGGAAAAAAATATTGATTCATTCATCTCTCCCATCATAATCTCGGACCATTCTCCTGTCAAATTGCAACTTTTGTGGGGCCCATTACCACCTAAATCTTTTTACTGGCAGCTGGACCCGCTCCTTCTCAAGGATCCCTATTTCTTACCCATGATCAAAGCACAAATTCAGGACTTCCTCTTTCACAATACCCCAACCAAATCTTCTATGTCCTCTGTATGGGAAGCTCTTAAAGCTACGATTCGAGGGAAAATTATCAGTTATGTTGCATATAGGAAAAGAGTAAGGGAACAACAGCTGGCTGACTTGGAAAAATCTCTTAAGGCTAAAGAGAATTTATACTATTTTTCTAATAAGCACCGTCCTGATTCTCAACTTCATCTTGAAATTCTTCAACTTAAGAGTTAAAATTAACAAATTAATTTCTGGTAAAACTGAACTGGCCTTGTTTAAACTTAAATATAAGTTTTGGGAACACGGCGATAAAAATAGGAAACTCTTCTCTTACCAGCTCAAAGCACAACAAATGAAACAACACATCCTAAGCCTAAAAGATGAACAGGGTACGATTCACCCGACAACCCCTCTATAAACCATATCATGAAAACCTTTTATCAAAAAAACTATAACACAAATCCTCCATCTACTTTACAAATTCAACAGTTCCTTAAATCGTTACATCTTCCTCATCTTTCTACTCTTGAAACAAATTCTTTAGGTGAACCCTTCTCACTTCAGGAAATCCAGAAAGCTTTGTCTTCCTTGAAATCTGGCAAATCCCCTGGGGATGATGGATTCCCTGTCGATTTCTATAAAATGTTTTCCGACACTTTATGTCCCCTTCTTCTTAATGTTTATCAAGAAGCTTTCAATACTGGCAGGCTTCCTCCATCTTGCACTGAAGCAATCATAACCCTAATCCCTAAGAAAGAAAAAGACCCGACTCACCCCGCATGTTATAGGCCTATCTCTTTATTAAACATGGATGGGGAGATATTTGCTAAACTACTAACTTCTTGACTTGAATCCTTGATTCCCAAGCTAACTCATTCTTCTCAAGCTGGTTTTATTAAACATAGATCTGGTTCTGATCACCTACGTTCCTTATTTAATTTAATTCACAAAGCCAAATCCCTCAAGACACCAGCTGCAGCCATAGCTATTGATTTTTGAGAAGGCCTTTGATTCCTTAAACTGGGACTACCTTCATCAAGTTTGATCTTATTTCGGTCTTTCTCATACCTTTTGCTCCTGGATCAAGCTATTATATAACTCTGCTGTTGCTAAAGTACTTACTAATTCCACCCTTTCCTCTTACTTTCATCTAGCAAGGGGAACTAGACATGGCTGTCCCCTGTCACCTTCCCTGTTTATTTTAGCCATGGAACCTCTGACTGCTTGTTTATGTCAATCTTCTGGCATTATGGGCATTCCTGTGAGCAATTCAAGATATGTTTCGCTCTCCTACGTGGATGACCTCTTAACCTTACTCGAAAACCTGAATGAGGCTGGGCCCCTGATGGTTGATTTGCTTAATAATTTTACTGAAATTTCTAGCCTTGCTTTGAATTATGGTAAATCACAAACCATGCCCCTTAACGACCACTGTAAAGTCTTTTTGAACATACCTCTTGGATTCTGCTAGTCACCACCGGGTATAACATATCTAGGAATCAAAATTACTAGTAACTTAGGGAAGATATAGGACATTAACTTTAACCCCTTATTTGATAACATCAAAACAATTCTGGACAGATGGAAGCTTCTTAACCTTTCTTTCATGGGGAAAATTGCAGCCATTAAGCTGTCCATTTCTCCCAAGATTCATTACCTCTTTGCCAATATTCCTTTAGTCTTACCATCCTCCTTTTTTGCTAAAATTGATAAATTAATAGGTAACTTTATCTGGGATGGGAAAACACTGAGATTTAACCACAACAAACTTTGATCACTTCAGAAAAAAGGGGAATTCGGACTCCACTGGTTCAAAGGCTATGTCTGGGCTTTCCGAATGGCCCAAACCATTAAATGGTTTCAGAAACCCTCCCCTCACTCACCACTATGGGTTGCAATGGAATCCGCATAGTGCCCGGGAGGAGTTCCCACTTCCTTCATTTTTAATCCCATTTCCTCTAACCTAAAATCTCACCCGACTATATGATCCTCTGTTCTTTATTGGAAACTAACCCACAAATTCCTGAAATCCAATCCAACACCCTGGTTTTATGCCACCTTATGGGGCAAGCCACTGCTTACTCTAGAAGATCACTCAATTTTATGTCATACATGGAGGAACAAAGGCATTATCTTTCTCAGAGATATCTTGGACCAGAATTCACTCACTCTTAGATCATTCTCAGACTTGCAGGTCACATGAAAACTTCCTAAACAGGACTTCTGGAAGTTTTTACAAATTTGGGTAGCTTATAACTCTCTCTCTAGTTTAGTGTATAGGCATACTCTTCTAAACCCATACATCTCACACTGGACTAATTTATCAGTAAAATTAAATACCTCCATTTACCAAGACATTATTGATAATCTATCTGATCAGTCTATACAGACCAAAAAATAAATGGAGTACTCTTCTTAACTACAATATTTCAGATGCACAATGGAGTAATTGCTGGCGTATTGCACATAATACCTTTAAAGATACCCGTAGTTCTTTAATACAAACTAAAATCCTACATCTTTGGTATAGAACCCCCCTGTGCTTCAACGAATGAGCCTATTAAATAATAATAATTGCTGGCAGTGCAATTTGGCCAACAGGGATCTACTTCATATCTTGTGGTCTTGCGCTCCCATTAATAAGCTCTGGCATAAAGTCTGTTTACTTGCTTCCAGAGTAACAGGAAAAAAAATACCTTTTGACCCCAAGCTATTCCTTCTAGGCATCCTTATCCCCAGTAGCTCTCTCCTCTCACATGCACATTTTAGATGGCTAAACATACTTTCTGTTCTGGTCAAACGTCTAATTCTTATGAAATGGAAATCAACTCTGGTGTCTTCTCTTTCAGATGTTCTTCAAAGCCTCTCTCAGTATACCTCTCTAGACTGACTATCTCATGTTACTCATAACCAACTCACTGTATATGACAGATGTTGGCAGAATTACTTCAAGAACATGAACCTAGTTCTTCCAGACCCTAATTCTTAGGGATATTTAGCCCTCCTCCTTATTTTGCTCTAGAATAGGTTTTTTCAAAACTTTTGTGCACAGATTTCTCCTCTTTTTTCCCTTCTTCCCTGTTTTCTCCCTCTCTCCTTCCCTTCTTCCTTGCCTTTTCTCTCTTCTTTCTTTCCTTGCACACTTTTCTCTTATCTTCACCTCTCCATTACTGAACATTGTTCATATTACCACATTTATCACTTTTTGCAATTTACTGAATGCCTTGCCATAGCCTGCTGAAAGGACTGCCAGACTAGCATATATTTCATACACGGTTGCTATTTCTGATCCTATAATACCCTATTGATTGTAACCCTTCTGCTCTCCACTTACATCCTGTCTAGGTTTATGTTTTATTATCAATACATGTATATAAGGCTTCTCCAATATGTTTGCCCTAAATACTGTGTGTTTTGGTAAGTAATATTTTATACCTTGCATGGAGGATAGTCTTCTATTGTATAAGATGTGTGCTTTCTTATATACTCAAATTGAAAAAAAAGATAAAGTGAAAAAAATAGTCCTTCTAATTGTTATGAACCACTGTCCATACAAGTAAAGTTTATCCACCCAAATCTGCCCTATTTGTGTTTGGTTACCGACTCCTTAAAATATTATTAAACAACTTGGAACTCCTTACACCAGTGTTGGCCTGGTGTAATAAGCTTCTGCTGATGGGAGACTTCAATTCTGATTTCCAATTTCTGGCAAAGCCAGATTTTTAAGAGATGCTGCTCTGAAACTAGGCTTGAAGTAGCTATTCCACAGTTCAACCAGAACCAGTTTGAAACAAATCGAATCATCCACCTTATTAGACATGATCTTCACAAGTAATAGAGATATCTACTTACATTTTAGTGTACTTCCTAGACATGTTCAGTGATCACAGTGAAATATTTTGTGTTGGGGCAATCTTAAGGTTGGAGGTAAGCCTTGTGTGAATAAATTCAGATTTTTCCAAAAGTCTGATTTTTTTTTCTTCATTTTGTGGACTTGGAGCTGGTGATGTGGGGCAGAGATGAGTTCATGCCTGATTAGGATGAGGACTGTAACTGTTTTCCTAAAGCATTCCTAATTATTTGTAATACACATATTTCTTTCGGGTACCAAAGAATCAGGTTCTGCTCTGTCCAATGGTTCCCCACAAAGGTTTCATATCTCAGGAAAGTCAAGGATTCATCCTGGTATCAAGCTCACATCTGTAATAGTCCTAGTTACTGGCAAACATATGGGTATAAAAGAAATGCTTATGTAGGGGCTATTGAGAGCAGCCAGGAAGAATTCCTTTAAATGTTCCTTGGAGGAGTCCTCCAGAAATCCTGGGAAATGTTGACACATAGTGAATAACTTAAAGAGAGCCTGCTCTTATGGGATATCTGATAGGGTTCCTAAGAGAGAGATCAGTACCCCTCCAGTCCTTGAAATGAGGTTGACATACTTAATCAGTGTTTTATCATCCTTGGTGTTTTTGTGATTATTTCTCCACTGCAAACCAGTCTCACTCTCCAGGAGGCATTTATAATTTAGCTTCCTCCCTTCCTTAGAACCATAAGACACCCCCTTTAAAGTTTGACTCAATAGATACAGTTGAATTGCTTGAACTGTTACTTGGACTGAATGCTAAAGAAGGTGGAAGATTATGGTATCCCCTCAAGTTCATGCTGAAAACACAGCAGTGAGAAATGAGCATCAGAACAATCACACAACACAGGAGTGTGAGGCACATAAAACAAAATGGCACTGTGCACCCTGACACTAATATCGTGTTCCCTTCAAAATGTCACGGGGGTGGTGATCCACAGTGGCCATGGTATGATAATAGTAAATGCTCTTACCATAACGTAAGTGCGGGGGCACTGACTGGTGGGGTTTGTTTCATGCTGTGTCTGCCTCATTGCATTTTTACATAACACAATTTACCATTTAGCCATTATCCGCTGCGTGGTTCTCGACTGTGTTGTGTTGCCTTTTGCAATCTTATGGGTAAGCAGAAGATTACATGGTTTAGATCCACAATATTAAAATATTCTGTCTTTCAAATCTTAAAGCCTTTAATGTATTTGTTTAACATGTCTTGGAATCAAGTAAAGTTCTCTTTGCAGTGAAGGAGGGAAAAACATTCCTGTCTTAATGGGAGGGCAGTCTGATGATGACCCTGCTAATATTAGACTTATTTCAATTCTTTCCATTCCAGCACAAATAACAGAATGTTTTCTTTAATGGCAGCTGGCCCCTTTCTTCAATTATTATTCAGTATTAGACCCCTTTTAATTCAGATTTTAACTGTGCCCATTTAACCACCTCCACTGTGTTGAAGATTATGGAAGACAGCAACTTAGTGGCTAATGTAGACAAAGAAACTGGAGTCATTTTTTTTTGCTGATTCCCCAAGCCCTTTATTGTGGCATTATGGGTTACTGCCGGACAGACTGACCACTTTAAATTTTTCTTCTGGGGCTCTTTTGTAGCTGAGAGATTATTTAAAGAACAGGACTCAGAAAGGTTCTCTGTGGTACGTTAAGGGTTTTGAGGGTGTACCCATCAGGGGTAGGTACTCAAACCAATACTTTTTATGTTGGTGTGCTTGTGCAGCCAACATCTTTGGACAGTGCAATTTTGGAGGTGCGGTCGATGTTGGACGAATGCAGGGCATGCACCAGTAGGTGCATCCCACATTCCCCAATCAGCCTGCATGCCGGTGCCACACCATGCATGCATAATGTGGTGAGCACATCTAAGAAAAGGTCCACGGCAATCCGAGCAAAGCTCATCAGATGCAGCAGTCCTTTTCTTGCTGTGCTCGCTGCCATTATGTACATGGTGGTACACTGGCTGCCGAACTGCTGACTTTGGGGGTGCCCAATTCCCCTGTCAGCTGCCTCTGCCCCCTGTGAATGTGCCAACGGGGGAGTCCGTTCCCCATCGGCATAAAGTATCCCCCCCATTTGTGATATGCCAAGGGGGGGTGCCCAGTCCCCTTCGGCAGAAATAACCCCTCCGTGTTGTTTGCCGACGAGGGTGGCCAATCCCCCATCAGCTACAGACACCCCCCCAAACAGTTAGGTGGCACGCTGGGATCCCACCTCAGTGTGCCAAATCCCCTGCAAAAATAAAACTGTCTCACAATTTTTTTTTCCTTTTTGAACCTGTAAAAGGAAAATGGTCCCTCGTAGTCTCTGTGCCCCCCTCCCCCCACCTGCACCCACCCACTGTGCACCCTGCCTCCCACACCCTCACCCCATACTTACCTCCAAAGTCTGGATGATCTTCGTGGACTGGAAACACGTTTACACACTTCCAAAGCCGGATCGCAAACTGAGGAAATGCCGGTAAGCTGTATAATGGAATAAATAGGGGTTTTCCAACTTTGCTGCATGTCTCAGGCATTTTTGCAAATTTTGGCCCCAAATTTTCAACATGTGGTTTTTGAGACCCCTTCTCATGAATTATTGCACTGTCATGGCGTTATTCAGTCCCAAAGGGAGATTTCACAGTCTCTGCACGGAATCACCTTTCAGGACTGCATAACAAAATGACAGTGCCACTGTTCATGGGGGGGGGGGTCTCAAAAACCCTATGTTGGAAATTTGGTGGGAAAATTCCAAAACATGACTGCTTTACAAGTGTGCATAGCAACTACGTAATGCACACTCATAAGTTAGTGAATTCACAATATTTTCATGCCAGATTCTCAACATTGGCATTTGACCACACCTTCTTGTGAACCATACAGCTGTCATTTTCACATCCTGGCTGCAATGTGTTTTCGCACTTCTGGCGCAGAATAGTGCATTTGTGGTGTGAAGTCAGTGTTCAGGAAACATTATGAAAATGACAGTGACACTGTTCATAAGCAGAGGTCCTAAAATGCCTGTGTTGAAAATTTGGTGACAATACTCCATAAAATGACTGTTTTACGAGCATGCGTAGCAACTGCATAATGCATACTCGTAAGTAGCACATTCATAATATTTCCATGCCAGATTCTCACCATTGCCATTTTACTACACCTTCTTGTGAACTGTACAGCTGCCATTTTTCACACCCTGTCCGAAATGTGTTTTCGCACTTACAGCGCAGAATAGCACATTCGCTGTGCAAAATCAGTGTTTGGGACACATTATGAAAATGTCAGTGGCATTGTTCATGAGCAGAGGTCCTAAAATGCCTGTGTTGAACATTTGGTGGCAATACTCCATAAAATGACTGTGTTACGAGTGTGCATTGAGCAGTTTGCATGCACACACGTACGTTCATAAACTTCTAATATTTTCATTCCAGATTTTCAACAGTGCCATTGTTCTGCACCTCCTAATGAACAGTACAGCTGTCATTTTTCACATCCTGACCAAAATCTGTTTCCGCAGTTCCAGCGCAGAATAGCGTGGTCGCTGTGGAAAGCCCGTGTTTGAGACACATGATGAAAATGACAGTGACACTGTTCATTAGCAGATGCACTAAAATGCCTATGTTGAAAATTTTGGAACGAAAGTCAATAAAATGAGTGTTTCATGAGCGCGCGTTGCACAGTTTGCACGCATGCTCATGACGTTGTGAATTTGTAGTTGTTTCACTCCAGCTGTTCATCACTAGCATTTTTTCATACCTCCTTATGAACACTACAGCTGTCTGAAATGTGTTTTCGCACATCTGGCGCAGAATTGCATGGCCGCTGTGCAAAATCAGTTTTCCGGACAGTTTTCCAAAAATGATGGTGACACTATTCATGAGCAGAGGTCCTAAAATGCCTATGTTGAAAATTTGGTGCCGAACCTCAATACAATGACTGTGTTGCAAGTGTGCATTGCACAGTTTCCACGCACCCTTGTAACTTCGTCAATCTGCAATATTTTTATGCCACATTTTCATCACTGGCATTTGTGCACATCTCCTTATCAACAGTCCAGCTGCCATTTTTCACAACCTGCCCAAAATGTGTTTCCGCAGCTGTGATGCACAATGGCGTGCTCGCTGTGCAAAATCACCTTTTGAGACACATTCACAAAATCACAGCACTATGTGTCTCTAGCTCCACCACTCCCACTGTCAATGCCAGCGCGACAACATTCGGCATTGGCAAATGCTTGTTTTATGTTATATCAATGGTATTGGTTCAAGCGTACAAAGGGA
Organism: Neoceratodus forsteri; assembly: GCA_016271365.2. Classification (NCBI taxonomy): domain Eukaryota; kingdom Metazoa; phylum Chordata; order Ceratodontiformes; family Ceratodontidae; genus Neoceratodus; species Neoceratodus forsteri. The sequence continues at coordinate 62,006,546 of JADMNL010000036.1, read as the reverse complement.
CTGGATCAATAAGTGGTAAAAGAAATTAAATGTGGAAAATTGCAAGGTAATTAATGTAAGTCCTCCAAAATATCAGGTCAGAGGTACAAACAAATAATTTAAATAGAAAACACACAGCTACAACAAACTACAAAGAGAATAATCATTGACGGAAAGCCGAAGCTCTACAGTGGCAGTGGGTAAGGCAAATTGAATGCTGGGATACAATAAAGGGGAATAACATGCCATGAGAGTAATGTGATTCCGCCTTTTTATAGGATACTGGTAAAACCACACACCTGTGGATGCTGTGTGTACTTCTGGTCACCCAAGTATAAAAAGGACATTGCCGCACATGAGAGGGTAGAGCAGATAGCAACTAAAATGTTTAAGGGAATGGAGTGATGAACCTATGAGGAATGATTTCACAGGCTTGGTGTGTTTTCCCTGGAAAAAATGCTTTGAGGAATTGTACAGTTTTAAGGAAGAAAGCCCACTGGTCCATTGAGCTGTTTCCCCTATCAGTTTAATAAGACTACGCTGTCATCCAATTTTCTTCTTACTTCTTATCAAGTCCAAGTTTGAGGATAGCTACAGTGCTGTGTGATACCAGCTGCTGTGGATATCTGTTCATGGGTATCTGCTCTATATATTCACCACTCTTTCCATGGAAGTAGTAATTTCTGACATGTCCTTTGACTTTTCTATTTTACTGGCTTTGGATGCTCCTTAGATATTCTGAAGAGATGGGTTAACTCCATGGTGTTATCCCTTTCAGGTACTACATTTAAATGGCATGAGTGCATCTTACCAGCTACATCCAGAAGTGATGTTAGGCACAAGCAAACCAAGTGGCCACTTGGGCACCAGCACAGAATGGGTGCACCAAAGTAAAATGTATAAGCAGAGATCAGCTTGAAATGCAACAAGTGTTAACATCAGAAACTAAATTATTCAAAATTATTTGTGTAATGCTCATAGTTATAGAATTTATAACACTTTCAGAATTTGGTGTGGGACAGATTGGGGGGGTTGGTAGTAGTCAAGGTGGCACTGCAAGTATTTCTGCTTGGTGCACCAACACCATTAGGTCTAAAACCAGTCCTGACTAAATCACAGACTTCTAAAATGGTCCTCACCACTAGAAATCAATAATATCCACTGAGTCTACTAATGGCCAGTAGGCCAGTAAACATGTGACTATAATGTGAACAGGTATCTAAAACACAATTTCTATGAAAAACACAGGTTTTCAGAATAAAGACAGTCCTGTTTAAAAAAAAAATCAACACATTTGGGCCATTTGCTCCACATCTGACAGACCAATGCTATACAGCTACACATTTCAGTGCAGACAGGTTGAGACGAATGAATTCAGGTTTTGACTAGATTACCACACTGACTATAAATCTCATTTTCAAGTGCAACCTAAGGAAGAGATGCAAGGATTACTGTGATTTCAGGTTAAGAAATGAAAAGAGTGGATAAGAGGAACCTGTTTTCAGCTTGATCTGAACAGTAGAACTAGAGTTAGTGGTACTGTGAGAAAGCAATTTTCCCCCAGAGAGTATTAAACCTATGGAATAAGCTCCGAAATGAAGCAATGCAAGTGATGAGTGTTGAACCTTTCAGGCTGGATCAGTTTCACATAGGTTGCTTACTGAGCAAAGCAATTCATTGTAGAGGGGAGGATTTTCTGTGGTTTCCAATTGTTTTACCTATGCTGGGTGCTGCAATTGCCTTGAAATGAGTGTGATGAACACTTGGTATTTTCTCATATAGCATTTCATTTGTCTCTATGTTTTAATTAATCAAAGCATAATCTCTTGCTTGTGAGATTATCCAGCATTGCTGTGAAACTGACTATAATGTCATGGGGCAGCAAGGCTTTAACTCCTAAATTAACTCAGCTGTAAATACACCAGGGGCAGAGCTCCTACTTTCTTAATCATAACCTGGAATTGTTCTCTAAAGAAGGATAAAGAGCCCCCGAGTTCTCTGGAGAAATTTGAAACAGTGCAATTCCACTTATATACAGATTATAGATTGAGGGAGTGCTCCTGATCAAATGGAACACTCCTTTTCCCTGCACGCGATACACTCTTACTCTGTAAAGAGTATCTCACATGCAATTGCACTGAAAATGGCCATTTTATAGGGCAAGGTTCATATATATTACAAGGATGTGGTAGTGCCCCTATAGTTAGGCTTGAGTAAGCTGTTTAATGCTAAACCCCAATGTTTGCACCTTAATAACTTTGGCGTTGTTTGATGAAATAGCAGAAAATGTGGCATGCACGATGAGGCTGTGAGTCTCAAGACAAGAAAAGTTTTGTGATGGTGTCTTGCTCGGTTTCCAAGATACAGAATGCCAAATAACAGGAAACAAGTTTACATTGTGTATTTTTTGCTCCCACCTACAGCCTAGATGATGTGGAATTTTTTCAGCAAATTTTCCGGGTAGAAGAACCCTGTACTAGAGGTGTCCCTATGGAAGGTTTCCTGAAAAATGATTATGAGATTTCAGTGTTATAAGGATTTTTGAATTAATTGAAGAATGTGAACAGTAAACAAAACTATTGGGAGTGCTTATTTTCATGATTTACTTGTCATGTGGGCAAAACAAATACCACTCATGTGAAAAAAAACACTGATCATGTTGAAAAAATACCAGTCATGATGGCTATGATTCTCTCGTGTTTTTAACTCACAAACATTGAAAATACATAAAAATGATAATTTTCAAAAAACAAACACCCAAACCTAGCTAAACAGGACCCAATTAACCTGATTTTGAAAATTTCCCTAGAAATAACTTTTCTGGACACCCCAAAATCCAGGGTGTCCAGCTTAGCGAAAGAAGCCAGTCACCTGCAGTTCTTCATATAAGAACAGTGGGAGTGAGACTTTCTTGAATACTGAAGCAGCATATGGAGTTGTTCTGCCGGCTTCAGTTCAAGCAGTGAGTGGGAGATCCTCTGCTATTTTTGTCTCTGTCTTTCTCTCTCTCTGTCTTTTTCTATCTATCTGTCTGTCTATCAACATACAGTATCTGTCTATTTATATATCTATATACTATCTATTAAGTTATTGCTTATTTGTCTATCTGTCTGTCTCTGTCTGTTATCTATCTCTATCTATCTATCTATCTATCTATCTATCTATCTATCTATCTTTCTAACTAGCTACCTATCCATTTATTTATTTATTAAGCAGACTGGGGTGCCCACCCTAGTACCCCTTCTTTCTCCCCCTCCCCTCTAGGTTGCCTGTCCATCCTGTCTGGATGCCCACCCTGGTATTGCTTCTCTTCATACACCTCTACAGGTCTCCCACCCCTGTTTCCCCTTATGTACATGGTGGCACCAGAGTGCCCACCCCCAATGACACCAAACACTAGCCTGACACTGGGGTGCTCAATTCCTAGTATTGGAATGTCACCTGAGATAAAGAAAACCATCCTACAATGTTTTCTTTAACCCACTAACTAAGAAAATGTTCTCTCAATGACCGGATCCCCCCCACACACACCCCTGCCATCCCACCTCCCACTCAGCACCCACCACCACATGCCCTTACTCACCTGAACATGTTCCAGGGTATAGATCCATTCTCCAATCAAAGACACATCTTGCTGATGGAATCAGCAAGCACAATATGAGAAAATCAGGTACTATGTGGGGTTTAATGTATTTCAATGGTGTTATAATTTTGGTAATTTTAAATATGTTGACCCCAAATTTACAGCATAGCCATTTTTTCTCACCACCTCATGAACATGACAGCTGTCAGTTTCCAAATCCTGGCCAAAATGTGTCTTCACACCTGTGGTGTGGAATGACATTTTGGCAGGTATTTAAATATTTTCACCTACTGAGTTCATGAGGTGGGGTGATAAGAAGGCTATGCTGAAAGTTTGGACTGCAGATATGGTAACATGACCGAGTTATGTCCGAACATTGCAATATTTCAATGTTCACTCATAACTTTGCTAATTTTCGGTATTGTGACTCCAAAGTTTCAACATAGCCATTTTTTTCACACCACCTCACAAATGTGACAGGTGTCACTTTTAAATCCTGGACAAGATGTGTTTTCATATTTCTGGTGTGAAATGATGCTTTGACCAATATACTATAAATGCCACATGTCATGTCTATAAGATAATGATAAAACAACAATCTTAAAAATGTGGGGTAAAATAATATATATATATATATATACACACATATATATATACACACATATATATATCATTCTTGAGAAACGTTGTGTGTAGTGACATACTTCACCGCAGTGGCTATGATTTTTGATCTTGTGCCAGTGAGCCGAGTTTGGGGGTGAGCTCAGTGGCTCACCTGAATGGAGTGAGGATGGGAAGATGGTGCTGTTATGTGGTTACCCCCTTCCCCTAGACAGAAAATGAAAACTGCAGGGTTGTCCACATGGGTCTGGGTACCACTTAGTGAAGACAGCTGTCCTCTTAGAATAGTGAACTGCAGCTCTGTACCCGTGGGTGACAGAGAGCCCCGTGCATTGTCTGAAAAATGGACTCTTTGCCTGCTGCATCTGCAGCTGCAGCTACGTGGACATGCAGGGACCAGAGGGACCAGTGCTTCTGCAACCCACCAGACAGTCCCATGAATTCTTGACATTCATCACTACACTTCTGTAGGCAGTCAGAGTTTTCCCTTAGGGCTCTGTGCATCTGCATCTGTTCACGCAGCTCCCAAAGAGACTTGTGTGAATAAGGATATGATTCCACTATCTCAAAAAGAAGGGATATTCTTTGCAAAGAAACTGTGTTAATGTACCAGTTAGGGTTCTATTTAATGCCATAAAAGTAGGGAAATGTAGCATTAGGGTTTCCAATCATAACCCCCCCCCCAACAGCATAAGGAAAAAACATTAGGGGTTTGGGTCTCCAAAGCCCTGGTGAATCAGTGGTGGGGTCTTCCTTGGGGTTGTCAACCCTGATGCCCACCCCATTCCCTGAGCAAACACCATCAAGTGCGATCTCCTTTCTTTATGCAGGGCCCCCACAGGACTGTGTGTGCAGAAAACTGCAACAGATTGTTTGGGCAACTTGTGGCAAGATAGGCTTCTCTACCTTTGAAGAGTGTATTACTATGAAGTACTGGTTTGGAGCTGTATGTTGTGCTTTGGACAGGAGGCTATGGGTTGGGGGGTGGGCATTAGGATTGGCAACCCCAAGGAAGACCCCATCACTGATTTCCCAAGACTCCAGAGACCCAAAACCCCAATATTTTTCCCTTTGCTGCTTGGGAGGAGGTTAGGGTTGGAAACCCTCATGCCACAATCCCCTACTGTTGTGGTATTACATTGAGCATTAACAAAGTTTTTTTGCAAAGAATCTACATCTGTATACCTATATCTACATCTATATCTATCTATCTGTCTGTAACAGATAATCTACTATAGGGTATATGGTTTTGTCTGAGAAATGCATGCCTTGGGTGTGTTATGAGGCCCGAGGTCACAAGCTGAGTGTATCCAACCACCCAAGGCACGTGTATGTCAGAACAGAAAGCACATCCTGTAGTGGATAATGTGTCTTATAAAATGTCCAGGAGGTTCTGAGGGTGAAAAGTGGGCAGGTATGCATTCATTATGGAATAATGCACACTCATGTGCTGTGGTGTGTTCCATTCAATAAGTAGACTGAATTTTCAACAAATGTTTCCAACCCATCTCATATACATACATATATAACCCATTAACATTCGTAGGACTGCAACTGTAACAGTGGTCTCACATACACTCTTTTATATATTAATATGTCCCCCCAGAGCCACTCTTATCCAGCAATGAGTGGCGACAGGGGACATATTATTATATTATAGATCGAGCATGATCAATAATATATGTATTTTTTTTAAAACTGTCACGGAATGTGCCCATTTCCAGGGCATGTGTGCATGAAATGCTCTTCACAGAATAAGAGTGTCTCACGCACAGAGGAAAGGAGCACTCCAATTGGTCAGGCACTCTCCCTTAATCTATAATAAATATAATTTTTTTAAGTTATTTTTTATGCCCCCTCTTTTCTGGTGCTTGTTCATTTAGGAGGCCCCAGGCAGCTCCTCCTAGCCAACTTACCTTTCCTATTCATCTGTAACCACAGCTGCTCCCCACCTGTCTAACCTTCACCCTCTGTCTGCCCTAATGTTGGAGCAGGAGGCCCTTGTGACTCTCCTCAGTTGTATGAATGTGCCTGTCCTTAACTGTTGTGCAGAGCATCCTTTTTGAACAGCATTCAGCCCAAGAACTTGTAGCTCCACTTCGTTAAGAAATGAAAACCCTTCCCACTACAGTATCCTTTTAGCCACTCATTGAACTGGTCTATTTTATGCTGTTCTGTGCAATTGTAGCATGGCTGTGATAGGACCTCTGAGAAAGTAAGACTCCTGCTCCATTGCTTAGAATCCTACATAGTGTGTAGAAGATCTTCTGTGCTTCCTCTATGCCTCTTTTAGCCAGATTATTTGTGCCTATGAAGTAAAACTGGACTTAGTGTCTGTCACAAATATAAAGGCAACACAAGACCACATCTGAGGCATGACTATTCCATGATTTACACTATTCAGGAAACAGCCTTCAGCTGGTTGTGACTGAACCCCAGTAAGACAGAGGTACTGGTTGTGGAGTCAAAGAGAGGGCATGATAGGATGGCCTCTGGTGCAGAAACAGGTTTGTTCCTGGTGTCTGTGCCATTGAAGGCCTCCTCTAGGGTACTTGATCTTGGTGTGACCTTTGACAGTGGACTGACATTTGAAGTTCAGGTGTCATCCATTGTCTGGACCAGCTTTTATCATCTTAGGAATATCACCAGGATCAAGCCCCTAGTTCCACCCCAGACCTACCCACCTTGGTACACGCCTTCGTGACATCAAGGCTTGACTACTGTAATGCGCTCTACCTCTGGGTCTTGGGAGGTAACCTCCGCAGGCTGCAGCTACTGCAGAAAGTGGCTGTCAGGCTGCTGATGGGACAGTCTAAATACTACCACAGCACTCCAGTGCTGCATGAACTGCACTGGCTGCCAGTCAGGTGGAGGGTCCTCTTCAAGGTAGGCTTGCTCACCTTTAAGGCCCTATATGGACTGGGCCCTGGATACTTGTCTGACCTTCTTACACCTCATGCCTCAGTCCACTCCCTCTGCTCCTCCTGTAGGGGCCTCCTTGCAGTTACCAGGACAAGGTTGAAAACTGCCGGCGATAAGAGTGTTCGGTGTCACTGGCCCTGTCCTGTAGAATTCACTTCCACCATCTGTACAGGAGGTCCCCTCAGTTGAGGTTTTCAAGACCCGCCTCAAGACCCACTTATTTAGTCAAGCCTTCCCAGACACTCTGTAGTAGACCTTACTCTTGGGATGATCCCTCTAGCTAATGTTTTTAGTTTTAGGCCTGCTTACTTATTTATGCTGTCTATCTAATTGATGGCTTTAATTTTATTGTTTTATTTTATTTTATGGATAATATTGTTGGTGTGTATGGTGCCCAGAGCCTCCGGGATTGGGTGCCTGGAAAAATAAAATGTGTCTTACCTAGCCTTGCCATAGGTTGAAGGGAATGTGTGGGGGAGTGGGAATCTTCATAAAGGTCGGTATTAAATCTGCAGTGTTAAATAACCGGAGGGACTTTGAGGAGTTAGGAATGCTGTAGGTACAGGTAATCATGGGTAGGGAAAAACAAATCAAAGTTATATTAGTGCACAGACTGCTGACCCAGACCCTGGAGGTGGACAGGGAACTAGGGAAAGTTATACAGAGGGCAGCAGGGTCCAGAGAGGCAGTGATGGTAGAGGACTTTAATATCCCTGACATGGATTGGAAGATCCCAGTCAAGGCAAGTGCAAGGAACCAGTGTAACCCCCTTCCCCCATAGTTGGGGCTTACCATTTTGCCTCCCTGGGTGCAGCTATGCCCCGATCAACTGGTTCCATTAGTCCCGATTTGTGGGTGCCTCCTGTAATGCCCCTGCTGGCCCCCAGTGTTAGAAATCCAAGTAGCAGGGTGGAGGACTGTTTGGAAAATCAAAACCACCAGCCTGGTGGTTACGAATGTCACACTACCTGTGTGAGCGTTCACACAGTATGCCTGCACAAATGTGTGAGCTGGTGGCTGACAGCTTGGCTGTTAAGGAGTGCTGTGGTGCCTAGTGTGCAAAGTGACTTGGCAGCTCTGTCAAATATCCCCTTTAGCCCTGGCCCCAGGGACAATAGAAATGGTAAAGGGGGTCCAGAGGCATGTCAGGGGAGGGAGCAGAGATAGAGAATAAAAATTAAAAAACAGCACTCTTAATCACCATTCTATTTATGGAGCACTGTATCTTTAAGAAAGCAACCGATGCTGCATGGTAAATGGAAGCCCTGCCTGCTGCTTAGGGGACAGTGCTACAGTGCCAGGCAGGGGGATCCTCTGCCAAAATCCACTCTGCCACTGGACAATAGGGCAGAGGGGCAGCTACATAGTCAAGGGGGCACTTAAATTTAAAACAATGTTGTTTGCCCATAAAATGGACTCAGAGCTGGACCTGTGTTTCAAACTGAACTGTAGCAGACATATTTGTTACCCCTGACCCCTACTTCCACCAATGAGGGATCAAGGAGCTCTGAAGGACTGTGTCACAAATTCGCTGAACCGGTCAGCCCTCTACTCCCAAAGTGCCAACCTCTGAGTTTATGATTTGTGGACAGTGAACAGTACAAGGTAACCCTCTTGTCTGTTTTGTGGGTTCGAGTCACCATAGTCTCAAGTTCTGGAGGGATTCAAACTGATAACCTCTTGTTAGTGTACCCAATTATCAGGCTCAAATAATTCTGTCTTCGGGGGGCCAGATCTCTTTGCCTATGGGTACCTAACCAGGTCTACAAAATGAACCCTTAGAACTCTATGCAAGACCTTAGAGAACTCTATCCGTTTCCCAGTTAGGTATCAAAATAAGCTCTTACACAGTGTCAACTATAACCCTTTAAAAGCTTCACTTAAATAAAAAGAAATCGTAAGGCACTCCAGGCAGTTTCCGGTTTAAAATATATATCTTTATTTTAAAATAGATAAAATAGGAAAACAATAAAATTACAGAACAAACAATATATCCCAACACATACAGCCTTAAAACAAACAGGTTCAAAGTGCAGATTCCTACAAATAATAACTCTCAGACTAATCTTGTCTAAAGTCCTTACTTCTGAATCTTCCAGTGCTCTGATGTTTCTCTTCTCTCAGTCAGAAATAATATTGTGTCTTTCAAGGTTTGCAGTAGGCTCTTGAACAGTCTTGAGCCGGCCTTCTCTCTGAGGTCACCTAACTTCACCTTGGTGTACCAAAATCTATATAATATAACACAGGATGTCCAAATAAGATATTTAAAAAAAAAACATAATAGGTGACCTCACTGACTTTCCTCTCCTCAGGTTAACCAGACAAAACCAGTTTATGCTCTGCTACACATACCCATCAAAAGTTTTATTTGATATAAGTCACTGTATTCAAAGCAGAAGTGTATTTAACTCCTTAATCCTGTCTGGGCCTTGGCATCTACACATCAAAGGTCTCTCTGATGTAATTTAAGTGCAACCCCCCTGTTACCCGGGGTTACTAGAACCCTAGTTAGATATAGTGGCAGGCAGGGACAGGCAGCTAATGAAACTCCAGTTAAATTGATTTCACTATGTCTTGCTCTGTTTTCAGTCTCTGCTGAGCTGGGGCTATGACATCATTTAGAATTCTGCAGCAGCATAAGCCACAATGGAATGGTGTAGTTGGGAGTTAGGTAGAACATTGGGGAATTTCAAAGTCAGTCTAGAGTTGATCCTTGAAGTCAACAGTCTAGTCTGAAGTAGGCTCAAGAGAGGGAAGGATGTAGATCCTGCAGTGCTAAGGGAAGACCTGCAAAAGCTAAAATACTGGTTCAAGACATGGCAGCTGAAGCTTAATGCAAAAACTGCAAGGCAATGCACATCCAGAACAAAACCTGAAAACATAATACCTGATAGGGGAAGTAGTGTTAGAAAGCACAGCAGAGGAAAATGATCTGGGAGTGATAATATTAGACAATCTTAAATGTACAATACAATGCAACAAGAAAATGGGGTAGGCAAACAGAAAGTTTGGGCTGCAAAGGAAGGGGAATAAGCAGAAGAAATAGGGAGGTGATCCTTCCACTATACAGACTCCAAGTACACCCACATCTGAAGTACAGTGTAAAGTTCTGGAGCCCTTATCTATGGAAGGACTGGGAGACGGTGAAGTCTGAACACAGAAGGGCAACCAAAATTATCCATGGGATCTGGGAGAAGATATATGAGGAGAGACCGAGGGACCTCAACACATACACCCAGGAGGCTAGAAGGGAGAGAGGAGACACAAGAGACATACAGATACCTGCATGGGATGAAAAGGGTGTCATAGAAGAAGTACGTGGGCGAATTCACTCAGACTGTCAGGGGTAAATTCAAGAAGGATGTCCACAAGCACTTTTTTACAGGAATGGTAGTGGACAAGTGGAAAAGACTGCTAGAGGAAGTGGTATAGGCCAGAACAGTGGAGGGGAGACACAAGAATTAGACAGTCACAGCCATAGTAAGGGAGTTAGAGGCAAAGAGTAAGGAATAAGGGTGGCCACTAGGACCAACTTAGGAGAAGTAGGTTGGGTGGGCAGACTGGATGGGCCAATGGACCTTTTTTCTGCTGCAAAATCCTGTTTCTATGTATGTGCACTATCAGATCCATCCTTCCTTCCCATTTGTTTCCCAGTAAGTTCTAAGTCTTTCTTCATGAGGATATATGTTGTTGCTCAAGGGAAGCAATTTATGTCTCTCTCAGCTTCTGTTGTGGAACTCACTATCCAGTCTGCCCCCTGACAATGCTCTCCCAGTACCATAGTCCCTTCTCTGTTCCCCATTGGGACTCCCACACTTCCCTGTTCATCCCCAGTGGATGAAGCCCCCTCCCTTGTTTTCTAGCATCCCTTTTATGAGGTGTGTGTAAGAAACTGTCCTGGTAACTCCCATAGGTAGGTACTTGTTACAGGTGGGTACACTTTGCACCACTTTTTCCTCCCCCCCACCTTCTGTCCTTCGCAATGACAGCCAATTTGATTCTAATGGGTTGCCCGGCCCTTAGCGGTAATAAAGCTTGTAGCCTCACTGGTTCTTTTCTGGCCCTGGCTCCCAAGTAGTGGATTTCCTCCTTTGTAGCCTTAAGCTCAGCTCACAACACTTGGAACCCCTGCAACTGAGGTACCAACTACGTACTCACAGCATCTTCTGTGTTATGACTGCCCCACAGTTCATAAACTCCACCCACTCCCCCATCAGAATCCCACCTACATGTTTACTTGTGATGTGGTTTAGTGTTTTGCTAGTAATATTTACTGTTGTAGCCCTACTATACAGCTGTACCACATATTTTCTTCAGTAGAACACCACTGTGTCTATACCCAATGGATGAAGGCCTCTCCTTTGTACACTAGTCCCCTACCTCATCCTGGCTGGATTCCAGGGAGATCTCCTTCAACATGAATAGGTACTTGTGAGAGGTGGGCACACCTTCCACTACTGGTTTGCCATTCCCACCTTGACATTCCCTCCTTCCCAACTACAGCCAATTTGCTCCTATTAGGGAACTGAACCCTTTGTGGCAGTGGAGCCTCTAGTCTCCCTGGTTGTTTGCTGACTCTGGCTGTCAAGTAGCGGATTTCTACCCTCATAGTCTTGAGCTGATCTTGTAGTCTTTGAACCCTCCTACAGTTGAGGTACCAGCCATGTACCCAGATCAGCCTCTGGGTTATGACTGCCCAAAAACTCCACCCATTTCCCCCATCAGAATCCCACCTGCCTGTTTATGTGTGATGTGGTTTACTATCTTGCTAGTAATATTTACTGTTTAAACCCTGCTATGCAGTTGTACTCCAGATTTATCTTCAGTAAAATACCACTGTGTTTATGCTGCTCTAACAAACAGAAACAGAACTCTACATCAGCTGTTTATTTGTGTAGTTACAGCACATATCGGTGAGTTACAAGAACTAGGCTGACATCATTGCGGACTTATACCAGTTAGGGATTGGGCTACCTTTAGTAGAAAAATTGCCTAACCCTGCTTTAGTAGTGAGCAGTGTTTTGGTATTACCTTACTGGTTTCTCATTTTTCCCTACTGGCCAGCATGCTGAACCCATGCAGAAATCTGTCTGGCAACTTTACTAGATCAGAGTCCAATGCAGACCCACATACTTTCCTGCAGATGCATGCTCTGGGATCTCACATGCTGGAGGGGTCTCAAATGCTCCTGGGTTGCTTGTTTCACATACAAAGGAAATAAGTGGTAACAGCACACACACACACACAAACGCACACAGACACACACAACACACTTACATGCACACACAAACACACTCGCACACACAAATGCACACAAACACATGCACAACACATGCACACACGCAAACACATGCACACACAAAAACACACACACGCACACACAAACACATGCACACACACACACACACACACATATGTATGCTCTGATTTCACAGAAACATAGAAAAATGATGGAATAGAAAGGCCCACTGGTCCATCAGGTACGCCCATCCTACCTACCTACCCCATGCAGGTCAAGTTGAAATCAGCCAGAGCCAGATATTCAAAAACATATACACATGCAATTCAGTTACTGAAGTACACTTAAAAAAAATATTGACAGCCAAATGCCTGCCCAGAATACTTTGAGACACCACCAGAAATTGCTAAATGTTATAGGGGACTTCTTCTATTGCAATATTTGAAAGAGGTCACCAGAGGAGTAAATACATTTAATTTAAGTTTGAGCAATGGGGAGACCCGGCTTCTTCTGCAGGGATGGGTGAGCTGTGGTTCGGTGACCATAATAGGGTGATATTCAAAATGTGAAGGGCTGGTGTGGCAGTAGGAAGTCAAAAACAAAGACTCTCAATTTCTAGAAGGAAGGCTTTGATAAATGGTGAAGACTGGATAAGGAGAATCTGGATAACATCGATATGGAGAAGAGATGAAACTTCTTCAAGGGGATAGTAAAATTGGTAGGGGTCACTGAGTACCCACAAGAAGTAAGAGAATTGAAACAATAACACACCCAGTCTGGATGTACGGGGCCATCACAAAATGGGTGATGGAAAAAACGAAATGCACTCAAGGAAGAAAGAGATAAATTCACCTGGGGGAATAGGACAAGATATAATCTGTCAATAAAAGTAATCTAAAAAGGGCACCAGGCTAGCAAAAACACAAACTTGAGAGTGGCGTGGCAAGAGACATTAAAGATAATAAAATGTTCTAGCTGTATCAAAAGAAAGTCGGTAAATTAGCACAGATAGTGACAGCTAAACATGGAGGGTTTGATTTTCAGTGGAGAGGATGCAGGCACAAGTCCTAATCTTAGGTTTCACCTACATCCTCTGAGATGGGTAAACCTTCTTAAATGCTACTTCAAGTGTTTTGGCCCATTTGGGACAGTTTCCAAAATTTGCTGTGGTCTGTGTAACAAAACAAAAGTATGCTTCACTATATTCAGTGCTTCCAATTGTGGCAACTGAGCCTTTTCAGTTTCTTTATTATTTTTATTTATTCAGTTTTTGTTGACTGGGTAAGTGCACTAAACAAATTCCGCCTATTTTCAGGCATGACCCAGTGGAGGGGGATACAGATGAATGGCAACTGACTTTTGAACCAGATTAAGCTGTTGGTACTATTTTTAGTGAATTGGGAAAAATTTGGCCAGGGCACCGGGGAGATTCCTCTACTCTTTTTCAAGAAGTGCCGTGGAATCTTTAACATCCACCTGAACTATCACCAGAACAGGCAGATGGGACCTCGGTTTAACATCTCATCTGAAAGACGGCACCTCAGGAGTGCAGCACCCCCCTCATGCTACACTACAGTGTCAGTATTGGGATATTAATCCAAGTGCCAGGTGTGGGGATAGAACCCACAGCCTTCTGATCTCCTTGCCTCAGAGGTGAGCGTGCTACCTGCTGAGCCACTGACACTGACCTAATCAGTCTGACACGAACTGACGTGAACCTATTAAATCAGTCTTAAATTCAAAATTCAACAAGTCAGTACAACTGAGGCACCACAATAGCCTCAGTGCTTTGCCATGGTGTGTCTGCATCAGGGGGAAGGCTGCCTTACCAAAAACTAAAATTTACACTGATATGTTCTTCTGCTTTCCTTCCATGTCCTCCATGCCAGTGCAATAGAACAATTTTCCAGGGCTCAGCCCAGAATCACATCCGCATCTTGTGACGTATTGACTTTGAATCTGCTATACCTTAAGGAAATGTCTAAAAGTGTCAACACATTTGAATGCAACAGTCTAATCTGAGAAGTTCAGTAAATAAAATGTATCCAAACCACACAAGACAAATATATCTAGCACATATCCAAGGGTGCTCAAAGAAGTTAAAGGATATAAATTTGTCAAGTTCAAGTTTATTTGACTATTTGTTCGACCATTACAGAAACTTGGCAATTTCTATAATGTTTTCTCGTGAGTACCTTCTGTATCTTTGTACTTAAAATCCCATAAAAGACACCACTGAAAATGAGTTTTGTTTCAATTGCCATTTCCTGAATAAACTTACATTATTATTATTATTATTATTACTACTACAGTACTAATACAACTACTATTGCAAGGTTTCCAGGCACTGAAGGAGGGTAAATGCCACCCCACTGTTTAAGAAGTGAAGCAGAAGAATTCTAAATATCTCTAGGTCAGTATGGTTGACCTTCGTTGTGAGAAAAATACTGGAGATGATTGTCAAAGTTAAGATGATGGAACATCTGGATGAATCCCAGCTGTTAAAGGAGAGACAACATGAGTTCATTATGGGGAGATTATGGCAGTCCAAATTTTGGTCTTTTTGTGAGTAAGTTAAAAAGGAACTAGACCAGGAAAAGGCAGTTAATGTACTGTAATATACGTAGATTTCAGTAAAGTATTCACCAGGATCCCTCATGGGAAGATGATTCTGAAGTTGTTGATCTTTGGAATTGCAGGAGATTAAGCACATGCGGTGGAAAGAGAACTTGATTAAAAAACACAGTGTGGTGGATGGTGGAGTATGGGAAAACATTATACTGAAAGAATAAAATAATCAATGGGTTGCTCTGGGATCAGTATTGGAACTGTTAGTCTTCAATACAGTATTTTGTATTGATGACCTGGGATCAGGGGTTTCAAATAAGGTGTGATGTTATCTCTGTTGGTCACACAGCCTCAGCTGGGCTTGACTATTCTTTTTTTTCTGTTTCCTGACTGCACACAGCCTGCACACTCACATGTCCATTGAATGTGCTATTCCTTATGTAGTAGCTTCCACCAGCACCCTCTGTGTAATTCTGGCCAAGAGGTTACACAGTGTACACCCATCATCTTTTAATTGAGCACTGACATTCAATTGCCTCTGTGGATCAGTGTAAAGATGGATGAACCCTTTCTGCTTCTCGGAGATGAAAAGAGGATGTACATTGGTCTTATTTTTTTTTTTTTTTTTTGCAAAAAAGAGCTATTTATTGAGACACGAAGAAGACACAGGACTCCTTGTTGTTGCACAAGAAGGTTAAGAGGCTTGGTTTCAGATGTACTGTAGTAGACTGTCAGTTCTGAGAAGTACAGCAACACACTCTCTCAAGAGGCCTTCCTGGACTAAGTGTTAATCTAAAATATTCTCCTGTAAATTTAATGTTTTAATGAAGTATCTCCCCCCAAATAGACACTGCACTACAGTTCCTAATAGTGGAGAAATTAAAGTTAGGAGTGTTGGTCATATGACAACTTCCAACATCTTGGCTGAGGGAAAGTTGTTCTTGAACAACCAGCCCTGCAATAGGAGTGCCAACAAAGGCTTTTCCTACTGTGTCCTGGATGACCGCACAAAATTATGGGATTATGTAAACCCTTCAAGAGGGGGAAGTATATACCTCAATATAAATGACATATTTTATTGCATTCCTCCCTAGCTCAATAAAAAAATGTATGTGTGGCAGCACAAATATCTTTTTATTTCTCTTTAGTTCTCATGTTTTATGCTATCCAGTGAGAATGAACATCTGTGTTAGTGTTCTGTGCCCCCGCTTCCTGGCATGCATCACAGGTCTGATGTAATCTATGGGACTCTCTTCCCCACTTGGTGTTCACTGGTTCAACCCAGCCCTTACACCTCTCTGTCTGCAAAGTATCTTTTTACTCAGTGCCTTCATGGGTATAGTCTAAATTAGCCATAGTGAAGGACACAGTGCAGTAGCTGAATGCCTCTTCTGATTGTTCTTTTCACCTTGCCTTGCCTAGTGCTTTGCATTAGTTTCACACAAAATACAGGGGATCTGTCCTTTTCAGTAATCAAAACCACCATGGATGCCTACCTGCTGATGGACCGCTGAATGACTAGAAATGTCCGTATTTCAGTCAGCCTTTTATACGAGTTCTTTGACGTTGATGGGGACCCAAGAGGCCCTCTGACAGACAAGTGTGTCTGCTACAGCATTTGCATAATGTTCAGTCAAACAGGGATACATAGGTGCCTGAAAGGTTTATAGTATACCCTTAATCTCTCCTGCTTGATCTATAGTTACCTCTGGGGTATGTTAACTGACACTACAAAGGAACCTGTCCTGATCTCTAACTGTGAAGGTACTGTGCCTCTTCCACCTTAAGTGAATGCATGGCCCCTAAAGCCAAATCCTTCCAGGCATAGTGTGGCTTTATCATGATCACATTATCACATAATACAACCTGTGCTTATGGGAATCAACTATATCCAAAACATAGTTCACATCATTCATTCATTCACTATGCTGTCTGATAACAAAAGGTGCAGCTTATGGGGCCTGCAGCTTGTTATGCTGCACAGAAATCAATCAATCAATCAATCAATCAATTAATCCATCAATCAATCTATATTTTACCAGGCAAAACACCTTTGAGAAAAATTAATTTGCAAGATGGACCTGGGAGATTATACATGTAAAACAATCAATGCCATCTTATATAACACAGTATAAATCATATTACATCACATACTTCAATAACAATGGAACAAGCAATTGTAGATAGTTTTATGTACAGCATATTACAAAGGCACAAGTAAATCAGGTTCCTACAGAGTAGTAGGCACTAGGTAAGGTATGTATAAGTTGTAAGTCGAGACACAGAAGACAGCAGAGAGGAGTGGAGGGGAGACGTCACATGACACTCCAGAGTCAGAGCATTAACAGACACAATTGCAGAACTCTTTGAAGGCATGTGAAAACATAGTTTTGAAGATAGACAGCTTCACAGGGACAGCTACCCTTAGGGTTTTCTGAAGGGTGTTCCACAAGTAGGGAAGGGAAAAACCTATGGCCCAAACAAGATCTGACTTTTGGAACTTTTGGGAAATAACAGTTGAACGATGAAGAATTTTCAAATTTTGCTTCCGATGGAATTCTGTGACATCTAGGAAATTCCATTCAATTGCATGAAATGGTGTGAGAAGTGGAATCCTGAAATTCTGAAAGCAGTTTGGGCCTTTTTATTTAATGCAAAACTAAAAAAGTCAGGCACTCACCAGACAGATACTGAAAACTGTAGACACATCTCCTTCAGGTTTCATGTGTGTAAACAAATGTGCTCAGCTGATTTCAGGTGCCACAGACAAATTTACAAGACATGCAGTTTATACACCTGATATGTTTCAGATATTAAAATACAGTTCTTTTTCTGAGGCCTTAACTGACTTGCCTGAGTATGTTTTTTTTTTTTGCACAAGAAATCTAAAGGAGATGTGTCTTCATTTTTCAGTACCTAGGTGGTGAATGCCCGACTTTTCTAGTTTTGCAACTCTTACTTTGTTAAGAGCACCCATACCCCTGTGCAGTCTAAGCTGCGTGGCCTTTTATATAAGCTACGGATTAGTAATTCACAGTTTACATAATTTAAACATAAAAACATATACGTGTTTCACAGTTTATATAAACTGTGGAATGCTAATCCTGTTTAAATGAAAACACTAGCAGAATTCCATGGACTATTTTGAACAATTCCAAAAAGCATTTTGTAAGTGAAATTACCATTCTGCCTATATTCTGTGGGTGGAATTCTGCATTCCATACATCTGCAACTAACAGTCATAACATTCTGACCCACCTGATACTCACAACTGTGTGCTCTATGATCAATCTAAACTGTTCCAAGGGAAATCCTCTATAGTTGTTTAGCCTCTCCCTGATGCTCAGCACATATTCCACAATATTTTTCTTGGTTGGGTGGGACTTCCCATCACATTTCACCGTAACTAAATCCAGGGGACACCTTACCCTGTTACCCATATAGCAGCTCAAATGGTGAATATCCAGCTGCTTCCTGTGGCCATTCCTTGTATGCAAATAGCAAGTGGATTAAATACTTAGCCCTGTCCCTTGGGTGTTTGTCAGTGTATGCCCACAGTATACCCTTTAATGTAGCATTGAACCTTTCCAGAAGACAATTCCCCTTTGGGTAGTACGGTGAAGTTCTGAGCTGCAGTACTCCTGATATCTCCTACAGATTTGTCATGAGACAGGAGGTAAAATGTGTGCCCCTAGCTGGCCAGCATTTCCTCTGGGGAACCCCATGTAGCTAAATATATCAAACAGTGTATCTGTCACTTTTCTGCATCCACAGAGGACATGGCAATTATCTCTGATCACCTGGCAGCAAAATCAGGTATTGCCAATATGATATTTTTTTAGTATGACTGGCATTAGTCTTAGGTCTGACAATGTCCACTGTGACCCAGTAAAAAGGTTCAACTATAACAGGTGTGGCATCATTTCTACCTTAGTCCTGTTTCCCATGTTCCCCTTTTCTGGCACTGTGGAAACATTCTACAATAATTGCATACATCCTGAAAGATGATTGGCCAACAAAAATTCTGCAACAGCCTCTTTCTGGTTCTGGATAACCCCAATGACCAGCAAAAAGAATGTCATGAGTCAGAGACTGCAGTTGTTTCTGCTACACACATGGGACTACAGTCACTCAGTATGCACTCCTTTTCCTAGTGTTATGTTTGCTGTGCTACTCAAACAGCAACAGTCCATCCTTAAAGTATAGTATACCCGTATACGGGGATTTCTCTGCCTTGTTGTTTGGCCTTGTGACCACCCTCAGTTTGCTCAGAATTGGGTCCTCCTGCTGCACACCCACAGCCTGTGCATGAGATACTTTCCCTGGCAAAGCAGTGTTGAAAGGTATCCACTGTGGAGTACTTTGCCTCCTGCTGTGGGGAATCTGCAGACATCTGTGGCTGCTTTCCCTGCACAGTCCCTATTCTCCATTAGTTGCAGTGGGATCTGTCCTTCAGGTTTCACTCCCACCTCCTACACTAATCCACACCAAGAAGCATCAGGGCACACAGCACCTCTTGTGGCCCATTCTTTAACTCCATTTCAAGTATTTGAATGCTCTTTCTCTCATGGCAGTAGTTACCTTTAGGCATCTGGAAGCCTCTGGCTGCTGTGAAGGTGTGTGTTCCATGCTGCCTATGTTCCCAGCTGGCAGTTATGGATAAACCCTAAGGTCTCCCTCCTCACACTTCTGCATGTCTGCAAACAGCCCCGGTGACTCAATATGTACTTTGGGTTCCTTCTCAGGACCATGCCAAACTAAACACTTTGAAACTCCAGATTCCAATGCCCTGTTTTACTGAAATTGTTTTACTTTGCCCTGGGTGACTGGGCATGCTGTCTCTGTTCTCAGCATGAGATCATTTCCCATTACCAGGCCGAATAGACAATCATCTAACATTCTCATTTCTGCTGGCATTGGAGCCACACACACTGCAAGTGAACCTTAGCCATGGGTACTGTCAGGGCCTGCCCATTTATCATAAAGATCCTAGTTGTGTGACCAGCCAGAAACTGATCTGGCAGTACCAAATCCCTGGCTATTAAGGAAAATCTAGCCTCAACATCATGCAGAACTGTGACATCTTTCTCATTTAGCATGACTGCATGCAACAGTTATGTTGAAATACAAAATTAGTCATATGTATAGCCCTGTGCTTGGCACACGTGCATGCTTTTATATTTGCTGCATTCATAAGACAAATGTCTCATATTACTGCATTTATGGAAATGTACATTAGATTTTTTTTCTTAGTAAAGGAGTGAGAACTTGTGGTATCAGGGCCTCACCATGTGTTTTTCATCACACCCAAATTTCTTGTTTGTTGGGGCATGGTTAACCATGCATGAATCAGCCCCTGTGCTTACTCAGTAAGGTACACTGGTATTCTTGCACCCATACCCAGACATCCTAATATGCAGCATTCAATAACTGTTCCAGTAATATAACTTCTCTTAACATGTTAAATGTGTCTGCATTAACCCTCTATCAATCACACACATTTTCCTGTTCATTCTCGAATCCAGTAAAATACATAGCATTTTCCTTGCAGTTCACGTGTTAACCTTATAGTTCTCTGGAGTTAGCGCATAGCTTTTCAAAATAGTAAGTTTTTTAATGTACTATAAACATTTAAGCAGTCATTAGACAGTCTAACATAAGCTTCTAAGGCTCAACCTGATAGTAATGAGGCAAGTTGGGCAGCTCAGGCACTTTCCTTCAATTTACATATTTTTCATTAAATGAATCTACAGATTTTCCCTCAGTATATCTTGAAAAGGAAGGCAATATGCAATGAAACCTAAATGTACTCGACAGGGGACCAAAAATGGAAAATTAAATTTAATGTGGAAATGTGGAAGGTTCTTAACTTGGGACCAAAGAGTTCAGGTTAGGGGTTAGGTTAAGGGTACTAGGTGGACCATAAAAATTTGTCATTGATGGGACGCTAAAACTGTCATAGTACTGTGTAGAGGAAGTGGGTAAAGCAAATCAAAGCCTAGGCTACATTAAAAAGGACAAACATGCCATGAAAGTGATAGTATTCTTTTGTTAAAATAGTTTTTTTATTAAATAGGTCTGCGTAATCAGTTACAGAAGCAGTAAAGGTATTGAATTTTACAGACGGTATTAGGTCATTATTTAATTGCAAATATAGTTACTAGGTTGCTAGATAGTAACAGTTCTTTTAGTGTTGCACCCCCATTCTAATACACAGCATGGGGGGGTTGAATAGACCAATTGTTTAAAATTCAGTAACCCAAGACATTGCATATACTAATAGGTGGTACTGTGACCCCCCAGTGGGGGAGGGGGTACCATTGAAGGAGCAGACTATATCCTCTGTGTATCTCTGGGAAAACATGGGGGGAGCTCACCAAGTCAAATGGTAGGGGCATCATCAGGTACTTATTTATGGCACAAAGTATGGGTCCTTACACATTGCATGCATGAGACATCTGGTCTACCAGGAGGAATAGCATTCAGGAAGTATTATTTTTTCCATTCCATAAATTTGGTTGATAGTTTTTTGCCAAGACCAGGTCTAGGTGTTGTGGGGTGAGCCATAATCTAGTAATAGACTTCTTTGAAGCTGTGATTAAGATGCCTAGCAGATATCTGGAGTTAGTATCCTATAGTCCCACGGGATATTGAATGAACAGGTAGACATCAGCAGTTAATGGCAGTGGTCTGCAGAAAAGGGCTTTCAGATCTGCTTTGATCTGCTGGAAAAAGGGGAGCAGAACTGGGAAATTTCATATCACATGTGTGTCAGTGGCCCATGGCTCTCCACAGCTGTGCCAGCAGAAGCCGTTTCAGGAGGGCAGGTAATGGCTAAAATTACTAGGATTAAAAATAACTGAGCAGTTGGTTCCATGCATACTTTCATCATTGATGTGAACATGTTACTTTAGAGGAGTGGGCATGCAAAAAGCCAATTTTTAGCTTAAGTGGAATGCCCACGTCTTCTTCCCATTTATGTGTGACCTCCATAGAGCTATCCCCCTGTGGAATACAACAGTGCCCTGTAGATAGATAGATATATGATAGGGTCCCCATTTTAAATAAATTAATAAACTAAGATATGATGACTGAGAATGCTTCTGTGGTATGTGCTCCAATTGGGAGAGCTGGACTATAGCGCCAGACTTGTAGGAAGCTATAATATTCTGCCTGTCTGAGGCCATAGTCTGTTTGTGCTTCAGTGAATGATAGGGTAGAAGAACCGAACATCAACTGGTGGATCCACGGGAGGAAGTACCATTCCCAGGTACGACAGCTGGTGTCCACAAGAGCAGACGTGTTCTAGGAGAGCTATCAGGCATAGGAGTGCCAAGAAAGGAGAGGTAAAGTGATAA
Source organism: Neoceratodus forsteri (assembly GCA_016271365.2). Classification (NCBI taxonomy): domain Eukaryota; kingdom Metazoa; phylum Chordata; order Ceratodontiformes; family Ceratodontidae; genus Neoceratodus; species Neoceratodus forsteri. The sequence continues at coordinate 61,984,276 of JADMNL010000036.1, read as the reverse complement.
GATTCTGCCAACTTATAGGACATTGGTATGGGAACACTTTACTGTGTGCATTTCTATTTGCCACACAGTAAACAAGCATTTGTCAATGCTGAACGTTCACTTGCAGGTATTTGCAGTGGTGTTTGGCACGTATGGTGCTTTACCCTAATGCCCTGTGCGATTGCTGGTATTTGCACAATAAATTTTCAACATGACCTTTTTGTTACCCCCATTGTGCGCTACATAGGCAGAAACACGTTTTGGGCAGGATGTGAAAAATGACAGCTGTACTGCTCATAAGGAAGTGTGGTAAAATGGCAATGTTGAAAATCTGGAGTGGAAATATTGAAAATTCGCAAACCTACGAGCGTGTGTGGGAACTGTGCAGTGCATGCTCGAAAAACAGTCATTGTTAGGAATTTTTTCACCAAATTGTCAACACTGCCATTTTAAAACCTCTGCTAATGAACAGTGTCACTGTGATTGTCTTACTGTGTGCCATACATTGATTTTGCACACCGACTGCGCCATTGTGCACTACATGGGCGGAAACACGCTTTGGGCAGGATGAAAATGACAGCTGTACTGCTCATATGAGGTGTGGTAAAATGGCAATGTTGAAAATCTGTAGTGAAAATATTGAAATTCGCAAACTTACGAGCGCATTGGAGGAATCCGCCGCAATAAACGTGACGTCAGAAACAGTTATTTGTAGGAATTTTTCACCAAATTTTCAACATAGCCATTTTAAGATCTCTGCTCATGAACAGTGTCACTGTGATTTTCTTAATCGTCCATACATTGATTTTTGCACCCATTCTAGCCATTGTCTCGCGCCAAGTGACTGCGTTTTGGCAGGATGTGAAAAATGACAGCTGTACTGCTCATAAGGAGGTGTGGTAAAATGGCAATGTTGAAAATCTGGAGTGAAAATATTGAAAATTCGCAAACTTACGAGTCTGCATAGGAACTGCGCAACGCACGCTCGTAAAACAGTCATTTTTTGGAATTTTTGCACCAAATTTTCAACATGGGGTTTTTGGGACCCCTTCTCATGAATGATGTCACTGTCATGGTGTTATTCAGGCCTGAAGGTGATTTCATGCAGTGACTGCAAAATCACCTTCGGGACCGAATAACGCCATGACAGTGACATCATTCATGAGAAGGGGTCCCAAAACCCCATGTTGAAAATTTGTGCAAAAGTCCAAAACTGACAGATATGCAACAAAGTTGAAACCCCCCTATCTAGCCCATTATACAGCTTACCAGCATTTCCTCAGTTTGCGGTCGGCTTTGAAGAGTGCAGACGTGTTCCCAGTCCACCGAAGATCGTTGCGCCGAGCTCTGGAGGTAAGTATGGGGTGAGGGGGGTGTGGGGAGGCTGGGTGCACAGTTGGTGGGTGCGGGTTGTGGGAGGGGGGACTGGGAGACTACGTGGGACCGTTTTTTCTTTACAGGTTTTTTTTTAAAAAAACAGACTACGTGGGATGCTTGCCATGCTGGGGTGGGCTCCCAGTGTGGCAGAAGATGGCTGGGGGGGCCGAGGGCCAATGGGGGATTGGGCACCCCATCTGCAAATTACACGGGGGCTGAGGAGCCGACGTGGGATTGGGCACCCGTTGTCAACACGTTTGCCACACTGGGGTGGGCCCCAGCGGCACCAAAGCTTTGAGGGGCGGCGACAGGTGCTGGTATGACAGCGTGGTTTTCTTTGAAGCAGAACACACAGTGTTGTCATACAGAGCTCCACACCCATTGGTGCAGGACCGCCACACCTGCTCAACAGAGCACTGGATTGAATGGGAGAGGCACACCTCCGAAGTGTGCTACTCTCCCAAAACGTTCCTTGCGCATGTGCTCAAGTGAACGTAAAAATGTATTGCAGCAATTGAGAGGATGTGTAAAACAGCACCTAAAATACTTCAGGGCCTAGAGAGTATATGTAGTGTTTAGAAAGGCTAAGAATATTTTCCCTGGAGAAAAAGAACGCTAATGAGGTATAACATTTCAGTTTTTCAAATTTTAAAGGGATTGGATAAAGTTGATCCACCTTTCCAGGTTTATTAATTTTTTTGATTGATTGATTGATTGAGTTAACCATCAACTGTGATCTTCTGTTAAGTGCATTGTAAGGCACAGGACCATCCAACAAACCCATCAATTGGTTAAAGAATTACCAATGGGCAGGACCTTGATGGTAGTGTATAGTGGGCCACCATCCAGACCGGGTTAACTAAAACAAGGAGTGCCTGAAGAGTCTATCCGTGCATCACATATGCTCTCTGTTCTTTCTGCATGACTTCTCCCCATCTGTTGAGACTTATCATTCCATCTCTATTCAGACAACACTATCATAACATACCAGTACAGACTCAGTGAGTTACCTGAAGAGTGTCCAGAGCAACTTTCATAGCCTGCAGCACTGGAAAGTCCAGAATGCCTTAGTCCTAAATGTAAAGTAAACTAAAATTATGCTCTTTGCCAACTACTCTGACACATGTAAAAGACTCTGGATTAAAGGAGCACTACAGTCAAAATTTGCAAAAACATATGTTGTGCAGAGTGTTTTGATGTGTGTGTGTTGTCCTAGCGTGTTCTTCCCTTTGTTTACTATTAAGAGTTTTTTTTTCTACATATGCCTACTGACTTTATGATCCTGGGGATCACTATGGTTGAAATTTTTATTGCTCTTTTCCTACAGTGCCTCATGTCCCATGTGACAGTGGTATATCCAGAACCACTGACTCAACAAATTATGGTTTAGAATCAATGTTATAGCAGTAGATCTGTGAATTTAAGCAAATTTCCTCATCTACATTTACAGTTTAGCAAACACCTGAGGAATAATTGAGTTGGCTGTTGTGTAAGGAAACAGCTAGAGTCTCTGTTAATTTTAGCATTGATGGCCTGGAGTGATTTGTGTGGTTTTTATGGCTGTGTGTAGTTTGATGAAATGAAAAGCTTTAAAAACAAAACATTTAGTCCAGCTAGATAGACCTAGACAAATACATAGGGGGCAAAAACTTGAATTAGAAAGAGTTATTTATATGATGCCAGAACATCATATTCCTTACAGCAGATTGCTGTGCAGCAGCTTTCATGTACAGTACTGTAGCAATGGTCCAAAATTGTGGCATGGCAGCTACTTGTCAGTGTCAGTGGCTCAGTAGGTAGCACACTCGCCTCTGAGGCTGGGAGATCAGAGGGCTGTGGATTCAGTTCCCGCATCTGGCACTTGGGTTAATATCCCAGTACTGACACTGTGGTGCAGCATTAGAGGGGTGCTGCACTTCTGAGGTGCCGTCTTTCAGATGAGATGTTAAACCAAGGTCCCATCTGCCTGGATTGGTGGTAGTTCAGGTGGATGTTAAAGATCCCATGGCACTTGTCGAAAAGAGTAGGGGAATTTCCCCAGTGTCCTGGCCAAATTTCCCTCATTCACTAAAAATACCACCAACAGTTTCATCTGGTTCAAGGTCAGTTGGCATTCATCTGTATCCCCTCCCCCGGGTCATGCCTGAAAACAGGCAGGATTTGTCTAGTGCACTTACCCAGTCAACAAAAAATAAAATAAAAAAAAAATAAATAAATGCATCACCTTCACATAGGACAGTAGGCATTGTGGGAAAAAGAAGAGCAATAAAACATTTGAACATGGAAATTCCCAAGGGCCATAGCACTGGTAGGCAAATTTAAAAAACACTCCTAATAGCAAGCAAAGGAAAGGACACAGTAGGACTATACACAACAATTAAAACACTCTGCACAACATGTGTTTTTGCAGATTTTGACTGTAATACTCTGTAACAACTTTTGTATATTTTTTCATGTCTTTGGTTTAATTTCTATCATCAGCTAGACCTCTTGTAAGTATGGCAGCTGAGTTAAACAGTTCCACCATCGGAACAATCCCGTCTGAGTGCGCTCGTCGTTAGTGCACACGGATTTAAATTCACCGATCTGTTTAAATGCAGGAGACTGTGCCCCCCGTGCCCCCATGCCTCCCTAACTAAATATAGCAACTCCGGGGGGGCAGACCTCGGGGAGTGGGGTGGCGATTTTGACAGTTTGGCACCCTAATGATGGGCACACTCGGACTGGCGAACAAATGGCTGAAAGGGGAGTTGAACACTGTCCAATAAAGTCATCTGCCAAGAGATGTGCCAGATGACTCTGGTGAGTGATAACAATCTCCCTGGACAGTTAATGGAAGAGCTGAAAGCAGAACCCCCAGTGTGAGACAAAAAGGACAAACACATTAATGGACCCTACAGTATATGCCCCAGATTCCAGTTTGGTCCAGTCTTTCCAGATGGGAGGTTTTCTAGAACTCAAAAGAATGTAAAATCTATGATGTCAAAGTGACATACTGAATCACGTGTCATGGGGGGTAGCTGGAGGGACTTAAGATCTGGCAGAGCCTGAAAGAGTTACACTAGTCAGGTTTGGGAGTACAAACACCTACCATCTAATGTTTGAGTCTGCCCTTGTTCACCAACGTGTCTTGTGTGGTGTGGTGTGGTGTGGTGTGGTGTGGTGTGGTGTGGTGTGGTGTGGTATGCTAGTCTACCTTGCTAAACGGGGGGGAGAGAGAGAGAGAGGTTTTTCTCTGTGTGACCTACTGTTTAAGCCTTCCCTTTTCTATTTCTATAAAATTACTTTTCCCCCATAGTTTTTCTGTAGTGTCCTACATTATATGCGTAAATATCCTGAAGCATTAACATATTATTTGTTTATATAGCTCATGTTTCTGTGACTGAAACTTTGAGGTACAGCTAACTGATTTATAACTCACAAAAACTGTGTTTCCACCTCTGAAGTGAAGGCTGCCAGTTACCATATCCTGTCTGTTTTTAAAGTAAGGAGTTCTCGGCTATGACAGAGAGGGGTGGGTCAGTTCCCTTGAGTAAGGAGCACGGTACTGGATGAGCAGTGGCTCTGGTGGAACTGAAACCCAGAGATATGCCTAGAGAGTGTCTGTGCTGAGTCATGGCAGCTACTTGAGTACCCTTGCTGACATCTGAAGAGTTTGAGAAAGCTGGTAACAGTTGTAGACTGAGTCTGGGATAGATCTGTTTGTCAAAAAAATGGTGGTAGCAGCGGGATCTGAAACAGTTTTGTCAGTATAAAGGTTATCAGTCCAGTCACACAACAGGATACACGAAAAGGTGCTGTATATTCTACTAGTTTTCTTTTGTTAAGCCAGACTAGATAGAAGACATTATGGCTGGGCCATATGAGAGGAGCACACTGTTACACCTGCAGGAGCTGTGCCAAAAGGAAAGACCTGAGCAAGGAAGAAGGACGAACATGGGCAGCACTCATAGACACCCTTGGAAAAAGTGCCCAGGAGAGCCAGGTGAAAGTGGTCACTCCTAGCCAAAGCTGTGAGATGAAGGCTAGGGGAAAATGTAGATGAGCCAGAGCCTTTGACTGTGGCAGCTGTGCCAGCAGACCGAGTACAAATGTTGGAGGTGGCGCTTGCCCCGAATAAGGGGAAGGCAGAAACTGAGATCAACAAGATGAAACTGGAAGCAGAGGAGTGAGAGAAGGTGGAGACGTGAAAGGCTGAGAAGCAGAAAAAGCAGTACCAGCATGAGCAAGAGTAGTGAGAAAGGCAGCACCAGCACGAGACCCATATGAAGAAGTTTGGGACAGATAGAGATTCTGTGCCAGAGGACAGCACCACAAACTGTGACTAATGGCATGAGGGGTTCAACCCAGAAAGCCAAAATTAGTTCCAAACTGTTTTCTAGATATTAGGAGGGGAATGATCTTTTTTTTTTTTTTAAACTTTCTTTTTATTAAAAGTTTAAACCAATACAATGTATTTGGGGCACAATATAAACATCTTAGTAATATATATCCATATATTGTCTTATAAAATCTGAATTGCAGTTGTATGTCGTCTATGTAAGTAGTCAAATCTGGTGCAATATATATATATATCAGGACAGATAAGATATCAATCTTCTTCTTGACCATTCCAGGTCTAGGATCAGGATTAGGGTTCCCCAGTTCCCGCTTCCCTCCCCACCTCTCCACCTCCCTTTATAGGACAAACGGTCCCAATTTAAAATAAAGAAAACCCATTTGCGCCATTGGATTTCAAATTGTTCGTACCTATTGTTACATACAGCAATAAAGCGTTCCATAAAGTACAGTTCTCCCATTATTTTATACCGGTCTTGTATAGTAGGTGGTCTATTCTGCCTCCACAGGCAGGTAATCACTTTCTTAGCTGCCAGCAAATAAGTAAGGAGGAGCAAGCCGTTTTGTACCCAGAGGTCTTCTGGGGGGGACCGAGAGAAACACCAGCTCTGGGGTGAGAACTGCCTGTTCTTCCACCAAAGAATCAGCCATCTCCCGCCAAAAATGTCTGAAGACTGGGCATGACCAATCCCACCCTAATTTCTCCACACTGTCTCCAGCAGTGGCCTACTAGACCAGTGAGGAATTTTGCCAGTTTAGGTGGCATAATAAAATATCTATTACATGCCTTCCAGGCAAGTTCACGCCAGTATGGAGCCAGTGACACTCCCAGCAAAGATCTGGCATACCAGGTCCAGACTTCATTCGAGACTGGATCAGGCAATTCCTTATTCCAGGCCTCAAGGATTCCTCTAGTCATGTTCATCAATAATTCCCTTAGTCCTCTATAAAGCAGTCCAAACGTATGTTGCCACGTATGTCCCCGTAGGGTGAACATGAACATATTTAACAGTAGAGGGAGGGGATTTGGAAGGCAACTTCTCTGTGGGTCTTTATGTATTAGGAAAGTTTGTACATGCATATATCTGAAGTATTCCCTGTTAGTTAAATCATAAACTTCCTGTAATTGTGTAAAGGGGTTCACCCCCCGAGCATCTAAAAATTGTAAAATAAAAGACAGTCCTCTCTGGTGCCACCTCTGAAAAGTAAGGTCAATCCAGGCAGGTAAAAATTTGGCCTCAGACTGAAGCAATCTTAGAAAATACAGCAGATGAGTCAGCTCTGGGGAGGCTCTTATTTTATACCAAATTTGTAAATTGTGTTGGGCCCCTGTATAATATTCCTGTAAACGTGAAAGAGACGACATAGGTGCAAATACTACTCGAGCAGCATCTTTTAGGTTATTAAGTGAAATCTCTATAAGCTTCCAAGGTGCCTCATATGAGGGATTAAGCAAACCCAAAATTTGACTCAGTACCACTGCATATGCATAGTGAAGTAGATTAGGGAGGTTCAATCACCCCCTGTCTTTTGGGAGTTGAAGTATGGGCCATCTAGTACATGATTTGCTTCCTGCCCATACAAATCTTGTTAAGTTTTTTATTCCAAGATGAGAAACATGAGGGTGAGGGGATGACTGGGATTGTCTGGAATAAATAGAGCAATCTAGGTAATATATTCATCCTTATGAGCTCTATTCTAGAGTACAAAGGAAGACGAAGCTGTGTCCAATAATGGAGATCTGCTTCTAACATTTGTGTAAGGGGTTTGTAGTTTATGAAGCATAGGTTTTGAAGATTTTGTGGCAGGTAGTTGCCTAAATATGTTATTTTCATGCCTCACCATTTAAAAGGGAGAAGTGTCCGTAAGGCTGGGATGGGAGAAAAATTCAGCATCAGGACCTCCATCTTGACCGAGTTTATCTCATAACCTGAGATCCAAGCATATTCCTCAGTACCTTCCAGACTGCTGGGAGTGACCTCTCAGGTTCCAGAGGTGAAAGCAGTATATCGTTCACATATAATGCTAATTTATAACTTCCCCCCATCCAAATTCCCTGCACCTCCCTTGAATTCTTGATGGTGATTGTCAGCAGTTCAATATAAATAGCATAAAGAGCAGGCCCAGTAATGTTGAGGGTTGAGGCACTGGATGCCACACCTCACTCCACACTGGAGACCCAGGTTTGGGAATGGACTCAGGTCACTGGTGGGTCAGCCGGGGGGAGGAACCTTGAGCATCCATAGGACCACTCGCTTCCTCCAGGAGGGATGGGGTGCTTGGCTCAGCACATGACCAACCTCTGGTGGAGGCCAAGGGTAAGGCATGGCTTAGCCCAGAACAAGGGGAGGATCGTGATGGACGTTGGTGTAAGTGCCTAGGCATCAATGCATGTTACATCCTGGGGGGGAGTACAGTAAAACAGCTGTTCTGGTGCTGGCACCAACAAGGGAGGACTCTCTCACTATCCCTGGGCTAGCCACTGAAAGAGACCCCGACGAGATTACTGAAGCTACAGGGAGGGCCACGACCCCGTCCCCATCTGGGGGGTAATCCATGGCAGAATGGGGAGGTCTCCGTGTGGTGGTCTGAGGGGTAGTTAGTCAAGCGACAGTGCTGGGATGGTGGGGGAAAATAGTAATTTAAAAATAAATAAATAAATATCAAAAAGAAGGGGAGAGAAAGGACAGCCCTGGCATGTGCCTCTTTCCAACATTAAAGGGGCTGAGACATTACCATTTATTCTAACACATGCCTTAGGGGAAGCATATATATTACCTAACCAAGTAATAAATTCTGCCAGGAAACCAAAGAAGGCCAAGACCTTCCACAGAAAGTTCTATCTCACCCTATCAAAAGCCTTGAAAGCATCCAGACTTACAAAGGTGGTTGGGAGGGAGTATCTAGAGGCATAATCCGTAAGATGTACAGTCCTCCAAGTGTTATCTGAGGTCTGCCTCATCTTAAGGAAACCAGCTTGATCTGTATGAATCACCCCCGGCAGGATGTTTTCTAACCGATGAGCCCATACAACCTTATTTATTTTATAATCGCAGTTTAAAATGGAGATAGGCCTACATGATCCTGGCATTTGAGGGTCCTTCCCCAGCTTTGGAATAGTGGAAATCACTGCATAAGCCCAAGAGGCCAGGGGAAGGATCTCCTTCCTGTACTTCCTGAAAAGCTCCTCTCATGAGCGGTAAGAGATGGGGCAAAACGGTTTTATACCATTCCATGGGTAACTCATCTGGGCCCAGGCATTTCAGTGTCTTAACTTTAGTTAATACTACCTTCACCTCTTCTGTTGTGACTGGGCAAGGTAAGGACTCTTGTTGAGGCTGGGAAAGCTTTGGTATTATGAGGGGAGACAGAAAGGTCTGTATCACGGGGTCTGAAGGGGGCAATGGGTCTGTGTCAAATCTTTATAAAACTGCTGAAACACCTGCAGTACATCTTACGTAGTCCGAACCATTTCACTTGTCCATTGTTTTTTATCTTTGTGATACAGGCTGCTTGCCAGAACCCCCTGACCCATTTAGCTAAGGCTCTAGTCCCTCTAGGGCTGCCTTCATAATGAAATTTCTTAAGGTAAAGGAAGGCTGCTTGGACCTTTCAGTCTAGTATACCTTGTATTTCCGACTTTAGCCTCTGTATTTCTGCATCTAAGACAGTCCTACCCTGGTTCCTAGATTGCTGTAAGTCTCTCAGATGTGTCTGTAGCTGATTAGGAGGGGGAATGATCTTCATTTGTATTTAAGATCTTTTCGAGAGAGTCTGTGGGCCATTTAAATTGGGCTGAGTTTCTTGGGCAACTCACATATTGCCACACTCACATATTGCCACTGCTCATAGTCAACGCATTAGAAGCTTTTGCCAGAATGGATAATGAGGACTGCATGGATTATGATAAAGTGAAAAATGCGTTGCTAAAGTGTTTTGCGTTAACCCCCTAGGCCTATAGACAACAATTTAGAGGGTTAAGAAAGGTACCCGGTGACAGCTATACTGAAATGTGTGCTAAGTAACTTGTTAGAACAATGGGTAGAGGGTGCAAAAGCTCACTCTGCAGTGGGAATAAAATATTTATTTTTTCTGGAACAGTTCCTAAAAACTGTACCCATTAAGGAACTGAGAATATGGTTGTTGGATAGGACTCTGAGCTCCGTGAGGTAGGTAGCTGAGAGGGCTGATCAGGTAATATCCAGCCAACCATCCTCTCATCGCAGAAGTAATGGGGGAGGGACATCAGGTGGTTTTAAGGGAACCCTGGGGGGACCTAAAGAAAGCCAAATTGTTCCTGAACAAAAAGGGAAGCCTCCTGGTCTCCAAAGCATAGAAACGGGTGAACACAGCTGCTATATCTGCCAGAAACTGGTACATTTGTCTTATGATTGTCTGAACAATGTGAAAAAAGGAGTTTGTGCAGCAGGAGGGGGTAGTTCAGGGAGCTCGCAGTAGATAGTGGCCTGCACACTGAGTGCAGTGCCCTCTAACTCCACTGCACATATGCACCTAGTGGTGGTGAATAGAGTGGTAGCCCTGAGATTGAGGGATAGTGGGGCCTCCATTTCTATGGGAAATCAGCATTTCATCCAGGAGGAACGGATTCTGCCTGGCCAGTTTTCTAAACTCAGTGGAGTGCAGTCTTAGTGCCAGTGACCCAAATCTTTGTAAGTTGAGAAGGTGGCCAGGGAATATAGAAGGTGGGTGTTGTACCAGACCTACCCATGAAAGCAATCATGGTAATGACTTTGATAGTACGGCCAATATTATGTGTGTCACAACCAGTAGCCAGGCAAGGGAACTGGCTACTGAGGACACAGAGGGGACAATGAACGAGGAAGCAACCCCATCTCAGTAGCAGGAGAAGCTGTAGCTGAAGAAAGAGCTGGGAGCAGCAGTTCTGAATCACAGATACAGACTGAAGAGATCCAAGCATGGGTAGTTCTCCCATGCAGAGTGTGCTTTTGGAAAAGTTGGGCATGCAGAACTACAAAAAGTGCAGCTGACCCATCCCTGCAAAACTTAAGGCAGTTAGCCACCAGGGTCGAAGGGGACTCTCCAAGTTCAGGAAAAGGGGAGATTTACTAGAAGAAGGGGTCCCTGTACCATGAGTGGGTTCCTAAGGGAGGACCAGATGAAGTGGTACTCTGGCAGATAGTAGTTCCTAGGTAGTATAGGAAGCAGCTTCTGGCCTTAGCCCACCGACATACCCTTTTCAGGACACCTAGGTGTCAGTCGTACAGAAATGTAGCTGATTAACAATTTTTACTGGCTCAGTATTTTTGAAGATGTGACAGACTACTGCCAGACTTGTCTGCCATGCCAAAGGTAGAAGGGTCTGAGGACAAGGCTAAGACAGCTTTGCTTCACCTATTTATTATTGAAGAGCCATTTCAGCAACTTGCCATGGACATTGTGGGGCCACTTAGCACCCCATGTTGTACTGGCAACTGGTACATTTTGGTGGTCATAGATTATGCCATAAGGTACCCAGAGGCAGTGCCCTTGTCCTCCATCAAGGCCTGGAAGGTGGCAGATGAACTGCTGGGGATATTTAGCTGGGAGATTCACTAGGAAATTCTGTTAAACTAGAGCACCAATGTCATGTCTGATCTGATGGTTTGTCTTTGGAAGAAGTGTGGGGTAAGGCAGCTCTGGGCCTCATTATACCACCCCCAGACTAACAGTCCAGTCGAGCGATTCAATGAATCTCTTAAGACCATGTTAAGGGCATTTTCTGACCAGCATGTGGGAGAGTGGGACAAGTACCTACGTCATATTTTATTCACATATTGGGAAGTCTCCCAGGAGTCCACAAGGTTCTCACCCTTGGTTCTATGTTATAAGAGTGAAAATAAAACACCTATTACAAAAAACAACAAGTGCACCTCACCAAAAACTAAAACAGTGATGTACACTACAGCACCTTGCAGGAACAGCTATCGGTGCTAAATTTCATGATGATGAACAAATGAAATATACATTTTATACAGGGGAGCTATGCCCCCCGCACTCCCGTGCCTCCCAAACTTAAAATAACCAATTCCGGGGCGGGGGGGTGATACTGGGGAAGAGGGAAAAACTCAGGAGGGGGCAACATTGGGAGACAGATGTCAGCAGGAGGAGAACATTGGGGGAGAACCTACAGGTGGGGGGGAACAATGTTAGGAGGGTGAGGTAATGGGACACAGTACAATATATCTAACAAAATACTTTATATTTCTATAAAATAAAAAACAGTATGCCTACAACCAGGCCCAAACCCGGGTCACCCGACACATAGGTGATTACTTTAACCACCACGCCAGATAGCCAGCTCAGTACTGGCCCAATGAACAAACCCACACATACTCCTCTAACTATGTACAAAAACTACGCACTACATTTCACTGTGCTGTTAATAGTACATAGCTATTAATAGCACATAGCCATTTTAACTTTTGCTATTTTTTCATCACTCAAATTATCTCACTCAAAATGACTTGCCCTCTTCACAGGCTACCCTCACCCTTTGAGCTCCTGTTTGGCCATAGGGTAAGGGGTCCCCTTGATTTGGTAAGAAATGAATGGGAGGGTGAGCTTGCTCCCCAAGGGGACTCTGTTGTGCAGTATGGCCTGAATTTTGCATCACAGCTCAAGCAGCTCATGGGGTTTGCCCAGGAGCACCTACCCACTGCACAATAAAGGCAGAAGACATGGTATGACAGTGGGGCCAGAGCCTTAGAGTATGAAATCGGGCAATGGGTGATGGTGTTTATCCCCATCTGGCAGAAGAAATTACACGTGGCCCTGAGGGGCCTTACTTGGTCAGGAGGGATAATAATGCTAATTACGTGGTGCAGCTACCAGACAGGAGGTGCAAACAGCAAGCTTACCGGGTAAACATGATGAATCCCTATAATGACAGGGATGAGATGGTCCTGGCTGTGTGCAGCTATCTGGAGGGGGGGGCAGAAGAAGACGTGCTGGAGGATCTCCTAGGAGAGGTTAAGGAAGAATCCTCAGTGGGTACTGACACCTCTGGGAGGGGCTGACACCAGCCCAAGCTGATGAAATGCATGGGGTACTGTGTACATTTGGTGAAATGTTAACAGGGAAACCAAGGAATACCATGCTGGCAGAGTACCATGTGGATACACAGTCCCAGAAGGTATAAGACATGCCATAGAGGGAGAGATCAAGGAGATGCTGGCTGTTCAGGTGATCCAGGAGTCCAGTAGTCCCTTGGCTTCCCCAGTGGTACTGATCCCCAAAAAGGGGGTGAACATGAGATTCTGTGTCAGCTACTGCAAGCTCAACAGCGATACAAAGTTGGATTCATACCCATGCACAGGAAGGATAAGGTCCTAGAGAGGTTAAAGGGAGCTCTTTACCTTTCCACCATAGACCTGACAAAGGGCTATTGAAAGGTACCCCTGATCCCTGAAGCCAGAGAAATGTCAGCCTTCATTACCCTGTTTGGATTATTTTGAGTTTAGGGTAATGCCATTCAAGGTGAAGAATGTGCTAGCCACCCTTCAAAAGCTCATGGACCATATTCTGAATGAGGCAGGAGACTTCGCTCTGGCGTACATGGATGTCTTCACCATCTATAGCTTGGAAGGATCATGTCAGGAATGTGATCAAGATTTTCTATCAATTGCAGGTTGCTGGGCTGACAGTCAAGGCAGAGAAGTACCAGATAGGAATGGCAGAAGTGTCATACCTTCAGCACAGGGTGGGGAGTGGGTACATCCAGCCTGAGTCAGTGCAAACTGAGGCCATCCAGGGACTGACCATGCCCATGACCAAGAAGAAAGTACAGGCCTTCCTAGGGATAACAGGGTACTACAGTAGGTTTGTGCTGAATTTCAACAGCATGGCCAAACTCTTGTCCAGTCTCACCAAAAAGATAATGCCAGAAATGGTTCAGTGGACAGAGACCTGTGATAACAAATTCCACCAGCTGAAGGAGTCATTGTGTTTAGGCACTTGTGCTCACCAACCTAGACTATTCTCTTAGGTTCATTATGCACATAGATGCATCTGATCATGGGCTATGCACAGTTCTGAGTCACTCATGTCCCACACTCAGGAGTAAAGTAAAAATGTATTTGTTTAAAGCGCCCTTCCCAAGCTCTGGGCGCTTTTACAATAATTCACACACTTTAAATACAGAGTCATATGAAATCAATAAAAACAAAAACAACAGATGACACTCATTTATCAGCTCCCTGAAAATGCCTGATTGAATAGGAATGTTTTCAACTGTTTTTTAAAACCTTCCATGGTCAGGCTATCTCATATCTGACGAGGCAGAGAATTCCACAGGGTAGGTGCCATAAAGGCAAAAGATCTTCCTCCAGATAACTTTAAGTATACCCTGGGAAACTCTAGCAATCCCTTGTCAGAGGATTGGAGTGAGTGGGAGGGACGGTAAGGCACCAGGAGTTCTTTCAGGTAGTGAGGTCCCAAATTGTGTAGGGCCTTACAGGTCAGCAATGCGACCTTGAAGGCGATCCGCCACTGTTTAGGCAGCCAGTGCAGTTCACACAGCATGGGTGTTATATGGCTAGATCTAGAGATTTCCATTAACAACCTGGCCGTCGCGTTCTGCAAAAGCTGCAAACGGTGGATATCCACCCCCGGCAGCCTTAGATAGAGGGCATTGCAGTAATCAAAATGACTGGTGACAAAGGCGTGGACGTGGGTAGGAAGTTCTTCTGGTGGAACCAAGTGTTTCACCTAGGCTATATTCCTTAGATGGAAAAAGGCAGACTTGACTACAGCCGACACCTGTGCCCTCAGGGTCAGACCCTCATCAAATACCACGCCCAGGTTACGCACCTGGCCAGAGGCCATAAGCGGGCCCCCCCAAGATATAAACCCGAGGATTTCCCAGCCCAAACCCCCGTGGTCCTAAAACCAAGGTCCACCTCCAATACCTCAGTTTTTCCTGAATTCAACTGAAGCCAACTAGTATTCATCCACTCCTGTAACTCCAGCAGGCAGTTATTAAACACTGTGATGGAATCAGACTCCTGTTCAGGCACAAAAGACAGGTAGAGCTGAGAGTGATCAGCATAACGATGAAAACTCAACCCATACCATCTTATAATGTCCACCAATGGAAGCATATACACTGCAAATAACATGGGGGACAGCATTGAGCCCTGTGGAACCCCACAGGGCAGCCAGTGAGGGGCCGAGAAATAAATCCCCAACACCACTATCTGTGATCTTCCCTCAAGGAAAGATTGAAACCAACTGTGGACTGCCCCCCTCAGTCCACAGAAAAACCACAGGTGGTCGAGCAGCACTCCATGATCCATGGTGTCAAATGCTGCTGAGAGATCCAAGAGAACCAAGATGGAATGAGTTCTCTGCTCTCTTGCCATCAGGAGATCATTTAGAACGTGAACAAGAGCCATCTCAGTGCTATGCCATTTCCTGAAGCCGGACTGAAGAGGGTCATAGATATTGTGGCTGGTCAAATGATCCTTCAACTGCAGAGCGACCACCTTCTCAATAACTTTCCCTACAAAGGGTAAGTTAGAGACCGGTCTGTAGTTTGCTGGGCAGTTGGGGTCAAGAGAGGTTTTTTCAAAAGGGGGCGTACCATCGCCTCCTTTAAGGGATATGGAAAGATCCCTGTCTCTAATGAAACTGCCACTATCCCAGCCAGGGCTGGGCTGATAACCTCTACACACCCCACTAACAGGCAAGTAGGGTCCGGATCCAAACCACAGTAGGTAGGTCACAGAGTCTGGTTGATCCTCACTATATCCATGACTGCTGGTTGGCTAAAGGTGAACCAAGTCAACTGGGCATTAGTACCACCCGAATGATCAATGAAAGGCTCAAAGGAAGGGCACTGGCTGATCTCATCCTTGATGGTGGATACCTTGCCAGCGAAGAATTTCGCAAACTCCTCACACTGTATTTGTGACAACGCTCAACTGGCCTGTAGATAGGCTGGATTGCACAATCTGTCCACAGTCCTGAAGAGCTGGGCTGGTCAATTCTTCACTGTAGCAATTTCCCTGAACCGAAACTCTGCCTTCTTATGGGAAATTGCTGATTGGTAGATCTTGTAATGTTCTAGCAATCCAGGCCTATCCACCTCCAGGTGAGTTTTCTACCAGCGTCTTTCCAATCTTCGTCCCTGCCTCTTCAGCTCATGGACCTCCCCATTAAACCAAGGAGCCCCTAGGTGCAGAGAACGGGGATGAACACAAATTGGAGCAATGACATCCATGGCCCCTACCACAGCCCTATTATAGGCCAGGACCAGAGGCCCTGGGTCAGTGCTATCCATTGGAAATCACAAGAGGTCCAGCTCCATCATTAGGCCATCTGAGGTAACCCCTCTCAAAGGACAGAACTGTACTAACTCCTTAGGGGCAGGCCTATTTCGGGGGGCTGCAAATCTGAACCTCAGGGCATGATGGTCAGACCAACCAATTGGCTCCACCTCCACATCGGAGACCTCCATCCCCAGATGGAACACCAAGTCCAATGTGTGCCCCCCCTCATTGGTTGCAGAGGTAATAACCTGTGACAGGCCCAATTAATCCATCAACTGGAGGAGGTTTTGTCCAAATGGCGAGAGTTCATCGTCGACCCAGGCATTGAAGTCCACCAGAATTAACCATCTGGGAGACTCTAATACAATTTCGGCGATGAAGTCCACAACCTCCTTCAGGAACTCCCTCTCATCACCTGGTGGATGGTAGATGAGAAGGGTCCTGTAGCCTGCACCTGCACCCACAATACACTCAAAGGAGTTGGTGTCTCCAATTGGCACCTCCCTGAGATCCAGATCATGTCTAAAACAGACTGCAACCACCCACCCCCACCCCTCTGGTCCACTCTCGGGCAGTGAATCACCGAGAACCCAGCCGGAACTGCAGATTCTAAAACAGGACCCTCATTTCCATCCAGCCAGGTCTCGGTGATGCAAGCCAGGTCAACAGAGGAAACAAGATCTGCAACCACTGTGGTCTTATTCCTAATCAACCTGGCATTGCATAACACCGCCCGAAAGGGACAGAAGTCCAAGGATGGCCCCACTTCCTGCCTGACAGAGTCAGAGCCCTTGGGTATGGGAACTAAGCAAGGAAAACCTCACTACTGTACCCATTTTGCCCCAGGGTATCTCCTGGCTTTCATCGTCCCTATCCGCCCACTCCTCTCCCATCCCCCCCAAGAGTTCCAGGATCCCCATCTCCTTCTGCTCCTTTGTCTCAGGATGTCGAGAACTCAACATCTACAATAAACTTCCGAAGTGAGTGGAGGCAGTTCAAAAGGATGCAGATCCCCAAGTCTTGAGGGGGGAGTACTGCCTGACCATTTCTCTAACACTGCAACACATATTTCAAGCACTCCAATGACCCCATAACAATTCACCCCCACTCAATCAATACCCTTCCACCCTCCTAACTTAAAAACAAATTACAAAACAATACTACAATAAAACCATAAATATAAAACCACTTCCAAGAGAACTTTGATATTTCGGTCCTAACATTAAAGTCTCGGATGAAGAGATTAGTCTGAGTAAGTAGTGAAAATCCAGGGGAAAAAAAATTATGAAGCACTGTAGGGAACTCCACTTTAAGAACTTCAAATCACAGAATGAAATAAATTACAAACGATATAAACTGAACTTAGAACCAGCAAATAACAAAATAGGGCTTAAGTACACCTCTTCTCACTGAGGTGTACAAAATGAAATAAAATAAACAGTACCAGATAAAATTCAGACCCCCAGGCCCTCTCACTACCTGGTGAGTCTGAAATAAGCAAGGGCACTCACACTGCCCAAATAAAACAAAAATGTGAGTTCTGACCGTAAATTTAAGTTCTGCTCCAGTAGACATATTTCCTTAAAGCAGGGACCTCCCGGCATCAGTTCCAGTCTTGCTCAATAATGCCAGACACCCATAAACCCTATCTATGAGGGCCACCACCGGAAATATCTGCCCCACCACTTCGGCACCTAACTTGCGCCAGCCCACCGGCTGGCTCAATGAAGAGCCTCAGAAAACCACTGGCCCACCGGCTGGCTTCTTGGTTCAGCCAGGCCCAGTCCTCCTGAGCAGAAACAGACTCCAGCGGCTAACCACCCACAAATATAGGGTCCTGCTGTCCCAGCCTGGCAGGAATCCAATTTAAAATCCACGTTGTTTTCAATAACAGTCTCCGAGTGACAGTCACCTCCAGAGATAAAGCAAGTTCTTGGCAATTCAATTCAGACAAACCCGGACCCCAAATAATGTTCTCTCAGACTCTCCACCATGTCATACAGTTAAAAGGATCTCTCACCCAGGAACTCTCCTCTGCAGAACCGCAGAACAATTCATGTAAAGGTCCCTGCGTACAGTTCCCACATAAATTCATCCAAAAGCAGTCAGCCAGGTCAAATAAAGGATCCGTAAAGCTAAGAATTAGAAAACATCAAGATTTTTCAAACCTTCAATAGTCCAGGAGAATAAGCCACAAACTCCCTTCAACAAGTGTACCCTCAAAGATCCAATGAGGACCGCAAATGGAGAAACGGGAGAGCACTAGGCAGTCAGCAAAAAGCAGCAAACGTAATACACAGACCGAATAAACAGCCAAAGATTATCATAGCGAGCCAGATAAAGCATAAAACATAAAATTAATTAATACAAATGCAAATCAAACAAAATAAAACAAAAATTGGCAGGCAAGCAGAAAACAATCGACAGGCTCCTAGCAGCTAGCCCAGTGTGGCCACCATCTTTCTCAGAATCAAAAAGGAGAGGAACACCCAGTCGTGTATCTGAGAAGGAAGCTGCTGCCCAGAGAGGAGGCCTATGCCACAGTAGAGGCATTGTCTAGTGATTGCCTGGGCCTTGGAGAAGCTGCAACCTTATTTGTATGGGTGGGAGGTCACCCTGGTTATTGATCACAACCCCCTTACATGGTTGCATAGGACCAGTGGACAGAACTTAAAATTGCTAAGATGAAGCCTGGTGCTGCAGGCCTATAATATGGACATTAGGTACCACAGTGGGTTGCAGCATAGCAATGCAGACAGACTGTCCAGACAATAGTTAGTGCCTGTTTTTGTTTTTTGTGTTTTTAGGTAGGGGAGATGGTAGGAGACACCAATATGGGGTTCACCCAGAGATTGAACTGAGGGCATAGCTGTGGGAGCCAGCTGGCTCACACTAAAAAACAACAATTTGTTTTTTCTTTCTCGGGGGGAATGTGACAACATTTTGTGTATTTTTTCCTGTTTCTGTGTTTAATTTCTATTATCAGCTTGACCTCTTGTAAAGATTTCAGCTAAGTTAAACACTATTTGATAAAGTTAGCTAAGGTTATCTGTCAAGAGGTATGCCAGGTGGCTCTGGTGAGTGATAACAATCTCCCCTGTACAGTTAATTGGAGAGCTGAAAGCAGAAATAACCCTTTCATATTTCATGGAGGAGTCACTCCAGCTGTATGAGATAGGAGGACAAACACACGGATGGACCCTGCAATACATGAAACCCCAGATTCCAGTTTGGTCCAGTCTTTCCAGATGGGAGGTTTTTCAGGGCTCAAAAGAATGTCAAATCTATGATGTCAGAGTGACATACTGGATAATTTGTCATTTGGGGTGGGGGTGGGGCTTCTGGTGGATCTAAAGATCTGGCAGAGCCAGAAAGAGTTAGCCAGGTGTGGCACTACAAACAGATACCATCTATGAAAAAGAACAGTCATGGCACTCCAACCACAGAGTTATGATGTCCACCACAAGTTGAGTTTGACAAAGTGCATACAGTTAATTTTCTCACCTCACTTAATTAATGGAACTCCATACAGGTTCCATTAATTAAGTGCCTGTATTGCTATTCCTACAATTAATATATAGGTTAAGCAAAAAAAGAAAATGAGCTCTCTTGCTCACTGTTTCTTCAACACTGCTTTACTTGTCCTTGGTATGCCCTTTATAAAGATTTTGTATAATGCTAAGCATGTAAGGAAAAGTGTTTCCAGTGATATTAGCACATACCAGGACAATTGTTTTGCAGGTTATAATGGCTATATAAAAAGATTTTTACCTACTATTTATGGCAATTAAAAGTTAGCAATTTTAAACTGGTAATGGTATACACATTGTATGATCACGTGAAAGGTTTTAATGAAATATTGGTTGTAAATGCACTATATCACTTTAAGATGTTGTCATGTGACCACGGCAATTGTGCCAATATAAAAAGGGTCTGCACACTTATCAATTTTATCTTCGTAAAAGCCAATGACTTGGTGAAACATTAGAGGTTTTATCTGTGGGCTCCTGTAACAGCCATGCAGGCTGTATTTCAAACAGTTCCCGTGCAGTGCGAAACTAAACTGTATGCACTTTGTCAAACTCAACTTGTGGTGCACAGCATAATTGCGTGGTTGGAGTGCTGTGACTGTTCTTTTGCTATGGCTGGGATATTGTCACAGAGCACTCGAGAGGTCTAGTGTGGCTCTGCCTTTTCTGAGATGCCATCTAAGGTTTGCTTCAGCCCTCATTCACCAGGGTGTCTTCTGTGGTAAGCTATTCTAACTTGCTAAATAGAGAAGAGAGAGAGTTTTTTTCTGTGTTTTCTTTGTGTGACCTATTGTTCAAACATTTTCTGCTCCATTCTGTAGAATTACTGTTCCCCATTTTCTTTCTGTAGTATCCTATTTTATATGTGTAAATATCTTGCAGTATTAAAATATTATCTGTTTATATACTGTACTTCATGTGTCTGTGACTGAGTCCTTTGAGGTACAGCTAACTAATTTATAACTGACAAAAAAAATTTCTACCTCTGAAGAGAAGGCTACCATTACCATATTCTGTTTCTAAAGTACCTGTAAGGTGTTCTCAGCTGTGATTGAGAGGGGTGGATCAGTTGCCCTTGGACAAGGAGCACTGCACTGGGTGAGCAGTGGCTAATTCAATCCTAGAAATACCCCTTAAGAAGATTCATTTGTTCTGACTCAATACGTAGAGGTGTTAGCTCAGTTTTTTTGTCATGCACTTTGTCACAGATTCACTCAGCAGCTCAGGCCCTCTACTCCCAAAGTGCCAACCTCTGAGCGCAATCTTGTGAACAGTGTAACAGACAAGGTAACCCTCTTGTCTGTTTTTGTGAGTTCGGATCAACCTTTGGTCTCAGTTCTGGAGGGATTTAAACTGTTAACCTCTTGCTAGCATACCAAATGCACAGCCTCAGATATATCTGTCTTCGGGGGGCCAGATATCTTAGCATACGGGCACCTAACCAGGTATTCAGAGATGAACCCTTTAAAACTTTTATAAAGACCTCAGATTTAAAGCACTTCTCTGTCCAGTTTGATACCACCATACAAGCTATATGTCTGCTGAACCATAAATATTTCTTAGCAAAAGAAAGCAATTCAAAGACAGACCAGGTTTTCTCTAAAATTAAGAGTTTTTACTAAAATATATAATAATATGTCAAACATACAATACAGAACTCTTATATCACAAGACATACAGATCTTTAAACAAAATAAGGTTTAAAACAGTGCAATTCCTACAACTATATTTAGATTTGTCTAGCTTTCTAAATACCTCTTTTCAGTGCTCAGATGTTTTCTTGGTCAGTGTCAGATACAAAATGCACCTCTATAGTGAAAGAGAATAATCTTTTCAAGCAGCATTGGCCAACCCATTTTTGGATGAAGTCATCCAGCCCCTCCTCTGGTCAAATATCTAACAAAAATATATTTTTATACAACCACAAGATGTAATTTCAAAGTATTAATTCTGCAACCTTATCATAACTCAAGTTTCAATGACACCTCTTTTGATCTCATGCTGTACCCTCTTCACACAGGCTTCATAGGGTCATTTACAACCTTACACCTGTATGTAACATCCTAGCTTCCCTTATTTTAACATCATAAACCTAGTTTATGATTTCTCTCTTAACAAAATTAACTTAACAACTCTGTAATTAGCTCAGAGAAACAGGATCCTTAATAAAAGTCTTCCAGTAACACACTGTCTCTAAAAAAACTGAGTGTGAGATACATACTGTCAGCTAAAATCTGAGGGGGGGTGAGAGAGGTCATTCCTAGAGCATTTGAATTTTTAGCAGAGACATTAATACATTTTATATTAAAAAATATAATACAGCACTCAGAACTGGCTGTCTACGTCACACACTTTACTTAATAAAATTTATAATATCTCATTCTACCCTCAGTCTGGTGTGTGCCCGGTCCTTTTGATGTTGTACTAAGTACCCTTATAGGTGTCTACCAGCTACTGAGTACCCTTTCAGGCATCTGAAGGGTTCAAGAAAGCTGGTAGTAGTCGAAGGTGTAATCTGGGATAGACCAGTTTGCCACATACTCTTTTAAGTCTCTAACTCATGAAGCCATAATGGAAGTTGCCAACGTCAAATACCTTTGAGTATGGTTAGATCAACACCTCTCTTTTTGAAGTCCACATTGATTACTTACTTAAAGCAGCTCACCAGAAACTTGATCATCTTTACAGAAATATCAGCTGCCTCAGCCCTCATACCAAACAGCTACTAATGGCACAATTCTTACTTCTGTCATTAGAATGAGGTGATGTCATATGCAGGATGGCCAATACTACCATATTACTTAAACTAGATGCCAGATACATTAATATCTGTAGAGTTGCCATAAGGTACTGTATGATAAATGCACCACAGTTTTTGCCACAGAACAGGACTTCTCCCTCTGCCTAACAGGTGAGAGTTCTACTGCAGCACACTAATATAATTAGTGCTGTAGTACAATATCCAAGTGAATATTTCATGACTTGTGGACTCACTTGAAAGTGAGCATCACAAAAGTGTGGGTGAGCATGCATGCATACATCAGAAACAGTTGCAGTGAGGACAGGTAAGCTCACATACTTGGGCCTTGTTCTGGGCAGGAGAACTAGAGGGCAAACCCTAAACTTAAGTGGGGATATACACTGACAGCTGATATGTGGAAGCATTTTTTTTCACTCAGACTTCAGTAGCCATATAGAACATAGTACCAGAGGAAGCAGCACAAGTAGGGATTGTTGAATCTTTTAAACTCAAGTATGATCAGTTGTCATCATGAAGAATAACATTGCTGGGTACAGCACTTAATTCATTGAGAAAAGGAGGGTAATGTGGGACACACCTAATAACAAAACTACTATGTATTGGATAAAAAGGTGGATCTTTTGGCCTCAGGTGCCCAGACAGTTCTGCCTCTGGTTGTTTTCCTCTTCATAGAGCCAACACTCATAATATTTATTAAAAGCATTTCCTATTAAACAAGGACTACAGCCAGCTGGCCCATAGTCTCAGTGGCAGAGTACCACTGGCGATGCTAATGACCTTTGTTCAGAAATGAGCATGGGCTGTTGGAGGCCGGCAGTGGGAGGAAGGATTGAGTGTCCCACAGATTGTTCTCCTCCCTCGGGGAAGGGGATTCACCATCCTGTTGCTTGACATTCACCCAGTGCTGGGTACAATGTAGTACTGATTGTGGCAGCATTCATGGCTGTTTGTGCATATTTGAAACTTGTGATCCTCTCAACTGGCAGTATTCAAACCTGTCATGAGTGTTTTCAAACTAATTGGTAACCATCCTCTGTAGAGAAGGAGCTTGTTATAAGACATTTTTAATTGAAAACTAGTTATTATAAAAAATTAATTTTAGGGACAGTAGTAACTTGTATTCTTTACACATCTCAGTGTGGATGCCCTTCTAAACCACTTGAGCTTCACTCTCAAGGTTAATTGGGAATCCTACACCTTGGGTGTGTAAGCAGTCCTCATTACACACACCTCCCCATGCATTATTCTATATTTACCTGCTATATTTCCTTGTGGTCCAGCCCCCTCACTTGCTATAAAAACCAGAATCATTCCCTGACACCCTGTGGAACCCTCCATCCTAGTCCTTTTTCCTAGGCCAGTCAACCTCCAACTCAATCACCTGATGTTTTCTGTTCCCCACCAACTCCTTCCCAGTTCTATTGGCAGGGGGAATTAAAAACTGTGCAGTGGGCTTTGTGAGGGTTGCCATGCTTTGGAGAAGGCCCTGAAGGTCATTTGCATGGAATAACCATGTTTGGAAAGCATGCACAATGGGAGTGAGGGGTGAGAAATACAGGATCTGTCACTAAGCGGTCATTGTGACCACTTGGCAACAGTCCCTTTCAACTGGGAATGAGGCCATGAGTGTTTTGAAATTTGCATAAGCAACCACCAAACTGTGCATGCAAATACATTGACTATCTAATGCAAAGCACCTTGAGGAAGAGAAACATTGAGTTGGTGAGGAAAAAGAACAGGATGAAAAAGAGGTGTTCCTTCTTTTAATTGTACAGGTCAGCATGCACTAATCAAAGTACCGATGGTACTGAGTAGCGGCAAGCTGTCCCAAAGAGAAGCAGTATCTCACAGGAAATGAGCTGTGGAATCTCAGCATGGCAATCCTGTTGAAATAAATTGCCTAGAAATCTTTTGGGACTACAGTATATGAAAAGCATTATATAAATGTAAATGCTATACTATTCTGTTGGTCACACACTACAAGTATTTGGTTAAAGCACCAATGGCACTGAGAGATGCCAAACTATCCTTCTCACTTTTCCCTAATTTCTTCAACCTCTTCAACACAGTTTTTCAAACTTTTAAGTTCACTAAAGAAGTAAGGAGCAGAAAAGGCCCATAATTAGCAACTGTTGTTACCGATAATATTTTAAGTTTGACCCACAAAAAATGTTTCTCAAATTAATTTTTGGTTTCACTGATAATATTTTCTGGCACATTTTTACAAGGATTTATGATGTATTGTGCATAAAAGTGATTTAATTTGTTTGTATAGAACCTACATGGCTTTATTTATCATTGGTGACCCCAAGTGACTGTGTTGTCCTCTTTAAATTCTACGTTTAGTTCACACAATAGATATGGATCTCTCATTATGTCATTGAGTAGTATATCACCTCTAGTCTGCCTGCCTTCTAAGAACATGAGCTTCAGTTCTTTATGGCTATCATTGTATGCCAGGTCTTTGATGTCAGTTTTCATTTTTGTTGCTCTGTGCTGTACCCTTTTCACTTGATTTATGTCTGATTGTTTGTAAGGACACCACATTTGGCTCCCATGGTCTAACATAAGACCTATATAAAGACATTAATACCTCTGCCTTACAACTGTTAACAATTGTTCTTATTGTCCCAGTACCCTGTTTGCACTGGAAATAGCTGCAGTGCATTGTTGTTCAAGTTTGTTATTAATGATGACACCAAGGTCTCTTTTGTTTTCTGTTATTTTCATTATTGTGTTACATAATGTGTATAACGCAGTAATGCATAATACAGTATAGAGCTTATCCCAAGGTGTAATACATAGCATTTTTGTAGGTTAAAAGACAACTAAACCATCTTTTTACACATTTTGTATTGTAAAAAATGACTCCAAAGGCTAATAAGGAGAGGCTGTTGTTTACATTTATATTGAAGCTGCATTTATTAAAGTAGGATAAATGCAGTTTCATAGCATTTGATAATTGTAAACACAGCTTCTCCTGATTTAAAAATCCTGCTCTAAGAATCCTAAAATGGCTGCCTTGATGATGTCAATAAAGGGAGAGATGCCAGATGTGCATATTTATTTTAGGTCTACTAACCATATTCAAATGCAAATAACTTAAAAATGAAAAATGATAGCATAGTACTGTGAGCACGAAAGTTGTAAATGTCTACAAAATAAGTGATGTTTCATTTATAGATACTTTTTCATTGTTGTTTTTTTAATTAGCAAAAAAGCAGCAAAAAAATTCAATTTATTGCCACTTTTTCAACAAACAAATGCAAATAACTTTAAGACAAAAACTGATAACATGGTACTGTTAGCGTGACATTGTGTCAGCACAAAAATATCTACAAAATGAGTGGTGTTTCATTTATATATATATACCTTTTAGTTTTTTTTATAATTAGCAACAAACAGCAGAACATTCAATTTTGTTTTTCACTTTTTGCAATAACAAATGCAAATAGCTTTAAAATGAAAAAAATGATAACATGGTGCTTTGAGCCAAAAGTTGTTCAGCACAAAAACATCTACCAAATGAGTGGTGTTTCATTTATAGATACATTTTAGATTTTTTGTAATCAGTAGAAAATGGCAGAAATTCTTTTTTTTTTTTTTTTTTTTTTACTTTTTTTGGAGGTATGGCATTAATGGAATATGCTACCTCCATACTAGAAATATCATTGATATGTTTTGTTCTCATGCCCTCCTCCAATTAACCAAACTGCAATTTGTTTTTCAAATAGCTCCCACCTTCCTGCCTTCTGAAAGGGGGGAGGGGTGTACAAAACTGTTGTACACTTAATGTTTCCATTTCTATTTTCCCTTGCTCTGTCAATGCTGCCTCACCATGACAGTGTGAGCCACAGATTCTCATATCCCCACTTTACATTATCAGGCAAAGTGACCTAGGACATGCTGCATTTCTCACGCAGCCACCCACCAACACTTACTTTTCTTCCTTGCATTTAGTCAGTGCATATGAAAACTGCCCTTGCCATACTACCCAGAGCTACACTTCACTCTGCTGATTTTTCCCTTTTTTTTTTGTTTCATTTTGTGTCATTCAGCTGTGTGCCATTTAAGTTGGAATGTTAGCTCTACTTCCAGGCAAAGAAGACAGGGGCCTGGTGCTCCTCAGAGCAGCCACCTGCTGACTTTCCCACATGCTTACTTACAATTTGCATTGTGATCCTATGGGAATTTTATATCGCACATCCCAGGTGGTTGAAGGCACTTGGCTGTGCCTCATGCCTCACAACCCATGTGGGGCATGCAGCAATTTAGCCTTGCCACACACTCTACCAGGTGGTATTGATCACTTTAAAGGTATAATCTAATCTTATTCGAATTATATAATACACTTCCCAGGTGGTTGAAGGCACTCAGCTGCACCTCATGCCTTACAACCCCCCTGGGACATGCAGCAATTTAGCATTGCCACACACCCTGCCATGTATTATTGCTTACTTACAATTTACAATGTGATCCTATGGGAATTTTTTATTGCACTTCCTAGGTGGTGTGCAAGTGTGCATGTGTATCCATGGCTACAGAAGCACTGGATCATGATGATGGATGTCTCTTATGTCATTTGGAAAGACTTGTATGTTGTTTGTCTTATCTGATGATGGATGTCTGTGGTTGCTTGTGTTGCTTTGCCCCCTTTAGCTGCTTGGGGGGGAATGCAGAGTTACTGTTGAAAACCCTAACATCACATTTCTATACTTTTGCTGCTTTAATAGTAACACAAACTGATGCATTAAAGGAGTTTTTTGCAAAGAATATATAAGGGATACTCTACCCCCCTACTGGAAATATTGTTGATATTTTTGTTCGCCTGCTGATTTATCCAATGACATCACAAGTTGTGAAGGCACGAGTGATGTCATCAGGTCAATTGGCATGAGAAAAAATAATATCAGCAATATTTCCAGAAAGGAGGTAGCATATTCCGTTTATACCATACCTCCAAAAAAGTGAAAACAATTGAATTTCCTCCCATTTTTTTGCTGATTATAAAAAATCCAAAAGGTATCTATAAATGAAACACCACTCATTTGGTAGATAAAACTAAAAGGTATACTGTATATAAATGAAACACCACTCATTTTGTAGAATTTTTTTTTACATTAAAATATTATTGATTTTGAGCAGCACACAAGAATACATTAAGTGACACAACAAGCACCACACAACACAGGGCAATTAACATAATGAGAATAACTTAAAGGGTGGGATATTCAGACTGCGCCAGGCTGTGGCGCAAGCCTGGGCACAGCGCAACTTGGATGTGCCAGGGCGCTGACAGGGTGATATTCAATGGTGCTGTGCCATGGCTCAGCATGATTGAATATCGCTCTGCGGCCACCCGTATTGTGCATGGCACAGTGGTGCAGTGGCACTGCACCAGTGCAAGTGGCTAGAGAGGGGCAGGGGGATGCGCTAGCACAAGTGCCATTGTGCCAGGTGCATCAACCATGATATTCAAAGGTGCACATGCAAATGGGGCCATAATGCATGCAAGGTGCAAATGGGGCCATTTGTATGTCATTATGGCTCCATTTGCATGCAGGTGTGCCCATCCCCAGTGACTTGCACCTGGCACCCTGCCAGGCTGTAGCCATCAGGGACCGATGCCCCCTGCATAAGCAGCAAAGTGCCCCACAGCCCGATCACGGGCATAAGTATAAAAATATGTAACTCCCATATCCCTGGTGGTCCAGTGGACGGCTCACAGCCCGATCATGGACATAAGTATAGATATATGAAACTCTTATATCCCTGGTGGTCCAGTGGACCGCTCATAGCCCACTCACAGGCAGATGTCTAAAACAAGATTAGATTCCATCCCTGGTGGTCCAGTGGTACCCCTCCTGCCCACCCTCCCATTGAGCCCCATCACTCCGCTCCCCCCGGTCAGTGGCGGTTGGCAGCTCCCCACCTGCAAGTCACTTGGCTTGCCCACTGACTGACTGCGTACAGTACAGCTGCACACCCATTGGTCCACAAGCGTGAGGCAATAGAGTGTCTGCTCCTCTACATACTACACAATCCAGATATGTGAAGGAATCCATTCCACATATCTGGACTGTAATAATGCAGTATAGTCTGCACACCGATGACCCATGCTGTGGACCAATAGGCCTGACAACTGTACTGTCTGCATCGTCGATGAGCAACCAGGCACTTTAATGGGTGAGGAGCTACCCACCGCTGACAGAGGAAAGTGGGTGGTGGGCTCAGTGGGAGAGTGGGGAAGGGGGTACCACTGGACCACCAGGGATGGGATCTAATCTTGTTTTAGACATCTGCCCATGATCGGGCTGCGAGCAGTCCACTGGACCACCAGGGATATAGGAGTTACATATTTCTGAACTTATGCCCTCAATCGGGCATGGGGGGCGCTGCCTGACGGAGGGTGCCGCGGGAGCTCGGGCGGCCACTCACAGCTGGCAGCTGCCATGTTGCACCCTGCAATACGGTAGCTCACCTGTGGGTGGCCGGCTGTTGTTCCTTTATTTTTTGGAACAACTGTATTTGGCGCATGTAGGGTTTGCACCTGCATAGGCTCTGCACATCCCGGGCTGAATATCAGGATGTGCAGGGGCATGCATGGGCACGCCCCCTACTTGCACCGCATACATTACTGATGCACCCTGGCGCATCAGGATTTGTGCCATGCATTTTCCCCTTTTGAATATCAAGTGGGTTGCACATGGCGCAACTGTGTTGCACCATGTGCAACCCTTCTGAATATCCCACCCAAAATGTACAATGACTAATTCATTATAAACTCTAACAACAAAACTAATGACTATATCAAAATGAAGTAGAAGAAGTGTGGAAAATAGGAACAAAAAATTCCTACAGGAGAGAGCGAAATAACTTAAACTCTCATCAGGGTTCAAAGTTCAGGAAAGGAGACCAGGTCGTGTTGAAACTTTCAGTCCGATTCACCAACATATGGCAAATTCTCTCATTCTGAGACAGTAATGTCATGCATTTAGTAGATATTTTTGTGCTAAACAAATGTCATCTTCACAGTACCATGCTATCATTTTTTGTTTTAAAGTTATTTGCATTTGTTTGTTGAAAAAGTGAGAAAAAAATTGTATCTTCTGTTGCTTTTTTTGCTAATTTAAAAAAAACTAAAATGTATGTATAAATGAAACACCATTAATTTTGTAGATATTTTTGTGCTGAACAACTTTCGTGCTCACAGTACCATGCAATAATTTTTCATGTTAAAGTTATTTGCATTTGAATATGGTTAGTAGAGCTAAAATACATCTGCACAGCTGGCATCTCTCTCTTCACTGAAATCATCAAGGCAGTCATTTTAGGTTTCTTAGAGCATGATTTGTGTACCAGGAGAGGCTGTGTTTGCAATTTTCAAATGATATGAAACTGCATTTATCCTACTTTAATAATTACAGTTTCAGTATAAATGTAAACAACAGCCTCTCCTTTACAAGCCTATGGAGTGATTTAAAAAATGTGTAAAAAGATGGTTTAGTTGTCCTTTAAATTTCATACCTCATTTATAAGCCCACTTACTGATGTTCTCAAGATCTTTCTGTATGCTCTCAATTTGCTCTTTGATATTGCATGGTCTCCTTAACTTTGGAGTCATCAGCGTACTTTGTCCATTACATCTTTTGGACTGTAGTGCTATGCTGAGTGTCAGTTTACTTGATCAGTAACAGGGGACAGTAGTGAGCAATCAGCTTATGTAATCACTACCAACCACAGAAAACCAAGGCAATATTTTCAATGTATCATCTTGGTGTAAACCCTCCTCAACTATCTATTAAAGACCTATTACAGTAAGCAGGACAGTCTTGAGAAGCAAAGGCAGGTTGCACAAGGGTTGTATGCAGAATGCATAAATAATACAAGACCGATCATTTCCCATTTTTGTGATTCTCCACTGCATGTACATATATTGTAAAGCATAACTTGCAGTGCAAATCATCATGTGAGTGCAAATTTTTGTACAGGGTGTCAGAATTGAAAGTGTCTCAGTAAAGGGGAACAGTCAGCACAAAGAACACCCATACTTAGTGTCGAAATGGTCCCAATGTGTACTTTTTGTACAAAAACATTTTGGTTTACATACTGTTTACTGTAGTATAGTAGAATGTATCAGACTAATTTTGCATAGTTCTAGGCTGACATCTTCTGTTATTTCAAATACCAGAATCCCCTGCAGATGACATCAGAACAGTAGGCAGCAGCGGGAGATTCAATAGCCGCAGTGCATGTTATAGCTTTTATAATCTCCGATCAGATGTTTTCCAGGTCTGCTTTTCTCCTGGTGCTAAGTACAGTCCTCTGTGACTATACTTAGCCCTGGGAGGACAGCAGGACCATCAAACAAAAGATCAGAGCATATATAAACTCTAACATGCACTGTGAACTATTGAATCACCCACTGCTGCCTACCACTCTGTCAGCTGCAATGAATTCTGCGATTTGTAGTAAGAGACAATGCCAACCTAGAACTGAACAAAATTAGTGTGATACAAAATATTATACCACAGTAAAAAGTAAGTAAACCAAAATGTTTTTGCACACAAAGTGATCAGTGGGACCTTGGTGCTGACTGGAAAATTCCCCTTTAATGTAAATTCTAGTCTATTCATTCCAGAGTCTGTATACTACTATTAATCAGAATACAGCGGGTGCCAAGAGCTGCTAAAGTAATCTTAATCATGTCACCTGATAATCTGTCATTTAATTTCCTGGATTGTAAGACTATGCTGCATGGCAATTTGGTTGGTTACCAATAGAGGACACAAGTTAACAATCAGCTCATGTAATCACTACTAGCCACAGAGAACCAATACAATAGTTTACATTGTAACCTTGTGATATACATTCCCCATACCTAATTATTACAGGCCCATGGCAGTCAGCATGGCACACATGAGAAGCAGAGGTAGTATGTAAAAAGAGCAGTATACAGAATGAATAAACAATAAAAGAGGACAGATAATGTCCGGTCTGTGTGGTTTCTGTAAACAGAGAGATATAAGCAAACATTTAAAAAGAGTGATGGGTTTGTAAATTTGTAGTCTCCAACACATCACTATCAGATGGGGAAGGAGGTATTGTGGGAAAAGGAAAGGTAATAAAAGAAGCAAGTATGTAGCTCCTCAGGGGCCATAAAACAAGAAGGTATTGTAACTCCAGAAAACAAATTAACAGTAAACAAAGGAAAGGACACACTAGGACTACACACACAAATCAAAATACTCTGCACAACATATTTGTTCATACATTTAACTGCAGGCCTTCTTTGAATTCTGGACAAAAGAGTGCACATGACAACAATGGTGGAAACTATTGTTGACCATCTAAAAAGCAATGGTGAAGTATTATGGGTAGGTAAATCTTACGGAGGTGTATTGTTTAAGGAATCTCTTCAACAGTACTACATTCTGCTAGCCATGTTCCTCCTCAGGCCTCACAGCACACACACACACACACACACTCCCCCCCTCTCTCTCTCTGTAACATTAATCTTTAAAATCTACACTATGTCCCTGTACACACTTGTGAAAGCAGGTTGAAAACCATTTTATAAACTGGTTTAAGTCTTACTGTGTTATAACATCCACACTGTGATGAAACTGTGTTTAAACATGGTTCTTCAACCCTGTTTCTGTCCACACTGGGTACTTTTTGGGGTTGTGAACCTTACTGTACCTACGACTGTGCTATGCCACACACGGCTGTATATCCTAGCAGCCTAAGCAATTCCAATATTGTGCATAGTACAACTAGAAGCCAAGCACCCTTCGGTGCATCCACACTAGTAAGTCAAACCATGTTTAACTTAAACCGTTTTTAAAACCCCGCTAGAGACTAGGTACCTAGCAGGGTTTTAGCAAGGTTTTTAAAAACAGTTTAAACCATGCCGTAATGTGGCTGCAAACCATGTTAATGCTTCTTAAACCATTTTAACTTGCTTAAAATGGTTTAAAAAGTCTAGTGTGTACAAGGCTTAAAGAGTATGCATGATGACAGTAGTTGGAAGCTATCGCTTGCTGCCAAAAAATTTAATGTCTTGAAATTCAAAGTTAATTGTTTTGTCACTGCATTCTGTAAATGCTCATGGGGAGATTTTTGAAAGTTTATGCCTAGGTGTAATTTTCTGTTATACAATGGCAAAAAAAATCCTGGACTCTGATTGTTCAGTTTTGGGCTGGCCCCGTGCTGTTATCCCAGTACAACATCACGGGTCTAGTCTCAGCCTCACTGTGAACCTGCAGATGAGCATTTGTGGAGCTTTTGATTGATTGTTTCATCTTCTCTTAAAAAACAAAAATATTTTTCCACACAAAAACATCTTTAAAATTATTTTTTTTATTCTGTATAACGAGCCTTTGTATAATAGCAATAATGCCGTCCAGGGTGTGTGTGTCATTTGGGATAATGTCACGCCTCAGTTGTTGGACGCACTGCCTGAGGCGTGACTTTATCCCAGCACAACGCACACCCTGTCGGGCATTATTGCTTAATTGTGCTATTGTGGACTTAAGGTAAAATTGCCTCATATCCAATTTTCAGAGCTGGAACATAGCTATGTCCAAGTCTCAAAACTCTTAGTTATATCCAATTTGCAAAGTTCAAATGTAAATGTACCTGGACACACTCTTCTGACTGAATGTAAGTTGGTCTATCCTTAACATATACGTCTAGTTATTCTACAGAAATCTGGTATAAGTCCAACAATTAAAAAACAGCTCCAACAAGATAGAACATACAGTAGTGTGGACATACCAGGGCAGTTTCTGTCAATGACCTAAGTAAGAGTTGTATCCTTTTTAGGACTTTTCAAAATCCCATCCAACATAACTAGTAGTTGCCTGCATTTTATGACTTGTGATAATCCCACCTGACAAAATTAGGATTTGCTTCCTTTTTAGTACTTTTCAGAATCCCACCTGATAGAACTAGGGATTGTGTCTATAGTATCACTTGTTGAAAATCCCAGCCCTCAAGGTTCTCTTTCAAATGGCACATATTCTAATACTTTTTACTTCAGGGTTGCTCAGACGTCCATTCTAAAAAACAAAAAGGATCATAGGTAATTTTTAGGATATAAGGATTTTAAGATATTGGCCCTCAAAATCCAATATCCTAAAAACCTCAGATATTAAAGGAGAAGTCCATCCAAAACTTTAAAAAATATATGTTGTGCAGAGCGTTTTAATTTGTATGTGATGTTCTAGTGTTTCCTTCCCTCTGACTGGTATTATGAGTTTTTCCTAAATTAGCCTGCTAGCTTTAGGGTAGTTTTATGACCCCTGGGGATCTTCATCCCTGACAGCTTAATTGTATTTCTTGTTCTCACAGTGCATCTTGTCTCATGTGACAGTGATGTAAGAGAGACCCAATAGTCAGCACACACATGCCAAACAAACAAAATATCTTGGAAGCTTTACAAGCTGCACAAAAATTACCAGCACCAAAGTTTTTCAGGACAGTAAGACCTTTACGATGAGGGTGGTCACCAAGCTGAATTCTACAGATTTTAAAATATAGCCATCTCTACTGTTGTGAACTGATTGTAAAGCAGTGCTTTCTGCTGGATTGATGGTCTCTGCTACATCACCATCACATGAAACAAGGCGCATTGTATGACAAAGAAATACAATTAAGCTGTTTGATATGGAGATCTCCAGGGGTCGTAAAACTACCCTAAAGCTAGCATGCTAATTTAGGAAAAACTCCTAATACCAGTCAGAGGGAAGGAAACACTAGAACTTCACATACAAATTAAAACACTCTGCACAACATATATTTTTTCAAGTTTTGGGTGGACTTTTCCTTTAACTTATATTTTAGTATATCCTGAAATCCTAAATCTAAATGTCCTAAAATATTTAGGATATCCTAAGTAGAATCTGGTGACATCAGATGATATCAGACAGTTGGCTCTGATACAGATTAATTTATGGATTGTCCTACCATCCGACTAATTTAAATCTGATCAGATTTTGAGATAGCCAAACATTCCTAATGTGTATTTTTTTTTAATTGATAAACAACTGAGTTCAGAGTTGCTGTGTCTGTCACATCACTGTTTCTTCATTGGTTTGAAGTTTCATCAAACATGATAACCCTATGAGATTTGAGATCTTATTTTCACGATGGTACCAGAAGAGAAGCACATAAAAAATGCACTGACAGAAAAAGGACATACATCTATACAACATGAAACAATCACATACTTTACACATGACATTATACAAATGTAAAATGAAAAAAAAAAACAGAGTGGTTAAGAAAGGCATGGTGTAGTAGTCACATAGAAAGTACCCAGGGTAGGCCCCAAGGAATCACTGTCTGGGAATTAGTTCCCAAAAACAGTGGCACATTGTACTGAGATTTCTTTGTTGCCATTGAAATTAATGAATGTTTATACACAAGTGCTCTGTGAGGACAGAACCCCCCCTTTCAAGGGAGAGTTTCATATTATTATTTGAATCTGTCTAGTAAAGGAATGTTTACTTTGTCATTTTTATGTATTTTATCAGGGAACCCTGGTGTATGTTTCAGGGCCTGGTAGGTATAATTTAACTGGCTAGATCTACTCTTTTGTCTCTTACAGGAACACTCCTGATATGTAAAGCCCCTTCACCATGATGATGAGTTGTTTTTAAGGCTATAAAATTTTTACAATACCTTATTTTTCTGCCTTTCAAACAGTGAGCTATAGATTCTGTTTGAAATGTTGCCTGCAGTCATCATGAGGGCAGCCTCACACTTCTGGCCTTGCACTATGCTAATGTTCCCTACTAACCAATGACTGAGTTCGGTGGGCACATTAGCATAGAGTGAGTAAAGGGAATGTGCAGCTACCAGCAATTTGGAAGCTTCTCAAATAGATGTTTCAGTGAACTACTTAGAAGTCTAAAAAATATTTTAAGGTACTGGAAAAAAACATATGGCATCAGCCATCTGTGAGCCATAGTGATCTGCGAGCAGAGGCAGATAGCAGGAGTTTTCCTTTAGGCAAGTTTACACTGTCAAATTTGTACCTCAGCAACCCAAGTACAGCAGTTGCTGCTTTGCAAATGTGGCAGTGTGGACAGTTACCAAATCAAGTTGATCCCTTGTCCTTTCCCCAAGCCATAGCAGAGCTGGAAATATGTTCTGAAGTGAGTGGAAGGACGCATTTACACAGCCACTCTGCTCGCGATATCTGACCGCACCTGTGCTGCCTAATCTCCCATGTCAACTCAGGTCTTTGTTTTCAATGCCCCACTCCACCACTCCACACCAATGCAAGTTGCACTGGAGAGGGGCACTGCATGGGACAAATGTCATCAGCATGTGCTGGAAGAAGAAGTCAACCTTAGCTGTGCTTTGGAGTGAGCAGGACAGCTTGTCCACATGGCTACTTAAGCCACTCACTCTGGAATGCATCCCTACTCCTGTGCCACCTCATCGAGAGGATGACTTACCACACTACAGTAAGTATCAACACAGCCGTTTTTGCACCACCGCAACCCACACGCTCAGGTTGCTGTGATGCATAGGTGGCTATGAAAGCTCTTATTGCAACAATTTACTAACTGCAGCTGCTGGGGATTCAAAAACGTTTTAGATACATATCAAAATCTTCCTGGGGGCTAAACATACCCAGGGTGTAAATGACATGATCATGAATGGTATGCATTGCAACAATCCTAGCACCTTAGCTAACTCTTTTAACAAACACTTCTCAGATGTATCCACTTACACTACTTCTTTTACTTCATCACAATCCTCCATATCTAACCCCAATGTTGATATGTCCCACTCCCTCCCACCATTTTGCTTCTGACTTGTTACTACAAAAGGAATCCTAAAACTGTTTAAGACCATCTCTGATAGAACAAGCGTGGGAGCAGATGGTCTTGAGCCCAGACTTCTAAAGCTAGCAGCTCCCTTTTTTACTTCTCCTCTTGCTAGAATCTATAACCTGTCACTTTGCAGTGGTACAGTTCCAAACATCTGGAAGATAGCCAGCATAACTCCAGTTTTCAAAAAAGATGACCCCAAATCCATTACAAACTATCATTCCATTGCTATTCTCTCAGCTCTAAGTAAGATCCTTGAGAAATTGATCTGTATATAGACCATCTAGCGGACTCCCAACATGGGTTCAGAAAAGGACATAGTACCATTACTGCTCTTCTAAAATTTACAAATGATGCCAAAGTAGCTATGAATAATGGCCTTTTAACAGGGGAGATCTTTATAGATTTAACAAAGGCATTTGACCTGGTCAATCACCCACTTCTTCTAAGTAAAATGCTGTCCCGATGTTTCACCCCTGATATTGTCTCTTGGTTTAAAAGTTACTTGCCAGATAGACAACAAGGGGTCAAATTTAACTCTGCTGTCTCAAGTCTCTCCACTATGAACATTGGTGTCCCCCAGTGCTCTATCCTTGGTCCTCTACTTTTCACTCTTTTTATTAATGACATCTCTAAAATTTCCTCCACCTGTTCATCCTTGCTTTATGCAGATGATCTGGTTCTCTGTCATAGCACAAAATATATCAATGACCTAAATTGCACTCTCATATCCGATTTCCTCATTATCCAAAACTGGCTCACAGAAAACAATCTGGTTCTAAATGCCAGCAAAACACAGTCCATGTTATTTGGCTCTGTTGCCAGGCTAAGGAAATGCACTGGGAAGCTGTCTATTACTAGTGCCAATGGTTTCCCTTTGGAGAATGTTAACTCATTCAAATATCTTAGTATCATGCTTGACCCCTCGTTGGACTTTGACCTTCAAATTTCCATCACTTGTAGAGTTGTAAATTTCAGAATTGGTATTGCCTGAAAAACAAGCTATGCATTAACCCCCTCTGTCAGGACTGCCATTGCACAGGGTGTTCTTCTCCCTGCCTTTGCCTATGGCTCAGTAACCGATGCTAGAGCCACAAAATCTAATCATCTAAAGTGGGATGCTATCTATAACAATGTTTGCCGTTATGCCTTAGCTTCTCCCTGCTTCACTCACCACTGTAAGCTTTACAGTGACCTAAATTGTCCCTCCCCTTCTGCCCATCAATCTCTGTCCTTTGGCTGCCTTATAGATGGTATAATTTGTACTGGCATTCCCTCCTCTCTCGCTAACATGCTGATACTAGCTAACTCATGTTATATAACTTATATAAACTTCAATATGGGGATCAGACCCTTCTGAGTATACCCAGGTGCAAAACACAAATGGGGACCCAAGCCTTTTCCCATGCTGCACCTCAGTTCTGGAACTCTCTACCAGTAGGTCTCAGGTTCTCTCCAACTAATGACAACTTCAAAAGGATACTACGTACTCACCTCTTAAGATCTGATTCTTGCAATTGTTTCCATCCTCCTTGATTTCCCTGTACCACCACTCCCTGCCCCGCTCTCTGATCCCCCCTCTCTCACAGTCCGGGCTATTTGTCTATGCTCTCTTCCTGCACTTAAAACTCTGCTTATCTTTTCTAATCCTTTTTACAACATTGCCCTACTTCCTCTCCCTAGCCCTGTCCATATCTGCTTCTCTTCTACACTGTAGACTGCTCCGTATAATTTCTAATTTCCCTCCTACTTTTGACCTAAGCACCTAGGTAGCTCACCCATAATGTATGCTGCCCTACCTTATTTGTTATTATATTTTTGGAATCTGTTTCTGTATACATCTTTGTTTAAATATGTATATCTTGCTTTCTCAATGTGGTGTTTACAATGTATGCTACACATATCCAATTTGTATTATTCCCTATGATGTTTTGACAAATGGCTATGCGTTTGTACTATTTTGTCCTGTACCATAGTGTATTTGTATTCTTGACCATTTCTCATTTGTACTCTTCCGAGTCGTACCTTAAAATAGGCATTTCTGTGCCTAGTGCACTTACCCAGTTATCAAAAACAAAATAAATAAAATAAAAGCAAATATATTTGTTTTTCTACTTCATGCATTTTATTGAAACTTTGTCAGAACATAAATGCCATAAATTCATGTAATATATAGATAAGTTAGTTATAGCATATAGTAATGGCAAGAGACATAACATAGATTGATAAAATGGCCAGTTATAGTAAAAACTAATAAGAGCTAGCCCGGTGGTGCTGAGGGTTGAGGCACTGGATGCCACACCTCGTGCCATGCTGGCGACCCGAGTTCGGGAACAGACCCGGGACTCCAGGGGCTGGCAGGAGAAGGAGATGATTGAATGTCTGCGGGACTGCTCTCCTCTCCTCTCCTGGGCTGGGTAGTGGGACACATCGCTCTGCAGTGGCCCCTAGTGGAGACCAGGAGCACTGCATGAGCGGCGCAACAGAGAAACCAACAGAAAAGCGGAAACAGTTCCAGGACTGGACGGATGATGGCTGCTGGTCCGCCATTGCCACCAAAGCCCCCAAAAGGAGCCATGTCCACCTCAGCAGTGCCATGGAGCCAAAAGTAGAGTGCACTGGCCAGTCCCCACTGGTGCCTTCCCCCTCAGAGGAGAGGGACCCATCCAGCGAAGGGTTACATCAGGTTACCATGGAGAAGGCTACTATATGAGGTCAAGGCTTGAGAAGGGTAGTAGAGGGGTATGTCGGGGACCATGGCAGCTCAAAGGAGTGGTGGGTCCTGGAGCACACAGGGGAAAAACAGATAATGCAAAAAAAAAACTAATATGACATATGGGCAATATATTGGAACCATTCACAAAGAAGTACACAAACACCTTTGTGCTCATGCTAATTTGCGCATGCCTGAAGAGGAAGTATATTGGAAACCAATTACTAAAGCCCTGGGCAGCTGTAACTGGTTTCCAAGGCATACTGTGAAAAACAAAGCCTCTTTTTGTGAGTGCAAACCTTGGGAGTGACCACATGGGCTAAGCATCACTCCACGCTGTACAGGTTGGGCACATTTGCAAAGCACACACCCATTAGCACTGAAGTGCTGAACTGCAGTATTCATACATAAAATGCTAATGACCCCACTCTACATGCATGGTGCTAACACAACCTTACCACATCATTATCTGACAGTCTATATGACATTATCTTGATAAATTGCTTTGTGTTGTGGATGTATGTCTACCCATGAATCTGGTGCCCCCTACCTCGCTGTGTTCCCATGTCAGTTTACACTGGTGTTTGGTGACACCTCTTGCCTCTCCCCATCCCTATCCCTTCATGTAATTGCCCTGGTGTTTTGTGGCACCCCCACCATTTGGAGCATGCCATCCCACCACCCCAATCACTCAAGAGCAACTGGCACAAACCCTCTGCTCATTTTCTTGGTCAGCCACCATCTGACTGCTACATATACTAGTGGGGATCTTGATATAGTATTTTTAAGATTACTCTGAAGATACATGGTGCTTCAACTGGTATATCAATGGAGCCTTGCTGGTATATTAATATAGTGGATGCATGAGTCAGATGGTGGTATCCAAGGAGATGAGTGCAAGATTTGTGCCAGTTGCCATTGCAGGACCGGGGGTATTGGGGTGCTCCAGGTGGTGGAGTGTACTACCAGACACTAGAGTAAACATACTGTGGGATGAGGAGAGTGTAGGGTGATCTTCATAATATACAACTGTTAAAACATGTTTTTTGTAAGCAGTGAGTAGAACTGGGCAAATAGCTACTTGGTGCAGCCACTGGGCTTTAAATATACCATTATGCCTTGTATGTATGGCTCTGTTTCCATTTACATGTGCTCTAGGCTTCTCTTTGTACTTACGGACAAACTGCTTTGTGCCATGAAAACAAGAGGTTTCGACTATGGCACTTGGAGCACTAATTACACCTCTAGCATGCAAAGCCCTGTTTGCACAGCATATTGTCACTGCTCCACACAAAGTATTTCAATATGCTGCCCATAACCTCTTAAATAGGAATCATAGGAAAGAAATCATATGAATGCTATGAATCAGAAGCACTAACCATACTGTATATGACTCGCCATTTCACAATGGGTACGACCTTTAGTTTTTATGAAAAAGGTTATCCAGAGCTGTTTTAAACAGTTCCATAGTTTCACTTGTCACCACCTCCTCTGGTAAGTCATTCCGTATGCCCACCACTCTCTTGATTTATCCAGGAACCTCTTCTAGAACTTCTATAAAATTCACCCCTGAGTTGAAAATTATGAGCTCTTGTTTCTCTACTTAATGTTTTTCTACTGAGACCTACACATCCCCCCAGGTCTTGGTTTTTAAAAGCTTTGAAAACCAGGCAAAGATCACCCCTTAGTCTTCTGTATTCAAGAGAGAACAAGCCCAGCTCTCTTAGCCTCTCCCAGTATGGCAAATCTGATACTCTGGCAACCCTTTTGATTGCTCTTCTCTGCACCCCTCCAACAGTACAATATCTCGACTATTACTGGGTGCCCAAAACTGAACACAATACTCCAGTTGGGGTCTCACAAGGGCACCATACAAATTTAGGATCACATTTTTATCCCTGCTTTTGATGTGTTTCAGAACGCATCCAAGCATTCTATTACCTCTCGTCGCCACTTCTCTTGTATAATCTCCAAACAATAAATTATAGGTTATGTATATACCCAAATCTTTTTCTTTGTCAGTGAACTCAAGTTCAACCCAGTTTAAGTAGTATTTTGCTATTCCATTACTTTTACCAAAGTGCATCACTTTGCACTTGCCTACATTAAATGTTAATTTGTGGTCTTTTGCCCAGTTGTCAATTTTTCTCAAATCATCCTGCAATCTTTGGACAGATGATACATTATCCACTATGCCACCCAACTTCGTGTCATCTACAAATTTGCAGATCCACAAGTGCAGTGATGATCGCATAGTGGAGATGAAGATGTTAAACAGTGATGGTCCCAGTAAAGAGCCCTGTGGCACACCACTAGACACCAAACCCCACTCAGAGCAATAGCATGTACGTTGACCCTCTGTGTCCTATGGTCCATCCGGGATCTACTCCATTTCACAATATTTGAACCAAAACTTAAATCATTTAACGTCTCTATTAATTTTGTATGTGAGACCATATCAAAGGGCTTAGCACAGTCTAAGTATAACACATCAATGGGTATTCCTTGGTCCAATGCCCTGCTTATTGGCTCAAAAGAGTGAAAATGGTTAGCTTGACAGGACCTATTTGGTTTAAAGCCATGTTGTGTTATGTCTTCCAGACCCATACTTATGACATGCTTGTCTAGTTCTTCTTTCACAAAGTCCTCCAGAATTTTATCAATAACAATGTCAAACTTAAGGGTCTGTAATTATGAATGCCATGTTTGGGACCTTTCTCATGTGCGAGTGCGACATTTGCCTGTCTCCACTCGGTGATCGCTCTTCCTTCTGTTAATGAGCAAGTAAACAAAATACTAACCGGTCCTGCAAGTTCTTCAGATAGCTCTCTCAACAGCCGGGGATGCACTTTGTCAGGGCCTTGGGATTTGTCGATATTCATTTTAGTGAGTTTATATTTAACCCTTTGTTCTGAAATATTAATCATTATACAGTGGCAAGAAAGAATAAAGTTTTCTGATTGGTCAGTCTGGGACTGGAGCTGTGATGTTATCCAGGCATAACATCATGGCTCTAGTCCCAGCACACTGATAACCGCATGTAGCAAGAAAGAAAACATCGCTCTGCTGCATACAAGCAGCTTCTCCAGTCCCCGCTTAGCTGTCCTGCTTGTCACTCTGCTGACCACTCCCTCATACAACTGAAAACCAGACCACAAAAACACACACAAAAAAAGAAACATATCAAGTAACACACAGTGTCTTGGTATCCCATTTTTTTAAGAGATAACCATGACACTGAAGTACAAAGAACTTCCTGCTGACCAGAAAGACCAGAAATGAGTGAACGCCCAATGGCTTGGCTGCTCACAGCATGCGCTCGCTCATCACACTATAAAGATCGAGCTCTTCTTCCCCTTCCCCCAAAGAAAAGAAAAACATTTGAATACCTTTCCTCTCCCAGTACAGACATACCTTAACTGTACCAGGAGAACCTAAACAAGACAAATAATTGAAAAAACAGAAATGGCAGGATGGGGTGGGGGGGCTTCTAAGCAAAATGCATGACTGCTGACAACCACTCACTCCTCATCAATCTTCACCCAGTTCCCCAGTCAGCAGCAGGACAAAATCATTTAAACTTCTTCCAAATAAAACACTTCTCTCGTATCTATGTACCACGAGGGGGGAGGGGAGGTTACAGCTGGGGGGGTGTCAGGGCAACACAAACTTAGCACAGTATGAAAAAAAACATTAGCATACACATATACAAAGCAGCAATACAGTAGGACTATTTTTCTTCTGTGTATACCTACCCACATAAAAAAATGACTTAAAAATGCTTTAAAATATATTCTAAACAATTGTGTTTTACTTTTCTACAATAGAGTCATTGTATAATAGGAATAATGCACTCCAGGGTGTGTCATGCTGGGATAACGTCACTTCTGGTAATTAGTTGCACTCGACCTACGGCCTCATGCCTAATCACCCCAGGCATGATGTTATCCCAGCACGACACACACACTGTCATGCATTATTCCTTTATTTTATCATCACCTTGGTTTAATTTACCTAGAAGATGAATAAAGTCATCCTTAGTATGAAAAACACTAATGAAATATTTATTCCAAGTTCTCCACCATTTCCTTTTCACTACCAATGTGGTTCCCAACTATGATAAGGGAGCCTACCGTAGGTTGACCTCCCCTGAGACAATTTATGTACCTGAAAAATGTATTTTTATTATCATTAGTTTTAGATGCCAAACATAGTTCCTTGTCCTTTTTAGCTTTCTTTATCAATCCTTTGCATTTCCTAATGCTTGCTTTATACTCCATTAGATTTTCCTGGGTTGGATTTCACCTATACATTTTGTATGACCTTTATTTCCTTCTTATTTCACTCATTACTTGCCTGGAAAACCAAATTGCAACCCTACCTTTGCTATATTTCACTAACTCTGGAACATAATGTTTTACATAATAATCAATGTGATATTTGATCTTTTCCCAGATTTTTTCAAGCTGCAGATGGTGTAAATCATTCATCCAGTCCCAGTTCCTGAGGCACTGTCTCATTTTGACATACCTTGCCCTGCATTTAATTTAATTTAATTTTAGTTGTTCCACTCTTTATTTTACAATTACCCTTTATCTTAAAGGACACCATATTGTGGTCACTGTCAACTAATGGTTCCCTGACCACACATTTTGTGATGTCATCATCAAGGTTGCTGATTACTAAGTCAAGTGTGCTGTTGCCTCTGGTACTTTGGGGAACATATTGTTTCATGTTGTTGCTTACAACAAAATAGATGAAAGCCTGATTCATAGTATTAGTACCAGCCATCGAAGTCCAATTTATCAGTGGGAGATTAAAGTCCCCAAGGATCAATGTTCTTGGATCTAAGCACATTTCCAATACACATTCCATAAACTGGGAAAAGTAATCTTTATTTTGACTGGGGGGGGGTCTATAACAAACACCAACTACTATACTTTAGTGTTTTGGTGTA
Source organism: Neoceratodus forsteri (assembly GCA_016271365.2). NCBI lineage: Eukaryota > Metazoa > Chordata > Ceratodontiformes > Ceratodontidae > Neoceratodus > Neoceratodus forsteri. Next base: position 61,940,485 of record JADMNL010000036.1, on the reverse strand, counting down.
CATCATCTAATCTAGATTTGTTTGACTGCATCCTAACATCTAGCAGAAATTTCTATTTCTTTAGACTGGATGGAATGCTTGACACAAATTGCCACACCCCCAACCCTCCTACAATTGTGGTCCTTGTGAAACAACTGATAACCTGGAATGATCTTGTCCCAATCCTCTTCTCTCCACCAGGTTTCTGTTATACCACGGACATGAATATTTTCTTGTTGTAATAATATTTGAAGTTCTTGTTTCTTTTTTGCTATACTTATTGCATTTAATAACATAAGTGGCTCAGTAGGTAGCACACTCATCTCAGAGACTGGGAGATCAGAGGGCTGTGGGTTCAGTTCCCACATCTGGCACTTGGGTTAATATCCCAGTACTGACACTGTAGTGCAGCATGACAGGGGTGCTGCACTTCTGAGGTGCCGTCTTTCGGATGAGATGTTAAACCGTGGTCCCATCTGCCTGGATTGGTGGTAGTTCAGGTGGATGTTAAAGATCCCGTGGCACTTATCGAAAAGAGTAGGGGAATTTCCCCGGTGCCCTGGCCAAATTCCCCTCATTCACTAAAAATACCACCAACAGCTAAAATCTGGTTCAGGGTCAGATGGCATTCATCTGGATCCCCCCTCCCCCGGGTTGTGCCTGAAAATAGGCAGGATTTGTCTAGCGCACTTACCCGGTCAACAAAAACTAAATAAATAAACAAATAATAGAGAGGCAGTATAGCACAGTGGTTTAAGGCTCTGAGCTGCAAATCTGGAGACCTGGGTTTGAATCCCACAGCCCCCACTTGCATACTGTGTGACCCTAAGCAAGTCACTTAACTTTCATGTGCTCCCAGGTCACACCTGTAAACAAGCTTTCAGCTTAGTGCGCTACTCCTGGTTAAACAATTGCAAAAAAAAAAATAATAATAAATAATATTCATGTCAGTACTGTGATCTCTGGATATTTTCCTTATAATATTATTACACAATTCTGTGTTACAAATCTCATCAGGAGTGTTGTTAATTTTAAATTCATCTGTGGATTGTGGTGAATTTGGCAGCTACATGCTAAGCGTAGCATTTGCATAGTGTGCATTATGCAATTTGCAGCAGCTGTGGTGATTTTTGCTACTCGAATTGATGCAGTTCACACTTTGCAGTGAATTTGTGCCATGATTGCATAGCAAAATTCACTGCAGCTGTGTAGTGTGTGAGTAGTGTGGCCATTCACATAGCAACATTTGTACAATTATGCAATTGTTACTATACAAATTGCAGCATTACACTACAGGCTATGCAAATTGTGGCATTTTTTTTACTTTGCACACAGTAACTCTGAAACTTCTGTACATCTGTAGTGTATTAGAATTAAAAACCAAGCTCAATAATATTAATTCTAGGTTATAAATTATCTATTTCAAAGGTTTTACCATGAAGAGTGTACTACTCCTTGGAAGTACTGGGAGAAAATATAGTGGCCAAAATGGCACTGGAAGGACATACTTTTCTTTGGAAGCACTGGGAGAAAATATATCAGCCCCCCCCCCAAAGTTGCACTGACTAAGGGGAGAAATACATTTCCTCCAGTGAGTCTTAGGTTAAGGAAAAGGGACCAGTTTAAGTAGAACAGGTCTGTTTTGTTACTTATTAGTTAACTAATTCTCTTATGTGTGGCTAATCGTCCCATTCATTGCAGACATTAAACAAAGGAAGGTGGAATACAATGTTTTTTTCTTTTGAGCTGATGGATTTTTGACATAGAGGGCCTGATTCACAGAAGTTCTGAGAAGGCCACAAGCCCTGGGTGCACCAAACATATGGTGCATGGGGCGTGCAGCATTCCCTGGCTGGGGCTTGGGATTCTCAATCCTGTGTGCTGATTGCCGCAAGTTAGACCAGGTTTTTCTTGTCCAGCTTGTGGCAATCGTGGGCACCCTTTTTATGGGGCTTGCAATAAATATTTGGTGCAAGCTGCTGCAAACCAGGTGAACAGTCGTACGCACACTTGACCTTGCTGAATCGACCGCAGTGTGCATCAATACGGTTAGCACAGCTGTGCCACTCCATGAGCCTGACGCAGGGCCTGACACAAGCCCTGTATCACCCTTCATGAATTCAGCCCAGAGAGTTTGGCCATAGCTACTGGTGTTGCCTCTATTCAGTGTTAAACATTATCATTTTATTTTCAAGCTTATTTAGGGTTGAGTCATTTAAGCCAAAGGGTTAAGTCATTGAGTCAAAACATTATCCCTTCCCTTCATTTGGTACACATTTATGGTAATGACAGGAACCATGTTTTTATCTGCCTAACAGAAGGGGATTTTGTTCCCTGTATTGTAAATATCTCATGAAAGGAATTCCACACTGAGAGCACCCAGTAACTAAAAGACTACCTGGCCCTTGCAGTGACAATCTGAGGGGATGCCAGTTTTAAAAGATATGTGCTTCTTAGGGATGCATGCTTTTCCCTAACTACCAGCCTCTCTGCTAAATGTTCTGGAACATTGTGCTATATATATATATATATATATATTTTTTTTTTAGCGCAAAAAACATTTTGTGCAAAGTATGTCTATTGGTGAGGGATGTTCATCCTAGTGTTTTATACAAGTCACTATAATTAATATTATACGGACTGTTTAAAACAAAGCTTGCAAGACTGGTGAATGGTATGTCTAACGTTTGTATTTTGTCCATTGTCCAAAACTCATAAGCAATATTGGCATAGGTAAAATTGGGAAAATTTTCAATTTATGTGACTTGTACTCTCATCTCAAAATCCATGCACCCTTTGTTCTGATACAGGGCTCCCAGACATTTGCCAATTCTATTTATAGGTTTTGTAACATGTAGGTTGCCAGATCCCTGGGTATCTAGCTGAAAGTCTAAATATTTGCACCACTCTACTTTCTCAGTCCTATTTCCCTCTTTGGAGTGGATGACAAATGAATTGTTATCTAACTTTTGTAATCCTTGAGCTGTTTCAAGTAACATTACATTGGTTTCTATTTCATTTATTTTTAAGAAAACCTGATTGAAAAGTGACTGTAGACCACTAAAGGCCATCTGCAACCATACTTGTACTGCCCCAGCGGAGGCATTGAAAGCGTAGACTACCATATCATCTGCATGCAGATGGTAGTCTACACCTCTGATGATCTCCCCTAAACCCCTTAAGTACAATATAAATAATAGGCAGCCTAATACTGACCCCCTGTGGAACTCCATTTTTGATGAAAAGTTCTCAAGCTGTTTCCCATTCAGTAAAACCTTTTGAGCTGTACCAGTACAGTAACTGTTAAACCAGAACAAAGCCCTATCCGCCAAACCTAACTCCCTCAGCTTCACCAATAATATCTCATGGTCTGCCATGTCAAAGGCCTTGGAGAAGTCAACAAAAATTGACCCAGTAACTTTTCCACACTCTGAGGCCCTGTTGACATCATCCAAGGCCTTGGAAATGGAGGATACTGTACTATGGTTTCTACAAGAACCAGACTGAACTGTATCCTGTTTGCTTACCTCTTCCTAAAAGGCCCATAACTGTCTTGCCACTATTTTCTCCAACAACTTAGCCACCACTGAAGGTGAAGAGATTGGTCTGTAGTTTGTCATCAGGCCAGGGCTGACCCCCTTAAAAATTGGGACAACCCTAGCCCACTTCCAGCCCAAAGGCAAATCCCCTGATGCCAGGAACTGATTAAACAAATAGGATAATAGTCCTGAAATCTGTAATGCTGCATATTTTAAAAATATAGCTGTAAGAGTGTCTGGCTCATGGGTTTTATAGCTTTTTAATTCTAATAGATTTGCACAAAGCTCCTGTTCTGTTATTTTTTCAAAGGCAAATTGTCTCCCAACCTCACTAGTACCATTTATTATCTCCTTAGGTTCCCCTTGAACTACTATTCCATCAGGGATCTCTACCATGATAAAGAACTCATTAAACCTGTCTAGCAAATCCTTCACTTTAAGGAAATTATTGTCATCATGTGTTATTTTGATTTCTCCACCTATCTTATTTTTCCCCCTTGAAGACTTTCAATGTATGTCAGATTTTTTTTGGGGGGGGTCACCAGCCAGCTCCCTAGTTTTATTCTTAAAATATTTTTCATCTACAGCCCTTACTTCTCCTGCATACAGTATTTGTTTCTTGCTACCCTATAATTAGTCCAATTTTTGAGGGCTACTCATTGTATCAGTCATCCCAAAAACTTGTTTTGCCTCTTTTTAACTGTGTCAAATAATGATTAAACTATACAGCCGAGTTCTTCTTTATTTTATTTTTTCTGGTGGGGATAAGTGTTTGCTGTAGATTGCACTTAAATCTATAACCAAGCAGTCCCAAGCATTGTGTTGGGTATCTGTATCGGAGTGAGCAACTTACAGTTCATTACCTTGCATTGTAAACAATCTGCACTGCTCATTCTGATTGAACGTCTCCTCTCCCAGCATCCTCCAGTGGCCCCACGAGTCTCCGAGTCACTCTGATGCTCCCCATCAGCACTTCCTATATTAAGGAAGACATGGCTTAGCACACCTGAGGGGAGCAAACAGCAGTTTTCAAGAGGAGAAAGAAAACTGAGCTCAAGAAAGTGCATGAAAATGTAAAATGAGGGCTAGAAGTACTTATGAATTAGGGTTGTAAACTGGGACCGTGATACTGGGCATGCGCCAATACATATGCATATCCTCTCTCTCCCCAGGGATATGCATATGCATTCACACATGCCCAGTATCGTGGTCCCAGTTTACGACACTAATTTGTAATATTTCTAGCCCTCATTTTACATTTTCATGCACTTTCCCGAGTTCAGCTTTCTTTCCACTCTTGAAAAATGCTGTTTGCTGAATTAGATGTGTTAAGCAGGGCACAAGCCTTGTGGTGCCTTAGCACCACTTGCACATCACCAGCTCATCACTGCCACTTCGGGAGTGGGGAATAACCTGGCCTTCAGAATGTACCGCCCTCTGGAACAACCAGCTGTGCAGATGTGAAATTGAACCAGTGTGGTCATCGCAGCAGGAGTGAAGTGCCATAAATTGTGGAGTGCTGTGGCGGTGTAAATACAACTTAAGATTGTGTTCTAGTCACTAGTCAATGCAGCCCACTATGGTTATCTAATTGATAAAATAATTTTTTCTACTTTCCTCACTTCTCCAAAGAAAGTGAAAGCCATTAGGCCAGCCCATTGGCAGAGCAATAGCACTACCATTCAAGATGCCAGTGACAGGTGTTTGGGAATGAGCTTGAGTCATCAGGGCTGGCTGGGTGGGGAGGAGGATTGAGCATCCCAGAGGACTCCAGGAGAGGGAAGGTTTCATCCTCCACTGCAGTACTGCCACCTGGGTGACCTCGAGTGGTAGTGAAGCTGGGCAGTGGATCAGGAGCATGGGGACATTGCTGACATCATTGGGTGGATGCAAGCATGGTTGCACGTGGGCTCACATAGACATCTATGTAGGTGATGTCTCCTGGGGAGGAGGGGAACTTGAAGGAAAATGGTCCTGGCACCTCCATGATGATGGCCTGTGGGAGCACCCCTGGCCTCCATTGCCTGCTGGATTGTGGTGCCCACATGGCAAGCAGAATTTCAGGGAACTGACCCTCTTATGACCCCACCTAGGGGAGCATAACCAGAGCTCCATGGATGTGGGTGACCATGACTGGGGGACCTGGGTGCTTGCCAGTGGGCCTGAGGACCTAGGATGGGCCAGAAAGATGGGGGCATAAAAAGAAATAAACAAAAAATTGAAGCCATTCAAGGTTTTACTTAAGACTGCAAACACAGATTAGTTTGTTAAAACTGTTGTTAGTTTTTCGGGAATGGAGACAGACTGACAAGTGCATATTATTAGCTTTTTGTTGATGTAATGCAACACACCATATTCAGTTAGTGAGTTTGCAATATGCTGAACTAATCCTTGGATATGAACAGCATCCTAGGACTGCAGTGCTACACACTTACAGTATAACTAAAGCAAATGTTAGAGGGACAGGCACATGGGAAAGGCAGTAAGGGGTTGATGGGAGGGGGTAGGGAGGAATCACGAGTACACGGTCTCAAAACTAAGCAGGCTCCAGCAAACTGGATGGATGTCTAGGCCTCATCTGCCATCATTTTTAAAGTTTTTCTTAAAAAAGCTGATCAAAAGTTGTCTCATCACCTCCTGTGTCTGGAATAGTCCATACCGGATCATAATGTTGTACGCTTAATATCGTAAGGCATTATGGTGAAACTTGGACATGTGTGCTCTCCGAGTTGGACCCTCCTGGAGTTGGAATCTTTAGTGGGGTGGTCTGGGGGATGCAGCCCCCAGTAATGAGAGTGTGGGGGTGGGAGGAGCCCCCACAGAACAAACATCCACAAAAATGTTCAGCATAGCAGCAGTGTGCACACAGCATTCTGCCATCACGACAAATGACCCTGTGCCAGAATAGTCAATTAAAAACTTGGCACTACATCCAAAACTGTGGATATCTGGGGGTAAATTGCTTCACCAAGGAGAGGCATTTGGTCCCAAAGAGGGAGAACATGGTTCACCCTGCACTCGCATAGCTTGTGGTTAACTACCAAGGACTGGCAATGGTGTAGGGTGTAAAGGCAGCTGCCCACTGTAAGGAAGGGTTCAGCCATTGTGACTCAAATCATATCAAATCAAATCATTCACAATTGCTTCACCCTTGACATATCTACTAAATCACTCCTTTCTGCATGCTACCATACCTGACGCTTGGAAATTTGCTACTGTTATCCCCCTTCCCAAAGGCAGGGACACCTCCAACCCTTGCAACTTCTACCCCATCTCTCTACTCCCCACTCTGGCTAAGCTTCAGGAACATCAGGCCCTGGAACAACTCTCCCCCTTCCTTGACTCATCCTCCTTTTTCACCCCATTCCAGTCTGCTTTTGTAAAGACTACTCCGCCACCACCACCTCCCTCCTTCAGCTCACTGACTCCATTCTTTCAAGCATGGATCAGGGACACATCACCTCTGCCATCTTTGTTGACTTGGCCAAAGCCTTCGTCACCATCTCCCACTCCCTTCTCCTACGCAAGCTTACTGCAGCTGGCCTCTCTGACTCTACCACCAGCTGGTTCTGGTCCTACCTCATAGGCTGCTCCCAGTCCATCACAGTTAGCAACTCCCTCGCCCCTCACCTCCCCATCACTACCAGTGTCCCCCAAGGCTCGGTACTTGGTCCTATATTATTATCCATATTCCTGAATGATCACCCAAAGGCCTGCACATCATCATGCATACACATGTATGCTGATGATACTGTGATATTTTCCTCCGGTAACTTCCCCTCTGAGGTAACCATCAGCCTTCAGTTGGATTTTAACAATGTCCAATGCTGGTTTAATGCTAACCAACTCTCCATGAATGTCAAAAAAAAACAGTATCTATGACCTTCTGCTGCAGACAAAAACTGGCCAGGCTTGATGCCACCCCCGCCTTCCACATCCTCTTTGGCTTAACACTGGATGACATAGCCATATTCAAGTATCTTGGGCTATGGCTGGATAATAATCTAGACTTCAGGACACACATTGAAGAAATCCATAAAAAGTTACTCTCTAGCCTCGGCACTCTGTACTGTCACCACAGATGCCTCCCACAGCATGCCAGGAGAGAAATCATCCAAAAGAGGATTCTCTCTGTCTTTGTCTTTGGAGATGTAGTCTACAGTTCCACCCTGAAAACCACCCTAGCCAGACCAGACACTCTCTTCAACTCCTTCTGCTGCTACATTCTTGATTGCTCCCCTCGTACTCATCACTGTGACCTTTATTCCTCACTCTCCTTTCCCTCTCTCCATGCCTAGGCACCTCTCACACATTGCAAATCTAGTTGGAAAGTTCTGGCTTGGTTCTCTGCCTCACTACTTGTCCATCCTCCTTTCAACCCCCCTCTCATCCTGCTATTCCCTCCGCATCTCCTCTCACAGGACTCTTGCCATCCCTCCCTGGGGCACATCATATGGCCACTCTGCCTTCTCCTACAATTTCCCATTAATCTGGAACTCCCTCCCTCTAAAAATCTGCTCTGCACAATCCTGACACTCACTCTCCTTTCTCCTCCATAAGCACTCTGTTCATTCCTGTATCTGCACCTAATACATCTCTCCCCGAATTAACCTCCCTCTGCCCTGCCCACCATCCTCTCCTTCCCCCCTCCACTCACTCCTCCCCCCTGCCTCCCTTGGCTACCTTTAGCTGGTACCTCCCTATTTACACCCCTTCTGCTCCTCACTACACCTTCCCACCACTACCCCCTCCTCCCAACTCTTCTCCTTTCCTCCAGATCCCGTTCCCTTGCAGGGTTCTCAGCATCCTGATGGGCCTCTCCTCCTCCCCCCACTCCTTCACTACCAGGCCCTGCCCCCTTACAAGGTTTTCACCATCCTGATAACCCACCTCCCCTCTCACCTCCACCCCTCTACTCTTGTCTCCCACCTACATCTTCTTCCCCCTTCTTCCTCCCAATCCAGGCCCCATCCCCTTACAGGATTCACTACATCCTGAAGGTGATTCAGTTCCTGGATTGCGCCCCCTCCCTTCAAGCCTCCTCCCCCCAACTTCTTTCTGCCAGATCCCCCCTTGCAGGGTTTTCAGCATCTTGAAGGGTTCACTCTTGGCCCCCTCTCTCCCACCCCCTTTTCTGCCTCTCATCATTTCACTCCCTCCTCTAAATCCCTTAGCACTTAGCAACTCTCAAAGTCTGACTTTTTGGATCGGGATCTGCACTTACTGCCTGTATTTGACTGCTTGGTATTTGTATTGCATTGGACTAGTACAACACTGTATGTATTGAATTGCACTGTATATAATTGCTTGTTTTGTTCTTGCTTGATCCTTCCATTTATGTTCCCCTCCCCCCAGGACGCTTCTGGAAATGAGCTGCTTGCAGCTCATGTTGATTTTCCTGGTGAAATCTTTTCAAATAAATAAAAATAGGGATATGGGACAAGTAATAAAGGGATACAGTGACAAAAAGGTAAAAAATAAACTTGGGTCACGGATTTATGTGGTTGAAAATAGTACTTTGTGCCACATATTTTTTATTATGCAGTAGAAAGTGCAAATTTGCTGTTTTCACATTCACACAATCTTCAAAAAAAAAAAATAACACCAAAACTGGTATAATTTGACAATATGTTTTTTCAAATAGTGCAATTTTCCCAAATTGTGCATTTTCTTTAAAGATGTGCTTTTTTAAAAAAAATGGGCACTTTCAACAAATGGCACTACGTTTCCAAATTGAGGCATTTTTTTTAACGATATGCTTTTTTTAAAAACAAAATGGGCACTTTCAACAATTGGCACCAGGGTCCTGATTCTAACTTGTATAGCACAACCTACTAATGTATGCGAAGTGCACCCTAAGCCGTTACACCAGGGACCCTGAGCCAGATTCCAGAACAGGCAGGGTCCCCAGTGACTATGACCTGTGACTTGCGGCACCTCCAACATTGCACCACAGGAAGGGCGCACCCACACCCGGTGCCACAAGCCACATTACCGCCCTCTGACAGGACATCAGACACATGGCACTGCCCCCCACCCCACATCCTGACACCATGGAAATACCATGCAGGGCTAGTGGGGGGCCACTGGACCCCCATGGTGTGCATGGCATGTAAGCCAATGGTGGCACAGTTGTGCACCAGGCTGCAAACAGCCCTGAGGGGCACTGCCTACAGATGGGGGCATGGGGTGCCAGCAGTCCACAGTGGGCTGCCCTGCCAGTGGGGGATGGGTGGGAGCCTCAGTGAGATTGTGGAGGGGTGGCTGGTGGGGCACTTGGCACAGGGGTGCACCCACCATGGCCATAGCATATGGTTAGACCCACTATTAGCTGGTCTAACTGTACTTAGACCACTGTCTACCATGGCCATCTTGGAACAGCAATTTGCCATTCCATCAGCCACCCTTCTGGAATAGGGACATAACTACTGCCGGAAACCCCCTTGCATCATGTTGCAGGGGGGTTCTGGCATAGCCAGTGGTGTAGCCCACCTTGGGCATAGGCAGCCTGTGCCATGTCACAGGCTGCCTTACAGAACAGCGGGTGGCGTAACACATGTCACAAGGTGCAACTTGCACCATTGGGTTTGGCACAAGTCACCTTGTGCCATGTGTCACCCATTCTGGAATCAGGCCCCATGTTTCCAAATTGAGCATTTTAAAAATTAGATTTTTTTAAATGTGCAGTTTCCACACAAAAAAAAACACATTTTAAACACACTTATTTACAAAATTGTGTAAAAGTATTCAAAATTGGCACCATTTTGTGAAAATGTGCAAAACAGATTTTTCTAACTCGTCCGCCACTACACAGATTGGATTTGAAGGACAGAGATGAATGAATCATAGTCAAAGAATTAGCATTAGGGAAGAGATTTCTAGAACAAGCCAGTCCCATCTGTGATTAGTTTTACAATAGCATCACTTCCACATCAGTCTGTGAGATCATCCCAAGAACCAAGAAAAAATACAGAAAATAGATGCACAAGGATGAAAGACATGTGGAGGCATAAAGTCAATGAAAAAAAGAACATTCAAAATTAAAATACAGAACATACAGACCCACAACATGCCATACAGCCCAGGATGCCCAAGGATGAAAAACATGGGGTACACAAAGTCAATGGAAAACAAGAAGATTCAAAAGAAAGATCAGGAAAACATACTTTACAGAACTTGGCAAATTGTTTTGTAAACCTTGGTGAAATGATAATTGAAATAAAAATATATTCTGTAGCAGTGATAGCAAAATAAAATATGTTTAGGGAAATATACTGAAGGAGATTACTGCCATTTAAATACTTGAGCATAAAAAGTATTAATTTGCCCATGTGGGGGGTGCAAAATAGCTTACTGTCAGTGACTGATGTTACAATTGCTGTATGTGATGTCACTATCTGTTGCCATGGAAAGTTCTATCATGCAGTAATTGAGTTCAATTTGAGGTCAGAAAATCCCCTTGAACACTTTTAATAGAGATTTCTTGGCTAGATTGCCAATATGCATTGTTATATATTGGGAAACATAGTTTAAGAGAGTTTTAAAAAATCCTGATCCCAGGATGTCATCTTCAGGGATAAAATGGCACTGAATAGGTAAATAATTTTTCCATGTATAAGCTGTTTTTTCAAATAATAGCTCTGGTTTTATTATTCTTCCACCTTTACTGGCATCTTAGTAAATTCAATAAGTACAGTATTTTTTTCTGATTAACATACTGGCTAAAAGTATCATATAGAACTATATGATGTCATTTATAAACACTGAGTTTTACAGCAGAATAGTTATGCAACATGACAACAACATACAAGGTTAGCAAGGATGTACAAACATATAAGTATAAAATTTTAAGAAAGAAGACAATTGATCCACTGAGTTCTTTCCCCTGTCTGCTCAGCAGGTAAATTGTATTTATTTATAATTTGGTAACCAGGAGAGGCACACTGAATTGAAACTATTTTAGATATACAAGACAGGGTACAAGAACATAACAGGGAAAAATATGGTTGCAGTGCAAATACCAGACTATGATAGATACAGTAGTGCTGTGTAAAAATAAAATTCCACCAACAGAATTACCAGGAAAGGAGAGCCAGAATTTTGCTTCCGCAAAATTAAGAAATATAACTTAGAATGATGACTTGAATGTATGTTGTGCACATTGATGTATTTATTATACAGAACTATGGAATGATTGCATGCAATTTAGGTTAATGTAGTAAATTGTGGAATGGAATTCTGCAGAACTGACATTTCACAGTTCATGTGTATCATTCCACAATTCAGCCAGAAAATTTTGCAGAATGAGTGAAAATTTGCAGAACACATCCAGAGGATTTGGATTTTGCCAAAATCATAATTTTGGAAAATTTCACAAAATTTGTGAAATGTATGTGAAATCTAAATTTGTTGATTCTGCCCACCACTAATGCTACATTAAAAACTGGGTAAAGATTAACAGAAGCAATATAAAATGAACAGTGAAAGAGAATCTAGCACATTTTCAAATTTGGTGCAAAAAAAAAAAGCAAAGCGCTATGCTAAGTAATATGAACAGAAGATGACGGCACTGTCGCAGCATGTGGGAATAAACTTCAGATGAGGCAAATTTACAGGTTTAACACACCATGGTGTGATATTTATTTTTCAAAGGTTAGAAAAACAATAAATGAAAACAACAAAAATTGCAAACAAAATCACTACTTAACATCAGTAGTTTCTCACAAAATACAGTCCTGGATCTTACAGCTCCTAAGACCCTTCTCATCTGCATTCAACAGCTTGTCTGCCTCTCTTCTCCCTCTCATAGGGCTAAGCCCCTCTGGGCTGAACTGAAGTAAACTCACTGAAGAGGTATTTATATCTTTTTGGTGGGATCACCTGACTGAGTCCTCTTCTAATTACAAGTCTGAACATGTTGTTTAAAAACCAAGGGGGGGAGGGGTTATTTCAGGGGACTTCTTGGTTCAGTTAAAAGTACAGTGTATATATTCACAGATACTGACTTTCTGTATCTCTGATCCACAGTGACTAAGCTCTTTTATACATAGAACCTTATACAGTAACAAGTTTATAATGTGAATTTATGAAAATACCTTTAGGATTTCTTATAATTGTACTAATCATGACATTATTATTGTTTTATATGACTTCTGACTCCTTTTTCTTTAAAAGGGTTTTACTAACTGTTTTCATTCCTATTTAAAATAGCCTTCATGTTTTTTTGTACACAAAATGCACTTATACACTTTACACAACACCACTCCGGGTGTTTGGCATCATTCCAGGGACTGGATGGATGGAAATGGAAAAAGAATGAAAAGAAAGAAGTAGTAGAAAGTTTAGTAGGGACAGTAAAGAGCTATGCTAGGTGGCCAACCTAGGGTGTGGGGGGGGGAAGAAAATCAAAGAGAAAAGCATTCACTGTTTTTAGGAAATAAGGAGATAGAAAAGTGGTCCATTAGTCACAGCTGAGGGTCTAGCCTAACTCCATCACAGGCACAAATACAGAATGTGAAATTAAAGAATTGGACACATAGGCAGATAAATCACACAACCAACAATCACAGATAAAAGCCATGATACAGTATTAAAAGGATGTGCTTACAGTTGAGATGGCCAGTCCTTTGCAACATGAACAAACGCCAAAATGGGGAGCACTCTCCCTATGGGACATAAATCCAGGCTGTACACAATGTGATTAATTCCTGCTTGTGAAATAGCAAGTTCTTTTATTGCAGATTAATCCCACATAAAGTGCAGCTCACTGTTTTAAAGTGGCATATCCAAAATCTGTGCAAACTGTCAGCAAAAACAATCAAGCTGAATAATGCAGCATGGATTTAGTATCTTATTTTTTTACTTGTTACTGTATATATGTGTTGTATTAGTGCAATTTGCTGTTATGCAAATTTTTACTCTTAGTTCCTTGTACTTCCCCAGGTTGCACCATGAGATGAGCAACTTGTTGTTCAGTGTGCCTTCTTGGTGAAACATTTCAATAAATAAAAAATAAATAAAAATACTTAGTCACATTTTCTCATTTTACTATATACTGTGTACCATTTTTGTATTATTCATATGCCTCATTTTGTTCATCCTTCCCATGGATGCACCTTGAAATAAGCCCCAGTCAGTGGGACCTTCCCAGTTTCCAATTTTCAAATAAATAGGTGAATACATAAATAAATAAATGTGCACCCCTAACTGCAACTTTCCCAGTTACCAATTTTCAAATAAGTAGTTGAATAAATAAATAAATGAATGTGTCCCCCTAACTACATCCTAAACTTCGAAATTTGTTCCTACCACCAAAAATCAGAAACTCCACAGAGGCACAGTAGAAGAGGCTGTAGTAGTCAAGGGAGGGGAGGGTGATGTCAGTGTACAGTGTACAGGGAACAGTAACTGGTGCAGGAAGAGCAGTTTAAGGCAAATTGGCATAAAGGATCAAAGAAAGGGGTCTAGTCTGGCCATAGTGGTTTTGAAGGTAGCATTGTATACTACATGTACATAGTCAGTCACAGGAAATATCATCTCTCAGTGGATCAGGAGTGGAAAGCAGGACGTATTGCAATACTGGGTGCCAGGTGGATTGCAAAATGTGGTCTTGGTGCATGCATGCATGTTGCCGTGCCTTAACAATGTCATCCCCAGAGGTTCTTGTTCCCACATGGTCCTGGTTCTTTAAACCGTGGACAGAGTACATTTCCCTGTGGAGTAGATACTCAAGAAGATCAAGAATTACAAGTAAGTAACTTTCATTTCTCTGTAGAAGGCTTGGGGAGACATAATTACAGTAAGCAAATATGTAAAAATGGCAACACCATCAGATCAATTGCAATTCTTCAAGGCGCTCAAGGATGAAAGGGACACTTAATGTCACCAAAAGGATAATTATTCAAAGCAAAAATCATGAAGATGCCACAGAAAGACTGGTGGGCACTTGAATAGACTTCCAGACCATGTGGTTGATGCCAGCTGATACTGTGGCAACCTTCAAAGTCAGACTCTACAAGAAATTTGAAGAGAAAGGGGTGGCAGGGTACTCCAGCTGAGGTGGTGGAAGGGAGAGACTTGATGATGTAATGGTCTTCTTTTCCCCTGAAAGATGTGTGTGTGTGTGTGTGTGTGTGTGCATGCGTCTGTGCATGTGTACATGTGTGTGTAGAAATGGATGTATGCATGTTTGTATGTATGTGTGTGTGTATATATATATATATATATGTATTTATGTGAACATATTTTCTTTAAAATACTTATCATGTCAAAGTTTAAAGGTACTACAGTATCAGCGGATACTACCTCCTCTGGAGTCTGTTCCACATATTCACAACTCATTTTTGGAATAGTTCTTCCTAATATTTCCCTTGACTTTTCCTTCTTTCAGTGACATCATGTGTCCCTTTATTCTCTTATCCATCAATATTCTGCAGAGCTGTTTTTGGTCCAAAAGTGTCATCCCTTTCAAATATTTCAATGTTGCATTCTTGTCTTACCATGGTCATGTCTCCCTTAACTACATCACACAGTTATAATTTATTCTTGCCATCAGGAATCAGAAACACAGGCTGGGACTATTAAAGGGCTAGTAGACTAATGAAGATATGTAGAATAATGTATGGGGAGTTGTGTGCAGTGTCTGTTTTATACATCTGATGTATGTGATAGTACTTCAACCACAAGAGTAGCGCTCAAGTGGCTTTACTAGCATCACACATGGATCATATGGAAGAAAAACACATTTAAAATGTTTACCATATTTTATTTTTTATAACTAGTTTGACACTCCATAGCCAAGACATAGCACAGTTACACTAAAAGTAAAATTGAAAGTTGAACTGGCAGTTCAGTAATCAGGGATCAGCTCTGTGGATTTTCATATTACACAAGTATGATGTCATATATGTGTATAATGGAAAATTAACACCCGTTTTCTGTCAATAAATGACCTTAACTAGTTTTTATGTAAAATAACATTATGTGAACCAATGTTTAAAACACAGCTTCTACAATGAAGAGAGGCTTACAGGTTACAGACCATTTTCTGTTAAAAAGAAGTAATGTATAAGGCTAGAATTTCAAAGAGGATGCCACAAGCGAAGTTCACAACCTTGGGCTGTGCCTGTGGCACCCAAAATGTGGCAAAGTCTTTGCAATTTTCAAATGTTTTGCTGCATTTGCCACACTTTTCATTGCTTCTTAGTAAAGAAGAAGTGACATAAGCATCATGTTTCGGCTCCCGAATTGCCACAATTCATGGCATGTGTGCACATAACATATTTATTTATTTATGAAAGTATGTTTGAGCACAATTGTTCATTTGAAATGTTTCTGCATCAATGGTAGAACAATGAGACTACAAACAAAGACAGTTACTTCATCAATTCCAGAGGAATATAGTCAGCTCATAATACACATGATGCATAGATACACAGATGATTTTAAGCAGATATATTAGCAGCTATATTGTCTGGTTAGAGAAATAGTCAGGGCATCAGTCAGGCAGTTATGCAGATTAGCTAAAGCAGGTATTGGTGCTGGAGGTGAGAGCTAAGTGCAGAGATCTTTTGAATTGGGCAATATTTGGAAGGCTTAATAGGGATCTGTTCAGTTCATTCCGCCAGCCTACTGCCCTAACAACAAAGCAGCATTTACCCAGATTGGTTCTTTGGAAGGGCAATTCTAGGGTATTATTAGTCATGCTCCTGGTATTATATTGGTTGGTGATGGGGTGGAAACAGTTATATATGGCCAGAGGGGTGAGACCCAGCAGCACCTTTTTTGGCAAGCAGACATGTTTGATACTTTAGCCTGCTATAGAAACATAGACTTTGATGGCAGATAAGAACCACTTGGCCCACCTAGTCTGCTCATTTCCCTACCTAGAGGATAAGCTGCAGATCCTATTTAACCAACAGCCTATTTCTTCCTACCCCCCCCCACAAAAATTGCCTTATGTCTGTCCCATGCATTCTTGAATTCTCCCATAGTTTTAGACCCCACAACCTCCTCAGGAAGGCTGCTCCATGCGTCCACCACCGTCTCTGTGAAAAAATACTTCCTCACATTGCCCCTGAGCCGTCCCCCCTCTATCTTCAAATTGTGTCCCCTTGTTCTTGCACATCTCTTTTTCTGAAAGATGCTACCCTCTTGGACTTTGTTGATTCCACTGAGGTACTCAAATGTTTCTATCATCTTCCCCCCTTCCTCCTTTTCTCGATGTAGGGATAACCAGTTGGTGAGGGTATACAGGGTGTAGTTATGGGTTATCTTGTCTGCTCCCCACCGCAGTGCAAGATGACAGGCTTATTGCATATCACCTTGACTCTGATTAAAACAGTGTCACAAGCAGCACCATATACAAGGAGGCCAAAGTCAACAAGTGGCAAGATGGTGCTAAACACAACAAGACATCTAGCTTCAGCAGTAAGGTTGAGACAGTACCAATGCAGACTGCTCAGTTGTTTGTTAGCCATACTAACAATGTTGCCCACATGTGGGGCAAAAGATAGGGTGTCATCCAGAGTAACACCAAGATACTTAAAGGTTTCAACCTGTTCTATACTTTGGCATTTGGCATTGAGGATGACCAGAGGGGGACCTTTTTTTCATATGTATACCAGTGAGTAACATAGTTTTTTTTGGAGGGGGGGTGATTCAGCACCAGTTTGTTGTAGGTGAACCATTCTTCTAGTGTCTCAAAACTGGCCTAGAGGTTAGCTGGGATAATATTATAGTCTGCATTGCTGGCAAAAGTGATGGCATGGAACAAAAAAGAAAAACTGTGGCACTCTACCAAGAACAACCATAAACTGTGGCACTTTCCACCAAGGACAGCCATAAGAGTCCAAAACTTGTTTAGCAAAACTTTATGGTGTAGCCAAACATAAATGGCACAACACCCGACACATTTCACACACCCCTGTCTGCTTTATCAAAGGTGGGGGCAGCGCAGAGATGATGAAATTTATTGTCATCTGTAAAAGTGACAGAACAACTCACAGCTTCACTGGTGCCAAAGTGACATTAAACCCCATCACTAATAAATACAATAAAATTACATAGAAAAGAACCCGTAAATACCAGGTTAAAGTTGAGGAAAATGGGTTATGTAAACAATGGTACTATAAATATATAATGTCTGCTTGTTACTTCAGATACAACATTAATAAGTCCAGGTATACATGTATTCCTTAGTAGAAAGTCACACTTGCAGTTTAGAAAAGCTGTTCTAAATTTCTTCAGGTTTAAATTTTGGATCCACTTGCATACATTGCCTTCCAATGTGTGGATGAAAAATAAACATTGAACCATAACCTAAAAACAGTAAAAAGCAGACATTATATATTTATAGTACCATTGGTTACATAGCCAATTTTCCTCAACTTTAATGTAGTATTTATGAGTTCTTCTGTCACACAGACAAATATAAATTGCATCTTCACTGTGCTGCCCCCGCCTTTGATAATGCAAACAGAGGTGTGTGAAATGCATCAGGCATTATGCCATTTATGTTTGGCTACACAATAAAGTTTTGCTAAATAGGCTTGGAATCCTGTGGCTGTTCTTAGTGGTGAGTGCCACAGTTTTGTTTTTTTTTTCGTTTCATGTGCACTATTACTAGCAGCACCCAGTCCCCAGTACATCTCCTTTTGTTTTACTGTAAAAATGATGGCATCATCAGCATATAGGAATACCCTTGCAGACTGGCAGGCCTCATGAAAAAAGTTGGTGAACAGGCCAAATAGGAAAGGGTCATGTATTGACCTGTGGGATACCTCTATGGAGACACTCCTGTCGTCAGATACAAAGCCATCAATCTTTACATGCTGGGATCAGTTGGAGAGGTAGCTACAAAAGCAAGCAACTGTCCTCAAGACAGGTCAAGGGAGAGGTGTTTGTCAAGCAGAAACTTGTGGTTCACAAGGCTGAAGGCTTTAGTTAGGTCGGAATATATATATATATATATATTATAGTGCTGCAGTAGCACCGTTATAGTTATGGTTGAGTAGGGTGTTCAATGTTAAACCCCTAACTTTGCGCATTAATATCTTTGGCACTGTTTGATGAAATGAGCTGAAATTTTACATGTGTTGTCTGGAAGGCAAGGTCTTGGGCTGTGGAATGTTTTGTGATGGCAGCTTGTGCAGTTTCTGAGATCCACATATGTAATTTATATGTTGATTGCACGCCTGCGCAAGAAACATGTTATGGCAGGTTTCTCCACAAGCAGGCTGTGGAGGCGGGGCACTGTTGTGGTCAATGCCCCCACCACCTGTAAAGGCTTGTCCTGCTTCCCACAATGCTGTGGCATGCTGCTGCTGACACTAGTTCAGCCAGCGTGCCACCAACTTGTACAAAATCAGCTGCTGCAATCGGGAGCCACCTCATCATTGCAGCGTCACCCATTCACTGCAATGAAGGAGCAACCCGTCATTGCAGGGTGGGATCTTTTGTTTGTGAACATGGCAGAAGCTTGTCACTGTGTTCACAAACAATATTAACTTCCACTGCCGAGGGGGTGCCCAATCCCCCTCGGCAGTATCTGCCACCCGACCATGTTTAGTTGCCGACGGGGGGGCCCAATCCTCATCAGCTGCAGTGCACCCAATATTTATGTTGCTGATGGGGGAGCCCACTCCTCATCTGCATTATGCCCCCCCACTTTTGTTGTGTGCTGACAGGGGTGCCCAATCTCCCGTCAGCTACAGCTGCCCCCCTCAAAAAGGAAGATTCCGTTGGCATGCTGGGAGCCCACCCCAGCATGCCACATGCCCCTGCAAAATAAAAAATGGTCCCGCAATGTCTTTTTTTTTTTTGTAACCTGTAAAAAAGGAAACGGTCCCATGGTGGTCTCCCTTCCCCCCCTCAACTCACGCCCACCCACTGTGCACCCTGCCTCCAAACACCCCGCTCACCCCATACTTACCTCCAGAGTCTGGCACAATGATCTTCGGTGGACCGGGAACACGTCTGCACCCTTCAGAGCTGACTGCAAACTGAAGAAATACTGGTAAGCTGTATAATGGAATAAATAGGGTTTTTTCAACTTTGATGCATAACTCAGGCATTTTTTGGAGTTTTGGCACCAAATTTTCAACATGGGGTTTTGGGACCCCTCCTCATGAATTCTATCACTGTCATGGCATTAATCATCCCTGAAAGGTGATTTCGCGGTCACTGCGCAGAATCACCTTTTGGGACCAATTAATGAAATGACAGTGCCAATGTTCATGAGGTGGGCTCTCAAAATGCCTATGTTGCAAATTTGGTTGGAAAAATCCCAAAAATATAGAATAGTGGATGGTTGACTATCCACAACAAGGCTGTGTTTCCATCGAGGGAGTTGATGATGTCATAGAGACCTCAAGAGCGAAGCTCAAGAGGTCTTCATGGCATCATCAACTCCTGAGATGGAAACACAGTCTTAGTTGTGGATAGTCAACTATCCATTATTTTTTATAGTATATGGTTTCCCCTAAAATGGACACGGTTCATACCTTGCGTTGACACTTCTACACTGGTCCCCGCTCAAGTCCCCCAAGATACTGGTCCTCTTCACTGCGGTTATGCTGTTCCGATCACGACCCCGAATATAGCGGTCCCGCTCTACTTTCACGTAACTGTGCCAGAGATTAAAAAAAAAAAAATGCAAATTGAGAGTTTGGATACACGGAGCCAATTATGGCAGTCCGTGTCCAAACTGTCTGCTCGCCAGACCCCTGGCTAAGTGAATGCACCATTTTAGAACGTATTTTTTTTAATCACTGCCTGTTTCCACTAATCAGGTAGGAGCTCAAGGGGCAAAAGTTGTTGTACTATCGATGTGACATCAGAACGATAGTACAACAACTTTTTTGACCTTTGAACTGTCCTACAACAGGATTTGGAAAACCATCATTTTTCCATCCACAATAAACCCTAACCATATACTACATTACTATTTTACAAGCATGCATTGTGCAGTTGCTACACATTCTTGTAACTTTGTGAATTTGCAATATTTTCACCTCAGATTTTCAACATTGGCATTTTTCCAGACATCCTTGTGAACAGTACAGCTGTCATTTTTCACACCCTGGCCGGAAATGTGTTTTTGCACTTGCAGCACAGAATAGCACAGTTGGTGTGAGAAATCAGTGTTCCACATAGATTAAGACACTGACAGTGACACTGTTCATGAGCAGAGGTCCTGAAATGACTATGCTGAAAATTTGGTGACGATACTCCTTAAAATGACTGTGTTACGAGTGTGCATTGCGCAGTGTGCACGCAAACTCGTAAGTTCATGAATTTATAATATTTTCACTCCAGATTTTCAGCATTGCCATTCTTCTGCACCTCCTTATGAACAGTACAGCTGTCATTTTTCACATCCTGGCCAAAATGTGTTTTCGCAGTTCTGGCGCAGAATAGTGTGGTCGCTGTGGGAAATCTGTGTTTGGGACACATTATGAAAATAACAGTGACACTGTTCATTAGTAGATGTCCTAAAATGCCTATGTTGAAAATTTGGTGATGAAAGTCCATAAAATGAGTGTGTTACGAATGTGCATTGCACAGTTTCCACGCACGCTCTTACCTTCGCAACTTTGCAATATTTGCACTCCAAATTTTCAACATTGCCATTTTGCCACACCTCCTTACGAACAGTGCAGCTGTCATTTTTCACATCCTGGCCAAAATGTGTTTTTGCTCTTCCGGAGCACAATAGCTCAATTGCTGTGGGAAATTGGTGTTCAGGACATATTAAAAAAATTACACTGACACTGTTCATGAGCAGAGGTCCTAAAATACCTATGTTAAAAATTTTGTGATTAAACTCCATAAAATGACTGTGTTACGAGCGTGTGTTGTGCAGGCGCCAAGCACCCTTGTAAGTTTGCAAATTAGTAATATTTTCACGCCAGATTTTCAACACTGGGATTTGTTCACACCTCCTTATGAACAGTATATCATTTTTCACATCCTGGCCAAAATGTGTTTCCACGCTTCCAGTGCAGAATACCGCAGTCACTGTCAGAAATCAGTGTTTGGGACAGATTAGGATCGAGCAACTGGGGGTGACCAAGCACAACTGAGCTCTTTCGGGACTGCTGCAGATTTCTTTGTGGCGAGGAAAAGGTGGCAATGCAGGCAGGAGCCCAGTACAAAAGGCCAGCCTGCAGCACCAGCAGAAACAAAATGAGTGACTGACAGAGGGAGAGTGAGTGAGCTCAACGGAGCTCTCTTGGGACTGCTGCAGATGTGTCTGTGGGCAGGAAAAGGCGACAATGCAGGCAGGAGCCCAGTACAAAAGGACAGCCTGCAGCGCCGGGAGACACAGAACAAGCGAGTGAGGGAGGGGGAGTGAGTGAGCTCAACGGAGCTCTGTTGGGACTGGTGTGGATTTGTTTGTGGGCAGGAAAAGGCAGCAATGCATGCAGAGCTTGAGTACAAAAGGGCAGCCTGCAATGGTGGGACAAACAGAATGAGCAAGCGAGAGAGGGGGACTGAGTGAGCTCAACAGAGCTCTATCGTTACTGCTGCAAATTTCTTTGTGGGCAGATAAGGGTGGCTACACTGGCAGGAGCCCAGTACAGAAGGGCAGCCTGCAGCACCGGCAGAAACGGAAAGAGCAAGTGAGACAGGGAGAGTGAGTGAGACCAACGGAGCTGTGTCGGGACTGCTGCACATATCTTTGTGGGCAGACAAAAATCCGACAGAGGCAGGAGCTCAGTACAAAAGAGCAGCCTGCAGCACCAGGAGAAACAGAATGAGCGAGTGAGATGGGGGGGTGAGCGAGCGACCTCAACAGAGCTCTGTTGGGACAGCTGCAGATTTCTTTGTGGGCAGGAAAAGGTGGCAATGCAGGCAGGAGCCCAGTACAAAAGAGCAGCCTGCAGTGCCAGAACAAACAGAATGAGCAACTGAGAGAGGGGGAGTGAGTGAGCTCAACGGAGGTGTATCGTGACTGCTGTGGATTTCTTTGTGGCCAGGAAAAGGCAGCAATGCAGGCAGGAGCCCAGTACAAAAGGCCAGCCTGCAGCACTGGCAGAAACGGAACGAGCGACTGACAGAGGGGGAGTGAGCGAGCTCAACGGAGCTCTCTCAGGACTGCTGCAGATGTGTTTGTTGGCAGAAAAAGCCAGCAACCCAGGAAGGAACCCAGTACAAAAGGGCAGCCTGCAGCAGTGGGAGACACAGAATGAGCAAGTGAGGGAGGGGGAGTGAGTGAGCTCAATGGAGCTCAGTTGGGACTGCTGCGGATTTCCTTGTGGGCAGAAAAAGGCAGCAATGCACACAGGGGCCAGTATAAAAGGGCAACCTGCAGCAGCGGGAGAAACAGAATGAACAAGTGAGAGAGGGGGAGTGAGTAAGCGAGTTCAACGGAGCTCTTTTGTGACTGCTGCAGATTTCTTTGTGGGCAGAAAAGGGCGGCAACGCAGTCAGAAGCCCATTACCAAACAGCAGCTTGCACCTCAGGCAGAAACAGAATGAGCAAGTGAGACAGGAGGAGTGAGTGAGGCCAATGGAGCTCTGTTGAAACTGCTGCAGATTTCTGCGGAGGCAGAAGCCCAGTACAAAAGGCCAGCCTTCAGTGCCACGAGAAACAGAATGAGCGAGTGAGACAGGGAGAGTGAGTGACCTCAATGGAGCTCTGTCGGGGCAGCTGCAAATTTCTTTGTGAGCAGGAAAAGATGCCAACGTAGCCAGGAGGCCAGTACAAAAGGGAAGCCTGCAGCACTGGCAGAAACAGAATGAGTGAGTGACAGAGGGGGAGTGAGCGAGCTCAACGGAGGTCTAACATCACTGCTGTGGATTTCTTTGTGGACAGGAAAAGGCAGCAATGCAGGCAGGAGCACAGTACAAAAGGCCAGCCTGCAGCCCCCACAGAAACAAAATGAGCGAGTGACAGAGGGCGAGTGAGCGACCTCAACGGAGCTGTGTCGGGACTGCTGCACATCTCTTTGTGAGCAGACAAAGCCGTCAATGCAGGCAGGAACCCAGTACAAAAGGGCAGCCTGCAGCAGTGGGAGACACAGAATGAGCAAGTGAGGGAGGGGGAGTGAGTGAGCTCAACGGAGCTCTGTTGGGACTGCTGTGGATTTCTTTGTGGGCAGAAAACAGCAGCAATGCATGCAGGGGCCCAGTACAAAACGGCAGCCTGCAGTGGCGGGAGAAACAGAATGAACAAGTGAGAGAGGGGGAGTGAGTGAGTGAGCTCAATGGAGCTCTATCATGACTGCTGCAGATTTCTTTGTGCCCAGAAGAAGGCAGCAATGCAGGCAGGAGCACAGTAGAAATGGGCAGCCTGCAGCACCGACAGAAATGGCACGAGTGAGTGAGAGAGGAGGACTGAGCGAGCTCAACGGATCTCTTTTGGGACTGTCGTAGATTTGTTTGTGGGCAGAAAAAGGCACCAACAGAGGCAGGAGACCACTACAGAAGGGCAGTCTACAGCACCAGCAGAAACAGAATGAGCGAGTGACAGAGGGGGAGTGAGCGACCTCAACGGAGCTGTGTCGGGACAGCTGCAGATTTCTTTGTGGCCAGAAAAAAGTGCCAATGCAGGCAGAAGTCCAGTACAAAAGGGCAACCAGCAGCACCAGGACAAACACGAGTGAGTGAGAGAGAGGGAGTGAGTGAGCTCAACAGACCTCTATCGTGACTGCTGCGGATTGCTTTGTGTGCAGAAAAAGGCGGCAACGCAGGCAGGAGCCCTGTACAAAAGGCCAGCCTGCGACGCCAGCAGAAACGGAATGAACGAGAGAGGAAGAGTGAGGTAGCTCAATGGACCTATGTCAGGACTACTGCACATTTCTTTGTGGGTGGAAAAAGCCGCCAACAGAGGCGGGAGCCCAGTACAAAAGGGCAACCTGCAGCGCCAGCAGAAACAGAATGAGCGACTGACAGAGGGCGAGTGACCCACCTCAACACAGCTGTCAGGACAGCTGCAGATTTCTTTGTGGGCAGAAAAACCCTGCCAACACAGCCAGTAGCCCCGTACAAAGGTGCAGCCTGCAGCACCGGGAGAAACAGAATGAGCGAGTGACGCAGGGCCACTAAGCGAGCTCAACAGACCAATGCAATCAACATTCGGCATTGATGAATGCTTGTTATGTAGAGGGCTAGCTTTTTTCCTATACTTAATGGTTTTTTTGCCCTCACCTACAGCCTACCTGGAATGGAATTTTATCCCCAGACTTGCAGGGGGCATATGTCATGTCCTAAGGTAGTGTCTTTAATAGGTCTGGTGAGAAAAAATTAAACAGCTCCAGAGCTATAAGGCTTTAAAGTTTTGTGTTTTCTGTTCTGAGCATGCACAGTAGGTTTTTTCGAGTTAATGTTCTAGTGTGGAATGAAAAAAATCAGATGTTGCGGGACCCTTTTTTGGTTTCTTGCCACTTGCTTGTTATGGCATTAAACATTTTTTGTGCCATGACAACCACCTTCGCGTTGATTTTTTCCACAAATTAACAAGCATGGAAAATACATAAATATGCTGTCATTTTAAAAAACAGACACAAAAACCTAGCTAAATGGGTCTGGTTTGGCTACACTCTGATGCTTGTTTTTTAAAATGAGGGGCAGAAATACCTTTCCTGGGCACCCAGAATCCTAGGTGCCCAGCTTAGCAAGAAGATTCCTTCACCTGCATTTTCTGTATGAGAACATTAGGACTTTCTTGACTTCTGCAGCCACAACTGGAACTCATTCTGTGGACTGCAGTGAGAGCAGTGAGACACTGTTTCCCTGGTGTCTAGTGGTGCCCCCCCTGTGAATGTGTAATGTTGCCCTGGTGTCTAGTGGCACCCCTCCATCCTTCCAATCACAGTCCTCATAATCAGGTAATCTTCCCCTGGTGTCTAGTGGCACCCCCCACCCACCAATCACCATCCCGATAATAAAATAATATTTCCTTAGTGTCTAGTGGCACCCCCCACCCATCAGTTGCCATCCCCATAATAAAATAATATTTCTCTGGTGTCTAGTGGTACCCCCCACCTGCCGATCACCGTCCCCATAATAAAATTATATTTCCCTGGTGTCTAGTGGCACCCCCAACCCGCTGATTGCCATCCCCATAATAAAATAATATTTCCCTGGCATCTAGTGGCAGCCCCACCCACCCACCCACTGATCACTGTCTCTACCTGAATCAATGTTTCTTTACCTACAAATTGAAAACAGTCCTTACCAATCTAATCCCACCCACCCCCACCTCCCACTCAGCACCAATCCCCCCACACACACACCCTAGTACACCCCCATACACCCTCACTTACTTGAACAGGTCACAGGGTGAAAATACACTCTCTAATCAAAGACATGTCTTGCTGCTGGAACTGTGCATATGAGAAACTAAGGTAAATGCAGTTCAATGTATTTCAATTGGGTTTTCAACTTTGTGGAATAACGTTGCCATTTTTCCATATTTTGAACCCATATTTTCAATATGGCCTTTTTGGGACTCCACCTCATGAATAATAATGGTGAAATTATGCAAATGTGGCCCAAAAGGTGATTTTGTGGTCACTTTGCGAAATAACAGGGTTCTTACTTAAGTGGCAAAATTGGGGAAATAGCACATATGAATGTATGTAGCATCAGACCCAAAATACACAAAGTCCAAGCCTGGCTTGAAATATACAAGCCCGATGTCCTAGCAATCTCAGAAACCTGGCTAAAAGCCCACATCCTTGACCATGAGGTCCAGGCACTGGGCTATAGTTCCTTCCGAAAGGACAGGGGAGTCCAGAAAAGAGGGAGGCGTACTAATCTATACCAAACAAGACCTACCTGTATCACCTCTAAGCCTGCAGCAAAGCCCCCTCTCCGACGGAGAATCTATATTCATCCGCATTACCCTTGGACGTACCAAGCAAATTACTATTGGGTGTGTCTACAGTCCTCCAAAGACAATCCCTCCAATCCCTCGAGGCCATCACAAATGCCTTGACCTCAGAAGTTTCAACTGAGCTTATCATTTTAGGAGACTTCAACCTCAACTGGGCCCAGGACCTGGGCCATGCCCTGATGTCACTGACCCAAGAGGCAGGACTGACGCAAGTCATTTCTGAACCAACCAGACTGAACTACAAAACTGGGAATCACACCACCCTTGACTGGGCCCTGGTGTCCAACCCTGCCAACATCCAGCTTGCTGGTACTATGGCAGACTCCTTGAATGACCATTCCCCGATCTTCTGTATCTGGAAGAACAGGGCATCAAGGATCCAGCCCAGAATCCTCACTGCCCGGGACTACACCAACTTCTTGGGGGGGGCAATTTAATGATTACCTAAGCAGTCAGGACTGGAGCCCAATAACACTCCTCCCTACTCTTACCGAGGCCCTCTAATACTTCCAGGACCTACTATGTACAGCTGCCAACCTCTTTGCTCTTCTAAAAAGACTAAGAGCAAAGGGCAGCTGCTACAAATAGATAACCCCATACTCAAATCCCTAATGATTAGCCGGGACAAGGCATGGAAAAAGTACAAGCTCTCTTCCCTTCCGGCTGACCTTGTTACATACAAAGCACTAAGAAACAAAGCCAAGAGTTCCATTAAACTTGCTAAAAGGGATTACCTCACAAACCTCCAGAAAACCAACTTAGGTAACCCTAAGCAATTCTGTAATCATGTCAATGACCTAATCAAGGGCAACAAAAAGACTGAATCTTGCCCCACTGTGGTCAACGGTCAGCTCATAAGTGACCCCTCACAAATAGCAGCTGCCCTTAACAACCACTTCACAGACCGCAAGGCCTCCAAGGCTGGGCAGACCTCCCAGACCTCTGCACCAAATGTAAGTGAATCAACTCACTCCGAACAACCCTCCTTCCACCTGAGACTAGTAAAGTGAAAAGAGGTCCTAGCCCTCCTAAAGGCGCTGAAAGTCAAAGGCTCAGGGGGACCCGATGGGATAAACCCTCGGCTACTCAAGACAGGGGCCACCTCCTTATCCAGACCCTTGACTTGGCTCTTAAATAGATCACTAAGGGAAGGAATCATTCCTAACCAGTGGAAACAGGCCAATGTGGTCCCAATCAACAAAGCTGGCCCCAGGGAAAACCTAACGAACTACCGCCCTATCTCCCTGCTCTGCACACTTGCAAAGCTACAAGAAAGGCTTGTCTACAACCAGCTCTGTGATTACCTAGAGGCTTATTAGCTTATAGCTCCCTCTCAGCACGGTTTCAGAGCCAGCCATGGGACTGATACTGCCCTCTTTAACTTCTCGAATGAAGTACTCAGAGCAATGGACAAAGGTATACCTACAGGTGCAGTCTTCACAGACCTGTCCAAGGCATTTGGCCTTGTCGACCACAATCTCCTGCTTCAGAAACTGAACAATGTGGGCCTAGACCCCCACTCTCTAAAGTGGTTTGAGAGCTACTTAACTGGCTGGACACAAAGAGTCTCCTGGAAAGGAGCTATGTCGGGACCACTACCCCTAAAACAAAGTGTACCGCAGGGCTTAATCCTTGGCCCCATCCTATTCTTCTTATTCACCAATGATCTGAGCACCTCTGTGGGGAAAGCTCGGTCATCCAGTACGCTGATGACACAGTCATCTACCTATCCCTGGGGGACGTAGCTGCTCTGGGTCCTGTCCTCCAAAAGAACCTCTCATCCATCGAGGCATGGCTGAGAGAGAACTGAATTGTGCTAAATGCAGACAAAACAAAGGCGATGCTATTCGGGCCCAGATCACTGGGTCATGACAGGACTGCATCCTTGCACCTTACCACGCTCACTGAAAAAAGCATCAATGTAGTGCCCTCCCTTTAAATACTTAGGCCTGACTCTTGACCAAACTATCACATTCAAGGACCATGTGGACCAGATCACCAAGACCTTACACTGTAAACTTGGAACCTTGTACAGACTCAAGGACCAGCTAATCCCTGAGGCTAGGCTATCCATTGCCACAAGTGTCCTGCTCCCTACCTTGACCTATGCCACACCTATCATACAGGGCATGGCTAAACAAGAGGTCTCGAGGATGCAAATCCTGCACAACAAAGTGGCTCGGTTTTCTACCCAGCACCATCTGCGATGCCACCACTGTGATACACTGGCCCAGCTACACTGACCCTCCTTGACCACTCGCCTGCAATATCCCCTGTTCATCTAGGCATACAAACTACTAAAACTGCCCGCTCCTCCCAGCATAGCAGGAACTATAGCAATAAAACAAAACCCTAGGAGTCTATGGATGTCAGAACAAATGCTACTGACAGTCCCCAGAGTAAAAACAAATGCAGGTGGAAGATCTTTCTCCACCCTAGCCCCCAACCTCTGGAACAACCTCCCACCTCTGATGCAGGAGGCCGCCTCACTCATGAACTTCCACACCAGACTTAAAGCACATATGATTACCATAAGCACGTGCCTCTGCCACTGCTCATAGCTGCCTCCAGCTCCCACAACACCCCTCTCAAAAAAGCGAGCTAACTGTGGAACCTCCCAATATCCAGGGTCCCCAGGTTCCCCCAAACCTTATATACTATCTCTGGCATGGGAGGCTCTCTCCTGCCAAAAATTCACAACAATTCACCATGTTTAATACTAGGCCAAGCAGCATTCTAGTTAAGACTGTGTCATGATGATAACCATGTATGCAAACTGCATAAGTAAGCCTGTATAATCCTGTAGCCAAATGACTAACCACTCTATTATAAATGTATTGTTATCCCGGGTCACCCCTGAAAAAGGGACCTTCGAGGCCCAGTGGGCCTACCCAGTCACCAAAATTCAATAAAATAAATAAATAAATAAAAATAAAATGCCATTGAAATACATTATACAGCACTTACCTTGATTCCTCAGTTCATGGTTCAACTTTGAAGAGTGCAGACGTGTCACAGTTCACAAAAGATGACAGCAGATTACCTCCAGTGCAAGTACAGTATAGGGCATGGGAGGTGGGGTGGTGGGTGCTCAATGGGAGGGTCAGGATGGGGGAGGGAGGGGATGGTGGAGACAACGGGGAACTGTTTTCTTTTTTTCAGGGGGAAAAAAGATATTGGGGGACTGTTTTCTGTTTTACAGGTTTTAAAGAAAGACGTATTTCAGGACACTGGGAGTGGGCTCCCCAGTGTCACAGACTTCTGGGGGATACATATCTTGGGATACTGGGACTGGGCTCTCCAGTGTCTCACACTGGTGGTGGGTCTTCTAGTGCCGACACAGGGATTGGGCCCCCCTGATGTTGGCAACTGCAGGCTATGTTGGATGACTGTTTTCTTTTTCTACAGGTTCAAATTTAATACATATCATGGGACACTGGGAGTGGGCTTCCCAGTGTCCCACAGTGGCGGGGGGGCTTCTACTGCCGACACAGGTATTGGGCACCCCGATGTCAGAAAATCAATATTAGCATGCCTGGGCCCCTTCCCCTTAGAGGCAGTTAAACAAGCAAACAGTACTTGTATTAGGTAAACAGCACCAGGTGTTAATCTACTGTAAATGGGGGCAGAGGAATCGGATTCTGGGGTCAATCTGGCCCAAAAATGGCCCTAAACAGTTTTATTTTTTGACGCAGATGTATGTGCCACAAATTGTGGCAGCTGTTCTGCGAAATACCCTTCCTTGTTTTTGTGAAACAATAGGAGTTTGCTGCAATTTTCGGCACAAACTCCCCTTGATTCACAAAACAACTGCCATAATTTGCAGCATCAACATGTCCATGGACAAAATTAATATATTTCTGGGCATTTGGGGGACAAACTGAACCCAGAATCTGATTCCTCAGGCCGCGATTAGGTAAACACAACTGTTGGTGTTTACCAACTGCAAGTATTTTTTGAAATATTTAAATTTGTTTGTGTCGCTAACTGAAAACAAGATGGCGGAATCGACACTACATTCTGTATTTGTGACAGTAAAATATGCTTTTGTGGTAGCAAAATAGTTGTTTCACGTGGCACATCCAATTTTTCATATAGGAAATAATGGGAAAATGTAAATGTTAATAACTTTTGAACGGATTAATATTTTTTTACCATACCTTCAAAAGCCACACCTGCAACCCAAGCCCAATATACCCTAATATTTTCAGACCAAACCCACAAGCTATTTCTGAGAAACAATGTGACAAAGAATTTACACAAAAATGGTAATTTAAACAATTGTTGACATTCCGTATCTCCGCACCTGCACATCCAACCAGAACTAAACTTGCCAAATCCAGAGATTTTTAGTCCCCAATAGCACATGCAACATTTCATGTGAATCAGTCAAATGGTTGCAAAGTTATTAAAGTGCAAAAGTTTTGGTGTAACATGGACGTGACCATTGAACCCTAAGATATAGAGATAGAGATAGAGATAGAGAGATAGAGAGATAGAGATAGAGATATGGCTCCAGTCAGTATACCGTTATTCAAGGTCTTGTACAGGTGGTTATTGTATTCTACCAGGGTAGAACTGGTGTTATGAAGCTTTCTGAATCCATGCTGCTCTGCGCACTGTATATTATATTATCTAGGGAATTTACAGGTTGATTTAATATGATTCTCTCCAGAGACTTGGACAGGGGGAGAGGATTTAAAGGAAAACTACACCCAAAACTTGAAAAAATATATGCTGTGCAGAGTGTTTTAATTTGTATGTGAAGTTCTAGTGTTTCCTTCCCTCTGACTGGTATTAGGAGTTTTTCCTAAATTACCCTGCTAGCTTTAGGGTAGTTTTACGACCCCTGGAGATCTCCATATCAAATAGGTTTATTGCATTTCTTTGTCCTACAATGCGCCTTGTTTCATGTAATGGTGATGTAGCAAGCCCATAAATCCAGCAGAAAGCATTGCATCACAATCAGTTCACAACAATAGAGATGGCTATATTTTAAAATCTGTAGAATTCAGCTTGGTGACCACCCTCATCCTAAAGGTTTTACTGTCCTGAAAACTTTGCTGCTGGTAATTTTGTGCAGCTACAAAGCTTCCAAGATATTTAGTTTGTTTGGCATGTGTGTGCTGAATGTTGGGTCTCTCTTACATCACAGTCACGTGAGACAAGATGCACTGTGGGAACAAGAAATACAATTACACTATCAGGTATGAAGATCCCCAGGGGTCGTAAAACTAGCATAAAGCTAGCAAGCTAATTTGGGAAAAACTCCTAATACCAGTCAGAGAGAAGGAAACACTAGAACTTCACATACAGATTAAAACACTCTGTACAACATATATTTGTTCAAGTTTTGGGTGTAGTTTTCCTTTAAATAGGTCTGTATTTAGGCAGGTTGAAGTGATTACCAGTTTTAAAAACCAATGTTGCCAATGCAGTTTTCCATATCCCAGGGAACTGGCAGTACCACAGGGAAAAGTTGTATATCTTTGTGATGGGGCAGGCTAGCTCCTCAAGGGCCAGCTTATGGTTGCAAACATTGAGGATACTAGACAATTGTGCAAAAAGTTTCCAATGCAGCTTTAAAAATCTGCCCCACAGTTTTGTAAACATGACATAGTCATCTGGCGTACCTGTTTTTTTCAGATAGATATTTTGAAGTATATTTTGGAATCTAAAAGCAAACGTGTTGCTTTTGTGGGTGACTCTCATCCAAGAACTACAGGTTCATCCCTACTGTTATATTTTCACTAATCACCCTCAATAAATCAGCCCCTTTAGATGGTTTGCTATTGATATACATGGATCATTATTCTGGTCAAAAGTTTTATTTTGCTCTCATTTTAAGATATTTCTGCCATTATCTTTTATTTACAAGTATATCGGAGTAGTAGTGAGTGTCTCTTACTGTGTAAGAAAGGTCTCTAGTGCTGGCTGGATATAAGGACCATGAAGTGAAGCTATACTAGGTACTATACTATTCTATACTAGGTACATCAGACAGGTAGAAGACTTAGGCCTATATAACCTGTCTCCCCGTTAGGGGTGTATTGGCCCTTTTCATAGACCCAAGAGGAAGCTGTCTAGTCTTTTTTAAATGTCTCAAAGGTAGCCACTTCAACTACAGCAGCTGGTAGTTTGTTCCACAGTGGGATAATTCTTTGTGTGTAAAAGCTTCTTCTTGGTGGTTCTGTCTGCCCAAACAGCATGAGAGATCCTTCTTACACAGTAAGAGACACACACTATTATGCTATATACATATGTATTTTTATTATTTATTATCTCTTACTGCTGCTGCTCTTGGCCCTTTTAAGAGACAACTCCGACTTCATCTCATTTCAACTAGTCGTTGTGACTGCCTCACCTAATCAGGGGCCCACCGCTCACTGCCCTCCACTTCAGTCTTGACAGCTACCTCTCCTCGCCTTGCCCCCTTCTACCTGCCTACCCCCTTGCCCCCTCTTCCTTTCCTCCCCCCTGGGCATTTCCTGACTTTTATCCTCCCTCCCTCCCCTTTAGAGCTCTTATCCTCACCCTCTACCCTCTGACAGAGCCTCCTGCCTGCATACCCCCTCCTTTCACCTGCAGTGCCTATTTCTAAGATTGCCCTTGGCTGGTATGTCATGCTACCTAACATTTGGCACATTTTGAATTACTGGAATTTCCTAAGCCTCAGTCTCTTACTTCTTTTTATTGTGTAACTATGTATTATTATGTTGACCTTTGTATGTATGTATACCCCCCATTCCTTCGATGTGGAACCTTTGTAAATGAGCAATTCCTGCTCAAAGGTATTTGTAATCCTAGATTTCAATAAAAAAAAAAATGCTTTATCCAGCGAACCGCTGAAGGCTCAGACCCTGCTTTTTGCTGTGATCCCCCTTCTCACCCCCAGGACGTAATTTCGCCAATGATCCCCCTAGTTTGACACCCCCCCCAGTGGGGCCATCAGGCAGACATGGACCCTAACAACACTGGTACAAGATTGCTAGGAGGGAGCACTTACTGGCATTGCATCCCTGGCTTACTCCCCCAGGGTGGGGTGTGGAGCCAGGTCATACCAGATGGATGCCTGTACTAGGTCATGGCAGAATGTCAGAGTGGGTGATCAGGGATGGAGGGACAGGGCATCATTAATGACAGCTGCTATTTTCTTTATGACCCCATGGGGGCGTGACATGCAATGATGCAAGGAGCTGAAGCATCGACATCCAGCACGTGCCCACCATCTAGGCCTCAGAAGTAGCTGATCCCTGGCCTCTGCTAGGGGTAAGAGATGCATCGAGTGCTCACCCACCTGCCCCCTGGAGGAGGAGAGCAGTCCAATGGATGCTTAGTCCTCCTCCCCCAGGCTAGCACTCCGACTCTCAGGTACTGTATGTTCCTGAACCTGGGATGTCAGCATTCTGAGTGGAAAACTAACTGCTGCATCAGCAGGCCAGCGCTATATGCATATTTTACTGCAGTGAAATGACTACAATATGTATATGGACTGTTTGCACAAGAACTTTTTGTTTTTTTATTGTTTCAATTTTCTCCCCCCAACCCCACCCAATGTCTTTTTAGTACTGACTGCCTGTAATGGGGATGTGCACAGGATTCGGCATGGGGGTTCAGAGGCCATAGGATCATAGGTTCAGTATGGTAGTGTGGAGGCAGTAGATCATCTGAAAAGGCAAGATTTAAGACAGTGTGCTAGAATAAAACAAGCTGTTTGGTATTTGTGTAGAACTGCCTGGGGAACACTAAAAGTGAAACCAAATGGCTTTACTAGGTGAGAAAGACTGAAATTAGGAGTAAGCATATCAAACGCACAGCACAAGGGGGCAACTATATACAGAATAAGAGGAACAATTGTTCTCACTTAGTCAAAGGTATTCCATTGCCATATAGTTAAGAGTCTTTCATTGAATATTCTCCTAGGGACCTCTCCAGAGTTTGGTTCCCCATGAGCTGTGGTACATTAACGCGTGAAAGAAATCCTGTGGGTAAACTTATGGAAACTCTTTGAATAATATTGCATGTGTAACAATTTCTGTACTTAAAGATTTCCTGATGACTGAGAGGACAATTCTATTTTTTTTTTTTTTTTTTTAGTTATCTGTTTATGCCCTTTCCTGCTACCAGAATCTGACTCTCTCAGGAGTTCCCTAGGTAATCACTTGATCCCTCCTGCTCCTTCTACCTGTAGCGCTGACTCTCATTGAACTGTGGTTTCCCCCCAGGTGGGGGTAGAATTTGGGGGGATTTACCTCTGAGTATTATAATCATTAGGGGGCAGCTGTGGAGGTGGGCTGACCTGAATGTACAGTGGTCAGTTGCTGCATGTACTGGGGCCCTTTCTCCATTTTTGTAACCTAGCCCCAGGAGACTTCACAAACATAGATGTCAAAAATGTGCATGTGCAATTTATGTCATCACACCCACACCTGTGATGTCCACACCCACCCTCCCACCTTTCAGCCACACTACTAACTGTGGTCACCCAGGTGGCAGTATCAAGGTGAAGGATGGTACCCTCCCTTTTTGCAGAAGAAGAGCATCCCCTGGGATGCTCAATACTCCTTTCTCCAGCTGACTTCTGACTTTATGATGACCCTAGCTCATTCCAGAACCAAGGCTGCTGGCACCATGAGAAGTAGCACTGCTGCTGCTCTGATGGGCCAACGCCCATTTTTTGTTTCAGATACAAATCTCCCACCCACACAATTATTTTAAAAGAGCCAAAATTGATGAGCTGCCTGATGGCCAATCAGCAGCATGTTGAGTTGCTGTGCTGGCAAGCATGGTTCAGAAGCACCCTCAGGAGCTGGTTGTGAGGTCTGGAGAGGCAGTGGTGGTACTGTTGTGAAGAATACTCCTAGCCAGGGATGGCTAGTGCTAGGTTCCACCACCATAGTGACCCCTGAGGTGGACCAGGGAGCTTCCTCTCCTGCTGGTGTGTGTGGGGGTGGGGGGTGCTGGAGGGAGGGAAAGATACACCATAGCAGTTAAACTTGGCACCACCGGGTGATGGGAGGGCCAAAATGCAGGAGGGAAAACCTAGAACCTTTTGGGATGATGGTTAGTGGCACTCTCGGGACCCACTCTGTCCTGATCCCAATGGAGAAAGTCTGTAGAGGTAGTGGCAGATTAGACTGAGAAGTTGTTAGGAAATACTTACTAGTACTAAGTACTGAGTGTCCTGTACCATTGAAAAAAGTTATATACAACAGGTGTAGAGAGAAATACCACAGGACAAAACTGATACTTTTAGATCCAGTTAACAAGATATCATGATTTCTTCTATTTGGGGGTATGTTCTATTTATTTATTTGTTTCAGATTTGAATTAATACCTTTGAGCCAAGATGGCTCTTTTACAAAGGTTCCAAGTCAAAGGATGCAAGACAATATAGTGCAATACACAGGGTAAAAAACAGTGACAAATATTGCAGAATCATATACACAGAATAGACAAAGGATTGGTAGTTACAAAACTGCAAATATATGAACATCATCATTTCAAGTTTATACAGTAAAAGCTTAGTTATCACAGTTAGGTAACTAAGTGCAAAGTAGTAGGGTGGTAGCAGACAGGGAGGGCTTTGTCAAGGGAGGAGGTATAGGAGGAGTTTGAGGGGAAGGAGGCTGGTAGGAGGGTGTTGGAGGGAGGGGGAGTAATCCTGGAGAGGGGCAAGGATATCATAAGTTTAGGATGGGCATAACCGTCATAACTGATATCTAGCAAAGCTGTTAACATTACAATGTAATGCTGAATAAATCTGACAGCAGATTTTACATTGCTGATGATTTCACAATAGCCATGTGCCGACTGAAGCTGGCAGAGTTCAAATCAAAGACAAAAAGTAAAATCCTTTGCTTGCTGGTCCCACTGTTCTCCCACGGCAAATTATAGTCATAAGACTGTACTTTGCCCTGGGAAAAAAGTAGGACCAGCAAACATCTGACCTGACCTTAAAAAATATCTAACATGCACTGCGGGCTATTAAACCTCTCCCTGCTGCAGCTCTGCTCTAATGTCAGCACAGGGGAATTCTAGGACATTTGTTACAGCAAATGTCAGCTTGGAAGTCTGCAGAATCAGCCTGACACTATCCACTATATTGCAGTAAACAGTTAATTAAAAAAGGTTTTTGCACACAGAGTACAAATTGGGACCAGCCCCACACTTGAGTGTGAAGCTCTTAGTTGTGACTATCCCCCTTTAAATCTATTACCATTTTTAAGGTCCTTTGTAGCCTACTCAGTAAAGAAGAGGCTTTACAGTCAAACACCATTTTTACAAGGGCATGTAACATCTAAGTATTTCAAAGCGGAGCAAGGATATACTTATTAATGCATAAGTACTACTACCTTTTGTAATGTTAGACTATAAAGAAGTGGATACAGGGAGGAAGGTTTAGGGCAAAACATCAGAAACAGTGACATGAGATTCTTCCTTAAGGATAGGGACAAACTTCAATCAGATCTTAAAGGGGAAACAGTCAGCACAAAGTGCCCCACACTCATGTGTGGAGTAGGTTCCTATGTGAACTTTGGTTTCATGTCATAATAGCAATCGCAAAACAGTGATCGCTATTATGGCAAGTATATATCACCAAAAGCAAATCGACGATACGCACTTTAAGGCAACCCGACATCCGATATCAAAAAAAGTGTTTTTGTGGGGGGGCTGTGCCCCCACCTCCTCCCTCTTGAGGGCTTTGCACCCCCATGAATTAGGATTCTCAACTCCGGGGGGGGCATGTCAGGGAGGGGGAAAATCTGGATGTCAGGCAAAAACTAAGTACCGCAGCTCTAACAACTACGGCAAAATGTAACCCGCTCCCAGTCCCAAACCCAGTACCTGCTCTGCCAGAGCTAGCCTCCCACACCACCATGCCACACAGCTAGCTTGGCAGCAGCAGGTACTCCAGTCCCTGAAAACCCCTTCCCTGTCCCTCCCCTTCCCCGCGCTATTCCCCCCTTCTGTTCGCCCTATCCCATAGTTGCTGTTCCATACCCTCGCTATTCTGCAGGGTAGTCCAGAATAATAGCACCCAAAATGAGTCGCTATTTTTGTAGTCGCTCATTTTGGGCCACTATTACGATGTGATACCATGCACTTTGTGTGCAAAAACATTTTGGTTTACTTATTGTTTACTGCACTATAGTAGATTGTAACAGACAAATGTTGCTTAGTTCTAGGCTAACATCTGTTACTACAAATGCCAGAATCCCCTGCAGCTGACATCAGAGCAGTAGGCAACAATGGAAGATTTAATAGCCTGCAGTGTATGTTAGAGCTTTCATAATCTCCAATCAGATGTTTTCCAGCTCTGCTTTTCTCCAGGGGCTAAGTACAGTCCTCTGTGACTGTATTATATCCCAGGGATAGCCCAGGGAGGGCAGTGGGACCAGCAAACAAAAGATCAGAGTGTATGTAAACTCTAACATGCACTGCAGGCTATTGAATCTCTCACTGCTGCCTACTGCTCTGATGTCAGCTACAGAGGATTCTGGGATCTGTAGTAACACAAGATGTGAGCCTAGACCTAAGTAAAATTTGTCTGAGACAATCTATAGCACTACAGTAAACAGTAATTAAACCAGAATGTTTTTGCTCACGAAAGTGTGCATAGAGACCAGCCCCATACTTGAGTGTGGGGCCCTTGGTGGTGATTGTTCCCCTTTACCAAGTTGGGTAATTGTGACTGGTCAGACTCCTACAGGGTCAAATTCTGTGAAGCCAAATGCAGGGTGTTAAACTCTAGGAGTAAAACAGAGGTAGGACCTCTAGACTGTGTGGAGCTCCTCATACTGCAGTGGAGGGGGAAAAGAACCAGGGAGACATTGTACACAAGAGGATGAGGTTATTTGTTTTTGTTCACCAGGTAATTGCACAATGCATAAAGAAGCCTATTTTCAGGCACAACCTAGAAGAGCACAATACAATAAAAACAGTTGAAGCATGGTAATACAAAACAATGGTACTACAGCAGTACAATACATGGTAATGTAAAGCATGGTGCACAGTGAGGGCCCACTGTCAAAAGAGCCAGCAGAATCCTGGTGTGCATCAAAAAAGGGATGTCCAGCAGGGTAGAGGATGATATCCTGCCTCATTTAAAGACTCTGGTTAGGCTCCATCTGGAATACTGCATGTAGTTCTGAGATTCTCAATACAAAACAGACACTGAAGCAGTCAGGAGCATGCAGTGTGGGACCACCAGAATGATCAGGGGTATTGAAGACAAAAACTTTCAGGAGAAATTAATGACCCTTAAAGAGGAACAGTCAGCACTAAGAGCTCCACACCCAAGTGTAAAGCTGGTCCCAATTTGTACTTTGTGTGTAATTGTTTTTTACTTACTGTTTACTGTAATATAGTAGATTGCATCAGATTAATTTTGCTTACTTCCAGACTGACATTTTCAAAAACTACAAATCCCAGAATCCCCTGCAGCTGACATCAGAGCAGGACTGCACCAGTGGCGGCTTCAATAGTCTGCAATGCATGTTAGAGTTTATACAAGCTCTGATCTTTTGTTTGCTGGTCCCACTGTCCTCCCAGTGCTAAGAAATGTCATTGAGGACTATGCTTAGCCACAGGACAGCAGGATCAGCAAACATCTGATGGGAGCTATAAACTTATTCATACCTGTTTAGGAATCAGGGGTGGGTATGATGGACCTAGACTCCTTTGCAATCTTAAAGTACTATGGTAATATGTTACTTTGCTAGGCAGTCCCGTTTGGCCTGGGTGGACTTGGAGGTAGCACTGTATACCACATCCCTGTAAATAAAATGCCATGAGGATCATTTTGAGCATGATCTTGAGGTGGGTGGGGAGGGTGAGGTAAGCCTCATGTTCCTGTGTCGAGTGTGAGGTGCCAGTAGCTCCCCTAGCACTGGCGGGCCTCCTCGGCGAGAGAAATTTCTACTGCCCCTGCCATTGCAGGTGACTGCCCATTACAGCAACTTAATTTTAACTGTGAGGGAGAAACCACAGGCTGCAGGCACCCTGACCTGTGTCCGGAGAGCCAGGATTCCTTTGTTCTTTACCTACCTGCTGATGGACCCTGCCACGCTTCCATGCTCCAGCCTTTTTTGAACTTGGCGCCGTAGCACTCCTGAGACTATTGGACCCATCTAAAGTGACGTTGGCTGCTCTCCCCTATTAAGGGTGAGTGGTCCCCTGCTTTTTCAGCTGAACTAATGTACTGCCTCGTTGTGTCGGAGGAGGGGAGGTGAGGTGAGGGAGATCTGTACCTGGTAGGCCCATACTAGCTCTGGCTGTTGACATCGAACCTAACCCAGGCCCTAACTTCCTGGCCCCCACTACCCCCCCGAATGGAGGCTGGGTAAGGGACTAAAAGTCTCACACCTCAATATTCGGAGTCTACTATCTAACCTTAATGAATTAGTCACCTGGGTCTCACTCTACAAGCCTGATATACTTGGGAGTGACCGAGACCTGGCTAAAATTCTCCATTCCTGACTCAGCATGTGCACTCCCTGGTTATGAAATCATAAGACTGGATCGACCTGGGAATAAACGGAGAGGTGGCATCCTGATCTATTATAAGAACCACCTGAAGGTAACCCAGGTGGCTCACCAGCCATCCACCTCATCCCCTTGTGAGCTTCTTCATGTCTTGCTCTTACTCGGGAACACCAAGAAACTACATGTGGCATGCACCTACAATCCCCCAAAGGGAGGGCTTCCAGGCCTGACCCACCTCCTGGACACAGTAGGTCCCAGCATTGGTGACAATGAACTAGTTATCATGGGCGATGTCAACCTTAACTGGGCCAGTAGTAATGTGAAGCAGTATGAGTCCCTACTTGCTAATCACTCCCTCACTCAACTTGTCCAGGAGCCAACCAGATGGTCGGCTAATGGATCCTCCAGCGCCCTCCTGGACTGGATCCTGTCAAACCAACCTGAAAGGATCTCCTCCATAGGAACCCTACCTGACTCCATCTCTGACCATTCCCCAGTCTACTGTTTGTGGAGAATACCATCCCCAAAAGTTCCTCATAAAATCATCCACATAAGGAACTATGCTAGGTTTATACCTGAAGCGTTCAGGGAGGACCTAAGGCTACTGACTGGTCAGGGGTGCTGGGAGCATCTGATCCCTCTACAGCAGCCACCCACTTTCTCTCTACCTTTGTGGCCTTGCAGAACAAGCACGCTCCCATGGTTACAAGGAGGGTCAGGGGGTCCATCACACTATGGTTGCATGGGAGTCTCCTAGCCCTCATGAGGGCCAGAGACAAGTGTTGGGCCCACTATAAAAGCTCCCTCAATCAGACAATTTTCCAACGATACAGAAATCTTAGAAATAAGTGCAAAAAGGCCATCAGGGCTGCCAAAAGTGACTTCTGTAAGTCTGCCCTACTCAGCTCAGCCAATGATCCTAGACGGTTCTGGAGAAACATCAAAACACTTGTCAGTGGGCCCTCCAGTGCAGGGGTATCTGACATGGTTATTGGTGGGGTCTCCTGCAACAATCCCCACACGACTGCCAATTCCCTAAATTCTCACTTCACTGACCTGTCGGCTTACTCCTCACTCTTCCCACCTGAAGAGAACTCTACTGGTCCCCCTCCCGCACCAGGGCTGGTGGCTTCCTCCTCT
The DNA here is from genome assembly GCA_016271365.2 of Neoceratodus forsteri. Classification (NCBI taxonomy): domain Eukaryota; kingdom Metazoa; phylum Chordata; order Ceratodontiformes; family Ceratodontidae; genus Neoceratodus; species Neoceratodus forsteri. Next base: position 61,899,496 of record JADMNL010000036.1, on the reverse strand, counting down.
CCCAACCGCTCTTCTGTCTCAGGGCTGTTTCAGTCATTGATTCACTTAACCTTCTCTCTGGCCTCTCCCAGCCCTGGGCCTGACAATCTGGAGCCCAAGCTTCTAAAGCTAGGCACCCCCCACATTGCCTCCTCTGTAGCCCACATCTTTTACCTATCACTTGCGACGGGGCTTATTCCTGACATTTGGAAGGTGGCCAGGATTGTCCCTGTACTGAAGCAGGGTAATCCCAAGGTCCCGGATAATTATTGTCCGATTGCCATTCTATCCTGCCTCAGTAAGCTCCTGGAAAAAGTTGTGGCAGAGCAACTCTCTGATTACATACTGGCTCAAGAACTGCTATCCCTGGCCCAGCATGGCTTTTGGAAGGGGCATAGTATGACCACAGCCTTGGTCTCAGTTTCTTCCAGTATCAGAGGAGCCATGGACCAGGGTAAACTCTCTGGAGCAATATTTATCAACTTGTCCAAAGCCTTCGACCTTGTCGATCATGCGTTACTCTGCACTCAGCTGCGGTCCCTGGGTCTGTCCCCCTCTGCTATGAACTGGTTCACTGGCTATCTACATGGTAGAATACAGAGGACCAGATTCAATAAAGTCCTCTCTGATCCCCTACCGGTGACCTCAGGCGTCCCCCAAGGGTCGGTCCTGGGGCCTCTCCTCTTCTCCCTCTTTGTCAACCATTTACCAGCAGCAGTTACCAACTGCAGTGCCACTCTTTATGCAGATGACCTGGTCATCCTGACTGACTCCCAGGACATCATGACTCTAAATCACCATCTATCTGAGGACTTCAACAATATTCGGGCTTGGGTAACCAAAAATAAACTGATTCTCAACCTGAAAAAACACAGGCTATGCTATTTGGTTCAGCACCCAAAATCAAAGCTGTGCCAGCACCACTGGGTATCACAAGCCAGGATGGTACCTTCCTCCCAACTGTGAATTCCATCAGATACCATGGGGTAACGCTTGACCCTCAACTTGACATGGGGAGTCACATACTAAATGTCTGTAGAGCGGTGAACTGCAAATTGGGCCTGGCCTATAGAGCCAAATACAACCTCACACCTGTGGCTCGTCTGGCTCTCGTGAGAGGTGTTCTGCTCCCCTCCCTTACCTACGGTCTGCACCTATTTGCTAGTTCTGCCAAATCCCACCTTACCCGGTGGTTCACGACTTATAATAACATCTGCCATTTTGCCCTGGCTGCCCCCCCTGTCTTACCCACCATTGTAAGCTTTATGATAATCTCTGCTGGCTCTCTCCATCGAGCTACCTGGACTTTGGGCTGGGATGTCTCATGGGCAAAGTGATTAGAACTGGCACCCCACCGGGAATGGCACAGCTACTATTGCCTGCAGACTACTCCTCCTACTCACTCAAATCCCAGGTCCCCAGGTTGCTTAGAGTTCCCCCTACTCGAACCCTCATGGGGGACAGGGACTTTGCTGCAAGCGCACCTAGACTCTGGAACTCCTTTCCAGAGCAGGTTAGATCGGCACCCTCCCACCAGAGTTTCCGTAGACACCTGTGGGGTTTCCTGAAGCTGGCCTCTGTGTGTGTCTGTCCCAAACCCCCCTAGAGCAAAGTCCTCTCTCAACTTGGCCTTTGTGCTTCACAATAGACACACGGCTGTTCCTAACGACTCAATCTTCTCTTGGCACTTGACCGAGTTATAATTTGTCCACACTAGGCACTTGACTGAGTTATAATTTGTTGAATTCGCATAATAACCAGTGACTCTGTTGTACTTTACCACTGTTTGAAATTGGATGTAATTAATTGCTCTACCACTGTGACACCTTGTTAATTGTTCTTTTCCTAGTTGACATTCTGCTATGTTGTTCCTGTATTATCCTGTACTACTCAGCATTCACCATGTTGTACTCTCCCGGGTCATTCCTGAAAATAGGCATATTACTTGTCTGGTGTACTTACCCGGTAAACAAAAGCTAAATAAATAAATATATACATATATATTTTTTTTTTCAATGTTCTCATGTGATGTCATGGGCTCTTTAAAAGGATGGCAGAAGGGTATCTGCACGCATTCAAACAGCAGATATATTTTCTATAGGATTCCAATTACTCAAATGTGTTTCTTCAGTACTGTTTAAACAACTACTCACAATGTCACACACATCCTGACAGCAATCCAGATTAAGCAGCTGGATTTCTCTGAAGCCTTCTGGAAGATAATGCAGGACAACAGCCTGTATGAGAAACAGGTTGAAGTACCAGGGGAAGATGCACTTGGTTTTACATTGTAGCAATGCAGGGTCCTTGGAGTACCTTCTACATACATCCATACACACACACACAAACACACCACATATTGTTATTTGAATGGTGACTGTAAATCTGACACATATGCCAGTATCAATGTGGCGTTTAAAACGTTGGGAGTTAGACCGTTCATTAATTTAAACCAAGCTATCTTTCAGCACAGCAAAGCAATAGCTTTTGATATCCGAAGAATGCAAATCAATTATTGCAGGCGCATGGCGTCCTCTTCCATCCCGGATACAGTAACAAAGTGTGTGCTGAGCAAAATAAGTATCTCATTGAGTAATGCTTATAGACAGACAAAAATGCTGTCCAGATTTTGGGGGTGGGGGTTGGGTAGAGAGACAGAGTGTGTGTGTGTGTGTGTGTGTGTGTGTGTGTGTGTGTGTGTGTGTGTGATACCATATTTTGGTGATTATTGACTTTGTTTGTGTATGAGTCTTGTTCATATAATACACATTCCAAAAACAAAAAATGTTATTCTTAAATTGTGGAGTCAAGCCATCAGGATTCTAGCAGAAATAGCAATTTAATATCTCCTGACTTCTTTGTGCCCTCAGCCTTGTATTTAACATAAGAAGGCAGGCGCAGCCCTCAGCGAGGAGGAACATTCTACTGTGTAGCGCCCTTTTTGCCTGCTCCATGTCTTTAATAACACAGTGGAGTAACTAGGATCTGCGGCCTATCCTGTAGGTAGGGAAATGAGCAGACTAGGTAGGCCAAGTGGTCCTTATCTGCCGTCAAAGTCTGTGTTTCTATGAGTACTATGCTGTGGTGTTTTTAAGCAAACAAACAAAACAAAAAAAAAAGTAGTTTAGTCTATGCTATGGACTTCCTTCAATCCCCTTGCCAGACATGTTGGCATATTCTAACATACTAACATACTATGAAGCCAGCAGAATAGGCCCTATGGTCTATCGAGTCTGCTCGATGGTCAATATTCAAAACTGGTGTCGAGACCTAAAATAATTCAGTCTGGCTCGTCATTGTAGGTGAGAAACCCATGACACTGGCCACGTTGGCGTTGTTATTGTCAATATCTCAATAAGTTTTCATCTCCTTATTTATAAATAGTTCATGTCTGGCCATATGAAAAAAGTGTACTTTGTTTCTTATTGTAGAATTGCAGCTTAGTTTTGTGCCGTCTCCTGTCATCCTATTATCTATATGGACTTATTAAACCAATGCATCTGAAGAGGCTTGTGATGTAACTGCAGTGGTGGGGAAATAAGTGAAAAAATGTATAACTTAAATGCATGCGTATCCCCAAGGAAATTCTACTTCAGGTACAGAAATCCTGTAGGCATATTTGTTATTGTTTATGTATATTTAACGTTTATTAGCGGGTTCCAAGTCAGCGACCCTCAAATGAAGGAGGTCTGTCGGTTTTAACTACTCAGTCAGGGGGATGTTCACATAAGCCTATCACATACACCTAACTCAACATAAAATGGCAGAGATACGATATTGAGCTCATTCAAAGAAAAAATGAGTCTTTAAAGAACAACGGGACAGTTAGTCCTTGTTTTTGTTTTGTTCTGTTATGTTTTGGATGATTTCTGTGGAATGGGTCTTTAAAGAACAAGGGGACAGTTAGTCGTTGTTTTTGTTTCGTTCTGTTACGTTTTGGATGATTTCTGTGGAATTAAAATGGTGCCATGAGAAGAAGAAGAAGAAGAAGAGCTGAATGTTAAAAATGGGCAAAACCTGGGGAAATCTGAAAATAGGGAGACTTGAAAGGAATGCGTGCAAAGGGTTCACCTGAACATATCTTTCACAGATTGCGGGAAATTATTTTAATTAGGCAAAGCCACGCCTGTTCCCATCACTGACAAACTGAATTCGGTCTGTCTATGCCTCCAATAAACTACTTGACAAAACAAACACAGCGGCATGAATCGTTTTAACCCTCTCTCTCTCTCTCCGCTCCCTGCTTAAATGCAACATACCTAGCAATATTGACATGTTTACTACAGACGGAGCCTTAGAATTATCATTATCTTTGTACACTAGCTCCGGTTAGACCCTATAGCCCTTTGGGCTTTCCCTTATGGATACGTGTACCCTGCTCCGGTCGTTCAAATGGGTGATTAGTTAGCTTATTCTTGTTATCTTTCTATAGTGCAAATCTTTTACTTATATAAGCTAGTTGCATGCTTTCCCTTCCTGAAAACTCGGCTAGATGTGAGGTTTAGAGGATTGTTGTTATGGTACCTGTTGCTATGTTTATATAGTTTGCAGTGCTATGTTTGTGATATATTTGTACTATGGGCCTAGGCCTAGTGGATTACTGAACCTTTGTTATATGGAAAATCTCAATGAACAACTTTATGGCAAAAAAAAGTTATGAAATATTGATTTGAAAGCTGTGTAATGTTTGTTGCGATGTATCCAATGATAATTGCCCGAGACTGTTCGTGAAATGACCAGAGTCGCCATCGAAAATGGGCACATGCTGCCCAAGGCCCTTGCTGGCCATGAATAAAACTTTGATACACTGGTGGACAGAAAACGTCGTTGTATGTCCGAAAAAAATGTTGCATAAAGTGGGTAATTTGATACCTTTTCTTGAAAAAAATTTTGTAATGATGAGGTGCAGTATGATATCATTTTTGAATGAATAATATGCTACACACTGCTGGTCCTATAAACAGATATTACAACAAAGCCAACTTCCCAATGAGAAAGTGAATCTGACTTCGAATGACATTACAGCTTTTGCCTCACTATTTTAACCTTCTGTAGTAGTTCTTAATTACTAACGATATCTGCAAGAAAATGGCCATCATTCCTTGGTATTTTGCTTTAGCCACCCCACCCACTTGTGGAAGTGTTTTCCAATTGGGGCACTGCGGTCTGTCACGGTAACGTTACAAGCTGAGGATCAGGATTTAAGTGGGAAAAAAGAAGCAAAAATAGATGAACTATCATCGACAATGGTCCAGTTTTCATGCAAATCTCCTTTGCAATAATGAAGAGAAGATACCAATGCAAGAAAATATGAACTATCACGAGAAGGAGGCAGTGTAGTCTGAGCTATGAACATGGAGAACGGTGTTTGAATCCTAGTGCCACCACCTCCCTCAGTTTACACTCACTGTGTGATGTAAAGCTAATTTCCTAACCTCCTGTGTTTAACCTACCTCCCTTCCTTTGCAGTTTTCCTTGATCTCTCCTAGTCTCGCTTAATCTACATGTGGTAGGTTAATGAGCCCCTCGTGGATTATTTATGTTGGGATAGTGTGTGTGTGTGTGTGTGTGTGTGTGTGTGTGTGTGTGTGTGTGTGTGTGTGTGTGTTCTAAAATTAATTTACTTTCTTATTTTCCTTTCTACCCCCTTCATTACCCCCCCCCCCAGTCTAAATGTCATTTTTTTTTGTTGTGTTGAGACCCCTTTGCTCTTTAATGACTACTACTGCCACAGTAGCGGCCATCAAATAAATTCATATTTTAAAGTGGTCAGCTGAGATTTTATTTGGAGCACATTCTACCTAATAGTAGGTGTAATTTTGTAGGACAGCGCTCTATCTGAAATCTGACTTTCTAGAGCTATTCCTCCTTGTCATATCTCGGGAGAGTTATAAATGTAAACGTGACTTTCCAAATAACCAACATGAAAGAACCTGAGTGGCTCTTTTTGGTCAATTCTTAGGTTTCTATCAATGAAATCACAATGTTGAGGCTGTATGATGGAAACTAGCCCTAGATATGTTAACCATTGGGTAGAATACTGTTCCACACATTACACCTGCCAGTATAGAACCTTCTGCAGAAGTAAAATAACAAGTTCCGATGTACAAAATAACAGCTGGCTAGTTCTGAATAAATACTATTTAGGTGTGAATCACTCTTTAATATAACAATAAGCATCGCTAGAAAAATGACTACAGAAAAATGACTGCAGAACATATCTTTCAGAGGGGTCAAAAGTTCAAATCCTCACTGCCTTCCTTATTGTCCTACATTATTTTACGATCGTTGGCCTGGGAAAGGCACGCTGAGCTTGTTTCCTGGAAGGCTGTTGGAACACAGGGAGGTTGGGAGACTTGCTCAGGGTCACAGGATATGCAAATAGTAGTTGTGGGCTTAAGGCTTCAAGGTGTGAGTCTGCTGGGTATCACAGTTCGGTGCTCTAGTCATCTAGGCTACACTGCCTCCATGATACTGAGCAAGTCGTGTGACTTTTTTGTGCTCCAAGCCCTTCAACTGTAAAACCTGATGAAGCAAGTTTAGCATGTTTAATATTACCTAGCATTAGCACTTAATGGGTGAGTATTCATTTTTCGTTAGTTACTGTATGTTTGGGACTCTCATTTCTTGTTCATTTTTTTCTAGTTAGTACAGGGAACAACAGTACTCATGTTGTTAGAAGTATATGGTGCTAATCCAGGTGTCACTGTGCCTGTTTACATTTAAACGGTGTTTTTCTCTCTTTTTTGAAGCCGAAGTTTTCGCTGTTGCTTGACTGTTTCTCCATATTTTGACTGTGTTTTACATGTGGTCTTCTTATACTTGACATTAATTGCCCGTTTGAGTGCTGGACTATATGGATTACATTTCTGGACTACCGAATTTCGAACATTTGCCATGTGCTCTTGGGCGCCAGTTCCACAGCAATATTTGCTGCTACATTGTGGAATTTGAAACTTTAGGTGGCCTCTATCATTGTGAAATAAGTAAGAAACACTGCTAATCTGTATATGTGCAGAATTCTATTCTACTTGGTGTGTCAGCCTGTCGATGTTCCTTAGCCGGTATGCTTGTATTTTGTGCAACTTTTATAAAATGAATAAAACACAAAGTTAAAAAGAAATCACTGAGAACACTGGTCTGGCAGTTCCCATATCATTAACCCCCAAACTATATCATAGATCACTGTCTTTAAAAGACTTAAGAGATATGTGTATCTGAACAGTGCTATATGAAACCAAATTCTACAATACTATTATGATTATTACAAGTATTTACTATCTGTTAGCACCATTTGCAAACTGTGTGAGAGGCCTTTCGGCACCATGCAATTCTGCTTAAAGTTGAACCAGCATAATATTCTGTGGTGATTTGCATATGCAGTCCATGATGCTTTGCATTGTGTGGGCATGTGTGATTTTGTATTTTCTTGAAACTTGGCTTCCCAGCCAAATGCCATTTGGGGTAACCCTTGCCTCAGTGTTTGCGCACAGAGGTTCTTTGTCTTTATTATTTTATGTATCTGAATTCCACCCTTTGTTGACTGCTCTGAAATGACCCCCACACACACACACACACACACACACACACACAGCGGTGTGTTCTTACACCTTAGCCTATTGAAAAGTGTTTTACAAAGGTGCAATCTGTACACACCTCAGTTTGATCAGAAATCATCAGGTAAGTCAAACATAACACATTACATTGCCATTAGTACTGGACATAAAGCTAATTATTTTAATTGCAATTATAGCAGAAGGTATAAGTCTGTAATGTTGTTAAACTTTAACAACTTACCTGGAAGTCCTACTGGGAACATAATTATGATTTATTAATCACAGTTTCTAATTTTCCTGATTATTAATTTCTAGAAGCAGCATTTTCCTAGTAGTGCAGTTGTCCAACAAATAAAGGTCTTATAATTACTATAGGGGATAAATGTGGGCACTTAAACTATGGATATCAGGTTTTAGTATCTTTATATTAAACAGAAAATGTATAGACCCATTTAAAAGCCAATAAATACATCACAAGATGTATCTGCAAATCTTTGTAATGTAAGCATGATATTGGTCTTATTTTATCCATGACACAGGCAATACAGTTATAGATTTATTTATTTTTGTTTATTTATTTGCTTATTGGTTGTTGTTTTTTTCTGTTTGATGTTTTTTGCTTGGTAACTGGGTAATCCTAACAAGGAGTTTCTTCTAACGGAGTATAAATTCAAAAGCTATATTCCATGACGGTGGTAAACTTACCTCATCTCAGTTTTTTATATTAGGTTTGGATATGGTTTTCAAAATGTTATGCTACAGTCAGCATTTATAATTCGGGGACCTGTTTAGGAAATAGGTGTCTGTGGTGACTGGTGTCCTAACATAAAGAGGTCAAAGAGCATAGTCTGATAATGTACTTAAGGACATAAAAACAAAAATTCATCACACATACAAATATTCAGTAAACAGAAAACTGACATGCTCAAATCCTAGTGTAGCACTCCAGCATATGCCTGTGGAACTACAACATTTTCATTTTAAAACGCCTCCACAAATTGTCTCTTACTAACTATATAATCGTTCTTTGCAATCCCAGGGTTAGAATTATGGAGAGGCACAAGGTTTGACCCTCATAGGGCAGAACTTTGTTATATGCTATCTAGCTGATGTAATGTTTGACATGTCTGTAATTTTTTTACCTCCTCACTGTACACTTCCTCCGGGACGCACCTGGAAAAGAGCCTCGGCTTAGTGTGCCTTTCCCGGTTACCAAATTTTAAATAAAAATAAAGTGAGCCCCTGTACCTTACACACGATTGCTATTTGGGGACTAGAGGGCCTTTTAAAGACAGGACCCCTGTAGAACCCAAAGCACATAAATCTCCCAAATGCTCATTCCAGCACTGCACCAACTTAAATAAGCCTGCATCAGTTTTGCTTTAAAAGCAGCAGAAACTGATATTATTGCTGGGGGTGTTTACTTTTGAAACTTTCGAGAAAACGTTTTGCTGATCTGCAGTATCCAATAGGATTCCTCTTTAGTCCTGCATTTGTTGAATGAGTGGCTATGAATGTACTGCGCTCTAGAACAAGTAGGTACTGATTTTTATGATGGGCAGACTCGATGGGCCAGGAAGGTCCTTTTCTGCCGACACATGTCTATGAATCTATGAATGTAGTCAGCTTTTAAGTTATGTAACGGTTATTCAGGGCAGTTATACTGTACATTTCCAGCCACACACCACACAGATACAAACTCCTGTGTTATAGTACAGGGAACCCTGTTATACTGCAGTCCACTTTATCTACGAAATCTTGACGGAGTTTTAAGCAGAAATCTTGCACGTATAGCAGTCGGGGTCATTGTGCAAGAGGAATGCATAGTATATGGTTTTTCATTATGGTAAAGGTTGGTAAGCATGAATTAAAGAAATATATGTTTATTAAGCTCTACTAGTCCTGTTCTGGCCCTGACATGCAGACTGCAGGTGCGGTGTGTGTGTGTGTGTGTGTGTCTGTGTCTGTGTCTGTGTCTGTAACGGGACTTATCCAATTTTGCGGTCCCTTAGTTGGATGATGATGGCCTATTTACTTGAATGGGTGACAGTGGGACCTTGAACCTTGTCTTCCACATACACAAGCAGTCCACTGTATTAAACTATATAGGAAGATCCCATAAAGGTATTTGAATATGCAACTCCATCTTTAAATAGAGGAAAACCGCCTGGTTGCTTAAGATTTCATTTAAAACAGTGTATGAAACTCATATCAGAACTATTTGAATATATTTTTAGAGGCTGAGTATTTTTACACCACACATATTGCACTTGCAGTGGTCATGCAGAGTATTTGCTTCACAAAAAAAAAGATTTCTCTTGAAGGTATACCTTTCCCCTGTTTGAGCAATGGAGCACAAATACATTAAAACATTTGATGCAGCTGGGGAGTATGACGCCATTTTATTGTAGGGCCTGGGGAGGCATTTTGGTAAAAATGTCCCATTCACATGACAAAAAGAACAAAGGAGAAAAAAGGCGATAGAATGCAGGCCCGTGAGCTTCATGTGATAAGACAGCAATGTAGAGAGATGGCTGGACTTTAAAACATCTGCTCATAGGGTTATAAAACAGTTGGATTTACAGCTTTCTTCTGCCAGGCACCAATCCAACGCCTTTTCAAGGAATGTCTTAACACAATGGACCGGCCGACCTAAGCCTTCCCTCCGTAACCTTCTTTTACACTTAAAAAGAACTACCATGGCAGGGAAGCAAATATGGGTGCATCTTAGAACGAAACAGTCCTCAAGTTTGTATGAGATTTGCAGCCATGTTAGAAAGATACTGTGAAAGGCCTAAAATGTAATCAGGTACTTTTTAGATGTGAGCACTTCCTATCAAAAGTGTTAGTGCTTTATCAGATTAAATCTCGATGGGTGCCAATGTAATCAACATTGCTTTTAAGCCATAGAACTAATACACAGAAAAAAATCCCGATAAAAGCTAACAATATTTTTCATAAATAGACAACAAATTAGCGGAATAGGAATATATATTCCTACTTTAATCCCAAAATGAAATGCATACATAAATAAATACGATTCCTTACCCTGACTATTTATCTTGGGCCCAGATTATGTTTCACAGACTAGTATGCGAGACTTACATCATAGAATGCCTTTTAAAAAACTTCCTTATTAAAGGTTAACTACCTTGTTTTAAATACAATGCCTACACCACCATGTCAATTTTACATTACAGTATGCCACTCACAAAGATTTGCAGGCCCCTCAAGAATTAATCCTAGGGAATTTTCTAATTTCACTAACTAACTAATCTAATGTAAAAGCAGTACTTCAAAATATCACAAGGTGCTTTTGTTTGTTTTTAAAAAGGCTTGGGAAAAGTCGACCAATACATGTTAGTTAAACTTCCCAAGGTGAGTCTACCTTGTTTTCAAGCAAATATGTGGTATATTCATGAAGCAGTTTTCAATTACTTTATAGACTTTATTTCATCAGGATATTCATGGAGCATGTTCTCAGTTTTATTTATTTGTTTTTACTCTTATTGGGGTTTCACTCCACCCTCTTACAGTACTGTCCTTTAGAATTAAGTGGAACTCAACACCAACAACAGCAAAATAAAAATCAAATTAAGCAAGAGTAAGTAACACCAGAGAAATGCTTCATAAATAGCCTGGTAATAGAAAGGTGAAATACAAAATCATATAAGTCTATTTTACTTAAGACACTCAACCCTTTCCTATTATAGAACACTATACAACTTGATCAAAACTACTTTGCATGCAAACCTTATAGCAAATATTATGACATATTAAAATCTCAGACATTATAAAAGAGTGGAAAATTGGACTGCCATCTCAGTTGGTTGAAAGTGATAATGGATAATTGTTTAATAATCTGAATGGGAAACAATACAGTATGTCCCCATGTATGCCCCCAGTTACAGGAGTTCCTGACAAGTCACAACAGACCCCAACACAAAGCTTCTGTTAGGCCCAAGTTCAAAACCTAACTACAGTTAACATGCAATATAGAATAAACTTTAGTTTTAAAAACAGTCTTAAGAACCTAAAAGCCTTAGTGTACAATAGCTCAGTAATAAAACAATAGAATCATTTTTTTTGTGGAAGTATGGATCCACACAGTTTTCATTTTTGACAGGTACCAAAGAAGGTTTGAATGTAAAGTTAATAAATGAAAGGGCAAATTGTTTAACCAGGAAAGGCACACTAAGCCAGATCTTGTTTCCAGGTGTGACCTGGGAGCACAAGGAAGTTAAGTGACTTGCTCAGGGTCACACCATATGCAAGTGGGAGCTGATGGGTTTCAAACCCAGGTCTCCAGGTCTTGCAGCTGTGCCCTTAACCACTATGCTATACTGCCTCCTAATAAGGAGTAGGTTTAATTTATTATTTAAGATATGGAATTCAGAATTATGTTGGGTACTTTCAATAAGGCATATTCTGTAAAAAACTCATTGTATGTATTCATCTAAGGGTTAATAATTTGAAGTATCTTTAATTAGAAAATATATGCCCCCCCCCCCAGTATCATGTGACAATATCCACAGCCTACATAACCTAATACTGGTTTGTTTCATACCTGACTCTTTATATGCATTACAAGATTCACATTTATTTACAACAATATATTCCAATACCACTTTTGATAAGACCGAAGACAGAGTACAGACCATTCACATGTATGTATTATATGTTTGCACAACAAATGCATTCATCCCTGCTTGCTTATGAATCAAGGGATAGGGGTGGAAATAAGATACCTAGAGTCCCATATGGCCTTAAATTACTAAGTTAAAAATGTAAAATGAGAACTTTGCAGAACAATTATACTCACATTTGAACTATCCCTTCATAAGCTGGGAACAGTATATTATAAAAGTATTGCAGCCTGTAAAATATAAATGATAAATGGACACAACAAGAAGAACATTAAATCTAAGGACTGAAGTAATTGATAATTCAGCAGCGAAATAACACTGGGGAGTAAAAGAGTTACCTTGAGGTTATGTTAGACAAACTGAGAATATTGCATCCTTTACACTAGGTCTCCTCTTCCACACTGAAAATGTCATTGTTCTCCTGTCCAGACTTGGGGTCATGACCTAGGCAAATGTCAGGGAAAACTTACAAGTAAACAGTTTATTGAATCTTCTTTAAATATTTATAAGAGTCGTAGAAACCTGACAAAACATCAGGACATGCAGGGGGCAGCCTGACACATTCCTGTAATATCCATTTTGGGATGCAATACAATATGGGCATTGCACGGCTGTCCTTCTACTCCTAAACAAAATGTACTTTATAACCCAACATTTCATTCTTCAGATACTTTAGTTTCGGCTTTATACAAGAAAATTGATACGCCTTTGCAGTGTACATTGAACTCTCCTGTGTGCCTTTCCTGCTGATGAGAGGAGTCGAGAGGCAGTCGTGTCAATACAGCTAATTCAAAGACCGTTGATTTTTGCCATTGGGCAGATGAGTCGGTAACTGATTCAGGCTTTCTAAATCATACAACCCCCATCCGCCTAATAAACAAATCTGTATGATATGGAAAGATTGCATGAGTTGCCAAGCATGTGAGAACAGTAACAGGCGTTACAGCGCTTCCGGGTCCTTCTTTGTAGCTAATCTGCTAAACCTCCCAGTCAGCTAAGGTTCGTCGTACCTTGGGCCTCTTACTTATAAAAACATAACAATTTAAGCAGGAAAAGCGTGTTTTGCTTGAATTATGAGACGGTACTTCTCCAACTCCACTAATTCACAAGTGCGGTAATTTGCACAGCTTTTTTGCACAGTGCAAGCACTTTGTAGATACCCGATAATGTCTTGCCTTGATATGCCACCATATATCTGGCTAGTTACCCTTCAACCACTTTTTTAGCCTGAGAAACAAACTTTTGAAACTCCTCAGGATAGTCCCCTCTGGCACTGTGTTTCCCGAATTGAAATTCGAAGAGAAAACCGAGTACTCTCCTTATCTGAATGAGAGTATAATTAATACTATTTAAAGTCTGTATAAGCGAGCACCGCTGTACATGATTGCCCGATGCAATTATCGGTGTTTCTTTTTGCAACAAATGTACTGTTCGATTTGGTAAACTACAACTGTGTTGGTTTTGCTAGAAGGAAGCGTATATGGGTGTACATGATGTTAAAATAGCAATAAATAAACATGCCTATGCTGTTGTGTAGTGTTGATGACATCAGTTGGCACACACACAGACAGACAGACACACACACACACACACACACACACACACACACACACACACACACACACACACACACACTATTTACCCATGGTATCAGAAGCTTTGACAGACCTGCAATACATAACCCTTTACCCTTTTCTTACACTACTGAGATAGTGAGAGCTCAAGCAATCAGAAAGTTTGAAAATGATGTATCACAGGGGCTGCTAACAAGAAGCCATTCTTCTGAAATTACCTACCATTAGAAATTTAGTGCTAAAATGCCCATTTTTACTTGGCTTATTTTCATTTACTAGACTGAATGGGTTTCGAAATTTTAAAAGATCTTTTCCAAGGATTATGAAATGTCCATCCCTCTGTAATATATGTATGTCAGGGGCACAATATTGTTCCCCAAGGTGTTAGTTTTTCATTACATGTATATTTATATTGATATTGTTATTAATATCGGTATTGATATTGATAATTGGCTAGAGTCTAGACTCAAATGTGTAAGTCATAACACAGACAAACAACAAGTTCACAGAACTATGGGAAATGGTTGCAGATGTTATGACATTGGCTTTACTTACGATCAACAAATGTTTAACATAAATGAGTAGATATAAAACAATACCAATCCTGTTAAAAAAGAAGAAGAAAATTAAGCTCAGGGGGCTGGAGGTGTAATGTATTAAAGAGAAGAATACCTGTACTAAATGCAAACTTTAACTATTTATGTCTGTGGTTGTGGTCTTTTGAAAATAATTTGCATTGCTCTAATAAAAGTTAGCTCACTTTAAGGCAAAGAGAGGACAGGATGATTGCATATCACACTGTGCTGATCCTGTGGTGCTGATTATAGGAAATAATATGCTTTTACTCAAGCCCCAAAATGTTTGGTACCATGCCCATCAAAATAAATCATGGCGACAGAGTAGGAAGTATATAAACTATATCACTAGAGATAGTGATATACGACACCACAATAAATATCAGTTACATCCCTCTACTGCTGGCAGTTATGGCTGTGAAATCCTAATTCCCTCACTTAATCCTGGCTGAATTTTTGCCCTTTGATTGTTATTACCTCAACATCTTAAATACTACAACTGCAATACTAACTATCAAGAGCTGGTAAACAGTCTACGTTTAATTTGCTTGTTAAGGACAACCCCTTTCTCTGAATAAAATTTCTGCAGTGCAAATGTATGTTATTCTGTAAAGAACCTTAGAAATCTGAACAAGATAGATGGATAGATACAGCGAGAGAGAGAGAGATAGAGATTGACTGATCGATCGGCAGACAGAGGAATATTAGAATAGAATGAAATAAAAAGGTATACAGCAAAATATTTTCAAGAATACTCTATTATGTTTATTTTCGCAACTGACTGAAACTTTGAAATACTTTTGAACTTTATTTTCCCACTAAGAAATAGCTTGTTTGGCATTACAAAGTAAAATAAACAGAAGTAAACTTAAGTTTATTTTTTAACATGTATTGCAACGTTGGTTTCTGAATCTAGATAGGACAATGAGTAAGTAGCGTTCTGTTACTTTCCCAGAAGACCCGAATGCATCTGTCACTAAACTCGTGAGAACTAAACCGCTGGTCTAGATTTTCTATTTTGTGTACATTTACACAGCACACATTTTAACACTTGTATTGCAGAGTGTGATTTACCAAACGGTCCCTAACATGCAAGCAAAAAAACAACAATAACTCCTCACGTTTAGCAATAGGCCAGAATTATTTATAGTCATAGTTACAAGAACTTTGTGTTGATAGTTAATGAATATGGGATCTGGGAACATAATAATGTTGTGCTAAACCTTGTTTTAAAGGTGCATTATCCTATTTTAGATTCAGATGCCACTGTGTTCGAATTGACACCAAACAGTGCAATTGCCAACATTTTTTGAACATTCAATGTTGTTGGAACTGGGCTTTTGTGACAAGACTTTTAAGCAACCAAAAAGCACAATTATGAGTCTGAACTTTGGGTTTACACATTATTCAGTTACATCACCGAGAGTTATGGCTGCCAACCCATCTATGAACTATCTAGTGTCCATACAGATTAAGCTAGTGTTTCTCCTTATCTTAATAACCACAAATTCGTCACCATTAGTTTTACTCTGTTCAATCTACATTTTCTTGCGCCTACAGGCAACTTGTGCCATAAACTAGGTGGCTAGAAAAAGTAATTTACATGTAACTACAGTACTTACAAGTTCTGGGACCTCTGAGCTGGTATTGTGCAGCCATTGGAAAGACTTCCAGGCTATGGAAGGGCGCGAAACTAGGGGAGGTATGGCCGAAGATTCACCTCTTCTCCCTTTTATTTGCACATTTTAGACGGACACAATGCAATAACACGCATTGAAAATGCCCTAACCCTTCTCATTACTATGGTAAAATCTACAAAGAGACTGAACAGTGGTGGAGCCTCTGAATCTATGTAGAAACACACAGAAGGTACACGTTGGGAGACCTACCAAGGTCAGTAGGGATTAGAGGTCAGGCTGCCTGGCTAAAATAAAGCTAATGGGATAGAAAATCTGTCCTCTCCATGAACCCATTTTTGCCGTTTACCCGAACTTCAATAACGTATCTTTTCATCCGCTCTACATGGAGGCGTCAGGGGCTAAAAAAGGATCGCTGCATAGCCTGTTTGGGAGGGGGGCTTATTTTAATTTTTTTTTTTGCTCCTGCTTCATGTGATGCATTCATAATATCACGTATTTGCATTCATTTTGCAAATGTCATTGCCAAGTCTGTAGTCCAAAACTGCCCCCAAACCCACACACACAAACTCAAGATTCCTTTACAAAAATGTAGTTTTACCACCAGTGTTGAGAAACTGATGATAATATAGAACTGAGTTATATAGAGCTGATTCATTTTAATATGCAAGCTACAGTTGGAAACGTGATTGATGGTTGGAGATACTTGTTTCTTTTGTGCTCTCTCTATGCCTGCCTATGAATCCAAAGTCCCATGTTATTCAGACAGCCCCCCCCCACACACACACACATACTGAATTATCATTGATCAAGTCTTGAACATACTTTCAAAGACAAAGTTTGCTGTGTTAAAACCATAAATATTTATTCACCTATTTATTAGATCTTGTATACTTCTGTGTATGGCTTTATACTTTAATAACACAGGAAAAGTTGGCTTACTACACAGGGAAAATAAATGTAAGTAAAATTATCTTATTGCTCTGTCCCCCCAGTGTCATATGTATGTGTGTGTGTGTGTGTGTGTGTGTGTGTGTGTGTGTGTGTGTAGGTACGTACATGCTGTTGCTGGTTAAAACGTGAGCATTGGAATACATAAATTAAATCACGTTAACCATTTTTACTTCATAAACCTTATTTGTTTAGGGGCCCACAAAGAGGTAATATAATTTTACATCATGACCACCTGCTTAGTTTATTTATGGACACTGGGAGTAGTGTAAGAGGCATTTTACCTTCAGTTGTTGATAGTTAGCTGTATTACTTCCATGTAGGATATTGTTTATAGCTGTAAATGACAGTGCTTTGCACTTTTATGAGCTGAAATGTCTTTTGTGTGCTTTTTGGGAATGTGTGTGTGTCTTACAATGGCATGCTATGTTGGAATAAGTCACTGTCCATTTTTGCCATTAAAGAACATTACTTAGCTTAAGTGTGGAAGCATTATACTATTGCATCAAACGTCAACATGCCTTAACATTGCCCCTTAGCTATAATACCTGCACATTGTTTCTCTTAACAGCTAACTCATTGTGATGGGAGGCCAGTACATATTAATTGATTTTAAGAACAAATAAACACAGGATAGGGCAACAAAAAAATTAGATTGTTATGCTTTAGCCTGATGTCATCTGTTTCTGAGCACTATAATCAGCCATTTAACACATTCAACACTCTTAAATCATGTTGAGTGTCTGAAGTACACCATTAAACGTCTATCAGCAAACCTACCTGAAATTTCACATTCCTGTGTTATGTCAGGACACAACAACAGTTTTAAAAAAGCAACAGTGTCAAAATGGAATGGACTGGGCCTAGTAAAAGATTAGGCTGATAGGCTGTCTAGAAGTGCCCCCTTTGCAAAAAACTCTGAACTACAATTCTAAAGCTGCTTCAGGGATGTACATAAGGTTGCACTTTATTTTGGTGATATGCAGTCTAAAAGTTTAATTTAAATATAACAAGCCTGTTGTGAGTTTATTCCCTTATTCTCTTATTTTAGTTTTCCAAAACATTAACTTCTGATGTATTTGCTTTACAGTTTTACTAATCTGCCTTGTGGATATTAGTTAGGTAAAGTGTTCCATCTCCCAAGATAACAACTCTGTCATAAATAAAACACTGAGCAATTGCCATTTACTTTCTGCCTTCTGTGTAGTACTGTGTATTTAAAATTGCTTTCAGTTTGAAGATTTCCTTAGAGGTGGATCATGTATATTAAACTTTCAAAAAAAAAGGTTCCCCCAAATAATTAACCCCTTATATTTACAAGAGAGCTGTATTGGCATTCTGCTATGCTTTGCCATATAGACAGTTGCTTATTTAATCTTAAATTTGCTTCTAATTATCTAATATGATTCACTACTGCATTTAGGATTACTGTGGCAGAATGATATGAATAATCATAAAATAAGTCACAAGACGTGTAAGTAAAACTAATTCACACTTACTGTTTTATTGACCAATGGGATTTTCACAGATACACTATAACTCTTTATTGCAGTTTACAATGATCATGTTAAAATCAGTCTAAAACACAATCACCACGACAAAACTACCTATCGAACTTTTAACTCCAGCTAAATATGTAATCACACTTTTTGTTTTTCAAATTAGAAACGATAACTTTTAAGAGCTAAACTTTGTCTTATGTGCTGGTTTGGGATTTTCACATTTTTTACAAAATAGTTTTTTCACTTCACCTTCATTCTCACAAATGCTACAATTGTGCATTTTAATGCAGAGGGCAAAGTGCCCATGGACCTACCGAAGTTTTTTTTTTTTTTTTTTTTTGTAAGTTGATTAAACATAACATTTACTTTAAAAAATAAATAAAACCCTGAAATGGCGTAAAAAACCTGCAGGTAATTCACCTGGCTCCATGCTATATCACATGCATCTAAACTCTGGGCTCGGGAACACCTCAATATTTTTACGCACATGAAAACTACTAATAAGAACCAAAATATATATTAAATTCTATAAATAATCAGAGTCATTTTGTTTATATTTTATAACCTTGTGATATCCTCTGCTCGTTGGTCCTGTGCTGAGCCTTGCGACAGTTCCTCAGTAGCTGCAGCATTGGCGTTAGCTGTGGTGCTCGTAGAAGAATTAGAGGAAGCCGAAGATCTGACTTTGGTATTAGGCAGCCTATGGTCTTTTTTCCATTTCATCCTCCTGTTCTGAAACCAGATTTTGATCTGCCTTTCGGACAGGCACAAGGAATGTGCTATCTCGATGCGTCGTCGTCTTGTTAGGTATCTGTTATAGTGAAATTCCTTTTCCAGTTCCAAGACCTGCTGTCTGGTATAGGCAGTCCTGGATCGCTTGGGCTCCCCTCCATTGTAATTAGGATTCACTGGGAAAAAAAAGGAAACACAAAGATTAAAATGAATAGAGAGCAAGCTCTAGGAAAGTAATCAGCCAAATGGATTATAAAGAACTAGTGGCAGCCCGATACGTTTTTATTCTAATAAGAGGGGGTTTCCTCGCTCAAAAGACTGAATTATTTATGCACCTTTACAAAGCTTAAGGAGTTTTCACACATACATAACAGAATGAGCCACATGGCTGAGGCTGCCCAGACTGGCTTGGCTATAAAATTTATGGTGGGTGTAATTACCCATTCGGAGTCGTAAATCCAGCTCAATTGTGCTAACCCAAAGACTCTTTAGAAAGGCTGGTGAGGAAGGATAGAAAAAAAGTTGCCTACCAGTACTGACGTGTATTTTCTTCATCCAAGGGTAGACTACGGGCTGCTTCGAGGCTGTGCTGTTAGGATGCTCTGCGCTGGGCTGGTTGCAGGCTGGAGGGGCTGGGGAAGGAGTGGTGGGGTTGGAGACGGGTGTCTCGCACAGCTGAGGCTTTTCTGTGATATGGTGGCTGATTTGCGGTTGTCCATGTCCCCTCTGGTGCGCTGCTGCTTGGTTCCCGGGACCCTGGAGGCTGGCACAGCTGAACTGGCGCTCTGGGTAGTTTGGCCGTGGTGGGTACAATTCCTGTTGGTGATGCTGAAAGCCCGTGTCCCTGGTCCGGCTGTAATATTCAGGACTGTGATCTGGGATGTAGTTATTTTGCGAATATTCCTCGCATGGAGGAAATTTCGGATCGATGTAGTTAGAGTCCATCAAATACGAGCTCATGATCATTAATTTCTGGAGTGGAAAATAATTTTTCTCGCTTTGTCGTTTTTCTGCTCCATAAAGCCCTCCTACTAGCTGGCGACCCCGTAAAGTTAGTTTAACCATGTGACTCAGTTATCCAATCAGATATGGTGAGCTAGTCCCCGGATAAGGAACCAAAAGCTTATTCAAAATGCATCCAATTTTGTGTGTGTGTGTGTGTGTGTGTCCTTTAAAGTGGGACCCAGTCACAACATATCTGAGTTAAGATTATATGAAGAAAAAAAAGTTAAACGCGGCATGGGAAACAGCTTACTGTGTCTAGGGGGTCCGCACACCTGCAGGCTGGACTTTCGAAATGTCTTCAGGTAAAAAAAAAATGTTCTCAACTCTTTAAGAGAAAAAGAAGCAAAAGTGCATTGATTACGAATCCCAATCTCCAGGACGAATGTGTCCCCCTTACCTCTTTGTAAGAAAAGGTCTGGATAAGGAAGGCACGCCTCGATTTTAAATTATACATCTAGAAAAGCGTTCTAAAATGTTTACAACACGTATTTAAATGATGCAGTAAAACAACTGGATCACTTATGATTATTTTAAATGTTCATTACTTTTTGAAATTTGAGTGTATTGGGAAAAGTTCATGTCACCTGTAAACATTCATGCAAATGACCGTTGTCCCATTAGCACACAAGGCAGTGAATATTCTTAATTTAATAATTAGCCGTCTGTGGCTTTTATGCTTGATGCTTTGTAATTGTTAAGTATCAATTCTTTAATGTATTAAAACCTTATTGCTTTGATTACACCCTGCATGTCATTTAATGCAATCACTGTTGCCATATCATGAATAGACTGGATATTCATATCGTTTTTTTCCCCTTTACATTTGTTGGGTGCCTTGAAGTAACAAAAAAAAAATACTTACATGTAACTAAAACCTACATAAGCATATTAACTTAATATGTTCTTATGTATAAAAGCCAATGTAAAAATGATATGTGTATTCCCATGGCACTTTTCAAATGCAAAGCCCAACAGTATCTGTGTGCATTAAGACTTAGAAAATGATAAAGCAAATCTGTTTATTTTAAACTCTATGTACCTCAGAAAGCTTTGGGAAATAGCTTAGCACCATGGGCAGAACATTGCCAGAAGATTTTAGCTTTAGTTTTCAAAAGAACGGATACTTTATTTAATCCCTCATAATTCATAATTATATCAGGTTTGCATTTTATCAGCAATGAGGTGCATAACCTACACTGAATGTTACAACTGTAATATGTACAAAGCATTTCCTTGTGTAACGTGTTCGGTCTGAGCTGAAAAAAATCATTGCTCCCAGTGCATGACCATATTTTATTTGATAACAATAAAAGTGACACCGAAAGTTAGCTGTTTATGGTTTGTTTATTAGACAGAATGTGCCAGCGTATTGGAGGCTTTTGGCTCGATGTAACAGCTTTTTATAGGGCTGTTAAATGCAATAAATCAGTCACTTGAAATGGCTGGGGCTCTTTGTGCTGTCTTATGTTTCTAGCTTGCGGTAGCTTCTGTTTATTTTTCCTTAAATGAAAGTTAATATAGCATTTTGTTTTGTCTGACAATGCTTTTCTCTTATTTCTCGGGTAGTTTCCCTTTTAGTGTGAAGGGGGTTTATTAAGTTACTTCATTTATAATCTACATATGGAATACCCAGCAGTTTTAAAGTAGTTAGTGATCTCGGTAAAGTAAGCAGGGGCACCCAACTTCAAAACAAAGCACTTGCATCAGCCACATAACCCCTTAGAGATGTATTTGAAGTTTTGGGATGATCACACATATTTCAGCCTAAAGGATATGCATAGACGATGGTGTAGGTTTCCACAGAAGCATATTCAGAGTTTGGAAAGTAGCATTAACAAAAGGTGAGGCAGAGAAAGGTGATTAAAAAAAGTGCATTATCACCCAGCTCAATCTTATATCTGTATGTATGACATGTTGTATGAATACTACCATGATCTTTCTAGCAGAAAAGAAAGTGTTACAGTAAATTGTATTTTATGTGAATGTTATGCAATGATTACACAAAAAATATGAAACATCCTTTTTTACCTGTTTATTGTCATTTGAGGAAAGCTCTATATGTTGTATCTGTCTGTACCTGTGTTGTACATTTGAAAACTTGGAAAAACAATAAAAAGATTAACTGCAAAAAGGAAAAAAGTGACTAAGATGTAAAGTTAAAATAATTCCTGATATGAAGAATATGTTTGGGAAACACATTCCACTAAATACCTCCCTAAAAATCATGAATAAAAGCGTACTGTTGTTTTGTTTCTTCGGTCATATCATATATGATAAAAATATGTATTTTACTTTGTTCAGTTTACATGTGTAATCTTGCACTAAATGTATTTTTTTCTCTTAAAAAAGAGCTATCATAAATTAATATAGTTTTCACCCAGTGGGTTACTCCACTGAACAATACTTATTTATAATCAGACATGATATTTATAGTAGGAAGTACAGTTTTGCAAAGCTGCCGACCTTTAACGTACTTTTACAAAAGATTTAGGTAAAGTTATTGTGAATGTTATCAAAGTGCTGTATGACAGAAGTGTATTTCATAGATATTAATGCATATACCCATTTCAATATTATGTGACCCTGCTGTATCCTACTGATACGTCTATTGTACCTGTTGTTTGTTTGTTTGTTTGTTTTATATTTGAAATCAATAACATGATTAACTACAACATTTCAGTTATACGAAAGTAAAGACATCCCTGACCTGCACAGGTATTCTTCCTGTTATAATATTTTAAAAGGCTCAGCATCCTGACTGTTTAACAGCCCAGCCGCTCTGGTCAGCCAAGCAACTACATAAAGTTACCCGTAGAGAATATTTGGCAAAACCCTCACTTCATCTCCAACTAATCATCACTGAGTTATTTCCTATTGTGTTACCCTCTGTGTTCCTATATTTGTCTCTCTCTCTCTCTCTCTCTCTGTCTCTCTGTCTCTGTCTCTCTCTCTCTCTCTCTCTCTCTCTCTCTGTTTTCACTGATCAGTACCTTCAACAGTGCTTGCTCTTATAAAACTATACTTGGCTAAAACAAATCTCAGAGAAGGAGACCTTGGTTCAAATCTGTTTTACGATCTTATTTCAAAGTAGTAACCTAGGTTGTTTTTTTTTTGGGGGATGGGGATTAGGGCAGTTTACCAATATGCATGCATCTGATTCTTTTGAATCCCATCTTTCTTGTGAATTCATGGGAGACTGCTTGGAAGCATTGAAGAACAATAGCGATTAAAGTACATTTTTATTTCTTACTTTCCATGTACTAGAGTGGCTTTCAAGTATATGCTCATCTCTATACCGAGTTATAGATACAAACACATACATATTTACATACGTGCATACACATACCTACAGGCTGCCACAGAAACATTCTATGCTACAACGCGCCTTTCTGACAGTACAGAAGAAAAATAAGTTTCTATTGTCCCCCTGGGTTCATTGTGTGCAACATTACCATACTGACCGCTTGGTAACCTGTACCTCAAGCCATTAGCAATCTGTGCATTCTCTAGAAAAATGAACTACCTTTCAGCTAGGGTGCTGCCTTTTTTCAATATTTAATATATAACCGTTTATTATGTAGCTATTATCAAAAGAGAATTCAAAGTATGTTTTGTTTCTCGCAAGCATGCTTCCCAACATGTGTTCCTCTGTACATTTTGCTTTAATTCCCTGAATTAAGAGTAGAAAATACTTTATTTGCGTTTTGAGCAGTTATGTATATTTCCAGATTTTATACATACGAACGTGTTTCTTATAACTATGCATACATTTGTAAATAAAACAAATGCATTGATACTCATGTTTTTATTTACCACCAGATTGTAACATGTATGCAAAAGCAATACTATTAATAGGAATTCAGATTGCATCATGTTGCTAGTCAATATGGTTACTGCTTTATTATTTTCTTACATATGTTGAATATCAGTGAGATACCTGCAAAAACTATTTTAGTAGGAGTGTAACGATAAATAATGGAATACACAAATTTATCTCCTAAGGGTTTATTCCACAACATTCATAGTATGGGTCCTTTAAAATATTAAAGGAATATTGTTTCATGTGTATTTGCATAGAATGTGTCAAGCCTTTTGGGGGGAATTCAATTTTCTGCAATTCTAGTTTAAAGTGCCTTTTTAAAACTGGACGCATTTTAATATTGGTTAGACAGCGTGACCTGAATTTCACCTCGCCTGTTTGACTTGTTCCAATAGGTCACTGCCAAGGAGTTATTGATGGTGAAACTCCATTGAAATTTGTCTCCTCACAAATGGCCTTTAGATCTTCTAGCTAGTTCAATAACTAGTTATAATGTAGAAGGGGAAAAATGAAGCCCAGAGGCGAACTAATTTGATGTTTCATTTTTATGCTGGAAAAATTGTTGTTTTCCCCTCTATCAAAAATATCTGGTTTTGGTGAAGAACCCCTTTAGCTGAGAGGAGGTTTGAAGCTATATTACAATCTTTTATTTTGCTGACAGTGGAGCCTCAGTTCATGAACTCTGCAAGACTGAAGTTCTCGGGGAGTCAAACAATAACTTTCATCTTGGTAGGAAACCTACTTTTACTTTTTCCAACAAATATTTGCTAGCCTATAACATATAATATGGTGGACCTTGTATCATGTGAGATGTACTAATATGCATGACGTGTTTTCAC
Organism: Neoceratodus forsteri; assembly: GCA_016271365.2. Classification (NCBI taxonomy): domain Eukaryota; kingdom Metazoa; phylum Chordata; order Ceratodontiformes; family Ceratodontidae; genus Neoceratodus; species Neoceratodus forsteri. Next base: position 61,874,680 of record JADMNL010000036.1, on the reverse strand, counting down.
TGCATCACCCCAAAATACAGATGTAACAGAGTTTATGTATGTTTGGCTATGTACTACTAAAGAGAAAGCTGTTATGTTTGAGAAGAATGTAGAGGTTAAGTATACAGAAAGGTGGGGATTACAGTTACTCGGTGCTGTTGGTTTCATTAAACACACTTCATGCATTGGAGTTTTGAATTTTACATTAACTGTGTCATTTAAGATTACTGCAGCTTGAGAAAGTAATTTTGAATTCTTTGGCATATATGACGTTTCTGCAGTGCCAGAAAACAAAATGCAAAATAAGCCATATCTTGTCCACAATGTAGCAATGGTAAGAGGGGTGACTGACCACAAATCATATAAAGTAGCAAGGAATTCAGTAAGAAAGTGTACCGGGTTGACACGTAAGACAGAATAGGGGTATTTATAGTTCCAATTATGCACTTTTCAAACCTGAAAGAAATGTTCTGTTCACAGGATATCATACTTAAATGGGAGTGGCATTCACCCACTGTGTGTGTGTGTGTGTGTGTGTGTGTGTGTGTGTGTGTGTGTGTTGCTTTTTTGTTTTGTAATTTCGGAAATAAATCAGTAAACAACTCTTCATGAATCTCATACTGGTAAGACATGGTACAAAGAAAAGCTAATTTAATAGCATTGCCCCCCCCCCCCCATATCCCTGTTGCCAGTGATATCATGACACACTAACCTAACAATAACGGTGTGATCAGACACCCTGACACATAAGGGCATGTCTCAGATACACAGCAGTCACTTTTAAGAACATGTTTTCATTTTGAGGAAATTCGATCTGCTACAACATACATTTTGATGCTGTCATTCCTTAATATAGACTTTGTGGTGATTGGAGACCGGGTAAGTTATTATGTTTGTTACACATTCATTTGCTTTCCTCTGATCATATGTATTGTTAGTAACTTAAAAATATCATTCAGATAAACTTTTTAGGACAATCCATTTTTTATTAATTTGGCAGTTATATTACCCCATGTAAACACTCTGTGATTTACATGTCTGGTAAACTTGAGTGGCCCCAGAAAACGGGCATGGTTCCTTGTAGGCTTTCCCTTTAGAAAAAAAAATAAAAAATAGCTATCTAACTAACACATCAACTAACTAAATAAATACCTGCACCTATATTAATACTGTACATGTATGAAGTCCAGATCATTGGAAAATTAAAGATGTTCCCTATATACCTATGGTTCTATCAGAATGTTGCATACCAGGATGTGTCTTTTGGGTACAATAGGTTTATTTTAGGTTTTTTGTCTTTTGTTTGTTTGTTTTGTTTTGTTTTTTGTTTGTTTGTTTTTTTGTGGCTTTCAGGTTGTTTGGAGAAAATCATAAAAAAAATACAGATTTTATTTTTGTCAGCATATTAAAATAAAGCATACACTAAGCCTGTATACCTTTATTTAGAATGTCATAATTAGCTCTGAGAGGTGCACAGTTACAAAATATCAGTAAGTATTACCCTAAGACCGATAAAAAAAGAGTACATTTAAAAGAGAACTTACAACTGCACATACATATCCATGTTAAATTCGCTTTTACTCAGCTCACCATTGCCATTCCAATTCGAAAATACTGTGGTACAGTATATTCTGTTATTTCTGTGGACATAAGTGGATGCTGTACTGTGGGGGTACCTGAATATTTGCAATAGTCATTGCCTTTCAAAGCCTGAGGAACATTCAGAGAGTAAAGATGGTCTTTGTGTGTTGGTGAGCTACCTACCGATACATACCTATATATCCATTTCCCTTCCACCCCCGCCTCTCAGCATTATGAAGTGCCTGGAAGTCGCTGTTAAACCAGTTGTTAAAAAAAAACTTTGTTGAAATCATTCAAATCCCAAATGCATAACTACTGTCATAAGGTATATGTGATTATCATGCTCACAGAATACAATATTCATTTTTTTCTATCTAACTGCAGATTACCGGACCTCAAAATATAATCTGTCAGTTTGAATGCCTTCATTTGTATTCAGTGTGCAGACAATTTCCCCCTTTTTCTGTGTACATGCCATGCACTTTAAACAGAGCCTGTTGGATGAAACTGTTGGATGCAACACACCTTTGTAAAAGAGCACATGGCCTTAACTACAGGGATGGCCACATTGGATCCTGCCATTGAATTAAATCTGTAGATGCATATAATTCAAGCTAGTTTCAATAATTGCAAATTATGTCTTGAGTATATATTTTACACACTTAGCAGGTTGGATGGGGACAACACCTACTTAACCGGTCTGGAAAGATATTGTAACAAAAAGAAGAATTTAACTCCCCCTTTACAGACACACACACACACACTCACACTCTTCACACTCTTTCCTCTGCATGCCCCCCCCCCACATACACACACACAGCCCCTGAAACATTATTTTTGAGTAGACATTTAAAGCAGCCCCCTGAAACATTATTTTTGAGTAGACATTTAAAGAAAGGAAACTTGCTATTTAGGTGAACTACCACGTAAATTGATTACTGGCATAAACAATGCTGTATTCACATTAGGAAGAGGCTACATTACAATGTATTGTTCTTTGGATGGTCTTTCAACACTTTATGTTAATCAACAAAAATATTATTTGTGATTTAAAAATAGGATGACCTAGTCGTTTTAAATAGCATCCGTCCACAATGAAATAAAAAATTAAAGTTCTTATAAATCAAGTAATATGAACCCTGGGTATGTCATTTCCCCAACCTTGCCATTATTTCAGGTACAGTAGTTACGTTTCAGCTTCCTAAATAAGAAAGGTAATCCGAGGTTTTGATGTATATCTAGGCATTCATACTTCTTGTTAGTTTTATCAACCCCATAAAGGAAATAATTAAGAGCTATATGCCCACAACACATACTGGAAATACTGTATAAGAATGAAATGCATTGTACAACGCTCTTCTGCTATTAGAATTCTGCAGGCATTGTCATTTGCAGCAGTCATTAGTCAAGCCCACAAAGCAAAAAGGGCTGCATAGTTGGACAAGAGAAACCTCAGGAATGATATACGGAACCAGACCTGGAACATCAATTTAGGGCCTGATAAGAAATCAGCCGCCTTATTGCAGAAGGATTGCGAAACCCCTTAATTGGAACACAAATTCCCAAAATAATTGCTTTATTTAGTTAGCAATGTATGAAAGACCAACACCTCCACCTCAAACGTGACTTTAAGCTTGGACGATCACACTCACCTATTGCATATAAAATGCAACCAATTGCAGCTCTCCAGTGACTATTATTGCAAAGGCAACATATTGTCTGGCATGTATCCAGAATATAACACCTGGGAATTACTAAAAGGGGGTCGGGGGGTCACAGTAAGAAAAGTATTGTTTCACCAATAGTCTCGCATTCTAATTATGGCAATCATTTTAACATTAATATCCATTTAGTACAAGTTAACATAACTCTGGCTACTGGAACACATCAAATTAAATATTAGCCACTTAGATTTATGTTTTCGAAAATATTTACATCACGCATTCTTTAGATAACATAAATACTGTATTAACAGTAAATTCAGTGGTAACAATATTCAGGGATCCATCCTTTCTGTGCGCTGCTCCGGTTCATGTTGAACTAGTGTTCTAAGACCTAGACCCTCGTGTTACTTGATTTTATATTAGCATTCATTTGTAAACGTTATATTTTCTGAAATCTCTTGTTATGTATGCATAAATATGATATTTCATTGTCCATACTCTTTTGAACATGTTAATTATGACTAGCCATTATAGTTCATAGTCGAGCTTAAGTATTTTTAGACTTTCTATATGCATGTTATGCTTAGGTTTTGTTTTGCCTATTTATGTATTTCTATTAAGCTGTAGTGGCCTATTGCCGAACAGTAAAACTTTGTCACTGACTAGTCGAGGTTAAATATCTTACCTGGGCACCTCAGCCCAATGAACAATCTGACTATACAACCTGTTAAGGTAAAATTATTGAAACATTTTAGTGTTGAAACGCATTCTACATGTTTATTCTATTTTTATTTCGTTTTCATTTTTATTTTTTCCTACTGGAGCGCAAGATGAGCTCGAATAGCCCTTTTCACAAGGGACCAAGGTAACACTGGCGTAAAGTCAGACAATATCAATCTTTAAAATTAAATTACATTTAATTTAATGTTTAAGCTTCTTGCTGCTGTTGTAAGCCCAGACCAATATTTAGATGAGAGCACACAAAACTTCCATTTTTGCTAAATACCTCAGATGACTGGAACAAATCCTAGCTAGCAGTTGAACCTCTTACCTTAACTTAGGAAGTAAACAAAACAGAAGGGAAAAAAACAGAAACAATGCATACTTGATATACTTGACACCCACCATCCAAAACACATAAGCAAATGCAATAGTGTGCATTATTGTAAATGCTGAGTGTACTGCTACTGTAAAACAAAGTTCAATGGATTGTCATATACACTATGAGTAAAATCAACCTTTCGTTCCCCTTTTTTTTCTCCTGTGGGCCTAGTTTTTGCGGGCGAGTGGGTGTTAAACACACATTATGGCACAGGTATAGATTTCTCCACTCTAGATTTGCTTAAATGGCTAAACAAAACATTCAGGGAAAACGGACAAACCCAAGAAACAATACTTCAGCTACATATGTAATCTCATTGAGAAGTTTCAGGACTAGTTATGGCTTATTTTTGTATCAATTAAACAATAATTAACGGGACCCCCTATGCAAATACTACAGGACGAAGGTTGCATCTGGCAACACTTTCAATTGCATATTAAAGTACACAATCTCAAACAACTGACTTTCCACAAAATTAGAGAAAAAGTACAAAAAAATCCTTTCTGGTTTGGCTAAAAGGTTGTTCAGATGGCAGTTTGGCTAAAAGGTTGTTCAGATGGCAAGCAAATATTTTACAACCAATTTAAGAGTTTTATTGATAGCTCTGGCAAGGGAGTTTTCCGATGCACGTTAATTTCATGGGGGAGGGGTGTGAGATGGGCATTTCTGCATTCCACCTCCTCTTGTTTTACAACCTCTTAGACGGACCTTTGGGAATGTAGTGACACGACGATGGCAGATCAGTGGAATTTACAATCGAAGAGCGCAGATACCATTTCCTGCAATTTAACAGTTAAGTCCGCACTCCTGCCTGCGTTTACAGCCTTTTCAACCCAGTTCACAGGAAACCCTAACTGCAGTAAAATTCTAGGGCTCATTAGCACCTTTCGTCATCAAAAAATAAGAGTTTCTGTGTGTCCTGAAAAACAACAAAAGCATGAAATGAAAGTTACTCACTTATGACTGGTTCCATTTTTTGAAGTCCAAACCTGTAAACAAAACCACAAAATCAAATGTGTATTATTGTTATTAGTTATAGCCTATTACATAGCTACAGGACAAACTAAGGCAATCCTAGTGTGTCAAATCTGAAAAATGTTACTAAGCAAAGGAACATTACAATCTTCAGTCTTCAACTAAAACAACAAGATATAACAACAAGGTAGGACGTGTTTTGTACCCCTTTATGTGTTTCAACAGACATGGGGATCTTGAAATTCCTAAATTCCACAAAAATGAGCAAAACGTTTCTCAGAGTACATACAAGTTATTGAGGCAATACATAACTGATCTATATGAAAATGCATGCTATGTTTTGCAAGTATTGAAAGACTAAAGCACCACACACACACACACACACACACACTTCGGTGATGTTGTAACGTGCTGCTAGTTTATTAGAGACTAGGAGCATATTTGACAAGAAAGTGTAGTCCGGGACTTCAGGCCGGTGATATGACAATAGCAGTGGATGGACGCTTTAAATAAAGTAAAACTTCAAAAACGTCAGACAACATTATTAACCTTTGATTTATTACAGATCTGAAATAACATAGCTTCGTATGTGTGTGTGTGTTGCTAAATCTTTAGTGGCTGCAGACTTGTCTACCTTCTAATGATAGAGAACATGTTATGCAGATGAAATGTTCAGAATTGTACTTGATTGCATCCACATATGTTAGATGCCCTAAACATGTCGAATCGGAAAGCAAATACACCTTTGTGAGATGATGTTGCAATTTCTCCATAGCACGGTGTTTGTGAATATAGTTAGTGTTAGATAACTCTGTAAGTGGTTCGCATCTGTTGTTTACAAGGATCACAAGCAAGACCTCGCTTTAAGAGTTGTAGTAATTTTTTTTTAAGGGGGGTCCATCTACATTTTCATAAGTACAGGGCCTAGTTGTAAACACTACAAATAGAAGAATGTAGAAGAGGGGCTTGCAAAATGTATGTGTGCATGTTTAATTATGTGGTGTAAATTACAAATATAGCAGATGGCATATGGCATATCCGGAAATACTCCTACATAACTGTATATGAAAAAAATGATTATGCCAGTGTTTGATTAGTTGACTGTACACAGCAGGATGTTATCTGTGGGTAGGAGGGGTGATATTACTGAAATAAAACAAAGATCCAGAGGCAAATGATTTGATACCTTTTAATGGACACACATAGATGTAACAACAAGAACAAAGTGCTCTAGCTTTCGGACCAACCAGCCCTTCTTCAGAAGCCTAAAATAAAAATAAAGTAAGTCTTATGTGTTCGAATCCAACTTGCCCTTATGGTAAAACATCACAGATATGGTCTAGAAATGGTGTTAGTACACCAGCACATTGTGGGGATAATCAGACTGCAAAAGGCTACATTGGCTGGGTTAGAATATTACCTAACTGTCGCTGTTTGCTTCATAGCAGGGCTTAAGTGCTTAAGTGCCCTGTTTCATATAGAATACTTTAATTAAATGTGTCTTAGATCTATAGGGGAATTGTAAACCTGTCAATGAAGCCCAGTTCAGTTTAGACGCAGTTTCGGCCTATTACTACTCTGATCGTTTATTTTATTTGGGAATCATTATGTAGTCAGACAAGATTGGTATTCAGCATCAGATTGTAAGACCAGTTAGCAAAGTGTCAAGAAGCTGCGCTGACTGGAGTTTTAACATAAAACTTGTATTCTGCACGCAATTTTCAAAGACTGCATCCACATTTTTAAAATGTTTTCTTAATCAGTCAAAGGCTAATATGGTACTTTAGAATTTAGGTGAACTCTTTAAACATGCGTGTAGCTACAGCAGATAGGGTTTTTTAAAATCTGGCTTGCCTAAGGTGCCATACGTATCAATACTTAGCACAGCATTGTGACGTATTGAAAAGCAAGCATAAACAGAAGTTCCCGAGTTCGAGTATTGCAACAGACACTGCTTTACTGCATAGTTCAAGAAAAAAAGATGATTTGATACTTTTTATTGGACCACCACAGATGTTACAAAAAGAAAACAGGTACTTTACTGTATGGCATTGAGCAAGTCAGTTGGCCCACTTGTACTCTGATCCCACCAGCTGCGCAATTGGGTTGAGGAAGGACTCTTGCTGTAAACATTCACGTCTCCATTCCTGTCTGAGTAAATAGCTAAATAAATAAATATTAACATAAATTGGCACCTTTCTCCCATTCTTTACTTGGGAGACAACGAATCATACTCATAAATAGTGGGGTGACCTGTCCACATTATTTTAGGTTACATGTATACGATTTTACAGATGGAGACTGGAGCTCAGTGAGGTCAAGGGAGCTACGATAACTGGGCGAGGCAGTGACCGTGGAGGGATTCACGCCTAAGTATCTTGAACAGGTTGGCTCACTAAAGACCATGCTGTCTTCTGCATAAGACCAGGTTAATACCATCAATCCATCACTGCCTCTTTACCCTGGGCAACAGTTGACCCAAATTTACTGCCATGTTCTTTACCTGTACTCTCTTACCCAACCTTATCATAGCCCCCGCACCATCCCATTGGTGGAATCTTCTCTTATCCATGTAACACGCCTTTTCCTCGTAATCTGCTCTTTCTTTCTTTCTGTTCCTCCTTCCATAAAACTGCCCGATACACCTGGACACCTAGGGGATAAATATTACATACCCTGTAGACTGCAACCAAGGATTTACTTATATAATAACGAGTCCACTCAACTTGTACAAAATGTAACACAAACGATTGGAACGTCTATATTAAAATGTAATAACCCTGTTGTTGTTCGGTTTCCGGAAACCCCTTTAAAACTGCATACTGTAGGTGATGCACCGTATCTGTTAAATTGGGCGATACTGGCCTGCAGAAAAACTGTAACTACATAAATACAATAAAACTTTCTAGATATGGTCAGCGGCCGCTAATAAAGGTAGGGTGTACGGGCAGACTGGATCGGCCTTTCGGTCCTTATCTGCCGACAATTTCTATAACATACTAAGGATGTTGCGATATTAAGGACATTTCTTATGGAACCTACAGCAATGTTAGTGTGCATCCTATCCTGCACATGAAGGGCACATTGATGTTAAAGAACCGATTCGTTGGTTTCGAAGATGTCCTTTATAGACACTTCTCAATGTACAATAGAAGTGTATGTCAGTCTCTGTTTACCCAGGATAGCTCAACTGAGATGCAACATCTGGTTTCCATTGAGTTCTTGCACCCATTTCTGCACCTGAGCGGAATGGAGCACTTAAGAGGATGCAGGACCTGACCAAGGTCATACGGTGGGGTACTGGGCTCTAGCAGTGTTTGAACCTTCGATCTCCCTGTTTTCAAGCGTGTTTTTAAAGAGCAGGGGAATGTTTGGGCAACGAAAGCTGACTCTGATCATTTCGCGTGAATTTCAATACTCAGGCTTGTCTGTAATAAAGATCTACTTTGAAACGACTTAGAGTGGGGTGCTAGGTAAGTGGGGGTGGGGTTGTTGTGTTGGAAACAGAGTCTGCATAACAGTGATTTTTCTAATGGTTTGTTTGGGCTCATTCACCTTCCCTCTTATTTATTGATTGGGGTAAAAGAGTGGATGAACAAGAATGAATTCATTTGAATGTCCCAGCCCAAAATTATGTTTAATAGGAGCAAATGTGACAGAGCTTTACCCGGAAGGAACGTTTTGTGAGTTGGATGTGAAGTGTTTTTAAATGCCAGTTCAAGAAATTGGTCCACGACACTAGAGAGGTCCCTGCAGAATGTCCTACTGTAATAAGTACACGAGAGAACATCTTAGTAAGACCAGGCAAACTGTACTAGAGAATTTTAAACAAGTTATTGAATATTTCAGACTACGGTAACTACTGATGAAACTCATCTGTAGCAGAAAATGCCCCCACCCCCCAACATTAATTTAAGTAGCATTCATACTCCCTAAACGATCGAAGAAAAAAGCAAACGAACGTCATTCGATGGATTTGGTTGTAGATAAGGAGCCATTCCAATAATATACATAATTCCATAGTTCTAAACTGAGGACACACACACACACACACACACACACACACCAGGCAGATAGGTATTATAGAGCATGCATACAGCTGCTTGCTTAGTGGGTGAAACCAAACATGCTGCTATCCCCTTAAATCTTCCTGTAGAGAAGATAGTTCTCTTCAGCCTCATAGACTGGTGAACAGAATGGGAAAACACAAATACAGTACATATACTCATAGAACACACATGCAACTCCAGCCAGGAGAATGCTTGATAATTTGCCAGTGTTGGAATGCAGAGTGAATTGTGCAGCGGTCCTATCTCAAGAGCGGCACAGCTATCCATTTGAAGGCATCTCAGTAATGTCAACACTATAGCTTTTTTACATAGAACACCACTATAGCATTATTTTGCAAAATAATTTGAGACCAAGTATAATAGGCGTGGACGATGACATCACAAATAATTGTACCGACTGGTTCACACACACACACACACACACACACACACACCCTCTAAATTAATCAATAGATTATGATGCTCGCTCTAGACCAGTATTTTTTTTTTCTAGCCACATTTGAGCGTGCTTACAAGCAGGAGACACCAAAGCAAAAGGAAGACTTGAAAGTGCCATCCATACTTTCCCCTCCTATGCCTTTCCTGGTGGGCTTACAGCTAGGAGGATAGTAGGAAAGTTAAACGTGCAAGTATTCCGGGGCCTGCTTGTGTAGTACAAATCACTGCGTGTGGCTTTTCCTTTATAAACATCAGTCATCTGGTTAAGGAGAAAGCCACACTATGTTCGTTTCAGTAGTTTAAACGTCTTTTTGAAAATTGCCCAGCCTGTACTTTTACAAGAGTTGGAAAGAATATAATTCTCAAAGGACTCACAGCCATTACTGTTGCTAGTTAAGATTTTACAATGGACCCATATGGTTCAGAAAGCTTGTGTGCTGCATCATCTTTAACAGATGCTGGTCCAATTAAATATATAAAATTCTTCAACGACTCTAGCTAGTCAGGACAATATTTATCTTCATAATCGTTATATTTTAACAGTGGAGTGAAAAAGTTGGCAGGGAAATTAAAGAAAGCACAAAAACTCAAGCTCCCATGCACCTGAAGATATAGACAGACAGACAGACAGACAGACAGATAGATAGATAGATAGATAGATAGATAGATAGATAGATAGATAGATAGATAGATGGAAAATGTATCAACCACATTAACTGTTTTGGAGACATTTATTCTATATGACACTGTATGTCCTGTATTCAGCCTGGCAATACATTAATTCATATTTCATATTAGACGTTTCAGACACCACTATGGAATGATGAATTAAGCTTCAAGTCAGGGCCCGCCTTATCATTGAAGAAATGTATCAGTATGGCTTAGGGTGTAATTTCTGGTTTTATTTGAAAGCTGCAAATATAGTCACACAAAGGAATAGTGTCTCCGACTCCCTCTTTTATTTTTTCTTGTGGTGTGTGTGTGTGTGGGGGGGGGGTGGTATAGCTTATTTCTAAATTAGCTGTTGTGCCACAACAGAGATCATTGTAATGGCTTGTTCTACGAAAAGCCATATTTGCCAGCTGTAATTTCTTTTGCATTAGTTAAATACGTTTCTAATTTCTATGAATTTTACTTTCCATTTTCAATGCATAAAACATTGACATCCCTAGAGTGAAACAAATGTATATAACTACAAAATATACGTTTAGCCGCGTTTTAGCATACGCAAAATTACTAGTACTTAAACACATCTCATTTATCCCATAGACTTCAAGGCTAAACTGAGGGGTTATCCAAAGGAAGCAAAGAGCTTAATGAGACCATTTTAAAAGGCACATGCATGGATGGAATCCAGAGAAATTATCTATTTGTATTATATTTTGGAATGATATATTAAAATAGTATTATTATTTAAGTTACACTAAGTGTGGGTTGTTATTGTCTAAATCAGTTTTAGGACAACGTGTGCATTGCCTAACATGAACAGTGCCTTAATGAAAATAACCGATTCAAAATATATAACATTTTCACCCTTCAAAAGGCAAGCAGTGATTTTGACCGCACGCATAGTGGGTCGCAAATGAGATTTATTGCCATAGGGGTAAAATATGAGTTTCAAATGGGTCCCAGATACCCTCTGGATAGCTGAAACTTTGGGGGACGTCTGTCCTTTGTTCAGTGTGTGCACATTTCATGGCTTTTTTTAATGCATTTCCTGCATAATTATGTTATGAAACAAACTGAATGCCACCTTAAGTGTTAGGTGAACGATCTACTGCATTCTATACAGTTAATGCGGTTAAGTTATGTACTTCACAGACAGACATAGCTATGGGGCTTTTGCATGGAACTTGCTCTTAAATTCTCTAAGTGGATATTTTAATCCCCTGCATGTCCCGCTCTCGCTTATCTTTAAACTTATTAAACTTTTATGTTTTAAGTTTATATTTCTGTTCAAGAATTATATATGTTGATGTGATGAACTTCAAAGGTAAACCAGTACTAAAGAAGTATTGGTCCATTTGGGTCTGAACGCTTATTTCATTTTCGGTCGGACTAGTGTCATGTTATAGAAGGATAAGATAACTATTCCATATTCCAATTTCCATTTGTTCTACAATTCCTGACTACGTGGTTGGGCAGATCAGAAATTTCATCAGTGTTTTATGTCTCTTTTCAACAGACTGAGTGCAAGTGTGAACTTTATATGGTGCCTCTTCAAGGACAGGCCTCCTTCAACATGGATGCGGTTTATAGCCAGCAAAAGAGAGGAAGAGACAAGATGTTCAGCATGTTGCATCTCCTCCCCTACACGACCCAACACCACCAGCCCACTCTGCCCCAAATTAGGAAACTATTAAAAAAAATGATCATTTAAAAGAGAATAAGTAGTTAGCTTCCTATAGATTGATTAGATTAATCTGAATGTCAGTACAGTCAATAGCTGGAACGTTTTCAGATACTTAAATTCCATTATAAAATATCTAAATCCTATGTTATGTATTGTTGGTGTACTGCAGTAATATTGGATTGTGAAGTTTAAATATTTTTGCCAAACATGTATGTGTGGGGTAATTGTTCACAGCTGCAATATGTCGGTAGAAGTACCAAATATCTGTCACCAATGTAGTTATATTTTCTGGAAATTTGCATGATATAAGAGTCCATCTAAGCAATCAGGGTCAGATTAGGTACCCAGTGGATGACATTCGACCATGAGATAGGTCTGACAACAAACACAACAATGTATATACTGGCTCCAAATGAAAGTACGTAAGTATAATAGGTCTGTAAATCGAAACATTCCATATGTCTGAAATGAATTATAGACTCACTGTCTTTTGCACATGGTTAGAAGAACAGTGCAATTAATTTTATTCCTTAGACACGTTTGGCATTTCTTGACATTAAATCTTATAGACACGTGACTTTCCTCTATTTATACTAAATCACAGAATTGTTTGGTAATTCTTAGAGTTGCAGTCCACATTATACACTCGGTATCACCTTAGTTCTTAAATGTAGTTTATTTACCGTTCTAGACGCAGCTGAAATATCTTGGTAATAACATTGGCAAAACAAAACTTACTGGCTGGGAAGAATTCTTCTTTGAAAAGGGGCCTGCATTTTGGTCCCTTGAACTTCATTTTATTTATTTGTTCACTAGGTAGGTGAAGTGGACCAACGCTCCCTTTACATACACGAACTTATACGAGAATGAAATAAATAAAATAATATTCACTTTAAATGGTCGCTTTCAGAATGGTGGGGGTATGCTCGATTTCCTAATTTTCCAACGTACTAATTTCAGATGTAAGTAAGCTATGATCAACATGCAAAGCTGAACACTTCATATAAGACTGTGTTCATTTCCCTGCACGGTGCGCACCTGTTATATCATCAAGCGGCACAGCCTTCAGCCTACCCAGCAACAACGCGCATGCACTTTTGTAACACAGGACTTTTCAAACATGCTCACCACTTTAAACTAGCAGACACGGGCACAAGATAACTTTCCGCTGAGTAAGCGAGTTAATTCATATCTTGAAATGGATTGCAAACAGAACAGCTCGAGTATAACGCAACAGTATAATTTCTGATTTCTGCTATCCCCCCCCCCCACACACACACACAGCTCGCTTACAAGTTTCATAACAAATTAACACTTTAACATGTTTAATCATCTAGATAAAGATATCTACAATCTGAGCTTTCTCCTGGAGAACTCTTGGGAACTCCTACCACAATCTCTTTGTAAATAGAGACCCCCAATTAGACTATAGAGCTCACTGAAGTGGGGACAAAGCTGTTTTATTTGTGGAAGAGTTAAGAAAATTAACTTACTAAGCCGGTTTGGGATCCATTTGAGAAGATGTCCCTGCATAAACCGTAGTCTGAAGCGAGGTAATCCACACTAAATGCCTTGTCCCACTGTCCCAGCATTAAAAAGCCCTGGCAGCTGCGATGGTGGACAGTTAAGATTATATATGATGTAAATATATTGTGGGTTTGTCAGCTCCCCCAAACCATAAAACTTACTTTAATGACATCACGTGTTCCATATGAGCCACTCAGGGCCTGTGCTTAGGGCCATCCACATAAATAACCTTCAAAAGTTTAAAACTACTAAATTCACATACAAGCAATGGGTATGTGCCCAAATGTTCTCAGTTGAACTATAAGTGTTTGGCTAAAAAGTACTTGATGTTTTTATCCAATGGAAACATGTCCATGTTCATTTAGAACTCTGACTGTGGGCTATAGCTACTGCTGACAATGTAAAGGTGAATGGAAAGGTGAGTAATTGTTTTTTTTTTTCCTTCCGCTAGTAAATTCTTTAAAAAAAATGTCGTAGATTACCAAATGAGAGGGAGGCCTTATCAAACTTGCTCCAGCTGTACAAGTAAACTAACTTTTTTGTAGCGGAAGCCAAATATTTTGTAGTGTACCCCCACGCAGTTGGACACACTATTGTAGGCCAGAGGGATAAGCAGAACTGAAGATTAATCATCACAACTGCACCACAGCTACGTATTTTGACAAAGCGAAAAGTTATGTCATTTTTTAACTTGTTAGGGTAGATTTTGCTCCGAAAGGTAACCTGAACTAATTAATATGTAACTGCCAGGACGTATACATATATATCCATTAGGAAAGGATAAATTTAGAACCAAATAATGAATGTTCAGTTATAGAGTTCCTGATCAATGCTATGAAACAGGAATACAGATATATGTATGTACATGGTTATCACACGTTAGTTGCAATTAAAATACGATACATGCATGTCATGGTTATCACACGTTAGCTTGCAGTTAAACTAAACGACTTTATTTGTATTTTAGATGGTACACGCGTGGCTATATACCGTTTAGCTGTGATGTAAGACTTACTAGTACTGTACTAGTCTGCTATTAGGATTTACATTGGCAGTGCAGTATTTTAATATTAGACTGTAATCTGCTGTCAGAAAGTCTGTTATGAATGAGTTTTAACTATTGTTGACATCCGAGATAATTGTATTACGTTCCGTGACGAACCCTTCCATCATAAGCTATATTCACTCAACAAAAATGTGTTTTCCTTCACCATATATTAATACATAATACAACATAATCGCGGTCCATAGAATGGACTTTTTAGTAGCTGAAAAATTAGTTCACTCACCCGGTGTAAAATATCCCATGGCGCCAAATCGGTTTCACTGCCCTCTGGATTTCTATCAAGCCGCAACTTTCTCTACACCCAATTTTGAGCAGTGCTAGTTTACTGTTAGAAAGCTAAGGAACTAGCTCATTGTTCGCCCTGTGTAGAGGAAATGTTATAAAGTTTTATTGAGCCTTTGACTTTTTCTGACATTTGCGCCAGCCCTGCCATGTAGGTAACAGAGTTGAAGCAAGTGTGTGTGTGTTGGGGGCTGCTAAAACAATCATTGCATAATTAATTCTTCAGTTTTAATAGATAAAACTTTACTTTAATATTATGATTCGCAAATAAAGGCTGCTTTCCTCTATTAGTATATTCAGGCTTTAAGATGGTCGAGATGATGCAAGAAAATATCACAATCGTCCTTCAATAGTACCTAAAATACACACTATGTGGACTGTAAAAGACAAATAGAAAAAAACACAATTGTACACATTTCTGGAAGAGAAAGGTAACCATCACTTTACAGTTCTCTTCAGTGCTGTTCGTTGTTTAATTACATTGGAATTCTACAAAGGATTAAAATGTGCAACATTCTTTAGCAATCACGGTCTGTTAGGGGTTTAACAGAAAGCAGTTTTAGCACCTCTAAATTAGGTGATAGATCATAGTAGATTTAAGCCACATTTTCTATGCCATATCTTTATTTTATTAAGATGCTGTTATTTATATTTGTTTTATTTTTTTTAATAATCGCACAATATATTTAACACATTACCTGTAATGGAACTACTGAGTGCTATACAGAAGATTTACAGGTACTCACTAACATAATATGAGAGTCTGAAATTGTATAAATGCTTACAAGCAATGCATTTTAAATATAACAGCAATACACAGGTTTTCAGACATTTGGGCCAACCAAAGGCCTCTCTCTCCCAGGCAGTTAGGTACCTCATAATAAATCGCAATTGTAAATAAATCACAATTGTAAAGTACAGAAATTGTAATGTTCAGAACCTTAAGGTGTTTTATAACCAAGTGTTACCTTGACTTTTACAAACTGAAATAAATGTTCAGTTCATGATACAGGCAATAATGAAAAAAAATGTTTGTTCCTCTGGTTAAGATTATCCTAATGCCCTAATCTGTGTAAAATAAATTTTAGGACACAACATTTTGCAGACTGGTTTCAGAGTTTAATTCAAAACCATATTACAGAGCCATACAGGGAGCTCTCACATCCAACCGTTCAAAGCATGTAGGCCTTAACATAGGTAACTGAACTGAACACGTATGTGAATTCAATATAAAATCTTACAACACAACATAACATGAGACATATTTGTTTCATTATAGTTTATTACAGACAGATACATTATTACTCATTATGACAAAATATAAGCTCCAGGGGAACTACAAACAATAAATAGGTGGTATATTTTATTGTAAAATGTGTAGAATCAAAGTGATTCTATATCTAAACAAAGAAATGTAGATTTCATATGCCTTACCATTTATTTTACCATACATTACACAACAAATAAATACAGATTATTGAAGTCGATTCTTCTAAGTCACTTGTCTCTGAATGTCTGGACATGTCATGAAACATAGGCGAGCCTTTTCACTGTCAGGATCTTCTTCATATGCAAACCGTAATTTCCATCTATGGTTCTATACAATTAAACAAAACACGGCATTTATGAAAGTATATATCTTCAGAAGAGCCACCAGTAAGTGCATCAGGAACTGAACTGTGGTTGAATTTATAGAACAGAGGGAATCCTTCATTTTCATAACAGGAATTAAGGAAAGCTGTTAGAATCAGGAAATGTTTCTGCATGGAGCACTGCAGTATTTTTTATTGACCACTTTGCACTTCCTTTTTAGACACACACACACACCATTTTAAGCTTTAGCAATAAATGATCACACCAAATTATAAGGCATTTTTCAAATAAACAAATGAGGTATTTACAGGCAATACCAGTAAAGACTGGGGAGACACTACATTTTAAGCTTTAGTTATAAATGACCACAACGAATGTTAAGGCATTGTTCAAATTAACAAATTCAGTATTTAGCGACAATCCAAATAAATAAAGTTTGGGGAGCTGTGAAAATGTACAAAGTGATGCATGTCTTCCTTCAGGTGTGTGTGTGTGAGAGAGAGAGAGAGAGAGAGAGAGAGAGAGAGACTGTAAACAAACATGCATGTTACACTGAAAGATCAACCCCGAAGTTATACAATGAATTCTGTCATATAAAACTAATATGGGCTCTACTGGCTACAGACTTTGCATCCAATGGATATTCGTGTATATATGAAGTGGTACACGATCTTTCATAAACAACAACAAAAACAAACACAAAAGTACATTTGGATAGGCAAACGCAGAGAAAGTAATGGGGTGCACAGTCTCTGACAGTCCTTCCCCCTCTCGTCTTAGATCGATTCTTTGCTTTTCAGTTTTGAATCTTTCTTCCATTTCATCCGTCGGTTTTGGAACCATATTTTGATTTGCCTCTCGTTTAAGCACAGATTGTTGGCGATCTCAATACGCCTGCGGCGAGTAAGGTATCTGTTAAAGTGGAATTCCTTTTCCAACTCCAGGGTCTGGTACCGAGTATAGCTGGTCCTCGAACGTTTGCCGTCTACATCTGTATACACACACACACACACACACACACACACACACACGACAAAAAGAAAATAATTACCATTAGAATCTACAGTGAATTTGCTAGAAGGACAAGTGGCGCTCATACTGCATTTTCACATGCAAAATTGCAAATCGGATTTTACGGGTCAAAATGTTTTGGCAAGTTCTGAGATACTTGAAATAAAAAAAAATGTAAACATGTAAAATATAATAACAACTTCAATAAAGCATAATGCTGCTTCAATGTTCTCTGGAAAAGACACAATGACTTTCATCTTATGAATTTACAGACCCCCTCATCCAAAACAAGACTTTTACACGTATTTGCTTAATAAAAACTTTAGAGTTAAGGATCAAATAACCACTTGATACATCAGCTTATTTTTGGATAAGGGAAAACATTGATTACTGAGTTTTATAGCACGTTTTCCTTCTATCATCCAATTATGTCGTCATAAATTTGGGCGCACATAGCCTCTAAGCCTTTTACTGGACAGCTTTACGAGCAATTGATGCCTTAGTCATAAAATTTACGACGTTAGTTTTTTTTATTATTTGCCCCGTAAGGCCTATGAAAGGAAAGCAAACCTCGTGAAGCAAAATCAAGAAGTGAAAGTTTACCGTGGCTCATATGTAGTTTCGTCATCCAGGGGTATATTTGTGGCTGCTGCTGCAGCTGTTGCCCTCCTTGTTGTGTACTTTGTACCGGCTCAGCTTTGATGTCACTGGTGCTTTTAGATGTGTCCTCCGGCACTACGCTCCCAGTTTTCTGGTTGTAAATTCCTTGACTCGCTGAACTCAGGCCGTCTCTTTCAAAAATATGCACGGAAGATCCCATTACTGTGCAGGAAGAACGCTCAGGATCAGTTCTGGGGCTCGAAGACTTATCCATAGCGTTGAGAGAGTTTGAAGGACCAGAGGAAGGGAAAGTGATGCTCAACCCACTGTAGCAATACCTGGATGCATGGACCTCAGACACAGATCCATAATTCCCAAAACTTTGCATAGAATAGGCAGGAACATTTTGACTTTGCTTATAGAATGAACCCCCTACGTAAGAGCTCATTTTTAAAATAAATATATATCTTTTGATTAAGCTTGATTTGTGGCCCTTTTGGAGTTCACGTTTTTTTTTTGTCTCAAAAGTGCAGAATTTATAGGTGGAGATCTTTCTTTTCTTTATTCTACGTGCTCTGCCCAAATATGGGATCTTTAAATAGCACCACGTGATTTTCCTGGCCAGTCATAAATCTGGGTTGATGACCCCAGGAGGTTATTGATGGAGGCCTGTGAAACGTGTCTGATCTGCTGGCAGGGCAAATCTGAGCCCCCGACTGAAGCGAAGACAATAGGACTACAGCGTCACCTGGTGGTTGCCAGGCAGTAGAACGTTTAGTAAAATTATCCTCTGCAAGCTCAAACTACCCAACAGACATTAAAACTGCATGCATCTTAGAACTTGCAAAGTAATTTTTGAGGACAGGGCGCTATGTTTCCATTCCGGATTAATACATTAATCTCCAGAATTACGTATTTTACATTTATTTATTATTTTTGCACACGGGGATAGCCTCATTTAGGTGTATCACCTAGTGATCAAATTCATACTTTACACCAGCATAGGCAATGTAGGTTACATAAAATAAATTAGATACGATATATAGCTACACACATAAAGGCACTTTTTACTTATTAATAGTTTTACTATTTATTTTTTTAATATGAATCGGCGTATTTTAAGATCCAAAGCTGCTCTGTTTATGTTAGCATGTTCTTGTCAAAAGCGGAAAGGAATTGACAGTTGACATGAAAAAAGTGACTTTGATCAAACTTGGTATTGTCTGTGTACTTGTAGAGAGCTCTGAGTGGTGCCTGTAAAAGGACCTCTGGTCTAGTGTTGTGTTACTTATTTAGTCACTAAATAAATAAAGAACACTAAATAAATAAATACATCAATAAATAAACAACCATGTCCACTTTACCTGTGATATTTCACTGCTGAATTGTGAAAAAGAAGGTTTAAACACACACACACACACACACACACACACACACACACACACACACACACACCTTTCATGATACAGGGAAGCATAAATCAAACAACGACATGGCAAGGTTGCAGGCTAATACAACTATATTTGCATTACATAATGTGCTGATGACAGCTTCACATCTGCTGGAGTGACATTTATTCTCTATAATATAGTGTCGCTCTGTTTTAATATCTCACCATGTAATATAGTCAGATGCTCACAGGTACATAACATTGCAAATATCCTTATTTTAAAAAAATATTTGTCACACCCTTCAAACATTATCGCTTAAGACTATGTAGCTATTTATTTGAGTTGTAAAGTAAAAATATGTATGTTTTAGACCTCAGAAAGAATGACTTAGAAAAGCTGGCCTAAAAAATTGGAAACAATGCTTTCATCAAACTTTTACCACCGCACTCCTCTACAGTATACAATTTAAATAACTCCAGACAGTGGGCATAATAACAGGTGGACACTGATTTTGATCATGGAACTGTTTATTAGATTGATCTCAGTGGATTTTTGAAATGGGAAAGTTGAGTTATGGCAGTTCTTGGAAGAGTCTCCTGTTCTGTAATACCCATCACAGAATTTTGGCATACTTAGATATATATATATAAGGAGGAGGAGAGCAGGCACATGTATTTGTTTATATCATTACCATCACGTGACCTTAATATAAAAATATGAAATGTAGCTTGTTACAAATGTGGCTAGTAAGCTACAGTGGGGTTCACTAATACACTTGTAATAGAGGAACTGAAAGTAAAAACTGAAAATCTTATCCCACTAAATGGTGTCCCGAACGGCAGTAATCACTCGTGGTGTTTCTAATACTGTACACCTATGCAGTCAAAGTAACTAAAACATGACATAATGCTCCCAGGAAGCAAAATTTTCAGACACCTAAGAAACCGATAGATGATCACAAAGTTAAAGCAGCTGTGCTTGATAGAGGTCATAATTTTGACCTATATTTTTATTCTATTTATGATTGCTCCTTATCTCCTGACTTGTATGATATCCTTTTTAACTCAGTTTTGAGTCTGCTTTGACTTTTCTTTTCAGAGTTGAAATAAAAGTACACCTTTTAATATGGCCCCAACCTGGTTTTCATCAGTATTCTCAGCTGTTTCTGTTCACCAGTTGTCCTAAAAAGTTAAGAATCAGTGTCTACTGCAAACTAGGTCTCTATAGTTACAAGAAAAGTACTCTTAAAGAATGGGTATTCAAAAACAATAGAGAATACAGATGAAAAACATGTTCGAGATATATTAAAAGGAGTGCTACTTTTATTATTTCAACTGTAAAAAATAAGGTAAAGCAAATTCAAAATTGGGCGGAAAGGATATCATACAAGCATACAAGTCAGGAGATAATGGGCAATGGGCAACATAAAATAGAATAAAAACCTATAGGTCAACATTGTCACTGCTATGGTGCACTGCTGCTTTAAGTTGTCTGTCTGTCGCCCCTCATTAACATTCTCAATGTTATGACTGTTATACAATTTAGACTGTAAATTTTAAATGACTGATGAAATGTAATATCTTCTGATATCCTCTATTTTTGCCCATTTTGCAGTTAATTCCTGTTAACCAGTTTGTCCTGCTACCATAAATATTGTACACATACAGACCTCATTCAACACATGCTTGGGTGGTTTTCATATTAGTTATTTAGAGTCATTGATTTTTTACCACTTATACTCGAAAAATGGACTTATAAAACTGTGTGTCTTTAGAAAAAAAATTGTATCTTTGAGGTTGGAAATAAGGGTCCTTGTTGGGAGGGAAGGGAGCTAAAATCGGTGCCCTGCCTAGGCGCTGACCATCGAGCAGACTCGATAGACCATAGGGCCTATTCTGCTGGTTTCATAGTATATTAGTATGAAATGATTATTTTAATTAAAGGGAACAGGTTTCCTTGTACGTACATTTGTAATAAGAGTCTTTTAATACATCAGTTTGTTTACAAGGAAGGGGGTAGAGATTGTTATTCAGATGTGCTCTGTTGTATCAGAGATCGAAACGAAGGAACCTGAACATGAAGTATGACTAGCTGTTATATCTATATCCATATCTGTATCGATATCTATACTTATACCTATGTTTATGTCTAGATCTATATCTATTGTACTGGTAATTTTGTTAACTAGTTTGCCACCGGCACCATAAATGGTGCGCACATACAACCTCCTTCAAAACATGATGCTTGGATGTTTTTCGTATTAGATATTTTGAATCATTGATTTTTTTTACCACTTGCACTAGACAAATGAACTTATAAAACTATGTATTTGAGGTTGGAAAGAATTAGTTTAATTGAACGGAACAGTTCCATTGTGTGTGTGTGTGTGTGTGTGTGATAAGATTCTTGTAATACACCAGTTTGTTTACAGGGAGAGGGATAGAGACTGTTGTTCAATGCGCACCGTTGTATCAATGAACTAAAAGAATCAACCTGAACAGAAACGCTGACTATCTGTCATGCTATTTAAGTGTAAGTCCTAATAGGAGAAATCTGCAACATAAAACTCGTCTAATCGCGTTGCAAAATGAAGTCCACATGCTAAGACTTTGAAATTTCAACCCAAAGAGAAATGTTTTGCAAACGTTAAAAAATATCAGTTTTTATTAAATAACACTGAAGAGTACCTTGACATGAACTTTATACATAGGAAGTGAGACAGGGTTTCTGTCACTACAGAACTTTAGCCACTGATGACTGCTTTTACATTACAGTTCTAAAACATAAATAAAAGACAGCTATCACAAATACAGCTAACTGTTTTACACATAAAAGGTCACAGATTTGTTAATATACAGGACGTAGGTAGTATCTAAGCATAGTTACCATAATCTTAAACTACCAAGTTTACGTGGCAACCGCTTTGAAGGAAAGAAATCAAGATAGCGCTTTGACTGCGCTGAATCCATATAACCTTTATTAGCCACACACACACACACACACACACACACACACACACATTATAACTCAATTAAGTCAAATGTAGTTTGTTTTGTTTCTAGGGAATAGTTTAGAGGAACTTACGCTGCTTGAATGTCAGTTACATATACAAAGAAATGGGATAAATGCAAGGATAACCACATTATTTAAAAAAAATAAATTAATTAAAAATGAACAAAAAGTGAATCAAACATTCAGTGTCCACATTTGGCTATATTAATGTAGCCAATAAAACATTGTGCCAATTTATTTATTATACAGTTGTAGGGAATGGGGTAGAGTGAGTTTCACTCATTCTGCTTTTCTTCTTCTGTTGCTTCTCTCTTGTCCTCTTTCCCACTCTGGGTCCCTGAAGCAGTTCCACCGCCACCAGGCAAATTGGGAGTTACGTTACTTTCCTTTTTCCACTTCATCCTCCTGTTTTGGAACCAGATTTTGATTTGTCGCTCTGTTAAACAAAGTGCGTTGGCGATCTCGATCCTCCTGCGTCGTGTCAAGTACCGATTAAAGTGGAATTCTTTCTCCAGCTCCAGGGTCTGATAGCGGGAATATATCTGACGTCCTCTCCTCCGGTCCGCTCCATAGCCAACTCCTGTGCATTCACAGAGACAGAGAATAAACGCACATTAGAAGTCTGTTCTCCTGTTAAGAGCTAGTCATCTGGATACATATTTCTCATGTGTATCCAGTACTTTTTAGACTTCAATGTTTACAGTCGCCAGCTGATAAATTTAAAGATGGCAAGCTCCTGAATTGCACAGCTGAATAATTTATCATGCAGAAGCGTAGCTGTAACTTGATTGAAAACCTCCAGTTTGAAACAAATTCTAAGTTCTGCCTAAGTCCTTCACGTTTAATGAACATAGACATATGGGATTCGATTTTTTGGATACCACAGATTCTTGGTTTGGAAAACCTTTAACTTGACTACACATATTTATTTATTTAAGCGTTTCACCAGGAAAGACATATGAGGGATACCAGAAGTAGAAATGTAATTTAACACACTACACAGCCCCTCGACTATTGCTGAACACCCTTCTTTTACGTGCTTTCCTAAATAGAGCCATACACTTTGTTTAGAGAAACTTAACCTAAAACGTCACAAAAGCTGTGCAAGAACATGCTCTTTCTCTCTCCCTCCTCTCTCTCCGCAAGAATAAAAGGGCCTAATCAGCAACCAGGGAGGGAGGCTACAGCTCTGGTTTATGAGGTCATAAAAGTAGTTAAGCTTCGTATTTTATGGAGACGGTCATAAAGCTGGTTTGGTTTATTTAATTTATATCTCCGAGCTGTATATATAAAACAAACTTACCACTGTGTGAGTTCATCCGCTGCATCCAGGGATAGATCTGAATCGAGCTTTTCTGTTCCTGGGCAATGGCCCTGCTTTGGTCACTATTAAACTCTTGTGCGATTGAAGTCTGTGCACTGTGCCCCACAGCATTTTGCCTGCAGCTAGGGAGCACGTCCTTTTCTTGATAAAAGGCGTTAGATCCATAGTCATAAGGTCCTCGGCTCGATCCAAACACAACATTATCTTGTGGTGAATAAAAAGGAGAAGAATAAATCCTGTTTTGAGCAACGGCTGCTCCATAAGTAGAAAAATGCCTTACGGGGTCATAGGCAGTCGAATTCAGGGCCAAGTTGGGGAGAACCTCTTGCCCACTGGTTAAATGGCAAGATAAGGAGGGATTCGCAAAATAGGAATTCATATCTTCTCTTATCCGGGTAGTATGATTTCTTTAATATTTATTTCTGTCTCCAGTTTCTAGTCTGAACTAGATTGTTATAGGGACGGCTCCACTCCAGGACAGACAAAATGACAAAGTCAGGTGACCAGATTTGAGCCAATAAGAAGCTAGATGTCAAGAAAGGGAAAAATTGGTTTTGCTTGTGTTGATTCCCTAGTTGAAACTAAGCATGTGCTAAAAAGTAAGAGATGAATTTTCTAATTAAATGATGAATTTAACAAAGCGAGATAAAAGTAATTGTATTTGAAAATAATCTTTAGAGGGGGAATTTAACAAATTTAGCACTAAAAACGAATAAAAATAAATAAATTAAGCAGCTGTTAGAAAACGGGATTGAATCCGGTATTAACTGTGTTATCGATCTTTTCCTCCCGTGTCCAGAAAGAAAATTTTCTTAGAAGTACAACACACTTCATTATTAATCAAAATGTTTATATAAATACACTATATCGTGTAAAC
The DNA here is from genome assembly GCA_016271365.2 of Neoceratodus forsteri. Taxonomy (NCBI): domain Eukaryota; kingdom Metazoa; phylum Chordata; order Ceratodontiformes; family Ceratodontidae; genus Neoceratodus; species Neoceratodus forsteri. The sequence goes on along the minus strand of JADMNL010000036.1, from coordinate 61,849,835 downwards.
AATTGAGTATGTGTTATATGAACATGCATTTTGGAGTTTATAACTCAATTAGTATGCCATATTAAATAAACATTCAGTCATATGTTCTTTATTCACAACAACAGGCGGAAATAATGACATTTTGCACTATAATATGTTATGTGTAGCAGGCCTGTAGCAAAGACAGTAAGAGTGCTTTTAAACTGTATTAGAAACCATATTAAACTGATCTAGAAAAAATGAAGTAAAATATCACAGACAACATAAATAATTGGCTTAGTTCCATTTTGTATAGCTACCCTGTACTTTATATACATGTTAAATACAATATCCTGTTTCAGAGACCATTTCCTGTCTGTCTTGTGGTGAATTAAGACTTTTATTTACTCCAAACATGATGACTGTAGAGGGATGCAACTGAGGCGTGTTTGCACAATGGAAATCAAAATAACTGGCAATGTGGAGGAGCGCCTTACCTATAACCCAGTTTATACAATTTTTAAACACAAACCTCATTAAAAGCAGAATGTTACATACAGTATATCACTCTGGAGCCCATACCGCATTTACCTCACCGCACCCCAAATGACCCAAGTTCACAAATGACAAAGTTCTAAAAGGTAATAACAAGGATTTATCGTCCCTAAAAAGGTTAAAAGCGCAACATACACTTTCTGCTGCATAGAAGGTGTTCTCATACCCTGCCCCCTTTCTATTCTACAGACGTAAATAAATAAACACGCCATTTTAAAATGAGGGATACTATGCTGCGAGTATAACATAAATTATACATATGCTTCTTTATCAGTTAATCTGAGATAACATCTGTAAACCTCAGACCGAGGTTTTTTTCTCCTTTCCCCTTTTATGCAGCGGGTATTCGCGAGTATTCCTCTGCTACTGTAAGTATTCCTCTGCTACTGTAAATTAACCTCTGACAGTATCCATGAATGAATTTACTGTAACGTATTTCAACATTCAGCTGCAGCTAATGTTAGGAAAAATACACCACTTAAACTATGAGTTTTGCTTCACATGATATGTGTCACTTTTAATATTTAGCAAAGCAACCTATTCACCTTTAATGTTTTCCCCCTTTTTTGACCATTGTTTTACTTGGAGCTTTTTTCTTATAAAGGAAAATAGTGGCTGTAGCAAAGAACCTGGATGCAGAAGGCTTTTTTATGAGCTTTTTCCTGTGAAACAATGCCGGAGAGCCAATTGAAGCAATAAAGCTATAAAAAGGACATCCACTGACCAGTAACCAACACCCATGTGGCATAACCTCTTTGAAAAGGTCTGTGGGGAAACGGAGTTTTATGGATAACTGTTGATGTTATGAGTGTTCTCAAAAACGTGTCTTTAAAGGTAAAGTACGCGTCAGTTTTCACTTGATCAGTTGTAGTTCCTTACTACTGTAGCCCCCTCTGCGGCTCTTTTTAATTTGAAAACAAATAAAGTAGTTCCCCTTCTTGAATACAAATAAAGGAAGTTAAGAGGTTCAGTACCCAACTAAAAAACAGTCATTTGGTCATGTTGGCGATATTAAAGAGTCAGTAAGGTAAATCTATTATTCAGTGCACACTGTATAGTCCCCTTAGATGCAATTCATCAGCCAGTGTGTGTGTGTGTGTGTGTGTGTGGGGGGGGGGGACATTCTTCGGCATGCTGTTTTATTGAACATATGTAAGTGTTGGATATATTTTTAAAATGTGCGGAATTGACTACTTAAAGGCTACTCGAGTTCACGAAGTTTACATTCCTGTACAGAAGCCACCTTATTGTAAATTGCCTTGTTCCTAAAATTGTCCTTTTCCTATAATCTATAGTCTTATTTGTATAAGACAGTGTACATGAATAAATAAATACATACATACATATAAAAAAATAATAAAGTTATGCCTCCCAGCTATGTCATGCTTACTAACTTTGGAAAGGATGTGTCTTGTTATGAGACTTACTGATTTATTTTGATATGCTGAATTAGGGTGCTTCGTAGTCAAAGATGGAAATCAAATATACAACAGTTTATACATATCTGGTCTGTAAATATGTTATTTTCTTTGCAGGGTGTGGTTGTGACGGTGGTGTGAACTATGGTGAAGAAAATAAAGTGCATTATTTCTAGTCCACAAACTGCTGTAAATCAGGAAGGGCTCGCTTGTCTGCACTGGATAAAAGACATCTGCTGCAGGCGTCTGATAACAAAAATCCCTAACAGGAAAAAAAATGTAAACAGGCCTTCTTGAAAGGATCCATTCTAAGAAAGCAAAACGTACTTTCATAAAGCATGGCTATTCAAATGAAGCATGCATATATATATAACATGACACAAACGGCACTTACCCCACCACCACCATACATCTAGTATACTCGCACCTCCTACATTAATAAAACATATACATACCGACACACATACTTAAATTGGTTCTTAAATTATCAGATTGCACTGTCAATAAACAATGTGCCATGAAAAACTGTCAATTATACTCAATAGGTGCTTTTATTATGAAAGGCACTGTACTATAAAAAAAGCCCTGGTAAGTTATAGTTTTTAAGACTTTTGAAACTAGAGTTCATTGGAGCAGTGTGGCCCTTTTAGGTTTCTTGTGGTTGAAAGCAGAGAAACCTATACAAAAATATCAATGCAATGAATAGCATTTATGTCTCTTCCTCGAGTTAATTTAAATATGATTGACATTTGGGACAAGACTTGGTCCGGATATTGTTGTTGGTAACAGTTTTAAAAATAGATCTTGAAAACTCTAAGGACTGAAATATATTGCTTGGCGTTTCAGTTCAAAGTAGAAATATGTTAGAGGAAGCTGGAAGAAAACATGATTTGAAAGATGTAATTTAAAAAGGAGAAAGTGCTCAAACAACATAGAAATGCAAATGCGCTTTATACCTTTCAACACATGAGTAACTCGGTCACTGACACACAGTAAATATAAATACAAAATGTATTTATTATGCACACAACCCTTAGTATTTATTATGCACACAACTAAGGATTAAGAGTTATTATTCGGGGGTTCGGTTCAAGTTTTTTTTTTTTGCAGTTAATCTTTTTATTGGTTTTCCAGGTTCAAGGTAGAAGTTTAGGAATCTGGAAGAAAGCATAACTAGAAAGGCTATTTGCATCTTGTTGAAACTACTCAATAAACATCATTAACTGCAAAAAGTATGCTTCCTGCAAATAAAAAAAGCACAGGAGATTCTTAATTCCTTTTTATGACAATACTTAGGTTGATGTCTCCTGTTTGCCCCATATATATGATTCTCGCCCTTTGTAGCAGTTCAAATTGGAAACTTTTTTAATTCCATGTCTGTGTTGTCATTGAGAATACCTTTTGCCATAACATCTGTTTCATATACACATTTAGCTACTCTTGTTTTCAGAAAGACAACCGAATGTCCCTAAATGTTCTACTGTGTTTATTAATAATAAACATTTTTGTTGTTTATCCGATTTAGCACAAATCTTAGAACTGCATTCCAGTCTTAAGCATTTATAATTCTCAGTTCAACGTGTTTACAATTGTTGCAAATCTTACTTCTAAATAAATTTTTATGATACTACCTGTTTATAATGCGGAGAAACACTGTCTCCTGAACCTTAAGATTTCTAGCATTTCTTCAGAGAGGTAGAGAAGAGAGTGAGTGTGAGATTGTGTGTGTGTTTGTGTTTGTTTCACACACACACACACACACACACACACACACACACCAATACTTCATCCATCATTTGTCAGTTTTAGGAATAGAAATGCTAACATTAACATTTGAAATAAACTGAATTAGATAACAGGGATGCGGTGTCCCTCCTTATCTGTCTTTGTCCTAATTGTTACCATAAAATCTTAAAAAAAACAACCCTGGTTTTGTGACTTTTGATGTTTGTATTTTAAAACCAATAAAGGTCTTTATGGAAAAAATCTAAGAATTGGACTTCTTAATTTTACTTCAACTAGGCAGACAGACAGACAAACAGACAGAAATTATTGTCAGAACGGGTAAATACAATTGTCTATAATAATCGGATAATTTAATGTTTAATATCCCTCCTTTTTCTAGACTGCAAATAAAAGTAGTGGCTTAATCAAAGTACAGCCAATCTGACGTGCCAGTTGACCTGCGTAGGGTAGGCTTGGCAGGGGAACGCTTTTAGCCCCCTGACACTGGAAATATTTCTTCACCAAAGACCAGGATTTGAATGGCATTTGACAAAATAATGTTCTTTTACTGTGCTATTTTAACATAACAACGGTATTTTATCTGCATAACATACATGAGAATATGCGTTAATATTTATCTGCAGGTCATACACACATAAATAATATGTCATATGTGCCCCCCACTCAACTTTGTACTGATATGCAAATCACATAGTTCATTATTTATTAAATAATCTGCACGTGAAAGTAACTTTTCAAAAGGAAACAAATAGAAATATATGTCTCCTCCCCAGGGATTTCAGAATTTCAGACCAATACAATCTGATTAACAAAGTGTGCACAAAGTGTGTGTGTGTGTGTGTGTGTGTCTTTTTTTTTTCCTTGTGTAAACTATCCATATTTCATTCTGAAGATCGAATGTATTAACTGTTGGAAAACCCATGTACAGAAGATAATCACATAGTCATAAAGTTGGGTAAACCATCAAGATCAAAATGGGTTTTGTATTTGAGTCTCTGTATATAGATTTTACCAACTTGTCATGGATTAAATAGGCTGAATATAAAACTATGATTCTAGTACTTTTTATGTTGATAACCAAGGCTGATAAGCACATATATAATTATTAAATGACAGTTATATGACATGGATATAACTGTGGCTTTGACTTTCCATCTACTTCTATTCTCATTAACTGTTTTGGCATTTTACCACAGCAGTTAAATGTGCCCCCATTAGAAGGCACATTTCCTACCATAAATTAAATACATTTTATTTATTTTTGTTTTAGGATTTTGGGACTCTACTATTGCTACTTACAAAGTATCTGAAATCCCTGGTTCCTGGACAGTTCGAACTGCAAAGAAAAACATATTTAAACTACATCAGGATGATACCCCTGCTTTTCTGTTTTGATTTTTAAGAAACAGAACTGTATACCATAAAAAATAAATAAATAAAGGAATTTTATGTTGAAACATAAGTGTGTTACTTATATCAGAATTCCCAAATTCTGAGAATCTAAAATAGGGTGTCATATAATAACTTAATTTTTTTTTTTTTTTGTAGCAGCTGAAAAGGAACTTGATATACTGCAGAATTAGAAATAATTGCTTAGTTATCCATCCAGGTATGTGCATTGGTGAGCCAGATGAGCAAGTAATTGATTTTTACTTTTTACAAGGTATCCTCTGCCATCCATTTGATAGTGCTAATAATGTATGTCTGTAATTTGAACCTGCATTTCACTTATGTGACTAAGAATATTGTAGGAAAGCGTTTATATTGCATTTTATTAGGTTTCTGAATATGTACTTGCAATTCTTAAATATCTATATTCCTTATAATTCCAATAAGAATCGGTTCTAGAAAGCCCTCTTCAATCTAGGACGTTTATGGTCAGATTGGATAGTTTCATTCATAATTATCTTGGATGAAATGATCATATTTTCCTAGATTAGATGTAACAGTGATGTATGTATAATCATGATACTCAGATAGGAGGAAAGTACGACTTCGAATCGTTAAAATTCTAGTCATTTGATTTAGCAGGATTCTGTCACATGGTGGCAGTGTGCGGTTCAAGAAGTTAGTCCACACAAAGAACAAAACAAACTGACAGCCATTTTACACCGCTTTTGTTGTACAGGATGCAATAACCATTTTGTTTTCTTTTCACACATTAGAATATAATTCATATAATTCTGATACAGAATTCATATAATTAATTAGGACAATCTGGTACTGCAAAAACCATTAGGCCAGTCGTCACTGTTAAAAGTGGGACATTATCAGCTATCTATAGTTTGCCCAAAGAACATGGGTTCTCTTAATTTTATTTTGGAGAAATTAACAAACTTCCTCATGTCTACCTTTGGATGCCATTTCCGTTTTTTTTTTTTTTTGGGATGTCAAACTACTTCCCTAATCCCAAATGTGGAAGGCAATATTCTTATGGAGACCATTTTAGATTATTTATTCAAAATATCAGTATTCCATAATTTTGTGCCTACTCTAATGCTATCAAAATAAACTTATTGTGGACAAATACCTGCTAAATGGAGTCCATTTAATACCTGCGAGAATCTTGAGCTTGCTGACAGAAAACGCTCATGGGTTTAGTGCTACTGTACAGGAACAAATGATATTTTACAGGTAAAAACTTGGAACCAATCCTATTCCATGACACTATGAATCATACAATACCAAGAGAAAAGTCTCGGTATTTGAATTTCAAATCTTGAAAATTCTCATTGTCGCTAGGCTCGTATAATGACAGTATAAGCAGCTCTTACACGCTGTAAACCAAAAGAGTAGCCGAGCCTCAGAAATGTACACCTTATACACAGCATATCTATCTGTCTGCCTGTCTGTCTATCTATCTAGCATGTCTGTCTGTCTGTCTCCATCTATCAATCTATCGACGATGGGCATAATGGGGGGGGGGGGCATGGCACCCAGAGTAAAGCTTATTTCCAGGTACGGCCAGGGAGAAAATTAAACATCATGAGGATAAGTAACCTTTGTGCAGGGTCACATGGTATGCAAGTTGCAGTTGTGTGTTTCAACCCCAGATCCATTGGATCTCCAGGTTCACAGGTCTGGGCTCTAACTACCAGGCTCTACTGTCTCCCAATTGAATACCAGAAATGTATGTGCCATCGATAAACAAGCAGAGCTGTACCATCTCATTTTCAGCTGGGCCCTGCTTCCACCCATTTCTGCAGCTGGGTGGACTGTAGCACTAGGAGGTTAAAGGACTTGCTCAAGGTCACACAATAAGTACTCAGTAGGGTTGTATCCTATGATCTACTAGTTGACAAGCCGGTGTTCTAACCACTAGATCACACTTCCTATCAGTTTCTTAAAGAGAAACTGTCAGATTGTTTAATTAAAACTTCACTGTTAGTGAAAATATTCAAGGAATCCTGCAACAGAATGAATTAAATACAGACTGTAACTATGTGGGCCTTAGGTGTGCAATGTAAACATTAGGGTGTACAATATTCCGAGTAAACAAACAGGTGTGTATGGTTTCAGATTTCACATAGAAGCCTGATGGCCATCTCTACTGAAGATATCCTAGACAGTCTGAGCAAATATGTTAAAGTAAAAATGGTAGAAAAAAAAACATACAGATGATAAATGACTATAGTGTGATGAGTTATACGTCACATGCTTATCGGACATACAAACCCTTGGGCAAAACAATGATGTTCGCATTTTTTTTTAAAGTGTCTGGGTCTCTTATGCACCAGTTTTATAAGGAAAATAATTGTACTCAATAGTTCTGCTTTAAATGCGTGTTATCAGTACTGCATATGTTTGTACTGATCATGTGCTTTTGGTTATGATTACTATGTGTACAATGAATAAATGTGAAAATTGACAATCGGCATGTTAGGAAATATTGGCACAGAGATGGTTATAGTTTAAACTGATTGATAGCATTGTAAATATACAATGTATTCTTGTTATTTCACTATTAGGGTGTATTAATGAAATACTCTTATCTTAATAAAAATTATGTTGAAGTAGAACTCTGAGTTGTGTTTGGCCACTTCTGTCTGTGCCCTGAGCCCCCTGAGCCTCACAATTCTGAGAGAAATAGCATGACTTCGTTTTAATGTCAGCAGTGATACTCTGCTGATACAGACATGTACACTCAACTTTTTTTTTTCCATAAAGATGTTTATTGAGATTTTCCATATAACAATGGTTCAGTACTTCATTAGGCCTAGGCCTGTAGTACAAACAACATATCACAAGCATAGTATTTCAATACATGACTTATACTTGAAATACATGAGAGATACATATGTCACCTATATAGGCATAGCAATGAATACCTTAACAACAATCCTCTAAACCTCGCATCCTGTTAAATACTCAATAAGGAAAAACATGCAAATAATATGAATAGAAGACTTGTACTATAGAAGGGTAGCAAGGACAAGCGAACTGACTACCCACCTTTACTACCTGAGCAGAGTATACATAACCATAAATGAAGGCCCAGAGGGCTATAGGCTCTAACCAGAGCTACAGAGCTAGTGATAATAGCTCAAGGGCTCTGTCTTTCGGAAACATATCGATTCTACTGGGCATCTTGCATTTAGGGGGAGCAGAGGGAGAGGGTTAAAACTGAAAATTATAGGTGCTGTCAATGCCAAGGGTAGATATGGTCACCTAGTCTACTTGAGAGCATACTGTAATATCATAATATCTATAGACTTAATGTACTACTAGCATGATCTTGAGCAAATAAAGGGATGGAAGCTGTTGGTTAACTAGGATCTGCTTATCTGTTAGGTAGGAGAATGGACAGACTAGGTGGGCCAAGCGGTCCTTATCTGCCGTCAAATTCTATGTTTCTATGGAAGAAGTTGGGGGGATACAGATTGGTTCATTGTTGAGCAGGGGTGTCAACAATCATACCACAAAATGGGTTATGGGTGGAGAATTGTAAGGTATAGGTTGCCCTAGTGCTTCCCCCACCACCTTTCCTCCTTCAGCAATTCTATTCCTTGTCAATATCTGATATCCAGCGGCACCATTCCCCCAAACCTATAACTTACACTCAACATTTTGATGCATAAAAATGACTCTTGCCACTACCGTCATACATGGCATTGCGTTTTTAAAATAAATCATTTTTGTAAAGAGCTGGGTAGTAATATTTAAAGTCTAAGGACAACCATGTCACATTGTTTACTGGAGGCCAGAAGACCAGAAAGGAGCAGTAATGAAAACCAAAAAAATGCCAAAAGGAAAAATAAAAATCCTCATATTTTAAAACAGTAATGCTGTCTAATAAATGTCTCCCTTGCCATTATCTGAATGGCGTATGAATATTTTCCGATGTACAGCAAAGTTATACCCTGAACACTATCTAGCCAGATTAAGTACACGATCTCTTTCCCCTAATAACTGGGATAATATAGGCAACCAAGAATTGTATCCTTCCAGACACTGCAGGACAAGTGGCGTCACTGAGGTAACCTTCAGCACAGAGAGTAAGAATTCGCATTGCAATAATAACCCACGCAATAATCTTGAAATGCGCACGTGATTCACACATATGGCCCTTCCATGTTCTCTTTATTTGATTACAATCACAGGTACGCTTCATGTTTAAGCTTTAAATATTCATTGTACATAAACCTTGGTTAAAAAAAACAGAAACAGATGTTACTTGGTTCTAATTACTTCATGAAAATCAAGTCCCATTTGATACCGCAGTTTTGTACAGAGGTGCAAGACAATATGGCTGGCAAGAGCAATGAGCTGGGAATGATCCTGGTGCATATCCAACAAACTTGAGTTTGATTCCCACAACTTCCACTTGCGCAGTTCACTTAACCACCCTGTGCTCCCAAGACACACCTGGAAATGATCCATTGAAACCCATTGTAAATGAGTCCCTGAGACAGTGGTTTATCCTTTTCTCTCATTAATAAAAAATAAATTATTATTGTTATTATTATTCTAACTGAAGACGGCCTACAGTTTCATCTACTAACTATAAAAAAAATGTGCTGTTTTAGAATGATCATAAAGTTGTGTCTTTATACCTGTAACTCAAATGCTCATTTAAAACTATATTTTGCGGCCTAATAAAACTTGCTAGCTGAAACATGTCTCTGCATTTGTCATATACTGTATTCGCTTTATATCTTTTCCATTAATAATGTCAAAGCCATAACATCTGGAAACAGCTACTTTCAGCTCAGTGTGATTTTTCCTAGTGAGAGAGAGAGAAAGAAAGAAAGAAAGAAAGGAAGAAAGAAAGAAAGAAAGAAACATGGTTGCATTTTCTGAAAGATTCTACTATGAAACAAGCTTGAGATTATTGTGGTTAAAATTTAAAGATGCAATAAATTGGTTTCATTTATAGAGCACAATAAAATTGCTAAATGAGGCATTTAATTTCGGCTGGGCAGAACTTGAATTGATATAATTTGGTGGAAATTGTAGCCAGAAGTCAGATTTGGAAAGAATGACTAACCAGGCTTATCATTGTAACAAGTCTGGACTCTTTATAATCTTATAAGCATATTTCCTATTTATAAAAGCTTTGCCTTGCAGTATGACCATATACAAATTCCACGGGGAGAATCAGTGACTATAGACAACGCAAACATGTTGCCTATCTTTATATTTAAAAACGTCTTTACGTTCTTTGCAAACGTAACATTTTCAAAATTCAATCGTCATTACATTAATGTCAAGACACATAGTTCTCTTGGTTAGGTTTGGATTCCCCTATTTGGCTGTGCAACAAGCCCGAAGAATATGGGCTTTAGGATCCGGCACGCCATGAGAGTGGCCTCAGCACAAACACCCTTGGTTTCTACTTAAGGAGGGATATCCTTCTCTGATCTGATAATCTTGCCTTCTTACTTGCTGTTAAAAGAAAGCACGTGTGATCTGTTAATGCTGTATGTTATTGCTGCAATCTAATTGTACTGCTATATGCATTGTATGTATAATACTTGAATGGTACTGCGATGTTTCTTTTTTCTTGTTTGGAAAAATTCAATAAAAACTATTAACTGTAAACATATATGTTCACAATACATACACATATTACATAACACAGTTTTCCCCAAGCAGCTGACATTGCATATGTTCCTACTTCTTTCAAGTATAGGTAACAGTTACCTTCTTATTTTAACAGTATTGATCAATCTACTGTCCTTGAAGGGGGAAAAAAAAGACAACGTCTGTACAAATGGAAGGGCCGCACAACATCTGTAAGCAGTTCAGTAACGTTTGGAAAATCAACTTATTTTTGGCTGAAAGTACCGATCTACTCACAATACATGGAACATATAATCTACTCCAACAGTGTATGGGTTTGGTATGGGTTTGGATCTGTATTTAAAAGCACGTGGGTTGTAATATTTAATATTAACGTTAAAATAAAAAATAAAAAAGACTTACACAATGATCGGTATGGATTTTTTCAAAACTGTATGTAAATGAATGTCAGAATAAGAAAATGACATATATGCAATGATCTGTGTGGATTTTTTTTTTCAGAACTTTATGTAACTGTCTTAAGTTAGTTGAGCCAGTCTTGACTCCACTGCATTTACTCTGGGGAACTGCTTATTGTACTTGTAATGTTTTGGGGTTTTTTATTAGCATTTTACCTGGAACTTTTGTAAATGAGCACTTGTGCTCAAAGGTAGTCTCTGGGGTTTTCAATACATAAAATAAAGGTAAGGCGATTTGTGTTAAGCAGTTGTCAGTTGTTAAATTTATTAGAAGGTTCTTATTCATGATTATTATGCAGTTGTATGACCTGATCTGGTAATGGTATTATGCAATTTAAAAGACATTTTCGCATTACTGGCAAAAACTTGTTTCAACCCTTTTCCTTGGCTTTATTATTTGACATCTGGGATAATCTTAAACCAAACGTTAGGTCACCTTAATTCTCTTTTCACGCAGTATCATGTGACAATTTTCATTGATGGTAAAACTAAAATAATTTAATTTTTTTAATTAGACTTACTTAACATTGTTGAAACCACCTGGAAACGAGCCTCTACTCAGAGTGCCTCTCCCGGTTACCAGTTTTTAAATAAATAAATAAGTGTGCCTCTCCAGGTTACCAGTTTTTAAATAAATAAATAAAATTATTACCTAATTGCGTGTGCTGGGTTTTTATTGGGTGTTTTTTTATTAATATCAAACTATACAAAATAATGGTAGGCATATAAATCAGTCAGTAAGTAAAACACTGACACATTATGACCTTTAAAAGGAGTATAGCTGGTATACTCAGTAAAATGTCAGTCAAACATAATCGTTTTTAAGAAAAATGAGATATTTGAAAGAATAAAGAATTATAGCCGTACAGTCACAAGAACAGCAATATCAAAACAGTCAGAAAGCAACAGAACTAAACTTAAAGCTAAAGCTTAGACGCGTATAACATAATCCGAGAAATTTTTTTATGGTCGAGTAAAATGTGACGCATAACTAAAAACACCAAGATATTGAGAAAAAAAAATGTAAACATTCTCTACTAGTACTGCTTTCAGGGCTGGGTCTGCTAAATTGCTCCGGCAGACACGAATCATGGAAAACAACTAAACAATATACTCTAACCTATTTACACATCAAGCACAATACATCACCGCTACTTGAGTTCAAACACTGAGCACAAAAAGTCGATGGTATTCGACTATTTCCCCACAACATCATCAGCACTATAAAAATCGGCGTCTCATTTGATAACCGTCGCGCGCGATGTAGTATATACTATGAAATGTAAAACGGCATAAGACGTAGGTGTCATTAGTATTGCGATATTTTAACTGAGGGCATCTGCATACTGATTTGACTACTTAGGCTACTCTATAAGACCGAAGTAGGCCACAAACAGGCCTCTGTTTTACACACTGTTCGGTCCTTATTAAGAACGAGTCACCGGCAGTCTACAACAACACACCAGGATCGCTGAAGTGGGCTGTGTGACATCACAGCTATACAGCCGATTCCCACAAAATAATGACATTTGCGCCTTTACTCGCAGCATTGGAACACAATGGAAGAGGTTACTTCCAGCTCTTTTGCTCCCTGACTCAGAAAACGACTCATCATTATCCTTACCACCCATTGCTATGAACCATTAGTTAAGCGTTTTAGCCAATAAGGGAAGGCGTACTCACCACTTTTGGCTCCGGTATTCTGCTGATACTAGATTCAGTTCCAACGAAGTTTAACAACCAGAGACAGGAAAACAACCAGTATTCCTCGTCTTTTTATGAGAGAATTAAATGAGAAGGAAAGGAAATGGTAATTACAACCCCTTGTTCCCTCGGTCTCTGTATTCTCCGAATTGAAATGTATTGCGTTTTGCCCCTAGGGGTGAAACAGGGGAGGCTGCAGTGCGATACAGTAAACTCATAATTCCGGATGCCAACAGAAATCAAAAATCCCTGAAAATACAGATGATAATAATAATAATAATAATAAAGGTTTGTTGAACTCCTTCTCTGGCACTGGTTGGACTGTTGAGGAAAGGAATACTGCGAAACAGTCATAAGAGAAACCACAATAAAAAGTTCACGTTCATGGTAAGGTTCACATGACTCCCTGTGGCCAATCCAACTTCTGATTCAGTCGTAAACTTTTATTACTCAGCTGTAAATTTTCAGCAAACAACCAGGAATGCGTTGCATTTTTTTGTGGCGTGTGCAAATGTTCTGCACTGTCGCCATGTTTACTCAATACTTTAATATCTCACAGTCTAACCCGAGAAACAGTAATCTAATGCTTTAAAGTGTTTGTGTTGTAAAGGGTGTCGTTCGGAACACTGGTCTGTGGACTTAATGATTTGAATTAGAAAGTTCTGTCTTAAACCTGCACACATGTTATGGTTTTAAATAGTACAACTAGCATACTATTTTAGCTATTTTGTTTACCTGATGTCAGAAGTCAAGGTAATGGAAAGGGAACAAATGACAGAGAGATGGAATGTAGGAAGGAGATTAAATAAAGTAAGAACGAAAGAGAATGAAAGCAAGAAAGAAAGAGGGGGAAGAAAGACGAGGAAGGAAGGAGGAAGGAAGGAAAGAAAGAAAGAAAGAAAGAAAGAAAGAAAGAAAGAAAGAAAGAAAGAAAGAAAGGAAGGAAAGGTTGTTTTTTACTAATGAGCTCTACCTACTGATGGTACTGCTTCAGTAGACTTTTGTATGTCACAATCACTTTCAAAAGTACCCCATATTTCATATATTTGCTTTAGTTTATTGTTTGTATAACATACATTACATGATCGTTTTTTTTATGGGAGCTGTATTATTATTACCATTTTTATTTATGTATTTATTTTTGCCATAAAGATGTTTATTGGGATTTGCATACAACAATGAAAAAGAACTGCACATGAAATACATGAAAATATAAAAATATATAAAGCTTCATTGCAATTACAAGAGCAGATTATTTAACACAATCTTCAAACATATCGTCTCATTTTTACATCTAGTAAAGCTATTTCCTTATGCCAGCGAAAGCATAGTGGCTCCCGACACCATGTTGTGAAAAGAGGAAACACTCACACCTGTTTTATGGCGGCTGGTTTTATACTTGGAAGGTACGTCACAGTAACTTCAGACTGAAAAATGCTACAAAACCAGTGTTTATCTGGCATTAATAACAAGAAAATGGGACAGTATTTAAAATGAAATGTGGTAGTGAAGATGTCTCTTACAAATATCATGTACATTTTATTAACAAAAAAAAGCGAATACTGCAGCCCCCCCCCCCAACTAAATTAAAAAAATGTATGCATTTTCCTAACTTTATGTGGAGGTAATTGTTATGCGGTTCAGTTGTTGTTAAATTTGTAACTAATGATTTGTTTCCTTAGATTGTGGTCTATATTGCCTCGTACAATGAAACGGATGATTGTTCACGCAGTTATTTCCCATACACGTTTCTGTGGTTTTAGTACAGTTAAAAGACGAGCGATTGACAGAAAACCTTAATTCATTTCTTACCAAAAAAAGAAACAAAAAACGTGTAATTTCTATATATGGGCATTAGCATTTGGTTACCAGCGCCTAACAAATAAAATAAATGTATATGGAAGTCATCTAGCGAAACCTTCATAAAATGTAACAGAAAATGGAAGGTTGATGGATGTATTTTATTCTTTCTTGCTATAAAAAAGAACAACATGAAAATGTTATTATAAATACATGGTTTCTTTGTAATTATATATACCAATATGTAAGTCATATGTCTTGTAACTGTAGTGTAGCTAGCATCTACATTTTAGCTCTTTGACAAAAAAAAATGTGCCTGACATAAAAAGGATATCCTTATGTGAAAATATAAGTAAGTTAATAAAACTTCAATAGAGGTTCAAAAGGCATGAAGCTATTGGGGTCATCCGTGTATTTCAATTGTAAAGGCCTGATAAGGCCAAATAGGTGTGTAGATAGGTGTGTATAAAAAAAGAGAACCGGTTGTTATACCCATAGAGTTGGTGGGAAAAGAACAATGGTCTTTTTTCTTTCTCATTTTAATATTCCTATATTGTACTTTAGTTTAAACTGTAATACGATTAAGACAAATAGCTAATTTCCAAGGCCTATCATGACTGAAATGTCAAAAAGTTTGAGAAAAAAACAGAGATAAAAACTTATCAATAAGTAAACGTGTTACTTACACACACACACACACACTCGCGCGCGCGCAAATGAGTGCATAACCCATAAACTTTTTTGCCTTGTTAAACTTGGTTTCTAGGTTGCTAATGGTTTGTATGTAGTCAGACTATTGCCCTATTTAAATCACCTTAAACACGCCATAACGTTTTGTTTCTCAGGTACTGACTGACTTCTCCTCTGGCACAAAGTGGCCGACAAGACAAAAGCAAGGTTGTAACTGAACCGGATGGGGGATCTGCAATTCTTTCTTTAGAAACCGCCAATAAATTTTATAACAGGTAATTAAAAGTTGCAAGGAGGAAACTGCCACTCAAACAGCTTTATAAAATACAATGGATCTCCGTTTCAAACACTGCCCACAAAGAACAGAAACCATAAACTGACCAGGAAATTTGGTCTGGCCACTCATGTAATGTAAAGACAATAACTTGCCTGCCACACTGCCTCATTCATGTAGAAAGTATATTGCACTGTTTGTTATAAAACACCTTGCCCAAGCTACTAAAACACATATGTGAATGTTGATAAAAATTAAAGTTCTTTCTCTTAATGACTGTCATTTGTTTATTTTTCTTAGGTTTTCCTTCTATGGCGTTCAGGAGTTGCGAGGGTTCTCAAACGGACAAATCTATACAACATTTCACTTCTACATATTTCTGAAACTGTAAACATCGGTAAAGTGCTATTTGTTGCCACGTGTATTACAAGTATGACTACATGCAGTATTTCAACTGCACTTTACAAAGCCTCTCTATAAAACAAATCAGTGCCTGCAGCAAATTGGGCCCGATTATCTCCATTTGGTATAAACCCCATCAGCGGAATACATAATAACTGAATTTTGTGGAAAGCCATGAATAGAAACAGAAAAAACCCTGATAGCCCTTAAATGTTTTCAAAACCAGCTTCTGTGTTTTCTTTGTTTGGAGCGTAAATGTTTTCCACTCTTATTCTGCGGGTACTGAATGCACAGAAATCACTATTTTAATCTTTCCTAAAGATATCTTATGCCAGTTCCTTTGATAGGAAATGTGTGGATTTGCACAAATGAAGTTCATTTAGTCCAACTTTGAGGTCAGTAAACATAGATGACTCCCCGAGAAAAGTCATGGATCTAGATGTGTGGCATACAATTTTACATAAATGATCACATTTTTTATTTCAAGCTTATACAAGGTTCTCTTTGACTTTCGGTGGGCGGTTGCATTCTGAATGTTTGGTGGATAATTTAAGCATTCTTTCCTTTGGCTCCGTCTCCCCAAATTGTTCCAAAGGGCACTGATGTGCAATTATTAAATAACCATAGCCTTTACGGATTATATACAAAGGCTGTATAATGGAAATTTTAGTTTGTGAAATTAACCGGAATGCAGTCCATACTGAGCTATGTACTGGTATGAGGTTACTAAAACGATATACTACCAATCTGGTAATATAATTCTGGCTAAAATTAAAGAAACCGTTCTCAATATTGTAGACCAACTGAAATAATTCATCGATAATATTCTGTAATTCCGTTTATCTTTATTATTGATGAAACTCACAGTAACTTAATGTTTGGGTTTAAGATGTTTGAATGACTTGCAAATAAACCATATTTTTTAAAAAGTGCATTCCGATCACAGATAATAGCAGAGTATTGTCTGCCGTTGACATGCAGCATGGTCCAATGGGGGGGAAACGAAACTCGCCATAGAATTGCTCTAGAAATAAAAGTAATTTAATTGAAGCACCACAGGAATAGTAAAGCCTTCCACTTGGTACGTGCTGGTCAGAAATGTAGAAGAGAAGTTGAGTGGCTGTTTTGTAAAAGTTACAGTATAAGGACTCCCTGGATAAATGCTAGCCTGCTGGTCATCCGATCTGTGGGTCACCCCTGTGTACGCTAGATCCAGGATTTATTTACCCCCTTGAGTTGCGAGGCACTCCCACCAGTGGTCCTTTTGAGTCTCCCTGGGGTTCCTAGCCATTGCTCGGATATAGTTGGGTACAGGTTTCTGTAGCCCCCCTTACTGTTTTGTTACCCCCTTTTAATTCAGCCTACGTGGCAGTGTTTTTGGACACTCTACTGTATACTTTATGTATGTCCTTCATGGGGAGGTAACATAGTGCTGTAGGTAAACTGACTGCACATTGTTTTGTAACATTTATCAGATGGCACTGCTGTTTTCACTATTAACGGTTCTGGGTTATGTATTGTTGTTTATTTGATTGATTTAACAATAACAATTATTAACTGCAAACAAAAGTTACAATATACAAGCTTTCGTTTGGGGCCACAGGTCCATTTGTCAGTGTCGTAGACATATGTCTGCCCAGTCCTTTGAAATTCTGATTTTTGGGTTGCAGTTTGTTTATGCAAAATTAACCCTCAGCATTTAAATGTAGAACGTATTAAGTCTCCCAGACTTGTAATATGCGGTCACCTCAGTATCTATTTAGGTGCTTCTTGTATAGGAAGACGCAGGGCCCCACTGACAAGAATTTGTTGCCGCTCTGTTCTTTTATTTATAACTGTGTTGTAGAGAGTCCTGATCCTCTGTATTATTCATTTATTATTATTTATTTAGTTTTTGTTGACCGGGTAAGTATTATCTGTACCAGCATTAATTGATCTAGGACAAGTGTAGCATGTGCTCAGCACTGGCCTTGTTGAGCAAGTTTCTAGCACCAGATACCACTGTAAATAAGTTTCACCCAATGATCTGTCCTTTTCATATTCATTTGAATAAACTATTTGAATAAACTTATCAGGTGATTAAACTCGCTGGCCTGTCTCTTGACTTCAATGAGTAGGGATGTTCGTTCATCTTTAGAATCTTGTACTTTCTTATCTTCCCCATTAGTGCAAACAAACCATTCCACTTTCAACCAGATAGTCAAAAATATAGTCCATTCATCACTAACAAGAAAGTTGAAACCCATTATAAATCAGTACACACCAGCTCATCTTAGCAGAAGGTGATATTAATGATAGTTTTAATCTAATCAGTGAAAGTGATCAGAGGTGCCTTTGGCTCCAGTTTGCACACATATCTTGTTATTTATGAAAATCCTTGATTTGATTAAATGTTGGTACACGCCTTCAAGAATTCGAGTAAGTCTTTAATTTTTATCAATGTAAAACTTTGATCATTACATTTATTGGTAAATTTATGTATTGCCAACCGTGCGTCAAAATTATCTGATGTGCATTAATTGCTACACTAATTATGCGCTTAGTCCATGTGACTGTGTGTTCTTGTGGCTAGAGGGCAGCCTTGGAAACCTAGAGATTCCAGGTTCAAACTCACTATAGCTAAATAACGCACGGTGTGACCATAGGCAAACCACTCAACCTCCCAGTGCTACAGTCCAACCAGCAGAGAAAAACAGAAACAGGGTAGGGCTCTATTGGAAACGAAATGTTGCAGCTCAGCTGCTGTATCCTTGGTAAACAAATAGAAAATGCCTCTCTCAGTAAGAATGTTGTAACACTTGACTATTACAGCACCCAAAAAGGTTTATAGGAAACCATATTCTGACTGTCAGATTCTGACTTGGACAAGTTGCTTCACCTCTCCGTGCTCAAGTCCACACAGCTGTGCAAATGGCACCCCACTGAAAACGAGATGGTGCATCACTACTGGGCTGTCCTGCTTGAACAAGTTGCAACATCAAATTACACATTCTTGAAACGAGTTTTAACGAGGGGGCATTATAGTTTTTAATTAAAACTACTTATTATTTGTCCTGTAACCCCAGACTAAAAGGGACTGTGTTTTGGAGGAGGGAGGCAAAAATGAACATTTTAGCTGTTGGTCAAAGTGTAAGTTTATTACTTGTTTCATTCGTCCTTAAAGGGGAAGTGCTGAGACAATAATTCTTAATCTGTACACCAACAACATAAGTTTCAGGCCTCAAAGAGAAAAGAATGTTTGCATTCTAAACGTTTGCTAAGGAACACAAATAATAACCTATCTGCACTGTTTATGTATGTCTGATATATATATATATATATATATATATATATATATAGTATGCACTGTTGATATCATGGGGAGTGGTTCCTATATCTGACAGTACTGGTCTGTGTGTAGCTAGTGACATATTACTGTTGTAATTATCTTGCAATGAATTAAAAACAGGTTTCTAAACGAAGAGTCTGAAATAGTTATCTCTTGTATGTGTATAATGTACCTATAGCAAGAGAGAGAGAGAGTTTTTTTAATCACATGCAAAGTAAACCAATAAGAAGTGCCCCTGCTGAAAGTGATTAATGCTGTTTACTGATTTAAAAGGGGTTGTCCAGGAAAATAAATATCAGTTTGTATGGAACTCTTACATAAAGGCCCTGAGGCAAGATGAGATAAAGTCATACAGTACACTAGTCAAACATTCATTCATTTCTGGTTTAGGAGCAAAGTGTTACTTTCAAAATCGTTTATTTTATTATGATTTCATATCACATATACAATATAAATTCATTGTTTCCAGAATCTGGTTCTAGGGAACAACAGTCGCTACATTCATACTTTGAACACGCACAACTATGTTTTGTTTTCATAAAACAACTGACGATTTTCGAGCTTTGCATCAACAAATATAACAAGACATATACGTATATATTCAGTGCATGTAATCCTAATCTACATTGTAAGCACATTAAAATAACACAATACTGTGCGTTCAACTAGGCAGTTTCAGTTGTTGGGAATCTTTTCAAGAAAATAAGCAGCAACAGACAAAACCGAGTTACAAATACGTTCAAAGCACTACTCCTTCTATAGGTAGTGGAAGATACATTGAACTTTATTCCGCTACTTAGTAGCTTGCTTCAGGCCTGATTTGTAATAGTTTAAATAAGTTCAACATAGAATGTATCGAGTACATTTAAGATACAGAACCCCTAGCTGTTAGGGGTTTTATTGCAGGTTCCCAGTTAGGTAGTTTTTCAGACTGCTGAATGCTCACACTTAATGCAAATCACCGAAACAGGTTCAAAACCAAAATAAAACGTGCAGTATTGATGTTCGAATTTGTCAGTTCAGTGCACTAAGTTACTGAAAGTTTATAGGCAGCAATATATCATTAAAACGCAACTTATTCTACAGAACTTCAATAAATGTTCAGATTTCTGATTTGATACGCACTTGTGTAGTTTATAGTAATGAGTTAACAGAAACAGAACAATCAAGTATGTGCCATTGTGTATTAGACGCCGACTACTTGCATTACATAACTTCTACGGAGACACGTGTGTTTGGTGAAACAAGAGTACCTCTGGACATTTTTATATTAGTTACTTTTTTTCTCCCAATTGTTTTCGACTTCTTTTTCGAATACATTCCATGGTAATGCATTAAGGACGGTGAAGTCTGAATATGACATTCTAGAGATAAAAATATCAACATTTTTGCAACAGAAAATCGCCCACACATATATTGTTCTAAAATGTCTGGAGGCATGGAAACTTTTAGAAATTTCCTAATCTATAGTAATAAATTATAAAAACTAGTTGGATTTAACTAGGAATGTACGAAAAGATTTCGATGTTGTATAAGCATGCTTGGGATAACGTACTGATAGAGTTTCATTAAGTATCACTCCCGTGTGTCGGAGGGCGGGGGATTTTATTATATTATGGTCATTTAACCAAATGAGTATATTCTGAACAAAAATAACTTCATGTTTCTGCAATGTAGGGGACGATCACTCGAACCTAACAGTTAAAACTGTTTGACAGCTAGCTACTGCTGTGTGAGTTTATCCATTCGGTACTCTATAAAAGTGAAAGGTCGTAAACATCTTGCTTTATCGTCTGCCATAAAACGAAGCCTGAAGAAAAAAAATCATTCCTTGCTATCTTGCTTCTCATCTTCTTTCTCTTCCTCGTCGTTTCCTTCTTCCTCGGTTTTCTCCTCCTCCCCTCTAGCTCCCGGGAGCTTATCCTTGTTGTTTTCCTTTTTCCATTTCATCCTTCTGTTTTGGAACCAGATTTTGACCTGCCTCTCCGTCAATCCGAGGGCGTGAGAGACCTCAATCCGTCGCTTCCGTGTCAGATATGGGTTGAAGAGGAACTCCTTCTCCAGCTCCAGTGTCTGATACCTGCTGTAAGTCTGCCTGCCGCTGCGCCGTCCTGGAGCTACAACACAATTATAATAGGGTTATATGTTTAAAATAAGTAGTCGATGTCATTACAGTGACATACTACTTAAAAAAAGTAACATAACAAAGTAACCGAGGCAACAAATCTAATATCAGCTCTCTCCACCGCTAGACAATAGATTATTTTAAGAGCTATTGCTTTTATATATAGTGTATATATTAATTACTTTCTGTGATATCCTAGGAGCTACATGAGTCAGCTATTAGTGTCCATTTCCGAAGTCTTACCGTTTCCCTACTGTAGCTCAGTTTATGTAGACAGCGCCACTTAAAATCATTGTTAAATGCATTGCTAACCCAAAACGTAAGCTTCTTCAGTCAGAAATAATCATTTGGGTAATGCACAGGATCGATAGCATTTAATACACTTCCAAAACATTCAACATTCTTATATTTCAATTAATATGCATCACATTGAATTTTATATAATTGGCTCATTCCCCTAACTAGGAGTACAGTGCAGGAAAAAAATGATGTCCCAAATATTGTCGACATCTTCCTGAATTTTCTTTTAACTTTGGAACCCCACTTAAATCAAGTATTCGGTAGAAATGCTGGATTTGAAGTGTACCCCATGTTCCTGCAAACCCCACGTCCCAGTAAAGTAGTATTCTGAAGATCAGGTTGGTAAAAATATTTGCATCAAAGGGGATTGTTTTCCATAATAATTCAACGTGATCTTTCAAAACTGGCCCAACAGTTTTTTATTTGCCTGCAAAACGTTATAAAATAAAAAGTGTACCCTCCCCATGGCTTGAGAACATTGCTGACACAATTACTCAAATATTTGGTCAAACAACATATACCATGTTATTAGAGAAAAGGATAACTACTTTGAATATCAACTATGCTTTTTTTTCCTACAAAAAAGGTAAGGTAAGGCCACCCATACTTTGGAAGGATAGCTATATGCACAGCATAAATGGTTAGGCACTATAACCCCTTATTCTCTTTTTCTGACTATGATCGTATATAGTTTTCCTATCATTTCGTTTTCAACGTCCTGTATAATAGAATACAGCTCTGCCATCTAAAGTTTATTGATTGATTGATTGACTGATTTTTACTTCTGTTGTGGGTGCATTTTTCTGGATTATAAAATAGAATACACTGGAAAGAACAATACATTAACAACATGCAAATAATCTTCTGGGAGTTGCACTGTTATTGGTGTCCTCAAGGCATGCAGTAAAATAACTCTGGGGACAGGGTGGTTTATGTCTGTATCTGTATATCTATCTATCTAGTAACACAGTTACTTACAAAAAGTACCCGACACTGTTGCCCGATTACCTATTAAATATATAAACCATTATAAACAAATAGCAGATCTTCAGCTGTGTACTTCTGAGGGAAAAGGGTAACTGGTTACTTATAAGCTTATATGTTCAAACAGCATTGCAACGTAAATATAAAAAAAAGGATCCTAACCATGAGGTCGCATCCAAGGGAACATGAGACTAGGCGACGAATTTTGATTTAAATGGCCTTGTCCCTCGTTAGTGTTACTGTTGGAGGACGATTTACAGTCAGGATATTGCACCACGCTCGCCTCTTGCTGGGAACCATAAAGCGACTGCCTTGGTACTGCTTCGTATCCATAAAATTTAGAGGCGTCCCCGTGGCACGTCAGGGCACAGGGATTCTGCTGGTATCCCGAGTTGGAGAGACTGGATGTTCCGTGGTGGAAGAACTCCTGTACGTGGTGGGAAGCGTGCTGGAAGCTAGGGGCAGCGGTGCCCGGACCGTAAACAAGAGCATGGCTCCTGCCGACGCTTTGTGGGAATCTGCAGTCGTAGTACGTTGGCTCCAAGGTCTCGCCGCTTTTGTACTTGGAGAACAGAGGATTGACAAAATAGGAACTCATGGTTCTCGAAACAAAAAGTATATGGTACAACAAGCTCAGCCACAGACTATCCCTGGACAGTCTTGAGTCCGTTTTAGCACTCTCAGATGTGGTTCATAGTGTCTGAATGTACAGCTGTTAGGTTGATAGGTTTGTTGGTTTGTCTTGCTTCAGTCGGTAGGTAGAGCTCTATCACAGTTTTCCTCACTGCTTCTTCCTTTAACACCACAGGCAAATTCTTCAAAATCCCGGTGGTGTGCCTTTCACACGCGATTTGTATTCATCAATCCTGAAGCCCCAGACAGACTTGGAAAATATGACAAGGATTTGGGGGGATTTGGATGAAGGGTGCGCAGAAAACCTGCCTTCAGACAAAATATTAAATGAACGAGGAAGGGGTTATGAAAGGTGCGCATTAATATATTCAGCCTCTTCACTTATTTGAGAAATACATGCGCCATCAGGTCAGGCTGCAGGTAACCCCAACAGGTATAAGAAAGGAAAGACAGGGTTGTTGAAAATATCGAATCCTGTTATTACTAATAAAAGTAAAATGGTTGTTCCATGGCTCGGCAGTAACGTAAACTGATAACGTTTGATGATGTCACTGCTTTACTGCCGTCCGTGTCACGTTCAGCTACGTGCTTGTCACATATTGACAAGACATTCTTTGGAACTGTCGATGCAACGGAAAGAGAAACATAAAAAAACATTAATCGCATTGTACAACCGTGTTTATTTCTCTTTTACTTAGGTCTTTCATTTATTTAGTTGGCTATATAGATGCGTATTTACTTATTTATTTATTACCATGACCTTCCCTGAAAGCTGGTATACTTTAAAATAACGTTCATTTTTAAACAGTAAAAGAAATGAAGTATGAAAACTAAGAAAAATGCCCATATATCACTCTTGTTTGCAAATTAATTTTCGGTGGCAGAAATAAAAGTATTTGTAATGACGTGCTGTCACAGAAGTGCTGTTTTGAAATATATTTCCCATGAGACACTTTTTTTTTTTAAGTAAACTCTGCTTGTAACATCAAACGGTAGCTAAATTATGCTGGTATAAGCAGTAACACAAATCGTGTGTACTGGTATGTCATAAGTAAAGAACATGTTTTAAATAGGTCTCAGAATTAAGAACATTTAAACAAATGATCATTTTGGAAACCGAACTCTTACAATGCAGTGACAATCAAACCTGAAAAAGGAACATGCATTATAAAACAATAGTAAACCAAAGAAAACGCAAATTCAATTGATTGAAGAGTCAGAACTTAGGTACCACGGATAAGAAAACTACAGCGTTCACAGAAAATGGATCGAAACACGGCTATTACTAGTTCATCATGTAGGCCAATGCATAAACAACTTTTGCATGACAAGCATGCGCTTATTTAATTTCCCTTGTCAAATATTGACATTCGTTTCGGTTTTAATTATTTAGAGATAGTTACATGTACTTTATTGCCCATAAAAAACTAAGCTTGTAACCAGGGTTCTGCAATAAACTGCGATAGAGTGAATATTTTCACTAGGCAGCTAGTTCATTTGCGATACAACATCAACGTTTTTCAGAATAGGTTTCAGTCTAGCCAAATATTAGAGTATTAGATCCATCAATATAACAAAACAAATGTTATTTTACTATTCCAACAGAAATAAATAAACACTTGGAAGTGTTGTAGACTCCTCACCCACTTCCCCCCACACATTTTCCTTTTATATGTCTGTCTGTCAGTCTATATTGGCAGGCAGGTAGTATAGCCAGTGGCCGAAGGCTCTGAGCTGCAAACCTGGTGACCTGGGTTTGAATCCCACAGCCGTCATTTGCATACTGTGTGACCCTACTTCTTTGTGCTCCCACGTCGCACCTGTAAACAAGCTTCAGCTTAACGTGTCTCTCCTGCTTAAAAAAAAAAAAAAGCCCTCTGCCTTTTGTCAGAGTTCTTTAAACTGTCATTAGCATACTTGAAAATATTGTGCTGGACATGGCAACTGTTTTATATCGTCCCCAAGGTAAATGAGAGTATTATAGGATTAAAGAGGTACTGAATACAAATTAATTTTAAGAGAAGACATCCTGGGCACATTTAATTTAAAATGTTTAAATTTTGAGTATATAATAATGATAACTGTCTTATTCCTGAAATGTAAAGTTGCCAGGAGTTGAGAGAGAGAGAGAGAGAGAGAGAGAGAGAGAGAGAGAGAGAGAGAGAGAGAGAGAGAGAGAGAGAGAGAGAGAGAGAGAGAGAGACTGGCTCTCTTCTGAAAGGGCCAGGAAAAGAAATCATAGCTCTATAAATGTCTGCTCCTATTTCATAACCCAGCCATTAACACTCCTCATAAAACACCATTAAAATTAAAGACCTTCTCCTACTTTTCTGTCATTACGAAGTCTGTTTTATGTACTGCTTTCATACTTGCTCGAGATTTTGACAATATTATCATGTCATTACATGCACAGCCATGAGTTCGGATAGTTATTGTGTTTTGTTTATTTTAGCCAAGTGTGTGTTGTCAGATTATGTGGGCTTTGTGAAACTGAAACTTTGTTTATTTCAGTGATAGAGTGGCAACTGTGTGTGAAGCCTGCCTGTATGGAGTTGCTGTCTATTGTTTTATACATACAGGATATCTATTTACTACAGATATTAACATTATGCTAACACATATGTGTTTCCTGTTACTCTGCTGTGCTTTTTTACAAGTGTAACTTGATGGTATAGTTGAATGACAGTTAAAACGCTTACTACTTTGACATATTCTTTTTAAGTTTAGGCTTCATAACTGGAATAAAACGTGTGCTATAATTCTCAATTTTCGGGTAGCCCAGCTAGTAATTCCAATGTTCGCATTTACTTTATCCATGTATTTTGGAGTGCATGTTGTCAGGTTCCCAAGGTGCCGAAACAGGAATACTTGCAGATTACTGCTAATATTGAACAACAGTGCCATCTTGTGACACCTTCGCAACACTCCAACCTCTTTGTGATGGCTCATGATCACGGTGCAAGAGAAATGCCAAGTTTTATTTGAACCAAAACCAAGTGATTTTCCTGAACATCCAAAAAACTAATAAATTACACAATTCTTCCGAGGTACTGAGTAACTGGAACACATATTGAAATGACTGCCTTTGCCTAATCGAAATTTTTGTAAGGTAACTTATATTGTGAGTAAAACCTCACTGAATAGTTTTCTTTTTACTTCTATCGTGTTGTTTTATTATTTATAGATTTACTAGCAGTCCTATAAACTGCATTGGTTTACACTGAGACTGTGGTATTTTATTACTGGGTGTCTGCGCTTTTTATTTTTTACCATTTACCTTTCCCTAATGGAAGTTTGTAAGGTAACTATATTGTGAGTTGTAACGACATCTATTAATGAGTAGGTCGTTCTTACTTTATTCTGTTACATTTCATTCTTTGTAGATTTAATAGCAGTTCTATACACTGCATTAGTTTACATCTAGACTAGGGTATTGTCATTACTTTGTTTCCGTGCTTCGTATTTTTTAATTTGCTTTCATGTCCATTCTTAATAAAAAAAGGAAAAGCTAAAGCTGGAAAAACAAACTAATAAAGGGGTATTTAAATGTTTGATGCTATATCCTCTGTTAATGCTTGTTGGTTTTATCTTCCTGCCGGGAGAGTTCTGTTGTTTATAAGGTTGTACACCAAACCTAACAATTCAGATTCAAAGCACAAAGCGTCCACCTTATTTCAAACCATAAAGCAATTAAAGCCAGACGTCTAGCCTGCACCATGGTTCTGGTCTCTTCAGTTGTATTCAAGGAAAACAGGAGTGAGACAAACAAGAGCTGTAAAACTTGCATTTTTTTGCTGCGGAAGTGCACCTACAGATGGAATTTAAAGTACCAACTTCCTGTGTCTTTTATGTTTAGTTACAAAAGGCAGCTGTAACAAAGTAACAAAAAAATCAACTGTTAACTGTTCCTATTTGTAAGGAATGCATCTGGTTCACTTGAAAGACATGATTTGAATACATCGGTAAAACATGGATAATTACTTTTTCTTGCAACTTTTTTGACTACAAGGTCATTTATAACATTTTATGAACACTGCACATTCCTTACACAGTGGATATAGGTCTAACAAGAAACTATGACAAAGATTATGATAAACCCAAGTAAAAATAACAAGAACAAATTAGATAAGGAAACATCTATGTTAACCTTAACATGTTCATTTCTATGGCGAGTAAAGAAAATAGGATTGCAGCATAATACAATGTAAACATTTAATGATGCACAGCCATCAACCCCGTATGTGTCAAACCTTTACATAAAATATCCACATACTTAATGGGATCCTTTGCTAAATCTATGATAGTAACACTTTGTTTTGACTGTGACATGCCAACTTTTTAGCACATATTTTTGAGAAACCTATAGCAAATGAGGGCAAATCAATATAATGTGAATAAAATGCACATGTTGTGGGACCGTTATAAGGAAAAAGAGTACTTCATGGAACCCATTATTTCTTCATGTCTTCTAAATTATACGCCTAGTTACCATAATTAAACTCCAGGAAAATGCCTGATCTCAATAATTTCCTTTTCGAGCAAAATACTTAATTTATAGTGTGTGCTGAAAAGTTGCACAAAATTGATTATGTATGTGCATGTCATCAGGCATCAGATTTGGATATTTAGAATATTTTGGGAGAAAGTATAACAGATATATATTTCATGGTGGGGGCAGACTCGATGGGCCAGGAGGGTCCTTTTCTGCCGACACATGTCTATGAATCTATGCATCTACGTGCCCACTTAACTGAAACGCATTTTAAATTGTTACTCAATAAATGCTAACCTATACTATTGTTTATTATGTAAAATGATGCTAACAACTGGCATTTTTCTAAATTTATACTTGTTTTTCAGCTTAAATGTCAAGATGAAGCTTATTGCTAGAGAATTAATTTCCGTATCTGTTATCTGGACGAGGGTTGGTTTGGTCACCGATTGCAAATTAATTGTCATCTTTACTCTGGTCCAGTCAACGCAGCAACTACAGTCCATACCACCTCCATGTTAGTGTATGTAGTGTTACTGCATATAGTGTCTGTGAATATGGGCAATCGTCCCCTGGCTGTTTACATGCAGTTTCAACAGTAAGAAGAATGTAATTATTAGTACATTATAACACAGGCATTCCTTCAGGAAATCAATAGGTCTAAGGAGTGACATTCTTTTTAGACATATACTGCTTGTCTCCCTGATTTCATCTTCCCTTGTAGCTATGTCTCAAGTTGGTATAAAGGAACCCTGAATAAAGTCCTGCCACGTGTGTAGTTTTTACTATAAAAAAGAAATCCTGGGTGCACATGGGCCCGCAGCATCTCGTCGGTTACTTTTAGAGAAGAGATTCTTTGGGTACACCATTTATGTCTTCAGACAAGGTCGAGAATAAGGGATGGCCTTACATATAAGTCTGACCATACAAGAGACAGAAAGTCGTAGAATAGATGCAGACATCCTACCTGAACTTTTTTAATAATGCATACATCATATCTAAATGCTATCCCATCATATCTAAATGCCATCAGGTAATTACAAAAATAATTTATCTTCACTACTCCATGAGTTCATAGAATTTATTTTAAACTTTAAGCTGGCAACGCGTTCCACGAACTTAAGTTAATATACCTCATTTTGTACATTTCCATAAGCATAAAACTCCATAGCTTTGCACTCGGTAATAGAAACGTGTTTGATAAGTTATTCTGAAATAAATCGACACTTGATTTATGCTCTCCATGGCCTTGGGTGTATTTAAATAGAGCTGCATACTACGAGCCAACATAAAAAATACAGCACTGTATTTTTTTAAAGACCAATAAAAATACATAGGATTAGTGTACAGTCAAACTTATGTAGATGACACGTTGACAGAACACACACACAACGGCCTTTCCCTCCGACTACGAACTATTCACTCACAGACTTAAAAAATCAACACACACACACACAAAAATTGGACAATCATAACTTACATATTAAAAACTTAAAACAAATTCAAGTACTGTTTTTTAAAGAAAAATTGGTTGCATTTAAAAAGCCTGTGCTCTCAAATGCGGCTGTGTTAAACACCATAATGGGAACTGCACATTCAGTGTCTATATGGTTTTCGCCAAAAGAGGGCTGCTGCCCTTCGTTTTCCTCTTAGTTTTAGTTTATAGGTTTATTGCTGATCTTTGTCATTTTTCTCTTTATTCATTTTCTTCATTTTCATTCTTCGGTTCTGAAACCAGATTTTGACTTGGCGTTCGGTGAGGTTAAGGACCCTAGCCACTTCATATCTACGGTCCCTTGTAAGGTACATATTGAACAGAAATTCCTTTTCTAGTTCCAAGGTCTGGTATTTGGTATAGGGGCACCTCTTCTTCCTGGTAGAGCGAGCGTGGATCCAATTTGCAACAGGATTACCTAAACACAGGGGACATCAAATATAGCATCAACTAAATTGTTTAGCTTAGTGCTGTTTTGAACTGTAGTGTATCGTAATAAAATTCACATTAAATGGATGGAGATAATAGCTCATGCACTGTAGTTGGCATTTAAAATAGGAAACAAAGAGGTGACTTGTAGTGAGAGAAAAACAGTGGCATCTAAGCATTAAAAGGGCGGAATGACATTCTGAATGAACACATGCTTGCCTTTCCAGGTTTAAATTTATTTATTTATTTTTTGTTGACCAGGTAATTAAAAAATTAAACTAATAAAAGGCACAGTTAAAGAACACAGTCTGTAAAACAAGTTGGCGCCCACTGCCATAGGCCAATAATGTCAATGTAAAGAGTTCATGTGTATGTGTAATATGGCAAGGCCCATTACATTTTAAAAGATAACCACAACTAAACTACTGTATTAAATTGTAGTAATGGTAGTTTGTAGCTCTTAAGGGCATTCGTTTTTGCAGCATTGGCTAATGTTGCCAGAATTACAGACCAAGATGTGGACATTTCTTCCTCTCTTTATAATTATTTCGGAATTAAAGTGGGAAAGATGTGTTTCTTGCGGCGTGTTGTTTACCCCATGCCGTTTACTTTTTAAGTATGCTTTATCTGTAAAATTAAAATACAAATTTGTGTTCAAGTCCTGAATTCTTAACTGCTTATGCTAAACTGTCCAAGCACACGTTTTGTGTTACTTTTATTAAACTGCTGTAATGGAGCAATTGATATTATGATGCAGTATTCCTAATGAGTGATCTCAAAAATAGTAAAGAAATCCCCTCAGAACTGACACGGTCATAGCTGTCTTGTGCTACAAGATAGCTCGGCTCCAATGCGGAAACCTCCCTTAATGAATAATGTATTAAGGCACTTTCATTGATAACTAAACCTGTTACTAAATGCCCAAATTATTTTGTCTTGATTTTTTTGTTCTTAAGTAGAGCTTATTTATTCTAAAAAAAACGCAGCCTACTTCTTGTCCTTTTTCCTTTGTCACGAATTTTACCAATAGTTATGACATTTGAAATCCTCAATGTATCCTGTAACTGGACACTGCTACCTACATAACGTGTATGTTCAAGTGTGTAGTCCAATGCCCAGTGACCAAATATCTTTTACAGAGCAAATATGTGCTTTTAGAAACGTCCTTCAGTAAATACATTGCTACTTTATAATATAGGCACTAAAATGAAATACAGTTACAAACAGCTTTTGCTTTAATCCGTTCATATAACCTTATTCCAGAACTGTTAAAAATAAATGTATCCCATCGCCGCAAGAATAGCGTAATGGCTCTGTTTTCGGGACTGCATTGTACACGAATCTTTCAGATTATCAATACGTGCCCCCCCACCACCACACACACACACACACACACACACACACACACACACACACACACACACACACTCTGACACACAATATTGGTTTCTTAGTTTTTTGTCTACTGCTGTGTTTTACCAGCATTGTTTTGGAACATTCTTCCTTAGTGGAGGCCCTGCAACGAATTCTAAACAGAGAGGTAATTTCATTTTATTGAGTACTAGAGGCTATAATCCCCCTGGCTGTAAACAAGAATGACGCCAACTTACTTGGGTCTAATTCCGTCTTTTCTTCTTTGTGCTTGCTGGAAGCTATGGCTTCGGATTCCGGGGAAGGAATGCTTTGCGGTGTCCTGTCTCTGATATCAGCCGGAGAACCGTATATGTAGTCTGCGGGATAGCCGCGTCCATCTGAAGTGCTGCATTCTGGTCTTCTGCCGGGAAAAGTGTCAGGTTTTAGCCCGTAGTGCCTGGTGTTTGCCGGGAAGCCAGGGAACGAGACAGCGCCTGTGATGGGTTCCAACCAGGAGCGCATATATCTGGTATCTGTTCCTATATGAGGCTGGTGGGTGTATGGATGGTAAACCACTGAAGACTGGGAATGCACAGGAGCCCAAGAAGTGGTAAAAACTGCCGGTTTTGTTGCAAAACTGCATGAAGGAAAATCTGTGCAGTCCGGTACTAGTCCAGAGGGTCTGGTCGCTGCAGGGTGAGAGCCAGTGGCTGGGAACCTGGCAGTCAGCATCTCTTCGTTCTCATGACTTATCAGTGAATCCACATAGTAGTTGCTTATAGGACCAGAAGTCGACATTGTTTCCCCTCTTTTACATTCATAAGATTATTGTATGAACTGTATGTGTACTTTTTATCTGCTCATAGAACAATCAGGGCAGGTAATTATTTTTTCAGCCTTTCTCTGCGTGTCATTGGCTGTAGCTACTCACGTGACTATATTTACCCCAAAATACAGTGTGGATCAATGCGCAGGTCTTCTTGGATAACACTGGACAACGTGTTTTTCATAAAACTGGATCAATATTGTGACCAACTAAAGGATGGTAGAGTTTTCCAGTTTATTAGGGAACCAGCTTCTTATGTCAAAAACAAAACAAACAAACAAAAAAAACTGTACAGTCATTGGGACCAAGGTATGTTTAGGTTACAAAGAGGAACTATTTCCCCACGTAATTTATCTCTGTCTGTGATCGCTTTTCTGCAGGCTTGGATTTTATTATGGATAGCTAACTGCATTAAACTGACAATCCGCACAACAAAGAAAAAGTTCATATTGCAATAATGGTGCCTTTCTACTTAAAAAAAAATAATTGATTTACTTTCGGATTACCGAGTGAAAGATTTAATTCATATTAGATGTCAGGCGGACAGAGAAAGCGTTGTTACAAAAACTCTTCGCTATACAAAAAAAAAGAAACAACCTCTCTCAAGCTGGGGATACCCTTGTAAACCTGAGAGGTAGATAATCAAAAGAAATGTGAATTCCAACCCTCCTTTAGAGGCCATATTAAGCGAGTGGCCACGGATGTTTTTTTATGTCAGTCAATAAAAATTTTACGAGAGCCATTTGATTGTTCATAAACGAGTCGTTTTTTAAACAACAACGGGGTTTCCACTGCAACATGACTTGGGTGGCGGTTATCCTTCTAACACTGTATTAACCAATGAGTATCTGCAATACTTTGAATAAACAATAATACTTTACAAATAGTGATTTAATTTAAAACTGTTAAACAACAGAATGCAATATATTCTACTGTAACTCATTGAATTTAACCAAATGTTTAGTGTGTGTGTGTGGGGCTTCATAATGAGTATCGTATTAGCACATTTAGTCCAGTTAATACTGAAGACTGCACTAATCCTGAAAACAAATACAACTCCTTAACATTACAGGAGAGAGTTGTGCTATATGTCCGGGTCATGGATGAGACTGGCCAATTCTGAAATGATTCAGTGTCAGATTATATAAAATCAAATTTTGCCGAATAGTTGCGGAAAATACAATGATTTTAGCATTTTCTGTACTTTCAATTATTCGGGGATTTTTTGTTGTGTGTGAGGGTGGGGGTAAACGTTGAAACAGTTTAGCCGTTGTATGAATACATTAAATAATTAAGAAATGGCGAAAAAAAAAGAATCAATGAAATAATATAACTGACTTTTAGATATGTGTTTTGCATTTACCATTACAGTGTCTGTTAAGTTTCAATGTGTCAGACACTACCAATAGCGTGGAATTATATATTTGTCCAAAATACAATATGAATATCACTATACTCATGTATTTTATTCCAACCTACAAGCCCTTATCTAACACACAATGACTGTTAAAATGTTACATTCGTTGCATCTTCCCTCAGTTTGTTTACCTCATCGTAAAAATAAAATAATCCTAGGTTAAACTTGTTTGGTTTTAGTTTTAAAACCAGCCCAAAAAGAGATATTGGAATGGATTTTGCTGATTTATTTATTTTTTGGACCTAACCTGCTGTTGCTTGGGGAGAACTATTTTAGAGTTAGGGGAAGCACCAAGGCCTAAATCTATATAATCCACATGTTCATTTTTAAGCGGTCAACCAAAAATAATGTATAGCCACCCCCCACACACACATAATCAGAGTTCTATTTCCAATTAAAATACAACTTAAAGCATATCTTTTTGTATGTGATGTATGCTGTTTTTGTGATTACTGAGAAAAGTTTAATGGTTAACCACAATGTTTACTAATAGTTCTGAAAATTGAGTGAACCATAACTAACATAGATATATGGACAGACAGACAGGCTGCCAGGCAAACATGCACATAGACAGACTTACTGAGAGGTAAAACTGTGTTGACTGTATGCAACCAGATTTCTTTCTACCTGGAAATGTCGACTCAGGCAGGACATCCAGAAGCCTGCGTTTCCACTACTTTTACCCATACATCTACGACTTTACCGTAGACTTACCCCCCACCCCCAAAAATGTTGGCCTTTTAAAGACTGGAACTAGCTGTATCGGACAATCAGTAAACCAAACCCATCGCACGCAACAGGATATATAATTCTGTTATGTTTGAAATGCAACATACACATTTCTGGAAATGTATTATTTTTGTTCTTAGCTTAAACATTACAGCCTCAAGATATGGTAGGTTGGACTAGTGGGCATGGGGCAGACTAGATGGGCCGGGAGGTCCTTTTCTGCCGTCACCTTCTGTGATTCTGTGAACCCAATGCTCTAAGCCGAATCCGTAGGTTGTTAATATCATGTTGCAGAATTACAGGGGTTTACCAGCTTGAGTGAAAGCCCATGTATATAAGTTGCAGAGGGTAGTAAACCTGCTCAAAGAAGCCCAAAGCAGCAAGTCTGGTGCATAAATGTGCTGTCCCTTCCAATGTTGCATTTATAATATTATTTTGGAAATGTTACAGCATGAATGAGCTCATCAGTTTAATCCCCCCTGGTATGCAATATTAAATAGCCCTATTTGTTATTATGTTTCATAATCATCTCCTTTTCCTATAATCGAAATAAAAGTATGTCATTTGGATTAAACAGATCGGCTTCATCATAAAGATAAAAAGAGTGGGGGAGAAAAAAAAAACTATGATTCCTGAAGGGAGGCATGGCACAAATGGAACCTTTCAGACAAAAAGTCATAGACACGTTTCACACTAGCCTTTAATTTTGTAGAGAAAGGGCGTGTCTTAATTAAAGGGGAAAAAATGCCAAATGTTTTCAATGTAGTTATAGGATAGTCTAGATTTTTTTTGGGGGGGGGGGTGATTCATTTATCGAACTGGGGCAGAATTCGGTCTTGAGAGATGTATGGCTGTTTGCTAAATCAACTATCTTTGAAATGAATGGGACTCTGGGTCCATAGGAAAATGTTAAAGTGAAAAGGATATGAGCGCTCTTTTTTTTATTTAAAATTGTTGTCTAAGCTTGGAGGAAAAACCTACATGGATCTTGTTTCTCACAAACACTATGCCACATTGATGTATTCTGTTCATTGTATGTGAAGGACTTCTGATATTTTGATTAGAGATTAAATAAAATCAGATCTCCATATTTATGCGTGGGCATTCGATTTTAAGAAAACAAGTCAAACGGCAAACAGCACCACGGTTTTCACAAGAAGGATTTGTCTTCTTTTAAAGCTATGTTCAAAGCATATGCCCCATACAAATTAAATATTATTTTTTAATTTTTCATGTCCTGCTTCCTTAAATTATTGTATTTTAAATCATATTCTGTAAGACAACTTCTTCTTAATGTTATGGCCTTTTTCAATAGAAAACATACATTAATAATAATAATAAAAAAAATCCTCTGCCTGCATCAGGTTTGCTAATGTAGTTTTGGACAACTCTCTACTTGCTTATGTTTCATGTCAGCGGTATGCCTATATGATGAAACGAAAATACTTTTTTGTTACAGTGCACCGGTATTCATTGACGTTTTCCTGATCCTATTAAGAATAACTTTTTGCCACGCAAATAAGTTGTGGGAGAATGGGTCCCTGCAAGAAAGCACAACTGATTAAGTAACTCAAGTTGATAGTTCTGATACTCACACAATGGTCTAAAATATAAGCTACATACTAAGGTAAAAATATCTGGGTTAATCATAGTTCGACTAGTGTATAAATGATAATGTCACACATCTAATAAAAAGTCATGTGTGAAAAGGAGCACAAAAATCCCTTATTTGCTAGACTGCAAATAAGACCGGGGGCCTAAGTCCAGCAGGCTGGATAGGGGCCTAGCACTATGGTAGACACAACATGCCAGCATTGACAGCCAGACAAACAGTGGCCGCAAAGCACATTCTCTATACAACCTTCCACGGTCTCCGTTCAATAACACCGTCAAGTTCGATAGATAGATAGATAGATAGATAGATAGATAGATAGATAGATAGATAGACAGACAGACAGACAGACAGGCAGACAGAGACTCTTCACGTAATTTTGTTTTCTGTGGTGGCTTTCCTTTGTATTCTGTATACACATTTTAAAGTTGAAATATGCCAGTAGATCAGGTAAAGGTAATAATTTAAGTTCAGGCTTTCTTAACCTTTTCACATGTTTAGCTAAATCTGCATAAGGCAATTCGGATGCCCCCCCCCCCCCCATTCCCAATTATCTTCTTAAATTAACTCAGCAGACGAAAAGATAACATTACCTAAATAACCGCATGTAGAGCAGGGATAAATATCGTTTCTCGTTCTTGTTTCCAGCAAAAGATAGCATGGTTGTCTGTGACATACTTAAATAACAGATGCAATGATAATATTTGAGTTCAGTTCATTGGGCAAGTCAGAGATTATTATCAAAGAAAAGTCATTTGCTTCCTATTGGTTACGATTTGAGGTGAAACTGATTTTAAAACTAAAACTAATGTCTCAAAAAGCGACCAGTAAGTCAGTTAACTGTATCACTAAGATTGTAACCTAAAACCATGGTGTTATCACTTTAAGGTAGAAATAGACTAACTAGAATATATGATCAGCTCCCGGTATCAATACATTTAGACTCACTCGCTATTTTGCACATATCGTTTTGCTCGGCCACTATAGAGAACATACCTTTACTTTGGATAGTCAAAGCTAAG
Source organism: Neoceratodus forsteri (assembly GCA_016271365.2). NCBI lineage: Eukaryota > Metazoa > Chordata > Ceratodontiformes > Ceratodontidae > Neoceratodus > Neoceratodus forsteri. The sequence goes on along the minus strand of JADMNL010000036.1, from coordinate 61,813,062 downwards.
TCAGATGTATATATATATATTTTGCCATAAAGATGTTTATCAGGGTTTCCATACACTAGTGCCATAGAACTGCATAAGGCCGAAGCCGACGATAACAACAGGTCATTACAGACAAAATATTCCAACTAATGACTTATACATGAAAATATAAAAATATATAAAGCTTCATTGCAAGTACAAGAGCAGACCATTTAACACAATCCGAGCTCTCATATGCAGTTAAGAGAGCCTCACCTAGGGTATACAGCTGGATTGTCGCATATCTGATTTCTGTTACTTTGTTTAATATTTTCCTCCCACTTTTGTACTTGAAATACACTTGTCCTTTCCTGGAATGCTACTAGGAGACGAGGTTTTTGAAGATTGTATTAAATAGTCAGATGTATATTTTGTGTTCAGTGGAAAAGAAAATCGGAAGTTCCGAGGCTCAATTAATATTGAGACACCCATTTTATTCCATTTAGAGTGATGTTTTCATTGAATGGTACAATCTTAATATTTAAAAAGTTGCCCTTTCTGGCAAGGTAGAAGCTTCTTATGCTACCATGGGCATAAAGTCGGGAACTGCCATCATAGCAGCATTGTGTCTCTAACACTCACCACAGATATTTTAGAACATACAACTACAAAAACATAAAAGATAAACATGTGGTCATTTAAAAATGCAAACCCACTCGCATGTGACTTGGCGCTCCTGAAGCCCAGCAGTGTGTATTAGCTTCACTTTATTAACTTTATTTTTGTTGCTGCAAGCATCTCATTTAGTAAAACCAACAGATTCGACTTTGTTCTGAGGGAATGCTGGATTTATTGTGACGACGTCTTTTTAAAATGCATAGATGCTTATATAGTATTTGCATAGGTGTGCCATCTAAAACCAAACCAAAAGCATCAGGATTAAATCTGTATTAATCACATTTTGCTCACTTGCATTGTGAAAACGCTGTAACTGTTTTGAATCATGTATAACCTGTGCATTTTTTAGTTTGTTTAGTAATAATAAAATATGGTTTATTAAAATCGTGGGGAACCTCATCAAATTGAACCAGATTTCATTTAGAATGGCATCCCAAGTTGGCAAGAAACCTATACATGACAGTTTAGGCCCCGATAACGTTCAGAACCCCTCCAAATAAATACATAAATGAATATGGCTTACTGAGGTGCATAATCTCATTTACAAGGGGGTCCTAGGGATTGGGAGATAACATTTCACAGAGATATTGGTTATGTTGTATATATAACAGTCCAGTGTATGTATGTATGTATGTATGTTCTTGCAGTGACCTGTTTTGATTAGTGAATATTCCACCATATATTATGACTGATACATAATATTGAAATTCTCATTTTAATTTCTGGAAATTCAGATTTTGCCATTATGATACTTTGTTCATCCTTCTTTATAAATGCTTAAATAAAACTATTTTTTTAGTTTGCAGGATGAAACTGTGATATGCTGAACCTGTTATTCCATACATACTTATAGTGCAATCGAAAAGGTGACTTTTTAATACAGCCCTGTAACAACTCTGTTCAGTTCAATGATTTCTAAGGGGACTTAACTGAAATATTAGTCTAGACAACTAAAATGAGCCAAGAAAAATGGAATACTAAACTTACATTTTGGAATCTTTGTAGTAAAATATAAATAAAAAAGGTCTAATTTTTCACTGACAACTAAAACTCTTATTCACAGCGACTGTTCTCAGGTTATGTACATCGCATTAATAGTGATGTACCTGTAACAGGGCAACAGTTAACAAAGAACGGCATATGTTCTAGGATAAAAATAATAATTAAATTTAGGCTGTGTTCGTTTATTTTAGTTTGGGTTGCAACACCATTTCCCAAACATCGTCTTATGTTCGGAGTCATTCATCAAATCAGAAACAAATACAGTAGTTGCATATTTGAGTAGACTTAGGGGTACCCATTTTCAACCTCCAGATTCTCCGCAAGGTTTTGAGTGGGTGAAAGCTGCATTCCTCCTCCTTGTTCTTTGATCTCGGAACAGCTAAAATTGTGATAATACTAACCCAGTAGCTCAAATCAGTTCAGAATGAAATCAGCAAGAATGTGGAAGACATTTACATGTGATTCGTTTTATTTGTTTTACTAGGAGGTGAACTTCATCAAATTATCCATTTTCAGTCATGCTTGGAGATAGAATGCAGGCAAACTAACTGCTAAACACGATTTGCATGACATCATAACGTATTTTAACACAAATTAAATTTAAATTTACACAACAGTTAAAAAAAGGTATCCTAAACATTCAGTTTTTATATGCGTTTTATTAGAAAAGTATAAGTTCCACCGGTGTGTTTAAAAACACCAGATGTAGAGTAACGCATGCATTTCTTGGGGGCACATTTTAAACAGGATCTGATTTTATAACACAGCTCCAATAAGATTTCCATCTGACTGTGTGGTCTGAACAAACTTTGTCACACCTGGGAATAGATTAGACAATAAGGTTGGTTTGCTGTGATTTTTGACAACCTTCAGACAGACCCTAGAATTTCCATACTTTTAAAACTTTTAGGCGAGATACAGTTATCCACAAAGACATCTAAATGTTTACCATATAAGGCATATTTGCCTAAGTGCACAAGCCAGTTGCCTCTGCAGGGCTCAATTCTTGTGTGTTTATCACATTCCATATCATTAAATACATTTCCAACCAAAACGTGTAGAATGCAACTATCTCTATAGGGCAATACGACAAAAATTAATAACTTTAAAATAAGCACTACAGTTTATATTTGAGATAAAAAATGGCTAAAATGCAAATTGTCCATTTTACCTTTTCCTGTGGCTATTGGAATAATGTAGTTCCGCAGCAGCAGAAGGATATTGCTCAGTACCATTTTACCCCCATGTGCTTGGTTTCCATCTTAAAGATTTTGGTCACATTTCTTCTCCATGTTAACAGGATACAGGAAGACTGCGTTTGTTCCCTACCAATTGCAAAAATATATTTTCCCCTATCCAGATGGAGTCACATTTACATTTTGGTAATAGCATGAAACTCTCACAACCTGAGCGGATAAATTTAC